>OY997264.1:212916428-215405178 GCA_963921465.1 Triticum timopheevii
CCCCTGGGGGCCTATATAAAGGAGGGCAGGGGGGAGGGCAGCCGCACCCTGTGTATTGGCACCTCCCTCCCCCTGCTACACCTCGTCCTCCTCCCGCAGCAGCTTGGCGAAACCCTGCCGGAGTTCTGCTGCATCCACCACCACGACGTCGTGCTGCTGGATCATCATCAACCTCTCCTTCCCCCTTGCTATATCAAGAAGGAGGAGACTTCATCTGCTCCATACGTGTGTTGAACGCGGAGGTGCTATCCGTTCGGCACTTGGTCATCGGTGATTTGAATCACGGCAAGTACGACTCCATCATCACCATTCTCTTGAACGTTTCCGCACGCGATCTACAAGTGGAATGTAGATGCAATCTCTCTCCCATGACTCGTTGCTTAGATGAACTCATAGATGGATCTTGGTGAAACCGTAGGAAAAATTTTAATTTTCTGCAACGTTCCCCAACAGTGGCATCATGAGCTAGGTCTATGTGTAGTTCTCTATTGCACGAGTAGAACACAATTTTGTTGTGGGCGTAGATCTTGTCAACTTGCTTGCCGCTACTAGTCTTATCTTGCTTCAGCGGTATTGTGGGATGAAGCGTCCCAGACCAACCTTACACGTACGCTTACGTGAGACCGGTTCCACCGACTGACATGCACTAGTTGCATAAGGTGGCTGGCGGGTGTCTGTCTCTCCTACTTTAGTTGGAGCGGATTCGAAGGGTCCTTATGAAGGGTAAATAGAAGTTGACAAAATCATGTTGTGGCTTTAACGTAGGTAAGAAAACATTCTTCCTAGATCACCTATAGAAGCCACGTAAAACTTGCAACAACAATTAGAGGACGTCTAACTTGTTTTTGTAGCAAGTGGCTCGTGATGTGATATGGCCAAAGTTGTGATGAATGATGAATGATATATTGTGATGTATGAGATCATGTTCTTGTAATAGGAATCACGACTTGCATGTCGATGAGTATGACAACCGGCAGGAGCCATAGGAGTTGTCTTTATTTTTTGTATGACCTGCGTGTCATTGAAGAACGCCATGTAAATTACTTTACTTTATTGCTAAACGCGTTAGCCATAGAAGTAGAAGTAGTCGTTGGCGTGAAAACTTCATGAAGACACGATGATGGAGATCATGGTGTCATGCCGGTGACAAGATGATCAAGGAGCCCCGAAGATGGAGATCAATGGAGCTATATGATATTGGCCATATCATGTCACTACTATATAATTGCATGTGATGTTTATTATGTTTATGCATCTTGTTTACTTAGAACGACGGTAGTAAATAAGATGATCCCTTACAACAATTTCAAGAAGTGTTCTCCCCTAACTGTGCACCATTTCTAAAGTTCGTCGTTTCGAAGCACCACGTGATGATCGGGTGTGATAGATTCTTACGTTCACATACAATGGGTGTAAGACAGTTTTACACATGCAAAACACTTAGGGTTAACTTGACGAGCCTAGCATGTACAGACATGGCCTCGGAACACAGAGACCGAAAGGTCGAACACGAGTCGTATGGAAGATACGATCAACATGGAGATGTTCACCGACAATGACCAGTCCGTCTCACGTGATGATCGGACACGGCCTAGTCGACTCGGATCGTGTAACACTTAGATGACTAGAGGGATGTCTAATCTGAGTGGGAGTTCATTATAATAATTTGATTAGATGAACTTAATTATCATGAACTTAGTCTAAAACCTTTGCAAATATGTCTTGTAGATGAAATGGCCAACGCTCATGTCAACATGAACTTCAACGCGTTCCTAGAGAAAACCAAGCTGAAAGATGATGGCAGCAACTATACGGACTGGGTCCGGAACCTGAGGATCATCCTCATAGCTGCCAGGAAACAATATGTCCTAGAAGGACTGCTAGGTGATGCACCCGTCCCAGAGAACCAAGACGTTATGAACGCTTGGCAGTCTTGCGCTGATGATTACTCCCTTGTTCAGTGCGGCATGCTTTACAGCTTAGAACCGGGGCTCCAAAAGCGTTTTGATCAACACGGAGCATATGAGATGTTCGAGGAGCTGAAACTAGTTTTCCAAGCTCATGCCCGGGTCGAGAGATATGAAGTCTCCGACAAGTTCTATAGTTGTAAGATGGAGGAAAATAGTTCTGTCAGTGAGCACATACTCAAAATGTCTGGGTTGCACAAGCGCCTGTCCCAGCTGGACATTAACCTCCCGGATGAGGCGGTCATTGACAGAATCCTTCAGTCGCTCCCACCAAGCTACAAGAGCTTTGTGATGAACTACAATATGCAGGGGATGGTGAAGACCATTCCTGAAGTATTTTCAATGCTGAAGTCAGCAGAGGTAGAAATCAAGAAGGAACATCAAGTGTTGATGGTCAATAAAACCACTAAGTTCAAGAAGGGCAAGGGCAAGAAGAACTTCAAGAAAGACGGCAAGGATGTTGCCGCGCCTGGTAAGCCAGTTGCCAGGAAGAAGTCAAGCAATGGACCCAAGCCTGAGACTGAGTGCTTTTATTGCAAAGGGAAGGGTCACTGGAAGCGGAACTGCCCCAAATACTTAGCGGACAAGAAGGCCGGCAACACCAAAGGTATATTTGATATACACGTAATTGATGTGTACCTTACCAATACTCGTAGTAACTCCTGGGTATTCGATACCGGTGCCGTTGCTCATATTTGTAACTCACAACAGGAGCTGCGGAATAAGCGGAGACTGGCGAAGGACGAGGTGATGATGCGCGTCGGGAATGGTTCCAAGGTCGATGTGATCTCCGTCGGCACGCTACCTCTACATTTTCCTACGGGATTAGTTTTAAACCTTAATAATTGTTATTTGGTGCCAAGTTTGAGCATGAACATTGTATCTAGATCTCGTTTGATACGAGATGGCTACTCATTTAAATCCGAGAATAATGGTTGTTCTATTTATATGAGAGATATGTTTTATGGTCATGCCCCGATGGTCAATGGTTTATTCTTAATGAATCTCAAGCGTAATGTTACACATATTCATAGTGTGAATACCAAAAGATGTAAAGTTGATAATGATAGTCCCACATACTTGTGGCACTGCCGCCTTGGTCACATTGGTGTCAAGCGCATGAAGAAGCTCCATGCTGATGGACTTTTAGAGTCTCTCAATTATGAATCATTTGACACATGCGAACCATGCCTCATGGGCAAAATGACCAAGACTCCGTTCTCCGGAACAATGGAGCGAGCGACCAACTTATTGGAAATCATACATACCGATGTGTGCGGTCTAATGAGCGTTGAGGCTCGCGGAGGATATCGTTATGTTCTCACTCTCACTGATGACTTGAGTAGATATGGGTATGTCTACTTAATGAAACACAAGTCTGAGACCTTTGAAAATTTCAAGGAATTTCAGAATGAGGTAGAGAATCAACGTGACCGAAAGATAAAGTTCCTACGATTAGATCGTGGGGGAGAATATTTAAGTCACGAATTTGGTACGCACTTAAGGAAATGTGGAATCATTTCACAACTCACGCCGCATGGAACACCTCAGCGTAATGGTGTGTCTGAACGTCGTAATCGCACTCTTTGGATATGGTGCAGTCTATGATGTCTCTTACCGATTTACCGCTATCATTTTGGGGATACACTCTAGAGACAGCTACATTCACTTTAAATAGGGCACCGTCTAAATCCGTTGAGACGACACTGTATGAATTATGGTTTGGGAAGAAACCTAAGCTGTCGTTTCTAAAAGTTTGGGGATGCGATGCTTATGTCAAGAAACTTCAACCTGAAAAGCTCGAACCCAAGTCGGAAAAATGCGTCTTCATAGGATACCCTAAGGAAACCATTGGGTATACTTTCTACTTAAGATCCGAGGGCAAGATCTTTGTTGCCAAGAACGGATCCTTTCTGGAAAAGGAGTTTCTCTTGAAAGAATTAAGTGGGAGGAAAGTAGAGCTTGACGAAGTACTACCTCTTGAACAGGAAAGTAGTGCAGCTCAGGAAAATGTTCCTGTAATGCCTACACCAACTGGAGAGGAAAATAATGATGATGATCAAGGTACTTCGGAACAAGTTGCTACTGAACTTTGTAGGTCCACTAGGACACGTTCCGCACCAGAGTGCTACGGCAACCCTGTCCTGGAAATTGTGTTGTTAGACAACGGTGAACCTTCGAACTATGAAGAAGCGATGGCGGGCCCAGATTCCAACAAATGGCTTGAAGCCAAGAAATCTGAGATAGAATCCATGTATGAAAACAAAGTATGGACTTTGACAGACTTGCCCGATGATCGGCGAGCGATAGAAAACAAATGGATCTTTAAGAAGAAGACAGACGCGGATGGTAATATTACCATCTATAAAGCTCGACTTGTCGCAAAGGGTTATCGACAAGTTCAAGGGGTTGACTACGATGAGACATTCTCTCCCGTAGCGAAGCTGAAGTCCGTCCGAATCATGTTAGCAATTGCCGCATACTATGATTATGAGATATGGCAGATGGACGTCAAAACGGCATTCCTTAACAGACATCTTAAGGAAGAACTGTATATGATGCAGCCGGAAGGTTTTGTCGATCCTAAGAATGCTAACAAAGTATGCAAGCTCCAGCGATCCATTTATGGGCTGGTGCAAGCATCTCGGAGTTGGAACATTCGCTTTGATGAGATGATCAAAGCGTTTGGGTTTATGCAGACTTATGGAGAAGCCTGCGTTTACAAGAAAGTGAGTGGGAGCTCTGTAGCATTTATCATATTATATGTAGATGACATACTCTTGATGGGAAATGATATAGAACTTTTGGACAGCATTAAGACCTACTTGAATAAGTGTTTTTCAATGAAGGACCTTGGAGAAGCTGCTTCTATATTAGGCATCAAGATCTATAGAGATAGATCGAGACGCCTCATAGGTCTTTCACAAAGCACATACCTTGATAAGATTTTGAAGAAGTTCAAAATGGATCAGTCCAAGAAGGGGTTCTTGCCTGTATTGCAAGGTGTGAGATTGAGCTCGGCTCAATGCCCAACCACGGAAAAAGATAAAGAAGAGATGAGTGTCATCCCCTACGCTTCAGCCATAGGATCTATTATGTATGCCATGCTGTGTACCAGACCTGATGTAAACCTTGCCGTAAGTTTGGTAGGAAGGTACCAAAGTAATCTCGGCAAGGAACACTGGACAGCGGTCAAGAATATCCTGAAGTACTTGAAAAGGACAAAGGACATGTTTCTCGTTTATGGAGGTGACGAAGAGCTCGTCGTAAAGGGTTACGTCGACGCTAGCTTCGACACAGATCTGGATGACTCTAAGTCACAAACCGGATATGTGTATATGTTGAATGGTGGAGTAGTGAGCTGGTGCAGCTGCAAGCAGAGCGTCATGGTGGGATCTACATGTGAAGCGGAGTACATGGCAGCCTCAGAGGCAGCGCATGAAGCAATTTGGGTGAAGGAGTTCATCATCGACCTAGGAGTCATACCCAATGCGTCGGGGCCGATCAAACTCTTCTGTGACAACACTGGAGCTATTGCCCTTGCCAAGGAGCCCAGGTTTCACAAGAAGACCAGGCACATCAAGTGTCGCTTCAACTCCATCCGTGAAAATGTTCAAGATGGAGACATAGATATTTGCAAAGTACATACGGATCTGAATGTCGCAGATCCGTTGACTAAACCTCTCTCGCGAGCAAAACATGATCAACACCAAAACTTTATGGGTGTTCGATTCATCACAATGTAACTAGATTATTGACTCTAGTGCAAGTGGGAGACTATTGGAAATATGCCCTAGAGGCAATAATAAAAGGATTATTATTATATTTCCTTGTTCGTGATAATTGTCATTATTCATGCTATAACTGTATTATCCGGAAATCGTAATACACGTGTGAATACATAGACCATAATATGTCCCTAGTAGGCCTCTAGTTGACTAGCTCGTTGATCAACAGATAGTCATGGTTTCCTGACTATGGACATCAGATATCGTTGATAACGGGATCACATCATTAGGAGAATGATGTGATGGACAAGACCCAATCCTAAGCATAGCACAAGATCATGTAGTTCGTTTGCTAGAGCTTTTCCAATGTCAAGTATCTTTTCCTTAGACCATGAGATCGTGTAACTCCCGGATACCGTAGGAGTGCTTTGGGTGTACCAAACGTCACAACGTAACTGGGTGACTATAAAGGTGCACTACAGGTATCTCCGAAAGTGTCTGTTGGGTTGACACGGATCGAGACTGGGATTTGTCACTCCGTATGACGGAGAGGTATCTCTGGGCCAACTCCATAATGCATCATCATAATGAGCTCAAAGTGACCAAGTGTTTGGTCACGGGATCATGCATTATGGTACGAGTAAAGTGACTTGCCGGTAACGAGATTGAATGAGGTATTGGGATACCGATGATCGAGTCTCGGGCAAGTAACGTACCGATTGACAAAGGGAATTGAATACGGGGTTGTTTAATCCTCGACATCGTGGTTCATCCGATGAGATCATCGAGGATCATGTGGGAGCCAACATGGGTATCTAGATCCCGCTGTTGGTTATTGCCCGAGAGTCGTCTCGGTCATGTCTACGTGTCTCCCGAACCCATAGGGTCTACACACTTAAGGTTTGGTGACGCTAGGGTTGTATGAATATGAGTATGAAGCATACCAAATGTTGTTCGGAGTCCCGGATGAGATCCCGGACGTCACGAGGAGTTTTGGAATGGTCCGAAGGTAAATAATTATATATAGGAAGTGTTGTTTCGGCCATCAGGAAAGTTTCGGGGTCACCCGGTATTGTACCGGGACCACCGGAAGGGTCCCGGGGGTCCACCGGGTGGGGCCACCCATCCCGGAGGCCCCATGGGCTGAAGTGGGGAGGAGAACCAGCTCATAGTGGGCTGGTGCTCCCCCCTTAGCCCACCCCCTGCGCCTAGGGTTGAAACCCTAGGGTTGGGGGGCGCCCCACTTGCCTTGGGGGGCACTCCACCCCCCTGGCCGCCGCCCCCCTTGGGAGATTGCATCTCCCAGGGCCGGCGCCCCCCTGGGGGCCTATATAAAGGAGGGCAGGGGGAGGGCAGCCGCACCCTGTGTATTGGCGCCTCCCTCCCCCTGCTACACCTCGTCCTCCTCCTGCAGCAGCTTGGCGAAGCCCTGCCGGAGTTCTGCTGCATCCACCACCACGCCGTCGTGCTGCTGGAACATCATCAACCTCTCCTTCCCCCTTGCTGGATCAAGAAGGAGGAGACGTCATCTGCTCTTTATGTGTGTTGAACGCGGAGGTGCTGTCCGTTCGGCACTTGGTCATCGGTGATTTCAAGCACGGCGAGTACGACTCCATCATCACCGTTCTCTTGAACGCTTCCGCACGCGATCTACAAGTGGTATGTAGATGCAATCTCTCTCCCATGACTCGTTGCTTAGATGAACTCATAGATGGATCTTGGTGAAACCGTAGGAAAAATTTTAATTTTCTGCAACGTTCCCCAACATCACTCTCTTTTCTCCACCTCACCCGCACGCTCACTTCATGTTTCTCCTATCCTCGCAAACACGGTCTCTCGACGTCTCCCTTGAGAAGTGTCACACTCTCCCTATCATTATACATTACACGGTTTTCATTATCTCTCACGTCTCTACTATTCTCTGGTATCACTCGGTACCTAAGCTTTCTTTTTCACCGCCACACACACAGTCTCCACTCGTCTTTCACTTTTCTTTCTCTCTATGGGATTGTCTCACACACCCTATATGTCTCTAGATATAACTCATACCACTAAAATTACTCCCTCTCTCCTGTAGACACAACATTTGCTGCGGTCTCCTTTTCGTCTCCATCCCAGACTGACATTATTCATTTGTTTACCGATCAGACAAACTCCACCCCCCCCTCTCTCTCTTACACACACACACAACTCCTGCTTCCACTCCCCTTCCCGACTACCGTCTCTCTCTCACACACACAAAAATCTCGCTTTTGCACCCCCGAGTCGTATTTCTCTCAAAAACATTTATCGACTAGCCTCTAGATAGGTTTATACACCCGCACACTCGTGCTTCCACTGTCGCATACATGTCTCTCTCCCGCTCCTTGTATCTATGTAGATTTTTCTTCCCTTCTTGAGACACGCCCTCTCGATCGTGCACGCACACACTATCGCCTCATTTTAAGTTGACACCTCTCGCACACACACTCGTTGTGTCTTTGTCACACATGCACTCCGTCCTCCTCCTCTCTCCCTCTCTCTCACAAACACATGGGCTTTTTGCAACAACTAGCAAGATGCCCATGCGTTGCACAGAACATCAAGATGCATTTGTATGAGTAGTTTATCTTGTGGGGGAAAAGGATGAACGAGGGAAGGCCTTATTTGCAAATGTGGAGAGGGGTGTGGGTATCTTTTTGCAAAATTGCCATAGTTTCCTTCCTATCCATCAGATATAGATCAGACGGCCTACATTGCAAGATGGCGGCACACAATCATCACCGACTATGCTTTTTATAAGAGTAGGGATAAAAAACAGAGTTGGTGATGATGGTAGGCCTGCCATCCTGCAATGTAGGCCGTCCGATTTATATCTGACGGATAGGAAGGAAAATATGGCAATTTACCCGCACTCCTCACCACATTTGCAGATAAGGCCTTCCCTCATTCATCCTTTTCTCCCACAAGATCTTGATGTTCCATGCAATGCACTGGCATCTTGCTAGTAAGAGTAGAAATTAGACATATACCACTTCTCGAGTCTTGAAACCAACAACATTCCTCCCTTATCTCATCAAAACTAACAAAGGAATATATTTTGAGTGAAACATAACATATTTTTAGTGATATACGTATTTCAAAACTAGACTTTTTTTCTATCAAATCGGTGAATATGTATTAATCTACTTTGATCATGTGGCAATGCATTGGCACATTGCTAGTAGTTATTATAATTTTTTGGACACTAGACAAACGGTGGAGTACATATACGAAGAGAAGAGGCGCAAGCATGCAGTCGGTCTCTCGCTATCTCGCACACATGAGTGTTACGTAAAGGCAACATTAACAAATAAACCCTAAAACCCTAGGTGCACGATTTCTGCATTCGCGGGTACCGGGTACATGGTGGAGCACCTTTGAAGGAATAGTCAGCTCACGTGATAATTTGATTCGTAGGAGTTGATGGTCGGGACCACAAGTGAACGACTTGGAGGCGGTGGCTCACTAGTTGCCATAGATCGAGTAGCCACGTTTAAAATATCATTTTTTTAGTGGGGTTAAGTGTTCCGATTTTCAATGGTGCGTTATAAGTACTAAGTAGTTTTTAGAAGGATTGGTATGGGGCGAAAATGGAATTCATAGTACTATGTACCTCCTTGGCGTATGGTTGTATGGGTTTATGTTGTGAGATGTTGAACCTGGTAGTTCTAGGGCAAATACTATGGTTTAGATTTAGATGCTGGTTTTCAGTAATGAAAATCGGAAGGGGGAAACCCTTCTTTGATTAAAAAATACTACCTCCATTCTGGTTTACTAGTCTCCATCGTATTTTGGGTCAAAGTTTGTCCACGAATTTTACTTGTAAAATGTGAATGGAAAACGAGATTTTGTTATACCAAAACAAAAAAGGACTGGAGGGAGTGATTGCTCTGACATGGACGCGACCTCTCATAGCGCAGGCATTGAACCGGCGCGTCAGCCAAGAGGGCCCCACTCGTTGCAGGCCCAGCTGAGCACGCCTCCTCGCCGCGTGCAACCGGCTTCAGACTGCCCCGCCTGCCTTCATTGAATCCGCGCGTGTGCCGACAACATGTCCTTCCGCGAGACGGCCGGCATTTTAGAACACAAAAATGACCAAAATATAATTAATTTACGCATGGTCTTGACTTGTTGTGCTCGCACTGGTAGCAGGAACTAGTAGAGGTTTTTCTTTATTTATAACTCTCCTCACATTTTTTTGGCTTTGAAGTGAATCATGGTTGTGGACATTATGTATGAATGTGCAGATATATGTGAACATGAATTTGATGTGGAAGTTGAACTTGGAATGTCGGGCTTACGCGTGAACTATACCATGTCCAATGCTTCGTTTGTTATTGTTGGGAAAGTAATTGCTGTTATTACATGACCCGAAAAAATATATTTTGTGCCACATCAGTAGATGCACGGACATTACAACAGGCATGCTGACTGGATAAACATTTGAACCTAGCTATTATGAAGGAAATTTTTTATTGACAACAGTTTTAGATAGCAGGAGACGCCTAGCTTGATCTACCTCTGCTAGCTTATTTCTGGCTTATTCCATCTCTTCTTTGGCTTGGGTGAAGAGAGCATCTGATTGCTCTTTTCGCCTCTTCAGGAACTCAGCTACATTCTCAAGGGCTGTTGCGCGCTTGCTTTCAGCCTTTACTAGAGCCACGAGGACACGAACAGCTGACGACTCCACCTGGCTTGTGTGTAATCTAGCATCATATGGGAATTTGCACCTTGTGTTTAATCTAGCATCATTAGGGAACTGGCACCTTGTGTGTAATCCAGCCTCATTTTGGAAACATGACCCTGAGGTTGACCATACTTCCCTCCTCGCAGGAACTGCATCCTGACATGAAGTTACTTCTTTTTTAGATCAATACTCGGAGCAACCCAGATCCATTTAGTAGAAGCCAGATAAACATAACTCAGAGAAGTGAATTCAAAAGGAAAAAATATAAAAACAGACTACAAGGTGAGAACACCCACTTCCTACATCATGCTAAAAACAAAAGCATTAGGACGATTAAGATTCTTCTTATTACACATCAAAGAACACGAGGCTTAAGAGAAATAGAAACTATAACATATACACATCGAAGAACACGAGGCTAAACGAAAGTAATTGAAAGGGTGTTACTTACCAAAGCTCGTTTTACAGGTTCGGTGCAGCTCCTCTTTAACTTGCCACGCTCCTTGAAGATGTCCCCAATATCCCGTGTTTGGTCTTCATTGCTCCTATGCATGTTCGCACTTGTGGTTTTAAAATCTCAACATGGCAAGAAAAATATACTTCTAGTAATACTCGCGCATCTTGTGGGCAACATTAAAGCACTCGTCTGCCATCATAGAGCATCTCCAACAGAATCGCAATGCGCGACGCTTTAAAAAAGCGTTTACAGTGCTGAGATCGAGAAGTAGAGAGACTAGAGAGTAGAGGATAGTTCTCAGTTTTGATAGATAAAAAAAATACATAATTCAACTACTCCTCGTCGTCCAACTCCTCCTCGGTGATGTCCTCCTCTGATGTCTGAATGTAGGAGTGAAGATACCGATCGTCGTTGGATTCCCAGGGCGACACTGCTCCTAGCCTCATGTTGAATTGAGCATCCATTTTTCGCCTACGCCTGTCCTCGCGATAGGCGGCTCGCTTCGCCCTCCTCTTATCCCTCTCCGCCCTCCTTTGCACGTAGAACTCGCGCTCCTTGATGATGTCCTGTGGGAAGCGTTGGCGCCACAGTGCCATGGCTTCCTCATCCATCTCGGTGATGCCGAGATGGTGCTCCCGCCTCCAGTTGTCGCGACGATCCTCTTCGGTGCTAAGCCACGGCAGAGGCGCGAGCTCCTACGCCCGCTCCCGCGTCGGCACGTTGGGGAAGTTCAATGTTCTATGAGGCCACCGGAGGCGCCGCGCCATTGCGTCGTACACGCGGGGGGCCTCATTGGTGGTGTCAAAATTGCCGAGGCCGAGGCGCATCCCGTGGAACCGGATCTTGGCAGAGAAGCCGCCGGAGGGGCGCGCGCGGACGCCGTGGTATCCCCAAGTTTCCTGGCGATGCGGCGACATGGTGGTGTGGCGGCGGCGAGGCGAGAAAGAGCGGGGAGAGAGCGGTGGCGAGGCATAGAGCGGGGAGAGAGCGGTGGCAAGGCATAGAGCGGTGGGAGGGCGTTGGATTTTATAAAGCGCACTGGAAGCCGCGCGCCAAAACTAGCGCACGCCCGACCGCTTTTTCCCGCGCGCGCGTGATCCTTTCCCGATGTCTCTGCTATCTCTACTCTCTTATCTACTGTTATATTTATTTAATATTTAATATTTATCTCTACTTCTCTACTGTCTAATTTTTTTTCTCTGTACTTCTTATAAAAAGCAGAGTTGGTGATGATGGTGTGTCTGCCATCCTGCAATATCGGCCGTCTGATTTATATCTGACAGATAGGAGGGAAACAATGGGAATTTTGCAAAAAGATATGCATACCCCTCTCCAGATTTGCAAATAAGGCCTTCCCTCGTTCATCCTTTTCTCCCACAAGATAAACTACTCATACAAATGCATCTTGATGCGTGCAACGCATGGGCATCTTGCTAGTTCTAAAAAACTTTCCATCATTTGCCACACTACTAGTTGCAGATGAAAAACCTACCCAAGCACAGCGTGATACAGGAGCGACGCACAATTACAAGTTGATATTCTGTTGGACAATGGAGGCTATAACCAATTACTTCTACGAGAACAATATCACCCAGGAAATTTGAAGGGTAGGTATGAACAAAATTGGAACTGCACATGTACTGCTAAGTGATTCAATACACACATTACCAATCGAGGAGGAGAACGATGGTCGCGGCGGCCTCTGTGAGTCATGGTAGGCAACGGGAGTCAGTTCATTATCCACGAAGGTGGTGCTTCTGGGCTCGGCGTCAGCTTCCGGGAAGCAGATCCGATACCGTGGAAGACGATGCCAGGGAAGAGGCTCTGTGTACAACAACGACGGTGGACCGGCTGCAATGTGGCATACGAGGTTGTCAATGAGGCAGATGCGCTGCGGTGGACGAGTGCGCCGATGTAGAAGGGGAGGAGCACGAAGGCTGCGGTGCTGTGGAGAAGTCTATTTTGCGGTGGGGATAGAAAATGGGGAGTATTCAGGTGTACTACTCTGGGTGCCGGGGTGGGGTTGGCTGGGTAGGGTGAACCTGAAGTTACGACAACAGCCCCCTACCAAGCGTCATCTGTAGGCCTGTTCCGAAGGCTATGATGGTAACATCCCACTCCTTGAATCAGGGTCGTGGGAGATTTTTCCCGCCGACCTCAAAATTTTGTGACACTGAACTCCCCGTGTGGCGTGTTGAGTGATTCGGCTAAGCAACTAGCGAGTAGTACTAGTAAACTCTGCATATTAGGTTCGACCAAAGTCAAACTTCCTAAAGTTTGACCAAGTTTTTAGAAAAATATAAACATTTACCATAACAAATATGTATGATGTGAAAGTACATTCAATAATGAATCTAATGTTATTTATTTGTTATTGTATATGTTCATATTTTTTGTTATAAGCTTTTTGAGAGTTTACAAAACTTGATTTGACCAATGCTAATATGCGGACTTAAATAAAAACGGAGGGAGTACACATTTGTTTTCTTAGTTTGTAGTGAACTAATCATTTGTTGAAATTGTGAAATAAATATATTAGGCTACTAACTTCAAATGTAATGGTCTATACAATTCAATAGTTACAATCATTGTCGAATTCCAAGATGTATAAAAGGTCTATAGTACTTCACAACATGCTCAAACTCGTAGAATCCCAGTCAGATGAGAATCTAAATGCATTGCATAGTTATTACTTTGTAGGATGCAACAAACCAACCATAACTCTACATCATCCATTATAAAAGCAACATTTTGAACATATCCCAATGTGTGAATGAAACATGCAGAGAGAGCTTGCGAAGACGGACCAGATAGGGAGGGAAAGATTGTATGTATGTGGACGAGAGAATAGGAGACAAACCTAACGAGACAGAGAGAGAGATAGAGAGAGAAAGAGAGAGGAAGAAGTTAGGTCTGTGAGAAAGATGGAGACATCTAATATGTGTGAGATGCATGTGCATCCGGATTTTGTATACGTGGAAGGAGAAGAGACAACAGATTTGATGAGAGAGCTGGAAAAACATGGACGAGAGGGGAAGGATCTTGTGGGTTGAGGGATTGATAATTTTGTGCGGGGGAGAGAGGGATTGGTAAGTTTGTGCAAGAGAGATAGGGTGGGGGAGGAGTCAGTCAGCCGTCATCACATCATCCTGCTTCCAAATGGCCCCGCATTCTCTAGTGCAGTGTGGTCGCCGTCTTCGATCTCCTTGATGCCCTCTTTGAAGATTGAGGTGTTGTGCATGCTGGGGTGCAAATAAGCACAAGCGAGAGTGGTTGCCATATAACCTTGGATGGGGATGGATTGTGTGTGTGTTGTGCTGTGTGTGTGCTGTGCTGTGTGTGTGTGTGTGTGTGTGTGTGTGTGTGTGTGTGTGTGTGTCAGATATTGAGAGAAAACAAACCTAAGGAGAGAAATGGGTGTGTATGTGATGGAAAGCTACATGCTAAAAAGGGTATTCACGAAGAGATTGTGCGGGCCTTGAGGTGGCAGGGGCCGGGTGAGGGTGTCAAAATGTGTGCGTTGATGCATGTGTTACATGCAATTGTGCGAGGGGTGGACGAATCGAGAGAGATGGTTGTTGTGTTACGGATGCTCCTCTCTCTCTCTATCTATCTATCTATCTATCTATCTCTCTCTCTCACACACACAAGTAACTAGAAGACCGTTCTCTCATGTATACACAACGTATCGACATCTGTCTATGTCTCACTCATGCGTGATCATTTGCACATTCACGCCTCTCTATGTCTCTATCACACGCACACCGTCTCCACATTGCCCTTCCGCCACAACACACATATGGACACATACACACGTTCTCTCTCAGTCACACACACAAAATCAGTATTAAAAAAACTATGGCGCGCCTAAAATGTCCAAATCCAAATAAACATGAACTGGAGCTAAATTCAAATATATGGAAATATTATGGCGTCAAGAACTTTTCCAGGAAAAAAAGTTGAGTAATATTCGGGGATTGTTTTCGCACACACAAAAAGGTTTGGTGGATGTCCTTCGAGCGCGACACGGTGACACACCGTTCGATCGGCCGTGCGGCCGTGGTTCATGCGCTTGCACAGGATTCCGTATCATGGTTGTGGTAACTAATAAAAGCGCCGCCTAAGTCTACTATTTACGTGTACTAGTATGGTTTTCTTTTAGGTTTGACCAACCCTATATAAAACTAAAGTAAGCTCCCATGCACGCACTCATCAATATGTTGCCACTGCCATTGCGCATGCCGGCGCCCGCCTGCTCCGGCCAACAATTTCTTGCCCATCACCGCCATGTCGCCGCCATCCCTGTGCCATGAAGCCGAAGGCTCGCCTGCTCACGTCATTTGCAGTCCCTCCTTGCGATGTCGCTGCGCTACCAAGCACGCGAACAGCTGGTGGAGCCGCGTCTATGCATGCAGTGTACGAAGAGGAGGACGAGTGTGTGCTCCAGCACGCCGGCGAGGAGGAACTAGCGTGTCATTGTCGTCTCCGCCCGCGCAGAGGAGGCGCGCATGGTGGCTGTCACGGCGGAAGCCGGTCACGCGCGCGTCGAGCCCGTAAACCGGGTGCGGACGCGGAATCTACCTTCGAGACCTTGAATGCCACGTGGATCATGCAATCTGAAGGAGCAATTTGGGTCAGTCGACTCTTGTGAGCCATTTGATGCAACATGGATGGCTAGAAGGGCTTCTTCAACCTCTTCTGTCGTCTTCTTCCTTCGCTCCGTCGAACTTCTTTCACAAATCGACTGACCCAAATTATACTACTAGTACAAACGTATTAAGTACAGTAGGAACACGAAGATACGAGCAGTAGTACCAACTGCAAGAAGAACAGTAGTAAGACATAGTACTAGTACCACTGTACGTACTAAAGAGTTCAAATAACGTGAAAGAACATAAACATAGTTCGGCTGGGGCCTCAGCACAACACACCCTTGAAAATAAACTAAGCAACTAGTCTGCTTGAAACTGCAGTAGAACTAGCATGAGCGACGGCACTGCCACCTACTCGAAGTCCGAGTCCACGTCCTCGACTTCGTCCTCGTCCCTCTTCCTCTTCCTCTTCACCGACGCTTCTTTGCTTGAACCAGACACTGGGCTCTGCTTCTTCATCCAACCCTTGTAGATATTTAAACAAAGGTAGGCATCCATTGCTACGTACAGGATGTGATCTTCATCTAATGTCTTCAACTCCCATGCATGATGAAACTTGTGATCAGGTTTCTTCAGTTTAGCGTACGAAGGATAAATCATGGCTGCTGTCAGGGTCAGCATTGAAGGCTGAGAGGAGGACACCAGGCTTGCCTTCTGGAGATCGAAGGGCTGGCCTACAATGAGACCTATCCGATGCAGGACATGCCTGTAGTTCCTAAAGTCTACAGTAACGAATTTCACTCTTTCGTCCTTGAGGAAGTTCTTAAAATCCTGGCATGGCATATGTGGTAGACCAAGCACACGTTATGTAAGCAAACCTGGATCACAGCGGGCTTCTTCCTCTCTGCCTCCTTTAGAATCTTCTCTCTTTCCAGGACTGTGGTGTACTCAACATCTAGCCCAGCGACCCACTCATCCGTTGAACTATTGAACATGCGTAGGAAGCGAGCAAGGCATGCTTTCACCGTCGCGGATCCACGTGTGTATATGACTATGAACTCATCGCCGGTGATGGCTCTAACCTGGTACTCAGCGGCTACCATGGAGATTTGGGAGGCCATGGATTTTGGAGGAGGGTTAGGAGAAGTTGAACTGTTGTACCCCGCAAAAAAAAAGTTGAACTGGTGTAATGTGAAAGGACAAGACGACTGGGAGCGAACTGTTGTAAGGTAGAAGACGGGGACGAGTAGGGCATGCGAACGGCGTGGGGTTGCTGGCTTGCCCGGTGGATAAACGGCTGCAAGCCCCCAAAGAGTTCTCGAGAACTATGCGGTACCCACTAGATGTCATGTCTACTAGACCCATATCGTAGGACTGACGGTATAGCTTCTGCCTGTTCGCACGCCATGCCAGCGCGTGGATGTAACTTCACTTAATTCCATCAACCGTCGCGCCTCCCACGACCTTCGCCTCCCTCGCGCGGTCGCGCCCTTTGAGACTTCGGCCGGCTATAAATGAGCAATTTTTTGCCTACTCCGCATGCATGATACTCTCTCTGGTCCTTTTTACTTCCGTTAACCGTTTGCAAAGTGTTTGACCAAATTTATACTAAAAATATCAATATCTACAATATTGATTATAATGAGTATAAGAACTACATTTTATAATGAGTATAAAAATATTGATTTGACATTGTGAATGTTGATACATTTTTCTATAAGTTTGGTCAAAGTAGAGGTACATTGACTTCAGACAAAACTTAAATGCACAATGCAGACTAGTTCCTCCGTCCAGGTGCGTGCCATGCTCTAGCTTGTCATCACAACAAGGTTAGCTATTAGAGTACTACTACCTCCCTTCTAGTTTAAAGGGCTCGATTCAAAAATTTCACCTACTCTTAGCAAGATAGAGGCGGTGGAATAGTTTTTGTAGTTTGCAAAAGTACTCAACTAATGATGTCGTTCTTCACAAAAAAATGTGTTTACCAATGCATCCATGAACACTAGTTACTCTAACCCCCCATCTCTTCTTTAATTCTTTGCCACATCAACATGTTTGCTATTCCCATGTGCATGATACCAGCTAAGATACCACCATCATGGCCAACCTTAATCATCAGATGCAATAATTTAGTGCACCTTGAAATATGAACATGTGTGTGGCGTGTATGTTTTTAATGACTTGAGACTATACCTAGCCCGGCATGCAAGATGACTTATTATGCACCGTTCCCCATACCTGCAGGAAGCCCGTTCGTCTCCAAATCTTCTCCTCTCCATGTGTGGAAACAATATGCCTGCCAGACTCTCCTTCTCCCTCCGGTGGTCCCACCACTCCACCCCATGTGGAAAAAATTTGCATGCATGACTCTCCTCCCCCCACGCTCGTCCAATCTGTTGTGACCAGCAATATTTCCACCCCTTCCCTTCCCCGTAATTTACTCCAACAAATATGCCCATGTAGTTGTTACGTTAATCACGCAACATATGTTCCCAGACGCTGCTTCAGTTACTTAACTGCAGGCGCATTGGGTCACTGACATATGGGCCCAACAGGGGTCTGGCCCACATGTCAGTGACATAATTGGACCTGCAGTTAAGTCAGTGCAGCTTAGTCCATATCTTACGTAGGTGTGCCATTGCTCACTATAAATACTGCGCCTCCCACAGCATTCGGAAGAACGCTCACGTTCATCGCTATCTCCTTGCCCTCCCTCTCACGTCGACCACCATGGCATCGCCCCTCCAAAGCCCTAGGCGCCCCTCGCTGCACCGCCCGTACGGTCACGCGTCGCCGTTCCCTTCCTTGCTGCCACTAGTCGAGGAGGACGCGTCGGCATTCCACTCCTCGCCGCGACGCGAGGTGGACGCGTCAGCGTTCCCAATCTTGCTAGCACGCGCGTCAGAGGACGCGTCGGCTCCCTGCTACGAGGAGAATGTCGCGCCGCCCGCCGAGCCCCCCAGCCTTGAGGAGCTTTGGAAAGAAATGGATGTCGCCATGTGGGAGGCTTTGATGCCGGCAGAGCATGCCAAAATAGAGGCGGAGAAGAAGGTCGAGGAAGAGAAGCGCGTCGCAGGGCCAGCTACCTGGCAGGTCTATGTCGCATCCGAGAGAGTCAGGCAATTGGCTCTTTGGCAGAAGGCTCGTGCAAGGTCCATGAGGGTGGCGGAGGACGCCCGTGCCAAAGCCTTGAGTTCAGTCAGGCCCAAGCGCCTCATCTATGCTTGGCAGTACATGGACCGGGTGCACGATTCCAACAAGGGGGAGTACTTGCTGGCGCTGGATCACCACACAGGTGAGATCGTGCTCGCCCATCGGCAAGCCGCCAATCAGCACCTCACGAGTTGCGAGGCTGAGGAAGAGGCGCTGTGTCGGCATGCTGGGAAACGGCTGTGCACCAGGGCACTCGTGGCGCACCGCAAGCGCTCATGCGAACGTCGTGGCTTTTAGTAGGAGTATAATTTAGTTTCGTAAGGTGATCTCATTAGTTTTGGGATGCAAATGATAAATCCCGAACGTTCGGGAATTATTAGCGTCCTTAATTAAGTATGTAAGAGGGAAATTTGGAAACCTTGTGTATCCGTACGCATTTTGTAAGTAGGTACACAAAGCACAAACTTTACTACTATAGACTATCGCACTACATGTCTCTCTCTATATATGCTTGCAAACCGTGCTACTCCCTCCGCCCAGGTGAATAAGTCATCTTTGGTTGTGCACCGTTACCAAGAAGGAGGGAAGACTTTATACACCTAGACGGAGGGAGTACTACTATTACTTATGTACGTGCAAATGCATGTTTTAACATTACGATGCGGTTTTTGTAAAAGTAGAAAAATAGCACTAGTCAAGCTTGTGAAACGATTCAATGCAAAACAAATGTAAAAATGCTCGTTTGATTGTTTACTTTTAGCTTCCTTCTCTGTGGTTATTTCTCTGTCGTACTTTGTACGGAGTATCTCACTGGTCGGAAAGGCATGCAAATTCCCAAACCGCTTCCTACATCATGTATCGAATTTTTTGCCTAACAAGTTGTGCCGTGCAATTGGAATTCCAACTTGAGTACTAGTACTACTAGTAGGAGTACCAGGGGCCAGTTTGTTTAGGCTTCTAGATTAGTAGTAATCCCATTACTACTAGATCCGTCCTGATTTATTGGTCCCCATTGTAATATGTATCAAATTTTGATCATAAATTTAACTAATGAAATGTTTGTGCATGTCACATGCACTAATATTTTATCAGTTAAATCTTTGGTCAAAATTTACCACAAATTACAATGGTGATGAACAAACCAGACGGAGGTACTCCCTCCATTTTTGTATACAAGGCTGCTATAAAAAATACATTTTGCATCTATACAAGGCCACCAACAGTAATCAGGACAAATATTAATGATGTTTCCTCGTACTAGTAACCCATGGCTTAATTACTAGCATGCATGTAGTGGCTGATAATGACAAACTCATCTACTTCCTCTCTCACGGCCACTCATTTCTTCTAATGTGCATGCACCCTATTAATTAACCCGGTAAATGAGAAAATAAATTGACTTGTAAAGCACACATTGATTTTTATCTTGGTACCTGTAATTTGAGTTTGTGGCCTTGTATATAAAAATGAAGGGAGTACTAGCAGTAGTTTAGAAGCCCAAATAAATGAGTGAGGCGCCTTAATGTTACTCTCCACTCTGACTAGTCTTATGGGAAAAGCTGGGGAAGAGATGGCTTATTTTCTAAGCCGCCAAAAGAACTGGCCCTAGGAGTAGTAGCTAGGGATACTAGGAGTAGTAGCTAGGGATCGAGTGTGTGAGATGAACCGGAGAAAGTAAATGCAGAGAGATGAAATGCAAAAAAGGCGGAGGGATGTGATGGTTGCTTGTTCATTTATTTTACCAGGCCACTTATTACTGGAAGTGGTTGGGTTTTGTGATATGACGGCTTTATTGCCGCGCCACGAGCGGGGTGAGACTCCCATGCAGCACCGCCCTCTACACTTGTACTACATCGGTCGTGGTTTATTAGTCCCCCATTGAATTTGACTGCAGATTTAACTGACAAAATGTTAGTGCATGTCAACAAAAACTATATTGTTGGATTCGTATTTGAACATAGTTTTCAATGATATAATTTTAGGTGAAATGCATCAGCATTTATCGTACTGTATATAATGTTAGTTCAATTTTTGGTCGTATTAATCTATAGTAGTAAGGTGCCCGTGCGTTGCACAGAAGAGTGAAATGCATTGATCAGGGAGTTGTTTATTTTGACAAAGGATGTGGGGGTCATCTCTTGTGTAACAGGTATCGATAGGTTTCTTCGGATATTATTTCATCTCTAGATCTCACAAACATCCGGGTGAAATAGCTAAAAAGGTATCTTTTGCAAACAAAAGCGATCAACTGTTCAACCTGCATCCAAAACTTGTGAAGAAATAACACTTATTGTGCTTTGCAAGAAATGATCTTAAAGAATTAGTTTTTGAGTATCGATTGTTATACATGTTGGCTACAGATGACATGGCACTTTCTTGTAGTCAACCGTTGACTATACTATTAAGTATTAACCATGCCCTTATACACCTAGACGGAGGGATTAAGTCAGGATGACTTGGAAGGGGTAGAGGAGATGTAAGAAATAATTCATAGTAAGTCTTTCACCAGTACTGTAGTAAAAGTTCATACATAGAAGATTCTAGACTAAACCATAAACGGATACAGTTTTATTCACGCGCGATACTCCAATAGAGCAAGATCATGCATGGAAGTCTCCACATGCTTAAACAGCGGATTACATTAGGCGAAGACTAATGATCAACATTTAACTTGATAATGCATATGTCCAGGTGAACCTCCTTGGAGTCCCCGTGCACCGCGTTGGGGAGGTAAATAAGACCATGGGGTTTCCATGTCCACATCGGCGGGAAGGTCCCAGCTCGGCAGAGTCCAAGTCAGTTTGATGAAGCCGGTGTCGCTGCCCACGTACCTCGGAGGGGTAGTAACAGTGGGCACGCACTCGTACATCGGCCTTGTGTCAGTGTCAGCGTCAGCAGTGTCACCCTTGACACACACTACAGAGATGGGGTGGCGGCCTGTGCGGGCCTCGCCGGTGCCCATGATCGAGAGGAAGATGCTGCCGTCCTCCTCCGAGACTAGCAGGCGGCGGTGATCCCCCAGCGACTCCGGCATGGTGAACGGGTAGCACATCTTGAAGGAAATATGCCCTAGAGGCAATAATAAAGTTATTATTTATTTCCTCATATCATGATAAATGTTTATTATTCATGCTAGAATTGTATTACCCGGAAACATGATACATGTGTGAATACATAGACAAACATAACATCACTAGTATGCCTCTACTTGACTAGCTCATTAATCAAAGATGGTTATGTTTCCTAACCATAGACATGTGTTGTCATTTGATTAACGGGATCACATCATTAGGAGAATGATGTGATTGACATGACCCATTCTGTTAGCCTAGCACTTGATCGTTTAGTATGTTGCTATTGCTTTCTTCATGACTTATACATGTTCCTACAACTATGAGATTATGCAACTCCCGTTTACCGGAGGAACACTTTGTGTGCTACCAAACGTCACAATGTAACTAGGTGATTATAAAGGAGCTCTACAGGTGTCTCCGAAGGTACATGTTGAGTTGGCATATTTCGAGATTAGGTTTTGTCACTTCGATTTTCGGAGAGGTATCTCTGGGCCCTCTCGGTAATGCACATCACTATAAGCCTTGCAAGCAATGTAGCTAATGAGTTAGTTACAGAATGATGCATTACGTAACGAGTAAAGAGACTTGCCGGTAACAAGATTGAACTAGGTATTGAATACCGACGATCAAATCTCGGGCAAGTAACATACCGATGACAAAGGGAACAACGTATGTTGTTTTGCAGTTTGACCGATAAAGATCTTCGTAGAATATGTAGGAGCCAATATTAGCATCTAGGTTCTGCTATTGGTTATTGACCGAGAATAGTTCTAGGTCATGTCTACATAGTTCTCGAACCCGTAGGGTCCGCACGCTTAACGTTATGATGACAGTTTTATTATGAGTTTATAAGTTTTGATGTACCTAAGGTTGTTCGGAGTCCCGGATGTGATCACGGACATGACGAGGAGTCTCGAAATGTTCGAGACATAAAAATTGATATACTGGAAGCCTATATTTGGATATCAGAATCGTTCTGGGTGAAATCGGGATTTTACCGGAACACCGGGGGGTTACTGGAACCCTCCCGGGGGTTAATGGGCCTACATGGGCCATGAGGGAGAAGAGGAGGGCCGGCCAGGGCAGGCCGCACGCCCCCTTCCCCCCTAGTCCGAATAGGACAAGGAAGGGGGGCGACGCCCCCCTTTCCTCTTTCCCCTCCCCCCTTTCCTTCTCCATGGGAGTAGGACTCCTCCAGGCGCACCCCTAGGGGCCGGCCGCACCTCCCCCCTCCCTCCTTTATATAAGGGGGCAGGGCGGCACCTCTAGACACACAAGTTGATCTTCGTGATTGTTCCTTAGCCGTGTGCGGTGCCCCCCTCCACCATATTCCACCTCGATCATATCGTTGCGGTGCTTAGGCGAAGCCCTGCGTCGGTAGAACATCATCATCGTCACCACGCCGTCGCGCTGATGGAACTCATCCCCGACACCCTGCTGGATCGGAGTCCGGGGATCGTCATCGAGCTGAACGTGTGCTGAACTCGGAGGTGTCGTACGTTCAGTGCTTTGATCGGTCGGATCGTGAAGATGTACGACAACATCAACCGCGTTGTCATAACGCTTCCGCTTACGGTCTACGAGGATACGTGGACAACACTCTCCCCTCTCGTTGCTATGCATCACCATGATCTTGCGTGTGCGTAGGAAATTTTTTGGAATTACTACGTTCCCCAACAGTGGCATCCGAGCCTAGGTTTTATGCGTTGATGTTATATGCACGAGTAGAACACAAGTGAGTTGTGGGCGATACAAGTCATACTGCTTACCAGCATGTCATACTTTGGTTCAGCGGTATTGTGAGATGAAGCAGCCCGGACCAACATTACGCGTACGCTTACGCGAGACTGGTTTCACCGTTACGAGCACTCGTGTTTAATCTCACTTTAGCTGAACCGAGTGTGGCTACGCCCGGTCCTTGCGAAGGTTAAAACAGCACTAACTTGACGAACTATCGTTGTGGTTTTTTGATGCGTAGGTAAGAACGGTTCTTGCTAAGCCCATAGCAGCCACGTAAAATTTGCAACAACAAAGTAGAGGACGTCTAACTTGTGTTTGCAGGGCATGTTGTGATGTGATATGGTCAAGACGTGATGCTATATTCTATTGTATGAGATGATCATGTTTTGTAACCGAAGTTATCGGCAACTGGCAGGAGCCATATGGTTGTCGCTTTATTGTATGAAATGCAAATGCCCTATAATTGCTTTACTTTATCACTAAGCGGTAGCAATAGTCGTAGAAGCAATATATGGCGTAACGACAATGATGCTACGATGGAGATCAAGATGTCGCGCCAGTGACGATGGTGATCATGACGGTGCTTCGGAGATGGAGATCACAATCACAAGATGATGATGGCCATATCATATCACTTATATTGATTGCATGTGATGTTTATCCTTTATGCATCTTATCTTGCTTTGATTGACGGTAGCATTTTAAGATGATCTCTCACTAAAATTATCAAGAAGTGTTCTCCCTGAGTATGCACCGTTGCGAAAGCTCTTCGTGCTGAGACACCACATGATGATCGGGTGTGATAGGCTCTACGTTCAAATACAACGGGTGCAAAACAGTTGCACACGCGGAATACTCAGGTTAAACTTGACGAGCCTAGCATATACAGATATGGCCTCGGAACACGGAGACCGAAAGGTCGAACGTGAATCATATAGTAGATATGATCAACATAGTGATGTTCACCATTGAAACTACTCCATCTCACGTGATGATCGGACATGGTTTAGTTGATTTGGATCACGTGATCACTTACATGACTAGAGAGATGTCTGTCTAAGTGGGAGTTCTTAAGTAATATGATTAATTGAACTTAAATTTATCATGAACTTAGTACCTGATAGTATTTTGCTTGTCTATGTTTGTTGTAGATAGATGGCTCGTGCTGTTGTTCTGTTGAATTTTAATGCGTTCCTTGAGAAAGCAAAGTTGAAAGATGATGGTAGCAATTACACGGACTGGGTCCGTAACCTGAGGATTATCCTCATTGCTGCACAGAAAAGTTATGTCCTGGAAGCACCGCTGGGTGCCAGGCCTGCTGCTAATGCAACTGACGACGTTAAGAACGTCTGGCAGATCAAAGCTGATGACTACTCTATAGTTCAGTGTGCCATGCTTTACGGCTTAGAACCGGGCCTTCAACGACGTTTTGAATGTCATGGAGCATATGAGATGTTCCAGGAGTTGAAGTTAATATTTCAAGCTAATGCCCGGATTGAGAGATATGAAGTCTCCAGTAAGTTCTATATGTGCAAGATGGAGGAGAATAGTTCTGTCAGTGAACACATACTCAAAATGTCTGGGTATAATAAGCACTTGATTCAACTGGGAGTTAATCTTCCTGATGATAGTGTCATTGACAGAATTCTCCAATCACTGCCACCAAGCTACAAGAGCTTCGTGATGAACTATAATATGCAAGGGATGAACAAGACTATTCCCGAGCTCTTTGCAATGCTAAAAGCTGCGGAGGTAGAAATCAAGAAGGAGCATCAAGTGTTGATGGTTAATAAGACCACCAGTTTCAAGAAAAATGGCAAAGGGAAGAAGAAGGGGAACTTCAAGAAGAACAGCAAACAAGTTGCTGCTCAAGAGAAGAAACCCAAGTCTGGACCTAAGCCTAAGACTGAGTGCTTCTACTGCAAGCATACTGGTCACTGGAAGCGGAACTGCCCCAAGTATTTGGCGGATAAGAAGGACGGCAAAGTGAACAAAGGTATATGTGATATACATGTTATTGATGTGTAACTTACTAATGCTCGTAGTAGTACCTGGGTATTTGATACTGGTTCTGTTCCTAATATTTGCAACTCGAAACAGGGACTATGGATTAAGTGAAGATTGGCTAAGGACGAGGTGACGATGCGCGTGGGAAATGGTTCCAAAGTCGATGTGATCGCGGTCGGCACGCTACCTCTACATCTACCATCGGGATTAGTTTTAGACCTAAATAATTGTTATTTGGTGCCAGCGTTGAGCATGAACACTATAGCTGGATCTTGTTTGATGCGAGACGGTTATTCATTTAAATCAGAGAATAATGGTTGTTCTATTTATATGAGTAATATCTTTTATGGTCATGCACCCTTGAAGAGTGGTCTATTTTTATTGAATCTCGATAGTAGTGATACACATATTCATAATGTTGAAGCCAAAAGATGCAGAGTTGATAATGATAGTGCAACTTATTTGTGGCACTGCCGTTTAGGTCATATCAGTGTAAAGCGCATGAAGAAACTCCATACTGAAGGACTTTTGGAATCACTTGAATATGAATCACTTGGTACTTGCGAACCGTGCCTCATGGGCAAGATGACTAAAACGCCGTTCTCCGGAACTATGGAGCGAGCAACTGATTTGTTGGAAATCATACATAGTGATGTATGTGGTCCAATAAATATTGAAGCTCGCGGCGGGTATCGTTACTTTCTCACCTTAACAGATGATTTGAGCAGATATGGGTATATCTACTTGATGAAACACAAGTCTGAAACATTTGAAAAGTTCAAGGAATTTTAGAGTGAAGTGGAAAATCATCGTAACAAGAAAATAAAATTTCTACAATCTGATCGTGGAGGAGAATATTTGAGGTACGAGTTTGGTTTACATTTGAAACAATGTGGAATAGTTTCGCAATTCACGCCACCCAGAACACCACAACGAAATGGTGTGTCTGAACGTCATAATCGTACTTTACTAGATATGGTGCGATCTATGATGTCTCTTACTGATTTACCGCTATTGTTTTGGCGTTATGCTTTAGAGACAGCCGCATTCACGTTAAATAGGGCACCATCAAAATCCATTGAGACGACGCCTTATGAACTGTGGTTTGGCAAGAAACCAAAGTTGTCGTTTCTTAAAGTTTGGGGCTGCGATGCTTATGTGAAGAAACTTCAACCAGATAAGCTCGAACCCAAATCGGAGAAATGTGTCTTCATAGGATACCCAAAAGAGACTATTGGGTACACCTTCTATCACAGATCTGAGGGCAAGATTTTCGTTGCTAAATTCGGATCCTTTCTAGAGAAGGAGTTTCTCTCGAAAGAAGTGAGTGGGAGGAAAGTAGAACTTGATGAGGTAACTGTACCTGCTCCCTTATTGGAAAGTAGTCCATCACAAAAACCGGTTCCTGTGACAACTACATCAATTAGTGAGGAAGCTAATGATATTGATCATCAAACATCAGATCAAGTTTCTACTGAACCTCGTAGGTCTACCAGAGTAAGATCTGCACCAGAGTGGTACGGTAATCCTATTCTAGAAGTCATGTTACTTGACCATGGCGAACCGACGAACTATGAGGAAGCGATGATGGGCCCAGATTCCGCAAAATGGCTAGAAGCCATGAAATCTAAGATGGGATCCATGTATGAGAACAAAGTATGGACTTTGGTTGACTTGCCTGATGATCGGCAAGCCATTGAGAATAAATGGATTTTTAAGAAGAAGATTGACGCTGATGGTAATATAACTGTCTACAAAGCTCGACTTGTTGCGAAAGGTTTTCAACAAGTTCAAGGGGTTGACTACGATGAGACTTTCTCACCCGTAGCAATGCTTAAGTCCGTCCGGATCATGTTAGGAATTGCTGCATTTTATGATTATGAAATTTGGCAAATGGATGTCAAAACTGCATTCTTGAATGGATTTCTGGAAGAAGAGTTGTATATGATGCAACCAGAAGGTTTTGTTGATCCAAAAGGTGCTAACAAAGTGTGCAAGCTCCAGCGATCCATTTATGGACTAGTGCAAGCATCTCGGAGTTGGAATAAACGCTTTGATAGTGTGATCAAAGCATATGGTTTTATACAGACTTTTAGAGAAGCCCGTATTTACAAGAAAGTGAGTGGGAGCTCTGTAGCATTTCTGATATTATATGTAGATGACATATTATTAATTGGAAATGATATAGAATTTCTGGATAGCATAAAGGGATACTTGAATAAAAGTTTTTCTATGAAAGACCTCGGTGAAGCTGCTTACATATTGGGCATCAAGATCTATAGAGATAGATCAAGACGCTTAATTGGACTTTCGCAAAGCACATACCTTGATAAAGTTTTGAAAAAGTTCAAAATGGATCAGGCAAAGAAAGGGTTCTTGCTTGTATTACAAGGTGTGAAGTTGAGTCAGACTCAATGCCCGACCACAGCAGAAGATAGAGATAAAATAAAAGATGTTCCCTATGCTTCAGCCATAGGCTCTATCATGTATGCAATGCTGTGTACCAGACCTGACGTATGCTTAGCAATAAGCTTAGCAGGTAGGTACCAAAGTAATCCAGGAGTGGATCACTGGACAGCGGTCAAGAACATCCTGAAATACCTGAAAAGGACTAAGGATATGTTTCTCGTTTATGGAGGTGACAAAGAGCTAGTCGTAAATGGTTACGTCGATGCAAGCTTTAACACTGATCCGGACGATTCTAAATCGCAAACCGGATACGTGTTTTTATTAAACGATGGAGCTGTAAGTTGGTGCAGTTCTAAACAAAGCGTCGTGGCGGGATCTACATGCAAAGCGGAGTACATAGCTGCTTTGGAAGCAGCGAATGAAGGAGTTCATTTCGGATCTAGGTGTCATACCTAGTGCACCGGGACCAATGAATATCTTCTGTGACAATACTGGTGCAATTGCCTTGGCAAAGGAATCCAGATTTCACAAGAGGACCAAGCACATCAAGAGACACTTCAATTCCATCCGGGACCAAGTCCAGGTGGGAGACATAGAGATTTGCAAGATACATACGGATCTGAATGTTGCAGACCCATTGACTAAGCCTCTTCCACGAGCAAAACATGATCAACACCAAGACTCCATGGGTGTTAGAATCATTACTGTGTAATCTAGATTATTGACTCTAGTGCAAGTGGAAGACTGAAGGAAATATGCCCTAGAGGCAATAATAAAGTTATTATTTATTTACTCATATCATGACAAATGTTTATTATTCATGCTAGAATTGTATTATACGGAAACATGATACATGTGTGAATACATAGACAAACATAACATCACTAGTATGCCTCTACTTGACTAGCTCATTAATCAAAGATGGTTATGTTTCCTAACCATAAACATGTGTTGTCATTTGATTAACGGGATCACATCATTAGGAGAATGATGTGATTGACATGACCCATTCCGTTAGCCTAGCACTTGATCGTTTAGTATGTTGCTATTGCTTTCTTCATGACTTATACATATTCCTACAACTATGATATTATGCAACTCCCGTTTGCCGGAGGAACACTTTGTGTGCTACCAAACGTCACAATGTAACTAGGTGATTATAAAGGCGCTCTACAGGTGTCTCCGAAGGTACATGTTGAGTTGGCGTATTTCGAGATTAGGTTTTGTCACTTCGATTGTCGGAGAGGTATCTCTGGGCCCTCTCGGTAATGCACATCACTATAAGCCTTGCAAGCAATGTAGCTAATGAGTTAGTTACGGAATGATGCATTACATAATGAGTAAAGAGACTTGCCGGTAACGAGATTGAACTAGGTATTGAATACCGACGATCAAATCTCGGGCAATTAACATACCGATGACAAAGGGAACAACGTATGTTGTTATGCAGTTTGACCGATAAAGATCTTCGTAGTATATGTTGGATCCAATATGAGCATCCAAGTTCCGCTATTGGTTATTGACCGAGAATAGTTCTAGGTCATGTCTACATAGTTCTCGAACCCGTAGGGTCCGCACGCTTAACGTTACGATGATAGTTTTATTATGAGTTTATAAGTTTTGATGTACCGAAGGTTGTTCGGAGTCCCGGATGTGATCACGGACATGACGAGGGGTCTCGAAATGCTCGAGACATAAAAATAGATATATTGGAAGCCTATATTTGGATATCGGAATCGTTCCGGGTGAAATCGGGATTTTACCGGAACACCGGGGGGTTACCGGAACCCTCCCGGGGGTTAATGGGCCTACATGGGCCATAAGGGAGAAGAAGAGGGCTGGCCATGGCAGGCCGCGCGCCCCCTCCCCCCCTAGTCCGAGTATTACAAGGAAGGGGGGGAGGCGCCCCCCTTTGCTCTTTCCCCTCCCCCCTTTCCTTCTCCACCAAGGCAAGAGGGGGCAGTCCTACTCCCGGTGGGAGTAGGACTCCTCCAGGCGCACCCCTAGGGGCCGGCCGCACCTCCCCCCTCCCTCCTTTATATACGGGGGCAGGGGGCACCTCTAGACACACAAGTTGATCTTCGTGATCGTTCCTTAGCCGTGTGTGGTGCCCCCCTCCACCATATTCCACCTCGGTCATAACATTGTGGTGCTTAGGCGAAGCCCTGCGTCGGTAGAACATCACCATCGTCACCACGCCGTCGTGCTGACGGAACTCATCCCCGACACCCTGCTGGATCGGAGTCTGGGGATCGTCATCGAGCTGAACGTGTGCTGAACTCGGAGGTGCCGTACGTTCGGTTCTTGGATCGGTCGGATCGTGAAGACGTACAACTGCATCAACCGTGTTGTCATAACGCTTCCGCTTACGGTCTACGAGGGTACGTGGACAACACTCTCCCCTCTCGTTGCTATGCATCACCATGATCTTCCGTGTGCGTAGGAAATTTTTTGAAATTACTACGTTCCCCAACACGTCTCATACTTGATGTTCTCTGCCAAGGGCCAGTAGTGACTGTTGCACGCATCCGTGAGGTGATGCATGATGTCCGCCGGTGAGCCCCAAAACGGCATCGGGCACTCATAGCAGTAGACGAAGGTGTAACGCCCCGGATCCGATGCGCCAGGTGTCTTCCAGCTACTCATCGTTGTTGCCATGTCATTTGCTTGCATGTTGCATTTTGCCATGTAATCATCTGCATTTCATCTGCATGTTTTTCAAAACTTGCATCCATTCGGGTTTCGCCGGTTCTCTCCCTTGTCCGTTCTAAGCACAGACACACTCGCACGCGCCCTCGGCACGTCCGAAATATTATTTTATAAGTGGCATAAAAATGTTCTTGGAATTGGAGGAAACTTGGCGAGCGGTCTTATTATAGTGTAGGTAGGCCGCCTATCAAGTTTCGTCGCATTCGGAGCTCGTTTGATAGCCCAACCGTTAAACATATAGCCGCAATATAGCCGGTGTAATGTCGGACGTTTTCGGTCTCCGGAAACCCGTGCCGGGCCGCTTTCTCTTCTCTCCTCTCAGCCTGAAACCTCTCCTACACAGCTCACTAACCCCACCTGCAGCCCACCTAGTTCCTCTCCGCTCCGGACCGTCAGATCGAGATCCGAGTGTCCATAACGGCCTCAAATCCCCCTAACCTAGAACCCCTGCCTATTTAAACCCCCCTAACCTGCCATTTTTGGCCTAACCTACCCTAACCCCCTCCTCCTAGCTCCAGCCGCCACCCCCACCTCGTTTTCAGCGCCTATCCAGTGCCCCGCCGCCACTCGTCAGCGCCCCCGCAGCCGTCGCCCTCCTCCAACCGCGTTGCGCCACGCACCCCCAGCGCGCCCCCTGCCCGCTCCCTGTCGACGCGGCCCCTGAGCCCAGATTTGGCTCGGGCAAGCCCATCGGGGCCCGGGTCAGCCCGACCCCGCGCCTGGCTCCTCTCCGATCCCGCTCGCCTCCCCACTGCTCGCCGGCTCCGTCGCCGTCACGCCCCTCCGGCGTCCCGCGCCTCCTCGACCACGGCCCCCAGGCGAGCCCCGCCGCCGTGCCTCCTTCCTTCCTCTCTCTTCTTCCCCTACCTAACTCCCTCTATTCCCCGCAGGGTCTCCCCATCGCCGGCCCCGCACCTCGCCGCACCGCTCGCCGCCACCCGGATCCGGCCAAGCTGGGCCAGATTCGGCGCCTGGGAACCGGATCCCGCCGACGCCACCTTGCATAGGCACCTCCAGCCTCGCCATCGCCGCCACGTCGTCGGGCACCGCCGCCCCTGCCTCCTCTCATGCGCACGAGGAGGACAAGGAGCTCCACCCCTGGCCTCATGGGCCCGGCCTCGCCCAAGGCCCAGCAGAGCGAAGGCCCATTCCAACACCATCCTCCACACTGGCCCACCTCGTCTGTTTTTTTTCGCGAGGTGAAAAAAATCTGCCAAGTCCCAAAATTCATACATTCTGGTGCCCACTTCATCATGCCATAACTTCATGTGTGCTACTCCGTTTCATGCATATAATATGTCAAAATGTTCATAATGAGATGCTATTCATTTTGTTCCATTGTGCCATGCTTGTTTGAGTTCATCTTGATGCCCTAATCATCTTTGCAAGAGTGCTATATGATGTTAACTGTTGTCTGTTATCAGAACTTGGTAATTTGTCTTTTTCATTGCATTGTGTGTGTGCATCCTATGAGCATGAGCTCTACATGTGTTTTGAACTAAATCATGCCATCTTTAGAGTGGTGCAATCCATGCATTTTTTGTGCCTTGTGGCAAGTGCATCAAGCTCGTGAAGTAGGGTACTTGTTGTTACTGTTTTGGTAGGCTGATTCTGTTATATCATGTTGCTGTGTGAACCTGCTGCTACAAGTCATTCCATGCATAATCTGGAGATGTTCACTAAGGATGTTTCGTTATACATGTCATGCTCTAGCCATCCATGCCCTTGGTTGCATTTATAGCCTATTGTAGCTTGTTGTAATCTTGCTCTCAAATTACTAAATAATGTTGATGTCAGTCTGTTAACATTAAGCTCAGTTTTGCCATGAGCTTTGCTAGTGATCCATGCACCCTATGAACTTTCTCTTGCCATGCTTAGCTTCATAAATATGTCATATTACTGTTGGTCACCTTTTCATGCCATGTATTACTCTGTGGAGAGTGATACAAGATCACCAACATGCCTACTTATTGTTGTTCCTGCCATGTCTGAATCTGTCATATCATTTGCCATGTTTGCATGGATCCTACCATATTTTCTGTTGATGTTTGGAACTATTTAAGTAAGGGAGTTTTGTTCTTTGTCTTTAGTATTAGCATTCCATGCCTTTGTTTTCCATGTTAAGTTCCTGTAACATGTTGTTTGATAGCTCTAAACATTGCAACCTGATGTTATTTCTGCCAAGTCTGTAAACTGTTATTATTTGCAACATGGTCATGTCCTTTTGAGCATGTTATAATGTTTTCTGAAGATAGCTCAGTGTTCATTTTTGTCATGCTTTAACTGTACATCATGTCCATGCCTTTTGTTCTTATGTTGAGGTGCTGTAGCATATTGTTTTGATGCTTGCTAGATGCCTAGTTGCTGTTTTGGATAGCTTGTCCTTTAAACTTGTTTCATGTGTATGTGTTGAACCGTTGCTCCGTTCTAAGTGTGCTCTATATGAAACTTGCTTAGAATTGCATGTAGTTTCATCTTATCATGTTGCATCCTTGTTTTGAGGTGTTCGCTTGATGTTTGTATGCATTTTGCATCAATGACATGCTTAACTTGTTTTGCTCATATCTTCTAGGCTGTAGCTCCGAACTAAATGAACTTTATATGTAACTTGACTAGAATTTCGTGTAGATCCTCTTGGTGCTCTTTAACTTGATGTTTAACAACTTCAACTTAATGTTTGTTCAGATCTGGACCAACTTCGAAACTTGCATATAAGGACTTACCGGAATTGTTATATGTTGTTTCCGGCCTCATTTAAACTTGCTTTGATGTGTTGCTCTTGTATGCATCATCTCTTGCCATGAGTAGCTTCATGTAGCTTTGTCATGCATCATGCTTGTTGTGCATCATGTCTTGTCTATGTGTTGTGTGTTTACCTTGTTGTTTGCTTCTTTCTGGTTGTGCTCCTTCTTGTTAGTTCCTGTTTCGTTGCGATCGTGAGGATTTGTTGGTCTACACTTGGTTCATCTTCGTGGCTTCATCTTCTTCATGGACTCTTTCTTCTTCCTTGCGGGATTTCAGGCAAGATGACCGTCACCTTGGATCTTACTACTATCATTGTTATGCTAGTTGCTTCGTTCTATCGCTATGCTGCGCTTCCTATCACTTGTTCTTCAAGCCTCCCCAAATTGCCATGTCAGCCTCTAACCTTTTCACCCTTCCTAGCGAACCGTTGTTTGGCTATGTTACCGCTTTAGCTCAGCCCCTCTTATGGCATTGTTAGTTGCAGGTGAAGTTGAAGATTGCTCCATGATGGACAGGATTATGTTGGGATATCACAATATCTCTTATTTAACTAATGCATCTATATACTTGGTAAAGGGTGGAAGGCTCGGCCTTATGCCTAGTGTTCTGTTCCACTCTTGCCACCCTAGTTTCCGTCATACCGGTGTTATGTTCCTTGATTTTGTGTTCCTTGCGCAGTTGGGTGATTTATGGGACCCCCTTGACAGTTCGCTTTGAGTAAAACTCCTTCAGCAAGGCCCAACCTTGGTTTTAACATTTGCCTCACCTAGCCTTTTTCCCTTGGGAGTCGCGCTCCCGAGGGTCATCTTTATTTACCCCCCCCCCCCCCCCCCGGGCCAGTGCTCCTTGGAGTGTTGGTCCAAACTAGAGCACCGTGCGGGACCATCCCTTGGCAACTTGGGTTACGTCGGTACCTGTATGCTTTGCTTATCCGGTGTTTCCTGAGAACAAGATACGTGCGACTCCTATCGGGATTGTCGACACATCGGGCGGCTTTGCTGGTCTTGTTTTACCATTGTCGAAATGTCTTGTAAACCGGGATTCCGACACTGATCAGGTCTTCCTGCGAGAAGGAATATCCTCCGTTGACTGTGAGAGCTTGTGATGGGCTAAGTTGGGACACCCCTGCAGGGTATAAACTTTCGAGAGCCGTGCCCGCGGTTATGTGGCAGATGGGAATTTGTTAATGTCCGGTTGTAGAGAACTTGGCACTTGACTTAATTAAAACGCATCAAGCGCGTGTGTACCCGTGATGGTCTCTTTTCGGTGGATTCCGGGAAGTGAACACGGTTTTTGGGTTATGTTTGAAAGTAAGTAGTTTCAGGATCACTTCTTGATCGCTTCTAGCTTCTCGACCGTTCCGTTTGCTTCTCTTCTCGCTCTCATTTGCGTATGTTAGCCACCATATGTGCTTAGTCGCTGCTGCTACCTCTCCACTTTATCCCTTCCTTTCCCATAAAGCTTTGCTAGTCTTGATACCCATGGTAATGAGATTGCCGAGTCCTCGTGGCTCATAGATTACTACAACAATAGTTGCAGGTACATGTATTGCGATGATCATGACGCGAGAGCGATGCTTGTTTTGGAGTTCTTCTTCTGCTTCTTCTTCGATCAGGGGATAGGTTCTAGGTCGGCAGCCTGGGCTGGCAGGGTGGATGTCGTTTGAGTTTCTGTTTGTGTTTCATCCGTAGTCGGATGGTGCTCTTATGTAAGATGATGTTCTATTCGTGTGGCATTGTATACCTTTTGTATGTATCCCCATCTATTATGTAATGTTGATGTAATGATATCCACTTTGCCAAAGTGTGTCAATATGCGGTTCTATCCTTGGTGCGACCTTCGAGTCTCTTTAGGATAGTATCGCATATTGGGCGTGACAGAAGGGCTCCTTGGAGGCATCGACCAGGCCGTCCATGAAATGAGAGTGGCTATAGGGGATGTTGCGCCAGTTGAATATATGAGCAAGTTACTACGAGATTTAATCCGAATAAGCACAAAATAAATCATGATGGCTATAACAGAAATAAAACTAATCATGTGGACTAGCATAGTAGTAGGATACAGAGTAGAAACATGAATTCTACCATGATTTCGAACATGAAGGATAGAAACACATACGGTGCAACGGGAGCAGCACCGTTGGCGTTGAGGTTGTCGCCCATGTCGTTGAGGAAGAGGTTGAGGTCGGGGAAGAAGTCATCGTCGGTGAAGTCGTGGCTGCCAGCAATCGCGACAGTGCACTCCCCAAATTTCAACAGCGCCCGCCGAATGGAGCGCAGGAGGGAGTGGTTGTAGGGGACGTTACGGCCGCTGAATGGAGCGCAGGAGTAGCACACTAAGCAGTAGATGGTGTCCTTACTAGTACTCCCTAGTCTATACTCTTATAGAAAACCGAGTTGGTGATGATGGTGTGCCTGCCATCTTGTAATATAGACCGTCCGATCTATATCTGACGGATAGAAAGCCAACTATGACAATTTTATAAAAGATACCCGCACCTCTCTCCACATTTACAGATAAGGCCTTGCCTCGTTCATCCTTATCTCCCACAACCTCGTGCTCCTTCCTAAGTCTCTATCTCTACTCTTATCTCTATCTCTACTACTCTTCTTTGTTTTTTATAACAAATCAAATGGTACTGCGCCGTCCGCTGCACGCCCGGCTGAACACGCTGAGGGAGTCCTGGATTAGGGGGTATCCGGACAGCCGGACTATATACTTCGTTCGGACTATTGGAGCATGAAGATACAAGACTCAAGACTCCGTCCCGTGTTCGGATGGGACTCTCCTTTGCGTGGAAGACAAGCTTGGCGATCCGGATATTGTATTTCCTTCCTTGTAACCGACTCTGTGTAAACCCTAGCCCTCTCCGGTGTCTATATAAACTGGAGAGGTTGGTCCTTAGAAGGCCGATCACGATCACAATTACAATCATAACCATCATAGGCTAGCTTCTAGGGTTTAGCCTCTATGATCTCGTGGTAGATCTACTCTTGTACTACTCATATCATCAATATCAATCAAGCAGGAAGTAGTGTTTTACCTCCATCGAGAGGGTCCGAACCTAGGTAAACATTGTCTCCCTTGCTTCCTGTTACCATCAGCCTAAGACGCACAGATCGGGACCCCCTACCCGAGATCCGCCGGTTTTGACACCGACATTGGTGCTTTCATTGAGAGTTCCTCTGTGTTGTCGCTGCAAGGCTTGATGGCTCCTTCAATCGTAGACAACATGGTCCAGGGTGAGACTTTTCTCCCCAGACAGATCTTCGTGTTCGGCGGCTCCGCGTTGCGGGCCAATTCGCTTGGCCAGCTGGAGCAGATCGACAGCTACACCCCTGGCCACCAGGTCAGGTTCGGAAGCCTGAACTACACGGCCGATATCCGCGGAGACTTGATCTTCGACGGAATCGGGCCTGCGCCAGGAGCGCCGGACAGTCACGACGAGCACGGCTTAGACCTGCTGTCGGACAATGCTCGGGATATCACCCCTGCAATAGCCCCGGACCTAAATCCGGAGCAGACCGCGTGGCCCAGGGACGGGTGGATGGACCCCGCCCTGCCAACCGCACACTCATCGGCGGTAGAGCCGAACACAGGCCTCACCTCTAAGCAAGCATGTGACTCCGGACCCCCGGACTCGTATCCGGCTGTAGGTTCCAGTCCGCGCGCTCCCGAGCCCGTCGAGTCTGGTTGGGCTCCGATAATGGAGTTTATCATTGCGGATATCTTCCAGCACTCGCCCTTTGGCGACATGCTGAACTCGTTAAAGTCTCTCTCTTTGTCAGGAGACTCTTGGCCGAACTATGTCCGGCTCGGGTGGGAAGCAGGCGACGAAGGAGTTCGTTGCCCACCCACCACCCACTTTATTGCCATGGTTGATGATTTAACTGACGTGCTTGACTTCGACTCCGAAGACATCGACGGTATGGACGACGAAACAGGAGAAGAACAGGAACCACCACTCACAGGGTGGTGGACCGCCACCTCCTCATATGATATATACATGGTGGACACTCCAAAGGAAATCAATGGCGATGAGGCAATGGAGGATAACCCCTCAGTGAAGAAAGCAAAGCATGGGCGTCGTCAACGCCGCCCCAAGCCCCGCCACAACAATACCTGCACAAGAGACGAAACCAAACCGGATGGTGCCAAAGATGAATACAACCCCGAGTGACCTGCCTTCAAGCAGGCCGGACTGGCCACGTCGGATACTTGGAGAGGAACAACTATATGCCCTCCTCCAAAGACGAGGTAAGCCTCGGCGATGCCGACTTCGGCGTGCCTGAAGATCCAGTGGAGCAAGTTCGCTTCAAGCGACGGCTCATGGCCACTAAAAGGAGCCTGCAAAGGAAGCAACAGCAGCTTAAAGCTGACCAAGATTTGCTCGTAGACAGGTGGACCAAGGTCCTGGCCACCAAAGAATACGGACTCGACCGCCCCGACAAAGGGCACACACGGCATAATTTGCTACCTCAACCTAAGCAGGAGAACCTAAGGCACACACCCTGACGTCAACATACCTCAATGGCCCACGACAATACAAAGGAAACACGAGGCGGCATCCTCAAGCCTCGGCGCAAGCATCATAAACGTCAAGTCAGGGAAGTTGGTGCCGAATTCAGCAGTTGCCAGTCCTGTCAGTGGAAAAAGAACAGCTCAAGCCTATCCGGCCCGAGCAGCGTACTCGATCAACCATGTGAAATTCACGGTACCCCTAGAAGGACGGCCAAACAAACAAATAGAGAATGTCGAATACTCAGAGCAAAGCGGCCGGTCGTACGCCGGAAACAATAAAGGGAGGTTTCCAACAACAAAAGACCAACCAGTACGGCCGATCTCCCTAGATCACATCAACCGTCCGGACGACATCAACCACAGCAATTTAATTGCAGTACCTCTAGACCCAGTAGTCTGGGGGCTCCATCTCACATAAAGCCCCCGCGGGTATGAAACCACAAATAACATCTTCTAAAAGATGTCAGGTGCAAAGGCCAAGTTTTATTGGCCCACCACTCTAACAGTTGTCTTCGAATCACCAAACAAATACCACGCCAAAGAATAATTCTTTGGCCCTTTCCCCTCATACAGTAATTTACCATATGTTAACGGGACGAACCACGTTGACTAGATTCCATGTGGTAAACCACCAGGCCAGCCCTGTGTGATATAGTCACATCTATGGGCAAGGTCGAACCCCACCCTTAGAACGGAAATCATACCGCCGCCGGAGTAGTGAGTCGTGCCTGCCTATCAAATCCTGATAGGGAAGCCAACTATCCGGACACCAACTAAGGAGTCCGCACTATTTTACGGAATAATGCCTGGGTTACCCAGGCTTCGATCAGGCACCCGCGGTCCAACCATAAGAGGACGTTCAGCTGACCACAAGTATCTGCCTTTACAGACTAACTTCGACGCAGAACAGGATCGGTGATGAGGAATCAGCCCGGACACACAAGGGCAGGAACACACAAGTAAATCCCTCCCCAAGGAAGGTAGGCTGGATTCACTTCAGATCCACTCACAGCCTCCTCCAGTCCGTCCACAAGAGGTTCCGCCAAAAACACCTCTTTTCATCATCATAAACCATACTCATATGCATAGACATATCATCCTACTACAGTGTGTAGATTTAAATAACACTTACCAGCTGTCATTCTTCATTAGACACCACTTTTCCGCCCTAAAACGGCACCCATACATCGTATTAGGCCCCACTATGCCAGGGGCTTCAGAATACTTCTAATACAACAAAGTCCAGCCACCTTCCCGGTCGCTCGGCACCCCGAACTTATAGCACTATATGCATCAGCTCCGAATCATGTCTTGGGTCATTAGTTGGGTTTGCCCGGCTCCCATGTTTTGGTACCTTACGTTCCGCTCTATCGGCTAAGGTAGCGCTGGGAGAACTATTGCAATTGTGTCTCGGTTCTTCCGGACGAGCACCTCAGTAGAGAAAGCCGAAAACTGACTGTCATGATACGCCGAGAGCTGGTCAGCTGTTCGAGAGGTTGTAAAATCCTTAAAGATTTATTCCGCATAATGCCATTATAAATGTAGAGTGCGATGGATCGGTCTTCCGATCAGGCGCCAATAGAGCCCCTAGTTCAGCCTTCCGAACACTAGGGGCTGCGCCGACCATACTCGAATTCCTATGGCTAAGTGAGAGTGATAAAGCCCTATAGTCCAATTGCCTGGTTCGTGGTGAGGAACACCTTCTTAAAAGGACCCAACCATGGGATAAAGAGTGTTCAGGTATGTCCCGAACACCCCCGTACTTTTTTCGTGGGGGCAGAAGCCGACGAGTGGCCAACTCTCAGGATTTACATACACTAAACAGCAGCACAGGAAGAACAAATGTTCAAACATAACAGTCAATAAAAAATAAAAGTGCCATTATCCCATATTACAAAGAACGGCACGAATGCCCTCAGGGAAATATAATGTCTTTGGTACACCTATCCGCCACAAGGCGGGCTCCCTTCAGTACACCTTCATAGTACAGCTCGAGCTTGCGGTGCTCCTTACCCTCTGGCGGTCCCTCAGTCATCAGCTTCTCCTCATCAAGCTTCCCCCAATGCACCCTTGCACGGGCAAACGCCATGCGCGCCCCCTCTATACAGACTGATCGCTTAATGACATCAAGCCGAGGGCAGGCGCCAACAATCCGCTTCACGAGTCCGAAGTAACTACTTGGAATCGGCTCCGTGGGCCATGGCCGGACAACCAAGTCCTTCATGGCTAGTTCGGCCGCCTGGTGCAGTTCGACCAGCTGCTTCAACTGATCGATAAAAGGCACCGGATAATTCGGCGCCAAATACTGCGACCAGAAATCCCTCTCCGCAGACTTCTTCTCCTCGGTCCGGTAGAATTGGGCGGCATCTGATATGCTATGAGGCAGATCCGCAAACGCCCCTGGAAAAACAAGAATTCAGCTTGTTGCTTAGAGCCACATTACTATAAAAAATGTCCCTGAATACAAAAGGCCTTACCAGCCGCAACCTTTCGTGCCTCCTGAATATCCTTCAGAGCACTGCGGGCTTCTGCCCGAGCATCCTCCGTGGTTTGGAGAGCTCGAGCGAGTTCGGATTCTTTCCCTGCTAAACTCTGCTCCAGGGCATCACTTTTCTTCATGGCCTCCTGGAGCTCTCGCTCAGCTGTGATGACCCTAGCCTCGTGTTTCTCACGAAGCGCCTGTTTGACGGAAGCCTTCTCGTTGGCATCAGCCACCGCCTTCTTCAATGCCTCATATTCGGCACTCGCTCCTAGAGCATACAATACAAATACTTCTCATCAGGCAAAATTACTCATTCGTGTTGAATTCAAGACAATGTTTCAACATACCTTGCTTGTCCTCCAATTGCTTCTTCACACGGCCAAGTTCCTCTTTGGCCCGTTCCAGGGTCTATTTCAGTCCAGACACTTCCGCATTATGAGCGGCAGTCTTCTCTCCAGGACCATGTCCGGCGGTGGTCCGAACCCGAGATCGCCCCCTCCATCGACACGCCTGGGGGCCACCGCTCCCGTGTGTCCAGCCCCAGAGACATGACCCCCTGGTCCAGGTCCCGTTGAGACGACACCTCAGTGTCGCACCTGGACTTTGGGGAAGGGGCCTTTGGAGGTGTCTTGCTCGCCAAAGCATCTGAGCTCAGCGAATCCTCCGATGAGGACTGTCTGGCGCGAGACCTCGCCGGGCTGTATGAAATATGGCGACAGATAAAACTACTGTACCCAAATGACCCCGGATGCATATGTGTGTTCGGATTTTGTATACTTACAACTTTTCCAGGGGCTGGGCCCTGGGATCCCACTCCGGGCGATTCGGCAGCCGTGGTGGATGCCTCTGGGTGGGAACCTCTCCCCCTCTTGGGCGATTCGGCCTCCAGGGACGAGGAAGCCGTCCTTTTCTTCCCACCTCCAGAGTGAGGCTCGTCCTCCTCTGCTTCCTCCTCTTCGTCTTTGGAAGAAGGATGGTCGTTGGAGTCTTTGGACTTTGCATCCGAAGCATCGCGACAATGGAGGCCACTCCGGGTCTTTTTGACCTTCTTGGAGGCCTCTTTCTTTGGCGCCTCGTAAGGCGCGGGGACCAGCATCTTCGTCAGAAGAGGTCGGGCTGGTTCCTCCGGCAGCGGGGCCGGACAATGTATCCGCTCCACCTTTTTTATCCATCCCTGGGGTCATGATAAAGCATGGTAAAAATGTCTCCCTCAGGACAGGCCAACTCGAGCATGGATGGACAGAGCATAGCAATAACTTACCGGGCTTGCAGAATGGGATAATTGATACCCACGGTCCTCGGCGGAGCCCGGCCATGATTTGCCGAACTTAAAGAGCACCTTCCAGATATCCTTGTGGGAGGAACCGTAGAGCTCCCAAAGGGTCTGGTGCTCGGTTGGGTCGTACTCCCACAAATTGCAGGCACGACGCTGGCAAGGGAGAACCAGGCGAACTAACATCACCTGGACTATGTCGACGAGTTTGACGTCCTTGTCGACCACACTCTGAACGCGCATCTGGGGCAGTGACAGCTCATTGGACGAGGACTAGTTCAGGCCCTTCTTGGGCCAGGACGTGAGCCGTAGTGGGGCTCTGGATCTGAACTCGGGAGCTGCGGCCCACTTTTTGCCGCGCGGTTCGGTGATATAGAACCATTGCTGCTGCCACTCCTTGACGGAGTCATTGAAGGCACCCGTTGGCCAGACGACCTTGGGCATCTTGCTCACCATGGCACCGCTGCACTCGGCGTGCACGCCACTCACCACCTTGGGCTTCACATTCAAAATCTTCAGCCACAGACCGAAGTGAGGCAAAATCCGGAGAAAAGCCTCGCACACGACGATGAACGTCGAGATATTAAGGAAAGAATTGGGGGAAAGATCATGAAAATCAATCCCATAATAGTGCATGACTCCGCGAACAAATGGGTGAAGGGGAAACCCGAGCCCGCGGACAAAATGGGGAAGAAACACAACTCTCTCGTGGGGCTCCGGAGTAGGGATGATCTGTCCCGCCAGTGGGAGACGGTGGCCGATCTTCTTGGACAGGTACCCGGCCTCTCGGAGCCTCTTGATATCCTTCTCCTGGACGGTAGAGGCCATCCATTTGCCTCCTGCTCTAGATCCGGACATATTTGGAGAAACCTTTCTTTGATGGAGAAGAAGAATGCTTGGGCGCTAGGGCTCGAGCAGAGGGGAATGGGCTAGCGGAAGGACAAGGCATGGGTAAAGAGGAAGAGACCTTATCTCTTTATAGAGACGGTAAAAGCTTTTGCGCCTCCCCACTTTCCTGGTGGAACCCGCTCGTTCTCCACTCGCCGCGATTAGCGGTGCGTTTGGATTAGCCATACCCGTATTGATGAGAATCCCGCAATAAGGGGACACGATCTCTGCTATGGCAAAACATGCAGAGGAAATCGCCTTGCGACATGCGCTGAGGCTGGTTATGGGAAAACGGTTCAGATAATGACCCGACCATGGCGGCATGTCACGTTGTCTAAAAACTGCCAGCAGATCAGATTTTTGTTATCCCCCCCCCCCCACAGTGGCATGTGAATATCATTTTGCAGATCCGGACACGGTTCAAGTGTTCGATAATTACTTCGGAGTATTCGGAGATGGAACCCGCCTTGCAATGCCGAAGATAAGACTGCACGCCGGACTCATCGTCATTGAAGCCTGGTTCAGGGGCTACTGAGGGAGTCCTGGATTAGGGGGTATCCGGACAGCCGGACTATATACTTCGTCCGGACTATTGGAGCGTGAAGATACAAGACTCATGACTCCGTCCCGTGTCCGGATGGGACTCTCCTTTGCGTGGAAGACAAGCTTGGCGATCCGGATATTGTATTTCCTTCCTTGTAACCGACTCCGTGTAAACCATAGCCCTCTCCGATGTCTATATAAACCAGAGAGATTGGTCCTTAGAAGGCCGATCACGATCACAATTACAATCATAACCATCATAGGCTAGCTTCTAGGGTTTAGCCTCTACGATCTCGTGGTAGATCTACTCTTGTACTACTCATATCATCAATATCAATCAAGTAGGAAGTAGGGTTTTACCTCCATCGAGAGGGCCCAAACCTGGGTAAACATTGTGTCCCTTGCTTCATGTTACCATCAGCCTAAGACGCACAGATTGGGACCGCCTACCCGAGATCCGCTGGTTTTGACACCGACACATGCCTCCTCGCCTCCATGATCACCAACTGAGTCTTTTATAGGAATAGGAGTAGAGAAAAAACCGAGTTGGTGATGATGATGTCCCGTGCAATGCACGAGCAACTTGCTATTTTTTTTGCATATAATTCCAAACACCACGTAGACACGGTCTTTGACCATTTTACAACTAAGTTAGTATCATTGTTTTTTTTACGGGATGTTAGTATCATTGTTAGTGGTCAGCCGGTGCAAGTTATTGCCCCGGGTGTTTTTAACCTTTTTTTAGTAATGATATCTGGCGATTGTTCGGCACGAGCTCAATCCTGGCGAATCCCACGTAACCGTCAGATTTCCATCCGACGGTGGCTTGTTTTTAAGCCATAGTATTTTACAAAACCGCCACCCTTACACACGTACTGTAACTGCGTTGCGGGCGTTTGCAACTGCCATGTCTCCCAGCGAACGTTTGCTGGGGATTGGAGTTAGCACCGATGGCGTTTCGTAGTTGTTCCACGCTCGGGTATGAAGTTTATAACTATTTTAGATTAGAATATACTACTCCTCCGGTGTTAGTAGTAGAGCAGAGTCCTACTGTACTACTCTACTCAAGCAAGTTAGGGCATAGTAGTAGGTACTGTAGGGAGTACCAGTACTATGATCGCTCAAGCAAGTTGTCTGGCATCGATATGACCCTATGCTGCTGGTATGTGTCTCGTAAGTCAAGCGGCGTGCTGTAGTCATCATGACCTGTCCACTTCCCGCAGCACATATTCGCTTCTCCATCTTTGTCCGCACATAATCTTGTCCAATCTTCCATCCGCGCTAAGGCGCCTCCCCCCCCCCCCTCATCCGAAACCCAAGCACTAACAATGGCAGAACCAAGCAGCGTCCGCCGACAGAGCGGCTGGAATTTGCTCCCCATAGAGGTAATCAAGCTCATTGTTTCGCGTGTGGACAATCTCAGTACCATGCCGCTCGCCGCGTGCTCGTCGGGGTTGTACCGTTTACTCAAAGCCCTCAGGCCGAAGCTTTTTAAGCCAGCTCCTTGCTTGCTGGTGCTGCCTGATCTTTAGAAACGGCATGTCACGCAGGATACCAATCGTAGGGTGGCGAGCATCAACCCCCTTGACTGCGATCCGATCCCCGTCACCCTCAACTACAATAACGGTATGTACTGGGTCGACATGAACACGTCTTGGATGGTGCTCGTCGACGGTCGCGGCAGCTGGATGCTCGTGGAGGTCTACACCCGGTGATTGATCCCCCTTCCTTCGATTAACACTGCACTGCTTTGGCACCCGGCCCAGAATACTCGGAATCTTACAGTAGCCAACATGATACCAAGTTTGATTTGCTCAAGGTTGTAATCTGCCAAGTGCCCACAAGATCTGCGAATTATAAAGACTTCAGGCTAATTGCGTTCTTCAACCGCAGTCTCGCCTATCTGACAGGTCACTGCGGTAAGTGGATAAATCTACACGTCCATCGCAGGATCATACATCCTCCATGCTTCTCTGATGCCATTGAACACAAGGGCTTCATTTACGCTATCGACTCTTTCTATGGATGGACGTATTGCTGGCCTACTCCAGTCATTGCTACAAACGGCTATTGCAGCAATATGTTACTTTCCTATGATATCATGATGGCTTGCTTATATTACTGTCAACATTTACTAAAAAAATATTCATTCTCATAACATGTTGTTCTTAAGATTTACTACATCAAGAGCCCTTTTTTATTTGACTCCAACTTGATATGATGTTGTAGGCCGCCCGGTGTCCCTACCCTTCCTAATCCCAGCCTTTCAAAGAAAAGTGGCATGGCAGTTGCACGTGGTTCCTGGCTCGATCAGATGACGGCGAAAGATTGATGATCGTTCGCACATACCGGACGTGTTGTTTCGCGGAATACAATCACAGTCACTGCAAGGTCTTTGAGCAGGATCCCAGCTTCTCTGGGCCTTCAGGAATTTCTGACTGGAGGCTGGTAAGTAGCCTTGGTACACGTTATCGGACTGAATTATCCGATTAACCAGGAGATAACCGACGGCAAGGATCATGATGGCAGCGCGCTTTCATTTATCAGGAAAAACTGTGTGTACACAGTGTACCATGCGTCTCTGCATGCACCATACCCTGATATGTGCCGCCACGCTCTGCAGCCCAAAGTAGGAGAGAGGGTCGCAAGTATCAGACTTCGACCTGCTGGCTGGAGTTTCCCCCGTTAGGCACCCATCTGGTTCAAGCCGTCAGCCAATCTCCACAGCTTAATAAATAGTAACGTCTAACTGAGCCAGTTAGTTAGATGCGTACACTTGGTGTAGTAGGATCTTTATTTAGTTTGATGCATACACTTGTTCTTTTTCGGTACCCCTTTTGTGATAATGGTTGATGTTTGGTTTGGAAGAGAGAGTTGTGTATCACTCTTCTGGCCTGCTTACTGCTTCTGTTGCACCCCCAGCCCTGGTTGCTACTGCTGTTGTTTTCAATGTACAATCAGTAGTATATTTTGTCTTTTGGTTGAATAAATGTGTTGTTAGAACGACAAACACAATGTTTTGGAAGTCGTTGCATGGTTCGATCCTTAGTGCCCCATACCGTACGTAACACATATTATTTTTTGTACGGAACACATTTTCCACTTGTTGATAACATGCAGCCCACTGATGAAGGCCCAATAGAGGACCCCATAATTAACTGGAAGGGAGGCTCTCACATGAATCCGGCCCAGGTACATGCTCATGGTCCCCTAAACATAAATAAAAATAAATAAAGCTAAATGCTCATGCACGAGTTCTTTAAATTCATGATTTAACAGGAGGATATTATTTCCTATGATAGAGTTGTTACATTCAGTCGATATTATTCTTAGGCAAAGATAGCGACCAGTCTTCTTTCTCCCAGCATTTTCTTCCTGCAACCAGCGGGCCCATGCAAATCGTAGCCAACGTCGTAAATAGTTCCGCACCATTTTTATTTTTCAATAAGAATATCCAACCCAGCCCAGCACATTGGCGACAGCACTTTATCCTCCGCCTTGGTGCGCTTGCCGCGGCACCGCCGTCCGGCCCTGTCAACATAGTTTTTTTTAAATGGTCCCTCTCAACATAGTGAATTCGGAGAGAATTGTAGTTGTGAGTATGACAGTACGGACCCACCAGGTCCACTCCCGAACACAAGCAAGCGCCTCTTTTACTAATCAGATGCACCCCTCGTTTTTTACTCTAATCCACCCTGCTGATATCTGGGACCCACTTCATTTTCAACGTATAGTCAATTAACGACAGAATTGCACAACTTTGTTTTTAGGAGTAATTCGGAGGAGCAGACTATAAACTAGGTTGTGCAGTCTCTGTGGCCTGTCTAACAACATGACCAGCCCAGCAGGTTTTTCTTTGGGAAAATAGGTAGCCCGGTATTTCTCTTTGAAGAATACCCAAGCTAGGCCTATTTGTTTTCTCCAACTTAGTGGGCTGCAAATCTTTCAAGATGAAGAGGGATGCATTCCGGCCTGGCCAAACAGTATGGTCAGTGTCTGTTAAAAGTAATATCAAAGGGGCTGAAAATTCTAAAAGAATTATAGCAAATGGGATATTAGTTTCTTTTTTTGTTTTTGTTCTTCACTGATATTTTATAGTATTTCATTGGATTTAACATGACATAGTACTAATTTATTTTTAAAATTTTTTTAGTATGGCTACTAATTTTTGGATTAAGAATATTTTGTTCCCCAGCGAAAATTTGCGAATTTTCAAAATTTTGCACATATTTAGTTAATTTTTTAACCCTGGTACTGACCACAAAATGGGCAGCAATTCTAAAAATGGAAAATGGGCTGCAATAAATTCCATATGAATTAGAAAATGAGTAAAATTTATAAAAATAATAGCAAATGGGCTGTACACGCCACATATTTCGAGGCTGGCTTGTTTACGCAAGGCTTTGTCAGTCAACACACGATTCTAGCAGCAGTGACTGTTCGATGTCCATCCAACGGCCGACGTGCTTCTTCAATCTCTGATCTTTCTGCTCCAGCCGCCTAAACTAGCGCCAGCGGGACTGCCTGCACCCTCCTCTTGTGGCCCGCTATGATGCCGCGCAGGCTTCCCCGGCCCACCCTACTCCCTCCGCTGGCCTGGCCGCACGCAATCAATTGCCTCCTTATTACGTGAAAAAATGATTCCTCCCACTGACATCTGTGGCGCACCTGTTGGGAGGCTGTCCTGTGGGCCTACTAAGTTGATGCGTATGCAGGGCTTGTCAACTTAGTCAACAAACAATTCAACCAGCAGTAACCGTTGGATTTGAATCGAACGGTCCTGCTACTTCTTCAAGTGATGCTCTTCTTGCACTAGCCGCCCAAACCAGTGCCAGCGAGACTGCCTGCTCCTGCCTCCAGTGGCCGGCTGTGCTGCCGTTGAGGCCTCACCGGCCCCTACTACTCCCACCGCTAGCCAGGTGATACACCTCCAACGTATCTACTTTTCCAAACACTTTTGCCCTTGTTTTGGACTCTAACTTGCATGATTTGAATGAAACTAACCCGGACTGACGCTGTTTTCAGCAGAACTGCCATGATGTTGTTTTATGTGTAGAAAAGAAAAGTTCTCGGAATGTCCTGGAAAGCCACGAAGGCACTTTTTGGATTTAATAAGAATTTTTGGCAAAACAATAATGCCAGGGGGCCCACAGCCTGTCCACGAGACAGGGGGCGCCCCCCTAGGGCGCAACCCCCTATCTCGTGGGCCCCCTGGACCTCCTCTGACCTCAACTCCAACTCCATATATTCCGTCTCGAGGAGAGAAAAATCAGGGAGAAAGTTTCATTGCATTTTACGACACAGAGCCGCCGCCAAGCCCTAATCTCTCTCGGGAGGGCTGATCTGGAGTCCGTTCAGGGCTCCGAAGAGGGGGATTCGTCGACGTCGTCATCATCAACCATCCTCCATCACCAATTTCATGATGCTCACCGCCGTGCGTGAGTAATTCCATCGTAGGCTTGCTGGACGGTGATGGGTTGGATGAGATTTACCATGTAATCAAGTTAGTTGTGTTAGGGTTTGAACCCTAGTATCCACTATGTTCTGAGATTGATGTTGCTATGACTTTGCTATGCTTAATGCTTGTCATTAGGGCCCGAGTGCCATGATTTCAGATCTGAACCTATTATGTTTTCATGAATATATGTGTGTTCTTGATCCTATCTTGCAAGTCTATAGTCACCTATTATGTGTTATGATCCGACAACCCCGAAGTGACAATAATCGGGATACTTCTCGGTGATGACCGTAGTTTGAGGAGTTCATGTATTCACTATGTGTTAATGCTTTGGTCCGGTTCTCTATTAAAAGGAGGCCTTAATTTCCCTTAGTTTCCACTAGGACCCCGCTTCAACGGGAGGGTAGGACAAAAGACGTCATACAAGTTCTTTTCCATAAGCACGTATGACTATTTATGGAATACATGCCTACATTACATTAATGAACTGGAGCTAGTTCTATATCACCCTCTGTTATAGCTATTACACGAGGAATCGCATCCGGCGTAATTATCCATCACTGATCCATTGCCTACGAGCTTTTCATATATTGTTCTTTGCTTATTTACTTTTCCGTTGCTACTGTTACAACTACTACAATAATCCCAAAAACATTTATCTTTACTTTTGCTACCGTTACCTTTATTATCATACCACTTTTGCTACTAAACACTTTGCTGCAGATACTAAGTTATTCAGGTGTGGTTGAATTGACAACTCAACTGCTAATACTCAAGAATATTCTTTGGCTCCCCTTGTGTCGAATCAATAAATTTGGGTTGAATACTCTACCCTCGAAAGCTGTTGCGATCCCCTATACTTGTGGGTTATCAAGACTAATTTCTGGCGCCATTGCCGGGGAGCATAGCTCTATTCTCTGAGTCACTTGGGATTTATATCTGTTGATCACTATGAAGAACTTGAAAGACGATTGAACTACTATTTTGCCCTCAACTACGAGGGGAGGTAAGGAACTGCCATCTAGCTCTGCACTAGATTCTCCTTCATTTATTAGTAGGATTGTGACACCTAAACCTGCTACTGCTATGAATTCTGATATGTCGCATGTTATTTATGATGCCACTTCTGCTATGCATGATGAAACTACTTCTGTGCGTGATACTACTTTGCCACTAGGTGAATTTCTTGATGAACAACTTGCTAGAGTTAGGGGGGAATGAAAATATTGAAGAACCTATTATTGATGATAGTGATGATGAAGGTTCCGCCAATGATTATGTATTACCTATTGTTCCTAAGGGTTATGTTATGAATGAAGCAGCTGCTATGGAAATTCTTGCTTGCAATGATAGAAATGATCTTAAGAAATTATTAGCTAAATGGAAGCAGCAATCTCTTAATGCTAGAATGAAACCCGATCCTGCTTTTGCTACTTCACCTATCTGTGTTACTGATAAGGATTATGAATTCTCTATTGATCCTGATATTATTACTTTAGTTGAATCTGATCCTTTTTGTGGCCTTGAATCTGAAACTGTTGTGGCACATCTTACCAAGTTGAATGATATAGCCACCTTGTTTACTAATGATGAGAAGTCTCGCTATTTATACATCCTTAAGATATTTCCATTCTCATTAAAGGGTGATGCTAAGACTTGGTATAATTCTCTTGCTCCTAGTTGTGTGCGTAGTCCCAAGATATGATTTATTACTTCTCTGCTAAATATTTCCCTGCTCATAAGAAACAAGCTGCCTTGCGGGAAATATATAATTTTGTGCAAATCAAAGAAGAGAGTCTCCCACAAGCTTGGGGGAGGCTTCTCCGGTTACTTAATGCTTTGCCTGATCATCCTCTTAAGAAAAACGAAATACTTGGTATCTTTTATAATGGACTAACCGATGCTTCCAAGGACTACTTGGATAGTTGTGCTGGTTTTGTTTTCAGGGAAAGAACAGTCGACGAAGTTGAAATACTATTGAATAATATGTTGACTAATGAAAATAATTGGACTCTCCCCGAGCCAGTTCCTAAAGTAATTCCTGAACCAATTGAGCCAACTCCTGAGCCTATTCCTAAACCCACTCCGAAGAAGAGAGGTGTTCTATTTCTCAGTCCTGAAGATATGCAAGAGGCAAAGAAATCAATGAAAGAAAAAGGTATTAAAGCTGAAGATGTTAAGAATTTACCACCTATTGAAGAAATACATGGTCTTAATTTACCGCCTGAAGTACCACATTGTCTTGATAACCCGACACAGGTAGTAAAGGTAAATTCTGTCTATAGATATTATAAAGTTGAAATACCCCCAACTAAATTTCATAGCCCGTGCTTAGATGAATTTGATGACTTTATGGCTAGACAAGAAAGTTTCAATGCTTATGTTGGTAGAGAGTTAAAGAATAATGCATTAGCAAATATGCTTCTATGGTTGCTACTCAAGCTGAGCAAGTACACAAAGCTCAAAATGATTTGCTTGAGGAATTGAATAATAAAAATAACTTTGCTGTTAGAGTGGCTACTAGAACTGGTAGAATGACTCAGGAACCTTTGTATCCTGAAGGCCACCCTAAGAAAATCGAGCAAGATTCTCAGAGAAATGATTTAGAGGCACCTAGCTTCTAAAAAGAAGAAAAAGAAAAATGATAGAACTTTGCATGCTTCTAATGAACCTACTGTAGACACATCTGAGAATCCCAATGATATTTCTATTTCTGATGCTGAAACACAATCAAGTGATGAACATGAACCTAGTGATAATGTCAATGATAATGTTCATGTTGATGCTCAACCTAGCAAAGACAATGATGTAGAAATTGAACCTGTTGTTGATCTTGATAACCCACAATCAAAGAATCAACGTTATGATCAGAGAGATTTTGTTGCTAGGAAGCACGGTAAAGAAAGAGAACCATGGGTTCAGAAACCCATGCCCTTTCCTCCTAAACCATCCAAGTCAAAGGATGATGAGGATTTTGAGCGCTTTGCTGAAATGATTAGACCTATTTTCTTATGTATGCGCTTAACTGATATGCTTAAAGTAAATCCTTATGCTAAGTATATGAAGGATATCATTACAAATAAAAGAAAGATACCGAAAGCTGAAATTTCCACCATGCTTGCTAATTACACTTTTAAGGGTGGAATACCAAAGAAACTTGGAGATCCGAGTGTTCCAACTATACCATGCTCCATTAAAAGAAATTATGTTAGAACTGCTTTATGTGATCTTGGAGCCGGTGTTAGTGTTATGCCTCTCTCTTTATATCATAGACTTGAATTGAATAAGTTGACACCTACTGAAATATCTTTGCAAATGGCCGATAAATCAACTACTATACCTATCGGTATTTGTGAGGATGTGCATGTTGTGCTTGCAAATGTCACTATTTTAACGGACTTTGTTATTCTTGATATTCCTGAGGACGATAGTATGTCTATTATCCTTGGTAGACCTTTTCTTAATACTGCAGGGGCTGTTATTGATTGCAACAAAGGCAATGTCACTTTTCATGTTAATGGTAATGAGCATACAGTACACTTTCCGAGGAAACAATCTCAAGCTCATAGCATCAATTCTATTGAAAAAGTTCCAACTATCATTTTTGGAGGTTTTGAATTTCCTCTCCCTACTGTCAAGAAAAAGTATGATATTCTTATTGTTGGGGATTTTCATATCCCCGTTGAGGTAACTTAGTGTTATTCGAAATTTCTCCGGTTCTGTGTTATTCGGAATGAGTTTGTTAACAAGACTTGATCAACCTTGTTAGTGGATTCATTTTGATGATCACGAGATGGATGAAACTAGAAGGCACAACCTTCTGTACCCTCCTTTTATTTTCTGTTATTTAGAATAAATAAAGCAAAAATAGTATTATCCGTCTGAATTATCCGTGCATTAGAAAAATAGTCCGAAAATAAAAGTGCTCCAAATGCCCTACAAATTTAGTATGATTTTTTCTGGAATATTTGAGGATTTTAGGCACTGAAAACACTGCAGGAGGGGCAAGCACGAGGCCACGAGAGAGGAGGGCGCGTCTCCCCCTGTAGGGCGCGCCCCCTGTCTCGTGGGCCCCTGGTGGCTCCCCTCCACTTATGCCAGCACCCGCACACTTCATCTTCTACCCAAAAAAATCCCCATCCAGCTCAAGCACGAGTTCTAGCTCGTTTTGCTACAATTTTCGATCTCTTAGCTCAAAGCTCCATTCGCAAAACTGCTTTGGGAGATTGTTGCTTGGTATGTGACTCCTCCATTGGTCCAAATAGTTTTTGTTCTAGTGCTTTATTCATTGCAAATTTTTGCTGCATAGGTGACCATGTTCTTGAGCTTGCATGTTAAATTTTTGAGGTCCCAAGCAATTCCAATGCATGATATAGGCTCTAGGCACTTGTAGGAGTAGTTGCTATCAACCTTGTTTAGTTTTATTCACTTTTATTTTGAAGTTATTAAAATTTTAGAAATTTTCAGAAAATGCTAAGGAGGCTTTTCAAAGGCTCTTCTAGCCAAAGCTCTCAGGAAAAACAAGCCAAAGAGAAGGAAAAAGCCAAGTATAATCTTCCTCGCCTAGCGGAAGTACGGTTGTGCGAATGGCCATGTGAGGATTTCTTGAAAGAAGCTGAAATTCATGAAGACTTTTATGCTTTAATCGAGACTGCAGGCCTCACCGGTTTCATGAACGACCAAATCGATCAGTATCTCTTACTCACCAATACTTTCGTGCAAAACTTTTATTATTATCCTAAGAAGTCATCGCCTGCAGTATCATTTCATTTATATGATGAATTCAAAGAAATGTCTTTGCGTCATTTTTGCGTGGTATGTAGGATACCTTATGAGGGAGAATTAGATGAAGCCCATCGTGACGATGTGGATGGCTTTGTTAATACTATTGTTGTAGAGGAGCCAAAGAAGGGCTCCGAGGCGAATGTCTCTAGCATACACTTTCCTGTTTTACGCTACTTTGCCATATTTGCTAGTAGATGCTTGATTGGTCGTGGAAATAGTGGAAATTTGAGCGTTCCATATATTATTATTCTTCAACATGCTTTGCTAGGAGACAATACTTTTAGTATGGGTGCCGTCGTTGCTAAACGGCTAGCCCTGAATCGTACAAAAGGCCCCATATTTGGAGGTATCTATGCTGCACGTCTTGCTGAAAATTTTCAGATACCCATTAGGCACCTTGAGGAGGAGGAGACAAAATTACCTCCTCACATTTTAGATTACAAGAGCATGGTAGCACACAAGTTTATTGTTGACAACGAAGAGAAGATGCTCTTGTATAGACTTAGATTCAATAAGAAACACTTGGAGTTTATTGTTTTGCCTGAGCCTCTGTTGTTTGATTTGCTTGCAGAAAATCGTCTTATCACGCCGGAAGCGGTGAACAATCACCGAGCTCAAGCTTTTACTCCAGAACCTGAACCTGAGCCGGAACCTGAGCTGGACCCTTATCGTGCATCATCTGTCCAGTGGGATCCGGAGATGACCAAGAAGTGGTATCCTGATTACACCTCCCACTACACCGGGGAGAGTAGCGGCGGTCCTTGGTATTAGACCAACTTAGACCAAATGCCTAAGCTTGGGGGAGTACGTATTTCTCATCGACTTTACATTCATGTTCACACACTAGTCGTCGGTGCTCATACTCTTTCATTGTATTTTCCATGATAGTTTAAATTTCTTTTTCTAGTTTTCTTCTTGTGTGTTGATAAACCTTAAGAAAAACCAAAAAAAATTAGTTGGTTTAATTTCCATGGTTGTAGTAGAAATTAAAATGAAAACCCAAAAAGATTTCTCGTTCTTCTTTTACTTGTTGGGAGCTTTCCCGTGTAAATAGTTTTATTTTCTTTTCTTTCTTTTGGGGGTCGAGAAGACCATATTGAAAATGCTTAGTGGCTCTTATAGGCATGATTGTTTATTTAATTTAGAGCCCATATTACTTGTCTTCTCTCTTGAGTTGAATGCTTGCATATTCCAGCTTAGTCCAATGCACGTGCACTCTTATTATTATACACATCGTTCGGTCGTGCAAGTGAAAGGCAATAATGACGATATATGATGGACTTATTGGGATGAGAAAAGCTGGTATGAACTCGACCTCTCTTGTTTTTGTAAATATGATGATTCATCGTTCCTGAGTCATCTATGAGGAAGTAAACATATTTGCTATGACATTTAGAGATTATAGTTACTTGTGCCATGCTTGATTAGCTATGAGTTATAATGGTTTACCTTGTGTGCCAACATGCTATTAGAATAATTATGATGTGATATGATGGGATGGTATACTCCTTTGAATGAATTGAGTTACTCGACTTGGCACATGTTCACGCATGTAGTTGAAACAAATCAACATAGCCTTCATGATATTTATGTTCATGGTGGATTATATCCTACTCATGTTTGTGCTCGGTGTGAATTAATTTTAATGCATGTTTACGACTGTTGTCGCTCTCTCAGTTGGTCGCTTCCCAGTCTTTTGCTAGCCTTCACCTGTACTAAGCGGGAATACTGCTTGTGCATCCAAACTCCTTAAACCCCAAAGTTGTTCCATATGAGTCCATTATACCTTCCTATATGCGGTATTTACCTGTCGTTCCAAGTAAATTTGTATGTGCCAAACTCCAAAACTTCAAATGAAATTCTGTTTTGTATGCTCGAGCAGCTCATGTTACAACTAGGGATTCCTATATCTTCCATGCTAGGTGGGTTATTCTCACGAGGAGTGGACTCCGCTCCTCATTCACGAGAAAGGGCCGGTAACCGGGATGCCCACTCCCATGATCCAAAAAGATCAAAGCAAATCAAAATAATTAAATAAAACTCCCCCAGGGCTGTTGTATGTTGGAGGCACTCGTTGTTTCGAGCAAGCCATGGATTGATGCTTGTTGGTGGTTGGGGGAGTATAAACCTTTACCATTATGTTTGGGAACTGCCTATAATGCATGTAGTATGGAAGATACAGCCATCTCTTAGTTGTTGCGTTGACAGCAAAAGCATGCCGCTCAAAATGTTATTCAATCTCTATTTTAAAATCGAGCTCTGGCACCTCTACAAATCCCTGCTTCCCTCTGCGAAGGGCCTATCTATTTACTTTTATGTTGAGTCATCATCCCTTCTTATTAAAAAGCACCCGCTGGAGAGCACACTGTCATTTGCATTCGTTATTATTGGTCTATATTGGGCATGACTTGACTGGATCTCTTTTACCATGAATTACAATGTTTAGTCAGTCCTTGATCTTTAAAGGTGCTCTGCATTTATGTTTTGCGGTCTCAGAAAGGGCTAGCGAGATACCATTTTGTTATATCATGTTATAATTATTTTGAGAAAGTGTTGTCATCCGAGTTTATTTATTATGGCTCGCTAGCTGATTATGCTATTGATATGAGTAATTGTGAGACCTATGTGTCATTGTGAGTATGGTTAGTTCATAATATTTGCTGAAGCTTGAATGCTGGCTTTTCATGTTACAACAACAAGAGCAAACAGAGTTTGTAAAAGTTTTTCTTTATCACTTTCAGTTTATCAACTGAATTGCTTGAGGACAAGCAAAGGTTTAAGCTTGGGGGAGTTGATACGTATCCAACATATCTACTTTTCCAAACACTTTTGCCCTTGTTTTGGACTCTAACTTGCATGATTTGAATGAAACTAACCCGGACTGACGCTGTTTTCAGCAGAACTGCCATGATGTTGTTTTATGTGTAGAAAAGAAAATTTCTCGGAATGTCCTGGAAATCCACAGAGGCACTTTTTGGATTTAATAAGAATTTTTGGCAAAACAATAATGCCAGGGGGCCCACAGCCTGTCCACGGGACAGCCCCCCCCCCCCCCCCCCCAGGGCGCAGCCCCCTATCTCGTGGGCCCCCTAGACCTCCTCCGACCTCAACTCCAACTCCATATATTCCGTCTCGGGGAGAGAAAAAATCAGGGAGAAAGTTTCATCGCATTTTACGACACAGAGCCGCCGCCAAGCCCTAATCTCTCTCAGGAGGGCTGATCTGGAGTCCGTTCGGGGCTCCGGAGAGGGGGATTCATCGCCGTCGTCATCATCAACCATCCTCCATCACCAATTTCATGATGCTCACTGCCGTGAGTGAGTAATTCCATCGTAGGCTTGCTGGACGGTGATGGGTTGGATGAGATTTACCATGTAATCAAGTTAGTTTTGTTAGGGTTTGATCCCTAGTATCCACTATGTTGTGAGATTGATGTTGCTATGACTTTGCTATGCTTAATGCTTGTCACTAGGGTCCGAGTGCCATGATTTCAGATCTGAACCTATTATGTTTTCATGAATATATGTGTGTTCTTGATCCTATCTTGCAAGTCTATAGTCACCTATTATGTGTTATGATCCGACAACCCCGAAGTGACAATAATCGGGATACTTCTCGGTGATGACCGTAGTTTGAGGAGTTCATGTATTCACTGTGTGTTAATGCTTTGGTCCGGTTCTCTATTAAAAGGAGGCCTTAATATCCCTTAGTTTCCACTAGGACCCCACTTCAACGGGAGGGTAGGACAAAAGACGTCATACAAGTTCTTTTCCATAAGCACGTATGACTATTTACGGAATACATGCCTACATTACATTGATGAACTAGAGCTAGTTCTATATCACCTTATGTTATAGCTATTACATGAGGAATCGCATCCGGCATAATTATCCATCACTGATCCATTGCCTAAGCTTTTCATATATTGTTCTTCGCTTATTTACTTTTCTGTTGCTACTGTTACAACTACTACAAAAACCCAAAAACATTTATCTTTACTTTTGCTACCGTTACCTTTATTATCATACCAGTTTTGCTACTAAACACTTTGCTGCAGATACTAAGTTATCCAGGTGTGGTTGAATTGACAACTCAACTGCTAATACTCAAGAATATTCTTTGGCTCCCCTTGTGTCGAATCAATAAATTTGGGTTGAATACTCTACCCTCGAAAGCTGTTGCGATCCCCTACACTTGTGGGTTATCACTAGGCCCTGCGGCGACGACAGCCTCACACCACAGCCGAACCAGTGAACCCTCGTACTCCTCTCCGCGTGCGCATCCAGTGTCGCGTCTTCCCCGGCTCTACGTCGTCACCTTCCTAGGCCTCGCCGTCGTCCACCACCCTGGTGCTCTCGGCGCGGCGTGGTCAACATGGTCATGGAACGACTTCCATCGTACGTGGACTGTACGTGGAGAGGTTGACAGTTGGGTCCATGGCCGCACACAAGGAAATGCCTCCTTATTACGCGCAAAATAATGATTCGTCCAACTGACATCTGGCAGCCACCGGAAGGGCCTCTGTATTTCGCAAAAAGAACGTTTCCCCCGCTGACTGGTCGGACCCACCAGCTATATCTTCGCACGCAAGGAAGTGCCTCCTTATTACACACAAAAAAATGAATACCCCCCTGCTAGCTGGGACCCACCATAGTGGGTGGCTGACTTGTGGGCCTACTAAGTTGACGGGGACGGAGGGCTTTGTCAACTTAGTCAATACTCCAATGACCATATGATGTCCATCCAATGGCCATAGTGCTTCTTCAACCTCTGGTCTTCTTGCTCCAGCCGCCCAAAGCAGCGCCGGTCGTGCCACCTGCTCCTGCCTCCCGTGGCCGGCTGTGCTGCCGCGGAGGCCTCACCGCCCCCATACTACTCCCACCGCTAGCCAGGCCATCCCTCTACTCACCCACACCCCTTGTTATTCTGCTGTGACGGCAGCCTCACACCGCAGCCGAACTAGTGAACCCTCGTACTCCTCTCCGCGTGGGCATCCACTGCCGCGTCTTCCCCGGCTCCATGTCGTCCCCTTCCTAGGCCTCGCCGTTGTCCAGCGCCGTGGTGCTCTCGGCGCGGCGTGGTCAACGTGGTCAAGGAACGACTTCCATCGGACGTGGACTGTACGTGGAGAGGCTGACAACTAGGTCCATAGCCACAGCAAGGAAGTGCCTCCTTATTACACGAAAAATAATGATTCCTCCACCAGACAGCAGGGACCCACCGGACGAGCCACCGTACTTCGTGAAAAAACATTTCCCCCTGACTGCTGGGACCCACCAGCTACATCTTCACACGCAAGGAAGTGCATCCAGGCAAAAAAATGATTCACCCCCCTGACTGCTGGGACCGACCAGCTACATCTTCGCACACAAGGAAGTGCCTGACAGTTAGGACCCACCTGGTCGAAGCGTACGTAGCGTTGTCATTCTGGTCGCGAACGTGTTCGTACATACTGGTCGATATAGAGGCGCGCACGTGTCGTAGTAGAGGCGCGCGCGTAGCATGTAGACGTACGTACAGCGGCCAGGATGCAAGAAAGTAAATATGGCCACGTACCTACATACGGGCGGGGTCTCGAACGCCTACTCGCGCATACGTACAGCCAGGGCACGTGTACATGGCTGGGTCGGAATGGAGAAACAACATCGTCGTCGTGTTCATGGGGAGCCAACTGGCTGGGTCGGAATGGAATGCGTCGTCGTGTTCATCGGGAGGGCTTGGACGGAACAGGCGATGGAAACGAGACCTGGCGTACCACAGAACGGAGGAAACGACCTTGTGTTCGACCGGCCACGTTCGAAACGGGATCCTGTTCATCGGGAGGGGTCTGGCGTACCGCAAAACGGAGGAAATGGACTTGTGTTGGACCTCCTACGGTCGAAACGGGGTCCTGTTGATTGGGAGGGGTGTGGCGTACCGCAAAACGGAGGAAACGGACTTGTGTTGGAGCACTACGGTCGAAATGGGGGTCTTGTTCATCGGGAGGGGTGTGGCGTACCGCAAAACGGGACTCCACGGGATACTATTCATCTCCACTGTCGACCTCCTCCAGCCTCCACGGGCTACTGTTCATCCACCGTCGACCTCCTCCAGCCTCCACATGCGACTGTTCATCCACGGGCTCCTGTTCATATAGCCTCCACCGCGCGCTAGTCCACCGGCTACTGTTCAACCACCCCTCTCCACGGGCTCCTGTTCAACCACCCCTCCACGGGCTACTGTTAATCCACCCCTCCACCGTTTACTATTCATCCAGCCCTCCACGGGGTCCTGTTCATCCAGCCCCAACCGGCTCGATCGATCGGGGTCCTGTTCATCCAGAGGCAAAACCACGGGGTCCTGTTCATCCACCCCACCGCTCGGTATTCATCCAACCCCCCCCCACACGCAACGCTCACTATTCATCCAGAGGCAGCATCGATCGGCTTCAGATAGCAGCAGTAGCAAAGGAATCGCTCGATCGAGTTCAGTTAACAGCCTCGATCGACCGCTCGGGTTCAGTAACGCATAGCCTGCAGTGCAATCGCTCGGGTTTAGTTAGAGCCCAACGCCTCGCACACACGCGCGTACGTGTACGAGAGGAACGCGCATCGCTCGGCCCCCGACCACCCACTGTAACCGGGAACTACCCGAAATTTTCCTCGCCCTCACTTCTACTATGGTTTTTTCCGTCATGGACGGCCCAAAGAATGTCATGCAGTTGCGTCTTCGGACCGCCTAGGATGAAAAGCCCATTTTCTGCCATGATTTTTTGTCATAGAAGTAGGATCCCACCACATCTATGATGATACTGGGTTTTGTCACAATTATCGTCATAGAAGTGTCATAAGTATGATAGAAAAAAATTTGCGTTCGGTCCAAAATGTCACGGATGTGTCTTTTTTTTGTAGTGTACTACCGAACCTCGTAGGTCAACCAGAGTAAGATCCGCACCAGAGTGGTACGGTAAACCTATTCTAGAGGTCATGTTACTAGACCATGATGAACTACGAACTATGAGGAAGCGACGATGAGCCCAGATTCCGCAAAATGGCTTGAGGCCATGAAATCTGAGATGGGATCCTTGTATAAGAACAAAGTGTGGACTTTGGTTGACTTGTCCGATGATCGGCAAGCCATCGAGAATAAATGGATCTTCAAGAAAAAGACTGACGCTGACGGTAATGTTACAGTCTACAAAGCTCGACTTGTTGTGAAAGGTTTTCGACAAGTTCAAGGAGTTGACTGCAATGAGACTTTCTCACCCGTAGCGATGCTTAAGTCCGTCCGAATCATGTTAGCAATTGCCGCATTTTATGATTATGAAATTTGGCAAATGGATGTAAAGACTGCATTCCTGAATGGATTTCTGGAAGAAGAGTTGTATGTGATGCAACCCGAAGGTTTTATCGATCCAAAGGGTGCTAACAAAGTGTGCAAGCTCCAGCGATCCATCTATGGACTGGTGCAAGCATCTCGGAGTTGGAATAAATGTTTTGATACTGTGATCAAAGCATATGGTTTTATACGGACTTTTGGAGAAGCCTGTATTTACAAGAAAGTGAATGGGAGCTCTGTAGCATTTCTAATATTATATGTGGATGACATATTGTTGATTGGAAATGATATAGAATTTCTAGATAGCATAAAAGGATACTTGAATAAGAGTTTTTCAATGAAAGACCTCGGTGAAGCTGCTTATATGTTGGGCATCAAGATCTATAGAGATAGATCAAGACACCTAATTGGACTTTCACAAAGCACATACCTTGATAAAGTTTTTAAGAAGTTCAAAATGGATCAAGCAAAGAAAGGGTTCTTGCCTGTGTTACAAGGTGTGAAGTTGAGTCAGACTCAATGCCCGACCATTGCAGAATATAGAGAGAAAATGAAAGATGTTCCCTATGCTTCAGCCATAGGCTCTATCATGTATGCAATGTTGGGTACCATACCTGATGTGTGCCTTGCTATTATCTTAGCAGGGAGGTACCAAAGTAATCCAGGAGTGGATCACTGGACAGCGGTCAAGAACATCCTGAAATACCTGAAAAATACTAAGGATATGTTTCTCGTTTATGGAGGTGACAAAGAGCTCGTCGTAAATGGTTACATTGATGCAAGCTTTGACACTGATCTGGACGACTCTAAGTCACAAGCCGTATACGTATTTATATTGAACGGTGGAGCTGTCAGTTGGTGCAGTTCTAAGCAAAGCGTCGTGGCAGGATCTACATGTGAAGCGGAGTACATAGCTGCTTCAGAAGCAGCAAATGAAGGAGTCTGGATGAAGGAGTTCATATCCGATCTAGGTGTCATACCTAGTGCATCAGGTCCAATGAAAATCTTTTGTGACAATTCTGGTGCAATTGCCTTGGCAAAGGAATCCAGATCTCACAAGAGAACCAAGCACATCAAGAGACGCTTCAATTCCATCCGCGACCAAGTCAAGGAGGGAGACATAGAGATTTGCAAGATACATACGGACCTGAATTTTGCAGACCCGTTGACTAAGCCTCTCTCACGAGCAAAACATGATTAGCACCAAGACTCCATGGGTGTTAGAATCATTACTGTGTAATCTAGATTATTGACTCTAGTGCAAGTGGGAGACTGAAGGAAATATGCCCTAGAGGCAATAATAAAGTTGTTATTTATATTTCCTTATATCATGATAAATGTTTATTATTCATACTAGAATTGTATTAACCGGAAACTTAGTACATGTGTGAATATATAGACAAACTAAGTGTCACTAGTATGCCTCTACTTGACTAGCTCATTGAATCAAAGATGGTTAAGTTTCCTACCCATAGACATGAGTTGTCATTTGATTAATGGGATCACATCATTAGAGAATGAGTTGATTGACTTGACCCATTCCGTTAGCTTAGCATTTGATCGTTTAGTATATTGCTATTGCTTTCTTCATGACTTATACATGTTCCTATGACTATGAGATTATGCAACTCCCGAATACCGGAGGAACACTTTGTGTGCTACCAAACGTCACAACATAACTGGGTGATTATAAAGGTGCTCTACAGGTGTCTCAAGGTGCTTGTTGGGTTCGCATAGATCGAGATTAGGATTTGTCACTCTGATTGTCGAAGAGGTAGCTCTGGGCCCTCTCGGTGATGCACATCACTATAAGCCTTGCAAGCAATGCAACTAATGAGTTAGTTGTGGGATGATGTATTACGGAACGAGTAAAGAGACTTGTAAGTAACGAGATTGAACTAGGTATTGAGATACCGACGATCAAATCTCGGGCAAGTAACATACCGATGACAAAGGGAACAACGTATGTTGTTATGCGGTTTGACCGATAAAGATCTTCGTAGAATATGTAGGAGCCAATATGAGCATCCAGGTTCCACTATTGGTTATTGACCGGAGACGAGACTCGGTCATGTCTACATAGTTCTCAAAACCGTAGGGTCTGCACGCTTAATGTTCAGTGACGATCGGTAATATGAGTTTATGTGTTTTGATGTAGCGAAGGTAGTTCGGAGTCCCGGGTATGATCACGGACATGACGAGGACTCTCGAAATGGTCGAGACATAAAGATCGATATATTGGATGACTATGTTTGGACTTCGGAAGGGTTTCGGGCAAGTTTGGACAAATACCGGAGTACAGGGGGGTTACCGAAACCCCCCAAGGAGTGTAATGGGCCTATTGGGACTTAGTTGAGAAGAGGAGGGGCGGCCAGGGCAGGCCGCGTGCCCCCTCCCCCTCTAGTCTGAATTGGACAAGGAGGGGGGCGGCGCCCCCCTTTCCTTCCCCCTCTCTCCTCCTTCCCTCTCTCCTACTCCTACTCTTGGAAGGGTTGGAGTCCTACTCCCGGTGGGAGTAGGACTCCCCTTGGGGCGCGCCTAGGAGGGCCGTCCCCTCCCCCTCCTCCACTCCTTTATATATGGAGGAGGTGGCACCCCATACACACACAAGTTGATCAGTTGATCTTTTAACCGTGTGCGGTGCCCCCCACCACCATAATCCACCTCGTCATATCGTAGCAGTGCTTAGGTGAAGCCCTGCGTCGGTAGCATCATCATCACCGTCATCACGCCGTCATGCTGATGGAACTCTCCCTCGGAGCTCTGTTGGATCGTAGTTCGTGGGACGTCACCGAGCTGAACGTGTGCTGAACTCGCAGGTGCCGTGCGTTCGGTACTTGGATCGGTCGGATCATGAAGACGTACGACTACATCAACCGAGTTCTCATAACGCTTCCGCTTACGGTCTACGAGGGTACGTGGATGACACTCTCCCCTCTTGTTGCTATGCATCACCATGATCTTGCGTGTGCGTAGGAATTTTTTGAAAATTACTACGTTCCCCAACACCAGCGCATATAAACTGGTTGAAAAATCGAATATGTGTCCTTGGTTGCACGCTTAGGTCCCATGCAAGAAATGGGAATGAATTTCAAACACCCTGCCACCGTCACTCGGCCGCAAACATTGAGATACCTGGTTTTTAAATTCTAGTAAATCCAAAACTCGTCTGAAATACATGAAACTTGGCATGCTATCATGGCGCGGCATCAACATGTTGTGGTAAATTTTTTGTCCTATTTGGGGCAGGTTTGGGTATAAGCGTCTCACAAATCAGAGCTTCTCACAACAAGCGTGATGGTTTCGGTAGGGAACATGCCACGTTTGGGACGAAACGATATTCGTTGCCTCTTATTGCTTTCAAAAAAATTCTAGTGTCAACATAGAATAACATGAGTGTTGTGTTTAATTTTGAAATTTTTCGGGGTTCGTTTGGACATTTTATACATTAACTTGGTTTTGTAGGCATTTCAGGTGCATAATTCAAATTTTAACTACATGCACATGCTCCAGTGCATATAAACTGGTTGAAAAATCAAATCTATGTCCTTGGTTGCATGCTTAGGTCCCATGCAAGAAATGAGAATGAATTTCAAAAACCCTGCCACAGTCACTCGGCCGCAAACATTGAGATACTTGGTTTTTAAATTCTAGTAAATCCAAAACTCGTCTGAAATTCATGAAACTTGGCATGTCATGGAGCGGCATCAACATGTCGTGGTAAAAATTTTGTCCCATTTGGGGCAGGTTTGGGTATAAACGTCTCACAAACCAGAGCTTCTCACAACAAGTGTGATGGTTTCGGTAGGGAACGTGACACCTTTGGGGACGAAACGATACCCATTGCCTTTTATTGCTTTCAAAAACTTTCTAGTGTAAACATAGAACAATAGGAGTGTTGTGTTTAATTTTGGAATTTTTCGGGGTTCGTTTGGACATTTTTATACATTAACTGGGTTTTCTAGGCATTTTTTGTGCATAATTCAAATTTGAACTACATGCACATGCTCCAGTGCATATAAATTATGTGCGTTCCGTTAACCATTCACGTGACGCCATGCCTCACCCTCTTAATGGCTATGAGGAGCCGTGCGGACAGGTGCTTGAGTGTTTGACTCAACGGGAGGCGTGCGAGTTGTACTCCAATGCGGAGGCTCACCGAGAAGCGTGTGAGCTGTACGCCGCACAGGCTCAACGAAAAGCGAGCCCTTTGATTTCCATGGCCGCCCGCCTTGCTCGCATCCTCTCCATTAATGGCGCCCAAGCCCTAGGAAGCCAAGGGAAAATGTGCCTAGCAGGATTTGTGCAGCTCTTGATCGCAAACGTTTTAGATAGAACACCCGTATGCAAACCGACAGCTTCCCTGGGAAGCCAAGAGAAAATGTGTCGAGCAGGATTTTTGCAGCTATCGTAAACGTTTTAGATAGAACACCCGTATCCAAAGTGAGAGCGATGGTCTTCCCCTTAAGTCGAGGGAAAATTCGCAGCGCAGGATTTGTGCATCCCTTCAACGCAAACGGTTGTTTTGGATGACTCGTGTGCAACCACGTACAAACAATTTGGTAAGATTTGCATCTGTCATATTGGGTATGTTGCCATTTGTCAAACTGGAAAGATTGACATTTGTTGATCTAGTAACATTGCCATTTGTCAATCCTTGTAACACTGTGATTTGTCAAAATATGCAGCTAAAAATCACTAGCACTATCTAATTTTGGCAACTAAAATTTCAGTAATTAAGCATTTTCATTCATAGATTAAGAATATCTTGGTTGCTAAGGCCATGCAGGATAATAATTGGGTTCGTCCCCTTAGGGGCATTAACACTAACCCATGGGTACATGAGTTCATTGGCCTTTGGATGTTGATTCAACCCTTCACTCTCTCGCCTTGGACTCCGGGCACCATCACTTGGTGTTGGACGGTGAATGGTATCTATTCTAAGAGCTCTACATACGACATCCAATTTCAAGGCTCCTACTCACCACTCCAGATTTGTTCGGATGCAATTTGGAAGGCCAGTGTGGAGAACAAATGCAGGTTTTTTGTGGTTGCTCGTAAGGCAGCGGATCCTTACTTTAAACAAAATTTGTCTGCAAGGCGATGGTCGTGCAACGTGTTGTGATGTGTGGCAACAACTTTAATGATCACCTCATACTTAGGTATAGTTTCACACCCCAGGTGTGGCATGTTATTGCTACTGGGCATGACCGTCCCTCTGTCTCACCTTTTTTTGTGAAGGAGACAATCTCCTTTCCTGAGTGGTAGCACCAAACCCGTGGCAAAAATCTTGCACCTACGAATGACTTGCGTGAGGGCGTCGTGTCTTGCTCTCATCAATCTCTCCCCCTGTATTTCAGGGTGGGCCCCTTCCCTCTAATCAAAATTTGTCAACTAATCCCATACGTAAAGTTTCGTAATTATTTTTCATAGATGTAGCAAAGCTCAACCCGTGGCCCTGGTAATCGTCCCTCCGGGCATGTGATTGATGGCATCGTCGCTTACACATTCTGGCATATCTACTGTGAGAGAAATAGGAGGGTATTTTTTTAGGTTGCTTACCACATGGACCATGTGGTAAATAAGAGGGTGTTTGACAACAAGTATCACGCCGTTGCTGTGGTAGCAAGCATGGTCAAGGAGGCAACGGTGGCACGTGCCCTAGCCTTCGCTAGAGTTGTGAACCATGATTTTTGTTAATTTTGTACGAGTGTTTTTGTTGGTTTTTGGTTATACTCAAACTATTCTTTCCTTCCATAGAATTTGCAGAGCTCCTACTATATTTCGAAGAAAAAAGAATCTACTGCCAGCAACCAGTCCCACGGTCGTACAGCCGAGCCATGAGGAGAGGAAAAAGAAGAAAGGGATCATAAATCAGGAGATACATATCGGGGGTGTTTATGTAAATGACATCTACGTGGCAGCTGCACCTGACCCATGGTGAACCACTTGCTCACAATTAGGATGATGTACATTTCTAAACATTATAAGATTCAATTGGCATACCTCGCATACTTTTAAGACCTATGATGCATTTTACTTATAAAGATTATTAGGGAGCAAACTATCCGAGGATTCTTTCTTCCGTCGTAAGTCATTGGTGTCGCATGACATGCCTATAATTGATCAGGTTTAGTTCCAGTCCAAGTAACCTACTGAAAGTTTACTAAAGATCAAGAGAACATTATAGGTAAAACCTTTCTTGATACATAAAGCTTAGAGAAGTTGCTAATCCTCTCATCGCGATAACAACCTCATTTTATATTACCAAAAAAGGCTTTTGCCCCGCTTTATAAATAAAGCAAACCGCCATAGCGCACACATACAGAGTCAACTCCACACACACACACACACACACAAGTCTCCCAAAAAAGTACATAGGTTCTGCTGAGGGCACAGCTCAACAAGCCCAGAAAAGAAAAAAGGCAGAACACGCCGGACGAAGACACCGCCTAGTCTTGCTCTGGCGGAGGCGGCGGGGGCGGCGACGACAGGCGGACGACCATCGATCGTAGGTCGGCGATGAAGGCTGAGATGGCGTCGCGGTCCAGGGGGCGGCTAAGCGGCCGCCAAAGCTGCAAGAAACCCGAGAGTTTGAAAAGAGCGTCAGTAGCCCGACAAAGAGGAGTGCGCTGAATCACAAGCTTATTGCGGACAGTCCAGAGGGTGCAGGCGAGGACCCCAATCTCAAGCCACCTAATGTGGCGAGAAGTCGCGGGGGACATCTGGAGTTCGGCAAATAAGTCCGGGAAGTTGGTGTGACACCAATCTCCACCGACCACTTCGCGAAAACAGCTCCAGAGGAACTAGGCGGAAACGCAAGAGAAGAAGATGTGGTTCGAGTCTTCGGGAAGCCCACAGAGCGGGCAGACACCCATACCCGGGTCGTTTCGCTTGCGCACCTCCACCCCAGACGGGACCCAGCCGCGAATCCATTGCCACATGAAGATGCGGATTTTCAGGGGCAGACGGATGGACCACACCATTGAATGGGGGAGGGGCAGAGGAAGGAGCGATGGCCTGGTATAGCGACTTGGTGGAGAATTGACCCGATGGCTCAAGGTGCCAGCGCACCAGGTTAGGGTCACCACCCACCAAAGGTTCATGGAGAGCAACACAGTCAAGTAACTCACGCCAGGCGGCAGATTCCAAGGGACCAAAAGGCCACCGGAAAGCAAGGCGCCCTAAGTCAAGAAGGGCCCTATCAACAGAGATCACGGGATCGACGGCGATAGAGAAGAGGCCGGGGAAGCGGGCCGCAAAGGGAGCATCCCCGACCCAGCGATCGAACCAGAACAGCGTCGATACTCCGGATCCCACCGAGATGAGGTCCCGATACGGAGGACCGGGAGAAGCTGAACTATCGACTGCCAGAACTGAGATCCGCCAGACTTCTGGCAGAAGGCGAGGGGTTGGCCGCGCAAGTATTTGTTCCGGATGATGTCAAGCCAGAGGCCACCGTGTCCGTGCGAGATGCGCCAAAGCCAGCGAGAGTGAAGGGCGATGTTCATCCGCTTAGAGCACACAATGCCCAAGCCACCTTGCTCCCTGGGCTTGCAAATGTCAGGCCAGCTGACCATATGGTACTCCTGCTTGCCATCGTCGCCCGCCCAGTAAAAGCGGGACTGGACCTTGGCGATCTCCTGGTGCAGGGTCTCGTGGAGACTGTAGAAGCTCATGAGAAACAAGAGGAGGCTGGAGAGGGAGGAGTTGATGATAATAGTTCGGGCCGCCTTGGACAGCCGCCTCCCCTGCCAGGGCTCGACGCGAGTTTGGAGCTTGGCCACGAAGGGTCGCAGGTCCGCGACGGTGAGCCGGGAGTCACTAATGGGCATTCCCAGGTAGGTAGTGGGGAAGGAGCCCATGCGGCAATTAAGTCTGTTGGCGATGGCCTGAGACTCAGAGGGGGAGTAGCCCATCACCATAACATCACTCTTGTCGAAGTTGATCTTGAGGCCTGACATCTGTTGGAAGCAGAGAAGGAGGAACTTGAGGTTGGAGATGTCCGTCTCCAAGCCTTCGACCATGATGATAGTGTCATCAGCATACTGGAGGATGGAGATCCCAGAGCCACCGGCAAGGTGGGGAGTAATCCCACGAATATGGCCAGCGGCTTTTGCCTTATCCAGAATGGAGGCAAGCGCGTCCACGACCATATTGAACAAGAACGGGGAGAAGGGGTCGCCTTGCCGAACCCCAAAAAGGGTGGGGAAGTAAGGGCCAATCTCACCATTGATGTTCACGGCCGTGCGACCGCAAGAGACCATCTGCATGACTCTAGTGATCCACCGGTCATCGAAACCCTTCCGAAGAAGGACCTCCCGAAGGAAGGGCCAGCTAACCGTATCGTAGGCCTTGTGGAAGTCAATCTTTAGGAAGACCGCCTTGAGGCGTTTGACGCGCACCTCATGAAGGACTTCATGAAGGATGAGGACCCCATCCAAGATGTAACGGCCCTTAATGAAGGCCGACTGGTTGGGGTGAGTCACACGGTCAGCCAGCAGGGTCACCCTATTGGCGTACCCCTTGGCCAGGATCCGAAAGATCACATTAATAACCGTGATCAGGCAAATGTCGGACGCCCCAGGGACCTTGGGGATGAGAGAGATGATCCCGTAATTGAGACGCCCGAGATCGATGGAGCCAATGTAGAACTCATCGAATATGGCCATGACCTCTGGTTTAATCACGTTCCAGAAGGTCTGGAAAAATTTGACCGGGAGGCCATCCGACCCCGGCGCAGAGGAAGGGTTCATGCCCTTGATGGCCTCTCAAACCTCCTGCTAGGAGAAGGGGGCCGTAAGGGCTGCGTTCTCCGAGACAGACACCAACTGGGACTGAGACCAGCAATCAGGGGCAAGAGAGATGTCGCTTCTAGGGGCGGCAGAGAATAAGGATCTATAGAAACCGTCGATGTGGGATCGGATGTCGCGGGGGTCTTGAAGGAGAGTCTTACCATCCCACAAAAGAGGGATGGTGTTGCGTCTACGGCGGCCATTGGCGATGGCCTGGAAGTATGCCGTATTCGCATCGCCCTTCAAGACCCAATTCTGGGCACCATGGAGGCGCCAATAAGCCTCCTCATCGGTATAGATCATGGAGAGCTGGTCTTCCAGGTCATAGCGGGAGAGACACTCGTCCAGAGAAAGTCCCACCGCAACAGCACGCAAGTCAAGGGCCTAAATCGCGGACAACAATGCCTTCTTGCCCTCCCGTAAGTCGCGACCCCGATTCGCACCCCATCCCTTCATGAACTACCGACCGCGTTTCGCACAGAAGTGCCACGAATCAATGGCCGAATGAGGGAGGGGTGGGGGTGGGCGCGAGCCTCAATCCATCGAGCACCTACGGCGTCGATAAACTCGGCCTGGGAGAGCCAGAAGGTCTAAAACCGGAATCGAGGGGAAACCGACGGACGCTCGTCCACAGAGGAGAGAAGCAGGGGGCATGATCCGAGCCAATCCTTGTGATGGCGCGAAAGGAGGCTAAGGGGCAGCGGAGGTCCCAATCCGGGGACACTAGAACCCGGTCCAGGACGAACTGGGTCGGGGAGGCTTGCCTGTTGGTCCAGGTGAACCTGGCACCAATCCTATCGATCTCACGGAGACCGAGGTCAGCAATGAAGTCATTGAACATTTGCATCCGCGCAAAGCAGACATTATCATTGCTCTTGTCTTCCGCCACGCGCAGGAGGTTAAAATCGCCTCCCACTACCACCGGAAGGGAGGCTGCTGAGATCTTTCGGTGGAGCTCCTCGAGGAAGGCAGCCGACCTACTATGGTCAGCTGGCCCGTAGACAATGATGACCTCCCACTTGAAGTTGAGAGATCTCTCAAACAGCTCCATGCTCACGAAGAATTCTCCTCGATCCATGCTACCCACCTCAAAGGTGGCATCCTTCACACCTAAAAGGATGCCACCCGAGTGGCCTGCGCTCCCACTAGAAGGAAACCAATGCCACGCGAAGAGGTGAGAGCTCAGACGGTCAAGCATAGGGAGCGAGAAATCGAGATGCATGGTTTCTTGAATGGCAACTATGTCATTGTCTTCCTCCCGCATGTACTCCACGAGTTGGCGGCGTTGACCATCATGGCCGAAACCGCGAATGTTCCAGAATAGTGCACGCATTAAGACGCCATTGGGGGGCTGCTTGACCCCAGACACGAGAGGCGCTTTGCGCACGGAGAGCCGCCGTGCGGGAGCGGGTGCGGCCACGGATCTCCTCACCCACCGATGGGGGGGGAGGAGCCGTCAGTCGCGGCGCGGGCGGGGGAGGGGTCTCGCCATCCGAAGGAGGGACCGGTGGCAGAAGGAAGGCCACGCGGGCCTCCGCTAGCCTCCCGTCAAGAAACTCGCGAGCTCGAATAGCTGCGATCTGGACTAAAGGGGGACTAGCTTCCCCCCTAAAAATGATCACGGAATTAGAGGCAACCTTAGTGAGGTTGCCTAGAGGAATGGACTCAAGCGCAGAGAAGGAGCACGACGAAGCTGAAGGGGGGACGGAAGGCGTACCTGGCTCCAGGTTCCGAGCAGCAGCGCGGAGCTCCGCCCGCTCGGGGATGGGCAGAGCCGGACTGCCCTCGGGGTGAGCAGCATCCAGCCGAGCACTCCGGCGGGATGCGATCACCGGGGAGGAGGTCGACCGGCCGCGACGAGAGTAGGCGGCAGACCGAGGAGGGGGGGCTGGGCAGCCATGGGGGTGGAGACCCTGGCCTCCCCATCCACGGTCACGGCCGCCGCGGGAGAAGCCAGAGGCGTGGGTCTGGCGCAGCCGAGGAGGAGCGGAGCTGGGGACGAAGACGCGGGTGGGAGCAGCATCGGCGGAGGGGGAACCTCACCACCCTCAGGCCGCCCGTGGGAGCGGCGGCGGGGGCGACTCCTCGGGCGGGATGGGGGAGGCGACGGCGGGAGGTGAGGCCGGAGGGTCGGGGTCCGCCACAGGGGGCGCATCCCCCACAAAAGCAGGCGGGAGCAGCCCGGGAGACGGAGCCAACGAGTCCCGCGCGATGGGAGCAGACGGGGATGGAGAGCGCGGGGACGAAGCCGGGCAGACAACCAGACCAACGCTGGAGATGTCGCTCGCCTCGGAGGACGTCACCACAGAGTCTGAGAGGCCGCCGAGGAGCAGGCTGGGCGCGGCCTGGCGGCCCGTGCTCCCCGCGGTAGGAGGAGGGGGCGAAGGAGACAGGATCGGGAGTCCTCCGAGCCCCCCTCCTCATCCGAGTGGTGGGAGCGCGCACGGTGATGTCCGTGGTAGTCCCCATCGGTCCCCGGGTTGCCGCCGGGGAGGCCGGCGTCGAAGGAGCGGGGGCGACCGACGTGGTTCGGGGGCTCGGGGGCGATCCTGAGGTCGAAGCCCTGGTCGTTGAAGAAAACGCGGACGGAGGTGTGAAGCTTGGAGGAGTCGAGGCACTTGACCTTGACCCGGACCTCCTCCTCCTTGCGCACCTTGCGCAGAGAGAGCTCATCGACCACCACACCACCACCTCCTCATTTTATATTCACCGACGAAAACACATATTTGCATAAAAAGTGCTCAAGTGCAGAAACAATATTAGCACAGAATCTCAGTATCAAACCCATAATGAAAGATTCATAGATGTAAATGGATTGTGGGATCCAGACTACTAGATTCAAACCAGTCGAACTAATTCTAAACCTGTATGATTCAACAACTTTCAATAATCCATATTAGTAAATGGAAATGCCATATCCATCGAACCCTGGTCATATCCACCTGTAGCTGGATGCCTTAGATCATCAGATCCTTGGTTATGGCATGCATAACACTGACCTGAAACAAATTAACCAACAAACCCTTAACAGAAAACTACAAATATTCATAGCTAATTCACTATATTGTCATGAAGACGAGGATTAGTACCATTTTCATTTGGTTCTAGAGGGCAGCAGAAATAGTATTTTCTTCCGAATATCTCTTTCACTTCGGCGAAGAACAATGCCACTCTGGAATCACTTGACCTAGGGCTCTCAATCTTTACAGTGAAATTGTAATGGTGGAAAACTTTGTGATAGTATTCCACATTAAAGCATTGGTGACAAATTTCCTCAATCTGCCAGTCAAGACCCTAAACGAAATATAAATCTTTATTAGTACAGTTTTTCTGGTCTTTTCTTGTGGTTTTAACAATTAAAATACTCAAAAGTTATATACAGACCGTGAGATTAGTACTTCTATCAGCATATTTTTCGAATGCCAACATCACCTCCTTAGTCATCCAGTTTTTCCCATTTTGAATAATCTCTTCGTCAGGAACTTCACACCTATATGCACAGCCAACACAAAATTGCATTTTCTGTTCAAGTAGTAGAACAAATAGAAACCAGAATATCTTGACATCATGTTCAATGATTGATAAGCTTTTGGGTTTTGGCCCCAACACATATTAAGAAGCACATATCATCGAAAGGAAAGTAAATTAACTAGATATATATGTGTGGTGGAGAGTTGCGAACACCTAAATCTGCTTTTAAGGTTGGTATACGTACTGGTTGCTCAGAAATTGTGTGCCTCTCATGGCCCGTGATCCCTCTCATTATCTAAAATAATGAATATTGGGGAAAACACTATGGTGTATGTAGAGGAACCAATAAACATACATGAACATTATCAATATCTTCTACTATTTTGCTATATAAGAACCAATAAACATACATGAACTCTATCATTTTCATGGAACATGATCTGGCAAAGGCTAGAAATATGAAGCTGGTGCCTTGTTTGAGCAATTGTCAGGATTAAAGATCATTTTTTTCAAAAGTGAATTGTTCTGTTTTGGAAGAGCCAAAGATGAACAAGATGCTTACAGACAATTGTTCGGATGTGGATTGGGTTCCCTACCGTTTAGCTACTTGGGCATACCAATTCACCATTGAAAATTATCCAATAAGGAGTGGAAGTGTATTGAAGATCGATTTGAAAAAACCCTAAGCTGCTGGAAGGGTAAGCTTATGTCTTATGGTGGTCGGCTTGTTCTGATAAACTCAGTGTTAACCAGTATGACGATGTTCCTATTGTCTTTCTTTGAAGTGCCCGTAGGGGTAAGGAAAAGATTAGACTTCTATCGATCTCGATTTTTCTGGCAAAGCGATGAAATAAAGACAAAATACAGGCTAACCAAGTGGGATATTATCTGTAGACCGAAGGACCAAGGTGGGCTAGGGATTGAGAACTTAGAGGTCAAGAATAGATGCCCGCTTAGCAAATGGCTGTACAGGCTTTCTGTTGAGACCGAGGTTACGTGGGTACAGATTTTGCGTAATAAGTACCTGCAATCTAAGAACTTGGCCCAAGTTACTGTAAGACCCAATGACTCGCCTTTCTGGAAGGGGTTAATGAGGACGAAGGCAACCTTCTTTCAAAGGACTAAATTTATCATTGGAAACGGTAACACGACTAGATTCTGGGAAGATACATAGTTAGGGGAGACGCCTCTAGCAACACAATATCCTACTCTTTATAATATTGTACAACGTAAGGACGCTTATATTGCTACAGTATTACAGTCTGTTCCCTTAAACATCCAGTTCAGGAGGTCCCTAGTAGGGGACCGATGGGACTCTTGGCTGCATCTCGTGCAGAGTGATCGGCCAGATTCGATTCACTGGAATTTATCTATGAATGGGGTATTCACAATGAAGTCTATGTATTTGGACCTAATTGATTCTGGTCCAATTCCAAAATCAATACATGTTTGGAAGATTAAAGTGCCTTTAAGAATCAAAATCTTCATGTGATTTGTACACAAGGAAGTGATTCTGACCAATGATAATTTGGCAAAGCGAAGATGGGAGGGTAGTAAACGATGTTGCTTTTGTGACCAGAATGAAACCATACAACACCTCTTTCTCCAATGTCCTCTCACCAAGCTTCTATGGCTTACGATTCATGTAGCCTTTAATGTCAGTCCTCCAATTAGTATTAACACGTTATTTTGGACGTGGCTAAATGGAGTGGAGCCAAATACTGCGGGACATTTTCGGATAGGAGTATGCGCATTAGTTTGGGGTATACGGAACTGGAGAAATGACATGACTTTTAAACAGACAAAATCTTATTAATTTTTTGCAGGTTATCTACAGAGCCACTGCTTGGATCCATACGTGGTCGTTACTCACTCATGCGGACTCCAGGGAGCTTTTGGTTATTGGGTGCAACCGGTGGGAGACGGTAGCACAGGTTACTTACAACCGGTTTGGATGGCGGTCCAACAATAGGCTAGGTGTTTAGTCATCTTGACCTATTTTCGCCGGTTGTGGCAATTTTTTTCTACACTTTATTTTTGCTCCCTTTGTGAGCATGTACTGAATCGCAAATCTATTTGGACCTTTTGCTTAATAAAATGGCTGCATGCATCACTCTGATGCAGAGGCCGGGGTGAACCTCCTTTTTGAAAAAGATACCTTTTCTGCAAACACAAAGATGCTATAATATTAACATGTATAGCATACAAGGGTGATAGGATAATTTATAACCCTGCATATTATGAGGGGCCAAGGGGATAATTGCTAGCAACGGCCAGCAGGCACCCTCAGCAGTCGACCAGTTGCCAATCAGATCTAGGATCACACAGTTTGAGCTTCCAATAACCCACTTAAACAGCTTTAGTGGTATGAATCTGCAGTTCCTGGGTTTAGGAACTAAGTGAATTGGCATGACTAGGTCTCCAGTGTGCTTTATGCTTTTATTCTATGCAAACCCAAACGTTTAATTGCTGAAAGTTCTTAAAGAAAACCTCATTTTCCATCTGCATGACTATACAAGATACAGTTCTTCATTATAAACCAAGGAAATATATATACTCAGATCCATATTAATAAATTTTCAACTACGCTGCTTAGAGAAAACTAAATCAATGCCAGATACCTGCAAGAGAGAGGATGGTTTACCTTGGTTGTCGGCGTAGCAAACACTGCCGCGATGGTTCATTCCTCAAAGCTTGCTCTGTTGCCTGAAGTGACTCCGTTTCTGAATCAGCTGGCGAAGACAGCCACCATAGGGGAGGTAGCCTCTTACTAAAGTAGGAAGATCGAGCAGTCATATCGGCATGATCAGCAGCTGACATATTGTCGTACTTAGCAGCTAGAGTGGAACGCTCAACAGCTAAAATCTTATCCATCCCTTCGCTTATAGTGTTGCACGTATTCTCTTGCAAGTAATCCTCCATTTCTTGCAGTTCCTTCTCCCTGAAGAAAAGCATTCCCCATATAGTTAATAAATAAGTCTATGTGCTGCTAAACTAGTGAATGTATCCCACCGAGGCAAAACAAAGAAAATTTACTGTAAATGAACACAAATACTGTACTTGTTTGGCTGCTTATTTGCTGGTGCTGTTACAACCTACGGCATTATTTTGTGCTTTATGCGTCAATATCTAAGTAGCTACATAGTGATAACAGTTAAACCATACATTAGAATGTCAATAGTAGTTTAATTCAAAGCACTCACATTTGTCATGCTGCACTTTACTAATGACATGCAGCTCTGCTACTCTTCTATTCTTTTTGGCTATTTGATCCACCTATAAACAGGTAAAGTTTTAGTGCTTTGAGACTACTTGCTGTTAGTTATAATCCTTGTCGTAATTAGTCATGCTGCAGTCATTCAATGAGTCAAGTCTTAGGGAGTATGTAGTGAGTCAAGTCTTTGTCTTAGGCTAGAAGTCAGTGGGTCAAGTCAAAAAGTCAAAAAATCTGTACTAGTCCTTTCAGCTATAAATAAGGGGGAAAGCCCAGCCAGTGGCAGCAATGGCAGCACCAAAAGAGAAGCATGTAGTGCATCAATAAGAGAAGGCTTTTTTTTTTTTGAGGGCCAATAAGAGAAGGCTTTGGCTGTGTGAGGCAGCAAGTCACCAAAAATAGCTTGTGTATTTGTGCATGTAGAGAGAGAGGAACTGAGCGATTCAGCTCCAACAGAGTGGGAGGCTGAGTGACTCAGCTAAGCTTCAGGTGCTAGTGTTTTGTGTGTGTGTGTAAGATATCAAGCCTCACTGCTAGTAGTAGTCCTGTGTGTGTTTGAGAGTGGATGAAGCATATAGCAGGAAGAGGGGGGAGTTGAGTGATTCAATTCCAAAACTTGCGATATTAATGCAGCTAAGGGCAGTGAATGTGGTGGGAACAAAGAGTTTGTGGACGAGAGGAGAGGTAGCGAGTGAGAGGCGCTGGCGCTCGCCGCTCCATCGTGTGCCACTCCGGGCACGGCGTCCACCCCGCCTCCACACTGTCGTGTGCCGCCCGGGCACGGAGTCCACCACCTGCCTGCAGCTGCTAGGAGGCGTGAGCTCTTTTGCCGGCTGTTCGCGCAGCAACGGCAGCCGTCGGGCACCACTCGGGCTCGACGTCCACCATACTGAGCTCCGCCGTGCTGCTTGAGGTTTTAGTTCAGATCAACGGCTTTTCGTCCTCCGCCCCACCGCTGGTTCTCAGGTCAGTTCTTCGTAGTGCTTGTTTTGAACTGCAGCCCTACCTTGATGCATGCTCCTCGCCCCAGTGTTTCTTGCTCTCCGTGAGGTCTTTCTTAGGGTTTCTAGGTCTCTTGGCTTGTTCCATGGATGGTTCTTGGTTTGAGGATGATATGCTGGCCAAGTATGGTTGTGGCACCGTTTCGGCCGTGGCTGGGAGTTGCCGGCCGGCGGGTCTTCTCGCCGTCGTCCTCAATGACGGAGTCTCCTTCTCTCCGGCAGCATTTGCCTCCCTCCTTGTCACTTGGTTCGGGGGCTGTGCCTCTGGTTACCGAGTCAAACAGTGTCAGAGGGACTCTTTTTTCTTCCAAGTCGCTCATGAGTGCATTGCTAAGGAGATCGTGCTCCGGGATCCATGGCGGTCAGGGTTTATCGCTGTTGCCATGTCCTTTTCTAGCTTGGACTCTTCTGTGCGTCGCGAGACGAACCTTGCATGGGTGCATGCACGTAGGCATACGTGGGTGTCTAACTCCCGTTTGCCGTCTCTCCTCGGACCTCGTCCTTCGTGCGCTGCACCCGCTGCGTTGGCTAGTGGTTCTCTGCCTGCCACAGCCTCGCGTGCCCTGGTTTCCGGGGATTGCCCGGCCGCATGTGAACGGAGCCACGCTGTAATCAATTAGCTGCGTGCTTATCACCCCCAGCCCCCTCCATTACGCTGATGCTGCCTGCCACTGGCCAACCGTTAGCCGGTCCGTGCGCGGTTTCCTCTGGCGCGGTTGGCGTCGCTCCAGCTGCCTGCTGCCGTTCCCGTCCTACGCCTATACCGTTGCCAAATCCTAGCTCTGCTCCCTACAAAGATGCGCTGCTATCCTCTCCTGCCGCTTCCGCTGCCGCTAATCTCTCGGGAGACGCTCCGTATCCACGCCTCTGGTTTGGAAAGCCTAAAAACCTGCATAATCGTTGCTACCGATGTCTCTCCTATAGCCACTGGCGCCGGGATTGCAGGGATCCGGTAGTCTACTGGCTTTGCCGATCAGTCGGTCACACCCGCAGCCTTTGCAGCTATAGGTCTCTTTGCCCCGCGCCTCGTCCTCCTCGTACGCCTTTAAGTACAGGCACCACGGAGCCGCTCTCCCTCACCCAAGCTATCCCAGCTTCTCCACCCGCGCACCCTGCTCCCCCTCCTAGCTCCGTCCTTCAGCCTTCCCTTGCCATGGAGCCGGTCGTGCATGGTCGTCCCTCCTCGCTAGATGTCCACTACCCCCTAGTGCCAGACCAGAATTCCCCCGTATGCCTCGTCACCATCTCTCCACCAAAGGCCTCCTTCCTGCCCAGCCTAAAAACCTGCATAATCGTTGCTACCGATGTCTCTCCTATAGCCACTGGCGCCGGGATTGCAGGGATCCGGTAGTCTACTGGCTTTGCCGATCAGTCGGTCACACCCGCAGCCTTTGCAGCTATAGGTCTCTTTGCCCCGCGCCTCGTCCTCCTCGTACGCCTTTAAGTACAGGCACCACGGAGCCGCTCTCCCTCACCCAAGCTATCCCAGCTTCTCCACCCGCGCACCCTGCTCCCCCTCCTAGCTTCGTCCTTCAGCCTTCCCTTGCCATGGAGCCGGTCGTGCATGGTCGTCCCTCCTCGCTAGATGTCCACTACCCCCTAGTGCCAGACCAGAATTCCCCCGTATGCCTCGTCACCATCTCTCCACCAAAGGCCTCCTTCCTGCCCTGGCTGACGTTGGCAAAGGTGGGAGGAAAGAAATCCCATCATTTCCTTCCCCACCGATTGTTATCCCCCTTTTTTAGGGATCTTGATCTTATCCCTTCGGGATATGATCTTATTCCTTCTAAGGGGGGATCTTGGTGCACCTTGACCAGGGGTGTGGGGCCTTGCCCCCACTACCCACGTTCATGTGGGTCCCCGCATGCAGGTGGGCCCCACTCCGGAACCTTCTAGAACCTTCCCGGTACAATACCAAAAAATCCGAACATTTTCCGGTGGCCAAAATAGGACTTCCCATATATAAATCTTTACCTCCGGACCATTCTGAAACTCCTCGTGACGTCCAGGATCTCATCCGGGACTCCGAACAACATTCGGTAACTGCACACTAATTCCCATAACAACTCTAGCGTCACCGAACCTTAAGTGTGTAGACCCTACGGGTTCGGGAATCATGCAGACATGACCGAGACAGCTCTCTGGCCAATAACCAACAGCGGGATCTGGATACCCATGTTGGCTCCCACATGTTCCACGATGATCTCATCAGATGAACCACGATGTCAAGGATTCAAGCAATCCCGTATACAATTCCCTTTGTCTAGCGGTATAGTACTTGCCCGAGATTCGATCGTCGGTATCCCGATACCTTGTTCAATCTCGTTACCGGCAAGTCTCTTTACTCGTTCCGTAACACATCATCCCGTGATCAACCCCTTGGTCACATTGTGCACATTATGATGATGCCCTATCGAGTGGGCCCAGAGATACCTCTCCGTCACACGGAGTGACAAATTCCAGTCTTGATTCGTGCCAACCCAACAGACACTTTCGGAGATACCCGTAGTGCACCTTTATAGCCACCCAGTTACGTTGCGATGTTTGGTACGCCCAAAGCATTCCTATGGTATCCGGGAGTTGCACAATCTCATGGTCTAAGGAAATGATACTTGACATTAGAAAAGCTTTAGCATACGAACTACACGATCTTTGTGCAAGGCTTAGGATTGGGTCTTGTCCATCACATCATTCTCCTAATGATGTGATCCCGTTATCAACGACATCCAATGTCCATGGTCAGGAAACCGTAACCATCTATTGATCAACGAGCTAGTCTACTAGAGGCTTACTAGGGACATGGCATTGTCTATGTATCCACACATGTATCTGAGTTTCCTATCAATACAATTATATCATGGATAATAAACGATTATCATGAACAAGGAAATATAATAATAATAACTAATATATTATTGCCTCTAGGGCATATTTCCAACAATGAGTTGCATGCTTATCCTGTTAAGTTATCTATGCTCCTCTCATATACCCTGCTTAGGTGATTGGTCGGTCTCTAAAATGTAGGGGGAGCGTTGATCCTAGTATGTGTGCCGTGCAGTCCAAAGCACTTATCTAGATAGCACACATCTAGGGGGAGCCCATCTACATTTTAGGACGGTGTGGTTTTTGCGCTTGTCCTATTTCTCTCATGTTTGTGCAAATCCCGTATTGTCATCAATCCACCAAAAAGGGGGAGATTGTAAGGGCATATTTATCCCCAAGATGTTTTGGTGATTGATGACAATGTTTTTGCGGACTAATCGTGTGCGTTAAGTTCTTTCAGAGATTCATCCATTGGCACGAGACGATTACGTCCCCTCAGTGTTCTATTCAAGATGGTGTAGCTCCTTCGTTTCGTTGTTGGTGGACTAGTTTCGTAGGAGTCACCGTACTATCAAGAGGGGATCCGCTTTGGTAAGGCTAGGGTGGAATCAACACGTACACATCCATATCACACCCGACGTTTTCCTTCCGCATCATTGGAGCTGCCTTTCCCTCCGTACCTGCTCCGTCCTGTCCCAGCGGTAGTACCGCAGTCCTCAGCGGTAGTACCACCGAAGCTCATCAAGCGGCATTACCGCTCCACGAGCGGTAGTCCGCTCTCAGCGGTAGTACCGCTCCCAGAGCGGTAGTACCGCTTGTGGTCTTCGGCCGTAGTACCGCAGTGGTTCCGGGCTACTACCGCCTCGATTCGAGGCCGATGTTTTTCGTGTCGGGTTTTAAGGTACTAGGAGCGGTAGTAACGGCGGTAGTACCGCTCCAAGCGGTAGTACCACTCTTGCTCCCGCGGTAGTACCGCTCGGGGGCCAGGACCCTTCCTTCCTCGTCTGCACGGTAGTACCGCTGTGTGGGAGCAGTAGTACCGCTCTGCAGCGGTAGTACCGCCCTGCCCTAGCGGTAGTACCGCTCTGTGCGTGGGTGTTCAGTGGGGTAACGGTTGGATTGGTTCCCCCACTATATAAAGGGGTCTTCTTCCCCAAAGCTGACCTACCTCTTTCCCCCAAAGCTCTATTGTTGCTCCAAGCTCCATTTTCGCCCGATCTCTCTCCCTAGCCAATCAAACTTGTTGATTTGCTCGGGATTGGTTGAGAAGGCCCCGATCTACACTTCCACCAAGAGAAATTTGATTCCCTCTCTTATCCCTAGCGGATCTTGTTACTCTTGGGTGTTTGAGCACCCTAGACGGTTGAGGTCACCTCGAAGCCATACTCCATTGTGGTGAAGCTTCGTGGTATTGTTGGGAGCCTCCAATTGTTGTGGAGATAGCCCCAATCTTGTTTGTAAAGGTTCGGTCGCCGCCTTCAAGGGCACCAATAGTGGAATCACGGCATCTCGCATTGTGTGAGGGCGTAAGGAGAATACGGTGGCCCTAGTGGCTTCTTGGGGAGCATTGTGCTTCCACACCGCTCTAACGGAGACGTACTTCCCCTTAAAAGGAAGGAACTTCGGTAACACATCCTCGTCTCCACCGGCTCCACTGTTGGTTATTTCGTGCCTTTACTCTTGCAAGCCTACTTGTGTTGTATCCCTTGCTTGCTTATGTGCTAGTTGTTTTTGCATCATATAGGTTGCTCACATAGTTGCATATCTAAACAACCTATTTTGTTGCAAAGTTTAAATTGGTAAAGAAAAGCTTAAAAATTGTTAGTTGCCTATTCACCCCCACTCTAGTCAACCATATCGATCCTTTCAATTGGTATCAGAGCCTCGTCTCTTTTTAAGGACATTACCATCCGAAGAGTATGGTTTACCGTCCTTCTTTTGTAACACGATCCACCCCCACCTTCTTCCCCTTGTCCTGGCTCACTCCCTACTCCTCCAAGTTACTCTCCGGGTCTGCAATGCTTGTATCTGCGCCTGCCAAGATGATTGCTTTGTCCCCTGATTGGTCCCCTTCCTTTCCCTTCTCCCCCTTCTCCCTTACACCGCTTCCTTCCGCTCCACCTCCAATCGCCTCGAACTCCAACCTCTTCTATTGCACTTGTCCTCCTTTAGCTTTGGTCTTCTTACTTGGGCTATTCACTTCCTCTCCGTCCTCCGTTGCCCCTCCGCTTAGACTAGAGTCAGTCTTACGCCATGTGAGGCTATCACTTCTTGATCGTCCCCCTGTCCTCCCACTTCCATAATTCCTCCCCCCGCCCGAGCCACTTCCGCTCCCATTGCCATGAAGATTGCTCCTCCAAGGCCTCCGTCCTTTCCCCTTCGCCTTCCCATGTCTGCTCGCAGCCACTTCCCATATTGAGCCTTCTCCCCCTTCCTCAATCTCACAGAGCAACCTTTGTCCACATGCCCCAGCATCCCACACACATAGCAGAAATCTGGAAGGAACTCATATTCAAACCTGCAGAAGTGCCTCTCCTCTTCCTTCTCCTTCTCTCCTACCCCCATCCTCTCATATTTAGCTTTTGCAATTTAAGTCTTGTTGCAATCTTACCGAGTGCGACTGGGGGACGGGGTCTTTTGCAGACGCAACATGCTCCACTCTCTCCACCTTTATCCCCAACTGAACGTGTTAGTCAACATGAATTTCACCCAAGCGACACCGCCCAGGCGGCCCAGCCTCCCCCAGCCGGCCCGAGGCCAGGCCGGCTTCCAATAGCCGGCTTGCTCCCCCCCTCGGGGCGCGCGCACCATTAAGCGAACAAGACGGGGTAAGGCTACAGTGGGAGTCCGCAAGGCGGCGGCACTGTAGCCATGCTTACCTCGATAAAGCCCTCGTCATTAGAGGCGAGGCAACAGTAACCAGCCCCCGACAAGATCCCCTATGCGGTGGGGCCGGCCTGTCGACCAGCGGGCCGACAGCCGGCGGGACCCACCAGTCGGCGGGCCCCAGAAGCCGGCGGAGAAGACGGCGGTCGTAGACACTGACGGCCTGGGCCCGCACCCAGCCGGATTACCATTGTTACCCCCGGGGGGTAGGCCTATATAAACCCCCCGGGACACCCATGCAAAGGGTGGATCTTAGAGAATTTTAGACATCACCATAGGGAGAGAAGAGAGCTAGCCTTGCCCTTCTTCCTCCTCCCACCGAACAGCTCAAGGAGCCTCTTGTAGCTACTTGTTGATCTAGTGATCATGCGGAGACCCCGCAGAGCAGGACTAGGGGTGTTATCTCCACGGAGAGCCCCGAACCTGGGTAAGATCCGCCGGCGTGCATGTCTTTGCCTTATCCCGTTTCCAGGCACCGGCGACGTCTTACTAGCTCCCACAATGATAAGCCACCCCTTGGCATATGTCGCACCTACCACCCGACATTTGGCGCCCACCGTGGGGCCAGGTGCACCGTCGTCTGGAGACCTGCTCTGGATGGGAACCCTCTTCCTCCCCCGCGAGCATAGCCAGCCCGGCACGCCCGATGGCGCTTGCCCCGATGCGCTGCAAAGCGTCGACGACGCCTGCGCGGCAAGCTGCCTCGCCGATCTCCTTGGCGAGGTTTGCATCTCCGACGAGCCCGCATCCGACGCAGGCACTGGCTGCCTCGAGAGCCGCCTCGTCAGCCTCCTCGACCAACTCCACGTCTCCGGCGAGCCTACCGCGGACTTGGAGTCGGTCGGCTCCACCGACCCGATGCTTGTCGACTCCGACACGGCGTCGCTCGATGCCTTCCCCACCGACGTGATCGTTTTCGACGACCCTCTCCCGCGAGCTGACAGTGGCGGCAGCACCGTCACCGAGGTGCTGGTCATCAGCCACAGAGCCGCCTCCGGCGAGAACACCCACGATGCCCTGCAAGCGGTGCTGCAGGACTTGTCTGTCCCCATCCCGGCCGACGCCGACGCCGCGCTGGAGGCTCGCCGCCTTGCCCTCGTCGCGGAGGGCCAGAAGATAAACTCCATGAGACGCCTCACGGAAGTCCACCAGCGCGAAGTCGACCGCGCCGCCTTCGGCACGCCGCCTCCAGAAGGGCCAAGCCGAGTCGGCGCCGTCAAGAAGCGCGGCGCGGCCATCGCCAGCATGCTGGGAGCGGACCGCCCGGTCTACGCCACGCCCCTCGAGAATCTGCACGCCGCCCAGTCAATCGTTGACGAGCTAAACGGACTGGGGGCCGACGAGCTCCCCTACTTGACCAGACGCATCCAGCAGCTGATCGACGCGGCCGCAGCGCGGCACGCAGCCGGTGTCCGAGCTGGAAGCCCCCCTCGCCGAGAACACGACGCGACGTTGCGAACGCCGACTGTGGATGGTGCCCGTGCGAGACGAGAAGGAGCCGGCTGCTAGCCGCAGCCGGACACGAATCACCATCGAGCGTGACGCAGAAGGCCGTCCCCGAGGCGTGGAGAGACGAGGCGACCCGCCCCCTCCTCCGCCTCGCGGGGAAAGATATCCCACCCCGCCGCCTATCGAGCATCCGACTCTCAGCGGCCGACTTGGTCGCCGCGAAGGAGTCGGCGAGAACGATGCCCGCCATCGGATCGACCGCCTTGCGCGATCCCTGGCCCTAGAAGAAGAAGATGATGTCGGCCCGCCTTGTTTCGGCCCCCGCATCCGCGAAGAGTCCTTTCCCAAAGGGTTCTCACTCCCAAGAGACACGCCCAAGTACAACGGCTCCGTGAAGCCAGAGGACTGGTTGATCGACTACTCCACCGCGGTTCGCATAGCAAACGGCAACCGACGCGTTGCCGTGAAGTATGTCCCCCTGATGCTCCAAGGCACGGCACGCACCTGGCTCAATAGCCTTAAGCCTTACAGCATCAACAGCTGGCTCGACTTCACAGAAGCCTTCATCCGCAACTTCACCAACACCTACAAGCGGGCTCCCAAGCCCCGACAGCTCTCCTTGTGCGTACAAGGACCCAACGAGTCGACTCGTGACTACCTTACGCGTTGGGCCGAGCTCCGAAACTCCTGCGAAGGGGTGCACGAGGTTCAGGCAATTGAGTACATCACGGCCGGGTGCCGAGAAGGCACCCTCCTCAAGCACCGACTCCTCTGCGACGAGCCGACTACCCTTGACGAGCTGCTGATCATCGCGGACAAATACGCCACGGCCGACTCCTCAATGAAGACCGAGCTTCGAGTCGACGCTTCCGGGAAAGTGCTTGCACCGGCTCCCAAGACGCCGGCTGGAGAGTCCACTCGGCGCCCGTACCAGAACGACAACAAGCGCAAGGCTTCGATGCCGCCTTCCACTAGTCGGCAGGTGGCTACGGTTGAAGAAGAGCAGCCTGAGGGACGGCCGGCTCCCAAGAAACAGAAGGGCGGCAAGCCGGCTTGGCAGCCGGCTTTCTCCTATGAACAAACTCTCGACGCCCCCTGCAAGTTCCACAGCAGCGCGAAGCCGTCCAACCATACGACCCGGAAGTGCCATTGGCTCACCCGAATCTCCAAGGGCGAGGGGCTGTTGCCGCCTCCGCCTGCGGGCCAGCCACCTCCTGCCCCCCTGCAGCCGGCCGCTCGGCCAGCAGTCGGAGCCATCCACGATGAGTTCCCTGACGAGCATGCCGCCTACGTCGTCTTTACGAGCCAACCGGACGATAGGCGAAGTCGGCGCCGACAACACCAAGAAGTCAACGCGGTCGCCTCCAGTAATCCTGAGTTTATGCACTGGTCAGAGAGGCCCATCAGCTGGAGCCGGGACGACCACCCAGAGGTGATGCCGTCTCCTGGCTCCTATGCCCTTGTTTTGGATGCTACCCTGACAACGGAGAGGCGCGCCGCTCGTTTCTCCCGCGTGCTGATAGACGGCGGGAGCAGTATCAACATACTGTACCGAGATACCATGGAGAAGCTCAACATCAAGCCGAAGCAACTCATGCCTAGCCGGATTGTGTTCCATGGCATCGTACCCGGCTTGTCCTGCTCACCAATCGGCAAGATCAAGATGGATGTCCTCTTTGGAGACAAGGATCATTTCCGCTGAGAGGCAATATGGTTCGAGGTAGTGGATTTGGAGAGCCTGTACCACGCACTGCTTGGCCGACCAGCGTTGGCCAAGTTTATGGCTGTGCCCCACTATGCCTACCTCAAGATGAAGATGCCGAGTTCCAAGGGCATTATCACCATAGCCGGAGACTACAAGAAGTCTTCTGAGTGTGCAGCAGCCAGTAGTCGACTGGCCGAGTCCCTCGTGATCGCCGAAGAAAAGAAGATGCTGGATCGAGTTGTGGCCTTGGCTGGCAAGCAGCCGGCCTTGTCTCCCGACCCCAAAGAATGTGAAGCTCAAGGTTCTTTCCAGCCGGCCAAGGAGACGAAGAAGATACCCCTAGACCCGGAGCACCCAGAGAGGCACGCTGTCATAGGCACAGGCCTTGACAGCAAATAGGAAGGCGAGCTCGTCGATTTCCTCTGTGAGAATCGGGACGTCTTTGCATGGTCTCCCAAAGACATGCCGGGTGTCCCGACGGATTTCACCGAGCACAAGCTACACGTCCGATCTGACGCAAAGCCGATCAGGCAACCCTTACGCCGCCTGTCAGAAGAGAAGAGAAGAGTAGTCGGAGAAGAAATAGCCCGGCTTCTGGCAGCTGGCTTCATTATGGAAGTGTTCTTTCCAGAATGGCTTGCCAACCCGGTCCTCGTGCTGAAGAAGAACAAGCAGTGGCGCATGTGCATCGATTACACCAGCCTCAACAAAGCCTGCCCCAAAGATCCGTTCGCCCTGCCAAGGATTGACCAAGTGATAGACTCCACAGCCGGATGCGAGCTGTTGAGTTTCTTGGATGCTTATTCCGGCTACCACCAGATAAAGTTGAACCCGGCTGATCGCTTGAAGACCGCCTTCATCACCCCATTCGGAGCTTTCTGTTACCTGACTATGACATTCGGCTTGAGAAATGCCGGTGCCACCTTTCAGCGTTGCATGCAGAAATGCCTCCTCAAGCAACTCGGCAGAAATGCCCACGTCTATGTAGACGATGTCGTGGTGAAGACGGAGAAACGCGGCACCCTGCCGGAAGACCTCAAGGAAATCTTTGAGAACTTGTGCCGGTTTCAGATCAAGCTCAACCCGGAGAAATGTGTGTTCGGAGTACCAGCCGGCCAACTTCTAGGCTTTCTGGTCTCCGAACGCGGCATCGAGTGCAACCCAGTGAAGATCAAGGCCATAGAGAGAATGAAGGTCCCTACCAAGCTGCGAGACGTCCAGAAATTCACTGGATGCCTGGCGTCTCTGAACCGCTTCATGAGCCGGCTCGGAGAGAAGGCTCTCCCCCTCTACCGACTCATGAAGAAGTCCGCTCATTTTGAGTGGAATGACCAGGCGGATCACGCTTTCCACGAGCTGAAAAAGATGCTGTCCACAACGCTTGTCTTGGCGGCCCCAACTAAGAAGGAACCCATGCTCCTCTACATCGCCGCCACCAGCCGGGTGGTCAGCACAGTCATTGTGGTTCAGCACCCAGAAGAAGGACGAGCTCAGCTAGTCCAGAGGCCGATGTATTATTTGAGAGAAGTATTGTCCACCTCAAAATAGAACTACCCGCACTATCAGAAAATGTGCTATGGTGTGTACTTCGCCTCCAAGAAACTCAAGCCCTACTTTTAAGAGCATCTCGTCACGGTCGTATGCACTGCCCCACTTGCCGAGATCATAGGCAGTCGGGATGCATCCGGTCGAGTGGCGAAATGGGCCATTGCGCTGGCTCCTTACACGATCTACTATCAGCCCCGCACCGCCATCAAATGCCAAGCACTGGCCGACTTCCTCATCGACTGGGCCGAGACCCAGTACCTGCCACCGGCCCCCGACTCCACTCATTGGCGGATGCATTTTGATGGATCCAAGATGCGCACCGGCTTGGGATCCGGCATCGTCCTCACCTCTCCCAAGGGCGACAAACTCAGATACACATTGCAAATCCACTTTGCCGCCTCCAACAATGTGGCCGAGTACGAGGCGCTCATACACGGGCTCCGGCTAGCCAAGGAACTCGGCATCCGCCGGATCCTGTTTTATGGCGACTCGTACTTAGTGGTTCAGCAATCATCCGGCGATTGGGATGCCAAGGACGCAAACATGGCGAGCTACCGTTTCCTTGTCCAGCAGCTCAGCGGATATTTCGAGGGGTGCGAGTTCCTTCACGTGCCACGAGCCGACAACGAGCAAGCAGCTGCCCTGGCATGAATAGGCTCCACCAGACAAGCTATACCAACCGGCGTCGCCCTCCAACGCCTCCTCAAGCCATCTGTCAAGCCGTCTCCGGAATCCAGTTCCATCTTCGTGCTGCCTGACCCCGACGCAATCGGATCCGACTTCGGGGATCAGACAGGCGGCCCGGGGACTTCTGCAGCCGGCTCAGGGACTACCATAGTCGAACCCGGCCCGAGGACTGCCATAGTCGAACCCGGCCTGGGGACTGTAGCGGCACAGTAGGCGGAGGCCGACTCCAACTCCTCACAACCCAGCCCGCCCACCCTGGTTGCAGTAGCCGTCTTGGCAATCGAAGAAATCACAGCTCCATCATGGGCTCAGCCCATCCTTCGGTTTCTGGTGAATGGAGAACTACCGACTGACGAGATCTCGGCCAGACAAGTCCAACGCCGAGCCGGAGCCTACACAATAATGAATCAAGAGCTAGTTAGGCGCAGCGCTACCGGAGTCTTCCAGCGCTGCGTCGAGCAAGAGAAGGGCATAGCAATCCTCGAAGACATCCACCAAGGCGAATGCGGCCACCATGCCGCCTCCAGGGCGCTCGTCGCCAAGGCCTTCCGCCATGGATTCTTCTGGCCGACTGCATTGGAGGATGCCAAGGAACTAGTCAAACACTGCAAAGGGTGCCAAGTCTTCGGCTCCAAGCAAAACCTGCCGGCTTCTGCACTCAAGACCATCCCCATCACTTGGCCCTTTGCCGTCTGGGGACTGGACATGGTCGGACCATTCAAGACGGCGCGCGGCGGCATGACACATCTGCTTGTCGCCGTAGACAAATTTACCAAGTGGATTGAAGCAAAGCCGATCAAGAAACTGAATGGGCCGACTGCCGTGACATTCATTGCCGACATTACAACCCGGTACGGCGTACCACACAGCATCATCACCGACAACGGCACAAATTTTGCCAAGGGAGCATTGGCACGTTTCTGCGCGACACAGGGCATCTGACTGGACTTAGCGTCCGTTGCCCACCCGCAGTCAAACGGCCAAGTCGAGCGAGCAAACGGCCTCATCCTCTCCGGCATCAAGCCCCGACTGGTCGTGCCACTGGAGCGCTCGGCCGGCTGCTAGCTCGACGAGCTACCGGCCGTCCTCTGGAGTCTGCGCACTACTCCAAACAAGTCGACCGGCTTCACCCCCTTCTTCCTTGTATATGGTGCTGAGGCTGTCATCCCAACTGACATCGAGTTCGACTCACCTCGAGTCACCATGTACACGGAGGCGGAGGCCAAGGAAGCAAGAGAAGACGTCGTCGACTTGCTGGAAGAAAGCCGGCTGTTAGCCCTCAGCCGGTCCGCCATCTACCAGCAAGGACTACGCCGTTACCACAGTCGGAGAGTGAAGCCAAGAACTTTCCAAGAGGGAGACCTTGTGCTCCGGCTAATCCAGCGAACAGCCGACCAGCACAAGCTCTCGGCCCCTTGGGAAGGCCCCTTCGTCATCAGCCGGGCTCTGGGAAACCACTCCTATTACCTAATCGACGCGCAGAAGCCGAAGGCACGCAAGAGAGACGACTCCGGCAAAGAGTCGGAGCGCCCGTGGAACGCCAATCTTCTTCGAAGATTTTACAGTTGAAATGCAGTATGTATCATGCTACCTTTTGTATTAAGTACTCCCTCCGTCCGGGAATACTTGTCATTGAAATGGATGTATCTAGATGTATTTTAGTTCTAGATACGTCCATTTTCATCCATTTTGGTGACAAGTAATTCCGGACGGAGGGAGTATGAGACAACGGGCCCCCGAGGAGTTCTCGGGGACTACCCTATTTTATCTATGTATGTCGGGTATCACACCCATGGTTACCCTACTGCATTTACTTTCTTCGTCCGGCACTAGGTTCGACTAGTCGGCCCGGGGACTGGCCGCCTTGGGTTATGTCCAAGTTCTACCTACAGTCAGAGAAGTAATGTGCCGGCACCCAAGCCCTCTCTTGCGAGAGTCACAGCTCGAAGAAACAGCTGCCCGACTAGCAAGAGCTAAAGGCGGAAAGGATGCCCACATGAAAAATGACTAAGGACTAACGAACTTACATAACACAAGCCGGCTTCCCCCCCTCGCCAACCGACTGTCGAAGCAGTCGGCTGGCCGGCTTCCTTTCCTACTCTGCCATAATCTAAGAAAGCATGAGTCCTTGCCTTCCCAGACGGCTGAATTCCTTACCCGGCCACAGACTGCAGAGCAGCTGTCCGGCTGGGAAGGCGACAACCAAGTGAAGGCGGCAAAGGAAGAAAGCAAAAAGATAAAAAGCAAGTAGGAATGGAAGCCAAGCACGTGCATAATAATATTTACACCCAAAGCCTTCGAAAGGTCGGCATTCAACGAAGTTTGAATACACCCCCAGTGGGTGGAATTGCGCAAAAATAACAAGCCTGTTCAAAGAGTGATTGGCAGGAAAGTAAAATGGTGAATCAAGCCAAGGGAGCGCGCGGAGCTTCAGGAAGAACGGTGGAGACGGCGGTGTCGGCTGGAGGAGTGGCCGGCTGGCAAGTCTCGGCCTGGTCGTCGCCGGTGGCAGGCGGAGCATTCGCGCGCGCCTCGTTGCTGGAGGCACGGTCAGGCTGAGGCTGGCCGGCTGCTCCGACATCCGGCACAGCATCTTCGCCGTCTTCCTCCTCCTCCTCGCCCTCGTCGCTGGAGTCAATCTCCTCCGCCGAGTCCTCACCGTCGGCCGGGTTCAGCCCGAACCATTCCTCCGGTTGCGCGACGCCGTCCTTGTTCACCTCAGGAGCAAAGGCGCTGGTGTCGGTGAAGTCGGCGATCGCCGAGGCACGCTGGATAATAGCTGGCCGCACCGCCTCCAGCTCCTTGTCGGCCTCCTGCCGCCAGGTGCGCAGCTGATCCAAGTTCAGCCCAGGGTACCAAGCCCGGACGAACTCTAGCGCCCGTCGAGCGCCAGATTGAGCTGCTGAAGCCTTCCAGGCCTCAAGGCGGCCGACGGCTACCTCCAGCCAGTCGGCAGTACGGCTGGGGGTGCGAGGAATTACCTCGCCAGGCCAGAGGGTGGCCAGCACCAGTGCCCTGGCACGCTGAAGCCGGCGGAGCATGCGGTAAGCCGGCTGGAGGCGGGCCTCGATCGGTAGAAGCTGCTCCTCAAGCGACCGGTTGGCATCCGGCGCGATCTCAACCCCAGCCTGCCGCCGGGCCTCTCGGTGGGCTTCGATGGCTTGGTTGGCGGCGACAGAGTGGCCAGGAAAGTACTCTTCACAAAGAAGAGGAAACAGAGCAAGTCAGGAGATAAACTGACTTGCAAGGGCAAGCAAAGAGTGAAGAAGAAGGCGGCCTACCGTCAACCAAGTCCTCGACACGGCCGTAGCCTTCGCTCAGAGCTTGCCTTGCCTCGGCCCAGCCCGCCGCCTCGGTCTCGAATTCGGCTTTGAGGGCGGCCTCGCTGTCCTGAGCCGCCTTCAGGGCCGCCTTGTGGTTCTCCTCCTGGTCGGCCAGTTTCTTGGCCAGGCGGTCACGCTCCTGGGCCAAGGCACTAAGCTCACCCTCCCTGGTGCGAAGGGCGGTCTGGGCCACACCTAGCTGCTGCCTCAAGTCGGCGTTGGCTCCTGCCAGCATGGAAAAAAGAAATTAAGAAAGAAGTCGGCAAAAAAGATCCGACCCGACTGCTCAGCAGTCGGCTCGAATCTCGGGGACTACACCCAGTGGGTGCGCTGACGCGTCCCCACATGAGATGAAAAGACAAAGACACTCACGCCGGCTCTCCGACAGATCGGCGACCCTTTTGTCTGCCTCGCGGACGTGGGAGTTGAAGGTAGCGGCGTGGAGGTTGTGGTAATCCTGCAAACAGGACGAAGAAGCAAGCAAGAGCAAATCAGTAAAACAAGTCTTCGAAGAAGTTCCAAGCCGCCTGCTCAGCAGCCGGCTCGGAACTCGGGGACTACACCCAGTGGGTGCGCTGACGCGCCCCCACGGAAAGAAATCAAGAACAAGAGAACTCACCCAAACGACCGCCCGTGTCGCGAGAAACTGTCAGGTACGCTGCTGCAGCGCGGTTGCTTGGGCCTGAAGCCGGCTACGGACGTCTTGTGCCGCCAAGTTCAACGCGGCCGTCCCACCGCCCTGCGTCCACCCTGGCGAGCTAGCGGTGGCCGACTCCAGTTCATGCGACAATGAGCTGGAGCCGCCGCCCTCTGCGGATCCGGCTCTGAAGCCGCCCTCGCCGCACGACGACGAGTCGGCGACAAGACCACGAGATCCGCCTGTGCAGTCGCCTGCTCAGGCGGCACCTCGGGCTGGCCGCCTTGGCCGGTCCCGGCCGACGGAGGCGGCACCACTTCTCCCTCCAGGACGACTACGTCGCCCTCCTCCCTCTCCGTCATCGGCGGGTCGCGGCTGATCTCCTCCGGCGGGGCTCCGGGACGTCCGGGCGCGCGGAACGGAGGGGGATGACGAGCTGCGGAGGCTGGCCACGCAGGGCCTCCGCCGTCTTATCTGCGGCCTCGGCCTCCGCCCGGGCCCTGGCCGCCGCGTCGGCCTGCGCCCTGTCCGACTCCGCCGTCGTCTCCAGGGCCAGCTCGGCGGTGGCTGCCCTTCTCTCCTCCGCCTCCCGCTCCTCCCGCGCTTCCCGCGCGTTCCACTCCGTCGCCGCCTGAAGCTCGGCGCGGCGATCTATGCGACGGGAGCCCGCAAACCCTCCCGCTCTGACGACTATGGAGGCGGCGGTAGTCCGCTCAAGAGAGAGCGGGGCCCTGGTTGACAAAACGGAGAAAGGACTTAGAAGAACATCAACTGAGGAAAAAAGAGAAAGATGCGTAAGAACCAGAACTTACGTCGAGACCGCCTGCGGCTGCTTCACCACCTTGCGGAAGCGGGCCGCCTTCGCGGCCGCCTCGTCCCGCTTGGTTGGCGCCACGGGCACCTTAGGCCTCTTCGGCCGGCCGCCGAAGGGGGTCGGCGCCGCTCGCCGCTTCAGTACGCCGCCTCGTGCGGCCGGCCCGCCGGATGGGCTGACGCCTTGGGGGTCGGATGCCGGCTGGCGGTGTGGAGCGGGATCGGCCTCGTCATCGTCGGGCCAGTCTTCGAAGCCGGCGGTGAAGCCGGAGCCGCCTGTCTCGCCGCCGCCCCCCGTGGCGTCGTCGTCGTCCAGGGCGGCAGCCCCCAAGTCGGGGTCGTCAGGATCGTCCGCCTCGCGGTCGGGGGCGAACTCGCGCTCCGGCCCCGCGGTCCCGGCCGAAGGATGAAGAAGGGGGTTCTGGTTCAGGACAGACCGACTGGTCAAGAGTCGGCCCGAAAAGGGATACGGCAACAAATGAAGAAAGAAAGCTTACCATAGGTGGTGGATTGGCATGAGAGAATGGCGCCATGCCATACTGCCAGTCCGGCTTGAGCTTGCAGTTGGCGATGTAGTTCACGATGTAAGACACCTCGTCATGAGGCATCTCCCTGGTGCTGAGCCGGCTTGGGTCGAAGCGGCCGCTCATCTGACAGATCAGATGAGGGCGGCCTTGAAGCGGAAGGACCCGGCGCTCGACGAAGGCGGCGATCAAGTCGGGCCCGGTTAGGCGGTCCGACAGGATGAGCACCCGAAGTCGGGCGACGGCTCCGGCTCCAGCGGGCGTCAGCGACCTGGCCTGGTAGGACCATGAAGCCGGCCTCCCAGCCGGCGGGCCGGCTACGTAAGCCGGCAAGTTGACATAATCGCCATTCGGGGCAACGTTCTTTACATAAAAGTAAGACCGTTGCCAGAGCTTCACCGACTGGATCAGCGCGATAGAAGGGAAGGGGTTGTCGGCGTTGGACCTCCTCATGGCGGTGAAGGCGCCGCACGGAGCCGGCACGCCGGCGACGACCGTGCCGATCTTAGATTGAAAAAACTCCCCCCCAGAGCTCGATGGTGGGGAGGACGCCGAGGAAACCTTCGCACAAAGAGATGAAGGCCGACAGCAGCACCACCTTGTTGGGGGTGAGGTGGTGCGGCTGGAGTTGGTAGAAGTCAAGAAACGCGCGGAAGAAGCCGCTCGCGGGGAGTCCGACGCCGCGCAGGCAGTGCGAGTAGAAGATCACTCGCTCGCCTTCCTCCGGCGCCGGCGAAACCTCCCTCGCTAGCGCGAGGCGGACTTGCACAAGATCCTCGCTCGGCAGCCGCCGCGTCTTGCGGAGAAACTCGATGTGGTTGTCGCGGACGGTGGAGCCGTCCCAAGAGCTCGACGTCGGAGCCATGGCGGCGAGCGCAACGGCGAGAAGCGCCCGACGCGGAGGCAGCAAGCCTGCGGCACGCTGGGAGGAAGAAAGGATGGCGAAGCGGGAGCACGGCGAGGGGCTACCGCAGCGAAGAAGAAGAAGAAGGAGGCAGGGCGAGGGCAAGCGTGCGAACGATTGCTGCGCCCCCTCCCCGCCCCTACTTATAGCCTCGCGCGGCGAAGCCAAGGAGGCGAGGCATGGAGGGGCGTGGGATTAACTGCGCCCACTCCCCCACGACCCGCGATTATTGCGCCTTGATGGCGAGTGGGAACCACCGCCGGAACACGTGCGGTCGATTTGGGCCACAGAAGATCCGCGCACGGGCCGAGGCACGGAAGTGGCGGGCCCCGGCCTGCGACGGCGTCCCGTCACGCGCGTGGGCTGGTAGGCCCTGCCAGCCGAAGGGTGCCACATGGCACGCGGAAAGTGGGCGGTCAGCCCGCCGCTCGGCTAGCGCGCCAGCTGGTTCCCGCCTTCGAATTTTGAGGAGGCTTCGTCGAGAAGGCACGCGCAAGGAAGGCCCGCTCCTAGCTGCCGGCTCCTCGGGATAGGAAGCTGGCCGAGCTTCTCGATTCCCCCTTCAGCCGTGAAGCCCAACCAGCTTCGGGGACTACTGTCGGAGTAAATGACCACGGGTAGCCTAACCGGCTCCCTTTGGCCCTCAAAAAAAAACAATGGGCCGATCGGACCTCGAAGCACCTGAGACACGGGGCCGCCTTCCTCCGGCCAGCTATCACCTAGGCCGGCTAGCGGAAGGCGGCCCGGCCATAAACAACCTTTGGAGGACGTCACGATCAGGCCGACTCCAAGAAGCCGGCCCATGAAGGACCGACTCCAAGAAGCCGGCCCATGAAGGACCGACTCCAAGAAGCAAGCGGCCGAGGGCCGCATCCTAAAGTCCACCCCCCATAACGGTGACGGGACGGGGCGTGGCTACAGCAAACCCTGCCACCCCCGACTCCCGGTGTATGCATGGCTACAGTACACTGTACGGGGCGGCCATCCCCCATCCGGCGTGGCACTGTTGCCATGCGGATCATGACGCCATCCACGACGGGCTGCCAGTACGGCCCGCAGGCGGTGGGCCCCTTCGGTCAGAGAGACATCCGAAGGCGGCCTAGCCTCCCCCAGCCGGCCCGAGGCCGTGCCGGCTTCCAATAGCCGGCTTGCTCCCCCCTCGGGGCGCGCGCACCATTAAGCGAACAAGACGGGGTAAGGCTACAGTGGGAGTCCGCAAGGCGGCGGCACTGTAGCCATGCTTACCTCGACAAAGCCCTCGTCATCAGAGGCGAGGCAACAGTAACCAGCCCCCGACAAGATCCCCCATGCGGTGGGGCTGGCCTGTCGACCAGTGGGCCGACAACCGGCGGGACCCACCAGTCGGCGAGCCCCAGAAGCCGGCGGAGAAGACGGCGGTCGTAGACACTGACGGCCTGGGCCCGCACCCAGCCGGATTACCATTGTACCCCCGGGGGGTAGGCCTATATAAACCCCCGGGACACCCATGCAAAGGGTGGATCTCAGAGAGTTTTAGACATCACCATAGGGAGAGAAGAGAGCTGGCCTTGCCCTTCTTCCTCCTCCCACTGAACAACTCAAGGAGCCTCTTGTAGCTACTTGTTGATCTAGTGATCATGCGGAGACCCCGCAGAGCAGGACTAGGGGTGTTATCTCCACGGAGAGCCCCGAACCTGGGTAAGATCCGCCGGCGTGCATGTCTTCGCCTTATCCCGTTTCCAGGCACCGGCGACGTCTTACTGGCTCCCACAATGATAAGCCACCCGTTGGCATATGTCGCACCTACCACCCGACAACACCAGAGTGCCAGTGCCTATGACACATCTCGAAGAGTTGATAACCAGAGGGACAAGATCCTTGAACCCTTTCCAGATAGCCGTGTCCCAACTGCGAGTGTTCTGAGGAACAGCAGCCTGGCAGTAATGTTTTGCGAACCATTCATAACATGGTATGTCAGAGCTTTGCAAAATCTTGGAAACAAACTTGCACATCAGAGCTTGATCGTGAGCTTGCAGCTGACGAACACCCAGGCCGCCATTGGGGCGAGGTAGAGAGACCGTGTCCCAAGCAACTAAACATTGGCCTCCCTTAACCTTGTTCTTGCCTTGCCAGAGAAAAGCACGCAGCAGACATTCCAACTTCCCAAGAGATTCCATAGGCCAAGCAAAGCAGGACATAAAATAGCTCGGAATCCCCGCGAGCACCGAGTTAATGAGAGTCAGCCGCCCCCCAAGGAAAAGAAAGTAGCTAACCAACCGGAGAGACGACGATCAACCTTATGAATAACTAGCAGCAGCATACCATGTGTTATCTTGTGCAAGGAGAGAGGTAGACCCAGGTATGTACATGGAAAAGTGGAAACCGGGCACCCAAGGATCTGAGCAATAGCATAAGCTGAAGTTGCATCCACTGAGACTGGCACAAGAGTACTTTTATGGAAATTAATAGTGAGCCCAGAGAACACAGAGAAAGCCGTGAGAGCAGACTTGATGACCTCTACTTGTTGTATGCTTCCATGGAAGAGAATCAGTGTGTCGTCGGCATATTGTAAGACCGGGAAAAAGCAGTCCGAGCCAAGGGGATGCAGCAATGAGCCATTTTGAAACAGCTGACAAATCATCCTTTGAAGCACATCAGCAACGAGAATGAATAAGTACGGAGATAAGGAATCCCCTTGTCGGAAACCTTTTTTTGCCATAACGGGGTCCCTAGCTCACCATTCAGAAGGACTCTAGAGCTGCCAGAAGACAAGAGATTGTGTATCCAACTTGCCCACACTGTCGGAAACCCTCTTGCATCAAAAATCTTACGCAAGCAACTCCAACTGACGCTGTCGAAGGCCTTCTGAAAGTCCAACTTCAGAGCCATGACTGGCATCTTCCTTTTGTGAGCATACCGAATCATTTCGGTAGCCAAAGCAAAGTTCTCGACAATCGATCATCCCTTCAGGAACCCAGACTGGAGTGAATGAACCAACTGTGGAATCCATATCTTTAGCCGATTAGCCAGTACTTTAGATGCCAGCTTAGGCACACTATGCACGAGAGAAATAGGCTTGAAATCTCGCATTTCCAGAGGTGTATCCTTCTTAGGGAGCAGGGTAATAAAAGCAGAGTTGATACCCGATAGATCTACTTCATTCTTATGAAAAGCCTCAAAAAACCTGAGTAGATCATCTTTTATAAGTAGTTTGAAAGCCTTGTAAAACTCATTAGTGAACCCATCAGGGCCCGGGCTTCTGTTACTTGGCGAGCAGTTGATGGCCTGCACCACTTCTGCCCAAGAGAAAGCTGCTGTGAGCTCGGACATGTCAAGCGGAGCATAAAGAGAAAGAAGATCAACAGTGTCCATCGAGGGCGCAGGCTGTCCCAAGATTGCCTTGAAGTAATCTGTGGCCAACCGCAGTTTCTGGCTGATATGGAAGTGTTCCACACCATTCTGAACTAGCACCTTGATCTTGTTACGACGAGCTTGACAGTTAGCCGCAACATGGAAAAACTGGTTGTTCTTATCCCCGGAAACAGACCAGCGAACCTTGGCCCTGCGACGCCAAGCCGCAGTCTGCCAAAGTATAAGTTGCTCAGCCTTAGCAGCAGCAAACACCCGGAGCGCGGTTTCAACAGCAGAGAGCGACCTCAGCTCTTCCACAGCATTCAAATAAGCAACAACATGCTTGTTGTTATCCAAGAGAACCCGCAGAGTGGGCTTCAGACGGCACCAGCACCTCAAAGCAGCCCGCACACGCCTCATCTTGAAACTGATCATTGATGCAGCTGAGCAGATCGCAGGAGTACCGCGGGACCAAGCATCTGAGATGATGTTTCTGGGTTCATCCAAGATTAGCCAGTGATTCTCCATGTGGAACAGCTTGCTTCTAGGCGTGCTTGTGGAGAAGGATAGAAGCAGAGGAGCATGATCAGACGTTGTAGTAGGAATGCAGGAGGCAGTTGACTGCAGATAACTGAGATTCCAGGCTGCATTGACCAGGACTCGATCAAGACGAACAAGAGTAGGCTGGTCTCTTTTGTTAGACCAAGTGAACAGCCTGTTATCAATCTGTACATCATCCATGCCATGGCTTCGAATCCATGAGTTAAAAGCCTCCATCATATGCCAGTTGATCTGACCCCGGGATTTCTCATGAGCATATCTGTACATGTTGAAATCACCCAGTACCACCCATGGCATGTCTGACGGACTAGCCACACTGCTGACAGCCTCAAAAAAACTCTGCCTCTCTTGATTCAGATAGGGGGCATAAACAGTGGGGAGGCGCATGGGAGCTTCACCCTTGCCCCTGGCGCAGCCCTCTCCCTCCCCAACACCTCCTCCTCCTCCGTAGTGCTTGGCGAAGCTCTGCCGGAGAACTGCAAGCTCCACCACCACGCCGTCGTGCTGCCGGAGCTCTCCCTCAACTTCTCCTCTCCCCTTGCTAGATCAAGAAGGAGGAGACGTCTCCGGGCTGTACGTGTGTTGAACACGGAGGCGTCGTCCGTTCGGCGCTAGATCGGATCTTCCCGATTTGAATCGCAGCGAGTACGACTCCATCAACCATGTTCTTGTAACGCTTCCGCTTAGCGATATTCAAGGGTATGAAGATGCACTCCCCTCTCTCTCATTGCTAGTATCTCCATAGATTGATCTTGGTGATGTGTAGAAACTTTTGAATTTCTGCTACGTTCCCCAACACTCATAAGCTAGATAGTGACATAGATAATGATACTGGAAAGATAAGGTAGCATATGTCTCACACCATATGACGGGAACTTAGGTCTCACTGACACAAACCAACCAAAGCAAATAGCAAGGAAAACACAAACACAGAAGACGGAAGACACAAAGCACAAATCCCTAAACTCTCTCCCCCTTTGGCATCGAGACACCAAAAAGGAGAGGGAGTGTTGCTACGGCTCCAGGTGATAGCAATAGAGGGACACACACATCAGATCTCAGCGGGATCATCTGCGCCACCATCGTCGGTCGGGAAGTGCTCGGCATCAGAATCGGTCCACGGGCAGTGCTGCTGAATCCACTCCTCCTCCTCAGTAAGCTGGTCCTCAGATCCACTGTTAACTGTAGCACCCAACTGACGCATGAGCTCCTGGTGACGACCTCGGGCCTTCTTCTCAGCCACATGAGTCATGTACTGACCGTGAGACTCCATGCAGAACAGCTTCTTCATCTTGAGCTTGAGCTTCTTTGCCCAAGAGGGCTCTGCCTCAGAAGGCACGTAGTCATCATCATCATCCTCAGCCTCAGCTCCAGTCTCCTCCTCGGTCTCCATGGCAGTAGCAGACGAAGGAACTCTAGTCTTAGGGGCCTGAGTGCCCTAGTTATCCTTCTTCCTCAGACGCTTGATGTTGTGAGAAACCAACTCTCCAGTCTCCAGCATCACCTTGGGATAGACACGAGCCCAGGCCTTCTCAATAAGCAGCATGATGAACGGACCATAAATCAGGCACTTGCGCTCGGAGATAGCAGATAACAGCTCATACCACATAACATGAGAGATATCCAGGGACTCTCCGGTGTTCTGTTCCTTCTGACGCTGGCAGAAGAGAAGCATGTCCACGAGATAGGAGTGAACCATATCCAGATTCTCGATACGAGGGAAAAGAGTCTCTCTGAAGACACGGTGAAGGATATCCAGAAAGGCAGGAAGCTCATAAGTTTCCTTCTTCGTCTCAGGGTTGATCCTCAAAGTGCAGTAGGGCCATAGAGCTTGCTTGTGAGTGGCGTTGGTGTTGCAGTGTGGGCGAAAGCCGACAGGAGACTCAAGACCTAGATCTTGCACCCCAATCAACTCCATAAAAGCTTTCCACTTAACTGAAAGCAACTTCCCATTGGTCATCCAAGTCAGTGTCCTGTCCACATCAGTCCTGAGATGAACCGTGGCATAGAATTGGGCCACAATATCTGCATCATAATCTTTGTTGAATTGCATGACCTCAAGAATGTTCAGTTGAGTGCACATCTGAAGAGCTTCACCAAAGTATTCAGGATCCTTCTCCATATGGTCGGTGTCGATGGAGTGCACATTGACAAAGAGGTTCTTCTTGGCTTTGAGAACATCAAAGAAGATGGCAAACTGGAACCTGTTCCAGAACGGACGGTTGACCAAAGTGGGATCTTGGTCTGCCTCATAGGGGTTGCGGCGACGCCTTGCCCAGAACTCCTTGGGTTGCATTTCTGTCACGGTTTTGCCAGAGTGCTTCGGCTTGACACCAGTCTTCTTTTTGAGTTGAGGTGGAGGTGGAGCACTTGAGGAACCTCCGGCAGACTCAGTGGTGTGGTAACGCTTGGACGTGGCACGACCGGGGTTGACACGACGAGCCGGATGCTCAGGAAGCTCATCACCTGGAACCACACACAAGAACACGCAAACAACCAGAAAGAACGAGCATAAGCCACAAAACACGAGCAAAAAGATCACTGAGAGGTAAGAGCATGGTGGAAACTGGTAGAGGGCGGTAGTACGGCGACCTGGGAGCGGTAGTACCGCCCCAAGCGGTAGTACCGCTCCACAGAGAGCGGTAGTACCGCTCCAAGCGGTAGTACCGCTCTGGAGAGAGCGGTAGTACCGCTCGAGACGGGGAAACAACAGTTTCCTACTACCATGGTCAGATCCGACAATACCGTCCTACCAAATTCAAAAATACTCCAACCAAACATCAATCCAAACTGCCTAGAAGCTTTCTCCATCCTACTCAAGCCTAGATTTGGCCAAAAATCTAGAGATGCAACTGCTATTGCCCCTAAGATGCTAGATTGGAAATCTAGACAAGAAGAAAGAGGGAACGGGGGCAATACCGGCATCCATGGCAAGAGGACAAGGTGGGGATCATCTCCACCGAAGGAAATGGAGAGGAACGCCCCAGAGAGGGAGATCCGCCGGAGCCCTCCCACGGCGCCGGTTGCTGGAGAGAGGAACAGAACGAGGGGGCGTGCGAATGGGTATGGGGGAGAAGAAAACTCCTCCTGCCCCCGATATAACCCCTTGCCCGCGCCTCACAGCGGTAGTACCACGCTGGAGGGCGGTAGTACCGCTCGGAGCGGTAGTACCGCTCGCCACCAGCGGTAGTACCGCTCAGCAACCAAACGGCCTCTACACAAACGGCAAAAGCACCAAAGAGACGAGAAAGCAAAGCCATGAAAAAGGAAAGACCAACAAGGCAACACACACACTAACAACGGTCCAGAACCCACTCAAACAAAACAACCACATGAAAGCAAAGCGAGCTCTGGTCTCTCTCAAGAGAGGGCGGTGGCCGGAGCCACCTATTTTGAGTCAATTGGTATGGCACCGCGAAGAATTATCCTTGGGCCCATGACCAAAACTCATCTTTGAAGCACAAGTACCATCAAAAATGGCTAATGTGAAAGATTTGATCGTTTTATGCATAATGGGGGGAGGGAGAGTTCATTGAGAGAACAACACTCCCCCTATGTCCATGCCTACATCTAAACTAGACATCAAGTTGAGTGAGGTGGGGTGTGCAAGGGTTCAAGTCACATTGCTCGAATCGATGATATTTAGCTCATGCCTTAACTCGCGAAATCTTGCTTCATCCAAGGGCTTCGTGAAAATATCTGCAAGGTTATCATGAGTGTTGACATACTTGAGCTCAATCTCCCCTCGCCTAATGTGATCCCGGATGAAATGATACTGAATCTCAATATGCTTCGTCTTGAAGTGTTGCACCGGGTTGAGAGAAATCTTGGTGGCACTTTCGTTGTCACACCAAAGAGGCACTTTGTCACAAATGACACCATATTCTTTTAAAGTTTGCCTCATCCATAAGAGTTGTGCACAACAACTACCGGCTGCCACATACTCCGCTTCGGTGGACGAGAGAGACACACAACTTTGCTTCTTGGAAGACCAACTCACCAAAGAGCACCCAAGAAACTGGCACCCTATGGAAGTGGACTTCCTATCCACTTTGTCTCTCGCCCAATCAGAATCCGTAAATCCTTCAATCTTGAAGTTTGCCCCTCTTGGGTACCATAAGCCAAAGTTTGGGGTATGAGCCAAATATCGAATGATTCGCTTGACCGCCACATAGTGGCTTTCCTTCGGTGCGGCTTGAAACCGTGCACACATCCCCACACTCAACATGATACCCGGTCTAGATGCACAAAGGTAAAGCAAGGAGCCAATCATGGAGCGATATACCTTTTGATCCACCGCTTTACCATTGGGATCAATGTCAAGTTGGCACTTGGTGGGCATTGGTGTAGTAGCCGGCTTGACATCACTTAGCTTGAATCTTTTTAGCATGTCTTGAGTGTATTTGGCTTGGTTGATGAAGGTTCCTTCTCTTCTTTGTTTGATATCAAAACCAAGGAAAAACTTCAACTCTCCCATCGAAGACATCTTGAACTTGGAGGTCATGAGAGCGGCAAATTCCTCATTGAAAGCTTTGTTAGGAGAACCAAAGATAATATCATCAACATATAGTTGGCATACAAACAACTCCCCTCTGACCTTCTTAGTAAAAAGAGTGGGATCGATTAGCCCCACCTCAAATCCACGATCTTGTAACAACTCGGTAAGGTGGTCATACCATGCACGTGGGGCTTGTTTAAGGCAATAGAGTGCCTTATCGAGTTGATACACATGATCCGGGAAGTAGGGATCCTCGAACCCGAGGGGTTGCTTGACATACACCAACTCATTAATAGGACCATTAAGAAAAGCACTTTTCACATCCATTTGTTGCAACTTAAAGTTGTGATGGGAAGCATAAGCAATCAACAAACGTATGGATTCAAGACGAGCAACGGGAGCAAAGGTTTCACCATAGTCGATACCCTCGACTTGGGAGTAGCCTTGTGCTACCAATCTTGCCTTGTTGCGAACGATGTTCCCATGAGCATCTTGCTTGTTCTTGAAGATCCACTTGGTTCCAATGATGTTGTGGTCCCCCGATGGCCTTGGCACCAATCTCCATACTTTGTTGTACTCGAAGTTGTTGAGTTCTTCATGCATGGAATTGGGCCAATCCGAGTCTTCGAGCGCCTCATAGACCTTTTGGGGTTCAACACACGAGACAAACGCGAGATGTTCACAATAGTTTGCTAATTGTCGGCGAGTGCTTACCCCCTTTCTTAGGCTTCCAACCACATTTTCCATGAGATGGCCTTGGGTGGTGAGCTTGGAAGCAATCTTCGCGACACGACGCTCTAATTGCTCCTCGGGTGTGGAAGGAGGAGGGTTGACTTGATCGTCTTGAGCGCCGTCTTGAGCTTGTTCTTGATCCTGAGCTTGCTCATGATCTTGAACTTGCTCGAGGGGGAGAACTTGACCTTGGGCATCATTTAGAGGTTCACCACCATCTTGAGGTTGATCTTGCCCTTGGTCTTGTTCATGAGGTTGAGGGCCTTCACTTTGTTCTTCGGAAGCGTGTGGGTCTTGGGGAGGTGATGGCTCCACTTGAGTAGAGCATTGTCCTTCTCCTTTGGCCACAAGGGGTTCCTCAATGGGTAGAATATGACCAATACCCATTCTTCTTATGGCTTGGGGAGGAATTTCATCACCTACATCACAAGTACCACTTTGCTCCACTTGGGAGCCATTATTTTCGTCAAACTCCACGTTACACGTTTCCTCAATGAGTCCGGTGGACTTGTTGAGAACACGGTAAGCATGAGAGTTTGTAGCATAACCAACAAATATGCCCTCATGAGCTCTAGCCTCGAATTTAGACAAATGAACACCTTTCTTGAGAATGAAACACTTACAACCGAACACCCGGAAGTACTTGAGGTTGGGCTTGTTGCCGGTGAGTATCTCATAAGGAGTCTTGTTCAAGCCTTTGCAGAGATAGAGCCGATTGGATGCATGACATGCGGTGTTGATGGCTTCGGCCCAAAAGTTGTATGGAGACTTGAACTCCGCCATCATGGTCCTTGCCGCATCCATCAACGTCCGGTTCTTCCTCTCCGCTACACCATTTTGTTGAGGGGTATAAGGTGCAGCATATTGATGCTTGATCCCCTCATCACTAAGAAACTCATCCAAGGTGTAGTTCTTGAACTCGGTGCCGTTGTCGCTTCTTATTGTCAAGATCTTTGCATTATGTTGACGTTGAGCTTCATTTGCAAAGTCGATGACAGTTTGTTGAGTCTAACTCTTCCTCTTGAAGAAGTATACCCAAGCGTATCTTGAATAGTCATCCACAATCACCAAGCAATACTTTCTACCTCCAAGACTATCAAAAGATGGAAACCCAAAGAGATCCATGTGAAGGAGCTCCAAGGGTCTCTTCGAGTAGATGATGGTTGATGGAGGGTGAGCCTTCTCATGAAGCTTTCCTTCAACACAAGCGCTGCAAGCACGATCTTTGGCAAAACTAACATTTGTTAGTCCACGGACATGGTCCCCCTTGAGAAGACTTTGCAAAGATCTCATATTGACGTGGGCCAAACGGCGATGCCAAAGCCATCCCACGTCAACTTTAGCCATTAGACATGTCGCGGTCTTAGTGGGTCGCTCCGAAAAGTTAATCACATAGAGACCATTCTCGACATGCCCAACAAAGGCTACTTTAAGAGTCTTGCTCCACAAGAGGGCCACGGTATCAATGTCAAAGAAAGTAGCAAAACCCATGAGTGCAAGTTGACGAACGGAAAGCAAATTGTATGCAAGGGACTCAACAAGCATAACTTTCTCGATCATTAGATCATGAGAAACGACAACCTTGCCAAGACCCAATACCTTAGAGTGTGAGGCATCACCCCACTCAACATTGGTGGGCATAGATGGAATCTTTTGCACGTCCACCACCAAATCCTTGCTTCCGGTCATATGATTTGTTGCTCCACTATCAAGCAACCATGATCCCCCACCGGAAGCAAACACCTACAAGAGATCAATGCTTGGTTTTAGGTACCCATTTAGTAATGGGTCCTTTGATGTTAGTAACAAGGGTCTTAGGAACCCAAATAGACCACTCAATGTACTCATAAGGAGAACCAACAAATTTAGCATAAACATGTCCATCACTCGCACGGCACAACACATATGACGGGTTAAAGTCGCCGGCTTTGTTGGAGGAAATGCTTTTGCCCTTTTGGACATCAACTCCCTTCACTTTTTCCTTCTTCTCCTTAGGAGAACCCTCTCCCTCTTTCACAAAAGTTTGCTTGAGAGGAGGAGGACGTTTGGTCTTGTCGTTCTTCTTCTTCTTGCTCTTGGACTTGGGTGCAAACCCAATTCCTTCCTTGGCCACAACTTCCTTTTGATTGCTCAAAAGGTCGTTGAGGTTCTTCTCACCTTGAATGCATGTCACAAGGCCTTTCTCAAGTTGATCCTTCAATTTGGCATTCTCCTCCACAAGATGCACATGCTCACAACATGGGTTAGTAGCACATGCATTATCAATTAATACCATATGAGGGAAGGTGGCCTTTTCCTTGGTTAGCTCAACTTGGAGTTGAGCATGAGACTCCTTGAGGTTAGCGTGAGCACCCTTCAAGACCTTGTGGGCCTTGTCAAGTATCTCAAACTCCTCTTTGAGTCTAGCATGATCAACCCCAAGTTTAGCCTTCTCGGAAGTTAGCACACGAGACACGACAAGAGCATGATCAAGATCTTTCTTTAACTTAGCATGGTCATCGTTGTGTGACTCCTCAAAAGTCAAACGATGAACACTCTCTTCCTCAAGAGCATTAGAGAGATCTGATATCTCATCGGCATAGTCACGACTATGACCTTCCATCTTAGAGATGGTTTCTTCGTGAGCCTCGATCATGTCATTGGCCTCACCAAGTTGTTCCAAGAGAGCAACAAAATGATTCTTGGACTTGCCCTTGAGCTTACTCATGAAAGACTCAAATTCATTCACTTCCTCATTAGACCCATCATGTTCATCAATGAAATCCTCCAAGGAGGTATTAGTGATGATGGTGGTTATGATGTTGGGGGTTACCTTATTTGAAGCTTTAGCCATGAGGCACTTGGTGGTGATGTTCTCGTTGGTTGAATCAAAGAGAGACACCCGTGGAGGAGTAGCAATGGCAACGGACGCCATGGCCATCGCTTCTCTATTTTCATCATCATCGTCGTCCTCTAGGTATTCTTCTTGAACCACCAACCCACGTGTGGGAGTCTTCTTGGCGAAGTTGTTCTTGTTGGGGAAGGACTTGGCTTTGTCCTTTCGGATGAACTTGCCACCGTTGTCTTCCCGCTTCTTGTAAGGACAATCCACAACGAAATGGCTCACATTGCCACAGTTGAAGCACGTTCTAACTCGTTGCTTGCCCTTGACGCCGCTTGAGTTGTTCTTGTTGAAGTTGGGTCTTGTATTCTTCTTGCTCCAAAATTATCTTGAAGCAAGGGCCATGTGTTCATGATAATCATATTTGGTGTCTTCGGGGTTGCTCTCCTCATCTTCCACTTCTTCCTCTTCTTCCATAATACCCTTGGCCTCAAAGCAAGGTTGGGCTTCTTTGACCTTTGAGAACGGAGCACCGCATTGTCAGCGGTCTTGTCCAAGATGCTCATTGCAACGAACTCATCCAACACTTCACTTGAGGTCATGGAGTGGAAGTCCGGTCTTTGACGAATGACGGAGGACATGGCCTTGTTGTAGGGCATCATGGCCTTGAGGAATTTGCGCTTGATCCAATTGTCATCCGTGTCCTTGCTTCCATGATCTCGGAGTGAGACCGCGAGTTTGGTCACTCTTCGAAAGAGCTCACGAGTTTGGTCATGGAGTTGGAGCGTTGAATGCTAGGACTTCCTCAGTAGAGAGACACAACACATTTCCATGTGTCCTTAGCCATGGCTTGAGGTCGAAGATGAGGGAGATCTTCGGGAAGGATTGCATCTTGGATGATGAAGAGAGCACTCTCATTGAATTGATTATCCACGGCTTCTCGAGGGGTGAAGTTGCTTGGGTCATGAGGATAGAAACCTTCTTCAATGATTCTCCAAAGGTTAGTATTCACATGTTTTAAATGACGCTTGAAGCGATAAACCCAAGAATCAAAATCTTCATGTTTCTCATACTTAGGAGGAGGACCGGCATGATTTAAATGAGTAGAGGGAATCGGCCCTCCATAAATTGGAGGTTCCACATGGGCAAAGATGCCGGTGCCATTTTTACCACTAGACATAGGAGCTTTCTCACTAGTAGCTTCCCCCTTTTCGGGGTTAGCATCCGTCACCGTGTTGGCGGGATCACCCATTTTCACGAGTGCGGTGGAAAGTTTAAGCCCTTCTAAGAATTCCTTAAACATGTCCTTGACCTCGGTCGTCATGGAGGTTTTCAATGTGTCCAACACCACATTGAATTCCTCACGTGAGATCGAGTTACCCCCATCTCCCGCAGATGATATCGGATTCGCACCGGAGTGCTCTCCCACATCATCTAAGACGCCAACCATACTCTTCGGACAGTAAAGTCCTTAAAAAGAGACGAGGCTCTGATACCAACTGGAAGGATCGATATGGTTGACTAGAGGGGGGGTGAATAGGCAACTAACAATTTTTAAGCTTTTCTTTACCAATTTAAACTTTGCAACAAAATAGGTTGTCTAGATATGCAACTATGGGAGCAACCTATATGATGCAAAAACAACTAGCACATAAGCAAGCAAGGGATACAACACAAGTAGGCTTGCAAGAGTAAAGGCACGAAATAACCAAGAGTGGAGCTGGTGGAGACGAGGATGTGTTACCGAAGTTCCTTCCTTTTAAGGGGAAGTACATCTCCGTTAGAGCGGTGTGGAGGCACAATGCTCCCCAAGAAGCCACTAGGGCCACCGTATTCTCCTCACGCCCTCACACAATGCGAGATGCCGTGATTCCACTATTGGTGCCCTTGAAGGCGGCGACCGAACCTTTACAAACAATATTGGGGCTATCTCCACAACAATTGGAGGCTCCCAACAATACCACGAAGCTTCACCACAATGGAGTATGGCTTCGAGGTGACCTCAACCGTCTAGGGTGCTCAAACACCCAAGAGTAACAAGATCCGCTAGGGATAAGAGAGGGAATCAAATTTCTCTTGGTGGAAGTGTAGATCGGGGCCTTCTCAACCAATCCCGAGCAAATCAACAAGTTTGATTGGCTAGGGTGAGAGATCGGGCGAAAATGGAGCTTGGAGCAACAATGGAGCTTTGGGCGAAAGAGGTAGGTTAACTTTGGGGAAGAAGACCCCTTTATATAGTGGGGGAACCAATCCAACCGTTACCCCACCGAACACCCACGCACAGAGCGGTACTACCGCTAGGGCAGGGCGGTACTACCGCTACAGAGCGGTACTACCGCTCCCACACAGCGGTACTACCGTTCAGACGAGGAAGGCAGGGTCCTGGCCCCCGAGCGGTACTATCGCGGGAGCAAGAGTGGTACTACCGCTTGGAGCGGTACTACCGCCGTTTCTGCCGCTCCTAGTACCGTAAAACCCGACACGAAAAACATCGGTCTTGAATCAAGGCGGTAGTAGCCGGGAACCACTGTGGTACTACAGCCGAAGACCACAAGCGGTACTACCACTCTGGGAGCGGTACTGCCGCTTGATGAGCTTCGGTGGTACTACCGCTGAGGACCGCGGTACTACCGCTGGGACAGGACGGAGCAGGTACGGAGGGAAAGGCAGCTCCAATGATGCGGAAGGAAAACGTCGGGTGTGATATGGATGTGTACGTGTTGATTCCATCCTAGCCTTACCAAAGCAGATCCCCTCTTGATAGTATGGTGACTCCTACGAAACTAGTCCACCAACAATGAAATGAAGGAGCTACACCGTCTTGAATAGAACACCGAGGGGAGGTAATCGTCTCGTGCCAATGGATGAATCTCTGAAAGAACTTAACGCACACGATTAGTCCGCAAAAAAATTGTCATCAATCACCAAAACATCTTGGGGATAAATATGCCCTTACAGAAGGCTATGTCCCGAAAACCTACAAGAAAGTGCGTCGTGAGGAGAAGGGGGGAGGAGAAAAAAAGGGGCCTCTTGTAAAGATAACTGGCCAGAAGAGAGGTGGAGAGAAGGCATAGGATGCGGAGGCCATGAAGAGGGGGAAGGTGGACATGGAGGGCGGATGCCAAGGGGGGATTGATGGACCAACCTCAATATCGGCCGGGCTGCAAGTGCAGCCCCGCCGGGATCAATGAGAATAGTAAGCTGGAACTGTCGGGGACTCGGGAATGGCCCGGCAGTTCGTGGCCTTTTGGACCTCAAGAGGGCGGAGGATCCCGATGTGGTGTTCTTGTGTGAAATGAAGCTTTTTGAGAAGGAAATGGAACAATATCGATGGAAGTCAGGGTTGGTGAATATGTGTGTGAGGAATCCGGATGGGAGAAGTAGAGGACTTGCTATATTGCGGAAGCGGGGAATAAATCTCTCGTTGCGAACTATAGGGAGGAGGCACATTGTTGCAGATATCATGGAGGAGAGTGGAGTGGTGTGGAGATTCATAGGGGTCTATGGGGAGTCGCAAGCGAGTAGGAAGAAGGAAACGTGGAGAACAATGCATCTCTTTCAGCAACAACACCAAGAGGGGCGACCCTGGTTGTGCATGGGAGATTTCAACGAGATCTTGAGTAACGAAGAGAAGAGAGGTGGAGTAGACCGGGCGGTGGGATGCATGAACTTGTTCCGGGAGGCACTGGAAGGGTGCAAGATGAGTGATTTGGGATATGAGGGAGATACTTTCACGTGGTGGAACAACTGCACCAACTCGGAGGGCTATATCTGCGGAAGGCTGGATAGGGCGGCTGCCAATATGGAATGGTGTGCGGCGTTCCCGGAGTTTCGAGTGAGAAATGGGCTCCATAGACATTCTGACCACATGCCCATTGTGGTGGACACGGTTGATATGGGGAGCAACAAAAGAGATGAGGAGTGGAGCCTTTAGATTTGAAGCACGATGGCTGAGGGAGGAGGGATGTGACCTGGTGATTGAGGAAGCATGGAGGAGGGTGTGTGAGGGGGGTGAGGTGGATGTAGCTGCAGCATTGAAGGGTGTGGCAGCTGACCTGACGAGGTGGAGCAGATCGGTGCTAGGATACACGGAGAGGGGGTTGAAGGAGGCGAAACATGCACTGGAGGAGTGTCGGCGGCGAGATATCAACCCGGAGAAGGTTGAGGAGGAGGTTAGGTTGCGGTGTCTGGTGGATCACCTGGAGGAGGTAGTAGATATTAAGTGGAGGCAGCGAGCCCATGTTTGGTGCTTGAAGGAGGGGGACAGAAACACGAAGTTCTTCTTCCGCTATGCCTCGGCGAGGAGGAAAGCTAATCGGATCCGGCGGATCATGAGGGAGGATGCAGTAGTGGTGGAGGAGGGGAGAGATCTAACTAATTATGCTCACTCTCATTTTCAGGGTCTGTTTACTTCCAATGGCAACAACGACTATGATGAACTCCTTCATTCAGTCTCAACAAAGGTCACGCGTGCCATGAATGACTATCTTACGGCAGAATTCAGGGATATGGAGATCAAAGCGGCCTTAGACCACATCGGTGACCTCAAGGCCCCAGGGCCGGACGGTATGCCAGCCGTCGTGTTCAAAAAATATTGGAGCTTGATGGGAAAGAACATTACAGAGGAGGTGATGAGAGTGCTGAGGGGAGGAGAGATTCCGAGGCTGGAACGATACAACTGTGGTGCTGATACCAAAAGTTAAAAACCCCACGAGAATTAAGGATCTAAGGCCAATTAGCCTTTGTAACGTGATGTATAAGATCATCTCCAAGGTCCTTGCAAATCGTCTCAAGCTTGTGTTGCTGCAAATAATTTCAGGAAATCAGCGTGCATTTGTGCCAGGGCGATTGATCACAGACAATATCTTGATGGCGTATGAGATATCTCATTTCCTGATGAACAAAAGAACAGGCAAAGAAGGGATGGCTGCGGTTAAGGTGGACATGAGCAAAGCCTATGACCGGGTAGAGTGGTCTTTCTTAGAAGCTATGATGATCAAGCTAGGCTTTTCCAGAAGCTGGGTGAGACTTGTCATGAAGTGTGTTACAACAGCCAGATATCGGATCAAGGTCAACGATGATCTCTCAGAGCTGTTTGCACCTTCCAGGGGGCTCCGCCAAGGAGACCCCATCTCGCTGTACCTATTTGTGATTTGTGCTGAAGGTCTGTCAACCTTGCTCAATGACGCCCAGAGGAGGGGGACGTTCAGTGGTATCCAAATTTGTCCAGGTGCGCCTGCAATTTCGCACTTATTCTTCGCTGATGACTCGCTTCTACTCATGAAAACCCAGGCCAGAGAAGCCGAGGAGTTGCAGCGGATTCTGGCAGTTTATGAAAAGTGCTCTGGGCAGTGCATCAACCATGAGAAATCAGCGATCATGTTCAGCAAGAACTGTCCAGCGCAGCCTAAGGATATGGTGAAGGCTATTCTTCATATTGATAGTGAGGCATACAATGAGAAATATTTGGGGCTACCGGTGTACATTGGGCGTTCCAAGCAGAAGGCTTTTGCCTATATTAAGGACGCCATTTGGGAACGAATGCAAGGCTGTAATGAGAGAACTCTCTCCAGGCAGGGGAAAGAAATCCTGGTGAAGGGAGTGGCGCAGACCATTCCAACTTTTGCTATGTCTGTCTTCTACTTGACCAAGACCTTGTGTGAGGACATCAGCGCTATGATTGCTCGCTACTGGTGGAGCCAACAGGACAATGAGAACAAAATCCATTGGGTGGGGTGGCAAAAACTCACGCGGTCGAAAGGAAGGGGTGGACTCGGTTTTCGGGATATTCATGACTTCAACATCGCCATGCTCGCCCGTCAGGCGTGGAGGTTGTTACAGGAACCCGAAAGCCTTTGTGCTCAGCTTATGAAGGCCAAATACTACCCTAACAGCTCTATTCTGGAGGCGGGGGAGACTGCCAACATGTCATATGCGTGGAAAAGTATTTGCCATGGTATTGAGCTGATAAGAGAAGGTGTGATCTGGAGGGTAGGCAATGGTGTGAGCATACAAATTTGGGAAGATCCCTGGATCCCGAGAGCGTGGTCGCGCAAGGTGATCACCCCGCGGGGAGGGAGCCTGCTAACCAGAGTCTCAGAGCTAATTGACCCTAGCACTGGCACATGGGACACGGAGCTTGTACGGGACACTTTCTGGGAAGAGGACACAGAGCTCATACTCAAGATGCCCCTGCGAGATGGCGCTGTTGACTTCTTGGCCTGGCACTTTGATCCAAAAGGCCTCTTCTCTGTAAGACAGGCGTATAAGCTAAAGAGGGCTCTCTCTGAACCTGCAGGGGAAAGTGGAGGGTACCCACAGTTGGTAGCCGGCAATCTGAATGATGGTGGTCTGGATAAATGGAAGAGGATCTGGCGGCTGCAATGTCCGGGGAAAATTAAGCATTTCATTTGGAGGATGGCGCATAACACATTAGCCACTAAGGACATCCTTTGCAGGAGGGGAGTGACCATACATGATCATAAATGCTTGCTATGTAATTCACGTAATGAAACTGGTAAGCACCTATTTGTGGAATGCCAGGAAGTTAAGCAACTGTGGCGAGCGCTAGGACTTGAACATGTTCGACAGTGCCTCGATGTGTGCGAATCTGTGGAAGCAACTTTCAACACGCTATGACAGATCCCGAAGAAGGACCGCATGCTGATTATTGTGGCATGGTGGCAATGGTGGACACAGAGGAATAAAGTGAGGAAAGGTGAGAAGCCCATGGAGCATGGTCAGTTTGCCTACAGAGCTGCATGTACGACCGAAGAGTATGGGGGCTATTTGTAAGGGCATATTTATCCCCAAGATGTTTTGGTGATTGATGACAATGTTTTTGTGGACTAATCGTGTGCATTAAGTTCTTTCAGAGATTCATCCATTGGCATGAGACGATTACCTCCCCTCGGTGTTCTATTCAAGACGGTGTAGCTCCTTCGTTTCATTGCTGGTGGACTAGTTTCGTAGGAGTCACCGTACTATCAAGAGGGGATCCGCTTTGGTAAGACTAGGGTGGAATCAACACGTACACATCCATATCACACCCGACGTTTTCCTTCCGCATCATTGGAGCTGCCTTTCCCTCCGTACCTGCTCCGTCCTGTCCCAGCGGTAGTACCGCGGTCCTCAGCGGTAGTACCGCCGAAGCTCATCAAGAGGCAGTACCACTCCACGAGCGGTAGTACCTCTCTCAGCGGTAGTACCACTCCCAGAGCGGTAGTACCGCTTGTGGTCTTCGGCCGTAGTATCGCAGTGGTTCCGGGCTACTCCCGCCTCGATTCGAGACCGATGTTTTTTGTGTCGGGTTTTACGGTACTAGGAGCGGCAGTAACGGCGGTAGTACCGCTCCAAGCGGTAGTACCGCTCTTGCTCCCGCGGTAGTACCGCTCGGGGGCCAGGACCCTGCCTTCCTCGTCTGCACGGTAGTACCGCTGTGTGGGAGTGGTAGTACCGCTCTGTAGCGGTAGTACCGCCCTGCCCTAGCGGTAGTACCGCTCTGTGCGTGGGTGTTCGGTGGGGTAACGGTTGGATTGGTTCCCCCACTATATAAAGGGGTCTTCTTCCCCAAAGTTAACCTACCTCTTTCCCCCAAAGCTCCATTGTTGCTCCAAGCTCCATTTTCGCCCGATCTCTCACCCTAGCCAATCAAACTTGTTGATTTGCTCGGGATTGGTTGAGAAGGCCCCGATCTACACTTCCACCAAGAGAAATTTGATTCCCTCTCTTATCCCTAGCGGATCTTGTTACTCTTGGGTGTTTGAGCACCCTAGACGGTTGAGGTCGCCTCGAAGCCATACTCCATTGTGGTGAAGCTTCGTGGTATTGTTGGGAGCCTCCAATTGTTGTGGAGATAGCCCCAATCTTGTTTGTAAAGGTTCGGTCGCCGCCTTCAAGGGCACCAATAGTGGAATCACGGCATCTCGCATTGTGTGAGGGCGTGAGGAGAATACGGTGGCCCTAGTGGCTTCTTGGGGAGCATTGTGCCTCCACACCGCTCTAACGGAGATGTACTTCTCCTTAAAAGGAAGGAACTTCGGTAACACATCCTCGTCTCCACCGGCTCCACTCTTGGTTATTTCGTGCATTTACTCTTGCAAGCCTACTTGTGTTGTATCCCTTGCTTGCTTATGTGCTAGTTGTTTTTGCATCATATAGGTTGCTCACATAGTTTCATATCTAAACAACCTATTTTGTTGCAAAGTTTAAATTGGTAAAGAAAATCTTAAAAATTGTTAGTTACCTATTCACCCCCCCTCTAGTCAACCATATCGATCCTTCCATTTGGTATCAGATCCTCGTCTCTTTTTAAGGACTTTACCGTCCGAAGAGTATGGTTGGCGTCGTAGATGATGTGGGAGAGCACTCCGGTGCGAATCCGATATCATCTACGGGAGATGGGGGTAACTCGATCTCACGTGAGGAATTCAATGTGGCGTTGGACACATTGAAAACCTCCATGACGACCGAGGTCAAGGACATGTTTAAGGAATTCTTAGAAGGGCTTAAAATTTCCACTGCACCCGTGAAAGTGGGTGATCCCGCCAACACGGTGACGGATGCTAACCCCAAAAAGGGGGAAGCTACTAGTGAGAAAGCTCCTATGTCTAGTGGTAAAAATGGCACCGGCATCTTTGCCCATGTGGAACCTCCAATTTATGGAGGGCCGATTCCCTCTACTCATTTAAATCATGCCGGTCCTCCTCCTAAGTATGAGAAACATGAAGATTTTGATTCTTGGGTTTATCGCTTCAAGCGTCATTTAAAACATGTGAATACTAACCTTTGGAGAATCATTGAAGAAGGTTCTATCCTCATGACCCAAGCAACTTCACCCCTCGAGAAGCCGTGGATAATCAATTCAATGAGAGTGCTCTCTTCATCATCCAAGATGCAATCCTTCCCGAAGGTCTCCCTCATCTTCGACCTCATGCCATGGCTAAGGACGCATGGAAATGTGATGTGTCTCTCTACCGAGGAAGTCCTAGCATTCAACGCTCCAACTATGAAGTGGTGAAAGATGAAGCCGATGAGTTTGCAATGAAAGAAGATGAAGAACCTCGTGAGCTCTTTTGAAGAGTGACCAAACTCGCGGTCTCACTCCGAGATCATGGAAGCAAGGACACGGATGACAATTGGATCAAGCGCAAATTCCTCAAGGCCACGATGCCCTACAACAAGGCCATGTCCTCCGTCATTCGTCAAAGACCGGACTTCCACTCCATGACCTCAAGTGAAGTGTTGGATGAGTTCATTGCAATGAGCATCTTGGACAAGACCGCTGACGATGCGGTGCTCCGTTCTCAAAGGGCAAAGAAGCCCAACCTTGCTTTGAGGCCAAGGGTATTATGGAAGAAGAGGAAGAAGTGGAAGATGAGGAGAGCAACCCCGAAGACACCAAATATGATTATCATGAACACATGGCCCTTGCTTCAAGATAATTTTGCAGCAAGAAGAATACAAGACCCAACTTCAACAAGAACAACTCAAGCGGCGTCAAGGGCAAGCAACGAGTTAGAACGTGCTTCAACTGTGGCAATGTGAGCCATTTCGTTGCAGATTGTCCTTACGAGAAGCGGGAAGACAACGGTGGCAAGTTCATCCGAAAGGACAAAGCCAAGTCCTTCCCCAACAAGAACAACTTCGCCAAGAAGACTCCCACACGTGGGTTGGTGGTTCAAGAAGAATACCAAGAGGACGACGATGATGATGAAAATGGAGAAGCGATGGCCATGGCGTCCGTTGCCATTGCTACTCCTCCACGGGTGTCTCTCTTTGATTCACCCAACGAGAACATCACCACCAAGTGCCTCATGGCTAAAGCTTCAAATAAGGTAACCCCCAACATCATAACCACCATCATCACAAATCCCTCCTTGGAGGATTTCATTGATGAACATGATGGGTCTAATGAGGAAGTGAATGAATTTGAGTCTTTCATGAGTAAGCTCAAGGGCAAGTCCAAGAAGCATTTTGTTGCTCTCTTGGAACAACTTGGTGAGGCCAATGACATGATCGAGGCTCACGAAGAAACCATCTCTAAGATGGAAGGTCATAGTCGTGACTATGCCGATGAGATATCGGATCTCTCTAGTGCTCTTGAGGAAGAGCGTGTTCATCGTTTGACTTTTGAGGAGTCACACAACGATGACCATGCTAAGTTAAAGAAAGATCTTGATCATGCTCTTGTCGTGTCTCATGTGCTAACTTCCGAGAAGGCTAAACTTGGGGTTGATCATGCTAGACTCAAAGAGGAGTTTGAGATACTTGACAAGGCCCACAAGGTCTTGAAGGGTGCTCACGCTAACCTCAAGGAGTCTCATGCTCAACTCCAAGTTGAGCTAACCAAGGAAAAGGCCACCTTCCCTCATATGGTATTAATTGATAATGCATGTGCTACTAACCCATGTTGTGAGCATGTGCATCTTGTGGAGGAGAATGCCAAATTGAAGGATCAACTTGAGAAAGGCCTTGTGACATGCATTCAAGGTGAGAAGAACCTCAACGACCTTTTGAGCAATCAAAAGGAAGTTGTGGCCAAGGAAGGAATTGGGTTTGCACCCAAGTCCAAGAGCAAGAAGAAGAAGAACGACAAGACCAAACGTCCTCCTCCTCTCAAGCAAACTTTTGTGAAAGAGGGAGAGGGTGCTCCTAAGGAGAAGAAGGAAAAAGTGAAGGGAGTTTATGTCCAAAAGGGCAAAAGCATTTCCTCCAACAAAGCCGGCGACTTTAACCCGTCATATGTGTTGTGCCGTGCGAGTGATGGACATGTTTATGCTAAATTTGTTGGTTCTCCTTATGAGTACATAGAGTGGTCTATTTGGGTTCCTAAGACCCTTGTTACTAACATCAAAGGACCCATTACTAAATGGGTACCTAAAACCAAGCATTGATCTCTTGTAGGTGTTTGCTTCCGGTGGGGGATCATGGTTGCTTGATAGTGGAGCAACAAATCATATGACCGGAAGCAAGGACTTGGTGGTGGACGTGCAAAAGATTCCATCTATGCCCACCAATGTTGAGTGGGGTGATGCCTCTCACTCTAAGGTATTGGGTCTTGGCAAGGTTGTCGTTTCTCATGATCTTACGATCGAGAAAGTCATGCTTGTTGAGTCCCTTGCATACAATTTGCTTTCCGTTCGTCAACTTGCACTCATGGGTTTTGCTACTTTCTTTGACATTGATACCGTGGCCCTCTTGTGGAGCAAGACTCTTAAAGTAGCCTTTGTTGGGCATGTCGAGAATGGTCTCTATGTGATTAACTTTTCGGAGCGACCCACTAAGACCGCGACATGTCTAATGGCTAAAGTTGACGTGGGATGGCTTTGGCATCGCCGTTTGGCCCACGTCAATATGAGATCTTTGCAAAGTCTTCTCAAGGGGGACCATGTCCGTGGACTAACAAATGTTAGTTTTGCCAAAGATCGTGCTTGCAGTGCTTGTGTTGAAGGAAAGCTTCATGAGAAGGCTCACCCTCCATCAACCATCATCTACTCGAAGAGACCCTTGGAGCTCCTTCACATGGATCTCTTTGGGCCTCCATCTTTTGATAGTCTTGGAGGTAGAAAGTATTGCTTGGTTATTGTGGATGACTATTCAAGATACGCTTGGGTATACTTCTTCAAGAGGAAGAGTGAGACTCAACAAACTGTCATCGACTTTGCAAATGAAGCTCAACGTCAACATAATGCAAAGATCTTGACAATAAGAAGCGACAACGGCACCGAGTTCAAGAACTACACCTTGGATGAGTTTCTTAGTGATGAGGGGATCAAGCATCAATATGCTACACCTTATACCCCTCAACAAAATGGTGTAGCGGAGAGGAAGAACCGGACGTTGATGGATGCGGCAAGGACCATGATGGCGGAGTTCAAGTCTCCATACAACTTTTGGGCCGAAGCCATCAACACCGCATGTCATGCATCCAATCGGCTCTATCTCCGCAAAGGCTTGAACAAGACTCCTTATGAGATACTCACCGGCAACAAGCCCAACCTCAAGTACTTCCGGGTGTTCAATTGTAAGTGTTTCATTCTCAAGAAAGGTGTTCATTTGTCTAAATTCGAGGCTAGAGCTCATGAGGGCATATTTGTTGGTTATGCTACAAACTCTCATGCTTACCGTGTTCTCAACAAGTCCACCGGACTCATTGAGGAAACGTGTAACGTGGAGTTTGACGAAAATAACGGCTCCCAAGTGGAGCAAAGTGGTACTTGTGATGTAGGTGATGAAATTCCTCCCCAAGCCATAAGAAGAATGGGTATTGGTCATATTCTACCCATTGAGGAACCCCTTGTGGCCAAAGGAGAAGGACAATGCTCTACTCAAGTGGAGCCATCACCTCCCCAAGACCCACACGCTTCCGAAGAACAAAGTGAAGGCCCTCAACCTCATGAACAAGACCAAGGGCAAGATCAACCTCAAGATGGTGGTGAACCTCTAAATGATGCCCAAGGTCAAGTTCTCCCCCTCGAGCAAGTTCAAGATCATGAGCAAGCTCAAGATCAAGAACAAGCTCAAGACGGCGCTCAAGACGATCAAGTCAACCCTCCTCCTTCCACACCCGAGGAGGAATTAGAGCGTCGTGTCGCGAAGATTGCTTCCAAGCTCACCACCCAAGGCCATCTCATGGAAAATGTGGTTGGAAGCCTAAGAAAGGGGGTAAGCACTCGCCGACAATTAGCAAACTATTGTGAACATCTCGCGTTTGTCTCGTGTGTTGAACCCCAAAAGGTCTATGAGGCGCTCGAAAACTCGGATTGGCCCAATTCCATGCATGAAGAACTCAACAACTTCGAGTACAACAAAGTATGGAGATTGGTGCCAAGGCCATCGGGGGACCACAACATCATTGGAACCAAGTGGATCTTCAAGAACAAGCAAGATGCTCATGGGAACATCGTTCGCAACAAGGCAAGATTGGTAGCACAAGGCTACTCCCAAGTCGAGGGTATCGACTACGGTGAAACCTTTGCTCCCGTTGCTTGTCTTGAATCCATACGTTTGTTGATTGCTTATGCTTCCCATCACAACTTTAAGTTGCAACAAATGGATGTGAAAAGTGCTTTTCTTAATGGTCCTATTAATGAGTTGGTGTATGTCAAGCAACCCCTCGGGTTCGAGGATCCCTACTTCCCGGATCATGTGTATCAACTCGATAAGGCACTCTATTGCCTTAAACAAGCCCCACGTGCATGGTATGACCACCTTACCGAGTTGTTACAAGATCGTGGATTTGAGGTGGGGCTAATCGATCCCACTCTTTTTACTAAGAAGGTCAGAGGGGAGTTGTTTGTATGCCAACTATATGTTGATGATATTATCTTTGGTTCTCCTAACAAAGCTTTCAATGAGGAATTTGCCGCTCTCATGACCTCCAAGTTCAAGATGTCTTCGATGGGAGAGTTGAAGTTTTTCCTTGGTTTTGATATCAAACAAAGAAGAGAAGGAACCTTCATCAACCAAGCCAAATACACTCAAGACATGCTAAAAAGATTCAAGCTAAGTGATGTCAAGCCGGCTACTACACCAATGCCCACCAAGTGCCAACTTGACATTGATCCCAATGGTAAAGCGGTGGATCAAAAGGTATATCGCTCCATGATTGGCTCCTTGCTTTACCTTTGTGCATCTAGACCGGATATCATGTTGAGTGTGGGGATGTGTGCACGGTTTCAAGCCGCACCGAAGGAAAGTCACTATGTGGCGGTCAAGCGAATCATTCGATATTTGGCTCATACCCCAAACTTTGGCTTATGGTACCCAAGAGGGGCAAACTTCAAGCTTGAAGGATTTACGGATTCCGATTGGGCGGGAGACAAAGTGGATAGGAAGTCCACTTCCGGAGGGTGCCAGTTTCTTGGGTGCTCTTTGGTGAGTTGGTCTTCCAAGAAGCAAAGTTGTGTGTCTCTCTCGTCCACCGAAGCGGAGTATGTGGCGGCCGGTAGTTGTTGTGCACAACTCTTATGGATGAGGCAAACTTTAAAAGAATACGGTGTCATTTGTGACAAAGTGCCTCTTTGGTGTGACAACGACAGTGCCATCAAGATTTCTCTCAACCCGGTGCAACACTTCAAGACGAAGCATATTGAGATTCGGTATCATTTCATCCGGGATCACATTAGGCGAGGGGAGATCGAGCTCAAATATGTCAACACTCATGATAACCTTGCAGATATTTTCACGAAGCCCTTGGATGAAGCAAGATTTCGCGAGTTAAGGCATGAGCTAAATATCATCGATTCGAGCAATGTGACTTGAACCCTTGCACACCCCACCTCACTCAACTTGATGTCTAGTTTAGATGTAGGCATGGACATAGGGGGAGTGTTGTTCTCTCAATGAACTCTCCCTCCCCCCATTATGCATAAAACGATCAACTCTTTCACATTAGCCATTTTTTATGGTACTAGTGCTTCAAAGACGAGTTTTGGTCATGGGCCCAAGGATAATTCTTCACGGTGCCATACCAATTGACTCAAACATAGGTGGCTCCGGCCACCGCCCTCTCTTGAGAGAGACCAGAGCTCGCTTTGCTTTCGTGTGGTTGTTTTGTTTGAGTGGGTTCTAGACCGTTGTTAGTGTGTGTGTTGCCTTGTTGGTCTTTCCTTTTTCGTGGCTTTGCTTTCTCGTCTCTTTGGTGCTTTCGCAGTTTGTCTAGAGTCCGTTTGGTTGCTGAGCGGTACTACCACTGGTGGTGAGCGGTACTACCGCCCTCCAGCGCGGTACTACCGCTGTGAGGCGCGGGCAGGGGGTTATATTGGGGGCAGGAGGAGTTTTCTTCTCCCCCATACCCATTCGCACGCCCCCTCGTTCTGTTCCTCTCTCCAGCAACCGGCGCCGCGGGAGGGCTCCGACGGATCTCCCTCTCCGGGGCGTTCCTCTCCATTTCCTTCGGTGGAGACAATCCCCACCTTGTCCTCTTGCCATGGATGCCGGTATTGCCCCCGTTCCCTCTTTCTTCTTATCTAGATTTCCAATCTAGCATCTTAGGGGCAATAGCAGTTGCATCTCTAGATTTTTGGCCAAATCTAGGCTTGAGTAGGATGGAGAAAGCTTCTAGGCAGTTTGGATTGATGTTTGGTTGGAGTATTTTTGAATTTGGTAGGACGGTAGTGCCGGATCTGACCACGGTAGTAGGAAACTATTGTTTCCCCGTCTCGAGCGGTACTACCGCTCTCTCCAGAGCGGTACTACCGCTTGGAGCGGTACTACCGCTCTCTGTGGAGCGGTACTACCGCTTGGGGCGGTACTACCGCTCCCAGGTTGCCGTACTACCGCCCTCTACCAGTTTCCACCATGCTCTTACCTCTCAGTGATCTTTTTTCTCGTGTTTTGTGGCTTATGCTCGTTCTTTATAGTTGTTTGCGTGTTCTTGTGTGTGGTTCCAGGTGATGAGCTTCCTGAGCATCCAGCTCGTCGTGTCAACCCCGGTCGTGCCATGTCCAAGCGTTACCGCACCACTGAGTCTGCCGGAGGTTCCTCAAGTGCTCCACCTCCACCTCAACTCAAAAAGAAGACTGGTGTCAAGCCGAAGCACTCTGGCAAAACCGTGACAGAAATGCAACCCAAGGAGTTCTGGGCAAGGCGTCGCCGCAACCCCTATGAGGCAGACCAAGATCCCACTTTGGTCAACCGTCCGTTCTGGAACAGGTTCCAGTTTGCCATCTTCTTTGATGTTCTCGAAGCCAAGAAGAACCTCTTTGTCAACGTGCACTTGATCGACACCAATCATATGGAGAAGGATCCTGAATACTTTGGTGAAGCTCTTCAGATGTGCATTCAACTGAACATTCTTGGGGTCATGCAATTCAACAAAGATTATGATGCAGATATTGTGGCCCAATTCTATGCCACGGTTCATCTCGGGACTGATGAGGACAGGACACTGACTTGGATGACCAATGGGAAGTTGCTTTTAGTCAAGTGGAAAGCTTTCATGGAGTTGATTGGGGTGCAAGATCTAGGTCTTGAGTCTCCTGTCGGCTTTCGCCCACACCGCAACACCAACGCCACTCACAAGCAAGCTCTATGGCCCTACTACACTTTGAGGATCAACCCTGAGACGAAGAAGGAAACTTATGAGCTGCCTGCCTTTCTGGATATCCTTCACCGTGTCTTCAGAGAGACTCTTTTCCCTCGTATCGGGAATCTGGATATGGTTCACTCCTATCTCGTGGACATGCTTCTCTTCTGCGAGCGTCAGAAGGAACAGAACACCGGAGAGTCCCTGGATATCTCTCATGTTATGTGGTCTGAGCTGTTATCTGCGATCTCCGAGCGCAAGTGCCCGATTTATGGTCCGTTCATCATGCTGCTTATTGAGAAGGCCTGGGCTCGTGTCTATCCCAAGGTGATGCTGGAGACTGGAGAGTTGGTTTCTCATGACATCAAGCGTCTGAGGAAGAAGGATAACTGGGGCACTTAGGCCCCTAAGACTGGAGTTCCTTCGTCTGCTACTGCCATGGAGACCGAGGAGGAGACTGGAGCTGAGGCTGAGGATGATGATGATGACTACGTGCCTTCTGAGGCAGAGCCCTCTTGGGCAAAGAAGCTCAAGCTCAAGATGAAGAAGTTGTTCTGCATGGAGTCTCACGGTCAGTACATGACTCATGTGGCTGAGAAGAAGGCCCGAGGTCGCCACAAGGGGCTCATGTGTCAGTTGGGTGCTACAGTTAACAGTGGATCTGAGGACCAGCTTACTGAGGAGGAGGAGTGGATTCAGCAGCACTGCCCGTGGACCGGTTCTGATGCCGAGCACTTCCCGACCGACGACAGTGGCGCAGATGATCCCGCTGAGAGCTGATGTGTGTGTCCCTCTATTGCTATCACCTCGAGCCGTAGCAACACTCCCTCTCCTTTTTGGTGTCTCGATGCCAAAGGGGGAGAGAGTTTAGGGATTTGTTCTTTGTCTCTTCCGTCTTCTGTATTTGTGTTTTCCTCGCTATTTGCTTTGGTTGGTTTGTGTCAGTGAGACCTAAGTTCCCGTCATATGGTGTGAGACATATGCTACCTTATCTTTCCAGTATCATTATCTATGTCACTATCTAGCTTATGAGTTGCATGCTTATCCTGTTAAGTTATCTATGCCCCTCTCATATACCCTACTTAGGTGATTGGTCGGTCTCTAAAATGTAGGGGGAGCGTTGATCCTAGTATGTGTGCCGTGCAGTCCAAAGCACTTATCTAGATAGCACACATCTAGGGGGAGCCCATCTACATTTTAGGACGGTGGGGTTTTTGCGCTTGTCCTATTTCTCTCATGTTTGTGCAAATCCCGTATTGTCATCAATCCACCGAAAAGGGGGAGATTGTAAGGGCATATTTATCCCCAAGATGTTTTGGTGATTGATGACAATGTTTTTGCGGACTAATCGTGTGTGTTAAGTTCTTTCAGAGATTCATCCATTGGCACGAGACGATTACCTCCCCTCGGTGTTCTATTCAAGATGGTGTAGCTCCTTCGTTTCGTTGTTGGTGGACTAGTTTCGTAGGAGTCACCATACTATCAAGAGGGGATCCGCTTTGGTAAGGCTAGGGTGGAATCAACACGTACACATCCATATCACACCCGACGTTTTCCTTCCGCATCATTGGAGCTGCCTTTCCCTCCATACCTGCTCCGTCCTGTCCCAGCGGTAGTACCGCGGTCCTCAGCGGTAGTACCGCCGAAGCTCATCAAGCGGCAGTACCGCTCCACGAGTGGTAGTACCGCTCTCAGCGGTAGTACCGCTCCCAGAGCGGTAGTACCGCTTGTGGTCTTCGGCCGTAGTACCGCAGTGGTTCCGGGCTACTACCGCCTCGATTCGAGACAGATGTTTTTCGTGTCGGGTTTTACGGTACTAGGAGCGGCAGTAACGGCGGTAGTACCGCTCCAAGCGGTAGTACCGCTCTTGCTCCCGCGGTAGTACCGCTCGGGGGCCAGGACCCTGCCTTCCTCGTCTGCACGGTAGTACCGCTGTGTGGGAGCGGTAGTACCGCTCTGCAGCGGTAGTACCGCCCTGCCCTAGCGGTAGTACCGCTCTGTGCGTGGGTGTTCAGTGGGGTAACGGTTGGATTGGTTCCCCCACTATATAAAGGGGTCTTCTTCCCCAAAGTTGACCTACCTCTTTCCCCCAAAGCTCCATTGTTGCTCCAAGCTCCATTTTCGCCCGATCTCTCTCCCTAGCCAATCAAACTTGTTGATTTGCTCAGGATTGGTTGAGAAGGCCCCGATCTACACTTCCACCAAGAGAAATTTGATTCCCTCTCTTATCCCTAGCGGATCTTGTTATTCTTGGGTGTTTGAGCACCCTAGACGGTTGAGATCACCTCGAAGCCATACTCCATTGTGGTGAAGCTTCGTGGTATTGTTGGGAGCCTCCAATTGTTGTGGAGATAGCCCCAATCTTGTTTGTAAAGGTTCGGTCGCCGCCTTCAAGGGCACCAATAGTGGAATCACGACATCTCGCATTGTGTGAGGGCATGAGGAGAATACGGTGGCCCTAGTGGCTTCTTGGGGAGCACTTTGCCTCCACACCGCTCTAACGGAGACGTACTTCCCCTTAAAAGGAAGGAACTTCGGTAACACATCCTCGTCTCCACCGGCTCCACTCTTGGTTATTTCGTGCCTTTACTCTTGCAAGCCTACTTGTGTTGTATCCCTTGCTTGCTTATGTGCTAGTTGTTTTTGCATCATATAGGTTGCTCACATATTTTCATATCTAGACAACCTATTTTGTTGCAAAGTTTAAATAGGTAAAGAAAAGCTTAAAAATTGTTAGTTGCCTATTCACCCCCCTCTAGTCAACAATATCGATCCTTTCACTATTTCAGCAAAAGGGCCACGCCCCATGCAATGCCTCAGCGCTGGATCCCCCCGCCCGCGGGTGTGCTCAAATTTAATGTGGATGGAGCACACGTCCCTAGTGCGCAGTCGGGTGCATGGGGAGTGGTAGTCCGCGACAGCGAAGGAGCGGTGGTGGCGGCCCGGGCAGGGCGCAGTGACCATGTGGCAGACGCGTTTGGGACTGAACTGCTAGTGGTGGAGAGGGCCGTGGACGTGGCTACTGAGCTAGGCTCTGTGCACTTAATCGTCGAGACCGATTCCCTCCTGGTGGAACAGGCGCTCAATAAATGTGGCCCAGACTTCTCCAGGCAAGCTCATTTGATTGACGGCTTGAAGATTCAAATGAACCTCTGGTTTGCATCGTGCGAAGTAAACCACTGTCGAAGGGAAGCCAACATGCCGGCTCATCATCTAGCTAGGCTAGGTTTATCCCTCCATAATGGGGGAGTTCTTGTATCTGATGTGGATGTCCCATCTTATGTAGCTGACGCTGTAAGGGCCGATTTAGGCCAAACTGTTGCGTAATAAAGCTTTATGCTTGTTTCAAAAAAAATTGCAAAAGCTAAACTATGTGTAGGTTTTTGCGGGTAATTCGATCAAAAGAAGATCTAACGGTTGAGGAGGTGGTCAACGTGCGCAAGGTGGTCCGTCGGGTGAGCACAGTGTTCATTTTTTTATTCCATTCACATGTTAGAGCACAAACCTCGCCTTATGGGTCTTGCCTCGCAGGCTAGCCGGTGGGCATCGATTTTGGGCCTGCATGGGGGGTCAGGCCGACCTTCGGCCTACCATGGAACCAGGCCGATCCTCGAAACCAACCTTATTCGCGAGCCGTCATAGCCCAGGCTGGCGTGGCACACGAGCTAGGAGGGGGGCAAAGGGGTCATGCCCGACACGTGAGGCATGTGAGAGAGACTAGTGGCCAGGAGGGGCATCCCCAGTGCATGGCATGCGAACGGGGACAGGGCCGTGCCCGACACATGAGGTATGTAGCCCAAGTTAGCCTTTTTTGGGTTGCTTGGCCTTTTTAGCAATGTTTGCCCTTTTAAACTACAAATTTGAAATTTGGAGGGGTTAAATGGTCTGAAAATTGTTGATTTTTTACAATAAATGCCCCCACATCATTTCTCACACACAAACACTGCATCTAATATGTCATTCACCAACCTTCTCATGGGTGATCCCAACCCGTTCCCTAGCTTCGAGCCACACGATGGGATTAACATACCCGAGAATGTCGATCTACATAGTTTTTCTCCTATCCCCAGTCACAACAATAATTGGAATTTAATCTGATAACAATAACTTGTTTGGCTCTCTATCATGGTGCACAGCCTTGGGAAAAGGTACGGGAATCTTCTACTAAACCGGATCTCAAAGGGCATATAGGTTTAACCTGGTTGCGGGAATCTGCATGTCTTCACAAACATCTCTTCTCCGTTGTGCTTGTTTTCTTACATCTTCATAGTTGTTCCCAGGGTTTTGATCAAAGGCATGATTTTTTTTGTACTACGTTACCCAACACCTAGTGGCTGCAATGTATCATATTTGCAGGTGATTATGTTGAAGCGTGACCTTACGTAGGGTTACACACTTTCACTCGACATACCTCGCACGTGGCATAGTTGGAGCTCTATCAAGATTTGTTTATACTTTGCACTGCATTGAACTATTGATACGTACTATATTTGGTAATAGAATACTTCACTTAGAGTTGTAATTAATTATGTTATTTCTAGTCATTTCAATGTAATAGAATGAAGCATTGTGTTTGGTATTACATCGATACTGTGTATTCTGACAAATCGATCTATGGACCAGCATGATAAGCACGGAGACTTAAGCCTTATCAGGTTGATCGTTACGTGGCATTACTTAACATATACCCTAGCCCTACCCTTAGTTCTTGCTATAAACCATGAGCAAAATGCCTGCAGCACATCATAAAACTCATACAACCCTAGATTCCACCATTTTTGCAATGTATTTGAGAGAAATCACCAAAACTAGTTTGCTTAAAAATGAACAATGCTATAAAATAAGATGATTCCAACCAATCAAAATGATGAGGGATGGCAGAGGCCACCTCAAAGGATGAAATATCCGATTCACCGAACAAATAACATCAATTTGTGTGTGTGTGTGTGTGTGTGTGTGTGTGTGTGTGTGTGTGTGTGTGTGTGTGTGTGTGAGAGAGAGAGAGAGGTGGGCAATGTTTGGCTATGAGAAAAGGAAGAAGATTGGGGGCTGAATAGATGGGTTGGTGCGCCCCCACTACTTACCCTTCAGGAGTGTACCGCTGAAGCCCTAATGGTAAGGTATGTGTGCTATCATCGATTATTGTAGTGTTTACGTTAGTTTAGTCTAAAGAGATGACTGGAGGTTGACCATGACCCTACCGCCGAAGCCCACACTAGTGTAGATGACAAAAAAATCATCTTGCCTTTTATGTTGAGCGGTAAAAAAACTAAAATTTTAAAGTGGGAGCAAACCTTTGACCAAAAGGATAAAACAGCGATTTTGGCCCAACGGGGGGCGACTCTGCGTTCCAGCCCACCGGAGCGCCGCAGGCTCCTTCCCGATGATAGACGCACTTGCGCCGGCGGAGCACCCTACTGGTGACGGCGAGGGCTGCAGCGTGCGGACCGACAAGTCTCAGCTAGCCTTTGCCGGGCGACCTAACTTCGCTTACCTGAGCAAACGGGAGCCCAGATTCGTCTCTACAACTCTATAACCGATCTAGTTTCCCTATGTAGAATCGGCATCGCAATTCCACTTTTAAATTCGCTTCATAGGGATTCTGCATACTGTTATCTTCTCTTCATATGAATCGCGGATTCGGTAGAATAACGGGAGAAAATGTGGTCCTTTATGCTTGGAGTGCCGGGGAAACAGCTTTGCGGTTATCCCGAGTTCCTTGTCAGCTCTGTAGTATTAGTAATTTCATTTTGCTGGCGTACTTGAATTGCCAACTGAGATTGCAATGTTAGCAATTACTGTTTTTCCAAGAGCATATAGGTTTCGTTTGAATTAGTACTCTTAATTTTGTCAGAGTCCTTTGCCATTTGCCAAGTATCACTTCACCTCTATTGTTGTACGTATGTACTTTATGGTAGGAATGTGTGTCACGCCCGTGGCTATATCGGACGGACCAGGCCCAGAGACTGGAGGACCCGGGCCGTTGAGGCGCAGCAACAGGACAAGAAGGCCCACGCGCAAGGACTAGGAAGAAGACAGGCGCGGCCCAAGCCCAGCAAGGAACAAAGGCGCGTCCATCGGGTATCTTCTTGTAGCTCACGGCAGTAGTGGAAGGGGGCGTCGATAAACACATTTGCAAACGCGTGAGCGTGTGTACCTTTCCCCTTTCTCTTCCCGCACCCAAGATCCACTCCTTCTTCTGAGTGAATCATGTATCAGAACTGAAATACTGTCCAGTGTGTTGCTGGAGAATGTTACGATCGTGACATTTGGTATTCAGAGCTTTCGATTCTTTCCCCAAATTTTTTCTTCTGCTGTGATTTTGATTGGCGATCCTTGTAAATCCTTTGCGATCGGTGCGAGTCCACTCTGGTGGTCTCGCGCAAAACACCTTGGTGTACCGACGCGGGGTTGAGTTGATCCAGATCGGACCATAGTAGCCGGAAACGGGGAACAGTAGGCCGTCCCTCGATCCCGATTCATCGACCCGGAATCGGATTCGGGAACGAGGTCGGATTCGGTACGATTCGATGAAGATTCGGCGTCCCCGCAGCCTGCTCCTCGATTCAGGTTCCAAGATCCAACAGCCAAAACGCGAGGCATAATTTACTCACGCCGTCGTTTCTTTTCTCAAGGACTCCTCGTTTTTCCTCCAGTCCATTAATTGCAAGGGATCCATTAACAGCAAGGAATGCTGACCGTCAGGGAGTCGTCGTTCTTCAGGAACTGCGTTCCTCGATCCATGATACCGTACCGGGTTCATCGTACCCAAATGGATTGGATCGCGTCCCCGCTATAAAAAATTCGTTCGAGAGATGTATACCTTCATTGTACCCTATTTTTTTCAGCCACCGACTCTCGTCCCTCGTTCCCGTTTCTCGTTCCCACCGTACCGGAAACATGGCAACTATGGATCGGACACGACGACGAGATCCAACAACCCGACGCTCACGACACGGATGGGGACGGTGGAGATGTCGCTCCAGGAGCTGCAGGCACTCTTAGCGACCACGGTTACGATCACCAAGGACAACGCCATGGCGGAAGCCCAAAATTCCAAGCAGATCGACACACTTGTGGGCAAGGTGGATGAAGTGCTGCAATCGCAGTCATCACTCCTCAAGGAACATCGTCAGAACACTGCCACGGTAACCCGCCTTCTCTCGACGACCAACGGGATCTCAGATCAGGTCGAGGGTTTGGTGCGAAGGGTGGTCGCGTTGGAGGGTGGGCGCCCGACGGATCATCCGGGCGCACCGGCGCCAGGTGCGTCATCGGAACACCCTGGAGCTGCTACTCGGATAGTCCATGTTCAGGATCATCACCCAAGTCAAGGTGAGCGGCGTCCAGTTCGTTCCCCTACTGCCTTTGCTTTGTCTGGAAACGGTACTGAGGATGAAGAAAGTGGCCGTCCGCCACCACATCGATTTGGTCAAGCTAAGATGCCGCGCATGGATTTCCCTCGCTTCAATGGAGAAGATCCGAAATGGTGGAAGGACTGTTGTGAAAAGTACTTTCATATGTTTGCTGTACCTTCAGAAAACTGGGCCACTTTTGCCACTCTGCACTTCCAGGGCATTGCCAAATCCTGGCTACAGAGTCATGAATCCCTGCATCGTCTAACCATTTGGTCGGATTTGGTGTTAGCTGTCTTTGCAAAATTTGATGTGAACAAATATGAACAGCAGCTGGAGCAACTTTTCAAACTGAAACAGACAGGTACAGTCACTGAATATCACACCAGGTTCCAGGAATTAATGCATCGGGTGCTTACTCATAACCAGGGTTACGATGAGACATTTCTGGTGAATAGGTTTGTCAACGGTCTCAAATCCAACATCCGGATTGCCATTCGTCTGCACACTCCTAAAACCATTGATACAGCAGTTTGCCTAGCCCTCGTTCAGGAAGAGGAGTTAGAACTGCAACAGAGGAAACCATACTCAAAGACTGATTATTCCAAGTCTTATGCAAAAAGTAATGCATCCACTCCAAGCCTATTGGGAGCAATACCAGAGTCTGACAAAAAACAGGGCAAAATTGAGGAAAAATATGATTCTCTTAGGGCCATGAGAAGAGCTAAGGGACTGTGTTTCAAATGTGGAGACAAGTTTGCTCCTGGACACAAATGTGCAGCTCAGATCTCTTTACATGTGTTGGAAGAGCTATTGGATGTTCTACAACTGGAGAAGACTACAGAAGATAATACAGATCAGGAGTCCGAGGGTGATTCAGAACCAGAGCTTTATAGTATATCAGAGGATGCCATTAATGGAACTGCCAAAAGGAAAACAATCAAGCTGCAAGGCCTGATACTGAAACAATCAGTGTTAATTCTCATCAACTCTGGCAGCTCTCACAATTTCATCAGTTCCAGACTGGTAAAGGCATTGGGGCTCACTGAAACTACTGTTCCAGCTGCCACTGTCAAGTTAGCTGATGGGACACCAATTCAGTCTGACACTGCCATCTGTAATTTACAGTGGTGGACTCAGGGAAACACATTTTGCACGTCTATGAGGGTGTTGGCTTTGGGTAGTTATGATATCATCTTAGGTATGGACTGGCTCTCTGATTGCAGTCCTATGTTTGTTGATTGGCAGAAAAAGAAACTCAGGTTCAATCACCAAGGGAACCGAATCACTCTGAGGGGTTTGAAACATCATGTGGAAGCATGTACAGAAGTATCTGCTAAGAAGCTAAACCAGTTAATCAGACAAGGCCATGTAGAACATGTAGTTCAACTATGTGCTTTATCTGACAGTAGTGACACAGCTGACATTCCGGCTGAGGTGCAAGCTATTTCGGAGCAGTATAAAGTAGTGTTTCAAGAACCTGGGGAATTGCCCCCGGCAAGAGAATTTGACCATCGCATTCCGTTGTTGCCTGGAGCTGTTCCAGATAGTCAAAAACCATACAGAGTATCTCCCCAGTTAAAAGATGAATTGGAGAAGCAGGTGGCTGATATGTTGAAGAAAGGATTTATTCAGAATAGTGTCAGTCCTTTCTCCTCCCCGGTGTTATTGGTTAAGAAAAAAGATGGAACATGGCGTTTTTGTGTGGATTACAGACAGCTGAATGCTATCACTGTCAAAAATAAATACCCCATGCCTATAGTGGAGGAACTACTGGATGAGTTGGCTGGAGCCCAATGGTTCACTAAGCTAGACTTGAGAGCAGGATATCACCAAATTCGAATGGCACCGGGTGAAGAGCACAAAACAGCTTTCAAAATCCATAATGGTCATTATGAATTTAAGGTCATGCCATTTGGTCTTGCTTGGGCCCCTGGTACTTTTCAGTCTATCATGAATTTCATTCTCAAACCTGTGGATAGGAAATTTGTGTTGGTGTTTGTGGACGACATCTTGGTTTTCAGCTTTACATTGGAGGAACATGTGCAACACCTAAAGGAGGTATTCCAAATACTGCAAGACAACAAATTCTACATCAAGCAGAGCAAATGCTCTTTTGCTCAACAAAACCTTGAGTATCTGGGGCATGTCATTGGAAAAGATGGAGTTGCTACTGACAAATCAAAAATTGAGGCTGTGGAAAGATGGCCAGTCCCACAATCTGTCAAACAAGTGAGAGCATTCCTGGGACTATCTGGATACTACAGGAGGTTTATCAAAGGATATGGAATTATTAGCAGGCCAATGACAAATCTGTTAAAGAAGGGCCAGCCTTTTGTGTGGACATCAGAAGTAAACAACTCCTTTCTAGCACTCAAGAAAGCTTTAGTGTCTGCCCCGGTTCTCAAGCTACCTGATTTCGCCAAGCAATTTGTGTTGGAAACTGACGCTTGTCACAATGGCATTGGAGCGGTACTGATGCAGGAGGGGCACCCAATTGCCTTTTTGAGCAAGAGTCTGGGTACTAAATCACAAGCATTGTCTACCTATGAGAAAAAGTGCTTGGCTATTATCCTGGCAGTAGATAAATGGAGGTCATATTTGCAGCATCAGGAATTCGTGATTAGAACGGATCACCAAAGCCTTGCTCACCTGACTGAACAGAGGTTAACTACATCCATCCAACATAAGGCCTTTGGCAAGCTCATGGGATTCCAGTATAAGGTTCAATATAAGAGGGGCATCACAAATCAAGCAGCTGATGCACTGAGCAGACTACAGGAGACAGGTGAAACCAATGCTGTCAGTACTTGTATTCCTGCTTGGACTGCTAATCTTATTAATGGGTATGCTGATGATCCAATAGCTAAGGACCTCATCACATCCCTAGCTGTGAACCCCACTTCTGATAACAACTATACTCTACAAGATGGATTGCTCCGGTACAAAAACAGAATCTATGTGGGCAACAACACAATAGCACAACAAAATATCTTGCAAGCTTTGCACTCTAGTGGGATTGGTGGGCACTCTGGCATTACGGCCACATATCAACGAATTAAATCGCTGTTTGCATGGCCTCAATTGAAACAGACTGTGGAAGAATTTGTCAAAAAGTGCTCCACCTGTCAACAAGCCAAGATTGAGCACACTAAACTGCCTGGACTGCTGCAACAACCATTGCCAGTACCTAAACAAGCCTGGGATATGGTCAGTCTCGATTTTATTGAAGGGCTCCCCAAGTCTGGAAATTTTGATTCCATCCTGGTGGTCATTGACAAGTACAGCAAGTATGCTCACTTCATTTCGCTCAAACATCCTTACACAGCTCAGCAAATTGCTCAAATTTACGTGGACAACGTATACAAACTGCATGGCCTACCTCTGAAGATAATCTCTGATCGGGATAGGGTTTTCACAAGCAAGTTTTGGCAGTCTCTCTTTAAACTCACTGACACTGAATTGAACATGAGTTCAGCTCGTCACCCAGAGACGGATGGGCAAACTGAGCGATTAAATCAATGTCTGGAGACTTACTTGCGCTGCTTTGTTCATTCCTGCCCTACTAAATGGTCTCAGTGGTTGCCCCTTGCTGAATTCTGGTACAACACTACGTACCATTCAGCGTTGAAAGCAACTCCATTCATGGTCTTATATGGAAGGACTCCTCGCCAGCTTGGCATCTCTGCAGTGGAACCCACATCTGTTCCTAAGTTGGATGAGTGGATACGAAACCGGGCGGATATGAACAGAGTGATTCAAGATCAACTTCAGCGGGCGTGTCAGCGAATGAAGGCACAGGCCGACAAGGGCAGAATGGAACGCGAGTTTGCCATCGGGGACCGAGTTTATCTGAAACTCCAACCCTATGTACAAATGTCCGTGGCTCGGTGCACCAATCAGAAGCTATCCTTCAAATATTTTGGACCATTTGAGATCCTGCAACGGGTTGGTGCTGTTGCCTACAAGCTGAACCTGCCACCGTCCAGTAAAATACACCCGGTGGTTCATGTTTCAGTGCTAAAGAAAGCTATTTCTTCAGATGTTCAGGTATGTCCAGATCTACCAGATGTGTGCTTTGACACTAATGTTGCAGCTGTCCCCAAAGCCATACTGCGACGGCGTTTGCTCAAGCTGGCCAACGGAGTGCATCCTCAGGTGTTGGTGAAATGGTCAGGACTGCCTGATCACATGGCAACGTGGGAGTCGCTGTTTGACATGCAGGAACAGTTTCCAGATGCACTGCCTTGGGGACAAGGCAGTCGCTGTTTGACATGCAGGAACAGTTTCCAGATGCACTGCCTTGGGGACAAGGCAGTCGCTGTTTGACATGCAGGAACAGTTTCCAGATGCACTGCCTTGGGGACAAGGCAGTTCTCAAGGGGAGGGATATGTCACGCCCGTGGCTATATCGGACGGACCAGGCCCGGAGACTGGAGGACCCGGGCCGTTGAGGCGCAGCAACAGGACAAGAAGGCCCACGCGCAAGGACTAGGAAGAAGACAGGCGCGGCCCAAGCCCAGCAAGGAAAAGAGGCGCGTCCATCGGGTATCTTCTTGTAGCTCACGGCAGTAGTGGAAGGGGGCGTCGATGAACACATTTGCAAACGCGTGAGCGTGTGTACCTTTCCCCTTTCTCTTCCCGCACACAAGATCCACTCCTTCTTCTGAGTGAATCATGTATCAGAACTGAAATACTGTCCAGTGTGTTGCTGGAGAATGTTACGATCGTGACAATGTGTCACTGGACAACATAACAAAATGTTACCATTTCTGTTTTCGTTCTTTCAGTTATCTTGCAACTGGTGATATATATCTTCAACACGCTTCTTCTTTTTTCTGACGGGGAAAAGCATGAGCTCTGCTTATGCATTAATGCAAATAAACAAGAAGCAAGCCATAAAGTTTGCACGCTGAAAGAAAATGTATAATATTGTTTGGGTGACAAAATAGGACAGAAAGTTGTGCATAAACATCAAGCACATCGGCATCACTATATTAATGCAAATAGTTTCATCTGGAGGCAAATAAACTTAATCAATGCAACTAGCATCTTTCTCAGCGCTGATGACTATGTGGTGTTATCTCTCTAATGTGATGCTTATAGTAATGTTGCATGATGAAACTTCTTGCTCACTCGGATTTACATGGAAGTAAGCTGGTTGCTTAGGTGGAGGTAAGCTCATGCTCTTGGTGTTTAGCATTGTGACAACACGCTCCATAGTTGGTCGATCCTCTGCACTTTCTTGAACACATAAAAGTGCCACATGAACACACCTCTCTATCTCTTGATTTTCGTTCTCTGCTGGACAATAAGCCATCTCACTCCATTTTCCATCTATCCAAAGTTGCCAGGCCTGTTGTCAAAATATTGTGATTTTATCAACATTGAAACAAACAATATACACACTACATTGTAAAATGAAAATTGGTATGCATAGAAGTGCAAATTGGGGTCTAGGGTAACTTCACTCACATATGCAATGAGATTGTATAGTTTCCCATTGTATCGATAGAACTGGGCTGTCCTCTTTCCACTTATTATTTCCAGAATCAATACGCCAAAGCTAAATACATCTGTCTTGATCGAGCAAACCCCCTCAAAAGCATACTCCGGAGGTATATAGCCACTAATGCAAAAGGTAGAAATTCAAGATTAAGTTCATAGGATGCTTCAATGCATTTTCATTCCTTCCAAAAGAAGCAGACGCATTTGATATTTACTAAAAGTGAACATGCTTTTATGTTCTTACTGTGTTCCCACTATTCTGGTGGTATTTGACTCTGCCATATTTGAGCAGAATATTCTGGCCACTCCGAAATCAGATATTTTTGGATTCATGACACTATCCAAGAGAATGTTACTTGCTTTCAAATCCCTATGAACAATGCATATTCGTGAGTAGTTGTGAAGATAAAGAAGACCTTGAGCTGTCCCATCAATTATGCGCAAACGTTTTGACCGGTTTAATCGCCTTCCTTTAATGATATCTGCAGAACATATATAATAAATCAAAACGCGTCGCCAAATTATAAATAATACTGTGCTCTAGGCTTCTGGCACATCAAAACTAGAAATGCTACCAAAGATGAAGTAGTCTAGGCTTTTGTTTTCCATGTATTCATATACAAGCATCTTTTCTCGATCTCCTTGAGTGCAACATCCCAGCAGTTTAACGAGATTTTTGTGTTGAACCTTTGCTATAAGTTGAATTTCGTTTTGGAATTCCAGTAAACCTTGCAAAGAAGATGTTTCCAGTCTCTTGACTGCTATTTTGTGTCCATTTCTTAATCGGCCCTGAGATTGAGAAAAGGAAAACAAGTTAATAAATGTATACAGTGTATCATGTTTTGGGGAAAAGTTAAATTATGCATAGTTGCAGAACACATATCTTTTTCATGGGTGACTATAAGTAATTCAACTCACTACGAAATATGGTATTCAAACAAAAGCAGTCAAGCAAGTGAATGTTTACCTTGGATTTTGAGTAAGATAGCATTTAGGATGCCAGTACACAACACAATCACCTTATATACAGGACCAAAGCCACCTTGTCCCAGTTTGTTACCAATTGAGAAGTTATTTGTAGCTTCTTTTATCTTGGAGAAATCATAAAGTGAAAATTCTGGGTTGGCTCCTCCCATCCTCCAAAGATTTATTGCAATTTGTATTGACAAATACAGCCGTCCTAGTTTAAATATTGTTTGTTCTGAAACATAATAATGAAATGTTATGCTATTCATATACGTACTTAGAAAAATAAAGAGTGGCAAATATTATCTTATGCAGTGGTGAATTGATGAGAATACATACCTCTTCGTCGTTGTGTTTTGACCCAGATATGAAAAACCAAGCAAGAAATTGATATTACTAGTATGAAACCTCCAACGCCAACCAAGACTGCATTGTTCCATCGAAAAAAGTGTGTTTTACCTGTACATTCACATAAAATTCCAATGAAAAAACCAATGGCAAGTTATGTGCTGCATTGTTGATACGCTATGTCTTTGATATGACTAGTGCCATTCATCATAACTGAAGGAACACTTCCAACTACAGGTTAAAGTGTCTTTACTCTTGAAACTGAAGAATATGAGTTTTAAGACATACTTCCTCCGTACCTAAATATAAGTCTTTGTAGAGATTCCACTATGAACCACATATGGATGTATATAGATGCATTTTAGAGTGTAGATTCACTCATTTTGCTCCGTATGTAGTCCATAGTGGAATGCCTACAAACACTTATATTTAGGAACGGAGGGAGTAGTTTTCAACTTTTCATATTTATTGCCAAGCTTGTCTCCCTGCATCATGTCTAGGGTGGATAAGACTGATCTTTGAAACAAATTGGCTGTAAAAAGGCAAATTGGAGGCTAAAGGAGTTGTCAATTACTATCTGAAACAGTTGAAGTGGAATAGGTATTTTGGTTTCTAGCCATTTAATTTAGCACATCTTTGGTAAGTTTTTTTCCCTAATTCTAGGAAAAGAAACTTGCAAACACCCCCTTGTTTCAAATCTATGCCCTCTTAGGATAAGATAATGAGGCTCAAAGTCGAAATTACTAATGAAAATACTTAAGACTAAGTTATTTACTTCTGTTCTACTGGAATGGTCAAAAGAAGCCAATAAATATGTTATGCAATTAATGGAACCATTCAAGAAAACATACTTCTTGGGAGCGCATCGAGCGACCGCATCTTGGTATCAGTAAAGAACTGTGTGTCCGTCTCATAACGCAATGTGCACCACACCCAAAGAAATGCTGCCCCCATCTGGCCAGAAATGATCTTACTCTGCCTGCCAGAGATTATGCGATCCAGGCATGCCGCGCAACGCTCATATGGCATATCCCGTATGCACTGCGCCAGCCCATACACCGTCTGTCCTGTCTCCTCAAACCACACTTTGCCGACTGCATATTTTTCTGCTCGGCTCACCACAACATCAGCAAGTGCATGCAGCAGCTTGGTGACAAGGTCTTCATAACGCTCGGCTACTACAGTGGCCGTCACAGAATTCAGGTTAGTATTCACGGTGCACCCGGGCATGTCACTGAAGTTGGAAAGGAAGTCCTGGTCGGAGAAGCTTATCTGTGCCTGGTATTGGTCGTAGTAGTAGGTCACGTTGTTACTCTGGAGGGAGTAAGAGTTGCCAGCTTTGCTGTTGATTGCTTCATCAAGGGCCCTGGTTAGGTGCTTCCGACAGTCGGAGCCGTCAGAATCACCCCGACAAAGCACTGCACCATAGACCTTGTCTGGTCCTATGCCAGCCGTGCCAGTAGCTGAGTGATCCTCTGTGGCTTTGGCAAACAGTAGTTCAGCGAGGGATACAAGGTTGGATTTGTAGGTGCTGTTCGGCATGTACATGCCGCCATTATTGTCGCTGCAGAGAGCCTGACCTTCTGACGAAGCCGAGGAGAGGAAGAGAACTAATAGAGATAATAGTGGCATCCTCCTCGTTTACTTCAGAAAATGGCCTTTGATCTATCTGCGTTGCAGAAGTACTCATGAAGCTGTAATGAATGAGTGGCAAATAACATCTTCTCTTTGTGTACAAGAGGTAAACATGTTGAAGGTTCTTATGAAAATGACGTTTGGGACCAGACTGGTCTAAGTTAGACATTTCTCTTTGAATTGACAGGATGACTGATGATGATGGTCACCATATCCTGAGTAGGGCAGAGAAACATGCCTACTGGACAGGGGCTTGACCTCCAATTTGGTCCAAGTGTAAGCATTGGACTTTATTTACACACACAGGTGCTGTCATACTTTTCAATGCCATTATCTGAAATTGCGGTTTTTCCCTTCTAATCCTGCTTTCATGCATATTATATGAACATTTTACAGAGAAACTATCTATTTGTGTTGGGAAATATGTTGCTATCCCCGGTGGGCTATACCACCTCTATTCAGTTCGAGCCTTTGAGACCATCATCACTGTTGTAGCATGTCCTAGTTTCACATCTTAGTAAAGACAATTTTACAGTACCTTCATGTCTAAAACAAGGTCAGCATATGTTCTAGATTGCACTTTCACTTTATCATTAATTCATTTTCATGTCTAACATGCATAGAACGGACGAGAATGTACGGAGTAATCCCGGTGTGGAATACTCCTGGTGCTCCTGAGTGTTTTGGCCTATCAAAAAATTACCAAAACTTATGAGCAGAATTGCAATACTTATACTATATGTATCTGCTATGTCACAAAGTTCCAAACCAAAACTTAATCTGTAGCTCGAGAAACAAAAAATAAGAATCCAGCATTCATATTGTTAATAAGCTGAATTCACGGCCCAAATTGGATTAGTGCTATTCACAGCTATATTTGTCATTTTTGTTTCTAGACGTGTATTTCAAATCCATTGTTTTGATTTTTTTGTTATATGATTTATATATAAGTTTGTCTGTATTGCCAATTTTTGTTGAAATTTTTCATTACTTTTGGAAGGGGATTTCTAGAGTTTGGAGTACCGGGAGTGTAGAATACCTTCTCCATAATGGATTTTAGAAGCTAGATATGAATTGGTTCATCACAGTGACTGCAATGTTGCACAGTGTAGAGACATAAAATATGTGAATCTCAAAGGACCATCTGACGGTAGATAGTAGGGTGGTTTTGTTGATCTGCTCAGCAGCTCACAGGGCAAGTGCTGGTTCAAGTGCTATGTTGTTTCGAAACAGATATGTATATGTTCCCATAGTCACAAAATTGTAAATATTGCATATGATGGAAAATCTTGTTACATATGCAGGAATAGGATAAATGGGTGAAGTTCTGAGTCACTAATGGAATACAAACAGTGCCCTGTCTACTTAATTTGTCAATACAAGAAGAACATCCAAAACCAGTAGTCACACACTTTGCAAATGAAATAAATTACTCATTTATCTACCATCAGTAGTGGTGAGGGTTATATCATTTCTGGTGCATGATAAATTAATGTTCACTGACATATCTACTCTGGTATAGGAGTAAGCTGGTTGCCTTGGCTCTGGTACAGTGATGTCGTCACTGCTAAGCATTGCAACAATATCAGACATAGTGGGACGGTCTACTGCTTTTACTTGGACACACATCAGTGCCAACCTGAGATATTTCATCATGTCTCCTGGTTCATATTCATCACCAATTGATTGATCAATGAATTCATGCCATCTTTCTTCTTCCCACATCTGCCATGCCTGGAAATACGGTCCTTACATAAATTTGACGGTAGGGGTAACCTTATATATCTGTATTTAAATTTGCACACAAACTTATAGTAGCTAATAAAACGGGGAAAGAATGAAAAGACCCCTACAATTCATGGAAATGAAAAATCGAGAATGCACCAATTTTACAGATATTAACTTGCTTACATATTGAAGAAGATTGTGAAATTCTCCTTCTCCATAATGCTGAAATCCTGCACTCCTCTTTCCACTTATAATCTCAAGAAGCAATACCCCAAAACTGAAAACATCTGACTTGATCGAAAGGAGGCCCTCAAATGCGTACTCAGGAGCCATGTAACCACTAGGAAAGATGACATGCAATAGTAAGAAGGAAAATGCTTGGGTAGAAACATTAATTGGTAATTTACTCGTGTGCTGTACTTACTATGTTCCAACAAGCCTGCTTGTTTTTGTTTGAGTGGCATCTGACGGAAATATCCTTGCCATGCCAAAATCAGAAATCTTAGGATTTAACTCAGAGTCTAACAGAATATTGCTTGCTTTCAGATCCCTATGGATGATACGCAGTCGTGAATGCTCATGAAGGTATAGAAGCCCTTGGGCTATTCCTTCAACTATTTTAAGTCGTATCATCCAGTTTAAAGTTGTCCTTCTGTTTGGATCTGCAAATATGACACATGCCCGAGTGTTTAGTACTACAGAGGGGAAGGCATACAATTGAACATTAGCAAATTACTCCAAAAACCTACCGAAAATGAAGTAGTCCAAGCTTTTGTTTGACATGTATTCATAGATCAGTATCTTCTCTTCGTCATGGATGCAACAACCCAGCAGCCTAACAAGATGTCTGTGCTGAAGTTTTGCTACCAGTTGGATCTCATTTTTGAATTCCACTAGACCTTGTCTTGACCGTGCAGCAAGTTTTTTAATAGCTACTTCTTGTCCGTCAGGAAAAATTCCCTGCAAAAATCATGGACCATCCTCTATAACTTAGAATGGTGCCGTGTTAATTATGTTTTTATTGAGGAAATATGAATACAATGGAAAAATACTTTATAAACGGGCCCAAAGCCACCCTGTCCTAATATTTTGCCGGGTGAGAAGTTGTCTGTAGCATCTGCAATTTGCGAGAAATCATACAAGGAGAACTCAGAACCGGTATCTTCCATCTTCCAAAGCCTCAGGATTTCATCCATGTTCTTGGGCTGCTCCGTGGAGTTTATCTTCCCTAAATGTACACCCCTCCATCAGTTATCAGTTATTACATGAAATTAGATCACTTGGTAGTGAGTTAGTTGCAACTATCATCATTAGCGCATGGAATTAATTGAACTGCTTACCTCTTTTTCTTCGTCTTATGATGTATAGGACACAGAAAAGCAAACGTGTACAGACGACCGAGAGCGAGTACACTGTGGCAATAATCAGGAGTGCGTGGCCCTTCCTTTGCCCTGAATATTTCAAGAGAATAATTTACAGGTAGGGGATGAACGATACTTCTAATAGCTTCTCAAGGTTCCAGCTCTTTCATAAGTACTTTTTTTTTTTGCGGGTAGAAGGGAAATGTCAGAAGGTGACTCAGATAGGTAAAGTCATGTACTTTCCATGATTGCTTCCTTCCAGTATATGTACCCAAATTTGATTAAGCAAACTGAACCTTTGTGCCATTACCCGTGTTCTGTTAGTTCCATTATTATAGAATCATATCTAGCAAAACTCTATGCAGTCTTACTTTTTATTCTTAAGCTACCCAGAAACACATGAAACCTGTTTATGATCTTATCTAATTGTTGATAGTCCAACTCGGATGATAAAAAAGGCGGAAAAACTTGATGTTCATGAAAAGGATTTTAAAAATGAGACTAGCGATTGGTGGTTTATTTTTATAGAAGAAAATTCCTGAGTACATAGAGCCGAGTCTAGAACTCAAACACTGGTGCGCACCTGTGCTGAGACAAAAATGGATTAAAAAAAATCTCAGTTTCTCTCTCAACGCTCGAGTTTTTTAAAGACAAAAATGAATTTAAAAAAAATCCCAGTTTCTCTCTTGTTCTCTAAATTGTACTCCCTCCGTAAACATATGGTATAAGACGTTTTAGGTCGCTAGTATAAGGATCTGAATATGTGGCATGCTCAATTAGAGTTTTGAATAACATAGCAACAACTTGCCTGTGGCAGCCTCCGTAAAGAACTGGGTGCCGGTCTCGTACCGGAGTGTGCACCGCGCACCATGAATCGCCCCGCCCATCTTGCTGCTACCTATCCGCCGCCGTATCTCAGCGCCGACTCCGTTGAGGCAAGCGCGGCAGCGTTCCGGCGGCATGTCCTGCGTGCACTGCGCCAGCCCGTACACGGTCCGCTCGCTCTCCCGGGACGACCACGGCGCGTCGGCCGTCGCGTACCTGTCCGGCTGCGCTGCCGCGGCCTCGGCAAGGGATCTCGTTAGCTTGGCGACCAGCTCGTCGAACTGCCCAGCATCGGCGGCCGGCACAAGGTTCAGGTTGGTGCCGTCGACCCACTCCGGCGCGTTGCTGAAGGCGGAGAGGAAGTCCTCGTCGGAGAAGCGAAGCTGGTACAGCTCGGAGTAGAGCGCCACGTCCTTGTGGAGCGCGCATGCGGCGGCCCCGGTGCTGTCGGCGTTGATGGTCCTGCCGAAGGCCTCCCGGAGGCGCCCGCTGCAGTCGGCGCCGGTGGAGTCCCCTCGGCAGAGCACGGCGCCGTAGACCTTGTCGTCGGAGCCCGTGCCGGCCGTGCCAGTGGCCGAGTGCGAGTTCATGGCTCTGGCGGTAAGTTCATCGGCGAGGGATCTAAGGCTGGCCCCGTAGGTGCTGTGTGGGCTGTACTTGCCGTTGGCGTCGGCGCAGAACAGCTGGTCACCGGCCGATGGCGCCGGCAAGGAGAGCAGCAGAACTACGAGGCCTACAAACATCGCACGGCCGGGATAGGGAGCGAAAAATGATCTTCCGTTTGGAGTGTTTCCATTCGAAATGTAACAGAGCATCATCGCAAAAGAAAAGAAAATTAACACAACACACCAGGGGCAAGGTAAGAACCGAAACTGAACTGGGACTGCATAGGTGATTACGACGTGTCTGCGAATCGATTGACGACTGCGGAGGCACAGCCGCGAAATAACATGCACGGGCAACTGCTTTGATCTTTCCTCCTTTGCTGAGTGTATTGACTGCAGCTCGACTTCCAACACGGCACTGTAGTTTACACGTTGATCGCTACACGAGCCGTGCGAGAATATTAGGTACCGTCTCATTCTCCCATAATACCAGGGCTCCTCGACCATTGGATCTCATGCTCCGATGATACAGGTGCTCTCGAACCGTTGGATTCTGGATCCAACAGTTAGTGTTGGAGCCTCTAGACCTGCGTAGAATTATGGGACTCTTCTTCTTTTTTTTGCAAGTTTGGGCAAGGATCCAACTCCTGTATCAAGGGAGCATAAGAGGCGTGGGAGCACATGATATTCTCACTGTGAGTCGTTCGTGTTTCATTGGTTGTATCCTGTAAGAGCATCTTCAATCACATTTATCTAATTTGAATCATGTCTGTGAATGCGTTCGCATATAGGAACGTACTGACCCTCATTTTCAGGCAACCGCGCTCCCATGCAAACCCTCATTATTATGCAAATACATGCACGATGGATATTGAACCGTACAAATAACAAAGAACAACCAAAATAACACATGACAATTCAAAATAAATGGTTTAGGTTTTTTAAAAAAGTTCAAAAGTGTAAACATAACTAATAAGAAATCACCAATTTAACTGTTTCCAATGTGAATCAACATATGCTCCACAGAATCATTGAGTAGTTGCACACGCGCATGTTGATCTTCAAGTTGTCGATGCATCTCTAAGAATTTAACAACATGCATTGCATCTTCTTCCGGGAGGCGGACATTTACTCCGAGCTTCTCAAAACAGAAGTACGGGAAGCCACATCGCCCTCCTGTGCAAGATTACACCAAGCTCTTCAGATACCCTCTTCACATCCTTCATAATAGCTTCTTGCATTTGTGCAAACAGACATTCTTTTTTGTGTTGGGGCTCATGGATAGTCTTCACAACCGCCAACCACTAATGATAGATATCATCGGCAAGATAGTACCCATGATGTAGTTGTGCCTGTTGACAGTGTAGTTGCACGTTGTAGCATCCCATCACAAAGTTTCTTGAAAATAACAGAGGACGTTGAAGGACATTGATGTTGTTGTGAGAATCTGACATGTCAAAGAATGACAAATCCATGAGTCTTTTGATGCCACTGCTTCAAGTATGATGTTTCCCACTTCTATTTCACGCTCCAGCGCATCTTCCTGACACCTTGCGCACACCCAAGGCGACCCCTAAGCACGACTTTGACCATGCACAAGCACCACCACCACCAATCGACATTTTCCGGCGAGGCAAGAACATGCCCGACCCGCCGTCTTGTCCATTTGCTTCGTCGCGCTGCAATGCACCTCGCTGACAACTTGTGCAACACTGGGGAGCACTAAATCTTAATCATCGTCCAAACCTTAAGCTCGTCGTTGTTTCTGCATCTTCGGGGCGTGATTCCCAATGACTCCGTCCATCCTTGGTGCCACCATGGTCACTATCTCGTCGTGCTAAGCCGCAATGTATAACGTGTGCATCCAAGGATTCCCTGCAGCATTGATCCCGAGAACCTCCATAGCGTCGCCAATGTCGTCCTCGTCTCCAATGACAGATATTGACCCGCCAAAACCCTAGGGTGATGTGGGCTCTTGTGAGCTGCTCATCCCCTCAGCTTCGTCGACCACGTTTTAATTAACCAAATCGGCACGGCCTAATCTAAGCCGCCTTATGATCATAAAATCCAACACCACGTTATATTTCAAGGGGGAACTGGTACCAACCAATCATGTTCAGCCATGTGTCCATTTGTGTCAAAGCCAAAAAATGATGTCATGTTCAGCCATATTTCCACTGATTTCAAAATGCTGGCATGGCAGAGTTTTTGGACAAAATCAAAATCGAATCTAGAGCTCCAAATTTAGTAAGTCTTTTGGCATTGAGTTCATGTTGATCCCAAGTATCCAATGGAACCAAATTGGCACAAGTTTGGATTTTTAAAATTTATTTTTATTTAAATTTGGATTCAAGCTTCATTTAAACCTAGTTTAAAAACTGCATGTCCATTTCAGATGACTTTTTGTGATTGATTCATATGATGAGCACCATCCATTCTATTGGTTTTGGTTGGTATATGTGAAAGACCATAGTTAGATAAAGATTCGACAAGTTAAACTCATGCTCATTAGCCCCTGAAAAATGGGTTGACCATTTTCTTGAATTAGTTCAGAGAAAGAGATGCAAAGCAAATAAGAGCCAAATGAAATTTAGAAAAGGCATGGGTCAAAATTTTGAAAATTGGTTTGTGACAGAACACCAGCCAAAACACAACAAGAGAGAGTAGAAGCGCCCCCCCTGTCACGCCTGTAGGGGTGACCCCACCAGCAGAAGGCCAAGGAGAGGGACTGGACCCAGGCGACAGTGAGTGAGTGCGGCCAGTTGGCATTGCTTATTGGGCTGGTGTGTGTGTGTAGTGTATTTGGGCCATTGGGCCAACCGGGCCTACGTGCCTGTGAGTGTTGTTAAGTAACCAGGCTACCAGAGTGGGGATCACCAAAGAATACAGAACTGGATCGACAGAGAGAAGCTGCCCTTCCTTTGCTTATCGCCTTTCCCCTTCCTCGAAACCCTACCTGTCTCTCTCTCCCTTCCCTTCCAGATCCAATCCAGAGCCTCCAGTATATTGAGCCCATAACAACTGGTATCAGAGGTCAGGCGACCTGGAGGACCGTACCGCAAGCCCCGCTACACCACCAAGCAAGCGACATAGGCGGCGGAGATGGAGCAAATCGCAGCACTGGCGAAGGCGGTCAACGATAGCCGCGTCGCCAATGACGCCAGGCTCGACGCCATCCAGACCTCCCTCGAGTTGTGGCGCCCTGCGGTCACCAATCTGCAACATCAACTGGACGAACTCCGTTCGCAAGTGAGGCGGATCTCGCTCCACCCTGCCTTGACCGATCCGCCATCTCCGTCCGCGGATCGAGTGGTGCACGGTGCGCCGACGACATCCGACAACCCGGGGCACCACAGGCTAGGTGGCCACGGCGAGTTCATCGATTCCGGGGGCCAGGCACCGGGGGTGGTTACTACCCTCGCGCCGCCTCCGGGCAAGGGTGTGTTCCAGTATCAATCGCTTAATTCAGTCGATTTCCGTGGTGTAGTGAGTCTAGATGGGGAGAAAAGAGTTAATCAGGACACGTTGTACACCCACCCATCTCAGCACGTGCACTGGGCCTTGCCGAAGATGGATTCCCCCTCTTTCGATGGGGAAAACCCACAATTCTGGAAGACTAAATGTGAAAAGTACTTCGATATCTATGGGGTCGCTCCAGAGCTTTGGGTTCGGGTAGCCACCCTCAATTTCACGGGCAATGCAGCCAGATGGTTGCAACTGCATGAATTGCAGCGTTCACTTGGGAATCTCTGTGCACAGCTCTGTGTTCCAAGTTTGGTCGAGAGCAGTACCAAGCTCATCATCGGCAGTTTAACACCTTGCGTCAGTCAGGCACCGTAGGGGATTACATGACCAAGTTTGAGGAATTGATGCACCATATCTTAGCTCATAACCCTGCTTTTGATCCCATCTATTTTATCACCCAGTTCCTAGATGGTCTTAAGAGTGACATAAGAACTATTGTTATGCTTCATCAGCCAAAAGATTTGGAATCTGCTTTCTCTTTGGCTACGTTGCAGGAGGAGCTTTTGGAGGCGATGCCGCGTCGCGAATATAGGCGCCAGGATGGTCAGTAGCATAGGGCGCCGGCGCAACGCCCTTTGTTGGCGATCGGTGCTCCACCAGCACGCCAGATGCTGCCGGGACCGCCAGCGGCAGCCGAGGATTGCCGTGCACTGGACGCAGCCAACCCTCATGATCGCCCAGGCAGGGGCGATGATTGGGTGGCAGCACTGCGTAACTACCGTCGAGCCCGGGGACTCTGCTTTAAATGTGGTGAGCGATGGGGTCAAGGGCATTAGTGCGGGCCTACCATGCAACTTCATGTAGTGGAGGAGTTGCTGGAATTGCGCAAGTAGAACAGGGTGATCCTGCAGTGCAAGAACCGGATTCGGATGACGATGTGTTGATGTGCATATCCAAGGTGGCTACCACAGGGCAGACAACACCACGCACTGTTCGGTTGCTCGGACAAATTGGTGGCCAGGAAATCTTGATACTGGTCGACTCCGGGAGCTCTCATAGTTTCTTAAGTGAGGCAGTGGCAGAGAGACTCAACTTGCAAGTGCAGCAGATGAACAGAGTTTTAGTCAAGATAGCTGATGGTGGAACCTTATCTTGTTCTGGGGTAGTGCCCAACTATAAGTGGCAAACACAAGGGTATGAGTTCTCCACGGAGCTCAGAATTTTGGCACTGGGCTATTATGATATGGTGGTGCGATCGATTGGCTGGAGTCATGTGGACCCATGTGGATCGACTGGGCAGCAAAGCAACTCAAATTTATGCACCAGGGACAGCCGATCTAGTTGACAGGTGCAAAATCAGCTTCAGCAAGTTCAACCAATCACTTGTGCTCAGTTGTGTGTGCTGGAGGAGTCCAATGCTGTGGCTCACATAGTTTGTGTGTATGAAGTGGGAGAGGAGGTGATTATTGAGCATATCCAGTTGAGATACAGACAATGTTGCAAGAATTTCAGGAGGTATTCGAGGAACCCAATGCTTTGCCACCGCATCGAGAGTGGGACCACGTCATTCCCATCATTCCAGGAGCTAAACTAGTCAATGTCAGACCCTATAGATACACACCTGAACAGAAGATAGAAATCGAGACTCAAGTCCTTACTCATTCCAGGAGCTGCTAAAGGCTGGGTTGATTATCCCTAGCTCGAGCCCTTACTCATCCCCGGTGTTGCTTGTCAAGAAGAAGGATCTGACATGGCGAATGTGCGTGGATTACCGGCACTTTAACGCAATCACAGTTAAAAGTGCCTACCCCATGCCTATCATCGATGGACTCTTAGACGAGCTGGCAGGGTGTCGCTGGTTTTCCAAACTGGACCTACGGGCAGGTTATCACCAGATAAGGCTGCATGAGGAGGATGAACCAAAGACTGCATTCAAAACTCATCAGGGGCACTTTCAGTTCAGAGTACGGGGTGACTGGAGGGCCACCTACATTTCAAGGGGGATGAATATAGTGCTGGGACCCTTGCTCCGCCATGGAGTGTTGGTTTTCATGGATGATATACTGATTCATTCCTCGACCATGGAGGGGCATGTGAGATTGCTGAGGCAAGTACTGCAGACACTGAATGGACACAACATGAAAGTCAAACGCTCGAATGCTCGTTCGCCCAACAACAAATACTGTACTTGGGTCACAAGATCAGTAGTGGAGGTGTGGCCATAGATGACAACAAAATTGAGTCAGTCCGTGATTGACCGCCTCCGGAATCAGTGCATAAGCTGCAAGAATTCTTGGGGCTGGCGGGCTACTACCGTAAATTCGTCAGAAACTTTGGCATCATTTCTCGCCCCTTGACGGACATGCTTAAGAAAGGTACCTTGTTTATCTGGACACCCACGGCTGATACATCATTCAACAAACTGAAGAAAGCCCTGGTTCAAGCCCCCGTGCTGGCGCTGCCAGATTTCACAAAGAAGTTTGTGGTTGAGACGGATGCGAGCGCTACGGGAGTGGGCGCGGTGCTCATGCAGGATGCTCATGCTCTGGCCTAACTCAGCAAGGCTCTCGCCCCACGCAACCTTGGACTGTCTGCATATGAAAAGGAACGCCTAGCACTGATGCTTGCAGTAGATCACTGGCGCCCGTATCTGCAACACACGGAGTTCTTGGTGCGAACAGATCAAAAGAGCCTGCTCCATTTGACAGATCAGCGACTGAACACGCCAATTCAACAGAGAGCCTTCACCAAGCTCGTGGGTCTTCAATTTCAGATCCAGTACAAAACCGGCATAACCAACAAAGCAGCCGATGCGTTGTCAAGAAGAGATCATTGGGAGGTGGAGGAGCTCATGGCAATTTCGGTCTGTAGGCCAGCATGGCTCAAGGCTGTGGCGAGTAGTGATCGTCAGGACACGGAGGCTCAGCGCAAACTGGAATAGCTAGCGCTAGATCCAACCAATGACAGTGGTTACTCATTACAGGATGGGGTGATTCGTCATAAAGGGCACATTTGGATTGGCTTTGATGCAACAACTCAATCGGCTTTGATCAAAGCTCTGCACGACAGCGTGATCGGGGGCCATTCAGGATTCTATGCTACCTATCATCGCGTCAAAAAATCTCTTCTCTTGGAAAGGTATGAAGGCCATGATCAAGCAGTATGTGAAATCATGCGACATTTGCCAGAGAGCCAAGACAGAGCGGATCTCTCCAGCCGGGTTACTACAACCTCTCCTCATTCCTAAAAGACCATGGGCAGTGGTGTCTCTTGACTTCATCGAAGGGCTGCCAACCTCAGGAGGAAAGAAGGTGATCTTAGTGGTGGTGGACAAATTCTCGAAATATGCTCATTTCGTACCCCTGAAACACCCTTACACAGCGCTGACAGTGGCAGAAGCATTCATGAGGAACATTTTTCATTTGCATGGGTTGCCCCTGGCCATCATCTCGGATAGAGACCGGATCTTCACCAGCGCGATTTGGCAGGAATTATTCAAGCTATCACAAACTGAACTAAGATTGAGCTCATCTTATCATCCGCAGACTGATGGGAAAACTGAGAGGGTAAATCAGTGTTTAGAAGGATACCTGCATTGTGCGGTGCACTCGTGTCTGAAGAGCTAGAGCAAATGGGTGTTTTGGCTGAATATTGGTACAATACAACTTTCCATTCATCACAGGGGCGCACTCCTTTCGGAGTGATCTATGGGCACCTGCCACGAGAATTTGCAGTTACACAGGTGGAGAAAAGTTTCGTGCTAGAATGGCGGCATGGTTACAGGAGAGAACAGTCATGATGGATCACTTGCAGCAACAACTGAAGCATGCACAGGATTGATGTCTACTACACAACCTTCTTCTTGTAGACGTTGTTGGGCCTGCAAGTGCACAGGTTTGTAGGACAGTAGCAAATTTCCCTCAAGTGGATGACCTAAGGTTTATCAATCCGTAGGAGGCGTAGAATGAAGATGGTCTCTCTCAAACAACCCTGCAACCAAATAACAAAGAGTCTCTTGTGTCCCCAACATACCCAATACAATGGCAAATTGTATAGGTGCACTAGTTCGGCGAAGAGATGGTGATACAAGTGCAAAATAGATAGTAGATAAAGGTTTTTTGTAATCTGAAAATATAAAAACAACAAGGTAACAAGTAATAAAAGTGAGCGTAAACGGTATTGCAATGATAGGAAACAAGGCCTAGGGTTCATACTTTCACTAGTGCAAGTTCTCTCAACAATAATAACATAGATAGATCATATAACAAGCCCTCAACATGCAACAGAGAGTCACTCCAAAGCCACTAATAGCGGAGAACAAACGTAGAGATTATGGTAGGGTACGAAACCACCTCAAAGTTATTCTTTCGGATCGATCTATAAAAGAGTTCGTACTAGAATAACACCTTAAGATACAAATCAACCAAAACTCTAATTTCACCTAGATACTCCATTGTCACCTCAAGTATCCGTGGGCATGATTATACGATATGCATCACACAATCTCAGATTCATCCAACCAACACAAAGTACTTCAGAGAGTGCCCCAAAGTTTCTACCGGAGAGTCAAGAACGTGTGCCAACCCCTATGCATAGGTTCCCAATGTCACGAAACCCGCAAGTTGATCACCTTAACATACATCAAGTGGCACATGATATCCCATTGTCACCACAGATAATCACGGCAAGACATACATCAAGTGTTCTCATAAAAGACTCAATCCGATAAGATAACTCAAAAGGGGAAACTCAATTCATCACAAGAGAGTAGAGGGGGAGAAACATCATAAGATCCAACTACAATAGCAAAGCTCGGGATACATCAAGATCGTGCCCTAGAGGAACACGAGAGAGAACACGAGAGAGAGAGAGAGAGAGAGATCAAACACATAGCTACTGGTACATACCCTCAGCCCCGAGGGTGAACTACTCCCTCCTCGTCATGGATAGCGCCGGGATGATGAAGATGGCCACTGGTGATGGGACCCCCCTCCGGCAGGGTGCCGGAACGGGCTCCCGAGAGGTTTTTGGTGGCTACAGAGGCTTGCGGCGGCGGAACTCCCGATCTATCTTCTGTTCTGGAAGTTTTAGGGTACAAGAGTATATATGGGTGTAGGGGGTACGTCGGAGGAGCTACGGGGGCCCCACAAGGCAGGGGGCGCGCCCGGGGGGGGGGGGGGGCACCCCCACCCTCGTGGGCAGCCCGTATCTCCCCTGACGTGCACTCCAAGTTCCCTGGGTTGCTTTCCTTTCAAAAATAACTTCTCCAGTTGATTTCATTCCGTTTTGACTTCGTATGATATTCCTTTTCCTCGAAACACTGAAATAGGCATAAAACAGCAAATCTGGGCTGGGCCTCCGGTTAATAGGTTAGTCCCAAAAATAATATAAAAGTGGATAATAAAGCCCAATATTGCCTAAAACAGTAGATAAAGTAGCATGGAGCAATAAAAAATTATAGATACGTTGGAGACGTATCAAGCATCCCCAAGCTTAATTCCTGCTCGTCCTCGAGTAGGTAAATGATAAAAAAGAATTTTTGATGCGGAGTGCTACTTGGCATAATTTCAATGTAATTCTTTTTACTTGTGATATGAATATTCGGATCCGAAAGATTCAAGACAAAAGTTCATATTGACATAAAAATAATAATACTTCAAGCATACTAATAAAGCAATCATGTCTTCTCAAAATAACATGGCAAAAGAAAGTTCATCCCTACAAAATCATATAGTTAGGCTATGCTTCATTTTCGTCACACAAAGATGTTCCCAACTTCTATACCCCCGATGACAAGCCAAGCAATTGTTTCATACGCAAATAATCTCAAACTTTTTCAACCTTCACGCAATACATGAGCGCGATCCGTGGATATAGCACTATGGGTGGAATAGAATATGATGATGGGGATTGTGTGGAGAAGACAAAAAAGGAGAAAGTCTCACATTGATGAGGATAATCAACGGGCTATGGAGATGCCCATCAATTGATGTCAACATGAGGAGTAGGGATTGACATGCAACGGATGCACTAGAGCTATGAATTCTCAACAAAAGAAAACTAGTGGGTGTGCATCCAACTTGCTTGCTCATGAAGACATAGGGCATTTGAGGAAGCCCATCGTAGGAATATACAAGCCAAGTTCTATAATGAAAAATTCCCACTAGTATAAAAAGACAACTTATGAGACTCACTACATGAGGAACAAGGTGCTACTTTGAAGCACAATATGTGAGACTCACTACATGAGGAACAAAGTGCTACTTTGAAGCACAAGTGTGGAAAAAGAGATAGTAGCATTGTCCCTTCTCTCTTTTTCTCTCATTTTTTTTCTTGTTTTTCTTTTTCTCTCTTCTTTTCTTTTTTTTCTTTGGCCTTATTTTTTTTTCTTTTTGGCCTTTCTCTCTTTTTTTTCCTTTTTTTTGTAAAGTCCGAAGTCTCATCCCGACTTGTGTGGGAATCATAGTCTTCATCATCCTTTCCTCACTAGGACAATGCTCTAATAATGAAGATTGTCACACTTTTATGGATTTACAACTCAAGAATTACAACTCAAAGCTAGAACAAGATATGACTCTATATGAATGCCTCCGGCGAAGTACCGGGATGGTGCAATGAATCAAGAGTGACATGTATGGAAAATGATGCATGGTGGCTTTGCCACAAATACGATGTCAACTACAAGATCATGCAATGGCAAGATGACAAAAGTAATGTATGTCATGATGATGATGGTGGAAGTTGCATGGCAATATATCTCGGAATGGCTATGGAAATGCCATGATAGGTAGGGATGGTGGCTGTTTTGAGGAAGATATAAGGAGGTTTATGTGTGATAGAGCGTATCGTATCACGGGGTTTGGATGCACCGGCGAAGTTTGCGCCAACTCTAAAGATGAGAAAGGGCAATGCACGATACCGAAGAGGCTAGCAAAGGTGGAAAGGTGAGAGTGCGTATAATCCATGGACTCAACATTAGTCAAAAGAACTCTCCTAGGGGGATATATTGGTTGGAAAAGACCATCGCTCGTCCCCGACCGCCACTCATAAGGATGCACAAGCCATGTACACTTCATGTTTCAAATTTGTTACACAACTTTAACCATACGTGCATGCTATGGACTTGCAAACTTCAACACAAGTATTTCTCAAATTCATAATCACCCAACTAGCACAACTTTGCCACAAATACGATGTCAACTACATGATCATGCAATGGCAATATGACAAAAGTAATGTATGTCATGAATATGATGATGGAAGTTGCATGGCAATATATCTCTGAATGGCTATGGAAATGCCATAATAGGTAGGTATGGTGGCTGTTTTGAGGAAGATATAAGGAGGTTTATGTGTGATAGAGCGTATCGTATCATGGGGTTTGGATGCACCGACGAAGTTTGCACCAACTCTCAAGGTGAGAAAGGGCAATGCACGGTACCGAAGAGGCTAGCAAAGGCGAAAAGGTGAGAGTGCATATAATCCATGGACTCAACATTAGTCAAAAGAACTCATATACTTATTGCAAGAATTTAGAAGCCATCAAAAAATTCAAGTACTACGCGCATGCTCCTAGGGGGATAGATTGGTAGGAAAAGACCATCGCTCGTCCCCGACCGCCACTCATAAGGATGCACAAGCCAGGTACACTCCATGTTTCAAATTTGTTACACAACTTCACCCATACGTGCATGCTACGGGACTTGCAAACTTCAACACAAGCCTTTCTCAAATTCACAATTATCCAACTAGCATGACTTTGATATTATCACCTCCATATCTCAAAACAATTATCAAGCATCAAACTTATCTTAGTATTCAATTTACTCAAAAGAAAATTTCACAGTCTTGAACACTAATTATATTAACATTAAGCAAACTACCATGCTATTAATGACTCTCAAAATAATCTAAGTGAAGCATGAGAGATCAATAGTTTCTTTAAAACAAATCCACCATCGTGCTCTAAAAGATCTAAGTGAAGCACTAGAGCAAAAATTATCACGCTCAAAAGATATAAGTGAAGCACTATGAGCAAAACTATCAAGCTCAAAAGGTATAAGTGAAGGACATAGAGTATTCTATCAAATTCCAATTCATGTATGGCTCTCTCATTTAATAATTTCAGATCTTGATACTTTATTCAGACAGCAAGCAAAGCTAAAGAAAACTACATTGCAAGAATAGCACAACTTATGTGAAGAAGCAAAAACTTAGGCTCAACTGATACTAACAGATAGTTGTTGAAGAAGAAAGGTGGGATGCCTACCGGGGCATCCCCAAGCTTAGATGCTTGAGACTTCTTGAAATATTATCTTTGGGTGCCTTGGGCATCCCCAAGCTTGAACTTTTTTGTCTCCTTAGTTCATCTCATATCATGGTTTCTCTTTTTATCAAAAGCTTCATTCACAACAAACTCAACAAGAACTCGTGAGATAGGTTAGTATAAACCAATGCAAAACCTTATCATTTTCTACTGTAATAAATCACTAAAATTATTACTCAACATTGCATACTAAATGCCTCTGCATATTTAATACTCCTATCCTCAAATAGAATCATTAAACAAACAAACATATGCAAACAATGCAAACATAACAGCAATCTGCCAAAACAGTACAGTCTGTAAAGAATGCAAGAGTCATCATACTTACCTAACACCAAAAATTATGAACTAAAATTCCCACTGTAGTAAATTTATCAGAGCTCGTTATAAAAAAAGATTCAACATTATATCATGCTCTGACTTTTCTAGGGAATTTTTGCAACAGCGGTAAACTTTCTGTTTTCAAACAGCAACATGTATACTAGCAAAATAAGCATGGCAAAGGCTATCCTTGACTTCTTTATTGAAACTAAAGATGCAAAACATTATTCTAACTAACAGCAAGCAAATACTAACAAGAGAAAATGACGCTCCAAGCAAAACACATATCATGTGGTGAATAAAAATATAGCTCCAAGTAAAGTTACCGAAAAAGGCTCACGCCCCGCTTTATATTATAAAGCCAATGCCAAAGCCAACATCCAACAAGGTTCACACACACACACACACAAAGTCCACACGCACACAGAGTCCAAACATAAGCAAGCATCAAGGGTTACTACTGAGGGCACAGCTCAACAAGCCCAACACACACACACAAAAAGGCACACGCGCCAGGAGGGAAACATCCTCTAGTCGGGCTCCGGGGGTGGCGGCGAGAGCGGAGGCGCCAGGCGGAAGGCCAACGAATGGAGGTCGGTGAGGAGTCTGTTGATGGCGTCCCGGTCCTGAGGGCGGCTAAGCGGCCGCCAGAGCTACAAGTAACCACACATTTTAAAGATGGAGTCAGTAGCACGCCGAAGGGGCACCTTCTGAATGACAAGCTTATTGCGAACCGTCCATAGGGTCTAGGCTAGAACCCCGACGCACAACCATCTAATATGTCTGTAGCGAGGGGGGAGGCTTGAATTTCCGCAAGCAAGTCAGGGAAGTTGGTGTTGCACCACTGTCCCCCAACCATTTCGCGGAAACAAGACCAAAGGAACTGTGCCGTGTAGCACGAGAAGAAGATGTGATTAGCGTCCTCTACCGTGCCACACAGGGGGCACATTCCATCGCCAGGACCATGGCGCTTAAGAACCTCAACGCCGGTCGGGAGGCGGCCGCGGATCCATTGCCAAAGAAAGATCCGAATCTTTAGTGGGAGGCGGATGTCCCAGATCAGACCGAAGGGCTCCGGGGCTGACGAGGGGGCAATAACCGCGTAGAGGGATTTGGTGGAGAAGCAGCCGGAGGGATCTAGGCGCCAGGAGATGGCGTCTGGAGAGTCGGCCACGTCCATAGGTAGCAGGGCGATGTCCTGGAGGAGGACATCCCAGGCAGCCACCTCAGCGGGGCCAAAAGGGCGGCGGAACGCGAGGCGCCCTAAGTCAATAAGGGCCGCCTCGACTGAGACCCGAGGGTCAACTACAATGTCGAAGAGGATGGGGAACCGGGCGGCTAGAGGGGAATCTCTGAGCCATCTATCCAGCCAAAACAAGGTCGAGGCTCCAGTGCCCACAGAGATGGATGTGCCTATACGCAAGACCGGCAGCAGCTGGACGACGACCTGCCAAAACTAGGAACCGCCCGAGCGTTGGCAGAACGCGAGTGGCTGACCACGCAGGTACTTGTTCTGGATGATAGTGAGCCAGAGGCCTCCATCCCCATTGGCAATGCGCCAGAGCCAGCGGGTCAAGAGGGCGATGTTCATGCGCCGAGAGGACAGAATCCCAAGACCGCCCTGGTCCTTGGGTTTGCAAATATCTGGCCAGCTGACCATGTGGTATTTCTGCTTGCCCTCCTCCCCAGCCCAGAAGAATCTGGACTGGTATTTGGCGACCTCCTGATGGAGCATTTCATGGAGGCTATAGAAGCTCATGAGGAACCACAGGAGGCTAGCTAGCGAGGAGTTGATAAGGATCACGCGCGCCGCCTTCGATAGCCAACGCCCTTTCCAGGGCTCTACGCGATGTTGCATACGGGTCACCGTGGGGCGGAGGTCCGCCACGGTGAGGCGTGAGTCACTAATGGGGATCCCCAGATAGGTCGTGGGGAAAGAACCCAGCCGATAGTTAAGCCGGTCGGCAATGGACTGTGCGTCCTCTGAGGGGTAACCAAGTACCATCACTTTGCTCTTATCAAAGTTGATGGTGATGCCCGACATTTGTTGGAAGCACAGAAGAAGGAACTTCAGGTTGGAGATCTCTAGGGCGGAACCCTCGACCATAATAATGGTGTCATCCGCGTATTGGAGAAGGGAAACACCTCCCCCTCCAACAAGGTGCGGGACAAGGCCTCGAATATGCCCAGCAGCCTTGGCCTTATCCAAGATGGCGGCCAGGGCATCCACGACCATGTTGAACAAGAACGGCGAGAAGGGATCTCCCTGCCGGACCCCGCAAAGGGTAGGGAAGAAGGGCCCAATGTCGCCGTTGATGTTCACCGCAGTCCGACCACAGGAGACGAGCTGCATGACGCGGGTCACCCAACGGTCATCGAAGCCCTTGCGAAGCAGGACCTCCCTCAGGAACGGCCAGTGCACCGTGTCGTAGGCTTTGTGGAAGTCCAACTTAAGAAAGACCGCCTTATGGCGCTTTAGGCGGACCTCGTGGAGGACTTCGTGGAACACCAACACCCCATCCAGGATAAATCGGCCTTGAATGAAGGCGGATTGGTTCAGGTGGGTGATTGTGTCCGCAAGGAGGGTCACCCTATTGGCGTACCCCTTAGCCAGGATCCGAAAAATCACATTAATAACTGTGATGGGGCGGAACTGGCGAATATCGGAGGCGCCCGGGACCTTGGGGATGAGGGTCACCACCCCATAATTAAGGCGCCCCAGGTCCATGGAGCCCGAGTAGAATTCCTCAAAGAGAGCCATGACCTCAAGCTTGATGGTAGGCCAGAACGTCTTGAGGAAAGCCACTGGTAGACCGTCAGGTCCCGGGGCCGAGGAGGGGTTCATCCCCTTAATGGCAGCGAGGACCTCGTCCTCGCTAAAGGGGGCAACCAAAGCCGCATTGGCTTCAGCCGAGACTACGTGCGCGCCCGACCAAATGTCGGGGGCGAGACTAGCCCCACCGCGTGGGGTGGGGGTAAATAAGGCTCTATAGAAGCCATCCACATGAGAGCGGATGGCCGCGGGGAGAACTAACGGCGTGTCTCCATCCCACAGGCAGTGGATGGAGTTGCGACGGCGCCGGCCGTTCGCGACCGCCTGGAAATAGGCGTTGTTGGCATCGCCCTGTAGCACCCACCTCTGGGTACCACGCAAGCGCCAGTAGGCCTCCTCATCCGTGTAGATGGTGGAGAGCTAGTCCTCCAGGTCGTATCATAGCATCCACTCATCCGAGGAGAGCCCGGTCGAGTCCGCGTGAGCATCCAGGGCTTGAATAGCAATCAGGATGGTCTTCTTGCGCTCTCTAAGGTCCCGGCCAAGGCTAGCCCCCCAACCCTTCATGAACTGGCGGGCAAGCTCGGCACAAAAGTGCCATGAGTCGACCGCGGACATGGAGCGATGGGGTGCCGACCTAGCGAAAATCCAGCGGGCGACGACGGCCTCCCGGAAGCCGGTCTAGTTGAGCCAGAAGAGCTCGAACCGGAACCGCGGCGGGGAGGGGGGCGCTCGTCGGCGGTGGAGAGGAGAAGGGGGACATGATCGGAGCCAATCCGGGTGACCGCCCAGAGCGATGCCAAGGGGCATCGCAATTCCCACTCCGGGGAAACTAGGACACGATCCAGCACGGATTGTGTCGGGACAGACTGCCGGTTGGTCCAAGTGAACCTAGCACCTGTCCGGTCAAGCTCGCGGAGCCCCAGCTCCGCAATCCAATCGTTGAATAATTGCATCCGGGGAAAATTAATCCGGGAATTATTCTTCTCATCCGGGGATCGGATGAGATTGAAGTTGCCCCCCACTAACACTAGGAGGGGGGGGGAGTTAGAGATCTTCAGCTGCAACTCGTCAAGGAAGGCCGGGGAACGGCGGTGATCCGCCGGTCCGTAGACAACAATGACCTCCCATTTGAAGTTCAGGGCCCGCTCGAGGATCTCCATACTAACGAAGAATTCCCCTCTATCCATGCCTCCCACCTCAAATGTGGCATCCTTAACCCCTAATAGGATGCCACCCGAGTGGCCTGAGGTCCCACTAGAAGGGAGCCAGTGCCAAGCGAAGAGGTGGGGGCTCAGGTGTTCAAGCTCCTGCAGGGTGAACTCAGAGCGAAGGGTTTCTTGGATGGCCATGATGTCAATGTGTTCTTCCCGGATGTACTCGATGAGCTGGCGGCGACGACCATCATGGCCGAAGCCGCGGAGGTTCCAGAAAAGGGCCCGCATCTAAACCCCCATCGGGGGGCGGCTTGACCCCAGGACACGAGAGGCGCTTTGCGCGCGAAGGGCGGCCGTGCGAGACCGAGTGCGTCCACGGATAATCCCGTCGGCCACCGGAGGAGCCGGAGCCGCGGGGGTGGGGGGCGGGCCCGCTGGGGGCCGAAGCAGGCGGGCACGAGTCTCAGCCAGCCTGCCGTCGAGGATCTCCCGGGCCCTAATGGCCGCGATCTGATCTAAGGGGGGACCGACCTCCCTCCTGAAGACAATGGCCGAGTCATTGGCCACCTTAGCGAGGTGGCCGAGAGGAGCGGCCTAGAGAGCAAAAAAGGAGCAACGAGAAGAACTGGGAGGGCCGGGGTCCGCACCTGACTCGAGGTTCCGGACCGCGGCGCGGAGCTCCGCCCGCTCGGCGACGGAAGGCGCAGGGGAGTCGCCCGGCCGCGCCGCCTCCAGGCGGGCGCTGTGGCGAGAGGACGTCACCGGCGTCGAGGTGGAGCGGGGCCTCCTGGCGTACGCCACCGTCGGAGGGGGGTGCGCGGAGGCCGGGGAGGAGACGTCCACCGCCACCGAGGCGTCAGGGGAATCTGGCGAGGCGAGGTGGGAGCCGGATGGCACCGGCGCGGGGTGTGGATCGGACGGCCCCAGAGACGCCCTGACCGCGGCCCCCGAGGGTGGAGGAGACGGGGCAGGGGCGACGGGCTCCCCAACACCGCCAACCCCGGAAGACACCGGAGAAGGCGAGCCGGCGGAGGGCGTGGGCCCAGCCCCTGGCGGCGCGAGGCAGCGGGCAGAGGCGGCGCCGGGGGAGCGGGGCGATGATGGAGGGGCGACGAGGAGGCTCACGCTGGAGATGTCGCCGGTCGACGCCGACGGAGACGGGGAGGGAGCCAGCGGGGTGGCCAGGCGGAGGGCCACCGCGAGATCGGCGGCCGACACACGGGTACACCCCGACCCCGACCCGCCCCGACCAGTGGGAGGGTTGGGGGGGTCCCGAGACGGGGAGCGAGAGTGCTCCGACTCATCCTCATCCTCGGCAGGGTCGTCGAAGCGGGAGGAGCACGAGCGGCGGTGGTGGGAGTCGTCAGCATCAGCAGGGCCCCCCCATGAGGCTGCCAGCAGAGAGGCGGGGGCGGCCGACGTGGGACGGAGGCTCGGGGCCGATCTTGAGGTCGTAGCCGTCATCGTTGAAGAAGACACGGATCGTGACGTGGAGCTTGGAGGAGTCCAGGCATTTCACCTTAACCCGGACCTCCTCCTCCTTGCGCAGGGAGAGCTCGTCAACCACCACCACCCTGCCCAGGATCTTGGACATACTGCGGATGACCCACTCGGACCGGGCAACATCAGGGAGGCCGGAGATGAGGAGCCAAGCCGTGTCCAGGGTAGCGACGGCTCTGGGATCCCACTGCGGCTCATAGATGTTCACCACGATGTCGTTGAGAGCCAGGGTGATGTTGTTGCTGCGCGTGCAGAAGCCCATGCTCATCGCGTCAGGGAAGACCACTGAGAAGGCGCTGGGAGCCATGGGTGTCACCTGCCAGTCCCACGTGCATCTGCACAAGTGGTTGAGCTCAGCCTTAATCAGCTCCGGGGTGGCGACGGCATCGCCCACAACCATCACCAAAGCCAACAGTGAGGGGGATGGCGGGGCGAGCTCGGGCACCTCGATGTGGAAGAAGGCCAAGTCCTCGATGCCGTGCCCATACATCATGAGCTCCTCAGTCACCGGGCGGTCCGGACAGAGAATCGCGGGGTGCCCGGTATCCTTGCACAGGTAGCACGTCGGTGGGTTGGGTCACGCCACCTGGAAGTGTTCGGTCAAGCCGCAGTTGAAGCACGGCTGGACCACGGCCAAGGCGGTGGTACCCGAGGGAGGAGCCGCGATAGCGGTGGAGGCGGCGGCTTGGGGGCGCGGAGGGCCCTTCTTCTTCTTCTTCTTGGATCCCGGGCGTCCCCGGTTGCCGTTGCCGCCGTTGGACGGCGGAAACACAGCCTGGGAGCGGGGGGCTGGTAGCGGCGGGAGGGAGGGGCGTCGGCGTCGTTGTTGGTGGGAAGCGGGCGGGGCGGCGAAGGGGACCGGACCCGGCGACGGGTCGGCGAGGGGGACCGACGCCGAGGGGGCGGCCGAGCCTCCCGGGCCGGAGACCGGCCTCGGTTACGCGACTCCCCCCGCGGAGAAGAGCGGCGTGAGGGCGAGCGGGAGCGTCGGTCGCCGCAGGCCGGGGAGCGGCGCGAGGGGCGAGAAGGCGAGAGGCGGGTCTCGCGCGCCGGAGAGGACCGCGCCGGCCGGGAGGAGAGCTGCTTCCGCAGGTCCTCCTCGCGCCGGCGGCCGTCGGGGGAGGGTGTGGGGGGTCGCGGCGGTCGTCCGCCCGACGCTTGGGGCGCCCCGCGTCGTCCCCCCATTCTCGAGGCATGGGTGGCGCGGAGGGGGAAGGAGGCGAGGGAGGGCCGGTGGCGCCGGCGAGGGGGAGTCGAGGCGGGACGACATCGGCCGAGGGGACGAGGCAGGGAGCAGGCGGCGCGGGGGTGGGGAGGAGTGGAGGGCGAGGGAACCCTAGCGGTGGCCAAATGGACCGTCGCGGTGGGCCTGCGGTCGCCTTGAGGCGAGGTTGGGCCAGGCGGGGCCCATCCTGCCTGCCAAGGCGGCCCACCCAAGCCACCGAGGTCGGTCGCCCTTGGGCGGCACCCACAGCTGCCGTCCCGAGAGGGGGCCCAGGAACCAGGTCCGTGGGCCGGCCCAATATCACCGCGGCCCGAAACGTCCGCCCCGGAGTGACCAGGCGGGCCGCTAGGGTTTCCCCGAGCACCACCGCGGTGGCCGCCGGCGGGGGCGTACGGGGGCGGCGAGGGGGAGGCGGGCCGGAGGTACGGCCGTGGGGATGGGGTCCGGCGAGCCGACCGGAGGGGAGGAAGGGGCGGAAGGGGTTCCGGCAAGGAGGGGCCGGAGCGAGCACGGGCGGGGACGCCGGGGTCGGGCCGGCCGGTGCAGGCGAGGTCGGAGCCGAGGGGAGACCGGCGTCGGGCGTGGGCTTCCAGGAGGCGAGCGCCGAGCCACGGTCAGCGCGGCCGGCAACTCCCCAGCTGCCAGCGCGACGCCGCCGGGGGGGTAGCCCAGACCCAAAGGCAGAGCCTTTCGTCACCCGAGCCGGGGAGGCGGGCGGGGGGAGATGCCGGCGCCGACCCGACCCACGGGCGGCCGATCCCCCACCCCTGGGAGAAGGGCCACTGGCGCCTTGGGGGGGACCCGATCCCGGCAAACGACGGGGCGGCCGGCAGCCAAGTCGTCGGCCTCGGCGATGTCAGCCCACAGCTGCCGTGGCGAGCCAGTAGGGGGCGGCGAGGAGGGGGCGGACGCCGGCGGGGGGGGGGGGGGGGGGGGGAAGGCTCGAGGGCGGGGACGGCGGAGGGGGCGGCCACGGCGCCCGCGCTGTCGGGGGCGTCGCCAGTCGCCAGAGCGTCCTCCATCCAGAGGTCTTTCACCTGACCGTGACGAAGATGAACGAAGACGAAAGAGGGGATGCCTTCCGGGACATCCCCAAGCTTAGGCTCTTGGTTATCCTTGAATATCTTGGGGTGCCATGGGCATCCCCAAGCTTAGGCTCTTTGACACTCCTTATTCCATAGTCCATCGAATCTTTACCCAAAACTTGAAAACTTCACAACACAAAACTTAACAGAAAACTCGTAAGCTCCGTTAGTATAAGAAAATAAAACCGCCACTTAGGTAATGTAATGAACTCATTCTAAATTCATATTGGTGTAATATATACTGTACTCCAACTTATCTATGGCTCATACCCTCCGATACTACTCATAGATTCATCAAAATAAGCAAACAACACATAGAAAACAGAATCTGTCAAAAACAGAACAGTCTGTAGTAATATGTATCAAACATATACTTCTGGAACTCCAAAAATCCTACCAAATTAGGAAGTCCTAAGCAATTCGTGTACCAATCCATAGCAAAAAGAATCAGATCAAAAGTAAGTTCCTGTGAATTAACAAAACTAATTTACTGGGTGCAAAAGTTTCTGATTTTCAGCAGGATCAACACAACTATCACCGTAAGCCATCCTAAAGGTCTTACTTGGCACTTTATTGAAACAAAAGCTATACAACATGATTAATACTGTAGCATAATCATGTGAACACATAAAAACAGTAAGGATAAATATTGGGTTGTCTCCCAACAAGCGCTTTTCTTTAATGCCTTTCTAGCTAGGCATGATGATTATAATGATGCTCACATAAAAGATAAGAATTGAAACGTAACGGGATCATCATGAAGCACATGACTAGCACTTTTAAGCCTAACCCACTTCCTATGTATAGGTATTTTGTGAGCAAAGAACTTATGGGAACAATAATCAACTTGCATAGGAAGGTAAAACAAGCATAACTTCAAGATTTTAAGCACATAGAGAGGAAACTTGACATTAATGCAATTCCTACAAGCATATATTCCTCCCTCATAATAATTTTTACTAGCATCATGAACGAATTCAACAATATAACCAGCACCTAAAGCATTCTTTTCATGATCTACTAGCATAGAAAATTTACTACTCTCCACATAAGCAAAAATTTTCTCATTCGGAATAGTGGGAGTATCATAAGAGACTTGAACACTAAAAATTGTTTCCACATTAAAAGAGTAATGTTCAGAGAAAGGGTAATCATAATCATGACAAGATTTGTAAATATAATCATCACTACTTTTTATAGCATAAGTTTAATCACAATAATCATCATAAGTAGCAACTTCGTTCTCATCATAATCGATTGAAACCTCTCCCAAGATAGTGGAATCACTAAATAAAGTTGACACTCTTCCAAATCCACTTTCGTATTCATCACAATAAAATTCAACATCCTCCAAAATAGTGGGATCACTACTTCCTAAAGTTGACTCTCTTCCGAACCCACTTTCATCAATATAATCATCATAGGTAGGAGGCATGCTATAATCATAACAACCTTGCATATCAAAACTTGGGATGCTAAAAATATCATCTTCATTAAACATAGCATCCCCAAGCTTGGGACAAACATTAATTCCAGCAAATATATTCTCAAATATTTCATCCCAATCAAACATAGCTTCCCCAAGCTTGGGCCCTTTCATATCATAAGCATAATCACTCTCATCATTAAAAATATGGATAGCACCAATAGTATAGCAATTATCATCATCACAAGTAGTAGTAGGAGCAACATCATTTGGGAGGGATACCTTTTTACAAGTAGTACTAGAGAACCTAGGCACGATTGCCCTCCGTCGCACCTTCGGGGCGATCGAACTTTCGCAATGGGATGAATTACTTGAATGCATTGCCCTTCATCCTCCTTCTCTGGAACCAGATTCGCTCTCTTGGCACCTCGAGCCAAGTGGTAGATTTTCGACTAGATCCCTGTACCAGGCGATTGTGCCTACTCCTGGTCCAATGGAGCTCACGGTGCTCTAGGAGATCAAACTCCCCCTAAAGATCCGTATTTTTTTATGGCAATGGGTTAGAGGACGCCTCCCCTCGGGCACTGAGGTCCATAAGCGTAATGGACCTGGGGATGGTCTATGTCCCATTTGTCTGGTTCCGGAAGATTGCAACCACATCTTCTTCCGGTGCCCGGCAGCGCAGTTCTTATGGAGCTGCTTCCGGGAGGTAGTTGGGGGCACATGGTGCCATGACAACCTCCCGGATTTGTTCGGGGAGGTCCTCCAACTCCTCGGGACTAGGCGCGCCCCTATTTGGGTCGCGCTAGGTACCCTTGCCTGGTCCCTTTGGTGTACCCGCAATAAATTAGTCGTCGAACGAGTGATTCCGTCCCGTGTGACTGATGTGATCTACAAAATGTGTGGCTTCTTGCAGTGCTAGAGACCGCTTAGTAAGCGGAGCGATCGAGGCGTCATCGACAACATCATGGCGGGTCTTCGCGCCTCGGCTGCGTCTTTTGCTCCTCCCCCGCCGCCCCCCGCCCCCTCCTGATCCAGATTAGTGTCTCCTAGTAGTCTTATTTGGGGCTTGTCTTGCTATGCCCCCAGCATGATTCTATGACTTTTGTACTTGTAACTTTGTGTTGGATGCTTTGTGTTGGATGCTTGGTGGTATGCTTTATAATATAAAGCGGGGGGAGACCCTTTTTCTATTTTTACCTTTGTTGCTCCTTCTTTTCTTTATGTAATTGGCAATATAAGGATTTTCAATGCAATTCACCGCACAATACGTATAAATTTCTTCTATATCAAAATGAAGAATTCTATCAAGGGAAAATTCTGGAATAATCTTAGTTATACGTTTTATTTCTTCATAACCCAAGAGCAAACTAAGCTCATTATGATGTGCAAGGGAAATCAAGTCATCACAATTTTTGGACACGATACGATCATGAAACAATTTGCATTGGGTACTAAAATGATCACGTTCATTGCAAAGTTCACAAGTATGGCTAAGAAAAAAAATAAATTTTCAACACATGCATCTAGCCTTTCTTGCAACCATTTAGTTTCTAAGTACTTATGTGTCGGTGTACTAAAGTAGGGGTACCTTAGTATCCCGAACTTGTGCACGGGCAGTCGCAGCGTCCCGCGGCAAGGTTTGCCGGGCATCCGCCAAGATCCTCCACTATTCCTATTTACTGCCATTCAAGAACAAAGTGTTAGCTGAGAAGATAGAACCCCGGCAAGAGGAGCTTGCCGGGAAGGACAAGACCCCCGGCAAGAGGAGCTTGTCGGGAAGGCCAACCAAGACCCAACGAGCGGCAAGCTCGCGGGTGCGATGAGACAGCGACCACGGCAAGGCGCGTGCCGCGGCGAAGCCACCACTCTGCATCCAAGCTCCAGCACATCCAACGACGTGTCGCCGCAGGATCACTCCTGGTGCACGTGGCGGGTAGCTGTGCAGCCAAGCGGTGCGAGGTGGAAAGTGAAGATGACAAGGAGGCCATCGTGGCGATCGGTGGCGCCCCTAACGGTCGTTTCTTACACTGTTTGGGCGACCGGACGGGCATTAAATGCCCTTGTCCCCTGCCGTCAGAGTTAGGTAGGGGGCACTGTTGATAGCGGTTGTACCAACCCCCGTTTTTACTTATTTACCCCTCTCTCTATGCTGCCACTTGTCTGTGACCCCTTTAGACTATAAAAAGGAGGCCCATGCGCACGTAGAAGAGGTTCGACTCATTCGAAAGTACAACACACCTACGCTCTTGAACAAGAACAGAATAGAAACACAAAGCAGTAGTAGGAGTTTTATCTCTCCAGAGAGCTCCAAAGCTGGGTAAAATCCCTCGCGTGCTTTGCCTCGATCTGCTCTTCGCGCGCCCTCCGCTCCCTTGCCAGACCGAAAAGGGCCCCTGCCCCATAGGTGTTCGTTTCCCACGACATCTTTGGCGCGCCAGGTAGGGGGGCGTCGAGGTCGTGCGTATCTGATCCGGCGTCTGCGCGCGCTACATCAACATCTTCATCGACATGCCACCGAAGAAGAAGACTTCGGAGGTGGCCGCTCTGTCTACGACTATCCTGCCGCCACCGGAGCAAACGGGCAGTGGGGTAGACGCCGGCGGAGGAGCGGGTGCCCCGCAAGGTTCAGCATCTGTACATCCACCGCACCCTTCCCAGGAGGTGCAGGATCGACAACGCCACGGTGCTCCTAGCACCGTGCTCGCATTGGAACAAGGCCAAGCTGGTGGGTCGCGGGACGCTCAAGGCCAACGTACGCGTCAACACGCTGGCACGAGCGCAGTGCGGTCGCCTGGACGAGATGTCGCTCCTTCTAACACTGTTAGAAGTTTGAGCATATCTCGCACCTCGCATCGCTCGCCACCACCACCCAACACTCCAGAGGAAGCGCTGGCCCGAGCCCAGCTGCTTCTAGATTACCCTCCAGCGCCAGACAAGATCGACGACTGGAGGGCCGCCATTCAGAGCCTCATCGGCTTCGCCAACGGCGACAAGCCCCGGCAACCGAGCACATCGAAGCCCCGGCAAGACGCCCAGGCGCAAGCCGACGCCGACAAGACCGCTGGGGGTGCCACCACCGTGCACTCCCCGCCTCGAAGGCCAAGATCGCCAACTCGCCGGGCCAACCTCGACACCGACTCCACCACGTCGTCGGACCCGCGAGCTCGCCGCGATCAACGCCAAGTTCTCCAAGAACGACGACACGAAGACGCTCGCACTCGCATCGAGCGTCAAAGAGAAGCGCGACGTCAATCTGACCAGCGCGCTGGGCCAACTGTCGATATGCATGCGCCAGGGGAACCAGGCGACTTGCCGTACGCGGTAGGTTGCCCTGCGTTCACCCATGAGCTGCGGCAGGTCCAGTGGCCCTGTACCAAGAACTTCAAGCCAGACGTGCCCGAGAAGTACGATGGCAGGATACATCCGTCCGAGTTCCTCAGCGTCTACACCATCGCGGTGCAGGTTGCCGGGGGGGCGCGACGAGAAGATCCTCGCCAACTACTTCCCGCTGGTGCTCAAGCCCAACGTCAGATCTTGGCTCATGCACTTGCCGGACAACTCCATCTCTTCGTGGGCGGACCTGTGCCATCAGTTTGTCGGCGCCTTCACAGGCGGCCACAAACCCCATGGCCAGGAGAGCGATCTTCATCTGCTCGCCCAGAAGGAAGGAGAACCCCTGCGCAAGTATATACAGAGATTCAGTCAGGTGCAGCACAACATCCCGGACGTCCACCCTGCCACGGTTATCAGCGCGTTCCATCAGAACGTGCGTAACCGCAGGATGAGGGAGGAGATGGCGATGTGCAAAATCAGAGATGTCAGCGAGCTGTATGCTCTGGCCGACAAGTGCGCACGGGCTGAAGAGGGGAGGAGACTCCCCGGAGAGAACGCAGGAGCAGAAGGATCTGACAGTGAGGACGCCCCTCCGGCAAAGAAGAACCGGAGGCGAAATAACAGAAAGAGGAAGGCTAAGGATGTGCTAGTTGTTGAGCAGTCCGGCAACGGAGGCGGCGCCGACAAGGCCAAAGCTGGTGACTCCGGCGAGGCTGTGGTGGCCGCCGACAAGCAGGACGGCTCCGGCAAGCAGTACTGCAAGATCCACCGCACCAAGGGCCATGACCTCCAGGCCTGCAAGAAGGTTGAGCAGCTTGTTGAGCTACAGAAAGCTGAGTATGAGCGCCGCGACAAGGAGAAGGCCCAGGAAGGTGGCGGAGGATCCGGCAAGAAGCGTCCCGCCCGGGGAGGGCGCCGCGGCAAGGCCAAGCAGCGCCAAGGAGATAGGCCTCCCCGTGGCCGCGACAAAGACGAAGACGAAGATGAAGATGATGAGATGGAGGAGGATGAGACTGACGAGCAGGAGTTCCAGAAGGCAACAGAGGTGTTGTGCGTCGACGGCGGTGCTTCTCTGCACACTTCGCACCGCCAACTCAAACAATGGGTGCGGGAAGTGAACGCAGCAGAACCGTCCGTTGAATCGCGCAAGCCCCTGAAGTGGTCCAGCACGCCCATCATCTTTGATGTTGAGGATCACCCTGATCGCATCACTGCGGTCGGGTGCTTGCCGATGTTGGTTTCGCCAACCATCCGCAACCTCAAGGTTACAAAGATGTTGGTTGACGGCGGGGCCGGCCTAAATCTGATCTCCTCCGCAGTGCTCAAGAAGCTCCAGATCCCCGACAGCGAACTCGAAGAGACTGGAACCTTTCAAGGAATCAACCCGGGAAGGAGCAAGCCGAAGGGGAAGATTACGCTGCCAGTAACGTTTGGCAGCGAGCTGAATTTCAGGACAAAGAGAGTCAGATTTGACGTTGCTGATTTCCCATTGCCCTACAATGGGATACTTGGCCGTCCAGTGCTTGCCAAGTTCATGGCAGCCTCTCGCTACGCTTACAATGTGCTCAAGATGCCTGGTCCGATAAGTGTTATTTCTGTCCATGGCGACAAGAAAGATGCACTTATCTGTACACACAAGATCTACCGGGAAGCAGCAGCCGCAGCAGAACGCAAACCACTTGCCGCTGAAGCTCCCGGGGGGAAGAAGAAGACCAAGTCCGGCAAGAGTAGCACTGATGCCACTCCGGCAAGCGCACCTCTTCGGAGTGCTGCGCTACCGTCGAGGACGCACCATCGAGCTCCACCGGCAAGTGCAAGAAGGCAAAGACAGCTTCACCAGAGACCAAGAAAGTGGCCGCCAAGGAGGACGACACTGGTGGTACCTTCACCATCAGTGCCACGCTTGACCCTAAATAGGAAAGCGCGCTCGTTGCTTTCCTGCGGGCGAATGTCGATGTGTTTGCATGGTAACCATCTGACATCCCCGGTGTTCCCAGGAAAGTAATTGAGCACCACCTTGCCGTCTGCCCTCACGCGCGGCCCGTCAAGCAAAGAGTCAGAAAACAAGCAGTAGAACGCCAAGAGTTCATTGCTGAAGAGATCAAGAAATTGGAAGCAGCAGGCCTGGTCCGAGGAGTACTCCATCCAACGTGGTTAGCCAATCCAGTAGTCGTGCGCAAAGCAAACGGGAAGTGGAGGCTTTGTATTGACTTCACTGATGTTAATAAAGCTTGTCCCAAGGATCCATTTCCCTTGCCGCGCATTGACCAAATTGTCGACTCCACGGCAGGATGTGACCTGCTTTCATTCCTTGATGCATATTCAGGATATCATCAGATCTTCATGGCTGAAGAGGATGAAGAGAAAACCGCATTCATTACTCCATGTGGCACGTACTGCTTTGTACGGATGCCTTTCGGACTAAAGAATGCTGGTTCAACATTCGCAAGAGTGGTTAGTCATGCTTTTGAGCCACAGCTGCACAGAAATGTAGAATCTTACATGGATGACATAGTGGTCAAGAGCAAGGACAAAGAAACTCTGATCCAAGATTTGGACGAGACTTTTGCAAATCTGCGCAAGATCAATCTCAAGTTGAACCTCGAGAAGTGCGTGTTTGGAGTTCCTTCCGGCAAGCTTCTCGGGTTCTTTGTGTCCTAGAGGGGGATTGAAGCCAATCCCGACAATATCAAGGCCATCGAGCAAATCGAAGCACCGAAGCGAGTCATGGACGTACGAAGGCTTGCCGGCTGCGTTGCTGCTCTCAGTAGGTTCATCTCTAAGTCTGCTGAGCGCGCTCTGCCGTTTTTAAAATTTTTGAAAAAGGCAGGTCCAATGAAGTGGACTCCCGAAGCGGAGGCTGCGCTGCAGGACTTGAAGAGATACCTATCCTCCACTCCAATACTTGTCGCACCTAAGCCACAAGAGAAGTTGCTACTATATCTGGCGGCAACGAATCAAGTGGTTAGTGCTGCGTTAGTAGCGGAGAGGGAGGCAGATGATGAGCCAGCGACCGCGACAAGCGAATCCAGCGACAAGCAGGGGGCTTCCTTGACAAGCTCTGGTCCCGACAAGGATGGATCTGCGCGGCCACAAGAAGAGAAACATAAGAAGATGGTGCAGCGCCTAGTTTACTTTGTCAGTTCCCTTCTGCAGGGGGCTAGATCAAGGTACTCTGATGTGTAGAAGTTGCTTTTCAGCCTTCTCATGGCCTCGAGGAAGCTACGCCATTACTTTCAAGCACATGCGATCACAATGGTCACTCGCTTTCCGTTGAAGAGGATATTGCAGAATCCAGAAGCAACAGGCAGGATTGTCGAGTGGGCACTAGAATTGTCAAGCTTTGGCCTCAAGTTTGAAAGTACTTCAACTATTCAGAGCCGAGCATTGGCAGAATTCATAGCAGAATGGACGCCAACACCTGATGAAGAAACTCCGGAGAGGAGCATCCCCGTCAAGGAAGCAAGCAAAGAATGGATCATGTACTTTGATGGTGCCTTCTCGCTGCAAGGCGCCGGTGCGGGCGTACTACTCGTCGCACCCACCGGAGAGCACCTCAAGTACGTGGTCCAAATGCACTTTCCCAAGGAGCAAGCAACAAACAATACTGCAGAGTATGAAGGCTTGCTTGCTGGACTCAGGATCGCGACAGACCTTGGGATCAGGAAGCTTATTGTCAGGGGTGACTCACAGCTTGTCGTCCGTCAAGTGAACAAAGATTATCAGAGTCCGTTGATGGAAGCCTACATTGATGAAGTGAGGAAGCTAGAAGAACATTTTGAGGGCCTGCAGATGGAACACGTTCCAAGGGCTCAGAATGACATTGCAGACGGCCTCTCAAAATGCGCCGCACTCAAGTTACCTGTGGAACCAGGAATTTTTGTGCTCAAGCTGACTCAACCATCTGTAACACCGTCAACTGGACAGAGCAAGAAGAGGAAGTTGGTTACTGGCGACTACTTTCCGGCAGAGCTCCCCGAAGCCGCCATCAAGAAGGTCCCCAAGATCAACACAAAGAGTGCTGAGGAGCAGTCTGCTCCGGCAAGCCCTAGGGCTTGTTTCGTTGAAGCAGACGCTCCCGACAAGCTGTGTCCCGACACGCTTGCCGGGGAACATCACGCTCCGGCTGAATCACAGATCCTTGCCGTAGAAGCAGATGTTCCCGCAGCAGCATTTGCGCCTTTAGTCCTCGTCTTTGAGCCACAAGCTCCGGCATGGGCACAGCAGATCGTCCATTTCCTTCAGACAGGAGAACTTCCCGAAGAGCAAGAAGAAGCGGAAAGAGTAGCCCGGCAATCGAGTATGTACCAGTTTGTCGATGACATACTGTACAGAAGAAGATTCAACGGAGTGAAATTGAAGTGCATTTCCCGGGAAGATGGACAGGAGCTGTTGGCGGAGATACATGGAGGCATATGTGGTCACCACATTGGCACAAGAGCACTTGCCGGCAAAGCCTTCTGGCAAGGTTTCTTCTGGCCGACAGTCCTCCAGGATGCAACTGCACAAGTAACCAAGTGTGAAGCGTGCCAGTTCCACTCCAAGCAGATACATCAACCAGCTCAAGCTCTCCAAACAATCCCTTTATCCTGGCCATTTTCGGTCTGGGGGCTCGACATCCTCGGCCCCTTTCCCCGAGCTGTCGGGGGCTTTGAGTACTTGTACATTGCAATCGACAAGTTCACAAAGTGGCCTGAAGTGGAAGCAGTGAGGAAGGTGACAGCACAGTCAGCGGTCAAGTTCTTCAGGTCAATTGTTTGCCATTTCGGAGTCCCTAACAGGATCATCACCGACAATGGCACACAATTCACGAGCCGCACCTTCATGCAGTACGTCCAAGATCTTGGCGCCAAGATCTGCTTCGCTTCTGTTGCTCACCCGAGAAGCAACGGTCAAGCGGAGAGGGCAAACGCTGAAGCGCTGCGCGGGCTCAAGACCAGAACTTTCGACAGGCTACGCAAGTGCGGAACAAATTGGATCGAGGAGCTGCCAGTGGTTCTTTGGTCGATCAGGACGACGCCAAATCGAGCCACTAGCCAGACACCTTTTGCTCTAGTCTATGGAGCAGAAGCAGTTCCCCCCACAGAACTCGTATACGGATCGCCTCGAGTGCTCGGTTATGATGAGCTTGAGCAAGAGCAGCTGCGGCAAGATGACGCGCTGCTCCTCGAGGAAGATCGTCTTCAGGCTGCTGTACGAGCTGCTCATTACCAGCAAGCTTTGCGTCGCTACCATAGCCGCAAAGTTAATGCCAGAAGCTTCGAGGAAGGCGACCTTGTTCTTCGGCGCGTTCAATCCGCCAAGAATTCCAACAAGTTGACGCTGAAGTGGGAAGGCCCTTATCGGGTGAAACGAGTCACTAGGCCCGGCGCTGTCCGCCTTGAGACCGAAGATGGCTTTCCGGTGAGCAATTCCTGGAACATAGAGCATCTTCGCAAGTTTTACCCATAAGGCGCGGTTGCCGGAATCTGTTCCGGCAACCACCTTTTGTACAAGCTTTGCCGCTGTTGCATGTAACCCTTTGTACAAAGCCGGGCGCAGATCCCGTGCATAAATAAAGTTCATGTGTGCTTCGCACTTCTTGTCAAATTTCATGCATTCTTTCTTTTTTGCATGTTTTATCTGACACTTTGTGCAGCACTTACCCCCGGTAAGCAATAACGAGCCTTAAGGCCCCATACCATTATTTTCCCTTCTTTCTTTTTCTCAAAAAAAAGGTCCCTTCGCCCACAAGTTCACGGGGGGAGGAGAGGATAAAGGTGTGGACCGGGCGTCGTTCAAAGAAGTCTGGCCTTGCCGGGACACAGACGACAGAAAAGCTAAGTTGCCAAAGTTTGAGCACAGCCAGTTTTAAAATTTTAAGTTATATTCCTTGAACGACCGTGCCTTGTATGGAAAACCTGTGCGCGGAGGAACCGGCTCGTGGCTAAGTTGCGCCCTTACTTTGTTTCGAGTCCGCTCAACAATGAAAGTGTGCTGCGACTAGTCCCGACAAGGTTTCTTGCCGGAGGCAACACCGCCAGCAGGCTGCTGATGTTCCGCACTCAGCGCTCACGGCAAGTGTGCTTGCGCCGGCAAGTTCCCTAAAAGCGTAGGGCAAAAACATACAAGGGATGGAATCAAGTAAAGGAAGTAACATAGCAGATAGTGCCCAGAATAGAGTTATATTACAAAAATAGCTTGTTGCGGCACTGACTAAATTGTTCTCATGACTTAAACAAACAGCGACAAGGAAAGGAGAAGAAGGATGGCCTAATCCACACGCTCGCCGTCAACCCTCCTGACCTCATTCACCTTGTCCACGATGGGTGCGACAATGGCTTTGAGTTCTTCAAGATGAGCACCCGCCGACAGCTTCTTGAGGACGCGGGTGAGGTCGAGGCCTGGGTTACGGAAGAGTATCTTCACCAACACCTTCTCCAAGACCTTGGCGCAGATTGCGCGCGACTCGTCCGCCAGCTTCTTCGGGATCCTTTCCCGGAGTTGCTGGAGCGCCGTCACCACGCCCTTGAAGAAAAGATTAAGCTTGGCGCTGGGCTGAAGGTTCTCATCGGTGGAGTACCCGAAGCCCGCCAAGTCCAGCTCCGCCAACTCCTCGTCGATGGCTGCAGCAATGTTGACGAGGCCCTCCGTCCAGAGCTCCACCGTGGCCTTGAAAGTGTTCTGAGTCTCGGCGGCCCTCGTCAGCAGCTCCTCGTTGCCCTTGACCTCTTTCTTCAAGTCATCCTCTCGCCTCTTGGCGACGTTTAGCGTCTCCGTCAAGGTGGCCAGCTTCAGCTCCAGATCAGCGCTCGAGTCCTTGGCGGCGTTCAGTTCCTTGATCTTCTCGGCGAGTTGAACTTGCAGATCGCCATGGGCAAGAGCATCCTTCTCGCGTTCGCGCTGGAGTGCGGCAAGCTCTTCATTCTTCCCTTTCATGTCCGCCTCCAGCTGCGTCACCTTCACCTCTAACTCCTTCTTGGCGGCCTCAGCAACCGCGGCGGCATCCTTTGCCTCTTTGAGTGCCCCGCCAAGTGATTGCTCCCGGACCTCGAGCTCCTCCTCGTGGCTGTCCAGATTGACCTTCTTCCGTGTCAATTCGCCTTCCCGCCTGGACAGCTCCTCGGCGGCGAGCCTCTGCTGCTCCTCGGCTTCAGCCTTCTCCAGGATGAACGCCTTCTTCGCCTCGTCAAGTTGCGCCCTTTCCTCCGCAATGGATCGAAGGGCCTCCTGGTTGCGGCTCTTGAGCTCCTCCGCATGCTTCTCTATGTCAACTCCCGCCCGCGCGACAAGCGCTTCCCGGGACTCAAGCTTCGCTTGCCGGGCGCGGTAGAGTGACACCAGCTTTCGGAGCAACTGCTCCTCTTCAGACTCGCCGCTGCTGCTGCTTGGCGCGTCAACCACTGCCAGCCCGGCAGAGGCGAGTACTTCTCCATCAAACTCCTCTCCTTCAACCGGCGCCCTGGAGCTCGATGCCCAGGGAAGCTTGATGTATACGCCCTCGCCGGCCTTCAAGTATGCGCCTGGCTGGGGCTCCTCGGAGCCCGGCGCTGCATCAGCGGCGGAGGGGTCGGCGGACGGTGCAGCGCCTTGTGCTCCTACGCCCTCCGGGTCGTCAGTGCGATCGCCGGACCCCTCGCCGGCTCCTGCGCTAGCAGCCTTGGCGGCTTCCTTGTCGGCGGGTTCATCAGCGCCGGCCTCTTCCTCGCCAGCGGCGGCATCTTCAGTGCTGCCGCGTGCGCCTTCCTCACCGGTGGCCTCGGTCTCCATCGGGTCTGCGAGAGGGGGATCTGAAGATAGGAAGAGAAAGGAAAAGTCAAGCAAATATCCAAAAAACAAGAAAGAAGATCAGAAGAAGAACCCAAGGGTAGATTTCCGACAAGAAAGGTTACCTGTGCTGGGCTCTGTGACCATGGGTTCCTCCACCAAGGGCTCACTGGTTCTGTCCCTTGCCGGGGACCTCTCCCTTGCCGGGGAGCGCTCCCTTGTCGGGGAATCGCCCCTTGGCGGCGTAGTCGAAGCGGACAGCACCTCCGGGGCGGTTTCTGATTGCCCCTGATGGGCCTGCTCTGCTCCTACATGAATGAATCAGCAATCAAGATGTCAACAAAAGAAGAAGCACCCATGCGCGCCCCACAACAGGAAGTGAACCAAACACTTACGCTGGGGGCTGTGCTGGGGGCTGCTGCGAGGAGAAGGAACCGGGTCCGTCAAGGTGGTCTCGGACGTGTCTTCTGCCGTCACAACAGGATCGTCCTCGATGACAACCACGGGGACCTTGGCCCTCTTCGCCGCTCTCTCGGCCAGAGTCCTGAAATAGAACAGGGATTCAGAGAGAAGCAAATCAGATGCAAAACAAGCAACAACAAAGATTGAAGAAATACAAGTACAGTAAGAAGAAAGCCTTACTCCTCCTCCTCTTCTTCCTCCTTGTCGGAGCTCAGCGCAGAGAGGTCGAAGTCTGGTACCCTTTCTGCGCGGCGAGGCGGAGGAGTGGGCTCCCTTGGACGTTTGCCGGGAGCTGCGGCAGGATCGGGTGTGGCAGCCTGGGAAGACCCCGCCTCGGTTGCCGGTGCGGCCTGAGATGCTCCTGCGGCAACCGTACTTGCCGCGGTGGAGCGCATCCCACAACGCTGCAGCTGTTGGCCTGCTTGCCGCCCTGCTGGATCTCCAACTCGACGGAGGCGCCTTCTTGGTTGGAATTGGGGCTGCGCTGGGGGCTCCTCCTGCGGCAAGCTGCTCGAGGACGGCTGGCCGCTCACGCCCCCGGCGGGCTCGCTCGCTTCGGCCTCGGGCTCCCCCTCGCCAACGACCTCTCCGGCAAGGTCCTCCCGGTCGGCAAGGCTTGCCGCCTCGGCCGCCTCTGCCTCCTCCAACGTGAAGCCAAACTCGCCCGCGGCGGCGGCTGCCGCCGCCTCTTCGGCCCTGGTGGCGATGTACCGCATCTCGTCGTCGGTGGTGTCACGGGTGAGGAGCCTCTGCTTGTCGGAGTTGACTGCTACCTCCGTCAAGCCATCGAAGAATTGCCGCACGACGTCGTCGGCGGGCTCTATCCAAGTTGCGCTTATCCCGTGCGAGTCGCACTCTGGCATCATTGCGCAGATGCGATCGCGCTGGGAGTTGTTGCACAACGGGATGACGCCCTGCGGCAACCTGAACCACTCTGGATGGTTGGCGTCATGCTTGAACAGCTCCCTCAGCATCCCGTCAAGCTCCAGAACCGTGAAGTTGAAGTTGAGGCCTGGACGCAGCCTCATGATATCCGCCGGACCGCCAAACATCCAGGAAGGCCTCCCCCTCTTCTGCAGAGGGGCGATGCGACGGCGAAGGAAATCCGCGCCAACTGCCCCTGCTGTGAGCCCGGCAAGCCTGAGCCGGAGGATTCGGGTGGTGGCAATCTTCAGCTTGGCGTTGTCCGGCGACAAAGCGCTCCAGTCGCCGCCACGCACTACTCGGGTCTGGCGCAGGTTGGTGAATGGCTGCGGGTTGGCGTCAACGATCCAGCACCACTCCGCCCTCCACTCATCCCACTTGCTGCGGAGCTCGCCCGTCAAGTACACCTCCTTCATGCCGATCCGTGAGGTCCAGGCGATTCCGCCAGCCAGTGGCTCCCCTTTCTCGGCCCGGGGGGTGAAATAATGACGAAAAAGAGCGACATTCGGGAGGATGCCAACGAAGTTCTCACAGAGGTGTGCGAAAACCGCCATTGTCAGAACGGCGTTGGGGGTGAAATCAAGAAGATGAAACACGTAGGTATTCATGATGTCGCAGAGGAAATCGGATAAAGGTGGGCAGAGCCCGCAATAGAAGAACATAGGAAAGAAATGGTACCCTTTTGGGCACCGCTTCGATTTGGAAGCCTCAGCGGAAAGCACCGGCGTGCGCGGATGCGCTCGCGTCTGCTTCGACCAGAAGAGGTAAAATTCCTCCTGCAGCGCCTTCGGGGTGAGCTCGGGGGGGGGGGGGGGGGGGGGAAGCACTCGCTCCTTGCGCAGCGCCTCGAGCCGCAACGCCTCGGCCGACTTGGTGCTTGACTTTGAGCCCTTGCCGGTCTTCGGAGCCATGGCGGAAGCGGCGGGGGAGCGCGGAGGTGTTGAGGGTGACGGCGGCGACGGTCAGCGGAGCGCTGCTCTCTTTCGGCTTGTGAATCGGAGGGGAACGGCGGAGCTTTCGGAGGAAGGAACTGCAAGTGGCGAAGGTGGGGGGAACGGCCCTGTTTCCTCTGCTTATAAACAAGGGATGCGAACGTTACGCATTTCCTGAATTAAGAATTGCCCACGATCTCTCCCACGACGCTGCGATTGACGCGTGCCGTTACGGGAGGGCGCGGCGGGTACGGAGTCAGATTTAGTGTGGACCCAGGCCACGTGTGCCCGTGCCCTATTTTGGGCCTGGCCCAACAGCGCTCGGCTTCGGTCCGGCAAGGGAGCGGAGGGCGCGCGAAGAGCAGATCGAGGGGAAGCACGCGAGGGATTTTACCCAGCTTCGGAGCTCTCCGGAGATATAAAACTCCTACTGCTGTTTTGTGTTTCTATTCTGTTCTTGTTCAAGAGCGTAGGTGTGTTGTAGTTTCGAATGAGTCGAACCTCTTATACGTGCGCATGGGCCTCCTTTTTATAGTCTAAAGGGGTCACCGACAGGTGGCAGCCTAGAGAGAGGGGTAAATAAGTAAAAACGGGGGTTGGTACAACCGCTATCAACAGTGCCCCCTACCTAACTCTGACGGCAGGGGACAAGGGCATTTAATGCCCGTCCGGTCGCCCAAACAGTGTAAGAAACGACCGTTAGGGGCGCCACCGATCGCCACGATGGCCTCCTTGTCATCTTCACTTGCCACCTCGCACCGCTTGGCTGCACAGCTACCCGCCACGTGCACCAGGAGTGATCCTGCGGCGACACGTCGTTGGATGTGCTGGAGCTTGGACGCAGAGTGGTGGCTTCGCCGCGGCAAGCGCCTTGCCGTGGTCGCTGTCTCATCGCACCCGCAAGCTTGCCGCTTGCTGGGTCTTGGTTGGCCTTCCCGGCAAGCTCCTCCGCAAATGGATCCTTGGGACAAGCTTTATTAACATCAGTGAAGTCAATACAAAGCCTCCACTTCCCGTTTGCTTTGCGCACGACTACTGGATTGGCTAACCACGTTGGATGGAGTACTCCTCGGACCAGGCCTGCTGCTTCCAATTTCTTGATCTCTTCAGCAATGAACTCTTGGCGTTCTACTGCTTGTTTTCTGACTCTTTGCTTGACGGGCCGCGCGTGAGGGCAGACGGCAAGGTGGTGCTCAATTACTTTCCTGGGAACACCGGGGATGTCAGATGGTTACCATGCAAACACATCGACATTCGCCCGCAGGAAAGCAACGAGCGCGCTTTCCTATTTAGGGTCAAGCGTGGCACTGATGGTGAAGGTACCACCAGTGTCGTCCTCCTTGGCGGCCACTTTCTTGGTCTCTGGTGAAGCTGTCTTTGCCTTCTTGCACTTGCCGGTGGAGCTCGATGGTGCGTCCTCGACGGTAGCGCAGCACTCCGAAGAGGTGCGCTTGCCGGAGTGGGCATCAGTGCTACTCTTGCCGGACTTGGTCTTCTTCTTCCCCCCGGGAGCTTCAGCGGCAAGTGGTTTGCGTTCTGCTGCGGCTGCTGCTTCCCGGTAGATCTTGTGTGTACAGATAAGTGCATCTTTCTTGTCGCCATGGACAGAAATAACACTTATCGGACCAGGCATCTTGAGCACATTGTAAGCGTAGCGAGAGGCTGCCATGAACTTGGCAAGCACTGGACGGCCAAGTATCCCATTGTAGGGCAATGGGAAATCAGCAACGTCAAATCTGACTCTCTTTGTCCTGAAATTCAGCTCGCTGCCAAACGTTACTGGCAGCGTAATCTTCCCCTTCGGCTTGCTCCTTCCCGGGTTGATTCCTTGAAAGGTTCCAGTCTCTTCGAGTTCGCTGTCGGGGATCTGGAGCTTCTTGAGCACTGCGGAGGAGATCAGATTTAGGCCGGCCCCGCCGTCAACCAACATCTTTGTAACCTTGAGGTTGCGGATGGTTGGCGAAACCAACATCGGCAAGCACCCGACCGCAGTGATGCGATCAGGGTGATCCTCAACATCAAAGATGATGGGCGTGCTGGACCACTTCAGGGGCTTGCGCGATTCAACGGACGGTTCTGCTGCGTTCACTTCCCGCACCCATTGTTTGAGTTGGCGGTGCGAAGTGTGCAGAGAAGCACCGCCGTCGACGCACAACACCTCTGTTGCCTTCTGGAACTCCTGCTCGTCAGTCTCATCCTCCTCCATCTCATCATCTTCATCTTCGTCTTCGTCTTTGTCGCGGCCACGGGGAGGCCTATCTCCTTGGCGCTGCTTGGCCTTGCCGCGGCGCCCTCCCCGGGCGGGATGCTTCTTGCCGGATCCTCCGCCACCTTCCTGGGCCTTCTCCTTGTCGCGGCGCTCGTACTCAGCTTTCTGTAGCTCAACAAGCTGCTCAACCTTCTTGCAGGCCTGGAGGTCATGGCCCTTGGTGCGGTGGATCTTGCAGTACTGCTTGCCGGAGCCGTCCTGCTTGTCGGCGGCCACCACAGCCTCGCCGGAGTCACCAGCTTTGGCCTTGTCGGCGCCGCCTCCGTTGCCGGACTGCTCAACAACTAGCACATCCTTAGCCTTCCTCTTTCTGTTATTTCGCCTCCGGTTCTTCTTTGCCGGAGGGGCGTCCTCACTGTCAGATCCTTCTGCTCCTGCGTTCTCTCCGGGGAGTCTCCTCCCCTCTTCAGCCCGTGCGCACTTGTCGGCCAGAGCATACAGCTCGCTGACATCTCTGATTTTGCACATCGCCATCTCCTCCCTCATCCTGCGGTTACGCACGTTCTGATGGAACGCGCTGATAACCGTGGCAGGGTGGACGTCCGGGATGTTGTGCTGCACCTGACTGAATCTCTGTATATACTTGCGCAGGGGTTCTCCTTCCTTCTGGGCGAGCAGATGAAGATCGCTCTCCTGGCCATGGGGTTTGTGGCCGCCTGTGAAGGCGCCGACAAACTGATGGCACAGGTCCGCCCACGAAGAGATGGAGTTGTCCGGCAAGTGCATGAGCCAAGATCTGACGTTGGGCTTGAGCACCAGCGGGAAGTAGTTGGCGAGGATCTTCTCGTCGCGCCCCCCCGGCAACCTGCACCGCGATGGTGTAGACGCTGAGGAACTCGGACGGATGTATCCTGCCATCGTACTTCTCGGGCACGTCTGGCTTGAAGTTCTTGGTACAGGGCCACTGGACCTGCCGCAGCTCATGGGTGAACGCAGGGCAACCTACCGCGTACGGCAAGTCGCCTGGTTCCCCTGGCGCATGCATATCGACAGTTGGCCCAGCGCGCTGGTCAGATTGACGTCGCGCTTCTCTTTGACGCTCGATGCGAGTGCGAGCGTCTTCGTGTCGTCGTTCTTGGAGAACTTGGCGTTGATCGCGGCGAGCTCGCGGGTCCGACGACGTGGTGGAGTCGGTGTCGAGGTTGGCCCGGCGAGTTGGCGATCTTGGCCTTCGAGGCGGGGAGTGCACGGTGGTGGCACCCCCAGCGGTCTTGTCGGCGTCGGCTTGCGCCTGGGCGTCTTGCCGGGGCTTCGATGTGCTCGGTTGCCGGGGCTTGTCGCCGTTGGCGAAGCCGATGAGGCTCTGAATGGCGGCCCTCCAGTCGTCGATCTTGTCTGGCGCTGGAGGGTAATCTAGAAGCAGCTGGGCTCGGGCCAGCGCTTCCTCTGGAGTGTTGGGTGGTGGTGGCGAGCGATGCGAGGTGCGAGATACGCTCAAACTTCTAACAGTGTTAGAAGGAGCGACATCTCGTCCAGGCGACCGCACTGCGCTCGTGCCAGCGTGTTGACGCGTACGTTGGCCTTGAGCGTCCCGCGACCCACCAGCTTGGCCTTGTTCCAATGCGAGCACGGTGCTAGGAGCACCGTGGCGTTGTCGATCCTGCACCTCCTGGGAAGGGTGCGGTGGATGTACAGATGCTGAACCTTGCGGGGCACCCGCTCCTCCGCCGGCGTCTACCCCACTGCCCGTTTGCTCCGGTGGCGGCAGGATAGTCGTAGACAGAGCGGCCACCTCCGAAGTCTTCTTCTTCGGTGGCATGTCGATGAAGATGTTGATGTAGCGCGCGCAGACGCCGGATCAGATACGCACGACCTCGACGCCCCCCTACCTGGCGCGCCAAAGATGTCGTGGGAAACGAACACCTATGGGGCAGGGGCCCTTTTCGGTCTGGCAAGGGAGCGGAGGGCGCGCGAAGAGCAGATCGAGGCAAAGCACGCGAGGGATTTTACCCAGCTTTGGAGCTCTCTGGAGAGATAAAACTCCTACTACTGCTTTGTGTTTCTATTCTGTTCTTGTTCAAGAGCGTAGGTGTGTTGTACTTTCGAATGAGTCGAACCTCTTCTACGTGCGCATGGGCCTCCTTTTTATAGTCTAAAGGGGTCACAGACAAGTGGCAGCGTAGAGAGAGGGGTAAATAAGTAAAAACGGGGGTTGGTACAACCGCTATCAACAGTGCCCCCTACCTAACTCTGACGGCAGGGGACAAGGGCATTTAATGCCCGTCCGGTCGCCCAAACAGTGTAAGAAACGACCGTTAGGGGCGCCACCGATCGCCACGATGGCCTCCTTGTCATCTTCACTTTCCACCTCGCACCGCTTGGCTGCACAGCTACCCGCCACGTGCACCAGGAGTGATCCTGCGACGACACGTCGTTGGATGTGCTGGAGCTTGGATGCAGAGTGGTGGCTTCGCCGCGGCACGCGCCTTGCCGTGGTCGCTGTCTCATCGCACCCGCGAGCTTGCCGCTCGCTGGGTCTTGGTTGGCCTTCCCGACAAGCTCCTCTTGCCGGGGGTCTTGTCCTTCCCGGCAAGCTCCTCTTGCCGGGGTTCTATCTTCTCAGCTAACACTTTGTTCTTGAATGGCAGTAAATAGGAATAGTGGAGGATCTTGGCGGACGCCCGGCAAGCCTTGCCACGGGACGCTGCGACTGCCCGTGCACAAGTTCGGGATACTAAGGTACCCCTACTTTAGTACACCGACAGGAGCCCCCGGGCCTGGGCCATACATTATGCCTCTTGCAATATCTATCTTCCCTATTTGGTGTGTCCTTGCAAGCCCAATGCACTCCACAAAAATTGACATGCTTATAGGAGGCATTTTCATCATAACTAGTGCAATCATCATTAGCATCATGGATATTCAAAGAATTTGTACTAACAACATTGCAATCATGCTCATCATTCAAATATTTAGTGCCAAACAATTTAGAGATTTCTTCTTCTAGCACTTGAGCACAATTATCCTTTCCATCATACTCACGAAAGATATTAAAAAGGTGAAGCATATGAGACAAACTTAACTCCATTTTTTTGTAATTTTCTTTTATAGACTAACTAGTGCTAAAACAAGAAACAAAAAGATTCGATTGCAAGATCTAAAGATATACCTTCAAGCACTCACCTCCCCAGCAACGGCGCCAGAAAAGAGCTTGATGTCTACTACACAACCTTCTTCTTGTAGACGTTGTTGGGCCTGCAAGTGCACAAGTTTGTAGGACAGTAGCAAATTTCCCTCAAGTGGATGACCTAAGGTTTATCAATCCGTAGGAGGCGTAGGATGAAGATGGTCTCTCTCAAACAACCCTGCAACCAAATAACAAAGAGTCTCTTGTGTCCCCAACATACCCAATACAATGGAAAATTGTATAGGTGCACTAGTTCGGCGAAGAGATGGTGATACAAGTGCAAAATAAATAGTAGATAAAGGTTTTTTTGTAATCTGAAAATATAAAAACAGTATTGCAATGATAGGAAACAAGGCCTAGGGTTCATACTTTCACTAGTGCAAGTTCTCTCCACAATAATAACATAGATAGATCATATAACAAGCCCTCAACATGCAACAAAGAGTCACTCCAAAGCCACTAATAGCAGAGAACAAACGTAGAGATTATGGTAGGGTACGAAACCACCTCAAAGTTATTCTTTCGGATCGATCTATAAAAGAGTTCGTACTAGAATAACACCTTGAGATACAAATCAACCAAAACTCTAATGTCACCTAGATACTCCATTGTCACCTCAAGTATCCGTGGGCATGATTATACGATATGCATCACACAATCTCAGATTCATCCAACCAACACAAAGTACTTCAAAGAGTGCCCCAAAGTTTCTACTAGAGAGTCAAGAACGTGTGCCAACCCCTATGCATAGGTTCCCAATGTCACGAAACCCGCAAGTTGATCACCTTAACATACATCAAGTGGCACATGATATCCCATTGTCACCACAGATAATCACGGCAAGACATACATCAAGTGTTCTCATAAAAGACTCAATCCGATAAGATAACTCAAAAGGGGAAACTCAATTCATCACAAGAGAGTAGAGGGGGAGAAACATCATAAGATCCAACTACAATAGCAAAGCTCGGGATACATCAAGATCGTGCCCTAGAGGAACACAAGAGAGAACATGAGAGAGAGAGAGATCAAACACATAGCTACTGGTACATACCCTCAGCCCCGAGGGTGAACTACTCCCTCCTCGTCATCGATAGCGCCGGGATGATGAAGATGGCCACCGGTGATGGGACCCCCCTCCGGCAGGGTGCCGGAACAGGCTCCCGAGAGGTTTTTGGTGGCTACAGAGGCTTGCGGCGGCGGAACTCCTGATCTATCTTCTGTTCTGGAAGTTTTAGGGTACAAGAGTATATATGGGTGCAGAGGGTATGTCGGAGGAGCTACGGGGGCCCCACGAGGCAGGGGGCACGCCCGGGGGGGGGGGGGGGGTGGGCGCGCCATCCCTCGTGGGCAGCCCGTATCTCCCCGGACGTGCACTCCAAGTTCCCTAGGTTGCTTTCCGAGGGAGTCCTGGACTAGGGGGTGTCCGGATAGCCGGACTATCATCATCGGCCGGACTCCAAGACTATGAAGATACAAGATTGAAGACTTCTTCCCGTGTCCGGATGGGACTTTCCTTGGCGTGGAAGGCAAGCTTGGCAATACGGATATGTAGATCTCCTACCATTGTAACCGACTTTGTGTAACCCTAGCCCTCTCCGGTGTCTATATAAACCGGAGGGTTTTAGTCCGTAGGACGAACAACCATTACAACAATCATACCATAGGCTAGCTTCTAGGGTTTAGCCTCCTTGATCTCGTGGTAGATCTACTCTTGTACTACCCATATCATCAATATTAATCAAGCAGGAGTAGGGTTTTACCTCCATCGAGAGGGCCCGAACCTGGGTAAAAACATCGTGTCCCTTGTCTCCTGTTACCATCCGCCTAGATGCACAGTTCGGGACCCCCTACCCGAGATCCGCCGGTTTTGACACCGACATTGGTGCTTTCATTGAGAGTTCCTCTGTGTCGTCACTGATAGGCTTGATGGCTCCTTCAATCATCAACAACAACGCAGTCCAGGGTGAGACTTTTCTCCTCGGACAGATCTTCGTGTTCGGTGGCTTTGCACTGCGGGCCAATTTGCTTGGCCACCTAGAGCAGATCGAAAGCTATGCCCCTGGCCATCAGGTCAGATTTGGAAGCCTAAACTTCACGGCTGACATCCATGGAGACTTGATCATCGACGGATTCGAGCCACAGCCGAGCGCGCCGCACTGTCACAATGGGCATGATTTAGCTCTGCTGCCGGACAGTGCCCTGGAGGCCGCACATAAGTCCGCTCCGATCCCTAATTTGGAGCCGACCGCGTAGATCGAGGACGGATGGCTAGACACCGCCTTGGGGGCTTCAACCTTTACGGCGATGGAGCCGAATACTCACCTTGTCCCTTGTAAAGCCCGTGACTCCGAGGTGCCGGACTCCTCGCCGGACTCCGAGCCTCCTGCGCCCCTACCAATCGAGTCCGATTGGGCGCCGATCATGGAGTTCACCACCGCGGACATCTTTCAGCACTCACCCTTTGGCGACATCCTGAATTCGCTAAAGTATCACTCGTTATCAGGAGAGCCCTGGCCGGGCTGCGGTCAGGACGGTTGGGATGCGGACGACGAAGAAATTCAAATCCCACCCACCATCCACTTTGTAGCCACTGTCGACGATCTAACCGACATGCTACACTGCGACTCCGAAGACATCGATGGCATGGACGACAATGCCGGAGACGACCAAGAACCAGTGCCTATAGGGCACTGGAAATCCACCTCAACTCATGATATATATATGGTGGACACCCCAAAAGGGAGCGATAATGAGGAACAACGGGACGCGGCGAAGGATAATTCCCCTGAAAAACAACCAAAACGGCGACGCAAGCGCCGCCCCAAGTCCCGCCTCGATAACAACAGCACCCATAATGACCCAGCCGTAGAGCAGGGCAAACCAGTGGACGGCGAACATGCAACCAAGCAACCATCTGAACAGGACGACTCGGACAATCAACCCATCCTTGGCGAAAACAACAGTCCAGATGACCTCACGCCGGACACACCACCGGAGCATAAGAACCTTCACAAAAGGCTTGTCGCCACTGCAAGAAGTTTGAAGAAGCAGAAACGGAAGCTCAAAATAGCGGAAGACATACTGAGAATGAGGTGGAGCAAAGTACTCAAGACCGTGGACAAATACGACAATAGCCATCAAGCAAAGAGCTACCCGAATTCGACGAGGAGGCCGTAGAGCCCCCACAATCAAAAAGCAAAGAGGCCGCCTGGCTGGATAGACGACCAGATGAAAGGCCAAGAGCGGCAAGCGGCGCCACACACAAGCCGGCACATGACACACATAAAGATCCTCGCAAAACAGATGGCCTGGTCAGGTCCATTTATGGGCCAAAAAAGAGGGCCCCAGGAAGCAACACAACACGCCGAGTGTTCGAAGATAACGGCACACCTAAATACAGGGGCGCCGCACACCCACTATGTTTCACCGATGAGGTGCTGGATCATGAATTTCCAGCGGGATTCAAGCCCGTAAACATAGAGGCATACGACGAAACAACAGACCCCGGAGTCTGGATTGAGGATTACATCCTACACATACATATGGCTAGAGGAGACGATCTCCACGCCATAAAATATCTACCCCTCAAGCTCAAAGGGCCAGCTCGGCATTGGCTCAAAAGCCTCCTAGAAGATACCATTGGAAGTTGGGAAGAGCTCGCGGACGCGTTTAGAGCAAATTTTCAAGGGACTTATGTCTGCCCTCCGGATGCAGACGATTTAAGTCACATAACCCAACAGCCCGGAGAGTCAGCGCGCAAATTCTGGAACATGTTCCTCACCAAAAAGAACCAAATAGTCGACTGTCCGGACGCGGAAGCCCTAGCAGCTTTTAAACATAACGTCCGAGACGAATGGCTCGCCAGACACCTCGGCCAGGAAAAGCCAAGAACAATGGCCGCGCTAACGAGCCTCATGACCCGCTTTTGCGCGGCGGAAGATAGATGGCTGGCAAGATGCAGCACCAGCGACCCGAGTACATCCGAGATCAGAGATGGAAATGGAAAATCACGGCGCAAAAAGGATCAGCGCCGAAACAAAGAAAATGGCCCAAAGAACATGGCGATCAACGCCGGATTCAAAAGCTCGCTAACACTCACGCAATACTTATGGTTATGGAGTTTCAATCAGACACTGAGAAAGATAGGGGCTTATAGTGTTGCCTCCCAACGTATTCACCTTTGGGTGATGTCCACAATAATAGTTCATGCTAACTTACATCCAATTGGATATATATATATCTAGATCTTTCCAACACGAGGTGCTTGCCAAAGGATAAAATGAAAACGGGAAAGGTGAAGATCACCTTGACTCTTGCATAAAAGTAAAAGATAGGCCCTTCGCAGAGGGATGCAGGGATTTGCAGAGGTGCCAGAGCTCAATTTTGAAATAGAGATAAATAATTTTGAGAGGTATGATCTCATTGTCAACATAACAACCAAGAGTTCCCAATATCTTCCATACTACATACATTATAGGCGGTTCCCAAACAGAATGGTAAAAGGTTTTACTCCCCCTCCACCAACAATCATCAATCCATGGCTTGCCCGAAACAACGGGTGCCTCCAACTAACATCAAACCTGGGGGAGTTTTGTTTGCAATTATTTTTGATTTGATTTTGATCTTTTGATCATGGGACTGGGCATCCCGGTTACCGGCCATTTTTCTTGTGAATGATGAGCGGAATCCACTCATCTTGAGAATAACCTACCTAGCATGGAATATACTGACAGCTCCTAGTCGCTACATGAGCGATTCAGGCATACAAAACAGGTTATTGTTTGAAGGTTTAGAGTTTGGCACATGCAAGTTTACTTGGAACGGCAGGTAAATACCGCATATAGGTAGGTATGGTGGACACTCATGGCAAAAACTGGGTTTAAGGATATTTGGAAGCACAAGTAGTATCTCTACTTGGTGCAAGGAATTTGGCTAGCATGAGGGGGAAAGGCAAGCTCAACATGTTTGAATGATCCATGACAATATACTTTAACTGAGATGTGAGAAAACATAACCCATTACGTTGTCTTCCTTATCCAACATCAACTCTTTAGCATGTCATACTTAATGAGTGCTCACAATTATAAAAGATGTCTAGGATAGTATATTTATATGTGAAATCTCTCTTCCTTCAATATTCTTTCATGAATTGTTCAAATGACCAATACAATGCTTGCTAACCTTCAATAAATTTACAACCTCTCCTTCTTAGATGTGATGCCATTACTCCCCATGGGATAAGCAAATGAAACATATGTAATTTCAGATTTATGACATTCAACTCATTCAACCATTTACTCATAAGATATAAGTGAAGCACACGAGTAAATGACAAACTACTCCAAAAAGATATGAGTGAAGATCAATGAGTAGCTAAATAATTATGTAACTATGTGAAGACTCTCTCTCATTTAATAATTTCAGATCTTGGTATTTTATTCAAACAGCAAGCAAAACAAAATAAAATGACATTGCAAGGATAGCACAACTCATGTGAAGAACCAAAAACTTAGGCTCAACTGATACAAACCGATAGTTGTTGAAGAAGAAAGGTGGGATGCCTAATGGGGCATCCCCAAGCTTAGGTGCTTGAGACTTCTTGAAATATTATCTTGGGGTGCCTTGGGCATCCCCAACTTTTGTGTCGCCTTAATTCCTCTCATATCATGGTTTCTTCTTTTTATCAAGAAGCTTCATCCACAACAAACTCAACAAGAACTCGTGAGATAGGTTAGTATAAACTAATGCAAAACCTTATCATTTTATACAGTAACAAATCACTAAAATTATTGTTCAACATTGCATACTAAATGCCTCTGCATATTTAATACTCCTATCCTCAAATAGAATCATTAAACAAGCAAACATATGCAAACAACGCAAACATAACACCAATCTGCCAAAACAGTATAGTCTGTAAAGAATGCAACAGTATCAATACTTCCCTAACTCCAAAAATTATGAGAAAAATACTACGCTGTAGAAGATTTATCACAGCTAAATATGCAAAAAATTTCAACATTATACCATTCCCTGACTTTTCTAGGGAGTTTTTGCAATAGCGGTAAACTTTCTGTTTTCAAACAGCAACATGTATACTAGCAAAATAGGCATGGTAAAGGCTATCCTTAACATTTTCATTGAAACTAAAGATGTCACATCCCTAGCTTTTGGTACTGCCTGGTGTTGCATCTTGTTGCATCATGTTTAAATTTTATTTAAGTTGAAATGGGGATTGACAAACCCTAGCACCAAAATTAAATCAAATAGGGTCAACCATAAAATCTTTTCAATAAACCCAAAATGTCCCTAAGAAAAGTTCATGATTTCTGGTTAAGGTGGAAACCTCTGCCAAAAATGGTGAATATATTCTTAGATCATTTTTTGGATTTTTAAATTAACTCATATTGTATTTGAATTAGGGCATTTAAATCCTATAAATATTTTAAATGCTCTAAAAATTCTGAAACTACTTGAGGGCTGTTGGGAATAATTTCACAAGTGCCCACAGTTATTTTCAGCATTTTATCAAATGGTTTGGTATATTTACTAAATCAGAACAATAGAATAATAGAAACAGAATTAGAAAGAGAGGAACCTTACCTGACTTACCAGCCGGCCCAACACTGTGCAGCCCAACCACCAGGGGCATGCCTGTCTTCTTCCCGTGCCAGCGCACGAAGCAGCTCGGTGGCGAGCACCGCCGTCGTGCTTGGCCACCTCCTGCCTGGTTGCCTCCCTCCTCGATCACCTGGACGACGCCACGCACTCCCTCGACCCCTGCACCTCTCCCCTCTCTCGCTAGACCCCCTTCCCCTTCCCTGGCTCTCTCTTCTGCGCAGCCCGAGAGCGCGTCGTCGCCGTAGCCATGGCTACAGGCCACCACTCGCTCAACCAGCATGACCACGACCTCCGCCACGATGCCTTGGAGCTACACGCCGATCCACACGACTGCGGATGCCCTGTAGCGTCGTCATCGGGCTCGTCTTCCTCCTCCGACCACCGGCTACCTCACCGTCGATTCGCGGCAACCAACGCGTCCCCGACCCCGCCGTCTGCACCATCCTCCACGCCGTGAGCCTCTCTCCGTTTCCCCCCTGTTCCCCTCCTCGTGCTCAACCCCTAGCTTACCTTCCCGTCGCACCCGCAAGCTCCTTGCCGCCGGCGATGTCGCCGACGCGGCCAGGGCTCGTTCCCGTCGCATCTGGGTGCGTAGTCGAACTCCTGGAGTTCCCAGGAGCCCGTAGAGCACTTCATCCGGCGTCCCCGTGGCTCGCAGCCTCACCTGCCTCATCCCCGTGCTCCGGTCGCGGCGGATGAGCTCGCCGCCGGTGAACCAGGCCCCCCCACGCCCAGCCGCGTGCTCCCCTGGATGCGGGTGAGCAAGCCCCCCCCCCTGGTGCCCTCCGCCGCGCTTTTAGCCACCGGAGGAGCAACCCCGCAGCGCTTCGCTGCATTTGCCGTCGCCGGCGTCAAGCCGCCGGTGGCGTTGACCCTTTTGACCGGGGGTTTGACCACCCCAGGTCGTCTGACATGTGGGCCCCACCCCTGACTAGTTTAGATTAGGACTAATTACCCCCCCTGCTGACACTAACGGTGGGCCCAGTGCCTGCTAATTTGATTAGTTAAATTTAATTAATCCTGTAATATAACTGTGTCACTGACGTGTGGACCCCACACGTCAGGTTTGACCCGGACCAGCCTCTTTGACCTGCTGACATCATGCTTACACATTGCTGACGCAGTAAAGGAATTTCTGTATTAAATCTAGTTCAGGAAATTCCAAAAAATATTCCAAACTTCTAAAATTCATAGAAATTCAACCGTAGCTCCAAATTAAACAAATTATATATGAAAAATGATCAGAAAAATCCAATCTATCCATCTGCACTGGTTTCATGCATGTTTAAGCAACTTAACCTTGCTGTTCATATCAAAACATGATAATGCACTTTATGAATTCATAGTTTGAGTTTGAATTTGAATCTTTGGTTCAAATAAGATCAAACCTTTCTGTTCTTAGCTGCATTACCCCAAATCACAGCATATTGCCATGTCATGATCATGCATCATATTGTGCATTGCATTGATTGTGTTTCTTCTTTGTTTGTCGGTGGTTGTTCCCTCTCGATAGACGTGTTCCGACGATGAGTTCGATGACACCGATGAAGAAACTATCTTATCTTCAGAAGTGCCAGGCAAGAAAAACCCCCTTGTTCATTCTGATACAATCCCACTCTCTCGCTCCTGCTCTCTTTTACTGCATTAGGACAACAATGATTCAACTGTTACTTGCTGCGGTAGTTGAACCCCTTTATCCTCTGCATGACCTGTCATTGCCACAGTAAATAGATGAAACCCACTAGCATGAGTAGGAGTTGTTTGAGCCCTGATGTGCCTACTCATTCATGCTTGCTTGTCATGCCTGCTATTGCTTAGAGTTGTGTCAGGTCTGGTTCATCGGGGATGAATTGGAGGTGTGTGAACATGTCCTACTATTGAGAGCTAAGTGTGTGAACACGATTTGGTAAAGGTAGCAGTGAGAGGCCATGTAGGAGTACATGGCGGGTTGTCTCATTGAAGCCGTCCTTAGGAACTGAGTTCTGTGTTTGTGATCCATGAACAGTTACTACCACACATTGGGCTCCGGGCACTCCAAGCTCTCTCGACTTATTAATCAACTTGATCTCTGTCCAGGAGTTGCAACTAGTTTCTGGTGTTTGTAGGTAGTGTTAGTAGTCTACCAAGTGGCACCCGGTACAGGTGGGCTTGGGACAGACTAGGCACAGTGGCACGGTGTACCAAGTGGCACCCGGATGGTGGGCTTGGGAACCCTGCTCACATCGTTTGGGGCCGTGAGCGACACCCCGGCCGGATCTCCTTGCGGATGGAACCTGAATAGGCGATAAACCTGGATGAGAGACTTGTGTGGTTAGTCAGGTCGTGGCCGACTCCCTCGCCAGGCTTCCGCTTGAAGGTTGCCGAGATACACGAGGTCTACATGGCGGTAAGTGGCGAGAGCGTGTGTGAAGAAGTACACCCCTGCAGGGTTAATATTATCTATTCGAATAGCCGTGTCCGCGGTAAAGGACTTCTGGGTTGCCTGTACAGTTCATAGATAACTTGAAGTGGATACTCTAAAATACGCAAGATAAGCGTGAGTGCTATGGATGGCGTTCTCGTAGGGAGACGGGAGCGGATCCATAGTGGTGTATTGATATGGTGAATATGTGGACTCGTGTGCGCCACCTCAAAGAGTTACTTGCAGTCGTAGTCAGGATAGCCACCGAGTCAAAGCTGGCTTGCTGCAGTTAAACCCCACCACCCCTTTGTTGAAAATGATGCATATGTATTTAGTTCTGATGTAAGTCTTGCTGGGTACATTTGTACTCACGTTTGCCTATTTTATGTTTTTGCAGAGAGACTTGAGTCTCACTAGTAGTTCCACATGGACTTCGGCGTTTAGCTTGTTACCTCAGCTACGATCTTGTGCCCTCGGCAGGATCTGGTAGATAGTCAGGCTTTTCAGCCTTTTTCATTTATAGTTGTCTGTACTCCGACGAGTTAAGCTTCCGCTTGTGCTTTGACTTGTATGCTCTGAATGTTGGGTCATGAGACCCATGTTGGTAATATCTCGCTCCTCGGACCCTATTGAATAAATACTTGAGTTGTAGAGTCATGTTGTGATGCCATGTTGTATTTGCACATATCGAGCATATTGTGTGTATGTTATTGAAATGCTTGGTATGTGTGGGATCTGACTATCTAGTTGTTTATCCTTAGTAGCCTCTCTTACCGGGAAATGTCTCCTAGTGTTTCCATTGAGCCATGGTAGCTTGCTACTGCTCCGGAACACTTAGGCTGGCCGGCATGTGTCCTTCTTCGTTCCTGTGTCTGTCCCCACAGGGAAATGTCACGTGATGAATACCGGAGTCCTGTTAGCCTGCTACAGCCCGGTTCACCGGAGTCCTGCTAGCCCAGTGCTACAGCCTGGATTCACTCGCTGATGACCGACACGTTCGATGCTGGGTCATGGATGCCTGTCCCTGTAAGTTTGTGCCACCTTGGGTTTACGACTAGCCATGTCAGCCCGGACTCCTTATCATATGGATGCTAGCGACACTATCATATACGTGTGCCAAAAGGCGCAAACGGTCCCGGCCAAAGGTAAGGCGACACCCGTGGGAATACCGTGCGTGAGACCGCAAAGTGATATGAGGTGTTACATGCTAGATCGATGTGGCATTGAGTCGGGGTCCTGACAGCTTTGGTATCAGAGCCTGACTGCCTGTAGGATTACCAAGCCAAACTGGTCGAAGTTGTGTCTAGAAATGCTTTAGTTATGTAAGGGAATTGATTGTGGAAGGGAACGTAAGGCTCTTTTTACTCCTTATACCTCATGCCCTTCTGATCTGAGTCATCTTATCTTCCTACGGGATTAAGGAACTAGGCCTTCTCCTCTTTCTATCAGGATCACGTGTTACTAATCCGTAGACTTATAGGATTGTTGGATTTAAGCCTTGGTTCAGTTCCTACTACTTCCGTATGTTAATTGTTGATCTCGAAACCTTGATATTGTGCTTCTGAGTGGCGATGCCACCATTTTTGTAGCATGTCTAAATTCTTTTGAGCATTTACAGCCGTTATGCTGGCCGAGTCATCCCAGGTTTCTAAAACAATCTAAAGCATTTGCAAATCCCTTCCTCCCATTTTGATGTTCATTTGGGCCAGACTAATCACATAAATTAGAGTGTTGAGGTACTTCGCTGCCTCGGCATATATGTTGGAGCTATTATTATGACCCTAGGTGTCTTAGGGGATCATCTAGTAATCTAGCCATGATTTGTGTCCCTGTGTGATGATTCTGGCCATTATTCCTGAAAGCATCCTGTGATGCCATTTAGTAGTAGGTATTCCATTCCTGGGTTTCTGAACCCGAGATTTCCCTACTTAATTCATGTTGTTAGTGTTGCTCGTACCTTTAGGATATTAGTAACCTTTGTGATAGACCTCGAGGTTGTGGTATATCATTCTTCCAGTACCATGAACCAATATGGCAGAAGTTCTTGAACCAAAGATCACGACCAGAGCTCTTGATGAGTTTTCGATTCTATATTGTGACTCTGCCAGTCCTACCTCTCTGCATGGGTTATCCGGAAGAAACATGTTGAACTTGGTTCGGCATACTAATCTATGCATCCACAACTCAGAAAGTTATATGTTCCTTTCAGTTGTTCTCTTTAGTTGTCTTCTAACCTTCGTCTATCAATTGATAGTCAAGAGTATGCGTGCATTTGTTCATCGGTGCCTATTACCCTTGTGGTCCGTCAAGCCATTCTATTTCGGAATGACTAGGAGAAACAAACCCCAGTACCTCATCCATATCCAGGATTGGGTCAAAGCAGTTGTGTTCCACAGATCAAATACTAATCCAGCTTTTGTTCTGTTCCACCTTGGAGTGTTACCCTCTTTACGTCGGGATTGTCATGCGAATTGCACCATCTCTTGTGATTTCTTGACATAGTGATACTTCTCGCCATCATTATTCATTCCTCGGTTCCGTGTTGTTGCAGCCGGAGTGCCGACAAGTGAATCGTGATGTGTGAACTCATTACTCCTAGCAACTCCGTTGCTTGGTAGTTAAAGGACAATAAATTCATTCTTAGCAAGTTGGTTATTGAATCATCATTCTAAGATTGATCGTGCTACCTAGTCCATTCAACTGGTGCACTCCTGGATCGATGAGTTAGGATTATTCCAAACCCTCGCTCTATTGATCATATCGTCTTGCCCTGAAAAGCAAGATTGTTCTTGAGCTTAGTAACATATCGGTGGTTCGTGATTTTCTGAATATCTTCTCGAAAGTATCACCAGGTTGTCACCTGACCACCATGTTAGGTTCGTGATCAAGTTGGTTTCTTGTAAACCACCCCTTCTCCAAGAATCCGTGTTGGATATCCCTGAGCTGGTTGGTTAAGCTAAACAACAACTTGGAGAGTTGGAAGATAAAAGCTTTGCTGAATTTAGTTCATTCTGAAGGGATATCCTTGCGTTTGTGTGTGTGTGTTGAAGGAAGATGATATCTTCATCGATTGGTCCTCGTGATCAGTTGTTGAACCTGTTGTCTTATCAAACTTTGACTTGAGTATGGGCTATCGTCAAGCCAAATCAGAACCAACGATGTTCGTAATGTTGTCTTACTCGTGGTTGATCCCTCGAGCATACACCATTACATCTTTCGGTCTGACCAATGCTATCACCGTGTTCACATGATGGTGGAAGTCCAGTGATATGGAAATTCCGATGAGTTGCTGTTGAGTCCATCAGCAGCATTCTGTCTCCCCCATGAGCCATGTTGAACATCAACCTAGTGTTGGAAACTTTGTAAGCAATGCCTTCATGTTCCGTTCATGAAGCTTATGCTTGGATGGAAGAAGTGACTTCCTCGGATTCATGTGCATTTGGTGCAAGTTGCCGCTGTGAGTTCGAGAAAGATTGGTTTTGTTTCCTCTGGTACCATCCCAAGTCAGTTATGTATGTGCGAATGAATTCTATGGTTTGGTAGATTAATTACCTCCACTCCATATGTATTCCCTAGCACACCAAGCCACTGACTGATTTGTTCAAGGATAAGAAGTTCATCGATAAGTGCACAAGGACTTTGATATCCTCGATGATGGTTTCCAACTAGAACTCGGTAGTGTTCTATTATAAGACTACCATGTGGTCATGCTTGTTCGGGACAGCGTGTTCACATGTGTGTAGCAGAACCAGCTCATGTTTTGGAGCTTACTACCGTAATTCATTTCCCGAGAATCTCGCAACGTCATCTCGTTGATTTGTGTTGCAAACTTTCATTTTTCTTTCTAGACTCGATGAGTCTGGAATATTCTAACATCAACCAGATCTGAATCTCGGGCAGATATGATGGTTGGAACATGTCCCAAGAACTATAATATTGGTCTCCCTATAACCCGGTAAAATGGATGCCGTGGCCAACACATCCAACCGGAAGACCTATTATTGTAGTATCTTGTTTGAGGAAGTTGGCCACCTCCCCATAAGGATCCCGTAGAACTTATTCCAGTAGTTGTCCCTTATGGATTTTTGTGCTCCCGAAGTCCGACCTTTTACTTGATGTTCTAGATATCAAACCATAACTATGAATGGGTTACGCTAGCACATCAAGGAGAACATTAGAAGCGGAGTGCTAAATGTCTCTCGGTCGATCATCCAGATTTTGTTCCCTTGGCCCCGCTAAGGTGAAATCTGAGAAGGTTATCTTCCTTTGCCTCTGCATCGTCCATCGCTGTTCATCATGGTAGTACATTGTGTTGCCAGGACCCTTGACACGGATATTGGTAAAACCTTGATGAATATGGAAATGCTCAATTCTTGAGAGCACGCACAAGCGCTAGGTGTTATCATCGGCAGTACTGGGATTGCTCTCAGTTTCCTCGGTTATGCTATAACTTTTCAAACAGTGGACTCACTCTCTACTGTTGAGCTTCTCCCCAGTTACTAAAATCATCCCTTGTGTTGTTTTCAACAAGGTAATCCACATCATCCATTCTAATCTGGGTATGCCATTCTACCGAACCCCTCCAAATGATCGCTCGAGAATTGCCTTAGGCTGGTATAAAGAGTTTCAATGATCTCTGAATCAAAGGTAATACTTTTTGCCACTTAAGGGAACATTCCTGCGAGTCACGTGCCTCAAGATGTCTCGGTATAGTATCATGGCAACCCAACTCCTCGCTACGTCGACAATGGTTCACCACCCTCTTAAGCGTGGAATCGTTGTCTATCTAGTGAACCCTCGTCATTTGTTCCACTCCATCCCTATGTGTGTTTCGTGTCTCAGCTCGAGTGATGTTGCTATGTCTCATTCCAAGAGTTGATCCTAAGTTGTTCGATCTTCGAGGAGATCGATCCTTCTAGAATTTTCCTTTTCTCTCGTTGCCATGTTGGTTGGAGTTCTCAGAACAAGGCATCGAGACAATGATGGTGATCGAATCAACGTTCTTATGAAGTGCAACCTGGATCGTGAAGATTGTGTTAGTTTGTGTTCCCCTTTCATCTTACCCTACGCTTGAATCTCGGGGCGAGATTCTTGTTTAGTGGGGGTGAGTTGTCACATCCCTAGCTTTTGGTACTGCCTGGTGTTGCATCTTGTTGCATCATTTTTAAATTTTATTTAAGTTGAAATGGGGATTGACAAACCCTAGCACCAAAATTAAATCAAATAGGGTCAACCATAAAATCTTTTCAATAAACCCAAAATGTCACTAAGAAAAGTTCATGATTTCTGGTTAAGGTGGAAACCTCTGCCAAAAATGGTGAATATATTCTTAGATCATTTTTTGGATTTTTAAATTAACTCATATTGTATTTGAATTAGGGCATTTAAATCCTATAAATATTTTAAATGCTCTAAAAATTCTGAAACTACTTGAGGGCTGTTGGGAATAATTTCACAAGTGCCCACAGTTATTTTCAGCATTTTATCAAATAGTTTGGTATATTTACTAAATAAAAACAGAGAAAATAATAGAATAACAGAAACAGAATTAGAAAGAGAGGAACCTTACCTGACTTACCAGCCGGCCCAACACTGTGCAGCCCAACCACCAGGGGCATGCCTGTCTTCTTCCCGTGCCAGCGCACGAAGCAGCTCGGTGGCGAGCACCGCCGTCGCGCTTGGCCACCTCCTGCCTGGTTGCCTCCCTCCTCGATCACCTGGACGACGCCATGCACTCCCTTGACCCCTGCACCTCTCCCCTCTCTCGCTAGACCCCTTCCCCTTCCCTGGCTCTCTCTTCCGCGCAGCACAAGAGCGCGCCGTCGCCGTAGCCATGGCTACAGGCCACCACTCGCTCAACCAACATGACCACGACCTCCGCCACGACGCCTTGGAGCTACACGCCGATCCACGCGACTGCGGATGCCCTGTAGCATCGTCATCGGGCTCGTCTTCCTCCTCCGACCGCCGGCTACCTCACCGTCGATTCGCGGCAACCAACGCGTCCCCGACCCCGTCGTCTGCACCATCCTCCATGCCGTGAGCCTCTCTCCGTTTCCCCCCTGTTCCCCTCCTCGCGCTCAACCCCTAGCTTACCTCCCCGTCACACCCGCAAGCTCCTTGCCGCTGGCGATGTCGCCGACGCGGCCAGGGCTCGTTCCCGTCACATCTGGGTGCGTAGTCGAACTCCTGGAGTTCCCAGGAGCCCGTAGAGCACTTCATCCGGCGTCCCCGTGGCTCGCAGCCTTGCCTGCCTCATCCCCGTGCTCCGGCCGCGGCGGATGAGCTCGCCGCCGGTGAACCAGGCCCCCCCACGCCCAGCCGCGTGCTCCCCTGGATGCGGGTGAGCAAGGGCCCCCCTGGTGCCCTCCGCCGCGCTTTTAGCCACCGGAGGAGCAACCCCGCAGCGCTTCGCCGCGTTTGCCGTCGCCGGCGTCAAGCCGCTGGTGGCGTTGACCCTTTTGACCGGGGTTTGACAACCCCAGGTCGTCTGACATGTGGGCCCCACCCCTGACTAGTTTAGATTAGGACTAATTACCCCCCTGCTGACACTAACGGTGGGCCCAGTGCCTGCTAATTTGATTAGTTAAATTTAATTAATCCTGTAATATAACTGTGTCACTGACGTGTGGACCCCACACGTCAGGTTTGACCCGGACTAGCCTCTTTGACCTGCTGACATCATGCTTACACATTGTTGACGCAGTAAAGGAATTTCTGTATTAAATCTAGTTCAGGAAATTCCAAAAAATATTCCAAACTTCTAAAATTCATAGAAATTCAACCGTAGCTCCAAATGAAAAAAATTATATATGAAAAATGATCAGAAAAATCCAATCTATCCATCTGCACTGGTTTCATGCATGTTTAAGCAACTTAACCTTGCTGTTCATATCAAAACATGATAATGCACTTTATGAATTCATAGTTTGAGTTTGAATTTGAATCTTTGGTTCAAATAAGATCAAACCTTTCTGTTCTTAGCTGCATTACCCCAAATCACAGCATATTGCCATGTCATGATCATGCATCATATTGTGCATTGCATTGATTGTGTTTCTTCTTTGTTTGTCGGTGGTTGTTCCCTCTCGATAGACGTGTTCCGACGATGAGTTCGATGACACCGATGAAGAAACTATCTTATCTTCAGAAGTGCCAGGCAAGCAAAACCCCCTTGTTCATTCCGATACAATCCCACTCTCTCGCTCCTGCTCTCTTTTACTGCATTAGGACAACAACGATTCAACTGTTACTTGCTGCGGTAGTTGAACCCCTTTATCCTCTGCATGACCTGTCATTGCCACAGTAAATAGATGAAACCCACTAGCATGAGTAGGAGTTGTTTGAGCCCTGATGTGCCTACTCATTCATGCTTGCTTGTCATGCCTGCTATTGCTTAGAGTTGTGTCAGGTTTGGTTCAACCGGGATGAATTGGAGATGTGTGAACATGTCCTACTATTGAGAGCTAAGTGTGTGAACACGATTTGGTAAAGGTAGCAGTGAGAGGCCATGTAGGAGTACATGGTGGGTTGTCTCATTGAAGCCGTCCTTAGGAACTGAGTTCTGTGTTTGTGATCCATGAACAGTTACTACCACACATTGGGCTCCGGGCACTCCAAGCTCTCTTGACTTATTAATCAACTTGATCTCTGTCCAGGAGTTGCAACTAGTTTCTGGTGTTTGTAGGTAGTGTTAGTAGTCTACCAAGTGGCACCCGGTACAGGTGGGCTTGGGACAGACTAGGCACAGTGGCACGGTGTACCAAGTGGCACCCGGATGTTGGGCTTGGGAACCCTGCTCACATCGTTTGGGGCCGTGAGCGACACCCCGGCCGGATCTCCTTGCGGATGGAACCCGAATAGGCGATAAACCTGGATGAGAGACTTGTGTGGTTAGTCAGGTCGTGGCCGACTCCCTCGCCAGGCTTCCGCTTGAAGGTTGCCGAGATACACGAGGTGTACATGGCGGTAAGTGGCGAGAGCGTGTGTGAAGAAGTACACCCCTGCAGGGTTAATATTATCTATTCGAATAGCCGTGTCCGTGGTAAAGGACTTCTGGGTTGCCTGTACAGTTCATAGATAACTTGAAGTGGATACTCTAAAATACGCAAGATAAGTGTGAGTGCTATGGATGGCGTTCTCGTAGGGAGACGGGAGCGGATCCATAGTGGTGTATTGATATGGTGAATATGTGGACTCGTGTGCGCCACCTCAAAGAGTTACTTGCAGTCGTAGTCAGGATAGCCACCGAGTCAAAGCTGGCTTGCTGCAGTTAAACCCCACCACCCCCTTTGTTGAAAATGATGCATATGTAGTTAGTTCTGATGTAAGTCTTGCTGGGTACATTTGTACTCACGTTTGCCTATTTTATGTTTTTGCAGAGAGACTTCAGTCTCACTAGTAGTTCCACGTGGACTTCGGCGTTTAGCTTGTTACCTCAGCTACGATCTTGTGCCCTCGGCAGGATCTGGTAGATAGTCAGGCTTTTCAGCCTTTTTCATTTATAGTTGTCTGTACTCAGACAAGTTAAGCTTCCGCTTGTGCTTTGACTTGTATGCTCTGAATGTTGGGTCATGAGACCCATGTTTGTAATATCTCGCTCCTCGGAGCCTATTGAATAAATACTTGAGTTGTAGAGTCATGTTGTGATGCCATGTTGTATTTGCACATATCGAGCATATTGTGTGTATGTTATTGAAATGCTTGGTATGTGTGGGATCTGACTATCTAGTTGTTTATCCTTAGTAGCCTCTCTTACCGGGAAATGTCTCCTAGTGTTTCCACTGAGCCATGGTAGCTTGCTACTGCTCCGGAACACTTAGGCTGGCCGGCATGTGTCCTTCTTCGTTCCTGTGTCTGTCCCCACAGGGAAATATCACGCGATGAATACCAGAGTCCTGTTAGCCCGCTACAGCCCAGTTCACCGGAGTCCTGCTAGCCCAGTGCTACAGCCTGGATTCACTCGCTGATGACCGACACGTTCGATGCTGGGTCATGGATGTCTGTCCCTGTAAGTTTGTGCCACCTTGGGTTTATGACTAGCCATGTTAGCCCGGGCTCCTTATCATATGGATGCTAGCGACACTATCATATACGTGTGCCAAAGGGCGCAAACGGTCCCGGCCAAAGGTAAGGCGACACCCGTGGGAATACCGTGTGTGAGACCGCAAAGTGATATGAGGTGTTACATGCTAGATCGATGTGGCATTGAGTCGGGGACCTGACAAAAGATGCAAAAGATTAATCTAAATAAAAGCAAGCGAATACTAACAAAGAAAATGATGCTCCAAGCAAAACACATATCATATGGCGAATAAAAATATAGCTCCAAGTAAAGTTTACCGATGAATGAAGACGAAAGAGGGGATGCCTTCCGGGGCATAACCAAGCTTAGGCTCTTGGTTGTCCTATAATATTAACTTGGGGTGCCTTGGGCATCCCCAAGCTTAGGCTCTTACCACTCCTTATTCCATAGTCCATCGAATCTTTACCCAAAACTTGAAAACTCCACAACACAAAACTCAACAGAAAACTCGCAAGCTCCGTTAGTATAAGAAAATAAAACCACCACTTAGGTACTATAATGAACTCATTATAAATTCATATTGGTGTAATATCTACTGTATTCTAACTTATCTATGGTTCATACCCTCCGGTACTACTCATAGATTCATCAAAATAAGCAAACAACACATAGAAAACAGAATCTGTCAAAAAGAGAACAGTCTGTAGTAATCTGTATCAAACGTATACTTATGGAACTCCAAAAATCCTACCATATTAGGAAGTCCTAATAAATTTATGTACCAATACAGATAAAAAAGAATTAGATCATAATCACGTTTCTGTGAATTATACAAACTAATTTACTGGGTGCAAAAGTTTCTGATTCTCAGGAGGATCAACACAACTATCACCGTAAGCTATCCTAAAGGTGTTACTTGGCACTTTATTGAAACAAAAGCTATAAAACATGATTACTACAGTAGCATAATCATGTGAACACACAAAAACAGTAAGGTTAAATATTGGGTTGTTTCCCAACAAGCGCTTTTCTTTAATACCTTTCTAGCTAGGCATGATGACGACAATGATGCTCACATAAAAGATAAGAATTGAAACATAAAGGGAGCATCATGAAGAATATGACTAGCACATTTAAGTCTAACCCACTTCCTATGCATAGGGATTTTGTGAGCAAATAGCTTATGGAAACAAGGATCAACTAGCATAGGAAGGTAAAACAAGCATAGCTTCAAAACTTGAAGCACATGGAGAGGAAACTTGATATTATTGCAACTCCTACAAGCATATATTCCTCCCTCATAATAATTTTCAGTAGCATCATGAATGAATTCAACAATATAACCAGCACCTAAAGCATTATTTTCATGATCTACAAGCATAGAATTTTTACTACTCTCCACATAAGCAAAATTCTTCTCATTCGGAATAGTGGGAGTATAATAAGAGACTTGAATACTATAAATTGTTTCCAAATTAAAAGAGTAAATGTTCAGAAAAAGGGTAATCATAATCATGAAAAGTTTTATAAATATAATCATCACTACTTTTTATCGCATAAGTTACATCACAATAATAATCATAAGTAGCAACTTCGTTTTCATCATAATTGATTGAAACCTCTTCTAAGATAGTGGAATCATCACTAAATAAAGTTGACACTCTTCCAAATCCACTTTCATATTCATCACAATAAGATTCAACATCCAAAATAGTGGTATCACTACTTCCTAAAGCTGACACTCTTCCAAACCCACTTTCATCAATATAATCATCATAGGTAAGAGGCATGCTATCATCATAACAACTTTGCATATCAAAATTTGGGAGGCTAAAAATATCATCTTCATTAAACATAGCATCCCCAAGCTTGGGACAAACATTAATTTCAGTAAATATATTCTCAAATATTTCATCCTCATCAAACATAGCTTCCCCAAGCTTGGGCGTTTTCATATCATAAGCATAATCACCTTCATCATTAATAGTATGGATAGCACCAATAGTATAGCAATTATCATCATCACAATGAGTAGTAGGAGCAACATTATTTGGGAGGGATACCTTTTTACCTTTGTTGCTCCTTATTTTCCTTTTCTTTTTCACATTATGCGTGGGTTCAACCTTCTTCTTTGAGCTCCTTATTGATGAGACTGGTTGAATAGAAGGCTCCTCCTCGTTACCAGATTCATCATAAGAAATAATAGGAGGATAATGGGAAGTATCTTCCCTTTCATTAGTGTTCTCTTAATCTTCTATTTGCTTTCTTTTCTTTAGGTAATTGGCAATATAAGGATTTTCAATGCAATTCACTTCACAATGCAAATAAATCTTCTCTAGATCAAAATCAAGAAATCTATCAAGATTAAATTTTGGAATACCCTCAGTTATACGTTCCATTTCTTCATACCCCAAAAGAAGACTAAGCTCTTTATGATGCTCAAGGGTAATCAAGTTATTACAATTTTTGGACACGGTTCGGTCATGAAACAGTTTGCATTGGAGATTTAAATGACCATGTTCATTGCAAAGTTCACAAGGAGCGCGAAAAATATTGAATTTTTCAGCACAAACATCAAGACATTCTTGAAACCCTTTAGTTTCTAAATACTTATGTATCTTGCAATATCTATTTTCCCTATTTGGTGTGTACTTGCAAACCCAATCTACTCCACAAAAATCGACATGCTTATAAGAGATATTTTCATCATAACTAGTGCAATCATCATTAGTACTATGGATATTCAAAGAGTTAATACTAACAACATTTCAATCATGCTCATCATTAAAAAAAATTAATATCAAGCATTTTATAGATTTCTTCTTCTAGCACTTGAGCACAATTTTCCTTTTCACCAAACTCATGAAAGATATTAAAAAGATGAAGCGTATGAGACAAACTCAATTCCATTTTTTTATAGTTTTCTTTTATAAACTAAACTAGTGATAAAACAAGAAACAAAAAGATTTGGTTGCAAGATCTAAAGATATACCTTTAAGCACTCACCTCCCCGGCAATGGCGCCAGAAAAGAGCTTGACATCTACTACACAACGTTCTTCTTGTAGACGTTGTTGGGCCTGCAAGTGCACAGGTTTGTAGGACAGTAGCAAATTTCCCTCAAGTGGATGACCTAAGGTTTATCAATCCATGGGAGGCGTAGGATTAAGATGGTCTCTCTCAAACAACCCTGCGACCAAATAACAGAAAGTCTCTTGTGTCCCCAACACACCCAATACAATGGTAAATTGTATAGGTGCAATAGTTCGGCGAAGAGATGGTGATACAAGTGCAATATGGATGGTAGATAAAGGTATTTGTAATCTGAAAATATAAAAACAGCAAGGTAACTAATGATAAAAATGAGCGTAAATGGTATTGCAATGGTAAGAAACAAGGCATAGGGTTCATACTTTCACTAGTGCAAGTTCTCTCAACAATAATAAGATACTTAGATCATATAACTATCCATCTACATGCAACAAAGAGTCACTCCAAAGCCACTAATAGCGGAGAACAAACGAAGAGATTATGGTAGGGTACGAAACCACCTCAAAGTTATTCTTTCGGATCAATCTATTCAAGAGTTTGTACTAGAATAACACCTTAAGACACAAATCAACCAAAACCCTAATGTCACCTAGATACTCCATTGTCACCTCAAGTATCCGTGGGCATGATTATACGATATGCTCACACAATCTCAGATTCATCTATTCAACCAACACAAAGTACTTCAAAGAGCGCCCCAAAGTGTCTACCGGAGAGTCAAGACGAAAACGTGTGCCAACCCCTATGCATAGGTTCATGGGCGGAACTCGCAAGTTGATCACCAAAACATACATCAAGTGGATCATGTGATATCCCATTGTCACCACAGATAAGCACGGCAAGACATACATCAAGTGTTCTCAAATCCTTAAAGACTCAATCCAATAAGATAACTTCAAGAGGAAAACTCAATTCATCACAAGAGAGTAGAGGGGGAGAAACATCATAAGATCCAACTATAATAGCAAAGCTCGCGCTACATCAAGATCGTGCCATAGAGAGAACACGAGAGAGAGAGAGAGAGAGAGAGAGATCAAACACATAGCTACTGATACATACCCTTAGCCCCGAGGGTGAACTACTCCCTCCTCGTCATGGAGAGCACCGGGATGATGAAGATGGCCACTGGTGAGGGATCCCCCCTCCGGCAGGGTGCCGGAACGGGCTCCCGGGAGGTTTTTGGTGGCTACAAAGGCTTGCGGCGGCGGAACTCCCGATCTATCTTCCTCTTCGATGGTTTTAGTGTATAAGGGAATATATAGGCGAAAGAGGTCGGTCGGGGAGCCTCGAAGGGCCCGCGAGACAGGGGTGCGCCCAGGGGGGTGGGCGCACCCTCCTATCTCCTGGCCTCCTCGAAGCTTCCCTGGCTTGTACTCCAAGTCTCCCGGATCATGTTCATTCCAAAAATCACGCTCCCGAAGGTTTCGTTCCGTTTGGACACCGTTTGATATTCCTTTTCTTCGAAATATTGAAACGGGCAATAAAACAGCAATATGGGCTGGGCCTCCGGTTAATAGGTTAGTCCCAAAAGTAATATAAAAGTGTATAATAAGGCCCGTAATCATTCAAAACAGATAATAAAATAGCATGAATGCTTCATAAATTATAGATACGTTGGAGACGTATCACACGACTTCTTGTCTTGTAGGTTTATACTGGGATGTACTCGATGCCCAATGGTGAACAAGTTCTGGAGTAAGACCAGGAGGGAGAGGACAGCATGGAGGAGAGTGGTGATTGGCAATCTCCGGACAATGAAGACGAAGAGGAGAGCGACGTGTCGTACGACGAAGAGATGGTCGACTCACCGCCTCATTCGGAACGTCGATCCAAGATACTCCATGATCCAGCGGGCGAACGCAGCAAGAAGCGCACTCAGACTTCGACTCCGGAGCCGACAGAAAAAATCGCCAAGCAGACCAAGGTTCCTCCTCCAAAAGCTCGGAAGACTCTGCCCAGGATTAAGATGGATGTTCTTGTTGCCTCTGGGTGAGTGTCCTTTCTGTGTTTTCCTCAACCGACTGACTCTTCTGTTCTGACCAAATGGATCGTACACTTTCCCAGCCCTACCTCTGCTACGACACATATGGACGTTGACAAGGCCCCAGGTGATGAGGAAGCTGATGATGCGGCCACCTCCAGAGCTGGTAAGTCCGCCCGACTCGAATTTATTCTATCGATTGAGTTGTTGGCCAGTTGAATTTCAGATGTTCCTTTTTGTTGCAGCTCCACGAGACGTTGTCGTGCTTCCAGATGATGATGAAGAAGAAGTGCTGCTGATGCAGAGGAGGAGGAGGGGCAAGGGCTCGAGCAGGAAAGCGCCTGAGGTTTAGGTCCCTCAGTCGACGCTGGTGCTTGAGACGCTGGTTGAGCGATCCAGAGATCCGGTTCGGACCAACGTCACTTTCGCTAACCCGCTATCGACTGATCGCCCATCAGGGTCGGCTGCTCAGATCCCCGCTGCTCCAGTACAACTCCATGCGTCCGACCCAGTGACTGCTTTGATTGCCTTGACACCATTGTTGTTTGCTTCATACCAAACTCCAGACGACTCGCCAAGTGCTGCAAGGGAGGCTCTTTGCCAGGTGAATCTTGTGATGGAGCAGGTGAAGGTGGTGCACGAGGCCAGTCAAGTGGCCTATAATGTCAGCACTGCTCTGCAGACCAAAGTTAAGGTTAGTTGATTCCCGACTGAACTTTTGAATAATGAAAACTGCCGCTATTGCTTTGCTGCCCATATGTGCATCTACTATCATGGGTCTGTGTTTCACATCCAATCACCCACTGGGGTGTGCCTGCCTTTAGAGTTTAACATGTCTTCCACTCCACTCGACTTATGTTGAGTCGAGTGTTTGTCCGAACCTGTGGGGGCACGTAGAGTGCACCCACTGGGTGTAGTCCCCGAGACCACGGTCGACTGCTGGCAATCGGCTGGGGTCTGAGAATCTACTCTCTTTTTTTGACTCATGCTGGTCAAACCATGCTGAGTGTTGATCCAAACCAGTGGGGGAACGCTAAGTGCACCCACTGGGTGTAGTCCTCAAGACTACTGTTGAATGTTTGATTCGGCAGTAGTCTTAGAGTGACTTTCACTGTGATTGTCTTTCATTTCTGCCAACTGACGTATCTTGTTTGCTGACCACAGTGGTCGTGTGACCTTGGGGCCCAACTTTCTGAACTGAACAAGAAACAAATCAGCCTCAGTCTTGATCTGGAGCTAGCTAAGAAGAACCTCAAGACTGCTCAGGATGAAGGGGCTATCATGGGAGGTAATCAAACGTCAATTGTCCACCTTGTGACCCACACTCCACTGTGTTTCTCCTTTTAGTCTCTTTGAACCGAGTGACTTCACTCGAATAGATGTGCATAGTAAAAACCGTCAACTTCAAGCTCGTCTGAAGAATGTTATTTCTTTAGAGAAAATGAAGGAGGCTCTGGAGAAGAAGGATCGGGATCTTGCTGCTGCTCAAAAGGAGGTGCGAGAGAATACAGTGCTTGCGGACAAGAAGCTGGCTTCAGTTAGCAAGTTAGAAGAGGAGAACTCGAAGCTGAAGACTGCCGTCTCTGAGGCCAATCGGGAGGTCGAGCAACTGAAGAAGGACAAGGAGGACTTAACCAATGAAGTTGGAAGCCTCAAAGCCAAGAAGGGCGAGCTGGAGTCCTATTTGGGACAACTTGCTGCAAAACTGGTCCTGAAGCTTGAAGGTATCATCGTTCGACTGATTAGTTGCTGTCGATTGGTACGTCTTGTCATACTGTCGACTCACCATTTTTTCCGACTATGCAGAACTTTGTCAGGACTTTGAAGCTGAGACTGGGTGGGTCGAGATGGGTCTCGACCCCATCAATTTTCCTATTAAAGATCATGTTGCGATGAACTTGCTACGGTTGGAATCACGCAAGGACAGCGCTGTTGCTTATCTTGCCCGACTGAAGGCGGCGATGACTCGGGTTGATGCTGAACTATGGCCTCAGGCGGAACTTTCACAAGATCACGAGTCGTTGATGACTCGACTGAATCAGATCCCTGGCCGAGTGCAAGAATGGAAGAAATCGTCCGCTCGTTGTGGCGCTAACGTTGCCCTGTTGTTGGTCCGAGTGCACTGCAAAGACGCAAGAGAAGACAAGCTGGCGTCCCTCAAGGTTGTGAACGCCAAGAAGCACACTTTCCAGTCCTTCATGGACACTTTCCTTGAAGCTGCCACTCGCATTGTAGACATTATTGATCTTGACAATTTCTGTGATCCAGCCAGCCCTTCTCCCGATGAGTGACCAAAAAAACATTATGCCCCACCTTTATTTGCCTCAGATTGCCGAGTGATCATGTAATCGTTAAACTCTTTCAGGCTTGATGCCTGAGTACTCCTGCCCGCTGCGGTTCTGAACCTTTGCAGGGTTTATATGAACATGGATTTCTTTGAATACCATGGCTTTTGCTCTATTCTTAAACTTTTTCTGATTGTCCTTCGGTTCCGAGTGGACTTGATTTTCTCACCCTTTGCGGAATGAAAGTACATTGTACTTGTGACGGAGCTCAGTCGCGGTGTTCAGTTGACACCTCGTTGTCCTTGTGGATAGGAACGGGACATTGTACTTGTGGCGTAGCTCAGAGGTGGTTCTCAGTCGACGCCTTGTCGTCCTTGCGGGTAGGGCGAAACATTGTATTTGTGGCGGAGCTCAGAGCATATTTGTGACTTAGGCGATTACAGGGTCGTAGCTAAGTCCTCGAGTGGGAGGATTGCTCTCCACTCGGAGTGTTTTTAACTTAGGATATTACGGGGTCGCAATTAAGTCCCCGAGTGGGAGGATTGCTCTCCACTCGGAGTGTTTTTAACTTAGGCGATTACGGGGTCGCAGCTAAGCCCCCGAGTGGGAGGATTGCTCTCCACTCGGGGTTTTTTTAACTTAGGCGATTACGGGGTCGCAGCTAAGCCCCTGAGTGGGAGGATTGCTCTCCACTCGCAGTGTTTTTAACTTAGGCCATACGGGGTCGCAGCTAAGCCCCCGAGTGGAAGGATTGCTCTCCACTGTGAGTATTTTTTAACTTAGGCAAATCGGGTTTGCAGCTAAGCTCCCGAGTGGAAGGATTGCTCTTCACTCAGAGTGTTTTTTAACTTAGGTGAATCGGGTCCGCGGCTAAGCCACCCACTGGGGGATTTGGACACAAGTGATTACGAGAAACCAATCATTAAGATACTGTAAAGATCTTGTCTTTGGAAAATAATCTGAAGTGCTTTTATTACAACTCGCCGTGTCGAGTGATTCTAGGTATAGAAAGGACGAAGCAGCTCCGCGTTCCATGTGCGTGGCTCGTCCATTTTCTTGGCTATGTTGTAGATGTGATATGCTCCATTTTGAAGCACCTTGGTGGCGATGCAGGGACCTTCCCAGGCCGGAGCGAGCTTGTGAGGTCGTTTCTGAACCACTCGGAGCACAAGGTCTCCCTCCTGAAATGCTCGACCTCTGATATTGCGGGCGTGGAATAGACGCAGATCTTGCTGATAAATGGTCGACCGGACCAAAGCCATCTCGCGTTCCTCCTCCAAGAGATCAACTGTGTCTTCGTGCGCTTGCTCTACTTCGGCTTCTGGGAATAGTTCAACTCTGGGAGCATTGTTTAGGAAGTCGCTCGGATGCACCGCCTCAGCGTCGTACACCAAGAAAAAAGGGATTCGATTAGTCGACCGGTTGGGTGTTTTTCTCAGCCCCCATAGGACTGATGGTAATTCGGTCACCCAAGCTCCAACAGCATGCTTAAGATCATGCATTAGTCGAGGCTTTAACCCCTGAAGGATCAAACCATTCGCCCTTTCAGCCTGTCCATTTGACTGCGGGTGCGCGACAGACGCGTAGTTGACCCGAGTGCCTTGAGAAGCATAGAACGCCTTAAACTCATCGGAATCAAAGTTGGAGCCGTTATCTATGATGATGTTGTGAGGAACTCCATATATAAATATCAACTCTCTGATGAAACTAACGGCAGTGCCTGCTCCAAGGTTCTTGATGGGCTTGGCTTTGATCCACTTGGTAAACTTGTCGATTGCTACGACCAAATGGGTGAAGCCACTTGCACCAGTTTTGAAGGGTCCGACCATATCCAATGCCCCGACTGCAAATGGCCAGATGAGTGGAATAGTCTTCAGGGCAGATGCGGGCTTGTGAGACATGTTGGAGTAGAACTGGCAACCTGCGAACTTGTCGACTATATCTTTCGCCATTTCATTTGCTCGAGGCCAATAAAACCCCGCTCGGTATGCTTTGGCCACGATAGTACAAGAGGATGCATGGTGACCACAGGTCCCCTAGTGTATTTCATTTAGGATCATCTGACCTTCTTCTGGGGTGATGCAGCGTTGGGCTACTCCTATGACACTCTCTCTGTAAGGCTGCCCTTTCATCATGGTGAAAGCTTTGCATCGACGGACTATCTAGCGAGCCTCGTCTTCATCCTCTGGGAGCTCTTTTCTGAGAATGTACGTGATGTATGGAACCATCCAATCAGGAGTGATTACCAAGACTTCCATGATCAGGTCGACCATGGCTGGAATATCTATCTCAGTCAGGTTGGTTGGACCTATCAGTTGCGGGGGCTCTTCTTTGAAGGGATCTTCTTGCACTGACGGGGTATGGAGATGCTCCAAGAACACATTGTTGGGGATAGGCTTCCGAGTGGAACCTATCTTCGCCAGATCATCAGCAACTTGATTTTTGATTCGAGGTATGTGGTGGAGGTCCAATCCCTAAAACTTCTTCTCTAGCTTTCTTACTGCATTGCAGTAACCTGTCATTGCGGGACTCCTGACGTCCCATTCCTTCATCACTTGGTTAACCACTAAATCTAAGTCGCCGTAAACCATCAGGCGTTGGACGCCGAGTGAAATGGCCATACGCAACCCATATAGTAGTGCCTCATACTCAGCTTCATTGTTTGAAGAGTCAAAGTGAATCTGGAGGACACAACTGAGCCTGTCTCCTCATGGGGATACTAAAACCACTCCTGCACGAGAGCCATTAATCATCTTGGATCCTTCAAAGAACATGGTCTAATGTTCCAACTGAATTTGGATCGGTTGTTGTTGTTCAGTACACTCTGCAAGGAAATCTGCAAATGCTTGAGACTTAATGGCCTTCTTTCCCTCAAACTTGATATCCAAAGGAAGAAGTTCAATTGCCCACTTTGCCACTCGACCAGTTGCATCTCTGTTATTCAGAATCTCTGATCGTGGAGCGTCACTGACGACTGAAATTGTGTGACCAGAGAACTAATGTGCAACCTTCTTCGCGGTCAGGTAAATCCCATAAACAAGCTTCTGATAGTGAGGATATCTCTGCTTGGATGGGGTTAAGACTTCTGAAATGTAATACACGGGGCGCTGAACTTTGAAGGCCTTGCCTTCTTCTTCCCGCTCGACCGTGAGCACTGTGCTAACAACTTGTCCTGTGGCTGCGATGTAAAGCAGCAGAGGCTCTTTGCTAACTGGAGCAGCAAGCACCGGCTGGGTGGAAAGCAGGGCTTTGAGCTCTGCAAACGCTGCTTCAGCTTTGTCATTCCACTCAAACTTGTCAGACTTCTTCATCAGTCGGTAAAGAGGCAGCGCCTTTTCACCGAGGCACGAGATGAATCGGCTCAAAGCAGCCAAGCAACCAGTAAGCTTCTGAACGTCATGCACGCGCACCGGGCATTTCATTCGGAGGATTGTACCAATCTTTTCTAGGTTTGCGTTGATCCCTTGTTCGAAAACAAGAAAACCGAGTAACTTTCCGCCTGGGACTCCAAATGTGCACTAAGACAGATTAAGCTTGATATCATACCTTCTTAGGTTGGCAAAGGTTTCAGCAAGGTCATTCAGCAGGTCGGAACCTTTGCGTGACTTAACCACTCACTACGGGAAACAGATAATTTGCCGTTAGGGGGCGTCTTTGCCGTCAGCTTTTAGTCGGGCAGACGCCAAAGAAAGGGTTTGTTGGCATCAATAGACGGCAAAGAAAAACTGACGAGAAAATAGACTTTGCCATCTGGGAGAAAAATCATAGACGGCAAAGAGCTCACTTTTCCGTCTGCAACAAAAATCACAGACGGCAAAGATTTTTTCCGTCTATATTTTTTTCAGGAGACGGCGAAGATTCTTTGCCGTGTGTGTTTCATTTTGCAGACGGCAAAGTGAGCTATTTGCCGTCTGTATTTTTTTTGCAGACGGCAAAGAGGAAGCACATCACGCGGATCGATCACATGGATCGATGACTTGGCAACATCTTATACGCACATCCGCACCCACCAGCCCGTCCACACCCCACCCACCCACGATGCACGCGCTCCCAGGGCAGCACCCACGCGTCCCACGTCCTGTCTCCCTTATCCCCACCCCCACCACACGTCTCTCTCTCCCTCTCGTTTCTCTCCCACTCTGTCCAAATCGAGCTCGCCCCCCGGTCATGGCCTCGCCCCCAACCACTTCGTGGCCACCTCCCCTGTCGCCACCGTAGGCCCGCCGGCGGCCGCGGCCACCTCCCCTGTCGCCACCGTTGGCCCCGCCGGCGCCCGCCACCACCTTGCTAGCCGCCATGTCGCTGGCCGGCCCCAGCCACGCTGGCCATCATCTCGCCCGCCGGGCCCGGCCTGGTCACCCCCGGCGGCCTTCGCGTCCCGACGGTCGTCGCCCTCGGCAGTCTCCGCGCCCCGTCGCCCCCGGCGGCCCCGGCCCCGTCACTCCCGCAGGCCTCTGCCGGCCTCCACCCCGGGCACCGGCCCTGGCCTCGAGGTCGCGTGCTCTGCCTCTCGAGCTCCACCGCGACAGCAGCCGGGGACTCCGCCTCGCGAGCACCGCCCATACCCGACCTCCCTTGCGTGCCTCCTGAGCGCGGCTGGGACGGAGCCGCGCGGCTGAGCGGCTCCAGACGGCGGCGTGATGAGTAGGACCGGGAGGCAGCGCGACGAGCAGGACCGGGAGGCAGAGTGGCGCGGCAGGCGTCAGGCTGGAAGTTTGGGCGAGCAGGCCACTACAGCGAAGAAGAAGGACCCGATTTCTTTTCCATTTTATGTTTTAGGGTCCTTTGTGTAAATTTGAAGGACTATTCTGTAACTTTAGTTCTCTGGCGGTCCTGTTTACATTTTGTACTCACTAATGTTGAATGAAAGGCACTAGGTACGGACATGCCAGAAATATTAGATATGGCACTGCACTTGCATGCATTGACCACATCGTTCGGGGGAGCAAGGCCACTGTGTTTTTTTAATTTGACCCCATTCTTTGCCGTCTGTGATATGCGAGGCTGAAGGCAAAGATGCGAATAGCTGACGGCAAAGATGTAGTCTAGCTCACGGCAAAACTACTAATCTTTGCCATATGTGACTTATAAGGCAGACGGCGAAGAAGTTTTGGCTGACGGCAAATTCTTTGCCGTCTGTCAGATAAAAAGCTGATGGCAAAGAATTCTTTGCCGACTTATCTTTGCCGCCTGACTTTGCCGTCTGCTTCCTGATGGCAAAATCTTTGCCGTCTGGATTTAGGTCATCACAGACGGCAAATTTCCTATTTCCTGTACTGACTATGTCGTCCATGTATGCTTTCACATTCCGACTGATTTGAGTGAGCAGACACTTCTGGATCATGCGCATGAATGTGGCACCAGCATTCTTGAGGCCAAAGGGCATAGTGACATAGCAAAAACATCCAAACGGGGTGATGAAAGCTGTTTTTATCTTGTCATGTCCATACAGATGGATCTGATGGTACCCGGAACAAGCGTTCAGGAAGGACAGTTGCTCACATCCCGCAGTCGAGTCGACAATCTGATCGATGCGGGTAGAGGAAAAAGATCTTTCATGAAGGCTCGATTGATGTGATTGAAGTCAATACACATTCGAAGTGAATTATCCTTCTTGGGAACCATAACAGCATTGGCGAGCCACTTGGAGTGGTATATCTCACGGATAAACTCAGCGGCCAAGAGCCGAGCCACTTCCTCGCCAATGGCTTTTTCCTTCTCCATGGCGGACCGATGGAGGTGCTCTTTGACGGGTTTCACTTTTGGATCATCTCGCAAACGGTGCTCAGCCAGTCCCCTGGGTACACCTGGCATGTCAGATGGTTTCCATGCAAAGATGTCCCAGTTCTCACGGAGGAACTGGATGAGCGCTTCTTCCTATTTGCTGTTGAGCATTGTTGAGATATGAGTCGGAGCGGCATTGGGATCGGTCGGGTGAACATGGATTGGCTTGGTCTCTCCGGCCGACTGAAATGCCGACTCCAAGGCAGGCCTCTTAGCACGCAGCAAATCACTCGGATCTGCCGTTTTCTGATATTCTTGGAACTCTACCGCTTCCATCTGCTCATCTGCTATTTTGCTCCATCTTGAAGATAATCTTCTGCTCTCTGACGGTTACCATAAACCGTTATTACGCGTCTAGGGCCATGCATCTTCATCTTGAGGTAAATAGAGCACGGTCGAGCCATAAAGCTAGCATAAGCAGGTCTGCCCAGAATGGCATGATATGCACTCTGGAAACCCACTACCTCAAACATCAACTTCTCCTTGCGGAAATTCTTCTCATCACCGAAAACCACATCGAGAGTGATCTGGCTGAGTGATTCGGCTTTCTTTCCTGGCATGATCCCATGGAACTGCATGTTACTCTCGCTGAGTTTGGATATCGGGATTCCCATTCCTTTGAGAGCTTCAGCATACAAAATATTCAGGCCACTGCCACCATCCACCAGGATCTTAGTCAGTCGGGTGCCTCCCACGACTGGGTCGATCACCAGCGCCTGCCGCCCAGGGGGTAGCTACGCGTGCCGGGTGGTTGGACTAGTCGAATGTAATGGGGACCTTTGACCACTTCAAATATCTCGGCGTTGCCGGAGCAACCATGTTTACTTCTCTGTTAATCACCTTCAGTCGACTTTTTCTCTCAATATCGGCCAAAATCACCAAGGTGGCATTGACATTGGGATAACCACTGTCATCATCCTTATCCTCTTCTTCCTTCTCAGGCTCTTTGTCCTTATCACTGGGTTTACTCTCTCCGAAGCTCTGGATTAGGAGTCGACATTGTCGAGTGGTATGCTTGGGGAGAATCAGGTTCCCCTCCTCACCTTTCTTGGTGTGAATATGACAGGGCAAATCCATCACATCATTTCCTTCCTGATCCTTCACCTTCTTGGGGGTCCAAGGCCCTTTACGTTTCCCTTTGAACTTTCCTTTATTTAACACTGCTCGGTAGGACCTGCTGCCTCAGCCTTTCGCTTCTGCTTCCGACTGGAATTTTCTCCTCCGGTGTCCTGGGCGACTATTTTGTGCTTGCCACTCCGGAGCCGGTCTTCCTATTTGCCGTTAGCGTATTTAGTAGCTATCTCCATCATCCGAGTCAAAGACATATCTCCTGTCCGACCGAATTTCAAAACAAGCTCTCTGTAGCGAACGCCTTCCTTGAAAGCATAGACTGCTTGATGATCTGACACATTTTCCACGGTGTGGTGCAGAGTGATCCATCTCTGGATATAGTCCCTCAGGGTTTCATTCGGTTTCTACATGTAATGCTGCAGCTCTGGTAGACCGCCATGTCTCTTGCAAGTGCCCTCAAACGTTCTGGTGTACACTCGGGCTAACTCATCCCAACTCAAAATATTCCCAGGGGCCAACCGAGTCAGCCAAGCTCTGGCAGACCCTTCAAGCATCAGAGGAAGGTGCTTTATGGCCACCTCATCGCTGCCGCCACCGATGTGCACGACCACTCGGTAGTCTTCGAGCCAACTATCGTTCTTTGACTCGCCTGTAAACTTACTGACGCCAGTCGCCAGTCTGAAGTTATGGGGTATCTCAGCAGCTCTGATGGCCCTTCCGAAACATTCGGGACTGGAAACATGGACTCTGCCCCCACTGGGTCTGTTCCGATCCAACCTTTCTCTGTATGCTCTATTCCGGTCGACCAAACCTTGCACAAGGACGGACCTTGCGTCAAAGCCAGGTTCTCTGGGGTCGACTAGAACTCTGCGGTTGTTCCCATACGGATGCCTGTCGTCATTGTGCCGGGGCGCGTATGACCCGTCCCTCGGAAGGGGCGAAGGCGCTCGACGGTAGTTGTCGCGGGCGTACTCACGATCATATTCGTCATGAGCTCTTCCCAGGTACCGATCCTGGCGGTGATCATGGCCTCCCTGTCGCAAAGGGGACCTAGGACTGTGAGCCGAGTGAACGGTATCTGCTCTCACCGATCTTCTGCGGATTCTGTTCTGCGACTGGGAAACAGTGGAGTTCTGGTCCCCCGCTGCTCGGAGCAACGTTCTGATCTGCTCCAGGCCTCTCCCAGCCTCTGAAAGAGATGGCTGAATAGACTCTACAATACGTGCAACGGCTGCCAAATTCTGAATCGGTGTATGGAATACCTGAGTTTCCGACGAAAACAACTATCATGGACGTCGACTGGACTCAGGAATCAGTAGATGAGCACGGTCGTCGAAAGAATGTTGGAGATTCTCCAAACGAGTGCGCTCAGCTAGAGTGGCCAGGCGCATCGCTTCCAAGGCCCGGGCCTCGGCGGTTTCCCCTATGATGGGGGTATGGAGAGCCTCCACATTGCGGCGGTGTAGCTCCTCCCTCTGCTGCGAACTGGGAGGTTGGGGCTAGTACTCTTCATGGTCGAGTGACAGACCAGCGCTTCTGCCGCCATCGCCGCTGCGACGGAAGCCAGGCGGACCGCGATGGGAGTCGACCATGAGGACTTCCACCGCGGGATCACAACTCCCGCTCTCAGAAAGAGTATCTGCAAAATCAATCGACAGGTCGACCGATCCGTGAGAATACATGTCGGGCTCAATAGCTGCGATTTGGGGGGTGAAGACTTGACGAGCCACTGCGTGTCACACCCATCGCTGGAGCCGCGAATGACCAGACCGCTTGCGGCGGCGTCCAGCGGAGTGAGTCGACAGCGCGACGACCGACTAGTACGATGAAGACGGCTGCCTGAGGAGGATGCCGCAGGAACTCGCACGGAAGTGCGCCGAGCCGCGATCCGGGAGAACCTCAACGTCGAGGGGAGCCTCTTGGAGGCTGGCGGAGTCGTCGGCGACGAAAGTGAGCGCGCCGAGTCAGAACTCGCGGCCCATGACCAAATCGACACCGGAAACCATGCTGATGATGGTCGAAGAAAATGCAACCTCGCCGGAAGTCGCTAAGACGCTTTGCCCCATGGTGGGCGCCAACTGTCGTGGTACTAAGTCTGACAGTAAGTATAGGGGGTACGAATGAGGAGGCAAGGTCCTAGCTACGGCAAGATTGTACGCAGGTGTTTACGAGTTCAGGCCCCTCTCGGAGGAGGTAAAATCCCTACGTCTCGGTGCCCGGAGGCGGTCGACTGGAATGTATGAGTGTGTGTGTGTGTGTTACAGAGGATGCAAACCCTTGTGCCAGAGGAGGGCTTGGCTTATATAGAGTTCGCCAGGACCCCAGCCATCCCCCGTTACAAAGGGTTCAATGTACATAAATATTGAGGCGTTACTTGTAACGCCAGCCTTAAGTGCCTTAAATGACCTTAAAGACTACGGAGTGAATGCTTGCCCGTTGCTGTTCTAAGTGACTCCTGGTCTTCAGTAGGTCGAGTGATTTCTTGTATGGTCGAGTGGTTGACTGGTCATGTGACTTCGGGAAGGAGGGGTACCCGAGTGGTTGATTGGTCGAGTGGATCGCAGTCGGCGCTTTGCTGGGTACTCCCTACTATCTCTTGAGCTTCTTTGCTTCTAAGGCAGTGACCTTGGGTAGGGCGTATAGGTTAGGCCTATGACCCTAACCTAGGTCTGTATCATTATCATTAGCCCCCGAATGGATTGAGGTCCGAGTGGAAAGAAGGTCGAAGTTGATCTTGCTTCGATTCTTGCGCTTCACAAGTATTTACATTGGACGGAAGGCTCATGTGGGAACTTCGGCTTCGTTTTAGTCGCCTTGATCGATTCAAAAGTTACCGAGTGAATTTATAACGCCATCTGTCGAGTGTTGTTTCTGGGTGCGGAATTTTTGGCGTGATTGGTTATGGCGTATCCCGGATCTCATGAGATTCGAAATTTCAGGGAAGCGTGCAGGACGGAGCGTGCCGTGGTAAGCGGGATGGATAGACAGGAGTGCCTTGATCTCTGCACCACCTTTTTGGCCACGTACCCAGCGCGTGATTGTTGCGGTATTTGACAGGATCGCCTGGGCCCACACGTCAGCCACTCGGAAGTTGGCCTTTATAAGGCGACGGAGCCGAGGCGCCTACACTGTGCGCGTCTATTTTCTCCTCTTCTCCTCTGCTTCCCCACCGCATCCGGCTCCTCCGCTCTCGACACCGCCACCCTACCACCATGGTGAAGGACAAGACGGCGGCACTGGAATGCGTGAAGAAGGCGACGGGGGCGGCGAAAGGCAAGAAACAGAATCGTGGGTCGTCGTCGCGCTCGGTGCTACCGTCGGGTTGGATCCAGGGCGATTGGATCCGATCTTCGGTCCGTCAGGATGATTTTGACGAGCTGATGGAGTCCAGACTGATCACCAAGGGTGCTGCACGGTTGCCGGAGGGGGAGACGGAGCCGCTGTCGGTGTCAAAACCGACGGATCTCGGGTAGGGGGTCATGAACTGTGCGTCTAAGGCTAATGGTAACGGGAGGCAGGGGACACGAAGTTTTACCCAGGTTCGGCCCCTCTCGATGGAGGTAATACCCTACTTCCTGCTTGATTGATCTTGATGATATGAGTATTACAAGAGTTGTTCTACCACGAGATCGTAGAGGCAAAACCCTAGAAGCTAGCCTATGATTATGATTGTTGTTGTCCTACGGACTAAACTCTCCGGTTTATATAGACACCGGAGGGGGCTAGGGTTATACAGAGTCGGTTACAAAGAAGGAGATCTAACATCCGGATCGCCAAGCTTGTCTTCCACGCAAAGGAGAGTCCCATCCGGACAAGGGACAAAGTCTTGAGTCTTGTATCTTCACGGTCCAACAGTCCGGCCAAAGTGTATAGTCCGGCTGTCCAGATACCCCCTTATCCAGGACACCCTCAGTAGCCCCTGAACCAGGCTTCAATGACGATAAGGCCGGCGCACAGATTGTCTTCGGCATTGCAAGGCGGGTTCCATCTCCAAATACTCCAAAGTAGATTAAGGATCGTGTCCGGCTCTGTAATATAATTTCCGCACACCACCGTAGAGAGCATAACACTTTACAAATCTAATCTACTGACAATTTTTCACAGTGTGCCCTTACGCCGCGGCCTGGCTCAATACGAACCAGTTTTTCTCGGCCTGCCATGACATGCACTGCAAGGCGGTTTTATTGGCACGCCTCGTCGAAGCAGAGATCGTGTTCCCCATATTGCGGGATTCCCATCAATACGGGCGTGGGCAACCCCACCACACCTGTTGGTATGATTCCGTGTTTTTAGGAAAGTCCCAAGCGGTTACGCTGAGGACGCTTGATATTCACCCCCTTTATAGAGGGGCCGAGGCCTATCCCTCCTTCCTACCACGCTTGCGCCTTTCCGCATCTCGAGTTCCAACACCCGAAGCCCAAGCTTAGGCACTTTGGATCTTCAATCATGTCCGGATCCAACCTTCAAGGTCGGTGGATGGCCTCCTCTGTCACAGAGGAGGACATTATGAAGCTTAGGGAGGTCAGATATCTGACCGCCGACATCAAGCACAGGCTTCCTGCTCCGAGAACAATAACCAGGATCCATTCTTTGCAGTCCGGCTAGTAGCTCTTCTCGACAGAGTTCGTCTTCGGGGGATCTTCTTCCGGATATGATGGAGAGTGAAACCCCACCTGCCTCTTCACCTCATGGGGCGGGCGACCCCGAGGTGTCGTCACAGAGGAGTCCAGATTCACCGAGGCCAGAAGCTAATACTTCGGCCGCCCTAAGCCCGAAGCGTTCGGCAACCACAAGGGGCAATAAGAAGGGTCGGGCACAGTCCGGCGACCGGTCGGACACGCTGACGGGCCTTCTAGAGCAAGCTGCTCTCTCAGAGGATCACCGTTCATTAATGGGCACGGTGTTTGAGAAGATTTCATCCGCCACAAGCGGGTTGAATGAAGCTTTTATGAGCCTGCTCAAAGGCTTTGAGGTACGTAATGAAATACATAATTTTTTGGTTGTACCGCACGTGCTAGGTGTGCTCCGTATAGGTAGTAGCCCCTGAGACTCTGGTTGCCAGCCCTAGGCGGCAAATGGAGGATCACACTCTTAATTAATGATCACACTGCATTCATGCGCAGGTGGCTAAGGGTCCGACAGTAGACCGGACCGCTGAATTCGCCGAACTGAGGCAACAGATTGAGGTTGTGGATGCCGACATCACGCTTGTGAACGAGCGGCTTAACGAGTCACAGAGTATGTGCTCTGTTTTCCTTATTTGTTACAGGAAATATTAAGAGGAGCATAATGTTAGTGTGATATGCTTCGGTTGCAGGCGGAGCTGCTGCCGTGGAGGCCCTCAGGCCGGAGCTTCCCTAGCCAAAGAACTAGCCCAGACTAGCAATGCGGCTGCCCTAAAGGCGGCCGAAGATTTGAGAGCCGAACAGGATGCTCATCGCCGAAGCGAAGAGAAAATAGCCGAGATGCCTGTGTAGCTGAGAGACGCCGCTGGCCCATATGAGCTCCTTGAAAAGGAGAATCAGGCGAAGTCGGCTGACCTGAAGAAGGCCCTTGATGCGGCCAAGGAGACGCGTTCCGAAATTAGGGATGCACGGGAGGAGCTTCGACAGGCCAGAGAAATCGCGGCTGGAAGCCCCTATTTGTTGCGGATGAAGTTCTTAGATCCAAGGTACGCTCCTCTGGATCGACGCTGGAGCGCTGCAGACGCGTATGCGGATCTGGCAAAAAGTACGGCTGATGCGACCAAGTTTTTCGAGGATCAAAAAGATAGTGAAGTAGAAAGGTTGTTCTCGTCGCAATTCAGTGCTCCAACGCGCCCGTTGCCATTGAGTGAAAGGATGACCGCTGTGGCCGAGCTCCATAGGTTGTCCGATCTTGCAATGAGGTCGGTAATAGACCATCTATGGCTGAAGGGACCGAAGTCGGACAGTTATTTTGGTTTAGTGCAACAATTCCTTGGCGCCGTATCACGAATCGATGCCATGAGGAGGTCAGCGTGCATAGAAGGTGCGCAGATGGCTCTTGCCCGTGTCAAAACATATTGGGCATATATGGAGGCCACCATCATTGCAACTCCGAATCCGGCGGGAAGCCAGGATCTAGCCGAGCACTATTTCGAGCAGGTAACAGAAGGTGCTCGTTTAATAGAGGCTCAGTGCTCGAAGAGTGTCATGTTCGAGTGACGGATCATTCCGTTGTAAAAACAATTGTATTGTAATTATAGAGGCTATGTTTATACTTTCGCCTGAAAGTGTTATTGTGCCTCCTGTGCGGCCGTTCGATGTATATATAACCTGAAAGTTAGCAATCGTTGGCTTCAGCCCCCACGCATACAATGCAGGGGTGTTCGGAAAAATGTGCGTAATCACACTTGATCCAACGTCTTGGTCCATTAAGGAGGTGATCGCACGTCGAACTAGGCAATCGGACTATAAAGCTCTAACACTTTCACTTAGCCATAGGAGTTTGACGGTGGGGCTACTATGTAGCCCCTGGTACCTTCGCATGCATCCGGATATGGGCACGTGTGTACATGACCGGGAAACGGCCTTTTGTTAATGCAGAGGAATCCTAAAGATTCCGATGAGTCCTCGAGTGGTTGACCAGTCTCTCGCTATATCATGACAGTCAGTTTTTGGCTTTCTCTACTGAGGTGCTCATCCGGAATAACCAGGGCACAATCGCAGTAGTTCTCCTTTGGCTGCCTTAGCCGATAGAAGCGGAACGTAAGGCAGCAAACCCAGCAGCTGGGCAAACCCAACATTTGACCAAAGACATGATTCAGAGATGATGCATATAAGGCCAAACTCGCGACGTCGAACACTCCCGAAGGTATTCGGACTGTATAACATATACTGGGCTGAGTAGCGCCCTTGATTATGAACCCTGTGTTTCTAGGTACGTGCGTTAGTTTGTCGTGGCGAAATTCCAATAACGCCAGTATCCCCTGTGGGTGTATTGAGTACCCATGGGATGTCAAGCAACAAGAGATAATAAAAGGTTTACACAGGGGCCTAATCTAAAGAGAAACCTTTGAGCGGGGCCCTGCTGCACGTCTGCGCCTTTGTCTCCGTTGTGCCGTGTCCTGGTAGGGTGTCGCACGAATGGTGTCTGTAAAAAGGAAAACTCATGTAAAAGAGTATGGTGTAAGCGTGCGAAGAGTTGGTTATTATCAATGGGTAGTGGAAGTGTAAGACATTGGCATGTTAATAAGGTCAAGCCAAAAGGTGGGCTTTATTGCATGTTTGCAACCCCTGATGCTCTCTATGGGATTTCATGTATAGCACCCAGCTCAGGTTTATCTGGGCTGTTATCGACGGTGGTGCGTCGGACTCGTCTAACCGTGTCTGTGGTCTTAACGACCAATCATGCGTTCTGATAGGAGAGGCCACTTAGTGTCTAGCTGCTAGAGCCACCGCATACTCTTCTGCACGTAAGGAACGCTCTGTATTTCCGCTAATGGTGATGACGCCACGTGGACCGGGCATCTTGAGTTTAAGGTAGGCGTAGTGCGGTACTGCGTTGAAGCGAGTGAAGGCCGTTCTTCTGAGCAATGCATTGTAACCACTTCGGAGGGGAGCGATGGTGAAGAGTAATTCTTCGCTTCTGAAGTTGTCTGGAGAACCGAATGTCACCTCTAATACGAGGGAGCCGCTGCAGCGGGCCTCAACGCCTGGTATCACCCCTTTAAAGGTGGTGTTACTTTGGCTAATTCTGGATGGGTCTATCCCCATCTTGCGGACAGTGTCCTGATATATTAGATTGAGACTACTGCCGCCGTCCATGAGGACACGAGTGAGATGGTATCCATCGATTATTGGGTCGAGCACCAAGGCAGCCGATCCTCCGTGCCGGATACTAGTCCGGTGGTCCTTGTGATTGAAGGTGACCGGGCAGGCTGACCAGGGGTTGAGTTTGGGGGCGACGGGCTCTATAGCGTGTGCGTCTCTGAGCGCGCATTTGCACCTTCTCTTTGGTATGTGAGTCGTGTAGATCATGTTTACTATTTTTACCTCTGGTGGGAATTTTTTCTGTCCCCCAGTGTTCGGCTGGCGAGGCTCATCCTCGTCTTCACTTGGTGTTTCCCTTCCCTTGTGTTCGGCATTTAACTTGCCGGCCTGCTTAATGACCCAGCATTCTCTGTGAGTGTGGTTCGCAGGTTTTTCGGGGTGCCATGAATTTGGCATAATCTGTCCAGGACTTTGTTCAGGCCGGACGATCCCTCTTTGATACCTTTAAATGGCTTCTTTTGTTGACCGGGTCGAGAGCCCCTGAATCCGGCATTGACCGCCGTGTTGTCCGGACTTTCTTCCTTGTTTCGGCACTTGTTTTTATTGCGCCGTGGCTTCCCGTTGCCATCCCTAATTTCAGATGTGCCCGGGCTGCTGGTGCTTCTTGATACGTCCATTTTGCATCATGCTTTTATATCAATATTTATTGCATTACGGGCTGTTATTACACTTTATATCTCAATACTTATGGCTATTCTCTCTTATTTTACAAGGTTTACCATGAAGAGGGGGAATGCCGGCAGCTGGAATTCTGGCTGGAAAAGGAGCAAACGTTGGAAACCTATTCTGCACAGCTCCAAAAGTGTTGAAACTCCACGAAACAACCGTTTGGAATTAATAAGAATTTCTGAGCGAAAGAAATACGCAAGGGGGCCCACACCCTGTCCAGGAGACAGGAGGGCACCCCCCCCCATAGGGCGCCCCCTATCTCCTAGGCCCCCTGGTGGGCCTTCAGCGTCCATCTTCTGTTATATCATCACTTTTACCCTGGAAAAAATCGTGGGCAAGCTTACGGGATGAAACTCCGCCGCCACGAGGTGGAACCTTGGCGGAATCAATCTAGGGCTCTGGCAGAGCTGTTCTGCCAGGGACACTTCCCTCCGGTAGGGGGAAATCATCACCAACGTCATCACCAATGATCCTCTCATCGAGAGGGGGCCAATCTCCATCAACATCTTCACCAGCACCATCTCCTCTCAAAACCCTAGTTCATCTCTTGTATCCAATCTTGTATCAAAACCACAAATTGGTACCTGTGGGTCGCTAGTAGTGTTGATTACTCCTTGTAGTTGATGCTATTTGGTTTACTTGGTGGAAGATCATATGTTCAGGTCCTTTATGCATATTATTACTCCTTTGATTATGAACATGAATATGCTTTGTGAGTAGTTACGTTTGTTCCTGAGGACATGTGTGAAGTCTTGCTATTAGTAGTCATGTGAATTTGGTATTCGTTCGATATTTTGATGAGATGTATGTTGTCTTTTCCTCTAGTGGTGTTATGTGAACGTCGACTACATGACACTTCACCATTATTTTGGGCCTAGAGGAAGGCATGGGGAGGTAATAAGTAGATGATGGGTTGCTAGAGTGACAGAATCTTAAACCCTAGTTTATGAGTTGCTTCGTTAGGGGCTGATATGGATCCATATGTTTAATGATGTCGTTAGGTTTACCTTAATACTTCTTTTGTAGTTGCGGATGCTTGCAATAGGGGTTAATCATAAGTGGGATGCTTGTCCAAGTTAGGGCAGTACCCAAGTACTGGTCCACCCTCATATCAAATTATCAAAGTACCGAACGTGAATCATATGAACGTGATGAAAACTAGCTTGACGATAATTCCCATGTGTCCTCGGGAGCTCTTTCCTCATTATTATAAACTATCCAGGCTTATCCTTTGCTACATAAAGGATTGGGCCACCTTGCTGCACTTTATTTACTTTATTTACATGTTGCTCCTTACCATTTATCTTATCACAAAACTATCTATCACCTACAATTTCAGTGCTTGCAGAGAAAACCTTACTGAAAACCGCTTATCATTTCCTTCTGCTCCTCGTTGGTTTCAACACTCTTACTTATCGAAAGGACTATGATTTACCCCCTACACTTGTGGGTCATCAAGACTCTTTTCTGGCGCCGTTGCCGGGGAGTGTAGCGCTTTTGGTGAGTGGAACTTGGTAAGGAAACATTTATATAGTGTGCTGAAATTTTCTGTTACTTGTCACTATGGAAACTAATCCTTTGATGGGCTTGTTTGGGGTATCTTCACCCCAACCAGAAGAGCAAAGAGTTGCTCCTCAACCTACTAAACTTTATGAAAATATTTACTTTGAGATTCCTTTGGGTATGATAGAGAAACTGCTAGCTAATCCATTTGCAGGAGATGGAACACTGCATCCCGATTTACACCTTATCTTTGTGGATGAAGTTTGTGGATTATTTAAGCTTGCAGGTATTCCCAATGATGTTGTCAAAAGGAAGGTTGTTGGATTTCGGGTTCCGGCAGACCCTTGAGGTTCGAACACTGGGGTGCGCACGGAGATTTCGCTCTCTACCTACTTGTTCCTCGCCGACTCACTGAGATCTAAACTACGGAAGGAACAACACAAGAGACACAGAGTTTATACTGGTTCAGGCCACCATGGTGGTGTAATACCCTACTCCAGTGTGTGGTGTGGTGGATTGCCTCTTGGGCTGATGATGAATAATACAAGGAAGAACAGCCTCACGAGGGTCTGTTCTTGGCTGGTGCGATGAACTGCTAGGAGGAGTTCAGTCGCTCTATCTACTTGTTTCTTGGTGAGGATCCAGATGCGAGATCAGGTCTCGATGCTCGATCCATATGCTAGCTGCCTCTACCCAGGGGTGGCTAGTCCTATTTATAGGCAAAGGCCCTGGGCCTCTTCCCAAATATTGAGCGGGAAGGGCGCCAACAATTGGCCATTTTGAAGGGGAACAGCGGGTACACTTATCCTAACTAAAGTTGGTCCTCGCCTGTCAAAGGCTCTGGTGGTGACGCCTGCTTGGGCTCCACAATGACTTCCTTCCTGCCGTTGGGCTGGTCTTGGTCTTGTTGCACCGAAACGGATGCATTTTCTTGATGCTCTCGCCTGCGCTTGCTCCCTTTGCACCAAAGAGGAAAGGAGGACACTGCGCGGCTGGCGCCCGACTGGCGCCCTTGGTCGTCATAGCTTGCGTCATGCGGCACCTCGCGAGGTACCCCGCCTTGAACTTTCCGCCTCCTCGTGAGCCAGCTTGATGAGGTCGCGCCTGAGGAAGCTCCTTGCCGTCCGCCCCGCGAGGCTTGGCCCCACGCGAGGGTCTTGGGCTTGCGTTGATGAAGATGGGCCGTGCTGGGTCCCCCTTTGAGCCACGCCGCGGGCCGCAGGCAGGCAAGTCTGGGGACCCCCGTTCCCAGAACGCCGACAGTAGCCCCCGGGCCCAAGGCGCGCCCGGACTTGGCCGAGCGGAGAGGCGAAAGGGCAAGTGCGAAGCACCGTGGGCCCTAACATCCTGCGGCCTTGGGCGCCACGTGGCGGTTGATTGGACGTGGGCGTCTCCGCTTCCCCACATCGCCTCGGCAACTGCACGAATTCGACAAGTCCCTGCATACAAAGTGAGTCATGATTACCTGTGCGTGGAGGTCGGCGGTTGGCCTCCTCTAGCTTTAAATACGGCACGCCGCATGCCCTTCCAGTTTATCCCCTCTTCCTTCTCCTTCTTCTTCATGGCTCCGTCAAGGAGGTTCTCGACCGCAGAGAAAGGGAAGGCCCGCCAGGTTGAGCCTGCCTCTCTCCCGCCCAAGCACGGTCGAGGTCGCCCTCGCAAACACCCTGTGGCCTCCACGACGGCTCCCCGCGGTCGCGGAGGTGACTTCCCGCACGGTGACGGGCCGCTGGCCGCGGCCGGGGGGCGTGATTCGGCCGTGCGTCCCCCTAGGCCGTGCTTCCACACTGCGGAGGTGCTGCCAGAGTTTGTTGTGTGGGCGGCGGAGCCGGCTAGCGCTCGGCTTCAGCTCCCTAGCTTCCTCCTAGGTGAGCTCCCGGCTGGCGCCCCGGGCGGCCTCTGGCTCCAGGCAAATGGCTGCTGCAGCCGGGCCTCGTGGGCTTCGCTGGAGGTCTTCGCGGCCGGGAGCCTGGCCTTGACCCGCGGCCGGCAGATGTTTGCCCGCGCGCGTGGCCTGAGCCGTCGGTGCACCCTGCACTTCAAGTTCGACGGTGATGCCACCCTCTACGTGAGGGTGTTTGGGGAAGATGGTTGCCGCGCAGGGTGCTGCCCTGAAGACGACGACCGCGGCCGGGGACCCAGCCCCGGCGAGGACAGCGCGCGCGTGGTTGGCGGCGCCCAGGGTTCCTCAAGCTTCACTGGTTCTTCTTTGGGCAGCGACTCTTCTAGCAGCGGCCGCGGTTAGCCTCCACGTCGTCGTACCTGCTTGGGGGGTGGTAGCGGGTCTGCCCGCCATCGCGCCTCGGTGAAGCGTGAGAGGGAGTCCGCCTGAGCTCCGGAGGCGGGTCGAGTCTTCCCTGAGGGCCAGCGTAGGGCGAGCTTCGCCTGATTTGTCCTTTTTTCTTTCCTTTTTCCTGCGCAAAAAGACAGTAGTGTGGGGCCCCGTGTGGGCGTGTTTGGGTTACCGTTGTTAATCATCGTACTGTTTCCGTTATTTTGGTATTGTTCCTTCCGGCTGCACGCCCGCGCGTAGGTAATTTCCAGCCTCAGCCATGGGGGCAACCAACCCAGGTCCTGTATTCGTGTCGCGGTGCCCGTGAGGCACGGACTGGAGGGGTGCTCCTTTAGCGGACCTGGGTTGTGAAACCTTGAACGATAAGGACAAAAACACTCGCGAGGGCGCTAGGGTTGCACCCTCGCGAGACCTTGCGCAAGAGAAATCGAGGCAGGAGGGAAAAAACTCGAAGAGCCATAAGTCAAAAGACGGCGACGGTTTCAATAAAACTTCAAATGAGAATGAACTAGCCAACTGCAGAAAGCAAATGAAAAACCCGTGTCCGGCACCTAGTCTAGTCTTCGACGTCTTCTCACCAGCACGGAGCTAAGTGCTGCCACTGGGCATGGGAGGGAGCCCCAGGGCCTGAGGCCGGCGCTCCTGAGACTCCGGGGCGTGTACAGCCCCAACTCATTATTACGTGAGAGTGTCACGGGCAGCGAGCTTCACAGGCGTTGGCCTTCTTCACAGGCTCCGGGCCTTTCTTGGGGGAAGCAAGCTTCACATGCATTGGCCCTCTTCACAGGCTCCGGGCCTTTTCCAAAACGCGACAACTTCACAGGCATTCGCCTTCTTCACAGGCTCTGGGCCTTTTTCAAAAAGATGATCTTCACAGGCATTCGCCTTCTTCACAGGCTCTGGGCCTTTTCCAAAAAGATGATCTTCACAGGCATTCGCCTTCTTCACAGGCTCTGGGCCTTTTCCAAAAAGATTATCTTCACAGGCATTCGCCTTCTTCACAGGCTCTGGGCCTTTTCCAAAAAGATGACCTTCACAGGCATTCGCCTTCTTCACAGGCTCTCGGCCTTTTAAGGGTAAAACCTCCGGAGGTGCTGGATGTTCCATGCATTCTGGACTGGTACCCCCTCTTGAGTCTCCAAGCGTGCGGAGCCGGGCCTGGAAACATGAACAACCTTGAACAGGCCCTCCCACTTGGGAGAGAGCTTAAGCAGTCCCTCCCTGGAGACAACCCGCCTGAGCATGAGGTCCCCTACCTCAAGAGTTCTGGGGCGGATGTTGCGGCAGTGGTACCACCGCAGAGCTTGTTGGTATCACGCCGCTCGCAACGCGGCTTCTCGGCGATGCTCCTCCCCCAGCACGAGGTCCATCCCCCGCATGGTGTCCTGCTGCGCCTCGTCGAACGCTAGGACCCGTGCGGAACGACGTCTGACCTCGTGAGGGAGGACCGATTCGGCTCCATAGACCAGGAAGAACGGGGTCTCTCCAGTCGGCTTGGTTGCAGTCGTGCGGACGGACCACAACACGGACTGAAGCTCATCGTACCAACCTCTGCCGCAGGCTTCCAGCTTCTTCTTGAATGTTCTGGTCTTGAGGCCCCTCTGGACCTCCGCGTTGGCCCGCTCGGCCTGGCCGGTTCTTCGGGGGTGCGCCACTGAAGCGTAGCATATCTGCATTCCAAGGTTAGCACAGTAGTTTTGAAGAGGTTACTGGTGAACTGCGAACCGTTGTCGGTGATGATGCGGTTCGGCACCCCGAACCGGCTCACAATGCCCTTGATGAACTTGACCGCTGAACCCGCCGGGATGGTGCGGATGGCCTCCACTTCGGCCCACTTGGTGAACTTGTCCACGGCAACGTAGAGGTAGCGATAGCCCCCTGGCGCCCGAGGGAACGGGCCCAAGATATCCAGCCCCCAGACTGCGAATGGCCACGAGAGGGGTATAGTTTGCAGACCTCCTGCCGGCTGATGGATCTGCTTGGCATGGAATTGGCAGGCTTCGCAAGCCTTCACTAGTTCGACAGCGTCATTGAGCGCAGTAGGCGAATAGAAGCCGCTGCGGAATGCTTTTCCCACGAGGGTCCGTGATGACGAGTGGTGCCCACAGTCTCCATCGTGTATATCCGCCAGCAGCTCTTTCCCTTGCTCCCTGGGTATGCAGCGCAGGGATACATCATTTGGTCACTTCCGGTAGAGTTCTCCATCCCTGATACAGTATGCTCTGGCTTGCCGCGCCACACGCTCCGCTTCCTCCTCCTTCTCCGGCAGGGTCCCTTGTGTCAAGTAACTCCGGAGCTCTGTGACCCAGCACCCCTCCTGAGTCTCCATCGTCAGGAGCAGGCGCGTTCCTGAGGCTGGACCACAAACCGGAGCTCCCGAGGCAGGTGGCTGGGGGAGCTCCTCCCGAGGCTGCTCCGTGTTAGATAGTGATGGCATGGCCGAGGGCTTGAAGAGCCACTCCTCGAAGACGCCGGGCTCCTGAGGTAACTGCCTGGATGCTCGTTTGGCGATGTCATTGGCCTCCTGATTGGTTCCACGGGGCACATGCTGCAACTCCAACCCCCAGAACTACTTTTCCATCCTGCGGACCTCCGCAAGGTAGGCCTCCATGTGCTCATCTCTTGGCTCGTACACTTTGTTGGAGAAATTGACGAGGAGCTGCGAATCGCCCTTGATGGTAAGGCGCTTTACCCCTAGGGCAGCCGCGGCCTTCAAGCCTGCTATCAGGCCTTCATACTCCGCTATGTTGTTGGAGACCTTTTCGCCTTGCTGGAAACAGAGCTGCACAGCGTAATAGAGCTTGTCCTAAGTGGGAGATATGAGCACCGCGCCAGCCCCGGCGCCATGCCTGGAGGATGCCCCGTCGAAGTACATGACCCAGCCTTCTGGCGCCTCGCTTCCTGGGGAGAGGGATCGATCCTCGTCGGCCTTGAGGCCTGGAGCCTCCGTCCATTCGTCCACGAAATCCACTAGTGCGGCCCCCTTGATGACTCTGGTCGTGCTGAATTCGAGCTGAAACGCTTGTAGTTCGATGTTCCACTCGGCGACCCTTCCAGCTGAGTTAGGGCTCCTGAGCACCCTTTCCAAGGGGTACGCTGAGACAACCTTGATAGGGTGACCCTGAAAGTAGTGTCGCCACTACTAGGAAAAGGCCTACTAATGGTGCACTGGTTTTGGCTACTAATGGCGCATTACCAGTGCGCCATTAGTAGCACGCCACTAGTATTTTTTACTAATGGCGCACCACTGGTGCGCCATTACTATCTGGTATACTAATGGCGCACCAAGTAGTGCGCCATTAGTATGTAACACCATGCGCCATTAGTGTGCCTCCCGGGGGGCCATACGTAAGCATGTGCTTTGTCATACTAATGGCGCATTCTGTGTTGATGCGCCATTAGTATCCTTTGGCATACTAATGGCGCACCTTGTGGCGATGCGCCATTAGTAAGAATATTTGTTTTTTCTTACTTTTTTTATTTTTGCACAGGTTACAAAATATATTATTGGACAGAATATAGACAGCAGCACACAGGAACATCAGATTCATCGAATACAATAGAAGATTAGTCTCCGAATACAATTCATCATATTAGTCTCCGAATTCAAAAGACCGAACAAAGATAAAACATTACAAGTCTAAAGACCGCGAGTATCGAGTTTGTCTTCACATTACAAGTCGATATCGATCATCTAAACTACCATCACATAGAAGAGAGTTGTGGTCATCACGATGAGCATCATCGCGATCAAACTGGTCTTCATCCGGTTCCTCCAACGCTCCCTCCTCTCTCCCGCTAGATAGCGGGCGTATCTAGATTCGGCTTCCGCCCTAGTGGTGTACCCTTTGTAACTGTTACCGCTGAAACGGTGAACCTGTCTCTGACACTCCTCCCAGTCGTCGTAGACTCCGGGAACCTTACCCTTGTACACGACATACGACGGCATCTGTATATATGCACAAGCCAAACAACAGACAATACATAAGCAATATGTAAGTATGCAACAAAAGGATCGGAAGAGAAAAGCAAGACATTAATAGCATGATTCATGGTCCTACTAATAAGTAGCATCAATTACATCTAAGTTGAACGATTGTCCAAACCAAAGAGACATACGAATTCATTAAAGTTTAATTACAACATGAGCCAATCAATGTTTGAGAACTACACATCACTACTTTCGACTCGACTCATCGGACAGGAGCGTGGATGAAGCCGCCGTCTGTCATGATGGTCATGAAATCGCGGTCGTTGTCACCCTGCATTTGTAGCATTCCATCTATCTCATTGTTGGACGGTTGATATCTGAGGAAGAACTGCCCCGAGGTATGAAGGACATCTTGATGGATGATGTCCGCAAAGTCCGACTGGATGCGAAAGAATTCTTGTCTGAGGTCCGCGTCCTGGATTGCCGACATGTTTGCGGCCCAATCTTTGAGATTATCTGATAGCAGAAGTTGATGATGGTCCCTTACGATCGCCCGCATGTGACGGAGGGCGTAGTAGGCATCCTTCTGACCGCCAGGCGGCTGCTTGACGCAGTAGAACTTCGTATTGTGTGAGAACATGTGCTTGCCATACTTACGAACTGTCCTGGTGAAGGTGCCTCCAGATTTGGCGTAGCCGGGGAGAACATCATCAAGAACTTTCTTGACATTTGTGTAGTCTATCTTGGAGTTATGGTTCGGGTCGAAATACGTGGCCATGGAATATTTCGGGCTTAAGAGGATGAGTGTGCAATGTGTGTCACTGCACAGAACACGGAATGTTAGAAAAAAACGATCGAAATCTAAGAAATCATATGTTACGGGGCGGTTAAGGGATGACTTACTCGGGAAAGTAAGCCACAAGGAAGTTATCCTTATCTGGGTTTGCCAGAATGACGCCTTCGAGGTGTGAACTCGCAACTTGGCAGTCCCCAGCGTTGCTCAAGTGCTTGGCACGCATGTAGAAGGGGTCGACTATCACGATGTCCGGGGTCTTGTCTCTAATGATCCGCATCTCCATACTCAGCGAAAACAGCCGAACGAAGGTGTAGTGCAGCGGATGAAGGTTAAACATAGCAAAGATGTCATCAAACCATAGGACGATCGTACCCCCGATGTCGCCATCCACAAATCCCTTGCCCTCTGGCACCTTGGCCATGAAAACTGGGTATGCCACATCCTTCTCTCTGAGACGCCGCTTCTCCAAAGAAAGAACACTGTCGTGCAGACTCCGTATAGCACCGGTTGCAGCATTCAGCATATTTGGCGGTAGCATCACCCTACCCGCCACATGCACCCTCCTCGAGATATCCTTAGGTGAAGGTGGCCCATCCTGAGCACGGATCGAACTTGGTGCCGGCTGGCTCGCACCGGCACCCTTATTAGTCTTTCGTTTCCGTCCCTTCTTCTTGATCTCCTATAATGGGACCGAGTTCTGCTCACAGACCGCCTTCTTGAGCGTGTTGGGAGCTGGAGGCGTCTCCTGAGAACTGAACGCCAGACGACGCCTATTGCAATTGGATTTCTCCGCCGTACCAGCTAGATTGCGGTCATCTTGGTTTGGTTCTTAAGAAAGAGGCTCGCAGAACTCGTCAGCGTACCCATGTTCGGCAAAGTACTTATCAACTTTGGTAAATGTACCGTCGTCGTTGTTGTCGTCGTCCGGATCCTATGCCATAGGGCTATCTGGATCCTGTGCCATAGGGATGTCCGGCAGGTCCGGTAGCGTTGCGGCGTTCTTGCCATGGCTTGGCGCCGACACGACTGGCGGTCTTGTCTGTGGGGTGGTGTCCCCCGCCCCCAAACGAATCTGGCTCTTCGGCCAAAGTAGGGGCCAGTTTACGCAGGCGCTGAGGGTCATCTCATCTTCTTCGTTGGCCCCAGCGGGTCAAATCGGAGGTAACAGCTCGTCGCAGCCTGGCAGCACCCGAACCACTTCAACCCTATACACTGTGGGTGGCATCGGATTACCGTGGAACACGGGGTTGCCGGTTTGAACGATTCTGCCCTTGGCGACATCGACCAACTCGGCGCCCACTAAGTGTAGAAGAGTGCAAGGAACGTCGGCGGTGCCCTGCGAAAACATGTATAGGGCGTCAGGGATGCCCAGTCAAAGGCAAGGAGATGAAGTCATCGGCCGAGAGGCTTAGTTACCATGATGTCATCGAGCTCGGCTAATGTCGAGGCACCGCCAACGGCGGGCGTGCAACTGACGGAGGGGGCGCTTGCTGGCGAGGTGCCGGCCGGCGTACACCCGGGTGCATTAAGCTCCAATGCCCGTGCCGGCGCCGGAGACACGAATACCGCCTCCACCGGAGACACCAATGGCGCCACCGCCGGAGACACCAATGGCGCCGCCTGCGCGCTGTGCGAGTTGCTGGCCGTGAAGCTGGGAACTGGGGGAGGCCCCTGTTGGCCGCCCGCAATCCACATCGTCAGCCCATGAATCAACGTAGGCACCATGGCGTTGAGCTTCGTTCCCAGTTGTTGTTCCACTTGCTCTTGGACAAGCTCCGGAATCCGTGCCACTTGTGCCTTGAGTGCTTCAACCTCGCGCGTCTGGCTTTCCGAGCTGGCCTTTTTCTCCTTCCGCACACCAGCGGTATAGTATGACCCCCATTTTGTGGACAAGCCTTTGCCGGCCACACGACCAGCTGACGTCGGCTTAGTGAGCTTATCCTTGTTTTTCATTACGTTCAACGCCCTATTTAAAGGTGTGTCGAAAGGGGAGCTCTGAGACGACCCCACGCTACTGCTTTCACGGTCCTGCGAAAGGAATGTGAACCATTTGGAAATATTGGGGATTAATTAGAGTGCAACCATATGGAGCTAATTACGCGGGGGTGTATTCCTTACCAGAACAAGCTCAAGCGCCCTGGTCTTCGGATCCGTGGTAAGCTCCTTTGTTATCGGGTCCTCCTTGTACCGGGCCCTGACATAGTTCCTGGTCTGCTTGTCACTGCTGTATTTCTTGAAGCGGGGCGGTAGGCCTTGCTCGGCATGCCCCGCGTCCTCCTTGTCCCATATAGGCTCCGCCACTCTGTAACCGCCGGGACCGAGTTTGTGTTCCCCTAAGTTCAACTCCCGCATTTCTTTCCCCCACTGACTTGATTTGGAGGTTGCGCTGCTCTCGCACTTGATCTTGAACTCCTTGTACTCATCTTCGCTCATCAAAGGATATTTCGCCTTGATCTTCTCATAACTATCACCTTTATCAATCATTCTCTTCACCGCGCTTCTCCAAGTAGACAGGGTCGTGCTCATCTTCGTGAGGGCGGCACTGTTCACTTTATTCCCTGAGAGGCGTGTGTTTTCAAATTCGGCGGGGAACTTGTATCGTTCATGCAGCTTCATGAAGAGGAGGTTGCGCAAATTCCCGTGGTCCTTATTCCTAAGGTTATCGGTGTTGATCGAGATGGTGCTCCGGAGAATGCACCCGAGCTGAAGCGAGTACCCCTTGACTATATGTTTGGGCTCCGTTGGATTCCCGTCGGAGTCCACTTGAGTGAATTCCTCCTTGAGGGTGCGGAGCGCATTCGGGCGCTGGTTCTTCCTTTGCTTCTTCGGTCGGCTGCCATCTGTGTGTGCGCCGCCATCATCAGTGGTGGCATCCTCGGCGGCACCATCAGTGGTGTCATCCCCGACGCCACTAGGGGTTGTGTAGTTAGGATCGGTGCCTTCCGCGGCGTCCTCATAGCGGTGAGGTTGTTCCTCCATCTCCTGGGACAGCTCCCAGAATTGCTTGCCGCCCGAACCACCGGCCTCATCGTTGTGGGCCATGTTTCACTCTAAATAGGAAAAAAGTTTGGTCAAAAAGTTGGTTATTGTCAAGGAACAAGATCATGGTATCATCCTTTTGGGTTTGTCGACACCGAGGCATCCTAAAAGCTAAGCTTTTATCATTTAGGGTTTGTCGACGCCGAGGCACCCTAAAAGCCTAAGCGTACATCATTTAGGTTCTCATCGACACCGAGGCATCCGGGGCGGCCAAGTTAATTTTTCATCATTTAGGGTTTATCGATGCCGAGGCACCCTAAATGCTAAGTTAAGTTTTCATCATTTAGGGTTTATCGATGCCGAGGCACCCTAGGTTGGGCCTAATCACTTGGCACTAATCACTTGGCTCTATTGCCACCTATGTTGGGTTTATCATCTAGGGTTTATCGATGCTAAGGAGAATTCTAAGTTGGGCCTAATCACTTGGCTCTATTGCCACCTATGGTTTAATGCAGCAAGAATGGCGGGGCAGTTGATCCTTCTTAACTAAGTACTAAGATACCCCGGCCCATGCATTAGTCGCAAGTACCCCATATGTCCTGTTTTTAGCAAAGTCATGCTAAAATTCACGAAAAATTTCAGCATGACCTTTGCTAAAAACAGGACATATGGAGTACCCGAATTTGCCGGAACGGAAGTTAATCGACATTCCGGCAAACTCAAGGGCCTCTCGGGGTACCTGCAAATTCATCACGACACAATGGTCGGAGACAAAACCCAGCAACTTTACAAGTCTTTCACAGATTTGTTTGCAAGTTCTGATATGTAATAAAGATGAGCCTCAAAGATGAGCCTCCAATGCTGATTTGTTTGCCTCAAGACAAGATGAACCTCCAATGCAACATAAGTAAATAAATCTATGCATCCTGTAAATTTCTCATCCAATGGCATAGACAAGGTTCAGACATCTTTTTACATAGAAGGTGATGCCTATTATTTTTTACTGAATTAGATGTATACACTATAATGAAGAACAAAAAACTCATCCTAATTAAGCAAGTTACAGATTGTCACAGCCAGTGTAGTGTATTTGACATTTTTAATTACATACAAAAACAATGTGGACACAGAAATGTGACTGGTAACATCTTTAACAGCAGTGCAAGAAATATTCAACCTACATAATAGAGTCTTCAAATAGCCCAAAAGACATCATGGATGAAATGGACCAACAATATGTATACATAAAAGTAACAGCAGCAATATATTTAGGCTTTAACAGCAGTGCAAGAAGTTCATCCTAAATAACACATAAACCCGATTCAACATGTCTTCAAACAGCCCAAAAGCAATCATATTACACAAGTATTGAGAGCTCATAACCGAAAAAACAAGAGCGAAGGAGAACAAAACACATTGAAAAAGGACTATACAGCAAAACACAGATTACCCAGCAGCCATACTCCATCTTTACTAGCCTTAATCACACCTAACATTTGTACATTTTTCTCAGTTCTAATACTCTACCAATCAAGCCCAACCCAAGGTCAAAAGATTCGACAGGCCAACGTTCACTCTTCAACAGCAACTACTCATGACCAGTCCATCAAGGTTCGCTGGGAAGACAAAACTTCCCCACTGGCAACCTCAAGACAATGATTGACCAAAACTGTGTCACTGATGAGAACCCTTTGCATCAAAAAATACTAGTATTAAATTAATGGTTTTCACAATCCAGTATGCATGATACAAACAATGGACAAATACATGCTATGCTATCAGTTTCAATACCATGGACAAATACCACACTAAATTCGAGAGGTGATTTTTAGGAGTGAATTCCATCCATGTTATGTTGTCAGTTTGAATACTGAACTTTAGTCTCTTCAGATAGACACTACATTGTTAGCGATATGTATCTCAGCTCATAGATTTATGAATGCAGAGTACTACATGAACGCTGGCACCAAAATCAACACGATACTCTACATACAACGCAATAATAAGAAACCCACCATCACACTACTCAACTCCACACAAAAAAGTGCAGAAAGAAAATCATGCTAACAGGGGACCCTTCCTATAATTACAGTATACAACTATATACATCTAATATGAACACTGACACTAAAATTAACAAGGTAACCATGGCAATACTAAACTTTAGTCTCTTCATACAGACACTACATTGTTAGCGATCAGAGTAAGTAGATTTAGGGGATTCACTGACAGTGTGGCGCTTGGAACAGTCCCTAGCAAAAGAGAGAAGAAGAGGGCATGGCCGGGAGGGAGGAGAGGAGGAAGAGAGGAGAAGAGAGGCAGAGGGAGGAGGGTTACCTGACCACGATGAGGTGGTGGCCGGAGCGGAGACGACGGAGGGCGGAGACAGCGAGCTTGGGGGAGGCGGGGATAGACGACGGGGAGGTCGCGGGCCTCCTCTCCTGGTGGACGTGGGGCCTCCTCTCCTGGTGGACGTGGGGCGGCTCTGAGGCTCCAAGTCTCCGGCGGCTCCGAGGCTCCAAATCTCCGGTGGGTTTCTAGGGTTTCGAGGGAGGCAAGGGAGGCGGTGCTCGCGGGGGAGGTGGGGCTCGAGGGGGAGGCGTCGCTTGAGGGGGAGGAAGGGGAGAGGGAGGCGGCGGGGGCGCGTGGGCGGCTGCGGCGCCGTGGGTCGGGGCAGCGGTGGTGGCGCGGTGGAGGGAGGGAGCGGCACGGTGGAGGGAGAGGAAGGAAGTGTCGATCTGGCAAGAGGGAGAGGGACGAGGGAGGGACGAAGTGTATGGATGGGGGAAGATTACTAATGGCGCACCCCCAGGCGGTGCGCCATTAGAATGTTTTTTTAGATAGCAATGGCGCACCAGCCACCCGTGCGCCATAAGATTTTTTTTATTTTAAAAAATGAATATGAATATGAATATGAAACAGTAATATTTTTTATACAAACAGTAATAATTGTTGTTTAACAACAATTGTAGTCTACACTTTTTTATTATTATTTTTTAAAAAATGAATATGAATATGAAATAGTAATATTTTTTTATAAAAACAGTAATAATTTTTTAAAAAATATCATCAAATTTGTTATTTGAAAATATCATCGGCGGCGGCGGTGGAGCAGGGGAGGGTGCGGGGCGTGCTCGTCGGCGGCGGTGGAGCGGTGGAGGGTGCATGCGGGGGGTGCTCGTCGGCGGCGGTGGAGCGGGGGCGGGTGCTGGGGCTGCTCGTCGGCGGCGGTGGAGCGGGGGAGGGATCGAGATCGAGATGGAGGGGGATCGAGATCGAGATGGAGGGGGAATCCAGATCAAGATGGAGGGGGATCGAGATCGAGTGTCCTCATGAATTCAAAAAGTGCCCATGAAATTTAAAATATTCATGATATCAAAAAGTGCCCATTAAATACAATTGAGAAATGAAGGCTACGATTTAAATACAATCGATCTTAGCTAGCTATCTGTTCACAATCTTCTTGCCCTTCTTTTTCGCAAATGGAGTTCTTCTGTGGAACGGACGTCCTTTAGGTAGGGTGGTCCTGCTTCTTCTTGTGGTGTGTACTGCTACTTCATCGTCGTCGTCATGTTCGATCTTCGGGTCGCCGTACTTGTCGAAGTCTTGCTCATTGGCTACTCCATCCATTCCGATGATCTTCCTTTTGCCTCTCCTCACGACAACACGACTGGGCTTTGACAGGTCGGTAATGAAGAAGCATTGGTCCACTTGGGAAGCCAGTACCCATGGCTCATTTTTCGCGGTGACGTTTGCGCCCGCGGTCTTGGATTTGGCTTCGGGTATAACCATGGTGGTGAAATACCGGTCTTCTTTTAGGACGCTCTTGGCCCATCTGACACGGAACATCGGGACCTTCTCTCCAGCGTAGCTCAGCTCCCAGATCTCCTCGATCCTTCCGTAGTATCTTTCCTTGTCATTGCTGGTGTAGGATTCCATCGTTACCCCGGAGTTCTGATAACCATCGCTCTTCATGTCCTTGTTCTCAGTGTAGAATGTGTAGCTGTTGATATCGTACGCCTCATAGGTCATCAGGTTGTGCTCGGCGCCCTGTGACAAGGCGAATATGAGTTGTTCTTCCGCGGAAGAATCCTCATGTAAAGGGTACGACAGAAGCTTCTGCTTGAACCAACGCGTGAAACATGAGTTGTGCTCTTTGATTATATCTCCGTCCGTCCTCTGTTGGCCTCGGTCATTGTACGTCTTCTCAATAAAGGTTTTGTGCTCTACCACCCAAGGATCGACCACGTCTATGTGTTGTAGCGTGACTAGGTTTGCTCTTTCAAAGTCGGCGAGTCGACCCTCGAAGTCGACACGCATTTCACGGCGACCCTCACGGTGATCCCATCCAGCGAGCCTGCCGAGGTGCCTGTTGACGGGCAGACCAATGGGGTTCTCGATGCCTAGATAATTCGTGCAGTAGGAGATGCACCCTTCGGTCAGAAAGCCCCTGGCTATACTTCCCTCTGGACGTGACATGTTGCGAACGTATCCTTTGATGACACCATTCATCCTTTCGAACGGCATCATGCTGTGCAGGAACATCGGCCCGAGTTGGATGATATCCTCCACGATATGGACCAGCAGATGCACCATAACATCGAAGAATGCAGGAGGGAAGTACATCTCAAGCTCGCATAGTATCACCACCATCTCTTCCTATAGCCTTCTGAGTTGCCTCACGCCAATCGAATTCCGAGAGATGACGTCGAAAAAGTTGCATAGGCCAAATAGCGTTTCACGGATGTGCGCGTCCATGATCCCACGGATTGCAACTGGAAGTATCTGCGTCATCAGCACGTGACAGTCGTGAGACTTCATCCCGCTGAACTTCTCCTTCGCTGGGTCTAGGTATTTGCTCATCTTCCCCGCGTAACCGTAAGAAAGTTTTACTCCTAGGAGGCAGGTGAAAAACTACTCGATCAACTCCTGACTTAGAGTGAAGCACGCGGGAGGGTAGTCATTTCCGGTCTTCTTGGCCTTTTTGCCTTTGCGATGACTTTCTGTGTCCGGCTTCGCCTCATCATCATCATCATCATCATCATCATTAGCGTGAAGCTCCTGCCTGATGCCCATTAATTTCAAGTCTGCCCTTGCTTTCGGCCCATCTTTGGTCCTCTCTGGCATGTTGAGCAGGGTACCAAGCAGACTCTCGCACACGTTCTTCGTGATATGCATGACATCAAGGCTGTGAGGCACACGGTGGATCTTCCAGTACGGCAAGTCCCAGAAAACAGACCTCGTTTTCCATACCTTCAGCAGCGGCTCTGGCGCCTTTCGCTTCTTTCCCGGCTCTGGCGCCTTTTGCTTCATTCCCGGCAGTGGGCAGTCTTTCCAATATTTCAATAGCTCGTCTATTTCCTCGCTGCTCCTCGTACACGGGTGTTTTCGGGGTTCGGTTTCACCATCGAACAGATCCTTGCGTTTCCTCCACGGGTCATCGTCGCGAAGCCACCTTCGTGTCCCATGAACACGTTTTTCGAAGACCCGGAATCTCTATCTAGCTGGCAATACGTTGTGTCATCCATGCACCTTACGCATCCATAAAATCCGTGGACTACCTGCCCCGCGAGATATCCGTAACCGAGATAGTCGTGCACCATCGTGAGCAGTGCGGCTCTCATAGGGAAATATTATTTCTCTGCAGCGTCCCACGTATTGGCTGGCGTTTTCCACAACATGTCTAGCTCCTCCTTCAGCAGCCCCAGATACAGATTGATGTCGTTCCCTGGTTGTTTCAGCCCTTCAATTAGCATACTCATGTGAATGTACTTCCTCTTCATGCACAACCAGGGGGAAGGTTGTACATCCACACAAACACAGGCCAGGTGCTATGTGTGCTTCTCTGGCTGCTAAACGGATTGACTCCATCGGTGCTCGCGCCCAGCACGATGTTCCTTGGATCCTTCCCAAATTCTGGGTATTCGAAGTTCAACGCTTGCCACTGGCTCACATCCTTAGGGTGACTCAGCATCTTGTATTTTTTATTTATCTCCGGATCATTTCCGTCATCTTCCCACTTCTTCTCCTCCCTATCCGCGTGCCAACGTAGGAGCTTTGCTACCTTAGGGTCCGCGAAATACCGCTACAGACGAGGAGTGCTCGGAAAGTACCACACCGATTTTCGAGGAGCTTTCTTCCTCTTCTTGTATTGAGTGACGCCGCACACCGGACATATGGTAGACTCCGCATGCTCGTCCCGATAAATGATGCAATTGTTCATGCACACATGGTATTTCACGTGCGGTAAATCCAGAGGACACACGATTTTCTTCGCCTCCTCGAAACTGGTCAGGCACTTGTTCCCCTTGGGAAGACGTTCGTGCCAGAATGACATGTTCTCGTCGAAGCATGCGTCGGTCATTTTGTGTTTTACCTTCATCTCCAGAGCCATGAGCGTTACTTTCAAGCGGGTATCCTCGGGCCTGCATCCTTCATACAATGGAGTAACTGCGTCTATCTCCAGTTGATCCAGCTTGGCTTTCTCTCGGGCGGCAGCTCTTGCGTTGTCCGTCTGCTTGAGAAGCAGCTCTTGAATATGAGGGTCCTTCACCCAGCCTCCATCGTCGTCTACTTCGGCATCTTCATCTTCATGATCATGCCCTTCATCTTGATCTTCCTCATCATCATGTACGACATCTTCTACATGATGACTGTGTATAGCATCGCCGTCGTGATCATGTCCTGGAGATTCTTCGTCTTCTCGCCCGCCCTCGCCGCGGTGGTACTTGTCTTGTTGTCCTTCCTCATTTCTTGCCCGGCCCCCATGGACGACTTCATAGTCATCTTCATCACCTTGCCACCGATAGCCATCCATGAAACCACGCAAGAGCAGGTGGTCCCGCACCTGCCCGGAATCTGGGTCCGCAATAAGGCTCTTCAGCTTGCATCTTCGACACGGACATCTTATCTCCATCTCGTTCTTTTGAAGCATCTCGGCCTTCGCGGAGCTCAAAAACCTATTCACGATGCCTTCGGTCATCGTGCGGACCATGGTCGCCTGCGGGGTAGAGCAAAACGATATTTTAGAACCAAGAAAAAATTTGCCATGACCTTCCCGAAAAATAGAACCAAAAAGAATGCATAGTGCCAAAATTCTCACCGAAACGGAAATGAATCAGCATTCCGGCAAAATATTGGCAACTATCACATTTCAAATACCGGTACCTGCAAACACAAACATATATGCAACACCACAAACACATGCAACACCAGAAACATACATAGATCTAGCTAGGCCACAAAAAGTGCATGTGCACGTTGTTGGAGTGAGCTAGGGAGAAAAAAAGTAGATCTACATCATGAAGAGAGCTTTCCCCTTACTTACCTATCAAAAAAAGGTAATTTCACCACTTAATTTTGATGAATCTATGGTGGAAATGAGGTGAGGAGGAGGAGGCAGCCGAAAGCTTGGAGAAGGAGGTGGAGGGAATGAAGTGGGGAAAGTGAGTGGGTAGGTGTGGGGCTGTCCAAAATATCTTGTTGGGGTCCCAGGTTACTAATGGTGCACCATCTTCAAATGCGCCATTAGTATATGCCTGGTTACTAATGGCGCACTTGCAGATGGTGCGCCATTAGTAGTTTTGCAAAAAAGTAAAAATATATATATATATATATATATATATATATATATATATATATACTAATGGCGCACCAGGTCATAGTGCGCCATTACTAGTTTAAACTAGTAATGGCGCACTGTGAAATGGTGCGCCATTAGTAGTTTTGCAAAAAAAAAGAATAAAAAAATTACAGTAATGGCGCACTGTCTGCCTGGTGCGCTATTACTAGTTAGAACTAGTAATGGCGCATTTCGACCTGATGCGCCATTAGTATGTATGGAAAAATGAAAAAAAAAATTAATACTAGTGGTGCACCATGTTTCTGGTGCGCCATTAGTGTCTTCAACACTAATGGCGCATCACCAACTGGTGCGCCATTAGTATATAGTAGTGGCGCACTACTTCCATGGTGCGCCATTAGTATCAATCCTCTCTATAGGCCTTTTCCTAGTAGTGCGCAGCTTGCGCGAGGCCACCAGTAGCGCGAGGAGGAGTTTTTGAGGCATGGGGTACCGTGCCCTCGCATCCCGCAACACCGTGCTGACGAAGTACACTGGGTGCTCGACGAGGCTTGGAGCGTCGGTGCTGGTGGTGTCCTTCGGAGGCCGTGGCGCCTCCTAAGGCGGTGGAGTCTCCAGAAGCTGGTTGCCTGGGGGAAGGGCCTCTTCCATTCCCAGTGCGCTCCCCTGCGGCGGCTGATCCTTCTTAGCCGTGGTAGCAATCTCTGCGAGTCCTTCTTGGTCCTGCTTTGCCTTGACATGGGTAGCTGTCGCGGCCTTGGTCCGACGCTCCTCTCTAACCGCCACCAGAGCTGCGCTGGCGGAGTAGGGAGTGGCGGCAAGGTAGAGCACCAAGGGCTCTTTAGGGCGTGGGGCCACCATCACTGGAGGGCTGGTTAGGTATCTCATGAGATCTTGGAACGCCTTGTCGGCCTCTTCAGTCCATTCACAGGGCCCCTTTTTCTTCATCAGATGGAAGAAAGGCAGCGCTCGCTCCCCTAACATGGAGATGAAGCGCCCTAGCGCAGTCACGTGCCCAGTGAGCTTCTGCATCTCTCTGAGGGTCTTTGGCGGACTCATGTCCTCGACCGCCTTGACCTTTTTTGGGTTGGCCTCGATGCCTCGGTGGGACACGAGGAAGCCCAAGAGCTTGCCCAAGGGGACTCCAAACACACACTTCTCTGGGTTGAGCCGTAGGCTCACTGCATTGAGGCTCGCGAAGGTTTCCTCCAGGTCTTGTATTAGGGTCTTGGCCTCGCGAGACTTCACCACAATGTCGTCGACGTAAGCTTCCACATTCTTCCCGAGTTGCGGGCCCAAGGTGATGTGCATGAGCCGCTGAAAGGTTGCCCCCGTGTTGCGCAATCCGAACAGCATGCATGTATAGCAGTACACCCCACACGGGGTCAGGAAGGCCATCTTCTCCACATCTTCCACCGCCATCTTGATCTGGTGATACCCGGAGAAGGCATCCAAGAAGCATAACAGGTCGCACTTAGCGGTGGAATCGACGATCTGATCGATGCGAGGGAGCGGGAACGGATCTTGCGGGCATGCTTTGTTGAGGTTGGTGAAGTCAACACACATGCGCTCCTTCCCTCCCTTCTTTGGCACAACCATAGGGTTGGCCAACCAATCTGGATATCGGACCTCGCGAATGACCCCCGCGGCTTCTAGCTTGCGGGTCTCCTGGATGATGAAGGCCTGCTTTTCAGTGGACTGCCGCCTCACTTTCTGCTTCACGGGGCGCATGTTGGGGCACACATTGAGGTGGTGTTCGATCACGCCCCGTGGGATCCCTGCCAACTGATCGGGCTCCCAGGCGAATACCTTCTTGTTTGCACGCAGGAACTTGACCGGGGCATCCTCCTGCTCGGGCTCGAGGTTGGCGCCTATAGTGAAGGTGGCGCCAGTGCACCCATCTTCGTCGACAGGTATCTGCTTGGTCTCTGCCTTGTCTTGGGTGAACAACTGTTTCTTCTTGGTTGGCGCAGCCCCCTTGGGCTCGGGGGTCCCCGCGTCGGCGGGCTGTGCTGACACCGCCGTCTTGAAGGCAAGCTTGAGCGCTCGCAGCGCATCCCCGGTGTCCCTAGGCACAGTGAGGACACCGCTACTCCCGGGCATCTTCATGAGGTTGTACGTTGGGTGAGTCGCGGCCATGAATTGGGCCAGTGCTGGGTAGCCAAGGATGGCGTTGTAGGGGAGGCCGATGGAGGCGATATCGAAATTGACCAGCTCCGTGCGGAAATTGTCGTAGGTGCCGAAAGTTACTGGGAGCCGGATCTGTCCCAAGGAGCGGGATGACCCGCCCCCGACACCCGAGAAGGGCCGGCTAGGCTACAGCCGCTCCTGGGGTATGCGGAGGAGGTTGAAGGCCTCGACTGAGAGCATGCTGAGGCCCTCGCCGCCGTCGATGAGGGTCCTGGTGACGGCCACCTGGCAGATGGTGGGGGTGCACAGCATGGGGAGCACACCCGAGCAGGCCGAGTTGGAGGGATGGTCCTCTGAGCTGAAGGCCAGACCGGCCTGTGGCTCCGACCGATCCAGGAGAGCCCCCTGCCGCGTGGAGGCGGCGCCGACCAGGCGGACGAATGGCTTGACGTGGTGACTGGAGGGCGGCGCCTGCGAGCCGCCCAGGAGGGCCGCGACGACCGGGGTGGCCGGCGCGGTGCGGTGGGCGAGGAAGAGGCCGCGCAGCTCTTCCCAGGAGGCCGCTGAGGGATGCTGGGATGACGCTTGCTGCTCGTTCCCGGCCGGGCCGGTGGCAGCGTTGACGGCAGGTGACGGGGAACGGCGAGGGCGCCTGCCGACGGGAGTCATCTGGGCTACACGGGAAGCGAGGGCGGCTCGGCGCCCAGCGCGGGCCCGACTAGCGTCAGGCATGGATACGATGGTCGGAGAAGAACAGGGCGACGGGAGATGAATTCTGGCGCACCCCTACCTGGCGCGCCAAATGTCAGGTTTCGGGTTCCGGCAGACCCTTGAGGTTCGAACACTGGGGTGCACGCGAAGATTTCGCCCTCTACCTACATGTTCCTCGTCGGCTCGCTGAGATCTAAACTACGGAAGGAACAACACAAGAGACACAGAGTTTATACTGGTTCAGGCCACCATGGTGGTGTAATACCCTACTCCAGTGTGTGGTGTGGTGGATTGCCTCTTGGGCTGATGATGAACAATATAATACAAGGAAGAACAGCCTTGCGAGGGTCTGTTCTTGGCTGGTGCGATGAACTGCTAGGAGGAGTTCAGTGGCTCTATCTACTGGTTTCTTGGTGAGGATCCATATGCGAGATCAGGTCTCGGTGCTCGATCCAGATGCTAGCTGCCTCTACCCTGGGGGTGGCTAGTCCTATTTATAGGAAAAGGCCCTGGGCCTCTTCCCAAATATTGAGTGGGAAGGGCGCCAACAATTGGCCATTTTGAAGGGGAACAACGGGTACACTTATCCTGACTAAAGTTGGTCCTCGCCTATCAAAGGCTCTGGTGGTGACGCCTGCTTGGGCTCCACAATGACTTCCTTCCTGCCGTTGGGCTGGTCTTGGTCGCACCGAAACGGATGCCTTTGCTTGATGCTCTCGCCTGCGCTTGCTCCCTTTGCACCAAAGAGGAAAGGAGGACACTGCGCGGCTGGCGCCCGACTGGCGCCCTTGGTCGTCATGGCTTGTGTCATGCGGCACCTCGCGAGGTACCCCGCCTTGAACTCTCCACCTCCTCGTGAGCCAGCCTGATGAGGCCGCGCCTGAGGAAGCTTCTTGCCATCTGCCCCGCGAGGCTTGGCCCCTCGCAAGGGTCTTGGGCTTGCTTTGATGAAGATGGGCCATGCTGGGCCCCCCTTTGAGCCACGCCGCGGGCCGCAGGCAGGCAAGTCTGGGGACCCCCGTTCCCAGAACACCAACAAAGGTCTTCCCTTTATCTTTGAAGGGAGATGCATTGACATGGTATAGGCTATGTGATGATACGGGATCTTGGAATTATAAGCGATTGAAGTTGGAATTTCACCAGAAGTTCTATCATATGCAGCTTGTTCATCATGATCGTAATTACATATATAATTTTTGGCCTCGCAAAGGAGAAAGCATCGCTCAAGCTTGGGGGAGGCTTAAGTCAATGTTATATCCATGCCCCAATCATGAGCTCTCTCGGGAAATGATTATTCAGAATTTTTATGCTCGGCTTTCTCTTGATAATCACAACCTGCTCGATACTTCCTGTGCTGGTTCTTATATGCTGAAGACTATTGATTTCAAATGGGACTTATTGGAAAGAATTAAACACAACTGAAGATTGGGGTTCCGATGATGGTAAGGAGTCAGGTATGACACCTAAGTTCGATTGTGTTAAATCTTTTATGGATACCGATACTTTTCGTGGATTTAGCGCTAAGTATGGACTTGACTCTGAGATAGTAGCTACTTTCTGTGAATCTTTTGCTACTCACGTTGATCTCCCTAAAGAGAAGTGGTTTAAATATAATCCTCCTATTGAAGTGAAAGTAGTTGCACCTATTACAGTCGAAGAAAAGACTATTACCTATAGTGATCCTATTGTTCCTACTGCTTATGTTGAAAAACCTCCTTTCCCTGTTAGGATAAAGGATCATGCTAAAGCTTCGATTGTTGTTCGTAAGAGTAATACTAGGACTTATACACCTCCTGAGCAAATTAATGTTGAACCTAGTATTGCTATGGTTAAAGATCTCCTGGATGAGGATTTAGATGGGCATGTTATTTCTTTCTGTGGTGAGACTGCCAATATTGCTAGACCTGATACTAAGACACATAGACCTGTCGTAGGGATGCCTGTTATTTCTATTAAAATAGGAGATCATTGTTATCACGGCTTATGTGATATGGGTGCTAGTGATAGTGCAATACCTTATTCTTTGTATCAAGAAATTATGCATGACATTGCACACATTGAATTAGAAGACATTGATGTTACTATCAAGCTTGCTAATAGGGATACCATTAAACCCTTTGGGATTGTTAGAGATGTTGAAGTTTTGTGTGGGAAGGTTAAATACCCTGCTGATTTTCTTGTTCTTGGTTCCCCACAAGATGATTTTTGTCCCATTATTTTTGGTAGACCCTTCTTGAATACAGCTAGTGCTAAGATTAATTGTGAAAAGAATATTGTCACTGTTGGCATAGATGGTATGTCTCATGAGTTTAATTTTGCTAAGTTTAGTAGACAACCTCATGAAAGGGAACCACCTAGCAAGGATGTAATTATTGGTCTTGCTTCCATTGTTGTTCCTCCAACTGATCCGTTAGAACAATATTTGCTAGACCATGAAAACGATATGTTTATGAAGGAAAGGGAGGAAATAGATGAAGTGTTCCTTAAACAGGAACCTGTGCTGAAACATAACCTTCCCGTTGAAATTCTTGGGGATCCCCCTCCACCCAAGGGTGATCCCGTGTATGAACTCAAACCATTACCTGATAATCTTAAGTATGATTATCTTGATGAAAAAGAAATATATCCTATTATTATTAGTGCTAACCTTTCAGAGAAAGAAGAAGAAAGATTATTGAGAACTCTGAAGAAGCACCGAGCTGCTATTGGATATACTCTGGATGATCTTAAGTGTGTTAGTATCACGCTATGTCAACACAAAATTACATTGGAAGACGATGCCAAACCTGTTAGAGATCCTCAAAGACGATTAAATCCCAAGATGAAGGAAGTGGTAAGAAAGGAGATACTAAAGCTCCTTGAGGCAGGTATTATTTATCCCGTTGCTGATAGTGAATGGGTAAGCCCTATCCATTGTGTTCCTAAAAAGGGAGGTATTACCGTTGTTCCTAATGATAAAGATGAATTGATCCCGCAAAGAATTATTACAGGTTATAGGATGGTAATTGATTTCTGTAAGTTAAATAAAGCTACTAAGAAAGATCATTACCCTTTACCTTTTATTGATCAAATGCTAGAAAGACTTTCCAAACACACACATTTCTGCTTTCTAGATGGTTATTCTGGTTTCTCTCAAATACCTGTATCAGCGAAGGATCAATCTAAAACTACTTTTACTTGCCCTTTTGGTACTTTTGCTTATAGACGTATGCCTTTTGGTTTATGTAATGCACCTGCTACCTTTCAAAGATGCATGATGGCCATATTCTCTGATTTTTGTGAAAAGATTTGTGAGGTATTCATGGATGACTTCTCCGTCTATGGATACTCTTTTGATGATTGTTTGAGCAACCTTGATTGAGTTTTGCAAAGATGCGAAGACACTAGTCTCGTCTTAAATTGGGAAAAGTGTCACTTTATGGTTAATGAAGGCATTGTCTTGGGGCATAAGGTCTCTGAGAGAGGTATTGAAGTTGATAAAGCCAAAGTTGATGCTATTGAAAATATGCCATGTCCCAAGGACATAAAAGGTATAAGAAGTTTCCTTGGTCATGCCAGTTTTTATAGGAGGTTCATTAAGGACTTTTCTAAAATCTCTAGGCCTTTGACTAATTTATTGCAAAAAGATATTCCTTTTGTCTTTGATGATGATTGTGTAGAAGCATTTGAAACACTTAAGAAAGCTTTGATCACTGCACCTACTGTTCGGCCACCTGATTGGAATTTACCTTTTGAAATTATGTGCGATGCTAGTGATTATGCTGTAGGTGCTGTTCTAGGGCAAAGAGTCGATAAGAAATTGAATGTTATCCAGTATGCTAGTAAGACTCTTGATACTGCCCAGAAAAATTATGCTACTACTGAAAAAGAGTTCTTAGCAGTTGTGTTTGCATGTGATAAGTTTAGACCTTATATTGTTGATTCCAAAGTTACTATTCACACTGATCATGCTGCTATTAAATATCTTATGGAAAAGGAAGATGCAAAGCCTAGACTCATTAGATGGGTTCTCTTGCTCCAAGAATTTGACTTGCATATTATTGATAGAAAGGGAGCTGAGAACCCTGTTGCAGATAACTTGTCTAGGTTAGAAAATGTTCTTGATGACCCACTGCCTATTAATGATAGCTTTCCTGATGAACAATTAGCGTTCATCAATGCTTCTCGTACTGCTCCTTGGTATGCTGATTATGCTAATTACATTGTTGCTAAATATATACCGCCTAGTTTCACATACCAGCAAAAGAAAAAGTTCTTTTATGATTTAAGACATTACTTCTCGGATGACCCACACCTTTATAAAGAAGGAGTAGATGGTGTTATTAGACGTTGTGTGCCTGAGCATGAACAGGAACAAATTCTACGTAAGTGTCAGTCTGAATCTTATGGAGGACACCACGCTGGAGATAGAACTGCACACAAGGTACTGCAATCTGGTTTTTATTGGCCTACTCTCTTCAAAGATGCTCGTAAGTTTGTCTTATCTTGTGATGAATGTCAAAGAATAGGTAACATTAGTAGACGTCAAGAAATGCCTATGAATTATTCTCTTGTTATTGAACTGTTTGATGTTTGGGGCTTTGATTATATGGGACCTTTTCCTGCCTCTAATGGTTATACACATATTTTAGTTGTTGTTGATTACGTTACTAAGTGGGTAGAAGCTATTCCAACTAGTAGTGCTGATCACAACACTTCTATTAAAATGCTTAAAGAAGTTATTTTTCCAAGGTTTGGAGTCCCTAGATATCTTATGACTGATGGTGGTTCACATTTTATTCATGGTGCTTTCCGTAAGATGCTTTCTAAGTATGATGTCAATCATAGAATCGCATCTCCTTATCATCTGTGGTCTAGTGGTCAAGTAGAGTTGAGCAATAGAGAGCTCAAATTAATTTTGCAAAAGACTGTGAATAGATCTAGAAAGAATTGGTCCAAAAAACTTGACGATGCATTATGGGCCTATAGAACTGCATACAAAAATCCTATGGGTATGTCTCCTTATAAAATGGTTTATGGAAAAGCATGTCATTTACCTCTTGAACTTGAACATAAGGCATATTGGGCTATTAAAGAGCTCAACTATGACTTCAAACTTGCCGGTGAGAAGAGCTTGTTTGATATTAGCTCACTTGATGAATGGAGAACCCAAGCGTATGAGAATGCCAAGCTTTTCAAAGAAAAAGTCAAATGCTAGCATGATAAGAGGATACAAAAGCGTGAGTTTAACGTAGGATATTATGTGTTATTATTCAACTCTAGTTTAAGATTTTTTGCAGGAAAACTTCTCTCAAAATGGGAAGGTCCCTATGTTATCGAGGAGGTCTATCGTTCTGGTGCCATAAAAATCAACAACTTCGAAGGCACAAATTCGAGGGTGGTAAACGGTCAAAGAATTAAACACTATATTTCAGGTAATCCTATCAATGTTGAAACTAATATTATTAAAACCGTAACTCCTGAGGATTACATAAGGGACACTTTCTAGAACGTTCCAGACTCCGAAAAGGTATAGGTATGTGGTACGGTAAGTAAACCGACTCCAAAACAACTCCAATGGCAATTTTTATCAGTTTTGGATTATTTAAGAATTTTAGGAAGAAAGAAGTAGTCTGAAAAGGACACGAGGCTCCCACAAGAGTGGAGGGCGCTCCCCCCTGTAGGGCGCGCCCCCTGTCTCGTGGGCACCTCGTGTGCCTCCCGGACTCCGTTTTCTTGCACGTTACGTATTTTGGTCGGTAAAAATTCATTATATATACTCCCGAAGGTTTTGACCACCGTATCACGCAAATATCCTCTGTTTTCATTTTGAGCTGTTTCTGTTTCAGATCTAGAGCATCATGGCGTCTCCAAGCACTCCCAAGGACAAGTTTTTCGAGAGGGTTATCAACCCCTATCTCACGGAGGTGCTGCAACACCCTCAAACCATCGAGATGCGTGAGGGGGTGCTGCACATCCGTGATGTGGAGGGACCAAGGCGTACCGGGAGCGTGGAGACAAAGCTCGAAGTCGTGGAGCAGGAAGTTTTCAAGTGTCAAGGGATGGTGGAGCGTGGACTCGACGCCAACCAGATGATGATCACGGAGTTCACTAACAACCACAGGCTAGATGCCAAAGTCATTGGGGAGACCATCTTCAAGCTTCAAGAGAAAATTGAGCACCTCCAAGCCCAGATCTATGACCTGCAAAACCAGAACTGTGAGTATGAATATAGATTCAAGAGGATGAGTTTGGCTGCAGATTTAAGGATCCCGGAGACTCGATCATCCTTTTATTATGGAGAGCCTATGCCTTGGAAGACGGACGACAAGCCTACATCATCAACAACTCCTACTGCACCACCTCCGAGGACATAATCATATGGGTATGGGCACTCCCCTTGGCTACTGCCAAGCTTGGGGGAGGTGCCCCGGTATCGTATCACCATCACACCCCTATCTTTACCATTTTATTTAGTTTGATCCTTTTAGTAGTATCTTGATCTAGTAGTTTGAAGTTTTTGATATCAAGTAGTTTGAGTTTTGCTTTGTGATCTCTTTTTGTAATCGAGTCCGTGAGCTATCTATAATAAAGATTAGTGTTGAGTCAAGGGCTTTGCTATGTTGCTATGATCTTGAAAAAGTAGAAAGAATAAAATAAGTTCATATTGATCTTATGGATAGTGATGACTTCACACATAGAAAGTATGAGGCATAAAAATTTGTTCAGAGTTGATGAACGTAGCCTTGGTCATTGTTGCAATTAATAGGAAGTGATAAGGAAAGAGGGGTTCACATATAAATATATTATCTTGGACACCTTTTTATAATTGGGGGCACTCATTAAGTATGACATGCTAAAAGAGTTGACGTTGGACAAGGAAGACAACGTAATGGTTTATGTTTTCCAACATCTCAGTTAAAGTATATTGTCATTGACCTTCCAAACATGTTGAGCTTGCCTTTCCCCCTCATGCTAGCCAAATTCCTTGCACCAAGTAGAAATACTACTTGTGCTTCCAAATATCCTTAAACCCAGTTTTTCCATGAGAGTCCACCATACCTACCTATGGATTGAGTAAGATCCTTCAAGTAAGTTGTCATCGGTGCAAGCAGTAAAAATTGCTCTCTAAATATGCATGACTTATTAGTGCAGAGAAAATAAGCTTTGTACGAACTTGTTGTGGAAGTAATAAAAGCGATGGACTGCATAATAAAGGTCCACATACAAGGGGCAATATAAAGTGACGTTCTTTTGCATTAAGATTTTGTGCATCAACCCTAAACGCGCATGACAACCTCTGCTTCCCTCTGCGAAGGGCCTATCTTTTACTTTATGTTTTTACTTTATGCTTGAGTCAAGGTGATCCTCACCTTTCCCTTTTTCATTTTATCCTTTGGCAAGCTCCTTGTGTTTGAAAGATCATGATATATATATCCAATTGGATGTAAGTTAGCATGGGCTATTATTGTTGACATCACCTAAAGGTGAATACGTTGGGAGGCAACACATTAAGCCCCTATCTTTCTCAGTGTCCGGCTGAAACTCTATAACCACAAGTACTGAGTGAGTGTTAGCAATTTTAGAAGACTACGAGATAGTTGAGTATGTGAGCTTGCTGAAAAGCTCTATTGTTGATTCTTTCTGATGTTACGATAAATTGCAATTGCTTCAATGACTGAGACTATAGTTCGTTAGTTCCCACTGAAGTTTTTGAACCATACTTGACATTGTGAATTTTTTGTTACTTAAGCATAAGAAATCATATGATAAATTCTATATGTGTTGCTGTTATAAGAAGGATCATGATGCCCTCATGTCCTTATTTTATTTTTATCGACACCTCTATCTCTAAACTTGTGGACATATTTTTCGATTTCGGCTTCCGCTTGAGGACAAGCGAGGTCTAAGCTTGGGGGAGTTGATACGTCCATTTTGCATCATGCTTTTATATCAATATTTATTGCATTATGGGCTGTTATTACACTTTATATCTCAATACTTATGGCTATTCTCTCTTATTTTACAAGGTTTACCATGAAGAGGGGGAATGTCGGCAGCTGAAATTCTGGCTGGAAAAGGAGCAAACGTTGGAAACCTATTCTGCACGGCTCCAAAAGTCCTGAAACTCCACGAAACAACTTTTTGAAATTAATAAGAATTTCTGAGCGAAAGAAATACGCCAGGGGGCCCACACCCTGTCCAGGAGACAGGGTGCGCCCCCCCCCCCCCCCCCCATAAGGCGCGCCCCCTATCTCCTGGGGCCCCTGGTGGGCCTCCGGCGTTCATCTTCTGCTATATCATCACTTTACCCTGGAAAAAAATTGTGGGCAAGCTTACGGGACGAAACTCCGCCGCCACGAGGCGGAACCTTGGCAGAATCAATCTAGGGCTCTGGCAGAGCTGTTCTGTCAGGGACACTCCCCTCCGGGAGGGGGAAATCATCACCAATGTCATCACCAACGATGCTCTCATCGAGAGGGGGTCAATCTCCATCAACATCTTCACCAGCACCATCTCCTCTCAAAACCCTAGTTCATCTCTTGTATCCAATCTTGTATCAAAACCACAAATTGGTACCTGTGGGTCGCTACTAGTGTTGATTACTCCTTGTAGTTGATGCTATTTGGTTTACTTGGTGGAAGATCATATGTTCAAATCCTTTATGCATATTATTACTCCTCTGATTATGAACATGAATATGCTTTGTGAGTAGTTACGTTTGTTCCTGAGGACATGGGTGAAGTCTTGCTATTAGTAGTCATGTGAATTTGGTATTCGTTCGATATTTTGATGACATGTATGTTGTCTTTTCCTCTAGTGGTGTTATGTGAACATCGACTACATGACACTTCACCATTAGTTTGGGCCTAGAGGAAGGCATGGGGAGGTAATAAGTAGATGATATGTTGCTAGAGTGATAGAAGCTTAAACCCTAGTTTATGAGTTGCTTTCTTAGGGGCTGATATGGATCCATATGTTTAATGATGTGGTTAGGTTTACCTTAATACTTATTTTGTAGTTGCGGATGCTTGCAATAGAGGTTAATCATAAGTGGGATGCTTGTCCAAGTTAGGGCAGTACCCAAGTACCGGTCCACCCACATATCAAATTATCAAAGTACCGAATGCGAATCATATGAACGTGATGAAAACTAGCTTGAAGATAATTCCCATGTGCCCTTGGGAGCTCTTTCCTCATTATTAGAAATTGTCCAGGCTTATCCTTTGCTACATAAAGGATTGGGCCACCTTGCTGCACTTTATTTACTTTATTTACTTGTTGCTCGTTACCATTTATCTATCACCTATAATTTCAGTGCTTGCAGAGAAAACCTTACTGAAAACCGCTTATCATTTCCTTCTGCTCCTCGTTGGGTTCGACACTCTTACTTATCGAAAGGACTACGATTTACCCCCTACAATTGTGGGTCATCGCCTCTACGGGCCAACTAGCTGTCTTCACCCACGTAGAAGCGGGTCATAAGGCTTGTTAAGGCTGCCATTGTCCTCGGCTTTTCTTGGCCGAGGTGTCTGGCGAGCCACTCGCCTCGGATACTGTGCTTGAAGGCCGCTAGGGCTTTGGCATCCGGACAATCGACAATTTGATTCTTCTTAGTGAGGAATCTATTCCAAAGCTTACGGGTGGACTCTCCGGGATGTTGTATTGTGTGACTTAGATCATCAACGTCCGGAGGTCGGACATAGGTCCCTTGAAAATTGGCCCTGAAAGCGTCCTCAAGTTCTTCCCAACTTCCGATTGAATTTTCGGGGAGGCTTTTCAACCAGTGCCGAGCTGGCCCCTTCAACTTGAGGGGAAGGTATTTGATGGCGTGGAGGTCGTCCCCACGAGCCATGTGGATATGAAGGATAAAATCCTCAATCCAGACCCCAGGGTCTGTAGTTCCATCATATGCCTCTATGTTCATGGGTTTGACTTCCTGTGGAAATTCGTGATCCAGTACCTCTTCAGTGAAGCACAGAGGGTGCGCAGCCCCTCTGTATCTGGACACGTTATGGCATGCTATTGGCTGTTGTTGTGTCTGGTGTTGATTCCAAACTGGTATGCGATTAGTCTGATCATTTTGGTGACCGTAATCCTGCACCGGAGCTTGTCCTCTAGATCCATAGATGGACCTTGTCGCGCCGGCCTTTTTGTCTAGGAGCTCACGTAAATCGTGTGCGGCGTCGGTAGATGCTCTGTCGCGGTCATGAAGTGGTTGGTCCGGCCTATTGGCCATATTGTTCTTCGGTGGAATGGCCTCATCGTCAAATTCTGGCAGCAGCTTGCGCTTTGGGTAGCTCTTAGTGTGGCATTCGTCACCATTTTTTTCTTCAGTGTCTAGCACTTTATTCCATCTGCGGTTGAGCATTTCTTGCACGGCCTTAAGCCTTTGCTTCTGCTTCTTTAGGCTTCTCGCAGTGGCCAGAAGCCTTCTGTGGAGGTTATCTCGTTCCAAACGTTTGTTCAGGATGATGAATGCATCATCGTCCGGACTGTACTCTTCTCCCGAGGCAGGTTGATGAGTTCGGCTCTGGGGATCGCTGTGATCGGGCGTCTGCTCCGGGCTGTGTTCGGCGTGACCTGGCTCATCCTGCTCCATCGCTGGGTCCATATGGTCGTTGTTGCCTTTGGAGTTGACTGGGGTGTCGATTTTTCTAGCGCTGTTAGCGCTATTTTTGTTGTGGCTGGACTTAGAGCGGCGTCTGCGCCGTCGTTTTGGCCTTTGTCTGGGGGTTTTATCCTTCGTTGTGTCCTTTTTGTCGCCGTTGTCCTCCTTAGGCATGTCCACCATGTATATATCATATGATGAGGTGGCAGTCTAGCGCCCCGTGGGTGGTGGTTCCAAATTGTCCCCTGCGCTGACGTCCATACCGTCGGTGTCGCCGGAGTCAAAGTCAAGCATGTCTGTTACGTCATCGACAATGGCTATTAATTGGGTGGTGGGTGGGCGGAGATTTTCTTCGTCGTCCGAATCCCCCTCGAGCCGGACATAGTTCGGCCAAGAGTCCTCTGATAAAGAGAGAGACCTTAAAGAGTTTAGCACGTCACCAAAAGGTGGGTGCTGAAAGATATCCACAGCGGTGAACTCCGTTACCGGAGCCCAATCGGATTCGATGGGCCCGGGTGCATACGGTCTAGAACCTATAGCCGGACACAAGTCCGGGGGTCCAGTGACACAGACCTCCTTGGGGGTGGAGTCTGTGTTCAGCTTTACAGCCGATGAGTATGCCGCCTCCGGGGTGGGGTCCATCCACCCATCCTCGAACGATGCTATCCGCCCCGGATTTAGGTCCGGGGCCATTGCAGGTGTGATATCCCGAATATTGTCTGACAGCAGATCTAAGCCGTGCTCGTTGTGACTGTTCGGCGCTCCTGGCGTAGGACCGAATCCGTCAAAGATCAAGTTTTCGCGGATATCGGCCGTGTAGTTCAAGCTTCCGAACCTGACCTGATGGCTAGGGGCATAGCTGTCGATCTGCTCCAGATGGCCAAGCGAATTGGCCCACAGTGCGAAGCCGCCAAACACGAAGATCTATCCGGGGAGAAAAGTCTCCCCCCAGACCGTGTTGTTGTTGATGATTGAAGGAGCCATCGAGCCTTGATGTGACAACAAAGAGGAACTCTCAATGAAAGCACCAATGTCGGTGTCAAAACCGGTGGATCTCGGGTAGGGGGTCCCAAACTGTGAGTCTAAGGCTAATGGTAACAGGAGGCAGGGGACACGATGTTTTACCCAGGTTCAGGCCCTCTCGATGGAGGTAATACCCTACTTCCTACTTGATTGATCTTGATGATATGAGTATTACAAGAGTTGTTCTACCACGAGATCGTAGAGGCAAAACCCTAGAAGCTAGCCTATGATTATGATTGTTGTTGTCCTACGGACTAAACCCTCCAGTTTATATAGACACAGAGGGGGCTAGGGTTATACAGAGTCGTTTACAAAGAAGGAGATCTGACATCCGGATCGCCAAGCTTGTCTTCTACGCAAAGGAGAGTCCCATCCGGACACGGGACGAAGTCTTGAGTCTTGTATCTTCACGGTCCAACAGTCCGGACAAAGTGTATAGTACGGCTGTCCGGATACCCCCTTATCCAGGACTTCCTCAGCCGCAGCCGCGACCAGGTGAGTGTGTTCTACTCGCCACCCATGTCGACTGGGGTTTCTTGCTCCCTCCACACCCCTTTTTTCGGGGTTTCCTGAACTTCTTCGAAGCCCAACTCCATCAGTTTTCTCCCAACACCATCACATACCTTGCTGCATTTGTGTCCATGTGCGAGAACCGCACTGGGGTCTTTTCAAGCACATTTTCACCATCCGCTCTCAGTCGATGAAGAACGTAAATACGAGTGACGAGAAAACACATGTCATCCAGATGTGTGGGGGTTTGGGTATCCAGAAGATGCAGAGGAGCTCTTTCCCTTCCATGACCCTTCCTGAATCGGTCAGGGGCTGGCAGTCGACCTGGTTCTACTGCCAGGACCTCGCAACTCCAGGCCAGTCGACTAGACTTCCCAATTTCACCTTTGATCGTGATCAGACTCCTTCCTCGCTGAAAGTGACCGCTGCTGAGAGCGTGGAAACAAACATGCTAGTTGAGAGGGTGGTCCAATTGATCAATCAAGGCGTCACTGGCATGGATCTGCTGGAGGTATTCCTCAGTCGATGCATCCAGCCTCTCCAGGCTCGTGACCACCCTATGTGGATGTATTCTGGGGCCAACGACACCGCTCGGGTTCATCCAGAGGAAGTACCGGCCAAGACAGTGGCCTTGTGGTTGAGGGGTATTACAGGCAACAAGGACAACCCCAGAGGAGCCAGGAGAGTCGACCCCTTCAGTGACAGCAACCAGCTAGACAAGGTGCATCCTCCACCACCGACTGTATTTGGGTACATATTCCGACTGTGTTTAAATCCAACTGACTTTTACTCGACTTCTTGTCTTGTAGGTTTATACTAAGATGTACTCGATGCCCAATGGTGAACAAGTTCTGGAGCAAGACCAGGAGGGAGGGGACAGCGCCGAGGAGAGCGGTGATTGGCAATCTCCGGACGATGAAGACGAAGAGGAGAGCGACGCGTTGGACGACGAAGAGATGGTCGACTCGCCGCCTCGTTCGGAACGTCGATCCAAGCTACTCCATGATCCAGCGGGCGGACGCAACAAGACCGTGGCCCCAAGCACCCAAACGCAGAAGCGCACTCGGACTTCGACTCCGGAGCGGACAGAAAAAATCGCCAAGCAGCCCAAGGTTGCTCCTCCAAAAGCTCGAAGACTCTGCCCAGGATTAAGATGGATGTTCCTGTTGCCTCTGGGTGAGTGTCCGTTCTGTGTTTTCCTCAACCGACTGACTCTTCTATTCTGACCGAATGGATCGTACACTTTCCCAGCCCTACCTGTGCTGCGACTGATATGGATGTTGACAAGGCCCCAGGTGACGAGGAAGCCGATGATGCGGCCACCTCCAGAGCTGGTAAGTCCGCCCGACTCGAATTTATTCTATCGATTGAGTTGTCGGCCAGTTGAATTTCTGATGTTCCTTTTTGTTGCAGCTCCACGAGACGTTGTCGTGCTTCCAGATGATGATGAAGAAGAAGTGCCGCTGAGGGAGGAGGAGGAGGGGCAAGGGTTCGAGCGGAAAAGCACCTGAGGTTCAGGTCCCTCAGTCGACGATGGTGCTTGAGACGGTGGTCGAACAATCCGTAGATCCGGTTCGGACCAACGTCACTTTCGCTAACCCACTATCGACTGATCGCCCATCGGGGTTGACTGCTCAGATCCCCGCTGCTCCAGTACAACTCCATGCGTCCGACCCAGTGGCTGCTTCGATTGCCTTGACACCATTGTTGTTTGCTTCATACCAAACTCCAGACGACTCGCCAAGTGCTGTCAGGGAGGCTCTTCGCCAGGTGAATCTTGTGATGGAGCAAGTGAAGGTGGTGCACGAGGCCAGTCAAGTGGCCTATAATGCCAGCACCGCTCTATAGACCAACATTAAGGTTAGTTGATTCCCGATTGAACTTTTGAATAATGAAAACTGTCGATGTTGCTTCGCTGCCCATATGTGCATCTACTATCATGGGTCTGTGTTTCACATCCAATTACCCACTGGGGTGTGCCTGCCTTTAGAGTTTAACAGGTCTTCCACTCCACTCGACTTATGTTGAGTCGAGTGTTTGTCCGAACCAGTGGGAGCACGCAGAGTGCACCCACTGGGTGTAGTCCCCGAGACCACGGTCGACTGCTGGCAGTTGGCTGGGGTCTGAGAATCTACTCTTTTTTTACTCATGCTGGGCATACCATGCTGAGTGCTGATCCAAACCAGTGGGGGCACGCTAAGTGTACCCACTGGGTGTAGGCCCCGAGACTATTGTTGAATGTTTGATTCGGCAGTAGTCTTAGAGTAACTTTCACTGTGTCTTTCGTTTCTACCGACTGACGTATCTTGTTTGCTAACCGTAGAGGTCGTGTGATCTTGGGGTTCAACTTCCTGAACTGAACAAGAAACAAATCAGCCTCAGTCTTGATCTGGAGCTAGCTAAGAAGAACCTCAAGACTGCTCAGGATGAAGCGGCTATCATGGGAGGTAATCAAACATCAATTGTCCACCTTGTGACCCGCACGCCACCGTGTTTCTCCTTTTAGTCTCTTTGAACCAAGTGACTTCACTCGAACAGATGTGCGTAGTGAAAACCGTCAACTTCAAGCTTGTCTGAATAATGTTATTTCTTTAGAGCAAATTAAGGAGGCTCTGGAGAAGAAGGATCGGGATCTTGCTGCTGCACAAAAGGAGGCGCGAGAGAAGACAGTGTTTGCGGACAAGAAGCTGGCTTCAGTCAGCAAGTTAGAAGAGGAGAACTCGAAGCTGAAGACTGCCGTCTCTGAGGCCAATCAGGATGTCGAGCAACTGAAGAAGGACAATGAGGACTTAACCAATGAAGTCGGAAGCCTCAAAGCCAAGAAGGGCGAGCTGGAGTCCTATTTGGGACAACTTGGTGCAAAACTGGTCTTGAAGCTTGAAGGTATCATCGTTCGACTAATTAGTTGCTGTCGATTGGTACGTTTTGTCATACTGTTGACTCACCATTTTTTCTGACTGTCCAGAACTTTGTCAGGACTTTGAAGCTGAGACTGGGCGGGTCGAGACGGGTCTCGACCCCATAAATTGTCCTGTTAAAGATGATGTTGCGATGAACTTGCTATGGTTGGAATCACGCATGGACAACGCTGTTGCTTATCTTGCCCGACTGAAGGCGGCGATGACTTGGGTTGATGTTGAACTCTGGCCTCAGACGGAACTTTCACAAGATCTCGAGTCGTTGATGACTCAACTGAATCAGATCCCTGGCCGAGTGCAAGAAAGGAAGAAATCGTCCGCTCGCTTGGGCGCTGACATTGCCCTGTCATTGGTCCGAGCGCACTGCAAAGATGCAAGAGAAGAGAAGCTGGCGGCCCTCAAGGTTGTGAACACCAAGAAGCACACTTTCCAGTCCTTCATGGACACTTTCCTTGAAGCTGCCACTCGCATCACAGACAATATTGATCTTGACAGTTTCTGTGATCCAACCAGCCCTTCTCCTGATGAGTGACCAAAAAAACATTATGCCCCACCTTTATTTGCCTTGGACTGCCGAGTGATCATGTAATCGTTAAACTCTTTCAGTCTTGACGCCTGAGTACTCTTGCCCGCTGTGGTTCTGAACCTTTGCAGGGTTTATCTGAACTTGGATTTCTTTGAATACCATGGCTTTTGCTCTATTCTTAAGCTGTTTCTGATTGTCCTTCGGTTCCGAGTGGACTTGATTTTCTCACCCTTTGCCGAATGAAAGTACATTGTACTTGTGGTGGAGCTCAGTCGCGGTGTTCAGTCGACACCTCGTCGTCCTTGCGGATAGGGAAGGAACATTGTACTTGTGGCATAGCTCAGAGGTGGTTCTCAGTCGACGCCTTGTCGTCCTTGCGGATAGGGACGAAACAATGTATTTGTGGCAGAGCTCAGAGCATATTTGTGACTTAGGCGATTACGGGGTCGCGGCTAAGTCCTCGAGTGGGAGGAGTGCTCTCCACTCGGAGTGTTTTTAACTTAGGCGATTACGGGGTCGCAGCTAAGCCCCCGAGTGGGAGGACAGCTCTTCACTCGGAGTGTTTTTAACATAGGCGATTACGGGGTCGTAGCTAAGCCCCCGAGTGGGAGGACTGCTCTCCACTCGGAGTGTTTTTAACTTAGGCGATTATGGGGTCGCAGCTAAGCCCCCGAGTGGGAGGATTGCTCTCCACTCGGAGTGTTTTTTAACTTAGGTAAATCGGGTTCGCAGCTAAGCCCCCGGGTGGAAGGATTTCTCTCCACTCGGAGTGTTTTTTAACTTGGGAGAATCGGGTTCACGGCTAAGCCACCCACTGGGGGATTTGGACACAAGTGATTATGAGAAACCAATCATTAAGATATTGTAAAGATCTTGTCTTTGGAAAATAATCTAAAGTGCTTTTATTACAACTCCTCGTGTCGAGTGATTCTAGGTATAGAAAGGACGATCCAGCTTCGCGTTCCATGCACGTGGCTCGTCCATTTTCTTGGCTACTTTGTAGATGTGATACGCTCCATTGTGAAGCACCTTGGTGACGATGAAGGGACCTCCCCAGGCCGGAGCGAGCTTGTGAGGTCGTTTCTGAACCACTCGGAGCACAAGGTCTCCCTCTTGAAACGCTCGACCTCTGACATTGCGGGCGCGGAATCGACGCAGATCTTGTTGATAAATGGTCGAGCGGACCAAAGCCATCTCGTGTTCCTCCTCCAAGAGATCGACTGCGTCTTCGCGTGCTTGCTCTGCTTCGGCTTCTACGAACAGTTCAACTCTGGGAGCACTGTGTAGCAAGTCGCTCAGAAGCACCGCCTCAGTGCCATACACCAGGAAAATAGGGGTTCGATCAGTCGACCGGTTGGGTGTTGTTCTTAGCCCCCATGGGACTGATGGTAATTCGGTCACCCAAGCTCCATCAGCATGCTTAAGATCACGCATCAGTCGAGGCTTTAACCCCTGAAGGATCAAACCATTCGCCTTTTCAGCCTGTCCATTCGACTGCGGGTGCGCGACAGACGCGTAGTTGACCCTAGTGCCTTGAGACGCACAGAAAGCCTTAAACTCATCAGAATCAAAGTTGGAGCCGTTATCTATGATGATGCTGTGAGGAACTCCATATCTGAATATCAACTCTCTGAGGAAACTGACGGCAGTGCCTGCTCCAAGGTTCTTGATGGGCTTGGCTTCGATCCACTTGGTAAACTTGTCGACTGCTACGAGCAAATGGGTGAAGCCACTTGCGCCAGTTTTGAAGGGTCCGACCATATCCAATCCCCGGACTGCAAACGGCCAGACGAGTGGAATAGTCTTCAGGGCAGATGTAGGCTTTTGAAACATGTTGGAGTAGAACTGGCAACCTGCGCACTTGTTGACTATATCTTTTGCCATTTCATTTGCTCGAGGCCAATAAAACCCCGCTCGGTATGCTTTGGTCACGATAGTCCGAGAGGACGCATGGTGACCATAGGTCCCCGAGTGGATATCATTTAGGATCATCTGACCTTCTTCTGGGGTGATGCAGCGTTGGGCTACTCCTGTGGCACTCTCTCTGTAAAGCTGCCCTTTCATCATGGTGAAAGCTTTGGATCGACGGACTATCTGGCGAGCCTCGTCTTCGTCCTCTAGGAGCTCTTTTCTGAGAATGTACGCGATGTATGGAACCGTCCAATCGGGAGTGATTACCAAGACTTCCATGATCAGGTCGACCATGGCTGGAATCTTTATCTTAGTCAGGTTGGTTGGACCTATCGGTTGCGGGGGCTCTTCTTTGAAGGGATCTTCTTGCACTGACGGGGTATGGAGATGCTCCAAGAACACATTGTTGGGGATAGGCTTCCGAGTGGAACCTATCTTCGCCAGATCATCAGCAGCTTGATTTTTGATTTGAGGTATGTGGTGGAGCTCCAATCCCTCAAACTTCTTCTCTAGCTTTCTTATTGCATTGCAGTAACCTGTCATTGCGGGACTCCTGACGTCCCATTCCTTCATCACTTGGTTAACCACTAAATCTGAGTCACAGTAAACCATCAGGCGCCGAACGCCGAGTGAAATGGCCATAAGCAACCCATATAGTAGTGCCTCATACTCAGCTTCATTGTTTGAAGAGTCAAAGTGAATCTGGAGGACATAACTGAGCTTGTGTCCTCGTGGGGATACTAAAACCACTCATGCACCAGAGCCATTAATCATCTTGGATCCATCAAAGAACATGGTCCCATGTTCCGACTGAATTTGGATCGGTTGTTGTTGTTCAGTCCACTCTGCAAGGAAATATGCAATTGCTTGAGACTTAATGGCCTTCTTTGCCTCAAACTTGATATCCAAAGGAGGAAGTTCAATCGCCCACTTTGCCACTCGACCAATTGCATCTCTGTTATTCAGAATCTTTGATAATGGAGCATCGCTGACGACTGAAATTGAGTGATCAGAGAAATAATGTGCAACCTTCTTCACGGTCAGGTAAATCCCATAAACAAGCTTCTGATAGTGAGGATATCTCTGCTTGGATGGTGTTAAGACATCTGAAATGTAATACACGGGGCACTGAACTTTGAAGGCCTTGCCTTCTTCTTCCTGCTCAATCGTGAGCACTGTGCTAACAACTTGTCCTGTGGCTGCGATGTAAAGCAGCAGAGGATCTTTGCTAACCGGAGCAACAAGCACCGGCTGGGTGGAAAGCATGGCTTTGAGCTTGCAAACGCTGCTACAGCTTTGTCATTCCACTCGAACTTGTAAGACTTCTTCATCAGTCGGTAAAGAGGCAGTGCCTTTTCACTGAGGTGTGAGATGAATCGGCTCAAAGCAGCCAAGCAACCAATAAGCAATTGTTTCATTCGGAGGATTCTACCAATCTTTTCTGGGTTTGTGTCGATCCCTCGTTCGGAAACGAGAAAACCGAGTAAATTTCCGCCTGGGACTCCAACTGTGCACTTAGACGAATTAAGCTTGATATCATACCTTCTCCGGCTGGCAAAGGTTTCAGCAAGGTCAGTCAGCAGGTCGGAACCTTTGCGTGACTTAACCACTATGTCGTCCATGTATGCTTCCACATTCCGACTGATTTGAGTGAGCAGACACTTCTGGATCATGCGCATGAATGTGGCACCAGCATTCTTGAGGCCAAAGGGCATAGTGACATAGCAAAAACATCCAAATGGGGTGATGAAAGCTGTTTTTATCTCGTCAGGTCCGTATAGATAGATCTAATGGTACCCGAAATAAGCGTCCAGGAAGGACAGTTGCTCACATCCCGCAGTCGAGTCGACAATCTGATCGATGCGGGGTTGAGGAAAATGATCTTTTGGGCAGGCCCGATTGATGTGCTTGAAGTCAATATACATTCGAAGTGAATTATCCTTCTTGGGAACCACAACAACATTGGCGAGCCACTCGGAGTGGTATATCTTGCAGATAAACTCAGCGGCCAAGAGCCGAGCCACTTCCTCGCTAATGGCTTTTCTCTTCTCCGTGGCGGACCGACGGAGGTGCTCTTTAACCGGTTTTCACTTTTGAATCAACTCACAAACGGTGCTCAGCCAGTCCCTTGGGTACACCTGGCATGTCAGATGGTTTCCATGCAAAGATGTCCCAGTTCTCACGGAGGAACTGGATGAGCGCTTCTTCCTATTTGTTGTCGAGCGTCATTGAGATATGAGTCGGAGCGGCATTGGGATCGGTCGGGTGAACATGGACTGGCTTGGTCTCTCCGGCCGACTGAAATGCGGACTCCAAGGCAGGCCTCTTAGCACGCAGCAAATCACTCAGATTTGCCGTCTTCTAATATTCATGGAACTCTACCGCTGCCATCTGCTCATCTGCTATTTTTGCTCCATCTTGAAGACAATCTTCTGCTCTCTGACGGCTACCGGAAACCGTTATTACGCCTCTGGGGCCAGGCATCTTCATCTTGAGGTAAACATAGCACAATCGAGCCATAAAGCTAGCATAAGCAGGTCTGCCCAGAATGGCATGATATGCACTCTGGAAATCCACTACCTCAAACGTCAACTTCTCCTTGCGGAAATTCTTCTCATCGCCAAAAACCACATCGAGAGTGATCTGGCTGAGTGATTCGGCTTTCTTTCCTGGTATGATCCCATGGAACCGCATGTTACTCTCGCTGAGTTTGGACATCGGGATGCCCATTCCTTTGAGAGCTTCACATACAAAATATTCAGGCCACTGCCACCATCCATCAGGACCTTAGTCAGTCGGGTGCCTCCCACGACTGGGTCGAGCACCAGCGCCTGCCGCCCAGGGGTAGCTACGCGTGCTGGGTGGTCGGACTGGTCGAATGTAATGGGGACCTTTGACCACTTCAGGTATCTCGGCGTTGCTGGAGCAACCATGTTTACTTCTCTATTAAAGACTTTCAGTCGACTTTTGCTCTCAATATCGGCAAAAGTCACCAACATGGCATTGACATTGCGATAACCACCGTCATCATCCTTATCCTCTTCTTCCTTCTCAGGCTCTTTGTCCTTATCACTAGGTTTACTCTCTCGGAAGCTCTGGATTAGGAGTCGAAATTCTCCAGTGGTATGCTTGGGGAGAATCAGGTTCCCCTCCTCATCTTTCTTGGTGTGAATATGACAGGGCAAATCCATCACATCAGTTCCTTCCTGATCCTTCACCTTCTTGGGGGTCCAAGGCCCTTTAGGTTTCCCTTTGAACTTTCCTTGATTTAACACCGCTGCCTCGGCAGGACCTGCTGCCTCAGCCTTTCGCTTCTGCTTCCGACTGGAATTTCCTCCTCCGGTGTCCTAGGCGACTGTTTTGTGCTTGCCACTCCAGAGCTGGTCTTCCTCTTCGCCGTTAGCGTATTTAGTAGCTATCTCCATCATCCGAGTCAAAGACATATCTCCTGTCCGACCGAATTTCAAAATGAGCTCTCTATAGTGAACGCCTTCCTTGAAAGCACAGACTGCTTGATGATCTGACACATTTTCCACTGTGTGGTGCAGAGTGATCCATCTCTGGATATAGTCCCTCAGGGTTTCATTTGGTTTCTGCACGCAATGTTGCAGCTCTCGTAGACCGGCAGGTCTCTTATAAGTGCCCTCAAACGTTCTGGTGAACACTCGGGCTAAATCATCCCAACTCAAAATACTCCCAGGGGCCAACTGAGTCAGCCAAGCTTTGGCAGACCCTTTAAGCATCAGAGGAAGGTGCTTCATGGCCACCTCATCGCTGCCGCCACCGATGTGCACGGCCGCTCGATAGTCTTCGAGCCAAGTATCGGGCTTTGACTCGCCTGTAAACTTATTGATGCCAGTCGCCAGTCTGAAGTTATGGGGTATCTCAGCAGCTCTGATGGCCCTTCCGAAACATTTGGGGTAGAAACATGGACTCTGCCCCCACTGGGTCTGTTCCGATCCAACCTTTCTTTGTATGATCTGTTCTGGTCGACCAAACCTTGCACAAGGACGGACCTTGCGGTAAAGCCAGGTTCTCTTGGGTCGACTGGAACTCTGCGGTCGTTCCCGTACGGATGCCTGTCGTCATTGCGTCGGGGCGCGTATGACCCGTCCCTCGGAAGGGGCGAAGGCGCTCGATGGTAGTTGTCGCGGGCGTAATCACGATCATATTCGGCATAAGCTCTTCCCAGGTACCGATCCTGGCGGTGATCATGGCCTCCCTGTCGCAAAGGGGACCTAGGACTGTGAGCCGACTGAATGGTATCTGCTCTCACCGATCTGCTGTGGATTCTGTTTCGCGATTGGGAAACATCGGAGTTCTGGTCCCCCGCTGCTCGGAGCAACGTTTTGATCTGCTCCAGGCCTCTCCCAACCTCTGAACGAGACAGCTGAATAGACTCTGCAATACGTGCAACGGCTGCCAAATTCTGAATCGATGTACGGAATACCTGAGTTCCGGCGGAAACAACTGTCGTGGACGTCGACTGGACTCGGGAATCAGTCGACGACCACGCTCGTCGAGAGAATGTTGGAGATTCTCCAAACGAGTGCGCTCAGCTAAAGTGGCCAGGCGCACCGCTTCCAAGGCCCGGGCCTCGGCGGTTTCCCCTATGATGGGGGTCTGGAGAGCCTCCATGTTGCAGCGGTGTAGCTCCTCCCACTATTGCGAATTGAGAGGTTGGGGTTGGTACTCTTCGTGGTCGAGTGATGGACCAGCGCTTCTGCCGTCGTCGCCGCTGCGATGGAAGCCAGGCGGACCGCAATGGGAGTCGACCATGAGGACTTCTGCCGCGGGATCTAGCTCCCGCTCTCAGAAAGAGTATCTGCGAAATCAGTCGACAGGTCGACCGATCCGCGAGAATACATGTCGGGCTCAATAGCTGCGATTTGGGGGGTGAAGACCTGACGAGCCACTGCGTGTCTCACCCATCGCTGGAGCCGCGAATGACCAGACCGCTTGCGGCGGCGTCCAGCGGAGTGAGTCGACAGCGCGACGACCGACTGGTACAGTGAAGATGGCTGCCTGAGGAGGACGCCGCAGGAACTCGCGCGGAAGTGCGCCAAGCTGCGAGCCGGGAGGGCCTCGACGTCGAGGGGAGCCTCCTGGAGCCAGGCAGAGTCGTCGGCGACGAAAGTGAGCGCGCCGAGTCGGAACTCGCGGCCCATGACCAAATCGCCACCGGAAACCATGCTGATGATGGTCGAAGAAAATGCAACCTCACCGGAAGTCGCTAAGACGCTTTGCCCCATGGTGAGCGCCAACTGTCATGGTACTAAGTCTGACAGTAAGTATAGGGGGTACGAATGAGGAGGCAAGGTCCTAGCTACGGCAAGATTGTACGCAAGTGTCTACGAGTTCAGGCCCCTCTCGGAGGAGGTAAAAACCCTACGTCTCGGTGCCCGGAGGCGGTCGACTGGAATGTATGAGTGTGTGTGTGTTAAAGAGGGTGCGAACCCTTGTGCCAGAGGAGGGGGTGGCTTATATAGAGTTCGCCAGGACCCCAGCCATCCCCCGTTACAGAGGGTTCAATGTACATAAAGATTGAGGCGTTACTGGTAACGCCAGCCTTAAGTGTCTTAAATGACCTTAAAGACTACGGAGTGAATGCTTGCCCGTTGCTGTTCTGAGTGACTCCTGGTCTTCGGTAGGTCGAGTGATTTCTTGTATGGTCGAGTGGTTGACTGGTCGTGTGACTTCGGGAAGGAGGGGTACCCGAGTGGTTGATTGGTTGAGTGGATCGCACTCGACGCTTTGCTGGGTACTCCATGCTGTATCTTGAGCTTCTTTGCTTCTAAGGCAGTGACCTTGGGTATGGCGTATAGGTTAGGCCTATGACCCTACCCTAGGTCTGTATCATCATCAGAAGGCGCCGGACATGCAGCATGTGGCGGCGCGGCTATATCGAATGGCGCGGAGCGCGCCCGAGGAGGTGCGTACTCGTGAAAAAGTCTGAGGATCCTGAAAAAATTGAGGGCCTCTTTGATTCGCAGGATTTTCAAAATGCAGGAACAAGAAAAATGTAGGAATAGTGTCATGTCCTCTTATATCCTATAGGATTTGGAGAAGTGTTTGATAGCACATGAAAAACAAAGGAATTCTATAAAGAAGTTTGAGTGGATGGAAAGTTTCCTTCAAAATATAGTACAAATGAATCCTATGGAAAAAATCCTAAGTATTCCAATCCTACAAATCAAACGACAATCACAAGAAAAAATCCTAAAGGATCCAAATCCTGTAAAAATCCTATGAAATTCCTTTGTATTAAAGGAGCCCTGAAGTGACATGTGTTGTCTCTGGTTGGTTCGATGGATAACGGGTCACGTTTGGGTTGGGTGTGCACACTAATATGTTTTAGGATATATAAGTAGGTTGACAACCGAAATATTTGAGTACCTTTCAGCAAAGAAACGGTCGTTTGACGTTTGCACGTATCATTTATCTCTGGTTGACGATGATGTAGTGTAACAGGCGTTTCCAGGCGCGCGCTGCCTCAACGCGGTTCTCTCTTAGCATCTGATTGATTCAGTCAATTCATGTATCTTACGTGCTTTCGGACCATGACGGCTTTGACGAACGAGCGCAATTATCCGGCGACCACGAGTCTCAGCCAATTTAGGAGGCAAGTTTGAATTCTTATTCCCTCCACGCCGAACAAATAGCTCACCTAATCCCTCAAACTTTGGCCTGCACCTGCACGTAACCGTATGCATCACTCTCTTGGTGTGATGATGTGACAATAATCACAGGATAAACCTTTTGCAGTTATTTCCCGGCAACACACCAAAAAGACCAGCGCAGCATGCTGTGCTTGACTAAGTACGTACTACGAACAAGTGTCGCCGGCTCATCGCATGCACATCACAGGATCTCCCGTATATAGCCCAAACCATTTCATTACATATTCCATTCTTGTTTACTGCATCGTCTAGCGCTGAGACATCGTGTGTGCAAATGGCGTCGCTCGCTGTGCTCCTCCTGATCCTTTCTGCAGCTCGGGCCTCCAATGCCGCCGCCGTCCGCGTCGGGCTGACGCGCGTCCACTCCAACCCCGATGTCTCCGCCACAGAGTTCGTGCGTGACGCCCTGCGCCGGGACATGCACCGGCACGCCCGGTTCGCCCGGGAACTCGCGTCGTCGGGCGGCCGCACCGTCGCCGCGCCAACCCGGAAGGACCTGCCGAACGGCGGGGAGTACATCATGATGTTGTCCATCGGCACGCCGCCGCTGTCCTACCCGGCCATTGCCGACACGGGCAGCGACCTCATCTGGACGCAGTGCGCGCCCTGCGGCAGCCAGTGCTTCAAGCAGGCCGGGCAGCTGTACAACCCATCGAGCTCCACCACGTTCGGCGTGCTCCCCTGCAACAGCTCGGTCAGCATGTGCGCCGCGCTGGCTGGGCCGAGCCCGCCGCCTGGGTGCTCCTGCATGTACAACCAGACGTACGGCACGGGGTGGACGGCGGGCATCCAGAGCGTGGAGACGTTCACGTTCGGCTCGACGCCCGCGGACCAGACCCGTGTCCCCGGCATCGCCTTCGGCTGCAGTAACGCGAGCAGCGACGACTGGAACGGCTCAGCCGGCCTCGTCGGGCTGGGTAGAGGAAGCATGTCGCTCGTCTCGCAGCTCGGCGCCGGCATGTTCTCGTACTGCCTCACGCCATTCCAGGACGCCAACAGCACGAGCACGCTCCTCCTCGGGCCGTCGGCAGCGCTCAACGGCACCGGGGTTCGTACGACGCCGTTTGTGGCCAGCCCATCGAAGGCGCCCATGAGCACGTACTACTACCTAAACCTGACGGGCATATCGGTCGGCACGACGGCGCTGTCCATCCCTCCCAACGCGTTCGCCCTGAGGACCGACGGCACCGGCGGGCTCATCATCGATTCCGGCACGACGATCACGTCGCTTGTCGACGCGGCATACCAGCAAGTCCGTGCCGCGATTGAGTCGCTGGTGACGCTGCCGGTGGCAGACGGGTCGGACTCCACGGGGCTGGACCTGTGCTTCGCGCTGACGTCCGAGACGTCGACGCCGCCGACCTTGCCGAGCATGACGCTCCACTTCGACGGCGCGGACATGGTGCTGCCCGTGGAGAACTACATGATCTTGGGCTCCGGGGTGTGGTGCCTGGCAATGCGGAACCAGACCGTTCGCGCAATGAGCACGCTCGGCAACTACCAGCAGCAGAACGTTCACCTACTCTACGACATCCACAAGGAGACGCTGTCGTTCGCTCCGGCCAAATGCAGCACGCTCTGAAGACAAATGTACAAATATATGTGTACATGCATGTCTGGCTTCGTAGGTGTTTTCCACAGTTTTGTATAGTTTCGATTCTTTATTCTTTTTTTCGGCTGAGTTTAGAATGTAAATTGAGAAACGTTTGAAATCGGCGGACCGGCCGAAGCTTCGGCCGGTCGCGCCGCTCACTCACGTAGCCACCTCTTTTCTTTACTTCTCCCCATGCATGACTGGCCCCCACGCACCGCCCCACGCCTAGTGACTGCCTTATCCCTTCTATTAGAAGGGAGAGAGAGGAATTGGTGGAATAGTTGTAGTTGTATTGCTTGAGCCTCGTGGGCATATATATAGGAGTACAATGACCAACTTGGAGTACAAGACAAGCCGGAATAAATCCTAGTCTATCTCGTCTTTCCTAATACAATCACGTTACTCAACATCCCCCCGCAGTCACAACGGTAGCGACGCAGATGGTGAGACTGGAGAAGAATCCGAAGGCAAGCCGATGGACACCCCCCCCCCCCCCCCCAGTCGTAACGGTCGACGCATCGTGGAATAGTTGGAGTACAATATTAGAAGGGAGAGAGAGGAATTGGTGGAATAGTTGTAGTTGTATTGCTTGAGCCTCGTGGGCATATATATAGGAGTACAACGACCAACTTGGAGTAAAGACAAGCCGGAATAAATCCTAGTCTATCTCGTCTTTCCTAATACAATCACGTTACTCAACACCTTCGCCCCTGAGCTCCATTCATTCCCCATCCCCATCTGCACAAACGCCTGCTCCTCTCCTTGCAAAATCCCCTCTCCTCTACTGATCTCCAACGCAATTAAATCCCCCTCTCCACTAGCTGCAAATCACATCGGTCTGAAGGAAGGGGCACAGAGGTGCTGCTATGCGAGTCGGGGCGAGCAGGCGACCGTGGAGATTATGGAGACGGCATCCAGCGAGCTACAACAGGTAGTCGGTGAGGTTGGTGATGGTCGGCGACGACACTGGGAACGGCCGAGCTGCAACCGCAAGCTAGCGAGCTACCACCGGCTGGTGTGGATGCTACAACCGCTGAGGTAGGAGCTGCAACCACACCCGGTTTTTGCTGGAACTGGTGACCGCGGAGAGCTGCAGGGTGACCACGACGGGGGAGTGCTACAACCATGACCAGGTTTGCTGGAACCGGCGAGGTGTTTTGCTGGAACCAGCATCCAAAAATGCTTCCACCAGAACTCGTTCTTTCTGTACCAGCGATTTTTTGCTACAACCACAGTTTTGTTTTGCTGGAACCAGCATACAAAAATGCTTCCACCTGAATTTGTTCTATTTTACCATCAATTTCTTTTGCTTTTTTATGCTACAACCACAATTTTGTTTTGCTGGAACCAGCATCCAAAAATGCTTCCATCAGAGTTTAATTCTTTCTGGACCAGCGACTTTTGCTACAACCATAGCTTCAATTTGCTGGAAGCAGGTTTTCAAATGATTCAATAAGGGCGGCGACACAGAGCTGCTTTTTGACAACTTTTTTCGGTGCGAGCATCCACGGCGAGCATGGCGGCAGCTGTCGATGGCGACAAACGTGGGAGGGCGGCCGCGCGCTGCACGACGCGGTGATGGTTGGCGGCCGCCATGTCCCGGGTATTTCTTCAGATCTGGAACGCGAGGGGTGAGAAGGAAGAAAGCGACCTGGACGGATGAAGATACAACGGCTCTTGGTGGGCCAATCCAACGGCCTGAGCTAGATCGGCCGAAACTTTCGGCCGGCGCACCGGCGCCTATCAGCGCCCAAATTGTATGCTTAAGATTTATTTGCGGGGAGGCTGCCTTGCCCGCCTGACATAGGAATGCAAATTAAGAACCTTCAGCGTATCCTCCGGCGGTCCGGCCTAGCCAGATATTAATCCCACTCACCTTCATGCCTCTCATAAAACAGAACTAGAAAAATGGCTTTCTAATTCAAAATCGACTAAGATTCTTAAAATCTCATCAATTGATACTAATCTCAGTCAGTAGAAAATTTCAGTAAACATAGAAATAGATGGTTTTCTCAACCATTTTAGCTATATGTAAGTCGCCTGATTTTCAAATTTGGGTAAATCAATTTTCTGACCGTTGATTTTTTTGTCAAGATTTGTGTTGCTTTGTTTTCTTGTGTTGTTTCACAGCTTTTTAGGCTGACTTTAGACTTGCTCGGGTAAGGCAAATTTTCCTTAGAATTGATTTTGACATGCCCCTGTTTTGATAAGTTGATTTTTCCTTAGGCTGAATTTTTTATTTGGCTTGTTTGGGGTAAGTCTGAAATTTCTATTGGGCTTGAAGCTTGTTACTCATTGCATGTTTTTTTGTTTGTATGTGTTTTTTCTTTTACTTTTCTTTATATTTTTAGTCGAGTTTTCTTTTTTACATTGGTATTCTTGCCATGCGTATTTTTGGCATCAATTTAGATATATTTAAGTCGCCTAAAAAGTTATTATCGGACACTTGGGTATTTTTGCCGTTGATTTCTGCTTTTTTCTGTTCTGTTTTATGATTTGTTTTGGGCTTTCTTTTACTGACCACATATTTGGGTTAGTCAATTCCTGTGCGACCAAACCCTCCCCTCTCCCCCTTTGCTCTTTTCAGTTTTTAGATTTTGTTTCTTTGTTTTACTCTATTAGTCAGTTTTGTTTTTCTTTTGTGGGTATTTTTTATATGTTGGATGAGTGTAAATGTATAGACACATATACTATAAAATATTTAAATATATGCAAAAATTGCACTATTATATTATTATTATTCTTTGCATACCTTAAAAAGTGAAATTTCACATTCGCAAAAAAGTGAAATTTCAGCAAAGTTGTGTGCGAGTTTTTTTATATAATTTTTGTCATTTTCTTTGTTCTTGAAAGGTAACACAATGGCACTAGTTCATTGTTTCTTATAAAACTTTATTATTTTCATTGTTCTTGGAGATGTGAATCCTGACGCGGCCATGTCGCCTCGCTGTTGCGTGGTGACTATCAGTGCCGTAGATGTATTTGTTGTAGCGGCCTGCGGCTCGGAAACTGGGAGGTGTGGGGCGACGAGCCCATGTGCTTGTTATTGTTGAGGTCGCTGCGGGTGGTACCTGGCCCGTCGAGCCCGTGGTCGTGCCCACTATTACGGTCATTATTACTTGTTGTAGTGATACTTCCTATAGGGCTCAGTCTGGGAGGCCTCCCCAGAGTTCGGTTGGCTGTCCCCAGTTCTTCGGATGACTCTGACTTGCTGCAAGAGCCTAAGTCTGTGGCTTCTAGAATAGTAGGCAGCCCCATGTTTTCGTCATCGCTGATGAGGGAGATCAACTTATAGTTGCTGCTCTTGTTGTCCAAGATCAACACGACACCGACCTTGTTGGTGCTACCGTCGGAGGTGAATCCGTCGATGACGCGGTCTTCCAGCATGTGGGTGATGAGGAAGTTGGTGTAGATCACCGCGACGAGTTGTGAGGTGGGGCGAGTTGGTGGAGACTTGTGAGGTCGGCGCAACCTCTAGCCCTCGACGCCCAGGAGGTGGGTGCCAGTGCCGTTGGGGCGCCTTCGCCTTCGGAGCCAGAGGGTAGTGGTGAGGGCGTTGAGTATCCCGACCTATCTGACCAGACGTCGGCCTCTTGGCCTATCTGGTCGTGAAGGCATTCGAGGATATCCTGCTGGTACACGGCTCCAGAGTTCCAAAGCCCGAACGGGTATGTTGGACCCGTAGTTGGTGGCGAAGATGCCATGGTAGCCGATGGAGATGCCTGTGTGATATGCTGGATCGGCGACAGACACATACGGAGGTTGTTGTAGTTGTTGACGCTGACCACGGTACCCAAGTAGATCTTGTGTACAGGGTTGGCCGGTGGGTTGATGTTAACCTGGCCTGCCCCGCCGATAGTGAAGGTGAGGGAGTCAAAGGTGAGGCTCTGCCCCACCCCCCAGGAGCCTTTCGGGGGCAGGGAAGATCTGATCTGAGATCGATCTCCAGCCCACGCGCGGTCAATGCCCAGCATGCCAACTGACGTTGCATAAAACCGTCAGATACCTCGGTAGGGGCCAAGTGCAACTGGAAGTCTAGGATCAAGGTCGCACAGGGATTTTATCCAGGTTCGAGCCTCTGTAGAGTAATAAACTACATCCTGCTTGTTTTTGTTATTCATGGTGGAGGGATAACTCATGCGGAGGGTTACAATGATGTATGAGATTGCTACAAGAGTTTTTCTAACTGAGGATAGATGGGGAAGAGGCCATCTAGCCTCCCCTTATATACACGATGGAGACTATGGTTTTATAGGGGGGAGATGCGATCTAGGTCACCGCCGCCCTTTGCTTGGGAGGCAAGATGGTCATCAGGTGGCAATCTCCTTGTTGGCACTCCCTCCCATCGTAGGGCCTTGTGGGCCCCTTGGTGAGCCTCTCACCGGGCTCCCCTCGGTGAGCCACCTGTAACGCCTCAGCCACAGCCACCGATTCCCGCTGTTATGCCTGGAGGGATCTAGACTATCCCCACAGACCAACACTAGTCTTTCCTGAATACTTTGTCCTCACTCCTGTGCACCCGGGACCAACTTTTCGGCCAGTCTGAAGGAAATATGCCCTAGAGGCAATAATAAAGTTGTTATTTTATATTTCCTTATTCATGATAAAGTTTTATTATTCATGCTAGAATTGTATTGATCAGAAACTTAAATACATGTGTGAATACATAAACAAATACCATGTCCCTAGTAAGACTCTACAAGACTAGCTCGTTGATCAAAGATGGTTAAGATTTCCTAACCATAGACATGTGTTGTCATTTGATAATAGGATCACATCATTAGGAGAATGATGTGATGGACAAGACCCATCTGTTAGCTTAGCATTTGACCATTCAGTTTATTGCTATTACTTTCTTCGTGTCAAATACATATTCCTTCGACTATGCGATCGTACAACTCCCGGATACCAGAGGAATACCTTGTGTGCTATCAAACGTCACAACGTAACTGGGTGATCAGGAAGATGCTCTATAGGTATCTCTGAAGGTGTCTCCTGAGTATCGGAGAGGTATCTCTGGGCCCTCTCGGTAATACACATCATAAGAAGCCTTGCAAGCAAATAACTAAGGAGTTAGTTACGAGATGATGTATTATGGAACGAGTAAAGAGACTTGCCGGTAACGATATTGAACTAGGTGTGCAGATACCAATGATCAAATCTCAGGCAAGTAACATACCGACAAACAAAGGGAATTGTGTATGTTGTCATAAAGGTTCGACCGATAAAGATCTTCTGGAATATGTAGGAACCAATATGGGCATCCAGGTCCTGCTATTGGTTATTGACCGGAGAAGAGTCTCGGTCTTGTCTACGTCATTCTCGAACCCGTAGGGTCCCCACGCTTAACGTTCGTTGACGATATAATATTATATGAGTTATGTATGTTTGTGACTGAATGTTGTTCGGAGTCCCGGATGAGATCACGGACATGACGAGGAGCTCCGGAATGGTCTGAAGGTAAAGATTGATATATGGATAACAGTGTTAGATCTTCAGAAAGGTTCCAAAATTCACCGGAAGGGGTTCCGGATGTTTCCCGAAATGTTTGGGTACAAGAACACTTTATTTGGGTCAAAGGAGAAAGCCCACGAGGCTTTTGGAAAGTGCAATAGGGAGTTTTGCGGAGACCAGAGGTCAGACGCCAGGGACCCAGGCGTCTAGCCCTGGAGTTCGAGAAGGACTCTTGCCTTTCGGGCAAAATCGACTTTGAGGAGGCTTTTACTCCAAGTTTCGACCCTAGGGCTCAACATATAAATGGAGAGGTGATGTCTGATTGAAATACGTCACTATTTCCCCAAAGAGGAAGGGATGATGCAGCACAACAATTGTAGGTATTTCCCTCAGTGATGAGACCAAGGTTGTTGAACTAGTAGGAGAACCACGCAACACCATGTAAACAACTCCTGCACACAAAGAACAAATACTTGCAACCCGACGTGTTAAAGGGTTGCCAATCCCTTTCAGGTAACGGCGCCAGAAATTGGCACGTGGACGGGAGAAAGTTGTAATAGATTGAATAAATAGATCACGAATAAAATAAAATGCAGCAAAGTATTTTTGTGTTTTTGGATTAACAGATCCGAAAATAAAAGCAAATCAAAATAGATCTCGAAGGCAAATATAATAAAGAAGAGACCCGGGGGGCGTAGATTTCACTAGTGGCTTCTTTCGAGAAAAATAGCATACGGTGGGTAAACAAATTACTGTTAGGCAATTGATAGAACTTCAAATAATCGTGACGATATCTGGGCAGTGATCATTATATAGGCATCACATCCAAGATTAGTAGACCGACTCCTGCCTGCATCTACTACAATTACTCCACACATCGATCGCTATCCAGCATGCATATAGTGTATTAAGTTCATGGAAAAATGGAGTAATGCAATAAGAACGATGACATGATGTAGACAAGATCTATGTAGAAATAGACCCCATCTTGTTATCCTTAATGGCAACGATACATATGTGTCGGTTCCCCTTTTGTCATTGGGATCAAGCACCGTAATATCGAACCTATCACAAAGCACCTCTTCCCATGGCAAGAAAAATCAATCTAGTTAGCCTAACTAAACCAAAGATTCGAAGAAGAAATACAAGGCTATAAGTAAATCATGCATATAAGAGATCAAAAGACTCAAATAACTTTCATGGATAAAAACATAGATCTGATCATAAACCCAAAGTTCATCGGATCCCAACAAACACATCGCGAAAAGAGTTGCATCTAATAGATCTCCAAGAGACCATTGTATTGATAATCAAAAGAGAGAGAGAGGAAGCCATCTAGCTACTAACTACGGACCCATAGGTCTACAATGAACTACTCACGCATCATCAGAGAGGCACTAATGAGGATGATGAACCCCTCCGTGATGGTGTCTAGAATGGATCTGTGGCTTCTGGAACTTGCGACGGCTGGAATTGATTTTCGTTGACTCCCCTAGGGTTTCTGGAATATTGGGGTATTTATAGAGCAAAGAGGCGGTGCGGGAGGCGGCCGAGGTGCGCACAACCCACATGGGTGCGCCTGGGCCCCCGGGCATGCCATGGTGGGTTGTTCTCTCCTCGGAGCCCCCCTCAGGTACTTTCTTGGCCCATCATGTGTCTTCTGGTCTAGAAAAAATCACCAAAATGTTTTTCTGCGTTTGGACTCCATTTGGTATTGATTTCCTGCGAAGAAAAAACAAGCAAAAACAACAACTGGCATTGGGCACTATGTCAATAGGTAAGTCCCAAAAAATGATGTAAAGTTTTTTTTGACTATCAAAAATGATGTAAAGTTGCTATAAAATGATTGTAAAACATCCAAGAATGGTAATATAACAACATGGAACAATAAAAAATTATAGATACGTTGGAGACGTATCAAGGGGCAGGGCTAGCACCCAAGACACATCAAGAATCACCAAGCCTTGTGCCGGCAACCCCGTCCCCTCTAGTTTATCCTTCGTCATAGTTTCTGTTGTGCTTGGCGAAGCCCTGCATGTTCCGGAACATAGCATGCAATTTAAAAAAAATTCCTACGATCGCGCAAGATCTATCTAGGAGATGCATAGCAATGAGAGGGGGAGAGTGTATCCAGGTACCCTCGTAGACCGAAAGCGGAAGCGTTATGTTAACGCGGTTGATGTAGTCAAACATCTTCATGATCCAACCGATCTAGCACTGAACGTAAGGCACCTCTGTGTTCAGCACACGTTTAGCTTGATGACGTCCCTCGAACTCTTGATACAGCAGAGGGTCGAGGGAGAGTTTCATCAGCATGACGGCGTGATGACGGTGTTGATGATGTGATCCGTGCAGGGCTTCGCCTAAGCACTACGATGATAATATCGGAGGAGTAAATGGTGGAGGGGGGCACCGCACACGGCTAAGACAATGTTGTGCCTTTGGGGTGCCCCCGCCCCCGTATATAAAGGAGGAGGGGAGGAGGCGGCCGGCCAAGGGGCGCACCAAGTGTGGGGAGTCCTACTAGGACTCCCAGTCCTAGTAGTATTCCCCTTTCCTTTCCGGAGAAGGGGGGAAGAGGAAAGAGGTGGAGGAGAAGAAGGAAAGGGGGGCCGCGCCCCCCGCCCCTAGTCCAATTCGGTTTGGGCTTGGGGGCGCGTGCCTCCACCTGGCGGCCGGCCTCCTTTCTCCACTAGGGCCCATGAAGAATAGTCCCCCGGGGGTCCAGTAACCTCCCGGTACTCCGAAACTTATCCGATAATTCCCGAAACCATTCCGGTGTCCGAATGTAACCTTACAATATATCAATCTTTACCTCTCAGCCATTTCGAGACTCCTCGTCATGTCCGTGATCTCATCCGGGACTCCTAACAAACATTGGTCACCAAAACACATAACTCATAATACAAATCGTCATCGAACGTTAAGAGTGCGGACCCTATGGGTTCGAGAACTATATAGACATGATCGAGACACATCTCCAATCAACAACCAATAGCGGAACCGGGATGCTCATATTGGCTCATGCATATTCTACGAAGATCTTTATCGGTCAAACCGCATAACAACATACGTTGTTCCCTTTGTCATGGGTATGTTACTTGCCCGAGATTCGATCGTCGGTATCTTCATACATAGTTCAATCTCGTTACCGGCAAGTCTCTTTACTCGTTCCGTAATGCTTCATCATGCAACTAACTCATTATTCACATTGCTTGCAAGGCTTATAGTGATGAGCATTACCGTGAGGGCCCAAAGATACCTCTCCGATACACAGAGTGACAAATCCTAATCTCGATCTATGCCAACCCAACAAACACCTTCGGAGACACCTCTAGAGCATATTTATAATCATCCAGTTATGTTGTGACGTTTGATAGCACACAAGGTGTTCTTCCGGTATTCGGGAGTTGCATAATCTGATAGTCAGAGGAACATATATAAGTCATGAAGAAAGAAATAGCAATAAAACTTAATGATCAATATGCTAAGCTAACGAATGGGTCTTGTCCATCACATCATTCTTAATGATGTGATCCCTTTTATCAAATGACAACACATGTCTATGGTCAGGAAACATAACCATCTTTGAGTAACGAGCTAGTCAAGTAGAGGCATACTAGGGACACTTTGTTTTGTCTATGTATTCACACATGTACTAAGTTTCCGGTTAATACAATTCTAGCATGAATAATAAACATTTATCATGATATAAGGAAATATAAATAACAACTTTATTATTGCCTCTAGGGCATATTTCCTTCAGTCTCCCACTTGCACTAGAGTCAATAACCTAGTTCACATCGCCATGTGATTTAACACCAATAGTTCACATCAGTATGTGATTAACACCCATAGTTCACATCACCATGTGACCAACAACCAAAGGGTTTGCTAGAGTCAATAATCTAGTTCACATCGTTATGTGATTAACACCCAAAGTTGCTTGTGAGAGAAGTTTAATCAACGGGTCTGCAATATTCAGAGCCGTATGTATTTTGCAAATTTTCTATGTCTTCAATGCTCTGCATGGAGCTACTCTAGCTAATTGCTCCCACTTTCAATATGCATCCAAATTGAGACTCAGAGTCATCCGGATCGGTGTAAAAGCTTGCATCGACATAACTCTTTATGCCGAACTCTTTATCACCTCCATAACCGAGAAATATTTCCTTAGTCCTCTTAGGTAACTAAGGATAACTCTGACCGCTGTCTAGTGATCCACTCCTGGATCACTATCGTACCCCCTTGCCAAACTCATGATAAGGTACACATTAGGTCTGGTACACGACATAGCATACTTTATAGAACCTATGACTGAGGCATAGGGAATGACTTCCATTTTCTTTCCATTTTCTTATGTGGTCGGGTTTTGAGTCTTACTCAACTTTACACCTTGCAACACATGCAAGAACTCCTTCTTTGACTGTTCCATTTTGAACTATTTCAAAATCTTGTCAAGGTATGTACTCATTGGAAAATTTTATCAAGCATCTTGATCTATCTCTATAGATCTTGATGCCCAATATGTAAGCAGCTTCACCGAGCTATTTCATTTAAAATTTCTTATTCAAGTATCCTTTTATGCTATCTGGAAATTCTATATTATTTCCAATCAACAATATCTCATCCACATATAATATTAGAAATGCTACAGAGCTCCCACTCACTTTCTTGTAAATACAGGATTCTCCAAAAGTCTGTATAAGACCATATGTTTTGATCACATTATCAAAGCATATATTCCAACTCCGAGAGGCTGCACCAGTCCATAAATGGGTCGCTGGAGCTTGCACACTTTGTCAGCACCTTTTGGATTGACAAAACCTTCTGGTTGCATCATATACAACTCTTCTTTAAGAAATCCATTAAGGAATGCAGTTTTGACATCCATTTGCCAAATTTCATAATCATAAATGCGACAATTGCTAACATGATTCGGACAGACTTAAGCATCGCTATGTGTGATAAGGTCTCATCATAGTCAACCCCTGATTTCTGTGATGAACTACTTTCCAATTCGGGAGAAGGTACACTTACCTCATCAAGTTCTACTTTCCTCCCACTCACTTCTTTCGAGAGAAACTCCTTCTCTAGAAAGGATCCATTCTTAGCAACGAATATCTTGCCTTCGGATCTGTGGTAGAAGGTGTACCCAACAGTTTCCTTTGGATATCCTATGAAGACGCATTTCTCCGATTTGGGTTCGAGCTTATCAGGTTGAAGCTTTTTCACATAAGCATCGCAGCCCCAAACTTTAAGAAACAACGGCTTAGGTTTCTAGCCAAACCACAGTTCATATGGTGTCGTCTCAATGGATTTAGATGGTGCCCTATTTAACGTGAATGCAGACGTCTCTAAAGCATAACCCCAAAATGATAGCGGTAAATCAGTAAGAGACATCATAGATTGCACCATATCTAATAAAGTACGGTTACGACATTCGGACACACCATTACGCTGAGGTGTTCAAGGTGGTGTGAGTTGTGAAACTATTCCACATTGTTTCAAATGAAGACCAAACTCGTAACTCAAATATTCGCCTCCACGATCAGATCGTAGAAACTTTATTTTCTTGTTACGATGATTTTCCACTTCACTCTGAAATTCTTTGAACTTTTCAAATGTTTGATACTTATGTTTCATTAAGTAGATATACCCATATCTGCTCAAATCATCTGTGAAGGTCGGAAAATAATGACACCCGTCGTGAGCCTCAACACTCATTGGACCGCATACATCAGTATGTATTATTTCCAATAATCCAGTGGCTCGCTCCATTGTTCCGGAGAACGGAGTCTTAGTCATCTTGCCCATGAGGCATGGTTCGCAAGCATCAAGTGATTCATAATAAAGTGATTCCAAAAGCCCATCAGCATGGAGTTTCTTCATGCGCTTTACACCAATATGACCTAAACGGCAGTGCCACAAATAAGTTGCACTATCATTACTAGCTTTGCATCTTTTGGCTTCAATGTTATGAACATGTGTATCACCACGATCGAGATTCAACAAAAATAGACCACTCGTCTAGGGTGCATGACCATAAAAGATAGTACTCATATAAATAGAACAACTATTATTCTCTAAATTAAATGAATAACTGTCTCGCAATAAACAAGATCCAGATATAATGTTCATGCTCAACGATGGAACCAGATAACAATTATTCAGGTCTAAAACTAATCCCGAAGGTAGACGTAGAGGTAGCGTGCCGACGGCGATCACATCGACCTTGGAACCATTTCTGACGCGTATCGTCACCTCGTCCTTAGCCAATCTTCGTTTATTCCGCAGCTCCTGTTTTGACTTACAAATATGAGCAATCGAACCAGTATTAAATACCAAGGTGGTGCTACGAGCATTAGTAAGGAACACATCAATAACATGTATATCAAATATACCTTTGTTCACTTTGCCATCCTTCTTATCCACGAAATACTTGGGGTAGTTCCGCTTCTAGTGACCAGTCCCTTTGCAGTAGAAGCACTCAGTTTCAGGCTTAGGTCCAGACTTGGGCTTCTTCCTGGGAGTAGCAACTTGCTTGCTATTCTTCTAGAAGTTCCCCTTCTTCCCTTTGCCCTTTTTCTTGAAACTAGTGGTCTTGTTAACCATCAACACTTGATGCTCCTTCTTGATTTCTACCTCCGCGGCCTTTAGCATTGCGAAGAGCTCAAGAATTGTCTTTTCCATCCCTTGCATATTGTAGTTCATCACGAAGCCTTTATAGCTTGGTGGCAGTTATTGAAGAACTCTGTCAATGACACTATCATCAGGAAGATTAACTCCTAGCTGAGTCAAGTGGTTATGGTACCCAGACATTCTGAGTATGTGTTCACTGATTGTGTTCTGTTAGTGAACACATATTCAAAATGTCTGGGTATCATAATCACTTGACTCGGCTGGGAGTTGATCTTCCAGTTGATAGTGTTATTGACAGAGTTCTTCAATCACTACCACCAAGCTACAAAAGCTTCGTGATGAACTATAATATGCAAGGGATGAATAAAACGATTCCTGAGCTCTTCGCAATGCTTAAGGCCGTGGAGGTAGAAATCAAGAAGGAGCATCAAGTATTGATGGTTGGGAAGACCACTAGTTTCAAGAAAAAGGGCAAAGGAAAGAAAGGGAACTTCAAAAAGAACGGCAAGCAAGTTGCCGCTCCCAGGAAGAACCCAAAGCTGGACCTAAGCCTGAAACTGAGTGCTTCTACTGCAAAGGAAGTGGTCACTAGAAGTGGAACTGCCCCAAGTATTTGGTGGATAAGAAGGATGGCAAAGTGAACAAAGGTATATTTGATATACATGTTATTGATGTGTTCCTTACTAATGCTCGTAGCACCACCTAGGTATTTGATACTGGTTCAGTTGCTCATATTTGTAACTCAAAACAGAAGTTACAGAATAAACAAAGATTGGCTAAGGACGAGGTGACGATGCGCGTCGAAAATGGTTCCAAGGTCGATGTGATCGTCGTCGGCACACTACCTCTACATCTACCTTCGGGATTAGTTTTAGACCTGAATAATTGTTATTTGATGCCCGCGTTGAGCACGAACATTATATGAATAATATCTTTTATGTTCATGCACCCTTGAAGAGTGTTCTATTCTTGTTGAATCTTGACTGTAGTGATACACATATTCATAATATTAATGCCAAAAGATGCAAAGTTGATAATGACAGTGAAACATATTTGTGGCACTGTCGTTTAGGTCAAATTGGTGTAAAGCGCATGAAGAAACTCCATGCAGATGGGCTTTTGGAATCACCTGATTATGAATCATTTGATACTTGCGAACCATGCCTCATGGGTAAGATGACTAAAACTCCATTCTCCGGAGCAATGGAGCGAGCTAATGACTTAGTGGAAATAATACATACCGATGTATGCGGTCCGATGAGTGTTAAGGCACGCGGCTGGTATCGTTATTTTCCGACCTTCACAGATGATTTGAGTAGGTATGGGTATATCTACTTAATGAAACACAAGTCTGAAAAATTTGAAAAGTCCAAAGAATTTCAAAGCAACATGGAGAAACATCGTAACAAGAAAATAAGTTTCTACGATCTGATTGCGGAGGCGAATATTTGAGTTACGAGTTCGACTCTATTTAAAACAATGTGGAACTGTTTCACAACTCACACCACCTGGAACACCACAACGCAATGGTGTCCGAACATCATAGTCGTACTTTATTGGATATGGTGCATTCTATGATGTCTCTTACCGATTTAGCACTATCGGTTTTTGTGTTAGGCATTAGAGACAACCGCATTCACGTTAAATAGGGCACCGTCTAAATCTGTTGAGACGACACCATATGAACTGTGGTCTGGCAAGAAACCTAAGTTGTCGTTTCTTAAAGTTTGGGGATGTGATGCTTATGTCAAAAGGCTTCAGCCAGATAAGCTCGAACCCAAATTGGAGAAGTGTGTCTTCATAGAATACCCTAAAGAAACTATTGGGTACACCTTCTACCACAGATCCAAAGGCAAGATATTTGTTGCTAAGTTTGGGTCCTTTCTAGAGAAGGAGTTTCTCCCGAAAGAAGTAAGTGGGAGGAAAGTAGAACTTGATGAGGTAACTATACCTTCTCTCGAATTGGAAAGTAGCACATCATAGAAAACTGTTCTCGTGATGCCTACACCAAGTAGAGCGGAAGCTAATGATGATGATCATGAAACTTCGGATAAAGTTACTACTGAACTTCGTAGGTCAACCAGAGCACGATCCGCACTAGAGTGGTACGGTAATCCTGTCCTAAAAGTCATGTTACTAGACCAAGGCGAACCTACGAACTATGAAGAAGCTATGATGATCCCAGATTCCGACAGATGGCTTGAGGCCATGAAATCTGAGATAGGATCCATGTATGAGAACAAAGTGTGGACTTTGGTGGATTTGCTCGATGATTGGCAAGCCATAGAAAATAAATGGATCTTCAAGAAGAAGACTAACACTGATGGTAATGTTACTGTCTACAAAGCATGGCTTGTCGCAAACGGTTTTCGACAAATTCAAGGGGTTGACTACGATGAGACTTTCTCACCCGTAGCAATGCTTAAGTCTGTCTGAATCATGTTAGCAATTGCCGAATTTTATGATTATGAAATCTGGCAAATGGACGTCAAAATTGCATTCCTTAATGGATTTCTTAAATAAGAGTTGTATATGATGCAACCAGAAGGTTTTGTCAATCCTAAAGGTGCTAACAAAGTGTGCAAGCTCCAGCCCATCTATGGACTGGCAAGCATCTCAGAGTTGTAATATACGCTTTGATGAGGTGATCAAAGCATATGATTTTGTACAGACTTACGGTGAAGCCTGTATTTACAAGAGAGTAGGTAGGAGCTCTGTAGCATTTCTGGTATTATATGTAGATGACATATTATTGATTGGAAATGATATAGAATTCTGGATAGCATAAAAGGATACTTGAATAAGAATTTTTCAATGAAAGACCTCGGTGAAGCTGCTTTTATATTGGGCATCAAGATCTATAGAGATAGATCACGATGCTTAATAGGACTTTCACAAAGCACATACCTTGATAAAGTTTTGAAGAAGTTCAAAATGGATCAGTCAAAGAAAGGGTTCTTGCCTGTGTTACAAGGTATGAAGTTGAGTCAGACTCAAAGCCCGACCACTGCAGAAGATAGAGAGAAAATGAAAGTCATTCCCTATGCCTCAGCCATAGGTTCTATCATGTATGATATGTTGTGTACCAGAACTGATGTGTGCCTTGCCATAAGTATGGCAGGGAGGTACCAAAGTAATCCAGGAGTGGATCACTGGACAGCGGTCAAGAACATCCTAAAGTACCTGAAAAGGACCAAGGATATGTTTCTCGTTATGGAGGTGACAAAGATCTTGTTGTAAATGGTTGCGTTGATGCTAGCTTTGACACTGATTCAATGACTCTAAGTCACAAACCGGATACGTATTTAGATTGAATGGTGGAGCTGTCAGTTGGTGCAGTTCTAAGAAAAGCGTCATGGTGGGATCTACATGTGAAGCGAAGTACATAGCTGCTTCGGAAGCAACAAATGAAGGAGTCTGGATGAAGGAGTTCATATCCGACCTGGGTGCAATACCTAGTGCATCAGGTCCAATGAAAATCTTTTGTGACAACACCGGAGAAATTGCCTTGGCGAAGGAATCCAGGTTTCACAAGAGAACCAAATACATCAAGAGACGCTTCAACTCTATTCGTGAATATGTCAAGGATGGAGACATAGAAGTTTGCAAAATACATACGGATCTGAATCTAGCAGACCCGTTGAATAAGCCTCTTCCAGGAGTAAAACATGATCATCACCAAGACTCCTTGGGTGTTAGATTAATTACAATGTAATGTAGATTATTGACTCGAGTGCAAGTGGGAGACTGAAGGAAATATGCCCTAGAGGCAATAATAAAGTTGTTATTTTACATTTTCTTATTCATGATTAAGGTTTATTGTCCATGCTAGAACTGTATTGATCGAAAACTCAAATACATGTGTGAATACATAAACAAATACCGTGTCCCTAGTAAGCCTCTACAAGACTAGCTCGTTGATCAAAGATGGTTAAGGTTTCCTAGCCATAGACATGTGTTGTCATTTGATAACGGGGTCACATCATTAGGAGAATGATGTGATGGACAAGACCCATCCGTTAGCTTAGCATTTTATCGTTCATTTTATTGCTATTGCTTTCTTCATGTCAAATACATATTCCTTCGACTATGAGATCGTGCAACTCCCGGATACCAAAGGAATACCTTGTGTGCTATCAAACATCACAACGTAACTGGGTGATCACAAATATGCTCTACAGGTATATCCGAAGGTGTCTATTGAGTTGGCATGGATCAAGATTAGTATTTGTCACTCCGAGTATCGGAGAGGTATCTCTGGGCCCTCTCGGTAATCCACATCATAAGAAGCCTTGCAAGCAAATAACTAAGGAGTTAGTTATGAGATGATGTATTACGAAACGAGTAAAGAGACATGCCGGTAACAAGATTGAACTAGGTATGCAGATACCAACGATCGAATCTCGGGCAAGTAACATAGCGATAGACAAAGGGAAATAAGTATGTTGTCATAAAGGTTCGACCGATGAAGATCTTTGTGGAATATTGACGTCGCTTCAACTACGTCGGTATTTCCCCAAAGAGGAAGGGATGATGTAGCACAGCTTTGGTAGGTATTTCCCTCAGTGATGAGACCAAGGTTATCGAACCAGTAGGAGAACCACACAACACCACATAAACAACTCCTGCACACAAAGAACAAATACTTGCAACCCGACATAAGAGAGGGGTTGGCAATCCCTCACGGGTAGATGGATAGGTAAAATTGTAGTAGATTGGATAAATAGATCTCGCGGGAACGCAAGATAAAATAAATAAACAAAAATTGCAGCGAGGTATTTTTGTGTTCTTTGGATTAATAGATCTGAAAATAAAAGCAAATAAAAATATATCTCAAAGGCAAATATAATAAAGAAGTGACCCGGGGGCCGTAGATTTCACTAGTGGCTTCTCTCGAGAAAAATAGCATTCGGTAGGTAAACAAATTACTATTGGGCAATTGATATAACTTCAAACAATCATGACGATATCCAGGCATTGATCATTATATAGGCATCACGTCCAAGATTAGTAGACTGACTCCTGCCAGCATCTACTACTATTACTCCACACATTGACCGCTATCCAGCATGCATCTAGTGTATTAAGTTCATGGAAAAATGGAGTAATGCAATAAGAACGATGACATGATGTAGACAAGATCTATTTATGTAGAAATAGACCCCATCTTGTTATGATTAATGGCAATGATACATATGTGTCGGTTCCCCTTCTGTCACTGGGATCAAGCACCGTAAGATCGAACCCATCACAAAGCACTTCTTCCCATGGCAAGAAAAATCGATCTAGTTGGCCTTAATAAACCAAATATTAGAAGAAGAAATATGAGGCTATAAGTAATCATGCATATAAGAGATCAAGAGACTAAAATAAATTTCATGGATAAAAACATAGGTTTGATCATAAACTCAAAGTTCATGGGATCCCAACAAAGACACCGCAAAAAGAGTTACATCAAATAGATCTCCAAGAGACCGTTGTATTGAGAATCAATAGAGAGAGAGAGGAAGCCATCTATCTACTAACTACGAACTCGTAGGTATACAATGAACTACTCACGCATCATCGAGAGGCACCAATGAGGATGATGAACCCCTCCGTGATGGTGTCTAGATTGGATCTGTGGTTTCTGGAACTTGCGGTGGTTGGAATTGATTGTCGTCGACTCCCCTAGGGTTTCTAGAATATTGGGGTATTTATAGAGCAAAGAGGCGGTGTGGGAGGCCATCGAGGTGGGCACAACCCACCTTGGCACGCCTGGGCCCCCAGGCGTGCCATGGTGGGTTGTGCTCCCCTTGGAGCACCCCTCAGGTACTTTCTTGGCCCATCGTGTTTCTTCTGGCCCAGAAAAAATCACCAAAAAGTTTCGCTGCGTTAGGACTCCACTTGGTATTGATTTCCTGCAAAGTAAAAAACAAGCAAAAAACAGCAAACTGGCACTGGTCACTATGTCAATAGGTTAGTCCCAAAAAATGATATAAAGTTGCTATAAAATGATTGTAAAACATCCAAGAATGATAATATAACAACATGGAACAATAAATAATTATAGATATGTTGGAGACGTATCAAATATGTAGGAACCAATATGGGCATCCAGGTCCCGCTATTGGTTATTGACCGGAGAAGAGTCTCTGTCATGTCTACATCATTCTCGAACCCGTAGGATCCGCACGCTTAACATTCGTTGATGATATAGTATTACATGAGTTATGTATGTTGGTGACCGAATGTTGTTCGGAGTCCTGGATGAGATCACGGACATGACGAGGAGCTCGGGAATGGTCCAGAGGTAAAGATTGATATATGAGATAATAGTGTTTGATCTTCATAAAGGTTCCAGAATTCACCGGAAGGGGTTCCAGATGTTTCCAGAAATGTTTGGGTATGAGAACTCCTTATTTGGGCCAAAGGGGAAAGCCCATGAGGATTTCAGAAAGTGCAAAGGGAGTTTTGTGGAGACAAAAGGCCAGACACCAGGGTTCATGGCGTCTCGGCCCAGACGCCGGGAACCCTAGCGTCTGGCCCTGGAGTCCGAGAAGGACTCTTGCCTTTCGGGCAAAATCGACTTTGAGGAGGCTTTTACTCCAAGTTTCGACCCCAGGGCTCAACATATAAATAGAGGGGCAGGGCTAGCACCCAGGGCAAATCAAGAATCACCATGCCGTGTTCCGGCAACCCCGTCCCCTCTAGTTTATACCCCGTCATAGTTTTTGTTGTGCTTGGCGAAGCCCTGCGGAGATTGTTCTTCACCAACACCGTCACCACGTTGTTGCCGGAACTCATCTACTACTTTGCCCGTCTTGCTGGATCAAGAAGGCGAGGACGTCATCGAGCTGAACGTGTGTTGAACACGGAGGTGCCACACGTTTGGTACTTGATCAGGACGGATCATGAAGGTGTACAACTACATCAACCGCATTGATAAACGTTTCCGCTTAGTGATCTTCAAATGTGTGAAGATGCTCTCCCCTCTCGTAATTATTCATCTCCATGGATAGATCTTGCGTGTGCGTAGAATTTCTTTTGTTTTCCATGCAACGTTCCCCAACACAGTCACCCATCCAAGAATTGCTCCAAGCCAAGCAAGCATAACTTTGGAGTTCTTTTCGAATGATCTCCCGGAAAAGAAGGAATTCCTTGTTGATATGAGTAGTCTATCATTCATATTATGTTGGGCTCCCATATACACCCCCACTCAAAGGAGCCGTCGTCCTCTATTAGGAACGTTCCCTCTTGACACACATATGTGTGTCCAGTCCGGCACATGTCCCATGTCGTGTGCCACAACGTGCCACGGGCGTCATGTGCCACATGCCCGCGCACCTGACTCACACATCTTCATATAACCACGAGGGTCGGCTCTAATACCAATTGTAACGCCCTGGCCATAGCCACCGGTTCCTGACCATTACGCCTGGAGGGATTATACTGGCCCCACAGACCAACACTAGTATTTCCTGCACACTTTGTCATCACTCATGCGCACCCAAGACCAACTTCCCGGTCGGTCATCCATACTAGAATTGTTGTAAGCCAAGCACGCTTAACTTTGGATTTTTTTTTTTTGAATGGGCTCCCAGAAAAGAAGGAATTCCTTGTTTATATGAGTTTCTTTTTGAAAGACCCAACAAGATTGTTGGTGTTCACATTGATATTGCAGGAGAGAGCGGAAACAAGGTCAGATCAAGTGATCTGGTGGGAAGATAAAAGTTACAGGAAATTAGAGCCCATGGGCTTGGAATGCTAGCCTAATCTCCCATAATGGTGTCCCTGAAAGGGGCCTACAATGCTTTAGCTCCATGCTCTGTTTGATCTTCGCGATCACCTCCGCGGCTGAGGCCGTCTTTTCTCTGAATGCGCAGTTTTTCCTCTCTTCCCAGATTTCCTAGGATATGAGGATGAGCAACGACATGATGGCTTTATCTCCTATGCCAGGGTCACCCGTTGAATGATGCTATGTATCCGCTACAGATTGCTTTGCCCTGGTGTCCATTTGGCAGGGTTTAAGGCTGAGCATCCCTACGAGAGGGTGCCCTTACTCCAAATCTCCACGGCGGTCGGGCGGCTCTAGAAGAGGTGCAAGGAAGATTCAAGTTATCGGAGGCACAACTAACAGAAGTAGTCATTAGGACAAACTCGTTGTTGTAGACTGTCGTTGCACCACAGCCTATCCTTGGAGCTAGAAGAAAATTTTCATCTGTGCAGGCACCCATGGTTGCCATATGTTAGACTTTTGTGTTGCGTCTGTGGGCCGAGGGAATTGCAGGAGGTACACAGATTTGGTGGCGTAGTGGCCTGAGGCCGATTCAATCCAACGGATGGAGTCTTGAGTCGTGGCAGATAACCTAACATCATTGGCGGAGAGCTCGCGTCAGAAGAGGAGGAAGTCATGCACAATGGCACTTGCGTCTCCATGAGAGAGGTTCTTGATACATGTGTTAGACTATTCATTGGATCACAAGTTTCCTAGTCCAAGTCGGTTTGTAATATCTAGTCTAAGTTGGTTTGTACCAATATATATAGCCATGTACCTGTGCTAAACATAACACAAGCAATAGTTTTATTCATCTATCACCATGCATGGTTTCGCAGGGCCGCCGCGGCTGTTTTATTCTTCCTACTGGAGTGCCCGAATAGAGTGGGAAAATCCTCCTTCAGCATCTGCTCTCCTAGCCATCTGTAGTGCCAGAAATAGGCCATGTTGATGTCATTGATTGTAACCCTGGTGGCCTGCGTGAAGATGGCGATGTCCCCGTCGTTGCATGGAGGTGGCGATCCCACCCATAGTCGAGTTGGGTGCATCCAAGCTAGCCAGAGCTAGCAAAGTCATGTTGGAAATATGCCCTAGAGGCAATAATAAAAGGATTATTATATTTCAATGTTCATGATAATTGTCTTTTGTTCATGCTATAACTGTATTATCCGGAAATCGTAATACACGTGTGAACACTTAGACCCAATGAGTCCCTAGTGAGCCTCTAGTTGACTAGCTCGTTATGATCAATAGATAGTCATAGGTTTCCTGACTATGGACATAGGATGTCGTTGATAACGGGATCACATCATTAGGAGAATGATGTGATGGACAAGACCCAATCATAAGCATAGCATAAAAGATCGTATAGTTCGTTTGCTAGAAGCTTTGCCAATGTCAAGTATCTATTCCTTCGACCATGAGATCGTGTAACTCCCGGTTACCGTAGGAGTGCCTTGGGTGTATCAAACGTCACAACGTAACTGGGTGACTATAAAGGTGCATTACAGGTATCTCCGAAAGTATCTGTTGGGTTGACGCGGATCGAGACTGGGATTTGTCACTCCGTATAACGGAGAGGTATCTCTGGGCCCACTCGGTAATGCATCATCATAATGAGCTCAATGTGACCAAGGTGTTGGCCACGGGATCATGCATTACGGTACGAGTAAAGTGACTTGCCGGGTAACGAGACTGAACAAGGTATTGGGATACCGACGATCGAGTCTCGGGCAAGTAACGTACCGATTGACAAAGGGAATTGTATACAGGGTTTGATCGAATCCTCGACATCGTGGTTCAACCGATGAAATCATCGAGGAGCATGTGGGAGCCAACATGGATATCCAGACCCCGCTGTTGGTTATTGCCCGAGAGTCGTCTCGGTCATGTCTGCGTGTCTCCCGAACCCGTAGGGTCTACACACTTAAGGTTCGGTGACGCTAGGGTTAGTAGGAAGTCAAGTATGTGACTACCGAATGATGTTCGGAGTCCCGGATGAGATCCCGGACGTCACGAGGAGTTCCGGAATGGTCCGGAGGTAAAGATTTATATATGGGAAGTCCTGTTTCGGGCATCGGGACAAGTTTCGGGGTTATCGGTATTGTACCGGGACCACCGGAGGGGTCCCGGGGGCCCACCGGGTGGGGCCACCTGCCCCGGGGGGCCACATGGGTTGTAGGGGGTGCGCCTTGGCCTGCATGGGCCAAGGGCACCAGCCCCACATAGGCCCATGCGCCTAGGGTTCAAGGGGGAAGAGTCCTAGGAGGGGAAGGCACCTCCTAGGTGCCTTGGGGGGGAGGGAAACCCCCCTTGGCCGCCGCCCCCCTAGGAGATTGGATCTCCTAGGGCCGGCCACCCCCCCCCCTTGGCCCTCCTATATATAGTGGGGGAGAGGAGGGACTTCATACCTTGAGTCCTTGGCCTTTGGTTGCCTCCTTCTCCCTCCCCAACACCTCTCCTCCTCCGTTGTGTGCTCAGCGAAGCCCTGTCGGAGTACTGCTTCTCCACCATCACCACGCCGTCGTGCTGCCGGTGGAGCTGTCTTCCTCAACCTCCCCTTCCTCCTTGCTGGATCAAGACGGAGGGGACGTCACCCGTGCCGTACGTGTGTTGAACGCGGAGGTGCTGTCCGTTCAGCACTTGGCATCGGTGATCTGAATCACGTTCGAGTACGACTCCATCATCACCTTGCAAGCTTCCGCACGCGATCTACAAGTGGTATGTAGATGCAAACTCTCTCCCATGACTCGTTGCTTAGATGAACTCATAGATGGATCTTGGTGAAGCCGTAGGAAAAATTTTAATTTTCTGCAACGTTCCCCAACAGTGGCATCATGAGCTAGGTCTATGCGTAGTTCTCTAATGCACGAGTAGAACACAATTTGTTGTGGGCGTTGATCTTGTCATCTTACTTGCCTCTACTAGTCTTTTCTTGCTCAACGGTATTGTGGGATGAAGCGGCCCGGACCAACCTTACACGTACGCTTACGTGAGACCGGTTCCACCGACTGACATGCACTAGTTGCATAAGGTGGCTGGCGGGTGTCTGTCTCTCCCACTTTAGTTGGAGCGGAATCGATGAACAGGGCCCTTATGAAGGGTAAATAGAAGTTGACAAAAATCACGTTGTGGTGATTCGTAGGTAAGAAAACGTTCTTGCTAGAACCCAATCGCAGCCACGTAAAAGATGCAACAACAACTAGAGAACGTCTAACTTGTTTTTGCAGCGATTGATCATGTGATGTGATATGGCCAGAAGTTGTGATGAATGTTGAATTGTGATGTATGAGATCATGTTCTTGTAATAGGATTCACGACTTGCATGTCGATGAGTATGACAACCGGCAGGAGCCATAGGAGTTGTCTTTATTTTTTTGTATGACCTGCGTGTCATTGAAGAACGCCATGTAAACTACTTTACTTCATTACTAAACGCGTTAGTCATAGAAGTAGAAGTAGTCGTTGGCGTGACAACTTCATGAAGACACGATGATGGAGATCATGATGATGGAGATCATGGTGTCAAGCCGGTGACAAGATGATCATGGAGCCCCGAAGATGGAGATCAATGGAGCTTGATGATATTGGCCATATCATGTCACAACCATATAATTGCATGTGATGTTTATTATGTTTATGCATCTTGTTTACTTAGGACGACGGTAGTAAATAAGATGATCCCTTACAAAATTTCAAGAAGTGTTCTCCCCTAACTGTGCACCGTTGCTACAGTTCGTCGTTTCTAAGCACCACGTGATGATCGGGTGTGATGGATCCTTACGTTCACATACAACGGGTGTAAGACAGTTTTACACAGCGAAAACACTTAGGGTTAACTTGACGAGCCTAGCATGTGCAGACATGGCCTCGAAACACGGAGACCGAAAGGCCGAACACGAGTCGTATGGAAGATACGATCAACATAAAGATGTTCACCGACGATGACTAGTCCGTCTCACGTGATGATCGGACACGGGCTAGTCGACTCGGATCGTGTAACACTTAGATGACTAGAGGGATGTCTAATCTAAGTGGGAGTTCATAATTTTGATTAAGAACTTTATTATCATGAACTTAGTCTAAAACCTTTGCAAATATGTATTGTAGATCAATGGCCAACGCTAATGTCAACATGAACTTCAACGCGTTCCTAGAGAAAACCAAGCTGAAAGATGATGGCAGCAACTATACGGACTGGGTCCGAAACCTGAGGATCATCCTCATAGCTGCCAGGAAGCAATATGTCCTAGAAGGACCGCTAGGTGCCGCTCCCGTCCCAGAGAACCAAGACGTTATGAACGCTTGGCAAACTCGTGCTGATGATTACTCCCTCGTTCAGTGCGGCATGCTTTACAGCTTAGAACCGGGGCTCCAAAAGCGTTTTGAGCATCACGGAGCATATGAGATGTTCGAAGAGCTGAAACTAGTTTTCCAAGCTCATGCCCGGGTCGAGAGATATGATGTCTCCGACAAGTTCTACAGTTGTAAGATGGAGGAGAACAGTTCTGTCAGTGAACACATCCTGAAGATGTCTGGGTTGCACGCACGTATGACCCAGTTGAACATTAACCTCCCAGATGAGGCGGTCATTGACAGAATCCTCCAGTCGCTCCCACCAAGCTACAAGAGCTTTGTGATGAACTACAACATGCAGGGGATGGTAAAGACCATTCCTGAAGTGTTCTCGATGCTGAAGTCAGCAGAGGCTGAAATCAAGAAAGAACATCAAGTGTTGATGGTCAATAAGACCACTAAGTTCAAGAAGGGCAAGGGTAAGAAGAACTTCAAGAAGGACGGCAAAGATGTTGCCGCGCCCGGTAAGCCTGTTGCCGGGAAGAAGTCAAAGAATGGACCCAAGCCTGAGACTGAGTGCTTTTATTGCAAGGGGAAGGGGCACTGGAAGCGGAACTGCCCCAAATACTTAGCGGATAAGAAGGCCGGCAACACCAAAGGTATATTTGATATACATGTAATTGATGTGTACCTTACCAGTACTCGAAGTAACTCCTGGGTATTTGATACCGGTGCCGTTGCTCACATATGTAACTCACAGCAGGAGCTGCGGAATAAACGGAGACTGGCGAAGGACGAGGTGACGATGCGCGTCGGGAATGGTTCCAGGGTCGATGTGATCACCGTCGGCACGCTGCCTCTACATTTACCTACGGGATTAGTTTTAAACCTCAATAATTGTTATTTAGTGCCAAGTTTGAGCATGAACATTGTATCTGGATCTCGTTTAATACGAGATGGCTACTCATTTAAGTCTGAGAATAATGGTTGTTCGATTTATATGAGAGATATGTTTTATGGTCATGCTCCGATGGTCAATGGTTTATTCTTGATGAATCTCGAGCGTAATATTACACATGTTCATAGTGTGGATGCCAAAAGATGTAAAGTTGATAACGATAGTCCCACATACTTGTGGCACTGCCGCCTTGGTCACATTGGTGTCAAGCGCATGAAGAAGCTCCATGCTGATGGACTTTTAGAGTCTCTTGATTATGAATCATTTGACACATGCGAACCTTGCCTCTTAGGCAAAATGACCAAGACTCCGTTCTCCGGAACAATGGAGCGAGCAACCAACTTGTTGGAAATCATACATACCGATGTGTGCGGTCCAATGAGCGTTGAGGCTCGCGGAGGATATCGTTATGTTCTCACTCTCACTGACGACTTGAGTAGATATGGGTATGTCTACTTAATGAAACACAAGTCTGAGACCTTTGAAAAGTTCAAGGAATTTCAGAGTGAGGTAGAGAATCAACGTGACCGTAAGATAAAGTTCCTACGATCAGATCGTGGGGGCGAATACTTAAGTCACGAATTTGGTACACACTTAAGAAAATGTGGAATCGTTTCACAACTCACGCCGCCTGGAACACCTCAGCGAAACGGTGTGTCCGAACGTCGTAATCGCACTCTATTGGATATGGTGCGGTCTATGATGTCTCTTACCGATTTACCACTATCATTTTGGGGATACGCTCTAGAGACAGCTACATTCACTTTAAATAGGGCACCGTCTAAATCCGTTGAGACGACACCGTATGAATTATGGTTTGGGAAGAAACCTAAGCTGTCGTTTCTAAAAGTTTGGGGATGCGATGCTTATGTCAAGAAACTTCAACCTGAAAAGCTCGAACCCAAGTCGGAAAAATGCGTATTCGTAGGATACCCTAAGGAAACTGTCGGGTATACCTTCTACTTAAGATCCGAAGGCAAGATCTTTGTTGCCAAGAACGGATGCTTTCTGGAGAAAGAGTTTCTCTCGAAAGAAGTAAGTGGGAGGAAAGTAGAACTCGATGAAGTACTACCTCTCGAACGGGAAAGTGGTGCAGCGCAGGAAACCATTCCTGTAATGCCCACACCAACTGAAGAGGAAAATGTTGATGATGATCAAGGTACTTCAGATCTAGTTGCTACTGAACTTCGAAGGTCCACAAGGACACGTTCCGCACCAGAGTGGTACGGCAACCCTGTCATGGAAATCATGTTGCTAGACAACAATGAACCTTCGAACTATGAAGAAGCAATGGCGGGCCCGGATTCCAACAAATGGCTTGAGGCCATGAAATCCGAGATAGAATCCATGTATGAAAACAAAGTATGGACTTTGACAGACTTGCCCGATGATCGGCGAGCGATAGAAAATAAATGGATTTTTAAGAAGAAGACGGACGCGGATGGTAATGTTACCATCTATAAAGCTCGACTTGTCGCTAAGGGTTATCGACAAGTTCAAGGGATTGACTACGACGAGACATTCTCTCCCGTGGCGAAGCTTAAGTCCGTCCGAATCATGTTAGCAATTGCCGCATACTATGATTATGAGATATGGCAGATGGACGTCAAAACGGCATTCCTTAATGGACATCTTAAGGAAGAGCTGTATATGATGCAGCCGGAAGGTTTTGTCGTTCCTCAGAACGCTAACAAAGTATGCAAGCTCCAGCGATCCATTTATGGACTGGTGCAAGCATCTCGGAGTTGGAACATTCGCTTTGATGAGATGATCAAAGCGTTTGGGTTTACGCAGACTTATGGAGAAGCCTGCGTTTACAAGAAAGTGAGTGGGAGCTCTGTAGCATTTCTCCTATTATATGTAGATGACATACTCTTGATGGGAAATGATACGAAACTCCTGGACAGCATTAAGGCCTACTTGAACAAGTGTTTTTCAATGAAGGACCTTGGAGAAGCTGCTTATATATTAGGCATCAAGATCTATAGAGATAGATCGAGACGCCTCATAGGTCTTTCACAAAGCACATACCTTGATAAGATTTTGAAGAGGTTCAAAATGGATCAGTCCAAGAAGGGGTTCTTGCCTATGTTACAAGGTGTGAGATTGAGCTCGGCTCAGTCACCGACCACGGCAAAAGATAAAGAAGAGATGAGTGTCATCCCCTATGCTTCAGCCATAGGATCTATTATGTATGCCATGCTGTGTACCAGACCCGATGTAAACCTTGCCGTAAGTTTGGTTGCAAGATACCAAAGTAACCCCGGCAAGGAACACTGGACAGCGGTCAAGAATATCCTGAAGTACCTGAAAAGGACAAAGGACATGTTTCTCGTTTATGGAGGAGATGAAGAGCTCGTCGTAAAGGGTTACGTCGACGCTAGCTTCGACTCAGATCTGGATGACTCTAAGTCACAAACCGGATACGTGTATATGTTGAATGGTGGAGCAGTAAGCTGGTGCAGCTGCAAGCAGAGCGTCGTGGCGGGATCTACATGTGAAGCGGAGTACATGGCAGCCTCGGAGGCAGCGCATGAAGCGATTTGGATGAAGGAGTTCATCACCGACCTAGGAGTCATACCCAATGCGTCGGGGCCGATCAAACTCTTCTGTGACAACACTGGAGCTATTGCCCTTGCCAAGGAGCCCAGGTTTCACAAGAAGACCAGGCACATCAAGCGTCGTTTCAACTCCATCCGTGAAAATGTTCAAGATGGAGACATAGAGATTTGCAAAGTGCACACGGATCTGAATGTCGCAGATCCGTTGACTAAACCTCTCTCGCGTGCAAAACATGATCAACACCAGAACTCTATGGGTGTTCGATTCATCACAATGTAACTAGATTGGTGACTCTAGTGCAAGTGGGAGACTGTTGGAAATATGCCCTAGAGGCAATAATAAAAGGATTATTATATTTCAATGTTCATGATAATTGTCTTTTGTTCATGCTATAACTGTATTATCCGGAAATCGTAATACACGTGTGAACACTTAGACCCAATGAGTCCCTAGTGAGCCTCTAGTTGACTAGCTCGTTATGATCAATAGATAGTCATAGGTTTCCTGACTATGGACATAGGATGTCGTTGATAACGGGATCACATCATTAGGAGAATGATGTGATGGACAAGACCCAATCATAAGCATAGCATAAAAGATCGTATAGTTCGTTTGCTAGAAGCTTTGCCAATGTCAAGTATCTATTCCTTCGACCATGAGATCGTGTAACTCCCGGTTACCGTAGGAGTGCCTTGGGTGTATCAAACGTCACAACGTAACTGGGTGACTATAAAGGTGCATTACAGGTATCTCCGAAAGTATCTGTTGGGTTGACGCGGATCGAGACTGGGATTTGTCACTCCGTATAACGGAGAGGTATCTCTGGGCCCACTCGGTAATGCATCATCATAATGAGCTCAATGTGACCAAGGTGTTGGCCACGGGATCATGCATTACGGTACGAGTAAAGTGACTTGCCGGGTAACGAGACTGAACAAGGTATTGGGATACCGACGATCGAGTCTCGGGCAAGTAACGTACCGATTGACAAAGGGAATTGTATACAGGGTTTGATCGAATCCTCGACATCGTGGTTCAACCGATGAAATCATCGAGGAGCATGTGGGAGCCAACATGGATATCCAGACCCCGCTGTTGGTTATTGCCCGAGAGTCGTCTCGGTCATGTCTGCGTGTCTCCCGAACCCGTAGGGTCTACACACTTAAGGTTCGGTGACGCTAGGGTTAGTAGGAAGTCAAGTATGTGACTACCGAATGATGTTCGGAGTCCCGGATGAGATCCCGGACGTCACGAGGAGTTCCGAAATGGTCCGGAGGTAAAGATTTATATATGGGAAGTCCTGTTTCGGGCATCGGGACAAGTTTCGGGGTTATCGGTATTGTACCGGGACCACCGGAGGGGTCCCGGGGGCCCACCGGGTGGGGCCACCTGCCCCGGGGGGCCACATGGGCTGTAGGGGGTGCGCCTTGGCCTGCATGGGCCAAGGGCACCAGCCCCACATAGGCCCATGCGCCTAGGGTTCAAGGGGGAAGAGTCCTAGGAGGGGAAGGCACCTCCTAGGTGCCTTGGGGGGGAGGGAAACCCCCCTTGGCCGCCGCCCCCCTAGGAGATTGGATCTCCTAGGGCCGGCCACCCCCCCCCCCTTGGCCCTCCTATGTATAGTGGGGGAGAGGAGGGACTTCATACCTTGAGTCCTTGGCCTTTGGTTGCCTCCTTCTCCCTCCCCAACACCTCTCCTCCTCCGTTGTGTGCTCAGCGAAGCCCTGTCGGAGTACTGCTTCTCCACCATCACCACGCCGTCGTGCTGCCGGTGGAGCTGTCTTCCTCAACCTCCCCTTCCTCCTTGCTGGATCAAGACGGAGGGGACGTCACCCGTGCCGTACGTGTGTTGAACGCGGAGGTGCTGTCCGTTCAGCACTTGGCATCGGTGATCTGAATCACGTTCGAGTACGACTCCATCATCACCTTGCAAGCTTCCGCACGCGATCTACAAGTGGTATGTAGATGCAAACTCTCTCCCATGACTCGTTGCTTAGATGAACTCATAGATGGATCTTGGTGAAGCCGTAGGAAAAATTTTAATTTTCTGCAACGTTCCCCAACAAGTCAGAGGGTGATGTTTGCTTGAACTACGTTGGTATTTCCCCAAAGAGGAAGGGATGATGCAGCACAGCAACGGTAGATATTTCCCTCAGTGATGAGACCAAGGTTATCGAACCAGTAGGAGAACCACGCGACACAACATAAACAACTCCTACACACAAATAATAAATACTTGCAACCCGACGTGTTAAAGGGGTTGTCAATCCCTTTCGGGCAACGGCCCTAGAAATTGGCACGGAGACGGGATAGAGTGTAATAGATTGGATAAATAGATCGCAAATAAAATAAAGTCCAGCAAGGTATTTTTGTATTTTTGGTTGAATAGATATGAAAATAAAAGCAAAGTAAAATAGATCGCAAAGGCAAATATGATAAGAAGAGACCCGGGGCTATAGGTTTCACTAGTGGCATCTCTCGAGAAAAATAGCAAACGTTGGGAAAACGATTACTGTTGGGCAATTGATAGAACTTCAAATAATCATGACGATATCCATGCAATGATCATTATATAGGCATCACGTCCAATATTAGTAGACCGACTCCTATCTGCATCTACTACTATTACTCCACACATCCACCACTATCCAGCATGCATCTAGTGTATTAAGTACATGGAAAAACGGAGTAATGCAATAAGAATGATGACATGATGTAGACAAGATCTATTTATGTGGAAATAGACCCCATCTAGTTATCCTTAATAGCAACGATACATACGTGTCGTTTTCCCTTCTGTCACTGGGATCAAGCACCGTAAGATCGAACCCATCACAAAGCACCTCTGCCCATTGCAAGATAAATAGATCAAGTTGGCCAAACAAAACCCAAATATCATAGAAGAAATACAAGGCTATAATCAATCATGCATATAAGAGATCAAAGAAGACTCGAATAACTTTCAGGGATAAAAACATAGATCTAATCATAAACACAAAGTTCATCTGATCCCAACAAACACACTGCAAAAAGACTTACATCATATGGATCTCAAGAGACCATTGTATTGAGAATCAAGAGAGAGAGAGAGAGAGAGGAAGCCATATAGCTACTAACTACAGACCCGTAGGTCTACAAAGAACAACTCATGCATCATCGGAGAGGCACCAATGGACATGATGAACCCCTCCATGATGGTGTCTAGATTGGACCTAGTGTCTCTAGAACTTGCGGCGGCTGTAATTGATTTTCGTCGACTCCCCTAGGGTTTCTAGAATATTGGGGTATTTATACAGCAAAGAGGCGGTGCGGGAGGCCACCGAGGTGGGCATAGCCCACCTGGGCGCGCCTGGGCCCCCGGGCGGGCCCTCGTGGGTTGTGCTCACCTCGAAGCACCACTCTGGTACTTATTTGGCCCAGTACGTGTCTTCTGGTCTAGAAAAAATCCACAAAAAGTTTCGCTGCGTTCGGACTCCGTTTGGTATTGATTTCTTGCAATGTAAAAACAAGCAGAAAACAACAACTGGCACTGGGCACTATGTCAATAGGTTAGTACCAAAAAATGATATAAAATGACTATAAAATGATTGTAAACCATCCAAGAATGATAATATAACAACATGGAACAATAAAAAATTATAGATACGATGGAGACGTATCAGCATCCCCAATCTTAATTCCTGCTCATCCTCGAGTAGGTAAATGATGAAAGCAGAATTTTTGATGTGGAAAGCTGCCTAACATGTTCATCACATATTTTTTTTCTTTATAACATGGACATTTGGACTTTTATATGGTTCAAAGCAATAGTCTAGTTTTGACATGAAGACTTTAATACTCAAGCATACCAACAAGCAACCATGTCTTTCAAAATATCAATGCTAAAGCAAGTTATCCCTAGCCCATTATGCTCAACCATTGATCCATTCATGAAGCACACTCGAATATTAGCTACACCCAATGCTCAAATACGATCATAGTGCCCCTTAGTTGATTCTTTATAAGAGAATATGGAGACTCAAGTTCAAAAATAAAATTGCATAAAGTAAAAGAAAGGCCCTTCCCAGAGGGAAGTAGGGATTTGTAGAGGTGCTAGAGCTCAAAGCGAAAAATGAGAGATAAAAACATTTTGGGAGGCATACTTTTCCGACCAACGAAAACGACTTAGAGCTCCCAACACTTTCCATGCTAGATACATCATAGGCGGTTCCCAAACAGAAAATAAAGTTTATTCCTTTTTCCACCGCACTTTCACTTTCCATGGCTAACCGTATCCAGGATACCCTCCATACCAACACTTTCCAAGGAATTTATTATTTGACAACATAAAGTAAATTCATTTTTTTTCATTTCGGGACTGGGCATCCCTAATACCTTTTCCGTACTCTCGTGCAATGACAAGTGAATAAACACTCATCATGAGAATAACACATCTAGCATGGAAAATATCGGCCACCCCTCACCGCCTCGCGAGCGGTACGAGCACACAAACGGGAAATTTATTTTGAAAATTAGAGATGGCACATGCAAATTTGCTTAGAACGGCATGAAAATACCGCATATAAGTAGATATAGTGGACTCATATGGCAAAACTGGTTTAAAGGGTTTTGGATGCACAAGTAGTAATCATACTTAGTGCAAAATGAAGGCTAGCAAAAAGATTGAGAAGCGTCCAACCAAGAAAACCTTTGTGAGATCCTTTAGTATAAGAAAGCAAACCACTTCTATAAGTATTGTTGCAAACCCATTCATATTTTATTTTTGCATTATATCTATTGTATTCCAACTTTTCTATGGCAAAAACTCTTCAAAGAAAACCATAGAATCATCAAAACAAGCACACAACACAAAGAAAACATAATTTGTCAAAAACAGAACAGTCTGTAGCAATCTAGATATTTCAATACTTCTATAACTCCAAAAATTCTGAAAATAGGACCACGTGGGAAATTTGTATATTAATCTTCTGCAAAAAAAATCAACAAGATCAAATCAACTCTCACCCAAATCATCCCAAAGGCTTTGCTTGGCACAAACACTAATTTAAACCACAAAAACACATCTAATCACAGGCATTATTGGGTATTTTATTAAAAATAGTAGGAAAACTAAAAAGCAAAAAGATACAAAGTTGGGTTGCCTCCCAACGAGCGCTATCATTTTACGCCCCTAGCTAGGCATAATATTTTATTGATGCTCACATGAAAGATAATAATTGAAACACAAAGAGAGCATCATAAAACATGTGACAAACATATTTAAGTCCAACATACTTCCTATGCATAGGCATTCCATAAGAAAACAAATTACAAGGCAAGCAAAAACTAGCATATGCAAGGAAGAGGAAAGAAACAATGGCGATCTCAACATAACGAGAGGTAATTTAGTAACATGAAAATTTCTACCACAATATTTCCCTCTCTCATAATAATTACATGTGGGATCATATTCAAATTCAACAATATAGCTATCACATAAAATATTCTCTTCATGATCCACATGCATGTAGAGTTGACACTCTTCCAAAATAGTGGGATTATCATCAAATAAAGTCATGGCCTCTCCAAGCCCACTTTTATCAAAAATTTCATAAGATTAATCATTCTCCAAAGTAGTGGGAACATTATTACCTAGAGTTGACACTCTTCCAAACCCACTTCAAATATTATTGCAAACACTATTATCAATATCATATTCATCATGAGGCTTAAATAAATTTTCAAGATCATAAGAAGAATCACCCCAATCATGATTATTACAATAAATAGCGGGCTTAGCAACATTAGCATCCCCAAGGTTGGGGTTTTGCATATCATTAACACAATTGACATTAATAGAATTTATAATAACATCATTGCAATCATGCTTTTCATTAAAGGAGCTATCATGAATCACTTCATCAATTTCTTCTTTCAACACTTAATCACAATTTTCATATTCATAAATCTCAAGCAAAACTTCGTAAAGATAATCTAGTGAACTCAAGTCACTAGAAATTGATTCATCATAATTGGATCTCTTGAAAAGATTAGCAAGTGGATGAGGATCCATATAGATATATTTTTAGCAAGCGAAGATGCAAGAAAATAGAAGGCACATGGCAACACAAGCAAACATGAGATCTGACGAGAAAAGGCAAACGAAAAAGAAGGCGAATAAAACGGAATTTTTTTGTGAAGTGGGGGAGATGAAAACGAGAGGCAAATGGCAAGTAATGTAAATTGCAAGGAGATGAGATTTGTGATTAGGAACCTGGTTGATATTGATGATGTCTCCCCGGCAACGGCGCCAGAAATTCCTTGTGATGTTTGCTTGAACTACGTTGGTATTTCCCCAAAGAGGAAGGGATGATGCAGCACCCCTCATTGATGAGACCAAGGCTATCGAACCAGTAGGAGAACCACACAACACAATGATACGTCTCCAACATATCTATAATTTTTTATTGTTCCATGCTATTATATTATCTGGTTTGGATGTTTTATATGCATTTATATGCTATTTTATATTATTTTGGGACTAACCTACTAACCTAGAGCCCAGTGCCAGTTTCTGTTTTTTTGCATGTTTTAGAGTTTGCAGAAAAGGAATACCAAACGGAATGAAACTTCCGCGATGATCTTTCTTGGACCAGAAGCAAACCAGGAGACTTGGAGATGAAGTCGGAGACTCAACGAGGCGGCCACGAGGGTGGAGGGCGTGCCCGGGGGGTAGGGCGCGCCCCCTACCTCGTGGTCCCCTCAGAGCTCTCCTGACCTAGTTCTTTCGCCTATATATACTCTTATACCCCAAAAACATCAGGAGGAGCCACGAAAACACTTTTCCACCGCTGCAACCTTCTGTTCCCATGGGATCCCATCTAGGGGTCTTTTCCGGCGTTCTGCCGGAGGGGGGTTCAATCATGGAGGGCTTCTACATCAACAACATTAGCCTTCCTATGAAGCATGAGTAGTTTACCACAGGCCTACGGGTCCATAGCGAGTAGCTAGATGGCTTCTTCTCTCTCTTTGATTCTCAATACCATGTTCTCCTCGATGATCTTGGAGATCTACTCGATGTAATATTCTTTTGCGGTGTGTTTGCCGAGATCCGATGAATTGTGGATTTATGATCAGATTATCTATGAATATTATTTGAGTCTTATCTGAATTCTTATATGCATGATTTGATATCTTTGTAAGTCTCTTTGAATTATCAGTTTAGTTTGGCCTACTGGATTGGTTTTTCTTGAAGTGGGAGAAGTGCTTAGCTTTGGGTTCAATCTTGCGGTGTGCTTTCCCAGTGGTAGTAGGGGCAGCAAGGCACGTATTGTATTGTTGCCATCGAGGATAAAAAGATGGGGTTTTCATCATATTGCTTGAGTTAATTCCTCTACATCATGTCATCTTACTTAATGTGTTACTCTGTTGTTTATGAACTTAATACTCTAGATGCAGGCAGGAGTCAGTCGATGTGTGGAGTAATAGTAGTAGATGCAGAATCGTTTTGGTCTACTTGACACGGACGTGATGCCTATGTTCATTATCATTGCCTTAGATATTGTCATAATTATGCGCTCTTCTATCAATTGCTCGGCAGTAATTTGTTCACCCACTGTATTATTTGCTATCTTGAGAGAAGCCACTAGTGAAACCTATGGCCCGAGTCTCTTTTCCATCATATAAGTTCTATTTCCGTCATACTAGTTTCCGATCTACTATTTTGCAATCTTTTACTTTCCTATCTATAAATCAAAAATACCAAAAATATTTACTTTACCATTTATCTATCTCTATTAGATCTCACTTTTGCAAGTAACCGTGAAGGGATTGACAACCCTTTTATTGCGTTGGGTGCAAGTTTGTTGATTGTTTGTGCAGGTATACGGTGACTTGTGCGTTATCTCCTACTGGATTAATATCTTGGTTCTCAAACTAAGGGAAATACTTACTCTACTTTGCTGCATCACCCTTCCCTCTTCAAGGGAAACCCAATGCAAGCTCAAGAGGTAGCACACAGCGTAAACAGCTCCTGCACACAAATACTCGCAACCCGACGTGTTAAAGGGGTTGTCAATCCCTTTCGGGGAACGGCGCCAGAAATTGGCATGGAAACGGGATGAAGTGTAATAGATTGGATAAATAGATCGCAAATAAAATAAAGTGCAGGAAGGTATTTTTGTATTTTTTGTTTTGATAGAACTGAAAATAAAAGCAAAGAAAAATAGATCGCAAAGACAAATATGATAAGAAGAGACCCGGGGCCGTAGGTTTCACTACTGGCATCTCTCGATAAAAATAACAAACGTTGGAAAAACAATTATTGTTGGGCAATTGATAGAACTTCAAATAATCATGACGATATCCATGCAATGATCATTATGTTGGCATCACGTCCAAGATTAGTAGACCGACTCCTGCCTGCATCTACCTCTCCACACATCCACCACTATCCAGCATGCATCCAGTGTATTAAGTTCATGGAAAAATGGAGTAATGCAATAAGAACGATGACATGATGTAGACAAGATCTATTTATGTGGAAATAGACCCCATCTAGTTATCCTTAATAGCAACGATACATACGTGTCGTTTTCCCTTCTGTCACTGGGATCAAGCACCGTAAGATCGAACCCATCACAAAGCACCTCTTCCCATTGCAAGATAAATAGATCAAGTTGGCCAAACAAAACCCAAATATCGGGGAAGAAATACAAGGCTATAATCAATCATGCATATAAGAGATCAAAGAAGACTCAAATAACTTTCAGGGATAAAAACATAGATCTAATCATAAACTCAAAGTTCATCGAATCCCAACAAACACACCGCAAAAATACTTACATCATATGGATCTCAAGAGACCATTGTATTGAGAATCAAGAGAGAGAGAGAGGAAGCCATATAGCTACTAACTACAGACCCGTAGGTCTACAAAGTACAACTCATGCACCATCGGAGAGGCACCAATGGACATGATGAACCCCTCCATGATGGTGTCTAGATTGGATCTGGTGCTTCTGGAACTTGCGGTGGTTGGAATTGATTTTCGTCGACTCCCCTAGGGTTTCTAGAATATTGGGGTATTTATACAGCAAAGAGTCAATGCGGGAGGCCACCGAGGTGGGCATAGCCCACCTGGGCACGCCTGGGCCCCCGAACGGGCCCTGGTGGGTTGTGCTCACATCGGAGCACCCCTCTGGTACTTCTTTGTCCCAGTAGGTGTCTTTTGGTCCAGAAAAAATCCATAAAAAGTTTTGGACTCCGTTTGGTATTGATTTTCTGCGATGTAAAAAACAAGCAGAAAACAACAACTGGCAGTGGGAACTATGTCAATAGATTAGTACCAAAAAATGATATAAAATGACTACAAAATGATTGTAAAACATCCCAGAATGGTAATATAACAGCATGGAACAATTAAAAATTATAGATACGTTGGAGACGTATCAGAAGGCCCTACTGAACTTCTGCAGGTTCTGAATTTTGAGCCTGCCGTGCTGAATTGGGGAGCAGACAAGCTTCAAGCTAACCTTGCAGTGGCCACCATTGAGCTCCTTGTCGCCAGCCCAAAGGAAGCAACAATGTGATTTGTCAATGTCTTTGAAGAACTTGGCCGGTGCCCGCAGTACCGAGAGGGCGAAAGTTGGCATGGCCGTGAGCACACAGCGGACCGGCACCCGTCTGCATGCCAAGGAAAGTAGACGGCCCTTCCACCCAGTTAATCGCACGCGGATACATTCCAGGATGAATATCGAATGAACACCCCTAAGCTTGGAGATGGTGACGGGTAGACCTAGGTACCTAATTGAGAAATTCACTAGCTGCCCATCGAAGCTCTGAAGCACGTCGTGCAAGTTGATGCCATCGCACTGGATTGCAACTATAGAGGATTTGTCGAGGTTGATTTTGAGTCTTGTTGCATCACCGAACCTGGGAAGGATCTCTATTAGGGCATCTATCTCCTGCTTAACTGGATTGGTGAAAAGAATCACATCGCCATCATATAAGCTACTCCTAGACCTAACAGTTTTGTTGGGCAGCATAGAAAGAATGCCTTTGTTAGTTGCGGTGGCGAGGAGTCAGTGTAGGGGATCTATGGCCAGGATAAATAACAGAGGTGACAGAGGATCGCCCTGCCTCTGGCCGTGCTTGTGTAGGATAGTTTCTTCGGGAATGTCGTTAAGGAGGCACTACGAGGAAGTAGATGAGAGCAGCAGAGCCACCCAATTTCACCATCGAGCGTTAAAGATTAGATACTGGAGCAGCTCGAGCAAGTATTCCCATGAGACCGAGTCAAAGGCCCTAGCGACGTCTAGCTTAATTAGAAGTGAAAGTGCTAGTTATCAACTAGAGGGGGGTGAATAGGCATTTTTTATGAAAGTCTTCAAGACAAGCAATGTCTCCGAAGACAAACGACCAAACAACACCTACACAATGCAGTGGAAAATAAACTACACTAGCCATTCCATAATCAAAGAAATAGTACAGAGTAAGCACAAAGACAAATGGCAGCTAGGCAGATTTGGATCGGAATAGGAAGACAGTATGAAGCCAAATATGCAATCAGAGAGAATTTCTTCACACAACGAAGTCAAACAAACCAGGCAAGCAATGACTTCACGAGACTGAACTGTAACTAAAGGAGTGAGGAGATAGAACCAGTTGCTTGACGAAGAAAAAGATTTGGTAGAACAGTTCTAGTTGCTGTGACAATTGTACGTCTGGTTAGGGAGGTTGATATTGAACTCAGAAGACCACATATTCACCTTATTCCCCTTGAGCTAAGGTCACTTAGTCCTTGCCCAATCACTCTCGTAAGTCTTCAAGGTAGACTTCCAAACCTTCACAGACTTCGTTCACCGACGATCCACAATGACTCTTGGATCCTCAGAACGCGACGCCTAACCGACTGGAAGATCATAGTCTTCAAGTGTAATAAGTCTTCAGATCACGCGGATAGAAAGACTTCGTTGATGCCAACACTCTTTGGGCTTTGGGTGTTCTGGGTTTTGTCCTCGCAAGGATTTTCTCTCAAAGGCTTCGGAGGTGGGTTGCTCTCAAATGACAAAAGTCGTGCACTAACTCCGAGCAGCCACCAATTTATGGTGTAGGGGCGGGCTATTTATAGCCAGGAGGCAATCCGACATGATATGTCTGAAATAACCCTGAGTCACTAAGGAACTGACACGTGTACAATGGTCAGATTCCAAACACACGCGGCAGCTTGACTTGGGCTACAAGTAAAGCTGACTTATCCAGCTCAGGATAAGATTTTCTCTCAATTGTCTTCTCTCGAAGACATAGGATTTGGTTGAGCATCACGTCAGTTTTCTGACTTTGTTCACTTGGACCCCACTTGACAGTTCGGTGGTTCCTATGACTCAAGAAAGAAGAAAATGAAACTACGAAAGAAACTACGTCTTTGCACTCCATTGTCTTCAAGCGAATGTCTTCACACGTCATTATCTTCTATGTGAATGTCTTCGTGAACCACCATTGTCTTCAATGTCTTCATACATTTTTAGGGGTCATCTTCGATGGGTAAACCGAATCAATAGGGACTTCTACCTGTGTTCTCATGTGAATCTCACAAACACATTAGTCCCTAAACCACGTTTGTCGTCAATACTCCAAAACCAACTAGGGGTGAGACTAGATGCACTTACAAGAAGAGCAGGCTTGCGTGATCTATGAAGTGCCCTAACACAATTTTGAACATATAGGTAGTTGTCTTGTATGCATTTGTTCTTCTGGAAAACGCTCTGGGCCGGGGAGATGAAGTCTTGCATCACCTAAGAGAGTCCGATCGAGAGCACTTTAGCAATTAGTTTACCATTCGAATGTATCAGGTTGATGGGCCGGAAGTGACTCATCTCCATTGCCCCATCCTTTTTTGGCAACAGAACGATCGAGGCCGAGTTGAGGGATGCCAAGCTGTCGCTGGCGAGGTGGTAGAATGTCGAAAATTGCCATGCTATCCTGCTTGATGATTGGCCAACTGGTTCGGAAGAAACCTCCCGAGAAACCATCTGGGCCTGGGGCTGTTTCTAATAGCAAGCCTTGATTGCCGCCCACACTTCCGCTTTCGAGAAAGGCAGATCGAGGCCAGCGATATCCAATTGGGGCAGGTGAAGTTCCTCCTAGTTGATCATACATGCTCGTCTCAATTTGGTTCCAAGCAAAGTAGAGAAGTGGTCGTGGGAGATTGCGACCTTGTCCTCATGGCTGGTAACTGTAACTCCAGCCGATTGTAACAAACATATGGATTTTTTTCTCCGGCGAAAGCAGAGCTTTACATGAAACAACCTAGTGCTGGTATCCCCGCGCGCAACCAAGTGATTTTGGTGGCATGTCTTCTCCTCATACGCTCGATAGCAGCAAGGCCAAGCAACCTCGTCTTCAGTAGCTTATGAAGCCTGGATTATGCGGGCGACAGGGCCCTTGATTCCTGCGCGACATCTAGCAGTAATATGACCTCGGAGGTGATGTGAAACTTCAGTCTCGCGCCGCTGAACAGAGAATTGCTCCAAATCTTCAGGTTAGCCGCCACTCGTTTTCATTTTGATTTCGATCTCGGTGAACATACAGGAATGAACGACCAGGAGTTCCCAAGCTTTTGCCACAGTCTCATGGAATGAGGAAAACTTGGCCAAAAGCTCTCATATTTGAATCTTGCCTTTATGTGCGGAGGCAAGAAACCAGTGGGCAATGTTCTGAAACTGATGTAGATGCAGCCATGAGCAGGCAGGAGGGGAAGGACACCTCCTAGGGCAATGTTGCAGAAGAATTTATCTATGCAGCAAGGTGTTGGATTTTCCCTCTCGCTTGACCATGTTAATATGAGTAATCTATCATTCATATTAAGTCAAGCTCTCACACCACCTTGTGTATGACACCATCAAAGGGGGAACCCGAACCCATGCTTTTGAGAAACCCGGAGAACAAGTCCACATCCCGGTTTAAGATGCAGATAAGATTATGAATTTTCTGCACATGCATAAGAATCCCTGAGAACCATAATGATAACCGAGGAGTTTAATATTTGAATTATGCACTTCAAATGTCGCCTGTACATTACGGCGGACGTTTAGGGCGACGGATTTTCGAGTCCGGTTGTAGATGCTCTGGCAGAGCTGGCGGGCAGCCGCCAAAGGTTGTAGCGACGTGCGGATACACCTCGCAGCCATCATCCATGATGCAAAAAGAATACAGTAACAGCCAACACCGAGAACACTTCTCATTCGTCAAATATAACTGTATCCAGCACGATCTAAAACATGAACACCTAAAATCACCAATAAGCTATACTGACATCTCGTATCTCTTCTTGAGAACAATGGCATCGGGGACATCTCTTCTCCTCTGGTTGCTCCTCTTGTTGCCGTCGTTTGCCATTTCCTCAGCATCCAGCCGTGGCATCCGTCTTGAGCTAACGCACGCAGACACCCGCGGTGACTTCACGGGGATCGAGCGCATCCGTCGCGCTGCCGAACGGAGCCACCGCCGAGTCAACGGCCTCCTCGCCGCGGCCCCGCCATCCCCTGCAACGCAGAGCGACGGTGCTGATGAAACGGCGGCCGTTCACGCGAGCGCGGCAACGTACCTCGTCGACCTCGCCATCCGCACGCCGCCGCTCCCGATCACCGCCGTCCTCGACACGGGCAGCGACCTCATCTGGACGCAGTGCGACGCGCCCTGCCGGAAGTGCTTCCCGCAGCCCACGCCGCTGTACGCGCCGGCCAGGTCGGCGACATACGCCAACGTGTCGTGCCGCTCATCGCTGTGCGAGGCGCTCCGAGACCCGAGGTACCATTGCTCGGCCCCCGATCCCGGCTGTGTGTACTATTTCTCCTACGGCGACGGCACCTCTACAGACGGCGCCCTCGCCACCGAGACGTTGACGCTCGGCTCAGGCACCACCGTGCACGGCATCGCGTTCGGCTGCGGCACGGAGAACCTTGGCAGCACGGACAACTCGTCCGGTCTGGTCGGGATGGGAAGGGGCCCACTCTCGCTCGTGTCCCAGCTGGGCATCACCAGGTTCTCCTACTGCTTCACGCCCTTCAGCGACAAGACGGCGAGCCCTCTCTTCCTAGGCCCGTCGGCGACCCTCTCGACCACCGCCCAGTCCACGCCGTTCGCGCCGAACCCAGCCGGCGGGCGCAGGAGCTCATATTACTACCTCACGCTGGAAGGGATCACCGTCGGCAAGACCCTGCTGCCGATCGACCCCGCCGTGTTCCAGCTGTCGCCCATGGGCGGCGGCGGGTTCATCATCGATTCCGGCACGACGTTCACCGCGCTGGAGGAGCGCGCGTTCGTGGTGCTGGCCCGCGCGGTCGCGACGCGCGTGGGGCTCCCGCTGGCGATTTTTTGTCGAAAGAGACCCTCTACCCACTGAAATTGACAAAAGAGACCCCTTGCGGACGAAATTAACAAAAAAGACCCCCTCACAAGTGGCGGCAGGCGCGGCAGGCGACACGTGTCACCTGCCGCCACGCCATGAGGCGGCGGGCCCGGCCGCCACAACAGGAGGCGGCAGCCCGGTGTATTACGGTGTGTGCACAGGGCAGCACAGGCCAGCGTGCCCGGAAGGAACGGGCCGCGCCAGGTGGGCCCGGCCGCCACCGGGTGAGGCGGCCGCCGCTGCCGCTGTCGCTACCCGACCGACAAGGCCTGCTGCGCGCGGGCCCAGCAGGTAGGCCACGCCGCCACCAGCCGAGGCGGCCTGTCCTGTGCTGCTGCACGCGCGACAGTGCGCAGACGGCGCTGATTTTAAGGCGCAACAGTGTGCAGACGGCGCTGATTTTAAGGCGCGACAGTGACGGCTGTGACTCCGACGCGCGGGAATATGGACGCTTTTGGTTCTTTCGCCCGGGAACCAATCCTGCCTTTGCTTCTTTTGCCTCAGCGGATGCGATGGCACTGGGAATCCGAGGCTACGGGAAGCTATTGTGCCGACACTACAGGGATCGTAAATATCCCCGCTTAATTTTCTCGCCATCATTTATCGTCTGAGCTTATAAAAGGAGACACCGAGGCTCTCGTCCAGCCATCCTCGAAATCGGCAGTGCGCAAAGTGTGTAACACATTTTTTCAGTCGGTATGAGTTTGCCTTGCTCGGATCAAAGCATTAGGCCGAGGAAAATGAAGAATGCAAGTTTGCCTCCGGGGGTGGCAGTCCTACGGTGTTGGTGTGGCGATCTTTGCAAGGTGAAGGAGGTTACGGATTTTTCAGATTGGTTGGGCATGAAGTTTTTCATGTGCGCCAATTATGAGGAAGATCCACCCATAGCTATTTCAGAGTACGACAAGCCTCCGGTATGCTTTAACCATTACGAATAGATATTGTTGGTATTTTCATTGATTCTTTAGTAACATTCTTTTTTCTTGTTGTAGTCTCCTCCGCCTCTGTGCATGTACTATCGTTGGATTGACACGGAGAAGCCGGCTTGGGCAGTGACCGAGATTCGTGAAAGAAGTCGCCGTGCGTGGAATAGTTTATTTGCGGAAGAGCGACGCGAGAAGGCGGAAGCTGAGGAGAAAGCAGAGCAAGAGAGAGAGTTAAAAGAATACTATGTGGAGCAACACCATTTTTTTCAGGAAATGGGAAAGAAAAACAGGGAAGAGGCTTGTCGCATGGAGGAGCAGGAACGACAGCGAAAGGAGGCTCGTGAGACTGAGAGGCAGAGAAAAAAAGAAAGGGCTCGTGAGGCCAAGGCAGCAGAAAAAGCTGGCGATGGAAAAGGAAAATATCCATGCTGGACTTAGTAGATTCCTGTGGTAGTATTTTAAATTTCGCAATCATTTGTATCTTTATTTCTGCACTTTAATGTAGCTTTATTTCAGGAGTTAAATGTAGGTTTATTCCTACAATGTATCTTATTTTTAGTTGTGCCGTGTTGTAATGGAAAAAAATATAGTTTAAGAATAAAGTAGTGGCATTTTCTTTCCCTCCACTAATATCGAACATCGTGCAACAACTACAAAATAAAATTAAGATAGAACATAATGCCCTACAGTAAGAGAGTACAAACTAATAATGCAAGTACATCCGAATTAAATGGTAGAACTGGAATAAAACTACATGAAGGCATCATCGTCATCCTCCATCGATGTAGAACTCTTGCCCTTCGAGGATGTAGAACTCTTACCCTTGGACGATGCAGAACTCTTGCTCTTCGAGGATGCAGTACTCTTGCCCTTAGACAATGCAGAACTCTTACCCTTTGATGATGCAGCACCCGGAAGCGGCGGCATGAAGATATCATCTTCATCCTCGCTCTCCTCAGTCCATAAAAATGGATGATTTTCTGCAGTCCTTCTGAAAGTTTCACTCTTCGGCTCCACTACATTCTTCCACCTTGCACGCAACCTAAGAAGTTCTTTACGTACCTCCTCATAGGTCCTTTCAGGCCACCCAGACCTACGTAATTGGTGAGCCAACTCATTCATTGTGGTGTCACTACCGGTGAGTTCGTCCCATGGAACTATCCTATTGTCCATCCTGAAATCGGTAGCTAGCCTCAGAAGAGTCCTGCTCATCCCAGGGTGAAAACTACGATCGAAAGGATAATGAGACATCTCGACTACACTACACTCGAATGCTTATCCACCTCCGTCTGAAGGGGGTTTTATAGGTAGAGAGGAGAAAATGGCGGGAAAGAATGAGTGCAGTATGGCGGGAAAGGGTTGGCGGGAACATATGGCGGGAAGATATGGCGGGAAGGGGTTGGCGGGAAACGGGTGGCAGAACATATGGAGGGAAAGCGTTGCCTGAAAATATATTTTTTTCAATGTCTAAGACGGGCAATGGTTGCACAGTATTCATCAGCCAAAATATTAAAAAAATGCATTTCGGCCTAACATACGCAAAGAGTGGAGCGGGATAGTATGGCGGGAGATATAGGCGGGAAAAATTGTTCCTGACTGGTGCATTTTTATTTCAGCAAACATAGATGTTCAAATCGAAAAGTCTGATACAGACATATGTAGATACAATGGGTCGCGCACGTGCATAGATGAATACCCTACTTTACGACGACCACCTGGACTTTCCTTACGACCGGAAGGCGACAAGCGATTAGGTGGCCGGGTCACACGAAGACCGCGGCCGTACTCCAATTCGGCTTCATGTGTCTGCGAGTCCTGCGTAGGTGGTGGAGTCGCGAATCCTTGTTGCGAACCTGAAGCGTAATTGTAGGCGTATGGTTGTGACTCCGCGGGGATAAAAGATGGGCCAATAACGTCCCCTCCGAAGAACTCTGTAACTAATGATGTAACCGTGTCGCCAAGATCATGTGATGCTCCCCGGAGGCCTGTGTTGACGCCATGATCATGTGATGCTCCCCGGAGGCCTGTGTTGACGCCGCGTTGGGTGTTCTCATCGCCCCAATTAACATCAGGTGTGTCCTGCACATAAAAACATTTTAAACAAACTATTAGAGGATAATATATGATATCATTGTAAATGCATTGAAATGTAAACATGACTACCTAAGCATATCCCTCTCCTATACTGTCTGGCCATTGTACATGGTGCTGGTTTAAATCTGGTACACGAGTCTCCTCGGGCATGGGGATCCTCGCGTGGAGAGATACGGCTGAGATCCCTCACCTTGGGTGTATGCATCATATCCTGTGTACGCATATGGGTTAGGGGAAAGAAACTGCTCGGGCATCGAATCCAAGCCCGTGCCATGGTCCTGAGATGTCTGCCCCTGACGAAGCTGCATCGAAGAAGAGCGATGCAGTGGCAGAGATGAGTCATGTCGTGGCAATGTCGTTCTAGTACTCGGACCCTCCCCCCATTGCTCATGGTTCGTACGCGCCTCGCTCGGTCTGGACGACGGTGCCGCACTCGGTCTGGCTGACCTCGCTACCGGCATGTATGCTCCAGTGGAAACGTCGTCGCCTCTACCGCATCTGAACTTCTTTGCCACGAATTGTTGCAAAAGTTTCTGGAATGTCTTGCGATATGGGCCCTGGGCCGGCATGCTATCCGTAGCCATCTGCCCTACTTCGTGGACATTTTCAAGCTGAACAATATTTGGATGTTATTTAGTTCAAATGATTATGAAATGATGGACCTAAAAAAGTTACAAGTGATTACCATCTGGTCACGATAGTAAGCTGCATGCAGCTCAACATGTCTCCGCGCCTGCTCCTCTTGTGTGAGATGTGTTGGTATAGTAGCTGGCTGACTGGCCAGGCTAGCACGTGTGTTCATGCAGTACCACTGCTTGTACGCTTGATCTGTATTTCCATCGTATGGTCTGCAAAATTAAATAATTACATAAACCATTGTGATGAAAGCAAAGCATCTTCACGCATCGTATGATCATCGTAAAAAAATAATGTACATAAAATATACCTAAGTTGACGCACTATATCTGCTAGCGCTTCATTTTCCCACTTGTGTACCCATTCACTGTTCTCTTCCCTCCGATTGTATAAACTCCAACCCCTTCCCATATTGGTTAGCCTGCAAATTGTGTAACAAAGTGTGAGTTTAGTAAATTAAAAATGGCACTAACTATTTAGGGATGTCACATCTTACTTATGTGTTTCCTCGTCGATACGTCTGGGAAAAGGTGGTGGAATTTCTTGATAGAGACCGAACTGTCTCATTACACGCTCTGGGTTGTAAGGTTCAACACACCACAGGAACAATAAGTTGCAGCGAGTCAGCCAGAATGCACTATCGGTCAACATGCCTGGTGTGAAGTGTCGAGCATCAAAGACCATTTTTAGCTGGTCCTGAGTCCACGGGTTCCATGTGACTTCTGCCTCATCAAGTATCTCAAACTGCTGGTGGTACATAGGGTAACAATTTTTCGCAATATCTGGAGACCATCGTTTCCGTGCCTTTGTCCACCTGGTGGCCATAGTTGCGCTAGCACCCTCGCCAAAGTCGTATGGGTATATGGGTTGTACTATACGAGGTCGTCCTACAGGGAGGTATTCCCAGGACCACAACTGTAGAAACTCATAGGCGACACAAAGTAATGGAGCTTTTTGTGCGAAAGAGGTTTTTTGCGTGGCATCACACAAGCCTCTGTATGTATGAGATAGCATGGCAGAACCGAAGCTGTATTTTGGCTGCTCGGGTAAAGGTTCATCTACCATATTCTCTGCAATGTAGATGAGACTAGGGACAACAACGTCCCCATGTGAATTTGGAAATAGGTTCCCGAGGAGCCACAACAAATACGCAAACAGATGTCTTTTTCTCGTCTCCTCATTGGCGAAGCTAGATAAATTAAGAAAGTTATCACGAAGCCAGACGAGTGGGATGCCCCGAGGGTTACCAGAACGTTGTGATTCTGGCATTTCCATCCCAAGACGGGCTGCTATATCTAATGCCCAAGATGGAGACACTCGTGGAGAGACTACCGGCTCACCTCTAATTGGTAGAGCAGTGATCATAGAAACATCTTTCAATGTAGGTGCAAGCTCCCCAAAACGAAAGTGAAAGGTGTTGGTTTCAGGTCTCCACCGGTCAACGAGGGATGTCAAAAGGGATGGGTCCGAACGTACTTGGTCGTCGCATGATGTGAGCCTAGCAAAACCTTGTAGTCCATAAGCGTCAAGGTGAGCAAGGAAATGATTGTGTATTGGCCATGTTTTCTTTATGGTTCGAAGTCTGAAAGGCCGATAATCATAGTATTTGGTTTCAAAAATAGGTGGCAACGGTGGCCGGCGTCATGGGGCCCCTGCAAAAGCACTGGCACTTCACCCATAACCTGCACACAAACATACAAATATAAATTACGAGGAAGACAGAAATACAGATGAAAATCAAAATTAACTTAAAAAATACAAAGAGATACGATTTACATTAATTATCTGAAGTTAACATCAGGAGTACAATAATACAAAGAGAATCAATTTAAATTTAATATAAGTACACATAACGAGTAGAAATATAAATAGACATGGCGAGTACATATATATCAACATCATGCGTTGTTGTTGGCTCGATACGGGCAGTCTTTGCGTGAATGTCCAGGACACCTGCAAACGCGGCATCGCCTTGGTTCTCCCATCTGGCTATGGTCCATGTCATTGCAATGACGCCTAGACTGACGTCGTCCATTGCGGTTCTCATCAAGTCGGTGTTCGGAACCCATTTCGGCCCATCTGGCCACAACATTTTGTAGTTCATATCAATGCCCCAAGCCCAGAACTCACCGTTCCAAGTGTTGTACAGATTGTACATGTTGAAGTACGGCGATATGTATGGCTCGACGCTGATTTTTTGAACAGCAGCCGCCCAGAGCACATGACTGCAAGGGTAGCCCTCAAGCTTGGGCTTGTTACAAGTGCACTCATAGGAGGTTGAGCCAAGGGTGACAGCTTGCTTTTTTGATCCTCTGTGGTGACCCTTAACGTACTTGGCTCACACATTGACCTCCCACTTATTCCTAAGTGCGTCCACTTTCCTGCAGCCATGACTTTGGGACTTCTTTGCTTTCTCGTCCAGATAGGCAGTGCTCGCACCCCTTTAAGAACACCATTGTACACCTCTGACATGTTGCTGGTCATTATTCCATACCGAGCCCCGGTGTCGTGAGCCTGCGCCCACTTCTCCAAATGAGGGCAATTCTTGGTGATCCACTGGCTCAAATTTATGGCCGTCCTACGACCCCTCCGGTCTTCTCTCTGTGGCAAGGCCGTGCGGTCGATCTCACCATTGATACCTGCCCATATCGCATTCATTTTGGCTTCAGTTTTTTGCATGCACATCCTCTTGAATAACTTGAACCAATCCTTATTTTTGAATTTGGAGTAAAAGTTTGCTGTCAAATGCCTCATGCACCACCTTCCCTCTAGATCGGGCCAGCCCCACTCTTCTTCCGACGCCTTAATTATTTCAAGAGCGCTTAATAATCCAGTGTTGCGATCAGAAATGATGCAAACACCTTTACGCTCTTTCACGACACCAATCTTCACGCAGCTCAGGAACCACAACCGGCTATCTTTGTTCTCGCTCTCGACCAATGCATATGCAATAGGAAGAAGCTGATTATTTGCATCCGCTGCAGTCGCCACCAATAGTGTGCCCTTGTACTTTCCAGTGAGAAAGGTACCATCAACAGATAATACTGGGCGACAGTGCCTGAAGGCTTGTATAGTCTGGGCGAATGCCCAGAATAAGCGGTCCAGGATTAGCTCACCCGGGTTCATTGGGTTTGTACGTTCTCTTCGCCAAACTTGAGTCCCCCTATTAGCACTTGCACAATTGTTTCCATCGTCTGTGCCATAAATTTTGCTGTCACATTGCAGTGATCTGAAAGAGTCCCAGTTTGCTCACAGGTATGCTCCACTATTTTGTGATATGCCATGACTGACATACCCCAGGCTTCAGTCTAGCGAGAACTCTTCCGCGGCAACCTTTCGCGGTGTGGATGCATATGACCTTCAACTCTTTTTTATTAGACTGCTTCACTCTATGCTGGCGGTGGATGCCGATTGCATAGCTACCCATTGCCTGGTAAGCAGACTTCTTATCTGGGAAAACTTGCCCAACCTCCAGGCTTCCTGCTCCTAGGCCAGAAGCAGAGTGAAATTCGTTGGTGATGCTCATATCCTGTAAAAACCCAGGTTGCAGTGCCGCCGCGACCGCTCTCTGAGGAGGAACATCTTCTTCTCCGCTTGACTCCGAAGACGCAGAAGAATGATCATCATCATCTAGCGCCTCCGGCAATCCCTCCACGTGTTCGCTCATGTCAATGGCCGCCGACCAATATCCTGTGTCATACACAGGCTGGCCGTCCGTCGGTTCCGATGGGCCGATGCTAGGGGCTGATGTGATGGCCAACTCGACCTCACCACCCCTGCTACTGCATCCGGCAACATCAGTGACTGAAATGAACTCCACATACACCATCGACTGACCATACATTGAGTTATTGGGATTGCTTGCAAACCTCATGTACGACCCCCACGACCGATCACCTGTGACAGGCCGCAAACTCCAACGGGCAACTGTCCCATCATTTCCTCCATCAACGACGAAGGCCTCCATTGTCATTTTTTTCCTGCATCACTGGGCCAAACACCGCTCGGATGCACCTTCTAACAGCTGCGTAACCCACGTTGACCATGTCTCTCACCACTACTGTAGTCGACTCACAGAAGGACACATCCACCCCGCATGGACCGTCGCGTAAGACGTTCCCATAGTACACTACTAAATTTTCCATAGTACCTAACGAACATACATGTTTACATTTCAAATAATTAGTAACTGAACATTTAGTAACGATGACAACATTTACATATCTTACGACTAAAATAATAACCGTATTTTCGTTATAAATATTCGGTTTGTTTTTAGAATCATTTGCTTAGACTTTAAGGGGTTGTTTGGTTAACGGTTATTTAAAGATTTATTTTTCTCAAACTTGTCTACGAGCGTAACAAACTAAAACTCTGTTTGCTTTTCTCTAACTACCCCAAAAATATCCTAAAATAGTTCTCGTAACATGCAAAAACTTAGCTTCTGGAAAAATAACTATTAGTAAAATATGGTTTTCTACATAATTTTCTTACAACAGGTTATGACAAAACTGAGGGTAAGTACTCGCTATCCAAACAACCACTAAACATAATATTACGATAATAACATTTAAATATCATATGAGTAAAATATCTAATTTCTTCCGGCATGATATAATGTTTTTCATATCATACGATAAAATTCATTTATTTACAAATAATAATATTTGCAGCGGCATGACAGTACATCAATATAAAAAATATTAACAAAATTACGGCGTCATTTTATACCTTAGCTCCAATATGGATGTGCTTGCGAATGCAATTAAGAGTCTAAATAGTTCAAATAAAACTCGTCTACGAGCGTCACAAACTAAAACTCTCTTTTTTCTCTAACGACTATTAGTAAAAATTATTTTTCTTACAAACAGGTTATGACAAAACCCATGGTAATTACTCGCTATCCAAACAACCAGTAAACATAATAGTACGATAATAACATTTTAATATCATACGAGTAAAACATTTAATTTCTTTCGGCTTTATATAATATATTTTTCACATCATACGATAACAATCATTTATCTACAAATAATAATATTTGCAGCAGCATGCACATTATTCACAATAGTACATCAATACAAAAAATATTAACAAAATTACAGTGTCATTTTTCACCTTAGCTCCAATATGGATGTGCTTGCGAATGCAATTAAGCGTCAAAATAGTTCCAATAAATATCCGTCGCCAGTACTATATGAACCTCGTCAACCTATTATCACATTAACAACAATATTACACACGGATTTTTCTTCCTGCTAACAAAAGTATGAAAATAGCACTCCATGTATGTGTTCATCACCTCAAAATGGGACAGCGAAAATGGAAACACAATTTCTTCAATCACGTCTTCTCCTCCTTATTTGCTACTAAGATGAATTATTTTACCTAATTACATACATCATTAAGTACATTAGCACCTAATCTTAACATATAAAATTTAGATTATTGCGACATAACAAAGTAGACCTACGGTTTCCTAACTATAGACTTATTAATAAACATACCATATAAAATAACATACCACATGAAATAACATACCGCATGCAATAAACAATTACAGTACAATTTTTTCTTAATTACCGTATTAAGATTTCCCGCATGTCAATACTAATGGACGCACCTAACATTGATGAACATCTTCAACCTACTATTTCAAAAAATAGTTTAAATGTTACATCTCTCGTCTGAAATTATTTCTAACCTCTAAGCACTACCATCACATAGCTAATAACGAGCTAAAGGACGAACTAATTACCACCCTGCATGCAGAAATAAATAAATGTATTGCAAAGCTCATACCTTGATCTTCAACTTCGTAGTTCACTTTGCTACACAAATCCTATTCCTGAAGCACTAAATGACTCCAAAAATTGATGAAATAATACCTACCACAACAGAGAACACATAGTTATGAACTAAACAAAAATAGTACAAACTGCATGCATGTGAACCAAACCAACAAAAATGGATAGATCTTACCTTCGTCTATCTTTTCTTCAACTTCAGCATATTCAAAATCCAACTCTAAATCACCCTAAATCACGAATGAAATGTGTAATGAGTTTTGCTTTCTCTCTGTTCTTGCACGCAGAGAGTAGAAGAGGAGGGCAGAGTGTGCTTGCGCACGAAGCATACGCATACTATATAAAGGAGGAGCATCCCTGTAGTGTCGGCACAACAGTTCCCGCCCGTGAAATTCGTCGTCCTCTGCGGGTGGGAATCAGCCCAGTTTGCAACAGCGTGAAATTCGTCGTCATTACGCGCGTGGGAGTGAGGGAAGTTTTCGTCGGAATCAGCGCCATGAATAATCTGCAACAGGACCGGCTGTCGGGCCGAATGCAGCGCGGCCGCCTCACCCGGAGGCGGCCGGGCCCACTGTCTCGTCGCGCGTGCAGCTGGCCTGTCGGCCTGGGCGCGGCATGGGCACGAGAGGCCGCCTCGCCCTGTGGCGGCAGGGCCCACCTTGCCTCGCCCGTTACGTCGCGGCGCCTCGCACTGCAGGAAATCCGTTCTAGCTGGGTGGCCGCCTCCGGCGGTGGCGGCCGGGCCCGCCGCCTCCTGGCGTGGCGGCAGGTGCCACGTGCCGCCTGCCGCGCCTGCCGCCACCGCTGAGGGGGTCCTTTTTGTCAAATTGATCCAGAGGTAGTCTTTTTTGGCAATTCATCTCGGCAGGGGGTCCCTTTGGACAAAAAATCCCCGCTGGCCAGCGGCGCGCATCTCGGCCTCAGCCTCTGCTTCGCTGCACCGGAGGGGAAGACCGAGGCGGTGGCCGTGCCGCGCCTGGTGTTCCACTTCGACGGCGTGGACATGGCGCTTCCCAAGGAGAGCTACGTCGTGGAGGACCGGAACGCCGGGGTGGCCTGCCTCGGGATGGTGAGCATGCGGGGCATGTCGGTGCTCGGCAGCATGCAGCAGTAGAGCATGCACTTTCTGTATGATCTTGAGGGGGGCGTGCTGTCGTTCGAGCCAGCAGAATGCGGCGAGCTGTAGGAATAGGATTGGCGAAAGTTTTATTTATTGAAAATAAAGATTGTTGCAATTTTTCTGCACGAGAACATCCACTGTCCCAAAATAAATGTCGTGGTTTTAGTTAGAAAAATATTTGTTACTAATAAATGCGGTCAGTCTTTTGGCACTCTTCTGTATATGTGCCATTTGTTTTCCTACTTGTAAGTTAAAGGATGGTTTCAGATGTGCTCATTTATTGTTTAACATTATACTAGCATTTTCTCTTTATTCAATTATTAATACTATGCCATGTTGCCAGTATGCTTAGTTGGCATTGCATGAGGCTGGACGATCCTATCTATAATACCCTCACTACGGGAAGAAAGCTAGAAATACTACGGTGAAGGATTGATTGAAGCTGGGAAATCTCCCCTCGGCTCGTGCCCTCATCCTCCAATCCTAACTATAGGCCCCTCCTTGTCATCGCTTGAGGTCATTGTCGACCAAGGCCATGCGACAACCAAGGACGGCGATAGCGAGGAAACCTCTCCCGTCTCCATTCTCCGTTGCCTTTGGTCTCAAGGTGGCGTCCCGGCTGTTCCTCCAGTTACCGATGGTAGGCATGGCTTCGGCCTCCGATGGTGGCACCCTGATCTGAGGCATGGTCGCAACTCATCCATCCACCTTATCCTCTAGGTCGTCACTGGACGGATAGAGGTTCTACCTGCTGGCGGATATGGTTTTCCAGCACCTTCTTGGATGTTTATTGTTCGGTGCCCTCTTGCCCCTCCCACTCGGTTGTCTCGGTCCAGATCCGATTGGCCCATTGCCGGATCATGCGTCCTACTCTGCACCCCGGTTGTTTATCACCTCGGCATCTTGCTCTCTGACACCGAAGATGGTCATTGGTTCATTCAGGACGTGCACATTGCTCTCCTCAGTCCTTGTTGCCTACCTCCTCCTCATTTGTTAACTCCTTCCTGTTGGGTCTCCCCCTCTTATGGTCGAGTTGGTGGTGGCCGGCTAGGTTTTGTAGGGTGCTTGTTGTGCGGCGTCTCTACGGTTGTCTTCTCATGACCGACATTGCTTGTGCACGATCTTGTTCAGACTCTACTCAAAGAATTACAGGTTGAAGCACCTCCAACAACTAAGTTGTGGTGTGACTATACTGGGGAAACGTATCTTCCCCATATAAATACATACCAGCGGCCTCCATATGGAGGTAGAAACATTTAACACAAAATCTCACAAAAACAAGATGGTTGCAGACAACACTATAGTAAATTTTGCAGCTAGAGGTGAATTAATTGGCTAGTCCCAAGGGATAAAAGCAGGCTGCCACTTGCATCCCTACCCACATCTCGTCTATCTACCTCTCTTCACCCTTCCCCTCCCCTTCATGCACAATGGCGACAACCGCCCTAGAACTTCCCTCCCCCTTTCAACATTCGAAATAGGTCTAGACATGTCGTATGAGACGTGCGTTTGTGAGGACATGGTCATGATGTTGCTCCAGGGATGTTTGGGATGGAGAAGCAGGAGGAGGCATCAAGGCGCCTTGTGTGGAGCTATCTCATGTTCATGTGCGCTACTCCGACCGAGAAAGAGGATGAGCTCATTGTCGGTTCAATATCCGGCATATCTCGTAGTAGGGGTCCTAAGCTAGGCGTCTTGGAGCGATGGTAACACGAACACAGATTTTACCCAGGTTCGGGCCCTCTTGATGGAGGTAAAACCCTACGTCCTGCTTTTGATTGTATTCATATGGGGGATAGTACAGAGTACATGTGTCTACCATGAGATTGTAGTAATGAATATATGATTGTCTATTGACTAGCCTGGCCTCGGTTTATATAAGACACCGGAGGCCTAGGGTTTAGGAGAGTCCTTGTCTTGGGCGCCAAGTCTTGTGGAGTCTTCCTTGTATGCGGCAGGGGTTGTCCGAACTGGCCCATGAGTATACGGCCATGGGGGTCCTCGGCCCAATCCAACTGATCGGGAGACGACGTGGTGAGTACCCCCTAGTCTAGGACACCGTCAGTAGCCACCTGAATCGGTCTTCAAGTTGGGGAAGCTCCTCGATTCTTCCGAACTGTTCTTCATCTTCGGTCGTCGATCTTGAAAACTGGTTCAACAAATCTTTCCATCTTCGATCTTGAGGATCGCCAAAGTGAATCCGAAGAGTTTACACGTCGGGTATCCGAGGAGCCCCTTTAAGTTTCCGGCCTTTATCAATGCCTTGTTATTTTTATGCTACACCTCGGGTTTGAAGTTGTTCCCGGGAGGCAGTGTCCTCTTGCATCCGGACTGCATTTGAGGTATCTTTTGCAGCCGAGCACCAACGCCGGACCGCTTCTGAGCTCCAACGCCGGAATGTATCCGAGCTCCAACGCCGGACCGCTTCCGAGCTCCAACGCCGGAATGTATCCGAGCTCCACCGCCGGAATGTATCCGAGCTCCACCGCCGGACTGTATCTGAAGAGTATTGTTACAGCCGAGCTCCAACGCTGAACTGCATCCGAGCTCCAACGCCGGACTATATCGAAGGTGTCATAGATCACCTTGGTTCAAAAAAGTTGAAGGAGTTTAGCGGAGCTTAATGCCAGAAATGCCCTCTACGGAGCCAGCCACTTAGCGTTCGAGCTTTATGCCGGACTGCTTCCGGGGTGTCTATTGTAGTCGAGCACCAACGCCGGACTGTATCCGAGGTGGTGCGCCACCTCGGCCATGGGCTGATTTTTATGAATTTAATTCCAAATTATGCACTGTAATCTCTGCCGAGATGTATAGCCAGTAGCTCTCAAGGTGTGTGTATCGGTCTAAAACCCGAGGTGCGCCTGAAGGATGACATAAGACCGCTGATCCCAGTAGCCCCTGAGACTCAGGTTGATCAGCTTGAGGATCAAGTCCTAGCTCGGCAGAATACTTCGGGACACAAAAAATGGCGTGCTCAGTCCTCGAGACTCAGGTTGGGTGCGTCCGACCAACCTGAGGATCATAATCTCCTCTGAAACTGTATTGCACTTAAAATTTTCTGCATTGAAATGCAATAGCCCCCGAGAAACTGGTCGGGTGGCAACACCAGATTAGGGGATTGATGCGCCTCTTTAATATTTATAAATAATGATAAGCCCGAAGCCCAGTAGCCCCCGAGCCTTAATGCGGACATGGGTGGCCGAATTGAGGATCGATATCCAGAGTAAAATCACAAATTATGCGCCTCGGGCCCCGGTTAGTGTTCGGCGATAGCCGAGGTCAAGCCGTAAACATTTCGGCCAATGTAACGAATGGCCCGTCATTTAATACAGTCATCGGACCGCTGACCAGTTTACACTTATTGTGACAGTCAGTTTTTGGCTTTCTCCACTGAGGTGCTTAACCATGCGAGCTAGAAGCACGATCACAGTGGTTCTTCCTTTGCACACCTAGCCGAACAAAGCGGAACGTAGGAGGCAAGCACAGGAGCCAGACAACCCAACTATTGACCGAAGACACAATTCGAAACTGATGCATATATAGCAAGATCCGAGAATTTTTGCCGAATCCTTAAAGGTGTCCGGTGTTGCACTGCGAGACTTATGCGAAAAACACACAAATAGTTGAAAAGTGCCATAGGATTGGAAAACCAAAAAACGTCAGTAAAAACTCGACGTCCGAACTAGATCAATTGTTCGGTGCCAATCAGAAAATTGGTCTTAGAAAAAAAATTGTGCTTCTGTTGTGCTTTAACATGACACATCCTATCTCAAGACTTCAAGCGGGTCAGCCTACAGCTTCAACCTCCTATCCCAAAGGCGGAGTACTTCTCGTTAGGCCAATTTAGCAAACTTTAGCGGCTTTGAGAGAGAAATTAGGTTCCCCGGTTATTGACCACACACTCGCGTCAAAAAAAGGAGTGATAGAAAAAGGACTTTGCAACGACTAAGAAGAAGAACACTTATTATAAAACAGCTCGCATAAATTTAAGAGCCCCCGAGTGACTTGGGTAAAAGAATTTTATGTAGAATGATTGTATGTACTGAAGTACTTATATCATATATGTGTTCACCCGAACTTTAAACGCGTCTTAACCGACCGTCGGCTTCTCCCTCTTCGGCCAAGGGCTGAAAAGTGTTATGTACTCCACCTGTCGAGAATATCGATGGTGTTCCCGATAACCAGGCAATCAGCCCATAAGGCTGTAACAGACAAAGCGCGCTCAGGGAACTTATGCTATATTACTGACAGTGTAAGAAGCATCTTCGAAGAAAATAATACCCCCACCGATACCTTTCTTCGGTTGCTCATTGTTACTTATGAGACTTGTGCAATAGATTTTTTGTACTCATGAGTTCCGTTGTGTGCCGACCATAATTGAAAACAATAAGAGCGCTAGCTTTCGGCTTCACCCAGTCTGAGGTCAGAGCTCGGAGGACCCGGTCGTGACAATCGCAGAGGTGCTCCCTTTAGTCCCTTGCCGAACAATCCGGAACGTAGGGGTAAACACAGGAGCAAGGCAACCCAGCTTGCGGAACATGGTGCATATTGTGACGTAATACATGAATAAGGAACGAAGTCGTACAAATATAATCATTTGCAAGAGGAAAGGCTTCAGAAAGGAAGCCCCCAAGTAAACGGGGTATTTGAATTTGTGTGTCACAAACAAAGTTTTGACAAGAAAGTTTTTCACAAACAACTTTTTGCTAAAAAAGTATAATGCTTGGTCGAACCGAACACAAGTTAAAAATTTTAAAACTGTGAGCATGAAGGCAACTTAGCTGGTTAATGTGTTCGGCATTGATGATGCGGTCCGAGCTTGGTGCGGGAGGAGGTCTCAGCCCCCAAGCCCGATGTGGCCGAGCGAAGAGCTCGGCACTCCGAAGAGGTGAAGCCCCCAGTCTAGCCGAGGTGATGGAGCAGGTCGGCGGGTGACACCAGAGTCTCCGGCTGAGTAGGTTGACGAAGCGACGACGCGGGGCTGCCAACATAGGGCAGCGCGCCAAGGCGATAACACAATTTGGTCGACGGAGGCGATAGCGCGGCTCAGTCTAAGTCGATTGGTTGCACAGATAAAATAGTGCAAACCAAAAGTAATGACAGATAATAATGTATATTAAAAAATTCTTCTACTTAATTAATATAAGTAAGTAAATAATGAAAGAGATATGGCCTAGGCGTCGAGGTCGGCCTGGTGAAGTGGTCGTGTGGTAATGTTGTCTTAGGGATGTGCGTCGAGGCGACTCCCCAACTTGATCAACGTAGGCAGGACAATATTGTTGGCCCCATAGAGTTGACCGCGTGACATTGTCAAGGGTGATTGCCTGCGCACATAAAATAGTGCAATAGAAAATCTTCTATTTAATAGACATAAGTGATTTTTTTGAATAAATATGGCCTGGGCGACAAGGTCAGCCCGGCGGAGCCGCAATGTGGAAAAGTTGACACAGGACACGCGTCGATGCGACGCGTCGACTTGGTCAACGTCGGCGGGACGACGATATCGCCTTGCCGAGGTGTTAGCGCGGCCCAACCTAAATAGATTGCCTGCACACAAAAAGTAGTGCAACCAAGAAATAATAATAGTGAGAGAGAAAAAAAGGGGTGCATAATTAATATATGCGAAGCGAATAGTCCGGCTGATCGTCGAGGTCGGCTCGATGGTATGACGACGTTGTGGCACGGCGATGTCGACACAGGTCAGCTGGCCTAGGTGACGGCGAGAGGCTGGCCAGACCGTCACCGCGCACATGTGTCGGAAAATTATCTCTGCAAAAATAATGCAGTGCAAAACAAGAGAAGATACTGCCTCCTCATAGTACTAGTGCATGAAAGCGACGTCTATGTGCTGAATTAAAAAGAAAGAGGATAAAGAAAAGGAAAGAGATCCCTTGATGGCCGATGCCTATGCAGGATTGTCCTCGGCGTTGCATGTGTTTGCTCGATCTTGACCTGTACTCCTTGGGACCTAGCACAGTGTACGTCACGCAAGGCCAGCCGCCGGTGTCTCTACGAAGGCATCCGACGAATGCCTCGACTCGCCTGCTATATTCGGATCTCCCGCCGTCGCTGCAGACTAAAACTAATCTGCAAACGAAAATAGCGCAAGACTACATGCAATAATTGCAAAGGAAATTTGATGTAGAAAAAATAGATTGAAGTGAAATCATAACACCTGATTTATGCCATCGATCCGTGACGACACCTAGAAGGCTCTCAACGAAAGCACCAATGTCGGTTCAATATCCGGCGTATCTCGTAGTAGGGGTCTTAAGGTAGGCGTCTTGGAGCGATGGTAACACGGACACCGGTTTTACCCAGGTTCGGGCCCTCTTGATGGAGGTAAAACGCTACGTCCTGCTTTTGATTGTATTCATATGGGGGATAGTACAGAGTACATGTGTCTACCATGAGATTGTAGTAATGAATATATGATTGTCTATTGACTAGCCTGGCATCGGTTTATATAAGACACCGGAGGCCTAGGGTTTAGGAGAGTCCTTGTCTTGGGCGCCAAGTCTTGTGGAGTCTTCTTTGTATGCGGCAGGGGTTGTCCGAACTAGCCCATGAGTATACGGCCATGGGGTCCTCGGCCCAATCCAACTGATCGGGAGACGACGTGGTGAGTACCCCCTAGTCCAGGACACCATCACTCATGGCGTGCACTTTGTTGCCAATGTCGGTGAGTGGAGAATGTTGAACATGTGTACAAGTACGTAGGTCTGGGTCATGTATGCAGTACTTGTAGTATCTGTCTCCCTCTGTATGTACGTGTATCTTAGGAGACAAGAAACCGGTCGCACCCCTTGTACCTATATATATGTGCCTAGTACACGATCAATCAATTATCGATTCACCAAATCATTCTCTACATGGTAAATATCGCAAGTCGATCTTCCAGCTTCCGCTAACCCTAGCCGCCGCCTCGGGCCGCCGCCGCCGCGATCTCCCGCCGCCGCCGCCGCCCCAAGCCGCCGCCTCCACCTCGCCTCCCCGCGCGCCCTCCCTCCACCGCGCGCCTTACTCCCCACGCCGCGCCGCCTCTTCCCGCCGCGCCGCTCCTCTTCAGTCACGCCGCCGCCTTCCTCCCCACGACCTCGCCGCCATGTCGTCCAACGCCTCCACCTACTCCAACCCCTTTGTCGTCGACCCCGCCGAGATCCGCGACATCAACGTCCACGCATGCGTCCCCATCATCCTCGACGCCTCCAATTCCACGTACTTCGTGTGGAAGACGTACTTCACGCTGCTCTTCCGCGAGAACAATCTCGTGGACCACGTGGATGGCACCGTGGACTCCCGCGCCATGGCGAACGACGGCGAGTGGACAGCGATCGACGCCACGATCATCCGGTGGTTCTTCACCACCATCTCTAAGGACTTGTTCCACACGGTCGTGAGCGCCGGCGACGACGCCCGGGCCATGTGGGTCAAGCTGAACGGCCTCTTCACCGACAACAAGCTTCAGCGTCGCGTTTTTTTGCAGCAGAAATTTTTTGACTGTCACCAGGATGAACAGTCCATTGATGACTACTGCCGCCGCCTGAAGATGTTGGCGGACGAGCTCTGTGACATTGGAGCCAAGGTGGACGACGACCTCCTCCTCAGCACGCTCACCGCCGGCCTCAACGAGGACTTCGGCAACGCCGCCTCCAACCTCACCTTGATGCCGGAGCCCTCCTTCCCCAAGTTTATGGCGTACTTGAGGTTGGAGGAGCGCCAGATGAAGGGGGTCAAGAAGCGCGTGCAGCACCACGCTCTCGCCGCCGGCACCTCACGCGGCGCCCCTCCACCGGCCGCCCCACCCATGCCGCGCCAGCAGCCGCCGCCCCCCGCACCTCCGGGGTACTTTCCCCTCCCGCCCGCGCCTCCCGCCCCTTCCGCTGCCCCCCAGCAGCAGGGTGGCGGGCACCGCGGCAACCGCCGCGGGGGCGGCCGCAAGCAGCAGCAGGTGCCGGGGGGGCCTCGTCAGCAGCAGCAGCAGGTGACTCCCCCATGGACGTACGGCACCAACCCGTGGACAGGCGTCGTTCACGCGTACTCCATGCCGGTGCCTCGGGCTCCGGCTCCGGGCATCCTTGGGCCCCACCCGGCGGGTCACCAGGCCCTCTTCTCCATGCAGAACACCGCCCCTTACAGCGGCTATGGTGCCCCCCTGCCAGCACCCGCCTACGGGTCCGCGCCGGCCTATGGCGCCGCCGCCCCGTCCTTTGGGGCTGCTCCCGCGCCGGCCTACGGAGGGTTCTACCCTCCTCAGGTGCCGCCGCCGTGGGACCCGGCCCTGCTCGCCGCACTGCACTCCGCCCCGTTACCGAGCTCCTATGGTGGCGGTGGTGACTGGTACATGGACTCGGGCACCACTGCTCACATGACTGCTCATCCCGGTAACCTCACGTCTGCCACTCCCATTCATACTCCCACCCGTATCACCGTTGGTAACAGTTCCTCCCTACCCATTACTCACGTCGGTCATATGTCTTTTCCCTCTACTTCCACTCCTGTGCATATGTCTAATATTCTTGTGTCTCCTGACTTAGTCATTAATCTTGTTTCCGTTCGTCGCGTTGCTCGTGAGAATCCTATAACTGTTGAATTTGACGATATCGGTTTTTCTGTGAAGGACGCCCGTACACGGATGGTGCTCCGCCGATGTGATAGCCCGGACGAGCTTTACCCAGTGCATCCCTCTGGCGCCACCACCACCCGTCGCCCGCCGCCTTCGCCGCCAGTGTCGATCTTTGGCATGCCCGTCTTGGTCATCCCAACTCCACCGTTATGCGTCAGATTCTTCAGAGTTTTTCCTTCTCATGTAATAAGGTCGACGATCACACTTGTGAGGCTTGCCGTCTTGGCAAGCATGTTCGTCTTCCCTTTAGCGAGTCTACAAACATTTCCACCTTTCCGTTTCAGTTATTGCATAGTGATGTTTGGACGTCCCCGGTTGCTAGCAACACGGGCTATTTATACTATCTGGTGATATTGGATTTACTCATTATGTGTGGACCTTCCCTCTCCGTCGCAAGTCCAACGCTCTTGCCACACTCACCGCTTTTTATTCATATGTCCACCACACAGTTCGATTGTCCTATTCTCACCTTGAAAACTGACAACGGCAAGGAGTTTGACAACGTCGCCATCCGCAATTTACTTGCGTCTCACGGCACCATCTTTCGCCTCACCTGCCCCTACACGTCTCAGCAGAATGGTCACGCCGAGTGCGTCCTTCGCACGCTGAATGACTATGTCCGCACGTTGCTCTTCCACTCCTACGTGCCTCCTCGGTTCTGGCCGGACGCGCTCGCGACCGCCAGCCTACTCATTAACATTCGCCCATGTTGTTCCCGCTGGAACTACCCCCCCCCCCTCCCCACCAGCTCCTCTTCGGTGCGGTTCCATCTTATGATGGTCTTCGCATTTTCGGATGTCTCTGTTATCCTAGCACCGCGTCCACTGCTCCTCACAAACTCGCGCCCCGGTCCCTTCCTTGCATCTTTCTTGGCTATCCTCCCAACACCAAAGGTTACCGGTGCTATGATCCAGTCTCCCACCGCGTTTTCACTTCGCAGCATGTGTACTTTGATGCACTCGTGTTCCCGTTTCAGCAGATACCGTCCCCTTCAGAGTCTTCTGCGGCGCGGTTCGTCCCTGCCACCACCTCTGGCGGACCGCCCAGCCGCGTCCCGGGTCCGGCCCTGCCCGCACTCCCCGCGCCGGCAGCCCCTGGCGCTGCGGCTTCTACCGCGGCCACCGACGCAGCGGCCTCCTCGGCCGCCCCCGCCCGCGGCCCCCATCGCCGCGGGCCCCGTCGCGGCCCCCGTCGCAGCGGCCCCCTTCGCCGCGGCCCCTATCGCGGCTCCCGCTGCCGCGGCCCCCTCGGTCGGCCCCGCTGCGGCTCCCGCGGCTGCCCCCGACGCGGCTCCTGCCTCGGCCCCGGCCGTGGCCCCCGTTGCCGCGGACCCCGCTGTGGCCCCCGTCACCGCGGCTGCACCCCTCACCGGTGTGATCACTCGGGCTCGGACTGGGACGTTGTGTCCCAGCACGCGCTACCCGTCGGACGAGTACGCGTGCGCGGCTTCTACCTCGACACCATCCCTACTCCCCACCTCCGCTCGCGCAGCCCTTCGGGATCTGAACTGGCTAGCTGTGATGCATGAGGAGTTTGACGCCCTGCAGCGCAACCGTACGTGGCAGCTTGTCCCGCGGCCACCACGTGCAAATGTCATCACTGGCAAGTGGGTCTTCCGCCACAAGACTCGCCCTGACGGTTCTCTCGAGCGCTACAAGGTGCGTTGGGTGGTGCGCGGCTTTCGCCAGCGCGCCGGCATGGACTTCACCGACACCTTCGCCCGGTTGTCCAACCGGGCACGATTCGCGCTGTTCTCCAGCTTGCTGTTTCTTGGCCTGTCCACCAGCTCGATGTGTCTAATGCTTTCTTGCATGGACATCTCGACGAGTAGGTGTTCTATCAGCAGCCGACTGGTTTCGTCGACACCGCCTATTCGGACCACGTGTGCTTGCTCTCCCGTTCTCTATACGGGTTGAAGCAGGCGCCTCGGGCCTGGTACCAGCGGATCGCGGCCTTCCTCCAGCAGTAGGGGTTTCGATCCACACGGTCCGATGCCTCCCTGTTTGTCTACCACCAGGGCCCCGCCACCGCGTACCTCCTATTGTACGTTGACGACATCATCGTAAGTGCGTCCTCGCCAGCACTTCTTCAGTAGATCATAGCTCGCCTCGGCACCGAGTTCGCCCTCAAGGGCTTGGGGGCTCTCCACTACTTCCTCAGCATCGAGGTCGTGCGCCGGGCTACTGGCTTCTTCCTACACCAGCAGAAGTACATCTACGAGCTTCTGGAGTAAGCGGGCATGCTTAACTGCAAGCCTGCTTCCACGCCTGTCGATACGAAGGCTAAGGTGTCCGCCATCGAGGACTCTCCGGCGTCCGACGCTCCCTTCTACCGCTCCATCGTCGGTGCACTTCAGTACCTCACACTGACGCGTCCGGACATTCAATATGCTGTCTAGCAGGTGTGCCTTCACATGCACGCTCCTCATGACACCCATTGGGCTCTCGTGAAACGTATACTTTGGTACATACGTGGCACCACAGCCATGGGTCTCACCCTGACGGCCTCGCCGGACACCAGCCTTGTCGCCTACTTCGACGCCGACTGGGCGGGGTGTCCCGACACTCGACGCTCCACTTCCGGCTACTGTGTCTACCTCGGGCCCTCTCTGATTTCATGGTCGTCTAAACGACAACCCACGGTATCATGATCGAGCGCCGAGGCCGAGTATCGAGCCGTGGCCAACGCCGTCGCGGAGTGTTCCTGGCTACGACAGCTACTTCAGGAGTTGCTATGGTCACCAAGGCGACGCTCGTCTACTGCGATAACGTCTCCGCGGTGTACCTCGCTGCCAACCCTGGCCATCACCGACGGACGAAACACATCGAGCTCGACATCCACTTCATCCGGGAGCACGTCGCACTTGGTCGTGTTTGTGTTCTACATGTGCCCACCGATCAGCAGTTCGCCGATGTGATGACGAAGGGACTACCCAGCTCGACTTTCGAGGGCTTTCGGTCCAGTCTTTGCGTCACCGGCGATGCTTCGACTGCGCAGGGGGGGGGGTGTTGAACATGTGTACATGTACGTAGGTCTGGGTCCTGTATGCAGTACCTGTAGTATCTGTCTCCCTCTGTATGTACGTGTATCTTAGGAGACAAGATACTGGTCGCACCCCTTGTACCTATATATATGTGCCTAGTGCACGATCAATCAATTATCGATGCACCAAATCATTCTCTACAAAGAAGGATGAGGTGATGCAAGTTCGGTTGGCCAAAGACCGCACAACGGTATTCTAAAAGATTTCCTCGCTTAAGAGACGGAAGAAGGCTAAGCAGACATTGGCGACGGGAGAAGGCCGAGCCCTTTTTTTGCCCATGCTGGTGCAGTGTCTGCCTTTTAGTGGGGCTCCTTCGCCTCGTTTAGATCCAGTTGGCGATGTCCTTCGAGACGGGTGCATGGAGCTCCTATCTGATGGCTTGTGGATCAAATAGCCCTTTAATGCTTACATTGGTCAGCCCAATATGTCCCTCGTACGGAGAAAATTTCTAGTTCTTGTGAAGAAAAATCAGTTTTTTACTCAGGTTTTGGAACCCAGTTCCGCATATATTTGGTACTGAATCATAATTGAAACCATTGCGGCACTAGTTAAGACATTTGTAGTAGATCAGTGAAATATGCCCACCACTCTATGTAAATCTGGATGAAACTTAATAGTATATGCAAATGTTCCATAGATGTGTGAAAATTGTGATTGAACATGGCAGAATGCTAAAATAGTGCTATCGAACGCCAACTCTCTCTGTTGCATCTGCAATTATGTGTGAGCATCAGCGGCTAGAATGAGTACATCATGTAGAGAAATTGCAGTCAATTACTTCAGCTTAATTAATTTTCTCGCGATTCTATGGTCCCATTCGGTGTATTGGATTTGGCGGGCTCCAAAGGTGATATGTGTCTTCAAATGCTACCTCATAATTTCATTTGTGGTGTTTCTCATAGTTCTTTCAGTAAGACATCAATGGGAAAAGAACACGTGTTTGGATAAGAAGTTATTTAAGCGAAGAGTTATCTCTTATGCTCTCTTAGGTCCTCTTTCTTAACCTATCAGAAACTAATTCCATGCAATTACATTCTTGGCATTCCACAAGATCACATTGCTTGCCCCCACTAAATTAGCATCTAGGCTAGGGAGTCGGGGGCAACCTTCGAATATGTACTCTTAAAATATTCTTGCAAGGATTCCCTCAAAAAGAAATCTTGCAAGGATAAATATCCATATTCATATATTCATTTATTTGTAGATGTCGGTGTATCCAAACGTTTCCTGCATCCTATTCTGTTTGCAATTTAGTGTGCTGAAAATGCAGACTTGGAGCAGCAAAAGGAGATTATGACAATGTTGATGTATAATTATCATCCATATTCAGGGTGTTATAATTTGTTCCTTTTCTATTTCCTATCTTATTGGTAGATGTCACTTAGAGTGCCCATCATCTCTTTTAAGCTATTTTTTTTAGAAAAGAAGGATGACCCCGGCCTCTGCATCTGGACGATGCATACTGCCACTTTATTAATTATTATCACAAGACCTTACAAAGCCATACAACAGCAAGACTAAAGCCACCGTCTAAGCAAAAACGGTCGCTACACCTATCCAATTGATGAAGGGGCGCAGATAGTCTGGGCCTAATACCAAACAGACATCGCAGTCAAACCTAAACATCTAAGACCTGAGATCCCAACCAGGACGCCTGGCGGGTATGGGGCACCTACCAGTTCGGCGCTCTCCTCAACCAGGACGCCTGCCGGGTATGAGGCCGCCGCAGCCACCTGCCACCAACCATCTTCAGAGCTGTACTGTTGCATGTACCGTGCCAGGTCTTTTTGCCATCGACGCCACCACAACGCCCGACAGCGTCGTCCTCCTAAGCTATTTGTCCCGCTAATTTTCCGCTGCAACGCATGGGGCATCACCTAGTTATTCACATAGGCTGGCCCAATATCTCCCGCGTACGGAGAACATTTTCACGCTCTTGAAGAAAATTTGTTTCTACCTGGTTATGGAAGAAACAAATCTTTCAGTTCCACATATATTTGGTAATGAATTTTAATTGAAACCACTGTGATACTCTCTCCGTTCGGAATTACTTGTCTCTGAAATGGATATATCTAGAACTAAAATACGTCTAGATACATTCATTTCTGCGACAAGTAATTTCGAACGGAGGGAGTACTAGTTAAGACATTCATGGCAGGTCAATGAAATATGCCCAACATTCATTAAAAAAGACCCGTCACTCTACAAAAATCTGGATGGAAGGGCCATGCTAGACTTATGTAGACTAACTACGCATGTTTACCCAAAATCCAATGTGAAGGATTAGGATTGCTGTTTAGGGGAGGGAGAGGGGGGGGGGGGGGGGGGTGGTGTGTTTAGATTACAATGTTTCATAGATGCATCAGCATGTTTCATGATTGAACATTCAAACTTTGTCGAAATGTATGTTGAAAATGCAAGGAGTAGCCTTTTCGTTCTTGCATTTTTTTTTGGCCGAAATCCTTCTTGCATTTCTATCTCAATTAAATATTGGTATAATTGTCTTGTACGAAATGAGAACCTGAGGAATGTTTATCGGGCAAGTTAAAATACAGATATAGGAGTATATACGTATGTCGCGGTCACCAGCAATGCAACTTGCGAAGGTGGGGTTGGTGTTCATAATGTCAACTTAGTTCCATCGAAACGTATCAAACTGACCAAACAAAGAAACAAAAAGGAGAAAATACGGTGGACAACAAGGGGCCAGACATGGCGTCCTCCACAGCTCTCGCCGTCCTCGTGTTTGCAGTGCTCATCGTCCCGTTCCCGCCGATAACTTCCGCAAACGACAATCATGGCTTCCGCGCCTCCCTCACTCGCATGCGCCAACACTTCAGCAACTACTCCGCCGCGGTACACCGCGACACGCACCGCCTGGCTTTCCTAGCGCGCGCTCCAACGACGAACACCACGACCACCCTTGCACTCCAGGCGCTGGTCGAGAACGGCGCCGGAGCGTACCACATGAGCGTGTCCATCGGCACGCCGCCGCTCACCTTCCCTGCCATCCTCGACACCGGCAGCGACCTGGTCTGGACGCAGTGCGCGCCGTGCACCGAGTGCTTCCCGCAGCCGACACCGCTGTACGACCCGGCGGGCTCCTCCACCTTCTCCAAGCTCCCGTGCGCGAGCCCGCTCTGCCAGTCCATGCCGAGCCCCTTCCGCGCCTGCAACGCCAGCGGCTGTGTCTACGACTACCGCTACGTCGTCGGTTTCACCGCCGGCCGCCTCGCCACCGAGATGCTCACCGTCGGCGACGCCACGTTCCGCGAGGTCACGTTCGGGTGCAGCACGGCGAACGGCGGGCACATGGACAACGCGTCGGGCATCGTGGGGCTCGGGCGCAGCCCGCTGTCCCTCGTGTCGCAGCTCGGCATCGGCCGGTTCTCCTACTGCCTCCGCTCCGACTCGGAGGCCGGTGCCAGCCCGATACTGTTCGGCTCCCTGGCCAGCGTGACAGGCGACAACGTCCAGTCCACGCCGTTCGTCCGGAACCCCGCGGTGCCGGTGCGACGGGCCCCGTACTACTACGTGAACCTCACCGGCGTCACGGTCGGCGCGGCAGACCTCCCGGTCGCGCCCAGCACGTTCGGGTTCACGCGCGCCGGCGCGGGTGGCGTGATCGTCGACTCCGGCACGACCTTCACGTACTTTGCCGAGGCGGGGTACGCGATGCTGAGGCAGGCATTCCTCTCGCAGACAGCTGGGCGGCTGACGAGAGTGAGCGGCGCCCCGTTCGACTTCGACCTGTGCTTCGAGGCAGGCGGCGCTCTCGATGCCGGCGCCGTGCCAGTGCCAGGTCTGGTGCTGCGTTTTGCCGGCGGCGCGGAGTACACCGTCCCGCGGCGGAGCTACTTCGACGCCGTGGACGAGCAAGGCCGTGTGGCGTGCTTGCTGGTGCTGCCGACGAGGGGCGTGTCCGTCATAGGCAACGTGATGCAGATGGACCTGCACGTACTCTACAATCTCGACGGCGGGGTGCTGTCCTTCACCCCGGCTGATTGCGCTAATGTTTGATCACGGCCTTACATTGCTGATTATAATGTCGGTTCACAATTTTTATGAACAAGACGACGATATATCGACGTGGATCTTTGAAACAAGGGCCAATGGAGTAATGCTACACGTACAAACAAGTTACAAGGTTTTACAAAGAGAGTTAATTTGATTGATCAATAGATGGGGAGGCGGCCCACTCCCCTGAAAATCGGGGGGAGGGAGGGGGGAGGGGGGGACAAGTTTATGATTGGTTAGTAGATGAAAAAAATCCTAATCAGCGTGTAATTGCGTGTAACTCTTTGTACTCCCTCCGTTTCTTTTTAGTCTGCATATAAGGTTTGGTCAAAGTCAAGCTTTGAAAAGTTTGACTAACTTTATATGAAAAATATCAATATTCATAATATGAAATCAATATTACCAGATGCACTATGAAATGTATTTTCATACTATATATAGTTTTAGTATTGTAGATGTTTATATTCTTTGATATAAATTTGGTCAAATTTTATGTAGTTTGACTTTGACCAAATTTTATACGCGGAGTAAAAAAAACGAAGGGAGTATGTTTAGCATTATTGGGGCCAATGCAACTGGAATGAAAAACAACTTTAAAAAAAATAAAAGAGTCGAAAAATTCTCAATCTTTTTTTTGGCAAGAAACATGGTCTAGCGTAACAGTGAAACGAAAGTGTTCACTAGCTAGTTAAACACACTGGATGTTCATGGTATATCAATCTTGGGACGCTGTTTCATTGGCACATCGTTTGTCTTTCGATTCTCCCCCGCCTATGACGACTTTTGACCAAGTTTAGGAGTCGGTTCGATACATGTTGGTTTTATACATTATCATAGGAGCAATCGGACACGCCACACCTTTTTTTTTCGAAAAGGGGGAATACCCCGACCTCTGCATCTGGACGATGCATACGGCCACTTTATTGATTATTAACACAAGACCTTACAAAGTCGTACAACAGTAAGACCAAAGCCACCATCTTCGCAACCTCTGTCGCTACTCCTATCTAACTGATGAAGGGGCGCTGATGGTCTGGGCCTAATACCAAACAGACCTCGCAGCCAAACCTAACATCATAGACCTGAGGTCCCAACCAGGACTCCTTCCGGGTATGGGCACCCACCAGTCCGGCGTGCTCGTCAACCAGGCCCCCTGCCGGGTATGAGGCCGCCGCATCCACGTACCATCAATCCATCTTCAGAGCTGAACTGTTGCATGAACCGTGCCAGGCCTCACTGCCATCGACGCCACCACGACGCCAGACAGCGCCACCATCCTGCACTCGTCCATCATCACACGCCCACCGGCGAGACCCCCGCTGCTCCATGCCGCTGAGACCCGCCGTTGTCAACGTGCCAGATGCCACGCCGCTCCTCCTCTTGTCCCCTCCAGCCAACACTTGCTCCAAAACGATGCCCACAGGAGGGAGAACGACATCAAAACGTCGCCATCGTCCGATCCGGTAGATCCAGATCAAGGGTTTCCCCCGGAGCCTTTCGATCAGGTTGACGTGACCTGCAACGACGATGCCTCGAGAAGGGAACGACGTCCGAGACGCCGCCATCGTCCGCCATGACCGCAGTCAGACGCGATTTTCACCGGAGGCCACGGCGTCCCGATCTCGCGGTTGGCTGGAACGGAGCCCTCCGCCGAACCGGTGACGTTGCCGCCGATCCGATCCCACCGCCATGCGACGCCCCGATGGAAATCCCGATCTAGATCGAAGACGACCTCGACCGAAACCCTGCCACCAGCACCGCCACACCGCGCCACCTCCTCCTAGCCCAGTCGCCGCCGGATCCAGCCGTCCCCGCCTCCGGGAGACCAGCCGGACGAGGCGCCCCTTGTCCCCGATCTGACAGCCCGCGCCGCCGCCACGAGGACCAGAGGAAGGAGGGAATGCCCCGCCGCCGCCCGCGCCGCGCGGGCTTCGCCCGGCGGGCGCACTCTGGCGGCGGCGAGGGGAAGGCGATGCTGGGGAGGCGACGGCGGCGGCGGCCGATTGGGATCTCCCGAGGCGCGCGCGCGGGGCGCGCCGCGGGAGCGGGGGGAGTTGCTCCTATCACAAAAACCTCTGACACGCCACACCTGAACAGGACTTCGTATCGACACAGGGCATGCGTTCCGTCACTTTAGTGGTATCACGTATGCTAGAAAGCTTCTCATCGATATTTTATTTCCTTTCTGTTGTTTAGATATTGGTTTTCTAGTGCAAGTCTTCGCCTACTCTTCTCTTATCCATACGGTTTACGTACAAGTGACTTGGCATTCATTAGTAAGACCATAGGATACGAGACCGCACTAGCTAACCCACGGTAACCATGCAAAAAAAAAAAAAAAGCTAACCCACGGTAACATTCTTCTGATAGTAAGCCAGAAGAGTTCTGTTGACTGCAAGGCAATAAAATACCCGGTGCACAATTGATGCTAGAAGAATGATACGCGAGCTCAGCTTGAACTTTCCGAAAGGCTGCTCTCCGAATGCGAAAGGTAACCAGAATCCCCTTACTGACTGGCAAGTGGTGTCCCCTGATGAGCATTGGCGCATGTAATAATATATTCAGTTTTAGCAGCTCTCTAAAGGAACAGTCCATGAATTGGCCCGTGCATACAGACTGAGAACAGTACTCAGACGAATACTCCCTCCGGTCCTCTTTACTTTGCGTCTAAGGTTTTTCCGTTTTTCTCGTATTAGTCTGCGCGGTAGGAAGTTTTGGTCATTCTTTCCTGTTTTGCACCTAATTATTTGCTTTGTATGCAACCGTTCGCATGCGTTCCCGAGGGAGAGGCGCGCCTCGCGGCCAATCGGTTTGCATGCGGGACTGTGCACGGGAGGTTATGGATGCATGTGGCCTGGTAAGCATGCGGGGACCATGCATGGGAGTAAAATACCGCTACATGCAGCCAGTCAGTTTGCATCAGTAAATAAAGGGCTGCAGCTTTATCCATGCAAACGGAGGGGTAGACTCGTTCAAAATCATCCACAAAATTCTCATCTTGGTATGCAGGTCAAGTGTTATACGCAAACTAAAAAGGACCGGAGGGAGTACCTTTCAGATTACAGACAGGCCAACTCAGTAATTTGGCAAAGCAATACTGAGTACGATGGCCACGACGAACGTAACAGAGATGAGCAAAACGAACAATGGTCGTCTAAGACTTTGGAACACGTGTATGTTGATAAATCCTCTCCATCCGGCTCGACGCCATATGGCCTTCCCCAGCCCCAGATGGAACGGAGGCCAGATGCCAGGGAAGCAGAGAAGCAGTGAAGCTAAGGACAAGGTGTGTACGAGGACAATGAGCCAACGGTTGGCTGAACCCAGGATGAGGTGAAACCCGAATGCAAACGCAGCAATCATACATTGAGCTCCCACCGGCACCAACCCAGACGCCAGCAAGTTGTACAAGTAACGGTGGTCCCGTGGAATTTCTCTTGCACCGCCGTATATAAGAAAGCAGGTCGCGGTAAGGGAGCAGAGGAAGGCCATGGTGTCTGAAACCACAAATGCCCGGAACGCGAAACGTCTCGCCAGCGTTGCTGTCCCTGCATGCCCATGGTCGTCGGCGACGAACCCCCCCGGCACTGTGAAAGCTGCCCCGAAGGCCATGGTGGCGATTAGCACTGACCCGATTATTCCACTTTCTGTCATCATGTCTTGTTCATGTGATGCTTCTTCTCGAGTGGGTTTGTCGTACACGTTACGAAGACAAAGGGGGTGGACTCCATCTAAAGTAACCGCTGCCCCCAACCAGCCCAGACAACTGCTCACAATAACTAGATCGGAAACGCGCCTTGGCGCGAGGGTGCCGGTTACAACGTTATGACCAAGTAGGTAATGCACAATTTAGTAGGAAATCAGGTTTAGCGTACGTATTCAAACATGGTAACAAAGTAAAAGGAATAAGCTCCTATTTCACATGTAATAGGAGCAAAACATCATCGAGTTCAACATTGTCATGAGACTACAAGGCAGCATTCAGTTTAGTGCATTCGTGAGACCACAAAAGGTAACAACTTGTCATTGACTTCGGTACTAAGAGCACGAACATGAGTGAGGAAGTACTAAGAGAAGGTACACAATAAAAAAGGTAAAGATTAGGTAGCCATAGCTATTAGGCATACTAATAAGTTGCTTCATTCGGTTGCCTTATCGATCAACTTCATAGGCGGCACGTCACATTAACCTGATGAAGGCAATCCGTTAGATACATGGCATAGAATGATTCATGTGTATACAATGCACTTTGCGATTTTGTACCCTAGACTTCTAAAGCGTATATGGACAGTGAACGATAGTTTCCCCTTTTAGTCCAGAAGGCAAAGAAAGACTCATATCCGTTATTCTTTGATCCCTACCACCTTACAAAGTCTGATCAATTGGTTGTTATTGTGGCCCTCTTATCCATAGGAAAATGTTCCAGAGTAGGCCTGGGAATGAGCTCAGGATGGAAAAGACTTCCAATTTTGTTAAAAGGTGCTAAATACTTGCAGTTAATAAACAACAGTCCACGCACTCAAAAAATACCCATTTAATGATTTTCATTAAAATTATCACTACAGATTTGGAGCAAGTATACAATATAATAGAAATACAAAACATGATATGAACTTTATGCTCTGCATCGGAAGCACTAATTTAGAAGATATGGGAATGTTTAGTTTTAAATCATATATATCAGTTATAACGAATGAGCTAAAACACATCCACCTCCGGTTGATATAATAATATGCCAAGGAATAACATCTAAAACTATAATAATATGCTTAGTTGTATGATAATTCTGCTGGTACAAACTATGATAGTTGGGATAATAACCTTGCTGTTTTCGTATGAAAAAAAACACCAACAATCATGAGGCCCTTAAGGAATCCTTAAGGTACATGGTTGACATATGTATTCTAGATGCAACAATTGATGAGCATTCAAAATGATACGAAATTTCTTCGCAAACATATAAAACGTGGAAGCAAACTGCAGATAGAAGAGAAATAAGGCAACATGCAAAACAGAAACTTGCCTCACCATGATACCTGTTACTTTTGCAATCAAGCGTTCGTGGCCCAAAATTTCAGAATGAAGCCTGAAGATTCAGATCAATAAAAAGTACACCGTCACTGCTTGCACAGGCTACCACCTCTGGAATGAGAGAAATAGAAGTCTTCCAACAGAAAACTAAGGCTGTGCCCTTGCTTCTTCACTTGATTAGAGATGATATTAGCCTCACTGCTGATGGGTATGTGAAGTAACCCCTCTTTGTTGTACAGCCGAGAGAGATGTTCTCTCCAGACTGGAACAGTAGGGATTCTGTTCCTCGCTTGAAAAATGAAAATCGTGCCTTACAGTTAGAAGTCTCCATGTTTGTTACGGTGTAAAGTTATTATGTAGCAGAAGTATGAACTCATCTATTATTTATGTGACAGTAAAATCAGCATAGTTACATAATACTTAAGTGCATCCTTAGAACAAAAATAACAGGGAGATCTTAATGCCTATAAAAATGGAGAATGACACCATTGAATAGACAAACTAATATAAATTATTTGGAAATGTGGCTTTATATGGTCATCAAATAATAATTAATTTATAGTAGTAAATAGATGTCAGAGGATCCTAATTCTACAGTCTGTACTCCAAATACCAACAATGGTTTTTTCAGCAAAGTTGTAACATAATAAGGTAATGAGGTAGCATGAGAGTATGATTAATTCAGAGCAATATGAATGGAATAATCCCTGAAGACAGTCATTAGTACAGAGCAAATATGATGAACATTAATCCAGAGCTAACCTTCCAGAATATGACCAAGTTCCATCTCATGCAGTACCTTCTTTGCTGCAGTTATGTGACGCTGTAGTTTCTTCTTTTCGTTCCAATCCTGTAACGTAAAATAGAAACGGTTTATTTGAAAGAACACAACAAACAAAAAAAAAAGTAGCTCAGATCATTGCATCAATCTTGGTTAGAACCTAAAGCAAGACATTTCAATCACATATGCTCATTGAAAGAACTGTTACATGAGATCCATCTATCATCTACAATAGTCAGGAAAGTTGCTAATGCTGGTATCAACATTATAGCTCTTTCGATCAGACATGTTTTTTTTAAGTGCCAGTTATGTACCATAAAAGAGATCATCGCATGCAATAAAAGGATGGCTCGGACCTAACCATCACATGCCTTTCTTTTTTTGATTTCTCAGGACATGTGTTGACCACAAGAAGACCCTTTGGTGGTGCAATCCACATCTCTCTACTCTCCATATCAATATCAGGCACAGTATCTTCATCATGACTATAAGGAAGAATAATGCATGACTATAAGGCATAATAATTTCGGTGTGTTCATAAGACCACAAAAAAATAGCCATCATCAAGTTCAACATTTGTATGAGAAGCAAGACATCATCAAGTTCAACATGGTCATTGAATTACAAGGCCACATCAAGTTTAGCATGTTCATGAGACCACAAAAGCTAATCACTTGACACTACATCAGTACTAAGAGCATAAACATGCGATAGCAAGTACTAAGAGTAGGAGCATTATAAGATGCACTTGAGACATACAAAACATGGAAGTGTCTTTTCTTTTCATAGGTACACAACCTTTAGTATATCTCAACCAAAACAAATAAAACAATCTCCTAAAAGAATGTTCTACTGACAGAATGGGTATAGTAAAGTCTCACCGGCACATTGATACGTAATCATCTTGTTACAAAAGAGGAAAGGCACAATCACCACTTGACCAATGTCCACGATTTTGTCTATTAATCAGTCACACCTACAATGAAGGTATTGCAGATCTATAGGACACCAACTGTCTACTTACATAAAGCTGGGTAGGATTATGCATTTGACCTATCAAAAGGGAAAAATAAATCAGTGGACTTTTAATAAGGCAAGTCATTCCAAACATAACAATTTTTTTAGGTGATAAACTCTTTCAGCCAACCACCCTCCTGTGTATATCCTAAGGCATCAGTTACTCATTCTAGTGGTAGAGAGGACCATCATATTTAAGCTGGGTATATGCCTTCTTTACAAAAACCATATTCATTCCTAAAAAATAAAGCCATATTCCAAATATCTATACTAAGAATTTCTAAATAAATAGTAAATGGTTGATAAGGTAATCAGACACGTTCATTAAAGAAACAAATTAATTAGTAAACAAAAAAGTATTACCGCAGAGTGAGTGTACGAGTAAAACTGGGTGTCAGCAAGACAAGATTAACATAGAGTTGGTATACATACTTTACGATCATTTTTTTGATCAGCATGCCCATCCTGTGCAAAGTATGCCATTAATCAGGTTCCCGAAGAAAGCCCCAATGTCGTAACCCACTGGTGTGTAGAAGGCAAACTCTGGATCAATCACTTGAGTGAAATTTGTGGTCACCATGATGGAACCAGTATGGAAATCTCCATGAATCAGAGCCTGGGCTCTCTCAATAAACCTGCAGTCCAAACTTCACATAAGAAACACAACATACGCATCACCAACCAATCTGCATAAATTCAGAGCTAGCTGATTACATTTATTTCAATTCAGCAATTTCCACTTGAACCCATCATCCTCTCGAACCGCTTCAGCGTCAAGAAGAGGCGAATCCCAGCAAGTGTATTTAGAGGCCATGTATGGATCTGAGAACACAACCTGCTCCATGAGCCTGCACATCTCCACGTTCTCACGGTACCGAGCAACTGCAATTCAATCACAACATAACAATTAAGACATGTCAGCAGGTTCACTCTGTCCCCCTTTTATAGGTAGAAGAATTCAGCGGAGTAAGGTAGGACTGAAACATCATGGACATAACAGAGTAATGTGTTTCATCGTGTCAAGATTAGCAATGCCTTTTGTAGTTATCATTCTCCCAGTTAATTGACTCTATAAGAATACAGTATCTTGCAGGCAATAACACACAACTACAAAATTTCGACAACTATTATTGGTCTCATACAAACGTTGATAATCTCTACATGTAAAGTATATCGGTATGAAAAATATATCAAGGAAATATTGATTGGCTATTATTTGTCGGTGGAAAAGGATGCTCATCTAAAAAGAGTTTACTTACAATCCAAAGCCAAAAATAACATCAGGAAGTGCTAATCCTAGCTTGAAACCACAAAAATAATAAATTGAAGCTTAAAATTACTACAAGTATGAGTAGTCGGGCTACTTGTTGGAACATTCAAAGATACTAATACATCTTAATTAACTATATGTTGGCACTGCAAGATACTTGAGAGCATGGCATTTCACTACAAAGATGCGTATTTGTCTAATATACTCCCTATTATGTCTCACGATATTGTTTCCATTGAGCAGGCAGAGGAACCAATGGATAATAAGTTATTTAAAGATTTCATACGATCACCTTGGATAAAAGGCACAATACAGAAAACAAAAATGTAAATCAAACTAATAATTATAATTCATAAATCTTGGTCTGAATTCATAATTCAAGAATTAAGAGAAACGCATGCAGGAGCAGGAATTACCGCAGGTAGTTTTCGTAAATCTATGTATACTTAGCAGCCATGTAGTAAAATACTAAAAATGTTGACCGGTCCCTCCACAATTTGTAATCCGAATGGACATCTAAGAGGACCCATCCTCGCCACCATGGCACTGGTTTGTTTGGTAGCATTTGACAGACAAAAGAAATACATGTGTAGACCAACACATGTCCCACTACCGTACACAAAGGGAACTACCAAACAAAATTAAGCAAGGCAACAAAAGCCTCTCCTCCAAAGAGAACAACAGCCTGGTCTCTCAGGATCAATACGAGAAACCAAAAGAAGAAAGACCACCAACCAAGACACAGGAAATCACCTAGGCTTTAATAAAAAACCTACACCTGCCATGGAAAAAATCATGCACACGAATATTGTTGAAGAACCGAATGGACAGAAAGAATAGAGGGTTAAAGAAAGGAAGGTTAAAGAGAGGAGGGCTAAACTTGCAGATTCATGGGCGTAGCTGTGGCAAGAAGGCCACCACGAGCACAAACTCGACGCTGGCATGTATGAGAATTCGAGGAACAGGAGACAACAACAATCCTGCAAAAAAATCCGACGCACAATCAATGGAAAAATGAAAATCCAAAACTGAAGGAGACCACCAGCACCTCTAGGCAGGGGAACAGATCACCTGGCCATCGGCGAAGTGGCTGCGCTGGGGAGCACCGGCGCCATGTCGCCCTGGGCCTCCTCACGCTCATGGGAAGACGTGGAGGTGGAGGAAGCAGGAGGAGAGGCGCAGGATCTCGGGCTCGATGCGCGCGATCTCGACGTCGGGGTCGTCCTCCTCGCGCTCCAGGGACAGGCGGTGGTTCTCCTTCTCACCCCTGCGCATGGGCGTGCGGTGCGGTGGCGGCCGACGGCGGGGACGGCGGCGGGGCATGGAGGGGCGGGCGGATCTAAAGTTAGGAGGGAGGGAGAGTGGCGAGGGGTCGTCCTTCTCGTTCATGGTCCCCGGGAGGGAGAGTGGCGATTGTTACTGCCGGTTAAGCCGGATGTGTACCTCAGATTGGGTGAAGCCGAAAGCTAGTTTCCTTAAGAGAATATTCGATCGATGAACAAAGGATGTATTCGTTGGTTACAACAAAAAACCCCAAAAGCTTTGTATCCTGCGCCATCGCTCGTAGTCCGGACATGTGCATCGACACATGCATACCTAGGGAAAGGAACCCCTAACGGAACTATTCACCCTGGAAGATGTTTCTTGCTATCCATGCAATATAACATAACTAGTTGGGTACTTGTCTGTTCAAGCACTTATGACCCCTATACCTTGTTTCCACGCATACCCCAGTTTTTGTATAACCGAGCGGGTATTCGGACACACCCCGTACTATAGGATCCGGGGGCTGAAGCGAAAAGGTCCGCCATGACAAATGTTTTCAATCCGGCCAGGGGCTACTTATGCCAATTAAATTACATAGTCATTGAGACTGACTATATTCCTCCTCTATACCATCTAACAGGCTATCTAGCTTACAATCCTGCTGAGAATACTTAGCAGCTAAGGCTACCTGGTCATATACCAGGCTCACGGGAATTTCTTGCCCATCAGGCCCCGCCGGTCCTACTTCGGCCATATGGTCCGGGTCCAGCTTGGTGTAGCGTGTCTTCACCATTGCCCAGGCTTCTCTTGCTCCTTGCCGGCATGCTGATATCTTCCACAAACAGAAGCGCCGCCGGGCTCCTTGAAGCAGGTCCGCAAGCTCCCCCATGCCATTCGGTAGGAGGCTTGATGGCCACAAGGCCTGAGCAACGCCGTGCATCACCTGCCGAGTACGCTCGTGCATCTGCGAAAATTCCTGCAGCAAATCACCTGCAGATGAGGGCATCTCCTCTTCGGGGCGACCCGTTAACATTCGTGCAAGCAAAAATCTTTTCAGAAAACTTCCTCGCCGAACTATCACACAGTTCGCTTGAGCTGTTACCATAAATGCCGCGTCGAAGCCTTTTGTTCTCCTTCATGGAGTCAGCCAGTTGGGCGTGGACGTCCTTTAATTCCATGTCCATACGAATATTGGCATCTTGTAGCCGGTTCTTCTCTTGCGTCACTTGCGTAAGGATGCGCTCGCCAGCCTTTAGCTATCTTTTGAGATGCGAGTCGTCATCCGTTAAGCCTTCGGGATTCACCCCGGGATTGTCTGCAGAATTTTCTATTAGACTAACCAGACTAGCCATTTACTAACTGGTATATCGCCACATACTTAAGATAAATATTACCGGAGGGGGCCTTCTGGGATCCCTCTAACTTGGCAACCGCGTCAATCAGCTAGGCCTTACATGCCTCCAGCTCCCGAGCCAATTGTTCATTCTTGTCCACGAGGACCTGTACATAAATTGATCCTTCAAACAGTTGTCCCAACTATTTCAAGTCTCAGGGGCTACTGCTATATATACTTGTCAAAATTTCTTATCCGTATATCCTTGGTGTACTGATTCATCGCCTGGGCAGCCCGCCTCGAGCAGCTCGAACATATGCGTCTGCCGAATTGAAGGCATTAAAGGCCTCTTCAGAAAAGATGTTGTTCCGAAGCACGGCCCTCCGGCGCCGGTGATTCATGGCACTCTCCACCTCAGAGTTCGTGGCCGAACACATATCCGCGTCCTCTGTCGGAGAACTGCATGGTTCTGGCACCGTGTCCACCTCCGCCCTCGAAGCCGGTTCTGGAACCTGGCTGGTGGAGGCGTGATTGGTGGGACCCCCGGATATAGTCCGGCTGCTTCTCTTCCTGCCAGAAATGAAGGGCGATGTCATACTTCAAATTTATAACCACTGGACAGGTTATTACTTTACCTCTGCAGCGGAGTGTCCACCCTCACCGCCTTCCTCTTGAGCCTGCTCGATCCGGACGCCCGTGGTTGACGAGTCCCTAGGGGCTCGGCCCCTCGCTCCGGCCGTCATTTCTACAAATAGAACGACGCCTCAAGGGTAAATTATAATACTTGGGGGAGTCCTCTTCAGAGGATAGGGTTTTTTAGCTCGTCTTACACGCACCGCGAGGAGCAGTCCAGGTTAGTCGGCCGTAATGGCCACTAGGGCGCCATCCCAGCTCGCCTGATAAAATACCCCATTGACAAGCCCCACAGTAATATCCGGATCTACTTTGAGTCCCGGATCTAGGGCCCTTCCAGGGTCCTCTGGTTGCGGGGAGGGGCTGAAGATTCCTTCTATGCCCCTCCTCAGCTCCTGCTCAGAAGCATTGATGCAAGTAATCTTAGCGGAAGAATGCTAGAGTAAGTGATGCAGGGAAAGGAAGGGCAACTTACCCACTCTGGGGGGTTGTACATGGAGAATCCGTCCCGCGTTTTTATGCGGAGGAATTCCTCCTCTTCCCCTTCATACAAGTCGGACAATATCCTTGCCAAGGCGGCAACGGAGTCCGGACCCTTATGGCCGCAGCGGGTGGCGTCGTCTTCCCCGTTGAAATGCCACATGGGCTTTCCCCGATATTGGAGCGGTTGCACTCCCCGCCTTACGCATATCGCCATGATCTCAACTATCGTCAGTCCGGATTTGGCCAGCAACTTTATCCTGTTCATCAGGAGGTATATTTCCCTTGTGTCCTCTTCTTGAGGGCTCAGGGGGCGCCAGCTTAAGCGTGCCCTCGGCGGGGCATTGCTGAACTTGGGGAGACCTGTCCGGACTGGATCCGGAAGGGGAACGTCATTTATATAGAACCACTATGAAGGCCAGTTTTCTGGTGCCTTCTCAGGAGTGCCGGACAGGTATCCGGTCTCGGCAATGCGCCATACTTCAGCCCCGCCCACTTGACATAGGGACTCTCCTTGGGTGCGGGGGACAAGGCAGAACAACTTCCTCCATAATCCGAAGTGGGGTTTGCAGCCTAAAAACAGCTCGCAAAGGGTGACATACCCCGCTATGTGCAGAATAGAGGTAGGGGTAAGATTGTGTAACTGGAGGCCGTAGAACTCCAGGAGCCCGCGAAGAAACGGGTGGATAGGAAACCCAACGCCCCTCAGCAGATGTGGGATGAGGCATATCCGCTCCTCCGGAGATGGGTTAGGAGATCCCTCAGCCTGTTCCCCTCCATCATAAGTGGCTATTCCAGCCCGGACGGGGACCATGAACGCCGGTGGGAGAAACCCTTGGGTTTGTAACTTTACCAAACGGCTATGGGGAACTGAGCACTCTCCCCAATCCCCCGACTTAGAGCAAGGAGGGCAAGCAGAAGAGCTGCGACGGCTGGCCATGTTGGGATGGTTTTTCGCGGAGCGCTCTGGGATGCTAGCTCAAGGGAGGAGAGTGAGGTTTGGATCTGAGAATCCATGTCCCTTCAAATAGACGGTTGGCCCGGAGGATCGAGGGTGTCAAATGAAAAATGCCTCGACTCCTCGCATTTGCTCGACACGTGGAGATGGTCATTACTGAGGCGCTAAAGCCGAGGAGCACAACATTGATTGGAGACCGGACACTATTCATCGTAATAGGTACTTTGGAGTATTCGGAGGAGGAACCCGCCTTGCAATGCCGAAGACAAAACTGCACGCCAGACTCATCGTCATTGAAGCCTGGTTCAGGGGCTACTGAGGGAGTCTTGGATAAGGGGGTATCCGGATAGCCGGACTGTGTACAACGTCCGGACTATTGAAGCGTGAAGATACAAGACTCAAGACTTCGGCCCGTGTCCGGATGGGACTTTCCTTGGCGTGGAAGGCAAGCTTGGCAATTCGGATATTATGTTTCCTTCCTTGTAACCAACTCCATGTAAACCCTAGCCCTCTCCGATGTCTATATAAACTGGAGGGGTTGGTCCTTAGAAGGCCGATCACAATTACAATCATACCATCATAGGCTAGCTCTTAGGGTTTAGCCTCTACGATCTCATGGTAGATCTACTCTTGTACTACCCATATCATCAATATTAATCAAGCAGGAAGTAGGGTTTTACCTCCATCGAGAGGGCCCGAACCTGGGTAAACATCTGTGTCCGTTGCTTCCTGTTATCATCAGCCTTGACGCACAGGTCGGGACCCCCTACCCGAGATCCGCCGGTTTTGACACCGACACCTACGGAGCTGAAAGGACTTCAGAACTGTATTAAAAATATGATGGACAAGAAGATCAAACTTGTCAACGTGGTCCAGGTCATGCTCTTCCGCCGAATCCTTCCGTGCCAAAGACGGGCATTCAATCTGTGGGAGTTCGATCCGGCCGAACACCAGGCACTTCAAGAGCTTTACGGCACGACGCACAAGGACGCATGGAAGGTGCTATTCAAGGCCTCCGAAATACCTCCTCCCACATCCGAGGACCGCGGACTCCATGTCACGCGGCTCCCCCATCCGGTGAGTTTTCTGACCATCACCAGATGTACCTTTCCCAGCATACTCATGGGAGGATTTTACGTCATCATGTGTATTTAACCAGGATTACGTGGTGATGGCGGAGCGGGTCGACTGTCCGGCTCCACTATCGGAAGATCCAGCAACCGCTCTCCTAACGGAGATGCTAGTCCCGTCGCCTTACAAGGTGCCGGAAAAGAAGGCCACGGGGGCCAGGAAGGGTCTCCGGCGTAAGGTCACACCGGACGCCTCGTCCGAAGACGATGAGGCACGCTCCTCCCATGAAGGGGAGGAGGAGAAGAAAAGGGCCGCCCCATCCGGGGAGGCCGAAGGGTCTAAGAGGGCGGCCCTAGGGACCAAGAAGGGTCCCCGGTGCAAGGCCGTCATAGACTCGTCGTCTGAGGACGACGAGGAAGATTCCTCCCGCCGAGGCGGGGGGAAACACGAAGGAATTATGCCTCCCCACATTGGGGAGGAGAAGAAAAGGAAAGCCGCCCCGCAGGGGGAGGCTAGGACGTCCAAGAAGGGAAGGGCGTCCCTTTCGGATCACTCCACCACGGCCGCTTACAGCGAGGAGGAGTGGCTGCCCAGGGGCAAGCCCCTAGTGAGATCGTAAGTATCCGCACTCTATAATACTTTAGTGCGACTTAGCTTCATAGTTTGTTATAACGCCGAACACGTATATGCAGTCCGGCCAGGGCTCATCCCGAGGTATCCTCTTTGGATGGGTCTCTGAGCGATTCGGTGATGAATTCGCTCCCGACGGCCACCTCCCCTCGGCCCGCGGATGACACGGAGGTGTGGTCCCAAAGGGTACAAGAGCAGGGGGAGGCGGCTCTGGAGACGCCCCAAGGCGAAATTCCAAACGCCGGGCACATGGGGCGTAAGATCCCCGCAGATTATGCTGACAAGAGTCGCGGCAAGTTGGGCTCCCAGCCGAACACTGTACCGGAACCTCCAAAGGTTCCGGATTCGGGTAGGCAGCCCCTCGCTAAGGAGGGCAAGCCGGCCGCGCCGATGACTTCCGTTGCGCCAGAGGCGTCAGATAGTCTGCTGGAAGTGCTTCACGATGCTTCCATGGATGAAGAGCACCGTACTCTTATGAGTGCGGTGATTCAGAAGGTTCGGTCCACCAAAAGCGGATTGACCGAAGCCTGCACCAGCCTCCTAACAGGTTTTGAGGTAAGTAATCAAAAGTGTGAGAAATTATCACCCAATAGACAGTAGCCCCTGATACTCTGTTTGGTGTTCGGAAAGAAAGGCCAAACGGAGGGTCAACTCTAAACCGCAGGAGTCTAACAGTATGTGTCTATGTGAATAAGCAGGCAGTGCTGCTTGCCACTGCTGCCCGCACAACAGAGGTCACCGGACTCAAACGGGACCTGGAGTAGGCTGAAGAGGAGCTCAGCCTCACGAACAGGCAGCTCGAAGAGAACAAATGTGAGTGATACCCCATTCACATATCATATAGAGGAGAAAAAATTGGTGACGCTAACAAAAAGCGTCATGATTTTGTAATAGGGGCCACGACCGAAGTGGCGGCCCTGAAGAAAGCGCTATTCGAGGCTGAAGACAAGGCGGCCATGGAGTGCATTGAGCGTGAAAAGCAAGATGCTAGGGTGGGCGAGGTACAGCAAGAGCTCCAGGAGCTTGGCAAGAAGTTTGAGTCCTTGGAGCGTGACTTCAAGACGAAAGAGTCTGAGCTTGCGAAGGCCCTTTTGAGCATGAAAGACGCCAAGGCCGAAGCCCAAAAGGCCCAGCAGGAAATCCAGGCGGCCAAGAAGATAGCGGCGGGTAAGGCATTCAGTATGCAAAACAAGCATGTGGAGGAGACATTTCTTTTACTTACCCGAATTCGGAGCTCTCTAGGGGCATTCGCAGATCTACCACACAGCATATCGGATGCCACGGAGTTCTACCGTGTCAAAGAGGGGAGCTCAACAGAGAAGTTGTTCTGGTCCCAGTATGCTGGAGCCGAACACCCAATGCCTCTGAGTGACCAACTGAAGCAATTGGTTGAACTCCACAGGGCGGCAGAAGTGCCCATGAAGGATTTCATAGTCCGGATGTGGCCTGGTGAGCCCCTGCCCGCCAGCTACTTCGACCTTATAAAGCGGATGGTAAATGCCTGTCCGCGGCTTGAAGTTATCAAGCTATCTGTTTGCATTGAGGGTGCCCGCCGGGCATTTGCCCATGCGAAGATGCATTGGGCCAAGTTGGATGCAGAAAAGCTGGTGAAGGATGGACGGCCGGAGGGCAAGGCGCATCGCTACCCTGAGAAATATTATGATGGCGTTATGAAAGGCGCTCACCTCGTGGCTGATGAATGTACCGAGGACACAATCTTTGAGTGAATGTACTCATGTCATCTTTGTAATATTAAAATGAATTTGTTTGCGCTATATGGCGCTTCGTTGATTTAAAATATTACCTTCTGTGCGGCTATTTATAAAATTCTAAAAGTAGGCCAGTCGTCGGCTTCCGCCCCCACATAACTACTACTGGGGTGTTCGTGGAAAACCCAGACACTCTTTATCCAAATTTTGGTCCTTGATGGAGGTGTTTGGCGCAGCGAACAAGGCAATCGGACTATGTGGCTTTATAACTCTCACTTAGCCATAGAAGTCTATAATTTTAAATTTCGGCGAAGCCCCTAGAATTCGGAAAGCCGAATTGGGGCGCTATACACGCCTAAATCAGACAAGGCCGATTCCTTGCCTGAAGCGGAAAAAATCTTTAAGGATTTAAGACCTCTCGAACAGCGACAGCTCTCGCCGCATCATGACAGTCAGTTTTCGGCTTTCTCTACTAAGGTGCTCGTTCGGAAGAACCGGGACACAATCGCAGTAGTTCTTCCTGCGCTACCTTAGCCGATATAACGGAACGTAAGGTACCAAAACAAGGGAGCCGGGCAAACCCAACTATTGACCCAAGACATGATTCGGAGCTGATGCATATAATGCTATAAGTTCGGGGTGCCGCACTGTTGAAAGTGTTCGGACTTATCTTGCCGTATTATGGGGCACCGTAAGAAGCCCCTGGCAAACTGAACATACCAAAGTGTATGGATTCAATATTAAATAAACATTTTTAGGGAAAATGTGAAAATAGGAATAATAAGCTGACGCTATATATTATTTCCCATTGATAAATAATACGTCCAAGCGTATGTGTACAATTAATGCATTACGCAGAAGCAAATAGGACTATTTGACATGTCCTATCCAAGGGCGGGCCGCATGCGGGTATGTAAAACAGGTATAATGATTATTGATAGATACCAACTGGGTATTCCCTATGTGCGCAAAGCCTTTTGCCTCCTTGGTTTTCTCTCCTGTCATAAGCCCAATGATCTGGTCTTCTGAGGGGGCTGCCCGAAAGTAGGGTCCTAAAAGAGAAAGAAGGTTATGTAAAGTATGTGGCGGTTGAACCGCACTGTGGACCGCGTCACCGTTGCGCCTCCGCCTATGCCCATGGTATTTTGAGTGCGTAATTGTGTACGCGCGGCGCAAATGCTCCCTGAATGGGGCTGGGTGGAGGCCAGACTGCTAGTCGTGCTCTTGGCGTGCCTGGCGATCCTGTTGCAGGGTACTCCAGCCTCGCTTGAAGGTGTTCGGGGTTGTTGTCGCCGGATTGGTGGTTTGCCGGAGAAGGCTTCTTTGTACTTCTATCGTGAGGGCCGCAGTGTGCTCTTCTGTACGGAGAGAGCGGTCTGTGTTTCCATTGACTGTTATAACCCCACGAGGTCCTGGCATCTTGAGCTTGAGGTATGCGTAGTGTGGTACCGCATTGAATCGGGCGAATGCGGTTCGTCCAAGCAGGGCATGATAGCCACTACGGAAATGGACGATATCGAAGGTTAACTCCTTGCTTTGGAAGTTATCCGGGGATCCGAAGACCACTTCCAGTGTTATGGAGCCCGTACAACGGGCCTCTACTCCTGGAATTACACCTTTGAAGGTGGTTTTGGTGGGTTTGATCCTTGAAGGATCGATGCCCATTTTGCGCATAAAGCAGGTTCAGGCTACTGCCACCGTCCATAAGGACTCGCGTGAGGTGGAATCCGTCAATGATTGGGTCTAGGACCAATGCGGCTGAACCACCATGACGGATGCTGGTAGGGTGATCCCTACGATCAAAAGTGATCGGATAGGCTGACCATGGGTTGAACTTTGGGGGTGACTGGCTCCATCGTATAGATGTCCCTTAGTGCTCGCTTTCATTCCCGTCTGGGAATGTGGGTGGCATAGATCATATTGACCATTTTCACCTGGGGAGGAAATTTCTTCTGTCTCCCCCGTGTTCGGACGCCGGGGCTCCTCGTCATCGTCGCTGTGCAGCCCCTTGTCCTTGTTCTCGGCATTTATTTTGCCGGCCTGTTTGAACACCCAGCAATCTCTGTTAGTGTGGTTTGCTGGCTTATCAGGGGTGCCATGAATTTGGCACGAGCGATCAAGTATGCGGTCCAGACTGATGATCCTTGATTGTTTCTTTTGAACAGCTTTTTCCGCTGACCGGATTTTGAGCCACTGAATCCGGCATTGACTACCGTGTCTTCGGTGTTCCCGCCATTGTTCCGACGCTTGTGTCTGTTGCGCCGTGGCTTCCCGTTACTATCGCGGACGTATGAAGTGCCGGAGGATCTAGGCGTGGTGCTACTGCGAGCCAACCAGTTCTCCTCGCCTGTGCAGAAGCGGGTCATGAGTGTCGTGAGGGCCGCCATGGACTTCGGTTTTTCTTGGCCGAGGTGTCGGGCAAGCCACTCGTCGCGGATATTATGCTTAAAGGCCGCCGAGGCTTCAGCGTCTGGACAGTCGAAAATTTGGTTCTTTTTAGTTAGGAACCGAGTCCAGAATTTCCTAGCTGACTCTCCGGGCTGTTGGGTAATGTGACTCAAGTTGTCAGCATCCGGTGGTCGCACATAGGTGCCTTGGAAGTTGTCGAGGAACGCGTCCTCTAGGTTTTCCCAACTGCCGATGGAATTTGCCGGCAGGCTATTCAGCCAGTGTCGGGCCGGTCCTTTGAGTTTAAGGGGAAGATACTTGATGGCATGTAGATCGTCACCGCGGGCCATGTGAATGTGGAGAAGGAAATCTTCGATCCATGTTGCGGGGTCTGTTGTGCCATCGTATGATTCAATGTTTACGGGTTTAAACCCTTCAGGGAATTCGTGATCCATTACTTAGTCTATGAAGCAGAGGGGGTGTGCGGCACCTCTATGTCGGGCTATGTTGCTACGTAGTTCGAATAAGTCTGGTCGGCTATGTTCGGCCCGGCCGGACTTGCCGATAGTGTATCCGGCATGACGATTATCGTCACGTGTTGGGGCACGTCCCCGCGATCCGTAGATCAATCTTGGCTGTCCTGCCTTGTTTTCGAGTATGTCTCGCAGGTCCTGCCTATTGCCCCGGGCCGTAGTGTATTGGCATGGGGGTGCGGGCTGGTATTCGGGCTGATACGGCGTTTTATCTCGGCCACGAGGTGGCCGATCAGTCTCGTGCTGTGCTGGTAGTATGGGCTCCTCCTCAAGTTGAGGTAGCAACTTGTGCTTTGGGTAACCTTTGTTGTGGCGCTCGAGTCCATATTACTTGGCTACCAGGACTTCAGTCCATCTGTCTGTGAGCAGATCTTGATCAGCTTGGAGCTGCTGCTGCTTCTTTTTCAGGCTCCTCGCAGTGGCCATGAGCCGACGTTTGAAGCGCTCCTGCTCTACGGGATCCTCAGGCACGCCGAATTCATCGTCGCCGAGGCTCACCTCGTCTTGGGAGGGGGACATGTAGTTGTCCTCCTCCGGGTATCCGTCCGTCGCCTGTTCATCTGGGCTGACCTGCCGTCTTCCTGTTCGGCCTGCTCGAAGGCAGGCTGATCGGGGTTGTATTCATCTTCGGCACCATCCGGATTGTTTTCGTCTCCTGTGCCGGTATTGCTGTGGCGGGGCTTGGAGCGGCGCCGCTGACACCCATGCTTTGCTTTCTTCCTTGAGGGGTTATCATCCATTGCCTCATCGCCATTGGTTTCTTTTGGAGTGTTCACCACACACACACACACACACACACACACACACACACACACACACACATATATATATATATATATATATATATATCATACGAGGAGGTGGCTGTCTAGCACCCCGTGGGCGGTGGTTCCTGTTCTTCTCCTACATCGTTGTCCACACCGTTGATGTCTTCAGAGTCGAAGTCAAGCACGTCGGTCAAATCATCGATCGTGGCAATGAAGTGGGTAGGTGGGTTGGCACCAAATTTCCTCGTCGCCTGCTTCCCACTCGAGCCGGACATAGTTCGGCCAAGAGTCTCCTGACAAAGAGAGAGACTTTAATGAGTTCAGCATGTCACCAAAGGGCGAGTGCTGGAAGATATCCGCATCGGTGAACTCCATTACCCGAGCCCAACCAGATTCGACAGGCTCGGGGGCGTGCGGTCTGGAACCTATAGCTGGACTCGAGTCCGGGGGTCCGGTGACACCGGCTTCCTTGGGGGTGGAGTCTGTGTTCGGCTCTACCGCCAATGAGTGTGCGGCCTACGGGGCAGGGTCCATCCACCCGTCCTCGGACGACGCAATCTGCCCCGGATTTAGGTCCGGAGCTCCTGCAGGTGCGATATCCCGAGTATTGTCCGACAGCAAGCCTAAGCCGTGCTCATCGTGACTGTTCGGCGCTCCTGGCGTAGGCCCGAATCCGTCGAAGATCAAGTCTCCACGGATATCAGCCGTGTAGTTCAAGTTTTCGAACCCGACCTAATGGCCAGGGGCGTAGCTGTCGATCTACTCCAGATGGCCAAGCAAATTGGCCCGCAGTGCGAAGCCGCCGAGCATGAAGATCTGTCCGGGGAGAAAAGTCTCACCCTGGACCACATTGTTGTTGATGATTGAAGGAGCCATCAAGCCTTGCAGCGACGACACAGAGGAACTCTCAATGAAAGCACCAATGTCGGTGTCAAAACCGGCGGATCTCGGGTAGGGGTTCCCGATCTGTGCGTCTAAGGCTAATGGTAACAGGAGGCAAGGGACACGATGTTTTACCCAGGTTCGGGCCCTCTCGATGGAGGTAAAACCCTACTTCCTGCTTGATTGATCTTGATGATATGAGTATTACAAGAGTTGATCTACCACGAGATCGTAGAGGCTAAACCCTAGAAGCTAGCCTATGATGATTATGATTGTTCTTGTACGGACTAAACCCTCCGGTTTATATAGACATCGGAAGGGGCCAGGGTTTACACAGAGTCGGTTACAAAGAAGGAGATCTAACATCCGGATCTCCAAGCTTATCTTCCACGCAAAGGAGAGTCCCATCCGGACACGGGACGAAGTCTTGAGTCTTGTATCTTCACGGTCCAATAGTCCGGCCAAAGCATATAGTCCAGCTGTCCGGATACCCCCTAATCCAGGACTCCCTCAATGACCCCTCCCCCCTTTCCTTCTCCCTCTCTTTCTCCCTTCCCCCTTTTCCCCCTCCGGAAAGGAAAGGGGGGGGTCTGAATTCAACTGGGAGTCCTAGTAGGACTCCCCCCCTTGGGGGCGCGCCCTGGCCGGCCCTCTCCCCTCTCCCTCCTTTATATACGGGGGCAGGGGGGCACCCCAAAGCACATTAATTGTCTTAGCCGTGTGCGGTGCCCCCCTCCACCGTTTACTCCTCCGGTCATATTGTCGTAGTGCTTAGGCGAAGCCCTGCGTGGATCACATTACAAACACCGTCACCAAGCCGTCGTGCTGACAGAACGCATTGTATCCTTCGTACCTCTACTGGATCAAGAGTTCGAGGGACGTCATTGATCTGAACGTGTGCAGAACAAGGAGGTGTCGTACATTCGGTACTTGATCTGTTGATTCGAGAAGACGTTCAACTACATCAACTGCTTTAAGTTAATGCTTCCGCTTTCGGTCTACGAGGGTACGTGGACACACTCTCCCCCTCTCATTGCTATGCATCACCTAGATAGATCTTGCGTGAGCATAGGATTTTTTTTTTGAAATTGCATGCTATGTTTCCCAACAGTGGCTTCCAAGCCAGGTCTATGCGTAGATGATATGCACGAGTAGAACACAAAGAGTTGTGGGCAGTGATCGTCATACGGCTTACTACCACTGTTTTATTTTGATTCAGCGGTATTGTTCGATGAAGCGGCCCGGACCGACCTTACATGACCATGTTCATGAGACCGATTCCACCGACAAACATGCAACTAGTTTTGCATAAAGGTGGCTGGCGGGTGTCTGTTCCTCCTATCGTGGTACTAAGACTGACAGTAGAATGGGGGATAGGTATGGAGAGGCAAGATCCTAGCTATGGAGTAGTTGTATACACAAGGGATTTACGAGTTCAGGCCCTTCTCGAAGGAAGTAACAGCCCTATGTCTCGGAGCCCGGAGGCGGTCGACTGGATTATAAGTGTATGAGTTACAGGGGTGCGAACCCTTCTGCCAGTGGAGGGGGTGGCTTATATAGTGTCTGCCAGGACCCCAGCCAGCCCACGTAGCGGAGGGTTTAAAGTACATTAAGGCCAGGCGTTACTGGTAACGCCTTACATAAAGTGTCATCATGGCCATAAAGACTACTTAATTACAGACCGTTTGGATACAGAGTGGCTCTTGATCTCCTGGTGGTCGAGTGAGTCTTCATGGTCGACTGTCTTCGAGTCCGTCGAGTGGAATCCCTCTTGGTCGACTGGAAGGCAGCTTCTTCTAGAGATGTCCTTGGGGAGGGTACCTTGGACAGGTTCATGACCCTACCCTAGGTACATGACTTCATCATTAGCCCCCGAATGGATCGAGGTTCGAGTGAGGAAGGAGTTGATAATCTTTCCGACCTGTTTTTTGTGTTCTGAGTATGTCTCATTCTGGATCAATGACTTTTTAGAGATGGCATCAACTTTTCTTTCAGTCGCCTTGATCCATTCTTTTCCTCTGTCGAGTGAACTTTTGAACTTGGCGAATTTCCGAGCGACAGATCGTAGGAAATCTACCGTCTGACAAGTTGCTCTGCTGTTGACGGATTTTGCGGGATCCGAATTTTCGGGAAGCGCGAAGCGGAGAAGACCGCGGTACTCGGACGGGACAAGGCAGAGACGCCTCGATCTCCGCGCCGCCTTTTTCGCCATGTATCGCTCGTGCGACTGTTGCGGGATTTGACAGGATTGCCTGGGCCTACCGGTCAGCCACTCGGAAGTGACCTTACATAAGGCGTCGGACGGGTTTTTTTTGAACAGTGCATCTCCATTCCCCTCTCCCCCTTCCTCCACCTCGCCCGCTGCACCCGCTTTTACCTCTGCTCATCTGCTCTTCGCGCGCCTCGCCGGCGACGATGGTGAAGGAGAAGATGGCGGCCTTGGAGCGAGCGAAGAAGGCGACGGTGACGTCGAAAGCAAAGGGGAGAGCGACCAGTCGGGGCGGATCTTCATCGCGGTCCCGCCTGCCGCAAGGCTGGGTCCAAGGAGACTGGATCCACTCGACCATCACCCAGAAGGATCTCGACGACCTGGCCCAGGAGGGACTGATCTCCCAGGGGTCAGCAAGGCTTCCGGGGGTGGAATGGCAACCGCAGCCTCAGGAGGGTGAGTGCGTTCTCTTAGCCACCCACGTCGATCGCGGGTTCTCTCTGCCGCCGAATCTTTTCTTTCGAGGGTTTCTGAACTTCTTCGGGGCACAACTCCATCACTTCACTCCCAACTCCATTGCCTATCTCGGCGCTTTCGTGTCTCTGTGCGAAAACTTCCTGGGTTGTCGCCCACACTGGGGTCTCTTTAAGCAAATATTCACTTATCGATCTCAGACGGTGAAAAAGGCGAGTCCGAATGACAAGAGGACCAAAGTAATCCAGATGCGTGGGGGTATTGGGGTCCAAATGAGGAGTAAGAGTGCCTTTCCAGCTATGACCCTTCCCGAGTCGGTTAGAGGGTGGCAGTCAACCTGGTTCTACTGCCAAGACGAGTCGACGCTGGGGCAGTCGACTGGTCTCCCTCCGTTCTCTATGGACCGAGTGAACAAACCATCTTCCATGAAAGTACTCCCGGAGGAAAAGGCTCAAGTTAAAATGTTGATGGAGCGTGTAGTTCAACTCATTCGCGACGGGGTCACTGGCATGGATCTTTTGGAGGTTTTTCTTCAACGGCGCATTCAGCCACTCCAGTACCGAGGCCACCCGATGTGGTTGTACTCTGGTACCAAGGACACCAGTCAGGTCCACCTAGAGGAGGTCGACGACGCCACACTGGAGAGGTGGATGACTGCCATCACGGGGAACAAAGATAACCCTCATGGGGCTAGGAGGATCCCACCACTCGACCAGTCTTATGAACCAGACACGGTATGACCACTTATCCCTGGTTGTGATCTTGTTTCATTCATTTTGTTTCACTGCAAATTGGTCAATTGACCTTTGCCTTGTTTTTTTGTCTTTCAGGCTACCACTGAGTTGTATTCGATGCCCAACGGGGCGCAGGCACCGACTGAGGAGGAGGAAGGAAGTGGAGGCGAAAGCCCAGAGGAGTGGGAATCGGATGGTGATGACGATGATGAAGATGATGACTCTGATGAGGAAGAAGAGGAGGAAGAGGAGGAGGAAGTCGCACCTCCCTGTTCTGAAAGACGCTCGAAGCTTGTCCATGACCCTGCGGCTGAGCGCGGTAAGGGGGTCGCGCCTGTCGTGCAGTCGACCAAGCGTCCTCGGACGACTTGTCCAGTGCCGACTAAGAAAGTGCCGAAGCAATCTCGAGTGGTGTCGTCGAAGCCGACGAAGGCCTTGCCAAAGATGAAGATGGTGATACCCACCATCTCAGGGTAATGGCGTAACTTGAGTTTTCTTGTTTTACATGGATTTATTCTTGGTCGATTCGTGAGCTGACCGACTGACTTCTGGAACTGCAGTGCTGCTACTTCTGATACCTCGACCAAACCTGAAGATCACGAAATGGAGGATGCTGTCACTTCCAATCCTGGTATGGTCTTTGTAGCTTCGTTTTCAGTCGGTAGGATCTTCATTTTTAACTTTGAATCTTTTCTGCAGCTCCAACTAATATCATCATTGACCTTCCTGATGACGATGATGAGGAACCACTAAGGTAGAGGAGGAATAGGAAAGCGTTTGCTGGCAAGGTAGCCCAGGTCGTGTCAGCACCCGAGACGTTGGTTGTGGAGGGGGACAACATCACTTAGCCTACCGTATCCTTTGCGGTGCCGCTGATGAGTCCACGCCCTTCGTCGTCGAGTGCTGATCAGCCTTCACTTTTCTCGACCCACCACGTCCCAGAAGACCAAGCAAGCACTACTAAAGAAGCCATACGCCAGGCGGGGGTCATGATGGAGCAAGTGAAGGCGATTCGAGACGCCAGTCAAGCGGCTTATGACGCCAGTTCAGCTCTTCAGAGTAATGTCCAGGTTAGTCGATCACCGCCTGTTCTATTAGGATATGATACCTGAAAACTTTTCTTTCTGAAAATCTTAGTATCTGTCGTACACCCACTGGGTGTGTCGATTGAAATTCTAGATTGGTGGGGGCACGCTGAGTGCACCCACTGGGTGTAGTCCCCAAGGCTATGGTGGACTGCTGGCAGTCGACCGTAGTCTTTATGTCTTAAGCTTTTTCTTTACTCGATCAGGTCGAATGGAATCATAGAACGGTGGGGGCACGTTGAGTGCACCCGCTGGGTGTAGTCCCCGAGACTGTGGTCGACTGCTGGCAGTCGACTATAGTCTGAAGAACACCACACCTTTTTTTATAACTAACTGCTGGTGGTTAGCCTTCCCGTCTTTTTCTTTGGTCGACTGATCGACTCTATCTGATAGAACTAGTGGGGACACGCTGAGCGCACCCACTGGGTGTAGTCCCCAAGACTACAGTCGAATGTTTAGATTCGTCTGTAGTCCTAGAAATGCTACGATTTTTCCTTAGTCACTCGGAAGTGACTTACTTTTGACGTCTGTCGATTGGTTCTTCGCAGAAATCTTGCGAGCTTGCAGCTCGTTATACTGAGTTGGAGAACAAGCATATCCAGCTCGAACTTGATCTGAAGCTTGTCTAGGAGAATTTCACGAAGGAGAAGGAGGAGGCAAAAGGTATGTTTGGTGAGACCCTTGACGACTGCCTTTGTTTCTTGTTCATTCCTGAGTCTGATCTCACTGTGATTTTGTAGATAAACTGAGGGATTCTCTGAAGAAGAAAGACCTTGACTTGGCTGAGGCGCAGAAAGCAGCTTCAGAGAAGACCAAGCTTGCAGAGGAGAAGCTGGCTTCGATCACCAAGCTTGAAGAGGAGAATACCAATCTGAAAGCTTCTCTTGATGCAGCCAACAAGGAGGTTAGTCGACTAAAGAATGACAAGATTGCTTTGAGTGACAAGGCCAGCTAGTTGGTGGGAAAGAAGAATGATCTAGAGGCTTATCTGGGAGGTCTCGCCAAGAAGCTATTCCTCATGCTCGAAGGTAATCTTTTGTATCAAACAGGACTTTTAACTATGATTTTGCCATCAAACTGCTGTCTTGACTTTGGGGTTGTGTCTGCAGAGTTCTGCCAGAACTTTGAGGAGGAGACTGGTCGACTGGAGACGAGCCTGGATCCCATCAACTCTCCTGTGAAGGACGAAGCCGCCATGAATGTGCTCCGACTCGAGTCTCGTGTCGCTGCTGTTGTCGACTATCTTGCAAGGCTGAAGGTTGCAACTTCTCGCATCGACACAGCACTCTGGCCAGGAGAAACACTTCAGAATGACCTTGAGTCTCTGACGACTCGACTGAACGAAGTTCCAAGTCGAGTGCAAGAATGGAAGAAGTCTTCTGCCTGGTGCGGTGTGGATGTTGCTCTATCTCTGGTCCATGTTCACTGCGAGGATGCGCGAGAAGACAAACTGGCAGTCCTCAAGGTGGCCAATACCAAGAAGCATGACTTCCGATCCTTCATGGAGACCTTCATCGCTGCTGCCACTCGGATCGCAGATGGAATCGACCTGGACGAGTTTGTTGCGCCTTCAAGCCCTCCACAGGAGGGGTAAAAAACTTCTATGCTTGATGCTTTAAATTTGCCTCGGTATGCCGAGTGGTTTTTGTAACCGATAAACTTTAACGGGCTTAGCGCCTGAGCACCTCTGGTTCCGTAAGACGTTATCTGAACTTGGATTCGATGTTGAATATGTTTGCGTCTAGTTTGAGATGTCCTTTTGTAGGCTAGAATGAAGCACATATTGCAATCGACTTGTCCCTCATCATTCTTAGGCGAGCCATAGGCTGCAGCTAAGCCCCCGAGTGGGAGGTCTGCTCTCCACTCGGTAGGATTTTCAAAAACTTAGGCGAGCACTGGGCTGCAGCTAAGCCCCCGAGTGGGAGGTTTGCTCTCCACTCGGTAGGATTTTCAAAAACTTAGGCGAGCACTGGGCTGCAGCTAAGCCCCTGAGTGTGAGGTTTGCTCTCCACTCGGTAGGATTTTCAAAAACTTAGGCGAGCACTGTGCTGCAGCTAAGCCTCCGAGTGGGAGGTCTGCTCTCCACTCGGTAGGATTTTCAAAAACTTAGGCGAGCACTGGGCTGCAGCTAAGCCCCCGAGTGGGAGGTTTGCTCTCCACTCGGTAGGATTTTCAAAAACTTAGGCGAGCACTGTGCTGCAGCTAAGCCTCCGAGTGGGAGGTCTGCTCTCCACTCGGTAGGATTTTCAAAAACTTAGGCGAGCACTGGGCTGCAGCTAAGCCCCCGAGTGGGAGGTCTGCTCTCCACTCGGTAGGATTTTCAAAAACTTAGGCGAGCACTGGGCTGCAGCTAAGCCCCCGAGTGGGAGGTCTGTTCTCCACTCGGTAGGATTTCTGTGGCGTTCCTATGAAGAAGAAGGTATCAATCGACCTGTACCTTGTCTTCCTCGCGGAGGGCACATTATACTTGTGGCGTAGCTCGGAAGGGGAGAGTAGCAGTCGACCTTCACCTCGTCTTCCTTGCGGAGCGCACATTATACTTGTGGCGTAGCTCGGAAGGGGAGGGTAGCAGTCGACCTGCACCTCGTCTTCCTTGCAGAGCAGACGTTATACTTGTACTTAGGTGAGCGCTATGCTGCATCTAAGCCTCCGAGTGGGAGGCTGGCTTACCACTCGGCAGGATTTTATTAAACTTAGGCGAGTACTTGGACTGCAGCTAAGCCTCCGAGTGGGAGGCTGGCTCGCTACTCGGTAGGATTTTATTGAACTTAGGCGAGTACTTGGACTGCAGCTAAGCCTCCGAGTGGGAGGCTGGCTCGCCACTCGGTAGGATTTTATTGAACTTAGGCGAGTACTTGGACTGCAGCTAAGCCTCCGAGTGGGAGGCTGGCTCACCACTCGGTAGGATTTTGTTGAACTTAGGCAAAATGGATTCGCAGCTAAGCCCCCGAGTGTGAGGCTAGCTCATCACTCGGTAGGATTTTTAGAAACTTAGGCGAAACGGATTCGCAGCTAAGCTACCCATTGGAGGAACCTTTATGTGAACAAAAGTAACAATAATCACTGGGAAAATTATAACACTATTGTCTTTGAAAGATGAACTACAGAAGTACTTTTATTACATCTCATCCGAATGCATACTTAAGTATAAAAGGGGCGGAGCAGCTCGGCGTTCCAAGCTCGGGGCTCGTCAATCTGGTGCTCGACATTGTAAAGACGGTATGCTCCATTGTGGAGAACCTTGGTGACGATGAAGGGGCCTTCCCAAGAAGGAGCGAGCTTGTGTGGCTTCTGCTGATCCACTCGGAGAACCAAATCTCCTTCCTGGAAGGCTCGACTCCTCACGTTTTTGGCGTGGAAGCGACGCAAGTCCTGCTGATAAATGGTCGATCGGATCAAGGCCATCTCCCTTTCTTCCTCTAGAAGGTCGACTGCATCCTGCCGGGCTTGCTCTGCTTCAGCTACGGTGTAGAGTTCGACTAAGGGTGCGTTGTGAAGCAGATCACTCGGCAAGACCGCTTTAGCTCCGTAGACCAAGAAGAACGGAGTTCTCCCAGTCAACCGATTAGGTGTGGTCCTTAATCCCCAAAGTACTGACGGAAGTTCGTCGACCCATGCACCAACAGTGTGCTTGAGGTCGCGCATCAATCGGGGTTTCAATCCTTTGAGAATCAAGCCATTTGCTCGTTTTGCCTGTCCATTCGACTGGGGGTGAGCAACTGAAGCATAGTCGACTCGTGTGCTCTAGGACGTGCAGAAGGCTCTGAATTCCTCGGAATCAAAGTTTGACCCATTTGTCGGTGATGATGCTGTGTGGAACTCCATATCTGAATATCAACTCCCGAATGAAGCTGACAGCAGTGCCGACATCAAGATTCTTGATGGGTTTAGCCTCAATCCACTTGGTGAACTTGTCGACTGCTACCAGCACATGGGTGAAGCCGCTTCTGCCTGTTCTCAGTGGCCCAACCATATCCAATCCCCATACAGCGAAAGGCCAGATGAGTGTCAAGGCTGAGGCAGGATTGTGTGACATGTTAGAGTAGAACTGGCATCCTTCACACTTGTCGACTATCTCCTTTGACATTTCATTCACTCTTGGCCAGTAAAATCCCGCTCAGTATGCTTTGGCCACAATGGTCCAAGAGGACGCATGATGGCCACAGGTCCTCGAGTGGATATCGTCAAGGATTATCCGACCTTCTTCTGGCGTTATACATTTCTGACCAGCTCCAGTCGCGCTTTCTTTGTACAACTATCCCCTTATCACGGTAAAGGCCTTAGATCGGTGGACGATCTGTCGAGCCTCTTCTTCATCCTCCAGGAGCTCTTTCCTTAAGATATACACGATATACGGCACTGTCCAATCGGGAGTGATCACCAACGCTTCCATGATTAAGTCGACCACTGCTGGAACTTCAACCTCAGTCGGATCTGTGACACTTTTAGGCTGCGGAGCTTCTTCGGTAAAAAGATCTTCTTTAACTGATGGAGTATGGATATGCTCCAAGAACACATCACTGGGAATGGCTTCTCTCTTGGAACCTATCTTCGCCAAATCATCAGCCGCTTGATTCTTCAGTCGGGGTATATGATGGAGCTCTAACCCTTCGAATTTCTTTTCAAGCTTTCTCACTGCATTGCAGTATCCAGTCATGGCTGGGCTTCTAACGTCCCACTCCTTCATCACCTGATTGACCACCAAATCTGAGTCGCCATAAACCATAAGGCGACAGACGCCGAGTGAAATGGCCATGCGCGACCCATATAAAAGTGCTTCGTATTCTGCTTCATTATTGGAGGAATCAAAGTGGATCTGGAGCACATATCTGAGCTTATCTCCTCGGGGGGAAACCAAAACTACCCCAGCATCGGAACCATTTAACATCTTAGAGCCATCAAAGAACATGGTCCAATGCTTCGAGTGAACTTGAGTCGGCTGCTGTTGTTCAATCCACTCGGCAAGGAAATCTGCTATTGCTTGGGACTTAATGGCTTTCTTTGCCTCAAACTTGATATCAAGGGGAAGGAGTTCAATCGCCCATTTCGCCACTCGACCAGTTGCATCTCTGTTGTGCAGAATCTCTGATAGTGGGGCGTCGCTGACGACTGTAATGGAATGATCAGAGAAATAATGAGCAACCTTCTTCGTGGTCATGTAAATCCCATACACGAGCTTCTGATAATGAGGATATCTTTGCTTTGATGGGGTCAAAACTTCGGAAAGATAATATACTGGGCGCTGAACTTTGAAGGCTTTCCCTTCTTCTTCCCGCTCGACCGTAAGTACTGTACTGATGACTTGTCCTGTGGCTGCAATGTAAAGCAACAGAGGCTCTTTGCTGATTGGAGCAGCAAGCACCGGCTGGGTGGAGAGCAGAGCTTTTAGCTCGGCAAACGCTGCATCAGCTTCTGGAGTCCACTTGAACTTGTCTGACTTCTTCATCAGTCGGTAAAGAGGCAATGCCTTTTCACCGAGGCGAGAGATGAATTGACTTAATGCGGCCAAGCATCCAGTAAGCTTATGGACATCGTGCACACGCACAGGGCGTTTCATTCGGAGTATAGTGCCAACTTTCTCTGGGTTAGCGTCGATTCCTCGTTCGGAAACGAGAAAACCGAGTAACTTTCCACCAGGAACTCCGAATGTGCACTTTGATGGATTGAGCTTGATATCATATCTCCTGAGGTTGGCAAATGTTTCGGCGAGGTCAGTCAGCAGGTCGGAACCCTTCCGTGACTTGACCACAATATCATCCATGTACGCTTCCACGTTCCGACTGATTTGAGTGAGTAAACACTTCTGAATCATCCTCATAAACGTGGCTCCGGCATTCTTGAGGCCGAATGGCATGGTGACATAGCAGAAGCACCCGAATGGAGTGATGAAAGCTGTTTTTATCTCGTCGGGTCCATACAGACGGATCTGATGGTACCCTGAATAGGCGTCTAAAAAAGACAATCTCTCACATCCCGTAGTCGAATCGACTATTTGGTCGATGCGGGGGAGAGGAAAATGATCTTTCGGGCAATCCCGATTGATATGTTTGAAATCAATGCACATGCGAAGTGACTTGTCCTTCTTGGTGACCATGACAACATTGGCGAGCCACTCGGAGTGGTAAATCTCTCGGATAAACTCTGCTGCCAGGAGCCGAGCCACCTCCTCGCCAATGGCCTTTCTCTTCTGGACGGCGGACCGTCGAAGATGTTCTTTGATAGGTTTTGCCTTTGGGTCGACTCGTAAATGATGCTCAGCCAGCCCCCTGGGAACACCCGGCATGTCAGCAGGCTTCCATGCAAAGATGTCCCAGTTCTCACGGAGGAACTGGATGAGCGTTTCTTCCTATTTAGAATCGAGTGTGGTGGAAATATGAGTCGGAGCAGCATTGGGGTCGGTCGGGTGAATGTGAACGGGCTTCGTCTCACCAGACGACTGGAATGCTGACTCTGTGGTGGGCTTCTTCGCCCGCAATAAATCACTCGGATCTGCATTTTTCTTATATTCTTCCAGCTCCACCACTATTATCTGGGAATCGGCAATCTTTGAGCCCTTCTGAAAGCACTCTTCTGCTTTTTTCCGATTGCCAGTGATGGTGATCACACCCTTGGGGCCAGGCATCTTTAGTTTGAGGTATACGTAACATGGTCGAGCCATGAAACGTCCATAAGCTGGCCTGCCCAAAATAGCGCGATAAGCACTCTGGAAATCCACAACTTCAAATGTCAGCTTATGTTTGTGGAAATGCTTCGAATCCCCGAAAACCACATCTAGAGCTATTTGGCCGAGTGACTCAGCCTTCTTTCCAGGAATGACTCCATGGAAACTCATGTTGCTGGAACTGAGTCTGGACATCGGAATGCCCATTCCTTTCAGCGTCTCCACATACAATATATTCAATCCACTGCCACCATCCATCAGCACCTTAGTCAGTCAAGTGCCTTCGACGACCGGGTCGACCACCAAAGCTTATCTCCCAGGGGTGGCTATGTGTGTCGGATGATCAGACTGGTCGAATGTAATGGCAGTCTGAGACCATTTCAGATAACTTGGTGTCGCCGGAGCGACCATATTCACCTCACGGTTGATAACTTTCAGTCGACTTTTGCTCTCCACATCAGCAAAAATCATCAGGGTGGAATTGACATGGGGGTATCCTTCTTCACTGTCCTCTTTGTCCTCAGCTTTGTCCGACTCCTTTTACTTGTCCTTGGGCTGTTTCCCTTGAAACTGCTGGATTAAGAGCCGGCACTGGCGAGTGGTATGTTTTGGGTAGATGAAGTTACCCTCTTCGTCTTTCTTCGTGTGGATTTGACATGGCAGATCCATCACGTTGTTTCCTTCCTTATCCTTTACCTTCTTGGGGTTCCAGGATCCTTTGGGCTTCCCTTTGAATTTGCCCTGAGTCACGGCTAGGGCCTCTCCAGGAGCAGCTGGCTCGGCTTTCCGCTTCTGCTTCCGACTGGAGTTTCCTTTTTCCGACTGACTCGGCTTGTACTTGCCACTCCGGAGTCGATCCTCTTCTTCACCATTGGCGTATTTGGTGGTAATCTCCATCATTCGACTCAGGGTCATATCTCCGGTCCGACCAAACTTCAAACTTAACTCTCTGTTCTTAACACCATCCTTGAAGGCACATACTGCTTGATGATCAGACACGTTCTCAACCGTATGATGCAATGTGATCCATCTCTGGATGTAATCTCTCAGGGTCTCATTCGACTTTTGCACGCAGACCTGCAGCTCTGTCAGTCCTGCTGGTCGCTTGCAAGTTCCCTCAAATGTCTTGACGAATACTCGGGCAAGATCTTCCCAAGTGTAAATGCTGCTAGGAGCCAACTGATTCAACCAGGCCCTGGCCGAACCCCCCAACATGAGTGGTAGGTGTTTCATAACCACCTCATCATTGCCACCGCCAATCTGCACAGCCACTCGGTAGTCTTCGAGCCGAGTTTCGGGCTTGGACTCACCAGTGAACTTACTTACCCCAGTCGCCAACCTGAAGTTGGGAGGGATAACCGCGGCCCTGATGGCTCTGTTCAAACATTCTGGTCCTGAAACGTGAACTCGGCTGCTGGTGGGCGCATCTCTGTTGTGGCCTTCTCGATGAGCTCTGTTCCGGTCGACCAAACCTTGCACGATGATGGATCTCGCGTCAAAGCCTGGTTCCCTGGGGTCGACCAGAGCTCTCTGCCCAACACTGTGCTGATGCCTGTCATCTTGCTGCCGAGGGACGTAAGACCCACCCCTTGGGGGAGGAGTGGGTACTCGACGCCGATCATCATGATTGAATAGGTCACAATACTGATCACGTCAACCCCCACGTCCCTCACGCCGCGGAGGCGATCTTGGGCTATGAGCCGACTGGACTGTATTCGCAGCGACGGATCGACTGTGAATCCTATTGCATGACTGTGATACAGCTGAATTCTGATCTCCTGCCGCCTGGAGCAAATCTTGGATCTGCATCAAGCCTCTTCTAGCCTCCGACTGAGAGGGCTGAATTGACTCTGCTATACGGGCTGCAGCTGCTAGATTTTGAATCGGGGTTCGATATACCTGAGTTGGTTGCGGAAAGAGTTGACGTCGACTGGAGTCGGGTATTCGTTGCCGCGCGCGTTCGTCGAGTGCTCGCTGGAGGTTCTCTAGTCGAGTGTGCTCAGCCAAGTTGGCAAACGCGCAGCCTCCAAGGCACGAGCCTCGGGGGTTTCTCCTACGATGGGAGTATGCAGAGCATCCATGTTCCGGCGGCGAAGATCTTCCCTTTGCAGAGAAGTGAGTGGCTCGGGTTGATATTCCTCGTGGACCTGAGCTGGGTCACCTCCGCCGTCCGCCCCGTCAGTGCGGGGGAAGCGAGGAGGACTACGAGGCCCATTGACCATCAGGACCTCCGCCACTGGATCACTGCTGTCGCACTCGGATGCAGTCTCTACGGAGCCAGTCGACAGATCGAACAGGCCGTAGAGAGATTCATCGGGCTCGATTGCCGCGACTTGGGTGGTGGCCGACTGGCGAGCCACTGCGTGTCTCACCCACCGCTGAAGCCTCGACCGACCAGAGTGCTTGCGCTGGCGGGAGACAGGGAGGGAGGACGACACATGAGTCGACCGATACGGAACCGACAGTTGCCGTAGCAGGACGCCGCGGACACATGCACGAAAATGCGTCGCCCCACGGACGGAAAGCGCATCGATGTCGAGTGGAGCCTCCTGGAGCCAAGCAGAGTCGTCGGCGATGAATGTGAGCGCGCCGAGATGGATCTCGCGGCCCTCGACCAGAACTCCGCCAGAAACCATGATGAAGGCGATCAGAACAATTGCAACTTCTCCAAAAAGTCGCTAAGACACCTGCCCCAAGATGGGCGCCAACTGTCGTGGTACTAAGACTGACAGTAGAATGGGGGGTAGGTATGGAGAGGCAAGATCCTAGCTATGGAGTAGTTGTATACACAAGGGATTTACGAGTTCAGGCCCTTCTCGAAGGAAGTAACAGCCCTACGTCTCGGAGCCCGGAGGCGGTCGACTGGATTATAAGTGTATGAGTTACAGGGGTGCGAACCCTCCTGCCAGTGGAGGGGGGTGGCTTATATAGTGTCCGCCAGGACCCCAGCCAGCCCACGTAGCGGAGGGTTTAAAGTACATTAAGGCCAGGCGTTACTGGTAACGCCTTACATAAAGTGTCATCATGGCCATAAAGACTACTTAATTACAGACCGTTTGGATACAGAGTGGCTCTTGATCTCCTGGTGGTTGAGTGAGTCTTCATGGTCGACTGTCTTCGAGTCCGTCGAGTGGAATCCCTCTTGGTTGACTGGAAGGCAGCTTCTTCTAGAGATGTCCTTGGGGAGGATACCTTGGACAGGTTCATGACCCTACCCTAGGTACATGACTTCATCACCTCCAACTTTTGTTGAATCGAATTTGACTGCAGCCGGTCCTTGTGAAGGTTAAAACAACAAACTTGATAAATCACTGTTGTGGTTTTTGTGCCGTAGGTAAGTACGGTTCTTGCTAGAAGCCTGTAGCAGCCACGTAAAACTTGCAACAACTAAGTAGAGGACGTCTAACTTGTTTTTGCAGGGCATGTTGTGATGTGATATGGTCAATACATGATGTGATAGATGTTGTTGTATGAGATGATCATGTTTCGTAGAAGTTATCGGCAACTGGCATGAGCCATATGGTTGTCGCTTTATTGTATGAAATACAAGCGCTATGTTAATTGCTTTACTTTATCACTAAGCGGTAGCGATAGTCGTAGAAGCAATGGTTGGCAAGACGACCACGATGCTACGATGGAGATCAAGGTGTCAAGCCAGTGACGATGGAGATCATGACGTTGCTTTGGTGATGGAAATCAAAAGCACAAGACGATGATGGACATATCATGTCACATATTTTGATTTCATGTGATGTTTATCTTTTATGCATCTTATTTTGCGTAGTACGGCGGTAGCATTATAAGATGATCCCTTACTAAATTTCAAGGTATAAGTGTTCTCCCCAAGTATGCACCATTGTGAAAGTTTCATGCTGAGACACCGTGTGATGATCGGGTGTGATAAGCTCTACGTTCAATACAGCGGGTGCAAGCCAGTTTTGCACATGCAGAATACTCGGGTTAAATTTGACAAGCCTAGCATATAAATATATGGCCACGGAACACTAGAGACCAAGAGGTTGAACGTGAATCATATAGTAGATATGATCAACATAGTGATGTTCACCATTGAAGACTACTCCATATCACGTGATGATAGTTTTTTGCATATCTATGTTGTAGATCAATGGCGTGTGCTACCGTTCATTTGAATTTTAATGCGTTCCTAGAGAAAGCTAACTTGAAAGATGATGGTAGCAACTACACGGACTGGGTCCGTAACTTGAGTATTATCCTCATTGCTGCATAGAAGAATTATGTCCTTGATGCACCGCTGGGTGCAAGGCCTGCTGCAGGAGTAGAAGCTGACGTTGTGAACACCTGGCAAGCTCGATATGATGACTACTCGTTAGTTTAGTGTGCCATGCTTTACGGCTTAGAATAGAGACTTCAAAGGAGTTTTGAACGTCATGGACCATATGAGATGTTCCAGGAGTTGAAGTTAATATTTCAAGCAAATGCCCGAGTTGAGAGATATGAAGTCTCCAACATGTTCTATAGCTGCAAAATGTAGGAGAACAGTTCTATTACTGAGCACATACTCAGAATGTCTGGGTACCATAATCACTTGACTCAGCTGGGAGTTAATCTTCCAGATGATTATGTCATTGACAGAGTTCTTCAATCACTGCCACCAAGCTACAAAGGCTTCGTGATGAACTACAATATGCATGGGATGGGAAAGACTATTCTCGAGCTCTTCGAAATGCTGAAGCCTGCGGAGGTACAAATCAAGAAGGAGCATCAAGTGTTGATGGTTAACAAGACCATTAGTTTCAAGAAGAATGGCAAGGGTAAAATGAAGGGGAACTTCAAGAAGAATGACAAGCAAGTTGTCACTCCCGGGAAGAAACCCAAAGTTGGACCCAAGCCTGAAACTGAGTGCTTCTACAGCAAAGGGACTGGTCACTGGAAGTGGAACTGCCCCAAGTATTTGGCAGATAAGAAGGATGGCAAAGTGAACAAATGTATATTTGATATACATGTTATTCATGTGTACCTTACTAATTCTCGTAGTAGTGCATGGGTATTTGATACCGGTTCGGTTGCTTATATTTGTAACTCGAAACAGGGACTACGGATTAAATGAAGATTGGCTAAGGAAGAGGTGACAATGCGCATTGGAAATGGTTCCAAGGTCGATGTGATCACCGTCGGCACGCTACGTCTACATCTACCTTTGGGATTAGTTTTAGAGCTGAATAATTGTTATTTGGTGCCAGTGTTGAGCATGAACATTATATCTGGATCTTGTTTAGTGCGAGGCGGCTATTCATTTAAATCAGGGAATAATGGTTGTTCTATTTATATGAGTAATATCTTTTATGGTCATTGAGGGAGTCCTGGACTAGGGGGTGTCCGGATAGCCGAACTATCATCTTTGGCCGGACTCCAAGACTATGAAGATACAAGATTGAAGACTTCGTCCCGTGTCCGGATGGGACTTTCCTTGGCGTGGAAGGCAAGCTTGGCGATACGTATATGTAGATCTCCTACCCTTGTAACCGACTCTGTGTAACCCTAGCCCTCTCCGGCGTCTATATAAACCGGAGGGTTTTTAGTCCGTAGGACGAACAACAATCATACCATAGGCTAGCTTCTAGGGTTTAGCCTCCTTGATCTTGTGGTAGATCTACTCTTGTACTACCCATATCATCAATATTAATCAAGCAGGAGTAGGGTTTTACCTCTACCAAGAGGGCCCGAACCTGGGTAAAAACATCGTGTCCCTTGTCTCCTGTTACCATCCGCCTAGACGCACAGTTCGGGACCCCCTACCCGAGATCTGCCGGTTTTGACACCGACATTGGTGCTTTCATTGAGAGTTCCTCTGTGTCGTCACCTATAGGCCCGATGGCTCCTTCGATCATCAACAACAACGCAGTCCAGGGTGAGAATTTTCTCCCCGAATAGATCTTTGTGTTCGGTGGCTTTGCACTGCGGGCCAATTCACTTGGCCATCTGGAGCAGATCGAAAGCTACGCCCCTGGCCATCAGGTCAGATTTGGAAGTTTGAACTATATGGCTGACATCCGCGGAGACTTGATCTTCGATGGATTCGAGCCACAGCCTAGCGCGCCGCGCTGTCACGATGGGCATGATTTAGCTCTGCTGCCGGACAGTGCCCTGGTGGCCGCACAAGAGTCCGCTCCGAGCCTTAGCTCGGAGCCGATTGCACCGATCGAGGATGAGTGGCTGGACACCGCCTCGGGGGCTGCTACCTCTACAGCGATAGAGCCGAATACCGACCCTGTCCCTTGTGAAGCTCATGACTCCAAGGTGCCGGACTCCTATCCGGACCCCGAACCTTTCGCGCCCCTGCCAATCGAACCCGATTGGGCGCCGATCATGGAGTTCAGCGCTGCGGACATCTTTCAGCACTCGCCTTTCGGTGACATCCTGAATTCGCTAAAGTGTCTCTCTTTATTAGGAGAGCCCTGGCCGGATTATGGTCTGGACGGTTGGGATGCGGACGACGAAGAAATTCAAAGCCTACCCACCACCCACTTCGTAGCCACTGTCGATGACTTAGCCGACATGCTAGACTTCGACTCCGAAGACATCGACGGTATGGATGACGATGCCGGAGACGACCAAGAACCAGCGCCTACAGGGCACTGGAAGGCCACCACGTCATACGACATATACATGGTGGACATCCCAAAAGATGGGAATGGCGATGGAACAACGGAGGATGACCCCTCCAAGAAACAGTCTAAGCGCCGGCATCAGCGGTGCCACTCTAAATCCCACCACAACAAAAATGGAGATTCCGGCACCGGAGACAATAACACCCCGGACAGTGCCGAAGACTACCCCCTCCAGCAAGATTCAACACAGGAGGATGGAGAAGCCAACCCTCATGAGAGGGCGGCAGACAGAGAGGTAGAGGACGATAATTATATGCCTCCCTCCGGAGACGAGGCAAGCCTCGACGACGATGAATTTGTCGTGCCTGAGGATCCCGTCGAACAAGAGCGCTTCAAACGCAGGCTTATGGCCATGGCAAGTAGCCTCAAGAAAAAGCAGCAACAGCTTAGAGCTGACCAAGATTTGCTAGCTGACAGATGGACTGAAGTCCTTGCGGCCGAAGAGTATGAACTCGAACGCCCCTCCAAAAGCTACCCCAAACGCAAGCTGCTACCCTGATTAGAGGAGGAAGCACATAAACCTACATCACCAGCGCATAATACGGCCGATCGGACACCTCGTGGCCGCGACAGAGAGGCCTCTAGGCCCTCCACTAAAGCCATACCCCGGCGTCGCTCGAAAAGTACAAAGCCACGAGGGAATGCGCCGGACTTACGAGACATATTGGAGGATAAAGCAAGACAAACAAGATCGATCTACAGATCGCGTGGGCGCCCCAAGATACGTGACGACAACCGTCACGCCGGATATAGCAATTCCGGCCGGGCCGAACACAGTAGACAAAGCTCGTTTGAGCTGCATCGTGATATAGCCCAATACAGAGGCGCCGCACACCCACTATGCTTCACAGACGAAGTAATGGATCATCAAATCCCCGAGGGTTTCAAACCCATAAACATTGAATCATACGATGACACAACAGATCCCGCGGTTTGGATTGAGGACTACCTCCTTCACATCCACATGGCCCGCGGTGATGATCTACATGCCATCAAATACCTCCCACTCAAGCTTAAAGGGCCAGCTCGGCATTGGCTCAACAGCTTACCAGCAGAATCAATTGGGTGTTGGGAAGACCTAGAAGCCACATTCCTTGATAACTTCCAGGGCACATATGTGCGACCACCAGACGCTGATGACCTAAGCCACATAATTCAGCAGCCAGACGAATCGGCCAGACAATTCTGGACACGGTTCTTAACCAAGAAAAATCAAACTGTCGACTGTCCGGATGCAGAGGCCCTTGCAGCCTTCAAACATAACATCCGCGACGAGTGGCTTGCCCGGTACCTAGGACAGGAAAAGCCAAAATCTATGGCAGCCCTCACATCACTCATGACCCGCTTCTGTGCGGGAGAGGACAGCTGGCTAGCTCGCAGTAACAACCTGACCAAAAACTCCGGTAGTTCGGATACCAAGGACAGCAATGGCAGGTCGCGTCGCAATAAACACAAGCGCCGCATTAACGGCGATAATACTGAAGATACGACAGTAAATGCCGGATTCAGAGGCTCTAAACCCGGTCAGCGGAAAAAGCCATTCAAAAGAAATACTCCGGGCCCGTCCAATTTGGACCGAATACTCGATCGCTTGTGCCAGATACACGGCACCCCCGAAAAGCCAGCCAATCACACCAATAGGGATTGTTGGGTGTTCAAGCAGGCAGGCAAGTTAATTACCGAAAATAATGACAAGGGGCTACATAGTTATGACGAGGAGGAGACCCGGCCGCCGAACAATAGAGGACAGAAGGGTTTCCCCCCACAAGTGCGGACGGTGAACATGATATACGCAACCCACGTACCCAAAAGGGAGCGGAAGCGTGCACTTAGGGACATATATGCGATGGAGCCAGTCGCCCCAAAGTTCAATCTGTGGTCCTCATGCCCGATCACTTTTGATCGAAGGGCCACCCCACTAGCATCCGCCGTGGCGGATTCACCGCATTGGTTCTAGACCCAATCGTCGATGGATTTCACCTCACTAGAGTCCTGATGGACGGTGGTAGCAGCCTGAACCTGCTTTATCAGGATACAGTGCGCAAGATGGGCATAGACCCGTCAAGGATTAAACCCACAAAAACGACCTTTAAAGGCGTCATACCAGGTGTCGAGGCCAATTGTACAGGCTCAGTTACACTCGAAGTGGTCTTCGGATCCCCGGATAACTTCCAAAGCGAGGAGTTAATCTTCGACATAGTCTCGTTCCGCAGCGGCTATCACGCACTGCTCGGACGAACCGCATTTGCAAAATTCAATGCGGTGCCGCACTACGCATACCTCAAGCTCAAGATGCCAGGCCCTCGAGGAGTCATTACGGTCAACGAAAACACCGAACGCTCACTCCGAACAGAGGAGCATACAGCGGCTCTCGCGGCAGAAGTACAAAGCAGCCTCCTAAGGCAATTCTCGAGTCCGGCTGTTAAGCGGCGGACACTGTCAAGCGTGCCCGGAGTAACCTACAACAAGACCACCTGGCACGTTCCGAGAACGCGTAGCAATGTGGCCCCAACCCCAGCCCTTGCGTAACCGCGAGACCAGTACCACGCGTACATAACTACGCTCTGGAGATACCATGGGCACAGGGGGAGGGGCACGACCATGGCATGCCCAGAGTGCGGCTCAACCACACCAGGGGCTCCCAATTGTGTCTTTGTTCTTTTTATTTCTTATTACTCACAGGACTCCATTTTCCAGAAGCCCTGTCTGGCAGTAGACCTGCCGAATTCACGATGCAACAGCTAGGGAAGCAGAAAAGCTACGTCGAGTATCCAGGTGGTCTCCATTATGAGCATTGTACCTGTTTTACATACCATTCCGCAGCCTACCCCTGGAGGGGGACATGTTAAATAGTCCCATCCCTTGCTTATCGCACTATTTCTATCGTTCTGCTTTCATTGCAGTATTTTTTTTGAATAAACAATGCATCGCTTTTTGCCTATCATTGCATGCCTTTTTTTATCTACATATGTTCACTTATGACATGTTGCACCCGTATGCTTTGGTACGTCCAAATACACCAGGGGATTAAGTTCCCCAGAGTATGGTGTGATAAGTCCGAACACTTTCACAAGTGTGGCACCCCGAACTTATAGCATTATATGCATCGGCTCTGAATCATGTCTTGGGTCAATAGTTGGGTTTGCCTGGCTCCCATGTTTTGGTACCTTACGCTCCGTTATATCGGCTAAGGTAGAGCTGGGAGAACCACTGCGATTGTGTCCCAGTTGAGCTGGGTTGAGCACCTCAGTGGAGAAAGCTAAAACTGATCGTCATGATGGGGCGAGAGCCGGTCGCTGTTCGAGAGGTTTTTTCGAGTCCCTAAAGACTTATGCCGCTTAGAGCGAGGAGCCGGCTTTGTCCGGCCCCAGGCGTGGATAGCGCCCCGAATTCGGCCTTCCGAACACTAGGGGCTTCGCCGAAATTTAAAATTATAGAATTCTATGGCTAAGTGGGAGTGTTCAAGCATTATAAGTCCGGTTGCCTCGTTCGTTGTGTTGAGCGCCTCCCTCGAAGGACCCAAAAATGGGAAAAAGATCGCTCAAGTTTATGCCGAACACCCCAGCACTCGCGGCATGGGAGCTGAAGCCAACAACTTGCCATCTCTCAAATTTGATAAACGGCCGCACAGAAGGTAATATTTTAAATTAACAAGTGTTTCTTAGCGCATATGAACAAGTTTTCAGCGCACAGGATAACAAAATGCGAGTCTACTAAAAAAATACATCTTTGGAGCATTCACCCGGTATAAGGCGGGCACCCTTCAGGACACCCTTATAATACATCTCGGGCGTGCGATACTCCTTGCCTGGCGGTGGCGCATCCGTCACAAGCTTCTCGGCGTCCATCTTGCGCCAGTGCACTTTAGCGCAGGCAAGGGCCCGACGGGCACCTTCAATGCAGACGGAGTGCTTGATGACTTCAATCCATGGACAGGTGTCCACCAGCCGCCGCACCAGACCGAAGTAGCTCCCAGGTATGGCTTCCTTGGGCCACAGCCGAACTATGAGGCCCTTCATGGACTATTCGGCCACCTTGTGGAGCTCGACTAGCTGCTTCAGCTGGTCACTCAGGGGCACCGGATGTCCGACCTCAGCATACTGAGACCAGAATACCTTCTCCGTAGAGCTCCCTTCCTCGGCCCGGTAGAATGCGGCAGCATCGGACACACTACGGGGCAGATCTGCGAACGCTCCTGGAGAGCTCCGAACCCGGGTAAGTGACAGATAATTCACTTTTACATGCTTTCTTCGCATGAAGAATGCCTTACCCACCGCTATCTTTTTTATCTCCTCAATCTCCTAGAGGGCCTTCTGGGCTTCGGCCTTAGCGACTTTGGCACTCTAATGAGCCGAGGCGAGCTCGGACTCTCGAGTCTTCGAGTCACGCTCCAAACTCTCGTGTTTTTCCACAAGAACCTGGAGCTCTTGCCGCACCTCCGCCACCCGCGCCTCCTGCTTCTCCCGCTCGATGCGTTCTGCGACCACATTGCATTCGGCCTCGGACACCGCTTCCTTCAGGGTCGCCACCTCGTTAGTGGCCCCTGCAATACTCACGTTATCCCTGTCATTTTTTGGAACCAAATCCTTTTCTATAAGGTATTACTTTAATAAGGTATTACTTACCTTCCTTGTCCTCGAGCTGCTTCTTGGCACGGCCGAGCTCGTTCTCGGACCGCTCGAGGCTCTGCTTCAAGGCATTGACCTCCACCGTCAGTGCGGCAGAGGTCAGCAGTGCAGCCTGCATTCCCATATTGACATATTTATGTTAGACTCCTGCGTATATCTTTTTAGATCCTCACTTTGGATTTTCTTTCCGAACACCAAACTGAGCATCAGGGGCTACTGTCTATGCGGTACTATTTTTACATATCTTAGATTACTTACCACAAAGCCTGTTAGAAGGCTGGTGCAGGCTTCGGTCAGCCCGCTCTTGGCGGACTGAACCTTCTGAATCACCGCACTCATGACAGTGCGGGGCTCCTCGTCAATGGAAGCGCCGTTGAGCGCCTCCAGCAAATTATTCGGTGCCTCCGGTTGGACGGAGGTCACCGGCGTCGCAGTCTTGCCCTTCTTACGAAGGGGCCGCCCGCCGGACTCTGGAACCACTAAAGGTTCCGGTGCGGAGTTCGGTCCAAAGTCTGGGAGGTTGCCCTGCGGCACCTCCGGAACCGCCTCCTCCTGGCTGGCCCCCTTCTGGGACCCCACCTCGGTGTAGTCTGCGTCACGGGGGGTGGAGGCGGTCGGAAGTGAAGCACTATTCACATCCGACGAACCAAGGGACCTGCTCGACGAAGCAGGGAGATCGTCCTTGGGCGGGCTACATGCTTGTATTTTGCGTTAGAAGACACTATGCGACAAAAAGAGAAATCATGAGTTATTATGGAATCCGGACACTTATGATCTCGCCAGGGGCTTGGCCCTCGAGGGCCACTCCTCTTTGCCATCGTCGGCATTGGTGGAACAGTCCGGAGGGAGGGTCCTTCCCTTCTTGGACCCTTCGGCCTCCTCCGTTGGGGAAGCCTTCCTTTTCTTCTCTCCCCCCGCTGGGGAGAGCCTCTTTCTTCTCCTCCTCGTCTTCGCGGGAGGAGTCCGCCTCGGAGTCATCGGATGATGAGTCCGATAATACCTGGCGCCGAGAACTCCTCCGAGTTCCCGTGGCCTTCTTCTTGGCCTTCTTCTCCGGCACCACGTAAGGCGCTGGAGCCAGCAGTCCCGTTAATCGGGCATCCGCTGGGTCTTCTGGCAGGGAGCCGGACAGTTAACCTGCCCGGACTTCTTCTGCCAAGCCTGTCAAAGGTAAAGGGAGTTTAGATCCCCCATGGAGTCAAACTATGGAAAACAAGTGTCCTGTAAAAGGGTAATATAGCTTACCTCGCCGGCTTGTCGCTGCGAGCTGAATCCGCGATCCTCGGTAGCGGATACGGGAGCTTCGGCGCCCTTGAACAACACCCTCCAGGCGTCTTCGTACATAGTGTTGAAGAGCCTGCTCAAGGTCTGGTGCTGTGCCGGATCAAACTCCCACAAGTTGAAGGCCCGTTCTTGGCATGGGAGGATCCGGCGGACGAGCATGACCTGGACCACGTTGACGAGCTTGGTCTTCTTGTTCACAAGGTCTTGGACGCAGGTTTGGAGTCCGGTCAGCTCCTCTAAAGCACCCCATGTCAGGCCCTTCTTTTTCCAGGAGGTGAGCCGCGTGGGGATACCAGATCTGAATTCGGGGGCTGCTGCCCATTTAGGGTCACGCGGCTTGGTGATGTAGAACCACCCCGATTGCCACCCTTTGATGGTTTCTACGAAGGAGCCCTCGAGCCATGTGACGTTGGGCATCTTGCCCACCATGGCGCCTCCGCACTCCGCTTGCTGGCCGTCCACTACCTTCGGCTTGACATTGAAAGTCTTCAGCCATAAGCCGAAGTGGGGCTTGATGCGGAGGAAGGCCTCGCATACAACGATAAACACTGAGATGTTGAGAATGAAATTCGGGGCCAGATCATGGAAATCCAGGCCGTAGTAGAACATGAGTCCCCGGACAAATGGGTGGAGTGGGAAGCCTAGTCCGCGGAGGAAATGGGGAAGGAACACCACTCTCTCATGGGGCCTGGGGGTGGGGACGAGCTGCCCCTCGTCTGGAAGCCGGTGCGCAATATCATTATGCAGGTATCCGACTTTCCTCAGCTTTTTGATGTGCCCCTCCGTGACGAAGGAGGCCATCCACTTGCCTCCCCCTCCGGACATGGCTGGGGAAGGTTGAGGCGAGATGTGCGGGCTTGGGCGTTGGAGCTCGAGTGCGCGGAAATGGATAAGCAAAGGAGGAAGAAGGCGTAGGTAAAAGGTGGATCCTTATCCCCTAATATATGGGCGGACGAAACTATCCGTCCCCACTAGCCTGGTAAAACTCGCTTATCTCCTAAGCGCCATAATTAATGGCGCGGTTGGGTTACCCACGCCCGTATTATTGAGAATCCCGGAATAAGGGGACACGATCCCTGCTTTGACAAGACGTGCCAAGGAAACCGCTTCGCTAAACGCGCTGAGGTGGAGGAATAAAAACAATTCGAATAAAGGCTTGGCCGTGGTGTGACGTCATGCCACGAAATACGTCAGCAGGTTGAACTTGTGTAAATATTATTCTCTCTACGGTGGTATGTGGAACTTATTTTGCAGAGCTGGACACTATCCTGGTGTTCAAAATCTTCTATGAATTATTCAGAGGAGGAACCTGCCTTGCAATGCCGAAGACAATATGCGCGCCGGACTCGTCGTCATTGAAGCCTGCCTCAGGGGCTACTGAGGGAGTCCTGGACTAGGGGGTGTCCGGATAGCCGAACTATCATCTTTGGCCGGACTCCAAGACTATGAAGATACAAGATTGAAGACTTCGTCCCGTGTCCGGATGGGACTTTCCTTGGCGTGGAAGGCAAGCTTGGCGATACGGATATGTAGATCTCCTACCCTTGTAACCGACTCTGTGTAACCCTAGCCCTCTCTGGTGTCTATATAAACCGGAGGGTTTTAGTCCGTAGGACGAACAACAATCATACCATAGGCTAGCTTCTAGGGTTTAGCCTCCTTGATCTCGTGGTAGATCTACTCTTGTACTACCCATATCATCAATATTAATCAAGCAGGAGTAGGGTTTTACCTCCACCGAGAGGGCCCGAACCTGGGTAAAAACATCGTGTCCCTTGTCTCCTATTACCATCCGCCTAGACGCACAGTTCGGGACCCCCTACCCGAGATCCGCCGGTTTTGACACCGACAGTCATGGACCCTTGAAGAGTGATCTATTTCTGTTGAATCTTGATCATGATGATACACATATTCATAATATTGATGCCAAAAGATGCAAAGTTGATAATGATAGTGCAACTTATTTGTGGCACTTCCGTTTGGGTCATATCGGTGTAAAGCGCATGAAGAAAGTCCATAAACATGGGCTTTTGGAATCACTTGATTATGAATCATTTGATACTTGCGAACCGTGCCTTATGGGCAAGATGACTAAAACTCTGTTCTCTGGAACAATGGAACGAGCTAATGACTTATTGGATATAATACATACCGACGTATGCGGTCCGATGAGTGTTGATGCTCGTGGCGGGTATCGTTATTTTCTGACCTTCACAGATGATTTGAGCAGATATGGGTATATCTACTTACTGAAAAACAAGTGTGAAACATTTGAAAAGTTCAAAGAATTTCAGATTGAAGTGGAGAATCACCGTAACAAGAAAATAAAATTTCTACGATCTGATCATGGAGGAGAATATTTGAGTTACAAGTTTGGCCTTCATTTAAAACAATGTGGAATAGTTTCACAACTCACGCCACCTGGAACACCACAATGTAATGGTGTGTCCGAACATCATAACCACACTTTATTAGATATGGTGCAATATATGATGTCTCTTACCGATTTACCACTATCGTTTTGGGGTTATGAATTAGAGGCAACTGCATTCACATTAAATAGGGCACCGTCAAAATCTGTTGAGACGACACCGTATGAACTGTGGTTTGGCAATAAACCTAAGCTGTCATTTCTTAAAGTTTGGGGATGTGATGCTTATGTCAAAAGGCTTCAGCCTGATAAGCTCGAACCCAAGTTAGAGAAGTGCATCTTCATATGATACCCTAAGGAAACAATTGGGTACACCTTCTACCACAAGTCCAAAGGCAAGATCTTTTTGCTAAGAATGGAACCTTTCTAGAGAAGGAGTTTCTCTCGAAAGAAGTGAGTGGGAGGAAAGTAGAACTTGATGAGGTAATTGTACCTTCTCTCAATTTGGAAAGTAGCTCATCCGAGAAATCCATTCCCGTGATGCCAACACCAACTAGAGAGGAAGCTAATGATAATGATCATGGAACTTCAGATCAAGTTGCTACAGAACCTCGTAGGTCAAACAGAGCATGATCCGCACCAGAGTGGTACGGTAATCCTGTTCTGGAGGTCATGTTGCTTACCATGACAAACCTATGAACTATGAAGAAACTATGATGAGCCCAGATTCCGATAAATGGCTTGAGGCCATGAAATCTGAGATAGGATCCATGTATAATGGTGTGTCCGAACGTCATAACTGCACTTTATTGGATATGGTGCGATCTATGATGTCTTTTAGTGATTTACCACTATCGTTTTGGGGTTATGAATTAGAGACAGTTGCATTCACTTTAAACAGGGCACCGTCAAAGTTCGTTGAGAGGACACCGTATGAACTCTGGTTTGGCAACAAATCTAAGTTGTCGTTTCTTAAAGTTCGGGGACGCGATGCTTATGTCAAAAGACTTCAGCTCGATAAGCTCGAATCCAAATCGGAGAAGTGCGTCTTCATAGGATACCCTAAGGAAACAAGTGGGTACACCTTCTACCACAAGTCCGATGGCAAGATTTTTGTTGCTAAGAACGGAACCTTTCTAGAGAAGGAGTTTCTCTCGAAAGAAGTGAGTGGGAGGAAAGTAGAACTTGATGAGGTAATTGTACCTGCTCTCAATTTTGAAGGTAGCTCATCCGAGAAATCTGTTCTCGCGATGCCTACACCAATTAGGGAGGAAGCTAATGATAAAGATCATGAAACTACAGATCAAGTTGCTACAGAACCTCATAGGTATGGCAGAGCACAATCCGCACCAGAGTGGTATGGTAATCCTGTTCTAGAGGTCATGTTACTTGACCATGACGAACCTATGAACTATGAAGAATCTATGTTGAGCCCAGATTCCTATAAATGGCTTGAGGCCATGAAATCTGAGATAGGATCCATGTATGAGAACAAAGTGTGGACTTTGGTGGATCTGCCCGATGATCGGCGACCCATAGAGAATAAATGGATCTTCAAGAAGGAGACTGATGCTGATGATAATGTTACTGTCTATAAAGCTCGACTTGCTGCAAAAGGTTTTCGACAAGTTCAAGGAATTGACTATGATGAGACTTTCTCACCCGTAGCGATGCTTAAGTCTGTCTGAATCATGTTAGCAATTGCCGCATTTTATGATTATGAAATCTGGCAAATGGATGTCAAAACTACATTCCTTAATGGATTTCTTAAAGAAGAGTTGTATACGATGCAACCTGAAGGTTTTGTCGATCCTAAAGGTGCTAACAAAGTGTGCAAGCTCCAGCGATCCATCTATGGACTGGTGCAAGCATCTCAGAGTTGGAATATATGCTTTGATGAGGTGATCAAAGCATATGGTTTTATACAGACTTATGGAGAAGCCTGTATTTACAAGAAAGTGAGTGGGAGCTCTATAGCATTTCTAATATTATATGTGGATGACATATTGTTGATTGGAAATGATGTAGAATTTCTGAATAGCATAAAAGGATACTTGAACTAGAGTTTTTCAATGAAAGACCTCAGTGAAGCTACTTATATATTGGCCATCAAGATCTATAGAGATAGATCAAGACGCTTGATAGGACTTTCACAAAGCACGCACCTTGATAAAGTTTTGAAGAAGTTCAAAATGGATTAGTCAAAGAAAGGGTTCTTGCCTGTGTTACAAGGTGTGAAGTTGAGTCAGACTCAATGCCCGACCACTGCAGAAGATAGAGAGAAAACGAAAGTCATTCCCTATGCCCCAGCCATAGGTTTTATCATGTATGCTATGTTGTGTACCAGACTGATGTGTGCCTTGCTATAAGTTTAGTAGGGAGGTACAAAAGTAATCCAGGAGTGGATCACTGGACAACGGTCAAGAACATCCTGAAGTACCTGAAAAGGACTAGGGATATGTTTCTCATTTATGGAGGTGACAAAGAGCTTGTCGTAAGTGGTTACATCGGCGCTAGCTTTCACACTGATTTGGATGATTCTAAGTCACAAACCGGATACATATTTTTATTGAATGGTGGAGCTGTCAGTTGGTGCAGTTCCAAGTAGAGCATCGTGGTAGGATCTACGTGTGAAGCGGAGTACATAGCTTCTTCGGAAGTAGCTAATGAAGGATTCTAGATGAAGGAGTTCATATCTTATCTAGGTGTAATAACTAGTGCATCGGGTCCAATGAAAAATCTTTTGTGACAATACTGGAGCAATTGCCTTGGCGAAGGAATCCAGATTTCACAAAAGACCAAACACATCAAGAGATGCTTCAACTCCATTCGAGATTTGGTCAAGGAGGGAGATATAGAGATTTGCAAAATACATACGGATCTGAATGTTGCAGACCTGTTGACTAAGACTCTTCCACGAGCAAAACATGATCAGCACCATGACTCCATGGGTGTTAGATTCATTACAATGTAATCTAGATTATTTACTCTAGTGCAAGTGGGAGACTAAAGGAAATGCCCCAGAGGCAATAATAAAGTTGTTATTTTATATTTCCTTATTCATGATAAATGTTTATTATTCATGCTAGAATTGTATTAACCGGAAACTTGATACATGTGTGAATACATAGACAAAACACCGTGTCCCTAGTATGCCTCTACTAGACTAGCTCGTTGATCAAAGATGGTTAAGTTTCCTAGACATGAGTTGTCATTTGATAAACGGGATCACATCATTAGTGGAATGATGTGATGGACAAGACCCATCCGTTATCTTAGCATAATGATCGTACAATTTTATTGCTACTGCTTTCTTCGTGTCAAATATATATTCCTCCAACTATGAGATTATGCAACTCCCGGACACCGTAGGAATACCTTGTGTCCTATCAAACATCACAACATAACTGGGTGATTATAAAGATGCTCTACAGGTATCTCCGAAGGTGTTTGTTGGGTTGGCATAGATCGAGATTAGGATTTGTCACTCCATGTATCGAAGAGGTATCTCTGGGCCCTCTCGATAATGCACATCATATGAAGACTTGCAAGCAATGTGACTAATGAGTTAGTTGCGGGATGATGCACTACGGAACGAGTAAAGAGACTTGCTGGTAATGAGATGGAATTAGGTATGAAGATACCGATGATTGAATCTCGGGTAAGTAACATACCGTTGACAAAGGGAATAACGTATGTTGACATTGCGGTTCGACCGATAAAGATCTTCGTAGAATATGTGGGAACCAATATGAGAATCTAGTTTCTGCTATTGGTTATTGACCGGGGATGTGTCTCGGTCATGTCTACATAGTTCTCGAACTCGTAGGGTCCGCAGCCTTAACGTTCGATGACGATATGTATTATATGAGTTATGTGTTTTGGTGACTGAAGGTTGTTCGGAGTCTCGGATGAGATCACAGACATGACGAGGAGTCTCGAAATGGTCGAGAGGTAAAGATTGATATATTGGAAGGTTATATTTGGACACCGAAATGGTTCTGGAATGTTTCGGGGATTTTTCGGAGTACCGAGGGGTTACTGGACCCCCCCGGAAAGTTAATGGGCCTCATGGGCCATAGGGGAGAGGAGGAGGCAAGCCACAGGAGGTGGCACACGCCCCCCATTGGAGTACGAATTGTACTAGGGGAGAGGGCACCCCCCCTTTCCTTCTCCCTCTCTCTCTCCCTTCCCCCTTTTCCCCCTCCGGAAAGGAAGGGGGTCCGAGTTAGACTGGGGGTCCTAGTAGGACTCCCCCCCTTGGGGGGGGGGGCACCCTGGCCGGCCCTTGATAACCCACAAGTATAGGGGATTAATTGTAGCCTCTTTAGATAAATAAGAGTGTCGAACCCAACGAGGAGCTAAAGGTAGAACAAATATTCCCTTAAGTTCTATCGACCATCGATACAACTCTACGCACGCTTAACGCTCGCTTTATCTAGAACAAGTATGAAACTAGAAGGACTTTGTAGGAGTTGTTGGATAGGTTTGAAAGAATATAAAGAGAACGTAAATAAAAACTAGGGGCTGTTTAGATAAAGAAGCAATAAACTAAGTATAGAGAGTGTGGAAAAGTGGTGGTAGGAGTTGCGGAATTGTCCCTAAGCAATTGAATACTTCACTAGACCGATAGCAAGTTTTATGTGGGAGAGGCATAAGCTAACATACTTTCTCTTCTTGGATCATATGCACTTATGATTGGAAGTCTAGCAAGCATCCACAACTACTAAAGATCATTAAGGTAAAACCCAACCATAGCATTAAAGTATCAAGTCCTCTTTATTCCCATAGGCCATGACCCACTTATCCGTGTTTGTGTTTCAGTCACTCATGCAATGCAGACAATAAGCAAACCATGAACATATTACAACACCCTACAGCGGGAATCCCTCACGCTTGCATGACACGGAGAGTACCATAGGACAACAACATAACCACAAGCAAATTAAACCAATCATAGCAATTCACAAATTACCGAAAGGACAACAAAAATCTACTCAGACATCATAGGATGGCAACACATCATTGGATAATAATATGAAGCATAAAGCACCATGTTCAAGTAGAGGGTACAACGGGTTGTAGGAGAGTGGACTGCTGAATATAGATGGGGGGAAGGTGATGGAGATGTTGGTGAAGATGGCGGAGGTGTTGGTGTAGATCGTGGTGATGATGATGGCCCCGACGGCGTTCCGGCGCCACCGGAAGCGAGGGGGAGAGAGCCCCCCTTCTTCTTGTTCTTCCTTGACCTTCTCCCTAGATGGGAGAAGGGTTTCCCCTCTGGTCCTTGGTCTCAATGGTGTGGGAGGGGCGAGAGCCCCTCCGAGATTGGATCTGTCTCTCTGTCTCTCTGTTTCTGCATTCTGGTATTCTGCCCTTTCACCTTTTCTTATATACCCGGAGATCCATAACTCCGATTGGACTGAAACCTTCACCATGATTTTTTTTTCCGAAAATTAGCTTTCTTGCGGCAAAAGAAGAGCAGCAATCGCCTTACGGGGTGCCCACGAGGGTCAGGGCCCCCCCTGCCCTGTGGCCCCCTCGAGCACCGTCTCGCGTTGATTCTTCTTCCCAAATATCACAAATATTCCAAAAATATTCTCCGTCCGTTTTATCCCATTTGGACTTCGTTTGATATGGGTTTTCTGCGGAACATAAAACATGCAACAAACAGGAACTGGCACTGGGCACTGGATCAATATGTTAGTCCCAAAAATAATATAAAAATTTGCCAAAGGTATATGAAAGTTGTAGAATATTGGCATGGAACAATCAAAAATTATAGATATGACGAAGACGTATCAGCATCCCCAAGCTTAATTCCTACTCGTCCTCGAGTAGGTAAATGATAAAAAAGATAATTTTTGATGTGGAATGCTACCTAGCATAATCTTGATCATATATCTAATCATGGCATGAATATTAAGACACGAGTGATTCAAAGCAATAGTCTATCATTTGACATTAACACAATAATACTTCAAGCATGCTAACCGAGCAATTATGTCTTATCAAAATAACATAGCCAAAGAAAGCTTATCCCTACAAAATCATATAGTGTGGCTATGCTTCATTTTCGTCACACAAAATGCTCCCATCATGCACAATCCCAATGACAAGCCGAGCAATTGGTTCATCCTTTTTAACGCGCTTCAACTTTTTCAACCCTCACGCAATACATGAGCGCAAGCCATGGATATAGCACTATAGGTGGAATAGAATATGATGGTGGGGGTTTATGTGGAGAAGACAAAAAGGGAGAAAGTCTCACATCGACGCGGCTAATCAAGGGGCTATGGAGATGCCCATCAATTGATGTCAATGTGAGGAGTAGAGATTGCCATGCAATGGATGCACTAAGAGCTATAAGTGTATGAAAGCTCAAACTGGAACTAAGTGGGTGTGTGATACGTCTCCAACGTATCTATAATTTTTGATTGTTCCATGCTATTATATTACCCGTTTTGGATGTATATGGGTTTTACTTTACACTTTTGTATCATTTTTGGGACTAACCTACTAACCGGAGGCCCAGCCCGAATTGCTGTTTTTTTGCCTATTTCAGTGTTTCGAAGAAAAGGAATATCAAACGGAGTCCAAACGGAATGAAACCTTCGGGAGCGATCTTTTTGGAACAAACGTGATCCAGGGGACTTGGAGTGGACGTCAAGCAACAGAGGAGGCAGCCACGAGGGTGCCCGGCGCGCCCCCTATAGGTGGGCGCGCCGGGCACCCTCGTGGCTGCCTCCTCTGTTGCTTGACGTCGGCGCGCCCCCACCCTCGTGGGCCCCTCGAGTGTCCACCGACCTACTTCTTCCTCCTATATATACCCATGTACCCTGAAACCATCTAGGAGCACCTTTGGGTCCATAGTTATTAGCTAGATGGATTCTTCTCTCTCTTTGAATGTCAATACAAAGTTCTCCTCGATCTTCTTGGAGATCTATTCGATGTAACTCTTTTTGCGGTGTGTTTGTCGATATCCGATGAATTGTGGGTTTATGATCAAGTTTATCTATGAGAAATATTTGAATATCCTCTGAATTCTTTTATGTGTGATAAAGTTATCTTTGCAAGTCTCTTCGAATTATCAGTTTGGTTTGGCCTACTAGATTGATCTTACTTGCAATGGGAGAAGTGCTTAGCTTTGGGTTCAATCTTGCGGTGTCCTTTCCCAGTGACAACAGGGGCAACAAGGCACGTATTGTATAGTTTCCATCGAGGATAAAAAGATAGGGTTTATATCATATTGCATGAGTTTATCCCTCTACATCATGTCATTTTTCTTAATGTGTTACTCTATTATTTATGAACTTAATACTCTAGATGCATGCTGGATAGCGGTCGATGTGTGGAGTAATAGTAGTAGATGCAGGCAGGAGTCGGTCTACTTGTCACGGACGTGATGCCTATATACATGATCATGCCTAGATAATCTGATAATTATTCACTTTTCAATCAATTGCTCGGCAGTAATTTGTTCACCCACCGTAATATTTTATGCTATCTTGAAAGAAGCCACTGGTGAAACCTATGGCCCCCGGGTCTATATTTTATCATATAAGCTTTCAATCTACTTTTATTTGCATCTTTACTTTTCCTATCTATATCATAAAAATACCAAAAATATTTATCTTATCATATTATCTCTATCAGATCTTACTTTCACAAGTGGCCGTGAAGGGATTGATAACCCCTTTATTGCGTTGGTTGCGAGGTTCTTGTTTGTTTGTGTAGGTGCATGGGACTTTTGAGGAGCCTCCTACTGGATTGATACCTTGGTTCTCAAAAACTGAGGGAAATACTTATGCTACTTTGCTGCATCACCCTTTCCTCTTCAAGGAAAACCAACGCAAGCTCAAGACGTAGCAAGAAGGATTTCTGGCGCCATTGCCGGGGAGGTCTTCGCTCAATTCAAGACATACCAAGTACCCATCACAAACTCATCTCCCTCGCATTACATTATTTGTCATTTGCCTCTCGTTTTCCTCTCCCCCACTTCACCCTTGCCATTTTATTCGCCCTCTCTTTCCCAATCTCCTCTCTCTTTCGCTTGCCTTTTTGTTTGCTTGTGTGTTGGATTGCTTGTCGCTATGGCGCAAGATAATACCAAATTGTGTGACTTCTCCAATACCAATAATAATGATTTCCTTAGTACTCCGATTGCTCCTCTTAATGATGTTGAGTCTTGTGAAATCAATGCTGCTTTGCTGAATCTTGTTATGAAAGATCAATTATCCGGCCTTCCTAGTGAAGATGCCGCTACCCATCTAAACAACTTTGTTGATTTGTGTGAGATGCAAAAGAAGAAAGATACGGATAATGATATTGTTAGATTGAAGTAATTTCCGTTTTCACTTAGAGATCATGCTAAAGTTTGGTTTTTGTCTTTGCCTAAGAATAGTATTGATTCACGGAACAAGTGCAAAGATGCTTTTATCTCTAAGTATTTTCCTCCTGCTAAGATCATCTCTCTTAGGAATGATATTATGAATTTTAAACAACTTGATCATGAGCATGTTGCCCAATCTTGGGAAAGAATGAAATTGATGATTCGCAATTGCCCTACTCATGGTTTGAATTTATGGATGATCATACAAAATTTTTATGCCGGATTGAATTTTGCTTCTAGAAATCTTTTAGATTCGGCCGCGGGAGGCACTTTTATGGAAATCACCTTAGGAGAAGCTACCAAACTCCTTGATAACATTATGGCTAATTATTCTCAATGGCACACTGAAAGATCTACTAGTAAGAAAGTGCATGCTATAGAAGAAATTAATGTTTTGAGTGGAAAGATGGATGAACTTATGAAATTGTTTGCTACTAAGAGTGCTCCTATTGATCCCAATGATATGCCTTTGTCTACTTTGATTGAGGATAATTATGAATCTATGGATGTGAATTTTGTTGGTAGGAATAATTTTGGTAACAATGCTTATCGAGGAAACTTTAATCCTAGACCGTTCCCTAGTAATTCCTCTAATAATTATGGAAATTCCTACAATAATTCTTATGAAAATTTTAATAAGATGCCCTCTAATTTTTAGAATAGTGTTAAAGAATTTATGATCTCTCAAAAGAATTTTAATGCCTTGCTTGAAGAAAAATTGCTTAAACTTGATGATTTGGCTAGGAACATTGATAGACTTTCGCTTGATGTTGATTCTTTGAAACTTAGATCTACTCCTCCTAAGCATGATATCAATGAGTCTCTCAAAGCTATGAGAATTTCCATTGATGAGTGCAAAGAAAGAACCGCTAGATTGCGTGCTAAGAAAGATTGCTTTGTAAAAGCGTGTTCTTCTAGTTTCCATGAAAATAATGATGAACATATAAAAGTTATTGATGTGTCCCCTATTAAATCCTTGTTTTGCAATATGAATCTTAATAATGATGGGACTAAAGATGAGTCAACTTTAGTTAAAAGGCGTCCCAATGATTCGGAGTTTTTAGATCTTGATGCTAAATTTGGTAAAAGTGGGATTGGAGAGATAAAGACTTTAAATAGCATTGAACCCACTATCTTGGATTTCAAGAAATTTAATTATGATAATTGTTCTTTAGCAGATTGTATTTCCTTGTTGCAATCCGTGTTGAATTCTCCTCATTCTTATAGTCAAAATAAAGCTTTTACCAAACATATTGTTGATGCCTTGATGCAATCTTATGATGAAAAACTTAATTTGGAAGTTTCTATACCTAGAAAACTTTATGATGAGTGGGAACCTACTATAAATATTAAAATTAAAGATCTTGAGTGTTATGCTTTGTGTGATTTGGGTGCTAGTATTTCCACGATTCCGAAAACTTTATGTGATATTCTAGGTTTCCATGATCTTGATGATTGCTCTTTAAAATTGCACCTTGCGGATTCCACCATTAAGAAACCTATGGGAAGGATCAATGATGTTCTTATTGTTGCAAATAGGAATTATGTGCCCGTAGATTTTATCGTTCTTGATATAGATTGCAATCTTTCATGTCCTATTATTCTTGGTAGATCTTTCCGTAGAACGATTGGTGCAATTATTGATATGAAGGTAGGGAATATTAGATTCATATTTCCATTAAGGAAAGGCATGGAACACTTTCCAAGAAAGGAAGTTAAATTACCTTATGAATCTATCTTGCGAGCTACTTGTGAATTGAGTGCCAAAGATGACACTACTTAGATCTATCCTCGCTTTTATGCCTAGCTTGGGGCGTTAAACAATAGCGCAAGTTGGGAGGCAACCCAATTTTATTTTTGTTTTTTGTTTTTGCTTATGTTTAGTAATAAAAAATTTCATCTAGCTTCTGTTTAGATGTGTTTTCATGTTTTAATTAGTGTTTGTGCCAACTAGAACCTATAGGATAACCGACGGTGATAGTTAATTTGTTTCTGCTGAAAAACAGAAACTTTGCACGCACAAAAATAATTTTAGTAATTCACAGAAATGTGCTTTTGCGTTAATTATTTTTGCTGTCGACCAATAGATAAATTTCCCAGGACTTCCTATTGTGGTAGGAGTTTTAGAGTTCCAGAAGTATTCGAGAGTTACAGATTGCTACAGACTGTTCTATTTTTGACAGATTCTGGTTTTCGTGTGTTGTTTGCTTATTTTGATGCATCTATGGCTAGTATGTAGGGGTATGAACCACAGAGAAGTTGGAATACAGTAGGTTTAACACCAATATAAATAAAGAATGAGTTCATTACAGTACCTTATGTGGTGGTTTTTCTTTCTTGCACTAACGGAGCTTATGAGATTTCCTGTCGAGTTTTGTGTTGTGAAGTTTTCAAGTTTTGGGTAAAGATTTGATGGATTACGAAATAAGGAGTGACAAGAGCCTAAGCTTGGGGATGCCCATGGCACCCCAAGGTATTCAAGGATAACGAAAAGCCTAAGCTTGGGGATGCCCCGGAAGGCATCCCCTCTTTCGTCTTCGTCTATCGGTAACTTTACTTGGAGCTATATTTTTATTCGCAACATGATATGTGTTTTGCTTGGAACGTCTTGTATGATGTCAATCTTTGCTCATTAGTTTACCACAATCATCCTTGCAGTACACACCTTTTGGTCGAAACCCACTTGTTCGGAATTTATTAGAATACTCTATGTGCTTCACTTATATCTTTTGAGCTAGATAGTTTTTGCTCTAGTGCTTCACTTATACTTTTTAGAGCACAATGGTGGCTTGATTTTGTAGAAATTGTTGATCTCTCATGCTTCACTTATATTATTTTGAGAGTCTTTTAGAACAGCATGGTATTTGCTGTGGTTATAAAATTGGTCCTAGAATGATGGGCATCCAAGTTGGGTATAATAAAAACTATCATAGGAAGTGAATTGGATGCTATGATCAATTTGATACTTGATAATTGTTTTGAGATATGGAGGTGGTGATATTAGAGTCATGCTAGTTGGGTGATTATGAATTTAAAGAATGCTTGTGTGAAGTTGGCAAGTCCCATAGCATGCACGTATGGTAAAAGTTGTGTAACAGATTTGAAACATGAGGTGTTCTTAGATTGTCATCCTTATGAGTGGCGGTCGGGGACGAGCGATGTTATTTTCCTACCAAACTATCCCCCTAGGAGCATGCGCGTAGTGCTTGGTTTTTGATGACTTGTAGATTTTTGCAATAAGTATATGAGTTCTTTATGACTAATGTTGAATCCATGGATCATACGCACTCTCACCCTTCCATCATTGCTAGCCTCTTCGGTACCGTGCATTGCCCTTTCTCACATTGAGAGTTGGTGCAAACTTCGCCGGTGCATCCAAACCCCGTGATACGATACGCTCTACCACACATAAACCTCCTTATATCTTCCTAAAACAGCCACCATACCTACCTATTATGGCATTTCCATAGCCATTCCGAGATATATTGCCATGCAACTTTCCACCGTTCTGTTCATCATCATGACACGCATCATCATTGTCATATTGCCTTCCATGATCATGTAGTTGACATCATATTTGTGGCAAAGCCACCATGCATAATTTTTCATACATGTCACTCTTGATTCATTACCCATCCCGGTACACCGTCGGAGGCATTCATATAGTGTCATATCTTGTTCTAGTTTTGAGTTGTAACTCATGAGTTGTAAATAAATAGAAGTGTGATGATCATCATTATTAGAGCATTGTCCCCAAATAAAAAAGAGAAAGGCCAAAAAAGGCCCCAAAAATAAAAAATAAAAAGGGGGCAATGTTACTATCCGTTTCCACACTTGTGCTTCAAAGTAGCACCATGTTCTTCATATAGAGAGTCTCATATGTTGTCACTTTCATATACTAGTGGGAATTTTTCATTATAGAACTTGGCTTGTATATTCCTACGATGGGCTTCCTCAAAATTCCCTAGGTCTTCGTGAGCAAGCAGGTTGGATGCACACCCACTTAGTTTCTTTTGAGCTTTCATACATTTTTAGCTCTAGTGCATCCGTTGCATGGCAATCCCTACTCCTCATGTTGACATCAATTGATGGGAATCTCCATAGCCCGTTGATTATCCTCGTCAATATGAGACTTTCTCCTTTTTTGTCTTCTCCACACAACCTCCATCATCATATTCTATTCCACCCATAGTGCTATATCCATGGCTCACGCTCATGTATTGCATGAAAGTTGAAAAAAGTTTGAGATTACTAAAGTATGAAACAATTGCTTGGCTTGTCATCGCGGGTGTGCAAGATGAGAGCATTTTTGTGTGACGAAAATGAAACATAGCCTAACTATATGATTTTATAGGGATGAACTTTCTTTAGCCATGTTATTTTGAGAAGACATGATTGCTTTGATTAGTATGCTTGAAGTATTACTATTTCTTATGTCAATATGAACTTTTATTTTGAATCATTTGGATCTGAACATTCATGCCACAATAAAGAAAATTACATTGAGAATTATGCTAGGTAGCATTCCACATCAAAAATTCTGTTTTTATCATTTACCTACTTGAGGACGAGCATGAATTAAGCTTGGGGATGATTGATACGTCTCCAACGTATCTATAATTTTTGATTGTTCCATGCTATTATATTACCCATTTTGGATGTTTATGGGCTTTACTTTACACTTTTATATCATTTTTGGGACTAACCTACTAACCGGAGGCCCAACCCGAATTGCTGTTTTTTTTGCCTATTTCAGTGTTTTGAAGAAAAGGAATATCAAACAGAGTTCAAACGGAATGAAACCTACGGGAGCGATCTTTTTGGAACAAACGTGATCCATGGGACCTGGAGTGGACGTCAAGCAACATAGGAAGCGGCCACGAGGGTGCCCGGCGTGCTCCCTATAGGTGGGCGCACCCCCCACCCTCATGGGCCCCTCGAGCGTCCACCGACCTACTTCTTCCTCCTATATATACCCATGTACCCTGAAACCATCGAGGAGCACCACGAAAAACTATTTCCACTGTCGTAACCTTCTGTATCCGTGAGACCCCATCTTGGAGCCTTCGCCGGCGCTCCGCCAGAGGGGGAATCGACCATGGAGGGCCTCTACATCATCTCCAAGGCCCTTCTGATGAGTTGTGAGTAGTTTACCACAGACCTTTGTGTCCATAGTTATTAGCTAGATGGCTTCTTCTCTCTCTTTGAATCTCAATACAAAGTTCCCCTCGATCTTCTTGGAGATCTATTCGATGTAACTCTTTTTGCGGTGTGTTTGTCGAGATCCGATGAATTGTGGGTTTATGATCAAGTTTATCTATGAGAAATATTTGAATATCCTCTAAATTCTTTTATGTGTGGTTAAGTTATCTTTGCAAGGCTCTTTGAATTATCAGTTTGGTTTGGCCTACTAGATCGATCTTTCTTGCAATGGGAGAAGTGCTTAGCTTTGGGTTCAATCTTGCGGTGTCCTTTCCCAGTGACAGCAGGGGCAGCAAGGCATGTATTGTATTCTTGCCATCGAGGATAAAAAGATGGGGTTTATATCATATTGCATGAGTTTATCCCTCTACATCATGTCATCTTTCTTAATGCGTTACTCTGTTCTTTATGAACTTAATACTCTAGATGCATGCTGGATAGCGGTCGATGTGTGGAGTCATAGTAGTAGATGCAGGCAGGAGTCGGTCTACTTGTCACGGACGTGATGCCTATATAGATGATCATGCCTAGATAATCTCATAATTATTCGCTTTTCTATCAATTGCTCGGCAGTAATTTGTTCACCCACCGTAATATTTATGCTATCTTGAGAGAAGCCACTAGTGAAACCTATGGCCCCGGGCCTATCTTTTATCATATAAGCTTTCGATCTACTTTTATTTGCATCTTTACTTTTCCTATCTATATCATAAAAATACCAAAAATATTTATCTTATCATATTATCTCTATCAGATCTCACTTTCACAAGTGGCCGTGAAGGGATTGACAACCCCTTTATTGCGTTGGTTGCGAGGTTCTTGTTTGTTTGTGTAGGTGCGTGGGACTTTTGAGGAGCCTCCTACTGGATTGACACCTTGGTTCTCAAAAACTGAGGGAAATACTTATGCTACTTTGCCGCATCACCCTTTCCTCTTCAAGGAAAACCAATGCAAGCTGAAGATGTAGCAAGAAGGATTTCTGGCGCCGTTGCCGGGGAGGTCTTCGCTCAATTCAAGACATACCAAGTACCCATCACAAACTCATCTCCCTCGCATTACATTATTTGTCATTTGCCTCTCGTTTTCCTCTCCCCCACTTCACCCTTGCCATTTTATTCGCCCTCTCTTTCCCAATCTCCTCTCTCTTTCGCTTGCCTTTTTGTTTGCTTGTGTGTTGGATTGCTTGTTGCTATGGCGGAAGATAATACCAAATTGTGTGACTTTTCCAATACCAATAATAATGATTTCCTTAGTACTCCGATTGCTCCTCTTAATGATGTTGAGTCTTGTGAAATCAATGCTACTTTGCTGAATCTTGTTATGAAAGATCAATTCTCCGGCCTTCCTAGTGAAGATGCCGCTACCCATCTAAACAACTTTGTTGATTTGTGTGAGATGCAAAAGAAGAAAGATACGGATAATATTGTTAGATTGAAGTTATTTCCGTTTTCATTTAGATATCGTGCTAAAGTTTGATTTTCGTCTTTTCCTAAGAATAGTATTGATTCATGGAACAAGTGCAAAGATGCTTTTATCTCTAAGTATTTTCCTCCCGCTAAGATCATCTCTCTTAGGAACGATATTATGAATTTTAAACAACTTGATCATGAGCATGTTTTCCAATCTTGGGAAAGAATGAAATTGATGATTCGCAATTGCCCTACTCATGGTTTGAATTTATGGATGATCATACAAATTTTTTATGCCGGATTGAATTTTGCTTCTAGAAATCTTTTAGATTCGGCCGCGGGAGGCACTTTTGTGGAAATCACCTTAGGAGAAGATACCTAACTCCTTGATAACATTATGGCTAATTATTCTCAATGGCACACCGAAAGATCTACTAGTAAGTAAGTGCATGCTATAGAAGAAATTAATGTTTTGGGTGGATGGATGGACTAATGAAATTGTTTGCTACTAACAGTGCTCCTATTGATCCCAATGATATGCCTTTGTCTACTTTTATTGAGAATAATAATGAATCTATGGATGAATTTTGTTGGTAGGAATAATTTTGGTAACAATGCTTATCGAGGAAACTTTAATCTTGGACCGTTCCCTAGTAATTCCTCTAATAACTACGGAAATTCCTACAATAATTCTTATGGAAATTTTAATAAGATGCCCTCTGATTTCAAGAATAGTGTTAAAGAATTTATGATCTCTCAAAAGAATTTTATTGCCTTGCTTGAAGAAAAATTGCTTAAAGTTCATGATTTGGCTAGGAACGTTGATAGACTTTCGCTTGATGTTGATTCTTTGAAACTTAGATCAACTCCTCCTAAGCATGATATCAATGAGTCTCTCAAAGGTATGAGAATTTCCATTGATGAGTGCAAATAAAGAACCACTAGATTGCGTGCTAAGAAAGATTGCTTTGTAAAAGCGTGTTCTTCTAGTTTCCATGAAAATAATGATGAAGATCTAAAAGTTATTGATGTGTCCCCTATTAAATCCTTGTTTTGCAATATGAATCTTAATAATGATGGGACTAAAAATGAGTCAACTTTAGATAAAAGGCGTCCAATGATTCGGAGTTTTTAGATCTTGATGCTAAATTTGGTAAAAGTGGGATTAGAGAGGTAAAGACTTTAAATAGCATTGAACCCACTATCTCGGATTTCAAGGAATTTAATTATCATAATTGTTCTTTAGTAGATTGTATTTCCTTGTTGCAATCCGTGTTGAATTCTCCTCATTCTTATAGTCAAAATAAAGCTTTTACCAAACATATTGTTGATGCCTTGATGCAATCTTATGATGAAAAACTAAATTTTGAAGTTTCTATACCTAGAAAACTTTATGATGAGTGGGAACTTACTATAAAGATTAAAATTAAAGATCATGAGTGTTATGCTTTGTGTGATTTGGGTGCTAGTGTTTCCACGATTCCGAAAACTTTATGTGATATTCTAGGTTTCCATGATCTTGATGATTGCTCTTTAAAATTGCACCTTGCGGATTCCACCATTAAGAAACCTATGGGAGGATCAATGTTGTTCTTATTGTTGCAAATTGGAATTATGTGTCCGTAGATTTTATCGTTCTTGATATAGATTGCAATCTTTCATGTCCTATTATTCTTGGTAGACCTTTCCTTAGAACGATTGGTGCAATTATTGATACGAAGGAAGGGAATATTAGATTCCAATTTCTATTAAAGAAAGGAATGGAACACTTTCCAAGAAAGAAAGTTAAATTACCTTATGAATCTATCATGCGAGCTACTTATGAATTGAGTGCCAAAGATGGCACTACTTAGATCTATCCTCGCTTTTATGCCTAGCTTGGGGCGTTAAACAATAGCGCTAGTTGGGAGGCAACCCAATTTTTTTTTTGTTGCTTCTGTTTAGTAATAAATTTTTCATCTAGCTTCTGTTTATATGTGTTTTCATGTTTTAATTAGTGTTTGTGCCAAGTAGAACCTATAGGATAACCTACGGTGATAGTTAATTTGTTTCTGCTGAAAAATAGAAACTTTGCACGCACAAAAATAATTTTAGTAATTCATAGAAATGTGCTTTTGCGTTGATTATTTTTGCTGTCGATCAATAGACAAATTTCCCAGGACTTCCTATTGTGGTAGGAGTTTTAGAGTTCCAGAAGTATTCGAGAGTTACAGATTGCTACAGACTGTTCTATTTTGACAAATTTTGTTTTTCGTGTGTTGTTTGCTTATTTTGATGCATCTATGGCTAGTATGCAGGGGTATGAACCATAGAGAAGTTGGAATATAGTAGATTTAACACCAATATAAATAAATAATGAGTTCATTACAGTACCTTATGTGGTGGTTTTTCTTTCTTGCACTAACGGAGCTTATGAGATTTCCGGTTGAGTTTTGTGTTGTGAAGTTTTCAAGTTTTGGGTAAAGATTTGATGGATTATGGAATAAGGAGTGGCAAGAGCCTAAGATTGGGGATGCCCATGGCACCCCAAGATATTCAAGGATAACCAAAAGCCTAAGCTTGGGGATGCCCCGGAAGGCATCCCCTCTTTCGTCTTCGTCTATCGGTAACTTTACTTGGAGCTATATTTTTACTCGCCACATGATATGTGTTTTCCTTGGAGCGTCTTGTTTGATATTAGTCTTTGCTTTTTAGTTTACCACAATCATCCTTGCAGTACACACCTTTTGGTCGAAACCCACTTGTTCGGAATTTATTAGAATACTCTATGTGCTTCACTTATATCTTTTGAGCTAGATAGTTTTTGCTCTAGTGCTTCACTTATACTTTTTAGAGCACAATGGTGGCTTGATTTTGTAGAAATTGTTGATCTCTCATGCTTCACTTATATTATTTTGAGAGTCTTTTAGAACAGCATGGTATTTGCTGTGGTTATAAAATTGGTCCTAGAATGATGGGCATCCAAGTTGGGTATAATAAAAACTATCATAGGAAGTGAATTGGATGCTATGATCAATTTGATACTTGATAATTGTTTTGAGATATGGAGGTGGTGATATTAGAGTCATGCTAGTTGGGTGATTATGAATTTAAAGAATGCTTGTGTTGAAGTTGGCAAGTCCCGTAGCATGCACGTATGTTAAAAGTTGTGTAACAAATTTGAAACATGAGGTGTTCTTAGATTGTCATCCTTATGAGTGGCGGTCGGGGACGAGCGATGGTCTTTTCCTACCAATCTATCCCCCTAGGAGCATGCACGTAGTGCTTGGTTTTTGATGACTTGTAGATTTTTGCAATAAGTATATGAGTTCTTTATGACTATTGTTGAGTCCATGGATCATACGCACTCTCACCCTTCCATCATTGCTAGCCTCTTCGGTACCGTGCATTGCCCTTTCTCACCTTGAGAGTTGGTGATAACTTCGCCGGTGCATCCAAACCCCATGATACGATATGCTCTATCACACATAAACCTCCTGACATCTTCTTGAAAACAGCAACCATACCTACCTATTATGGCAATATATCTCGGAATGGTTATGGAAATGACATTATAGGTAGGTATCGTGGCTGTTTTGAGGAAGATATAAGGAGGCTTATGTGTGATAAATCGTATCATATCACGGGGTTTGGATGCACTGGCGAAGTTTGCACCAACTGTCGAGGTGAGAAAGGGCAATGCACGGTACCGAAGAGGCTAGCAATGATGGAAGGGTGAGAGTGCGTATAATCCATGGACTCACATTAGTCATAAAGAACTCATATACTTATTGCAAAAGTTTATTAGCCCTCGAAGCAAAGTACTACTACGCATGCCCCTAGGGGGATAGATTGGTAGGAAAAGACCATCGCTCATGCCCGACCGCCACTCATAAGGAAGACAATCAAAGAAACACCCCATGCTTCAAATTTGTCACACAACGGTTACCATATGTGCATGCTACGGGACTTGCATACCTCAACAAGTATTTTCTCAATTTCACAATTACTCAACTAGCATGACTCTAATATCACCACCTTTATATCGCAAAACTATTGCAAGGAATCAAACATATCATATTCAGTGATCTACAAGTTTTATGTAGGATTTTATGGCTAACCATGTGAATGACTAATTCCTGTCATCTCTCTAAATATATATAAGTGAAGCAAGAGAGTTTAATTCTTTCTTCAAAAGATATGCCCACGCTCTAACAAATATAAGTGAAGCAAAAGAGCATTCTACAAATGGTGGTTTTCTATGTGAAGAGAAACAGGCAATCCAAACTTCAAATGATATAAGTGAAGCACATGAAGCATTCTATAAAGCCATAGTCAAAAGATTTAAGTGAAGTGCAATGAGCATTCTATAAATCAGCCAAGGACTATGTCATACCAGCATGGTGTGTAAAAGAAAAGTGAAAACTAAATTCAAAAGACGCTCCAAGATTTGCACATATCGCATGAACGAAATGAAACCGAAAACATACCGATACTTGTTGAAGAAAGAGGGGATGCCTTCTGGGGCATCCCCAAGCTTAGATGCTTGAGGTATACTTGAATATTTACTTGGGTGCCTTGGGCATCCCAAAGCTTGAGCTCTTGCCTCTCTTCCTTTTGCTCATATCGAGACCTCCTCGATCTTCGAACACTTCATCCACACAAAACTTCAACAGTAAACTCGGTAAGATCCGTTAGTATAATAAAGCAAATCACTACTCTAAGTACTGTTGAAAACCAATTCATATTTTGTTTTTGCATTGTAGCTACTATAATATAACTTTTCCATGGCTTAATCCACTGATAGAAATTGATAGTTTCATCAAAACAAGCAAACTGTGCATCAAAAACAGAATCTGTCTTAAACAGGACAGTCTGTAGCAATCTGAACATTCACCATACTTCTGTAACCCAAAAAATTCTGCCAAAATTAGGAAAAATAAAGAATTTTATAGAAAGACAGTGCAAAAAGTTTCAGAACCGTTTGACGTTCCAGTAAAAAAATGTAAAATCACGCACTACAGCCAAAGTTTTTTGTCCTGCACCGCACAAACCAACAAGCATTGTAAACATCCTAAAGGCAAACCTTAGCACATTATTTTTATAATACAATAGAATTGTACAAGGGGATAATTATTTTTGATGAAAAGTTTCTGTAATTAAGATTCACAAAGTTTCCATGAACAAAGTTCAAGGAGCTCCCCTAGTTCAACAATGCTTGTTTTTCTCACTTTCACTTTCCTTTTTGAAAAGTTTTGGGTTCCCCTCTTTTTTAAAACTTTATAAAAGCACCCAACAGAAATAAAGGACTCTCTAAAACTTCCGGGTTGTCTCCCTGGCAGCGCTTTCTTTAAAGCCATTAAGCTAGGCATATAGTGCTCAAGTAATGGATCCACCCAGATCCCAAGGTATATCAAAGCCAATTTTAATTAACAATGATTTGTAATTTAGTAGTGAGAACAAAGTAACATATATCAAGCAATGACGAAGTCTAACTCTCTTCCTATGCATCGGCATGTCATAAAAGAACAATTCATGCACACAAAGTAAAGGCCAATGCATAGTACAAATATTTTCTTGCAATTTTATCATATTGGAAACATGGAGAGGCGGAGATGTAGTTCCTATCTCATAATAATTGCAAGTAGGAGCAGCAAGCACATGCATATTATATTCATCAAAATCATCATGTGTAGTAGTAAAACGCAACCCATCAATATAATCCTTAATAAGCACAAACTTCTCTGATATAGTGTAGTTTGGAGAATTCAAAAAGATAATAGGACTATCATGCATGGGTGCAATAGCAACAATTTCATGTGTAACATAAGGAACTAAAGCAAGTTCATCTCCATAAGCATCATTCATATTGGCATCATGGACACAAGCATAGCAAGCATCATCAAAAAGGGGTATTTCAAGAGAATCAACGGGATCATAACAATCATCATAGCAATCATCCTTCGGTAAGTACGAAGGGAAATTAAACAATGTATGAGTTGAAGAGTTACTCTCATTAGAAGGTGGGCACGGGTAGCTAATCCGCTCTTCCTCCTTTTGTTTTTCGCTCTCCTCCTCATCTTTTTCATCCAATGATCTCACAGTTTCATCAATTCCTTCTTCCATAGACTCCTGCAAAATATTAGTCTCTTCTTGGACAGCGGAGGAGTCCTCAATATATGGTTTAATATAAGGATTAGAAGCATAATTATCATAGCAATATTTAAGTATGGCCAAATTTTCAGATTTCTAAAGAGTAGCATCATACTTTTCAATCAAAGAAGCAATTTCATAAGCAACAAATTCTTCAATTTGTTGAACATCATAGTAATTATAAACACCGTTAGCATACGAAGATACTATTCCATTATCACTAAACTCACATTGGTAGGGAAGGTGTTTCTTAGGGTTTTCAGAACAACAAGTAACATCATATATTTCACATAAATTCCAAGCATAGCATTGCAATCGATGAATTTGATCCAGTAAAAGTTTCCCTTTTTCAGATATGCGGTGTCGCACATAACAAGCATGCTCATATAAAGATTTGCACTCAACTAAGCTAGTTGGGCTTCAGCACGAGCACAAAGGGATCGAAGATGATCCAAGTAAAAAGCTTCAGGAGTGTGATAGATTTTGAGCGGTTCTTCAACCATTGGTGTAGTAGGTACAACTAATTTTTTTTGGTATTTTGCGTTTCCTACCCATAACTAAAGATAGAAAACAAAACCACAAAATAAAACTACTTAGTGATAAAGCAAACAAGAACACCCCAGATTATTCACCCTACACTATGACTCCCCGGCAACGGCGCCAGAAAAAGGTCATGATAACCCACAAGTATAGGGGATCAATTGTAGCCTCTTTCGATAAATAAGAGTGTAGAACCCAACGAGGAGCTAAAGGTAGAACAAATATTCCCTTAAGTTCTATCGACCATCGATACAACTCTACGCACGCTTAATGTTCGCTTTACCTAAAACAAGTATGAAACTAGAAGGATTTTGTAGGAGTTGTTGGATAGGTTTGCAAGAATATAAAGAACACGTAAATAAAAACTAGGGGCTGTTTAGATAAAGAAGAAATAAAGTTAGTATAGCGAGTGTGGAAAAGTGGTGGTAGGAGTTGCGGAATTGTCCCTAAGCAATTGACGACTTTACTACACCGATAGCAAGTTTTATGTGGGAGAGACATAAGCTAACATACTTTCTCTTCTTGGATCATATGCACTTATGATTGGAACTCTAGCAAGCATCCGCAACTACTAAAGATCATTAAGGTAAAACCCAACCATAGCATTAAAGTATCAATTCCTCTTTATTCCCATATGCCATGACCCACTTATCCGTGTTTGTGTTTCAGTCACTCACGCAACGCGGACAATAAGCAAACCATGAACATATCGCAACACCCTCCAGCAGGAATCCCTCACGCTTGTGCGACACGGAGAGCACCATAGGACAGCAACATAACCGCAAGCAAATTAAACCAATCATAGCAATTCACCAATTACCGGAACGACAACGAAAATCTACTCAGACATCATAGGATGGCAACACATCATTGGATAATAATATGAAGCATAAAGCACCATGTTCAAGTAGACAGAACAGCGGGTTGCAGGAGAGTGGACCGCTGAATATGGATGGGGGGAAGGTGATGAGGATGTTGGTGAAGATGGCGGAGGTGTTGGTGTAGATCGCGGTGATGATGATGGCCCCGGCGGCGTTCCGGCGCCACCGGAAGCGAGGGGGAGAGAGAGCCCCCCTTCTTCTTCTTCTTCCTTGACCTTCTCCCTAGATGGGAGAAGCGTTTCCCCTCTAGTCCTTGGTCTCCATGGCGTGGAGGGGCGAGAGCCCCTCCGAGATTGGACCTGTCTCTCTGTCTCTCTCTGTTTCTGCGTTCTGGTATTCTGCCCTTTCACCATTTCTTATATATCCGGAGATCCGTAACTCCGATTGGACTGAAACCTTCGCCACAATTTGTTCCCGAAAATTAGCTTTCTTGTGGCAAAAGAAGAGCAGCAACTGCCTTACGGGGTGCCGACGAGGGTCAGGGGCGCGCCCCCTGCCTCATGGCACCCTCGGGCACTGTCTCGCGTTGATTCTTCTTCCCAAATATCACAAATATTCCAAAAATATTCTCCGTCCGTTTTTATCCCGTTTGGACTCTGTTTGATATGGGTTTTCTGCGAAACATAAAACATGCAACAAACAGGAACTGGCACTAGGCACTGGACCAATATGTTAGTCCCAAAAATAATATAAAATGTTGCCGAAAGTATATGAAAGTTGTAGAATATTGGCATGCAACAATCAAAAATTATAGATACGACGGAGACGTATCAGCCCTCTCCCCTCTCCTCCTTTATATACAGGGGCAAGTGGCACCTCAAGACACATCAATTGTTTCTTAGACATGTGCGGTGCCCCCCTCTATCGTTTACTCCTCCGGTCATATTGTCGTAGTGCTTAGGCGAAGCCCTGCGCGGATCACATCACCATCACTGTCACCACACCGTCATGCTGACGGAACTCATTGATTCCTTCGTACCTCTACTAGATCAAGAGTTTGAGGGACGTCATCGAGCTGAACGTGTGCAGAACTCGGAGGTGACGTACGTTCGGTACTTGATCGGTTGATTCGAGAAGATGTTCGACTACATCAACCGCGTTAAGTTAACGCTTCCGCTTTCGGTCTACGAGGGTACGTGGACACACTCTCCCCTTCTCGTTGCTATGCATCTCAGATCTTGCGTGAGCGAAGGAATTTTTTTGAAATTGGATGCTACGTTTCCCAATGCTTCCACCACAAGGCCACAAGCTAAAAGGCAAGGACAAGCTTCAAGAGGAGATTGATGCATTTGAAGCAGCTCCAAAGGCCTTGGTCAAGTGGGTTCCCAAGACTACTTCAAGTTATACTTCATAAAGTACATCTACAACCCCAAGGATTCCCATCAAGATGATGTGGTTCCGAAGAAGAAGAACTAGAGAGTTCTTGAGGGTGACTCCGCCAACATACTTCACTCATATTCATATTGGCAAGGACAAGTGCAATCCACTTCCACATCTTGCACTAGTTCAAGGAGTCACAAACCCTCTTGTTAGTAAGTCAAGGGACAAGGTAACCTAATGCTTCCATGGACATCATCATGTGTGTACTTCACTCTATGTCTATGGTTATCCTTGTTTGTTCCTTGTGGGACTAACCCATGTATCCAATGGATTGATCCAAATGATCTACATCAACATTGAGCATCCACATCTTCAACATCTACATGAAGTTATCATCGACAAAACCCAAGGTTAGTTCATCCCTCTAAAAGGGGATATCACATCTAGGGGGAGTTTTACTCTAAGAATTGAGCTAAAGCAACTCTAATGGTGTGAACACAACAATGCTTTATGTAAAAGTGGTAACCCCACTTGTGCTTAGACGATGAGTATGACCAATGATCAAATGTTCTCATTTGAATCCTAAGTCAATATAATGATATATAGATGACCTAGTCATCGCCAATTGCTTGATAGATGCTAGAGTGTTTGTGCATGCTTTGCCACATATTTCATTTGCTATCTTATTGTGTGATCATGTTGGTTGCATAATTTTCTTCATTCAAGGACATCCATTTGTTGCTTTGATTGTATGGCTTTTTTGTTTTGCCAAATGGATGGACAAGAATGCCTAAGTACTCCCTCTAGCTATCTATGCTTTTCTCGTCTCAAGCTCTATTCATGCTACATCACAAAGTTTGATCAAGTCATATTTGAACCCTCTGGATGAGGAGCACTCGGAGCCACCGATTCGTCATACACTTAAACTTCCAAAACCTCTTAATGCATTTCGGTCTGACCGATTCATCCCATTCGGTTATACCGAGTTCATTGAGTTGATCTAGGTTTTAATCTCGGTGCAACCGATTTGAACTTTTCAGTCTCACCGAATTGTAGTAACCGCTTGTGATTCTGCATCTCGATGCCACCGAGTTGTTCCACTCGGTCATACCGACAGGGTCTGGATATAAATACCCACGGGCCGAATTTGGGAAATTTCTCCAAACCCTTTGCCCGCGCCTATCCAGCTCAGCCGACTCGAGGTCTCCGGATCATCTCCACCATCGCCAGCGACCTCCTGCCACTGGTCTCTGCCGCCGTCAACGGGAATCTTCGCCGACGTTGTCGTCGTAGCAAGTTCACCACTGAGTTAGGGTATGAACTTGACCCATTGTGCAATCTTTACCACTGATTCTTGCACTAAGGTCAGTGCCATGATTCGTGCCACGTTTGAGATACTTCTATCCAACCAAAACTTCCTCTAGATTAGTTTTGATCCGAAAACTTAGGGTTAGGTTTCCGCCGAACTCATCTCGGGCCGACCGATTTGGAGAATTCAGTCTCACCGATTTGGCCCAGGCCATTGCACTTGTTATTTTTGGTCTGACCAAAACATACAAATCAGTGTGACCGAGTTCAATTCTCTGTAAAACCCTGGCAATCTCGAATTCACCGAACTGTGCCTCGGTCTGATCGATTTCACATGTTTAGACTCCAAAAGTTGCTTCGGTGTCACCGAGTTTGACATATCGGTAGCTCCGAAATGATTTCTGTAGAAAACTGAAACTAAGTTTTTGACTCATTTGTTTTGCAAAATCTCCGCACTTTGTGATGCTCATCCACTCTATCTCATCCTATCTATTCACAGGGCCATCTTTCAGTGTCAACCATGTCAGACAAAAGTGACAGCCAGAACAGATCTGAGGAACAAGTACACATGAGTGAGGGCACTAGTCCCTCTGACAGCAGCTATGATGATGGGAGCTGATACGTCTCCAACGTATCTATAATTTTTGATTGTTCCATGCTGCTATATTATCATTCTTGGATGTTTTACAATCATTTTATAGTCATTTTATATCATTTTTTGGTACTAACCTATTGACATAGTGCCCAGTGCCAATTGTTGTTTTTTTGCATGTTTTTTACATCGCAGGAAATCAATATCAAACGGAGTCCAAATGTAACACAACTCCTGGAGGAATATTTTTGGGCCAGAAGAAAGCCAGTGGGCCAAGGAAGCACCTGAGGGGCTGCTCGAGGGGAGCAGCACCCACCAGGGCGCGCCAGGAGGCCCATGCGCGTCCTGGGGGAAAGGGTTGTGCCCACCTCGGGTGCCCCCCGAACTGCCTCTTTGCTCTATAAATCCCACAATATTCCAGAAACCCTAGGGGAGGCAACGAAATATTGGTCCAGCCGCCGTAGAGTCCAGAACCCCGTTTTTTATATGATCCAACAAGTTTTTAACGATGTGAATCAACACTATTCTTGGATCACTGCCGGAAATCAAAAGGGTTATGATAAAAAGCAACTTGATAGTGCTAAAGTTTCCATGGATAATGTGTTTTATGTCTTATTTACAGAACCTCCCATCACAAATACCTCTAAGGGAAACAAGGATAAGAACAACAAAACTTAGATCCTACGTGTTATGCCTAGCTAGGGGCGTAAAATGATAGCGCTTGTTGGGAGGCAACCCAATGAATACAAATTATTTTTGCTTTTTGCTTTCTATTCTTGAGTATTGGCACAATTATGATACTGTTATGATTGTGTTTTTGTGTTTTAGTTAGTGTTTGTGCCAAGCAATGCCTTTGGGAAGACTTGGGTGAAAGTTTATTTGATCTTGGTGAAAAACAGAAACTTTTGCGCTCACGAGATTCGTTGTCATTTTTTTTTACAAAAGAGTGATTTTAAGTTGATTATTTTTGCAGAGGATTAAATTCCTCACGTCCACCATTTTATTTCATAATTTTTGGAGTTACAGAAGTATTCGAAATTTTCAGATTGCTACAGATTGTTCTGTTTTTGACGGATTCTGTTTTCTTTGCATTGTGTGCTTGTTTTGATGATTCTATGGTTTTCTTTGATGAGTTTTTGACATAGAAAAGTTGGAATACAGTAGATATAATGCAAAAACAAAATAAGAATATGTTTGCTACAATAATTATAGTAGTGGTTTGGTTTCTTATACTGACGGATCTCACGAAGGTTTTGTTTGAGTTTTGTGTGATTGAATTTTTCAAGTTTTGGGTTATCTTATGATGGATGAAGGAATAAGGATAAGCAAAAGGCTAAGCTTGGGGATGCCCGAGGCACCCCAAGATAATATTCAAATAAGTAGCAAGCAACTAAGCTTGGGGATGCCCCGAGTGGCATCCCCGCTTTCTTCTAACAACCATCGGTATTTTACTTGAAACTATATTTTTATTTGTCACATGATATGAGTTTTGCTTGGAGCGTGTTGTATGATAAGAGTCTTTGCTTGTTTTTCTTTGTGTTTTAAGTGTTGAATCATTGCTGGACACACCCTTTTGAAGCCAAAAATTATGCTATGCTTTCTCCTATGCTTCACTTAAATTTTTAGAGCCATGGACTTGCTTTAGTACTTCACTTATATCTTTTTGAGCACGGTGTGCTTTGTTAGTTTTGAAGAAATGCTCTCATGATTCACTTAGATTTATTTGGGAGTTAGTAAATTTTTAATAAATTCTCTCTTGCTTCACTTAGATTATTTTGAGAGAAAGAAAAAATTCTATGCTCATGATCTTCACTTATATTTGTTTGAGCTTATCAAAAGCAACACATGAAAATAGTCCCAAAGTGATAGATATCCAAGGAGGATATAATAAAAACTTTCATGAAGATCATTGGACAAATTAAACTTGATTCTTAGTAATGGTTTTGAGATATGACGATATGATATGTGAGTCATGTTGATGAGTAATTGTGCTTTAGTAAGAATATTGATGTTAAGGTTTGTGATTCCCTATGCAAGCACGAAAGTCAATAGTTATGCAATGAAATTTATATCCTACTTATGGTGCATTATTCGGTGTTACTTATGCTTAATGCTTGGGTACGAGATTTTTCGCTTTTTTGTTGGTCGCTTCTCAATCTTTTTGCTAGCCTTCATTTTGCACTAAGTATGATCACTACTTGTGCATCCAAAACCCTTTAAACCAGTTTTGCCTTATGAGTCCACTATACCTACCTATATGCGGTATTTCCATGTCGTTCTAAGCAAATTTGCATGTCTATCTCTAATGTTCAAAATAAATTTCTCTTTTGTGTGCTCTACTACTCGCGAGGTGGTAAAGGGTAGCCAATATTTTCCATGCTAGATGTATTATTCTCATGATGAGTGAGGGAGTCCTGGACTAGGGGGTGTCCGGACAGCCGGACTATCATCGTCCGCCGGACTCCAAGACTACGAAGATACAAGATTGAAGACTCCGTCCCGTGTCCGGATGGGACTTTCCTTGGCGTGGAAGGCAAGCTTGGCGATACGGATATGTAGATCTCTTACCATTGTAACCGACTATGTGTAACCCTAGCCCTCTCCGGTGTTTATATAAACCAGAGGGCTTTAGTCCGTAGGACATAACCTCCATTACAACAATCATACCATAGGCTAGCTTCTAGGGTTTAGCCTCCTTGATCTCGTGGTAGATCCACTCTTGTAATATACATCATCAATATTAATCGAGTAGGACGTAGGGTTTTACCTCCATCAAGAGGGCCCGAACCTGGGTAGAACATCGTGTCCCTTGTCTCCTGTTACCATCCACCTAGACGCACAGTTCGGGACCCCCTACCCGAGATCCGCCGGTTTTGACACCGACATTGGTGCTTTCATTGAGAGTTCCTCTGTGTCGTCACCGATAGGCTTGATGGCTTCTTCAATCAACAACAATGCCGTCCAGGGTGAGACTTTTCTCCCCGGACAGATCTTCGTATTCGGCGGCTTCGCACTGCGGGCTAATTCACTCGGCCATCTGGAGCAGATCGAAAGCTACGCCCCTGGCCGTCAGGTCAGGTTCGGAAGCCTAAACTTCACGGCCGACATCCGCGGGGACTTGATCTTCGACGGACTCGAGCCACGGCCGAGCGTGCCGCACTGTCACGATGGGCATGATTTAGCTCTGCCGCCGAACAGTGCCTTGGTGGCCGCACACAAATCCGCTCCGGCCCTCAGTCCGGAGCCGATCGCCCAGATCGAGGACCGGTGGCTGGACACCGCCTCGGGGGCTGCAACTTCCGCGGCGATGGAGCCAAACACTAACCTTGTCCCCTGTAAAACTCGTGACTCCGAGGTGCCGGACTCCCTGCCGGACTCCGAACCTCCTGCGCCCCTGCCAATCGAATCCGATTGGGCGCCGATCATGGAGTTCACCGCTGCGGACATCTTTCAGCACTCACCCTTTGGCGACATCTTAAATTCGCTGAAGCATCTCTCGCTATCCGGAGAGCCCTGGCCGGATTATGGCCAGGATGATTGGGATGCGGACGACGAAGAAATTCAAAGCCCACCCAGCTCCCACTTTGTAGCCACTGTCGACGATCTAACCGACATGCTAGACTATGACTCCGAAGACATCGACGGTATGGACGACGATGCCGGCGACGAACAAGAACCAGCGCCTACAGGGCACTGGAAGACCACCTCGTCATATGACATTTACATGGTGGACACCCCAAAAGATGGGGACGGCGAAGAAGCAGCGGAGGCGGATTCCTTAAAGAAACAGCCCAAGCGCCGACGTCAGCGGCGCCGCTCTAAATCCCGCCACAGCAAGAATGGAGATTCCGGCACAGGAGATAATAACACCCCAGACAGTGCCGAAGACAATCCCCTCCAGCAAGATTCAGCGTAGGAGGATGCAGAAGCAAGCCCTCACGAGAGAGCGGCAGACAAAGAGGTCGAGGATGATAATTACATACCTCCCTCCGGAGACGAGGCAAGCCTCAACGATGACGAATTCGTCGTGCCAGAGGATCCCATCGAACAAGAGCGTTTTAAACGCAGGCTTATCGCCACGGCAAATAGCCTAAAGAAAAGCAGCAGCAGCTTCAAGCTGATCAGAACCTGCTGGACGATCGATGGACCGAGGTCCTCGCGGTCGAAGAGTACGAACTCGAACGCCCCTCCAAAAGCTACCCAAAATGCAAGTTGCTCCCCCGATTAGAGGAGGAAGCATACATACCCTCATCACCAGCGCACAATATGGCCGACCGACCACCCCGTGGTCGCGACAGAGAGGCATCCAGGCCCTCCACCAAGACCGTACCCCGGCATCGCTCCAAAAGTACGAAGCCAAGAGGGAACGCGCCGGACTTGCGAGATATATTGGAGGACAAAGCAAGGCAATCCAAATCCATCTACGGATCACGTGGGCGCCCCACGACCCACGACGAATACCGTCGCACCGGATACAACAACTCCGGCCGGGCCGAACACAGCAGACAACGCTCACTCGAGCTACGTGTGATATTGCTCAATATAGAGGCGCCGCACACCCGCTATGATTCACTGACGAAGTAATGGATCATCAAATCCCTGAAGGATTTAAACCCATAAACATTGAATCCTACGATGGCACAATAGACCCCGCGGTTTGGATCGAAGATTATCTCCTTCACATCCATATGGCCCGCGGTGACGATCTCCACGCCATCAAGTATCTCCCACTCAAGCTTAAAGGACCAGCTCGGCATTGGCTTAACAGCTTGCCCGCAGAGTCAATTGGGTGTTGGGAAGACCTGGAAGCCGCATTCCTCGACAACTTCCAGGGCACATATGTGCGACCACCAGACGCCGATGACCTAAGCCACATAATTCAGCAGCCAGACGAATCGGCCAGACAGTTCTGGACACGGTTCTTAACAAAGAAAAATCAAATCGTCGACTGTCCGGATGCAGAGGCCCTCGCAGCCTTCAAACATAACATCCGCGACGAGTGGCTAGCCTGGCACCTAGGAGAGGAAAAGCCGAAATCCATGGCAGCCCTCACATCTCTAATGACCCGCTTCTGTGCGGGAGAGGACAGCTGGCTAGCTCGCAGCAACAACCTCAGTAAAAATTCTGGCAGTCCGGATACCAAGGACCACAATGGCAGGTCGCGTCGAAGCAAAAATAAACGCCGCATTAACGGCGACGACAAGGAGGATACGACAGTCAACGCCGGATTCCGGGGCTCTAAACTCGGTCAGCGGAAGAAACCATTCAAAAGAACCACTCCGGGTCCGTCCAATTTGGACCGAATACTCGACCGCTTATGCCAGATACATGGCACCCCCGAAAAGCCAGCTAATCACACCAACAGAGACTGTTGGGTATTCAAGCAGGCAGGCAAGTTAATTGCCGAAAACAATGACAAGGGGCCGCATAGCAATGACGAGGAGGAGACCCGGCCGCCGAACAGTAGAGGACAGAAGGGTTTCCCCCCACAAGTGCGGACGGTGAACATGATACACGCAACCCATATACCCAAGAGGGAGCGGAAGCGTGCACTAAGGGACGTATCTGCGATGGAGCCAGTCGCCCCAAAGTTCAATCCATGGTCCTCTTGCCCGATCACTTTCGATCGAACAGACCATCCAACCAGTATCCGCCATGGCGGATTCGCCGCATTGGTTTTAGACCCAATCGTCGATGGATTTCACCTCACGAGAGTCCTGATGGACGGCGGCAGTAGCCTGAACCTGCTTTATCAGGATACAGTGCGCAAGATGGGCATAGACCCCTCAAGGATTAAACCTACAAAGACGACCTTCAAAGGTGTCATACCAGGTGTTGAGGCCAATTGTACAGGCTCAGTCACACTGGAAGTGGTCTTCGGATCCCCGGACAATTTCCGGAGCGAGGAGTTAATCTTCGACATAGTCCCATTCCACAGCGGCTATCACGCTCTGCTCGGACGAACCGCGTTTGCAAAGTTCAACGCGGTGCCGCATTACGCATACCTCAAGCTCAAGATGCCAGGCCCTCGTGGAGTCATCACGGTCAACGGAAATACGGAACGCTCCCTCTGAACGAAGGAACATACAGCGGCTCTCGCGGCAGAAGTACAGAGTAGCCTTCTAAGGCAATTTTCGAGTCCGGCCGTTAAATGGCCGGACACGGCCAAACGGGCCCGGAGCAACATCAACCAAGACCACCTGGCACGTTCCGAGCACGCGTAGCAATGCGGCCCCAACCCCAACCCTTGTATAATTGCAAGACCAACCCTCCGCGTACATCATTACGCTCTGGAGATACCATGGGCCTAGGGGGAGGGGCACGACCACAACAGACCCAGAGTGCGGCTCGACCACACCAGGGGCTCCCAAGTGTGTCACTCTTTTTATTTTCCTTCTTTTTATATACAGGACTCCATTTACCAAAGGCCCTGTCCGGCGGTGGACCCGCCGAATTCACGATGCAACAACCAGGGATGAAAGAAGGCTGCGATGAAAACTCAGGTGGTCTCCATTACGAGCATTAAATTCGATTATATACACCAGTCCACAACCCACCCCTGGAGGGGGACATGTTTATTTAGTCCAATCCCTTGCTTACCGCACTATTTGTATCCTTCCGCACTCATAGCAGAATTTCTTGAATAAATAATGCAGCGCTCTTTTGCCTGTAATTGCATTACTTTACATATATGTTCACTAATGACATCTTGCAGCCGTATATTTTGGTACGGCCGAATACACCAGGGGCTTATGTTCCCCGCATTATGGTGTGATAAGTCCGAACACTTTCACAAGTGCGGCACCCCGAACTTATAGCATTATATGAATCGGCTCCGAATCATGTCTTGGGTCAATAGTTGGGTTTGCCCGGCTCCCACGTTTTGGTGCCTTACGTTCCATTCTATCGGCTAAGGTGGCACTGGGAGAACCACTGCGATTGCGCCCCGGTTGAGCTGGGCGAGCGCCTCAGTGGAGAAAGCTAAATCTGATTGGCATGATAAGGCGAGAGACCGGTCGCTGTTCGAGAGGTCTTTTCGAGTCCCTAAAGACTTATGCCGCTTCGAGTGAAGTACCGGATAATGTCCGACGAAGGCGTGGATAGCGCCCCGAATTCGGTCTTCCGAATACTAGGGGCTTCGCCGAAATTTAAAATTATAGAATTCTATGGCTAAGTGAGAGTGTTCAAGCATTATAAGTCCGGTTGCCTTGTTCGTTGTGTTGAGCGCCTCCCTAGATGGACCCAAAAATGAGAACAAGAGTGCTCAAGTTTATCCCGAACACCCCAGCACTCGTGGCTTGGGGGCTGAAGCCAACGACTTGCCATCTCTCAAATTTTATAAACGGCCGCACAGAAGGTAATATTTTAAATTAAACAAGCATTGCGTAGCGCATAGGAACAAAGTTTTCAGCGCACAGGATAATACATAGCGAGTTTACTCAATAATTACATCTCTGGGGCACTCATCCGCAATATTGCGGGCACCCTTCGGGACAGTCTTATAGTACATTTCGGGCGTACGATACTCCTTGCCCGCTGGCGGCGGGTCAGTAAGAAGCCTCTTCGCATCCAGCCTGCCCCAGTGCACCTTTGCGCGGGCAAGCGCCCGACGAGCACCTTCAATACAGGCGGAGCGCTTGATGACATCCACCCAGGGGCACGCATCCACCAGCCGCCACACGAGGCCGAAGTAGCTCCCAGGCATGGCCTGTCCAGGCCACAGCCGGACTATAAGGCCCTTCATGGCCTCCTCAGCTACCTTGTGGAGCTCGACTAACTGCTTCAGCTGGTCGCTAGGGGCACCGGATGGCCGGCCTCAGCGTACTAAGACCAGAAGACCTTCTCCGTTGAGCTCCCCTCCTCGCCACGGTAGAATGCGGCAGCATCGGATACACTGCGAGGGAGATCTGCAAAAGCCCCTGGAGAGCTCCGAATTCGGGTAAGTGTCAGGTAGTTTACATTAACATGCTTGCTTTGCATGAAAAATGCCTTACCCGCCGCTATTTTCTTCATGTCCTCAACTTCATGAAGGGCCTTACGGGCCTCGGCCTTGGCGGACTTGGCACTTTCGAGAGCCGAGGCGAGCTCGGACTCTCGAGTCTTTGAGTCGCGCTCCAAACTCTCATGCTTCTCCATGAGAGCCTGGAGCTCTTACCGCACCTCCGCCACCCGCGCCTCCTGCTTTTCTCGCTCTGCCCGTTCCGTGGCCGCATTGCGTTCGGCCGCGGACACAGCCTCCTTCAGGGCTGCCACCTCGTTTGTGGCCCCTGCAGCACCCATGTTATCCTTGTTATTCTCTTATTGCAACCTAAATCTTTTTCTGTAAGGTAACTTTTCAAAGTGGTGTTACTCACCTTCTTTGTCCTCGAGCTGCTTCTTGGCACGGCCGAGCTCTTGCTCGGACCGCTCGAGATCCTGCTTCAACGCACCGACCTCCGCAGTCAGTGCGGCAGAGGTTAGCAGCGCAGCCTACAAACCCATATTGACATACTTTTTAGCAACCCTGCGTATATCTTTTTAGATCCTCAGTCCGGCTTTTCTTTCCGAACGCCGAACTAAGCATCAGGGGCTACTGTCTATGCGGTATTACATTACATAATTTTAACTTCTTACCTCAAAGCCTATTAGAAGGCTGCTGCAGGCTTCGGTCAGCCCGCTCTTGGCGAGCTGAACCTTCTGGATCACCGCACTCATGATAGTGCGGTGTTCTTCCTCGATGGAAGCACCTTTGAGCGCCTCCAACAAGTTGTCCGGCGCCTCCGGTTGGACGGAGGCCGCCGGTGTCACGGTCTTGCCCTTCTTGCGAAGGGGTCACCTGCCGGACTCTAGAACCACTGCAGGTTCCAGCGTAGAGTCCGGCGCAAAGTCCGGGAGGCTGCCTTGCGGCGCCTTCGGAGCCTCCTCCTGATGGGTCCCTTCCCGGGATCCCACCTCGGCGTCCTCAGCGGCGCGAGGGGTGGAGGCAGTCGGAATGGATTCCACATCCGACGCAGCCAACGGCCCGCTCGACGAAGCAGGGAGATCATCGTCGGCCGGACTGCAGGCAGTATGCGGCATTAGAAGGACACTATGTGACACAAAAGAAATTGTAGATCATTCAGGGATCCTGATACTTACGATCTCGCCTGAGGCCTGGCCCTTGAGGGCCACTCTTCATCGCCAACGTTGGTGTTGGCGGAGCTGTCCGGGGGAATAGTTCTTCCCCTCTTGGACCCTTCGGCCTCCCCTGTTGGGGAAGCCTTCCTCTTCCTCTCTCCCTCCTCTGGGAGAGAGTCTTCTTCCTCCTCCCCATCTTCGGGGGAGGAGTCCGCCTCGGAGTCGTCGGAGACCTGAAAACGAGAACTCTTTCGAGTGCCCGTGGCCACCTTCTTGGCCTTCTTCTCCGGCACCACATGCGGTGCCGGAACCAGCAGCCCCGCTAGATGGGCGTCCACTGGGTCTTCTGGCATGGGAGCCGGGCAGATGAGCTGCTCGGCCTTCTTCATCCACTCCTGTCAAAGGAAAAGGGAGATTGAAACCCGCTTAGAATCAATCTATTAACAATAAGTGTCCCGTAAAGGGGTAGAATCACTTACCTCGTCAGCTGGACGCTGCGAGTGAAATCTGCGATCTTCCGTCGCGGATGCGGGGGCTTCGGCGCCCTTAAACAACACCATCCAGGCGCCTTCATACGTCGTGTCAAAGAGCCCGCTCAACGCCTGGTGCTGTTCTGGATCGAACTCCCACAGATTGAATGCCCGTTCTTGGCATGGGAGAATCCGGCGGACGAGCATGACTTGGACCACGTTAACCAGCCTGAGCTTCTTATTCACCAGCTTCTCGATACAGGCTTGGAGTACCGTCAGCTCCTTCGAATTACCCCACAGCAAGCCCTTCTCTTTCCAGGAGGTGAGCTGCGTAGGGATTCCAGATCTGAACTCGGGGGCCGCCGCCCACGTAGGGTCGCGCGGCTCGGTGATATAGAACCACCCCGACTGCCACCCCTTGACGGATTCCACGAAGGCCCCTTCGAACCAAAGGACATTGGGCATCTTGCCCAACATGGCGCCTCCGCACTCCGCTTGAGTGCCCTTCACTACCTTCGGCTTGACATTGAAGGTCTTGAGCCACAAGCCGAAGTGGGGCTGGATGCAGAGGAAGGCCTCGCACATGACGATAAACGCCGAGATGTTGAGGATGAAGTTCGGCGCCAGATCATGGAAATCCAGGCCGTAGTAAAACATGAGCCCCCGGACAAAGGGGTGAAGTGGAAAGCCCAGTCCGCGGAGGAAGTGGGGGAGGAAAACGACCCTCTCATGGGGCCTGGGGGTGGGGATGAGTTTCCCCTCATCGGGCAGCCGGTGCGCGACGTCGCCGGAAAGGTATCCGGCGCTGCGCAGCTTTGTGATGTGGTCCTCCTTAACGGTGGAGGCCAACCACTTGCCTCCCGCTCCGGACATGGTCGGAGAAGGTTGAGACGAGATGCGCAAACTTGGGCGCTGGAGCTCGAGTGCGCGGAGATGGATAAGCAAAGGAGGAAGAAGGCGTAGGTGAAAAGGTGAATCCTTATCCCTTATATATAGGCGGACGAAGACTATGCGTCCCCACTAGCCTGGTAAAACTCGCTTATCTCCCAAGCGCCACCATCAATGGCGCGGTTGGGTTACCCACGTCCGTATTGATGAGAATCCCGGAATAAGGGGAACACGATCTCTGCTTCGACAAGACGTGCCAAGGGAACCGCTTCGCTAAACGCGCTGAGGTGGTATAATAAAAAACGATTCAAGTAAAGGCTTGGTAGTGATGTGACGTCATGCCGCAAGATACGTCAGCAGATTGAACTTGTGTACATGTTATTCTCTCTACGGTGGAATGTGGAATTTATTTTGCAGAGCCGGACACTATCCTGGTGTTCATGATCTTCTCTAGATTATTTAAGGGAGGAACCCGCCTTGCAATGCCGAACATTATGCGCGCCGGACTCATCATCCTTGAAGCCTGGTTCAGGGGCTACTGAGGGAGTCCTGGACTAGGGGCTGTCCGGACAGCCGAACTATCATCGTCCACCGGACTCAAAGACTACGAAGATACAAGATTGAAGACTTCGTCCCGTGTCCGGATGGGACTTTCCTTGGCGTGGAAGGCAAGCTTGGCGATACGGATATGTAGATCTCCTACCATTGTAACCGACTCTGTGTAACCCTAGCCCTCTCCGGTGTCTATATAAACCGGAGGGCTTTAGTCCGTAGGACATAACCTCCATTACAACAATCATACCATAGGCTATCTTCTATGGTTTAGCCTCCTTGATCTCATGGTAGATCCACTCTTGTAATATACATCATCAATATTAAGCGAGCAGGACGTAGGGTTTTACCTCCATCAAGAGGGCCCGAACCTGGGTAAAACATCGTGTCCCTTGTCTCCTGTTACCATCCGCCTAGACGCACAGTTCGGGACCCCCTACCCGAGATCCGCCGGTTTTGACACCGACAATGAGTGTTTATTCACTTGTCATTGCACGAGAGTACGGCAAAGGTATTAGGGATGCCCCGTCCTGAAATTAATAAATGAATTTACTTTATGTTGTCAAATAATAAATTCCTTGGAAAGTGTTGGTATGGAGGGCAGTTGTGGATACGGTTAGCCATGGAAAGTGAAAGTTATGGTGGAAAAGGGAATAAACTTTATTTTCTTTTTGGGAACTGCCTATGATGTATCTAGCATGGGAAGTGTTGGGATGCTCCAAGTCGTTTTCATTGGTAGGAAAAGTATGCCTCTCAAAAATAATTTTATTTCTCAATTTAAGCTTTGAGCTCTGGCACCTCTACAAATCCCTACTTCCCTCTGCGAAGGGACTTTCTTCTACTTATGCAGTTTTTTATTTTGAATTTGAGTCTCCATCTTCTCTTATAAAGCACCAACTAAGGGGCACTATGATCGTTTTTGAGCATTGGGTGTAGCTAATATTTGAGTGTGTTTCATGAATGGATCAATGATTGAGCATGATGGGCTAGGGATAACTTGCTTTAGTGTTGATATTTTGAAAGACATGGTTGCTTGTTGGTATGCTTGAGTATAAAAATCTTTCATGTCAAAACTAGACTATTGGTTTGAATCGTATAAAAGTCCATATGTCCATGCTATAAAGAAAAGAATGTGATGAACATGTTAAGCAACATTTCACATCAAAAATTCTGTTTTTATCATTTACCTACTCGAGGACGAGCAGGAATTAAGCTTGGGGATGTTGATACGTCTCCAACTTATCTATAATTTTTGATTGTTCCATGCTGTTATATTATCATTATTGGATGTTTTAGAATCCTCTTATAGTCATTTTATATCATTTTTTGGTACTAAACTATTGACATAGTGCCCAGTGCCAGTTGTTGTTTTCTGCATGTTTTTTACATCATAGGAAATCAATATCAAACGGAGTCCAATGCAACGCAACTCCTAGAGAATTTTTTTGGGACAGAAGAAAGCCAATGGGCCAAGTAAGCACCTGAGGGGCTGCTCGAGGGGAGCAGCACCCACCAGGGCGCGCCAGGAGGCCTAAGCGCGCCCTGGGGGGTGTGCACCCAAAGCGCCTCTTTTCTCTATAAATACCACAATATTCTAGAAACCCTAGGGGAGGTGACAAAATATTGATCCAGCCGCCGCAAAGTCCAGAACCACCAGATCCAATCTAGACACCGTCATGGAGGGGTTCACCACTTCCATTGGTGCCTCTCCTATGATGCGTGAGTAGTTCTTTGTAGACCTATGGGTCCATAGTTAGTAGCTAGATGGCTTCCTCTCTCTCTCTCTTGATTATCAATACAATGGTCTCTTGGAGATCCATATGATGTAAGTCTTTTGGCGGTGTGTTTGTTGGGATCCGATGAACTTTGAGTTTATGATTAGATCTATGTTTATATCCATGAAAGTTGTTTGAGTCTTCTTTGATCTCTTATATGCATGATTGCTTATAGCCTCTCCGATATTTGGATTTTGTTTGGCCAACTTGATCTATTTATCTTGCAATGGGAAGAGGTGCTTTGTAGTGGGTTCGGTCTTACGGTGCTTGATCCCAGTGACAGAAGGGGAACTGACACGTATGTATCATTGCTGCTAAGGATAACAAGATGAGATCTATATCCTCCGCAATAGATAAACGAATCTCGTCTTCATCATGTCATCGTTCTTATTGCATTACTCCGTTTTCTCATGAACTTAATACACTAGATGCATGCTGGATAGCGGTCGATGTGTGGAGTAATAGTAGTAGGTGCAGGCAGGAGTCGGTCTACTAATCTTGGACGTGATGCCTATATAATGATCATCGCCTGGATATCGTCATGATTATTTGAAGTTCTATCAATTCCCAACAGTAATTGTTTTCCCACCGTTTGCTATTTTTCTTGAGAGAAGCCACTAGTGAAACCTATGGCCTATGGTCTCTTTTCATCATATTTGCCTTTGCGATCTATTTCCGCTTGCATTTATTTTCAGATCTATTAAACCAAAAATATAAAAATACCTTGCTACAATTTATTTGTTCCGCGATCTATTTATCCTATCTGCCACTTTTTACCTCACGTTTTTTTGCCTACTTGAGGCGTCGTACCCGAAAGGGATTGATAACCCCTTTAACACGTCGGGTTGCGAGTATTTGTTATTTGTGTGCAGGAGCTGTTTACGTGGTCTGAGGAGGTTCTCCTACTGGTTCGATAACCTTGGTCTCATCACTGAGGGAAATACCTACCGTCGCTATACTGCATCATCCCTTCCTCTTTGGGGAAATACCGATGTAGTTCTAGCAGACATCAGGAGCAGAAGCACTCCTAGCAACCTGCCTATTGCTGCAACCAGGTAGAGGAAGAAGAAAACCTCTGACTCAGAAGATGAAGACTTTGTGGCTGATGAGGAGGTCACCTCAAAGAAGAAGGTTGTCAAGAGGGAGTATGGCACTGCAGTTTCAACCAAGCCAGGTCTGAAGAAGGCACCAGCCAGAAGGATTCCTATCTCCAAAGGAAGAGCCTCAACACAGGAAGCAATTGAGCTCACTCTTGAGTCAAAGGAGGCTACTGAGGGCAAGAAGAGAAAGGAAAGGGTCAAAAAGACTATGGCTAGAGTGATTGGAAAGCCATCCATGATTAGGTCATCAGATGAAGAGGAGGAGGAAGAGCCTGCTGCACCTCCTCCCAAGACTCAGAAGCTGTTGGGGGATGCCATCAAAACAGGGCTACTCCATCCAAGCCCAAGACTGATGTTGCTGCTGCATAATACGTCTCCATCGTATCTATAATTTTTGATTGTTCCATGCCAATATTCTTCAACTTTCATATACTTTTGGCAACTTTTTATATTATTTTTGGGACTAACATATTGATCCAGTGCCCAGTGCCAGTTCCTGTCTGTTGCATGTTTTATGTTTCGAAGAACCCAATATCAAACGGAGTCCAAACGGGATAAAAACGGATGAAGAATTATTTTGGAATATTTGTGATTTTTGGGAAGTAAAATCAACGTGAGACGGTGCCCGAGGTGGCCACGAGACAGGGGCCCATGCCCCCTCCAGGTGGGCGCGCCCCCCACCCTCCTGGGCCCCTCGTAAGGTGGTTGATGGCCTTCTTTGGCCACAAGAAAGCTAATTTTTGGAAAAAGATCGGGGCAAAGGTTTCAATCCAATCGGATTTACGGATCTCCGGATATAAAAGAAACGGTGCTAGGGCAGAATCTGGGAACGCAGAAACAGAGAGAGACAGAGAGACAGATCCAATCTCGGATGGGCTCTCGCCCCTCCCAAGCCATGGGAGCCAAGGACCCGAGGGGAAACCCTTCTCCCATCTAGGGAGAAGGTCAAGGAAGAAGAAGAAGAAGGGGGGCTCTCCCCACCTTGCTTCCGGTGGCGCCGGAACACCGCTGGGGGCCATCATCATCACCGCGTTCTTCACCAACACCTCCATCATCTTCACCAACATCTCCATCACCTTCCCCCATCTATATTCAGCGGTCCACTCTCCTGCAACCCGCTGTACCCTCTACTTGAACATGGTGGTTTATGCTTCATATTATTATCCAATGATGTGTTGCCATCCTATGATGTTTGAGTAGATTTTCGTTGTCCTATTGGTGGTTGATGAATTGCTATGATTGAATTAATTTTTTGGTTATGTTGATGTCCTTTGGTGCCCATCATATGAGCGCGCGCGTGGATCACACCATAGGTTTAGTTGTATGTTGATAGGACTATGTATTGGAGGACAAGAGTGACAGAAGCTTCTACCTAGCATAGAAATTGATGCATACGGGATTGAAGGGGGACCAATATATCTTAATGCTATGGTTGGGTTTTACCTTAATGAACGTTAGTAGTTTCGGATGCTTGCTAATAGTTCCAATCATAAGTGCATAGAATTCCAAGTCAGGGATGACATGCTAGCAGTGGCCTCTCCCACATAAAACTTGCTATTGGTCTAGTAAAGTAGAAAATTGCTTAGGGACAATTTCACAACTCCTACCACCACTTTTCCACACTCGCTATACTAACTTTATTGATTGTTTATCTAAACAGCCCTACTTTTTATTTACGTGTTCTTTATTATCTTGCAACCCTTTCCAATAACACCTACAAAGTACCTCTAGTTTGATATTTGTTCTAGTTAAAGTGAACGTCAAGTGTGCGTAGAGTCGTATTAGTGGCAGATAGGACTTGAGAGAGTATTTGTTCTACCTTTAGCTCCTCGTTGGGTTCTACACTCTTACTTAGCGAAAGAGGCTACAATTATCCCCTACACTTGTGGGTTATCAAGACCTTTTTCTGGCGCTGTTGCCGGGGAGTCATAGCGTGGGGTGAATATTCTCGTGTGTGCTTGTTTGCTTTATCACTAAGTAATTTTTTATTTGATGTTCTAAGTTGTTCTCTATCTTTAGTTATGGATATGGAACACGAAATACCAAAAAAATAGTTGTACCTACTGAAACAATGGTTCAGGACAATGAGGTTGTCATTGATGCTTCACATCCTACATTAGTAGAGGCTCAGGAGAAGAGGGAAAAAGCAAAGGCAGAGAAGGCATCAAAACTTCACAAGTTCCAGATGCTTCAACCGTACACCTTAAGACCAAGAAGGATCAACTTAGCTATCTTCTCGAGGCCACTGTGAGAATTGAGAAAGGATTGGAAACACTGACTCAAAATCAAGAGAGTCTTGACAAGATCATCGAGACAAAGTTTTATGATCTAGACTTGAAAATCACAGAGATCCAGACTACAGTTGAGCAACTCCAGGAAGAAGCTGAAGAGAGAAGAGGGAGAGCTACCACTAAAGTTTTTCAAAGAGTGCCAAGGGCACAAAGTGAAGGAAATATGCCCTAGAGGCAATAATAAAGTTGTTATTTTATATTTCCTTATATCATGATAAATGTTTATTGCAAGGATTGTATTAATCGGAAACTTGATACATGTGTGAATACATAGACAAAACACCGTGTCCCTAGTATGCCTCTACTTGACTAGCTCGTTAATCAAAGATGGTTAAGTTTCCTAGCCATATACATGTGTTGTCATTTGATGAACGGGATCACATCATTAGAAGAATGATGTGATGGACAAGACCCATCCGTTAGCTTAGCATAACGATCATTCAGTTTTATTACTACTACTTTCTTCATGTCAAATATATATTCCTCCAACTATGAGATTATGCAACTCCCAGACACCGAAGGAATGCCTTGTGTGCTATCAAACATCACAACGTAACTGGGTGATTATAAAGATGCTCTACAGGTATCTACGAAGGTGTTTGTTGGGTTGGCATAGATGTAGATTAGGATTTGTCACTCCGAGTATCGGAGAGGTATCTTTGGGCCCTCTTGGTAATGCACATCATATGAAGCCTTGCAAGCAATGTGACTAATGAGTTAGTTGCGGGATGATGCACTACGGAACGAGTAAAGAGACTTGTCGGTAATGATATTGAACTAGGTACGAAGATACAGACGATCAAATCTCGGGCAAGTAACATACTGATGACAAAGAGAATAACGTATGTTGACATTGCCGTTTGACCGATAAAGATATTCATAGAATATGTGGGAACCAATATGAGCATCCAGGTTCCACTATTGGTTATTGACCGGAGAGGTGTCTCGGTCATGTCTACATAGTTCTCGAACCCGTAGGGTTCGCACGCTTAACGTTCGATGACGATTGATATGTCCATTTTGCATCATGCTTTTATATCAACATTTATTGCATTATGGGCTGTTATTACACATTATGTCTCAATACTTATGGCTATTCTCTCTTATTTCACAAGGTTTACCATGAAGAGGGGGAATGCCGATAGCTGGAATTCTTGCTGGAAAAGGAGCAAATATTGGAAACCTATTCTGCACAGCTCCAAAAGTCCTGAAACTCCACGGAAGTTATTTTTGGAATTAATAAGAATTATTGAGCGAAGAAAACACCAGAGGGGGCCCACACCCTGGCCAGGAGGGTGGGGGTCACGCCAACCCCTACTTGGCGCGCCCCCTGTCTCCTGGGCCCCCTAGTGGCCCTCCGGTGCCCATCTTCTACTATATGAACGCTTTTACCCTGGAAAAAAATCATAAGCAAGCTTACGGGACGAAACTCCGCCGCCATGAGGCGGAACCTTGGCGGAACCAATCTAGGGCTGCGGCGGAGCTGTTCTGCCGGGGAAACTTCCCTCCGGGAGGGGGAGATCATCACCATCGTCATCACCAATGATCCTCTCATCGGGAGGGGGTCAATCTCCATCAACATCTTCACCAGCACCATCTCCTCTCAAAACCCTAGTTCATCTATTGTATCCAATCTTGTATCAAAACCACAAATTGGTACTTGTTGGTTGTTAGTAGTGTTGATTACTCCTTGTAGTTGATGCTAATTGGTTTACTTGGTGGAAGATCATATGTTCAGATCCTTAATGCATATTATTACTCCTCTGATTATGAACATGAATATGCTTTGTGAGTAGTTACGTTTGTTCCTGAGGACATGGGTGAAGTCTTGCTATTAGTAGTCATGTGAATCTGGTATTCGTTCGATATTTTGATGAGATGTATGTTGTCTTTCCTCTAGTAGTGTTATGTGAACGTCGACTACATGACACTTCACCATTATTTGGGCGTAGAGGAAGGCATTGGGAAGTAATATGTAGATGATGGGTTGCTAGAGTGATAGAAGCTTAGACCCTAGTTTATGCGTTTCTTCGTAAGGGGCTGATTTGGATCCATATGTCTAATGTTGTGGTTAGGTTTACCTTAATACTTCTTTTGTAGTTGCAGATGCTTGCAATAGGGGTTAGTCATAAGTGGGATGCTTGTCCAAGTAAGGGCAGTACCCAAGAAAAGAAAAAGTTCTTTTATGATTTAAGTCATTACTTCTGGGATGACCCACACCTTTATAAAGAAGTAGATGGTGTTATTAGGCGTTGTGTACCTGAGCATGAACAGGAACAGATCCTACACAAGTGTCACTCTGAATCATATGGAGGACACCACGCTGGAGATAGAACTGCACATAAGGTATTGCAATCTGGTTTTTATTGGCCTACTCTCTTCAAAGATGCTCGTAAGTTTGTCTTATCTTGTGATGAATGTCAAAGGATTGGTAATATTAGTAGACGTCAAGAAATGCCTATGAATTAGTATCTTGTTATTGAACCATTTGATGTTTGGGGCTTTGATTATATGGGACCTTTTCCTGCCTCTAATGGTTACACACATATTTTAGTTGTTGTTGATTACGTTACTAAGTGGGTAGAAGCTATTCCAACTAGTAGTGCTGATCATAACACCTCTATTAAGATGCTTAAAGAAGTTATTTTTCCGAGGTTTGGAGTCCCTAGATATCTTATGACTGATGGTGGTTCACATTTTATTCATGGTGCTTTCTGTAAGATGCTTGCTAAGTACGATGTTAATCATAGAATTGCATCTCCTTATCACCCACAGTTTAGTGGTCAAGTAGAGTTGAGCAATGGAGAGCTCAAATTAATTTTGCAAAAGACTCTGGATAGATCTAGAAAGAATTGGTCCAAAAAACTTGATGATGCATTATGGGCCCATAGAACTGCATATAAAAATCCTATGGGTATGTCTCCGTATAAGATGGTTTATGGAAAAGCATGTCACTTACCTCTAGAACTTGAACATAAAGCATATTGGGCTATCAAAGAGCTCAACTATGACTTCAAACTTGCCGGTGAGAAGAGGTTATTTGATATTAGCTCACTTGATGAATGGAGAACCCAAGCCTATGAGAATGACAAGCTATTCAAAGAAAAAGTTAAACGCTGGCATGACAAAAGGATACAAAAGCGTGAGTATAACGTAGGTGATTATGTGTTATTATTCAACTCTCGTTTAAGATTTTTTGCAGGAAAACTTCTCTCTAAATGGGAAGGTCCTTACATTATCGAGAAGGTCTATCGTTCCGGTGCAATAAAAATCAACAACTTCTAAGGCACAAGTCCGAGGGTGGTGAACGGTCAAAGAATTAAACATTATATCTCAGGTAATCCTATCAATGTTAAAACTAATATTATTGAGACCGTAACCACGGAGGAATACATAAGAGACACTTTCCAGAATGTTTCAGACTCCAAAAAGGAATAGGTATGTGGTACGGTAAGTAAACCGACTCCAAAACAATTCTAATGGCAATTTTTATCCGTTTTGGAATATTTAAGAATTTTAGGAAGAAAGAAGTAATCCGGGAAGGGCACGAGGCCTCCACGAGGGTGGAGGGCGCGCCCACCCTTCCTGGGCACGCACCCCTGTCTCATGGCCACCTCGTGTGCCTCCCGGACTCCGTTTTCTTGCACGTTACGTATTTTCGTCGGTAAAAATTCATTATATAATCTCCCGAAGGTTTTGACCACCGTATCACACAAATATCCTCTGTTTTTGTTTCGAGCTGTTCCTGTTGCAGATTAAGAGCAAGATGTCTTCTCAAGAGTCAGTCGAGGAGAGTCGGGTGTCTCACCCGACACCAGGTCCAGGAGCAAATAGCGATACTTATCACTTTGGACCATCAACGGAGGATGAGATGGAGGCCGATTTGAAAAGAATAGATGCCATGGAGGAAGATCAAGAAGTTACTTCTCGCTTCCAAGCAGGATTCATGATGGGGGAACTACATAGTTCGGTTCTCCCAAATTTGGTCATCCCTTCCAATGTTAAATTTCTTTATTATGAAAATATGAAAAATAACGTCACTTGTTCTCCAGAAGCTATGCAGCATCCTTGGGTAAAAGGAGCTTTAGCCATTACGGGCAAGCTCCGCAAAGAAATTATGGACCTCAAATAACAAGTCAATAAGCTCGAGGAAGAGAATCGTATCCTGAGGGGCATCATTGCCAAGAAGATCACAACACCAACTATGAAGAAGGAGACATAATCACATGGGTATGGGCACTCCCCTTGGCAACTGCCAAGCTTGGGGGAGGTGCCCCGGTATCGTATCACCATCACACTCCTATCTTTACCGTTTTACTTAGTTCGGTCCTTTTAGTAGTATCTTGATTTAGTAGACTGAAGTTCTAGTATCAAGTAGTTTTTGAGTTTCGCTCTGTGATCTCTTTATTTAATCGAGTCCGTGAGCTATCTATAATAAAGATTAGTGTTGAGTTAAGGGCTTTGCTATCTTTCTATGATCTTGAGGAAGTAGAAAGAATAAAAAGAATAAAAGAGTTCATATTGATCTTATGGATAGTAATGACTTCACACATAGAAAGTATGAGGCATAAAAGTTGTTGAGAGTTGACAAACATAGTTTTGGTCATCGTTGTAATTAATAGGAAGTAATAAGGAAAGAGAGGTTTTCACATACAAATATACTATCTTGGACATCTTTTATGATTGTGAGCACTCATTAAGTATGACATGCTAAAAGAGTTGATGTTGGACAAGGAAGACAACGTAATGGTTTATGTTTTCTCACATCTCAGTTAAAGTATATTGTCATTGATCTTCCCAACATGTTGAGCTTGCCTTTATCCCTCATGCGAGCCAAATTCCTTGCACCAAGTAGAGATACTACTTGGGCTTCCAAATATCCTTAAACCCAGTTTTGCCATGAGAGTCCACCATACCTACCTATGGATTGGGTAAGATCCTTCAAGTAAGTTGTCATGTTGCAAGCAATAAAAATTGCTCTCTAAATATGCATGACTTATTAGTGCGGAGAAAATAAGCTGTATACGATCTTGTTATCGAAGCAATAAAAGCGACGGACTGCATAATATAGGTCCATATACAAGTGGCAATATAAAGTGGCGTTCTTTTGCATTAAGATTTTGTGCATCCAACCCTAAAAGCACATGACAACCTCTGCTTCCCTCTGTGAAGGGCCTATCTTTTACTTCATGTTTTTACTTTATGCTTGAGTCAGGGTGATCTTCACCTTTCCCTTTTTCATTTTATCCTTTGGCAAGCTCCTCGTGTTTGAAAGATCTTGATATATATATCCAATTGGATATAAGTTAGCACGAATTATTATTGTTGACATCACCCAAATGTGAATACGTTGGGAGGCAACACAATAAGCCCCTATATTTCTCAGTGTCCGGTTGAAACTCCATAACCACAAGTACTACATGAGTGTTAGCAATTGTAGAAGACTATATGATAGTTGAGTACGTGGACTTGCTGAAAAGCTCTATTCTTGACTCTTTCTGATGTTATGATAAATTGCAATTGCTTCAATGACTGAGATTATAGTTTGTTAGTTCCCAATGAAGTTTTTGAACCATACTTGACATTGTGAATTGATTGTTACTTGAGAATGAGAAATCATATGACAAAATCTATATATGTTGCTGTTATAAGAATGATCATGATGCCCTCATGTTCGTATTTTATTTTTATCGACACCTCTATCTCTAAACATGTGGACATATTTTTCGATATCGTCTTCCACTTGAGGACAAGCGAGGTCTAAGCATGGGGGAGTTGATACGTCCATTTTGCATAATGCTTTTACATCAATATTTATTGCATTATGGGCTGTTATTACACATTATGTCTCAATACTTATGGCTATTCTCTCTTATTTTACAAGGTTTACCATGAAGAGGGGGAATGCCGGCAGCTGGAAAAGGAGCAAATATTGGAAACCTATTTTGCATAGATCCAAAAATCCTGAAACTCCACGGAAGTTATTTTTGGAATTAATAAGACTTACTGAGCGAAGAAAACACTAGAGGGGCCCCACACCCTGGCCAGGAGGGTGGGGGGCGCGCCCACCCCTACTGGGCATGCCCGCTGTCTCCTGGGCCCCTTGGTGGCCCTCCGGTGCCCATATTCTGCTATATGAATGTTTTTACCCTGGAAAAAAAATCATAAGCAAGCTTACGGGACGAAACACCGCCGCCACGAGGCGGAACCTTGGCGGAACCAATCTAAGGCTCCGGCGGAGCTGTTCTGCCAGGGAAACTTCCCTCCGGGAGGGGGAAATCATCACCATCGCCATCACCAACGATCCTCTCATCGGGAGGGGGTCAATCTCCATCAACATCTTCACCAGCACCATCTCCTCTCAAAACCCTAGTTCATCTCTTGTATCCAATCTTGTATCAAAACCTCAAATTGGTACATGTTGGTTGCTAGTAGTGTTGATTACTCCTTGCAGTTGATGCTAATTGGTTTACTTGGTGGAAGATCATATGTTTAGATCATTAATGCATATTATTACTCCTCTGATTATGAACATGAATATGCTTTGTGAGTAGTTACATTTGTTCCTGAGGACATGTGTGAAGTCTTGTTATTAGTAGTCATGTGAATTTAGTATTCGTTCGATATTTTGATGAGATGTATGTTGTCTTTCCTCTAGTGGTGTTATGTGAACGTCGAGTACATGACACTTCACCATTATTTGGGCCTAGAGGAAGGCATTGGGATGTAATAAGTAGATGATGGGTTGCTAGAGTGACAGAAGCTCAAACCCTAGTTTATGCGTTGCTTCGTAAGGGGCTGATTTGGATCCATATGTCTAATGTTGTGGTTAGGTTTACCTTAATACTTCTTTTGTAGTTGCAGATGCTTGCAATAGGGGTTAATCATAAGTGGGATGCTTGTCCAAGTAAGGGCAGTACCCAAGCACCGGTTCACCCACATATCATATTATCAAAGTACCAAACGCGAATCATATGTGCGTGATGAAAACTAGCTTGACGATAATTCCCATGTGTCCTCGGGAGCGCTTTTCTCATTATAAGAAATTGTCCAGGCTTGTCCTTTGCTACAAAAAGGATTGGGCCACCTTGCTGCACTTTATTTACTTTCATTGCTTGTTACTCGTTAAAATTTATCTTATCACAAAACTATCTATTACCTACAATTTCAGTGCTTGCAGAGAAAACTTTACTGAAAACCGCTTGTCATTTCCTTCTGCTCCTCGTTGGGTTCGACACTCCTACTTATCGAAAGGATCCTTAATGCATATTATTACTCCTCTGATTATGAACATGAATATGCTTTGGGAGTAGTTACGTCTGTTCCTGAGGACGTGGGTGAAGTCTTGCTATTAGTAGTCATGTGAATCTGGTATTCGTTCGATATTTTGATGAGATGTATGTTGTCTTTCCTCTAGTCGTGTTATGTGAACGTTGACTACATGACACTTCACCATTATTTGGGCGTAGAGGAAGGCATTGGGAAGTAATAAGTAGATGATGGGTTGCTAGAGTGACATAAGCTTAGACCCTAGTTTATGCGTTTCTTCGTAAGGGGCTGATTTGGATCCATATGTCTAATGTTGTGGTTAGGTTTACCTTAATACTTCTTTTGTAGTTGCAGATGCTTGCAATAGGGGTTAGTCATAAGTGGGATGCTTGTCCAAGTAAGGGCAGTACCCAAGCACCGGTCCACCCACATATCAAATTATCAAAGTACCGAACGCGAATCATATGAGCGTGATGAAAACTAGCTTGACGATAATTCCCACGTGTCCTCTGGAGCACTTTTCTCATTATAAGAAATTGTCCAGGCTTTTCCTTTGCTACAAAAAGGATTGGGCCACCTTGCTGCACTTTATTTACTTTCATTGCTTGTTACTCGTTAAAATTTATCTTATCACAAAACTATCTATTACCTACAATTTCAGTGCTTGCAGAGAAAACTTTACTGAAAACCGCTTGCCATTTCCTTTTGCTCCTCGTTGGGTTCGACACTCTTACTTATGAAAGGACTACGATAGATCCCCTATACTTTCGGGTCATCAAGACTCTTTTCTGGTGCCGTTGCCGGGGAGTGAAGCGCCTTTGGTGAGTGGAACTTGGTAAGGAAACATTTATATAGTGTGCTGAAATTTTCTGTCACTTGTTACTATGGAAACTAATCCTTTGAGGGGCTTGTTCGAGGTATCTTCACACCGACCAGAAGAACAAAGAGTTTCTCCTCAACCTACTAAACCTACTGAAAATATTTACTTTGAGATTCCTTTGGGTATCATAGAGAAACTGCTAGCTAATCCCTTTGCAGGAGATGGAACATTGCTTCCTGATTTACACCTTATCTTTGTGGATGAAGTTTGTGGATTATTTAAGCTTGCAGGTATTCCCAATGATGTTGTCAAAAGGAAGGTCTTCCCTTTATCTTTGAAGGGGGATGCATTGACATGGTACAGGCTATGTGATGATACGGGATCTTGGAATTATAAACGATTGAAGTTGGAATTTCACAAGAAGTTCTATCCTATGCATCTTGTTCATCTTGATCGTAATTACATATATAATTTCTGGCCTCGCGAAGGAGAGAGCATCGCTGAAGCTTGGGGGAGGCTTAAGTCAATGTTATATTCATGCCCCAATAATGAGCTCTCCAGAGAAATGATTATTCAAAACTTTTATGCTCGGCTTTCTCCCAATGATCGCACCATGCTTGATACTTCCTGTGCTGGTTCTTATATGCTGAAGACTACTGAATTCAAGTGTGACTTATTGGAAAGAATTAAACGCAACTCTGAAGATTGGGGTTCCGACGATGGTAAGGAGTCAGGTATAACACCTAAGTTTGATTGTGTTAAATCTTTTATGGATACCGATGCTTTTCGTGGATTTAGCGCTAAGTATGGACTTGACTCTGAGATAGTAGCTGCTTTTTGTGAATCTTTTGCTACTCACGTTGATCTCCCTAAGGAGAAGTGGGTTAAATATAATCCTCCCATTGAAGTAAAAGTAGTTGCACCTATTACAATTGAAGAAAAGACTGTCACTTATAATGATCCTATTGTTCCTCCTACTTATACTGAGAAACCTCCTTTTCCTGTTAGGATAAAGGATCATGCTAAAACTTCGACTGTTGTTCATAAGAGTAATAATAGGACTTATACACCTACTGAGCAAATCAAAGTTGAACCTAGTATTGCTATGGTTAAAGATCTCTTGGATGATAATTTAGATGGGCATGTTATTTATTTCTGTGGTGAGACTGCTAATATCGTTAGACCAGATGCTAAGATACATAGACCTGTTGTAGGCATGCCTGTTATTTATGTTAAAATAGGAGATTATTGTTATCATGGCTTATGTGCTATGGGTTCTAGTGCTAGTGAAATACCCTATGACTTATATAAAGAAATTATGCATGATATTGCACCTGCTGAAATAGAAGATGTTGATGTTACCATTAAGCTTGCTAATAGGGACACCATTAAACCAGTTGGGATTGTTAGAGATGTCGAAGTCTTGTGTGGGAAGATTAAATATCCTGCTGATTTTCTTGTTCTTTGTTCCCCACAAGATGACTTTTGTCCCATTATTTTTGGTAGACCCTTCTTGAATACTGTTAATGCTAGGATTGATTGTGAAAAGGATATTGTTGCAATTGGCTTAGGGGATATGTCTCATGAGTTTAATTTTGCTAAGTTTCGTAGACAACCCCGTGATAAAGAATCACCTAGTAAGGATGAGATTATTGGTCTTGCTTCTATTGCCGTGCCTCCTACTGATCCGTTAGAACAATATTTGCTAGACCATGAAAATGATATGTTTATGAATGAAAGAAGGGAAATAGATGAAGTGTTCCTTCAACAGGGTCCTATTCTGAAACACAATTTACCTGTTGAAATCCTAGGGGATCCCCCTCCACCCAAGGGTGATCCAGTGTTTGAGCTCAAACCACTACCTGATAATCTTAAGTATGCTTATCTTGACGAAAAGAAAATATATCCTGTTATTATTAGTGCTAACCTTTCAGAGCAAGAAGAAGAAAGATTATTGAAAACTCTGAAGAAGCACCGCGCTACCATTGGATATACTCTAGATGATCTTAAGGGCATTAGCCCCACTTTATGCCAACACAAAATTAAATTGGAGGACGATGCCAAACCAGTTAGATATCCTCAAAGACGATTAAATCCTAAGATGAATGAAGTGGTAAGAAAGGAGATACTAAAGCTCCTTGAGGCAGGTATAATTTATCCCGTTGCTGATAGTGAATGGGTAAGTCCTATCCATTGTGTTCCTAAAAAGGGTGGTATTACTGTTGTTCCTAATGATAAAAATGAACTGATCCCTCACAGAATTATCATAGGTTGTAGGATGGTAATTGATTTCTGTAAATTAAATAAAACTACTAAGAAAGATCATTACCCTTTACCTTTTATTGATCAAATGCTAGAAAGACTATCCAAACACACACATTTCTGCTTTCTAGATGGTTATTCTGGTTTCTCTCAAATACCTGTGTCAGCAAAGGATCAATCAAAAACTACTTTTACTTGCCCTTTCGGTACTTTTGCTTATAGACGTATGCCTTTTGGTTTATGTAATGCACCTGCTACCTTTCAAAGATGCATGATGGCTATATTCTCTGACTTTTGTGAAAAGATTTGTGAGGTTTTCATGGATGATTTCTCCGTTTATGGATCCTCTTTTGATGATTGCTTGAGCAACCTTGATCGAGTTTTGCAGAGATGTGAAGACACAAGTCTCGTACTGAATTGGGAAAAGTGCCACTTTATGGTTAATGAAGGCATTGTCTTGGGGCATAAGATTTCCGAGAGAGGTATTGAAGTTGATAAAGCTAAAGTTGATGCTATTGAAAAGATGCCATGTCCGAAGGACATAAAAGGTATAAGAAGTTTCCTTGGTCATGCCGGTTTTTATAGGAGGTTCATTAAGGACTTTTCTAAAATCTCTAGGCCTCTGACTAATTTATTGCAAAAAGATATTCCTTTTGTCTTTGATGATGATTGTGTAGAAGCATTTGAAATACTTAAGAAAGCTTTGATCACTGCACCTATTATTCAGCCACCTGATTGGAATTTACCCTTTGAAATTATGTGTGATGCTAGTGATTATGCTGTAGGTGCTGTTCTAGGGCAAAGAGTTGACAAGAAATTGAATGTTATCCAGTATGCTAGTAAAACTCTTGATACTACCCAGAGAAATTATGCTACCACTGAAAAAGAATTCTTAGCAGTTGTGTTTGCTTGTGATAAGTTCAGACCTTACATTGTTGATTCCAAAGTAACTGTCCACACCGACCATGCTGCTATTAAATATCTTATGGAAAAGAAAGATGCTAAACCTAGACTTGTTAGGTGGGTTCTCTTGCTACAAGAATTTGATTTGCATATTATTGATAGAAAGGGAGCTGAGAACCCCGTTGCAGACAACTTGTATATGTTAGAGAATGTTCTTGATGACCCACTACCTATTGATGATAGCTTTCCTGATGAACAATTAGCGGTCATTAATGCTTCCCGTACTGCTCCTTGTTATGCTGATTATTCTAATTACATTTTTGCTAAATTTATACCACCTAGTTTCACATACCAACAAAAGAAAAAGTTCATTTATGATTTAAGTCATTACTTCTGGGATGACCCACACCTTTATAAAGAAGTAGATGGTGTTATTAGGCGTTGTGTACCTGAGCATGAACAGGAATAGATCCTACACAAGTGTCACTCTGAATCATATGGAGGACACCACGCTGGAGATAGAACTGCACATAAGGTATTGCAATCTGGTTTTTATTGGCCTACTCTCTTCAAAGATGCTCGTAAGTTTGTCTTATCTTGTGATGAATGTCAAAGGATTGGTAATATTAGTAGACGTCAAGAAATGCCTATGAATTAGTATCTTGTTATTGAACCATTTGATGTTTGGGGCTTTGATTATATGGGACCTTTTCCTGCCTCTAATGGTTACACACATATTTTAGTTGTTGTTGATTACGTTACTAAGTGGGTAGAAGCTATTCCAACTAGTAGTGCTGATCATAACACCTCTATTAATATGCTTAAAGAAGTTATTTTTCCGAGGTTTGGAGTCCCTAGATATCTTATGACTGATGGTGGTTCACATTTTATTCATGGTGCTTTCTGTAAGATGCTTGCTAACTACGATGTTAATCATAGAATTGCATCTCCTTATCACCCACAGTTTAGTGGTCAAGTAGAGTTGAGCAATGGAGAGCTCAAATTAATTTTGCAAAAGACTCTGGATAGATCTAGAAAGAATTGGTCCAAAAAACTTGATGATGCATTATGGGCCCATAGAACTGCATATAAAAATCCTATGGGTATGTCTCCGTATAAGATGGTTTATGGAAAAGCATGTCACTTACCTCTAGAACTTGAACATAAAGCATATTGGGCTATCAAAGAGCTCAACTATGACTTCAAACTTGCCGGTGAGAAGAGGTTATTTGATATTAGCTCACTTGATGAATGGAGAACCCAAGCCTATGAGAATGACAAGCTATTCAAAGAAAAAGTTAAACGCTGGCATGACAAAAGGATACAAAAGCGTGAGTATAACGTAGGTGATTATGTGTTATTATTCAACTCTCGTTTAAGATTTTTTGCAGGAAAACTTCTCTCTAAATGGGAAGGTCCTTACATTATCGAGAAGGTCTATCGTTCCGGTGCAATAAAAATCAACAACTTCTAAGGCACAAGTCCGAGGGTGGTGAACGGTCAAAGAATTAAACATTATATCTCAGGTAATCCTATCAATGTTAAAACTAATATTATTGAGACCGTAACCACGGAGGAATACATAAGAGACACTTTCCAGAATGTTTCAGACTCCAAAAAGGAATAGGTATGTGGTACGGTAAGTAAACCGACTCCAAAACAATTCTAATGGCAATTTTTATCCGTTTTGGAATATTTAAGAATTTTAGGAAGAAAGAAGTAATCCGGGAAGGGCACGAGGCCTCCACGAGGGTGGAGGGCGCGCCCACCCTTCCTGGGCACGCACCCCTGTCTCGTGGCCACCTCGTGTGCCTCCCGGACTCCGTTTTCTTGCACGTTACGTATTTTCGTCGGTAAAAATTCATTATATAATCTCCCGAAGGTTTTGACCACCGTATCACACAAATATCCTCTGTTTTTGTTTCGAGCTGTTCCTGTTGCAGATTAAGAGCAAGATGTCTTCTCAAGAGTCAGTCGAGGAGAGTCGGGTGTCTCACCCGACACCAGGTCCAGGAGCAAATAGCGATACTTATCACTTTGGACCATCAACGGAGGATGAGATGGAGGCCGATTTGAAAAGAATAGATGCCATGGAGGAAGATCAAGAAGTTACTTCTCGCTTCCAAGCAGGATTCATGATGGGGGAACTACATAGCTCGGTTCTCCCAAATTTGGTCATCCCTTCCAATGTTAAATTTCTTTATTATGAAAATATGAAAAATAACGTCACTTGTTCTCCAGAAGCTATGCAGCATCCTTGGGTAAAAGGAGCTTTAGCCATTACGGGCAAGCTCCGCAAAGAAATTATGGACCTCAAATAACAAGTCAATAAGCTCGAGGAAGAGAATCGTATCTTGAGGGGCATCATTGCCAAGAAGATCACAACACCAACTATGAAGAAGGAGACATAATCACATGGGTATGGGCACTCCCCTTGGCAACTGCCAAGCTTGGGGGAGGTGCCCCGGTATCGTATCACCATCACACTCCTATCTTTACCGTTTTACTTAGTTCGGTCCTTTTAGTAGTATCTTGATTTAGTAGACTGAAGTTCTAGTATCAAGTAGTTTTTGAGTTTCGCTCTGTGATCTCTTTATTTAATCGAGTCCGTGAGCTATCTATAATAAAGATTAGTGTTGAGTTAAGGGCTTTGCTATCTTTCTATGATCTTGAGGAAGTAGAAAGAATAAAAAGAATAAAAGAGTTCATATTGATCTTATGGATAGTAATGACTTCACACATAGAAAGTATGAGGCATAAAAGTTGTTGAGAGTTGACAAACATAGTTTTGGTCATCGTTGTAATTAATAGGAAGTAATAAGGAAAGAGAGGTTTTCACATACAAATATACTATCTTGGACATCTTTTATGATTGTGAGCACTCATTAAGTATGACATGCTAAAAGAGTTGATGTTGGACAAGGAAGACAACGTAATGGTTTATGTTTTCTCACATCTCAGTTAAAGTATATTGTCATTGATCTTCCCAACATGTTGAGCTTGCCTTTATCCCTCATGCGAGCCAAATTCCTTGCACCAAGTAGAGATACTACTTGGGCTTCCAAATATCCTTAAACCCAGTTTTGCCATGAGAGTCCACCATACCTACCTATGGATTGGGTAAGATCCTTCAAGTAAGTTGTCATGTTGCAAGCAATAAAAATTGCTCTCTAAATATGCATGACTTATTAGTGCGGAGAAAATAAGCTGTATACGATCTTGTTATGGAAGCAATAAAAGCGACGGACTGCATAATATAGGTCCATATACAAGTGGCAATATAAAGTGGCGTTCTTTTGCATTAAGATTTTGTGCATCCAACCCTAAAAGCACATGACAACCTCTGCTTCCCTCTGTGAAGGGCCTATCTTTTACTTTATGTTTTTACTTTATGCTTGAGTCAGGGTGATCTTCACCTTTCCCTTTTTCATTTTATCCTTTGGCAAGCTCCTCGTGTTTGAAAGATCTTGATATATATATCCAATTGGATATAAGTTAGCACGAATTATTATTGTTGACATCACCCAAATGTGAATACGTTGGGAGGCAACACAATAAGCCCCTATATTTCTCAGTGTCCGGTTGAAACTCCATAACCACAAGTACTACATGAGTGTTAGCAATTGTAGAAGACTATATGATAGTTGAGTACGTGGACTTGCTGAAAAGCTCTATTCTTGACTCTTTCTGATGTTATGATAAATTGCAATTGCTTCAATGACTGAGATTATAGTTTGTTAGTTCCCAATGAAGTTTTTGAACCATACTTGACATTGTGAATTGATTGTTACTTGAGAATGAGAAATCATATGACAAAATCTATATATGTTGCTGTTATAAGAATGATCATGATGCCCTCATGTTCGTATTTTATTTTTATCGACACCTCTATCTCTAAACATGTGGACATATTTTTCGATATCGTCTTCCACTTGAGGACAAGCGAGGTCTAAGCTTGGCGGAGTTGATACGTCCATTTTGCATAATGCTTTTACATCAATATTTATTGCATTATGGGCTGTTATTACACATTATGTCTCAATACTTATGGCTATTCTCTCTTATTTTACAAGGTTTACCATGAAGAGGGGGAATGCCGGCAGCTGGAAAAGGAGCAAATATTGGAAACCTATTTTGCATAGATCCAAAAATCCTGAAACTCCACGGAAGTTATTTTTGGAATTAATAAGACTTACTGAGCGAAGAAAACACTAGAGGGGCCCCACACCCTGGCCAGGAGGGTGGGGGGCGCGCCCACCCCTACTGGGCATGCCCGCTGTCTCCTGGGCCCCTTGGTGGCCCTCCGGTGCCCATATTCTGCTATATGAATGTTTTTACCCTGGAAAAAAATCATAAGCAAGCTTACGGGATGAAACACCGCCGCCACGAGGCGGAACCTTGGCGGAACCAATCTAAGGCTCCGGCGGAGCTGTTCTGCCAGGGAAACTTCCCTCCGGGAGGGGGAAATCATCACCATCGCCATCACCAACGATCCTCTCATCGGGAGGGGGTCAATCTCCATCAACATCTTCACCAGCACCATCTCCTCTCAAAACCCTAGTTCATCTCTTGTATCCAATCTTGTATCAAAACCTCAAATTGGTACATGTTGGTTGCTAGTAGTGTTGATTACTCCTTGTAGTTGATGCTAATTGGTTTACTTGGTGGAAGATCATATGTTTAGATCATTAATGCATATTATTACTCCTCTGATTATGAACATGAATATGCTTTGTGAGTAGTTACATTTGTTCCTGAGGACATGTGTGAAGTCTTGTTATTAGTAGTCATGTGAATTTAGTATTCGTTCGATATTTTGATGAGATGTATGTTGTCTTTCCTCTAGTGGTGTTATGTGAACGTCGAGTACATGACACTTCACCATTATTTGGGCCTAGAGGAAGGCATTGGGATGTAATAAGTAGATGATGGGTTGCTAGAGTGACAGAAGCTCAAACCCTAGTTTATGCGTTGCTTCGTAAGGGGCTGATTTGGATCCATATGTCTAATGTTGTGGTTAGGTTTACCTTAATACTTCTTTTGTAGTTGCAGATGCTTGCAATAGGGGTTAATCATAAGTGGGATGCTTGTCCAAGTAAGGGCAGTACCCAAGCACCGGTTCACCCACATATCATATTATCAAAGTACCAAACGCGAATCATATGAGCGTGATGAAAACTAGCTTGACGATAATTCCCATGTGTCCTCGGGAGCGCTTTTCTCATTATAAGAAATTGTCCAGGCTTGTCCTTTGCTACAAAAAGGATTGGGCCACCTTGCTGCACTTTATTTACTTTCATTGCTTGTTACTCGTTAAAATTTATCTTATCACAAAACTATCTATTACCTACAATTTCAGTGCTTGCAGAGAAAACTTTACTGAAAACCGCTTGTCATTTCCTTCTGCTCCTCGTTGGGTTCGACACTCCTACTTATCGAAAGGATCCTTAATGCATATTATTACTCCTCTGATTATGAACATGAATATGCTTTGGGAGTAGTTACGTCTGTTCCTGAGGACGTGGGTGAAGTCTTGCTATTAGTAGTCATGTGAATCTGGTATTCGTTCGATATTTTGATGAGATGTATGTTGTCTTTCCTCTAGTCGTGTTATGTGAACGTTGACTACATGACACTTCACCATTATTTGGGCGTAGAGGAAGGCATTGGGAAGTAATAAGTAGATGATGGGTTGCTAGAGTGACATAAGCTTAGACCCTAGTTTATGCGTTTCTTCGTAAGGGGCTGATTTGGATCCATATGTCTAATGTTGTGGTTAGGTTTACCTTAATACTTCTTTTGTAGTTGCAGATGTTTGCAATAGGGGTTAGTCATAAGTGGGATGCTTGTCCAAGTAAGGGCAGTACCCAAGCGCCGGTCCACCCACATATCAAATTATCAAAGTACCGAACGCGAATCATATGAGCGTGATGAAAACTAGCTTGACGATAATTCCCATGTGTCCTCTGGAGCACTTTTCTCATTATAAGAAATTGTCCAGGCTTTTCCTTTGCTACAAAAAGGATTGGGCCACCTTGCTGCACTTTATTTACTTTCATTGCTTGTTACTCGTTAAAATTTATCTTATCACAAAACTATCTATTACCTACAATTTCAGTGCTTGCAGAGAAAACTTTACTGAAAACCGCTTGCCATTTCCTTTTGCTCCTCGTTGGGTTCGACACTCTTACTTATGAAAGGACTACGATAGATCCCCTATACTTTCGGGTCATCAAGACTCTTTTCTGGTGCCGTTGCCGGGGAGTGAAGCGCCTTTGGTGAGTGGAACTTGGTAAGGAAACATTTATATAGTGTGCTGAAATTTTCTGTCACTTGTTACTATGGAAACTAATCCTTTGAGGGGCTTGTTCGAGGTATCTTCACCCCGACCAGAAGAACAAAGAGTTTCTCCTCAACCTACTAAACCTACTGAAAATATTTACTTTGAGATTCCTTTGGGTATCATAGAGAAACTGCTAGCTAATCCCTTTGCAGGAGATGGAACATTGCTTCCTGATTTACACCTTATCTTTGTGGATGAAGTTTGTGGATTATTTAAGCTTGCAGGTATTCCCAATGATGTTGTCAAAAGGAAGGTCTTCCCTTTATCTTTGAAGGGGGATGCATTGACATGGTACAGGCTATGTGATGATACGGGATCTTGGAATTATAAACGATTGAAGTTGGAATTTCACAAGAAGTTCTATCCTATGCATCTTGTTCATCTTGATCGTAATTACATATATAATTTCTGGCCTCGCGAAGGAGAGAGCATCGCTGAAGCTTGGGGGAGGCTTAAGTCAATGTTATATTCATGCCCCAATAATGAGCTCTCCAGAGAAATGATTATTCAAAACTTTTATGCTCGGCTTTCTCCCAATGATCGCACCATGCTTGATACTTCCTGTGCTGGTTCTTATATGCTGAAGACTACTGAATTCAAGTGTGACTTATTGGAAAGAATTAAACGCAACTCTGAAGATTGGGGTTCCGACGATGGTAAGGAGTCAGGTATAACACCTAAGTTTGATTGTGTTAAATCTTTTATGGATACCGATGCTTTTCGTGGATTTAGCGCTAAGTATGGACTTGACTCTGAGATAGTAGCTGCTTTTTGTGAATCTTTTGCTACTCACGTTGATCTCCCTAAGGAGAAGTGGGTTAAATATAATCCTCCCATTGAAGTAAAAGTAGTTGCACCTATTACAATTGAAGAAAAGACTGTCACTTATAATGATCCTATTGTTCCTCCTACTTATACTGAGAAACCTCCTTTTCCTGTTAGGATAAAGGATCATGCTAAAACTTCGACTGTTGTTCATAAGAGTAATAATAGGACTTATACACCTACTGAGCAAATCAAAGTTGAACCTAGTATTGCTATGGTTAAAGATCTCTTGGATGATAATTTAGATGGGCATGTTATTTATTTCTGTGGTGAGACTGCTAATATCGTTAGACCAGATGCTAAGATACATAGACCTGTTGTAGGCATGCCTGTTATTTATGTTAAAATAGGAGATTATTGTTATCATGGCTTATGTGCTATGGGTTCTAGTGCTAGTGAAATACCCTATGACTTATATAAAGAAATTATGCATGATATTGCACCTGCTGAAATAGAAGATGTTGATGTTACCATTAAGCTTGCTAATAGGGACACCATTAAACCAGTTGGGATTGTTAGAGATGTCGAAGTCTTGTGTGGGAAGATTAAATATCCTGCTGATTTTCTTGTTCTTTGTTCCCCACAAGATGACTTTTGTCCCATTATTTTTGGTAGACCCTTCTTGAATACTGTTAATGCTAGGATTGATTGTGAAAAGGATATTGTTGCAATTGGCTTAGGGGATATGTCTCATGAGTTTAATTTTGCTAAGTTTCGTAGACAACCCCGTGATAAAGAATCACCTAGTAAGGATGAGATTATTGGTCTTGCTTCTATTGCCGTGCCTCCTACTGATCCGTTAGAACAATATTTGCTAGACCATGAAAATGATATGTTTATGAATGAAAGAAGGGAAATAGATGAAGTGTTCCTTCAACAGGGTCCTATTCTGAAACACAATTTACCTGTTGAAATCCTAGGGGATCCCCCTCCACCCAAGGGTGATCCAGTGTTTGAGCTCAAACCACTACCTGATAATCTTAAGTATGCTTATCTTGATGAAAAGAAAATATATCCTGTTATTATTAGTGCTAACCTTTCAGAGCAAGAAGAAGAAAGATTATTGAAAACTCTGAAGAAGCACCGCGCTGCCATTGGATATACTCTAGATGATCTTAAGGGCATTAGCCCCACTTTATGCCAACACAAAATTAAATTGGAGGACGATGCCAAACCAGTTAGAGATCCTCAAAGACGATTAAATCCTAAGATGAATGAAGTGGTAAGAAAGGAGATACTAAAGCTCCTTGAGGCAGGTATAATTTATCCCGTTGCTGATAGTGAATGGGTAAGTCCTATCCATTGTGTTCCTAAAAAGGGTGGTATTACTGTTGTTCCTAATGATAAAAATGAACTGATCCCTCACAGAATTATCATAGGTTATAGGATGGTAATTGATTTCTGTAAATTAAATAAAACTACTAAGAAAGATCATTACCCTTTACCTTTTATTGATCAAATGCTAGAAAGACTATCCAAACACACACATTTCTGCTTTCTAGATGGTTATTCTGGTTTCTCTCAAATACCTGTGTCAGCAAAGGATCAATCAAAAACTACTTTTACTTGCCCTTTCGGTACTTTTGCTTATAGACGTATGCCTTTTGGTTTATGTAATGCACCTGCTACCTTTCAAAGATGCATGATGGCTATATTCTCTGACTTTTGTGAAAAGATTTGTGAGGTTTTCATGGATGATTTCTCCGTTTATGGATCCTCTTTTGATGATTGCTTGAGCAACCTTGATCGAGTTTTGCAGAGATGTGAAGACACAAGTCTCGTACTGAATTGGGAAAAGTGCCACTTTATGGTTAATGAAGGCATTGTCTTGGGGCATAAGATTTCCGAGAGAGGTATTGAAGTTGATAAAGCTAAAGTTGATGCTATTGAAAAGATGCCATGTCCGAAGGACATAAAAGGTATAAGAAGTTTCCTTGGTCATGCCGGTTTTTATAGGAGGTTCATTAAGGACTTTTCTAAAATCTCTAGGCCTCTGACTAATTTATTGCAAAAAGATATTCCTTTTGTCTTTGATGATGATTGTGTAGAAGCATTTGAAATACTTAAGAAAGCTTTGATCACTGCACCTATTATTCAGCCACCTGATTGGAATTTACCCTTTGAAATTATGTGTGATGCTAGTGATTATGCTGTAGGTGCTGTTCTAGGGCAAAGAGTTGACAAGAAATTGAATGTTATCCAGTATGCTAGTAAAACTCTTGATACTACCCAGAGAAATTATGCTACCACTGAAAAAGAATTCTTAGCAGTTGTGTTTGCTTGTGATAAGTTCAGACCTTACATTGTTGATTCCAAAGTAACTGTCCACACCGACCATGCTGCTATTAAATATCTTATGGAAAAGAAAGATGCTAAACCTAGACTTGTTAGGTGGGTTCTCTTGCTACAAGAATTTGATTTGCATATTATTGATAGAAAGGGAGCTGAGAACCCCGTTGCAGACAACTTGTATATGTTAGAGAATGTTCTTGATGACCCACTACCTATTGATGATAGCTTTCCTGATGAACAATTAGCGGTCATTAATGCTTCCCGTACTGCTCCTTGTTATGCTGATTATTCTAATTACATTTTTGCTAAATTTATACCACCTAGTTTCACATACCAACAAAAGAAAAAGTTCTTTTATGATTTAAGTCATTACTTCTGGGATGACCCACACCTTTATAAAGAAGTAGATGGTGTTATTAGGCGTTGTGTACCTGAGCATGAACAGGAACAGATCCTACACAAGTGTCACTCTGAATCATATGGAGGACACCACGCTGGAGATAGAACTGCACATAAGGTATTGCAATCTGGTTTTTATTGGCCTACTCTCTTCAAAGATGCTCGTAAGTTTGTCTTATCTTGTGATGAATGTCAAAGGATTGGTAATATTAGTAGACGTCAAGAAATGCCTATGAATTAGTATCTTGTTATTGAACCATTTGATGTTTGGGGCTTTGATTATATGGGACCTTTTCCTGCCTCTAATGGTTACACACATATTTTAGTTGTTGTTGATTACGTTACTAAGTGGGTAGAAGCTATTCCAACTAGTAGTGCTGATCATAACACCTCTATTAAGATGCTTAAAGAAGTTATTTTTCCGAGGTTTGGAGTCCCTAGATATCTTATGACTGATGGTGGTTCACATTTTATTCATGGTGCTTTCTGTAAGATGCTTGCTAACTACGATGTTAATCATAGAATTGCATCTCCTTATCACCCACAGTTTAGTGGTCAAGTAGAGTTGAGCAATGGAGAGCTCAAATTAATTTTGCAAAAGACTCTGGATAGATCTAGAAAGAATTGGTCCAAAAAACTTGATGATGCATTATGGGCCCATAGAACTGCATATAAAAATCCTATGGGTATGTCTCCGTATAAGATGGTTTATGGAAAAGCATGTCACTTACCTCTAGAACTTGAACATAAAGCATATTGGGCTATCAAAGAGCTCAACTATGACTTCAAACTTGCCGGTGAGAAGAGGTTATTTGATATTAGCTCACTTGATGAATGGAGAACCCAAGCCTATGAGAATGACAAGCTATTCAAAGAAAAAGTTAAACGCTGGCATGACAAAAGGATACAAAAGCGTGAGTATAACGTAGGTGATTATGTGTTATTATTCAACTCTCGTTTAAGATTTTTTGCAGGAAAACTTCTCTCTAAATGGGAAGGTCCTTACATTATCGAGAAGGTCTATCGTTCCGGTGCAATAAAAATCAACAACTTCTAAGGCACAAGTCCGAGGGTGGTGAACGGTCAAAGAATTAAACATTATATCTCAGGTAATCCTATCAATGTTAAAACTAATATTATTGAGACCGTAACCACGGAGGAATACATAAGAGACACTTTCCAGAATGTTTCAGACTCCAAAAAGGAATAGGTATGTGGTACGGTAAGTAAACCGACTCCAAAACAATTCTAATGGCAATTTTTATCCGTTTTGGAATATTTAAGAATTTTAGGAAGAAAGAAGTAATCCGGGAAGGGCACGAGGCCTCCACGAGGGTGGAGGGCGCGCCCACCCTTCCTGGGCACGCACCCCTGTCTCGTGGCCACCTCGTGTGCCTCCCGGACTCCGTTTTCTTGCACGTTACGTATTTTCGTCGGTAAAAATTCATTATATAATCTCCCGAAGGTTTTGACCACCGTATCACACAAATATCCTCTGTTTTTGTTTCGAGCTGTTCCTGTTGCAGATTAAGAGCAAGATGTCTTCTCAAGAGTCAGTCGAGGAGAGTCGGGTGTCTCACCCGACACCAGGTCCAGGAGCAAATAGCGATACTTATCACTTTGGACCATCAACGGAGGATGAGATGGAGGCCGATTTGAAAAGAATAGATGCCATGGAGGAAGATCAAGAAGTTACTTCTCGCTTCCAAGCAGGATTCATGATGGGGGAACTACATAGCTCGGTTCTCCCAAATTTGGTCATCCCTTCCAATGTTAAATTTCTTTATTATGAAAATATGAAAAATAACGTCACTTGTTCTCCAGAAGCTATGCAGCATCCTTGGGTAAAAGGAGCTTTAGCCATTACGGGCAAGCTCCGCAAAGAAATTATGGACCTCAAATAACAAGTCAATAAGCTCGAGGAAGAGAATCGTATCTTGAGGGGCATCATTGCCAAGAAGATCACAACACCAACTATGAAGAAGGAGACATAATCACATGGGTATGGGCACTCCCCTTGGCAACTGCCAAGCTTGGGGGAGGTGCCCCGGTATCGTATCACCATCACACTCCTATCTTTACCATTTTACTTAGTTCGGTCCTTTTAGTAGTATCTTGATTTAGTAGACTGAAGTTCTAGTATCAAGTAGTTTTTGAGTTTCGCTCTGTGATCTCTTTATTTAATCGAGTCCGTGAGCTATCTATAATAAAGATTAGTGTTGAGTTAAGGGCTTTGCTATCTTTCTATGATCTTGAGGAAGTAGAAAGAATAAAAAGAATAAAAGAGTTCATATTGATCTTATGGATAGTAATGACTTCACACATAGAAAGTATGAGGCATAAAAGTTGTTGAGAGTTGACAAACATAGTTTTGGTCATCGTTGTAATTAATAGGAAGTAATAAGGAAAGAGAGGTTTTCACATACAAATATACTATCTTGGACATCTTTTATGATTGTGAGCACTCATTAAGTATGACATGCTAAAAGAGTTGATGTTGGACAAGGAAGACAACGTAATGGTTTATGTTTTCTCACATCTCAGTTAAAGTATATTGTCATTGATCTTCCCAACATGTTGAGCTTGCCTTTATCCCTCATGCGTGCCAAATTCCTTGCACCAAGTAGAGATACTACTTGGGCTTCCAAATATCCTTAAACCCAGTTTTGCCATGAGAGTCCACCATACCTACCTATGGATTGGGTAAGATCCTTCAAGTAAGTTGTCATGTTGCAAGCAATAAAAATTGCTCTCTAAATATGCATGACTTATTAGTGCGGAGAAAATAAGCTGTATACGATCTTGTTATGGAAGCAATAAAAGCGACGGACTGCATAATATAGGTCCATATACAAGTGGCAATATAAAGTGGCGTTCTTTTGCATTAAGATTTTGTGCATCCAACCCTAAAAGCACATGACAACCTCTGCTTCCCTCTGTGAAGGGCCTATCTTTTACTTTATGTTTTTACTTTATGCTTGAGTCAGGGTGATCTTCACCTTTCCCTTTTTCATTTTATCCTTTGGCAAGCTCCTCGTGTTTGAAAGATCTTGATATATATATCCAATTGGATATAAGTTAGCACGAATTATTATTGTTGACATCACCCAAATGTGAATACGTTGGGAGGTAACACAATAAGCCCCTATATTTCTCAGTGTCCGGTTGAAACTCCATAACCACAAGTACTACATGAGTGTTAGCAATTGTAGAAGACTATATGATAGTTGAGTACGTGGACTTGCTGAAAAGCTCTATTCTTGACTCTTTCTGATGTTATGATAAATTGCAATTGCTTCAATGACTGAGATTATAGTTTGTTAGTTCCCAATGAAGTTTTTGAACCATACTTGACATTGTGAATTGATTGTTACTTGAGAATGAGAAATCATATGACAAAATCTATATATGTTGCTGTTATAAGAATGATCATGATGCCCTCATGTTCGTATTTTATTTTTATCGACACCTCTATCTCTAAACATGTGGACATATTTTTCGATATCGTCTTCCACTTGAGGACAAGCGAGGTCTAAGCTTGGGGGAGTTGATACGTCCATTTTGCATAATGCTTTTACATCAATATTTATTGCATTATGGGCTGTTATTACACATTATGTCTCAATACTTATGGCTATTCTCTCTTATTTTACAAGGTTTACCATGAAGAGGGGGAATGCCGGCAGCTGGAAAAGGAGCAAATATTGGAAACCTATTTTGCATAGATCCAAAAATCCTGAAACTCCACGGAAGTTATTTTTGGAATTAATAAGACTTACTGAGCGAAGAAAACACTAGAGGGGCCCCACACCCTGGCCAGGAGGGTGGGGGGCGCGCCCACCCCTACTGGGCATGCCCGCTGTCTCCTGGGCCCCTTGGTGGCCCTCCGGTGCCCATATTCTGCTATATGAATGTTTTTACCCTGGAAAAAAATCATAAGCAAGCTTACGGGATGAAACACCGCCGCCACGAGGCGGAACCTTGGCGGAACCAATCTAAGGCTCCGGCGGAGCTGTTCTGCCAGGGAAACTTCCCTCCGGGAGGGGGAAATCATCACCATCGCCATCACCAACGATCCTCTCATCGGGAGGGGGTCAATCTCCATCAACATCTTCACCAGCACCATCTCCTCTCAAAACCCTAGTTCATCTCTTGTATCCAATCTTGTATCAAAACCTCAAATTGGTACATGTTGGTTGCTAGTAGTGTTGATTACTCCTTGCAGTTGATGCTAATTGGTTTACTTGGTGGAAGATCATATGTTTAGATCATTAATGCATATTATTACTCCTCTGATTATGAACATGAATATGCTTTGTGAGTAGTTACATTTGTTCCTGAGGACATGTGTGAAGTCTTGTTATTAGTAGTCATGTGAATTTAGTATTCGTTCGATATTTTGATGAGATGTATGTTGTCTTTCCTCTAGTGGTGTTATGTGAACGTCGAGTACATGACACTTCACCATTATTTGGGCCTAGAGGAAGGCATTGGGATGTAATAAGTAGATGATGGGTTGCTAGAGTGACAGAAGCTCAAACCCTAGTTTATGCGTTGCTTCGTAAGGGGCTGATTTGGATCCATATGTCTAATGTTGTGGTTAGGTTTACCTTAATACTTCTTTTGTAGTTGCAGATGCTTGCAATAGGGGTTAATCATAAGTGGGATGCTTGTCCAAGTAAGGGCAGTACCCAAGCACCGGTTCACCCACATATCATATTATCAAAGTACCAAACGCGAATCATATGAGCGTGATGAAAACTAGCTTGACGATAATTCCCATGTGTCCTCGGGAGCGCTTTTCTCATTATAAGAAATTGTCCAGGCTTGTCCTTTGCTACAAAAAGGATTGGGCCACCTTGCTGCACTTTATTTACTTTCATTGCTTGTTACTCGTTAAAATTTATCTTATCACAAAACTATCTATTACCTACAATTTCAGTGCTTGCAGAGAAAACTTTACTGAAAACCGCTTGTCATTTCCTTCTGCTCCTCGTTGGGTTCGACACTCCTACTTATCGAAAGGATCCTTAATGCATATTATTACTCCTCTGATTATGAACATGAATATGCTTTGGGAGTAGTTACGTCTGTTCCTGAGGACGTGGGTGAAGTCTTGCTATTAGTAGTCATGTGAATCTGGTATTCGTTCGATATTTTGATGAGATGTATGTTGTCTTTCCTCTAGTCGTGTTATGTGAACGTTGACTACATGACACTTCACCATTATTTGGGCGTAGAGGAAGGCATTGGGAAGTAATAAGTAGATGATGGGTTGCTAGAGTGACATAAGCTTAGACCCTAGTTTATGCGTTTCTTCGTAAGGGGCTGATTTGGATCCATATGTCTAATGTTGTGGTTAGGTTTACCTTAATACTTCTTTTGTAGTTGCAGATGCTTGCAATAGGGGTTAGTCATAAGTGGGATGCTTGTCCAAGTAAGGGCAGTACCCAAGCGCCGGTCCACCCACATATCAAATTATCAAAGTACCGAACGCGAATCATATGAGCGTGATGAAAACTAGCTTGACGATAATTCCCATGTGTCCTCTGGAGCACTTTTCTCATTATAAGAAATTGTCCAGGCTTTTCCTTTGCTACAAAAAGGATTGGGCCACCTTGCTGCACTTTATTTACTTTCATTGCTTGTTACTCGTTAAAATTTATCTTATCACAAAACTATCTATTACCTACAATTTCAGTGCTTGCAGAGAAAACTTTACTGAAAACCGCTTGCCATTTCCTTTTGCTCCTCGTTGGGTTCGACACTCTTACTTATGAAAGGACTACGATAGATCCCCTATACTTTCGGGTCATCAAGACTCTTTTCTGGTGCCGTTGCCGGGGAGTGAAGCGCCTTTGGTGAGTGGAACTTGGTAAGGAAACATTTATATAGTGTGCTGAAATTTTCTGTCACTTGTTACTATGGAAACTAATCCTTTGAGGGGCTTGTTCGAGGTATCTTCACCCCGACCAGAAGAACAAAGAGTTTCTCCTCAACCTACTAAACCTACTGAAAATATTTACTTTGAGATTCCTTTGGGTATCATAGAGAAACTGCTAGCTAATCCCTTTGCAGGAGATGGAACATTGCTTCCTGATTTACACCTTATCTTTGTGGATGAAGTTTGTGGATTATTTAAGCTTGCAGGTATTCCCAATGATGTTGTCAAAAGGAAGGTCTTCCCTTTATCTTTGAAGGGGGATGCATTGACATGGTACAGGCTATGTGATGATACGGGATCTTGGAATTATAAACGATTGAAGTTGGAATTTCACAAGAAGTTCTATCCTATGCATCTTGTTCATCTTGATCATAATTACATATATAATTTCGGGCCTCGCGAAGGAGAGAGCATCGCTGAAGCTTGGGGGAGGCTTAAGTCAATGTTATATTCATGCCCCAATAATGAGCTCTCCAGAGAAATGATTATTCAAAACTTTTATGCTCGGCTTTCTCCCAATGATCGCACCATGCTTGATACTTCCTGTGCTGGTTCTTATATGCTGAAGACTACTGAATTCAAGTGTGACTTATTGGAAAGAATTAAACGCAACTCTGAAGATTGGGGTTCCGACGATGGTAAGGAGTCAGGTATAACACCTAAGTTTGATTGTGTTAAATCTTTTATGGATACCGATGCTTTTCGTGGATTTAGCGCTAAGTATGGACTTGACTCTGAGATAGTAGCTGCTTTTTGTGAATCTTTTGCTACTCACGTTGATCTCCCTAAGGAGAAGTGGGTTAAATATAATCCTCCCATTGAAGTAAAAGTAGTTGCACCTATTACAATTGAAGAAAAGACTGTCACTTATAATGATCCTATTGTTCCTCCTACTTATACTGAGAAACCTCCTTTTCCTGTTAGGATAAAGGATCATGCTAAAACTTCGACTGTTGTTCATAAGAGTAATAATAGGACTTATACACCTACTGAGCAAATCAAAGTTGAACCTAGTATTGCTATGGTTAAAGATCTCTTGGATGATAATTTAGATGGGCATGTTATTTATTTCTGTGGTGAGACTGCTAATATCGTTAGACCAGATGCTAAGATACATAGACCTGTTGTAGGCATGCCTGTTATTTATGTTAAAATAGGAGATTATTGTTATCATGGCTTATGTGCTATGGGTTCTAGTGCTAGTGAAATACCCTATGACTTATATAAAGAAATTATGCATGATATTGCACCTGCTGAAATAGAAGATGTTGATGTTACCATTAAGCTTGCTAATAGGGACACCATTAAACCAGTTGGGATTGTTAGAGATGTCGAAGTCTTGTGTGGGAAGATTAAATATCCTGCTGATTTTCTTGTTCTTTGTTCCCCACAAGATGACTTTTGTCCCATTATTTTTGGTAGACCCTTCTTGAATACTGTTAATGCTAGGATTGATTGTGAAAAGGATATTGTTGCAATTGGCTTAGGGGATATGTCTCATGAGTTTAATTTTGCTAAGTTTCGTACAACCCCGTGATAAAGAATCACCTAGTAAGGATGAGATTATTGGTCTTGCTTCTATTGCCGTGCCTCCTACTGATCCGTTAGAACAATATTTGCTAGACCATGAAAATGATATGTTTATGAATGAAAGAAGGGAAATAGATGAAGTGTTCCTTCAACAGGGTCCTATTCTGAAACACAATTTACCTGTTGAAATCCTAGGGGATCCCCCTCCACCAAAGGGTGATCCAGTGTTTGAGCTCAAACCACTACCTGATAATCTTAAGTATGCTTATCTTGATGAAAAGAAAATATATCCTGTTATTATTAGTGCTAACCTTTCAGAGCAAGAAGAAGAAAGATTATTGAAAACTCTGAAGAAGCACCGCGCTGCCATTGGATATACTCTAGATGATCTTAAGGGCATTAGCCCCACTTTATGCCAACACAAAATTAAATTGGAGGACGATGCCAAACCAGTTAGAGATCCTCAAAGACGATTAAATCCTAAGATGAATGAAGTGGTAAGAAAGGAGATACTAAAGCTCCTTGAGGCAGGTATAATTTATCCCGTTGCTGATAGTGAATGGGTAAGTCCTATCCATTGTGTTCCTAAAAAGGGTGGTATTACTGTTGTTCCTAATGATAAAAATGAACTGATCCCTCACAGAATTATCATAGGTTATAGGATGGTAATTGATTTCTGTAAATTAAATAAAACTACTAAGAAAGATCATTACCCTTTACCTTTTATTGATCAAATGCTAGAAAGACTATCCAAACACACACATTTCTGCTTTCTAGATGGTTATTCTGGTTTCTCTCAAATACCTGTGTCAGCAAAGGATCAATCAAAAACTACTTTTACTTGCCCTTTCGGTACTTTTGCTTATAGACGTATGCCTTTTGGTTTATGTAATGCACCTGCTACCTTTCAAAGATGCATGATGGCTATATTCTCTGACTTTTGTGAAAAGATTTGTGAGGTTTTCATGGATGATTTCTCCGTTTATGGATCCTCTTTTGATGATTGCTTGAGCAACCTTGATCGAGTTTTGCAGAGATGTGAAGACACAAGTCTCGTACTGAATTGGGAAAAGTGCCACTTTATGGTTAATGAAGGCATTGTCTTGGGGCATAAGATTTCCGAGAGAGGTATTGAAGTTGATAAAGCTAAAGTTGATGCTATTGAAAAGATGCCATGTCCGAAGGACATAAAAGGTATAAGAAGTTTCCTTGGTCATGCCGGTTTTTATAGGAGGTTCATTAAGGACTTTTCTAAAATCTCTAGGCCTCTGACTAATTTATTGCAAAAAGATATTCCTTTTGTCTTTGATGATGATTGTGTAGAAGCATTTGAAATACTTAAGAAAGCTTTGATCACTGCACCTATTATTCAGCCACCTGATTGGAATTTACCCTTTGAAATTATGTGTGATGCTAGTGATTATGCTGTAGGTGCTGTTCTAGGGCAAAGAGTTGACAAGAAATTGAATGTTATCCAGTATGCTAGTAAAACTCTTGATACTACCCAGAGAAATTATGCTACCACTGAAAAAGAATTCTTAGCAGTTGTGTTTGCTTGTGATAAGTTCAGACCTTACATTGTTGATTCCAAAGTAACTGTCCACACCGACCATGCTGCTATTAAATATCTTATGGAAAAGAAAGATGCTAAACCTAGACTTGTTAGGTGGGTTCTCTTGCTACAAGAATTTGATTTGCATATTATTGATAGAAAGGGAGCTGAGAACCCCGTTGCAGACAACTTGTATATGTTAGAGAATGTTCTTGATGACCCACTACCTATTGATGATAGCTTTCCTGATGAACAATTAGCGGTCATTAATGCTTCCCGTACTGCTCCTTGTTATGCTGATTATTCTAATTACATTTTTGCTAAATTTATACCACCTAGTTTCACATACCAACAAAAGAAAAAGTTCTTTTATGATTTAAGTCATTACTTCTGGGATGACCCACACCTTTATAAAGAAGTAGATGGTGTTATTAGGCGTTGTGTACCTGAGCATGAACAGGAACAGATCCTACACAAGTGTCACTCTGAATCATATGGAGGACACCACGCTGGAGATAGAACTGCACATAAGGTATTGCAATCTGGTTTTTATTGGCCTACTCTCTTCAAAGATGCTCGTAAGTTTGTCTTATCTTGTGATGAATGTCAAAGGATTGGTAATATTAGTAGACGTCAAGAAATGCCTATGAATTAGTATCTTGTTATTGAACCATTTGATGTTTGGGGCTTTGATTATATGGGACCTTTTCCTGCCTCTAATGGTTACACACATATTTTAGTTGTTGTTGATTACGTTACTAAGTGGGTAGAAGCTATTCCAACTAGTAGTGCTGATCATAACACCTCTATTAAGATGCTTAAAGAAGTTATTTTTCCGAGGTTTGGAGTCCCTAGATATCTTATGACTGATGGTGGTTCACATTTTATTCATGGTGCTTTCTGTAAGATGCTTGCTAAGTACGATGTTAATCATAGAATTGCATCTCCTTATCACCCACAGTTTAGTGGTCAAGTAGAGTTGAGCAATGGAGAGCTCAAATTAATTTTGCAAAAGACTCTGGATAGATCTAGAAAGAATTGGTCCAAAAAACTTGATGATGCATTATGGGCCCATAGAACTGCATATAAAAATCCTATGGGTATGTCTCCGTATAAGATGGTTTATGGAAAAGCATGTCACTTACCTCTAGAACTTGAACATAAAGCATATTGGGCTATCAAAGAGCTCAACTATGACTTCAAACTTGCCGGTGAGAAGAGGTTATTTGATATTAGCTCACTTGATGAATGGAGAACCCAAGCCTATGAGAATGACAAGCTATTCAAAGAAAAAGTTAAACGCTGGCATGACAAAAGGATACAAAAGCGTGAGTATAACGTAGGTGATTATGTGTTATTATTCAACTCTCGTTTAAGATTTTTTGCAGGAAAACTTCTCTCTAAATGGGAAGGTCCTTACATTATCGAGAAGGTCTATCGTTCCGGTGCAATAAAAATCAACAACTTCTAAGGCACAAGTCCGAGGGTGGTGAACGGTCAAAGAATTAAACATTATATCTCAGGTAATCCTATCAATGTTAAAACTAATATTGTTGAGACCGTAACCACGGAGGAATACATAAGAGACACTTTCCAGAATGTTTCAGACTCCAAAAAGGAATAGGTATGTGGTACGGTAAGTAAACCGACTCCAAAACAATTCTAATGGCAATTTTTATCCGTTTTGGAATATTTAAGAATTTTAGGAAGAAAGAAGTAATCCGGGAAGGGCACGAGGCCTCCACGAGGGTGGAGGGCGCGCCCACCCTTCCTGGGCACGCACCCCTGTCTCGTGGCCACCTCGTGTGCCTCCCGGACTCCGTTTTCTTGCACGTTACGTATTTTCGTCGGTAAAAATTCATTATATAATCTCCCGAAGGTTTTGACCACCGTATCACACAAATATCCTCTGTTTTTGTTTCGAGCTGTTCCTGTTGCAGATTAAGAGCAAGATGTCTTCTCAAGAGTCAGTCGAGGAGAGTCGGGTGTCTCACCCGACACCAGGTCCAGGAGCAAATAGCGATACTTATCACTTTGGACCATCAACGGAGGATGAGATGGAGGCCGATTTGAAAAGAATAGATGCCATGGAGGAAGATCAAGAAGTTACTTCTCGCTTCCAAGCAGGATTCATGATGGGGGAACTACATAGCTCGGTTCTCCCAAATTTGGTCATCCCTTCCAATGTTAAATTTCTTTATTATGAAAATATGAAAAATAACGTCACTTGTTCTCCAGAAGCTATGCAGCATCCTTGGGTAAAAGGAGCTTTAGCCATTACGGGAAAGCTCCGCAAAGAAATTATGGACCTCAAATAACAAGTCAATAAGCTCGAGGAAGAGAATCGTATCCTGAGGGGCATCATTGCCAAGAAGATCACAACACCAACTATGAAGAAGGAGACATAATCACATGGGTATGGGCACTCCCCTTGGCAACTGCCAAGCTTGGGGGAGGTGCCCCGGTATCGTATCACCATCACACTCCTATCTTTACCGTTTTACTTAGTTCGGTCCTTTTAGTAGTATCTTGATTTAGTAGACTGAAGTTCTAGTATCAAGTAGTTTTTGAGTTTCGCTCTGTGATCTCTTTATTTAATCGAGTCCGTGAGCTATCTATAATAAAGATTAGTGTTGAGTTAAGGGCTTTGCTATCTTTCTATGATCTTGAGGAAGTAGAAAGAATAAAAAGAATAAAAGAGTTCATATTGATCTTATGGATAGTAATGACTTCACACATAGAAAGTATGAGGCATAAAAGTTGTTGAGAGTTGACAAACATAGTTTTGGTCATCGTTGTAATTAATAGGAAGTAATAAGGAAAGAGAGGTTTTCACATACAAATATACTATCTTGGACATCTTTTATGATTGTGAGCACTCATTAAGTATGACATGCTAAAAGAGTTGATGTTGGACAAGGAAGACAACGTAATGGTTTATGTTTTCTCACATCTCAGTTAAAGTATATTGTCATTGATCTTCCCAACATGTTGAGCTTGCCTTTATCCCTCATGCGTGCCAAATTCCTTGCACCAAGTAGAGATACTACTTGGGCTTCCAAATATCCTTAAACCCAGTTTTGCCATGAGAGTCCACCATACCTACCTATGGATTGGGTAAGATCCTTCAAGTAAGTTGTCATGTTGCAAGCAATAAAAATTGCTCTCTAAATATGCATGACTTATTAGTGCGGAGAAAATAAGCTGTATACGATCTTGTTATGGAAGCAATAAAAGCGACGGACTGCATAATATAGGTCCATATACAAGTGGCAATATAAAGTGGCGTTCTTTTGCATTAAGATTTTGTGCATCCAACCCTAAAAGCACATGACAACCTCTGCTTCCCTCTGTGAAGGGCCTATCTTTTACTTTATGTTTTTACTTTATGCTTGAGTCAGGGTGATCTTCACCTTTCCCTTTTTCATTTTATCCTTTGGCAAGCTCCTCGTGTTTGAAAGATCTTGATATATATATCCAATTGGATATAAGTTAGCACGAATTATTATTGTTGACATCACCCAAATGTGAATACGTTGGGAGGCAACACAATAAGCCCCTATATTTCTCAGTGTCCGGTTGAAACTCCATAACCACAAGTACTACATGAGTGTTAGCAATTGTAGAAGACTATATGATAGTTGAGTACGTGGACTTGCTGAAAAGCTCTATTCTTGACTCTTTCTGATGTTATGATAAATTGCAATTGCTTCAATGACTGAGATTATAGTTTGTTAGTTCCCAATGAAGTTTTTGAACCATACTTGACATTGTGAATTGATTGTTACTTGAGAATGAGAAATCATATGACAAAATCTATATATGTTGCTGTTATAAGAATGATCATGATGCCCTCATGTTCGTATTTTATTTTTATCGACACCTCTATCTCTAAACATGTGGACATATTTTTCGATATCGTCTTCCACTTGAGGACAAGCGAGGTCTAAGCATGGGGGAGTTGATACGTCCATTTTGCATAATGCTTTTACATCAATATTTATTGCATTATGGGCTGTTATTACACATTATGTCTCAATACTTATGGCTATTCTCTCTTATTTTACAAGGTTTACCATGAAGAGGGGGAATGCCGGCAGCTGGAAAAGGAGCAAATATTGGAAACCTATTTTGCATAGATCCAAAAATCCTGAAACTCCACGGAAGTTATTTTTGGAATTAATAAGACTTACTGAGCGAAGAAAACACTAGAGGGGCCCCACACCCTGGCCAGGAGGGTGGGGGGCGCGCCCACCCCTACTGGGCATGCCCGCTGTCTCCTGGGCCCCTTGGTGGCCCTCCGGTGCCCATATTCTGCTATATGAATGTTTTTACCCTGGAAAAAAATCATAAGCAAGCTTACGGGATGAAACACCGCCGCCACGAGGCGGAACCTTGGCGGAACCAATCTAAGGCTCCGGCGGAGCTGTTCTGCCAGGGAAACTTCCCTCCGGGAGGGGGAAATCATCACCATCGCCATCACCAATGATCCTCTCATCGGGAGGGGGTCAAGCTCCATCAACATCTTCACCAGCACCATCTCCTCTCAAAACCCTAGTTCATCTCTTGTATCCAATCTTGTATCAAAACCTCAAATTGGTACATGTTGGTTGCTAGTAGTGTTGATTACTCCTTGCAGTTGATGCTAATTGGTTTACTTGGTGGAAGATCATATGTTTAGATCATTAATGCATATTATTACTCCTCTGATTATGAACATGAATATGCTTTGTGAGTAGTTACATTTGTTCCTGAGGACATGTGTGAAGTCTTGTTATTAGTAGTCATGTGAATTTAGTATTCGTTCGATATTTTGATGAGATGTATGTTGTCTTTCCTCTAGTGGTGTTATGTGAACATCGAGTACATGACACTTCACCATTATTTGGGCCTAGAGGAAGGCATTGGGATGTAATAAGTAGATGATGGGTTGCTAGAGTGACAGAAGCTCAAACCCTAGTTTATGCGTTGCTTCGTAAGGGGCTGATTTGGATCCATATGTCTAATGTTGTGGTTAGGTTTACCTTAATACTTCTTTTGTAGTTGCAGATGCTTGCAATAGGGGTTAATCATAAGTGGGATGCTTGTCCAAGTAAGGGCAGTACCCAAGCACCGGTTCACCCACATATCATATTATCAAAGTACCAAACGCAAATCATATGAGCGTGATGAAAACTAGCTTGACGATAATTCCCATGTGTCCTCGGGAGCGCTTTTCTCATTATAAGAAATTGTCCAGGCTTGTCCTTTGCTACAAAAAGGATTGGGCCACCTTGCTGCACTTTATTTACTTTCATTGCTTGTTACTCGTTAAAATTTATCTTATCACAAAACTATCTATTACCTACAATTTCAGTGCTTGCAGAGAAAACTTTACTGAAAACCGCTTGTCATTTCCTTCTGCTCCTCGTTGGGTTCGACACTCCTACTTATCGAAAGGATCCTTAATGCATATTATTACTCCTCTGATTATGAACATGAATATGCTTTGGGAGTAGTTACGTCTGTTCCTGAGGACGTGGGTGAAGTCTTGCTATTAGTAGTCATGTGAATCTGGTATTCGTTCGATATTTTGATGAGATGTATGTTGTCTTTCCTCTAGTCGTGTTATGTGAACGTTGACTACATGACACTTCACCATTATTTGGGCGTAGAGGAAGGCATTGGGAAGTAATAAGTAGATGATGGGTTGCTAGAGTGACATAAGCTTAGACCCTAGTTTATGCGTTTCTTCGTAAGGGGCTGATTTGGATCCATATGTCTAATGTTGTGGTTAGGTTTACCTTAATACTTCTTTTGTAGTTGCAGATGCTTGCAATAGGGGTTAGTCATAAGTGGGATGCTTGTCCAAGTAAGGGCAATACCCAAGCGCCGGTCCACCCACATATCAAATTATCAAAGTACCGAACGCGAATCATATGAGCGTGATGAAAACTAGCTTGACGATAATTCCCATGTGTCCTCTGGAGCACTTTTCTCATTATAAGAAATTGTCCAGGCTTTTCCTTTGCTACAAAAAGGATTGGGCCACCTTGCTGCACTTTATTTACTTTCATTGCTTGTTACTCGTTAAAATTTATCTTATCACAAAACTATCTATTACCTACAATTTCAGTGCTTGCAGAGAAAACTTTACTGAAAACCGCTTGCCATTTCCTTTTGCTCCTCGTTGGGTTCGACACTCTTACTTATGAAAGGACTACGATAGATCCCCTATACTTTCGGGTCATCAAGACTCTTTTCTGGTGCCGTTGCCGGGGAGTGAAGCGCCTTTGGTGAGTGGAACTTGGTAAGGAAACATTTATATAGTGTGCTGAAATTTTCTGTCACTTGTTACTATGGAAACTAATCCTTTGAGGGGCTTGTTCGAGGTATCTTCACCCCGACCAGAAGAACAAAGAGTTTCTCCTCAACCTACTAAACCTACTGAAAATATTTACTTTGAGATTCCTTTGGGTATCATAGAGAAACTGCTAGCTAATCCCTTTGCAGGAGATGGAACATTGCTTCCTGATTTACACCTTATCTTTGTGGATGAAGTTTGTGGATTATTTAAGCTTGCAGGTATTCCCAATGATGTTGTCAAAAGGAAGGTCTTCCCTTTATCTTTGAAGGGGGATGCATTGACATGGTACAGGCTATGTGATGATACGGGATCTTGGAATTATAAACGATTGAAGTTGGAATTTCACCAGAAGTTCTATCCTATGCATCTTGTTCATCTTGATCGTAATTACATATATAATTTCTGGCCTCGCGAAGGAGAGAGCATCGCTGAAGCTTGGGGGAGGCTTAAGTCAATGTTATATTCATGCCCCAATAATGAGCTCTCCAGAGAAATGATTATTCAAAACTTTTATGCTCGGCTTTCTCCCAATGATCGCACCATGCTTGATACTTCCTGTGCTGGTTCTTATATGCTGAAGACTACTGAATTCAAGTGTGACTTATTGGAAAGAATTAAACGCAACTCTGAAGATTGGGGTTCCGACGATGGTAAGGAGTCAGGTATAACACCTAAGTTTGATTGTGTTAAATCTTTTATGGATACCGATGCTTTTCGTGGATTTAGCGCTAAGTATGGACTTGACTCTGAGATAGTAGCTGCTTTTTGTGAATCTTTTGCTACTCACGTTGATCTCCCTAAGGAGAAGTGGGTTAAATATAATCCTCCCATTGAAGTAAAAGTAGTTGCACCTATTACAATTGAAGAAAAGACTGTCACTTATAATGATCCTATTGTTCCTCCTACTTATACTGAGAAACCTCCTTTTCCTGTTAGGATAAAGGATCATGCTAAAACTTCGACTGTTGTTCATAAGAGTAATAATAGGACTTATACACCTACTGAGCAAATCAAAGTTGAACCTAGTATTGCTATGGTTAAAGATCTCTTGGATGATAATTTAGATGGGCATGTTATTTATTTCTGTGGTGAGACTGCTAATATCGTTAGACCAGATGCTAAGATACATAGACCTGTTGTAGGCATGCCTGTTATTTATGTTAAAATAGGAGATTATTGTTATCATGGCTTATGTGCTATGGGTTCTAGTGCTAGTGAAATACCCTATGACTTATATAAAGAAATTATGCATGATATTGCACCTGCTGAAATAGAAGATGTTGATGTTACCATTAAGCTTGCTAATAGGGACACCATTAAACCAGTTGGGATTGTTAGAGATGTCGAAGTCTTGTGTGGGAAGATTAAATATCCTGCTGATTTTCTTGTTCTTTGTTCCCCACAAGATGACTTTTGTCCCATTATTTTTGGTAGACCCTTCTTGAATACTGTTAATGCTAGGATTGATTGTGAAAAGGATATTGTTGCAATTGGCTTAGGGGATATGTCTCATGAGTTTAATTTTGCTAAGTTTCGTAGACAACCCCGTGATAAAGAATCACCTAGTAAGGATGAGATTATTGGTCTTGCTTCTATTGCCGTGCCTCCTACTGATCCGTTAGAACAATATTTGCTAGACCATGAAAATGATATGTTTATGAATGAAAGAAGGGAAATAGATGAAGTGTTCCTTCAACAGGGTCCTATTCTGAAACACAATTTACCTGTTGAAATCCTAGGGGATCCCCCTCCACCCAAGGGTGATCCAGTGTTTGAGCTCAAACCACTACCTGATAATCTTAAGTATGCTTATCTTGATGAAAAGAAAATATATCCTGTTATTATTAGTGCTAACCTTTCAGAGCAAGAAGAAGAAAGATTATTGAAAACTCTGAAGAAGCACCGCGCTGCCATTGGATATACTCTAGATGATCTTAAGGGCATTAGCCCCACTTTATGCCAACACAAAATTAAATTGGAGGACGATGCCAAACCAGTTAGAGATCCTCAAAGACGATTAAATCCTAAGGTGAATGAAGTGGTAAGAAAGGAGATACTAAAGCTCCTTGAGGCAGGTATAATTTATCCCGTTGCTGATAGTGAATGGGTAAGTCCTATCCATTGTGTTCCTAAAAAGGGTGGTATTACTATTGTTCCTAATGATAAAAATGAACTGATCCCTCACAGAATTATCATAGGTTATAGGATGGTAATTGATTTCTGTAAATTAAATAAAACTACTAAGAAAGATCATTACCCTTTACCTTTTATTGATCAAATGCTAGAAAGACTATCCAAACACACACATTTCTGCTTTCTAGATGGTTATTCTGCTTTCTCTCAAATACCTGTGTCAGCAAAGGATCAATCAAAAACTACTTTTACTTGCCCTTTCGGTACTTTTGCTTATAGACGTATGCCTTTTGGTTTATGTAATGCACCTGCTACCTTTCAAAGATGCATGATGGCTATATTCTCTGACTTTTGTGAAAAGATTTGTGAGGTTTTCATGGATGATTTCTCCGTTTATGGATCCTCTTTTGATGATTGCTTGAGCAACCTTGATCGAGTTTTGCAGAGATGTGAAGACACAAGTCTCGTACTGAATTGGGAAAAGTGCCACTTTATGGTTAATGAAGGCATTGTCTTGGGGCATAAGATTTCCGAGAGAGGTATTGAAGTTGATAAAGCTAAAGTTGATGCTATTGAAAAGATGCCATGTCCGAAGGACATAAAAGGTATAAGAAGTTTCCTTGGTCATGCCGGTTTTTATAGGAGGTTCATTAAGGACTTTTCTAAAATCTCTAGGCCTCTGACTAATTTATTGCAAAAAGATATTCCTTTTGTCTTTGATGATGATTGTGTAGAAGCATTTGAAATACTTAAGAAAGCTTTGATCACTGCACCTATTATTCAGCCACCTGATTGGAATTTACCCTTTGAAATTATGTGTGATGCTAGTGATTATGCTGTAGGTGCTGTTCTAGGGCAAAGAGTTGACAAGAAATTGAATGTTATCCAGTATGCTAGTAAAACTCTTGATACTACCCAGAGAAATTATGCTACCACTGAAAAAGAATTCTTAGCAGTTGTGTTTGCTTGTGATAAGTTCAGACCTTACATTGTTGATTCCAAAGTAACTGTCCACACCGACCATGCTGCTATTAAATATCTTATGGAAAAGAAAGATGCTAAACCTAGACTTGTTAGGTGGGTTCTCTTGCTACAAGAATTTGATTTGCATATTATTGATAGAAAGGGAGCTGAGAACCCCGTTGCAGACAACTTGTATATGTTAGAGAATGTTCTTGATGACCCACTACCTATTGATGATAGCTTTCCTGATGAACAATTAGCGGTCATTAATGCTTCCCGTACTGCTCCTTGTTATGCTGATTATTCTAATTACATTTTTGCTAAATTTATACCACCTAGTTTCACATACCAACAAAAGAAAAAGTTCTTTTATGATTTAAGTCATTACTTCTGGGATGACCCACACCTTTATAAAGAAGTAGATGGTGTTATTAGGCGTTGTGTACCTGAGCATGAACAGGAACAGATCCTACACAAGTGTCACTCTGAATCATATGGAGGACACCACGCTGGAGATAGAACTGCACATAAGGTATTGCAATCTGGTTTTTATTGGCCTACTCTCTTCAAAGATGCTCGTAAGTTTGTCTTATCTTGTGATGAATGTCAAAGGATTGGTAATATTAGTAGACGTCAAGAAATGCCTATGAATTAGTATCTTGTTATTGAACCATTTGATGTTTGGGGCTTTGATTATATGGGACCTTTTCCTGCCTCTAATGGTTACACACATATTTTAGTTGTTGTTGATTACGTTACTAAGTGGGTAGAAGCTATTCCAACTAGTAGTGCTGACCATAACACCTCTATTAAGATGCTTAAAGAAGTTATTTTTCCGAGGTTTGGAGTCCCTAGATATCTTATGACTGATGGTGGTTCACATTTTATTCATGGTGCTTTCTGTAAGATGCTTGCTAAGTACGATGTTAATCATAGAATTGCATCTCCTTATCACCCACAGTTTAGTGGTCAAGTAGAGTTGAGCAATGGAGAGCTCAAATTAATTTTGCAAAAGACTCTGGATAGATCTAGAAAGAATTGGTCCAAAAAACTTGATGATGCATTATGGGCCCATAGAACTGCATATAAAAATCCTATGGGTATGTCTCCGTATAAGATGGTTTATGGAAAAGCATGTCACTTACCTCTAGAACTTGAACATAAAGCATATTGGGCTATCAAAGAGCTCAACTATGACTTCAAACTTGCCGGTGAGAAGAGGTTATTTGATATTAGCTCACTTGATGAATGGAGAACCCAAGCCTATGAGAATGACAAGCTATTCAAAGAAAAAGTTAAACGCTGGCATGACAAAAGGATACAAAAGCATGAGTATAACGTAGGTGATTATGTGTTATTATTCAACTCTCGTTTAAGATTTTTTGCAGGAAAACTTCTCTCTAAATGGGAAGGTCCTTACATTATCGAGAAGGTCTATCGTTCCGGTGCAATAAAAATCAACAACTTCTAAGGCACAAGTCCGAGGGTGGTGAACGGTCAAAGAATTAAACATTATATCTCAGGTAATCCTATCAATGTTAAAACTAATATTATTGAGACCGTAACCACGGAGGAATACATAAGAGACACTTTCCAGAATGTTTCAGACTCCAAAAAGGAATAGGTATGTGGTACGGTAAGTAAACCGACTCCAAAACAATTCTAATGGCAATTTTTATCCGTTTTGGAATATTTAAGAATTTTAGGAAGAAAGAAGTAATCCGGGAAGGGCACGAGGCCTCCACAAGGGTGGAGGGCGCGCCCACCCTTCCTGGGCACGCACCCCTGTCTCGTGGCCACCTCGTGTGCCTCCCGGACTCCGTTTTCTTGCACGTTACGTATTTTCGTCGGTAAAAATTCATTATATAATCTCCCGAAGGTTTTGACCACCGTATCACACAAATATCCTCTGTTTTTGTTTCGAGCTGTTCCTGTTGCAGATTAAGAGCAAGATGTCTTCTCAAGAGTCAGTCGAGGAGAGTCGGGTGTCTCACCCGACACCAGGTCCAGGAGCAAATAGCGATACTTATCACTTTGGACCATCAACGGAGGATGAGATGGAGGCCGATTTGAAAAGAATAGATGCCATGGAGGAAGATCAAGAAGTTACTTCTCGCTTCCAAGCAGGATTCATGATGGGGGAACTACATAGCTCGGTTCTCCCAAATTTGGTCATCCCTTCCAATGTTAAATTTCTTTATTATGAAAATATGAAAAATAACGTCACTTGTTCTCCAGAAGCTATGCAGCATCCTTGGGTAAAAGGAGCTTTAGCCATTACGGGAAAGCTCCGCAAAGAAATTATGGACCTCAAATAACAAGTCAATAAGCTCGAGGAAGAGAATCGTATCCTGAGGGGCATCATTGCCAAGAAGATCACAACACCAACTATGAAGAAGGAGACATAATCACATGGGTATGGGCACTCCCCTTGGCAACTGCCAAGCTTGGGGGAGGTGCCCCGGTATCGTATCACCATCACACTCCTATCTTTACCGTTTTACTTAGTTCGGTCCTTTTAGTAGTATCTTGATTTAGTAGACTGAAGTTCTAGTATCAAGTAGTTTTTGAGTTTCGCTCTGTGATCTCTTTATTTAATCGAGTCCGTGAGCTATCTATAATAAAGATTAGTGTTGAGTTAAGGGCTTTGCTATCTTTCTATGATCTTGAGGAAGTAGAAAGAATAAAAAGAATAAAAGAGTTCATATTGATCTTATGGATAGTAATGACTTCACACATAGAAAGTATGAGGCATAAAAGTTGTTGAGAGTTGACAAACATAGTTTTGGTCATCGTTGTAATTAATAGGAAGTAATAAGGAAAGAGAGGTTTTCACATACAAATATACTATCTTGGACATCTTTTATGATTGTGAGCACTCATTAAGTATGACATGCTAAAAGAGTTGATGTTGGACAAGGAAGACAACGTAATGGTTTATGTTTTCTCACATCTCAGTTAAAGTATATTGTCATTGATCTTCCCAACATGTTGAGCTTGCCTTTATCCCTCATGCGTGCCAAATTCCTTGCACCAAGTAGAGATACTACTTGGGCTTCCAAATATCCTTAAACCCAGTTTTGCCATGAGAGTCCACCATACCTACCTATGGATTGGGTAAGATCCTTCAAGTAAGTTGTCATGTTGCAAGCAATAAAAATTGCTCTCTAAATATGCATGACTTATTAGTGCGGAGAAAATAAGTTGTATACGATCTTGTTATGGAAGCAATAAAAGCGACGGACTGCATAATATAGGTCCATATACAAGTGGCAATATAAAGTGGCGTTCTTTTGCATTAAGATTTTGTGCATCCAACCCTAAAAGCACATGACAACCTCTGCTTCCCTCTGTGAAGGGCCTATCTTTTACTTCATGTTTTTACTTTATGCTTGAGTCAGGGTGATCTTCACCTTTCCCTTTTTCATTTTATCCTTTGGCAAGCTCCTCGTGTTTGAAAGATCTTGATATATATATCCAATTGGATATAAGTTAGCACGAATTATTATTGTTGACATCACCCAAATGTGAATACGTTGGGAGGCAACACAATAAGCCCCTATATTTCTCAGTGTCCGGTTGAAACTCCATAACCACAAGTACTACATGAGTGTTAGCAATTGTAGAAGACTATATGATAGTTGAGTACGTGGACTTGCTGAAAAGCTCTATTCTTGACTCTTTCTGATGTTATGATAAATTGCAATTGCTTCAATGACTGAGATTATAGTTTGTTAGTTCCCAATGAAGTTTTTGAACCATACTTGACATTGTGAATTGATTGTTACTTGAGAATGAGAAATCATATGACAAAATCTATATATGTTGCTATTATAAGAATGATCATGATGCCCTCATGTTCGTATTTTATTTTTATCGACACCTCTATCTCTAAACATGTGGACATATTTTTCGATATCGTCTTCCACTTGAGGACAAGCGAGGTCTAAGCTTGGGGGAGTTGATACGTCCATTTTGCATAATGCTTTTACATCAATATTTATTGCATTATGGGCTGTTATTACACATTATGTCTCAATACTTATGGCTATTCTCTCTTATTTTACAAGGTTTACCATGAAGAGGGGGAATGCCGGCAGCTGGAAAAGGAGCAAATATTGGAAACCTATTTTGCATAGATCCAAAAATCCTGAAACTCCACGGAAGTTATTTTTGGAATTAATAAGACTTACTGAGCGAAGAAAACACTAGAGGGGCCCCACACCCTGGCCAGGAGGGTGGGGGGCGCGCCCACCCCTACTGGGCATGCCCGCTGTCTCCTGGGCCCCTTGGTGGCCCTCCGGTGCCCATATTCTGCTATATGAATGTTTTTACCCTGGAAAAAAATCATAAGCAAGCTTACGGGACGAAACACCGCCGCCACGAGGCGGAACCTTGGCGGAACCAATCTAAGGCTCCGGCGGAGCTGTTCTGCCAGGGAAACTTCCCTCCGGGAGGGGGAAATCATCACCATCGCCATCACCAACGATCCTCTCATCGGGAGGGGGTCAATCTCCATCAACATCTTCACCAGCACCATCTCCTCTCAAAACCCTAGTTCATCTCTTGTATCCAATCTTGTATCAAAACCTCAAATTGGTACATGTTGGTTGCTAGTAATGTTGATTACTCCTTGCAGTTGATGCTAATTGGTTTACTTGGTGGAAGATCATATGTTTAGATCATTAATGCATATTATTACTCCTCTGATTATGAACATGAATATGCTTTGTGAGTAGTTACATTTGTTCCTGAGGACATGTGTGAAGTCTTGTTATTAGTAGTCATGTGAATTTAGTATTCGTTCGATATTTTGATGAGATGTATGTTGTCTTTCCTCTAGTGGGTATTATGTGAACGTCGAGTACATGACACTTCACCATTATTTGGGCCTAGAGGAAGGCATTGGGATGTAATAAGTAGATGATGGGTTGCTAGAGTGACAGAAGCTCAAACCCTAGTTTATGCGTTGCTTCGTAAGGGGCTGATTTGGATCCATATGTCTAATGTTGTGGTTAGGTTTACCTTAATACTTCTTTTGTAGTTGCAGATGTTTGCAATAGGGGTTAATCATAAGTGGGATGCTTGTCCAAGTAAGGGCAGTACCCAAGCACCGGTTCACCCACATATCATATTATCAAAGTACCAAACGCGAATCATATGAGCGTGATGAAAACTAGCTTGACGATAATTCCCATGTGTCCTCGGGAGCGCTTTTCTCATTATAAGAAATTGTCCAGGCTTGTCCTTTGCTACAAAAAGGATTGGGCCACCTTGCTACACTTTATTTACTTTCATTGCTTGTTACTCGTTAAAATTTATCTTATCACAAAACTATCTATTACCTACAATTTCAGTGCTTGCAGAGAAAACTTTACTGAAAACCGCTTGTCATTTCCTTCTGCTCCTCGTTGGGTTCGACACTCCTACTTATCGAAAGGATCCTTAATGCATATTATTACTCCTCTGATTATGAACATGAATATGCTTTGGGAGTAGTTACGTCTGTTCCTGAGGACGTGGGTGAAGTCTTGCTATTAGTAGTCATGTGAATCTGGTATTCGTTCGATATTTTGATGAGATGTATGTTGTCTTTCCTCTAGTCGTGTTATGTGAACGTTGACTACATGACACTTCACCATTATTTGGGCGTAGAGGAAGGCATTGGGAAGTAATAAGTAGATGATGGGTTGCTAGAGTGACATAAGCTTAGACCCTAGTTTATGCGTTTCTTCGTAAGGGGCTGATTTGGATCCATATGTCTAATGTTGTGGTTAGGTTTACCTTAATACTTCTTTTGTAGTTGCAGATGCTTGCAATAGGGGTTAGTCATAAGTGGGATGCTTTTCCAAGTAAGGGCAGTACCCAAGCGCCGGTCCACCCACATATCAAATTATCAAAGTACCGAACGCGAATCATATGAGCGTGATGAAAACTAGCTTGACGATAATTCCCATGTGTCCTCTGGAGCACTTTTCTCATTATAAGAAATTGTCCAGGCTTTTCCTTTGCTACAAAAAGGATTGGGCCACCTTGCTGCACTTTATTTACTTTCATTGCTTGTTACTCGTTAAAATTTATCTTATCACAAAACTATCTATTACCTACAATTTCAGTGCTTGCAGAGAAAACTTTACTGAAAACCGCTTGCCATTTCCTTTTGCTCCTCGTTGGGTTCGACACTCTTACTTATGAAAGGACTACGATAGATCCCCTATACTTTCGGGTCATCAAGACTCTTTTCTGGTTCCGTTGCCGGGGAGTGAAGCGCCTTTGGTGAGTGGAACTTGGTAAGGAAACATTTATATAGTGTGCTGAAATTTTCTGTCACTTGTTACTATGGAAACTAATCCTTTGAGGGGCTTGTTCGAGGTATCTTCACCCCGACCAGAAGAACAAAGAGTTTCTCCTCAACCTACTAAACCTACTGAAAATATTTACTTTGAGATTCCTTTGGGTATCATAGAGAAACTGCTAGCTAATCCCTTTGCAGGAGATGGAACATTGCTTCCTGATTTACACCTTATCTTTGTGGATGAAGTTTGTGGATTATTTAAGCTTGCAGGTATTCCCAATGATGTTGTCAAAAGGAAGGTCTTCCCTTTATCTTTGAAGGGGGATGCATTGACATGGTACAGGCTATGTGATGATACGGGATCTTGGAATTATAAACGATTGAAGTTGGAATTTCACCAGAAGTTCTATCCTATGCATCTTGTTCATCTTGATCGTAATTACATATATAATTTCTGGCCTCGCGAAGGAGAGAGCATCGCTGAAGCTTGGGGGAGGCTTAAGTCAATGTTATATTCATGCCCCAATAATGAGCTCTCCAGAGAAATGATTATTCAAAACTTTTATGCTCGGCTTTCTCCCAATGATCGCACCATGCTTGATACTTCCTGTGCTGGTTCTTATATGCTGAAGACTACTGAATTCAAGTGTGACTTATTGGAAAGAATTAAACGCAACTCTGAAGATTGGGGTTCCGACGATGGTAAGGAGTCAGGTATAACACCTAAGTTTGATTGTGTTAAATCTTTTATGGATACCGATGCTTTTCGTGGATTTAGCGCTAAGTATGGACTTGACTCTGAGATAGTAGCTGCTTTTTGTGAATCTTTTGCTACTCACGTTGATCTCCCTAAGGAGAAGTGGGTTAAATATAATCCTCCCATTGAAGTAAAAGTAGTTGCACCTATTACAATTGAAGAAAAGACTGTCACTTATAATGATCCTATTGTTCCTCCTACTTATACTGAGAAACCTCCTTTTCCTGTTAGGATAAAGGATCATGCTAAAACTTCGACTGTTGTTCATAAGAGTAATAATAGGACTTATACACCTACTGAGCAAATCAAAGTTGAACCTAGTATTGCTATGGTTAAAGATCTCTTGGATGATAATTTAGATGGGCATGTTATTTATTTCTGTGGTGAGACTGCTAATATCGTTAGACCAGATGCTAAGATACATAGACCTGTTGTAGGCATGCCTGTTATTTATGTTAAAATAGGAGATTATTGTTATCATGGCTTATGTGCTATGGGTTCTAGTGCTAGTGAAATACCCTATGACTTATATAAAGAAATTATGCATGATATTGCACCTGCTGAAATAGAAGATGTTGATGTTACCATTAAGCTTGCTAATAGGGACACCATTAAACCAGTTGGGATTGTTAGAGATGTCGAAGTCTTGTGTGGGAAGATTAAATATCCTGCTGATTTTCTTGTTCTTTGTTCCCCACAAGATGACTTTTGTCCCATTATTTTTGGTAGACCCTTCTTGAATACTGTTAATGCTAGGATTGATTGTGAAAAGGATATTGTTGCAATTGGCTTAGGGGATATGTCTCATGAGTTTAATTTTGCTAAGTTTCGTAGACAACCCCGTGATAAAGAATCACCTAGTAAGGATGAGATTATTGGTCTTGCTTCTATTGCCGTGCCTCCTACTGATCCGTTAGAACAATATTTGCTAGACCATGAAAATGATATGTTTATGAATGAAAGAAGGGAAATAGATGAAGTGTTCCTTCAACAGGGTCCTATTCTGAAACACAATTTACCTGTTGAAATCCTAGGGGATCCCCCTCCACCCAAGGGTGATCCAGTGTTTGAGCTCAAACCACTACCTGATAATCTTAAGTATGCTTATCTTGATGAAAAGAAAATATATCCTGTTATTATTAGTGCTAACCTTTCAGAGCAAGAAGAAGAAAGATTATTGAAAACTCTGAAGAAGCACCGCGCTGCCATTGGATATACTCTAGATGATCTTAAGGGCATTAGCCCCACTTTATGCCAACACAAAATTAAATTGGAGGACGATGCCAAACCAGTTAGAGATCCTCAAAGACGATTAAATCCTAAGATGAATGAAGTGGTAAGAAAGGAGATACTAAAGCTCCTTGAGGCAGGTATAATTTATCCCGTTGCTGATAGTGAATGGGTAAGTCCTATCCATTGTGTTCCTAAAAAGGGTGGTATTACTATTGTTCCTAATGATAAAAATGAACTGATCCCTCACAGAATTATCATAGGTTATAGGATGGTAATTGATTTCTGTAAATTAAATAAAACTACTAAGAAAGATCATTACCCTTTACCTTTTATTGATCAAATGCTAGAAAGACTATCCAAACACACACATTTCTGCTTTCTAGATGGTTATTCTGGTTTCTCTCAAATACCTGTGTCAGCAAAGGATCAATCAAAAACTACTTTTACTTGCCCTTTCGGTACTTTTGCTTATAGACGTATGCCTTTTGGTTTATGTAATGCACCTGCTACCTTTCAAAGATGCATGATGGCTATATTCTCTGACTTTTGTGAAAAGATTTGTGAGGTTTTCATGGATGATTTCTCCGTTTATGGATCCTCTTTTGATGATTGCTTGAGCAACCTTGATCGAGTTTTGCAGAGATGTGAAGACACAAGTCTCGTACTGAATTGGGAAAAGTGCCACTTTATGGTTAATGAAGGCATTGTCTTGGGGCATAAGATTTCCGAGAGAGGTATTGAAGTTGATAAAGCTAAAGTTGATGCTATTGAAAAGATGCCATGTCCGAAGGACATAAAAGGTATAAGAAGTTTCCTTGGTCATGCCGGTTTTTATAGGAGGTTCATTAAGGACTTTTCTAAAATCTCTAGGCCTCTGACTAATTTATTGCAAAAAGATATTCCTTTTGTCTTTGATGATGATTGTGTAGAAGCATTTGAAATACTTAAGAAAGCTTTGATCACTGCACCTATTATTCAGCCACCTGATTGGAATTTACCCTTTGAAATTATGTGTGATGCTAGTGATTATGCTGTAGGTGCTGTTCTAGGGCAAAGAGTTGACAAGAAATTGAATGTTATCCAGTATGCTAGTAAAACTCTTGATACTACCCAGAGAAATTATGCTACCACTGAAAAAGAATTCTTAGCAGTTGTGTTTGCTTGTGATAAGTTCAGACCTTACATTGTTGATTCCAAAGTAACTGTCCACACCGACCATGCTGCTATTAAATATCTTATGGAAAAGAAAGATGCTAAACCTAGACTTGTTAGGTGGGTTCTCTTGCTACAAGAATTTGATTTGCATATTATTGATAGAAAGGGAGCTGAGAACCCCGTTGCAGACAACTTGTATATGTTAGAGAATGTTCTTGATGACCCACTACCTATTGATGATAGCTTTCCTGATGAACAATTAGCGGTCATTAATGCTTCCCGTACTGCTCCTTGTTATGCTGATTATTCTAATTACATTTTTGCTAAATTTATACCACCTAGTTTCACATACCAACAAAAGAAAAAGTTCTTTTATGATTTAAGTCATTACTTCTGGGATGACCCACACCTTTATAAAGAAGTAGATGGTGTTATTAGGCGTTGTGTACCTGAGCATGAACAGGAACAGATCCTACACAAGTGTCACTCTGAATCATATGGAGGACACCACGCTGGAGATAGAACTGCACATAAGGTATTGCAATCTGGTTTTTATTGGCCTACTCTCTTCAAAGATGCTCGTAAGTTTGTCTTATCTTGTGATGAATGTCAAAGGATTGGTAATATTAGTAGACGTCAAGAAATGCCTATGAATTAGTATCTTGTTATTGAACCATTTGATGTTTGGGGCTTTGATTATATGGGACCTTTTCCTGCCTCTAATGGTTACACACATATTTTAGTTGTTGTTGATTACGTTACTAAGTGGGTAGAAGCTATTCCAACTAGTAGTGCTGACCATAACACCTCTATTAAGATGCTTAAAGAAGTTATTTTTCCGAGGTTTGGAGTCCCTAGATATCTTATGACTGATGGTGGTTCACATTTTATTCATGGTGCTTTCTGTAAGATGCTTGCTAAGTACGATGTTAATCATAGAATTGCATCTCCTTATCACCCACAGTTTAGTGGTCAAGTAGAGTTGAGCAATGGAGAGCTCAAATTAATTTTGCAAAAGACTCTGGATAGATCTAGAAAGAATTGGTCCAAAAAACTTGATGATGCATTATGGGCCCATAGAACTGCATATAAAAATCCTATGGGTATGTCTCCGTATAAGATGGTTTATGGAAAAGCATGTCACATACCTCTAGAACTTGAACATAAAGCATATTGGGCTATCAAAGAGCTCAAGTATGACTTCAAAATTGCCGGTGAGAAGAGGTTATTTGATATTAGCTCACTTGATGAATGGAGAACCCAAGCCTATGAGAATGACAACCTATTCAAAGAAAAAGTTAAACGCTGGCATGACAAAAGGATACAAAAGCGTGAGTATAACGTAGGTGATTATGTGTTATTATTCAACTCTCGTTTAAGATTTTTTGCAGGAAAACTTCTCTCTAAATGGGAAGGTCCTTACATTATCGAGAAGGTCTATCGTTCCGGTGCAATAAAAATCAACAACTTCTAAGGCACAAGTCCGAGGGTGGTGAACGGTCAAAGAATTAAACATTATATCTAAGGTAATCCTATCAATGTTAAAACTAATATTATTGAGACCGTAACCACGGAGGAATACATAAGAGACACTTTCCAGAATGTTTCAGACTCCAAAAAGGAATAGGTATGTGGTACGGTAAGTAAACCGACTCCAAAACAATTCTAATGGCAATTTTTATCCGTTTTGGAATATTTAAGAATTTTAGGAAGAAAGAAGTAATCCGGGAAGGGCACGAGGCCTCCACGAGGGTGGAGGGCGCGCCCACCCTTCCTGGGCACGCACCCCTGTCTCGTGGCCACCTCGTGTGCCTCCCGGACTCCGTTTTCTTGCACGTTACGTATTTTCGTCGGTAAAAATTCATTATATAATCTCCCGAAGGTTTTGACCACCGTATCACACAAATATCCTCTGTTTTTGTTTCGAGCTGTTCCTGTTGCAGATTAAGAGCAAGATGTCTTCTCAAGAGTCAGTCGAGGAGAGTCGGGTGTCTCACCCGACACCAGGTCCAGGAGCAAATAGCGATACTTATCACTTTGGACCATCAACGGAGGATGAGATGGAGGCCGATTTGAAAAGAATAGATGCCATGGAGGAAGATCAAGAAGTTACTTCTCGCTTCCAAGCAGGATTCATGATGGGGGAACTACATAGCTCGGTTCTCCCAAATTTGGTCATCCCTTCCAATGTTAAATTTCTTTATTATGAAAATATGAAAAATAACGTCACTTGTTCTCCAGAAGCTATGCAGCATCCTTGGGTAAAAGGAGCTTTAGCCATTACGGGAAAGCTCCGCAAAGAAATTATGGACCTCAAATAACAAGTCAATAAGCTCGAGGAAGAGAATCGTATCCTGAGGGGCATCATTGCCAAGAAGATCACAACACCAACTATGAAGAAGGAGACATAATCACATGGGTATGGGCACTCCCCTTGGCAACTGCCAAGCTTGGGGGAGGTGCCCCGGTATCGTATCACCATCACACTCCTATCTTTACCGTTTTACTTAGTTCGGTCCTTTTAGTAGTATCTTGATTTAGTAGACTGAAGTTCTAGTATCAAGTAGTTTTTGAGTTTCGCTCTGTGATCTCTTTATTTAATCGAGTCCGTGAGCTATCTATAATAAAGATTAGTGTTGAGTTAAGGGCTTTGCTATCTTTCTATGATCTTGAGGAAGTAGAAAGAATAAAAAGAATAAAAGAGTTCATATTGATCTTATGGATAGTAATGACTTCACACATAGAAAGTATGAGGCATAAAAGTTGTTGAGAGTTGACAAACATAGTTTTGGTCATCGTTGTAATTAATAGGAAGTAATAAGGAAAGAGAGGTTTTCACATACAAATATACTATCTTGGACATCTTTTATGATTGTGAGCACTCATTAAGTATGACATGCTAAAAGAGTTGATGTTGGACAAGGAAGACAACGTAATGGTTTATGTTTTCTCACATCTCAGTTAAAGTATATTGTCATTGATCTTCCCAACATGTTGAGCTTGCCTTTATCCCTCATGCGAGCCAAATTCCTTGCACCAAGTAGAGATACTACTTGGGCTTCCAAATATCCTTAAACCCAGTTTTGCCATGAGAGTCCACCATACCTACCTATGGATTGGGTAAGATCCTTCAAGTAAGTTGTCATGTTGCAAGCAATAAAAATTGCTCTCTAAATATGCATGACTTATTAGTGCGGAGAAAATAAGCTGTATACGATCTTGTTATCGAAGCAATAAAAGCGACGGACTGCATAATATAGGTCCATATACAAGTGGCAATATAAAGTGGCGTTCTTTTGCATTAAGATTTTGTGCATCCAACCCTAAAAGCACATGACAACCTCTGCTTCCCTCTGTGAAGGGCCTATCTTTTACTTTATGTTTTTACTTTATGCTTGAGTCAGGGTGATCTTCACCTTTCCCTTTTTCATTTTATCCTTTGGCAAGCTCCTCGTGTTTGAAAGATCTTGATATATATATCCAATTGGATATAAGTTAGCACGAATTATTATTGTTGACATCACCCAAATGTGAATACATTGGGAGGCAACACAATAAGCCCCTATATTTCTCAGTGTCCGGATGAAACTCCATAACCACAAGTACTACATGAGTGTTAGCAATTGTAGAAGACTATATGATAGTTGAGTACGTGGACTTGCTGAAAAGCTCTATTCTTGACTCTTTCTGATGTTATGATAAATTGCAATTGCTTCAATGACTGAGATTATAGTTTGTTAGTTCCCAATGAAGTTTTTGAACCATACTTGACATTGTGAATTGATTGTTACTTGAGAATGAGAAATCATATGAAAAAATCTATATATGTTGCTGTTATAAGAATGATCATGATGCCCTCATGTTCGTATTTTATTTTTATCAACACCTCTATCTCTAAACATGTGGACATATTTTTCGATATCGTCTTCCACTTGAGGACAAGCGAGGTCTAAGCTTGGGGGAGTTGATACGTCCATTTTGCATAATGCTTTTACATCAATATTTATTGCATTATGGGCTGTTATTACACATTATGTCTCAATACTTATGGCTATTCTCTCTTATTTTACAAGGTTTACCATGAAGAGGGGGAATGCCGGCAGCTGGAAAAGGAGCAAATATTGGAAACCTATTTTGCATAGATCCAAAAATCCTGAAACTCCACGGAAGTTATTTTTGGAATTAATAAGACTTACTGAGCGAAGAAAACACTAGAGGGGCCCCACACCCTGGCCAGGAGGGTGGGGGGCGCGCCCACCCCTACTGGGCATGCCCGCTGTCTCCTGGGCCCCTTGGTGGCCCTCCGGTGCCCATATTCTGCTATATGAATGTTTTTACCCTGGAAAAAAATCATAAGCAAGCTTACGAGACGAAACACCGCCGCCACGAGGCGGAACCTTGGCGGTACCAATCTAAGGCTCCGGCGGAGCTGTTCTGCCAGGGAAACTTCCCTCCGGGAGGGGGAAATCATCACCATCGCCATCACCAACGATCCTCTCATCGGGAGGGGGTCAATCTCCATCAACATCTTCACCAGCACCATCTCCTCTCAAAACCCTAGTTCATCTCTTGTATCCAATCTTGTATCAAAACCTCAAATTGGTACATGTTGGTTGCTAGTAGTGTTGATTACTCCTTGAAGTTGATGCTAATTGGTTTACTTGGTGGAAGATCATATGTTTAGATCATTAATGCATATTATTACTCCTCTGATTATGAACATGAATATGCTTTGTGAGTAGTTACATTTGTTCCTGAGGACATGGGTGAAGTCTTGTTATTAGTAGTCATGTGAATTTAGTATTCGTTCGATATTTTGATGAGATGTATGTTGTCTTTCCTCTAGTGGTGTTATGTGAACGTCGAGTACATGACACTTCACCATTATTTGGGCCTAGAGGAAGGCATTGGGAAGTAATAAGTAGATGATGGGTTGCTAGAGTGACAGAAGCTCAAACCCTAGTTTATGCGTTGCTTCGTAAGGGGCTGATTTGGATCCATATGTCTAATGTTGTGGTTAGGTTTACCTTAATACTTCTTTTGTAGTTGCAGATGCTTGCAATAGGGGTTAATCATAAGTGGGATGCTTGTCCAAGTAAGGGCAGTACCCAAGCACCGGTTCACCCACATATCATATTATCAAAGTACCAAACGTGAATCATATGAGCATGATGAAAACTAGCTTGACGATAATTCCCATGTGTCCTCGGGAGCGCTTTTCTCATTATAAGAAATTGTCCAGGCTTGTCCTTTGCTACAAAAAGGATTGGGCCACCTTGCTGCACTTTATTTACTTTCATTGCTTGTTACTCGTTAAAATTTATCTTATCACAAAACTATCTATTACCTACAATTTCAGTGCTTGCAGAGAAAACTTTACTGAAAACCGCTTGTCATTTCCTTCTGCTCCTCGTTGGGTTCGACACTCCTACTTATCGAAAGGATCCTTAATGCATATTATTACTCCTCTGATTATGAACATGAATATGCTTTGGGAGTAGTTACGTCTGTTCCTGAGGACGTGGGTGAAGTCTTGCTATTAGTAGTCATGTGAATCTGGTATTCGTTCGATATTTTGATGAGATGTATGTTGTCTTTCCTCTAGTCGTGTTATGTGAACGTTGACTACATGACACTTCACCATTATTTGGGCGTAGAGGAAGGCATTGGGAAGTAATAAGTAGATGATGGGTTGCTAGAGTGACAGAAGCTTAGACCCTAGTTTATGTGTTTCTTCGTAAGGGGCTGATTTGGATCCATATGTCTAATGTTGTGGTTAGGTTTACCTTAATACTTCTTTTGTAGTTGCAGATGCTTGCAATAGGGGTTAGTCATAAGTGGGATGCTTGTCCAAGTAAGGGCAGTACCCAAGCACCGGACCACCCACATATCAAATTATCAAAGTACCGAACGCGAATCATATGAGCGTGATGAAAACTAGCTTGACGATAATTCCCATGTGTCCTCCGGAGCACTTTTCTCATTATAAGAAATTGTCCAGGATTTTCCTTTGCTACAAAAAGGATTGGGCCACTTTGCTGCACTTTATTTACTTTCATTGCTTGTTACTCGTTAAAATTTATCTTATCACAAAACTATCTATTACCTACAATTTCAGTGCTTGAAGAGAAAACCTTACTGAAAACCGCTTGTCATTTCCTTCTGTTCCTCGTTGGGTTCGACACTCCTACTTATCGAAAGGACTACGATAGATCCCCTATACTTGTGGGTCATCAACGATATGTATTATATGAGTTATATGTTTTGGTGACTGTCGGTGTCAAAACTGGCCGATCTCGGGTAGGGGGTCCTGAACTGTGCATCTAGGCGGATGGTAACAGGAGACAAGGGACACGATGTTTTTACCCAGGTTCGGGCCCTCTTGATGGAGGTAAAACCCTACTCCTGCTTGATTGATATTGATGATATGGGTAGTACAAGAGTGGATCTACCACGAGATCAAGGAGGCTAAACCCTAGAAGCTAGCCTATGGTATGATTGTTGTTATGATTGTTCTACGGACTAAAACCCTCCGGTTTATATAGACACCAGAGAGGGCTAGGGTTACACAGAGTCGGTTACAATGGTAGGAGATCTACATATCTGTATTGCCAAGCTTGCCTTCCACGCCAAGGAAAGTACCATCCGGACACGGGACGAAGTCTTCAATCTTGTATCTTCATATTCTTGGAGTCCGGCCGATGATGATAGTTTGGCTATCCGGACACCCCCTAGTCCAGGACTCCCTCAGTAGCCCCTGAACCAGGCTTCAATGACGATGAGTTCGGCGCGCATATTGTTTTCGGCATTGCAAGGCGGGCTCCTCCTCCGAATAATTCATAGAAGATTGTGAACGCCAGGATAGTGTCCGGCTCTGCAAAATAAATTCCACGTACCACCGTAGAGAGAATAATATTTACACAAGTTCAATCTGCTGACGTACTTTGTGGCGTGACGTCACACCACTACCAAGCCTTTACTTGAATCGTTTTTATTATACCACCTCAGCGCGTAGCGAAGCGGTTTCCTTGGCGCGTCTTGTCGAAGCAGAGATCATGTTCCCCTTATTCCGGGATTCCCATCAATACGGACGTGGGTAACCCAACCACGCCATTGATTGCGGTGCTTGGGAGATAAGCGAGTTTTACCAGGCTAGTAGGGATGCATAGTTTCATCCGCCCATATATAAGGGGATAAGGATCCACCTCCTTTACCTACGCCTTCTTCCTCCTTTGCTTATCCATCTCCGCGCACTCGAGCTCCAGCGCCCAAGTCCGCACATCTCACCTCGACCCTTTCCAGCCATGTCTGGAGCGGGAGGCAAGTGGATGGCCTCCTCCATTACGGAGGGGCACATCGAGAAGCTGCGCCGCGCCGGATACCTATCCAGCGACATCGCGCACCGGCTGCCCGACGAGGGGCAGCTCATCCCCACCCCCAGGCCCAATGAGAGGGTCGTATTTCTTCCCTACTTCCTCCGCAGACTGGGCTTCCCACTTCACCCCTTTGTCCGGGGGCTCATGTACTACTACGGCCTGGACTTCCAAGATCTGGCCCCAAACTTCATCCTCAACATCTCGGCGTTTATCGTCGTGTGCGAGGCCTTCCTCTGCATCCAGCCCCACTTCGGCTTGTGGCTAAAGACCTTCAATGTCAAGCCGAAGGTTGTGAAGGGCAGCCAAGCGGAGTGCGGAGGCGCCATGGTGGGCAAAATGCATAAAAGGGTGGCAATCGGGGTGGTTCTACATCACCGAGCCGCGTGACCCTAAATGGGCAGCGGCCCCCGAGTTCAGATCTGGCATCCCCATGCAGTTCACCTCCTGGAAAGAGAAGGGCTTGCTATGGGGTAGTTCGGAGGAGCTGACTGGACTCCAGTCCTGTCTTCAGACCCTGGTGAACAAGAAGCTTAAGCTTGTCAATGTGATCCAGGTCATGCTCGTCCGCCGGATTCTCCCCTACCAGCAACGGGCCTTCAATTTGTGGGAGTTTGATCCGGCACAACACCTGACCTTGAGTGGGCTCTTCGACACGATGTACGAAGCTGCCTGGAGGGTGCTGTTCAAGGGCGCCGAAGCTCCCGCATCCGCGACCGAAGATCGCGGATTCAGCACGCAGCGTCCGGCTGGCGAGGTAAGCTACGTTATCCTTTATGGGACATTTGCTTTTCATAGTTTGACTCTATGCGGGATCTAAACTCCCAATGCCTTTAACAGGACTGGCAGAAGACGTCCAGACAGGTTAACTGTCTAACTCCCCTTCCAGAAGACCCAGCGGACGCCCGTCCGACAGGGCTGCTAGTCCCGGCACTTTACATGGTGCCAGAGAAGAAGGCCAAGAAGAAGGCCACGGGACCCGAAGGAGTTCCCGGCGTCAGGTGTTATCGGACTCATCGTCCGATGACTCCGAGGCGGACTCCTCCCCTGAAGACGAGGAGGAGAAGAAAGAGGCCTCTCCCCCAGCAGGGGGAGAGAAGAAGAGGAAGGCCTCCCCAACGAGGGAGGCCGAAGGGTCCAAGAAGGGAAGGACCCTTCCCCCGGACTGCTCCGCCAACGTTGGCGACGACAACGAGGAGTGGCCCTCAAGGGCCAAGCCCCTGGTGAGATTGTAAGTATCCGGACTCCTAGATAATTTATAATTTTTCTTTTTGCCACACGGTGTCTTTCTAATGCCGCATACAACCTGTAGTCCGGCCAAGGACGATCTTCCCGCTTCGTCGAGCGGGTCCTTGGACACGTCGGATATGGATTCTCTTCCGACCGCCTCCACACCTCGCGATGCCGATGACGCCGAGGTGGGATCCTGGGAAGGGACCCGCCAGGAGGAGGAGGCCCCGGAGGTGCCGCAAGGCAACCTCCCGGACTCTGTACCGGACTCCGCACCGGAACCTACAGTGGTTCCGGAGTCCGGCGAGTGGCCCCTTCGTAAGAAGGGCAAGACTGTGACACCGGCGGCCTGTGTCCAACCGGAGGCGCCGGATGACTTGCTGGAGGCGCTCAACGGCGCTTCCATCGAAGAAGAACACCGCACTGTCATGAGTGCGGTGATTCAGAAGGTTCACCTCGCCAAGAGCGGGCTGACCGAAGCCTGCAGCAGCCTTCTAACAGGCTTTGAGGTAAGAACTTTAAGATATGTAATGTAATACCGCATAGATAGTAGCCCCTGATGCTCGGTTCGGTGTTCGGAAAGAAAAGCCGGACTGAGGATCTAACAAGATATACGCAAGAGTTGTAAAAAATATGTCAATATGGGATTGCAGGCTGCGCTGCTAACCTCTGCCGCACTGACTGCGGAGGTCGCTGCTTTGAAGCAGAGCCTCGAGCGGTTCAAGGGCAAGCTCGGCCATGCCAAGAAGCAGCTCGAGGACAAGGAAGGTTAGTAACACCGTATTAAGTTTGTACCTTACAGAAAAGGATTTGGTTGTAAGAGAAATAACAAGGATAACATGGGTACTACAGGGGCCACAAACAAGGTGGCGACCCTGAAGGAGGCGGTGTCCGCGGCCGAACGCAATGCGGCCGCGGAACGAGCCGAGCGAGAGAAGCAGGAGGCGCGGGTGGCGGCGGTACAGCAAGAGCTCCAAGCTCTCGTGGAAAAGCACGAGAGTTTGGAGCGTGACTCGAAGACTCGAGAGTCCGAGCTTGCGTCGGCTCTTGAGAGTGCCAAAGCTGCCAAGGCCGAAGCCCACAAGGCCCTCCAGGAAATCGAGGATTTGAAGAAAATAGCGGCGGGTAAGGCATTTTTCATGCAAAGCAAGCATGTGAATGTGAATTACCTATTACTTACCCGAATTCGGAGCTCTCCAGGAGCGTTCGCAGATCTGCCCCGCAGTGTGTCCGATGCTGCCGCTTTCTACCGGGCCGAGGAGGGGAGCTCGATGGAGAAGGTCTTCTGGTCTCAGTATGCTAAGGCCGGACATCTGGTGCCCCTTAGCGACCAGCTGAAGCAGCTAGTCAAGCTCCACAAGGTGGCCGAATAGGCCATGAAGGGCCTCATAGTTCGGCTGTGGCCCAAGGAGGCCATGCCTGGGAGCTACTTCGGCCGGGTGTGGCGGCTGGTGGATGTGTGTCCCTGGGTTGAAGTCATCAAGCAATCCGCCTACATTGAAGGTGCCCGTCGGGCCCTTGCCCGTGCAAAGGTGCACTGGGGTAGGATGGACACTGAGAAGCTTGTGACGGACGCGCCACCAGTGGGCAAGGAGTATCACACGCCCGAAATGTATTATAAGAGTGTCCTGAAGGGTGCCCACATGATTGCGGGTGAGTGCTCAAAAGATGTAATATTTGAGTAGACTCACATTTTGTTATCATGTGCGCAGAAAACTTTGTTCATATGTGCTAAGAAACGCTTGTTAATTTAAAATATTACCTTCTGTGCGGCGGTTTATCAAATCTGAGAGATGGCAAGTCGTCGGCTTCAGCCCCCATGCCACTAGTGCTGGGGTGTTCGGGATAAACTTGAGCGCTCTTGTTCCCATGTTTGGGTCCATCTAGGGAGGCGCGCAACACAACGAACGAGGCAACCGGGCTTATAATGCTTGAACACTCTCACTTAGCCATAGAATTCTATAATTTTAAATTTTGGCGAAGCCCCTAGTGTTCGGAAGACCGAGTTCGGGGCGCTATCCACGCCTGGGCCGGACAAAGCCGGTTCCTTGCTCTAAGCGGCATAAGTCTTTAGGGACTCGAAAAAACCTCTCGAACAGCGACCAGCTCTCGCCGTATCATGACGGTCAGTGTTAGCTTTCTCCACTGAGGCGCTCGCCCAGCTCAACCGGTTCGCAATCACAGTGGTTCTCCCAGTGCTACCTTAGCTGATACAACGAAACGTAAGGTACCAAAACATGGGAGCCGGGCAAACCCAACTATTGACCCAAGACATGATTCAGAGCTGATGCATATAATGCTATAAGTTCGGGGTGCCGCACTTGTGAAAGTGTTCGGACTTATCACACCATAATGTAGGGAACTTAAGCCCCTGGTGTATTTAGCCGTACCATAGTGTACGGATGCAACATGTCATAAATGAACATATGTGTAAGAAAGAAATGCAATTATAAGCAAAAAGCGATGCATTGTTTATTCCAGAAATACTGCCATGAATGTAGAACGATACAAATAGTGCGGTAAGCAAGGGATGGGACTATTACACATGTCCCCCTCCAGGGGTAGGCTGCGGAATGGTGTATAAAACAAATTTAATGCTCGTAATGGAGACCACCTGAGTGTTCGTCGTAGCCTTTCTCCTTCCCTGGCTATTGCATCGTGGGTTCGGCAGGTCTACTGCCGGACAGGCCCTCTAGTAAGTGGAGTCCTGTGGATAAGAAGAAAAAGAAAAGAAAAAGGATGACACACTTGGGAGCCCCTTGTGTGGTTGAGCCGCACTCTGGGCCTGTTGTGGTCGTGCCCCTCCCCCTATGCCCATGCTATCTCCATAGCGTAATGATGTACGCAAAGGACCAGTCTTGCAATTTTGTGAGGGCTGGGGTTGGGGCCGCATTGCTACGCGTGCTCGGAATGTGCCAGGTGGTCTTGTTGTAAGTTACTCCGGGCGCGTTTGGCCGTGTCCGGTCGCTTAACGCCCGGACTCGAAAATTGCCTTAAGAGGCTGCTCTGTACTTCTGTCGTGAGAGCCGCTGTGTGTTCCTCCGTTCGGAGGGAGCGTTCAGTGTTTCCGTTCACCGTAATGACTCCTCGAGGGCCTGGCATCTTGAGCTTGAGGTATGCGTAGTGCGGCACCGCATTGAACTTTGCGAACGCGGTTCGTCCGAGCAGATCATGATAGCCGCTGCGGAACGGGACTATATCGAAGATTAACTCCTCGCTTCGGAAGTTATCCGGGGATCCAAAGACCACTTCTAGTGTAACTGAGCCTGTACAATTGGCCTCTACACCTGGTATGACGCCTTTGAAGGTCGTCTTTCTGGGTTTAATCCTTGAGGGGTCTATGCCCATCTTGTGCACTGTATCCTGATAAAGCAGGTTCAGGCTGCTGCCGCTGTCCATCAGGACTCTAGTGAGGTGAAATCCATCGACGATTGAGTCTAAAACCAATGCGGCGAATCCACCGTGGCGGATACTAGTGGGGTGGTCCTTCGATCAAAAGTGATCGGGTAGGAGGACCATGGGTTGAACTTTAGGGTGACTGGCTCCATCGCGTATACGTCCCTGAGTGCATGCTTCCGCTCCCTCTTGGGTATGTGAGTTGCGTATATCATGTTCACCGTCCGCACTTGTGGGGGGAAACCCTTCTGTCCTCTATTGTTCGGCGGCCAGGTCTCTTCCTCGTCATCGCTATGTAGCCCCTTGTCATTGTTTTCAGCAATTAACTTGCCTGCCTGCTTGAATACCCAACAATCCCTGTTGGTGTGATTAGCTGGTTTTTCAGGGGTGCCATGTATCTGGCAAGAGCGGTCGAGTATTCGGTCCAAATTGGACGGACCCGGAGTAGTTCTTTTGAATGGCTTTTTCCGCTGACCGGGTTTAGAGCCTCTGAATCCGGCGTTGACTGTCGTATCCTCAATGTTATCGCTGTTAACGCGGAGTTTGTTTTTGTTGCGACGCGAACTGCCATTGCGGTCCTTGGTATCCGGACTGCCAGAATTTTTGCTGAGGTTGTTACTGCGGGCTAGACAGCTGTCCTCTCCCGCGCAGAAGCGGGTCATAAGTGATGTGATTGCTACCATGGATTTCGGCTTTTCCTGTCCTAGTTGCCGGGCAAGCCACTTGTCGCGGATGTTATGTTTGAATGCTGCGAGGGCCTCTGCATCTGGACAGTCGACGATTTGATTTTTCTTTGTTAAGAACCATGTCCAGAACTGTCTGGCCGATTCGTCTGGCTGCTGAATTATGTGGCTTAGGTCATCGGCGTCTGGTGGTCGCACATATGTGCCCTGGAAGTTGTCAAGGAATGCAGCTTCCAGGTCTTCCCAACACCCAATTGATTCTGCTGGCAAGCTGTTAAGCCAATGCCGAGCTGGTCCTTTAAGCTTGAGTGGGAGATATTTGATGGCATGAAGATCTTCACCGCGGGCCATGTGGATATAAAGGAGATAGTCTTCGATCCAAACCGCGGGGCCTGTTGTGCCATCGTAGGATTCAATGTTCACGGGTTTAAACCCTTCGGGGATTTGATGATCCATTACTTCATCTATGAAGCATAGTGGGTGTGCGGCGCCTCTATATTGGGCTATATCACGACGTAGCTCCAACGAGCTTTGTCTACTGTGTTCGGCCCGGCCGGAGTTGCCGTATCCGGCGCGACGGTCATCGTCGCGCATCGTGGGGCGCCCACGCGATCCGTAGATCGATCTTGATTGTCTTTCCTTATCCTCCAATATGTCTCGCAAGTCCGGCGCATTCCCCCGTGGTTTCGTACTTTTCGAGCGGTGCCGGGGTACGGTTCTAATGGAGGGCCTAAAGGCCTCTCTGTCGCGGCCACGAGGTGGTCGGTCAGCCGTATTGCACTCTAGTGATGCAGGTTTATATGCCTCCTCCTCTAATCGAGGGAGAAACTTGCGTTTGGGGTAGCTTTTGGAGGGGCGTTCGAGTTCATACTCTTCGACTGCAAGGACTTCAGTCCATCTGTCGGCTAGCAGGTCTTGATCAGCTCTAAGCTGTTGTTGCTTTTTCTTTAGGCTGTTCGCCGTGGCCATTAGCCCGCGTTTGAAACGCTCTTGTTCGACGGGATCCTCGGGCACGACGAATTCGTCGTCGTTGAGGCTTGCCTCGTCTCCGGAGGGAGGCATGTAATTATCATCCTCTACCTCTTCGTCTGCCGCTCTCTCATGAGGGCTGGCTTCTCTGTCCTCCTGTGTTGAATCTTGCTGGAGGGGGTTCTCTTCGGCACTTTCTGGGGCGTTGTTATCTCCGGTGCCGGAATCTCCATTCTTGCTGTGGCGGGATTTAGAGCGGCGCCGCTGACGCCGGCGCTTGGGCTGTTTCTTGGAGGAGTCTTCCTCCGCTTTTTCCTCGCCATTCCCATCCTTTGGGATGTCCACCATATATATGTCATATGACGAGGTGGTCTTCCAGTGCCCCGTAGGCTGGTTCTTGGTCGTCTCCGGCATCGTCGTCCATACCGTCGATGTCTTCGGAGTCGTAGTCTAGCATGTCGGTTAGATCGTCGACAGTGGCTACAAAGTGGGTGGTGGGTGGGCTTTGAATTTCTTCTCGCCCGCATCCCAACCAACCTGACCGCGATTCGGCCAGGGCTCTCCTGATAGCGAGAGATACTTTAGCGAATTCAGGATGTCGCCAAAAGGTGAGTGTTGAAAGATGTCCGTGGCGGTGAACTCCATGATCGGCGCCCAATCGGATTCGATTGGAGGGGGCGCAGGAGGTTCGGAGTCCGGCGAGGAGTCCGGCACCTCGGAGTCATGAGCGTCGCAAGGGACAAGGTCAGTATTCGGCTCCATCGCCGTAGAGGTTGCAGCCCCCGAGGCGGTGTCTAGCCACCCATCCTCGATCTGCGCGGTCGGCTCCGAATTAAGGGTCATAGCGGACTCATGTGCGGCCTCCAGGGTACCGTCCGGCAGCAGACCTAAATCATGCACATCGAGACAGTGCGGCGCGCTCGGCTGTGGCTCAGTTCCATCGAAGATCAAGTCTCCGCGGATGTCAGCTGTGAAGTTTAGACTTCCAAATCTGACATGATGGCCAGGGGCGTAGCTTTCGATCTGCTCCAGATGGCCAAGCGAATTGGTCCGCAGTGCAAAGCCGCCGAATACGAAGATCTGTCCGGGGAGAAAAGTCTCACCTTGGACTGCGTTGTTGATGATGATTGAAGGAGCCATCAAGCCTATCGATGACGACACAGAGGAACTCTCAATGAAAGCACCAATGTCGGTGTCAAAACCGGCGGATCTCGGGTAGGGGGTCCCGAACTGTGCGTCTAGGCGGATGGTAACAGGAGACAAGGGACACGATGTTTTTACCCAGGTTCGGGCCCTCTCGATGGAGGTAAAACCCTACTCCTACTTGATTGATATTGATGATATGGGTAGTACAAGAGTGGATCTACCACGAGATCAAGGAGGCTGAACTCTAGAAGCTAGCCTATGGTATGACTGTTGTTATGATTGTTCTACGGACTAAAACCCTCTGGTTTATATAGACACCAGAGAGGGCTAGGGTTACACAAAGTCAGTTACAATGGTAGGAGATCTACATATCCGTATTGCCAAGCTTGCCTTCCACGCCAAGGAAAGTCCCATCCGGACACGGGACGAAGTCTTCAATCTTGTATCTTCATAGTCTTGGAGTCCGGCCGATGATGATAGTTCGGCTATCTAGACACCCCCTAGTCCAGGACTCCCTCAGTGACCGAAGGTTGTTCTGAGTCCCGGATGAGATCACAGACATGACGAGGAGTCTCGAAATGGTCGAGAGGTAAAGATTGATATATTGGAAGGTTATATTCGGACACCGGAATGGTTTCAGAGTGTTTCAGGTATTTTTCGGAGTACCGAGGGGTTACCGGAACCCCCGGGGGAAGTAATGGGCTTCATGGGCCATAGGGGAGAGGAAGAGGCAGGCCACAAGATGTGGCACCCCTTTCCTTATCCCTCTATCTCTCCCTTCCCCCTTTTCCCCCTCTGGAAAGGAAGGGGGTCCGAATTGAACTGGAGTCCTAGTAGGACTCCCCCTTGGGGGGGGGGGGGCGCCCTGGTCGGCCCTATCCCCTCTCCTCCTTTATATACGGGGGCAAGGTGGGCACCTGAAGACACATCAATTTGTTTCTTAGCCGTGTGCGGTGCCGCCCTCTACCGTTTACTACTCCGATCATATTGTCGTAGTGCTTAGGCGAAGCCCTGCGCGGATCACATCACCATCACCGTCACCACGCCATCGTGCTGATGGAACTCATCTACTCCTTCGTACCTCTACTAGATCAAGAGTTCCATGGATGTCATCAAGCAGAACGTGTGTTGAACTCGGAGGTGCCGTATGTTCGGTGCTTGATCGGTTGAAGCGAGAAGACGTTCGACTACATCAACCGCGTTGAGATAACGCTTCTGCTTTCGGTCTACAAGGGTACGTGGACACACTCTCCCCCTCTCGTTGCTATGCATCTCCTAGATAGATCTTGCGTGAGCGTAGGATTTTTTTTGAAATTGCATGCTACGTTTCCCAACAATGGCATCCGAGCCAGGTCTATGCATAGATGATATGCACGAGTAGAACACAAAGAGTTGTGGGCGGTGATCGTCATACTGCTTACCACCAATGTCTTATTTTGATTCGGCAGTATTGTTGGATGAAGCGGCCCGGACCAACCTTACAAGACCGCGTTCATGAGACCGGTTCCACCGACAGACATGCAAGTAGTTTTGCATAAAGTTGGATGGCAGGTGTCTGTTTCTCCAACTTTAGTTGAATCGAGTTTGACTACGGCCGGTCCTTGTGAAGGTTAAAACAACAAACTTGATAAATCACCATTGTGGTTTTTGTACCGTGGGTAAGTACGGTTCATGCTAGAAGCCCATAGCAGCCACGTAAAACTTGCAACAACAAAGTAGAGGACATTTAACTTGTTTTTGCAGGGCATGTTGTGATGTGATATGGTCAAGACATGATGTGATACGTTGTTGTATGAGATGATCATGTTTTGTAAAAGTTATCGGCAACTGGCAGGAGCCTTATGGTTTTCGCTTTATTGTATGAAATACAAATGCCATGTAGTTGCTTTACTTTATCACTAAGCGGTAGCCATAGTCGTAGAAGCAATAGTTGGCAAGACGACTACGATGCTACGATGGAGATCAATGTGTCAAGCCGGTGACGATGGAGGTCATGACGTTGCTTTGGTGATGGAGATTAAAAGCACAAGATGATGATGGCCATATCATGTCACATATTTTGATTGCATGTGATGTTTATCTTTATGCATCTTATTTTTCTTAGTACGGCGGTAGCATTATAAGATGATCCCTTACTTAGATTTCAAGGTAGAAGTGTTCTCCCCGAGTATGCATCGTTGAGAAAGTTCTTCGTGCTGAGACACCATGTGGTGATCGGGTGTGATAAGCTCTACATTCAAATACAACAGGTGCAAGCCAGTTTTGCACATGCGGAATACTCGGGTTAAACTTGATGGGCCTAACATATACAGATATGGCCTCGGAACACTGGAGACCGAAAGGTTGACCGTGAATCATATAGTGGCTATGATCGACATAGAGATGTTCACCATTGATGACTACTCCATTCACATGATGATCGGACATGGTTTAGTTTATTTGGATCACGTATCATTTAGATGACTTCAGGGATGTCTATCTAAGTGGGAGTTCTTAAGTAATATGATTAATCGAACTTAATTTATCATGAATTTAGTCATGATAGTATTTGCAAATTATGTTGTAGATCAATAACTCACATTGTAGCTCCCCTATGTTTTTTGATATGTTCCTAGACAAAACTAAGTTGAAAGATGATAATAGCAATGATGCGGATTGGGTTCATGATCTAAGGTTTATCCTTATTGCTGCACAGAAGAATTATGTCATTGATGCATCGCTAGGTGACACACCTATTGTAGGAGTAGATGCAGACATTATGAACGTTTGGCTAGCTCAATATGTTGACTACTTGATAGTTTAGTGCACCATGCTTTACGGCTTAGAACCGGATTTTAAAAACATTTTGAACGCCATGGATCATATGAGATGTTCCAAGAGGTGAAATTGGTATTTCAGACTCATGCCCGTGTCGAGAGGTATGAGACCTCTGACAAGTACTTCGCCTAAAAGATGGAGGAGAATAGCTCAGCTAGTGAGCATGTGCTCAGAATGTCTGGGTACTACAATCACTTGAATCAAGTCGAAGTTAATCTTCCAGATAAGATAGTGATTGATAGAGTTCTCTAGTCACCATCACCAAGTAACTAGAACTTCGTGATGAACTATAATATGCAAGGGATGACAAAAGCAATTCCCGAGCTCTTCGTGATGCTGAAATCGATGAAGGTAGAAATCAAGAAAAAGCATCAAGTGTTGATGATTAAACAATACCAGTAGCACTACAAAAAAAGACACATCCGTGACATTTTGGGCCGAACGAATTTTTTTTCCGTCATACTTATGACACTTCTATGACGATAATTATGACAAAACCCGGTATCATCATAGATGTGGTGGGCTCCTACTTCTATATCAAAAAATCATGACAGAAAATAGGCTTTTCGTCCTGGGCGGGCCTGAGACGCACCAGCGTGACATTCTTTGGGCCGTCCTTGACGGAAAAAATCATGGTAGAAGCAAGGGCGAGGAAAATTTCGGGGAGTTCCCGGTTATGGTGGGTGGTCGGGGCCGAGCGATGCATGGAGGTTTCCGTGTTTCTCTCGTACACGTATGCGCGCGTGTGCGAGGCATTGTGCTCTAACTGAATCCGAGTGAGGCATTGGGCTCTAACTGAACCAGAACGATTGCACTAGCTACGTTACTAAACCCCGATCAATCCCTTGCTGTTAAATGAACCCGAGTGATTCCTTCGCTACTGCTGTTAACTGAAGCCGATCGAATCTGCTGCCTCTTGATGAACAGTGAACGTGGGGTTGGTTGAACGAGTCGAGACATATGTGGTTGGTTGGATGAACAGTTTCCGGTGGGGGTTGGATGAACAGGATCCTGTGGTAGTAGAGGCCGTTGCCGCTGGATGAACGGGACCCCTATCGAGGAGGCCGGGGTGGATGAATAGTAGCCGATGGAGGGAGCCCGTGGAGGGCTGGTTGAACAGTAGCCGGTGGAGGCTGGATGAACAGGCCCTCGTGGAGGGCTGGATGAACAGTTGCCGGTGGTGGCTGGAGGAAGTTGACGGTGGATGAACAGTAGCAGGTGGAGGCTAGAGGAAGTCGATGGTGGATGAACAGTAGCCCGTGGAGTCCTGTTTTGCGGTACGCCACACCCCTCCCGATGAATAGGACCCGCGTTTCGACTGTAGGAGGTCGAAGAGAAGTTCATTTCCTCCATTTTGCGAAACGCCACACCCCTCCTGATCAACAGGACCCTGTTTCGACTATAGGAGCTCGAACCGAAGTTCGTTTCCACCATTTTGCGGTACGCCAGACCCTTCCCGGTGAATAGGACCCCGTTTCAACCATACGCGGTCGAACAGAAGGCTCGTTTCCTTCGTTCTGCGGTACGCCAGGTTTCATTTCCACTGTTCCATCCAAGCCAGTTGGCTCCCGATGAACACAACGCGTTCCGACCGAGTGGCTTCGCTCCTGATGAACAGGACGCATTCTGACCCAGTCACTTGGCTCTCGGTGAAGACGACACTGTTTCCTACGTTCCGACCCAGCCGGTTAGTTGCCGATGAACAGGACAATGTCGCTGCCATCCGTTGCCTCTCCATGTACACGAGCCTTGGCCGTACGTATGCACGAGTACATGTTCGAGGCCCCGCCCGTATGTATGTATGTAGCCGTATTTAATTTCTTGCAGCGTGGATGTACGTACGTGTACACGATATATATATATATATATATATATATATATATATATATATATATATATATATATATATATATATAGATGGGACTGCATGGCATGCCACATCCGCGCCTCTACTACGACACATGCATCTCCTTACTCAAACACGGTTCATCGCTGCAGAGAGACCGATCGACTTGTATGTACATACACAATCGTGACCAGACAGAGAACCCGACGTACGGTTCGACCCGGTGGGTCCCAACTATCAGGGAGGATAAGGAGGCATTTCCTTCTGTGCGAAGATATAGCTGGTGGGTCCCAACTATCAAGCAGGATAAGGAGGCACTTCCTTCCATGCGAACATATAGCTGGTGGGTCCCAACTGTCAGGGGGAAGAATCATTTTTTTACCCGTAATACGGATGCACTGCCTTGCATACGAAGATGTAGCTGGTGGGTCCCAACTGTCAGGGGGAAACATTTTTAAGGCCCTTCCGGCAGGTCCTGCTATCAGGTGGAGGAATCATTATTTTGTGCGTACGCACTTCCTTGATGCGGCTGTGGACCCAGCTGTCAGCCTCTCCACGTACAGTCCTCTTTTGATGGAAGGCATTCCTTGACCACGTTGACCACGCCGCCCTGAGAGCACCAAGGCGGTGGACGATGGCGAGGCCTAAGATGGGAATGATCTGGAGTCATGGAACAAGGGTGATAAAGTCAAAGGTGTCCCATCTTTCGATGAGATGGTGGCTATCGTTTTGGTGGAAGTCAACTTTGATGATCCGACTACGAACGTGCGAGGACGTTGCGCCTTAGTAACCGCTAAACCAACTCCGAGAGGTTATTGACCACGCCGGAGCACGATCAACCTGACCACGAAGGTCTATTTCATGCAAGCAAACGAAGAACTTGCAAGAAACTAAGATTGCAATCTGGATATTGCGAATATAAGAGGAAAGCTTTATTAATGACGGTGGGGTTATGTGACGCCTTTGTCTGGTCGTTGAAAACAAAGGAAGTACGAGAAGTTGTAGCTATGGTGAACTTTTAATCTAAACAAAACCCAAAGTCTAAACGGTGCCCTAAGGGTTGTATGTATGGAGGAAGAGGGGGAATTTCGTGGCCCTTGGTGGAGGGGGTCCGAAACCTACCCTATCTCTTGTTTCCCCACACATACGGACTCTAAAAATAGCCTATACTTATGTATTTTGAAATTACATGGGGCCTGGCCCAATAATAAGGTGATGCAGCACCTAGAATAGCCTCTGGACGAAATTTGTGAAGTGGCATCTTGTATATTTCGTCCAAGGCTTCTTGCACTCATTATGGTCGCTTCAAAGTCCTGAAATCATCACTTGTAACTCCGTTCTTGTTCTCCTTGCGCATGCCATCATCTCCATGCTTGGTATTGCTCCAGTGTTCTTCCCTCTTATCCATGCCAGACCCTTCATTTGTGAGCAAAACAAATGTATCCAATTTAGTCTGCATCATATTCTCATGAACATTAGAATCATTACCAAGAAGCGAAAGTACCTGATAATTTAATTGGCGTGCATGAGCTCTAGTAATTGATCCAATATATGTAGCAGTAGGGGCTGTGGGTGTAACAATGGTATTGATGTCCTCCTCATCCTCCCCTTCTTGAAATGAAGTCGTCCTCGACGGAAGCTCATCTTCCTCACCCAAATAAAGCTTCAAATCTACAATGTTAAAAGTGGGATTAACCCCAAAATCTGCAGGCAGCTCAAGTTTATATGCATTATCATTTATTTTCTCCAACACCTTAAAAGGACCACCAGCACGTGGCATTAGCTTTGATTTACGCAAATCAGGAAATCTATCCTTATGCATATGTAACCAAACAAGATCTCCAGGTGCAAACACAACATGTTTTCTACCCTTATCTCCAGCAATTTTATATTTAGCATTCATACGGTCAATGTTTTCCTTAGTTAACTCATGCATTTTTAAGATCAATTTAGCACATTGTTTAGCATCAAAATTAACCTTCTCTGAAGATGGAAGAGGCAACAAATCAATAGGTGCACGAGGTGGGAAACCATACACAATTTCAAAAGGGCACATCTTAGTAGTAGAATGCATTGAACGATTATAAGCAAATTCAATATGAGGCAAACATTCCTCCCACATTTTCTTATTATTCTTCAAAACATCCCTAAGCATAGTAGACAATGTTCTATTGACTACTTCAGTTTGTTCATCAGTTTTGGGGTGACAAGTAGTACTAAAAAGTAGCTTAGTCCCCAACATAGCCCATAAACATCTCCAAAAGTGGCTAAGAAATTTAGTATCATGATCTGAAACAATAGTATTTGGCACACCATGCAAGCGAATAATTTCACGAAAGAACAAATCAGCAACATTAACAGCATCATCGCTTTTATGACATGGTATAAAGTGTGCCATTTTCGAGAATCTATCCACGACAATAAATGTGCTATCCCTCCCCTTCTTTGTTCGAGGTAAACCTAAAACAAACTCCATAGATATATCCTCCCAAGGAACACTAGGTACATGCAAAGGCATATGTAAACCATGAGGATTGAGTCGTGACTTAGCTTTATGACATGTAGTGCAGCGAGCAATAAAACGCTCAACATCCCGTCTCATCTTTGGCCAAAAGAAATGTGTAGCAAGTATGTCCTCCGTCTTCTTCACGCCAAAGTGTCCCATTAATCCTCCTCCATGCGCCTCCTGCAACAACAAAGGACGAACAGAGCTAGCTGGAATGCATAACTTGTTAGCACGGAACACAAATCCATCATTAACGATGAACTTGTTCCACATTCTTCCTTCTTTACAATTTTGTATCACATCTTTAAAATCGTCATCATGCACATATTGATCTTTGATGGTCTCCAAACCAAATATTTTGAAGTCAAGTTGTGAAAGCATAGTATAGAGACGAGATAATGCATCAACAATAACATTTTCTTTACCCTTCTTGTGTTTAATGACATAAGGGAAAGTCTCAATGAATTCAACCCATTTAGCATGTCTACGATTCAGTTTAGCTTGACTTTTAATATGTTTCAAAATTCATGATCAGAATGTATAACAAATTCTTTGGGCCATAAGTAATGTTGCCATGTTTCTAAAGTCCGAACAAGAGCATATAATTCTTTATCATAAGTAGAATAATTTAGACTAGGCCCACTCAATTTTCAGAAAAGTATGCAACAAGTTTTCCATCTTGTAATAACACACCTCCTAATCCAATTCCACTAGCATCACATTCAAGCTCAAAAGTCTTATTAAAATCAGGAAGTTGGAGTAAAGGAGCATGTGTCAACTTATCTTTCAATACCGTGAAGGCTTCTTCCTGTGCGGTACCCCAAACAAAAGGCACATCTTTCTTTGTAAGCTCATTGAGAGGTGCAGCAATGGTGCTGAAATCTCTCACAAAACGCCTATAGAATCCAGGGAGGCCAAGAAAACTCCTCACTTGTGTGACCTTTTTGGGCTGCGGCCAACTCTCAATAGCTTCAATCTTGGCTTTATCAAGTTCAATTCCCTGTGGAGTAACAACATAGCCAAGAAAAGATACTCGATCGGTGCAAAAGGTGCACTTCCTAAGGTTACCAAACAAACGTGCATCACCTAAAGCAATAAAAACAGCACGTAAATGTTCCAATTGTTCCTCCAAAGATCTGCTATAAATCAGTATATCATCAAAATAGACTACCACAAATCGTCCAATGAAAGCACGCAAAACTTTGTTCATTAATCTCATGAAAGTACTAGGTGCATTAGTTAACCCAAAAGGCATGACTAACCACTCATATAATCCAAACTTAGTTTTAAATGTTGTTTTCCATTCATCTCCCAATTTCATACGAATTTGATGGTATCCACTACACAAATCAACTTTGGAGAATATTGTAGAGCCACTCAATTCATCAAGCATATCATCTAGCCTAGGAATAGGATGACGATAATGAATAGTAATATTATTAATGCCTCTACAATCAACACACATACACGATGTACCATCCTATTTCGGCACTAGAATAATAGGAACAACACAAGGACCAAGGGATTCGCGTATATAACCTTTGTCGAGAAGCTCCTGTACTTGACGCATAATCTCCTTCGTCTCCTCTGGATTGGTACGGTATGGCGCACGGTTTGGCAGTGAAGCACCGGGAATTAAGTCAATCTGATGCTCAATCCCTTAAATAGGCGGTAACCCCAGTGGCACGTCTTGTGGAAAGACGTCATGAACTCCTGGAAAATGTTAGTGACAGCAAGAGGCAAAGGGGAAGGCACGTCCTCGAATGAAAATAATGCCTCTTTGCACACAAAAGCATAGCAAACAGATTTGCTGAAATCTAGCTCATCAATATAAGATTTGGTGGCAAATAAACATGCAATTTTCAATTTAATTTCAGAACAAACACTAGATGGTTTATTATTAAGCTTCATTTGTTGCTCAAAGTCTTTTGCCACAATATGATTTTCACTCTTATTTTTCGCCTGTTTTCCTTTATTAGCTCTATTAATATCATCTTTCAAAATGGAATCAGGAGACATAGGAAGCAAAGTAATATGTTTATCCTTCTGAACAAGAGTATACTGATTGTTTCTACCATGGTGTACAGAATTTTTATCAACTTGCCATGGTCTACCAAGTAATAAGGAACATGCATGCATGGGTACCACGTCACAATCAACATAATCAGCATATCTGGAGATACTAAAATGCACACGAACAACACACGTTACCTTAACCTTGCCACTGTTATTGAACCATTGGATACAGTAAGGATGTGGATGTGGTCTTGTGGTGAGAGATAACTTCTCCACCATCTCCATGCTAGCCAAGTTGTTGCAGCTCCCTCCATCAATGATGACGCGAACAGAATGTTCCTTCACAACTCCCTTTGTATGGAACAAATTATGCCTCTGATTTTGCTCAGCTTGGGTGACCTACACACTGAAAACACATTGAGCAACTAAACATTCATACCTGTCAGCATCTTCAGGAGCCTTGTATTGCATCTCATGTTCAGAATCATCTCCACCATGTTCTTCATGTGTAATAAGAGCCAGAGTCTCCTCATCATAGTCACTAGCGGACTCATACCCACCATCCTCAGTAGCAATCATGACACGTTGAGATTTGCATTCTCTCGCATAATGGCCTCTTCCCATACAACGACGACAAATAATATCACTTGTGTGCCCTGTTGATGCCATGGAAGAAGAAGAGCTCTGTGCAGGCCCGGCAGGTGTTCTCTTGGCAGATAGTGGTGGTTGTGCCTGCTTTCTTGTATCACGGCTGGAGATGGCACCTGATGGAGGTGCTGGTGCAGTGGAAGTAGAAGATACACGCGGTGTCCATGATGAAGGTCGACATGCAGAAAAGTTAGTTTGCGCCAATGCTTGTCGATCCTGCACTTCACGTTCAGCTTTACAAGCAAGATGGAATAAACGAGTGATATTGGTATACTCCTTATACTCTAGAATGGTCTGAATCTCTCTATTTAATCCACCCATAAAGTGTGCGAGCATAGCTTCATTCTCCTCAACAATACCACATCTAATCATGCCAGCTTGTAATTCCTGATAATATTCTTCTACAGAATTTTTCCCTTGTCTCAAATGCTGCAGTTTTTGAAGTAATTCACGTTGATAATATGGTGGAACCCAACGAGTACGCATAGCAGTTCTCAAAGCAGCCCAAGTAGCTAGAATAGGATATAATCTACAATGTTCAGACCACCATACACATGCAAAAGTAGTGAAAGCACAAACAGCATCAGCAACCCATCTCTCCTCGGGATATTGTAAACATGTAAAATGTTGTTCAGTTTCTAACTCCCAAGTAAGATATACATCAGGAATGTATCTACCCTCACACGATGGAATATTCAATTTTAGTTTGGAAATATGGTCATGATCTCATACCTGAGCTGGTGGTGCAGGCCAACCATTGCGAATATATACCCGAGGTCGACCTGCTGGTGGTGGTGCTGGTGGCTGCACGTAGTTCTGATTTTGATCAACCTCATCCTCGTAATCACCTGCATAATCGTCATCCTCCTCGGAACCAGGATAGGCACAAAAGTTTTTGACTATTTTTTCGGAAATCAGGGGAGCGACGACGAAAAATACGACCGAAAATCACTATGATGGCGAGTGTCTGAAAACCCTCCTTGGAACCTAAAAATAGGTAGGGAAAAATATTTTCGGTCGCTGAAATTTTGGCCTAAAAACTACCCAGGGGTCTCCAGACTCTAACTGAACCTGAGCGAGGCGTTGGGCTCTAACTGAACCAGAGCGATTGCACTAGCTACGTTACTAAACCCCAATTAATCCCTTGCTGTTAACTGAACCTGAGTGATTCCTTCGCTACTGCTGCTAACTGAAGCCGATCGAATCTGCTGCCTCTTGATGGGGGTTGGATGAACAGGATCCCATGGTAGTAGCGGCCGTTGCCACTGGATGAACAGGACCCCGATCGAGGAGGTGGGGGTGGATGAACAATAGCCAGTGGAGGGCTGATTGAACAGGACCACGTGGAGGGGCTGGTTGAACAGGACCCCGTGGAGGGGCTGGTTGAATAGGACCCCGTGGAGGGCTGGTTGAACAGTAGCCGGTGGAGGCTGGATGAACAGGCCCCCGTGGAGGGCTGGATGACCAGTTGCCGGTGGAGGCTGGAGGAAGTCGACGGTGGATGAACAGTAGCAGGTGGAGGCTAGAGGAAGTCGACAGTAGATGAACAGTAGCCCGTGGAGTCCCGTTTTGCGGTACGCCACACCCCTCCTTATGAACAGGACCCTCGTTTCGACCGTAGGAGGTCGAAGGGAAGTTCGTTTCCTCCGTCTTGCGGTACGCCACACCCCTCCCGATCAACAGGACCCCGTTTCGACTGTAGGAGCTCAAACCGAAGTCCGTTTCCACCATTTTGTGGTACGCCAGACCCTTCCCGATGAATAGGACCCCGTTTCAACTATACGCGGTCGAACAGAAGGCTCGTTTCCACCGTTCTGCGGTATGCCAGGCCTTGTTCCTGCTGTTCCGTCCAAGCCGGTTGGCTCCCGATGAACACGACGCGTTCCGACCCAGTGGCTTCGCTCCTGATGAACAGGACGCATTCTGACCCAGTCACTTGGCTCTCGGTGTAGATGACGATGTTTCCTACGTTCCGATCCAGCCAGTTAGTTGCTGATGAACAGGACGACGTCACTGCCGTCCGTTGCCTCTCCATGTACACAAGCCGTGGCCATACGTATGCATGAGTACGCGTTCGAGACCCCGCCCGTATGTACGTATGTAGCCATATTTAATTTCTTGCAGCGTGGATGTACGTACGTGTACACGATATACATAGACGGGACTATGTGGCATGCCACGTCCGTGCCTCTACTACGACACGTGCATCTCCTTACTCGAACACGGTTCATCGCTGCAGAGAGACCGGTCGACTTGTATATACGTACACAATTGCGACCACACAGAGAACCCGACGTACTGTTCGACCTGGTGAGTCCCAGCTGTCAGGGAGGATAAGGAGGCATTTCCTTCCGTGCGAAGATATAGCTGGTGCGTCCCAGCTATCAAGGAGGATAAGGAGGCACTTCCTTCTGTGCGAACATATAGCTGGTGGGTCCCAACTGTCCGGGGGAAGAATCATTTTTTCCCGTAATAAAGACGCACTTCCTTGCGTACAAAGATGTAGGTGGCGGTTCCCAGCTGTCAGGGGGGAAACATTTTTTCGAGGCCCTTCCGGTAGGTCCTGCTGTCAGGTGGAGGAATCATTTGCGCTTACGCACTTCCTTGCTGCGGCCATGGACCCAACTGTCAGCCTCTCCATGTACAGTCCTCTTCCGATGGAAGGCGTTCCTTGACCACGTTGACCACGGCCCACCGAGAGCACCAAGGCGGTGTACGACGGTGAGGCCTAAGATGGGAACAATCTGGAGTCATGGAACAAGGGTGATAAAGGCAAAGGTGTCCCGTCTTTTGATGAGATGGTGGCTATCGTTTTGGTGGAAGTCGACTTTGACGATCCGACTACGAACATGCAAGGACGTCGCGCCTTAGCAATCCCTAAACCAACTCCGAGAGGTTATTGACCACGCCGGAGCATGATCAACCTGACCACGAAGGTCTATTTCCTGCAAGAAAATGGAGAACTAGCAAGAAACTAAATCTGGATATTGCGAATATAAGAGGAAAGCTTTATTAATGAAGGTGGGGTTCTGTGTTGCCTTTGTCTGTACGTTAAACACAAACGAAGTACGCGAAGTGGCAGCTATGACGAACTTTTAATATAAACAAACCCAAAGTCTAAACGGTGCCCTAAGGGCTGTATATATGGAGGAAGAGGGGGGATTTCGTGGCCCTTGGTGGAGGAGGTCCGAAACCAACCCTATTTCTTCTTTCCCCACACAAATAGACTCTAAAAATAGCCTATACTTATGTATTTCAAAATTACATGGGCCTGGCCCAATAATAAGGTGACACAACACCTAGAATAGCCTCTAGACGAAATTTATGAAGTGGCATCTTGTATATTTCGTCCAAGGCTTCATGCACTCATTATGGTGGCTTCAAAGTCCTGAAATCATCAATTGTAACTCTGTTCTTGTTCCCCTTGCGCATGCCATCATCTCCATGGTCTTGCTCCAGTGTTCTTCCCTCTTATCCATGTCAGGCCGTTCATTTGTGAGCAAAACAAATGTATCCAATTTAGGCGGCATCATATTCTCATGAACATTAGAATCATTACCAAGAAACGAAAATACCTAATAATTTAATTGGCGTACGTGAGCTCTAGTAATTGGTCCAGTATATGTAGAAGTAGGCGTTGTGGGTGTAACAATGGTATTGATGTCCTCATCAAAGGGGCACTGGAGTCCCTGGCGAAGGGGAGTACGAGGGACTGGTTCGGCTGCCTGGTGAGGCTGCCTTCGCCGGAGAATAACGGAAGGTGTGGGTGAGTACAGGTATGACCTGGCCACCATTGGGAGTAGAGTAGGGTGGCGAGGCCTGCGCGGCAGCACAGCCGGCCACGGGAGGCAGACGTAGGCGCTCTAGCCGGCGATGGTTTTGGCGATTGGAGCAAGAGCAACTAGATTAGAGATTGAAGAAGCAGGATCGCCGTTGGATGTCAATCCAACGACTACAGATGTCAGAATAATCTGTTGACTCTTTTTTAGACCATTGAATCGTTTTGTTCACTAAATGGACAACACCTTACGCAGGCTTCGTCTAGTGGGCCAACCAAGTCAGCTTTGAAAGTTGTGCCAGAATGCAGCCCATTTATTTATTTTTTACAGCCCATTTCATTTTGTTTGCCAATACATCTATTTTCTGGGCTATGACTAAAAAAATAATCTATTTCCTGGGCTGGATAATAATAATAATAATAGCTGATTTACTATTTATGACAATTGTTTCTGAAAAAAATATTATTTATGATATTTTACAACACATTTGATTGTTTATTCGAATACACCTATTTACTGAGCTGGGTCAAAAATAATATTCCGTACATGCAGCGCATTTATAATTTCTGGTAATTTACAAGCCATTTGATTTTAGTAGAAATGGACCCATTTTCTGGGATGGGTGAAAAAACAATGATGGTCTGGACTGAGCATTTCATATAAAAAATAATACTTAGATACAAATATTATTATAAAATTAAGTTGGGCTAGGTAATCTTATTATATAAAAAATGAACTGGGTTGTGCATTTCATTAAAAGAAAGATACGCTAGGCTGTGCCTATTTTAGGATATTGTGTACAACTATCGGCCCAGTTGCATTGCTGATGTTCAAACAAAAGGCATGTGTAGTACAATACAACTTTACATGGCTACTCAGCCCGCATTCAACGACACCGGAAAGACCCAAACAAGGCTTCTGTACAACTTTTTGAAGTCACTAAGCTCAATTAATAACTTAAGAAAAAAGTTAGAGTACAGTGGAACCTAATTAAAAGTTGTCACGAGCGAAGAAATAATTCAACGGGTCCCACTTGTGTGTGTGTGTGTGTGTGTGTGTGTGAGAGAGAGAGAGAGACCCATCGGTCGATGCTCGTAAATACATCTTTCAGCCATATGCATTAATTGCTGATGCTCAGTATAAACTTATATAGTTGACACAATCATATAGGACATTATAGCACACTGAACTTGCATACATAAATTTCACGCGGGTGGCACAATCAGGGTGGAAGTAGTGGATCGCTACGGGTAGGGCTATGTTGAAAACAACGAACTCGCACATAATGGTTCATCGTCTTTATCAATGACGGGGACATATCTTGAATGCTGACAACACAATAAGTTTTGCTAGCACATTAAGTTGACATACAACCCTTTCTAAAAAAGTTCAAGTACAAAAATAGAACAGGTCACAATCAAATGTACTGGCACATCAGTGCTTCACACCGATAGCTCGGATTTAACTAGTATCTGACATGATTCAGTTGTTACTTCAAATTAGAGCACATCCAAGCAGCCAGCCCCGCCTCTTCTCCCAAAGAAGCAGTGGCCTCCGCCGCGCGATGGAGTAGGCCCTATGCCATCCATTGTTCCTGGCAACACAGGGAAAGTCTGGTATTGACTCCTGTAATGGACGTCATCGACGAACCCTAGCACCAGTGGCGGCGGCAGGACTTCGATTGATGGATTGACCACTTCTTCGACATGCACGAACACTCGATACAGGTACATCCCTAACGTGGTCTGCAGCAGCCTTGGTGGCGACGAATAGTACAACCCCGGTTCCTGCACCGGTATCTCAACACCAATCACCTTAGGTATGGTGGACGGCTTCTTCATCCATGCCATAACCGTCAGAGCCTAGCTATCTGGAGGAACAAACATACTTACGAGCTCACCTCCAAGGTCGTTGATAACCTCATTCATGGACTCGTTGTTCCAAGCACGTCGAGGCATGCCGTGGAAGGTAAGCTTTGTTAAAAACTCAAGATCAGAGGGCACTGAGCCCCATCCTAATCAAAGCTCACCAGTGCGCCATCACAGAACAAATGCCGGGAAGATTCGAACACAGGACTGCAGTCGAAAGTTTTCCGGAACCTGAAGAAGAAATCAGCCGGTGGCGGACAGACTTCGACAAGCAAGTAACTTATTTGGATGTCATGCGCAATGCCAATAGCTTTGACAAGGTCGTTCGGCGAGACGGGAGGCCGGTTGCCGTTGATGGTTACCATCAGCACTTTGCCGGCAAACTGGTCATCAAGCGCCGCCATGCCACTGTTGAGCGACAGCACGCAGCGCCCGGAGGTAGGACAGACCTTAGGATCTCCGGCTCGGAGATCCGCGTTGAACGGCGACATGATAGTCTGTTTGGGTATAGGGAGTACAGGAGGGGGATTTGGGCGAACTGGAGTAGGAGTCGAGATCCAGAGGTGGGGGAGGGGCGGGAGATTTGGGATGAAAAAGTAGCATGAATTTTGAACACGCGCCAATATGCTCTCGGTGCACAAGCGCACGAAAACACCAGTGGCGCCCACATGTCGGCCTAAGAGTCCTTATTCTTTCTTTTTTTGCAAGCCCGGCCATTTTTTGAGGATCTTTTGAGAGCCCGGCCTGAGAGTCATAATTGACCTGTTTGGCATTGCGTTACTACTCGGCCCATATTCAACGACATCTCGCTGGCCCAAACAAGTGTACATCATCGAAAAGACACTAAGCTCAAATTGTAACTTGAAAAAAGGAGATATACTCTGAACACTAGAGAATGGTAATGCCCTCATTTAGGCAACCAGTAGTTCGAGACAATAAACAGTTCGAAACAATGATATATACAACATTCAAACACTGACTAGTGACTACTACTAACATTGTCGGCATTCTGGGAACGGGGGTCCCCAGACTTGCCTGCCTGCGGCCTGCGGCGTGGCTCAAAGGGGGCCCAGCACGGCCCATCTTCATCAATACAAGCTCAAGACCCTCGCAAGGGGCCAAGCCTCGCGGGGCGGACGACAAGGAGCTTCCTCAGGCACGGCCTCATCAGGCTGGCTCACGAGGAGGCGGAGAGATCAAGGCGGGGTACCTCACGAGGTGCCCATGACGCAAGCCATGACGAGCAAGGGCGCCAGTCGGGCGCCAGCCCGCGCAGTGTCCTCCTTTCCTCTTTGGTGCAAAGGGAGCAAGCGCAGGCAAGAGCATCAAACAAAGGCATCCATTTCGGTGCAACAAGACCAAGACCAGCCCAACGGCAGGAAGGAAGTCATTGTGGAGCCCAAGCAGGCGTCACCACCAGAGCCTTTGACAGGCGAGGACCAACTTTAGTCAGGATAAGTGTACTAGATATTCCCCTTCAAAATGGCCAATTGTTGGCACCCTTCCCGCTTAATATTTGGGGAGAGGCCCAGGGCCTTTGCCTACAAATAGGACTAGCCACCACAAGGTAGACAACGAACAGGATCCTCGCCAAGAACGAGTAGAGAGAGCGACTGAACTCCCCCTAGCGGTTCATCATCCCAGCCAGGAACAGACCCTCGCGAGGCTATTCTTCCTTGTATTGTTCATCATCAGCCCAAGAGGCAATACACCACACCACACACTGGAGTAGGGTATTACACCGCAATGGTGGCCTGAACCAGTATAAACTCTGTGTCTCTTGTGTTGTTCCTTCCGTAGTTTAGATCCTAGCGAGTCGGCGGAGTGCAGGTAGGTAGAGGGCGAAATCTCCGCGCGCACCCCAGTGTTCAAACCTCAAGGGTCTACCGGAACCCGAAATCCGACAAACATAAACAACAAGACGTCATAGTTCATAAGAAGTCTTGCTACACCACCAAAACGCACCCATCTGTGGCGCTCAGACTCTTATGATCCAGACAAGAATGACATTATAAATATAGGCAACTATTACATAGTAAGAGTGACATAGACGAGGATGACCAAATGACAAGGAATATGCATAACAAAAGAGAGAGCTAGCCATCCAGAACAAGCAGCAAAGACAACAAGTCAGTTGAAGAGGGATGATCCAACACCATCATAATTTGTAGCCCCGCTTCAGCCACCAGCGATCCGGAGACACCAGTACTCCACCCTTTCGACGCAACAGCCCAATTACCTATCAACCGGAAGGCTTGAACCACATCACTGCATGTCGGACTTGAGACATCCAAGGATCAAAGTTAATCCAGATGCATGTGTCATTCTCACCTTCTTTTGGCTGCAGGCTGTATCATTGACAAGCAAGTGAGTTTGCTCCCGAACTCCTAGGGCTCACCATGTAGACACAGTTTTCCATAGAAAACATAGCTTCTCTAACATTAAGGTCCTTGACAATGGTGATTTCCTGGTTAATCGGATAATCGAGTCCGAGAAACAGAGAGTGTGAACCAAGGCTTTTTACCCGCCTCCAAGTCAAAAATCCTGAAGGCCCCAACAAGCTGGTATCCTGCTCGTAGACGTAATAGCCACTGTCCGGATACTCACATATTTCACGATGCTTGTACACAATGGGGTTTTTGCAATATAACTTTTCCAGCTCATGTGTGTGAATGATCATCAGTCTTTTTGTCGTCGCCTGATCAAGCGAGGAACCAGTTGTGCTTCCCTGTTTTTGGCAAAGGTGGTGTGATTACAAAGGGCAGTAATTGTAGGGACACTGCATCAGCTTAGAAAGGACATGCACTGTTACTGTAAGATCAACATTGTTCAGAGTATGAGTAGGATAATGCAAGAAACAACATTGATATGTCCCTGTTGGAACTAAGAGGAAAATACAAGGAAATGTATACTGGGTTCGAAAATATAGAAGTGCCATGCATGGTTATACTCATGTTATCTCGCAATCGATTCTTCACAGGAAACTACCATGTCATGCATGTTATGTAATGATGTTCTGCCCTCACAAACAAATTCTTCAAGGAAACTAACAGACCATGCATTGTTATATACTCATGTTCTGTGGGAATTTTTTGTGAGGATATTATTCTAGCCATTGATTGCTGAAGGGCGAATATAGGTATGTACACATAGTAAGCATTACATGATTTCACTACTTCCAAATATAAAAATTTCTCCATATGCACATTTACTTCCCTAATGTATGGTTAGATGAAACCAACAGTGTGATGCATGTTTCTACATCACGAAAATGAGGAAACTAACATGGCTATTGATACACACTCGTATTTAGTAGTATATAGATTACTAATCAAATTCAAGGGTACAAACATATTCAAGGAGAGTAAATTAAGGACAATATCCATATGTTCCTAACCGTTTGATTATTCAAGGGTACAAACTGGTTGTAATGACATGGTCACAATCGCATGAATTAACTCATTCCAAATATAGCTGATTTATGGTGTCTCTAATACATTGCCATAGTTCTACTCAAATTTTGCTCAAACAGGGATATGCCAATCATCACAAAAAGTTCAAACAGTGTCATGGTGTTATCATTAACATCAGACAAAAACAACTTACACACGTCGACCCAGCAATACGTGGTGCCATCTGCTTTGTTGATCGCGTAGATGATGCCATTGTGTTCAACAGCATCACAGAATTGTGTATCAGCTTTGACAATCCACTACGAGCTGAGTTGTCTCCAGCTAAAGAAGGCACCAGCGTAAAGATAGGCGAGTCAGCGGTCGAACAAGGCAATTATCTTGAAGTCTGCATAATCCGCATGTCATGTGGGCACTTGGCAGATTAAAATCTTTTGCAAAACAAGGTCCGTCCAACTGACATGGTAATCTAGATGACTTGGACCGCGACGGTAAAACCCTATATAGTCCAACGAAGGAAGGATAATCTCATGGGAGGTCTGGAAGTTCACGAGCACCAACTTTCTCCCGTCTTCTCTGACGGCAGCCATCCAGTGGGAGTTTATGTCGACCCAGTACATACCTTCCAAGACATTTCGAGCGATGGTGATTGGATCAAATTCAAGGTAAATGATGTACGGCGACTCACTACAAACCTGCAAAGAAGTTTCGGCTAATGGAGGTCGGATTGAAGTCGAGGGGCATCATGTACGCCTCCGTGTCATGGTGAGCCAATCTCGCAAGGCCAGATAGCAGCAAGTAGGGTGTCTTGAAAAGCTTAGGCCTCGCTTCAATGATGGCCGTGTGCATGTCCCTCGAGCATGCAGCCAGCCGCATGATGCTCAACATATCCATACACGAACAACAGAGGTCGAGGATGTCACTGGGGGGATTGCTCCAATCGCGGCTCATATGGATGTTGCCTGGTTCACGTTCGGCCATGGTGGAGTTTGGAAGGTGGGGTTTTGGGGGGGCTTGATTTATGGGGGAGAAGGTTGTCGGTGCTGGAGTGGCTAGCGAGGGAATATTGGTACTGGGGGAGGCAAGCGAGGCAACGGTGCGCAGGGGCACAGTGAGATGGAGATGGAGATGGATATGGAGATGGAGATGGAGATGGAGATGGAGTGGTGCTAGGGGAGAGGGAGACAAGGCGAGGCATGCTAATGTGCTATACAGCGGTGGTGACAGACTGCACAGTGCACAAGGTGAGGCTGACTTTGGTAACCCGAACACGCCGCCTGTACTAGTGTCAGGCGCAGGGTGTTGTCACTTCACTGTGAGGACCGGATGAATAGTATTTTGACCATCAAGTGTACCACAGTTGTACTACTACTAGTTGTAGTAGGAACATGAGTACTCCAGTACTGTATAGCGGAAATAGGTCTCCTATGCTAGCATGCCTCTGCGTTCACTTCATCCTCCAGGTATCATCCCTATTGCAAGCAGAAGCAAATTCTCGTGCATGCGGAAGCGCGAAGATGGGCCTTTTCTTTTTTGAGCATAACCCTGTATTCCTTAACCAGAGAATGTTGTGTTTCCCACACACGCGCCAATATCCATTTGAACCAGCTATGACACATTTTGTTATCTATTTGCATAGGTCCCACCTATTAGGAAAGGTGCAGAAATAAAAATGAATCATAAAATGTCTCGCCACGGTGATTCGAAAGAGTGACCTCAACTAGCTAGTGGCACATGTAGCGCTAGAAGGATGGGCACGTACACGAATAGGTACGACTCCTCAGTCTACCCGCATAGCCTTTTCGTTTAGTCTACCTAGCCATCTAATCAACTGCCTGCACGCCACTTCTCCCATTTACTTCTCCATCGGGAACCATTTTTCCTCGGCTTCTTCACCTCTCCTTCATCTTGATTTGCATCCAAACCCCACTGCATTCACATTGTTTTAACCTCTTCACATACTCCTGGAGTAATTCCGAAGCCCCTTTAAATAATCATCTTCTTCACTTAGACTACCCATCTAATCCTAATTCTCCAAACCATAGCCCTCCAGTCCAACGGTTCCAAATGGCGAAAGAGATCCAGATGCAGGTTTTTAGCGTCCAACATGTCCTCATCGAAGGCTCGTTGAGCATAGTTGCCACCGTCACTGACCACCCAAGGGTTGTTCGGAAGTGGATCAACAATGTATCCAACTCCCTCGAAAAGTTAGACATGAAGGTCATCGGTCTCGAAGCAGAGTACACGGAACGTGCCACTGGGAAGATCCAACGCGCCGCCGTCCTTCAGCTGTGCCTCGAAGATGATGTGTTGGTGTACCACATCATACACGTGCCCTCCACATCCCTATTTGACGTAGCAAATTTTGTGCTCGGTACAAATCTTCAGAAGCGTGATGAGACGCTGGCATTAAGGTTGTCTGGATGGGAGAAATATCCCTTGACGTACGAGCGGATAAAATATGCTGCCCTCGATACCCATGTGAGTTTTGAAACAGCTGCAAGGTCCAAAGAGCTTGTTGCGAAGCCATCTCCCACAGAAAATGAGAAGAAGAAGAAGAAAAAGAAGTTGCACCAGCAGTAGGGCATTACGGATGGATGAACTATTTCCTCTCTTGTAAAAAAAATATTTCCTCTCTATGTATATTGATATAGATGAACTATTTCGATTGTGTGCATGTCTTTGGAACAAGTAGAGTAGCAGTGTAGGTCCGGTTGACTATAAGGAATTTTTTATCCGCCTAGCTTTCTCTACTACTCCTTCCAGTGATTGGTATGTAATGCATGTGTCAGTAGACATGACAACTTCTCCATGGAAGTTGAACTACGGCGACCATCACGTTTCATACACTGCCACTCGCGATTCTCACGACGTCGCTCCAGTCCACGGCACGCACCACGTCCCCCGACGTGCACCTCACCCCTCTCAGCCGCACCACCCCTCTGCCTTTGTGTGGATGACATGTGGGTCAGCTGAAATGCGGCGAGCATCAAGGTTCCATAGCCACACGCGATTCCCACGGTGCCGCTCGAACCCCTGACACCACACCACACATCCCCCGACCTATGTCTCACCCCTCTTGGCCCCACTGCCCCTCTGCCTTTGGGAGCATGACATGTGGAGCAGCCACCTATCAAGTCCACTGAAGCTCAGTCTCGTGGGCCCTGAGAGGGAAATGTAACTCCTGCGTCGGGCCTTGTTGTGCTACCGTTGCACGAACTCATGCCAAACTCGATATTTGTTTCTTACTAGCAAAATGCCCGTGCGTTGCATGGAGCATCAAGATGCATTTGTATGAGTAGTTTATCTTGTGGGAGAAAAGGATGAACGAGGGAAGGCCTTATTTGCAAATGTGGAGAGGGGTGTGGGTATATTTTTGCAAAATTGCCATGGTTTCCTTCCCTGGACATCTACGCCTCATAACACCCCGATGTCCAGCTGTGGCACCCTCACCACGGCCAGGCCACCACCGACCGGTTCAACTCAAACGAGTGAGTCGCGAACGCCGCCATGACAACGGCCAGCTGGGCATCTCGAACCACATCGATGTCGCTTCCCCATAGCCGACCTACGCTGGCACGTGGCCGCACGCCTTTGAGCCGCGCGTCAACGTACGACGGCAGGAACGCCTCTAGGCTCGGGCTACGTAGAGTACATCAGGTTCGCAAACTGGCATCCGTTGATCAGGTTCCTCCCGCCCACGAGCACACGCCTATACGTATCCAGCATCCAGCCTCGTCATTGAGTGGTACATCCTCAGGACGGTGCAAGCAGTCGGAATCTCGAGCCCAAGTCGAACCTATGTGCCCCGGGTAGATCACTGGCTCCCGCCCAAGCTCCCACCCGGCCATCGTTGCCGTCGCAGCACTGACGATCAGGAGCATCACTCTGCCGCTCATCCGGAGCGTGAGCTAGTAAACATCGTGCGTCACGTCAAAATAGTCAAGCACCTCTACATGCGTCGGCCGGGCAGAGGCTTTTCTTGGCCGCAAGCTCCATGGTCTCGTCCAAGATCGGTGTGGTACTGCAGTCGAACATGCAGGTAAAATACTACAGGAGCAACTGCATGTGCATGGCCCAGATGCCGATCTTGGCGTGGAGGAGGTGGTACTCGCTAGCGCCACAGTGTGCTACATGGCTTAGGCAGGCACTTGTTGCGATGCTCTAGTGTTGGCACTGCCATTGTCATCACAGCTAATGATCCGGAGGAGGACGAGAAGGAAAGGAACGGATCTTGCATGCGTGTACAGATTCATGCAGGAAATTATTTCCTGGAAATACGGCCTTTGTTTACCTTTCTTTGATGGTATAGATGACCCACACGAGGAAATCTATTAGTATAATCGTTGGATGAAATTTAGTGGTGCGGGGGTATGGGCCGGAGCATGGGAGGGGAGCAGGCAAGCCTCGTCCACCGACCTGCGCCTCACCCCTCTCGGTCCCACCACCGCTCGGCTTTCATGATAATGACATGTGGGCCAGTCGCATTTAAGGTACCCATGTCATTGACTCGTAGGTCGGTGCACTAATCCACTGAAGCTCGGTCCCGTGGGCCCCGAGAGGGGGAAATGTCACTCCTGCGCCAGGCCTTGTGGTGCTCCCACAATACGAACTCGTGCCAAACCCGGAATTTGTCTCTTACTACTACCAATGTGTCGGCCCATGCATTGCAATGGATCCAAAGTATCTATTTAGGAGTGCATTCTAAACACATTAACTATTTATTTTTCTCTAGCCTTTCCTAGCCATGCAGCCAAGCCACATAAGCTTCATGGGTGCCCCCCACATCATATTATTCATACTATGTTGACTGAAAAAAAGATAAATCGCCCTAAACAAGATCTTCCCGTTTTTTGTTCCTACGATGCTGTGTCGTGCACATACCTAGTTGTATAGTGGTAGTACTAGTTGTAGTACAAACTTCGTACTAGTAGGAGTACTAGTACGGTGTGCTCCTACTCTTTTTTTGCGGGGAAGGAGTGCTCCTACTCTATCAACGAGCCCCATATGACACAAAATTTCTTGGCTTCCGTGCTACACCTAGATCTTCCCCTCGTTGTTGTTTTCCAACGCGGCGAGCGGGGTGCGGTTTGCCGTGGTCCGGTTTGCCGATAGTCGGTTTGCTCAACTGCGGTCCCACATGATAGTGAAAATACTAGGCATCACGCCTTCCCTAGCTATGTGGCGTGCTGGACAGGCCATGGCATATTCCCGATTCCCGGGCATGTGGGGGTGCGACACGAACGCGACAGGCCTTTTTCTTTTACTAGCAATGTGCCCGTGCGTTGTGATGGATCCAAAGTATAATAGTACTTGTGCACAAACTTGAAAGAAAACAATCTTTTATAGGAGTAGAGAAAAATATATATTGTACCATTTGGTTCTGCCCCTTGGCACGATTGATAGATAGAAATAACGATTGGAAATGCTAGGGCGGGGCATTTTCCGCCATATAAGCAGGGTAGTAGCTAGGTTGGCGCAGCATCGGTTTGGTCACATGCGGTTCGACGTGTTGTAGTGTTTCTAGCAAGATGCTCGTGTGTTGCACGAAGTTGATGGAAAAGGTAAGCACAACTTATAAATTGACGGATGGAGTACTAGTTACAGTGACACATATAATTGCCTCCAAATGTGAGCAAAGGGAATGCACATGTCTGTATTGACTGGAACGAGAATGCAATAGCGCAATAAGAATTAAGGCCACGATGATGCGATCATAGTGGTGGTTATAGGAGGCAAGAAGAAAGATGCATCCATCAATGTACGACCTCCTCCTCCTCGACTTAGTGCGCCGGGCCACCGTCCAGCGGCTTAGGAGCAGTGGCTTTTGTGTCGAGGTCAAGGTGCTTCTCAACAAAGGCGTCCAATGCTTCCAGCCGGTTGAGGAAGGCCAACATCGCCATGTGGCAGAGCCATGCAGGTAGAGACAGAAGCCGGGTGCGTGGAGAGCGACGAGTTGGTTGCCAGGTTCGCCGTGTCCGCCGCCATCATTGAGGAGAAGTAGAACACGGTAGGCTGCCGCCACTTGGGTCCCATGAAGGCGACCGCCAAGGCGATGACTGCGTATACAGGTGGTTTCTTTGCTACTTCGTCTCTTCCGAGGACCTTCGTCGACCCCGCAAGTGTCCGCCGGACATGAGGAAGACAAAGGGATCTGCGGGCGGCCATTTAGATTTGGTATTAATTATACCACGAGAGCCGAATTAGCACCACTTAGTTCATGTAAATGTAATGAAATCTGTCATGTTTATATGAAGACCTGGCTCTTTTATACGAAATCCTTCATGCTTATATGATATCAGCTCGTGTTTGCATGAATTTCCTCTAGTTGGTTAGAGTTGTGAAAATGTATGCCGCTGGCGTTGGATGTCGTCCTCCCCGAAAGGAAGCGGGAGGAAATTTGCCGGCTGCCGTTGGAGATGCTCCTATGCTGGAAATAATAGAGTCACATCCAATCAATTTGAGTTAATTGTGTGTATGATTCTCCCTCTATAAAAAGTTAATTGCATGTACGGTGTACATGACTTGCAGGCTGGCTACACCTTCGTATAGAAAGTTAAAAAAATAAATACATCCTTAGTCTTGTATTCTGAGTACTCTGTGGGTTCCACTTTCAGTACAATAGCAAAAGAACTATATATTAAATAATAGTATATCTATGCTCTATACTTCTCTCTCTACTCTTATAAAAAATAGAGTTGGTGATGATGGTGTGCCTGCCATCCTGCAATGTAGGTCGTCCAATTTATATCTGACAGATAGGAAGTAAACTATGGCAATTTTGCAAAAAGATACCCACACCCCTCTCCACATTTGCAAATAAGGCCTTGCCTCGTTCGTCCTTTTCTCCCACAAGATAACCTACTCATACAAATGCATCTTGATGTTCCGTGCAACGCATGAGCATCTTGCTTGTACTCCCTTTGTTTCTTTTTAGTCTGCATATAAGATTTGGTCAAAGTCAAACTTTGTAAAGTTTCACCAACTTCGTGAAAAAAATATCAACATCTACAGTACTAAAGCTATATGATATGAAAAGTAATTTCATGATGCATCTAACAATGTTGATTTCATATTGTGAATCTTGATAGTTTATTCTATAAACTTAGTCAAAGTTAACAAAGTTTGACTTTGACCAAATCTTATATGTAGACTAAAAAGAAACGAGGGGACTAATATAAAAATCTAAAGTTAAAGACGGAATTCGAACTCAAGTCATCGCGTTGCGAGCATCCGACGCTAACCAGTCCAGCACATGTTCGTTGTGGACGATGCTGGAGATATATCTCTATGTCTACTCCTATACTCCCTCTGTTCCTTAATATTTGTCTTTTTCAGATTTGAAATGGGCTACCACATACGGATGTGTATAAACATACTTTAGAGTGTAGATACAGTCATTTTGCTCCATATGTAGTCACTTGTTGAAATGTCTAAAAAGACAAATATTTAGGAACGGAGGGAGTAGAAAACAGAGTTGGTGATGATAGTGTGCCTGCCATCCTGCAATATAGGCCGTCAGATTTATATCTAATAGATAGGAAGGAAACTATGGCAATTTTGCAAAGAGATACCCACACCCCTCCTGTGGTGGATCCAGGAATTCAACTTTGGGTGTTCAAATTTTTTTTCACCCTAATAAAGAAGTCCATTGGTCCACGGCAATACAAATTGTTCACAATAGGATCAATATCTCGGGAGAAGATTTTTTTTTTTACAAAGAGCTATATATATCTCTAAAACAAAAGATAATTCATTCGATCCTCAAAAGAAAGATAATTCATTTGCTTTTTTACAAAGAGCTATATATCTCTAAAGCAAAATATAATTCATTCGATCCTCAACAGAAAGATAATTCATTCATTTATTTTTTATAATGAAATCAATCCAAAGATTATTCATTTGTTGTTTCTAAATCAACAGTCTTCTTGTTTACTAATGTGGACATGTACATAGCTATATATCTCTAAATCCAAACATAAGCTACACATATACCGGTCAACGAATGAAATTTTAGATTGGAACTTTGGACTGAGCTTTTTTAGGGGTATTTGACTGTGCTTAGAGCATCTACAACTGGGCATCCAAAACCTGCCTCAAACTTCCGGGCGTGTCCGCCATGTCTGACTGACGGTCGGTCTCACATGAAAACACTCTGAAACTAGGCAGTCTGAAGCTCGTCTCCTCCGTCGTCGCATGGCGCCGCTCCGGCGGGCCGCGTAGTGCCCTAACCTGACTATTTAAGCCAATCGCCGGCACCGAAACCCTACCCATCCACACTCCACCTACCATCCGTCGACGCCGCTACTTTCCACTCGCCGTTGACATCCCGGGCATATCCGACGACGAGGCATAGTAAGTGAGGGAGTCCTGGATTAGGGGGTATCCGGACAGCCGGACTATATACTTTGGCCAGACTGTTGGACCGTGAAGATACAAGACTCAAGACTTCGCCCCGTGTCCGGATGGGACTCTCCTTTGCATGGAAGACAAGCTTGGCGATCCGGATGTTATATTTCCCTCTTTGTAACCGACTCCATGTAAACCCTAGCACCCTCCGGTGTCTATATAAACCGGAGGGTTTAGTCCTTAGAGGGACGATCAGAATCATAATCATCATAGGCTAGCTTCTAGGGTTTAGCCTCTACGATCTTGTGGTAGATCAACTCTTGTAATACCCATATCATCAATATCAATCAAGCAGGAAGTAGGGTTTTACCTCCATCGAGAGGGCCCGAACCTTGGTAAAACATCGCGTCCCTTGCCTCATGTTACCATCAGCCTTAGACGCACAGATCGGGACCCCCTACCCGAGATCCGCCGGTTTTGGCACCGACATTGGTGCTTTCATTGAGAGTTCCTCTATGTCGTCACTGCAAGGATTGATGGCTCCTTCAATCATCATCAACAACGCGGTCCAGGGTGAGACTTTTCTCCCCGGACAGATCTTCGTGTTCGGCGGCTTCGCACTACAGGCCAATTCGCTTGGCCATCTGGAGCAGATCGACAGCTACGCCCCTGGCCACCAGGTCAGGTTCGGAAACTTGAACTACACTACCAATTTCTGCAGAGACTTGATCTTCAACTGATTCGGGCCTGCTCCGGGAGCGCCGGGCAGTCACGATGAGCACGACTTAGACCTGCTGTCGGACAATTCTTGGGATATCGCCCCTGCAGGAGCCCCGGACCTAAATCCGGAGCAGATTGCGTCGCCCAAGGACGGGTGGATGGACCCCGCCCCAGAGGCCGCACACTCATCGGCGGTAGAGCCTAACACAGGCCTCACCCCCAAGGAAGCCTGTGACAACGGCCCCCGGACTTGTATTCGGCTGTACGTTCCAGTCCGCGCACTCCCGAGCCCGCCGAATCTAGTTGGATTCCGGTAATGGATTTCATCGCTGCGGATATCTTCCAGTACTCGCCCTTTGGCAACATGCTGAACTCATTAAAGTCTCTCTCTTTGTCAAGAGACTCTTGGCCGAACTATGCCCGGCTCAAGGGGGGCGAAGGTGACGAAGAAATCCGTTGCCCGCCCACCACCCACTTCATAGCCACTGTCGACGATGTAGCAGACATGCTTGACTTCGACTCCGATGATACCGACGGTATGGCCGTCGGCGCAGGAGACGATTCAGAACCAACGGGGCACTGGACTGCCACCTCGTCATATGACATTTACATGGTGGATACGCCTAAAGAAGACGATAGCGACAAACCGGAGGATAAAACCCCCAGACAAAATCCAAAACGACAGCGCAGACGCCGCTCCAAGTCCAGCAACAGCAAAAATAGCGATAACAGCGCTAGAAAGATCGACACCCCAGTCAACTCTGAAGGCAAAAACGACCATATGGACCCAATAATGGAGCAGGATGAGCCAGGTCACACCGAACACAGCTCGGAGCAGACACCCGATCACGATGATCCCGAGGGACGAATTCAACAAACCGCCCCGGGACAAGAACACAGTCCGGATGACGATGCATTCATCATCCCGGAAACACGCTTGGAACGAGATAACCTCCATAGAAGGCTTATGGACACTGCGAGAAGTCTAAAGAAGCAAAAGCAAAGGCTTAAGGCCACACAGGAAACACTCAATCGTAGATGGAATAAAGTGCTAGACACTGAAGAAAAGTACGGTGACGATCACCACACAAAGGGCTATCCAAAACGCAAGCTGCTGCCAGAATTCGACGATGAGGCTGTTCCGCCAAAGAACAACACAGCCAGGAGGCCAGACAAACCACTTCGTAACTGCAATAGAGCAGCTACCGACACCGCACACGACTTACGCGAGCTCCTGGATAAAAAAGCCGATGCGACTAGGTCCATCTATGGATCTAAAGGACACACCCTGGCACAGGAATATGGTCACCAAAATGATCATACCGATCGGATACCAGTTCGGAATCAGCACCGGACACAACAAGAGCCGACGACATGCCACAGCACGTCCAGATACAGAGGAGCTGCTCACCCCATGTGCTTCACCGAAGAGGTGCTGGACCATGAATTTCCACAGGGTTTTAAACCTGTGAACATAGAGGCATACGACGGAATGACAGACCCAGGGGTCTGGATCAAGGATTTTATCCTGCATATCCACATGGCTCGTGGGGACGACCTCCACGTCATTAAATACCTTCCCCTCAAGTTGAAGGGACCAGCTCGACACTGGTTGAAAAGCCTCCCTGAAAATTCAATTGGAAGTTGGGAGGAACTCGAGGATGCTTTCAGGGCCAATTTTCAGGGGACCTATGTCCAGCCTCCGGATGCGGACGATTTAAGTCACATAATTCAACAGCCCGGAGAGTCCGCCCGCAAGCTTTGGAATAGATTCCTCACTAAGAAGAATCAAATTGTCGATTGTCCGGATGCCGAAGCCTTAGCGGCTTTCAAACATAGCATCCAGGACGAGTGGCTCGCCAGACACCTCGGCCAGGAAAAGCCGAGGACAATGGCAGCCTTAACAAGCCTTATGACCCGCTTTTGTGCAGGTGAGGATAGCTGGTTGGCCCGTAAAGGCACCAGCGACTCAAGTACATCCGAAATTAGGGATGGCAATGGGAAGCCACGGCGCAATAAAAACAAATGTCAAAACAAGGAAGAGAGTCCGGACAACACAACGGTCAACGCCAGATTCAGGGGCTCTCGACCCGGTCAACAAAAGAAGCCATTTAAAGGCAGCAAAGAGGGACCGTCCGGCCTGAACAATGTCCTGGACAGGCTGTGCCAAATTCATGGCACCCCCGACAAACCTGCGAACCACACTCACAGAGAATGATGGGTCTTCAAGCAGGCCGGCTAATTAAATACCGAACACAAGGGAAAGGAAACACCAAGTGAAGACGAGGATGAGCCTCGCCAGCCGAACACTGGGGGATAGAAAAAATTCCCACCAGAGGTAAAAATAGTAAACATGATCCACGCGACTCACACATCCACGAGAGGGAACGAGTGCGCGCTGAGACGCATACGCTATAGAGCCCGTCGTACCCAAACTTAACCACTGGTCGGCTTGTCTGATCACTTTCGATCACACAGACCGCCCGACTAGTATTCGGCACAGAGGATCAGATGCCTTGGTGCTCGACCCAATAATCGACGGATACCATCTTACTCACGTCCTCATGGACGGCGGCAGTAGTCTTAATCTAATATACTAGGACACTGTCCACAGGATGGGGATAGACCCATCTAGAATCAGCCAAAGTAACACCACCTTTGAAGGGTAGATACCCGGTGTTGAAGCCTATGGCAGGGGCTCCATCGTACTGGAGGTAACATTCAGTTCCCCCGGCAACTCCAAGAGCGAAGAACTACTCTTCACCATCGCCCCCCTCCAAAGCGGCTATCACGCATTGCTTGGGAGAACGGCCTTCGCCCGCTTCAACGCAGTACCGCATTACGCCTACCTTACACTCAAGATGCCCGGTCCACGTGGCGTCATCACCATTAACGGAAACACAGAGCGCTCCTCACGCATGGAGGAATACGCGATGGCTCTAGCGGCCGGACTCTAAGCGGCCTCTAATACCAGAAAGCATGACTGGTCGTTAAGACCACGGACACGGTTAGACGAGTCTGGCAGCCCGGATAAACCTGAGCTAGGGCACCATGTATGTAATCCCATAGAGGACACCAGGGGCTATAGATATTTAATAAAGCCCCACTGTTGGCTTGACCTTATTAACAGGCCAATGTCTTACACTTTTACTATCCATCGCACGCTTATGTTATACTCTTCTACATGAGTTTTTCTTTTTTACAGACACAATTCGTGCGATACCCTTCCAGGACAAGGCACAACGGAGACAAAGGCGCAGACGTGCAGCAGGGCCCCGCTCAAAGGTTTCTCTTTAGATTAAGCCCCTGTGTAAACCTTTTTTATTGTCTCTTGTTGTCTACACATCCCATGGGTACTATACCCACAGAGGATACTGCCATTATTGGCATTTCGCCACGACAGACTAATGCACGTACCTGGAAATACAGGGTTCATAATGAAAGGGCATTCTTCAACCCATTTTATGTTGCAAAGTCCGAATACCTTCGGGAGTGTTCGGCGTCACAAGTTTGGCCTTATATGCATCAGCTCCGAATCATGTCTTTGGTCAATTGTTGGGTTTGCCTGGCTCCTGGGTTTGACGCCTTACGTTCCATTCTTATCGGCTAAGGCGGCCAAAGGAGAACTACTACGACTGTGCCCTGATTATTCCGGATGAGCACCTCAGTAGAGAAAGCCGAAAACTGACTGTCATGATACAGCGAGAGACTGTTCAACCACTCGAAGACTTATCGGAATCTTTAGGATTCCTCCGCATTAACGAAGGACCGTTTCCCGGTCATGTACAAATGCACCCGTATTCGGATGCACGTGAAGGTACCAGGGGCTACATAGTAGCCCCACCGTCAAACTCCTATGGCTAAGTGAAAGTGTTAAAGCTATATAGTCCGGTTTCCTAGTTCGACGTGCGATCACCTCCTTAATGGACCAAGACGTTGGATCAAGTGTGATTATGCATATTCTCGCGAACACCCCCGCATTGTATGCGTGGGGGCTGAAGCCAACGACTGCTAACTTTCAGATTAAATTTATACATAAAATGGCCGCATAGGAAGCATCATAATACTTTCAGGCAAAAAGTATAAAAATAGCCTTCATAATTAGATATATCATTGTTTTTACAATGAAACAATGTCACTCGAACATGACATTCTTCGAGCACTGAGCCTCTATTAAGCGAGCACCTTCTGTTACCTGCTCAAGTAGTGCTCGGCCGGATCCTGGCCTCCCGCCAGATTCTGGGTCGCAATGATGGTGGCATCCATATCTGTCCAATATGCTTTCACGTGGGCAAGCGCCATCCGTGCACCCTCTATACACGCCGACCTCCTCATGGCATCGATCTGTGATACGGCACCAAGGAATTGTTGCACCAAACCAAAATAACTGCCCGGCTTAGGCTCCTTCGGCCAAAGATGGTCTATTACAGACCGCATTGCAAGACCGGACAGCCTATGAAGCTCAGCCACAGCAGCCATCTTCTCACTCAATGGCAATGGGCGCATGGGAGCATTGAATTGCGACCTGAACAGCTTCTCCACTTCTTTATCATCTTGATCCTCGAAAAACTTGGCTGCAACAGCCGTACTCTTTGCCAAGTCCGCGTACGCGTCTGCAGGGCTCCAGCGTCGATCCAGGGGAGCATACTTCGGATCTAAAAACTTCATCCACAATAAGTAGGGGTTTCCAGCCACGATTTCTCCAGCCTGGCGAAGCTCCTCCTGCGCATCCCTGCTTTTAGACCACGTCTCCTTGGCCGTATCAAGTGCCTTCTTCAGGTCAGCCAAGTTCACCTGATTCTTCTTCTCAAGGAGCTCATACCGGTTGGCGGCATTTTTCAGCTCCATAGCCATCTCGGCTATTTTGTTTTCGCTTCGGCGATGAGTAGCCTGTTCGGCTCTCAACTCTTCGACCGCTTTAGGGCAGCCACATTGCTAGCCCGAGCTTGTTCCTTGGCTAGGGCAAGTTCCGCCCTCAGGGCTTCCACGGCAGCAGCACCATCTACAGTCCAAGCATATCACATCAATATTATACTCCTTTCAATTTTTCCTATAAATAATAAGGAAAGCAGAGCACATACCTTGTGACTCGTTAAGCCGCTCGTTCACAAGCGTGATGTCGGCATCAATAACTCCAATTTGCCTCCTCAGTTCGGAAACTTCAACGGACTGGTCAGCTACCGGATCCTTAGTCACCTGCGCATAAGCACAGAGCGATCATTACTTCAAAATATGATCCTCCGTTTACCGCCTAGGGCTGGAAACCAGAGTCTCAGGGGCTACTATCCATATGGAGCACACCTAGCGCGCAGCCGAAAGTTATGCATTTTCATTACATACCTCAAAGCCTCTAAGCAGGCTCGTAAAAGCTTCATTCAATCCACTGGTGGCGGATGAAATCTTCTCAAGCACCGTGCTCATTAATGAACGGTGCTCCTCCGGGAGAGCAGCTCGCTCCAGAAGGCCTGTCAGTGTGTCTGGCCGGACACCAAACTGTGACAGACCCTTCTTATCGCCCCCCGTGGGAGCCAAACGCTCCGGGCTCAGGGCGGGCGAAGTATTAGCTTCTGGCTTCGGCAAATCTGGACTCCTCCGTTACGACACCTTGGGGTCGCCCGTCTCATGAGGCGGAGAGGTTGGTGGGGTCTCACTCTCCATCATCTCTGGAGGAAGATCCCCCGACGACGAACTCTGTCGAGAAGAGCTGCTAGCCATACTGCAAAGAATGGATCCGGGTTATTGTTCTTGGAAAAGGAAGCAGTACCTTCGTATTTATGACTAACTTACAGCTCGGTTGAGGGCTGGCCCGTTGGCGGGCATGGCGCGGTGAGGACGCCCTTCGGGGCAGGGCCCCCTGCTGAAGCTTTCTTCCCTTGTTTGGGCACCTCTGTCTCCAAGTCTACGGAGGCGGCCCTCTTCTTCCCGCGAGGGGAGGAGGCCTTGGATTCCCCTCCCCGACTATCCTCCTTTGGGGAGGTAGTAACTCCCCTGGTTTGGATGCCCACTGTGTGAAGTTCCGCTTCTCTGTTCTTCCCTGAGGGCATTTTGCTTAGTACCCGGCCAAGCATCTTGTCTATGGTGGGACTAGGCGAGCCTTCGGGAAGTGGAGCCGGACACCTGATTCTCTCCGCCTTGCGGAGCCATTCCTGGCCACGGAGGATTTTTCAGAATAATGATTATGATAAATATAAACGAAGTGTTCGGTTTCGGGGTTACTTACTTGGGTATCCGCGCGATTGCAGCTCAGGCCCGCATCCTCGGTGGTGTCCGGACACTTTACTTGTCGTCCGAAGAATAATTTACACATCCCTTCGAGCGTCAGGTCGAAGAAGTGCAGAATAGTCCGAGGACCCTCCGGATTGAACTCCCACATCCAGAGAGGCCAGCGTTTGCATGGCAACATCCGTCGGATTAGCATTACCTAAATTATGCTGACAAGGCTAATATCCCTCTCAAGAAGCCCCCGGATACGACTCTGCAGTGTTGGTACATCACTAGCAGACCCCCAATCCCGTCCTACATTGGTCCATGACGCCAGTTGTGATGGAGGGCCCGAACGGAAGTCGGGGGCAGCCACCCACTTTGTGCCTTTGGGGGCCGTAACGTAAAACCACCTCCGCTGCCATAAATCAAAGACCTCTGGGAAGGAACCCTCTAGCCATGGTGCATCGGCGTTCCTGCTTATTACGGCACCTCCGTACTCTGCTTGTTGCCCCTCAATCATCTTCGGCTTCACATTGAAGGTCTTGAGCCATAAGCCGAAGTGTGGAGTGACGTGGAGAAAAGCTTCGCACACAACGATGAACGACGAGATATGGAGGATAGCGTCCAGAGCTAGATCGTGAAAATCTAACCCGTAATAGAACATGAGCCCTCTCACAAAGGGATCAAGGGTGAGGCCCAAGCCGCGGAGGAAGTGAGAAACAAATACGACCCTCTCGTTGGGCTCGGGAGTAGGGATGACCTGCCATGGAGCAGGAAGCCTGTACTGGATGTCGGCGGTCAGATATCCAACCTCCCTAAGCTTCGCAATGTCCTCCTCTGTGACCGAGGAGGCCACCCACCGGCCTTGAGGGTTACATTCGGACATAGTGCAGGATCCGGGGTGCTTGAGCTTCTGCTTCGGGTGTTAGAACTCGAGATGCGAAAAGGCGCAAGGGTGGTAGAAAAGAGGGATAGGCCTCGGCCCCTTTATAAAGGGGATGAATATCAAGTGTCCTCAGTGTAACCGCTTGGGACTTAACTAAAAACATGGAGTCATACCAACAGTCGTCGTGGGGCTGCGCACGCCCGTATCAATGGAAGATCCCGCGATAAGGGGAACACGATCTCTACTTTGGCAGGGCAAGCGAGTAAAACCGCCTCGCAACGCGTATCGATGCAGACTAAGAAAAACCTGTTCGTGTTGGGCCGGGCCACGATGCAGGGGCACGACATACAAAAATTGCCAGCAGATCAGATTTATGAAGTGCTATGCTCTCTACAGCGGTATGTGAAGATCATCTTGCAGATCCGGACACGGTTTAGGTGTTCGATAACTACTTTAGAGTATTCAGAGATGGAACCCGCCTTGCAATGCCGAAGACGAACTGCGCGCCGGACTCATTGTCATTGAAGCCTGGTTCAGGGGCTACTGAGGGAGTCCTGGATTAGGGGGTATCCGGACAGCCGGACTATATACTTTGGCCGGACTAATGGACCATGAAGATACAAGACTCAAGACTTCGTCCCGTGTCCGAATGGGACTCTCCTTTGCGTGGAAGACAAGCTTGGCGATCCGGATGTTATATTTCCCTCTTTGTAACCGACTCCATGTAAACCCTAGCCCCTCCGGTGTCTATATAAACCGGAGGGTTTAGTCCTTAGAGGGACGATCATAATCATAATCATCATAAGCTAGCTTCTAGGGTTTAGCCTCTACGATCTCGTGGTAGATCAACTCTTGTAATACCCATATCGTCAATATCAATCAAGCAGGAAGTAGGGTTTTACCTCCATCGAGAGGGCCCGAACCTGGGTAAAACATCGTGTCCCTTGCCTCCTATTACCATCAGCCTTAGACGCACAGATTGGGACCCCCTACCCGAGATCCGCCGGTTTTGACACCGACAGTTAGCTAGCGTGTGCGCGGTATGTATGATTTCTTTTGCATGGTTTGTATGGATCTAGGTGATGGAATATGAGAGACTCGGATGCACAACACCAAGTATGAGGGGTGACCGGTCACTGTTCGCGGACGCGCCTGGTCGTGTCCGCGAACGTTTGAGGAGGCGGATTTGCCAAGTCCAGCTGTAGATGCTCTTAGCATCTCTCGTGCATGAAGGGCGAGGTGGCTCGTTGCTGCTCTTGGGCTACTGGTTATTTAGGTGTGGTTAGTAATCGATGGGTTAATATTGGTCTATTTGCCACATGAGAGCTGCCGTGTAGTCTCTCAAAGTATGCCACTCTTGGTCTTTTTTGCCATAGATCTATATATAGGAATTTTGTGCAGTAAATTTTGGGTGTACATCTGTACACCCTTGACCCATACTATATCCGCCACTGCATCCCTCTCCACATTTGCAAATAAGGCCTTCCCTCGTTCATCTATTTGTCTCACAAGATAAACTACTCATACAAATGCATCTTGATGTTTCGTGCAACGCACGGGCATCTAGCTAGTTTCTTTTAAAATAGTTACTGCGATAATTGGGTTGAAGTGATATATTGTATGTCTGCCCCGAATGATCTCAGATTCACTAGTAGCAACAAAGAAAAGGTTGCCTTGTTAATTAATAGAAAACGGGGTGAAAACTATCACATGAGGCCGGTAAAAACAAGGCACACTAGGTTCAGCATCATCGTCACTACAACTGTGCGTGCGCAAGAAGTCTACATATTGACGGGGCTATGGAGAGAAAGATGTGTCGAGTGTGTGTGAGCGAGGCACATAGACACAACTAGCGTGTGTGTGTGTGTGTGTGTGCGTGTGTGTGTGTGTGTGCTTGAGAGAGAAACCAATTGATGGATTAATGTCAAAATCGAGTTGTCACCCTTCTGCAGTCATTGTTGGGGGGGAGGGGGAGGGAGAGAAACATGTATCGAGAGTGTGCGCGCGGTAGGCATAGAGGCACACCTAGTGTGTGTGTGTGTGTGTGTGTGTGTGTGTGTGTGTTTAGAGAGAAGCAAGTAGATAGATTACTATCAAGATCGAGGTGCCACCCTACTCCTTCGGTGTCGGGTAGTGTGTGTGTGTGTGTGTGTGTGTGTGTGTGTGTTTGAGAGAGAAGGCAGTAGATAAATTAGTATCAAGATCGAGGTGTCACCCTACTCCTTCGGTGTCGGGAAGTGTGTGTGGGGGGCAGTGACACTTAGATATAGGGAGAAGGATTTTGTGTGACACATACCTATATTAAGTGATAGGTAGATAGCATGTGTGCGAGGCATACTTAAAGCATCGCAGAGATAAACAAGCCGTGTGCATGCAAGTGCCGGAAAAAAATTTGAAGAGAGAAACAATGTCTACATGTGTGTGTGTGTGTGTGTGAGAGAGAGAGAGAGAGAGAGAGAAGCCGGTAGATAGATTAGTATCAAGATCGAGGTGTCACCCTACTCCTTCGGTGTCGGGAAGTGTGTGTGTGGGGTGGGGTGGGGGGGCAGTGACACTTAGATATAGGGAGAAGGATTTTGTGTGACACATACCTATATTAAGTGATAGGTAGATAGCATGTGTGCGAGGCATACTTAAAGCATCACAGCTATAAACAAGCGGTGTGCATGCAAGTGCCGGAAATTTTTTGAAGAGAGAAAAAATGTCTACATGTGTGTGTGTGTGAGAGAGAGAGAGAGAGAGCGCGCGAAATCTCACAACAAAAGGTGCTCTACTGGATCCCATCGCGTCGCATGTGTTCATATGGTTCTGGGACTCAAAAGACGACAGAGGTTTTGGCCTTCAAGTCAATAATAACCTCCGTCGTTTTTGAGTCCCAGAACCGTATGAATACCTACAATGGGATCTAGCTCGAGTTAACCATAGGCATATGTGTGCGAGACATAATTATAATTTGAGACATTAGTGGCGGTGGGTGGGCGGAATTAAAGGGGTGGGCGTGTTCGACAGAGAGAGCATGTGTGTTTCTGTGTGAGAGACTTGTAGGGCGGGGTAGACAGACGAATTCTAACCTTTACAGATGGAGAGAAATACAGGAAGTATGTGTGCGTGATTCCGATGCCCACGGAGAAACGAGATATGTATGCGTGTGAGAGAGATTGCACAATTCATTCACATATCACTATCTAGCGATCGTGGACGTGCATCGCTTTAACATAAATCAATATCTACTTTGTATAGTGGCCAAAGATACAATATCGATTAAACGCTATAAAGATTGGACACTCACATATCACTTTTTTTTTCTAAATAATCCTTTTCAATTGTGCATGCCAAAGTTACACTGATGTTTCTTCAAACAACCAATGTAGCTATCATTTACATGCACCATTTTTAGTCTTGCATTCAGATTCATTAGTCTTGGATGATTTAAGGTTCTATTATGAAGTAATATATGTAATATTTATATATGAATTCTACGGGTCATAATTTATGAAATGGAGGCTATGTAATCATATGAAGTAACACTTTAAAGTAGCGGCCTACAATATCCATTTCTTTTGTTTGACTACAATATCCATTTCTTTTTGTGCGCCTCTACAATAACACGTCGATGCATTATGTTTAAAGTAAATAACAAATGTCACTAAATTATATATTTACACGAAAAATACATAGGTTGAGTGTTTGATCCCTTTTCTGTGAACTCGCCTCTACACCCGTACAATTGGCCGCGCCCGTATGAACGTCCAAGTTATCGGTGCATCATCCCGAGTTATTGTCTTTTTTTCTGGGGTGGACTTCACACCAGTTATTAACTGCTGATGTGTGCCCCGTGTACACAGTCTCGCATGACCTTCCCGCTAGCACTGTCCAAAATTAGTTGAAACTGGATACGAATGACCCCACAGGCGGCAAAATCTCCTGCCTCCTTCTAAAATTTTCGCTGCCTAGTATTTAGCATGCGAAATTCCCCTTTTGTCCTTGGTGCACGGAGAACAATAGTTACAATATGACACTCATTTACATAATAGGTCGGGGATGCTTTGGTAACTTCCGGTTCCCCACACCACACGGCACCCCATTTCCTCTCCCCCTCCTGCAAAACGACTAACTCCACAGCACCAGAGCATCTTACATCCCGCCGTCCGTACTTCATCGGCCTTTCTACCCCTACCCTCTCGAAACCCGACTGCCCATCCACCTGTGTACCAGAGCCCATTCACTTCCAGCGGCATCCACCTCGCCGGATCTGCTTCCGGCCGCATCTACCCCTCCCACCTCCCCTAGAAACAAGTAGACTGCTCATCCACCACTATACTACAATCCATTCAGTGCGGGCCTTGTCCACGGCGCCGGATCTGCTTCGTCGATACTCTCGTCAACCACAGCGCATCTTCAGCAGCTCCTTTGTACTCCCCACCGGAGACGCTTTGTCCACACCCCCTCGGAGCCACCCCACCGACACCCCCGTCGACGGCCTCTGATCCTCTTCGCCGACACCTTCCTCAACCCTACCGGAGCCGCTTCGCCGACACCATCGTCAACCCTACCGGAGCCGCTTCGCCGACACCATCGTCAACCCTACCGGAGTAGCTTCGCCTATACCATTCTCATCCCTACCGGGGCCGCTGCCAATGCACAAGTCCACGGCCTCAGATCCGCTTCATCGCACCCTCGTCCAACCTACCGGAGGAGCTTATAACGCCACTTCCACGTCCGCAGATCTGCATCATCGACACCATCCTGAACCCAACCACCAGAGTAGCTTCACGGACGCCCTCATCCACGGCCTCAGATTCGCTTCGCCCACACTGTAGTCCACCCTACCGGAGACGCTCAACAAACACCCTACTCGACGGTTCTAGATCTCCTTACTGGACCCCAATAGCCAGCAAAGTGTCATCACCCTTAAGTTTCTAACCTGATTCCCACCGTCTGGCAAGATGCCAAGCAGCCGCCACGGCCCAGGTACTTGTCAGCTTTAAACCCGTCTAGCATCACCTGCCAGATGTACTTCAAATATACTAACAGGTCACTGTTACATGTTATGCAGTTAGCAAAAACTACAAGGACGATGTTTCTTATGGATCTACCAGTTTGGCCGACAAAGATCCTGGACTGAGGCATTGCTATGATCTTGTAAGTGCGTCTCTCTCTCTTGTATTGTTGTGTGCCTGCCAGCGTGCTTTGCTAGGATTTTCGATCAGTAATCCCTTTGTGCAGACAATGATTTCTACTACTAGCTACTAAATTAGATATGTAGATGTCATGCATGATACTCGCTAGAACAGAGGTAGTACATTACATAAAATCGTAGGTGGCATGTAGGAATTCCAGTGCACTACATTAGACTCCCTTAGAGTGCCTGCTAGTCCAGCACACAGAGTCTTGGTTAGTTTATGCTATGCACACAATCGTTAATTGTTGGTTTAAATATGTGCAAGGGATATGCAATGTATTATCATGTAGAGATGTCTGAAATTAGCCGTGTCAACTTGCAGATAGGGTTATGCAATGAAAAAGTCCAAGATGTATGTGGCAATTTCATGGAACATCACAAAAAAAGGAGAGGCAGGGGTGAGCCTATACAGTGTGCTATGGTAGGTCACTCTGGCCCAGTTCTCTTGCAAGATTCTCCCATTGCAATCATCGTGACATGTTATTTGTATGTCAGCTCTATTGGCCAAGTTTCTTAGGGACAGTTATTTCTAGTTATCCTAAGAAAATAAGCACCTTTGAATATAAGCTCCAGGTAATAAGCCAACCAGTTCTTTTCATTGCCTGCCTTTTTAGCTTATCTGTGATATGATCAGTGAAAAGTCTAGAATGCATTATATTTTGTCATTTTGTTGTCCATATGAAAATTAATTTGACTTGCAAACATCAGAAATTGAACCCAGTGCAGTAATTAATATGGTAGGAAAATAGACCATAAATATTTTGTTCAAAATCCAAATACAAAGATACCATCTACTTGGCACAATCTACTTTGGTCAATATCTTCCATAGAGATCCCATTGCCTAATTTAAATGAAGAATGCATGACCTAAATTCAAATGAAGAACAATTATTTATCGAAATTCGATTGTCCAAGTGGCTGGTTATTATCATATAGCAGCACCACCTGAAAGCATCATATAGCAGCAGCAGCTCATAGCAACTCATCATACAGCAATAGCAGCAGCGTGCAATTCATCGTATACCAGCAGCAGGTCATAGCAATTCATCATATAGCAACAATAGCTCATAGCAATTCATCATATAGCGGCAGCAGGAGCAGCTCATAGCAATGCATCATATAGCAGCAGTTGAAGCAGCTCATAGCAATTCATCGTATAGCGGATCATAATGAAAATTTGGCCAAAAATCAGAGGGGATCCTCACCTTGTTGGATGAGCTCATCCTTCAACAGCACCTCAAGGCCACAGCCTGGGAGGAGGGGCGGGGGAAGGAGGTGCCTTCTGCCGCAGTGTGGCATCGGCCGTAGTTGTGCGGCGCCCGCCGGAGTAGTGCGTTGGATGGACCACAGCGGAGCAGCTGCTGGAGACCATGAGAATGAGGGGCGGCGCTAGAGGGAGGAGCAGCCGGGGAGATTAGTCCCTACCTGCCATCCATGTAGCCTAGATGGACAGAGCATCGTCGAGGACCAGGCCAGATGGGACCAGTGGTGACGACTTGCTGGAGGAACCCTAGCGCTGCAAGTAGGGGATCGAAGTAGAGGGAAAGGGGAGAGGATATGCAAGCGGGCAGGGCAATGAACGCTTGTGTGTTTGTTTTTACTTGAGGATCAGGTGTGACGCGGGTGTGAGCAGTGGCATTTTGAGTGTAATATAGGTAGACAACAGAGTCATTTCACTATTCCCCTTCCCTTCAATTTTTAGTGAGCTTCTACCCAAAACACCCCCCCCCCTCTAAAGCGAAATAAGTTAAGCCCAAACCCATAACTCAAAAATGACTTCTCTACATCTTTTATGGCTTATTTTGACAATAAGCTCTGAAAAGGCAGAATAGAACTCACCCTTAACCTGTAATTCAATTGTGCGTGCAATGATGAATCACTCATGCCTGCTGTAGTGTACATTTAGGCATCATCATACATGGCATAACCTAATACATGTGCATTTCATTATAGAATCTGAAATATGCAATGTTTATGTTAGTTCATACATGCACATGATGTTTAAATGCCCCTTAAATCTGGTCAGTCAAGTGATGGTCTTTAACCCTCCTTATATGCTTCTTTTCTTGATATGTAAGATTTGCTCACACATCTGTCCAATTGCATGTTTGTATCAGCCAGCCATACTAGGACTGTTTGCTTTGATTACTTGATGTTCTTGACCTAACAGAGCTTGTCAACAATTTAAACACTAAGGGCTCCTGTAGTGGGGGCTTGTATAACTCATAGGTGACATAAAGGTTTGGCTGTACACTAAAGTAGGCTCTCCAAGAGTACCTGGAGATCCAGTTCGAAGGTATACCTAGTTTTTACACAGTGCACACATAGTAAATGCTCATTTCATTGTGTGCAAGAGATGTGGCATGTTTCATTATGTGGTGTTGTTTTGTTATAAGATCATCCTTTTTTGTTGTTCACAAACTGGAAAGTATGCATATTTATCTTCCAAGGAGAACAGTAACTAGTTTGTGTCACCTTGCAGAGGGGGTGCAATGAAGACAAGATTGAGGATTTCCAAGTACAAGATGTTAGGAAGGAGCCTTGCAAGAGAAAGAGGAGCAGCGCTGAGCCTGTTCAACCAGTTAAGGTAAGTCACACTATATTACAATTACCAGGACATCCTATTTGTCCGACATTGTGCTTGCGTAGGGTTCTTCATCTGTAACCCAGTCATTGGGCCATTGATTAAAACCCCCTCCACTCACTACTATATGATGTTCTAAATTTTTTTGTAACTCAGGTGTATGTAAACACATTTTAATGTGTTTGTTCACTCATTACGGAGTCTACTTTTAAATATCTAGAACATCTTATAGTAGTGAACAGTGTGAAACTGTTTCCTACCATGGTAGAGTTATCGATGTCATATATGTCACAACCAAATGCATATTCACATCATTAGCCTCCCTATCATTACTAGCATATTGATTACATACTAGTCGAGATACTTAATGGGGGGCAAACAATATTACATTACTTGTTCATTTATATAGTAAATGTAGCTAGGCCATGGATGTTATTGAGGCGTGCATGTATGCTTGCTGCCAACTCAATAGTTCAATTGTGTGTTTGTTTCAGGCATAGTTAAATTGTTCTTTTCAATTGCTTTATTTGTCCTCAGTTAATGAGATGCAAGCAATGATGCCTGATGTTGGGTACTTGTATAACTATTAGTTGACATAATTAAAGGCCTTACTATTTAATTACTTTGGGGAAGTGTGCCTAAAGCTTTGAAGTCCATTAACCAACTATTACTTCATGAGGCTCATAATCTAGTTTATAGTAGGATAATGATTGCATAGTTTTGCTTGTTGTAGTAGGTTTGTATGAATCCTTCTGATGTTCATTATGCTCCCTAAGACTTTAATTGAGCTACAGAATGGCCAACTGCTTTCTTATACGCAACGTGTTGTCTAAATTTGTAACCTGTCTGTATTTTGGATTTGCCCCTGCATCATGCTCCTCTAGTGAGCTAAGAGAGATTTCTGTATGCGGGATGCACAGACTACCATTTTTATAATTTTTATAATATCACCTGCTTATGCTTCATGACATGTATGCCATGTACAAAATAGTCTGTCTTGCTTGATTCACTGTTGTAACTATATTTTTGCCCTAGTCATGTGTACTTACAGAAACATTTCAGGATGAAGTGACATCAACACAAAGATCTGTGAGTAGTGTAGCATGGCCGTTACCAAATGATTATGGTTTGGAATTGGAATGTGCTGATGTCCTCGAGCATCAACTAGAGGTGGCAAGATAACGTGTACAAGATTCTGAACGTGCAATCAACAAGTTGAGACTGGACTTGCTGGTATTAGATGCAGGAGTCAAGAAAATGAAATGGGAGACTGAGGTAACCATGAAGGAATTGGAGATTTTGCAGACTAAAATTTGTGTTATCTGAATCCAGGCAATCCTATTTTCTGAAGTGATTATAGTTCAAATGGTAAGTTATGTTGATGCATGTCCATGATGTATGAGTTGTATTAGCCCAGTGTATGTAATTTGTTGTTTGTGTATGCTTTATTATCACTGGTGCCGAACCATAATGCCCAGTGGGTATAATCGACTGTAATTTCTTTATTGTATAGTTAGGATTATTCTACGTTTCTATGCCTTAGTCTCTTTATTGTATAGTGTATGTTTTTTAGAGGTGATAGTATAGAGTAGGATAATTCTTTAAATATGCTATATCGTTCAAACGGGGGCCAACTCGCCCAAACGTTGTAGTGACCATGTCCCTCCATGGGCCGTACGATCCATGGGCCATCTACGGGGAGTACGATCCATGGCCTTCTATGGCCGTCAGATCCATGGGCCTTCTATGGGCCGTCGGATCCGTGGGCCTTCCATGGGCCATCAGATCCATGGGCCTTCTCCGGGCCGACAGATCCATGGGCCTTCCACGGGCCAATGGATCCATGGGCCTTCTACGTGTCATATAATCGTTTCGCCAAACATGGGCCGTACCATTCATAGACCAATAACGGACGGACAAATGGGCCGTAAACGGGCTAGAGTGGAAGTCGTGTGTTTTATGGCCCAACCATAACGGGCCGTTAGTAGGCCGTATTTGACGACACTATGAAAACAACCCAATGGGTTAATGGGCCACAAACAGGCTGACTATAACCACGGGCTGAATTTGGCCCACAAACAGAAAAGGACAGTAACGGGCCGTAAGTAACCGAATGCTGGAAATGAGCCCAAGAATAAATGGGCCCTGAGAAGGCTGAAAGGAAGCACAGGCTGCAAATGGCCCAATGGAATAATGGGCCGCTGATGGGTATAAAGCGATACCTTGTTCATTACGGGCCGGTTTCACCACGGGCCGTTAATGGGCCAAGAGTTACAAATGGACTCATATGGGCCGAAAGACTTCATAGGCCATACATGGGCCGGAAGTTACAACGGTGAAAGTACATGTAGTCCCCATGTGTGGTTTTGGTAATTAATTAATGACAATCCTTATGGACTAATGTTTGCATTGAGATATACATTTGAAGATTAGTCCCATTGGAAAATGATTGAAGACTAATGGAAGAAAACTCCTTTGAAGCAACAATTACATCGAGATGATCAAAATGGAGTTCATTGGAGTATCTTAAGGGTTGCCATGCTTAGAGCTATGGTTTGAGCCATAATGGATCAAGATCTTAAGAGGATGATTTGAATGATGAATTCTAGGAGTGGCTCAAAGATATGATCATAATGGATTCATGTGTTGAGTCATGATTGAGCAAGCTATTCAAGTGAAGAATTCAATATATCCTTCATGAAGTCAAGATTAAACATGGAGTAGAGATATCGGTTGACCAAGTTGAAGTTCAGAGATTGAACTCTAAATGGTCAACACATGAGCACAAATGATGCACCACATAAGATCTTGTGGTATGATAAGAAATTATCAATTGCACTCTATGTACTAACCCATACTATGTGTTGTCTATGTTTTCGAGGGTTAGGTGATTCTCATGGGCTCGCATCGAGAGAGAGAGATTTCAAGTGTCTATCAGAGGATAACATCAAGTGTTGGTGATCATGGTCGATAAGGGCAAGTTCAAGATAACCATCCCGAGGGATTACACGCTTGAAGCTTGTGGATGATCACATGATGGACAAGTTAAGATGAATACAAAGCAAAGCCTCCCATATTGTGTATGGGGGAGCTACTTCAAGACTTCACCAATGTCTTGCCTTCAACTTGTGCTAAGAAGAAACATCAACATCAAGCTCGAGTGAAAGGCTTGAGTCAAAGGTATTAGTTCCTTTGGCGTTAGTGTTGTGGAGAGATGACCACCGAAGAAAAATATACACTCAAGAATGGTTCTCGATAGCTATGTAGTATAGCTCTTTTATGTTTCTTGAGTTATAGGGATCCCGCACTATTAAGAGGGGATCAAAGGGGTTAGTGATAGATTTGCTCAAGTCAACATCTTCTATTTCTACTTCCTAACATCATATTCCAACATAGACATTGAAAGGATCGATATGGTTGACTAGAGGGGGGTGAATAGGGAACTAACAATTTTAAGCTTTTCTTTACCAAATTAAACTTTGCAACAAAATAGGTTGTCTAGATGTGCAACTAAGTGAGCAACCTATATGATGCAATAACAACTAGCACAAATGCAAGTAAAGGATGTACACAAGAAAGCTTGCAAAAGTAAAGGCACGAAATAACCAAGAGTGGAGCCGGTGGAGACGAGGATGTGTTACCGGAGTTCCTTCCTTTTAAGGGGAAGTACGTCTCCGCTAGAGCGGTGTGGAGGCACAATGCTCCCCAAGAAGCCACTAGGGCACCGTATTCTCCTCACGCCCTCACACAATGCGAGATGCCGTTATTCCACTATTGGTGCCCTTGAAGGCGGCGACCGAACCTTTACAAACAAGGTTGGGGAAATCTCCACAACAATTGGAGGCTCCCAACAACACCACGAAGCTTCACCACAATGGAGTATGGCTTCGAGGTGACCTCAACCGTCTAGGGTGCTCAAACACCCAAGAGTAACAAGATCCGCTAGGGATAAGTGGGGGGAATCAAATATCCTGTGGTGGAAGTGTAGATCGGGCCCTTGTCACCCAATCCCCAGCAAATCTACAAGTTTGATTGGCTAGGGAGAGAGGTCGGGCAAAAATGGAGCTTGGAGCAACAATGGAGCTTAGAGGTGGAAGAGGTAGTCAACTAGAGGTAGAAGACACCCCTTATATAGTCGTGGGAAAAATCCAACCGTTATCCACATGTTCAGCCCGCGATGCACGGTACTACCGCTCCAGGGGCGCGGTACTACCGCGAGGCTGCACGGTACTACCGTGGCGGACCACGGTACTACCGCGACAGCAGCACAGGCCGGAACTTGCCTGACTAGGGGGCAGTACTACCGCTTGCGCGGTACTACCGCTCCCCCTTGCGGTACTACCGCAAGGCAGGAAAGTCACGGCCTGGGAAGGGCGCGGATGAAATAAATTACATCCGTGCCTACTTCCGCTGAAACTGAGGTGGTACAAAAATCCGACGCGGTACTACCGCTCGCGAGGCGCGGTACTACCGTTGCCGGCACGGATGTAAAAAATTACATCCGCGCCTACTACCGTGACACTGCGGTACTAGGTAGGAGGGCCACGGTACTATGACTCCTAGGGAGCGATACTACCGTGGGCCCCCGCGGTACTACCGCGCTGGACGAGTGGTACTACCGTGGGGAGCGCGGATGTAAAAAGTTACATCCGCCCCTACTACCGCACCGGAGCAGCACAAGGCCTGGGAGCTGCAGTACTACCGCTCCAGAGGAGCGGTACTACCTCTTGTACTTGCGGTACTACCGCAAGTACAGCAGTAGTCGTCAGATTTCCGCACAACCAAGATAACGAAGGAAAGCTCCAAAATGCAGGGCAAGGAGGGACAAGTGTTCGTGTTGATTCCACCCAAACCTTTCCAACGCGGACCCCCTCTTAATAGTACGGCTCTCCTACGACTCAAATCCACCAAAGATAAACGTAGAACAACGCCGACTTCAATAGTCTCCGAGGGGCACCGAATCGTCTCGTGCCTAGTGATGAAGTATCTGAGAAACTCAAGGCACACGATTAGTCCGCAAAAGCATTGTCATCAATCACCAAAACACCTAAGGGATAAATATGCCCTTACAATCTCCCCCTTTTTGGTGGATTGATGACAACCCGGGATTTGCACATAGATAAGATAATTTAGATCAGGGGCAAACCCCACCTCTCTAAAATATAGACGGGCTCCCCCTAGATGTGTGCACTTTAGATGAATGCTTTGGACTGCATAGCACATAGACTAGGATCAACACTCCCCCTATATTTTAGAGACCAAGGCATGATAATAAGCATAGCATAGCATAAAGATAGCACAATATAACATAAGCTCGCTAGGATAGATAGAGTGCATATGTTTTACACCATACGAAGTAAAGTAACCAAGGTTCGAATGAGAAAGCAGCAAATAGTTCAACCAAGAAAGCAGCACACACACGACTCGCAAACTCGCAAATCCCTACACTCTCTCCCCCTTTGGCATCGAGACGCCAAAAAGGCAGAGAGGACACCTACACACCCGAGGTGGCTCAAGCAGAGAACTCGTCCCAACCCTCTCCGTCGGTCTCCTCGGCAGCTGGGATGGTCTCCTCGACATCCTCCTCAGACTCAGTCCACCTGTAGCCTTGCTTCTCCATCCACTCAGTCTCTGGAGTGATGCGCTCCTCAGACCCGCTAGACACTTCCTCACCATAGAGCTGCATGATCTTGTTGTCACGGCGGCGACTTTCCTTTGACGCCACGTGAGCCCTGTACTGCCCCTTGGCTTGCATGCAGAATAGTGTCTTCATCTTGTCCTTCAGCTTCTTGGCCCATGATGGCATAGGGGCACTCTGGGAAGGCCTAGCAGCACGGCCCTCAGCAACATCCTCGGCGCCAGCATCCTCCTCATCAACACCAGCCCTAGCAGCAGTCGCATCGGCACGAGTAGCGGTGTTGGCCCAGTTGGATTTGATACGCAGACAGATGGGCTCATGGTGAATCCAGTCCGGAGCAAGGAACTCCTCATCAGGGTACATCTTCTCCCAAGTCTTCGAGATCAGCCGAAACAGATAGGGCCCATAGATAGGCACCTTGCGGTTGAACACTGCAAACCGAAGCTCACACCACATGATGTGTGAGACATCGAGTGGCTGAGACTGAGTTGAACGAGCCTCCTGGCAAATGAGCATCATATCCACCATATAGGCATGAACCTTGTCTTTGTCACCGATGCGTGGGAACAAGGAGTTGCGGAAGATGGGATACATGATATCCAGAAAGGAGTTGAGTACCAAAGTTGTCTTGCCAGTGGCAAGCGCCTTCTCAACCATGAACGGTGCAAGCTTGTCCTTGTTGGAAGAATCAGCATTGGCATGGGGACGAACACCCACTGGCGAGTTAAGTCCATCATCAGGAACCTGAAGTAGATCCATGAACTCCTTCCAGGTAGCAGACAGTTGGTGGCCATTGGTCATCCAGGTCATCCTCCTCTCTTCATTAGGGTGAAAGTACACTGAGGCAAAGAACTGACAGATAATCTCAGGGTCATAGTCCAGGTGAAAAGAGATAACATGCTCAATGCCAAACTGCTCCACCAAGTCCAGAGCCTCTCCAAAGTAGTCATGGAACTTGTCCTTCCTCATATGATGCATACCAATCCACTTCACCTCCACGTAGGTATTCTGCTTGTTCTTGATGACATCCAGATAGATGTTGGTCTGCTACTTGTTCCAGAATAGCTCACAGCCTCTGACAGTGGAATGAGGGTGCACATAAGGCTGAAGCTGCCTGAGACGGACATACTCAGTGGGGGCTATCTCATCCATGCCCTTAGCGGGCTCCTTGTGCTTGCTAGCTGAGGTCTTGACATTGCGCTTGGAGGCAGACGATCCCTCTGGTACTTCACCTGGGTTGCACAGACGCTTGGAGCCAGTGTCACGACTGGGATTGGACCGGCGAGAGCCACCACCTGAGACACACACGCAAAGCACCAAATAAGCGAAGAAGATCAATGCAAAGGCCACGATAAAGCACAAGAAACACATAGGAGACATACAAGAAAGTTGGCATGCGATAGGTGTGAGCCACGGTAGTACTGCCACTGCCTGCGGTACTAAAGTATTAGTACCGCTCCAAACGCGGTAGTACCATGCGAGGTCACGGTAGTACCATGGTTGGAGCGGAAGTAAAAATTTAGTGCCACACAGAGCACGGTAGTACCGCACCCGAAGGGCGGTAGTACCGTGCAAGCGGTAGTACCGCGCCATACGGGCGGTAGTACCGCGTCGCAGCAGATCCAACAGGCGGTTTGAATATGAAAAGAACCGCGAAACAACAGCGGTGCTACGGTGATCAGATCTAACGCAAGACAACAATACAAGTAAGAATCCTATGCAATACCACGCTCCGTCATCCTATTCTTGCAGAGATTAAGCCGATGAATCTCAAGAACACACAAGCCTCCCACAAAACCTAGAAACACCAAACACAAACAACACGGAGAGGGAGTTGGGGAAAAACCTTGGTCCATAGCAAGAGCACATGGTGGGGAACGATCCCAACGGACGGAATCACGGGAGGGCAGCCGGTGGAGGAGATCCGGCGACGAACGCCGGCTCCGTTCTTGAGCAAGGGAGAGAAGGAGGCGACGTGGAGAGAGGACTGCGAATGGGTATGGGGAGTTAGAACTCCCCCTGCCCGTCCTTATCCCCACGCCCTCGAACCGGCGTGGTAGTACCACGGATCATCGCGGTAGTACCGCTCGGGCGGAAGTACCGCACCAAAGCGGTAGTACCGCTCAACCAGGCGGCAGTAAAAAATTACTGCCGTGTGTTAGCGGTAGTACCATGCTCCCGCAAGCGGTAGTACCATGGCAGGCTACGGTAGTACCGCAGCTGGCCGCGGTAGTACCTTGAACTCAAGTCACTGCAAGTTTCATCACGAGAAGAAGGCCTTTGCACGGAAACTTTTCACACACAAGAAACCACAAGATCAAGCACAAACCAGAGGCAGAGAGACAACAAGAAACCACCAAGCGACAAGGCCTCTCAAGGAGAGAGGGCGGTGGCCGAAGCCACCTATGTTTGAGTTGGATGGTATGGCACCGCGAAGAATTATCCTTGGGCCCATGACCAAAACTCGTCTTTGAAGCACAAGTACCATCAAAAATGGCTAATGTGAAAGAGGTGATTGATTTATGCATAATGGGGGGAGGGAGAGTTCATTGAGAGAACAACACTCCCCCTATGTCCATGCCTACACCTAAACTAGACAACAAGTTGAGTGTGGTGGGGGGTGCATGGTTTCAAGTCACATTGCTCAAATCTATGATATTTAGCTCATGCCTTAACTCGCGAAATCTTGCTTCATCCAAGGGCTTCGTGAAAATATCTACAAGGTTATCATGAGTGTTGACATACTTGAGCTCGATCTCCCCTCGCCTAATGTGATCCCGGATGAAGTGATACCGAATCTCAATGTGCTTCGTCTTGAAGTGTTGCACCGGGTTGAGAGAAATCTTGATGGCACTTTCATTATCACACCAAAGAGGCACTTTGTCACAAATGACACCGTACTCCTTTAAAGTTTGCCTCATCCATAGGAGTTAAGCACAACAACTACCGGCCGCCAAATACTCCGCTTCGGTGGACGAGAGAGACACACAACTTTGCTTCTTGGAAGACCAACTTACCAAAGAGCAACCAAGAAATTGGCACCCTCCGGAAGTGGACTTCCTATCCACTTTGTCTCCCGCCCAATCGGAATCCGTGAAACCCTCAAGCTTGAAGTTTGCTCCTCTTGGGTACCATAAGCCAAAGTTTGGGGTATGAGCCAAATATCGAAAGATCAGCTTGACCGCCACATAGTGACTTTCCTTTGGTGCGGCTTGGAAACGTGCACACATCCCCACACTCAACATGATATCCGGTCTAGATGCACAAAGGTAAAGCAGGGAGCCAATCATGGAGCGATATACCTTTTGATCCACCGCTTTACCATTGGGATCAATGTCAAGTTGGCACTTGGTAGGCATTGGTGTAGTAGCCGGCTTAAAATCACTTAGCTTGAATCTTTTAAGCATGTCTTGAGTGTATTTGGCTTGGTTGATGAAGATTCCTTCTCTTCTTTGTTTGATGTCAAAACCAAGGAAGAACTTCAACTCTCCCATCGAAGACATCTTGAACTTGGAGGTCATGAGAGCGGCAAATTCCTCATTGAAAGCTTTGTTAGGAGAACCAAAGATAATATCATCAACATATAGTTGGCATACAAACAATTCCCGTTGACCTTCTTAGTAAAAAGAGTGGGGTCGATTTGTCCTACTTCAAATCCACGATCTTGTAGAAACTCGGTAAGGTGATCATACCACGCACGTGGGGCTTGTTTAAGGCCATAGAGTGCCTTATTGAGTTGATACACATGATCCGGGAAGTAGGGGTCCTCGAACCCGGGGGGTTGCTTGACATAGACCAACTCATTAATAGGACCATTAAGAAAAGCACTTTTCACATCCATTGGTTGCAACTTAAAGTTTTGATGGGAAGCATAAGCAATCAACAAACGAATGGATTCAAGACGAGCAACGGGAGCAAAGGTTTCACCGTAGTCGATACCCTCGACTTGGGAGTAGCCTTGTGCTACCAACCTCGCCTTGTTGCGAATGATGTTCCCATGAGCATCTTGCTTGTTCTTGAAGATCCACTTGGTTCCAATGACGTTGTGGTTCCCCGATGGTCTTGGCACCAATCTCCACACCTTGTTGTACTCGAAGTTGTTGAGTTCTTCATGCATGGCATTGAGCCAATCCGAGTCTTCGAATGCCTCATAGACCTTTTGGGGTTCAACACAAGAGACAAACGCGTGATGTTCACAATAGTTTGCTAATTGTCTACGAGTGCTTACCCCCTTTCTTAGGCTTCCAACCACGTTTTCCACGAGATGGCCTTGGGTGGTGAGCTTGGAAGCAATCTTCGTGGCACGACGCTCTAATTCCTCCTCGGGTGTGGAAGAAGGAGGGTTAACTTGATCATCTTGAGCGCCGTCTTGAGCTTGTTCTTGATCTTGAGCTTGCTCATGATCTTGAACTTGCTCGAGGGGGAGAACTTGACCTTGGGCATCATTTAGAGGTTCACCACCACCTTGAGGTTGATCTTGCCCTTGGTCTTGTTCATGAGAATGAGGGCCTTCACTTTGTTCTTCGGAAGCGTGTGGGTCTTGGGGAGGTGATGGCTCCACTTGAGTGGAGCATTGTCCTTCTCCTTCAGCCACAAGGGGTTCCTCAATGGGTAGGATTTGACCAATACCCATTCTTCTTATGGCTTGGGGAGGAATTTCATCACCTACATCACAAGTACCACTTTGCTACACTTGGGAGCCGTTATTTTCGTCAAACTCCACGTTACACGTCTCCTCAATGAGTCCGATGGACTTGTTGAGGACACGGTAAGCATGAGAGTTTGTAGCATAACCAACAAATATGCCCTCATGAGCTCTAGCCTCAAATTTAGACAAACGAACACCTTTCTTGAGAATGAAACACTTACAACCGAACACCCGAAAGTACTTGAGGTTGGGCTTGTTGCCGGTGAGTATCTCATAAGGAGTCTTGTTCAAGCCTTTGCAAAGATAGAGCCGATTGGATGCATGACATGCGGTGTTGATGGCTTCGGCCCAAAAGTTGTATGGAGACTTGAACTCCACCATCATGGTCCTTGCCGCATCCATCAACGTCCGGTTCTTCCTCTCCGCAACACCATTTTGTTGAGGGGTATATGGTGCAGAATATTGATGCTTGATCCCCTCATCATTAAGAAACTCATCCAAGGTGTAGTTCTTGAACTCGGTGCCATTGTCACTTCTTATTGTCAAGATCTTTGCATCATGTTGACATTGAGCTTCATTTGTAAAGTCGATGACAGTTTGTTGAGTCTCACTCTTCCTCTTGAAGAAGTATACCCAAGTGTATCTTGAATAATCATCCACAATCACCAAGCAATACTTTCTTCCTCCAAGACTATCAAAAGATGGAGGCCCAAAGAGATCCATGTGAAGGAGCTCCAAGGGTCTCTTCGAGTAGATGATGGTTGAAGGAGGGTGAGCCTTTTCATGAAGCTTTCCTTCGATACAAGCACTGCAAGCACGATCTTTGGCAAAACTAACATTTGTTAGTCCATGGACATGGTCCCCCTTGAGAAGACTTTGCAAAGATCTCATATTGACGTGGGCTAAACGGCGATGCCAAAGCCATCCCACGTCAACTTTAGCCATTAGGCATGTCGCGGTCTTAGTGGGTCGCTCCAAAAAGTTAATCACATAGAGATCGTTCTCGACATGCCCAACAAAGGCTACTTTAAGAGTCTTGCTCCACAAGAGGGCCACGGTATCAATGTCAAAGAATGTAGCAAAGCCCATGAGTGCAAGTTGACGAATGGAAAGCAAATTGAATGCAAGGGACTCAACAAGCATGACTTTCTCGATCGTTAGATCATGAGAAATGACAACCTTGTCGAGACCCAATACCTTAGAATGTGATGCATCACCTCACTCGACATTGGTGGGCATAGATGGAATCTCTTGCACGTCCACCACAAAGTCCTTGCTCCCGGTCATATGATTTGTTGCTCCACTATCGAGCAACCATGATCCCCCACCGGAAGCAAACACCTACAAGAGATCAATGCTTGGTTTTAGGTACCCATTTAGTAATGGGTCCTTTGATGTTAGTAACAAGGGTCTTGGGAACCCAAATAGACCATTCAATGTACTCATAAGGAGAACCAACAAATTTAGCATAAACATGTCCATCACTAGCACGGCACAACACATATGATGGGTTAAAGTCGCCGGCTTTGTTTGAGGACATGCTTTTGCCCTTTTGGATGTCAACTCCCTTCACTTTTTCCTTCTTCTCCTTAGGAGCACCCTCTCCCTCTTTCAAAAATGTTTGCTTGAGAGGAGGAGGACGTTTGGTCTTGTTGTTCTTCTTCTTCTTGCTCTTGGACTTGGGTGCAAACCCAATTCCTTCCTTCGCCACAACTTCCTTTTGATTGCTCAAAAGGTCATTGAGGTTCTTCTCACCTTGAATGCATGTCACAAGGCCTTTCTCAAGTTGATCCTTCAACTTGGCATTCTCCTCCACAAGATGCGCATTCTCACAACACGGGTTAGTAGCACATGCATTATCAATTAATACCATATGAGGAAAAGTGGCCTTTTCCTTGATTAGCTTAACTTGGAGTTGAGCATGAGACTCTTTGAGGTTAGCATGAGTACCCTTCAAGACCTTGTGGGCCTTGTCAAGTATCTCAAACTCCTCTTTGAGTCTAGCATGATCAACCCCAAGTTTAGCCTTCTCGGAGGTTAGCACACGAGACATGACAAGAGCATGATCAAGATCTTTCTTTAACTTAGCATGGTCATCATTGTGTGACTCCTCAAGAGTCAAACGATGCACACGCTCTTCCTCAAGAGCATTAGAGAGATCCGATATCTCATCGGGATAGTCACGACTATGACCTTCCATCTTGGAGATGGTTTCTTCGTGAGCCTCGATCATGTCATTGGCCTCACCAAGTTGTTCCAAGAGAGCAACAAAGTGCTTCTTGGACTTACCCTTGAGCTTATTCATAAAAGACTCAAATTCATTTACTTCCTCATTTGGCTCAACATGTTCATCAATGCAATCCTCCAAGGAGGGATTAGTAATGATGGTGGTTGTGATGTTGGGGGTTACCTTGTTTGAAACTTTAGCCATGAGGCATTTGGCGGTGATGTTTTCGTTGGGTGAATCAAAGAGAGACACCCGGGGAGTAGTAGCAATGGCAACGGATGCCATGGGCATAGCCTCTTCATTTTCATCATCATCGTCATCCTCTTGGTATTCTTCTTGAACCACTAACCCACGAGTGGGAGTCTTCTTGGCGAAGTTGTTCTTGTTGGGGAAGGACTTGGCTTTGTCTTTTCGAATGAACTTGCCACCATTGTCTTCCCGCTTCTCGTAAGGACAATCCGCAACGAAATGGCTCACATTGCCATAGTTGAAGCAAGTTCTAACTCGTTGCTTGCCCTTGACGCCACTTGAGTTGTTCTTGTTGAAGTTGGGTCTTGAACTCTTCTTGCTCCAAAATTGTCTTGAAGCAAGGGCCATGTGCTCATGGTAATCAAATTTGGTGTCTTCGGGGTTGCTTTCCTCATCTTTCACTTCTTCCTCTTCTTCCATAATAACCTTGGCCTTCAAAGAAAGGTTGGGCTTCTTTGCCCTTTGAGAACGGAGCACCGCATTGTCGGCGGTCTTGTCCAAGATGCTCATTGCAACGAACTCATCCAACACTTCACTTGAGGTCATGGAGTGGAAGTCCGGTCGTTGACGAATGACAGAGGATATGGCCTTGTTGTAGGGCATCATGGCCTTGAGGAACTTTCGCTTGATCCAATTGTCATCCGTGTCCTTGCTTCCATGATCTCGGAGTGCGACCGCGAGTTTGGTCACTCTTCGAAAGAGCTCACGAGGTTCTTCATCTTCTTTCATTGCAAACTCATCGGCTTCATCTTGCACCACTTCATAGTTAGAGCGTTGAATGCTAGCACTTCCTCGATAGAGACCCTCGACTATTTTCCATGCTTCTTTAGCCATGACATGGGGTCGAAGATGAGGGAGATCTTCGGGAAGGATTGCATCTTGGATGATGAAGAGAGCACTCTCATTGAATTGATTGTCCACGGCTTCTCGAGGGGTGAAGTTGCTTGGGTCATGAGGATAGAAACCTTCTTCAATGATTCTCCAAAGGTTAGTGTTCACATGTTTTAAATGTCGCTTAAAGCGATAGACCCAAGAATCAAAATCTTCATGTTTCTCATATTTAGGTGGAGGACCGGCATGATTCAAATGAGTAGAGGGGATTGGCCCTCCATAAACCGGGGGTTCCACATGGGCAAAGATGCCGGTACCATTTCTACCACTAATAGAAGGACTCTTTTCAATGTTAGCTTCCCCCTTGTTGGAGGTAGCATCCGTCACCTTGTTTTTGGGATCACCCACTTTCATCGGCGAGGTAGATTGTTTAAGTCCTTCTAGGAAATCTTTAAACATGTCCTTGACCTCGGTCGTCATGGAGATTTTCAATGTTTCCAAGGCCACATTGAATTCCTCACGTGAGATCGAGTTACCCCCATCTCCCGTAGATGATGTCCGACTCGCACCGGAGTGCTCTCCCACCTCATCTACGGCATCAACCATACTCTTCGGACGGTAAAGTCCTTAAAAAGAGACGAGGCTCTGATACCAATTGAAAGGATCGATATGGTTGACTAGAGGGGGGTGAATAGGCAACTAACAATTTTAAGCTTTTCTTTACCAAATTAAACTTTGCAACAAAATAGGTTGTCTAGATGTGCAACTAAGTGAGCAACCTATATGATGCAATAACATCTATCACAAATGCAAGTAAAGGATGTAACACACGAAAGCTTGCAAAAGTAAAGGCACGAAATAACCAAGAGTGGAGCCGGTGGAGACGAGGATGTGTTACCGGAGTTCCTTCCTTTTAAGGGGAAGTACGTCTCCGTTAGAGCGGTGTGGAGCCACAGTTCTCCCCAAGAAGCCACTAGGGCCACCGTATTATCCTCACGCCCTCACACAATGCGAGATGCCGTGATTCCACTATTGGTGCCCTTGAAGGCGGCGACCGAACCTTTACAAACAAGGTTGGGGCAATCTTCACAACAATTGGAGGCTCCCAACAACACCACGAAGCTTCCCACAATGGAGTATGGCTTCGAGGTGACCTCAACCGTCTAGGGTGCTCAAACACCCAAGAGTAACAAGATCCGCTAGGGATAAGTGGGGGGAACCAAATATCCTGTGGTGGAAGTGTACATCAGGACCTTGTCACCCAATCCCGAGCAAATAAACAAGTTTGATTGGCTAGGGAGAGAGATCGGGTGAAAATGGAGCTTGGAGCAACAATGGAGCTTAGAGGTGGAAGAGGTAGTCAACTAGAGGTAGAAGACACCCCTTATATAGTCGTGGGAAAAATCCAACCGTTATCCACATGTTCAGCCCGCGACGCACGGTACTACCGCTCCAGGGGCGCGGTACTACCGCGAGGCTGCGCGGTACTACCGTGGCGGACCACGGTACTACCGCAACAGCAGCACAGGCTGGAACTTTCCTGACTAGGGGGCAGTACTACCGCTTGCGCGGTACTACCGCTCCCCCTTGCGGTACTACCGCAAGGCAGGAAAGTCACGGCCTGGGAAGGGCGCGGATGAAATAAATTACATCTGTGCCTACTTCCGCTGAAACTGAGGTGGTACAAAAATCCGACGCGGTACTACCGCTTGCGAGGCGCGGTACTACCGTTGCTGGCGCGGATGTAAAAAATTACATCCGCGCCTACTACCGTGACACTGCGGTACTAGGTAGGAGGGCCACGGTACTACGACTCCTAGGGAGCGGTACTACCGTGGGCCCCCGCGGTACTACCGTGCTGGACGAGCGGTACTACCGTGGGGAGCGCGGATGTAAAAAATTACATCCGCCCCTACTACTGCACCGGAGCGGCACAAGGCCTGGGAGCCGCGGTACTACCGCTCCAGAGGAGCGGTACTACCGTGACACACAGCAGTACTACCGCTTGTACTTGCGGTACTACCGCAAGTACAACAGTAGTCGTCAGATTTCTGCACAACCAAGATAACGAAGGAAAGCTCCAAAATGCAGGGAAAGGAGGGACAAGTGTTCGTGTTGATTCCACCCAAGCCTTTCCAACGCGGACCCCCTCTTAATAGTACGGCTCTCCTACGACTCAAATCCACCAAAGAGAAACGTAGAACAACGTCGACTTCGATAGTCTCCGAGGGGCACCGAATCGTCTCGTGCCTAGTGATGAAGTATCTGAGAAACTCAAGGCACACGATTAGTCCGCAAAAGCATTGTCATCAATCACCAAAACTCCTAAGAGATAAATATGCCCTTACAGACATATTTCACTCCTACCCAATACAAATACAATATGCCTATACATCTACCAATTTAAATCCATAGCCAAATAGGTTCCCCAAAGTATATGATCTTACCTTTCCATACTTTTCACCCTCCATTTTGGTTTATCTTGGGAGATTCTCTATGTGAGGACCTGGAGCTTTTCCATAGCTTCAAAACGAGCCAAGATCATCAAAATCGGAGTCCAGATGTGAAAGTTATGGATGTTTTACTTTTGGGGCGGCTGCAGTTTTTGTGTTGGCCGGATGTCCGGGCTTTTCCCCGGATGTCCGGTGAGGGAGTCCTGGACTAGGGGGTGTCCGGACAGCCGGACAATCATTGTCCGCCGGACTCCAAGACTACGAAGATACAAGATTGAAGACTCCGTCCCGTGTCCGGATGGGACTTCCCTTGGCGTGGAAGGCAAGCTTGGCAATACGGATATGTAGATCTCCTACCATTGTAACGGACTCTGTGTAACCCTAGCCTCCTCCAGTGTCAATATAAACTGGAGGGCTTTAGTCCGTAGGACAACATACATTGCAACAATCATACCATAGGCTAGCTTCTAGGGTTTAGCCTCCTTGATCTCGTGGTAGATCCACTCTTGTACTACCCATATCATCAATATCAATCAAGCAGGACGTAGGGTTTTACCTCCATCGAGAGGGCCCGAACCTGGGTAAAAACATCGTGTCCCTCGTCTCTTGTTACCATCCGCCTAGACGCACAGTTCGGGACCCCCTACCCGAGATCCGCCGGTTTTGACACCGACATTGGTGCTTTCATTGAGAGTTCCTCTGTGTCGTCACCGATAGAGCGGATGCTTCCACCCGTCTTCAAAGACGGTGTTTTCGCCGAAGGGGCCTTAGCCGCCGGCCAAACTATCTGGCTTGGTGGTTTTCTTATGACCGCCTGTCCGGCCGCCGCTTCGACAATGACTTCGCAAGTCGTTAGAAGCAATCTTCGCGTCAGCCCTAAAGCTGCCGAACAGTTGGACCCAATAGAGCTCTCATCTGTTAATGAGCTCTTGGATCGCATCGCTGCCCTGGGAGTCGCTACGGACTACAACCAGATTGGGCTTAAAACCGATCTGAGAGAGATTAACTCCCCCCAGGCCACCCACCACATCGCAGTGGTAGAGGAGCAATACGGCAACTCTTTGCCCGTGTTAAAAACAATTCATGTCCGGATTCCCGAACCCTCCTTGCCGGATTCCCGCGGAGGGACGGACTTCGATCGAGCATTGAACTTAAAATCATGCATCGCCCTGGACTCGCTGGATTGTGTCCAGCAAGCCAAACTTCCGAATTCGGAAACCCCTCGGCCTTTGAGCCCCAAGATGTGCAGGGATCCGGATTTTAGTCCGCCCACCCGCCCAGACATATGCGATCTATCTCTAATACGGCAAGAGCCCGCTAAAATAGTACATCACTACTGGGCCAGATTCCTCCTGGTTATGGACAGGATAAAGGACTGCCGAGAGGAAAATGCAATATCAATCTTCTGCCATAACTGCACGGACAAGGGAATACTCAACGCCATTGATCGCCGCAAAATTACGCGCTTCACCGATCTGGCATCCATAGTACGAAAGTACTGTGCGATGGAGAGCTTCCGGAAAACCGAAAATCAATTTTGGGATAATCCGGCCTCAAACCCAGTCCGCAGCAAAAGGGCGCCTTACACTCAGGCCCCAGATGCGACAACGAAAAAACAAGAACCCAATAAGGGAAACGGAACCGTACTAGAGGGATGGCTCAATGGACCCTGTAAGCTTCATAGTACAGAGGGAGCCGTCCCAACACATAGCCTTCGAGCATGTTGGATATTACGGCAGGTGGCCAAAAGTGGCGAAGAGCTTCTAGCTCCGGGAAACCACTCCAACAATACCAGCACGGTATCAACAGTCTTCGACAAACAATATGCGAAAGTGAACAATCCGCGAACTCGCCGAAGTCTACCAAGTAGCAACAGCAAATCCTTGGAGCGACACATCTATTACCTTCAACGCCAGCGACGAGCCTAAATTCCGAACAACCAGAGCTCCAGCCGCACTGGTACTTAGTCCCATAGTGGACGGCCTTCGACTGACAAAAGTCCTCATGGATGGCGGCAGCGGACTAAACCTCATTTACGAGGAGACTCTGCGAAAAATGGAAATCGATTGGAGCCGTATTGAGTGAAGCAGCACAACCTTTAGAGGAATAATCCCTAGCCGGGAAGCGCGCTGCACCGGAAAAATCACACTCGATGTGGTGTTCGGCTCTCCGGACAATTACAGATCCGAAGAAGTCACGTTCCAGGTGGCCCCGTTCAGCAGCGGGTATCACGCCATATTAGGATGAGAGGCATTCACAATTTTTCAAGCAGTACCTCATTACGGGTACATGAAGCTCAAAATGCCTGGGCCCAGCGGAATAATCACTCTCGCTAGTGATTTGGACATAGCACTCCGTGCCGAAAACAAGACAGCCGCACTAGCCCTCGAGGCACTATCCGAAGCCTTAGCAGCAGAAGAACTCATCACGCTGCGCTCTACGGTGAACAGGGACGATGTGATACTCGATAAAAGATCCAAGTCCACCTCCTTCAAACCAGCAGATGAGATAATAAAATTCCAGGTCCATCCAACGGCCCAACAAAGACGGCCTCCATTGGGGCACAAATGAACCCCGAAGTAGACGCCGCACTGCGTGAATTCCTTCGGGAAAATTGGGATATCTTCGCCTGGCATCCTTCGGACATGCCCGGAATCCCACGCAGGTTGGCAGAACACAGCCTAAACATCCTCAAAGGATTTAAGCCAGTCAAACAGGCTCTTCGACGATTTTCCAAACCCAAAAGACAGACAATGGGAGAAGAGCTAGCCAAACTATTGGAAGCCGGCTTCATTAGAGATATCAAACATCCGGACTCGCTAGCAAATCTGGTGATGGTACCAAAGAAGGATAAATCCTGGCGCCTCTGTGTCGATTTTAAAGACCTCAATAAGGCTTGCCCAAAGGATCCCTTCCCTCTCCCCCGCATCGATCAAATTATCGATGCTATAGCAGGGCACGATTCGTTGTGCTTCCTGGACGCATACTCTGGCTATCATCAAATCAAGATGGCGGAAGCAGACCAAGCCGCAACGGCATTCATCACTCCATATGGACCATTCTGCTTCAACACAATGCCCTTCGGACTTAAAAATGCCGGCGCAACATATCAGCGCATGATTCAAACATGTCTGGCCACCCAGATCGGCAAAACAGTCGAGGCATATGTAGACGACGTAGTCGTCAAAACAAAACATGTCGAAACTCTAGTAGATGATTTGAGGCTCACATTCGACAACCTCAGAGCATATGACATCAAGCTGAATCCGGAAAAATGCGTTTTCGGTGTACCAGCCGGAAAGCTGCTGGGCTTCATTGTATCCGGTAGAGGAATTGAAGCAAATCCGGCTAAAATCCGAGCTTTGTCACAGTTGGATATTCCAAAAGACCTCAAAGAAATACAAAAATTAACAGGATGCATGGCAGCCTTAAGCCGCTTTATCTCCCGTCTAGGAGAAAAGGCGCTGCCCCTCTATCGCCTCCTCAGGCGCACCAAACACTTTGAGTGGACGGATGCTGCTACTGCCGGACTCGAAGAAATAAAGGCCATATTGGCAACAAATCCGGTCCTGGCTGCGCCCACTCTGGGCGAACCAATGTTGTTATACATTGCAGCAACGCATCAAGTTGTAAGCGCGGTCCTCGTCGTCGAACGAGCAACAGAAGGGCATAAATTCCCCCTTCAAAAACCAGTGTATTATGTATCCACTGTGTTAACCCCCTACAAATCCCATTACCCGCACTATCAGAAGATAGCATATGCGGTGTTCATGGTGTCCCGAAAGCTCCGGCACTACTTTCAAGAGTGTTCGATAACAGTGGCCTCTGAAGTACCACTCAATGACATTATAAATAACCACGACGCAATGGGCAGGATTGCAAAATGGGCCATTGAGCTCTTACCATTCGACATCACTTACAAACCTCGGCGAGCCATAAAGTCACAAGTTTTGGCTGACTTCGTCGCCGAATGGACTGAAGCCGAACTCCCTAAAGAGTACGACACATACTCCAACTGGACTATGCATTTCGACGGCTACAAAATGTTGGCCGGACTGGGGGCTGGCGTCGTACTGACGTCCCCAACCGGAGATACAGTCCAGTATGTACTCCAAATAATGTACACAGACTCCAACAATGCAGCCGAATACGAGGCCCTGTTACATGGTCTCTGGATGGCAGTCTCCATGGGCATTCAACGCCTGGAGGTGCGCGGGGATTCGAACCTTGCAATATCCCAAATAAACGGAGACTTTGACGCCAAGGATCCGAAAATGGCAGCATATCGCAACGCTGTCCTAAAAATGTCAGCTCGGTTCGAAGGACTGGAATTCCATCACATAGCTCGAGATAATAACCAAGCGGCCGACGTACTGGCACGCATCGATGCGAAACGTGATGCTGTCCCTCCTAATATCTTCCTGGAACGGCTCTTAAAGCCATCCGTACTATGGGAAGAGGAGCCCGGTACTGACAAATCGGAGAAAACCGCACCAACCGGTGATTCGGCAGATGACATAACACCCTCAGCCCACGTCATAATGGCAGTCATCGCCGCGTGGACAGAACCTTTCCTAGCCTACTTACTTAGGCAGGAACTTCTCGAAGACCAAAATGAGGCCCGCTGCATAGTCCGGCGATCGAAGGCCTACAAGGTCCATGAGGGAGAACTTTATAAAAAAAGTACAACCGGAGTCCTTCAGAGGTGTATCTCCGAAGAAGAAGGGCGAAACCTCCTGGCTGAAATTCATGCCGGACTAGGCGGACACCACGCAGCAGCCCGGGCCCTTGTAGGAAAGGCATTCCGTACAGGATTCTATTGGCCGACGGCCCGGGCAGACGCGCAGGACTTGGTCCAGCGATGCGTTGGTTGTCAGCTCTTTGCTAATCAGAGCCATATGCCACCCACCGCCCTCAAAACCATACCCATTACCTGGCCGTTCGCGGTCTGGAGGCTTGACATGGTTGGACACCTTAAAGGGGGAACCCACAAGCAAAGGTACTTATTGGTCATGGTGGATAAATTCACCAAATGGATAGAGGCCAAACCGGTCAAAACGGCAGAGTCCGAACCAGTGATAGACTTTATATCAGGGGTGGTACACCGTTACAGAGTCCCCCACAGCATCATCACCGACAACGGCACGAACTTCACAGCCGACGAGGTCAAGTCATGGTGCAAAAATATGGGCATCAAGCTCGACTACGCTTCAGTTTATCACCCTCAAACCAACGGTCAAGTGGAAAGAGCAAATGGTCTAATAATGAGCGGCATTAAACCCAGATTAGTGAGGTCACTTACTAAATCCGACACACAATGGGTCGAGGAGCTCGACTCCGTACTCTGGGGGCTGCGGACAATGCCTAACCGTACTACCGGATTCACACCATTTTTCATGGTATACGGCGCAGAGGCAGTCTTGCCCTGTGACATTATTCATGACTCACCTCGAGTGCGCATGTATAAGGAAAGAGAGGCCGAGCTTGATCGGCAGGACAGCTTGGACACATTGGAGGAAGAACGTGACGTCGCGAAGGCTCGTTCCGCATTTTATCAGCAGCAGGCCCGGAGATATCAAAGCAGAGAAGTATGGGCCAAGACTTACAACATTGGCGAACTAGTTCTACGCCTGCCGGACAAGAAAAAGGACAAGCTCAAGCCCAAATGGGAGGGCCCCTTCATTATCGATCAAGTCCTGACCGGCGGGGCATACCGTCTACGAAATGCGTCAGACAACCGACTCGAGCCGAACCCATGGAACGCAGCCCGCCTCCGACGATTCTATGCCTAGCGTCGGACTAAGGTTCGTCCCCTTCCCCAGTCCAAACTTTTACACTTCGGCTGTCTTTCGTTTCTCTTTTTATGCCTTTTTATCTAAAAGCCCTTACGAGCCTGTTTTCGCATTTTTCGCATACACATGATGTGTAATCCGCACTCATTATTCCTGGGGGCTTCTTTTACAGAAGCTCAATTACACGGGTTTTATACCCAGCACATGTGTCAAGCTTCCACATGTACCTTTTACTCGCCATTATATGCATCGATATGACTTAAGTTTTGGCCAAGCTGGGTTGCCTGGCTCCTGTGCTTACCCCTACGTTCCCGATTGTTCGGCTAGGAGGTAAAGGGAGCACCTCTGCGATTGTTACTGCCGGGTCAGCCGAATGTGTACCTCAGACTGGGTGAAGCCGAAAGCTAGCGTTCTTAAGGGAATATTCGGTCGGTGACTTAAAAGATGATTTTTTACCTATTTATCTATTTGCCCCCAGATGTTTTACTGCTTTCTTTGCAGTCCGGACATGCACTTTAGGGCATGCCTCCCAGGGAAAGGAACCCTTAAAGGAACTATTCTCCCTGGAAGATGTTTCTTACTAACCATGTAATATAACATAACTAGTTGGGCACTTGTCTGATAAAGCACTAATGACCCCTACGCCTGGTCTCCATGCATACCACGGTTGTTTCTTAACCAAAGAGGTATTCGGATACACTTCGGACTCTAGGGTCCCGAGGTTGAAGCGAAAAGGTCGGCAAAGACAAACGATCTACAATCTGGCTAGAAGGCATTTCACATGTCACTTTAAAGGATAACATACATTGTCAAATTTACTGATGGTATTCCTCCTCAATCCCGTCTAACAGGCTGTCTAGTTACAGTCCCGTTGGGAAAATTTAGCAGCCAACTCTACTTGGCTGTATACTAAACTCACAGGGATCTCCTTCCCGTCGGGCCCCACCGGTCCAACTTCGGCCATGTGGTTGGGATCCGCCTTCTTGTACCGCGTCTTCGCCATGGCCCAAGCCTCCCTGGCACCTTGACGGCAAGCCGAAATCTTCCACAAACGGAAGCGCTGCCGCACTCCCTGCAGCTTCTCCGCAAGCTCCCCGAGGCCTTCGGGTAGGGTGAGGGATGGCCATAAAGCCTGAATGACGCCGCTCATTGCCTGCCGAACTCGTTCGAGTAGCTGCAACAGTTCGGGAAGTTGATCACCCACTGATATGGGCATCTCCTCTGCAAGACGACCCGTGAGTATACCTACAAGACATATCATGTCAAAATACTTCCTTGCCAAACTCTTCTTTTCAAAAGAGTTCGCTCAAGCACTTACTATAAATGCCGCGACGAAGCCGCTGGTTCTCCTTAACGGAGCCGGACAGCTCGGCCCGAGCGCCTTTCAGCTCTTCTCCGAGCTTGGCGTTGGCATCCTGGAGTTTGTTCCTTTCCTGCTGAACCCTATTCAGCACACTCTCGCCGGCCTTTAGCTGGGGCAGCAATACTTGCCTGTCGGGACCTTGTCCGGCGGTACCTGCAATGTCATTATTAGACTCGCGCGCACACCGCACAGCGCTTATATTTATTAATAAAAATGTGTTACCAGGAGGGGCCTTTGCGTCTCCTCCTGCGGCAGCAAGTGCGGCCTCAAGTTGGGCCTTGCAATCTTGCAGCTCCCGAGACAGCTGGGCGTTCTTCTCGGTAAGTGCCTGCATTTTCAAATGATCCTTAAATCAGTTAGCATAACTACTTTAAGTCTCGGGGGCTACTGGTATATACAACCATTCAAATTTCCTTACCCGTGTGTCTTTCACATACTGCTCCGTGGCTCTGGTAAAACCATCTTGAGCGGCACGGAGATGCGCGTCCCCTGCGTTAAAGGCATCCAATGCCTCAGGGGAAAAGCACGCTTCACGAAGCACTGTCCGGCGGCGCCTATGGTTCATGGCGCTCTCCACCTCAGACTTGGTGGCGGACAGTCTGTCGGTGTCCTCCGTTGGAGAAGGATCCAGCCCGCGTCTTGCGCTTGCCTCCCCCCCAGGCCGGGCGCTGGAGCCTGGCCGGTGTAGGTCGGATCGGCAATTCCCGCGCTCGCAGTCCGGCGAGCGCTTTTTCTCCTACGAAGATCATGAGCACTCAGGCGTTTCCTCGGAATGTTGCTCTGAAAATTCAAATATGAGCTATACCTTTGCGGCGACATTTCCGCCTGCACCGCGCTCCTTTTCCGCCTGCTGGTCCGGACTGGCCTCTGTTGGCCAGCCGCCGCGGGCTCGGCTTCCTGCCGTAAAGGCACTTCCTGCAAAATACCATCGTTCGCGAAGGTTAGAAATGGGCAGGGAAGGGATAATGGTGTCCGGACTTCGGTCGCGGTCACCTGGGAAGTCGGACTTAGTCCGGGGTAGTCTGCCGTAATGGCGACCAAAGCATTGTCTATACTGAGCTGGTGAAACACCCCGTCGATCAGCTCCACCTCGATGTCCGGGTCCTCTTCAGAGGCCGGATCCAGGGATCCTTCTAGATCCTCGGGTTGCGGAGCAGGACTCACCATGTCCTCCACAGTCCGGCGTAGATCCTGCGCCGAAGACATATTGTAAGAAGCTTAAACTTCGAAATCATGGGTTGAGCCCTTTAAGGTGTTCACTTACCCATCCTCTAGGGTTGATCATGGAAAACCTGTTCAAAGGGTTCGTTCGAAGGAAATCCTCCTTCTCCCCCTTGTACAGGCTGGACAGGATCTCCACCAGATCCTCGGTCGAATCCGGCCCTTTGCGGCCGTGCCGGGTGGCATCGTCTTCCCCGTTGAAATCCCACATGGGGTGACCTCTGTATTGCAAAGGCTGTACCCCTCGCTTGATGCATGTCGCCATGACTCCGATCATGGTCAAGCCGGAATGGGCCATTAATCTTATTTGGCCCATCAAGTAATGGACGCTCTTGTCTTCCTCCAATCGAGGGCTCCGCGGGCGCCAGCTGAGGCGTTTCTTCAAGGGAGCAGCACTAAACTCCGGGAGGCTGATCCGGACTGGGTCTGGCAGCGGAGCGTCTCCTATATAAAACCACTCCAAGGGCCAGTCTTCGGACGCCCTCTTGGGAGTACCGGATAGGTATCCGGTTCCGGCGATGCGCCATATTTCGGCACCGCCCACTTGATATATAGACCCCTCATAAGAACGGGGTACGAGGCAAAACAACCTCTTCCACAATGCAAAATGGGGCTCGATGCCCAGGAATAGCTCGCAAAGAGCTACGTAGCCCGCGATATGCAGGACAGAGGCGGGCGTGAGGTGGTGGAGCTGGAGTCCGTAGAACTTCGGGAGCCCGCGGAGGAACGGATGTATTGGGAACCCGAGTCCCCTTATCAGTTAGGGGACGAAGCATACTCGCTCCCCCTTATTGGGGCTTGTGGTCTCCTCCGCCTGCCTCCCACCTTGATAAGTAACCAGTCCGGCCCGGACTGGGACCATGAAGGCCGGAGGGAGAAATCCCCCCGTTTGGAGCTTCACTAGCTCGTTGTGCGAAACAGAGCACCTCCTCCAATTCCCCGACGGTGGGCTAGGAGCGCGTGAAGAAGAGCCGCGTCGACGGTCCATGATGGAATGGATTTCTAGGTCAAAGGCGCTTCGATGGAGTATTCGCGGGAGGAAGACGGTGTGGTTTGGATCTGGATTCTTGCCTCTTTTATAGGCGGACGATTCGCACAATTAGGGGGTGAAATGTAAAAGACACCCTCACTTTTCGCATTCATGCGACGCATGGAAGAGGGCCATTATTTGGCGTAGAAGCCGAGGAACACAGTATTCATGATGAAGCCGGACACTGTTCGGCAGGTACATGGAATTTGAAGGGAGAACCCGCCTTGCAACGCCGAAGACTATAAACGCGATGGACTTATCGCCATTGAAGCCTGGTTCGGGGGCTACTGAGGGAGTCCTGGACTAGGGGGTGTCCGGACAGCCAGACTATCATCGTCCGCCAGACTCCAAGACTACGAAGATACAAGATTGAAGACTCCGTCCCGTGTCCGGATGGGACTTCCCTTGGCGTGGAAGGCAAGCTTGGCAACACGGATATGTAGATCTCCTACCATTGTAACCGACTCTGTGTAACCCTAGCCTCCTCCGGTGTCTATATAAACCGGAGGGCTTTAGTCCGTAGGACAACATACATTGCAACAATCATACCATAGGCTAGCTTCTAGGGTTTAGCCTCCTTGATCTCGTGGTAGATCCACTCTTGTACTACCCATATCATCAATATCAATCAAGCAGGACGTAGGGTTTTACCTCCATCGAGAGGGCCCGAACCTGGGTAAAAACATCGTGTCCCTCGTCTCTTGTTACCATCCGCCTAGACGCACAGTTCGGGACCCCCTACCCGAGATCCGCCGGTTTTGACACCGACATCCGGCCACTGCTATCTAGAGGGCGTCTGATTTGTGTGAAATCGCCGGATGTCCGGCCCCTGGCCCGGATGTCCGGTCGTAGATGTCCAGAAACCTTACCGAAATGCCGTTTGTATACGCCGGATGTCCGGCATTTGGCCGGATGTCCGAGGCCCCAAGTTTGGCCAGATGTCCGGGCTTCGGCCAGATGTTCGGGCCCTGTAATCTGTTTTCCACATACACGTGTGTGATTCTCAGTTGCCGGATGTCCGGCCCGGCGCTGCCACTTACACTAAAACGGCTAGTTTTCTTGGCACACTATATATACCCCTCTACCCATCCGGTAGAGGGTTGACCACTTCATCCCAAATCACCCCAAGAACACAAGTGGCTCCTTCTCACTTCTCCTACACCAAATCTTAGATCCCGGAGAGATTCGTGAGAGTTCTTGAGAGTTTTTCCAATCAAGTGATAGATCCACTCCCTCTCCCTCTCTTGACCAAAGGAATTCATGATTTGAGCAAGTCTTGAGCATTTCCCATTTGTTCTTGTTACTCTTGGAGGTTGGAGACTCCTAGGCGGTAGGAGTGCTCCGGTGAGGAATCAACTTGTGATTTGTCCCCCGGAAAGTTTGTGAAGGTTTGGAGGCCACCTCAAGGTCTTCCACTAGTGGTTGGGAATCGCCTTCGTGGTGATATCTCAAGGAGAATAGGGTGAGCCTTCGTGGCGTTGGTGTGCCTTCGTGGTAACATCCACCTCTCTAACGGTGACTAGCTTCCCTCCAAGGAAGTGAACATCGGTATACATCATCGTCTCCGTGACTTCGGTTATCCCTAACCCTAACTCCTTACTTGTGGTTTACCTTGGTCACTTGACCGCGCATTCACTATTCTTGTTGTCCTCATTATATTGTGTTGGTTACCATATCATAGAGATTATTTAGGCCAACACTTTATAGTCCGCAATTCATACTTTCTACTATTGTTCTATCTTGTGTTTAGTGTCATTGCTAGCTTGTAACATATCTTGTGTAAGCTTGTAGTGCTTACTTGAGTTTGCTTGTATCATTCAATTCCATATATTGTGATACAATTTGTGTAAGCTTGTATTTCCTACTTGTGGGTGTGTGTATTATTCATTTCCATATCTCGTGATATACATTGAGTAAGTTTGTGTAACTTACTTGTGCTTACTCATATCCTTGTTGTTCTCATCTTGTTTATGCTAAGTTGTTGGTGCACTTAGTGAGCCTAGTATATTTAGGATTTGTTCTTGAAAAGTATCCACTTAGTTTATTTCCGCATTAGGATATAGCCAAATCCGTAAAAGATTTTAAAACGCCTATTCACCCCCCCTCTAGGCGACATCGTGGTCCTTTCAATTGGTATCAGAGCAAGGTCTCTCCTTATTAGGCTTAACCGCCTAGAGAGTAACGATGTCGACTAGTGAACTAGTGCATGATGACACATTTTGTTTTAATGGCACAAATTACATTATGTGGAGATTACACATGCTTTGTCATTTTCGGGCCATGGGTCCAAATGCTTTGCGGATTGTGGTTGTAGGGAATTCAAATCTAAAGGATGGACAATCTCCGTCACTTGGTGATATGCATCTTGATAGTGAAGCTTTAAGTATCATTCACCAAGCTATAACCTTTGAGGTGTTCAAGTCAATCTTGTCTTGTTCGTTGGCTCATGATGCTTGGACCAAAATTGAAGATATATATGGTGGGTCCAATCTTCATGAAGACAATATTCTTTTTGGGGAGTTAATGGAGGAGTTCTCCACATTTTTAAATCATGAAGAGCTCTCTATTGCTTCCACCTCCGATTACTTGCATACATCAACATCTTTCACTTCACAACATCTGGCATACTGAGGGAGTCCTGGACTAGGGGGTGTCCGGACAACCGGACTATCATTATCCGCCGGACTCCAAGACTACGAAGATGCAAGATTGAAGACTCTGTCCCGTGTCCGGATGGGACTTTCCTTGGCGTGGAAGGCAAGCTTGGCAATACGGATATGTAGGTATCCTACCATTGTAACCGACTCTGTGTAACCCTAGCCTCCTCCGGTGTCTATATAAACCGGAGGGCTTTAGTCCGTAGGACAACATACATTACAACAATCATACCATAGGCTAGCTTCTAGGGTTTAGCCTCCTTAATCTCGTGGTAGATCCACTCTTGTACTACCCATATCATCAATATTAATCAAGCAGGACGTAGGGTTTTACCTCCATCGAGAGGGCCCGAACCTGGGTAAAAACATCGTGTCCCTCGTCTCTTGTTACCATCCGCCTAGACGCATAGTTCGGGACCCCCTACCCGAGATCCGCCGGTTTTGACACCGACATTGGTGCTTTCATTGAGAGTTCCTCTGTGTCATCACCGATAGGCTTGATGGCATCTTCAACCAGCAACGCTGTCCAGGGTGAGACTTTTCTCCCCGGACAGATCTTTGAATTCGGCGGCTTCGCACTGCGGGCCAATTCACTTGGCCATCTGGAGCAGATTGAAAGCTACGCCCCTGGCCGTCAGGTCAGATTTGGAAGCTTAAACTTCACGGTCGATGTCCTTGGAGACTTGATCTTCGACGGACTCGAGCCACAGCCAAGCGCGCCACACCGTGACGACGGGCATGATCTAGCTCTGCCACCGAACAGTGCCTTGGTGGCCGCACACGTGTCCGCTTCGGCCATTAGCCCGAAGCCGATCGCCCAGATCAAGGGCCGGTGGATAGACGCCGCCCTGGGGGCTTCAACATCCACGGCGATGGAGCCGAACACTAATCTTGTCCCCTGCGAAACTCGTGATTCCGAGGCGCCGGACTCCTTGCCGGACTCCGAACCTCCCGCGCCCCTACCAATCGATCCAGATTGGGCGCTGGTTATGGAATTCACCGCCGCGGACATCTTCCAATACTCGCCTTTTGGCGATATCTTGAACTCATTAAAGCATCTCTCGTTATCAGGAGAGTCCTGGCCGGACTATGGCCAGGATGGTTGGGGTACGGACGACGAAGAAATTCAGAGCCCACCCACCACCCACTTTGTAGCCACTGTCGACGATCTAATCAACATGCTAGACTACGACTCCGAAGACATCGACGCTATGGACGACAATGCCGGAGACGAACAAAAAACAGAGCTCATACAGCACGACAGGACCACCTCGTCGCACGACATATATATGGTGGACACCCCAAAGGAGAGCGATAACGAGGACCAGCGGGAAGCGGCAGAAGATGACCCCGCCGATAAACGACCAAAACGGCGGCGCAGACGCCGCCCTAAGTCCCGCCTCGACGACAACAACGCTCCCTAGGAGCCCGCAATACGGCAGGGCTCACAAGCGGACGACGAACATGCAGATAAGCAACCGTCCGAACATGACGAGTCAGATAATCAGTCCAGGCCCGGCAAAAACAACAGCCCAGACGACCTCATGCCGGACACGCCGCCGGAGAGCAAGAACCTTTAGAAAAGACTCGTCAGTACTGCAAGAACCTTGAAGAAGGAAAAACGGAGGCTCAATACAGTGGAAGACACACTCAGAATGAGATGGAGCAAAGTGCTCAAAACCGCAGATAAGTACGGCAATGGCCACCAATCAAAGAGCTACCCGAAGCGCAAGCTGCTACCAGAATTCGACGAGGAGGCCATAGAGCCCCCAGCGTCCAAAAATAAAGGGGCTGCCTGGTTGGATAGACGGCCAGATCATAGGCCAAATTCCGACAGCGGCGCCACACATAAACCAACCAACGAACTTGGAAGGATAGATGGCCCAGCCAGGTCCATCTACGGGCCAAAGGAGAAGGCCCCAAGAAGCAAGGCAACACGTCAACTGCCCGATGATAGCGGCACACACAAATACAGGGGCGCTGCACACCCACTATGTTTCACCGATGAGGTGCTAGACCATGAATTCCCAGCAGGATTTAAACCCATAAACATAGAGGCCTACGATGGAACAACAGACCCTGGAGTCTGGATAGAAGATTATATACTGCACATACACATGGCCAGAGGAGACGATCTCCATGCCATAAAATACCTACCCCTCAAGCTCAAAGGGCCAGCCCGTCATTGGCTTAAAAGCCTCCCAGAAAACACTGTTGGAAGTTGGGAAGAGCTTGAGGATGCGTTTAGAGCAAATTTTCAAGGGACTTACGTCCGCCCTTCGGATGCAGATGATCTAAGTCATATAACTCAACAGCCCGGAGAGTCAGCGCGGAAATTCTGGAACAGGTTCCTTACCAAAAAGAACCAAATAGTCGACTGTCCGGACGCCGAAGCCTTAGCAGCTTTTAAGCATAATGTCCGAGATGAATGGCTTGCCAGGCACCTCGGTCAAGAGAAACCGAGGACAATGTCCGCACTAACAAGCCTCATGACCCGCTTTTGTGCGGGAGAAGATAGCTGGCTAGCAAGATGCAGCACCAGCGACCCAAGTACATCCGAGATAAGAGATGGAAACGGAAAAACACGGCGCAGAAAAGAGCAGCGCCGGAATAAAGAGAAAAGCCCAAAGAGCACGGCAGTCAACACCGGATTCAAAAGCTCGCGGCCCAACAACAAAACACAGCCTCTCAAGGATGACAATGACGAATTGTCCAACTTAAACAAGATTTTGGGTCGGATATGTCAAATCCACAGTACCCTCGGAAGGCCTGCAAACCACACCCACAGGGATTGTTGGGTTTTTAAATAGTCCGGCCGACTAAACGCCAAACACAAGGGGCTCGACGCGTCAAGCGAAGAAGATAAACCCCACCAGCAGAGCACCGGAAAACAAAAGACTTTCCCACAAGAGGTCAAAATAGTAAACTCACTTAATGTGATAATACGGAAAAACAATGCGGCACTTCCTAAAAAGAGCTTCGCGTGGTCCAAACCAGCAAACCATAGAGATTGGATATCAAAGCCAATCACTTTCGACCACCAGGACTACTCTAGAAGCGTGCGAAATGCGGGACGGACTCCCCTGATATTGAATCCCATAATAGACGGATTATAATTCACTAACGTCCTAATGGACAGAGGCAGCGACTTAAACCTGCTATATTCAAACACAATCCGTAGGATGGGGACAGACCCTACCAAAATCCGACACAGCCACACTTCCTTCAAAGGAGTGACGCCAGGCCCTTACGCCAAGTGCACAGGCTCTATATTACTAGAAGTTGTGTTCGGATCGCCGAACAATTTTCGACGCGAAAAATTAATTTTTCACATCGTCCCATTTGAAAGTGAATGTCAAGCACTCTTGGGACGAACGGCTTTTGTCCGCTTCAACGCCATACCGCATTACGCGTCTCTTACACTCAAGATGCCCGGTCCGCGTGGCGTCATTTCAGTGCGAGGGTCACTTAAAGACCCCGGACTCGGATAGACGAATCCGGCTTCAGCAGGCTAGGGGCTCCCTAGCCGCATACCTCTTCACAGGGGGCTGCGTGCACAAACAACCGCGGGTTCATACAAACCCCACTTTAATTATTTATATTTCTTCTTTTACACATATTTTTCGCACGATTTATTTTCAAACTAAACGTTCCCCTCTTTCTACAGATGAACAACGTGCATACCCGTCCAGAATAAATGGCACAACGGAGACACAGGCGCAGACGTGCAGTAGGGACCCGTTGGGAGGATTCTTTTCAGATTAAGACCCTGCGTAAACCTTTTTTACTGTCTCTTGTTGTTATTCTCCCTTGGCTTCTTCCTATAGCCAAAGCGGAGCCTGACGTTTTGGCATCGGCCGCGTCAGAAGACCATGCCCGTACCTGGACACTAGGGGCTTAGGGCATCTCTGCCCATTATTATAAAGACCAAACACCTTAGGGAGTGTTCGGCGTCTCGAGTTACGCATTATATGCATCAGCTCCGAATCATGTCTTTGGTCAAATGTTGGGTCTGCCCGGCTCCTGTGATTTGCTGCCTTACGTTCCGTATCACCGGCTAACGCGGCACCAGGAGAACTACTGCGATTGTGCCCCAGTTCGGCTGGGCGAGCACCTCAGTAGAGAAAGCCGAAAACTGACTGTCATGATACAGCGAGAGACTGGTCAACCACTCGATCGACTACCAGAATGTTTAGAATTCCCCGCTTTGACGAAGGACCGTTTCCCGGTCAGGCACATACGCACCCCGAATTCGGAGATGTGCGGTGCCACCAGGGGCTATATCGTAGCCCCACCCTCGAGCTCCACTGGCTAAGTGAAAGTGATAAAGCATTATAGTCCGGATTGCCTCGTTCGCTACGCTACCACCTCCTTAAACAGGACCAAGACGTCGGATTAAGTGTGAAAACGCGCTATTTTTGCGAACACCCCCGCACCCTGTGCGTGGGGGCTGAAGCCGAAGACTGCAATCTTTCAAGTTATACAAATGTATACGTAAACGGCCGCACAGGAGAAGTTTTACTACTTGGGACGCACAAGTATAAAAAGCAGTTATAACATAATCATCGTTTTACAAGCTAATACGTTCATTTGAACGTGACATTTTTCGAGCACTGTGACTCTATTACACGAGCGCCACGCATAACTTCCCCGAAATAGTGCTCGGCGGGGAGCCGGTTTTCATCCGAATCCTGGGCGGCAACAACGGTGGCATCCATCTCCGGACAGTGCGCCTTCATACAGGCAAGAGCCATTCGCGCGCCCTCGATGCAGGCCGACCGCTTCATCTCCTTTATATGCGGCACCGCTCCAAGGAATTGCTGCAGTAAGCCGAAATAGCTCGTCACCTTGGGCCTCTCTGGCCAGACATGAGCCACGATGTCAGTCATGGCAAGTCCGGACAATCTATTTAGTTCGTCCCATTCGGCCAACCGGTCTGTCAACGAAAGTGAGCGGCCCGGACTATGGAATTGAGACCAGTATAGCTCTTCCATCTTGTGATCCTCCTGGCTCCGGAAGTGCTCAACGGCATCAGCCGCACTTGCAGCTAAGTCCATATACGGATCCTCCGGACTCCACAGCCGCTCAGATTGAGCATACTTTCCATCCATAAACCGGCGACGCAGCAGAAAAGGCTTGCCAGCCACGATATCTCTAGCTTGGCGCAGTTCCTCCCTCATAGCCCGCATTGCAGAGCGGGCATCCTTGGCTTCGGCGGTGGCCTTCTTCAGGTCTTCCCGCTCCGATAAGCGCTCCTTTTCAAGAGCCTCATTGCGGTCGGCAGCATCCTTTACTTTCATGGCCAATTCGGCCACCTCCGCCCTGCTTAGGCAGTGCGCAGCCCTTTCGGCTTTCAACTCCTCGGCCGCCCTCGAGGCAGCCGCGTCACTCCTTCGGGCTTGCTCCTTAGCTCGAGCAAGTTCAGCCCGAAGGCTCTCCACAGCAGCAGCACCGTCTGTACAACAGCATATAATTTATCAGAAGAGGGCTTCGACCCCCTTAAATAAAGCGACTGCGGAGAACTCATTTACCTTGCGACTCGTCAAGTCGCCGGTTGACAAGTGCGATGTCCGCATCCGCCATGTCAAGTTGCCGACTCAACTCGGCAAACTCACTAGTCCGGCTAGCCCTCGGACTATCCGCCACCTGCATAGGAACGGCGGCATTCTTTACTTGCGATTTCGATCCTCGGCACGCGGTCGTTCTCGACAACCTACCGAGTCCCAGGGGCTACTATCTATACAGGGCGCATTTTTATATGCAAAACTGTTAAAAGACAAATGGGTGCGTCATTCTCGCATACCTCAAATCCCGCCAGCAAACTCATGGCGGCATTGCGCAATCCGCTCTCGGCGGACGAAATCCTTCCAATCACCATACGCATCAACGCACGGTGATCTTCTGAAATGGACACCCTCTCAAGCAGATTCTTTAGTTCTCCCAGCCGGATACTAGTGGGTGCCGAACTCTCTGGCCCCTCCAGACTCGGGGATACCCTCCGTGACGATACTTCAGGCTCGCCCGCCTTATCTGGCGGCGCTGCAGACGGAGGCGTATCACTCTCCATCATCTCCGGAAGAAGGTCTCCCGAAGACGCACTCATCTGAGAAGGCTGCAGATCCGAACTGCAATATAAATATTTCGGTCACCCACAGAGGCACAAATGAAGGCATTTCCTTGCTAATTAATTCCCTTTTTCATACTCACGGCTCGCTGGAGGGCTGATCCTTTGGCGATGATTGTGCGTCCGGATTTTCTCCGAACGCCAGACCCCCCGGTGAAGATCTCATCCCGCGCTTAGGGGCTTTGGCCTCCGGATCTTCGAAGGTGGTCCTCTTCTCCCCCTGGAGGGAGGGGTTCTTGATTCCCCCCTCTTCAGGCGCCCCTTTGGGCAAAATATTAGCTCCTCTGTTTTCCCCTTCGCCCCCTTCTGTGGGCGCGACCTCCAACATTCTGACCAGCACGGGCTCCAGTGCGGTCTCTGGGAGGGGGGCCGGACACCTTATCAGCCTTGATCGCGCCACCCATTCCTGTGAAGAGTGATGAGTCAGGAGGCGAATTCTAGAAAGGCATATAAACAGAAAGTCCGGACTCTGAGCTTTTTACCTGAGTATCCGGGCGATTGCGGCTTAGGCCCGCGTCCTCGGCTAATTCCGGACACGCCACCTGCGGTCCGAAGAACAACTTGTACATCTCCACGGGTGTCGCACCCATAAAGTGTTGGAGAATCCGAGGTCCCTCCGGGTTGAACTCCCAGAGACGGAGAGGACGGCGTATGCAGCGCAGAAGATGCCTGATCAGCATAACCTGCATCACCACGATCAGGTCGATCTCCCTCGCTTGGAGGTCTCGAATCCGGCCCTGCAATGAGGGCACGTCTTCGGATGGCCCCCAATTGAGCCCTTGGTAGACCCACGACACCAGCTGGCGTGGAGGTCCCGGGCGGAATAAAGGCGGCGGCTTTTGCCTGCTGCCCTTCGGAGCGGTGATATAGAACCACTCCTGCTGCCACAGTCCGAGTTCCTCTTGGAAGGAACCTTCGGGCCACGGGGCATCGGCCTTTTTGCTTATGGCCGCCTCGCCGCACTCCTCTTGACGCCCCCCGATCATCTTCGGCTCCACCTTGAAGGTCTTCAGCCACATGCCGAAGTGGGGAGTGACGCGGAGGAAGGCTTCGCAGACGATAATGAATGCGGAGATGTGGAGGATGGACTCCGGAGCCAAGTCGTGAAAGTCCAGCCCATAATAGAACATGAGTCCTCTCACGAAGGGGTCTGTCGGGAAGCCTAAACCCCGACGGAGGTGGGATACGAAGACAACAAACTCACTGGGCTCTGGGGCGGGCACGGCCTGCCCTTGGGCGGGCAACCTGTGCGAAACCTTGTAAGCCAGGTACTTGGCCTCACGTAACTTCGATATGTCCTCCTCTGTAACGGAGGAGGGCATCCACCGGCCCTGGAGGTCAGAGCCGGACATGGTTAAGGATCCGAAGCGCTCGAATCTGAGGCTCTGGGTGTTGGAACTGGGAGCGAGGAGGAGATTCGATGTGATATTGAAGAACAAGGGCAAGCCTTGGTCCTCTTATAAAGGGGAAAAAATACCAAGAGCCGTCTCCGTGACCGTTTTGGATTCACCTTCGATAGAGGAGGCGTGGCGACGGGAACGGTTGGGTTACCCACGCACGTATTGATGAGAATCCCGGAATAAGGGGAACACGATCTCTGCTTCGACAGGACGTGCCAAGGAAACCGCCTAGCTAAACGTGCTGAGGTGGTATAGTAAAAAATGATTCAAACAAAGGCTTGGTAGCGGTGTGATGTCACGCCGCATAATACGTCAGTAGATTGAACTAAGTGTACATTTTATTCTCTCTACGGTGGAATGTGGAATTCATTTTGCAGAGCCGGACACTATCCTGGTGTTCATGATCTTCTCTGGATTATTCAAGGGAGGAACCCTCCTTGCAATGCCGAACATTATGCATGCCGGACTTATTGTCATTGAAGCCTGGTTCAGGGGCTACTGAGGGAGTCTTGGACTAGGGGGTGTCCGGACAGCCGGACTATCATTATCCGCCGGACTCCAAGACTACGAAGATACAAGATTGAAGACTCCGTCCCGTGTCCGGATGGGACTTTCCTTGGCGTGGAAGGCAAGCTTGGCAATACGGATATGTAGATCTCCTACCATTGTAACCGACTCTGTGTAACCCTAGCCTCCTCCGGTGTCTATATAAACCGGAGGGCTTTAGTCCGTAGGACAACATACATTACAAAAATCATACCATAGGCTAGCTTCTAGGGTTTAGCCTCCTTAATCTCGTGGTAGATCCACTCTTGTACTACCCATATCATCAATATTAATCAAGCAGTACGTAGGGTTTTACCTCCATCGAGAGGGCCCGAACCTGGGTAAAAACATCGTGTCCCTCGTCTCTTATTACCATCCGCCTAGACGCACAGTTCGGGACCCCCTACCCGAGATCCGCCGGTTTTGACACTGACACATACCACAAGGTAATGACATGGTGAGTGAAGAAATATCCTGTAATGATGGTGTTAAGCTCATTTGTGATGATATGCTTGATCTCCCATGTTGCCATGATAGAAATGTTTTGGTTTCCTCTAGTTTTTCTATGACTAACCATGTAGAGGAAATCAAGAAAGATGAGGCATGCTTGATTGATGAAGAACCCTCTTCTCCAAAAGAATCATCATCAACCCCTTTTGTTCACGTGCCTCATGGAAAGAGGTAATGATGAGGTATCATCTTCTCTTAGTGATAATGATGATAGTTGTAATGAGGAAGATGATGAAGTCTTGACTCAAAATCTCTATGAGATTGGGAAAACTCTTCGTAGAGCTAAAAATAACACTTATAAAAGGCTCTAAGATGTTCTTGCTTGCTTTCAAAAACATAACGACTTATTTCTTTACGAGCAAGCAAAAAGTGAACAACTTGAACATGAACTTGCTATGGCTCATCAATGTCTTAGTGACTTGAGGTCTTTAAAAGAAGAGATTGAAGTTACTCATTGTAAACTTAAAGAGGATTTTGAGCACCTTGACCTTGACTACAAGAAGGTCAAAGGAGAGCTCACCAAACTCTCTAAGTCTCATGAGGAACTTCAAGTTACTCATGCGGAGTCTCTAGCTTCTACATGCTACTCTCATATTGATAATGATGCTTGCGCTACTAACTCTATCTTGTGTGAAGCATCGATATTAAAAGAAAATGTTGAGCTAAGGACTCAACTTGATTTGCTAACTAGCAATTATGGGAAATTGGGAGAAAGTCATAAAAAGCTCTCAGGCACTCATGAGGATCTTCTAATCTCTCGTGATGAGTTAAAGTTAGCTCATGAGGCTATGGTCACCAAGGTAAAATCATGTGAGTCTCATGTGGATATTAGCACATCTTCTACTCGAAATGCCTTATTGTCATGTGCTAGTCCTTGCAATTCCTCTCTACATGATATTGGTACATCTTGTAATGAATTGCTCACCATGCCTTATTGCTCTAACAATGAAGCTTCTACTTCCTCTAGTTCTTTCGTTAATACTAACCTTGTAGAGGAAAATAAAGAGCTCAAGGCCCAAGTCACTAGTTTGAAGAAAGACTTGGAAAAATGTTGTGATAATATCTTGACTGTGCAAAAGGACCCTCAGGACAAAATAGGACTTGATTTCATATCCAACAAGAAGAAGTCCAAGAACAAGAAGAAGGGACAAGATCAAGTCAAGAATTCAGCCAACATTACTTGCTTCAAGTGCAAGAATGTTGGACACCATGTGAGATCTTGTCCATTGAAGAAGAAGGCTTCAAATGTGAAGCATCAAGGGAAGTGTCCTCAAGTTCAATATCAAGATAATGAAAGGCCTCTTCCCATGCCTAACCAAGATAATGCTCTCCAAGTTGAAAAGGTAAAGAAGAAGAGAAAGGGGAGCACATGTTGCTATATTTGCCGTAAGAAGGGACACATAGCTTCATCTTGTCCCAACGATAACATATCTAAGCCTCCTATAGTCAATAATCATTATTCGCTAAGGAAGGATCTTGGTGGTAATGTGTTTGCCAAGTTTGTGGGTTCCCAAAGAAGTTTGAAAGTGGACAAGACCATTTGGGTTGCCAATCCTATTGTTACTAACTTCTTAGGACCCAACTTGGTTGGGGACCATCAAGCTCAAACTTGATCAATAGGTGTGTGGAGGGCATTGGAGACTTGGATACTTCATGAAGAAAAACTATTTTCACCATATGTTATGGTTAATGCCAAGTCAAGTGGATTATCTTCATATCTATCAATCCAATGCTCCTCTTTGCGGTAACTTGTACTTGCATTGTTTACATTGAAAGTTACTATGTCCCTTGCATGTTTAGGTTTTGTACCTAGCACGTGCTTTTATATTTGTGCTTTCTAGTATGCTTGATTTGTGTTATCTAGCATGTATAGGTCGCAATGCACTTCATATATTTGTGCGTGTGTGGTTTCAAGCCTTTATTGCTTCATTAGTTGAATCTTCCTTGGCTGGATCATGACATTATGGGGGAGTGCTATGTTTTACGGATATCACAAACCTTAAATGTGCATCTATGTGGGATACCACCTAGTATTGTTAGTGCAATATTATCTAGTTACTATGTGGTATGTAAAGCTCATTTGAAACTCAAATTCTCATCCATTAATTATCCTTAGTTGGGTTTCATTTGCTTCTTGTGGATAATACATGGATCACCATATTATGGGGGAGTGATATGCTTTGTGAATATCACAATCCTTGTTAATATGAACAATTGAGGGGTGCCACTTAGAATTTATATTTGAGATTATCTTATATCTCCGTGGCATGCAATGTCTTGTTTACGTATGGCATTCTTGTGCAGTTTTGCCCATGGTTATCTTTAAAATCATATTTGGAAAATCAGTTGATTAAAGCTATTCCAATTATTGCTTTACATGATGATCTATCCAGTTGGAATGTTAATATTATGCTATCCAAGCATTGTGGTTATTTGTAAACTCTCATGTTATGCTTGTGTTAGTATAGATGATCATGTACTTATTTGGTTTCTACACCGAATGATAACCCGAAATACCATTTTGTTCGAATTCATCTTATTGCTCTATATGAGAGTTTGTTATCTCATTGTTTATAGTGTCCTATATCTACTTGAGTGAGATATTCCTATGAGTATGTGTGCAATGCATATCTTATATGCTCATTGTTTTTTTCCTTGGTTCATATGTTGAACTTTGTGTGCTATCATATGCTGATTTGTCACTTTGATTCATTTTGGACAACATGAATGACTAGTGATGTTATTGAAGTATTAACGGTTATGTGGTCATTTGTCCAATTTGTATCTCCCTGGATTTTGGTAGGCTTGTGCATGTGTGTAAATTCACATGCCTTGTTTGCCTTATTTGATCCAATATATATATGGTAAATCCATCAAATTCTTAATAGCTATGATGTGCATGAAATTCAAATTCATATCAATAGGCACATATTTAAGTGGTTTTACCATATGTGTTGTAGTTATGCTAACTACTTCGAACCCAATAAGTTTGGGGACCATATTGTACTTAAAATGTTTTAGGTACATTTGAGAAGCATTGGGTGCTTGGCTTATTCATGAAGGTGGTGGCACTATGAGGAAATTAGAGCCAAGCTTGGACATTTTATTGATCTACAACTTCATACCAATGCTATCTCGGTAACAAGTATTTACTTCATGCATATATATATAGAAATGAGGTCAACCTTGTGTAGGTTGCATCATGGCATGAATTTCTGGACTCGTTCCTGTGATACTTGCTTCCTTTCTCAAAGCATCCCAACAATGATCTCTTGTTGCTAGTTGTGATGTCTTTGATGGTTGTGTGTTTGGAGTTCAATAATATGCAATAAGATTATATTAAGCCATGTGCTATGCTTTCAAGCAAAGATCTCATTGGTATATTTTATGACTCCCATTTGGATATCTTATTCCTTCCTTTTGTAACTATTTTATGTGTACATCCTTCTTTGTGGATATCATCTACCTAGTATCTTATACATGTGAGAGAAGTTACATCTCTAGTTGATATCCCTATTCTTTCATGTCCACCATTTCATTCACTTTTTATATCTTTTTGGTGGCTCCATGGAAGCATTTGTTGAATGAGTGCATGTCTTAACTCTTTGCATCTTAGTGCACTCATGTTTGGTGAAGATTGTTGTCCTCATGCTTGTCTTGACAAGCCTATTATTTCCTATCTTCATCATGGGTTGTCACAAGCTTTGATTTTTAGTTTCCTATTAGTGAGCTTGTGAACCCATTTGCTTGATGTGTGTGTTACCTTCTTAACTTCGTGTGCGTGGGAAGGACATGTCTTGCACCTTGTATCTCATTTACTCAAGGCTATGTTGATGCTTAATTCACATCCTTATACTAGTCTTCTCAAGTGCTTTGACGTGACTCACACACATCAATTTGGTTGTGCCTATTCTTAGGTTGCCTCATGTACATGTTGCTCAACCATATGTTTGTTGCAAATTCTAGGCTTCTTTTCTTATCTATGTTTGCTTGCAATTGTTGTGTGTTCCTATTGATTTTGGGGGAGTGATGATCCTATTTTGTGCACTTGTATCCAAATAAAAAAATTCTAAATTGTGCACAAATCATGGGGAGCTTCTCTATTTTCCTTAGAACACTCCTTTACCCAAATCATAATATTCTTTTATCCTTTTGGCTCGTCGGATCTTTTGATTGCTTGCTTCACTTTGTGTTATGCAAATGAGATCAATTTGTGCCATGAGCTTTGTGCCATGTACCTTGCTATTATGACTAGGCTCAAGTTGTATAATAGTGGATTCACTTGTGGATATCATGTTCTTATCAATTGCAACCTTTCTTTTTGTGTATATGAGTTTCATTATGGATACATATCATGATTATTATTAGCCACTTAGAAATTTTTATACATGAAAAAGTTCATATCTTCGTATCTGATTGCATTCTATAGATTCCGAGCTCCTTTAATTGTTCATCATTGAATATGTGCATTTTTTTTCACTCACATGTTGGGATATGCACACATCAAGGACGAACTCGTACTATATTGGCCTGCTAGATGTTTTGTCTTCCATTTTGGCATTTGGTGCCAATGGGGGAGAAGTTTAGAGCGTTTAAGATAAATATCTTTTGTAGTTCTTGTTGTCACTCATGCATATCTACCCTTGTTATATATTCTTATTGCATGAATGAGTATTGTATATAGAGAAATGTCCTCCTAGTTTATGTCAACCGATATATGCAATGACATTCAAAGTTCATTCACACATGCATATATTGTGGGGGAGTTTGCTCTATATACTATGGGTGTACTATCATCAAATGCTTGTGTAGTGTCTTGATGATAGTACAACCATCCCAAGTATACAATTTATTCATTATATAAACCCTCTTGTTGAGATTGTCATCAATTACCAAAATGGGGGAGATTGAAAGTACATGTAGTCCCCATGTGTGGTTTTGGTAATTAATTAATGACAATCCTTATGGACTAATGTTTGCATTGAGATATACATTTGAAGATTAGTCCCGTTGGAAAATGATTGAATAATAATGGAAGAAAACTCCCTTGAAGCAACAATTACATCGAGATGATCAAAATGGAGTTCATTGGAGTATCTTAAGGGTTGTCATGCTTAGAGCTATGGTTTGAGCCATAATGGATCAAGATCTTAAGAGGATGATTTGAATGATGAATTCTAGGAGTGGCTCAAAGATATGATCATAATGGACTCATGTGTTGAGTCATGATTGAGCAAGCTATTCAAGTGAAGAATTCAATATATCCTTCATGGCGTCAAGATTAAACATGGAGTAGAGATATCGGTTGACCAAGTTGAAGTTCGGAGATTGAACTCTAAATGGTCAACACACGAGCGCAAATGATGCACCACATAAGATCTTGTGGTATGATAAGAAATTATCAATTGCACTCTATGTACTAACCCATACTATGTGTTGTCTATGTTTTCGAGGGTTAGGTGATTCTCATGGGCTCGCATCGAGAGAGAGATTTCAAGTGTCTATGAGAGGATAACATCAAGTGTTGGTGATCATGGTTGATAAGGGCAAGTTCAAGATAACCATCCCGAGGGATTACATGCTTGAAGCTTGTGGATGATCACATGATGGACAAGTGAAGATGAATACAAAGCAAAGCCTCCCATATTGTGTATGGGGGAGCTACTTCAAGACTTCACCAATGTCTTGCCTTCAACTTGAGCCAAGAAGAAACATCAACATCAAGCTCGAGTGAAAGGCTTGAGTCAAAGGTATTAGTTCTTTTGGCGTTAGTGTTGTGGAGAGATGACCATCAAAGAAAAATATACACTCAAGAATGGTTCTCGATAGCTATGTAGTATAGCTCTTCTATGTTTCTTGAGTTATAGGGATCCCGCACTATTAAGAGGGGATCAAAGGGGTTAGTGATAGATTTGCTCAAGTCAACATCTTCTATTTCTACTTCCTCACATCATATTCCAACATAGACTTATTTCACTCCTATCCTATACAAATACAATATGCCTATACATCTACCAAAGTAAATCCATAGCCAAATAGGTTCCCTAAAGTATATGATCTTACCTTTCCATACTTTTCACCCTCCATTTTGTTTTACCTTGGGTGGTTCTCTATGTGACGACCTGGAGCTTTTCCATAGATTCAAAACGAGCCCAAGATCATCAAAATCGGAGTCCGGATGTGAAAGTTATGCATATTTTACTTTTGGGGCGGCTGCAGTTTTTGTGTTGGCCGGATGTCCGGGCTTTTCCCCGGATGTCCGGCCACTGCTATCCAGAGGGCGTCTGATTTGTGTGAAATTACCGGATGTCCGGCCATAGATGTCCAGAAACCTTACCGAAATGCCGTTTGTATACGCCGGATGTCCGGCATTTGGCCGGATGTCCGGGGCCCCAAGTTTGGCCAGATGTCCGGGCTTCGGCCAGATGTCCGGGCCCTGTAATCTGCTTTCCACATACGTGTGTGTGATTCTCAGCCGCCGGATGTCCGGCCATTGCCCGGATGTCCAGCCTGGTGCTGCCACTTACACTAAAACGGCTAGTTTTCTTGGCACACTATATATACCCCTCTACCCATCCGGTAGAGGGTTGACCACTTCATCCCAAATCACCCCAAGAACACAAGTGGCTCCCTCTCACTTCTCCTACACCAAATCTTATATCCCGGAGAGATTCGTGAGAGTTCTTGAGAGTTTTTCCAATCAAGTGATAGATCCACTCCCTCTCCCTCTCTTGACCAAAGAAATTCGTGATTTGAGCAAGTCTTGAGCATTTCCCATTTGTTCTTGTTACTCTTGGAGGTTGGAGACTCCTAGGCGGTAGGAGTGCTCCGGTGAGGAATCAACTTGTGATTTGTCCTCCGGAAAGTTTGTGAAGGTTTGGAGGCCACCTCAAGGTCTTCCACTAGTGGTTGGGAATCGCCTTCGTGGTGATATCTCAAGGAGAATAGGGTGAGCCTTCATGGCGTTGGTGTGCCTTCGTGGTAACATCCACCTCTCTAACGGTGACTAGCTTCCCTCCAAGGAAGTGAACATCGGGATACATCATCATCTCCGTGACTTCGGTTATCCCTAACCCTAACTCCTTACTTGTGGTTTACCTTGGTCACTTGACTGCGCATTCACTATTCTTGTTGTCCTCATTATATTGTGTTGGTTACCATATCATAGAGATTATTTAGGCCAACACTTTATAGTCCGCAATTCATACTTCCTACTATTGTTCTATCTTGTGTTTAGTGTCATTGCTAGCTTGTAACATATCTTGTGTAAGCTTGTAGTGCTTACTTGAGTTTGCTTGTATCATTCAATTCCATATATTGTGATACAATTTGTGTAAGCTTGTATTTCCTACTTGTGGGTGTGTGTATTATTCATTTCCATATCTCGTGATATACATTGAGTAAGTTTGTGTAACTTACTTGTGCTTACTCATATCCTCGTTGTTCTCATCTTGTTTATGCTAAGTTGTTGGTGCACTTAGTGAGCCTAGTATATTTAGGATTTGTGCTTGAAAAGTATCCTCTTAGTTTATTTCCGCATTAGGATATAGCCAAATCCATAAAAGATTTTAAAACGCCTATTCACCCCCCCTCTAGGCGACATCGTGGTCCTTTCAAACGGGCTGGAATCGTATTGGACGGCCCAGATGATGCTACTGGGCCTAATTTCGGTAGCTCATAACGGGTCGTGAGTTACCGGGCTGTAAATGGGCTATATGCGAATAGGCCGTTAACAGGCTTTTTGTGGGCCGGCCCGCTACCTTTTGACCAAGTCAAGTGGTCCGGCCTTTTCACCGGAATGGGCCTCTATTGGGTCAAGCCACGTGTCAACGTATCATAGGAACCTTCCGTCCAACGAGTGGATGACATCTGTCGCAACGGTGATCCGACACGTGGATCCTCGCCAATGAGAAATTTACACGTGGAAATCCCCATTGGTCGTGGTTGTTAGCGGGCTATCAGATCCAAAACCGGACCTGATAGCTTAACGGTGACCCATTACGGTGGATGCCACGTGTTGGTCACCCTTGACGAAAGCACTTCCATGACTCGCGATTTATCATCATGGAAGTGGACACTTTCGTGATGATAATTTTGATAATGTCATGGAACACTTCTATGACAGCACAGGTTTCGGTGTCAAAACCGGCAGATCTCGGGTAGGGGGTCCCGAACTGTGCGTCTAGGCGGATGGTAACAGGAGACAAGGGACACGATGTTTTTACCCAGGTTCGGGCCCTCTCGATGGAGGTAAAACCCTACTCCTACTTGATTGATATTGATGATATGGGTAGTACAAGAGTGGATCTACCACGAGATCAAGGAGGCTAAACCCTAGAAGCTAGCCTATGGTATGATTGTTGTAAGGGTTGTGTTCGTCCTATGGACTAAAACCCTCCGGTTTATATAGACACCGGAGAGGGCTAGGGTTACACAGAGTCGGTTACAATGGTAGGAGATCTACATATCCGTATCGCCAAGCTTGCCTTCCACGCCAAGGAAAGTCCCATCCGGACACGGGACGAAGTCTTCAATCTTGTATCTTCATAGTCTTGGAGTCCGGCCAATGATGATAGTCCGGCTATCCGGACACCCCCTAGTCCAAGACTCCCTCAGTAGCCCCTGAACCAGGCTTCAATGACGATGAGTCCGGCGCGCATAATGTTCGGCATTGCAACGCGGGTTCCTCCTCCGAATAATTCATAGAAGATTGTGAACGCCAGGATAGTGTCCGGCTCTGCAAAAAAAATTCCACATACCACCGTAGAGAGAATAATATGTACACAAGTTCAATCTGCTGATGTATTTTGTGGCATGATGTCACGCCACTACCAAGCCTTTACTGGAATCGTTTTTTATTATACCGCCTAAGCGCGTTTAGCGAAGCGGTTTCCTTGGCACGTCTTGTCGAAGCAGAGATCGTGTCCCCCTTATTCTGGGATTCCCATCAATACGGACATGGGTAACCCAACCGCGCCATTGATGGTGGCGCTTGGGAGATAAGCGAGTTTTACCAGGCTGGTGGCGACGCATAGTCTTCGTCCGCCCATATATATAAGGGGATAAGGATCCACCCCTTTTACCTACGCCTTCTTCCTTCTTTGCTTATCCATCTCTGCGCACTCGAGCTCCAGCGCCCAAGTCCGCACATCTCGTCTCAACCTCCTCCAGTCATGTCCGGAGTGGGAGGCAAGTGGTTGGCCTCCTCCGTTACGGAGGAGCACATCGCAAAGCTGCGCGGCGCCGGATACCTTTCCAGCGACATCGCGCACCGGCTGCCCGACGAGGGGCAGCTCATCCCCACCCCCAGGCCCCATGAGAGGGTCATATTCCTTCCCCACTTCCTCCACGGACTGGGCTTCCCACTTCATCCCTTCGTCCGGGGGCTCATGTTATACTACGGCCTGGACTTCCACGATCTGGCGCCAAACTTCATCCTCAACATCTCGGCGTTTATCGTCGTGTGCGAGGCCTTTCTCTGCATCCGGCCCCACTTCGGCTTGTGGCTGAAGACCTTCAACGTCAAGCCGAAGGTAGTGAAGGGCGTCCAAGCAGAGTGCGGAGGCGCCATGGTGGGCAAGATGCCCAACGTCCTCTGGCTCGAGGGCGCCTTTGTGGAAACCATCAAAGGATGGCAATCAGGGTGGTTCTATATCACCGAGCCGCGGGACCCTAAATGGGCAGCGGCCCCCGAGTTCAGATCTGGTGCCCCTATGCAGCTCACCTCCTGGAAAAAGAAGGGCTTGCTATGGGGCAGTTCGGAGGAGCTGACCGGACTCCAGTCCTGTCTCCAGACCTTGGTGAACAAGAAGCTCAAGCTTGTCAACGTGATCCAGGTCATGCTCATCCGCCGGATTCTCCCCTGCCAACAACGGGCCTTCAATTTGTGGGAGTTCAATCCGGCACAGCACCAGGCCTTGAGCGGGCTCTTCGACATGACGTACGGAGCTGCCTGGAGGGTGCTGTTCAAGGGCGGAGAAGCCCCCGCATCCGCGACGGAAGACCGCGTATTCAGCACCAAGCGCCCGGCCGACGAGGTAAGCTTTGTTATCCTCTATGGGACATTTATTTTCTTTCATAGTTTGACTCTATGTGGGATATAAAACTCCCAATGCCTTTGACAGGACTGGCAGAGGATGTCCGGACAGGTAGACTGTCCAGCTCCCCTTCCCGAAGACCCAGCGGACGCCCGTTTAACGGGGCTGCTGGTCCCGACATTTTATGTGGTGCCGGAGAAGAAGGCCAAGAAGAAGGCCACGGGAACTCGAAGAAGTTCCCGACGCTAGGTGATATCGGACTCATCGTCCGATGGCTCCGAGGCGGACTCCTCCCCCGAAGACGAGGAGGAGAAAGAGGACTCTCTCCTAGAGGGGGGAGAGAGGAAGAGGAAGGCTTCCCCAATGGGGGAGGCCGAAGGGTCCAAGAGGGGAAGGACTATTCCCCCGGACAGCTCTACCAACGCCAACGTTGGCGACGAAGAGTGGCCCTCAAGGGCCAGGCCTCCGGCAAGATCGTAAGTATCCGGATTCCTGAATGATTTGTAATTTCTTTTTTGTGTCACATAGTGTCCTTCTAATGCCGCACACTACCTGTAGTCCGGCCGATGATGATCTCCCCGCTTCATCGAGCGGGTTGTTGGCTCCGTCGGATGTAGATTCCATCCCGACTGCCTCCACCCCTCGTGACGCTGAGGACGCCGAGGTGGGATCCCAGGAAGGGACCCATCAGGAGGAGGCTCCGGAGGTGCCACAAGGCAGCCTCCCGGACTTTGCGCCGGACTCCATGCCGGAACCCGCAGTGGTTCCGGAGTCCGGCAGGCGGCCCCTTCGTAAGAAGGGCAAGACCGTGATGCCGGCGGCCTCCGTCCAACCGGAGGCGCTGGACAACTTGCTGGAGGCGCTCAACGGCGCTTCCATCGAGGAAGAACACCGCACTATCATGAGTGCGGTGATTCAGAAGGTTCAGCTCGCCAAGAGCGGGCTGACCGAAGCCTGCAGTAGCCTTCTAACAGGCTTTGAGGTAAGAAAAATATGTAATGTAATACCGCATAGACAGTAGCCCCTGATGCTCGGTTCGGTGTTCGGAAAGAAAAACCGGATTGAGGATCTTTAAAAAGATATACGCAGGAGTGCTAAAAATTATGTCAATATGGGTTTGCAGGCTGCGCTACTGACCTCTACCCCACTGACTGCGGAGGTCGGTGCGTTGAAGCAGGACCTCGAGTGGTCCGAGCAAGAGCTCGGTCTTGCCAATAAGCAGCTCGAGGACAAAGAAGGTGAGTAATACCACCTTTAAATTTGTACCTTACAGAAAAGGATTTTGGTTTCAATGGAAATAACAAGGATAACGTGGGTACTGCAGGGGCCACGAACGAGGTGGCAACTCTGAAGGAGGCCGTGTCCGCAGCCGAATGCAATGCGGCCGCGGAACGAGCAGAGCGAGAGAAGCAGGAGGCACGGGTAGCGGAGGTGTGGCAAGAGCTCCGGGCTCTCATGGAAAAGCATGAGAGTATGGAGCGCGACTCGAAGACTCGAGAGTCCAAGCTTGCCTCGGCTCTTGAAAGTGCCAAAGCCGCTATGGCCGAGGCCCGTAAGGCCCTCCAGGAGATTGAGGATGTGAAGAAAATAGCGGCGGGTAAGGCATTTTTCATGCAAAACAAGCATGTTAATGTAAACTACCTGACACTTACCCGAATTCGGAGCTCTCCGGGGGCATTTGCAGATCTGCCTCGCAGCGTGTCCGATGCTGCCGCATTCTACCGAGCCGAGGAGGGGAGCTCAACGGAGAAGGTCTTCTGGTCTCAATACGCTGAGGCCGGACATCCAGTGCCCCCTGGCGACCAGCTGAAGCAGTTGGTCGAGCTCCACAAGGTAGCCGAGCAGGCCATGAAGGGCCTCATAGTCCGGCTGTGGCCTGGAGAGGCCATGCCTGGGAGCTACTTCGGCCTCGTGCGGCGGCTGGTGGATGCATGCCCCTGGGTGGAGGTCATCAAGCGCTCCGCCTGTATTGAAGGTGCTCGTCGGGCCCTTGCCCGCGCAAAGGTGCATTGGGGCAGGCTGGATGCGGAGAGGCTTATCACTGACGCGCCGCCAGCGGGCAAGGAGTATCGTACGCCCAAGATGTACTATAAGACTGTCCTGAAGGGTGCCCGCAGGATTGCGGATGAGTGCCCCAGAGATGTAATTATTGAGTAAACTCGCAATGTGTTATCCTGTGCGCTCAAAACTTTGTTCATATGCGCTAAGCAACGCTTATTGATTTAAAATATTACCTTCTGTGCGACCGTTTATTAAATCTGAGAGATGGCAAGTCGTCGGCTTCAGCCCCCATGCCACGAGTGCTGGGGTGTTTGGGATAAACTTGAGCGCTCTTGTTCCCATTTTTGGGTCCATCTAGGGAGGCGCTCAACACAACGAACAAGGCAACTGGACTTATAATGCTTTAACACTCTCACTTAGCCATAGAATTCTATAATTTTAAATTTCGGCGAAGCCCTTAGTATTCGGAAGACCGAGTTCGGGGCGCTATCCACGCCTTGGCCGGACAGTATCCGGTTCTTCGCTCGAAGCGGCATAAGTCTTTAGGGACTCGAAAAGACCTCTCGAACAGCGACCAGTCTCTCGCCTTATCATGACAGTCAGTTTTAGCTTTCTCCACTGAGGCGCTCGCCCAGCTCAACCGGGGCGCAATCGCAGTGGTTCTCCCAGTGCTACCTTAGACGACAGAATGGAACGTAAGGTACCAAAACATGGGAGCCGGGCAAACCCAACTATTGACCCAAGACATGATTCGGAGCCGATTCATATAATGCTATAAGTTCGGGGTGCCGCACTTGTGAAAGTGTTCGGACTTATCACACCATAATGCGGGGAACATAAGCCCCTGGTGTATTCGGCCGTACCAAAATATACGGGTGCGAGATGTCATTAATGAACATATATGTAAAGTAATGCAATTATAGGCAAAAGTGCTACATTGTTTATTCAAGGAATTCTGCCATGAGTGCAGAATGATACAAATGGTGCGGTAAGCAAGGGATTGGACTAATTAAACATGTCCCCCTCCAGGGGTGGGCTGCAGACTGGTGTATTTAACAAATTTAATGCTCGTAATGGAGACCACCTGAGTGTTCGTCGCAGCCTTTGTCCCTCCCTGGCTGTTGCATCGTGAGTTCGGCAGGTTCGCCGCCGGACAGGGCCTCTGGTGAACGGAGTCCTGTGTAAAAAAAGAAGAAAAATAAAAATGAAAAGAGCGACACACTTGGGAGCCCCTGGTGTGGTTGAGCCGCACTCTGGGCCTGTTGTGGTCGTGCCCCTCCCCCTATGTACGCGGAGAGCTAGTCTTGCAATCATGCGAGGGCTGGGGTTGGGGCCGCATTGCTACGCGTGCTCGGAACGTGCCGGGTGGTCTTGATTGATGTTGCTCCGGGCGCGTTTGGCCGTGTCCGGTCGTTTAATGGCCGGACTCGAAATTGCCTTAAAAGGCTGCTCTGTACTTCTGCCGCGAGAGCCGCTGTGTGTTCCTCCGTTCGGAGGGAGCGTTCCGTATTTCCGTTGACCGTGATGACTCCACGAGGGCCTGGCATCTTGAGCTTGAGGTATGCATAATGCGGCACCGCGTTGAACTTTGCGAACGCGGTTCGTCCGAGCAGAGCGTGATAGCCGCTGCGGAACGGGACTATGTCGAAGATTAACTCCTCGCTTCGGAAATTATCCGGGGATCCGAAGACCACTTCCAGTGTGACTGAGACTGTACAATTGGCCTCAACACCTGGTATGACGCCTTTGAAGTTCGTCTTTGTAGGTTTAATCCTTGAGGGGTCTATGCCCATCTTGCGCACTGTATCCTGATAAAGCAGGTTCAGGCTACTGCCGCCGTCCATCAGGACTCTCATGAGGTGAAATCCATCAACGATTGGGTCTAAAACCAATGCAGCGAATCCGCCATGGCGGCTACTGGTCGGGTGGTCTCTTCGATCGAAAGTGATCGGGCAAGAGGACCATGGATTGAACTTCGGGGCGACTGGCTCCATCGCATATATGTCCCTAAGTGCACGCTTCTGCTCCCTCTTGGGTATATGGGTTGCGTATATCATGTTTACCGTCCGCACTTGTGGGGGGAAGCCCTTCTGTCCTCTACTGTTCGGCGGCCGGGTCTCTTCCTCATCATCGCTGTGCAGCCCCTTGTCATTGTTTTCGGCAATTAACTTGTCTGCCTGCTTGAATACCCAACAATCTCTGTTGGTGTGATTAGCTGGCTTTTCGGGGGTGCCATGTATCTGGCAAGAGCGGTCGAGTATTCGGTCCAAATTGGACGGACCCGGAGTGGTTCTTTAGAATGGCTTCTTCCGCTGACCGGGTTTAGAGCCTCGGAATCCGGCATTGACTGTCGTATCCTCATTGTTGTCACCATTAATGCGGCGTTTGTTTTTGTTTCGACGTGACCTACCATTGTGGTCCTTAGTATCTGGACTGCCAGCATTTTTACTGAGGTTGTTGCTGCGAGCTAGCCAGCTATCCTCTCCCGCACAGAAGCGGGTCATGAGTGATGTGAGGGCTGCCATGGATTTTGGCTTTTCCTGTCCTAGGTGCCGGGCCAGCCACTCGTCGCGGATGTTATGTTTGAAGGCTGCGAGGGCCTCTGCATACGGACAGTCGACGATTTGATTTTTCTTTGTTAAGAACCGTGTCCAGAATTGTCTGGCCGATTCGTCTGGCTGCTGAATTATGTGGCTTAGGTCATCGGCGTCTGGTGGTCGCACATATGTGCCCTGGAAGTTGTCGAGGAATGCGGCTTCCAGGCCCTCCCAACACCCAATTGACTCTGCTGGCGGGCTGTTAAGCCAATGCCGAGCTGGTCCTTTAAGCTTGAGCGGGAGATATTTGATGGCGTGGACATCGTCACCGCGGGCCATATGGATATGAAGGAGATAATCCTCGATCCAAACCGCGGGGTATGTTGTGCCATCGTAGGATTTGACGAGTTTAAACCCTTCAGGGATTTGATGATCCATTACTTTGTCTGTGAAGCATAGTGGGTGTGCGGCGCCTCTATATTGAGCAATATCACGACGTAGCTCAAGAGAGCATTGTCTGCTGTGTTCGGCCCAGCCGGAGTTGCTGTATCCGGCGCGACGGTATTCGTCGTGGGTCCTGGGGCGCCCACGTGATTCATAGATAGATCTAGATCGTCTTGCCTTGTCCTCCAATATATCCCGCAAGTCCGGCGTGTTCCTCCGTGGCTTCATACTTTTTGAGCGGTGCCGGGGTACGGTCCTGGTGGAGGGCCTAGATGCCTCTCTGTCGCGGCCACGAGGTGGTCGGTCTGCCGTATTGTGCACTGGTGATGAAGGTTTGTATGCTTCCTCCTCTAGTCGGGGGAGCAACTTGCGTTTTGGGTAGCTTTTGGAGGGGCGTTCGAGTTCATACTCTTCGGCCGCGAGGACCTCGGTCCATCTGTCGGCCAGCAGGTCTTGATCAGCTTGAAGCTGTTGCTGCTTTTTCTTTAGGCTATTTGCTGTGGCCATTAGCCTGCGTTTGAAACACTCTTGTTCGACGGGACCCTCAGGCACGACGAATTCGTCGTCGTCGAGGCTTGCCACGTCTCCGGAGGGAGGTATGTAATTATCATCCTCGACCTCTTCGTCTGCCGCTCTCTCGTGAGGGCTGGCTTCTGCATCCTCCTGCGCTGAATCTTGCTGGAGGGGATTGTCTTCGGCACTTTCTAGGGTGTTATTATCTCCTGTGCCGGAATCTCCATTCTTGCTGTGGCGGGATTTAGAGCGGCGCCGCTGACGTCGGCACTTGGGCTGTTTCTTTAAGGAATCTGCCTCCGCTGCTTCTTCGCCGTCCCCATCCTTTGGGGTGTCCACCATGTATATGTCATATGACGAGGTGGTCTTCCAGTGCCCTGTAGGCGCTGGTTCTTGATCGTCTCCGGCATCGTCGTCCATACCGTCGATGTCTTCGGAGTCATAGTCTAGCATGTCGGTTAGATCGTCGACAGTGGCTACAAAGTGGGTGGTGGGTGGGTTTTGAATTTCTTTGTCGTTCGCATCCCAACCATCATGGCCGCAGTCCGGCCAGGGCTCTCCTGATAGCGAGAGATGCTTCAGCGAATTTAGGATGTCACCAAAGGGTGAGTGTTGAAAGATGTCCACAGCGGTGAACTCCATGATCGGCGCCCAATCGGATTCGATTGGCAGGGGCGCAGGAGGTTCGGAGTCCGGCAGGGAGTCCGGCACCTCGGAGTCACGGGCTTTATAGGGGACAAGGTCGGTATTCGGCTCCATCGCCGTAGCGGTTGCAGCTCCCGAGGCGGTGTCCAGCCACTCATCCTCGATCTGCGCGATCGGCTCCGAACTATGGGTCGGAGTGGATTCGTGTGCGGCCTCCAAGGTACTGTCCGGCGGCAGAGTTAGATCATGCCCATCATGACAGTGCGGCACGCTCGGCTGCGGCTCGGATCCATCGAAGATCAAGTCTCCGCGGATCTCCGTCGTGAAGTTTAGGCTTCCAAACCTGACCTGATGGCCAGGGGAGTAGCTTTCGATCTGCTCTAGATGGCCAAGCGAATTGGCCCGCAGTGCGAAGCCGCCGAATACGAAGATTTGTCTGGGGAGAAAAGTCTTACCCTGGACGGCGTTGTTGTTGATTGAAGAAGCCATCAAGCCTATCGGTGACGACACAGAGGAACTCTCAATGAAAGCACCAATGTCGGTGTCAAAACCGGCAGATCTCGAGTAGGGGGTCCCGAACTGTGCGTCTAGGCGGATGGTAACAGGAGACAAGGGACACGATGTTTTTACCCAGGTTCGGGCCCTCTCGATGGAGGTAAAACCCTACTCCTGCTTGATTGATATTGATGATATGGGTAGTATAAGAGTGGATCTACCACGAGATCAAGGAGGCTAAACCATAGAAGCTAGCCTATGGTATGATTGTTGTAATGGTTGTGTTCGTCCTACGGACTAAAACCCTCCGGTTTATATAGACACCGGAGAGGGCTAGGGTTACACAGAGTCGGTTACAATGGTAGGAGATCTACATATCCGTATCGCCAAGCTTGCCTTCCACGCCAACGAAAGTCCCATCCGGACACGGGACGAAGTCTTCAATCTTGTATCTTCATAGTCTTGGAGTCCGGCCGATGATGATAGTCCGGCTATCCGGACACCCCCTAGTCCAGGACTCCCTCAACAGGTATGACTATCTTGATTCTGTCATAAAATCGTCATGGATGTACATGCATGACAAAAAACATGACCTATTGTGACAAACACGTATCATCACGAAAGTGAATTTTTTTGTAGTGTAGTTTCAAGAAAAGGGCAAAGGAAAAGAAAGGGAACTTCAAGGAGAATGGCAAGCAAGTTTTCACTCCCGTGAAGAAGCCCAAAGCTGGACCTAAGCCTGAAACTAAGTGTTTCTACTACAAAGGAAATGGTCACTGGAAGCAGAACTAACCCAAATATTTGGCAGATAAGAAGGATGGCAAAGTGAACAAAGGTATATTTGATATACATGTTATTGATGTGTACCTTACTAGTGCTCGTAGCAGCTCCTGGGTATTTGATACCTGTTCGATTGCTAAGATTAGTAACTCAAAACAGGAGTTGCAGAATAAATAGAGACTAGTTGAGGGTGAAGTGACAATGTGTGTTGGAAGTGGTTCCAAGATTGATATGATCATCATCGCACACTCCCTATACTTTTGGGATTAGTGTTGAACCTAAATAAATGTTATTTGGTGTTTGCCTTGAGCATGAATATGATTAGATCATGTTTATTGCAATATGGTTATTCATTTAAGATAGAGAATAATTGTTATTCTGTTTACATGAATAAAACCTTCTATGGTCATACACCCAATGTTAATGGTTTATTGAATCTCGATCGTACTGATACACATATTCATAATATTGATACCAAAATATGCAAAGTTGATAATGATAGTGCAACATACTTGTGGCACTGCCGTTTAGGTCATATCGGTGTAAAGGGCATGAAGAAACTCCATAAAGATGGACTTTTGGAAATCACTTGATTATGAATCATTTGATGCTTGCGAATCGTGCCTTATGGGCAAGATGACTAAAACTCCATTCTCTCGAACAATGGAACGAGCTAATGACTTATTAGAAATAATAAATACCGATGTATGCGGACCAATAAGTGTTGAGGCTCGTGGCGGGTATCGTTATTTTCTGACCTTCGCAGATGATTTGAGCAGATATGGGTATATCTACTTAATGAAACACAAGTCTGAAGCATTTGAAAAGTTCAAAGAATATCATAGTGAAGTCGAGAATCATCGTAACAAGAAAATAAAGTTTCTACGATCTGATCGTGGAGGTGAATATTTGAGTTATGAGTTTGGCCTTCATTTAAAACAATGTGGAATAGTTTCACAGCTCACGCCACCTGGAACACCACAACGTAATGGCGTGTCCGAACGTCGTAACCACACTTTATTAGATATGGTGCAATCTATGATGTCTCTTACCGATTTACCACTATCGTTTTGGGGTTATGTATTAGAGACAGCTGCATTCACGTTAAATAGGGCACCATCAAAGTCTGTTGAGACGACACCGTATGAACTGTGGTTTGGCAATAAACCTAAGTTGTCATTTCTTAAAGTTTGGGGATGCGATGCTTATGTCAAAAGGCTTCAACCTGATAAGCTCGAACCCAAATTAGAGAAGTGCATCTTCATAGGATACCCTAAGGAAACAATTGGGTACACCTTCTACCACAAGTCCAAAGGCAAGATCTTTGTTGCTAAGAATGGAACCTTTCTAGAGAAGGAGTTTCTCTCGAAAGAAGTGAGTGGGAGGAAAGTAGAACTTGATGAGGTAATTGTACCTTCTCTCAATTTGGAAAGTAGCTCATCCGAGAAATTCGTTTCCGTGATGCCTACACCAACTAGAGAGGAAGCTAATGATAATGATCATGAAATTTCAGATCAAGTTGCTACAGAACCTCGTAGGTTAAACAGAGCATGATCCGCACTAGAGTGGTACGGTAATCCAGTTCTGGAGGTCATGTTGCTTGACCATGACAAACCTACGAACTATGAAGAAACTATGATGAGCCCAGATTCCGATAAATGGCTTGAGGCCATGAAATCTGAGATAGGATCCATGTATAAAGAACAAAGTATGGACTTTTGTGGATTTGCCCGATGATCGGCAATCCATAGAGAATAAATGAATTTTCAAGAAGAAGACTGACGCTGATGGTAATGTTACTGTCTACAAAGCTCGACTCATCGCAAAAGGTTTTTGACAAGTTCAAGGGGTTGACTACGATGAGACATTCTCAACCGTAGCGATGCTTAAGTCCATCTGAATCATGTTAGCAATTGTCACATTTTATGAAATCTGGCAAATGGATGTCAAAACTGCATTCCTTAAATGGATATCTGTAGGACCTTGAAGTATGTCTAGAGGGGGGTGATTAGACTACTTGACCAATTAAAAACTTAACCTTTTCCCAATTTTAGACTTCGGAAGATTTTAGCTATCTTTGGACAAGTCAAGCAATCTTCACACAATTCAAGCAAGCATGCAAAGAGTATATAAGCAGCGGAAATTAAAGCATGCAACTTGCAAGAATGTAAAGGGAAGGGTTTGGAGGATTCAAACGCAATTGGAGACACGGATGTTTTTGTCGTGGTTCCGATAGGTGGTGCTATCGTACATCCACGTTGATGGAGACTTCAACCCATGAAGGGTAACGGTTGCACGAGTCCACGGAGGGCTCCACCCACGAAGGGTCCACGAAGAAGCAACCTTGTCTATCCCACCATGGTCGTCGCCCACGAAGGACTTGCCTCACTAGCGGTAGATCTTCACGAAGTAGGCGATCTCCTTGCCCTTACAAACTCCTTGGTTCAACTCCACAATCTTGTCGGAGGCTCCCAAGTGACACCTAGCCAATCTAGGAGACACCACTCTCCAAGAAGTAACAAATGGTGCGTTGATGATGAACTCCTTGCTCTTGTGCTTCAAATGATAGTCTCCCCAACACTCAACTCTCTCTCATAGGATTTGGATCTGGTGGAAAGAAGATTTGAGTGGAAAGCAACTTGGGGAAGGCTAGAGATCAAGTTTCATATGGTAGGAATGGAATATCTTGGCCTCAACACATGAGTAGGTGGTTCTCTCTCAGAACTGGTAAGTTGGAAGTGTAGGTTTGTTCTGATGGATCTCTCCACGAATGAAGAGGAGGTGGAGGGGTATATATAGCCTCCACACAAAATCTAACCGTTACACACAATTTACCAAACTCGGTGGGACCGAATCAACAAACTCGGTCGGACCGATTTAGTAAACCTAGTGACCGTTAGGGTTTTCGGTGGGACCGACATGCAACTCGGTAGGACCGATATGGTTAGGGTTAGGGCATAACGTAATCTCGGTGAGACCGCTTTTGGTAATTAGCTAACCAGAGAGTTGGTCAGGTAAACTCGGTGGGACTGATTCGCTCTTTTCGGTGAGACCGAAATGTTACAAAAGGGAAACAGAGAGTTTACATTGCAATCTCAGTGGACCGATCGCTCACTTCGGTTGGACCGAAACGTTATGAAGGGAAACAGAGAGATTACAATCCCATCTTGGTGAGATCGAGATCCCTATCGGTGAGACCGATTTGCCTAGGGTTTGTGGCAGTGGCTATGACATTTGAACTCGGTGGCGCCGGATAGAAAGAATCGGTAGGACCGATTTTGACTTTGGGTTTAGGTCATATGTGGATGTGAGAAAGTAGTTGAGGGTTTTTGGAGCATATCACTAAGCACTTGAAGCAAGAGGCTCATTAAGCAACACCTCATCCCTCCTTGATAGTATTGGCTTTTCCTATAGACTCAATGTAATCTTTGATCACTAAAATGTAGAATGTAGAGTCTTGAGCTTTTGAGCTTGAGCCAATCCTTTGTCCTTAATATTTTGAGGGATCCACTTTCACCATCCATGCCATGCCATTCATTGAGCTTTCCTGAAATATTTGTCTTGGAATAGCATTAGCTCAATGAGCTATATGTTGTTATGAATTACCAAAACCACCTAGGGATAGTTGCACTTTCAATCTCCCCCTTTTTGGTAATTGATGACAACATATAGATCAAAGCTTCGACAAATGATAATAAGATTGAAAAACATCGTCGCTTTGAGAAGTATGTGATAAGCAAGAGCTCCCCCTAAATTTTTGCATAGTTTAAGATTTGCTTTGGACTGCAAATGCACAAGGAATTAGGCTCATGGGTTACTCTTCCATGTCACATACATCTTGGTGGAGCGCTCAAAATAATAAAGATTGAATACATGCACTCATCACCAAGCAAAGTGAATGATCATATAAGGATAAGTAAGATAATATCACCTAACAAGCATAAGTGTAGCTTATGATCAAACACATGATCATCAATGTCTCACGGATAATAGCATAGTATCTCAAGCAATCAAAAGCAAACAAAGTTTAACCACCAAAGCAAGAGAGAACAAAAAGCAAGACTCTCTCTCGAAGCCTATGATCTATACATTTTTCTCCCCCTTTGGCAACAAGTTACCAAAAAGTTCCTAGAAAATGCATAGTACTATATCGTCTCTCAGGCTTGGTCTTCAGGAGGTGGTGTAGATAGAACGCCAAGGATGAAAGCATCAGTTGATGTAGATGGAGCTGGAAGTGTGGGTGCTGAAGCTGGTTGCACTGGAGCTGTAGGAGTTGTAGCTGGTGTAGATGAAGTGGCTCTGGTGTCTGTCACTGGCACTGCAGCTGATCTCTGAGCTCTAGGCACTCTGGCAAATGCATCTGTGGTTGTCTTGCCTTTCCTCTCCTCCATGTCATCCTGAAGTTGCTCAACAACAGACTGGATCTCAGTCACCTTCACATCTAAATTGTAGAACTTCTACTCCATGATCCTCTCGAGGCTCTCCTGGTTTTGAGTCAAGGTGGCCAGCCCCTTCTCAATCCTCAGAGTAGGTGCAATCAAGTAGCCTAGTTGATCCTATTTGCTTTTCAGAAAGAACTGAGATGCCTCTTCCATTGTTGGCATCTTGGTGGCTGAGGGAGTCCTGGACTAGGGGGTGTCCGGATAGCCGAACTATCATCTTTGGCCGGACTCCAAGGCTATGAAGATACAAGATTGAAGACTCCGTCCCGTGTCCGGATGGGACTTTCCTTGGCGTGGAAGGCAAGCTTGGCGATACAGATATGTAGATCTCCTGCCATTGTAACCGACTCTGTGTAACCCTAGCCCTCTCCGGTGTCTATATAAACCGGAGGGTTTTAGTCCGTAGGACGAACAACAATCATACCATAGGCTAGCTTCTAGGGTTTAGCCTCATTGATCTCGTGGTAGATCTACTCTGGTACTACCCATATCATCAATATTAATCAAGCAGGAGTAGGGTTTTACCTCCACCGAGAGGGCCCGAACTTGCGTAAAAACATCGTGTCCCTTGTCTCCTGTTACCATCCGCCTAGACGCACAGTTCGGGACCCCCTACCCGAGATCCGCCGGTTTTGACACCGACATTGGTGCTTTCATTGAGAGTTCCTCTGTGCCGTCGCCATCAGGAAGGATGCCTCGTCCCGTCTTTAAAGACGGCACCGTTGCAAAAGGAGCTTTGGCCATCGGCCAAACTCTCCGACTAGGCGGTTTTCTTATGACCTCTTATTCGGCCACCGCGCCAACGATGACTTCTCGGGTCATCGAAAGCAATCTTCACGTTAACTCGGAACTTGCTGAGCATCTAGATCCGATGGAGCTCTCCTCCTTAAATGAGCTCTTGGATCGCATCGCCACCCTGAGAGTCGCTACAGACTACGATCAGATTGGGCCTAAAACCGATCTGAGAGAGATCAACTCTCCCCAGGCTACCCACCACGTTGATGTGGTAGAGGAACAGTACGGCGACCCTTATTCTATATTAAGGACTAGCTATGTCCAGATTCCCGACCCCTCCATGCCGGATTCCCGCGAAGGGACGGACGTCGATCAAGTCCTGAACCTAAAGTCAGGCAGCCGGCTGGATTCATTGGACAATATCCAAAAACCCAAGCTTCCAAGTTCGGAAACTTTTCGGCCCTTGAGTCTTAGGTTGGACGGTGTCCCGAACTTTATTCCACCCGCCCACCCAAGCATAAGCGATCTATACCGAATCCGGCAAGAGCCCGCTGAAACAGTACACCATTATTGGGCCAGATTCCTCCTGGTTATGGACAGGATAAAGGACTGTCGCGAGGAAGACGCGATTTCACTTTTCTGCAATAATTGCACGGACAAGGGAATCCTAAACGCCATAAGTCGTCATGAAATTACACGCTTCGCCGACTTGGCGTCCATAGTACAAAAGTACTGTGCGATGGAGAGTGCTTGGAAAACCGAAACCAAATTTTGGGATAACCCGGCCCCGAATACAACCCTAGTCCAAAATCAGAGGGTGCATCATCACCAGGCACCTGGGTTAAATACCAAAAAGCAAAAAAACCCTAAAGGGCACGGAACCGTACTGGAGGGATGGCTCAACAGACCCTGCAAAATTCATAGTACAGAGGGCGCCACTCCAACTCATAGCCTTCGAGCATGTTGGATACTACGGCAGGTGGCCAAAAGTGGCAAAGAGCTTCTAGCCCCAGAGAACCAACCCAGCAACACCAGTACGGTATTAACAGTCTTTGAGACTTTCGCATCAAATAATATGTGGAAACGAACACTCCCCAGCCTTGCCGAAGTCTACCAAGTAGCAACAATAAATCCATGGAGTGACACGGCTATTACCTTTAACGCCAGTGACGAACCTAAATTCCGAACAGCCCGAGCACCAGCCGCATTGGTCCTCAGTCCAATAGTGGACGGCTTTCACCTTACCAAGGTACTCATGGATGGCGGCAGCGGATTAAACCTCATTTACGAGGAAACCCTTCGAAAAATGGAAATAGACTGGAGCCGCATTGAGCGAAGCAGCACAACCTTTAGAGGGATAATCCCTAGTCGGGAAGCACGCTGCACAGGAAAAATTACACTGGATGTGGTGTTTGGCTCGCCAGACAATTACAGGTCCGAGGAGGTCACGTTCCAAGTGGCCTCATTCAGCAGCGGATATCACGCTTTATTAGGGCGAGAGGCATTCAAAAATTTTCAAGCTATACCCCATTACGGGTACATGAAGCTCAAAATGCCCGGGCCCAACGGAATCATCACTCTTGCCAGTGATCCGGACATAGCACTCCGTGCCGAAAATAAGACAGCCGCACTAGCCCTCAAGGCACTATCCGAAGCCTTAGCGGCCGAGGAACTCACTGCGCTGCGCTCCACGGTGAACAGGGACGATGTGATACTCGACAAGAGATCCAAGTCCACTTCTTTTAAGCCAGCGTACGAAATAGTCAAATTCCAAGTCCATCCAACGGACCCTACAAAGACGGCATCCATTGGGGCACAGTTAAACCCCGACGTAGACGCCGCACTATGAGAATTCCTACGGGAAAATTGGGACATTTTTGCCTGGCACCCTTCAGACATGCCAGGAATCCCACGCCGGCTAGCCGAGCACAGCCTAAACATCCTAAAAGGATTCAAGCCAGTCAAACAGGCTCTTCGGCGATTTTCTGAACCCAAGAGACAGGCAATGGGAGAGGAGCTAGCCAAACTATTGGAAGCCGGATTCATCAGAGATATAAAACATCCGGACTGGCTAGCAAACCTGGTGATGGTACCAAAGAAAGATAAATCCTGGCGCCTATGTGTCGACTTCAAGGACCTTAACAAGGCTTGCCCAAAGGATCCCTTCCCCCTCCCCCGCATCGATCAAATTATCGACGCTACCGCTGGGCACGATTCATTGTGCTTCCTCGACGCATACTCCGGCTACCACCAAATCAAGATGGCATAACCAGACCAAGCCACAATGGCATTCACCACTCCATACGGCCCATTCTGCTTCAACACAATGCCCTTCGGGCTCAAAAACGCCGGCGCAACATATCAGCGCATGATTCAGACATGTCTGGCAAACCAGATCGGCAAAACAGTGGAGGCATACCTAGATGATGTGGTCGTCAAATCCAAGCATGTCAAAGCTGTAGTAGACGACTTGAGACTCACATTCGACAATCTCCGAACATACGACATTAAGCTGAATCCGGAAAAATGCGTCTTCGGCGTACCAGCCGGAAAGCTCTTGGGCTTCATTGTATCTGGTAGAGGAATTGAAGTAAACCCAGCCAAGATCCGAGCTCTGTCACCATTGGATATCCCAAAAGACCTCAAACAAATTCAAAAATTGACAGGATGTGTGGCGGCTCTAAGCCTCTTTATCTCCCATTTGGGTGAAAAGGCATTACCCCTTTATCGCCTCCTCCGGCGCACCGAACACTTCGAGTGGACGGATGCCGCCACGGCCGGACTCGAAGAAATAAAAGCCATATTGGCAACAAATCCGGTCCTAGCCGTGCCCAATATGGGCGAACCAATGTTATTATATATCGCGGCAACACATCAAGTTGTAAGCGCGGTGCTCGTCGTCGAACGAGAAACGGACGGACACAAGTTCCCCCTTCAAAAACCAGTTTACTACATGTCCACTGTCCTAACTCCATGCAAGTCCCGGTATCCACATTATCAAAAGATAGCGTACGCGGTGTTCATGGCATCCCGGAAGCTGCGACACTACTTTCAAGAGTGTTCGATAACAGTAGCCTATGAAGTACCTCTTAATGATATTATAAACAACCGCGACGCAACTGGCCGGATTACAAAATGGGCCATTGAGCTCCTCCCATTTGACATAACCTATAAACCACGGCGAGCTATCAAGTCGCAAGTTTTGGCTGACTTCGTCGCCGAATGGACTGAAGGCGAACTCCCTAAAGAGTACGGCGCATATTCCAATTGGATCATGCACTTTGACGGCTCCAAAATGTTGGCCGGCCTGGGGGCTGGTGTCGTCCTGACATCCCCAACCGGAGACACAGTCCAATACGTACTCCAGATAATGTACACGGACTCCAACAACGCAGTCGAATACGAGGCCCTTCTACATGGCCTCCGGATGGTGTTCTCCATGGGCATTAAACGCCTAGAGGTGCGCGGGGATTCGAACCTCGCAATATCCCAAATAAATGGAGACTTCGACGCCAAGGATCCGAAAATGGCAGCTTATTGTAACGCCGTCCTAAAAATGTTAGCTCGGTTTGAAGGGCTCGAATTTCACCATATAGCCCGGGACAATAACCAGGCGGCGGACGTATTGGCACGCATCAGCGCAAAGCGCGATGCCGTCCCTCCCAACATCTTCCTGGAACGGCTTTTCAAGCCATCCGTGCTATGGGAAGGGGAGTCCGGAAACAACAATCTGGACCCAACCGCACCGCCCGACACCGAACATTCTGACACGATCGGTGGCTCTGCCAATGAAATAACACATTCAGCCCACGAAATAATGGCAGTCATTGCCCCGTGGACGGAACCATTCCTAGCCTACTTAACTAGGCAGGAACTTCCCGAGGACCAAAACGAGGCCCGCTGCATAGTACGGCGATCTAAAGCCTATAAGGTCCATGAGGGAGAGCTTTATAAGAAAAGCACAACCGGAGTCCTTCAAAGGTGTATCTCCGAAGAGGAAGGGCGAAATCAATGCCAGACTCGGTGGGCACCACACCATAGCCCGGGCCCTTGTAGGCAAGGCCTTCCGTATAGGATTTTATTGGCCGATGGCCCGGGCAGATGCTCAGGACTTAGTCCAACGATGTGTCGGTTGCCAGCTCTTTGCTAATCAAAGCCACATGCCACCCACCGCCCTCAAAACTATACCCATCACCTGGCCGTTAGCGGTCTGGGGGCTTGACATGGTTGGACCCCTTAAAGGAGGAACCCACAAGCAAAAATACCTATTGTTCATGGTAGATAAATTCACCAAATGGATAGAGGCCAAGCCAGTTAAGACGGTCGAATCCGGACCCGTGATAGACTTCATATCAGGGGTAGTACACTGTTACGGCGTCCCCCATAGCATCATCACTGATAACGGCACGAACTTCACGGCCGACGAGGTTAAACTCTGGTGCAAAAACATGGGCATCAAGCTCAACTACACTTCAGTCTATCACCCTCAAACTAACGGTCAAGTCGAGCGAGCAAATGGTCTAATCATGAGCGGCATTAAACCCAGACTAGTGCGGTCCCTCAAGGAATCGAACTCGCGCTGGGTAGAGGAGCTCGACTCCGTACTCTGGGGGTTGCAGACCACGCCGAATCGCACCACCGGATTCACACCATTTTTTATGGTATACGGCAGAGGCAGTTTTGCCCTGCGACATAATTCATGACTCACCTCGCATGCGCATGTACGAAGAAAGAGAAGCCGAGTTTGATCGGCAGGACAGTTTGGACGCCTTAGAGGAGGAGCGCGACGTGGCAAAAGATCGTTCCGCATTCTATCAACAGTAGCTCGAAGATACCAAAGCAGAGAAGTGCGGGCCAAAGCTTACAATGTTGGCGAACTAGTTCTACGCCTGCCGGACAAGAAAAAGGACAAACTCAAGCCCAAATGGGAAGGTCCCTTCATCATCGATCAAGTCCTGACCGGTGGAGCGTACCGTCTGCGAAACGCATCGGATAATTGACTCGAGCCGAATCCATGGAACGCAGCCCGTCTCCGAAGATTCTACGCCTAGCGCCGGATTCTGAGTTCGTCTCCTTCCTCCGTCTACACTTTATACTCTAGCTGTCTTTTTATTTCTCTCCTTCCCCCTCCTTTTTCTTAAAGCCTTTGGAGGCTTTTCTGCGCATTGTTCGCACACACTTGATGTGCTACTCGCGCTCATTATACCTGGGGGCTTCTTTAACAGAAGCTTATTTATACGGGCCTTATGCCCAACACATGCGTCAAACTTCCGCATGTACCTTTTATTCGCCATTATATGCATCGATATGACTTAAGTTTTGGCCAAGCTGGGTTGTCTGGCTCCTGTGCTTACCCCTACGTTCCCGATTGTTCGGCTAGGTGGTAAAGGGAGCACCTCTGCGATTGTTACTGCCGGGTCAGCCGGATGTGTACCTCAGACTGGGTGAAGCCAAAAGCTAGCGTTCTTAAGGGAATATTCGGTCGGTGAACTAAAAGACGATTTCTTACCTATTCATTTATCTGCCCCCAGATGCTTTTCTGCTTTTTTCGCAGTCCGGACATGCACTTTAGGACATGCCTCCCAGGGAAAGGAACCCCTAACGGAACTATTCTCCCTTGAAGATGTTTCTTACTAACCATGTAATATAACATAACTAGTTGGGCACTTGTCTGATAAAGCACTAATGACCCCTATGCCTGGTCTCCACGCATGCCCCGGTTCTTACATAACCGCGAGGGTATTCGGACACACTCCGGACTGTCGGGTCCCGAGGTTGAAGCAAAAAGGTCCGCTACGACAAACGATCTACAATCCGGCTAGAAGGCATTTTACATGTCATTTTAAATTATATAGTCAAGTTGACTGATCGTATTCCTCTTCAATGCATCTAACAGGCTGTCTAGTTTACAGTCCCGCTGGGAATACTTTGCGGCCAACTCTACTTGGTGTATACTAAGCTCACAGGGATCTCCTTCCCATCGGGCCCCACAGGTCCGACCTCGGCCATGTGGTTTGGGTCAGCCTTCGTGTACCGCGTCTTCACCATGGCCCAGGCCTCCCTGGCGCCTTGACGGCAGGCCGATATCTTCCATAGCCGGAAGCGCCGCCGTGCTCCCTGAAGCTTCTCTGCAAGCTCTCCAAGGCCTTCGGCTAGGGAGATGGATGGCCACAAGGCCTGGGCGATTCCTCTCATCGCCTACCGAACTCGTTCATGCAGTTGCACCAGCTCGGGAAGAAGGTCACCCGTCGAACCGGGCATTTCCTCTGCAGGACGACCTGTGAGCATACCTACAGACATATTTCTGTTAGTCGACTTCCTCACCGAACCCTTTTTTAATGTTCGCTCAAGCACTTACTATAAATGCCGCGACGAAGCCGCCGATTCTCCTTAACGGAGTCAGACAGCTGGGCTCGAACATCTTTTAGTTCCTCGCCCAGCTGGATGTTGGCATCTTGGAGGTTATTTTTCTCTTGCCGCACCCTTGTAAGCACTTTCTCGCCGGCTTTTAACCGGCGCAGGAGCTGTTGCTTGTCCGGATCTAGTCCGGCGCCATCTGCAAAATTATTGTCAGACTTATACACACGCTGCATTTAGCATATTACTTCTCTTTAGAAGCATATATTACCAGAGGGGGTCTCTGTGGCTTCCCCTGCCGCGGCTAGCGCGGCCTCAAGTTGGGCCTTGCACTCTTGAAGCTCCTGGGATAGTTGGGTATTCTTTTCTGTAAGATCCTGCATAACAAATGATCCTTAAATCAGTTATTCTAACTATTTTAAGTCTTGGGGGCTACTGGCATATAAAGCTGTCAAAATTCCTCACCCGTATGTCTTTCACATACTGCTCCGTGGCTCTGGCTAGACCATCTTGAGCGGCACGGAGGTGTGCATCTCCCGAATTAAAGGCATTCAATGCCTCTAGGGAGAAACACGCGTCACGAAGAACTGTCCAGCGGTGCCTGTGATTCATGGTGCTCTCCACCTCAGATCGGGTGGCGGACAACCTGTCGGCATCCTCTGTTGGAGGAGCATCCGATGCGCGCCTTGTGTTAGCCTCCCCCTCCGGACCTGGCGTTGGAGCCTGGCTGGCGGAGGCTCGATTGGCGACCTCTCCGGACATAGTCCGGCGAGCGCTCTTTTTCCTGAAAAGGTCACGAACGTTAGTATGCCTTCCAGGAATCTTTCCTTGAAACACGGTGGCGCGCCATACTGTTGCGGCGACGTCTCGATCCGCACCGCACTTCTTTTCCGCCTGCTGGGCTGAGCTGCCCCTTGTTGGACAGCCGCCGCGGGCTCGGCTTCCCGCCTTAAAGGCACCTTCTGCGGAACACCATTGGTATGCGGTGATTAGAAATAAGCACGGGTGGATCACGGTATCAGGGCTTCGGTCACAGTTACCTGGGAAGCTGGGAATATTCCAGGGTAGTCAGCCGTAATGGCGACCAAAGCATTGTCGATGCTAAGTTGGTGGAAGACCCCATCGATCAGCTCCACCTTTATATCCGGATCCTCTTCGGAGGCCGGATCGAGGGACCGTTCTGGATCCTCGGGTTGTGGAGGCGGCTGTGTATATCCTCTACAGCCCGGCGCAGTTCCTGCGTCGAAATCACAAAATGAGATGCTTAACCATGGGAATGGGGATCGGATAGGCAAAAAAGAAGTGTCCGCTTACCCAGGTTCGAGGATTGTTCATAGAAAATCCACTCAGTGGACTAACACGGAGGAAATCCTCCTTTTCTCCTTTGTACAGGCCGGACAAGATTTTCACCAGATCGGCGACCGATCCCGGCCCCTTACGGCCGTGGCAGGTGGCATCATCCTCCCCATTGAAATCCCACATGGGGTGGCCCCTATACTGGAGCGGCTGCACCCCCGCATAATGCATGTGGCCATGACTCCGATCATGGTCAATCCGGAATGAGCCAATAATCTTATTCGGCCCATCAGGTAAAGAATGTCCCTGTCATTCTCCCGTTGAGGGCTCCACGGATGCCAACTTAGGTGTTTCTTCAGAGGAGCATTACTGAACTCCGGGAGGCCGATCCGAACAGGGTCCGGTAGCGGGGAATCCTCTATATAGAACCATTCCGAAGGCCAGTCTTCGGACGCCTTCTTCGGGGTTCCGGATAGATATCCGGTCCCGGCGATGCGCCATAGTTCGGCTCCGCCCACTTGATATATTGACCCCTCATGAGAACAGGGTACAAGGCAGAATAATCTCTTCCACGGCGCAAAATGAGCCTCGTCGCCCAAGAACAGCTTGCAAAGGGCCATGAAGCCCGCGATGTGCAGAATGGAGGCAGGCGTAAGATGGTGCAGCTGGAGGCCGTAGAACTCCAGGAGCCCCCGGAGAAACGGATGTATTGGAAATCCAAGTCCTCTTATTAGATAAGAGACAAAGCATACCCGCTCTCCTTTGGAGGGATTGGGGATGCTCTCCGCCTGCTTTCCGCCCTTGTAAGTGGCGAGTCCGGCTCGAACCGGGACCATGAAGGCCGGGGGAAGAAATCCCTTGGTTTGGAGCGTCGCTAGCTCGCTGTGCGGGACCGAGCATCTCTCCCAATCTCTAGGCTGAGGGCTGGGAGCGTGAGAGGAGGAGCCGCGTCGACTGTCCATGATGGAATGCATTTTTTTGTCAGAGGCGCTCCGATGAATGCTCGCGGAGGGAGGATGGTGTGATTCGGATCTAGATCCCCGTCCCTTTTATAGGCGGCTCATTTGCGCAGCTAGGGGGGAAAGTGTAAAAATACCCTGGCTTTTCGCATTCGTTCGACACGTGGAAGATGGCCATTATTGGGCGTGGAAGCCAAGGAGCGCAGCATTTATAAGAAGCCGGACACTATTCGACAGGTACATGGAATTTGGAGAAGAACCCGCCTCGCAATGCCGAAGACAATCTACGCGTCGGACTCATAGTCATTGAAGCCTGGTTCGGGGGCTACTGAGGGAGTCCTGGACTAGGGGGTGTCTGGATAGCCGAACTATCATCTTAGGCCGGACTCCAAGGCTATGAAGATACAAGATTGAAGACTTCGTCCCGTGTCCGGATGGGACTTTCCTTGGCGTGGAAGGCAAGCTTGGCAATACGGATATGTAGATCTCCTGCCATTGTAACCGACTCTGTGTAACCCTAGCCCTCTCCGGTGTCTATATAAACCGGAGGGTTTTAGTCCGTAGGACAAACAACAATCATACCATAGGCTAGCTTCTAGGGTTTAGCCTCATTGATCTCGTGGTAGATCTACTCTTGTACTACCCATATCATCAATATTAATCAAGCAGGAGTAGGGTTTTACCTCCACCGAGAGGGCCCGAACCTGGATAAAAACATCGTGTCCCTTGTCTCCTGTTACCATCTGCCTAGACGCACAGTTCGGGACCCCCTACCCGAGATCCGCCGGTTTTGACACCGACAGTGGCCTTCTCCGTCCTTGCCTTCTCCTTCTTGGCTTGAGCATGCACAGAAGATGGTTCATCTTCATCCATAACCACTTGGTTGTCCTCAAATTCTGGATAGATAGCAAAATGTTCCTTGTCCTGGTGGCAGCTTTAGGCAAATGGCTTGGGGTGCTCCTGCTGCCATCATCTGAAGAACTAGAGGGACTAGTGCCCTCACTCATGTGAATCTGCTCTTCTTCCCTGTTCTGGCTATCACTTTGGTCTGACATGCTGCAAACACTGACTGCTGACCCTGTGAACAGTTATAGATGAGATAGAGTGGATGAGCATCACAAAATGCAGAGATTTTTGCAAAAGAATGATTCAAAAACTTAGTTTTAGTTTTCCACAGAAAGCATTTCAGATCAACCAATTTTCAAACTCGGTGATACCGAAGCAGTTTTGGAACCTAAACTGGTGAACTCGGTCAGACCGAGTCACAGTTCGATGGCACCGAGACTGCTAGGGTTTCACAAAGTTCTAAAATCGGTCACACCGATTAGCAATTCTCGGTCAGACTGAGAGTTACTAGTGCAATGGCGTTAGCCAAATCGGTGGGACCGAGTTTTTCAACTCGGTGGGTCCGAGATGGTTTCGGCGGAAACCTAACCCTAAATTTTCAAATCGCATCTATTCTAAGGATTCTTTTGACTGGATAGAGGTGTTTCAATCGTGGCAAGAATCATAATGAACACAATGTGCTGAGAATCAGACGAGGATAGCACTGTGATCGAGTTCATACACTAGTTCGGCGATGAACTTGCTACGGTGGCAACGGCGGAGATGAAATCCGTTGATGGCGGCGGAGACCAGCGACAGGAGGCGGCTGGCGACCAAGTCGACGATCCGGAGAACTAGAAGGCAGAGCGAGCTATGCGCGGGCGAAGAGGTTTGGAGAAAGTTTTCCAAATTTTTGCCCATGTGAATATATATCCCGACCTGTTGGTGTGACCGAGTGGAATGACTTGGTGGCACCGAGATGCATAATGTTGACAGTTACAACAACTCGGTGTGACCGAAAAGTTCAAATCGGTTGCACCGAGATTGAAAACCTAGATCGACTTAGTGATCTCGGTATGACCGAAATGGAAGAATTGGTCAGACCGAAACGCACAAAGAAGTTTTGGAAGTTTAAGTCTATGACAAATCGGGGACTCTGAGTGCTCTTCACACAGAGTGGTTCGAATCTGACTTGATCAAATTTTGTGATGTAGCATGAATAGAGTTTGAGACGAGAAAAGCATAGATAGCTAGAGAAGGTTCTTAGGAATTCTTGTCCATCCACTTGGCAAAAGAAAAAGGAACCAATCAATCAAAACAACAAGTGGATGTCCTCGAAGTGAGTAAAATATGCAACCAACATGCTCACAGAATAAAATGGCAAATGAAATATGTGGCAAAGCATGCACAACCAATTCTAGCATCTATCAAACAATTGGCGATGGCTAGCTCATATATATATGAGTTTATTGACTTAGGAGTCAAATGAGAACATTTGATCATAGGTCATACTCATCGTTTAAGCTCAAGTGGGATTACCACTTTTACATAATGCATTGATGTGTTCACATCATTAGAGTTGCTTTGACTCAATTCTTAGAGTTAAGCTCCCCCTAGATGTGAGAACCCCCCTTAGAGGGATGAACTAACCTTGGGTTTTGTCGATGATGACTTCATGTAGGTGTTGAAGATGTGGATGCTCAATGTTGATGTAGATCATTTGGAGCAATCCTTTGAAGTGAGTTGCACTTTCAATACCTACATGGGTTAGTCCCACAAGGAACAAACAAGAATATCCATAGACATAAAGTGATGCACAGACAAGATGATGTCCATGAAAACATTAGGTTACCTTGTCCCTTACCTTACCAACATGAGGGTTTGTGACTCCTTGAACTAGTGCAAGATATGGAAGTTGATTGCACTTGTCCTTGCCATAATGATATGAGTGAAGAATGTTGGCGGAGTCACCCTCAAGAACTCTCTAGTTCTTATTCTTCGGGATCCACATCATCTTGATGGGAATCCTTGGAGTTGTAGTTGTACTTGATGAAGTAGAACTTGACGTAGTCTTGGGAACCCACTTGACCAAGGCCTTAGGTGCTTCTTCAAATGCATCAATCTCCTCTTGAAGCTTGTCCTTGCCTTTGTTCTTGTGGTCTTGTGGTGGAAGATCATCTTGCGCTTGTGTTCCCTTGAAGGAAGTAGGATCATACTTCTCTTGTTGAGGAACAAACTTCGTCTTGGGGTATTGATATTCTTCCCACTCAACTCCATTGGCATTGAACTTTCGTTCAAAACCAACACCTTGATTCTTCTGGTGCCTTCCTTGCTTGCGTACAATTTCCTCGAATTGCTTACTCCCGGCAAGGCTCTTGTATACACCTTTCTCTATAATTCCCTTCAATAAGCTATTTTCTTGCTCAAGTGTAACTTGGCTAAGAGAATCATTAGTGGAATCAAGAGAACTACTAGAAGCAACAATATTGGATTTAGCATTATTATTGTTACTACTAGAAGAAGAATCTTTCTTGTACTTGTTACTAGACTTGACTTGAGGCATGTAAGTAGATAAGAGTAAACGCTTGGCAATGTAAGAAGAACTTTTCTTACGTAGATCATCATTGATTGCCTTTAAGAACTCATGCTCTTGCTCAAGATTGAGTTTTTCAAAGCGTAACTTCTCATGAGCCCTTAAAAGTTCTCGATGATCTTCAAAGATAGTTTCATGAGCTAACTTAAGAGTGTTTAGTTCTTTAGTTACAAGCTCAATCTTCTCCTTGTCATTGTCATTCGTTTTATCTTGATTAGCATGATTAATTGACGTTTCATCATAGTATTCATTACTAGAGTTGTCAATAAGTAAATCATCATCACCTAACAAGTCATCTTCATCACTATTAAAATCAAAATACTCGGGGTGTGTTACCTTAGGACCTTTGGCCATGAAGCATCTTCCAATTCCTTCATTTGGTGAATCAAATATGTCGTAGGAGTTGGTTGACACAAGTGCTAGACCGGCAACACCTTCATCTTGAGTATATTCGGAGTCGGAGTGATAGCTTCTCTCGGAGTGATTGTCGGAGTCGGAGCCGGATACCCATTCACCAACATAAGCTTGATGTCTTGGTTTCGTGTAGCTCTTTGATGACTTGTCCTTCCTTTCCGAATCCTCGCTTCTCCGTGAGGGTCTTCGTTCATAACGATCATCTCTACTCCTTCTCTCTCTTGGAGGTGATTCTTCTCTTCTAGTTCTTCTTTTTGGAGAATCTTCTCTTCTTTTGTAGGGTGCCGTACACTCATTGGAATAGTGTCCGGGTCTCCCACAATTGTAGCAATTTCGCTCTCGACTAGAAGATCTTTTGTCATTGTAGGACCTTGACTTAGAGCTTCTTTCTTTGCTTCTACTCTTATAGAATTTGTTGAAGTTCTTCACCATTAAGCTCAATTCTTCATTGAAGGTTTGTTTCTCACTTGATGATGTGGGGGCTTCACATGAGGCTTTGTAAGCACCACTTGACTTGTTGTGCAGTTCCTCCTTATCCTTGAGTGACATCTCATGAGCAACAATTCTTCCAATGACTTCCGTTGGCTTGAGATCTTTGTAATTTGGCATCATTTGGATCAATGTGCACATGGTATCATACTTTCCATCCAATGCTCTTAGGATCTTCTTGATGATGAATCTGTTGGTCATCTCTTCACTTCCTAAGCTAGCAATCTCATTTGTGATAAGAGCAAGCCTAGAGTACATTTCAGCGACACCTTCACCATCCTTCATTTTGAACTTGTCAAGCTAACTTTGGAGCACATCCAACTTGGATTCCTTGACGGACTCGGTACCTTCATGCATATCAATCAAAGTATCCCAAATTTCCTTTGCATTCTCAAGACGTCTGATTTTGTTGAATTCTTCGGGGCACAAGCCATTGAAGAGGATATCACAAGCTTGAGCGTTGTATTACAGCATCTTCAATTCATCCGCACTAGCTTCACGGTTCGCCTCTCTCCCATCAAAGAATTCACCTTGCAAGCCAATACACACAATAGCCCAAATGGCGGGGTTATGTCTGAGAATATGCATTTTCATCTTATGCTTCCAACTAGCAAAATTAGTGCCATCAAAGTAAGGACCTCTACGGTGATAATTTCCCTCGCTAGACGCCATACTCTCCTAGGTTGTGAAACCAAGGCTATGACCACCAAAAGCTATGGAAATCAAAGCAAATGGAGACCAAAACTCTGATACCACTTGTAGGACCTTGAAGTATGTCTAGAGGGGGGGTGATTAGACTACTTGACCAATTAAAAACTTAACCTTTTCCCAATTTTAGACTTTGGCAGATTTTAGCTATCTTTGGACAAGTCAAGCAATCTTCACACAATTCAAGCAAGCATGCAAAGAGTATATAAGCAGCGGAAATTAAAGCATGCAACTTGCAAGAATGTAAAGGGAAGGGTTTGGAGGATTCAAACGCAATTGGAGACACGGATGTTTTTGTCGTGGTTCCGATAGGTGGTGCTATCGTACATCCAGGTTGATGGAGACTTCAACCCACGAAGGGTAACGGTTGCGCGAGTCCACGGAGGGCTCCACCCACGAAGGGTCCATGAAGAAGCAACCTTGCCTATCCCACCATGGCCGTCACCCACGAAGGACTTGCCTCACTAGCGGTAGATCTTCACGAAGTAGGCGATCTCCTTGCCCTTACAAACTCCTTGGTTCAACTCCACAATCTTGTCGGAGGCTCCCAAGTGACACCTAGCCAATCTAGGAGACACCACTCTCCAAGAAGTAACAAATGGTGCGTTGATGATGAACTCCTTGCTCTTGTGCTTCAAATGATAGTCCCCCCAACACTCAACTCTCTCTCATAGGATTTGGGTCTGGTGGAAAGAAGATTTGAGTGGAAAGCAACTTGGGGAAGGCTAGAGATCAAGTTTCATATGGTAGGAATGGAATATCTTGGCCTCAACACATGAGTAGGTGGGTCTCTCTCAGAACTGGTAAGTTGGAAGTGTAGGTTTGTTCTGATGACTCTCTCCACGAATGAAGAGGAGGTGGAGGGGTATATATAGCCTCCACACAAAGTCTAACCGTTACACACAATTTACCAAACTCGGTGGGACCGAATCAACAAACTCGGTCGGACCGATTTAGTAAACCTAGTGACTGTTAGGGTTTTCGGTGGGACCGACATGCAACTCGGTAGGACCGATATGGTTAGGCTTAGGGCATAACGTAATCTTGGTGAGACTGATTACACAAACTCAGTGAGACCGCTTTTGGTAATTAGCTAACCAGAGAGTTGGTCAGGTAAACTCGGTGGGACCGATTCGCTCTTTTCGGTGAGACCGAAATGTTACGAAAGGGAAACAGAGAGTTCACATTGCAATCTCGGTGGGACCGATCGCTGCTACCTCTTGAGCACTATGTTGGATTTCCCTGAAGAGGAGAGGATGATGCAGCAAAGTAGCGTAAGTATTTCCCTTAGTTTTTGAGAACCAATGTATCAATCCAGTAGGAGACCACGCACAAGTCCTTCGTACCTACACAGAACGATAGCAACTCGCAACCAACGCCATTAGGGGTTGTCAATCCCTTCACGGTCACTTATGATAGTGAGATCTGATAGAGATGATAAATAATATTTTTGGTATTTTTGATAGATAGATGCAAAGTAAAAAGTAAAAGGCAAAGTAAAAACAAAGAAAGTAAATAAAGTGATAGAGATTGATATGATGAGAATAGACCCGGGGGCCATAAGTTTCACTAGTGGCTTCTCTCAAGAGCATAGATATTCTACGGTGGGTGAACAAATTACTGTTGAGCAATTGACAGAACTGAGCATAGTTATGAGTATATCTAGGCAATGATCATGTATATAGGCATCACGTCCAAAACAAGTAGATCGAAACGATTCTGCATCTACTACTATTACTCCACTCATCGACCGCTACCCAGCATGCATCTAGAGTATTAAGTAAAAACAGAGTAACGCCTTAAGCAAGATGACATGATGTAGAGGGATAAATTCATGCAATATGATAAAAAAAACCATCTTGTTATCCTCGATGGCAATAATACAATACGTGTCTTGCAACCCTTTCTGTCACTGGGTAAGAACACCACAAGATTGAACCCAAAGCTAAGCACTTCTCACATTGCAAGAACTACCAATCTAGTTGGCCAAACCAAAAAGGATAATTCGAAGAGACTTGCAAAGATAACTCAATCATACATAAAAGAATTCAGAGAAGAATCAAATATTTTCCATAGATAATACTGGATCATAAACCCACAATTCATCGGTCTCAACAAACACACCGCAAAAAGAAGATTACATCGAATAGATCTCCACGAGAGAGGGGGAACATTGTATTGAGATCCAAAAAGAGAGAAGAAGCCATCTAGCTACTAGCTATGGACCGAAGGTCTGAAGTAAACTACTCACACTTCATCGGAGGGGCTATGGTGTTGATGTATAAGCCCTCCATGGTGGATGGCCCCCTCCGGCGGAGCTCCAGAACAGGCCCCAAGATGGGATCTCGTGGATACAGAAGGTTGCGGCGGTGGAATTAGGTTTTTGGCTCCTGTTCTGATCGTACGGGGATACGTAGGTATATTTAGGAGGAAGGAGTACGTCGGTGGAGCGTCAGGGGGCCCATGAGGTAGGGGGGCACGCCCAGGGGGGCGCGCCCTCCACCCTCGTGACCGCCACTAGCACTGCTTGGAGTAGGGTCCAAGTCTCCTGGATCAAGTTCGGTTGGAAAATCACGTTCAAGGTTTCATTCCGTTTGGACTCCGTTTGATATTCCGTTTCTTCGAAACACTGAAATAGGCAAAAAACAGCAATTCTGGGCTGGGCCTCCGGTTAATGGGTTAGTCCCAAAAGTAATGTAAAAGTGGAAAATAAAGCCTAATATAGTCCAAAACAGTAGATAAAGTAGCATGGAGCAATCAAAAATTATAGGTAGGTTGGAGACGTATCAGGCATCCCCAAGCTTAATTCCTGCTCGTCATCGAGTAGGTAAATGATAAAAAAGAATTTTTGATGCGGAGTGATACTTTGGCATAATTTCAATGTAAATCTTCTTAATTGTGATATGAATATTCAAATCCAAAAGATTCAAGACAAAAGTTCATATTGACACAAAAAATAATAATACTTCAAGCATACTAATCAAAGCAATCATGTCTTCTCAAAATAACATGGCAAAAGAAACTTCAACCCTACAAAATCATATGGTTAGGCTATGCTTTATTTTCGTCACACAAAGATGTTCCCAACTTCTATACCCCCGATGACAAGCCAAGCAATTGTTTCATACTTAAGTAATCTCAAACTTGTTCAACCTTCACACAATACATGAGCGTGATCCATGGATATAGCACTATGGGTGGAATAGAATATGATGGTGGGGATTGTGTGGAGAAGACAAAAAAGGAGAAAGTCTCACATTGACGAGGCTAATCAACGGGCTGTGGAGATGCCCATCAATTGATGTCAACATGAGGTGTAGGGATTGCCATGCAACGGATGCACTAGAGCTATGAATGCTCAACAAAAGAAAACTAGTGGGTGTGCATCCAACTCGCTTGCTCACAAAGACCTAGGGCATTTGAGGAAGCCCATCGTAGGAATATACAAGACAAGTTCTATAATGAAAAATTCCCACTAGTATAAAAAGACAACTTATGAGACTCACTACATGAAGAACAATGTGCTACTTTGAAGCACAAGTGTGGAAAAAGAGATAGTAGCATTGCCCTTTTTATTTTATTTTTATTTTTTTGGGCCTTTCTTTTTTTTTCTTTTAGCATTTCTCTTTTTTGTGGGCAATGCTCTAAAAATGATGATCATCACACTTCTATTGATTACAACATAAGGATTACAACTCGAAACTTAGAACAAGATATGACTCTATATGAATGCCTCCGGCGATGTACCGGGATGGTGCAATGAATCAAGAGTGACATGTATGAAAAATAATGCATGGTGGCTTTGCCACAAATACGATGTCAACTACATGATCATGCAATGGCAATATGACAAAAGTAATGTATGTCATGATGATGGTGATGGAAGTTGCATGGCAATATATCTCGGAATGGCTATGGAAATGCCATGATAGGTAGGTATGGTGGCTGTTTTGAGGAAGATATAAGGAGGTTTATGTGTGATAGAGCGTATCGTATCACAGGGTTTGGATGCACCGGCGAAGTTTGCGCCAACTCTCAAGGTGAGAAAGGGCAATGCACGGTACCAAAGAGGCTAGCAAAGGTGGAAAGGTGAGAGTGCGTATAATCCATGGACTCAACATTAGTCAAAAGAACTCATATACTTATTGCAAAAATTTAGAAGTCATCAAAAATCAAGTACTACGTGCATGCTCCTAGGGGGATAGATTGGTAGGAAAAGATCATCGCTCGTCCCCGACCGCCACTCATAAGGATGCACAAGCCAGGTACACTTCATGTTTCAAATTTGTTACACTACTTTAACCATACGTGCATGCTACGGGACTTGCAAACTTCAACACAAGCATTCTTTGAATTCATAATTACCCAACTAGCACGACTTTGATATTATCACCTCCATATCTCAAAACAACTATAAAGCATCAAACTTATCTTAGTATTCAATTCACTCAAAAGAAAGTTTCAAATATCTTGAACACCAAGTATATTATCATTAAGCAAATTACCATGCTATTAACGACTCTCAAAATAATCTAAGTGAAGCATGAGAGATCAATAGTTTCTTTAAAACAAATCCACCACCGTGCTCTAAAATATATAAGTGAAGCACTAGAGCAAAAATTATCACGCTCAAAAGATATAAGTGAAGCACTATGAGCAAAACTATCAAGCTCAAAAGATATAAGTGAAGCACTATGAGCAAAACTATCAAGCTCAAAAGATATAAGTGAAGCACATAGAGTATTCTAAAAAATTCTAATTCATATATGGCTCTCTCAAAAGGTGTGTACAGCAAGGATGATTGTGGTAAACTAACAAGCAAAGACGCAAATAATACAAGACGCTCCAAGCAAAACACATATCATGTTGGTGAATAAAAATATAGCTCCAAGTAAATTACCAATGGAAGTGGACGAAAGAGGGGATGCCTTCCGGGGCATCCCCAAGCTTTGACTTTTTCGTGTCCTTGGATTATCTTGAGGGTGCCATGGGCATCCCCAATCTTAGGCTCTTGCCACTCCTTGTTCCATAATCCATCAAAAGAATTCACCCAAAACTTGAAAACTTCACAACACAAAACTCAACAGAAATCTCGTGAGCTCCGTTAGAGAAAGAAAACAAAAGACTACTTCAAGGTACTGTAATGAACTCATTCTTTATTTATATTAGTGTTAAACCTACTGTATTCCAACTTCTCTATGGATTATAAACTATTTTACTAGCCATAGATTCATCAAAATAAGCAAACAACACACGAAAAACAGAATCTGTCAAAAACAGAACAGTCTGTAGCAATCTGTAACTAACGCAAACTTCTGGAACTCTAAAAATTCTACCAAAATAGGAAGACCTGTACAATTTGTTTATTGAACAGCAGCAAAAAGAATCAACGCAAAAACACGTTCCTGTGATTTAACAAAATTATATTCGTGCGTGCAAAGTTTCTGTTTTTCAGCAGAATCAAATCAACTATCATCGTAGGTTATCCTATAGGTTCTACTTGGCACAAACACTAATTAAAAGATAAAATAACATCCAAACATAGGCTAGATGGATTATTTATTCCTAAACAGAAGCAAAAACAAAAAACATAAAGAAAATTGGGTTGCCTCCCAACTAGCGCTTTTCTTTAAAGCCTTTTTAGCTAGGCATTGAGATTATGATGATGCTCACATGAAAGATAGGAATTGAAGCACAAAGAGAGCATCATAAAACATGTGACAAACACACTTAAGTCTAGAATACTTCCTATGCATAGGCATCTTGTAATCAAACAAATTATCAAGGCAAGCAAAAACTAGCATATGCAAGGAAGAACAAAGAGATGATAGCAATCTCAACACGAAGAGAGGTAATTTAGTAACATGAAAACTTCTACAACCATATTTTCCTCTCTCATAATAATTACATGTTGGATCATAGGCAAATTCAACAATATAGCTATCAAAAAACATATTCTTAACACGATCCACATGTATGCAAAGTTGACAATCTTCCAAAATAGTGGGATTAACATTAACTAAAGTCATGACCTCTCCAAACCCACTTTTATCAAAAACTTCATAAGATTGAACATTATCCAAATATGTGGGATCTAAAGTTGACACTCTTCCAAACCCACTTTCAATATTATTGCAAACACTATTATCAATCTCATATTCATCATGGGGATTAAATAAATTTTCAAGATCATAAGAAGAATCACCCCAATCATGATCATTGCAACAAGTAGAGAACATAGCAAAACTAGCATCCACAAGCTTAGGGTTTTGCATGTTTTAGCACAATTGACATCAATAGAATTTATAGTAAAATCATTGCAATCATGCTTTTTATTCAAATATCTATCATGAATCGCTTCATAAAGTACTTCATCACAATTTTTAGATTCACGAATTTTAGGCAAAACCTCATAAAGATAATTTAGTGCACTCAATTCACTAGTAATAGGTTCATCATAATTGGATCCCTTAAAGAGATTAGCAAGTAGATGAGGATCCATAAACTTTTAGCGAGCGAAGATGCAAGCAAAAGGAAGGCACATGGTAACAAAAGATTGAACGGAGGAAGGGCGAATAAAACAGCAAGGGTGAAGTGGGGGAGAGGAAAACGAGAGGCAAATGGCAAATAATGTAATGCGAGAGATAGGGATTGCGATGGGTACTTGGTATTGTTGACTTGCTTGCGTGAGCCTCCCCGGCAACGGCGCCAGAAATTCTTCTTGCTACCTCTTGAGCACTGGGTTGGATTTCCCCGAAGAGGAGAGGATGATGCAGCAAAGTAGTGTAAGTATTTCCCTCAGTTTTTGAGAACCAAGGTATCAATCCATTAGGAGACCACGCACAAGTCCCTCGTACCTACACAAAACGATAGCAACTCGCAACCAACGCGATTAGGGGTTGTCAATCCCTTCACGGTCACTTACGATAGTGAGATTTGATAGAGATGATAAATAATATTTTTGGTATTTTTGATAGATAGATGCAAAGTAAAAAGTAAAAGGCAAAGTAAAAACAAAGCAAGTAAATAAAGTGATAGAGATTGATATGATGAGAATAGACCCGGGGGACATAGGTTTCACTAGTGGCTTATCTCAAGAGCATAGATATTCTATGGTGGGTGAACAAATTATTGTTGAGCAATTGACAGAATTGAGCATAGTTATGAGTATATGTAGGCAATGATCATGTATATAGGCATCACGTCCAAAACAAGTAGATCGAAACGATTCTGCATCTACTACTATTACTCCACTCATCGACCGCTATCCAGCATGCATCTACAGTATTAAGTAAAAATAGAGTAACGCCTTAAGCAATATGACATGATGTAGAGGGATAAATTCATGCAATATGATAAAAAACATCTTCTTATCCTCGATGGCAACAATACAATACGTGTCTTGCAACCCTTTCTGTCACTGGGTAAGAACACCGCAAGATTGAACCCAAAGCTAAGCACTTCTCCCATTGCAAGAACTACCAATCTAGTTGGCCAAACCAAAAAGGATAATTCGAAGAGACTTGAAAAGATAACTCAATCATACATAAAAGAATTCAGAGAAGAATCAAATATTTTCCATAGATAATACTGGATCATCAACCCACAATTCATCGTTCTCAACAAACACACCGCAAAAAGAAGATTACATCGAATAGATCTCCACGAGAGAGGGGGAGAACATTGTATTGAGATCCAAAAAGAGAGAAGAAGCCATCTAGCTACTAGCTATGGACCCGAAGGTCTGAAGTAAACTACTCACACTTCATCGGAGGGGCTATGTGTTGATGTAGAAGCCCTCCATGGTAGATGCCCCCTCCGGCGGAGCTCCGGAACAGGCCCCAAGATGGGATCTCCTGGATACAGAAGGTTGCGGTGGTGGAATTAGGTTTTTGGCTCCTATTCTGATCGTACGGGGATACGTAGGTATATATAGGAGGAAGGAGTACGTCGGTGGAGCGTCAGGGGTCCCACGAGGTAGGGGCGCGCCCAGGGGGCGCCCTCCACCCTCGTGACCGCCTGCACTGCTTGGAGTAGGGTCCAAGTCTCCTGGATCACGTTCGGTTGGAAAATCACGTTCCCGAAGGTTTCATTCCGTTTGGACTCCGTTTGATATTCCGTTTCTTCGAAACACTGAAATAGGCAAAAAAACAGCAATTCTGGGTTGGGCCTCCGGTTAATAGGCTAGTCCCAAAATTAATATAAAAGTGGAAAATAAATCCCAATATAGTCCAAAATAGTAGATAAAGTAGCATGGAGCAATCAAAAATTATAGATACGTTGGAGACGTATCAATCGCTCACTTCAGTTGGACCGAAACGTTACGAAGGAAAACAGAGAGATTACAATCCCATCTCGGTGAGACCGATTTGCCTAGGGTTTGTGGCAGTGGCTATGACATTTGAACTCGGTGGCGCCGGATAGAAAGAATCGGTAGGACCGATTTTGACTTTGGGTTTAGGTCATATGTGGATGTGAGAAAGTAGTTGAGGGTTTTTGGAGCATATCACTACGCACTTGAAGCAAGAGGCTCATTAAGCAACACCTCATCCCTCCTTGATAGTATTGGCTTTTCCTATAGACTCAATGTGATCTTGGATCACTAAAATGTAAAATGTAGAGTCTTGAGCTTTTGAGCTTGAGCCAATCCTTTGTCCTTAATATTTTGAGGGATCCACTTTCATCATCCATGCCATGCCATTCATTGAGCTTTCCTGAAATATTTGTCTTGGAATAGCATTAGCTCAATGAGCTATATGTTGTTATGAATTACCAAAACCACCTAGGGATAGTTGCACTTTCAATATCTCTAATAAGTTATATATGATGCAACCAGAAGGTTTTATCGGTCCTAAAGGTGCTAACAAAGTGTGCAAGCTCCAGCGATCCATTTATGGACTGGTGCAAGCATCTTGGAGTTGGAATATACGCTTTGCTGAGGTGATCAAAGCATATAGTTTTATACAGACTTGCGGTGAAGCCTGTATTTACAAGAAAGTGAATGGGAGCTCTATAGCCTTTCTGATAAGTATATGTGAATGACATATTGTTGATCAGAAATGATGTAGAATTTTCTGGAAAGCATAAAGGAGAGTTTGAAAGGATTTTTTTCAAAGAAAGACATTGGTGAAGTTGCTTACATATTGGGCATCAAGATCTATAGAGATGGATCAAGACGCTTGATTAGATTTTTCAATGAGTACATACCTTGACAAGATTTTGAAGTAGTTCAAAATGGAACAGTCAAAGGAGTTCTTGCCTATGTTGTAAGGTGTAAAGTTGAGTAAGACTCAAAACCCTACCACAGCAGGAAATAGAAAGAGAATGAAAGTCATTCCCTATGCCTCAGTCATAGGTTCTACAAAGTATGCTATGTTGTGTACCAGACCTATTGTGTACCTTATCATGAGTTTGGCAAGGGGGTACGATAGTGATCCAGGAGTGGATCACTGGACAGCGGTCAAAGTTATCCTTAGTTACCTAAGAGGACTAAAGAAATGTTTCTCGGTTATGGAGGTGATAAGGAGTTCGTCGTAAAGAGTTACGTCGATGCAAGCTTTTATACCAATCCAAATGACTCTATGTCTCAATCTGGATACATATTGAAAGTGGGAGCAATTAGCTAGAGTAGCTCCATGCAGAGCATTGTAGACATAGAAAATTTGCAAAATACATACGGCTCTGAATGTGGCAGACCCGTTGACTAAACCTCTCTCACAAGAAAAACATGATCACACCTTAGTACTCTTTGGGTGTTAATCACATAGCGATGTGAACTAGATTATTGACTCTAGTAAACCCTTTGGTTGTTGATCACATGGTGATGTGAACTATGGGTGTTAATCACATCAGATGTGAACTATTGGTGTTAAATCACATGGCGATGTGAACTAGATTATTGACTCTAGTGCAAGTGGGAGATTGAAGGAAATATGCTCTAGAGGCAATAATAAAGTTGTTATTTTATATTTCCTTATATCATGATAAATGTTTATTATTCATGCTAGAATTGTATTACTCGGAAACTTGATACATGTGTGAATACATAGACAAAACATTGTGTCCCTAGTATGCCTCTACTTGACTAGCTCGTTAATCATAGATGGTTAAGTTTCCTAGCCATGGACATGTGTTGTCATTTGATGAACGGGATCACATCATTAGGAGAATGATGTTATGGAAAAGACCCATCCATTAGCTTAGCATAATGATCGTTCAGTTTTATTGCTACTGCTTTCTTCATGTCAAATATATATTCCTCCGACTATGAGATTATGCAGCTCCCGGACATCGAAGGAATGCCTTATGTTCTATCAAATGTCACAACGTAACTGGGTGATTATAAATATGCTCTACAGGTATCTCCGAAGGTGTTTGTTGGGTTGTCATAGATCAAGATTAGGATTTGTCACTCCGAGTATCGGAGAGGTATCTCGGGGCCCTCTCGGTAATGCACATCATATGAAGCCTTACAAGCAATGTGACTAATGAGTTAGTTGTGGGATGATGCACTACAGAACGAGTAAAGAGACTTGACGGTAACGAGATTGAACTTGGTATGAAGATACCGACGATCGAATCTCGGGCAAGTAACATACCGATGACAAAGGCAATAACGTATATTGACATTGCGGTTTGACCGATAAAGATCTTCGTAGAATATGTGGGAACCAATATGAGCATCCATGTTCCGCTATTGGTCATTGACCGGAGAGGTGTCTCGGTCATGTCTACATAGTTCTTGAACCCGTAGGGTCCGCACGCTTAACGTTCGATGATGATATGTACTATATGAGTTATGTGTTTTGATGACCAAAGGTTGTTCGGAGTCCCGGATGAGATCAAGGACATGACGAGGAGTCTCTAAATGGTCGAGAGGTAAAGATTGATATATTGGAAGGTTATATTCGGACACCGGAATGGTTCCGGAGTGTTTCTGGTATTTTTCGGAGTACCGAGGGGTTACCGTAACCCCCCGGGGGAAGTAATGGGCCTCATAGGCCATAGGGGAGAGGAACAGGCAGGCCACAGGAGGTGCCCCCCCCCCCATGGGGAGTCTGAATTGGACTAGGGGGCGCGGCCCGCCCTTTTTCCTTCTCCCTCTCTCTCCCTTCCCCCTTTTCCCCCTCCGGAAAGGAAGGGGGGTCCGAATTGGACTGGGAGTCCTAGTAGGACTCCCCCCTTGGGGGCACGCCCTAGCCGGCCCTCTCCCCTCTCCTCCTTTATATACGGGGGCAGGGGGCACCTCAAGACACATCAATTTTTTCTTAGCCATGTGCGGTGCCCCCCTCTACCGTTTACTCCTCCGGTCATATGTCGTAGTGCTTAGGCAAAGCCATACGCGGATCACATCACCATCACCGTCACTACGCCGTCGTGCTGACGGAACTCATCTACTCCTTCGTACCTCTACTGGATCAAGAGTTCGAGGGACGTCATCGAGCTGAACGTGTGTAGAACCCGGAGGTGTCGTACGTTCAGTGCTTGATCGGTTGAATCGAGAAGACGTTCGACTACATCAACCGCGTTAATCTAACACTTTCGCTTTCGGTCTACGAGGGTATGCGGACACACTCTCCCCCTCTCGTTGCTATGCACCTCCTAGATAGATCTTGCGTGAGCGTAGGAATTTTTGAAATTGCATGCTACGTTTCCCAACACAAAGGTCTGCAGTTGTGCCACCCATTGACACTAGGGCTAGTATTTCAGCACCAGCAGCTACAGCCTCTGTTGTTCCTCCAGTTGCAACTCCACAAGCTCCATAGACCTCTTCAGATGCATTTGTTGCAGGACTCCTCTCCACGCCAACTTCGCACACCGGAGCTCCCGGAGATCGTGCTTAGAGAGCCGCATAGCACTATGCATTTTCGAGATTTTTGGTAACTTGTTGCCAAAGGGGGAGAAAGTGTATAGATCATAGGCTTCGAGAGAGAGTGTTTTGATTATTTTGTCTCTCTTGCTACTTGTTTTGCTTGCTTGTTTGGTTGATACACTATTTGTGCTTGTGTGTGAGATACTCCTATGATCATGTGTTTGATCATATTATGCTTTTATGCATGCTTGAATGATGATATCTCTTACGTATGATCATTCATATCTTGCCTTGGTGATGAGTGCATATTTCATATTCTATCATTTTGAGCGCCCACCAAGATGTATGTGACATGGAAGAGTAACCCATGATCCTAATTGATTGTGCATTTGCATTCAAAAGAAAATTTTAAATAATGCACAAATTTAGGGGGAGCTCTTGCTTATCACATACTTCTCAAAGCGATGATGTACTTCATTTATATTATTATTTGTCGAAGCTTTGATCTATATGTTGTCATCAATTACCAAAAAGGGGGATATTGCAAGTGCAGCTATTCCCCGGGTGGTTTTGGTAATTTATAACAACACATAGCTCATTGAACTAATATCCATTCAAGATTAATGTTTCAGAAAGTTCAATGATGGGTATGGCATGGACAAGAGATGTGGACCCCTCAAATGCTAAGGACACAGATTGGCAAAAGCTCAAGACTCTTCATTTCTATTTTAGTGATCCAATATCACATTGAGTCCATAGGAAAAGCCAATACTATTAAAAGGGGATGAGTTGTTGCTTAATGGCTTGCTTGCTCAAAATGCTTAGTGATATGCTCCAAAAGCCCTCAACCACTTTCTCATTTCCACATATGTCCTAAACCTAAAGTCAAACTCGGCCTCACCGATTTGATCTATCCGGCGCCACCGAGTTGACTTGACATAGCCATTGCTAGAAACCCTAATCAGTTTGATCTCACCGATAGGGATCTCGGTCACCGAGATGGGATTGCAAAATCTCTGTTTCCCTTCGTAACATTTCGGTCTTACCGAGATGAGCGATCGGTCCCACCGAGTTTCAATGCAAACTCTCTGTTTCCTTTTCGTAATGTTTCGGTTTCACCGAAATGAGCGATCGGTCCCACTGAGTTTTCCTGACCAAGTCTCTGTTTGCTTATTACTGAAATCGGTCTCACCGAGTTCATGTGATCGGTCTCACCGAGATGAGGTTTTGCCATAACCCTAGCGCATCGGTCCCACCGAGTTGATATTGTCGGTCCCACCGAAAAGTCTAACGTTCACATTTTGAACCAGATCGGTCTGACCGAGTTTCACTATTCGGTCCCACTGAGTTTGGTAAATTGTGTGTAACAGTTAGATTTTGTGTGGAGGCTATATATACCCCTCCACCCCCTTCTCCATTCGAGAGAGAGCCATCAGAATGTGCCTACACTTCTACTACTCATTTTCTGAGAGAGAACCACCTACTCATGTGTTGAGACCAAGACATTCCAATCCTACCACAAGAATCTTGATCTCTAGCCTTCCCCAAGTTGCTTTCCACTCAAATCATCTTTCCACCATATCCAAATCTGTGTGAGAGAGTTCAGTGTTGGGGAGACTATCATTTGAAGCACAAGAGCAAGGAGTTCATCATCAACACACCACCTATTACCTTTTGGAGAGTGGTGTCTCCTAGATCGGTTAGGTGTCACTTGGGAGCCTCCGTCAAGATTGTGGAGCTGAACCAAGGAGTTCACAAGGGCAAGGAGATCGCCTACTTCATGAAGATCTACCCAAGTGAGTCAAGTCCTTCGTGGGCGATGGCCATGATGGGATAGACAAGGTTGCTTCTTCGTGGACCCTTCATGGGTGGAGCCCTCCATGGACTCGCGCAACCGTTACTCTTCGTGGGTTGAAGTCTCCATCAACGCGGTGAAGGAAATATGCCCTAGAGGCAATAATAAAGTTATTAATTATTTCCTTATATCATGATAAATGTTTATTATTCATGCTAGAATTATATTAACCAGAAACATAATACATGTGTGAATACATAGACAAACATAGTGTCACTAGTATGCCTCTACTTGACTAGCTCATTGATCAAAGATGGTTGAGTTTCCTAACCATAGATATGAGTTATCATTTGATCAATGGGATCACATCATTAGAAGAACAATGTGATTGACTTGACCCATTCCGTTAGCTTAGCACTTGATCATTTAGTATGTTGCTATTGCTTTCTTCATGACTTATACATGTTCCTATGACTATGAGAGTATGTAACTCCCGCTTACCGGAGGAACACTTTGTGTGCTACCAAACGTCATAACGTAACTGGGTGATTATAAAGGTGCTCTACAGTTGTCTCCGAAGGTACTTGTTGAGTTGACATATTTCGAGATTAGGAGTTGTCACTCCGATTGTCGGAGAGGTATCTCTGGGCCCTCTCGGTAGTGCACATCACTATAAGCCTTGCAAGCAATGTGACTAGTGAGTTAGTTGTGGGATGATGCATCACATAATGAGTAAAGGGACTTGCCGGTAACGAGATTGAACTAGGTATTGAGATACCGATGATCGAATCTTGGGCAAGTAACATACCGATGTCAAAGGGAACAACGTATGTAGTTATGCGGTTTGACCGATAAGGATCTTCGTAGAATATGTGCGAACCAATATGAGCATCCAGGTTCCGCTATTGGTTATTGACCGGAGACATGTCTCGGTCATGTCTACATAGTTCTCGAACTCGTAGGGTCCGCACGCTTAAAGTTCGGTGACGATCGATATTATGAGTTTTTGTGTTTTGATGTACCGAAGATAGTTCAGAGTCTCGGATATGATCACAAACATGACGAGGAGTCTCGAAATGGTCGAGACGTAAAGATCAATATATTGGATGACTATGTTCAAACACCGGAAGTGTTTCCAGGGGTTTTGGACATTTACCGGAGTACTGGGGGGTTACCGGAACCCCCCGGGGAGTATATTGGGCCTAATGGGCCTTGGTGGGAGAAGAGGAGGGGCGGCTAGGGCAGCCGCGCCCCCTCTCCTTCTAGTCCGAATTGGAAAAGGAAGGGGGCGGCCCCCCCCTTCTTTCCTTCTCCTCCTCTCTCCCTTCCTTCCCTTCTCCTACTCCAACAAGGAAAGGAGGAGTCCTACTCCCGGTGGGGGTAGGACTCCCCCCTTGGCGCGCCTTCCTTGGCCGGACGCCTCTCCTCCCTTGCTCCTTTATATACGGGGGCAGGAGGGCACCTCTAGACGCACAAGTTGATCTGTTGATCTCTCCTAGCCGTGTGCGGTGCCCCCTCCACCATATTCCACCCCAGTAATATCGTAGTGGTGCTTAGGCGAAGCCCTGCGTCGGTAGCATCATCAACACCATCATCACGCCGTTGTGCTGACGGAACTCTCCCGCAAAGCTCTGTTGGATCGGAGTTCGTGGGACGTCATCGAGCTGAACGTGTGCTGAACTCGGAGGTGCCGTACGTTCGGTACTTGGATTGGTCGGATCGTGAAGACGTACGACTACATCAACCGCGTTGTGCTAACACTTCCGCTTTCGGTCTACGAGGGTACGTGGACAACACTCTCCCCTCTCGTTGCTATACATCACCATGATCTTGCGTGTGCGTAGGAATTTTTTTGAAATTACTATGTTCCCCAACATTGGCATCCGAGCCAGGTTTATGCGTAGATGTTATATGCATGAGTAGAACACAAGTGAGTTGTGGGCGATACAAGTCATACTGCTTACCAGCATGTCATACTTTGGTTTAGCGGTATTGTTGGATGAAGCAGCCCGAACCAACATTACGCATACGCTTACACGAGACTGGTTCTACCGACGTGCTTTGCACATAGGTGGCTGGCGGGTGTCAGTTTCTCCAACTTTACTTGAACCGAGTATGGCTACGCCCGGTCCTTGAGAAGGTTAAAACAGCACTAACTTGACAAAATATCGTTGTGGTTTTGATGCGTAGGTAAGAACGGTTCTTGCTTAGCCCGTAGCAGCCACGTAAAAGTTGCAACAACAAAGTAGAGGACGTCTAACTTGTTTTTGCAGGGCATGTTGTGATGTGATATGGTCAAGACATGATGCTAAATTTTATTGTATGAGATGATCATGTTTTGTAACAGAGTTATCGGCAACTGGCAGGAGCCATATGGTTGTCGCTTTATTGTATGCAATGCAACCGCCCTGTAATTGCTTTACTTTATCGCTAAACGGTAGCGATAGTCGTAGAAGCAATAGTTAGCGAGACGACAACGATGCTACGATGGAGATCAAGGTGTCGCGCCGGTGACGATGGTGATCATGACGGTGCTTCGGAGATGGAGATCACAAGCACAAGATGATGATGGCCATATCATATCACTTATATTGATTGCATGTGATGTTTATCCTTTATGCATCTTATTTTGCTTTGATTGACGGTAGCATTATAAGATGATCTCTCACTAAATTTCAAGGTAAAAGTGTTCTCCCTGAGTATGCACCGTTGCCAAAGTTCGTCGTGCCGAGACACCATGTGATGATCGGGTGTGATAGCTCTACGGTCATCTACAACGGGTGCAAACCAATTTTGCACACGCAGAATACTCGGGTTAAACTTGACGAGCCTAGCATATGCAGATATGGCCTCGGAACACTGAGACCGAAAGGTCGAGCGTGAATCATATAGTAGATATGATCAGCATAGTGATGTTCACCATTGAAAACTACTCCATTTCACGTGATGATCGGTTATGGTTTAGTTGATTTGGATCGCGTGATCACTTAGATGATTAGAGGGATGTCTATCTAAGTGGGAGTTATTAAGTAATATGATTAATTAAACTTAAATTTATCATGAACTTAGTACCTAATAGTATTTTGCTTGTCTATGTTGTTGTAGATAGATGGCCCGTGTTGTTGTTCCGTTGAATTTTAATGTGTTCCTTGAGAAAGCAAAGTTGAAAGATGATGGTAGCAATTACACGGACTGGGTCCGTAACTTGAGGATTATCCTCATTGCTGCACAGAAGAATTACGTCTTGGAAGCACTGATGGGTGCCAGGCCTGCTGCAGATGCAACTGCAGACGTTGTGAACGTTTGGCAGAGCAAAGTTGATGACTACTCGATAGTTCAGTGTGCCATGCTTTACGTCTTAGAACCGGGACTTCAACGACGTTTTGAACGTCATGGAGCATATGAGATGTTCTAGGAGTTGAAGTTAATATTTTAAGCAAATGCCCGGATTGAGAGATATGAAGTCTCCAATAAGTTCTACAGCTGTAAGATGGAGGAGAATAGTTCTGTCAGTGAACATATACTCAAAATGTCTGGGTATAACAATCACTTGATTCAACTGGGAGTTAATCTTCCGGATGATAGTGTTATTGACAGAATTCTTCAATCACTGCCACCAAGCTACAAGAGCTTTGTGATGAACTATAATATGCAAGGGATGAATAAGACAATTCCCGAGCTCTTCGCGATGCTAAAGGTTGCAGAGGTAGAAATCAAGAAGGAGCATCAAGTGTTGATGGTCAACAAGACCACCAGTTTCAAGAAAAAGGGTAAAGGGAAGAAGAAGGGGAACTTCAAGAAGAACGGCAAACAAGTTACTGCTCAAGAGAAGAAACCCAAGTCTGGACCTAAGCCTGAGACTGAGTGCTTCTACTGCAAGCAGACTGGTCACTGGAAGCAGAACTGCCCCAAGTATTTGGCGGATAAGAAGGATGGCAAGGTGAACAAAGGTATATGTGATATACATGTTATTGATGTGTACCTTACCAGAGCTCGCAGTAGCACCTGGGTATTTGATATTGGTTCTGTTGCTAATATTTGCAACTCGAAACAGGGACTACGGATTAAGCGAAGACTGGCTAAGGACGAGGTGACAATGCGCGTGGGAAATGGTTCCAAAGTCGATGTGATCGCCGTCGGCACGCTACCTCTACATCTACCTTCGGGATTAGTTTTAGACCTAAATAATTGTTATTTGGTGCCAGCGTTGAGCATGAACATTATATCTGGATCTTGTTTAATGCGAGACAGTTATTCATTTAAATCTGAGAATAATGGTTGTTCTATTTATATGAGTAATATCTTTTATGGTCATGCACCCTTGAAGAGTGGTCTATTTTTGTTGAATCTCGACATAATGTTCAAGCCAAAAGATGCAGAGTTGATAATGATAGTGCAACCTATTTGTGGCACTGCCGTTTGGGTCATATTGGTGTAAAGCGCATGAAGAAACTCCATACTGATGGACTTTTGGAATCACTTGATTATGAATCACTTGGTACTTGCGAACCATGCCTTATGGACAAGATGACTAACACGTCGTTCTCCAGAACAATGGAGCAAGCAACAGATTTATTGGAAATCATACATACTGATGTATGTGGTCCGATGAATATTGAGGCTCGCGGCGGGTATCGTTATTTTCTCACCTTCACAGATGATTTGAGCAGATATGGGTATATCTACTTAATGAAACATAAGTCTGAAACATTTGAAAAGTTCAAAGAATTTCAGAGTGAAGTGGAAAATCATCGTAACAAGAAAATAAAGTTTCTACGATCTGATCGTGGAGGAGAATATTTGAGTTACGAGTTTGGTCTACATTTGAAACAATGCGGAATAGTTTCGCAACTCACGCCACCCAGAACACTACAACGTAATGGTGTGTCCGAACGTCGTAATCGTACTTTACTAGATATGGTGCGATCTTGTCTCTTACTGAATTACCGCTATCTTTTTGGGGTTATGCTTTAGAGACGGCTGCATTCACGTTAAATAGGGCACCATCAAAATCCGTGGAGACGGCGCCTTATGAACTGTGGTTTGGTAAGAAACCAAAGTTGTCGTTTCTTAAAGTTTGGGGCTGCGATGCTTATGTGAAAAAGCTTCAAGCTGATAAGCTCAAACCCAAATCGGAGAAATGTGTCTTCATAGGATACCCAAAGGAAACTGTTGGGTACACCTTCTATCACAGATCTGAAGGCAAGACATTCATTGCTAAGAATGGATCCTTTCTAGAGAAGGAGTTTCTCTCGAAAGAAGTGAGTGGGAGGAAAGTAGAACTTGATAAGGTAACTGTACCTGCTCCCTTATTGGAAAGTAGTTCATCACAGAAACCGGTTCCTGTGACGCCTACACCAATTAGTAGGAAGCTAATGATATTGATCATGAAACTTTAGATCAAGTAACTACTGAACCTCGTAGGTCAACCAGAGTAAGATCCGCACTAGAGTGGTACGCTAATCCTATTCTAGAGGTCATGTTACTTGACCATGGCGAACCTACGAACAATGAGGAAGCGATGATGAGCCCAAATTCCGCAAAATGGCTAGAGGCCATGAAATCGAGATGGGATCCATGTATGAGAACAAAGTGTGGACTTTGTTTGACTTGCCAGATGATCGGCAAGCCATCGAGAATAAATGGATCTTCAAGAAGAAGACTGATGCTGATGGTAATGTTACTGTCTACAAAGCTTGACTTGTTGCGAAAGGTTTTTGACAAGTTCAAGGAGTTGACTATGATGAGAATTTCTCACCCGTAGCGATGCTTAAGTCTGTCCGAATCATGTTAGCAATTGCCGCATTTTACGATTATGAAATTTGGCAAATGGATGTCAAAACTGCATTCCTGAATGGATTTCTGGAAGAAGAGTTGTATATGATGCAACCAGAAGGTTTTGTCGATCCGAAAGGTGCTAACAAAGTGTGCAAGCTCCAGCAATCCATTTATGGACTGGTGCAAGCCTCTCGGAGTTGCAATAAACGTTTTGGTAGTGTGATCAAAGCATATGGTTTTATATAGACTTTTGGAGAAGCCTGTATTTACAAGAAAGTGAGTGGGAGCTCTGTAGCATTTCTGATATTATATGTGGACGACATATTGTTGATTGGAAATGATATAGAATTTCTGGATAGCATAAAAGGATACTTGAATAAAAGTTTTTTAGTGAAAGACCTTGGTGAAGCTGCTTATATATTGGGCATCAATATCTATAGAGATAGATCAAGACGCTTAATTGGACTTTCACAAAGCACATACCTTGATAAAGTTTTGAAGAATTTCAAAATGGATCAAGCAAAGAAAGGGTTCTTGCCTATATTACAAGGTGTGAAGTTGAGTCAGACGCAATGCCCGACCACTGCAGAAGATAGAGAGAAAATGATAGATGTTCCCTATGCTTCAGCCATAGGATCTATCATGTATGCAATGATGTGTACCAGACCTGATGTGTGCCTTGCTATTAGTTTAGCAGGGATGTACCAAAGTAATCCAGGAGTGGATCGCTGGACAGTGGTCAAGAACATCCTAAAATACCTGAAAAGGACTAAGGATATGTTTCTCGTTTATGGAGGTGACAAAGAGCTAGTCGTAAATGGTTACGTCGATGCAAGCTTTGACACTGATCCGGACGATTCTAAATCGCAAACCGGATACGTGTTTATATTGACGGTGGAGCTGTCAGTTGGTGCAGCTCTAAACAAAGTGTCGTGGCGGGATCTACGTGTGAAGCGGAGTACATAGCTGCTTCAGAAGCAGCAAATGAAGGAGTCTGGATGAAGGAGTTCATATCCGATCTAGGTGTCATACCTAGTGCATCGGGTCCAATGAAAATCTTTTGTGACAATACTGGTGCAATTGCCTTGGCAAAGGAATTCAGATTTCACAAGAGAACCAAGCACATCAAGAGACGCTTCAATTCCATCCGGGACCAAGTCCAGGTGGGAGACATAGAGATTTGCAAGATACATACGGATCTGAATGTTGCAGACCCGTTGACTAAGCCTCTTCCACGAGCAAAACATGATCAGCACCAAGACTCCATGGGTGTTAGAATCATTATTGTGTAATCTAGATTATTGACTCTAGTGCAAGTGGGAGACTGAAGGAAATATACCCTAGAGGCAATAATAAAGTTATTATTTATTTCCTTATATCATGATAAATGTTTATTATTCATGCTAGAATTGTATTAACCGGAAACATAATACATGTGTGAATACATAGACAAACATAGTGTCACTAGTATGCCTCTACTTGACTAGCTCATTGATTAAAGATGGTTGAGTTTCCTAACCATAGATATGAGTTATCATTTGATCAATGGGATCACATCATTATAAGAATGATGTGATTGACTTGACCCATTCTGTTAGCTTAGCACTTTCGTTTAGTATGCTGCTATTGCTTTCTTCATGACTTATACATGTTCCTATGACTATGAGATTATATAACTCCCGCTTACCGGAGGAACACTTTGTGTGCTACCAAACGTCACAACGTAACTGGGTGATTATGAAGGTGCTCTACAGGTGTCTCCAAAGGTACTTGTTGAGTTGATGTATTTCGAGATTAGGATTTGTCACTCCGATTGTCGGAGAGGTATCTCTGGGCCCTCTCGGTAATGCACATCACTATAAGCCTTGCAAGCAATGTGACTAATGAGTTAGTTGCGGGATGATGCATCACATAACGAGTAAAGAGACTTGCCGGTAACGAGATTGAACTAGGTATTGAGATACCGACGATCGAATCTCAGGCAAGTAACATACCGATGACAAAGGGAACAACATATGTTGTTATGCGGTTTGACCGATAAAGATCTTCGTAGAATATGTGGCAACCAATATGAGCATCCAGGTTCCGCTATTGGTTATTGACCGGAGATGTGTCTCGGTCATGTCTACATAGTTCTCGAACCCGTAGGGTCCGCATGCTTAAAGTTCGGTGACGATCGATATTATGAGTTTTTGTGTTTTGATGTACCGAACGTAGTTCGGAGTCTCGGATATGATCACGAACATGACGAGGAGTCTAGAAATGGTCGAGACGTAAAGACCGATATAGTGGATGACTATGTTCGAACACCGGAAGTGTTTCTGCGGGTTTAGGACATTTACCGGAGTACCGGGGGGGTACCGGAACCCCCCGGGAGTATATTGGGCCTAATGGGCCTTGGTGGGAGAAGAGGAGGGGCGACCAGGGCACTCGCGCGCCCCCTCCCCCTCTAGTCCGAATTGGACAAGGAAGGGGGGGCGCCCCCCTTCTTTCCTTCTCCTCCTCTCTCCCTTCCTTCCCTTCTCCTACTCCAACAAGGAAAGGCGGAGTCCTACTCCCGATGGGAGTAGGACTCCCCCCTTGGCGCGCCCTCCTTGGCCGGCCGCCTCTTCCCCCTTGCTCCTTTATATACGGGGGCAGGGGGCACCTCTAGACACACAAGTTGATCTGTTGATCTCTCCCGGCCGTGTGCGGTGCCCCCTCCACCATATTCCACCTCGGTAATATTGTAGCGGTGATTAGCCGAAGCCCTGCGTCGGTAGCATCATCAACACCATCATCACGCCGTTGTGCTGACGGAACTCTCCCGCAAAGCTCTGCTGGATCAGAGTTCGTGGGACGTCATCGAGCTGAAGTGTGCTGAACTCGGAGGTGCCGTACGTTCGGTACTTGGATCGGTCGGATCGTGAAGACGTACGGCTACATCAACCGCGTTGTGCTAACGCTTCCGCTTTCGGTCTACGAGGGTGCGTGGACAACACTCTCCCCTCTCGTTGCTATGCATCACCATGATCTTGCATGTGCGTAGGAATTTTTTTGAAATTACTACGTTCCCCAACACGTGGATGTACGATGGCACCACCTATTGGAACGCGCCAAAAATCTCCGTGTCTACATTGCGTTTGCTCCCTCCAATCTCCTCCATTTACCCGCATATGTAATGATTTACATTCCGTTGCTATACTCTTAGAATTACATGTGTAGGTTGATTGCTTGACTTGTGTTAAGTTGCTAAAATCTGCCAAGACTTAAAATTGGAAAAATGCTAGATTTTTATTTGGTCAAGTAGTCTAATCACCCCCCCCCCCCCCTCTAGACATACTTTCAATCCTACAGCTGCCCAATTTCTTCAAGGTGCGGAGATGTGCGATGATCGGATGAAAATCGTGCATGGCTTTTGTCGGGCCGACGGTGATGGCACCCGTGGGTGTCGTTTCCCTCCTTGAAGGCATTGTCGCGGTGTGTTTGACATTTCCCTTGCTCGGCTGGAGTTGGGTGTTGTCTCCGGGCAAAAGCCTCGATTCGGTAGGACTGACATGATGGCGGCGTCCTCGACGTCGCTCCTTTGTTGGGAGCATCGTGTTTGGATACACGGCTCGGTTCCTCATTGCTTTCCTCCGGTGTTCGTCGTGGTCCTGTTTTGATCTTCGGCGGCGCTATGTACGACCATCGCCAGTGTATCCAAGACGGTGTCTTCCTCAGAGCTGATCAAGTCCTGCCATTCACTTGCCATCTCCTCTTAGGCATTCAGGGTATGGTGCATTGACAAGCAAAGTTCAGTGGGAGCTGGTGGTCTTCAGAGGAGCCTGGTGTTGGTCGAGACGCGGTGTTGTTCTTAGTTAGAGCAGGTGCCTTTGCTTTGTAGTTTTACTTAGCTGTTGGTGGTTGTATTGGTCTTACCTGAGCGTGTTGTTGTGCGACGCTATTGTTCGCAATGATGTTTGTACTTATAATTCTCCTTCTATAAACGTAAGGTACGCCTAGGTGTACTCTATTAAAGAAAAAAATCACCCAAAAGCTTAAGCTGATGAGAAAGGTGGGTTATGCATCACGTCAACAACAAGAACATTTTTGTTTTGTCCGACTCGTTTGCCGAGTGCGCCCAAATTTTTATGGTGATTCAGAAAACTAGTGTATTTGGAGCGCATAGAATATTCTGCAATGGCTTTGGTTTCAGAATTGGCGAATGTTGATTTGCGCTAGGGGCTGCTAGTGCTAGGAGCTACAAATAGACAGACAATGGAGGCCGGTCGAGGACAGTGACCTTGCCGGGCCGTAGACTAGGGTAGGAAAAAGGAGGAACGTCAAACGTCATAGGAGAACTTGTGCTGATAGATGGCCGGCGCAATAGCGTCAGCAGCCGCGGGCATGGCAAGATGCCAGTGCTGGACGGCGAATGAAAGGTGGATATCGGCAGGAAGAAGGTGGGTTTAAGACGGATTGCGGTTGCAGTCCACAGGCATGACAATTTAACCCTTACAGACGCTTCCACCTTGGAAGTGTCAGACCCAGAGGAGTCTGAAGATCAATATTCAGAGAAACAGGGGAGGATTCCACTCAAACTAGCTCGATTCATTGGCTTAATTCAGAGAGTTAGTACAAACCAGGAGGAACCTAAGGCCAGCCAGGAACACTGGCGGCGGAAGGGGGAAACCCTAACAAGTTTTTCATGCCCTAGATCGAGCTGGAGCCCTGGCTTTATAGCCTTACAAGTTGGGAAAAGTAAGAAAGTAAAATGACAGTAGTGGAGCGCTGGAGTCCTTGTCGGAAAGTGAACAGCGACCCGGGCGATGATGACAGCCGTCCGATGCCGTATGGACGTGATCCGGAGCTTCTCGACCAGCGAAGCGGTATGGGGGAAGATCGAGCATTGGATAGGCAATGGACGGCCACTGTTGCTTCGCGCCAACGGCTGGGAGTTTAAACTTAACTGAAAACGCTGCAGTTCATCAGTTGGGTCCTGACAACTCACCTCCATCCACTTCAGACCAGTCCTCAGGGCTGAAAAGCTGGAAAAACCTTTTGTATGAATGTTGCGTCCTCCCACGTAGCATCTTTCTCGTCCATGTTACACCATTTGATGAGCCAACGCACCACTGGTATTTGTATATCACCTTGAGTCCTAGGGATAAGCTTTCTTTCAAGCAGCTTCTCCGGTTCCAGGAGAATAGTACCATCAGCGTTGATGAGTGGTAGGTTGGGGTTAGGGATTGCTTGTGGCCCTAGGTGCTTTTTCAGTTGACTGACGTGGAATGTGGGGTGCAGTTTGCAGCCCTCAGGTAAGAGCAATTTGTAAGCAACAGGACCAACTTTCTCTGTTACTCGGAAGGGACCGTAATACTTGGAGTGGAGCTTCAGATATCTATGAACACTTAAGGTAGTGTGCCTATAGGGCTGAAGTTTGAGATATACCATATCACCCACCTCCAAGGTTCTTTCAGATCTCTTTTTGTCAGCATAGTGCTTCATTCTTGTTTGAGCTTTCAACAGATTTGCCTTGATCTGTGCTGCTGTTTGTTCAGCAGTGAGGACAGATGAAAAGTCTTGAACTTGTTCAGCTGGGTAAAGGGCCGCTTCAGAGATCATGTTGGGGGTCTGTTATACAGTGCCTGGAAAGGTGTCATTTTCAGAGAGGTGTGGTAGCTAGTGTTGTACCACCATTCCGCTAGGGAGAGCCAGTTCATCCATTTCTTAGGTTGTAAGAAAACCATGCATCTCAAGTAATTTTCCAAGCATTGATTGACCCTTTCTGTTTGGCCATCTGATTGAGGGTGATACGAAGTGCTCATGTGCAGCTTGATGCCCAGTTTCTTGAAGAGTGCCTGCCAGAGATGGCTAGTGAAGATTGTGTCCCTGTCAGTGACAATAACAGAAGGCAATCCGTGTAACTTAAATATATTATCAGTGAAAGCTTGAACCACAGTATGGACAGTGATGGGATGTTGCAGTGGAATAAAATGTCCATATTTTGTGAATCTATCCACAACCACTAAAATCATGTTTTTGCTTTGGGAAGTGGGAAGGCCCTCAACAAAATCCATGCTGATGTGACACCATGCAAAATCTGGAACAGGCAGAGGCTGTAGCAGTCCAGGGTATTTGGAATGTTCAGGTTTGTTGATTTGGCACGTTGGGCATTGTTTGATGTAATCTACAATGAACTGTTTCATGCCAGGCCAGTGGAAGAGAAGTTTCACTCTCTGGTAAGTGGCTCTGTGGCCAGAGTGGCCCCCCAGCTCAGAGTTGTGCAAGGCAGATACTAACTGATTTCTGAGGTTAGTATTATTGCCAATAACAATTCTGTTTTTGTATCTTAGGATTCCTTGTTGCAAGGCATAGTTAGGAACAGCATTAGCAGCAGTTGCTAATTGAGATATCAAGTACTTGCATCTTTGGTCCTGGGAATAGCCGGAAATGACCTCAGATATCCAGGCAGGCTTTGCTTGACTAGCCACCAGTGAGTATAACTTGTACTTCACCCTAGAAAGAGCATCAGCAACTTTGTTGTTCTTGCCCTGTTTATATTCAATCTTAAAGTTGTAGCCCAGAATTTTTACTAGTAACTTGTGTTGAATGCCCTCTGTTAGCTTTTGTTCTTGTATATATTTCAAGCTCTGCTGATCAGTTCTGATGATCAAAGAAGAAGCTGCAAAATAGTGCTTCCAATGCTTTAATGCTTCAATGATGGCCATAGCTTCTTTGTCATATGTAGACATGGCAGCAGCTTTAGGGCCAATGGCCTTGCTGAAGTAAGAGATGGGCTTGCCCTCTTGCATTAGCACTGCACCAACACCATAAGCACAAGCATCTGTTTCCAAGATAAAAGGCTGAGAGAAATCAGGTAGGGCCAGGACAGGAGCTTGAGTCATCTTGTGTTTCAATATGTTGAAAGCTTCTTGTTGCTCAGTTTCCCACTTGAAATTGTCCTTTTTCAAGGATTGGAATAGGGGTTTGCAGATGAGGCCATAATTTTGGATGAATCTCCTGTAGTAACCAGTGAGACCAAGAAAACTTCTCAATTGAGTTACATTTTCAGGATTGGGCCACTGGGCTATTGCTTCTATCTTGGTAGGGTCAGTTGCATCTCCATCCCCTCTGATAACATGGCCCAAGTACTCCATTTGAGGTTGAGCAAAGGTACACTTGCTCATTTTAGCATATAGTTGGTGGGACTGCAAGACCTCAAGGACTAGTTGGAGATGTACCAAGTGTTCCTTCATGTTTCTGCTGTATATGAGGATATCATCGAAGAAAACCAACACAAATTTTCTCAAGTAAGGTGCTAAAATTGTGTTCATTAGCTGCTGAAAGGTTGCTGGAGCATTAGTAAGTCCAAAGGGCATTACTAAATACTCATAGTGGCCACAATGAGTACTGAAAGCAGTTTTTCCAATATCTTCTTCCTGCATTCTGATTTGGTGATAGCCACTTCTTAAATCCAGTTTAGTGAAAACTGTTGCCCCTTTCAATTCATCCAGGAGATCTTCTATAACAGGGATAGGGTATTTGTTCTTAACAGTTTGCTGGTTGATCTTTCGGAAATCATTGACCAATCTCCAAGTCATGTCCTTCTTTTTAACAAGGAGTGCAAGGGAGGAGTAAGGGCTAGAGCTGTCCCTAATTACTTTGTTTTTGATCATATCCTTGATAATGGTTTCCATAGCGTCTTTCTGGTGGTGTGGGAGTCTGTAAGGCCTCTGGTTTATAATCTTGGCTTCAGGAGTAAAAGGTATAGCATGATCCACATTTCTCTTGGGAGGGAGATCAGATGGAGTGCTGAAAACTGGTGTGTATTTGTCCAAAAGTTGCTGGACAGGAGGAGGAACTAAGGTGTCCACAGGTTCTTGTACAGAATTCTGTTCAGAATTAAGACAGCTCCACAAACAGGTTCCTCAGAGAGTTCCTCCACAGTTTCCAATTCTTGCACAGCTACAGATGGTAAGCTTTCATCTTTGAAGATTTTCTTTTCACCAGTTTTCAATGTGATCTTCACATGCATTTCATCAAAGTCCAATTCTACTGGGCTGAAAGAAGCCATCCAATCTGCCCCCAGGATAACATCATAACCCTGAAGCTGTAGTACTCTGAGATCAGTGGAGAACTGTGTTCCTTGCAGAGAGAATGGGCATTGTAGTGCAATGAATTCAGACCAAAGAGTATCTCCATTAGCCACAACCACCTTTCTTTTTCTGGTAGGAGTGAGAGCACATCTAGCTAGGTGAGCAATCTTAGGAGTAATGAATGTAGCAGTACTGCCACTATCAATGAGTGCAGTAGCTGGAGTGTCCCCTATCATGACTGTCACTGTAAAACTGAGCTTCTTTGTGGATTTTATACCCATAAGAGCATGCATAGATATTTGGAGGGGGGTATCATCACTCTCTACAGGGGGAGGGACATCAACTTTATCCTGAGCTTCAGTATAGTAAACCAACTCAGCATCCTCAGGGCAAGCAGCTTGAAGTGCTTGTATCTGTGCTTGATTTGCCAATTTGCACACCTTTTTGTGGCCTGGAAACCAAGGCTCTTTGCATTTGTAACAGATGCCCTTCAGTCTAGCTTGTTGTATTACTGCAGCTGTGTTGGTGGGTCCTGGTTTTCCTGGGTCAAACTGCACCTGCCTTCTCACTTGTTGGAAAACAGAGGTAGGAACAGTAGTTCTTTTCTGTGGTTGTGCTTGTTCCATTCTTCTGGCAAGCCAAATTGCTTGTTGTAAGTCAGCAGGTTCATGACATTGTACATGGTGCTGTATATTGTCATTCAGTCCAGAGATAAAGCTGGCCTTGTAGTAATCTTGGGGTAGAGCTGGATTGTCTCTTCTCATTAAGTTCATGGCCTGCTCAAACTTGAGGATGTAATCATTGACAGAACCTGTTTGGGTAAGTGCATGGAAAGATCTAACATTGTCACAAGCAGATGTTTCAGCAAACCTATCACCCAGGAGCCTACAGAATCTATACCAAGGCAGGGTGTTAGGTACAATGTCAGTACCTCTCCACCATTCAATTGTTGGGCCTTTAAGGTATGTTACTGCAATCTCTGTTTTCTGTTCTAGTGGGGTTCTAGCGGCTTCAAAATACAGCTCAATGGTTTGTATCCAGGAGTCTGTACTGCTACCATCAAATTCAGGAATGTTGTACTTGGCTGGTTTTACAATTGCTAGTTGTCTCCTGTTGTCTTGCCCCTGATCTCTCTGCCCAACTGCACCCCTAGCTTCCTGTTGTGGGATTTGTTCAGCTTGCTCCAGGTCCAGCTGAACTAACTGTTGAGGATTTTGCATTTGGTTAACAACAGTGTGAACTCTGTTTTCAGGAACTGGGTTTTTACTTGCAGCAAAGTGAGGATGCCTATAAGGGGCTCGGTTGCTGCCATCCAAGTTAAGCTCTTTTCCAGTGTTTTTATCCACTAACGTGGCAGATCCAACTGTAGGAGGAGTTTGGAGGACCGTGGCTGGTGCGTGATTTGGACCTTGGGGTGTTTGCTGTTGGCCACTACCTTGTGCAACATCTTGGGGGTTGGGAGGAGTTTCCCTGGGTTTGGGAAAACCTGCGATGAAGCTGTTCAAAGAGCCTTGTAGTTCGCCCAAGGTTTTCTGCAAGGTTTGAAAATTTGTGGCAACATGGTCTCTGAAAACTTCAAAGTCTTGTCTGTCAGTTTCTCTGTTCCGCTGCAGGGTTTTGACATCCAGTTGCAATGATTGGAACTCCAAGTTCTCCATGGAGGAGGAGTTTTCAGGGCCTGTCATGCTAGCCCGAAGACTGCAGGGGAGTTTTTACAACTAGCAGGGAGCTAGTAACCTCACTGCGCACGATCAGCCGGCGAAGGGAGGAATTTTACCACAGCTGGAGCTGCAACCCGACCTTGGCCTTCGATCCTACCGCCGCCTGCACCGCCGCCAACGCCGCGCCGCCGGAAGTACACCGGATCTGGGAGGGAGGGAGGGATTTTACCGCAGAAACAGTGTGTTGCTGCAACCTTTTCCCGCGCCCAAACCTGTACCGAATTTCACACCGCCACCAGTCGCCGCCGGGGAACCACCGCCGCCCAACAACACCAGTGAGAAATGGAGGATTTTATGGCGCCTCCAACTCCACTTCGGCACCGGATCTCGTGCCGCCAAGGAGAAGAACCAAGCTCTGATTACCACTTGTCAGACCCAGAGGAGTCTGAAGATCAATATTCAGAGAAACAGGGGAGGATTCCACTCAAACTAGCTCGATTCACTGGCTTAATTCAGAGAGTTAGTACAAACCAGGAGGAACCTAAGGCCAGCCAGCAACACTGGCGGCGGAAGGGGGAAACCCTAACAAGTTTTTCATGCCCTAGATCGAGCTGGAGCCCTGGCGTTATAGCCTTACAAGTTAGGAAAAAGTAAGAAAGTAAAATGACAGTAGTGGAGCGCTGGAGTCCTTGTCGGAAAGTGAACAGCGACCCGGGCGATGATGACAGCCGTCCGATGCCGTATGGACGCGATCCGGAGCTTCTCGACCAGCGAAGCGGTATGGGGGAAGATCGAGCGTTGGATAGGCGATGGACGGCCACCGTTGCTTCGCGCCAACGGCTGGGAGTTTAAACTTAACTGAAAACGCTGCAGTTCATCAGTTGGGTCCTGACAGGAAGATATTTGGAATCGACTATCTCTGGATTCCAGCGTGCACACGGTTGTAACACGTGCGAGTGCCACAAGACAAATAATCTTTTTAGCAAAAAGCCAACATTCACTATAGTTGAATACCGCAACAGCCAGTAAACACAACCCTTGTAAACATGCCTGTTGCACATGAACAACTGAGAAAATCTTCAAACTGGATATTTATCTAGCCTAACAGGGATTGTTTGTCCAGCTGGATCATTGTTCTATCAAAGTCCAAAAATGGCATATCATCAAACCTTCAAACTATTCTGAAGGCTCCAGAGGCATTTTCATCAGGAAAGCTATAGGAATATATCAGGCCAAGACGATCATCTTCTCTATCGTTCACTCGTGCTGCTTCCTTTCTTGAAAGCTGTAAGGTTCCTTTTGAGAGACTTAACAGCAGATAACATTTGTAGCTTCTCCGTGGACGCCCCGGCATGTTTCTGCTTGATGTTCCTAGTCGATGCATCATCAGGTGGCAATGTACTCCCCGGAGCTGACTCCTCCACAGGAGGTTCACTATCCAATGTGCCTGCATGTAAACCTGGGAATGGTTATTAAAAAACTGGGTGAAACGGTTCGGTTCTTACTTTGGGTTTGATTGGTTCAGGTTTTATTGGGCTGAATCTTTTTTAGTTTGGTTTTGGTTTGGGTATGTGAAGAAACCAATTTGGGTATAGTTGGTTATGGGCTTAAACAGTTTGGTTATTAACGGCTGTAAACTATGGGTCCAAACCGGTTTTAGGGCATTGGTTATGTGCAATAAGCAACGACGCATCGTCAACGAGTATCTTTGATCCGCGTACATGATGCGATGCACTATGTAATTCTGTATTATGGGGGAAACAACACATGCAAATTGAATGTGTCTGCTTGTGCTTTAGCTAAGCAATTGCTTTAATGCACTTGTCAGTGAGCTTTTCAGTCGTGGGCGTTGTCTTTTTGACACTTGTTGTGTGTTGACCATATCTCAACGATAACTTTGTTCCCAAACTATTCTAGATGCACTTATGTCTTTTCTATGCCATTTGCTTCTTGACATGTCGATTTGTGCAATCATATATACATTGAAGTAAACCCATAGTTACGTATTGGGTTTAAACCCACGGTTATGTATTGGGTTTAAATTAGTTTGGGTGGAAAAAATAGAGGGTTTAGTTTTGGTTGGGCTGAAAATGGCATTAAACGGGTATGGTTTAAGTATGGTTTTGAGAGATACATGTACGGGTATGGTTCAAGTATGGTTTAGGTATGAAATCATTCTCAGATTTACCTGCATGCACGCCTTTCTTCCCAGCTTGCTTTCGTTTGAAGTCAGCACTCCTGTACAAAACCATTCAAATTCAGCATGAATTACACTAGTTCAGGTCAAGCATATTATACTGTACATTGGTAAGATGGGTAAATCAAGGTAATGGATGCTGGTAGTACCTCTTGTACTGGGGATCAGTAGGATCCAGCGCAAACAGATGAGACGTGAACATGGGATCAAACCTCTTGTCATTGCTAAGATCTATATGAGGATGTTTGTCCTCGACAGAATCCTTGCCCTTCTTTCCCTTTTTACTCTTGCGTTTTATGTTAAAGCCCTTTGCACCATTGCCTGCATCCTGATCAGCAACCAAGAGCTCCAACTCTTCTTTAGTTGCTTCTGGTTCGAAATGTTCCTCTGGAAGCTTGTCATTTCCTTTCCCTTTTTCTTTACCTTTGGCCTTCACCTTCTGCTTCTTCATTGGCTTAACGTCTTCATCAGACTTTTCATCCTTAAAGAAATCATCATCTTCATCAGCACCATCTTCGTTGCTATCGTCATCATCATCATCATCCTTCGACGACCTCTTCCTAGCTTTCCGCTTTTCCTTCATTTTTTCTTGGTGCATCTCCCAGACAGTCTTCTTCTCGCTGCTCTTCCTCTCAAGGATACGTTTGCTAAGGTCCTCAAGTTCCGTGTTGAATGTTATCTCCATGTCCTGATCATCACTTTGTTCCTCATCCGATTTATCTCCTTCTAGTAAAAGAGCCAACCGTTCCTTATTTGTTAACTTCCTTTTTGCTACTCCATTTGGTCGAGGCTCGTCACCAGAATCATCTACATCATCATCTGACTCACTATCACTCGCTAAAAATACACCAAGGTCATCTAACTGCGTCAAAAAAAAAAAGAGAAGACGTTATAAGATGTCAAATCAAAGAAAAAAATAGAAGGACAAGAAACAATGACATATACTCCCTCCGTTCCTAAATATAGGTCTTTCTAGAGATTTCAACAAGTGACTACATACAGAGCAAAATGAGTGAATCTACACTTTAAAATATGTCTATATACATCCGTATGTGGTAGTCCATTTGAAATCTCTAAAAAGACTTATATTTAGGAACGGAGGGAGTAGATTGAAAGTTTTCATGAGAAGGAAAGGGTAGAAAATGCATGTCATCAACATAATTCACAACTGTTCCAAGAAGATTAAAAAAAATACAAGAGCTAAGTAATAGAGCTAACCTGTTCATCGTTGAACTTCCGCCTCAGTTTCTTCTTACGCTCTGGCTCATCATCATCCCATGTGAGCTTAACTTTGCTGTGTTGCAAAGCACGAGTCTCAAAATCAGGCTCCTTGTAATTCGGAGGTGCCTGCATGGAGTCAAACAAATTATGAACTGAAAATACCACTTAGCGCGAGGGGAAGGCAAGTTGTGCTTAAATAACATCATAACTTATTCAGCCACTTCTGGAAAGGGTAACATTTATGCTGCCAAGTGCGAACAGTTTAATATGAGTACCAACAAATATGGGTGCAGCTACAAGATACCTCTGTAGCCACATCGCGAGCAGGATGTTTGAACTCCATAGAGTCCGAAATAAACTGCAAATCGAACACATTTGCTGTTTTCAAGAACTCGGTACCATCAAGAGTGGTGTATAGGTGATTTGCAGTTGTACTGGAATCACACACCACAACTGCATAGTAGTACCTGCAGCAAGAAACATAATCACAAGAGAACACAATAAGAAACTATTGGAAAGTAACTGTATATGGACTATAGTTCATATAAAAGATGGACAGACAAGGCTATTTGGACATATGCACACAATCCCAAACATGTGAAGTAGAAGCCGCCGTAGTTACAATTACATTAGGATTTGAACATTTTAATATTTCAGTTAATAATATGGAGATTCAGATCATGGTTTTAAAATACATGTTCGAACCCATCTCAGTTAGTCCCAGACAAACAGATAAATAAACATGATGACAATCAGCAAAAAATATCTATGTTTTATTCCTAACCTCAGTCTGTTTAGCTCATAAGTACGCAGCTTGTTGTTCTCAGAATCAGAGTCATGCTCATCTTCTTCGTCATTGTCTTCATCACTGTCATTGTCATCATCTTCATCACTGTCATTGTCATCGTCTTCATCACCGTCATTGTCATCTTCATAGTCATGCTCACGATCTTCTTCGTCATCCTCTTCATCACTGTCACTGTCATTGCCATTATCATTGTCATCTTCCCCACCATCACCATCACTATCACCATGAATACCAAGAAGAGTAGACGGGCCTTGAGTTGTCTCAATGTTGATGCACTCCAGTCCAAATTCTGACGGATATATTGAGACTGATAGAACTCGTCCACCTTTTGGGATGCAAGATGTCATCACCATATACAAGTCCACCGCCTGTTGGAAGGGGCAAAACAAAGGGATAATATCACTGAACTCAAGAAGCAAAACAGAAATTGCTACGAGCAAAAAAAAGGTAAATCCCAATGGGTCGTTTGTATCCTCAGTTCTAGTAAAAGCAGGATTTCATTCAGTTATCAGAATATTAAGTATCAAAGACATTTGTTGGGTTGCCATAAAAATCACAGGAAGTGCTTTAATACTTAACTAAAATATTGGACATATTTTAAATGAAAATACAATCATTACAAGTGCATTTGAGTGATGGGGATTAGGGATTTCTTTGGGATGTTTTACTGCTAGATATTTCACCTGTTCTCAACAAAACAAAAAGAATAGAAACATAAACATCTTTAAGCCAAACAAACAGAATCTATGTATCGTACTTCAACCTAACAAACCAATCACACACTTCGTGGCACGACGTCCTCTACTGAATCTGACTGACTGCTCATCGGCCATTCCCAGGGATGACTTTGTGGAGTGGTGGTAGCAAACCATCCTCCAGATGCCCATTGCCACACGCAAGGGGGCTTAATTAGCAATCATGTTTACGTCGTGTTCTTTTTTGTTTTTTTTACTCCGGAATTGTTCTATGGTAATTTTCTATTAAAGAAAAGTTCAAATATGTACAAGTAAAGGTAAAGAAAAGAGCTAAAGAAACCTAGGGTGTGTTTGGTTGTAGAACAAAGTAGAATGCAATGTAATGGTTCCATCTCCTTGTTTCGTAGAGCTAATGAGATGGAATGGAACGGTTCCGTCTCGGAGTTTGGTTTCCTCTAAATTCAATGCTAATGCTGACAGTAGACATCATTTAGCAACTACAACAACAACAACAACAACAACAACAAAGCCTTTAGTCCCAAACAAGTTGGGGTAGGCTAGAGGTGAAACCCATAAGACATCATTTAGCAACTACTAGTATTAAATTCATATCAACTAGTACTGGTACTAAGCATCATTTCTAAAAGTAATAAATCACCGTGTGCATCTACACACATCTTCGAGCAGGATAGAAGGAAGCGCCGAGGATTTGATTCCTTGCACCTTCACTCAGGTCAAGGCGTCGCCTGGTCAACCCGCTGTCCAAATCAGCCTTCCTTGGTGGGCAGCACCAGCGTAGGTGGTGACGACGGAGAGCTGTGCTCGGGAGGCGGAGTCATCGGGTCATGGCATGGTGGAGGTGGAGGAGCAGCCTGTCAGAGCTCGGGTGGGCGTAGGTCAGAGGTTGACGACAGTGGCTGTTGGGGTCAACGGTAGTGCAGAAAGAGGCGGTGGCGGAGGCTGGCATGGCAATGACAGTGAGGGAGGAGGCGCCTGCGGAAGCCGGTGATAGAGCTGTGCAGAGGCGAGGTCATGGAGGATTGGCTGTCAGGTGCGCAGAGTGCATGGAGGCACGATCGAGAGGAAGTAGATGCGGGCAGGGAGGCCACAACGCCGGCCGGACGCGAGGAGATGGCGGCTTTGCTGCACGGTGCTGCGGGCGACGTCCATGGCGACCGGGCAGCAAGGTAGAAGTGGGTTTGGGAGCTCCTGTGAGGGAGCCTGCAGGGAGGAGGGCGATGGACGGGCGGCTCGTAGGCCGGCTGGCTTCGCCGGCGGTGGTTGGGAGGCCAACCGGCAGCTGAGCGCGCGGGATCGGGCGCGTCTCCCCTGGTGGTGGCTGCTTGTTGGGGTGAGACAAGAGAGGGTGAGAGGAATGAGTGCGTTCCGCATCTCGGGGGTATACGCGTTCTGTTTTCCTCTCGAGCCAAACGCAGGAACCGAGGTCAGGGACATCACAGACCCATTACATTCTACTTCGTTACTGAAACCGAACACATCCCTAAAGATATACATCTATACAATTCCTGATTTCTGCAGCATTGTGATGATTTGCTCTTGCTCTGATCTTGAGGTCTTTCTTGAGGATGTTGCACCACCCTTGAACATGTGGGGCAGCATTGTGATTTTTTTGTCATTCCTTAAGAGTACATATGCTCCAGCAGCGCATGATTACTAGTTCAAGAGCAATTGTATTAGGCAAGTCTTGAATGGCTAGAAGAGCCTCATCAAAGAATGATATTCCTCTGTTCTTATTAGGAATGATCATCTGTCAACAGTTTTGATCAAAAGGGCAGTCCCAAAATAGGTGGACTGGAAGCAGCACAATGAAACCATCCCTAGCGTCGCCAGTTTGCTTGACAGAATCAAAGCTGAGGTCAGATTGTGCGCAGGGACAGTGGTGACGGACCTTAGACAATTTTGCCTGCAGTGCCTACCACCTAGTGTGTTGCATTGTACTTTGGGGTGTGGCCTCTCGTAGGCTTGTACATACAACTTCTTCTATCAATGCATTGAGACACAAGGCTTTTGCATTCCATCTAAAAGAACTAACAAACCAGCAAAAGAACATATTTTTTTCTTTCCAGAAGTCCTGTTTACCATCATCTATTTTTAAAAATTGCCATCCACAGAGCCCTTAAGAGGTTTATTAAGCAAATACAAAAGCTGAAAAGAAATGCAAGTGGCCTAAAAAAATACTTTCGAGGTGGATTCTCAAGCAACGGAAATAACCAAAAGCATGGCTAAAATAGTTTAGGTGCAGAGGATTACTTATCAGGATAATAGAATTAATGAATTTGTGCACACACCTTAATGTGATCCCAGTCCATGTTAACAACAGCAAGCCTATGAGTTTCCTTATCAATCATAGGTGTATCATCATGCCTCGCCATCAAGTAATGAGCAATGTCACTGCCGACAGAGCACTGCAGAAAAAAGACAGCAGGAATTATAAGGAATGCAAGAAACATGTCTCTCTTGACGACAAGAAAAATACAGCTAGTAAAGTGTCCCATCAAGATAATTTAGTAACCATATGGAAATCCTAGAAATAAAAACACATGACCTACCTAAGAGACCCGTATTGGCAGGCAATAAAACCAACTACGCAGTAAGTTGCACAAAAAAAATCAGTATATAAGATCTAGAGCCGCAGTTTGAAATGGTTCTTGCAGTCACATATTGAGATGCGTGGCTTACATAAACACGCATTTCTCTGTCTCTAACAACATCTCTCAATAAGCTCCACGTTCTACAAGAAAAAAAGAAGACTACAGCAAGCACGAACATACACCACAAGTTGAAGACATCCCCATAACTGTCAAGTCTGTAGCCTTCATAGTTGGGATTAAAACAGCATCTGTGCTATCGACATGGAAGATGGAATTAAACAGCACATATCAAATAATTACAAACTACCAACCAGACCATACATCTCACATACGTATCAACATAAGGACGTGCTTTTCTAGTTTTAGTCTCTCCCAATTCACAAGCGAGAGCATAGGCGAAAATGGAGAAGTTATTCAACCTTCACAGTAGCAGAGAAAAGTAATCAAACGAAACATCATAGAATTGGATGGGAAACGTCACCTCGTCATCGTCCTCCTCCTCCTCCTCTTCGTCATCGCTACTAGAACTCTCTTCTTCAACTTGCTCATCCTCTTCTTCCACCCCATCGTCATCATCTTCTTGGACCAGCTTCACTTTCTCCTTCTCTTTCTCCTTTTCATCCCCCTCCTCTTGTTTGAGATAGTAATGCAGCATGGGGTTCTCCTTGGCGCCCTTCTTGCGGCGCCTGCCCCGCTTGTCCACCGGCGCCTCCGACGAAGCGAACATTGGGTTGGTCAGCATGCCGTTGAACCTCGAGTCCAGGGCGACCTTGGCCTCCTTCCGCCGCATCGGCCTGAACCTCGGGTCGGTCCGCGCCGCCGCGAACCTCTCGTCCTCCATCGCCCGCTTCATCTTCTCGTCTCCCCGCTTCACCTCCGCAGCCCCCGCCCCCGTAGCCTCGGCCTCAGCCCCAGCCTTCTTCTCCTTCTTGGGCTTCTTCCCGTGCTCCTTACCCTCCTGCCCGCCCTTGTGCTTGCGCTTGGCCTCGTTGCGGGGAGACGCTTCGTCCGCGGCGGGACGCTCATGCTTATCCTTCCGGTGCTTTCTCTCATCTTTGGAGTTGGATTTCTTGGCCTTCTTTTGACCTTTGAGGTCGACGGAGTCGGCCGTCGGCGCCATGGCGGCTGCTGCTAGAGGTGCAGTGGCGGCGGGCGGCGGGCGGCGGGCGGCGAGGAAGGGTATGGAGGGTAGCCGGAGTAACGAACGACCTGGACTATATGGATCCTACGTGGGCCGAGATGGACTACAAAAAGATCTGGCCGCTAAATGACCGGCACTTTGGCCCATGTTCGCATACAGGCCCCACATGTCAGCAGAACGGTGGTGTCCACTTGTTTATGAGCCGCTCCCTCGCTGTACGTCTGATCCAGGCATCATCAATTCGCTGGACGTACCACGACTCATTGCGCCCAATCTCACACCCGTTGCCCCATCGCCAAGCCTTCCTCGGCGTTATCGCCGTCGCCGTCGTCTCGCCGGCGTCGGCCGCTGGGAGGAGATGGCGTCGTCGCTGGACGCGCCCAACCTCGACGATTACCTCACCGCGGACTCGCTCCCGCAGGAACCCCCCAGGAGTCTCACCCTGTAACAGCCCTAACCCCCTGCCGCTGCGCCTTGCTTGCTTCTCGATCTCGCTCGTTTGATTATCGATTCCAGCTAGATTGTTGAGGCGTTTGATGTGGTTTTACAGGCGCGATCTGCTGGACATCTCGCCAGTGCTCACCGAGGCCGCGGGCGCCATCGTCGATGTGAGTGCCTTTTCTGATCCTTTTACCTTCTCTCGTTTCCTGTGGGAATGTATGAGGTCAGTTGTCGTTTCTAGGCTTATGGTCTGCAAGGTTTAGGATAAGGGGAAACGAGCCTCTTTCAGCTTTTCTATTTGGTGGAAAGGTGTGTAAGAATTATAATTTTGATTTACAAATGTTTAATTTGTGTGGTTTTGGTTCAGTTCGTGTAGGATTATAGCATGTTGCTATTAGCTGGATGTCCTGTCATTCGCCACCTTGATTTAAGACCTCTTGAACTTTTGAGGGTTAGCTTGTTGTTTACTGCCATTATTATCTCTGGCTATTCTATTCAACACATCTCCAGCTGTAGTTTACATATTTGGCTTAAAATAGTGAATGATCCTGGATTAGATGAAAGCAATAGGGTCAGTCATTAGAAAGGCTGTTTTTGTTTTTTCTGTTTATTTAGGAGGGGTTTTGTTATATTTTCCAAATTTTTGACTCTTGGAATTGCGCGGTTAGTATTCACCATTATGTAATTTTGAAATATTGTTATGAAGGCTTCGGTCTGGCTGAGACTAACTTAGCTTATGCGAACACCCAATTGAAAGGGCTAACATGTTTCTCTTGCTAGAACGAGTGGTGCTTGGATGAGTATTCCTTCGATATAGTGACTGCATTATAGATTACAGAAGTTCTTGCCATTTTTAAGTTCAACTTTTTGATCGGATGAAAAATTGTCTAACTGCTGATCATTTTGTTTTGCTCGATAAAGTCAACTTTTTAGGAAGTGATGATAACTCAGTAGTTAGTACTGTCACAGCTCTCCCTTGGTGGTTGTTCGGATATAGGGAATTATATGTGAGATTTTAGAAAACGAGTTTTTGGAGGATTTGTAGGAAAACCAGTTTTGGTTTGTTGTTGTGTTAAGGTAAGTACATACAATACCTTGTTTGGATGGGAAAATAGAAAAACACGATTTTGAGTTCTTCGTTTTCGGGGAAATAGAAAAACAATTCATGGAGGTGCGGTGCTTCGGCTCGCTCTTGGCACCTACACGCACAGCAGCGGACAACCACACCGTAAACGGCTCTCCGGCGGTGTCATGAATGCTTGTCCAGGTCCCCATACGTCGCTCCGGTGACGAATTCTTTCCGCCATGAAGATGCACGTGCATACAGCTCACATATGACAAGACACAAGCACATGGCGTAAAGCACCTTGATTGATTCTCAGGCCGGGCACGCATGTTCCACCTAGCTGCTGGATTGATTCGCCGGTAACAGCAGAGCACAATGCACATGCTAGGGAGGCGCGACAACGACGCACAAGCTGGAGCATATGGACAACGACGGTAATTGTGAAGCTGCCGATGGACACAATGGCAGCTGGCCGCAGTCCGCGTCCACCATGGAGGCGCTGGGCTAGGTGGAGCATCGCAACCTGCTCCTGGGTGCCTGACCGAGATCAGCAATGGCGGCTTTTGGCTTTGTCAAGCTGCTGTCAAGGCCGTCGGAGTGTACCATGGTCAGCGCGTCGGACTTCATTGATCTCCTGATGCATACAGAAAAGTCATTTATATAAAAACGTCTATTAGTCGTTTTGTATAAACTGGGTTTTGGGGCTTTTGGAAAACTCAGTTTAGTATATCCACGAGTTCGTTAGATAATCCAAACAATTTTTCTGGTTGTTACACCAGAAATCAGGTTTAAGAAAAACTACTTCTCTATAATCTAGGTATCCAAGCAACCCCTTAATGGAGGTGTAAAATAGAACATTGAACATTTTGTCATCCTTCATGGATATGAACTTGAGCATCTTTCGTGTATGTATATGTTCATAGCCTCTATATTTTGAACATGAAATACCTGTTGTTTGAGGTGCACATAATTTGAATGTGTTGTGTTTTCTGTCTTATGGCATAATATTCGCCTTATCCAATATAAGAGGAAGCCAAACCTGCAAGTCTGAGCAGGTTGTAAATTAGAAAATAATAGTGGTTATTCATATTTGGGGAGGTGGAGGCGGGGAGAGGATTATCTCTACTGCTTAAAAAGAATGTGAGGTTCCATGTTTCACTTTTCTTCTCACCACCCCTTCGTGTAACCTTCTTTGTATGATAATCAATCACCTTAATTTACTTACTTTTTGAACGAATTCACTTTAATTTACTTACCAAACTTCTCATCAAAATATAAGGTAAATCACGGGCAGGATTTGATAAACATTTATTTACACAATCGCATTTATTGGCAGGTTAATCACAAGCTAACATACTAGAATATTTATATCACGTTGCGACGCACGGGCATTGTCCTAGTATATTACTATAAGTCTATCAGGGTCCAGTTTGTGTTCAAATAGGTTAAAGAGTCCTATTCTTTCAGTTTGATTCTCACTTGTAAGGCAGCCCCTTTATGTAATGAGGGAGGGACCCGTGATATGAGACCAGCAAAGAATTAGAATGAAATTATCCTTTTACTTGCTCAACTCTCTCTCCTGAGCGTAGGGCTCTCTAGCCCTAACCGCAGAATCTCCCTTGGGCGCCCAATCACCGAATCTTCAACCCTAGCCTAAACCTTGTTCTGAAAGTTTAAGTTGTGACATCTTTATGCCATGTCTCATTGACCACCAAGTATATGTGTGTTAGCTGTGCTATGATTCTTTTCTATGCGTTAGGTGCCTAGTTATGACCTTGCTTGTGTTTGCACTTATGCAGGATTCATTCACACGTTGCTTTAAGTCAAATTCTCCGGAGCCATGGAACTGGAACATCTATTTGTTCCCATTATGGTGCTTGGGAGCAGTCATAAGATATGGACTACTGTTTCCGCTAAGGTACTTATGTCCTATGACCTGAATTTTATACTGAGCATTTGGGATATTGCTTATTCTCATATGCAATATTTCTACTTCTTTTCCTCTTTTGATTTGATATCAGCACTTCTGTTATTCTGCCTTCTTGATTTATTGTCAAAATATATTTGGTTTGATTCTAGGATAATGCAGTAGAATAATAATAGGTTTACATGCTATAGCTCTTTCAAATGATGTTTCACTCTTTGCCCTTTTCTTTTTGAGTGCTGTGTGTCGTACAACCTGCACTAAACCAGGCTTTGCAGTTTGCACATTTTGTGCCCTTCTGCAAGTATTATTTAGCCTATCATAACCATTGTTTTTAAGGCGGTAAGGCGAGGCAAGGCGCTGGGGGGGCGCCTCACTGCCTAAGCGCTAAAGCGTAAGGTGAGGCGACGCCTTAGACACATACATATATAATATATGGCAGCCAATTAGGAGATTCAACAACTAGCATTAACATAATGAAGTGTACATAAATGGCAGCCAATTTGGAGATTTAACAACTAGCATTGATATAATAAGCTGTTACCAAAGAATAGGCATCATCTTGTGTATATGACAGAACGGTGCCTTTGAACTTAAGATGCATCCTCCTCATCAATATATCGCTCCATAGCTTTAAACTTTCCAGTGTTCAAGGAATTGCGTATCTCTATCCTAATCTCTATGGATGCCTCAGGGCACTTATCCGCATCACTGAAACCCCCAGAAAGGTGCTGCTTCAGCCTTTTAACTCCAGCATGGACTATCTTGCCACACAATGTATTAAATCTTTCCTCTCTAAATCTGGCCAGAACCCATACTTCCAAGCTGGGTCATTGGATAGATCATAAGCATTACCAGCCAAAGGATCCATCAGAGCAGGGACACCTGGCCAGAAAAAAAGAGAGAAGAGTCAAATAACTAGAGCAACTAGATTAAGCATGGAGAAGGAGAGAAGCGGTGGTGGGGCTGCTGCCTTGTGGATGGAGAAGCAGATTTGGGAGGAAACAGATGCAGAGGAGAAAGAGCAGAGCAGAGCAGGAAAGCATGGCAAGCTTTGGTGCTGGATGGAAGAAAGAGCAGAGGAGAGGAAGGGGGAGGAGAGAGGGCGGGAGCCATACCTTGCTGTGGTGTTGATCTTGTGGAAGAGGTTTCACTGGAGGAGGATTGGGAGGAGCTGCAGCTGGACAGGGGTGGGGAGTTGTGGCCAGGGAGGAGGAAGCCGTCGCCAGAGGAGAGACCCTCTCGCTGGAATCCTGGAGATTTGCACGCTCTGGTTTGATTCTCTCTGTATCTTTCCCCTCCTCATAACTGTTTCGCTCGTGAGCCAATGTTCCCGCGCAGCTCAGTTTTTCCTGCCTGGAATCTCTGTTCCCTGCCTGTCAGACCAGAGCGTCTGATTTGGTACAAGGCATGTGAGGCGGCCCTAAAGCGGACGACTCAGACGCCATACAGGCCAAGGCGGATGCCTTACTCAATAGTCTAAGGCGAGGACGATGTCTTGCCATCAGGGAGCGCACCCTGACGCCAAAGCGTCGCCTAGGCGACGCCTTAGGGACGTCTTGAAAACAATGATCATAACCCCATTGGTGTAAAATTGTTACGTGTGCAATTACATTTGTTCCTTTGATGCCTAGAATGTTTTCATGTTCCCTTTGAGGCTGTAAGTTTTCTTCTCCAAAACTTGTAAAATAATTCAATACAAGTAATGTACTGGAAAATAATTGAATTTTATGTAAATTTTTGAAGAGAAACATTTGTCTTCTCTGTACTTTTCTTTGTATGCTAGTGTTTACTACTACTAATTAATTCATCCAGTGTATCTTCTGCTTTCATTGATTTCTTCGTAAATATCTAATCTAGTCATCTGATAAGTTAATTGTGTATCAGGTTCTTAACACTTATACTAGGATGGATGGCCTTCTTTACTGCCTTTTTTCCTGTGCGTTTCCTAATGAACGGGAAAAATAGGCTAAAAAGTAAAATAGAGGTGAGCTATTTTATTTTCATGAATCAAGTTTATCTCTTATTGTGGATATGTCCATATTCAGTGTATATGACCTCATGAGCTAAAAAGCACGGACACGGGGACGGAAAGGCGGGGATACGGGATACGGCATTTTTCAGAAACAGCCACTCGGGGATACAGCAAGTATATATAAAATAAAATAAAAATATGCCATGTGATAGAGTTAAGACAGAAAATTAATGAGAAGGAAATCAAAATAGAGAATCCTGCCCCATTTGGTGTCTCTTTTTATCAAGTCCTTGATTGATCCTCGTCCTCCCATGCCATGCAACCTAACATCAAGCAGTACAAGGAGCAAGTATTCATCAGTCATCATTCAAGTTCAACAGCAGCACAAACATTCAACTAGCAACTAGCAAACATGACATGGGTAGCAACAGGCAACAGCAAGTCAGCAGCAGCGGCAGCAGGCCGGCAGCACAAGCATTCAAATAGCAGCATGATTACTACAATCATTCAAAGAGCAGCAAGCACACCATCCATTAGTTCAATGGAAGGAATCAGAATAAAAGAGATGAAGAAGTTGAGGAGAGGCTACTGGGTTTGGAGATTGGGGAGGGTTACCTGCCGTTGGGAGGAGAGGCTGCTGCCTGCTGGTGCTGTGGGGTAGCAGTCGCCGGTCGAGTGCAGGTGTCGCCGCCGGCGGCGGCGTTGAGTCCAGGCAGCGGTGGCTTCGATCCAGGAGAGGCTGTGACCTGGGAGCACATCGCTTTTGTGTGGAAGAGATGCGTGCGACTCATGTAAAACATAGGGTTTCATTTTGGGCCTGTTATTGGGCCAGGCCGTATCCCAACCGTGTCACGGACGTATCCCACCATTTCCCCTCATTTTTTTCTTTCTTTTTAATCGAAAATCAGGGGATACTGGGGGACACGCGTATCCTGCCGTATCCCGCCGCGTCCCCGTATCCCGCCGTATCAGAACGGCAGATCGGCAATTCCTGCCATGTCCATGCTTTCTAGCTCATGAGCGGTCTGGCGTGGAGCTTTAACTGTACTCTTGGTTTCAATGTCAATTATATGTGTTTGTGTGTGCATTCATGTCCGTGGTTCTTTGGGTTTGTGGTTGGGTGAATGCGGTAAATCAGTGCACCTTTCTGTGTTGCTTCAAATTTCAATGGAAGAATGAATTAATAATAAACTATGGCAAGTTTGTTTCCGCTTTTTCCGGTGCTGAATCGTGGGGATCAAGATCTTTCCCTTTTCCCAGTGAATACCAATACATAACGATAATTGGCACTCCATTAGTTAATCCCTTTTTGACATCTTTTAGGGGTTTAGCCCCTACAAGCAATCCAGTTATATCGTAATGTTGTACTGTAAGTTAGTTTATTGTGATTATATCTTTGAAGCCTAGTAAGTTTATTTTTTAGATAACCCTTAAAGCTTATTGAGTTAACTAGGCTTATGCACTCACATGTACTTGTACACATAAACTGTTGCTATTGCATTTAGACTCTGGAGTCATATAAACTGAGATATAGGTCAGCTGTTTGGTCCTGCCTGACACCATTACTTCTTTTGGTCTTGCACCTTCATGTTTGTTTTGCCAACTTTGTTCACATTAGTGTGGTTTTTCTTTAAAACTTCTTGGGTTCTGAGTTCATTAATTTGTTTCGAGCTTTGTGCAGAGAAAGCTGGTTGAAATGATGTGCAGTGTTTTTGTTGCTTCTTGGACTGGAGTGATCAAGTACCATGGACCACGCCCAAGCTCACGACCTTATCAGGTTAACTTTGTTTGCTTTATTTACTAATATCTGAGGTACGTGTGTGGTTGTGAACACAAGAGAAGTGTGACCACCTTCACTTTTGAGGTGTAAACATAACAGCTGTTAAATTAAAGGCTTGTTCCCATGAAATACCACACGGAAAGGTAGCACAAGCCACAAGATATTTTTCTATCGCATACTTCTAAATTTTAATTGTGGAACATGTGTGTGCTCTGTGCCATGAATACATAAATTTTTTGTTTAAAATCCTATCTACAGTTCCACGTTGTTCTTATAAATAACATTCATTTCTTTATCACTATAAACTTCTCAGTATGATTAATACCCTTGTATTAATCTTCTAATTATTACAACAGGTATTTGTTGCAAACCATACATCGATGATAGATTTTATTATTCTGGAGCAGATGACAGCATTTGCTGTCATCATGCAAAAGCATCCTGGATGGGTTGGTCAGTTTCCTATTCTTCAGAAACTTCTCTTCTAGTTTTTGTTTAGTTCTCAATGCTAGAATTTTGATTTATTTATTATTTCCCCTCTCAGGATTTATTCAGAAGACTATTCTGGAAAGTGTGGGTTGCATCTGGTTTAACCGTAATGATCTCAAGGATCGTGAAGTAGTTGGAAGAAAGTAAGTTTTTTCCTTTGCAACTCTTTCTGTTTGAAGATCTGTGTATTCATTGATTTTATTTTTCTTATCAGGTTACGTGATCATGTTCAGCATCCAGACAACAATCCTCTCTTGATTTTCCCAGAAGGAACTTGTGTTAATAATCAGTACACTGTGATGTTCAAGAAGGTAAAGTTGTACACCTGAAATCTCTTTGAATATTCTACGACAGTACAAAGTTTATGCAAGAGAGAATTCATAATTCCATTCTTTGCAGGGACTTGAGTGATCATATGTATAGTATCAGTATAGCATCTTGTTTATCTGTATCGGAGTTCTCTGCATGCAAATCATTAAGACTTGTAATTGAGTTTGGAGAAAAGAAAACGAAAGAAAAATACTTTTCTTTTCACTCAGTACACAAGCTGATTAAAACAAACACTGGAAACCAGTCATCTTATTGCGTGGCATGTGCTTTGTCATTTTTGCTTGTTGAGCGTGATCACACAACTATGCATTGATTAAATTGTTTCTTTGCTTATATTTTCAGGGTGCTTTTGAGCTTGGCTGTGCTGTATGTCCAATAGCTATCAAATATAATAAAATATTTGTTGACGCCTTCTGGAATAGTAAGAAGTATGGAATACAAACAAATATATGCATTTACTTTGTTCACACCTATATACCTTCCTTTTTTCACATATTACCTCGCTTGAAATGTTTACCAGGCAATCTTTTACAATGCATTTGGTTCGTCTTATGACATCATGGGCTGTTGTTTGTGATGTTTGGTTCTTGGAACCTCAGTATCTCAGGGAAGGGGAGACAGCGATAGAATTTACTGAAAGGTAACACAAAAGTTTTGATAATGCTTTTTTCTAAGAAAATACCAAGGGTCAGAGTAATCTTTTATACCTGATGCAATGCTTTGTACAGAGTGAGGGACATGATAGCTGCTCGGGCTGGTCTTAAGAAGGTTCCATGGGATGGCTATCTGAAACATAACCGCCCTAGCCCCAAACATACCGAGGAAAAGTGCGTAAAATCTCTCTCTCTCTCTCTCTCCCCCTCTCCCTCTTGCTCCCTTCGTTTCTAAATACAAGTCTTTTTAGAGATTTCAGTGTGGATTAGATAGGGATGTATATAGACGGATTTTAGAGTGAGATTCACCCATTTCGCTCCGTATATAGTCATATTGAAATCTTCTAAGAAGACTTAGAAACGGAGGGAGTATATCTTAATATAAAAACTATAATAGAGGATGTTGATTTGGTCAAACTAGCCAGTTAACCATTTTAAGTTTACTTAATATCTAACAAGCCTTTTCAATTTTCAGGCAGCGCATGTTTGCTGAATCTGTGCTGAGGAGACTAGAGGAAAACTAAATAGCTATCAATCAACTCAGGCTCTCCTGGTTAGGTGAGGGATTTCCCCTTAGTTGCCTTGTAATCTGTTAATCACCCAAGTGAGACCTGGGACATGTGAAAATGACCATCGCAGTTTTGCTGTAAATTTGTTTGCAGTTTGACAGAATCAGTAGCATGTGCTTGGCAAGAAAGAACTATTGAATCAACCTTGCTATACATACGACACTGCTTGTCCGATTTTTGTACGACGCATTAGATCAAGCCGTTGATGCGCTGAACAAAACTGCAGTGGACATCAGATTTTGCGTGGTACACAAATTGAGTAAATTGCAAAAAACCACCACAATTGTGGACCTTAATTCAGAAAACAACCATGTTTCAGTTTTTTTTCAAAAAACCACCACCATTGTGCTGATAGTTTTCAAAAAACACTAATCACTGAATTATAGAAGTTTGACACAAAAACAGACAGCTGGGCCCCACCTGCAAGTGATGACGTGGCAAGAAAAATTGACGCCGTCCTCATGCACCGTTAATTTGACGCAGGCCCACTCGTCAGTGTCTCATATCTCTCTTCATCTCTTTCTCTGGCACTACGTCGAGCAGTTCGTGAGCTCCTGCATCTTGGAGGTGATCTGTGCCATGCACGGGGCCGAGGCGCGAAGCGGCGTGACCCCGGCGGTGCAGCCGCACATTGGCGAGGCGGCGGAGCTTGATGCGATGCAGCTGCACTCTCAAGCCGACGTCACCTGCTGCTCCTTCCAACTTTTAATTCCAAATCCCCATTGGCTACCGTCGACAGCACGGCTGTGCCGGCCTTGGGGCGGCACTGGAGAGGCGCGCGGGATTGTGCGCTTGTGGGAGAAGTGGAGGACAAGTCGCATCGACCCGCGGCTGCGGGCAAGAGCGGGCTGGCCATGAAACTCGGCAGCGGCGAGGCCGTACGGCGGCTACGGGCGGCGCTAGGTACGCCGGTGATGGAGAGTACGGGAGGGAAAGATGGGGGGTCGAATAGGACGGGAAGTTCACGCAGCATACGCAGGGGGTGCATGCGATTTACTGGGGCGACGCCATGGTCGCCGGCGGCGGCGGCCGGAGCGCGGCGTCGGGGCAAGGTGGCTCGGGGCCGAACGGGTAGACAGATACTTGTCTGGAAGCTGCGCGAGGGCATGGCAGAGCTTATGGTGGTAAGAAGAGGCGCTGGGCTAGTCGGAGTGGAGCGCATCGACAATGAGGACGCCGGTCGGAGCCGAGGAAGAAAAGGATGTGTGCGTCGCATCTGGGTCTTCCCGCATCGATTCCTTCCGCGGGGAGTCTGGGCGTGCATGCAGCCGTGCTCGAGCTGCACCGCCGCGCCACCAACCGCTCGGCCGGCCGCGCCCTCCGCGGCCCCAGCGCACCACCACGAGCCCCCCATGGGGAAAAGGAAGACGGCGGCTGCGTAAACATATTTTTTTTTATTTCTTTTCTTCCGATGACACACGGACCAGGTCAAGCAATATAACTCCCGTCTCTTTGGACACGTTATATGGTGCCACGTCAGCAAGACAGTGGGACCTACCTGTCAGGTTTTCACTTAAGCTACTCTAATCCGGTTATCAGTGTTTTTTGAAAACTGTTAGCGTAATGATGGTGGTTTTTTGAAAAAAAAATCGAAACGTGGTGGTTTTCTGAATTAGGGTCCTCAATTGTGGTGGTTATTTGCAATTTACTCTACACAAATTGGACCATGAAGCATTGTACGCATAGTGGTTCCGCTATTGAATGGATGCGTGCCTATATCTTTTAATATCTTATGATTGGTTAGTGTTAACACGTAAGCATTGGTGTTCTTATCAGTAGATGCTGTATTGGTATTTGACCTCTGTTTGATGTTCTGTGTAAAAGCGAGAGATACAACTGGATTGCATCTCCGAAAAAACAAATTGGTTAAGAGGTAAAGCATCGGTATTTGCACAATTAGATGCTCTAACGAAGTTAGAAGAAACGAGAGATACGGCTGCATGACTTTTGAAAAATACATATGGTGAAAGGTTAAGCATATGGTGTCGGGCGCGTCGGGACCGCGGGCGCGCGTACGAGCGTGCGGTTGACGTTGGGAGGAGGCGTATGTCGTCGTGGTGCTAGAGCCCGTGCTCGAGTTCGGCTACATCCTTCCGGCGTCTGTCGCTGTTGGTTGCCATGGCGGACGCGGAGGCGGCACGCGGTGAGCGTCTGGTGCTGTCGGGCGCGTCAGATGCGCGCGGGACGTGCGGGGTGCACTGGTGCGGTCGGGCACGTCGAATGCGTGCGGGACGTGCGGGACGCAGAGGGACGCCAGGCGTGTGTCGCCGGCGGAGAAGGAGCTCGGCGTATGTCGCCAGGGTCGTGACGGAGCACGGTGCGACCGGCTTCAGTGCGCCAGGCGTCGATGCGCCGGGTCGGGTCCGCGGGCTGGGTCACGGCCGTGACGACGACAATGACAGGAGTGGCAGCAACTCCGGCGACGGCAAGTCAATATTAAGGGGGAGAATGTTAGGATTAATCTTGACATGTGTTGTGCACGTCCAAGTGTGCCGTGATGGGTGTGTTGCATGTCACGTTAGTACTAGAGATGCACGGTAGTTAAGATAAGTATTAGTCAAGAGAATAGGCTGAGAGACTTGGTAGCTGGACTCGGCCGGGTTGTATGCGGCCGTTGAGGAATAGTGGGCAGCGCTGCATGGTGTTAGTGGCCGGGAATGGCCGGAAGAAAAGATGTAGCCACTGTATGGTCGGAAATCCTCTCGGCAAAGCCATTGAGATCCTTTTCTCTGGTGCATGTGTGCGTTGTGTGTGCGCGCGTTCTGGTACTCTTGACAGAAAAGAGAGTTGAGAGGTTGAAGAAGCGGCGCTGCGAGGAGGCGGCGCCAACAATTGGTATTCAGAGCCACAAGGTTCGAGGGGTGGCCGTGGCGCGCGGTGGCGTCCGCGCCGGACGGGGCGTGCGCGGCTGACATGGAGGCATCGGTTGCGGCGCGCGGTGAGCGCGTGACGACGGCGACGCGCGGCGAGTCCGCGGCTGTGCGGTGTGATGTCGTGCGCGCGAAGAGCATGGTGGTCGCAGAGACGAGGAGGTCGCGGAGGACCTACGTGGTGGCGCAGAGGTCGCGGCGGCTCGGCGCGACAACCGTGGAGGTGCGTGGCACGGAGCCGCGGCGGACATGCGTGGTGGTGCAGAGGCTGCGGTGGCGCGGCGTGGCGGCATGGAGATGCTGCGCTGCGGTTGAGGCCGCAGCGGTGCAAGGCAATAAGCCGCGGCGGCGAGCCGAGCGCGATCGGTGCGTGTTATGGGTGCGCACTGGACGCGTCGGGCGCGTCGGGACCGCGAGCGCGCGTACGAGCGTGCGGTTGACGTTGGGAGGAGGTGTATGTCGCCGTGGTGCTCGAATCCGTGCTGGAGTTCGGCTACATCCTTCCGGCGTTTGTCGCTGGCGGCTGCCATGGCGGACGCGGAGGCGGCATGCGGTGAGCGTCTGGTGCTGTCGGGCTCGTCGGGCGCGTCGGATGCGCGCGGGACGTGCGGGACGCACTGGTGCGGTTGGGCTCGTCGGGCGCGTCGGGTGCGCGCGGGACATGCGGGGCGCAGAGGGACGTCAGGCGTGTGTCACCGGTGGAGAAGGAACTCGGCGTGTGTCGCTGGAGTCACGACGGAGCACGGTGCGACCGGCGTCGTTGCGCCAGGTCGGGTCCGTGGGCTGGGTCACGGTTACGGTGACATCGACGACGGGAGCTGCAACAACTCCGACGACGACGATATCATGGCTTAGGGGGTGAGCGATGGCAATAAGCCATGCATGTGACCATGTGGTGGCCGAGTCGTGGCGAGTGTGCGTGCAAACGTATTATGTTTAGTCGAGTCAAATGCATGCACGGATTAGTTAGTGACTGCATGGATAAGTTGTTAGCTGGGAGGGATTTCAGGGTAGTTACCTGGGCGTGCGGTACGTGGAGTTAGCGGCCGAACCTGCCGGCTAGTTAGCCCATGCGTGAGGCCGTCCCCTTGTATGTTGCATATCAAGCAATAAGAAGGCAGCCGTGTGTGTATTTATATATTGATGCTTGCACTAAAACAGAACCAGCAGCGTGCCCTTTCAGACCATGGTTAATTATATTCTACTCCGTCCGTTCCTAAATATAAGTTTCTTTTAGAGATTTGATTAAGAGCAAAATGAATGAATCTACGCTCTAAACCATGTCTACTTACATCTGTATATAGTCCATATTAAAATCTCGAGAAAGACTTCTATTTAGAAACGGAGGGAGTAGCTGCTATCTTACTATATTTCGTATGTTTTTTGCATTGGATCGCCAGCTGTTAAATTTGTTGTCTTCTTTTATGTTTTTAATCAGATGTTGCATTGTTAAATATGTTATCTTTTTATTTTGCAAGACATTTGAAACCTTCCGATCCTCACATGCATTCACACTTCATTACAAATTTACAATGATCACAAAGTTCATGACATGTAGACATCTGGAGCCAAATTCATGTTTGCATTAGAACGATCGCAATCTATAAAATGTACTAGTCACAAATACATGTACGTCAAGCACATGAATTAAAACAAAGGAATCACCAATACCACCCCAAACCCAAATGACAAGCAGTTATGTTCAACAAGAAAGAGAAATAAATCAGAGGGAAGGAAAACTAATAGAATGATCCACTAGAAGTCTAGAAGTAGAGCGTGCAGGGCGTGTTCCTGTCCTCCTGGTGGAGGCTGCCGTCCCCGCTGATCTTGAACCCGCAGTCCGCCTTCATGTGGTGCTCCTTGGTGTCCCACACCTTCACCTGGAACCTCACCGTGGAGTTGAGCACCAGGCGCAGCCCCACGCTGCCGGCGCCCACCTCGCTGGCGAACCTCTGCCACGCGGGGTCGGTCGGCGTCGGGCCGGAGGCGGCGAGCTCGCCCTGCACCAGCGTGTCGCCCTTGGGCGGCTGGTAGAAGGGGTACATGACGGGGCCGGACGCGATGAGCTCGTCGTCGTAGTAGACGGAGCCGTAGACGGCCTCGAAGTGGATGCCGATCTTCTGGTTGGGGTTGTGCTCGTTGACGGCGAACTTGACGGGCAGGTTGGCGGCGCCGGACTGGCGGTTGACGTTGGGGATGCTGAAGTCGGCGAGCGTGAACTTGGGGCGGTGCGGGCGGAGGCTGAGCCAGAGCACGAAGAGGATGATGCCGGCGATGAGGACGAGCGTGAGGAACACCGCGCAGAGGAAGTTGAGGCAGCGGATCGCCGGGCTCTGCCGGTGGTACGACGGCAGGCGGTAGTTCCGCGGCATGGCTGCTCGATCGATCGACCGGCGCCGGCGCTGTACCTGTACGTGTGCTGTTCGTGACGCTGGTTGGTGTACGTGATGCGTATGCTTGCGTGTGGCGTTTTATAGGTCGACATGCGCCATGCATGCCACGGTGTGCAAGGCAGTAATATTCTTGCCGTGCGCCAAAGATGGCAGACGCTAGCACGCAAAACTGTTGATGATGAACGTACTGGATGTTGATTCCCGTGAGGCTGGCCTTGACAGAGCTGGACTGCTGGAAAGTGAAGCCGAATAACTCGAAAGGGCGAGCTCTGTTTAAGCGGATTGGCGAGCATACGTTCTTCTGTTTGTTTACGGATATTTTTCTCTGTCGTGGCACGATTCTGCCGCATCGTTTCTCTGTAAACGTATGATGTACATGTTGTAAAGCAAGCTCCCTTGCCTGTAAAAGGCAGTACATATTCTGCGGCTCCGACTAACTTATTCTTGAATTCTTTGCTTGAGGTTTCCTGCGGATACGGGAAGAACAGTTGCCGAAGCTTCGCCCTCGGGCAGACGCAAAGGGAAATGCTGCAGACCCGAGATGGCAAAACCATTCCTTGGATTCGTTAGCTAAAAGCACCTAAATTTACTATGGTCTATGAGGATGTCACTGCCTCACTGGTAATCTGGTACTCCCTCCGATCCATATTGATTGTGGTTGCTTTAGTACAACTTCAACGATTTTCTTACGAGTTTTTTTTGTCTGTAGTATATCCTTTCTAAAGAACATATCTCAGGTATTGCATATCCAGAAAGGCATACTCGTGAACCTGACACTACGACTTCCCAAGGAAGCAAGACCATGGTGAGATGCGCCAGTCCAACAAGGAGCGGTCCCAACTAATTTGGCGAGTGGTGATTGACAAGGCAAGCATATACAGTACCCTGATAGTTTACGTGCCCTAATGGTAGTTTGTTGGACGCTGTTTTCTTTTTGACGAAACGCTGTCGGAGCAGCTTCTATTTTTCATTTATAAGAGGAAAGGTGTTACAAGTATTTGGTCGGAGCAGGCCGCTATACATCAACTATGCCAACAGCCGGCAACCCAGCAACATACATCAGCACATAATTCAGTCTGGCTCTCGAGGTCTGTCCAAAAACAGCTGAATCCTGTGACGCCCAGCCTGATTCCATATCCTAAATTCATCAATCATCAAGTTGAAGACCGCACTGACGGTGGACGCCTTGCTTTGGAAAATCCGGGCATTCCTCTCGCACCACGTGAACCACCAGATTGCCACTGCCAGACTGCCCCGACCCTTTGAGTTGGTCAGGTTAGTGTTCACCACGTTGGACTCCCACCAGTCAGCAAGGCTGGTTGTCGCCGCCGTCGGCGCAAGAGTAGTGGGGAGGTTGCAGCGGTTGAGCATCAGACTCCATAGAGCTTGGGTGTAGGAGCAGCGTGCTAGGAGGTGATCAGCACACTCGTCCGCCGCCCGGCAGAGAGAACAAATTGGGTCGTGCGGCCATCCTCTTTTCTACAGGTTATCCGCTGTAAGACATTTTCCTAGGATCACAAGCCAAGCGAAAATTCTGCATTTTAGCGGAGCATCAGCCGCCCATATTTGTCGCTGACCGGCGAGGCGAGTACACCCCTCGAACTGCATGGCATATGCAGTGGCCGAAGAGTAGGCGACATTCGGCGTCCATCTCCAGATCACCGAGTCGGGAGTTCCCAGCAGCAAGTGCACATCAGCAACCGCCTCCCAGAGCTTTGTGTATTGGATAATAGCTGCTGGCGTAAGAGGGCGACGCAGGTGTCTGATCCAACGGCCATCTTGTAGGGCTTGGGACACCGTGAGGTTTTTGTGAGTGCAGCAAGCAAATAGGTCCGGCGCTGCACAACTCAAGGAAACCCCATTCAGCCAAGGCTCATACCAGAACTTAATCCTTTCCCCATTTCCGAGAACGAACTTGACGGATGCATTGAAGAGGTCGTTAAGTTTCTTGTCCACTGTCATAGGTAGGCATGCCCATGGCTTGTCCGGCTCGTTCCAGGATTGCCAAAGCCAGCGAAGGAGGAGTGCCATGCCTTGAGCTTGCAGGTTGGAGATCCCAAGTCCCCCATACATCTTTGGCCGACACACAAGCTTCCAGCTCACCAAGCATTTGCCCCCAACGGCAACCTCCTTGCACTCCCAAAGAAAGCCCCTTCTTATTTTGTCAACAAGTTTATGTAACCGGTTGCGCCAGGGCAATCATCTGGAAAACCACCATCGCAGACAGGACCTGCTTGAAAAGCATAAGCCGCCCGTCCAGGCCCATGAGTCCAAGCTTCCAACAACGAACTTTGGATAGTATCTTGTCTATATATTCCTCATAATCAACCATCTTCAGTCTGGAGTCGGAAAGCGGCATTCCTAGGTACTTGCAAGGGAATTTTTTACAGGCACCCATTGAGGCACCCATAATCAACGACAAATTCAAGCCCTCACAGCGGATGGGTGTGAAAGAACTCTTTTCAAAATTTGTGTGTAAGCCGGTCGCATTGCCAAAGAGTTGGAGCAGTTGCTTGATGGATGCAATTTCAGAAGGGTCCGGGTTGATGAAGATTACAGCATCATCGGCATACAACAAGGTGCGAAAAGGCATGCGAGATGATCCAATAGGCTTGAGCACCTCGGCTTCAACAGCGGCATTGATGAGGGCAGCAAGGCAGTCCATCACAATGACAAAAAGCAGCGGGGACATAGGGTCTCCCTGCCGAAGGCCCTGCTGATGGTAAATTGAGTCTGTGAGGGCGCCATTGACAAGCACCTTGGACGTGGCAGTAGACAGCATGACAGAGATCCAGTCACGAAACTTGGTGCCGAACCCCTTGGCCTCTAGAACCTGCAGCAAGAAATCCCAAGAGACCGAATCGAAGGCCTTTTCAATATCCAGCTCCAACATCACCGCCGGTGTCTTTGATTGTTTGAACATCTTGGCGAGGCAATGAACGTATTTGAAATTGTCATGAATTGTGCGGCCCTTAATGAAGGCACTTTGGCAAGGTTGGACAAGATCGTTCATCCGGCATCTTAACCTTGAGGCAAGGATTTTCATGAAAAGTTTGCTGATGAAGTTGATCAAACTGATCGGTCGAAAATCTCTGGGTGTTGACGCTTCAGGGTTCTTTGGGAGAAGCACGATAGTTGCTGAATTGAGCAGATGAAGCTTTCTGGCATTCAGGTTCTCGATCTCTCTGATGGCTACCATGATATCAAACTTGATCGTGTCCCAACAGCTCTGGAAGAAGAGTGCAGAGTAACCGTCAGGGCCCGGAGCCTTGCTCGGGTCAAGGTCGAACAACACAGCCTTGACTTCATCCTCTAAAATAGGTCTCTCAAGCTCTGAGAGCTCTACTGCAGCCAACCCAATATTCTGCAGGTTCAGCGTGCTAGTTCTGACACGCCGGGGCCCAAGAAGTTGCGAGAAGAAATCAAACATTGCCTGTTCCTTTCCAACTTGGCTGGTAACGGGCACACCATCGACCATGAGGCGGTGGATAAAGCTCTTTCTTCTCCTAGCAGTCGCTTTTGCCTGAAAGAATCTCGTACTTGCGTCCCCCTCTCGAACCTGAGTGATCCTGGAACGTTGCCTCCACATAGAGCGTTGCAGCGCAACGATCCCGAGACAATTAACCTTGAGCATCGCCCTGAATTGCCTCTCATCGGCCGAGAGCATGCACTTATCCATGGCCTGGTCCAGCATAAAAATCAGCTCGCTAGAGACCGCCGTTCTTAACCGCAGATCGCCAACCATACAGGAGTTCCATTTACGAAGTGCTCGGCCAGTGGAAATAAGCTTTGAGTGCAACCTGGAGCAGGCGTCATTGCAGTTGGGATTATGTTGCCAAGCCTCAGAAACAGTCTGATGGAACCCCTCCAAGCGGACCCAGTGGTTCTCGAATCTGAATCTTCAAAATGGCTTGAAGTCAGCATCACACGAAAGTAGCAGGGGGCAGTGGTCAGACATCTCGGAAGAAAGAGCTTGGAGCAGACAACTAGGAAACAGAGCATCCCATTCCTCATTAAAAAGAACCCTATCCAGCTTGACCATGGCCGCATTTTCCTGCTCGTTACTCCATGTATAGCGTCGTCCGTGCAGGTACAGATCACGAAGTTGCAGCTCATTGATGAAGCTTCTGAAAGCAGCCAATAACCTCCTATTGATGTTAAGGTTATTCTTATCCGTGGCCCCTGCTAAAATGCAAGGAGCGCCGACAGGCAAACCACCGGACACAACCTGCTTGAGATCATCAAGCAACACTAACTTGGCCTGATCGTCTTGCGGACCATAAACATTGATCAGGTTGAATTTCGATCCTGACTGAATAAAAACGCCTTCAGCAGCAATGAAACTAGCAGAAATGACCGGATTGCAGAAATCGACCATTGCATTGTCCCAAGCCAGAATCAGCCCTCCTCTAGTACCAACTGAAGGTGCGAAGATGAAATCAGAGAAACGGCTCCCACAACACTGCTGTACGATACCCAAATCAACGAATTCTAACTTTGACTCTTGCAAACAGAGAACGGAAACATTGTTGTTGAAGATAACAAAGCGAACGACAGCACGGCGAGCAGGGTTATTCAGCCCGCGCACATTCCAGACGAGGAAGTTGCAATCTATGCGAAAACAAAATCGACACGCACAAAGGGCAGGCGACGGCTAAGCCATGCCTGCGGCCTTCTTCCCCTGCTTCTTGCCCGCCTTGGCAAGCGCGGACAAAACAGTGATCTGCTCCGGGGACAGCGGAAGGTCGAAGATCCGGCGATATTTCTCAAGCTGCTCCTCCTCTGCTTCGTCCCCTTTCTCTGCTATGGCCAGCCCTCTCTTGGACATCACTAATTTTTTGGCAAGCCTCATTGTATTGTTTCCGCCGCCGGAGGCAGAGGCGTTGCGCCCCTGCAGTCTCCGGCTTCTCCTCGATGCAGCGGCAGGAGTCCTCGCCCTAGTGATCCGCTGGGCCGGTGTGGGCGCAGGCAGGAGGCCTGGAGTGATCTGCAAAGTGGCTAGCTGCAGGAAGGCCGCTGGAGTGGTAGGCTCATGCGTGCATTGGATGAGATCTGGCCCATCTGTAGCGATAGCTAGCTGGGCCGGCGCCGAAAGGAGCTGCATGGCGAGGGCAGCTCCACGGCATCCCCAGGGGTCCCGTGAACCTCACGGTCAGAGTTGACTTGTTCTTTGGTCATGTGCGTCCCAGGGTTCCCTGGCCACGAATTCTTGAACCCAGGTATGCTTGAAGAGGAAGCCGACAGAGGAGCCTCCGAAGTGTCAGGAGCCAGGGCTAGGCTACCAATCATGGCAGTGGCAACCTCGCTTCCAGAGCCAGCAGCAGAAGCCAGAAACGCAGGTGCATGCACCGCAGTAGTGGGCGCCGAGTGCTGAACCGGAGCATCATGCATGGCAGGAGCGCATGCGCCAACGGACGAAGCCTCCAGCATGGCGCTTGCCGTAACGCCGTGCCCCACGGCTTGCCCGACAGCGTCCACAGCCAGCACGTCGCTTCCATTTGGCCCCGTCCGCACTGCCAAGGAGACGTCGAAAGGGCAAGCAACGGCGCCCGTTGCCCCGGACGGGGGATCCTCGAGATCGGCGGCGACCATGGTGACGAACCTGCTCCAGCGCTTGACGAGGATCGGGGTGCCTCGAAAATGCACGAAGTCGCGCTCCGCCACGGAAGCGAAACAACGGCTGTCTGCAAAGCGGACGAAGAACGCCTCGGGATGCATGAGGAAGACCTGGAGCGCGTGATCCGGCATGTCCGGGAACTCGGTGGTGATGGCCTCCTTGATGTTGCCGGGCACGAGGTCCGGGCGAGAGCCGGCAACGATGAGCACCAGCGCAGATTCTTTGAGGAGGGCTTCCTCCGAGGCCATCTCCTGATCGAAGTCGACCAGGCAGCGTGTCTTCCTCGACCAGCACAGGTCCCCCACGCGGAACACGCCAGCAGCATCAAGGGAAGCCATATCCTTTGAAGCTTGCCGGGAGGGCAAGCTGGTGGCGGTGCGGGGGGCGTCTTGGGGGAACACAAGCCGTGAGCGCACCGGAGCACGGTTGGCGACGGGGTGGCCGGGGGGGAAAATGAGGCGTGAGTGGACTGCCTGAGACGGAGGCGGGGCGGGTTGCTGGCGGCTACGAGCAGAAGGTGGAGCAGCGGCGTCAAGGCTTTCAAGAGGGACGCGAGGGAAGCGCTTCCGAGGGCAGCAACGAGCGGAGTGGCCGCCACTGTCGCTGAGGCAGTGAATGCAGCGAGAACGGTTGCGGCAGAATGCAACCCGGTGGAACTTGTGGAGGCAACGGAAGCAGCGGTCGGCGAGCTCGGCCTTGTAGCCAGAAACACCCCTAATTCCGGCAGAGGAGCGTTGGTGCGCCATGAATGCGTCGGCTTGGGAAGGAAGGGGAGGAGCACGCCCTCCGTTTCTCGAAGTGACAAGCTGCCACTCCGAGGAAACAGCAACGGCGGCAGCAGTCGGAGGGGACCGACTTCGTGGACGGACCGCTAGGCGGAGCTGGTTGCTGGCGACCACCATTGATTGCAGGCGCGGACGGTGCAGCGTCGCAGCGGCCGGCACGACCAACGCAGCAGGCGGAGACCTCACAACGTCAGCGAAGGAGCGGCGGGATGGCCGCACAGAGGAGCCAGGCGAGGCCTCACGGTCCATGCTGCCGGCCGAGAGGCACAGCCGCTCCTCGGATCTAGCGGACACAGGGGTGGAGCCGGGCATTTGGAGGGTGGCTGCCATGCCCGGAGTGGGCGAAGGCAGGGGAGGGAGAGCTTCCTCTGTCTGTGGCTCTGTTTTCACTGGCAAATTCTTTTGAAATATGGAAAGGTGTGCTCTATGGTTTAGAGCTTCTCAAGAAGGTGATTATCTGGAGGGTTGGGGATGGCACAGACATTAGGACCTGACGGGGTCCTTGGGGAAGCGGATCCTCTAACATCCTTGAGGGATGTCACATAAGTTACAGTAACCGTGACATCCCTTCTTCACATATGTTTAAGTCTAAAATGATTATAATTAATTTGCAAATTATAAATCTACTGTATACATTTGCAAAAATTACATACAAACAAAATTATGGTGCAATAAAATTATTTTTTGATTTATTTTTGTACATAGTTACTACAGTGACCCTGACATCCCTTCTTCGTTTTACACATGTATTTCACTGTAGCTTCGTGACATCCCTTGAGGATGTTAGAAGATCCGCTTCCGATACTTGGATCCCTCGAGGGCCATCTTTCCGCCCCATAACCCCTAAGGGCAATTGCCGGCTGAACCGAGTCTCAGAGTTTTTGGACCAAAGTATTCTATTCACTCCTGGTGATCTACATACTACCTTCGTCCTGGTTTATTGGTCCCCGTCGCATTTTGTGCCAAATTTTGACCATTGGTTAAACTAACAGAATGATAATGCATGTCACCAAAAATTATATCGTTTGGTTCATATTTGAACATAGTTTCTAATGATATTACTTTGACATGCATTAACATTTTGTTAGTTCAATTTAGGGTCAAAAACTGGCACGGAATACAAAAAGGGCCAATAAACGAGGATGAAGGTAGTACTTGGTTGATCGGCATAGTGGAAGTTTTTAAATACAGCGTCATATCAAAGTGTTGATTATCACATGTTGAACACAAACACGATATGGTATGCAACTTCAACAAACCGCGCACCAAAATATACATGCATGAATACCAGTCAGTTCCATTACCTGCAAGGGCAAAGATTTCAGTATTTGGACCATTGGTTCGGCGATTCCGTCTTCGATCTTCACTGGAAGATCAGGAGGGTACATGGTGAATCTTCGGGCGTGCACTTGACGTCGATGCCAAGAAACTTGTCTCGATCGCCTTGCAGCCACCCCTCGCATTGGGTCATCCAACGTTTGATATGTCTATGATTTTTGGTGTATAAGGCGTCGATGGCGTAGTTGTAGTGGGCCTTTATGTGAATCTATGGTGGAATTGCTTTCTTGGACAACTGTCTCACAATGCCATGTGTCACCGACGTTGGGAGAGGGCAGATGAAAATGCCTCGAAGCACAAGCGGTCAATCTCGACAGACAACTCGCTCGAGAGGCCTCGTTCGATAGTAGCTTCGCTCATTCGTCCATTTTGACCTCGACCACTGACTGTTTAACCCATTGACTTTTCAAATATCGGAAAAAGTTCATGAAATCATCGCCTATAAAATGGCAATCCTTTCTGCCATAGCAGTATGATTTTAAGGCCTTGTACAATGCTGATGCTTAGAAAAATAAATCGGATTTTCTGAAGCACCAGTGCCTATTTCTACCAGAGAGATTAAACCCGGGCATGGACAACCCGGCTTGAGCTCGGCCCGAAAAAACCGGGCTTCGGGCTTGACAATCGGCCCGGGCTCGGGCATCATTTTGCAGCTCGGAAGGTACTTCAGGCCGGGCTTGGGCTTCTCTTTTCCAGAATTTCAAGCCGGGCTTTCAGGATTCGGGCCGGGCTTACACGTGCGAACACTAGAAAACAACAATCGGGCTTCGGGCTTGATTTTGGGCCGGGCTCGGGCTTGAGAAAAGAGTGCATTTCGGGCTTCCGACTGGGCTCGGGTTTGAGAAAAGAAGGTCATGCTTTTACAAGCCCGACCCAAAACCCGGCCAGGCCCGACATATGCCTGGGTTAAGGAAGATGCTTGATATAAGCATTTACCCTCTATAGATAAGCACCGATGCTTCAAAGCACACCTGTTTAGTTCTCTAAGGGCTAGTTCACGTATATAAAATAAGTTCAGGAATAAAAAAGTTTGTGCATTAAAACAATGTTCACAAATTTAAAGATTTCATGAATTTCGAATACTTCATCGATTTGATTTTAAAACAAATTCACACATTAGAAAAATATCATCATTTTTTAAAAAAACATGAATTTCAAAAAAATCTTCTATTCGAAAAAAGTTCAATATTTGAAAAATAATCGTGCATTTGAATAAGTGTGTGAATTTGAAAAAAAACATATTAAAAAATGAAATATGACGACCAGTTCGTGGACTATTTTAAGAAACAAATTACGAACTTAGGAGATTTCACAACTTTTTAGAAGAGTTTGTGAGTTTAAGAAAAGTTCAGGCTTTTGAAAAAAAAAGTTTATTAATTATGAAAAAAGGAAAAAGGTAAAAAAAGGTGAAAACAAGAAAAATAATTCAAAAATAGTTCTGAAAAAACCAGGAGAAAACCGTTCCATAAAAACCATGGAAGTTTCTAGTAGTACATACCAGAAAATAGAAAACCCTATTTGACGCTTTTTAGGTCAAATAGTCGGCGAATCGCACAGGCGGGGCGACCTAGCAAGCGATTGGGCGGGCCCAACTATAGCGTAGGTACAGCTTTCACGTTCTGGTTTTGGGATCCTTCTAGAGGATTCCCAGCCGGTTTTTACTGGTTTGGGGAACCTTCTAGAAGTTCCTGAACCGGTTTTTAATTTTTCATTTCCATTTCTAGTCCATTTTCTTGTTTTTCTTTTTTTCTGTTTCTTTTTTCTTTTCTCTTTTTTGTTTCTTTTTTCGTTTTTATCCTTTTCAATTAGAATTCCCTTTTAAATTTTTTTGATAACTTAAAGTTTTGTTCAGATTTCAAAAACGTTCCTCCTTTAAAAATTTGTTCCAGATTCACAAAATGTTTCAGTTTCAAACGCTGCTCAGGAATTTCCCAAAATATTCCTGTTTTCAAAATTTGATCAAACTTTCAAAAAATGTTCAGGAATTCGAAAAAATATTCCTTCTATAGAAATAATTCACCATTTGCAAAAATGATCATGGTTCAGAAAATGTTCAGCAATTTCCAAAGATGTTCGTGATTTCAAATTTTGATCAGAATTTCAAAAAATGTTTGTATTTTAGAAAAAATGTTCAACAAAAGATTTTTCGCACTTCCAATTTTTTGTTAGGAATTTCGTGAATTGTTCAATTTCTAAAAAATGTTCACAATTTCAAAAAATGTTCGCGGTTTCAATTTTTTGTTATATATTTCATGAAATGTTTCATTTTTCAAATTTTTGTTGACAAATTCGAAAAATGTTCGTAGTTGCAAAATAAATTTAAAATGGAAAAAAATTGCATTTCGAAAAGTTTTCATAAATTTCAAAATAATGTTCGTGGTTTCAATTTTTTATTAGATATTTCTTGAAATGTTCCATTATTGTTTTTTTGTTCACAAATTCAAAAAATATTCGTGGTTTCAAATTTTTATTAGATATTTGTTGAGATGAGCCATTTTTCATTTTTTTTGTTCACAAATTAAAAAAATTGTGGTTTCAAATTGTTTTCTTGGCATTTCATGATATGTTTATTTTTAAAAATATTTGTTCAAAAAATTAGAAAATGTTCATTGTTTAGAAATTTGTTCGGAATTTCCTAATTTGTTCACAACTTCAAAAACTGATTCACGTTTTTCAAAAAACATTTTCTGCAATTTCAAATTTTTTGATCACATATGCAAAAAAAATGTAAGCGTACGGGCATTGTACGAACACTTTTCAAAATCTAAAGTTTCTGAAAAAATGCGCGCTTATTTTTTTAATATATCCGCTAGAGTAACTAATTCTGGCTCGCTATAGTAGACCATTCCTGTTGTAGGGGCATTGTAAGTTCTTTTAGTTATGCTTAGTACTGGAAGAGCTGGCGGCTGGAGTGGCTAGGAGCGCACAGTCGCCAACTCTTGGTTGCCGGTTTGATTCTGAGCAACGCGCCCGACTGCGGGCGGCATATAATACTTTCGCCCGTAACGCCAGCAGGTTGGCCGGCCTAGTTTGCTTCGCTTCTTTGCTGTTTCATTTTCGTTTGTTTTTTTCTTTTTATTCGTTCACTGTAATTTGGTTATTTAGTTTTATTTATTTATGTGATTTTCTGTTTCATTTTTTTCATTTTTCCTTTTTTTTCTTCTTTTTCCCTTTTCAGATTTATTTTTAATTTCTTTTGGTAATATAAACTGAATTTTTTTCCATTATAAGATGAATATTTTTTGAATACACACTGAGAAATAAATAGTATATGGCAAACATCTTTGATAACTCTTAAGATTTTTGTAATAGATGAAAAAAAATTAATTATATGATGAACTTTTTTTTAATATATACTGAACTTTCCCCGCAAAAATGATATAAACTAAACTTCTTTCAATCACTTACTGAACAATTTTCTAAAATATTTTTACTTTTTGTAATAGATTTTCAAATATCTAGCTCGTAAAAAGCAACAAACATTTTTTGGAAAAAAATAGACATTCTCGCTAGGCTTTATTCATATTGTCACAACATTTACAGGAATAAAACTCAAGTTTCCATGTTGGCCTAATCAAACACGGCGGCCAAACCCAAGTGAAAGTGCATGCCTAGTGAGATTGCGAGTCTCGAAATTCTAGCTCCTATACTCGTGGATAAAATTACGAGCAGAAAAAAATTGATCGCTCTCTGGTTTCATGGTAATAACCGTGTGATCCGATGACGATTCTTGCTTTATACCATCCACCACGTTCTTGCAATCCGACGCCACTTGAATCTTGTGGACATAAAGATCTTTCGGTGTTGCCAACGCCTCTCTTACCGCCAAAGCCTCTAGTGTAACGGGATTATGAATATTTTTGAAAGTGGTAGAAGAAGAACCCAGAAAAACTATGTTACTGCCCCGGCAAACCACTGTCACCGCACCAGAACTATCGTTCAAACCGTTGCATCAGCATTAACTTTCACATACTCTGGCGGTGGTGGGATCCACTGTGAAGACTTGCTAGCTGTACTTCTATTCGTCGGCTATCTCGGTTGGGAGAGAATGTCGATGTCCCTCAGGAATGAAGTGATGAATATATGGGTTTGCAACGGGCTAGCAATTTTTTCTTCATGTATGACTCTCCGCCTTGCTCTCCAGATTGCCCATAATGTTACCAACGTACGCGTGAAGTTGTCGTGGGTTAGTATTTCATGCATCTTGAAAACCCAACTTTTTTGCATTCAAACTCAGATTGTCACACAGTGCCTCCACCAGCTCCTCAGATGATAGAGACCAAACACATCCGGGGGTGACAGAGTCTATTAAAGCATGCTTCCAACTATCTTCCACGGAACAAAATGAGCAGGCTGAGTTTGTGGCCATGTGATAGTGGTGCAACACCTCTGCAGTCGGCACCGATTCATTACAGAGTTTTTTTTTTATGAAAACCCGACTAAAAACCACTCACGAGCGGAGTGAGCCGACCCATTTTTGCTGGCTTGATGCTCTCGACGAAAACCAGTGGGTTACCACATATGACATGGGTGGGGGCCATCAGTTTGACACGAGCCTAGGCCCGAAGAAGGATGGCCCACGCGGGCACAAGCCAGCCGAGCGTCCGACGTAACCAACATCATACGATATCTTAAAAAAACATACTACGAAGAAAATTTGGTGTGAGAAGTGCGGAAAGACCAATTAAAAAATAGTGATCTATGAACGCCAACTTCCCTTTGGTGTGAGGAGAAATGTTGGTGCTACTTATTTAAAGAGGATGATAATCCATACAGAGAGAGAAGTGTCGTCGGAAATCCAATTGCGTGTTGGTGCTGATATATGATGGTTGTGCTATTTGCAGTGAGAAAGAGATAAATGTTTTCAAATCGTAGTTAAAATGAAGGTACTATTAAAATATAGTAGTAGTAGTAGAGAGAATAATGACAATCTGCATATGGATAATCTGTTGGAAACTGGAAGATTTTGAAAGTGAATCTTTTTAAACAATATGCTCTTTTAGTGGTAGTTATTGAACGTGATGCTACCTTCAAGTAGCCACGCGCGTAATACACGAGTTGGCACTAAAACCCAAGTGCTCGCTCTCTTGTGGGTGAACAAAGCGTAGTGTGGTGTAGTTGGAGCATGGGCACTCTAATTATGATTTATTAAGTAGTCATACACCACGACCCACTTGACAGTCTGAGGTGTTCCTTTTTTGCTCTTCTCGTACGCCACATGATGTTGATATGGGTTCCATCTCCATACACCACATGGTAGACGGACGGGCAAGTGCTCTAGGCCGGCCTCCACATTCCATGGGTTGTGTGCATGTTGAAACGACCACTTGCGTGAAAGCTCCTTTTTAGTTTTGCCCGTATGATAAAGACAGCAGAAAAGGGATGCCTGCAGTTCGTGCACATCGATCACTGGTTATTTACTTATTATCGTTGTGTAGCAGGAAAGACGAAAAGGCTCCTCGTTGGCAGTGGCTTATCGGTAGACCTGCAATTGCAGATTCTCTCAACCTTTCTGGCCGGTCGAATTCCCTATATTCCCTTATCTTTTCCTGCCGCCCATTCTCGTCTCACGCTCTACCATTCTTCCTTCTCTGTTTAGCTTAGCACATGGAATGCAAGTACTTAGCCGAGTTTGTGCTATTTAGCCGCACATAACGCGTGGTGGATCGATCCATCGGAAGCTCCATTTCTCCACTTGTATCCGACGGAGATGGGCCGAGAGAGGCTATCGCTATCGATCTCCACTTGTCTTTCCTTCCTGAATCACAAGTCCTGAAATCCATGCGGTTCTCCACAAGGCATTTGAAGAAATCAGGTCTCGTTCTTCGGATCCACGTGAAACAACCGACGAACCAAGCAGCAACGGGGACGAGAGAGAGAGGCCAGAAAGGAGACAAGTCAGAGGCTCTCCACCCAGCCGCTATAGCATGCGCGATTGCTCCCCCCCTCCCCCCCCCCCGGGTTGCGCACGCACGCACGTGCGCCGCCCACTCGGCCCCAAGGCGAGAACATGGCGTAGCCGAGTATTCTAATGCGGCTGCGCTCTTGCGTGGAATCACAACTCGTTAGTACTAGCACTGCTTTATCATCAGGATAACGCAGGGATATGCAGCGATTCAGGCCTCCTTTGGTTTCGAGGAATTTTACAGGATTTTTATAGGATAGTATTTTTATAGAAAAAATTCCTTCAGAGCTCTTTGATTTGTAGGAATGAAATCCTATTCCTATGAAGGAATTCTTCCTATCCTCCACATTTCATAGGAAAATAAATATTAGCCTAGACTCAATGGAAAAAAATCCTATGGTGTGAATCAAAGGGCATCTCTTTTTCTATTCCTATGCATAGGATTTGAAATGCATGTCATCTCGTTTCCTATGACTTTCCTATTCCTATGATTTTCCAATCCTATGAACCAAAGGAGGCCTCAGCTCTTGTGCTGTCTCTTCTGTTCCCGGAGACCACAGTTGTAAAGCACACGCCCATGATTCCTTTCCTTTGCCTTACCTTGGGCCCTGCCCGTCATGAGTGCCGCATCAGAGCATCTCCAACAGCCGCGCTAAACAAGCGCCGCGCTGCAAAAAATGCCATTTTAGCGCGCGCGCTACGCGGCGGCTCGCTCTAGCGGGCGCGCAAAAACGGCGTGCGCGCGATACCGGGTTGGGCGCGCGGTCAAAACCGCTTATCCGCGCGGTGTATTTGAAGCGCCAGCTACAGCGCGCGGCACACTCGAGCGCTCGCGCCCGCACTCTCGCCCTCTCCTTGTCCTACGCCCCGCACGCGCCGGCGCCGGCACCCTGCCCCCCGCCATGGATGCGCACACCGGCGCCCCGCTCACCCCGCTGTACATCCGCGACCCCCCCGCCGCCGCCGCCGCCGGAAACCCTAGCGCGGCGAGCGCGGGCGTCGCCGCCGCCGGAGCTCCGCCGAGCGTCGGCCTCGCGCGCAGCCTCTTCTTGCCGTCAAATTTTTACATGTTCATTTTTGTCCAAAATATCCATATATCCATATATGCAAAATGCCCGGCGCGCGCGCTGCATTATGGCGCGGCTGCTGGAGCGGCGCGCGCGCGCTGCATTATGGCGCGGCTGCTGGAGCCAGCGCAGGCAGGCGCGCAAAACATGCCGCAGCGCGCGCGCTAACAGGTTTTTTGCGCGCGGCGCTATAGCGCGGCTGTTGGAGATGCTCTCACAAGCCATCTGTCTGGCTATCATAGATTTCTGACTGCTAGGCCGCATACGAATAACGCGTACTGCAGCGCATGTCTGCACATTCTTGCGCTCTGGGCATCGGGAGGAAGTTTCTGAATTGGGTGCCATCTCAGCGTAGCATGACACCGATCTGATGGATCGATCGGTATTTGATCGTCGATCATGCATGGTGTGGTGTCCCATGAGACGACCTCGCGTGGCATTGGCTTCATCATGCAGAATCACAAGCTCAGCGATCCCAGAGTTTTTTTTTATTTTCTGTTTCTGCGATGCATCACAGAGGGGTTAGTTATAGACAATACAGTATAGTGGAGTGGGGCTAATAATCAGACGCTCGGGAAAAAATTACATACACACATGTGTCTCTCTCTTTAATTGATGCAATGCATTAGTACTATAATAGTAACATAACATAGTAGAATGATAGTTGGCGCCAAAAAAGCATACATAGGGGAATGATATTTGGCGCCATCCTGAATCCTGCACTTCATTACCGTTACTCGACGCAATTTTGCAGATCTGCACATTGCTTTGCTTTTCCTAAGACCAAATGCTTCACTTTTTGTTTCAGAAAAAGCGATGGTGAAAGGGGGAAATTGGTGGAGTTGGGGGAAATACAAACACACGCACGCTTGCTCAAGGAAAAGGGACGGCGGGGAAAGTGGCAGCCATCGAGTGTCTCGGGTCGGGATATCCGCCTGCCAAATCGTTTCTCCAGAGAGAGAAGGGCTCGAATGAATAAACAACTCCAACTTTTCACTCTTTCCGTGCTTCCCCGTGAAATATTGGAATTTACAATGTGAAGCTAGTTCAATTCGTGTAAAAGATCCTCATCTACGCCCACGTACCCTCCCCTCCCTCCCCTCCCCGAGCGGCGGTGGCGACGAATTCGTCTCCTCCTTCCCCCTCCCTGGCGTCCCCAGCTGCTGGCTCCTCGTGCCGCCTTCGCGTGACCTCCCCCCCCCCTCGCCACCCCTCCGCCGTCCACCCCTCGCCCTTCGCGCTCTTGGCCCTGCCAACAAGTTCTGGGCTCTCGGATCTGAGGTTTCGGACGCTGATCCCGACTCCCCTCCCCCGCTCCCCCGCTCGGCGCCTCGGTGCGTGCTGCACGTCGTCTCTGCTACATCGCGCTGCCGTAAATTCGCCCCCGGAGGGCGCGTCCGCCCTGCTCCCGCTCCGCTGGCCGGTGATGGCTGGACCCGCGTTTCGCGCCGGCGCCATAGGGCTCCTCCACCGTCTCCTGCCCACGGTATCCTTGGTTCCGGGCGGTGTTGTGCGCCTGCATTGACCCAGGATTCCTTTCCTCCCTCCCCGCCCGCCTCTCTCGTCTCCACTTCGCTTTCTGGCTCGCTGGTGGCCTCGCCGGCGGCGGCCGGGGCGGCCAAAACCCTAGATCTAGTGGCGCCCGCTGAGGTGGTGCCTGTCGCTGGGTTTCGGGCCTCCGTGCCTTCTAGTGGGCCTAATGGGCCCGGGCCCCTCCTCCCTTTCCAGCGTGGCGGACTTCCCCCCTCTTCCTCTCGTGATTCTTGGGCCTCGGGTGGCCCAGCCCCCCCGCTCCCCCTCTAGCCCAACCCATCGGCCCCGACCTGGTGCGGTCGGGGTATATATGGGTTCGTAGGGGCTCGCTCCCCCCATTTCTAGGGTTCCCAGCCTCCCGTTCTGACCTGCATCGCCACTGCTTCCCCATTCGCTTCTTCTCTAGATCTACTCCTCCTCCACCTCTCTCCCTCTCGTTCGCGTCGGTCCTCTCGATGGATCGCTCGCGCGGCTCCTCCAGCGAGGCCTTGTTCGGCCAGAAGCGCCGGTGGGAGGGCTCTGTTGAGGGGGAGGTCGATCTGGAGTACGAGGCGGCCCTACGCTCCAAGCTTCAGGCAAATCGTGCTCGGGCGGAGGGGGTCACGGTGGAGCCCGGCGGCCCTGCGTCGCTTGGATCTGGCTCTGTGGCGGCTAGGCCCTCTATCCTCCTCGGCGGTTCCTCGTCGCGCCCTCGGGCCCCTGGGAGGTGGAGGCCGCGGCGAGTAAGGCTGGCCTTGCTGGCCCGTCCTCGCGGCTCCTCCTCCTCGTGGTGCTGCGACCTCGGCGCGGGCCCCGGCGGCCCTTGGTGGTGGCCCTGGTCGTTTCGTGCCCCACAGCTCCTCTGGGGCGCCGGGTCGCCGCTCCCCCTCCGGCGGCCTGGACCCTGCTTCGGACCCCCGTGGTGATGGTATCCTGCCTCTACCTCCCCCCGCCCCGGCGCGCGTCCCTCCTCCAACCCAAGTAGCCAATCCCACCCTCACCTACTTCGCCTGCCACCGCCCTGGTCACTGTCAGTCTCGCTGCCAAATCCTCCCTTCTGTCTCATCTGCAGAAAGGATGACCATCTCATTGTGGATTGCCAAAACCGCCTCAAACCCCCTGCCTTCGTGCACTACGACATCAGCCTCCCTGGATGTGCTTTTTTCGCGCTTGACCGCGAGGTCCCTCATTTGGTTCCCATTCCTGCTCTCTCTAATGCTGGCATAATCACAGTCAAAGACAAGAAAATCTCCCCCTAGGTTCTCCTCGATGAGCTCCAGCTTTGGGACGACGGTGGCTGGGACTGGCAGATCCGCCAGCTGCCGGAGTATGAGTTTGTTGCCATCTTCCCCTCCAAACAAAGCATGCGGATGATATCATCGTGCACCAGGTTTAGCCCTTCCCTCAACCAACTTGTTGTCTCTGTCAAAGCCGCTTCCAATGGATCTAAAGCCATCTCCCCTCTGTCTGATGTTTAGGTCCTCATTGACGACGTCCCACCTACGCTCTGCTCTCCAGCATTCCTTATGGCTTTCGGTGTTCTCATTGGCAAGCCAATTGAGGCCAATCAGGAGTCTCTGCTTGTCCTAGGCCCTGCGTGGCTGCGGGTTTGGTGCGTTTACCCTCACTGCATTCGTGGCTCGGTCGATGCTTTCCCCTCTACTGGTGGCTTTAGCCTCAGGGTCCGGGTCGAGGGTGCTGCTGATCCGGTGTCGCCCCCGCCCCCTCCCCCTCGGCCGGCCTCAGGAAATGATGGCAACCATGACAAGGATGATGATGGCCTTCCGGATAATTCTAACCCTGGCGCTGAGCATCGTTTTACTTAGTCTGAGTGGGATGGTCTTACCTCTGAAGATCGTGACTTGCTGAAGGAGAACGCTCCGGTGGGGGTGGGAACAAGGATGCGGTGGGGGCCGTCGGTGGGGGGGGGGGCTGCTGCTTCTAATGGAGCGAGGGGCACCCCATTCTCTGGTGTGTGCTCCAACCTCCCAGCCCATCCTGCTTCGCCTTCCCTCTCTCGCATTGAAGACCTGCCCCCGGTCGGCCCCTTGTTCAAGAAAAAGAAGAAGAAATCGTCTGTCAAGAAATTCTCCGCGCGTAGTAGGGCCTCGGGTGACTCCAAGCAGTCTGCGGCAGGGCTGTGCCGCAGGCTTGATGCTGATCTGGGTGCGGCCTCGGGCCCTTCGTCTGTGGCGGCTTCTCCGAGTCGTGCTCGTCCCACGCCGGTGCATTCCCCCGCTTCCACCGCTCGCAAGAGCGGCCGTGTTTCCAACAATGATGAGCGGTGGCCGACCAGGCGGCATGGTGCGCTGCGGTCAGAGATCTTCCCCCCTCAGGTACCCCTCCATGCCCCCACCCCCTCCTCCCCTCGCTTCTTCTCCAGTTCGGTTAGTTCTTCCGCCGCATTCCAATGATCATCTCATGCATATCTTAGAGGATGTAGGCATATCTTTTGATCCTAGTTTTGGCTCTCCTTCTACCTTGTTGGATGTGGTTCGGGCAAATGAAAAGGCTCAGGCGAATATTGCTAGGGCCAAGGACTCCGCTTCTCAGGCTGGAGCCTCACCGGTTGTGGCTGATGGGGTTGAGGTGGTACCTGAGAGGGATCAGGTGTCCACTGCTGCGCCTCGGCGTGGGGCTAGCAAACAGGCTAAATCCTGCATTGCCCCATGCAGGTCGAGTCTTCGCATTAAAAATCTTTCCTTCCGATGAAGGCTCTCTTTTGGAATATTAAAGGTTTCGGCGCTAGGGGGCGCAGGGACCAGCTTAAAGATCTTGTTCGATCTGAGAATATTGATATTATTTGCTTGGTTGAAACGCTTAAAACCTCCTTCTCCCCTAATGAACTCTCTTTTGTTGCTGGGATTGATAGATATGACTGGAACTACTTGGCTTCTTCAGGCCACTCGGGTGGAATCCTTATTGGTACCAAGAGAGATATGTTCGATTGTGTTGCCTTCAATCACGACATTTTTTGGGCTAGCACAGTAGTGTCTCACCGTTCCCTTAATGTGCTCTGGGAAGTCATGGTAGTTTACAGCCCGACTGATCATTCCCTTTCTTACATATTCTTGGACGAAATCCTGAATAAGATTGAATCTTGTGATCTCCCTTTGCTTATTGGTGGCGACTTCAACTTAATGCGCTCTCCTTTGGATAAAACTCGCCTAATTTTTGTTGGCCGCTTGCTGACACGTTCAACACTTTTATTCGTTACTCTGCAATCCGAGAAGTGCCTAGGGTGGGTGCACGCTTCACTTGGACGAATCACCAATCTGTGCCTATTAGATCTGTTCTTGACCGCGTGTTTCTTTGCCCCAGATGGGACTCCTTGTTCCCTCGGGCCTCTCTTCGGGCTTTTTCCATTGTGGGGTCGGACCATGCGACCTTGGTTCTTGATGATGGTATTCGTTCTGTCTCCTCTCCACGGTTCCAATTTGACGCTTCTTGGCTCCTGGTCGATGGCTTTGCTGATTTGACCGCGCTTAAAATCTCTTCCTTCCTGTCCTCTACTCGCCGCTCTTTTGGCCCCATGGACGACTGGCACCAGTGCTCTTACTTCCTCCACAAATTTCTCCATGGCTGGGCTAGTAATCACGCGACCGAGTCGATGCGTGACAAGGCTTGGCTCTTGCCCAAATTGGCTCCCTGGACGCGCGGATGGCCCTGTGGCAGACCCAATATGATTTAGAGGAGGCCCTTTTGGCCTTGCACCATAGAGAGGAAATCTATTGGAGGCAAAGGGGCACCATTAAACTGGACTCTGAAAGGAGACTCCCCTACTACGTACTTCTTTGTCATTGCTAACGGTAGACATCGCCGCTGCATGATATGACAGCTTGGTTATCAACAACGTCAGGGTGTCTGATCATTCCCTGATTATGTCACATGTGGTCGACTTCTTTTCCTCTCTCCTCTCCGGTAAGCCCGAGGTGGGCTTCAGACTGACTAATTCTTTCTGGGCTACTCAGGAGAAGGTTTCTAGCACTGATAACGAAGCCTTGATGACCCCCCTTTCTGATGAGGAGATTTTTGAAACGATCCGCTCCGCTAAGTCCAATTCGGCCTCGGGCCCAGACGGCTTCTCCATCCCCTTCTTTAGGCAGTTCTGGCCCCAGCCGCGGGGCCTCGTTTAGGCTATCATTCAAGGTTTCTGGTTGGGGACCGTTGACATCTCTCGGTTAAATTACGTTGTCCTCACTCTCATTCCTAAAGTTAAAGGGGCCGAATTGATCTCTCAGTTTAGACCTATAGCCCTGATTAATAACTTCGCTAAACTTCCAGCAAAAGGTCTTGCTACTAGGCTCTCTCCTATTGCCCATCGTACTCTCAGTCCTTTCCAAATGGTCTTTGTTAAGGGCAGGTTTATTTTAGATGGTATCCTTTGTCTTCATGAGAATGTTCATGACTTGCGAGTTCAGGCCTCCAAAGCAGTGATTCTAAAACTTGACTTCGAAAAAGCTTACGACTCGGTTAGTTGGAATTTCCTTTGACAAGTGCTTCTGGCAAAGGGCTTTGAAGGTGCAGTGGTTCACAGATTTATGCAGTTGGTCACGGGTGGCCACACTGCGGTCTCCGTCAACGGGAACATCAGTCACTTCTTCGCCAATGGCAGGGGCCTGAGGCAGGGTGACCCGGCTTCTCCCCTCCTCTTCAACTTTGTGGCTGACTCTCTCTCCCATATTCTGGCTCGGGCTGCGGCAACTGGTCACATTACTCCTGTCAGCTCCCACCTTGTCCCTAATGGCATCTCTCACTTACAATACGCGGATGATACAATCATAATGTTTGAATTGAATGATGCTTGCATAGACCACCTGAAGTGTCTTCTCCTTTGCTTTGAAGCTCTCTCTGGTCTAAAGATTAATTTTGCTAAGAGTGAAATCATTGTTACTGGGGTTTCGGATGTTGAGGCCCAAAGAGTTGTTCATCTTCTCAATTGCTCCCTAGTCTCTTTTCCATTCAAATATCTCGGCCTCCCAATCTCTCCCCTTAAGCTGCTGGCTAAAGATTTTGCTCTGAATGTTTCTAAGGTGGGCAACCGGGTCTTGCCGTGGAGAGGTCGCTACAACACCCAAGCGGGCAAGGTCGCCCTAACCAACGGCTGCCTGTCCTCCCTCCCCATGTTCATGATGGGCTTCTACCTCCTTTCGAGAGGGACCCACGCTGGTTTTGATAAGCACAGGGGTGCCTTTTACTGGAATTTGGCGGACAACAACCGCAAATACAGGATGGTGAAATGGAAATACATTTGCAGACCTAAAAACCTTGGTGGGTTGGGTATCATTAACACGGCTAACATTAATAAATGCCTCATCTTAGAGTGGTGGTGGAAAATTATGTCTTCTGTGGAGACCCCCTTGTGGCTCATCATTCTCAAGGCTAAGTACTTCCCTACATCGAGTCCCATGTTTGCTTCTTCTTCTGGTGGCTCCCAATTTTGGCGTCAACTAGTCAAAGTTCGCCCGATTTTCCAATCCTTGGTCAAATTTTCAGTCAGGAATGGCAAATCTACTTGCTTTTGGTTAGACTGGTGGTGCGGGGAGGCCACCCTTACGGTGTCATTCTCGATCTTATTTTCTTACTGTTCTAATCCGGAGATCTCTATCTTTGAGCTCTCTCTAAATAATTGGGATCTTGACCTTCGTAGGTCACTTTCTCCTGTAGAGTTGGAAGACTGGCATCGCCTTATTGCTTGCTTCCCCTTGCTCTCGGAGGAAGAGGATTCGGTGGTCTGGCCCCATTCTTCGTCTGGTCGCTTTTCGGTTAACTCTGTTTATGCTAAACTCATTTCTGGCTCCCCCACTTCCAAGTTCAAGTGCATTTGGAGCGCCCGTGTCCCTCCTAAGATGAAAATCTTCATTTGGCAAGTTTTTCGTGGGAAGCTTCCGCGGCGGACCAAATTTGGAAAAGGAACGGCCCGAGCTCAGACAGATGCGCCTTCTGTGGAGACATTGAAAACACTGATCATATCTTCTTTCGGTGCTCTTTGGCTAAGTTTGTGTGGAGCTGTATCCGTTATTGGCTGCAAGCGGATTGGAACCCCTCGTCTTTTGTGGATCTACGGATATTGGCCGGCGGCCTATCTGGGGCTTCTAAAAGGGTCTTCTGGGTTGGGTTTGCAGCAACCTGTTGGTCGCTATGGACCACTAGAAACAAGTTTAACATCAAACATATCTTCCCGGCTAATCCTATTGATTGCTTATTTAAAACTGGTGTATTCCTGCAGCAGTGGAGATCATTGATTAAGGATGCGGACCACGAGGCCTTCGACGCTATTGTGTCCAAGATTCGGGCTACGGCTTCCTCCTTGGCGCGCAAGCATTGCGAGGCGTCTTAATTCCTAGAGTCTTACCTATCTTACCTTATTAGGGCTGGCCTGCGTGCCCTTTCTGGCTGGGGTGCCTTGTATGCGAACTTATTCTATCTGCCTGTTCTGCTTGTCCTGGTACTGTGTGTGATTTGGTGCTGGTTGTGCTACTCTGCCTGGTGGCTTTATTTATAAAGTCGGGCGTATGCCTTTTATCTAAAAAAAATCATGTAAAAGTATTACTCCCTTCTTTCCGGTTTATTGGGCTCTTTTCATTTTGTTTTTTTATATTATAAGTCTTATTTTCATTTTTTTTCATTATATGTTCATATTCTAGGGTACATTAAATTGATGTATGCAAGAATTAAAAGAAAACCAACCGATGCATGACCATTTCTACTTATTTAGTGATCATCCATGCATACGTTGTAATTAATGTAGATTAAAGTTTTGAGTAATTTTGTAAACTACGATATACATTCTTCCGCTCACCATCTATCTTGGTTAATGAGATTTCAGATTTAAACCCTATAAACCGAAAATGATGGAGTAGTACTGTACAACAGATTTGAGCATTTGCCTACTCTTTTATTTCCAAAACAAGACCCCAATCTCTCTCCTTTTTTTCTCAAAAAATAGGACATGTGGCTACCTCTTTTTCTCGCGAATACACAAGGATTGCGTATCTTTTCATCAATAAATAAGAGAGAACAAACATACAGAGGAGGCACCACACAAAGTGTGGGCTGGAGTAGAACAAGGGGTGCTTAGACCTCCAACACATCTTGTTGGGGATATGACTATTAGGTATGACCCGCCGGTTTATACCTATGGCGGTTCATCTATACGAAGCCCATGAGGATGTTGAAGATGGTGGTTCATGAAGCAAGGGCCCAAGGCCCAATGGCATCTTAGGGCCCGTAGGGGTAAACCGCCATATGTGTATGACTTATATTGTAAGGGAAGTGTATTTAGTCACCGAGCAGGACACGTTGTCTATGAGCCGGCCGGGACTCCGTAAGCCGCTGGGCGTCAACCTGTGTATATAAAGGGATGACTCGGCGGTGGTTCAGGGCAAGAAACAAGAGATCGAATAGGTCAAGTGTATTCACTCCCTAGTAATCGAGACATAAGCAATACCACCTCAAACTGGATTAGGCCTTTACCTTCACTGCAAGGGGCCGAACCAGTATAAACTCTATGTGTGCTTTGTCTTGTTTAACCCCTTTAAGCTAACCTAGTTGCGATGGCTCCACGGCTTAGTTCTTACCCTAGGTCTAGTGCATAGTGGTTTCGAGTTCTTAAAGGGTAGCTTCGAAGGGATCAAGGGATACGTTGTGGGCCGGATGACCAAAAGTCGTCGTGACAAGCTCTACATCGATGATGCAGGCCCGGGCCCCGAGGCCGGCTCAATTGAGTACAGGTACCGGGTCCCCTTCAGTGGAATTCACGTCTTCATCGGCAAGATCGGTGAGCCGGGCCCTGAGCCGGACATCTGCACCGACATCATCGAGACGGCTTAGCGTGCACGACCCGCCCGAGTTTAGCCCGCTATGAAACGTGCCTTCGTGGGATTCATCCATGGGGCAGAATTTGAGGAAGGATCCATGTCTGGTGGTGAGACGGCCATCTATTCTGACAGTGAGTTGTCCACGGGCGAGACTACTTCATTGTATCAACTGCAAGATGGCAGGCTTGGGGGCTGTTCCTATGGCGACAGTATTCCGGACCCCTATGAGCCGCCGAACAGGGTCGCAATCTTCATGGCCGGTACACAGCCTGGGCAGAATTCTTCGACTGTGATAGCAATGGTCTCCGGGGCAGCAACGGCGATGGCAGCTGGGCCAGGAGGCCCTGCGCGCCCGCCGGCTCAGGTTTTGACTGACTTACTGGATAATCTGATAGCTTTATTAACAGTAGAGGTTAACCCGGCAAATCAAGTTCAGCATAACGCGAAAGTTGAGAAACTGCATGACGAGATAGCATGAGCCAATGAAGACCTGGTGGCGGAGAATGCTAGGATGACTGTAGAGCGAGCTGTTTTGGATGCTCAGGCGCAACGGATCCAGGATAATTCCTTCCGGCTCTTGTTGGATCAGAATGCTTCAAACGAAATTATGAGAAGGCACCAGAGTCGTCTCCCGCTGGTTTACGAGGCAAGGAACCTCTTTTGCACGCCTGGAGCGGGGACCAGTAACCAACCAGAGATAAACCGGGTTGAAGCACCTGGGGCTGGAGCGCCGGTTCAACCGCGCACGACGGAGCCACCTCGTGTGAATAATACACCGCCTCAGCATGTGCAGACACCATCGGGTCATTATTCCAACCCTTTGGACAATATGATCGCTGCGGCGACACGATTGCCGTCTCTCCCAGTTGAAGGCGATTCTCCAGCGGCGGTTGAAACACGGTGGGCTAGAGAGGTCCTTCAAACAGCATTAGTACAACAAGAGGCATATTCTTACAATCGAGAGAGGATTCATTCGACCCCTCGCTCAAGCCGGAGTTATAGCAGACACATAGACTCATCGGCCGTTTCAAGCAATGACCAGCGTCGTAACCAGCTGCGTGGGCATGACCTGGCGCATGATGGTGCTCATGGTTTGGTCAATCAGGACAGGGCACGTTGAGAAGCTGAGCAGGTGGCTCACCAACATCTTCCGATTTATCCGACGGCTTCGGTGGAGGCAGGTGTGACCTCTAGAACCACGGGTATACCATGTTTAGTGCCGGCTCTGCATAATGAGTGTCTGCCCAAGGATTTCAAAGGACCTCGTAAGGTGCCTAACTACACAGCCGACTTACCCCCTGAGGTGTGGATTGATAGTTATGAGATGGCCATGGAACTATTGGAGGTCAGCGATGCTGCATGCGCCAAATACTTCACCATGATGCTGGATGGGACGACCCGTACTTGGATAAAAGGGCTGCCTGCCAATTCCATCGAGTCATGGGATGAGCTAAAAGCCCGGTTTATCCAGAACTTTAAAGATACGTGCAAACAGCCCATGTCGATTGTGGATTTGGATGCTTGCGCCCAAGAAGAGGGCGAGTCAACAACCCATTGGGTGCGCCGGGTCAAGGCTATCCTGCACTCATCGGATAACATCAATGCTGGCTGTGCAGTCCTAATTTTAGATAAGAACTGCCGTTTTTGCCTCTCAAACAGAAGCTAGGGCGGCTCAAGCGCCATTGCAATGATATGGGAGAGCTGATGGCAGCTCTAATTAAATATGCCGACTCTGATAGTACCAAGGACCCTGAGTCTGATGATGAAAAGCCGGGAAAGGGAAAGAAGAGTGGCAACACCAACGGTCAGCAGCATACCCCGGTGAGTCAGGGGGCAATGGTAAGTGCAAGGCTGACAGTAATTTAGATTTTGTGGCCAATACCAATACGCAGAATAATGGTCAGCGTCATAAGGGAAAGCCACCTCCTCGGACAGGTGGATCAGGTCTTAATCTTGAGTAGTTGTTGAATCAGCCCTGCCCAAAGCATGGCACGAAGGAAAGGCCGTCTAGTCACCTTTGGAAAGATTGTCAAATTATGAGGGAGTTCAAAAATTCTAGTTTTTTCCAGAACAATCATGGGCCAGGCGGTGGCTCAGGTTCTGGTACTCGTGGTTCTCATGGCCCGGGTTACAGTGGTGGCGGCTCTAGTTCCGGTTTCCAGGGTCACCAAAGCCATCAAGGTAATCAAGGTGGTTACAATCAACAATCCGGTCAGGGGGGTCAGCAGCAACAGCAGTCTGGATATTAAAGTCATCTGAAGCAGTTGAATAGTGGGCAATATCACATCTTCACCACAAGTTTATGCAAGCGGGACCAGAAGCTCCATAAAAGGGCTGTGAACGCCATTGAGCCGGCAGTTCCCCATTACTTGCGATGGTCTGAGCAACCTATTATGTGGAGTCAAGAGGATCACCCGCCCCGGGTCGATAATCCGGGTCACTTGGCTTTGGTGGTGGCGCCTCAAGTTGGTAGATACAAATTCACTAAGGTACTCATGGATGGGGTAGCAGCATTAGTATCCTTTATTATGATACTTTTCGTTGCATGGGGTTGACTGACAATAGTCTTAAGCCGTCCAATATTGTTTTCCATGGGGCAGTACCTGGTAAGTCGGCGCATCCTGTCGGCAAGATTGATCTGGAAGTAGCCTTTGGGGATGAATATGATTCCAGGGCAGAGAAACTAACCTTTGAAGTGGTCAAGATTAGAAGCCCGTATCACGCTCTGTTTGGACGGCCGGCTTATGCCAAGTTCATGGCACGACCTTGTTATGTCTATCTGTAGCTCAAGATGCCGGGTTACAAGGGGACCATCATAGTGCATGGAAGTCGGAAAATAGCTTTGGAGTGTGAAGAAGGTGACGCTGCTTATGCTGAATCTGTCTATGCAACAGAGGAATCAAAGTTCTACAAAGACAATGTTGATCCGACAGATATGACATCTTTGAAAAAGCCAACCACAGAGCATGATCCGGTGTTGAAGTTTAAGTCAGCCGTTGACACTAAGCTAGTTGACTTTGTTCCTGGCGATTCATCCAAGCAGTTCAGTATCAGTGGTAACCTGGATCCAAAATAGCTAAGCACGCTCATCGAGTTCATCCGTGAGAACTGGGACATCTTTGCATGGAAACCTTCTGATATGCCGGGTGTACCGAGGGAACTCGCTGAGCACACTCTTAATATTGATCCGATGTTTAAGCCGGTCAATCAATTCCTTCGTCGCTTCAATGAGGAGAGGCGTAAGGCCATTGGTGAATAAGTGGCCCGGCTCTTGGCGGCTGGATTCATTGTTGAAGTCTTTCATCCTGAGTGGTTGGCTAATCCGGTACTGGTGCTTAAGAAGAATGGCACTTGGTGTATGTGTGTGGACTACACGGACTTAAACAAGGCCTGTTCGACTGATCCTTTTGCTCCCCCTCGTATTGATCAAATCATTGATGCTACGGCGGGTTGTGAGCATTTGAGTTTTTTGGATGCTTATTCTGGTTATCATGAGATCAAGATGGCAGTTAAAGACCAGGAGAAGACATCTTTTTTCTCTCCCTTTGGAGACTTCTGCTATGTGTCTATGCCTTTTGGGCTCAAGAGTGCCCAGGCGACTTACCAGCGATGTGTGCAGAATTGTCTTCACAGTCAGATTGGGTGCAATGTTCATGCTTATGTGGATGATATTGTGGTGAAATACAGAGAGAAGGAAACTTTGATAGATGATTTAAAAGAGACCTTCAACAATCTCCGGGTCTACAAGATGATGCTTAACCCGGCCAAGTGCGTTTTTGGTGTGCCAGCATGCAAGCTTTTGGGTTTTCTAGTTTCTAACAGAGGCATTGAAGCTAACCCGGAGAAGATCAAGGCCATTACCTCCTTGGCAAAGCCGGCGTGTATCAATCATGTTCAACATCTGGCGGGTCGTATTGCTGCCTTAAGCCGATTCATAAGCCGTTGGGTGAGAAGGCCATACCACTGTACCAGATGATGAAGAAAACAGATCACTTTGTCTGGAGTGATGCTGCTAATGACGCGTTTGAAGCTTTGAAGAAACAGCTAGCTGAGCCGCCAGTCCTTGCTGCTCCTATTGATAAGGAGCCGTTGTTATTATATGTGGGTGCTAATGCCCGGGCTGTCAGTGTTGCTGTTGTGGTGGAACGGAAGGAAGCAGGCAAGGAATATCCGGTTCAACGGCCAGTTCACTATATCAATGAAGTACTCATTGAGTCCAGGCAAAGATATCCGCACTAGCAGAAGCTCGTATATGGGGTGTTCATGGCCAGTCGGAAGCAAGTCTCAAGCACTTGTGGATTTCATCAATGACTGGACTGAGCTACATATGTCAGAAGAGAAGCCAGATAACACATATTGGACTATTCACTTTGATGGGTCCAGGCAATTGGAGGGCTCGGGGGCTGGAGTTGTCTTAGCTTCCCCTCGAGGTGACAAGTTTTGTTATGTTTTAAGGTTGATGTTTCCCTATACTAACAATGCAGCTGAGTATGAAGCCTTGCTCCATGGTCTTCGGATGGCTAAGGAGATGAATTTAAGCCGAGTGAGATGTTTTGGCGACTCATACTTGGTGGCTCAGCAAGTTTCAGGCAAATGGGATTCTAAGGACCCACTCATGGTGGCTTACCGCTGCGAGGTTGACGATATTACTGGGCACTTCAGGGGTTATCAAGTGGAACACATTGATCGTGGGAAAAATGAGGCAGCTGATGCCTTAAGCCGGTTAGGGTCCCAGCGTAAGCCGGTGCCACCTAACACTTTCTTGGATATTTTGCATAATCGTTTTGTCAAATTGCCTACAGAGGAAGATCTGGCTATTCCTGACCCGGAAGCACAATTGGTGGTGGCTCATCACGCTATTCCTGATTGGACAGTTCCATATTTGGCTTATATGACCCGGGGAGAGTTACCTGAGGATGAAACTTTGGCCACACTGATAACCCAGCGGTCTAAGTCAATGAAAATTGTTAATGGAGAGTTGCACCACTGCAGTGTTACTGGGGCGTTTCAACGTTGCATCTCTCCTAAAGAGCGCCGTGAGATTCTTCGCGAGATTCATGAAGGAGATTGTGGTCATCATGCTGGTTCAAAGTCTCTTGTGGCTAAAGCTTTTCGTCATGGGTTTTACTAGATGACGGCTCACGCTGATGCAGAGGATTTGGTCAGTAAATGTGATGGTTGTCAGAAATTTTCACGGCGAGCTCACATGCCGGCTCAAAGAATTGAGGATGATTCAAATCACTTGGCCGTTTGCAGTTTGAGGGCTTGATATGGTTGGGCCTTTTAAAAGGTCTAAGGATAAAAAGACCCACCTTTTGGTGGTGGTTGACAAATTCACAAAGTGGGTCGAAGCAGAACCAGTCAGTAAGTGTGACGCGGCAACAGCAGTTCAATTCATTAAGAAGGTGATTTTTCGCTTCGGTTTTCCCCACAGCACTATAACCGATAATGGCACTAATCTATCCAAGGGTGCTATGAAAGAGTTTTGTCAACGCGAGCATATTCGACTTGACGTGTCGTCAGTAGCTCACCCCCAATCCAATGGTCAAGCTGAAAGAGCCAATAAAGAAATTTTGAGAGGCATCAAGCCCCAGCTTATGGTTCCTTTGCAGAGGACGCCAGAATGTTGGTGGAGGAGTTACCTCCAGTGTTATGGAGTATCAATACTACCCCCAACAGATCTACGGGTTACACGCCTTTCTTCATGGTTTACGGAGCGGTGGCGGTTCTCCCTAGTGACATCCGTCACGACTCGCCCTGCGTGGCGGCTTATGTTGAAATTGATAATGAAAAAGCACGTCAGGATGCACTTGACCTGTTAGATGAGGAGCGTGACCTTGCGGCGGCTCGCTCGGCGATTTACCAACAAGATCTACGCTCCTCCGAGTTAAGAGCAGAACCTTTCAAGAAGGTGACTTGGTGCTCCGGCTTATCCAGGATCAAACTGATATGCACAAGCTATCCCCACCTTGGGAAGGACCCTTTGTGGTCAGCAAGAATTTGAACAATGGGTCATACTACCTTATTGATATTCAAGACCACAAGGACTCACGTAAGTCGGAGGAGGAGACCCGCCGGCCATGAAATATTGCTCATATTCGGCCTTATTACACTTGAGCCACCTGCTCTTATGATGTACATATTTTGACAATGTATATATTATGATGATTATAATAAAGCCGGCATCCCTGACAAAGCAGGGCCTATGTCTTTTTTTTGAGGAACCGGGACAGTGGGAGAGGCTCCCACTGTCATATATATTAATAATTATAGCAAATTACAAGGAGTAGTTACATCATGTACATGTCTCCCCCCATCTCACTTTGGAGCGAGGATAGAAAAGGTCTAAGGAGTACAATTAATCAGAGGGTAGGGAGTCTAAAAGCAAGAAGATGAATTCCTTCTTGTTGTCTTTAACCCTATATTGGAGAATACTAAACTCTTCTCTGAATCTGGCTAGCCAGGAGTGGTAAGAGGGGATAATATTTATGAAAAGTTTGTTGTTCCTTTCCTTCCAAATGCTCCAGGATGCTTGAAGGATGATTTCCATGAACAAAGGCCTGCCCCCAAATAATTTTAGCTTGCTCTAGCCAGGACAATCTAGTGGCATGATCTCCAGGGTCTATCCCAAAGGTTGACCAGCAGTTTCTGCTAAATGGGCATGTTGGGATCAAGTGATCAATGTCTTCTTCTTTGGCCACATAGTAAGCAGTTCAGGTTTGTACCAATGTTATAGTGTCTTCTCTTCAACATGTTTCTGGTGTTTAATCTGTTAGACAACATAAGCCATCCAAAGACCTTGAGTTTAGCAGAGACTTTTGATTTCCATAGCCAGTGGTAAGTTTTATGGGCCTTCATATCCCTGAAGCAGAATTTGTAGTATTTGCTTGCAGAGAAATCAGATCCTTTCCAAGGGTAAGACCAGATATCCTTTGCATTTTGGTTGTTATCCAAAGTAATGTGGGCTACTAACCCTTGCATATCTTGTACTTCCTGTAATGCTTGTGAGGATAGCGGTAGAAAGAATGCCTGTTCCAAAGATGTTATGGTTAAGAATTCTTGGAATGAGCAATCTTCATTTCTGACATAAGAAAATGCTCTAGGATGTGTATCAGAAAGAACTTCATCCAACCACAGATCTTTCCACATGAGAACATTGTTTCCATAGTTCACTATAACTTTGGAGATGCCTCTAAAAATAGGAGTAATCTTGAGAATGTCCCTCCACCAGAATGAACCACATGGATCTGAGGCGTGTGGTATTTTGTTGGTATAGTATGTGGACCAGATCAGTTCTACCCAAGGTAAGTCCAGACGGTTGTAAAACTTATGTAAATACTTTAGAAGTAGAGCATCACTTTGCATTTTAAGGTTAATGATTCCAAGCCCTCCACTCTGCTTTGGTCTACAAACTCTGTCCCAGGCCGCCAAAGAGTTGCATTTTTCACCCTGTTCTGTCTTCTTTGTCCATAGACATCTCCTTCTTAGTTTGTCTAGGAGCTCAAGGATTTTTGGAGGGAATCTTAGTGTGCAGAGTGCAAAAATAACAAGTGAGGTGATGACCGTGTTTAGTAGGTAGAGTTTGGATCCATATGACATCAGAGATAATGTAGAAGTGAGTCTTCTTTCCATATTGCAGACAATGGGCATTAGGTCCTGGACCGAAGGTTTTGAAGTACCAAGTGGTAATCCAAGGTATGTGAATGTCATCTTGCCAATTGTGCATCCAAAGATTGCAGCAAGATCTTTACTTAGGGCATCATCGCAGTTGATTGGAATCAAAGTTGATTTATGGAAGTTAATTTTGAGGCCAATGGAAGTTGCATAGTCAGTGAGAATGTTTTTCATTGTAAGAGCTTGATCATGGCAGGCAGGCATGATGATAATAGTGTCATCCTGTATTGGATGACAGGGTAATCAATTTGGTTTTGCCTAGGGAAAGGTAAATGAAGTAGACCATGTCTGAAGGCATCATTAATGGCTGCTTGCAGTAGATCAGCCGCAAGAACAAAAATTAGGGGAGAAAGTGGATCACCCTGTCGAACCCCACTATTGCAGATAAATTGTCTGCCCGGAATTCCATTCAGTAGGACAGAAGATTTGCCAGAAGAGAACAATGACTTGATCCATAAAAGCCATTTGTCATTGAATCCCATGTGTTTCATTATTTCCAGCATTGCATCATGCTCAATGGTGTCAAATGCTTTAGCGAAATCCAGTTTAAGGAGCACAATCTTCTTTTTCGAGTTTTGGCACTGCTGTATGTACTCAAATGCCCAAGCAAGACAATCCTGGATTGCTCTTCCTTTGATGAATCCATATTGATTCCTATGTATAATTTTTAGAATGAGCTTTTGCAGACGATTAGCAAGTAGCTTTGTGATCACTTTGAGGCAGCAGTTAAGTAGAGTGATAGGTCTAAAGTCATTAACTGTAGCTGGGGAGGCAATTTTAGGGATCAAGGTGATGTATCCTTCATTAATGATTTCAAGGTTTAAGGTTCTAGCATGGAATTGATCACATAAATTGTAGAAGTCTTCCTTAATGATATGCCAACATGACTTAAGAAATATTCCTGGGAATCCATCTGGGCCTGGAGCTTTGTCTGCTGGCATTTCTTTAATGACATTGTCAATTTCCTCTCTGGAAAATGGAACTGTTAATTGGTCTAGGTCATTCCTCTTTTTTATAATGTTTGCAAGGTTAAACTTCATTTGATATTCTCCTGAGGTTCCCAATCTTTGTTTGAAACTTTGGTAAATTAAAGCTTCTTTCCCAATATGATCTTCAATTGTTGTGCCATTGTCTAGTTGAAGAGAGGCAATATTGTTCCTTCTATACCTCTCAGAAGCCATGGCCTTGAAAATTTTTGGGTCTTCATCACCAAATTTTGCCCATCTGATAGTACATCTCTTTCTCCAATATTGCTTTTGATACTCCAATAACCTGAGTAAATGATTTTTGAGAATTCTTCTGAAGTTTCTCTCTTGGATTGTGAGATTTCTTTTGTTTTCCAGAGAGTCTAGGTCAGCCAGTGCAGAATTAGAGTTAGCAATAGCCGAAGCTAGCTTTGAAATTTTTTTACTCCAATTTTTGAGCGCATATCTAAGTGTTTTCAGTTTCCTGGAAATTATTGTGGCATAGTTATCTGAAGGTACATGTTTGTTCTAGGAGGCAGCTACTAAGTCCATAAAACCAGGATGTTGGATCCAATAAGACTCAAACCTGAAAAGGTTGCTTCTAGGTATGTTTGTTTCAATGGATATGACACATGGTATGTGGTCTGAAACTGGTTTAGAGAGAGGTTTTACAATGGTGTTTGGGTATGTATTAGTCCAGTTAGTTGAGGTGAAGAACCAATCCAATTGTTCAAGCAATGGATCTTCCTGCATGTTACTCCAGGTAAAAGTTCTGCCTTTGAGTGGGAGTTCAATCAGACCTTGTGTTCGAATGAAATCGTTGAAAGTAATCATATCATTAATGTTTCCACCAGGTTTATTTCGGTTAGCAGGGCTACGGATGTAGTTGAAATCTCCAACAAGGAGCCAATCTTCATTAGAGGGAATATTAAGATTAAGTAGCCAGCTAGTATAGTCAATCCTGGAATCACCTTGACAGGGGCCATATATATTTACCAGGGTTCACATTTGGGAGATTGGGTGGATTGAAATTTATTGACAAGAGCAAATTCCCCCTCAATTAGTACCGTGCCAGTAAACATAGCACTATTCCATAAGGTTAAAATACCACCAGAGGCCCCTCTCGAAGGGATGAAAGCAAATTTGTCAAAGCGTTTAGGGCAACAAGATTTAATATAGGAGTTATCAAAAGCAGTTTTCTTGGTTTCTTGTAAACAAATAACCGAGCAACCACTAGTAGCAATAGCATTGGATAAAGCCAAAAGCTTGGGGTCTGAGTTCATGCCCCGGATGTTCCAACATAACACATTCCAGTTCGATAACATAGACATAAACGAAAGGAAATAAAGCTGTAACTAGGATGAAGTGGAAGAAGAGCCAGCCCCCGTATCTGCCATAAGCAGATCTTCAGTAACTTCTTCAGGTGGGACATCACACTGCTGTACAACGATATGCTGGATTTACTCAATTGTCATGGGGGGTGGGATTTCACCATCTTCAGGCTGATCGTCAGTGATCTCAGAAATGACTACAGCAGACACAACATTGGGAATGACTCTGGGTTTCACTTTGGAAATCTTGGTCCTGCTGTCAGTAAGAGGAGGCACCTTGAAACCATCATATTTATTGGAACGAGCACTTCTACGCACACTGGTCACCAAGAGAGGAGCTTTATTCTTGCCACGTTTGTTGTTTGCACCCACCCTTGAAGATCCAGCCTGAAATTCAGAGATTGCCACCTGCAGATCTTCTTGGTCTGCAGGAGTTTCAGAGATTTCCACAGCCTGAGTGCCAGCAATAAAACCCACAACTTGATTGTCTTCAGAAAGAGTCTGTATCTCCTCAGAAGCCAAGGACCAAACATTGACAATAGTGGTCACTGAACCATCTTCCTCACCCTGAGCAATGCAGGAAGAAACCTGAACAACACCATTATATTCAGAAAGTGACAGGGTGATATCCAGCTTGGTTGGTCTCATGCCATAGCCATGGGCCCAAGGGCCAATAGTGGCAAGGGAGGGCATGATGGAGCTTGAGAGGAAGTTAGTGATGGGCACATATGACAGGGGCTCAGCAATTAGCAAACCATTCAAGAACTCATTGTCATCTTGAAACTGAATGTCCATACCAGCATTGGTGACAGAGACATGGATCTGAATCCTTGGTACCTGAACCTCAGATATAGGGGCCATCAGCTCATTATTCATCACAGGAGGAGCCATAACAGCAGAATAAAGAGATCCATTCCTCTGGAGAACCTGCAGAACAGAGGCTGGTACTAACACCAGAGCATCAGAGTCAGAGTTTGTAGTGGAACTGCTGAGAGAAATTGAGTCATTCCAAGTTGCAAAAGGGCTGTCTTGCAGATTGTTAGCTGGAAGAATTCCATCCTGAACTTGCAGACCCTCATTGGCCAGCCACTCCTGGTAATTATAAAGAACAGGTGGAGCAGGTGGAGGAGGTGCAGGCCATTCTCCCCATTGGCGGTGTATCTCAATATCTTCCTGAGCTGCAACATTTTCACCCACATCCTCTGCAACATTGTTTCCAGCACCTTGTTGAGCCATCCAGTTATTAAGCTGCATCTGATAGAGTTGCTCAGTACTGAGGCCTTCACCATAGAGAGGGTGTGGTATCCCATCTGCGGGTGGTGGGTCTTCACCAGCCGGAGGAACTTCGGGCCAATGAGCATTCCAATCTGAGCTGCGCAACATTGTAACGCAAACTGTCCAGTAATGGCGACTGCCTCCAAGTTGGCGGATAACCAAGCTCTTTGGCACCAACCTGAGATGAATGACTTTAACATGGAGAAGTACTAGCTTTCTGTCTCCTCTTGGGTTGTGCCAGTGCGTCAGACTACCAAAACCATCAACAGATCTATGCAGATAATGGTAGGTTTGGTAATCTTGAGGAAAGCCAATGTAAAGAAGCCACACATCAGGACCATAAGTAGTGAGCCGCATGTTAAGTGCCTCATCATGTGGAACAAAAGAAACTACAGTGTTCATATCCCCTTCTTCCTCAGCATCAATCTCAAAAGTAGTACCCATAACATTATCACGCATCAGAGGACTAGGGAAACCGTAAATAGCAATGCCTAGTGGATGATCATCAATTTCAGTCGGAACAAAATTGGATTCATTCAGCAGGGCCTATGTCGTTTCATCTCCAAGAATAATGAGTCTTTTTTTTACAAAAAAGGTCATTTGGGGGCTTCCTGTTCAAACATAGGTGTATTCACCAAAGAGAACATAGCTGTCAATATCCCTCTTGATCGGCGCAATGCCATATTTTTTAAAAAAGGTCACTTGGGGCCTTCCTGTTTAAACATAGGTGTATTCACCAAAGAGAACATAGCTGTGAATATCCCTCTTGATCGGCTCAAGGCCACACTTTCAAAGGTCACTTGGGGGCTTCCTGTTCAAACATAGGTGTATTCACCAAAGAGAACATAGCTGTGAATATCCCTCTTGATCGGCGCGTCGCCACAAAGCACTTGGGAGCTTCCTGTTCAAACATAGGTGTATTCACCAAAGAGAACATAGCGTTATTACCCTTGTGAGCTAGTTTGGAACACCAGGTGTATTCACCAAAGAGAACATAGCGTTATTACCCTTGTGAGCTGGTTTGGAACACCAGGTGTATTCACCAAAACCTTCTGGGTTCTCTTGCTTTGTAGAAACTGCCACTCCGCCCGGGTAATCCTGGAATGACAAGTCGTACTCTTGACAGTCAATCTTACATAGACCCTGAACTTGTCAAGGTTAAAACAGCGGTTATGTGAGGCCGATTTCACAAAGTGTAAAAGGTTAACTCACTGGCTTGGCGGCCCATGAAAGCCTCGGATATTTAGGCTTGGCGGTCTACGAAAGCCTCGCTTTCTTGCTTTGACTTGTTTTTTGAAATTGTTTGGGTTCATCTTGATACCATATTTAATGGTTTACAGTGCTTCAGGCCATGTAGCCTCAATTATCACAACTCATATTTGAAGTGTATCCGTGGTTTCTATTAACCTGGCCTGGCTTTGGACGATAAGTCGCCAGTATATGATGATATTAAATACTTGGAAGTATTGGCTTCTAAGTTTGGGGTTATCACCCTTACTACACGGGTATCATAAGCCGGCAGTATGATTCAATACCACAGGTACGATATTTTTTGTTATGATTATATCTAATCATGATTAAACCGGCCCTGCCTATAAACTATTTTAATCATCTGTGGTTTTATATAGGATATTATGACCCGCCCTGCGGTAAACCGCAAGGGCTCTTGTGATCTACTTCTGTGCAGGATAGTACTGAATATCATCCGCATAAATCAATATCATCATAAGTGTAAGATGATAGTTTTCAAGTGGCGGATCAAACAGTGTTGGGCAAAACACAAACATGCATGATGGCACGACAGAGCAAAGTTTCGCTAGCCTATTACATGACTCAGGAATCAAAATGATCAAGTGTTTTCAAAAGGATCGCATATTTTGAACTGCCCAGCGGCTAAATTTTCTTGGCCTTGACGGTTTGAAGCTTCTGGATCATCCTTCTTTGGTTCTTCGTCCTCCTCTGCTGCCTAGAAGTTTGGTGATGACCAATCAATGCCACGCAAGGCTTGGAATTCAGCTTCATCATCTATAAGCTCGGACGGTTCAACTTCAGGAGCGAAAGTGTGCTTACGGATTGGGGGAATTAGATCCATCACTTTATAAGCTGGCGTGGGCATCTTCTGATTCTCCATGTCATAAGTCGGTTGATATCTTGAAAGATCTGTTTCATTTGCAATCAGGCTGGCCAGGGACGTATCTCCTTCATGCAGGCAGCAAAGTCTTTTTTCTCAAAGGGAGTGCCATCTTCTTTTAAGCTTGTATACCTAGTAGCTAAATCGGTCGGGTCTAGCTCTGCTAGCCATGCCTTGGCCTGGCTCAAAGTTGTCACAACATCGACTCCTGCAAATGATTGCTTCATCTTGTTAATCCTCTCAGGGAGAATTGAAAGCTTTTTCAAGACATCACTCAAGAGAGTAGGTGCTTGATTAGTCAGAGAAACTGTGGCCAGTGCGCGCTGAGTTCCAGTATATAACTATGCAACAAGTGTATAAACAACCTTGAGCTTTACAAGCATCCCTTGGCTCAGATTGTTGCTCCTGGGACCTGCATCATAATTATGGATGAGTTGGAGGCGGTTGATACGTCTCCAACGTATCTATAATTTTTAATTGCTCCATGCTACTTTATCTATTGTTTTGGACTATAATGGGCTTTATTTTTCACTTTTATATTACTTTTGGGACTAACCTATTAACTGGAGGCCCAGCCCAGAATTGCTGTTTTTTGCCTTTTTCAGTATTTCGAAGAAACAGAATATCAAATGGAGTCCAAACGGAATGAAACCTCCGGGATCGTGATTTTCCAACCGAACGTGACCCACGAGACTTGGACCCTACTCCAAGAAGCGCCAGAGGCGGTCATGAGGGTGGAGGGTGCGCCCCCTGGGCGCGCCCCTGCCTCGTGGGCCCCTCGGAGCTCCACCGACATACTCCTTCCTCCTATATATACCTACGTATCCCCGAATGACCAAGACATAGCCAAAAACCTAATTCCACCGCCGCAACCTTCTGTATCCACGAGATCCCATCTTGGGGCCTGTTCCGGAGCTCCGCCGGAGAGGGCATCCACCATGGAGGGCTTCTATATCAACACCATAGCCCTTCTAATGAAGTGTGAGTAGTTTACTTTAGACCTTCGGGTCCATAGCTAGTAGCTAGACGGCTTCTTCTCTCTTTTTGGATCTCAATACAATGTTCTCCCCCTCTCTTGTGGAGAACTATTCGATGTAATCTTCTTTTTGCGCTGTGTTTGTTGAGACCGATGAATTGTGGGTTTATGATCCAGCTTATCTAGGAATAATATTTGAATCTTCTCTGAATTATTTTATGTATGATTGAGTTATCTTTGCAAGTCTCTTCGAATTATCCGTTTGGTTTGGCCTACTAGATTGGTAGTTCTTGCAATGGGAGAAGTGCATGGCTTTGGGTTCAATCTTGCGGTGTCCTTACCGAGTGACAGAAAGGGTTGCAAGGCACGTATTGTATTGTTGCCATCGAGGATAACAAGATGGGGTATTTATCACATTGCATGAATTTATTCCTATGCATCATGTCATCTTGCTTAAGGCGTTACTCTGTTTTTAACTTGATACTCTAGATGCATGCTGGATAGCGGTCGATGAGTGGAGTAATAGTAGTAGATGCAGAATCGTTTCGGTCTACTTGTCTCGGACGTGATGCCTATATACATGATCATACCTAGATAACCTCATAACTATGCTCAATTCTATCAATTGCTCAACAGTAATTTGTTCACCCACCATAGAATATCTATGCTCTTGAGAGAAGCCACTAGTGAAACCTATGGCCCCCGGGTCTATTCTCATCATATCAATCTCCATCACTTTATTTACTTGCTTTGCTTTTAATTTTTACTTTGCATCTTTATACCAAAAATACCAAAAATATTATCTCTATCAGATCTCACTCTCGTAAGTGACTGTGAAGGGATTGACAACCCCTAATCGCGTTGGTTGCGAGTAGCTATCGTTTTGTGCAGGTACGAGGGACTTGCGCGTGACCTCCTACTGGATTGATACCTTGGTTCTCAAAAACTGAGGGAAATACTTACGCTACTGTGCTGCATCATCCTCTCCTCTTCGGGGAAAACCAACGCAAGCTCGAGACGTAGCAAGAAGGATTTCTGGCACCATTGCCGGAGGCTTACGCAAAAGTCAACATACCAAGTACCCATCACAATCCCTATCTCTCGCATTACATTATTTGCCATTTGCCTCTCGTTTTCCTCTGCCCCACTTCACCCTTGCCGTTTTATTCGCCCTCGCTTTCCCAATCTCCTCCTCTCTTTTGCTTGCCCTTTCATTTCTCGTTTGGTTGGATTAGATGCTTATTTATTCCTAAACAAAGAAGCCAATATCTATGGATCCTGATCCGTTGCCAATCTTTTTAAGAGATCCAATTATGATGAACCAATTCCTAATGATTTGGATGCACTAGATTATCTTTATAAGGTTTTGCCTAAAATCTGTGAAGTGCCTCACGATAGATCTTTGAATAAAAAGCATGATTGCAATGATTTTATTATAAATTCTTTTGATGTCAATTGTGCTAATAATATGCAAAACCCTAAGCTTGGGGATGCTAGTTTTGCTATGTCCTCTACTTGTTGCAATGATCATGATTGGGGTGATTCTTCTTATGATCTTGAAAATTTATTTAAGCCCCATGATGAATATGAGATTGATAATATTGTTTTCAATAATATTGAAAGTGGGTTTGGAAGAGTGTCAACTTTAGATCCCACATATTTGGATAACATTCAATCTTATGAATTTTTTAATAAAAGTGGGCTTGGAGAAATCATGACTTTAGTTAATGATAATCCCACTATTTTGGAAGAGTGTCAACTTTGCATACATATGGATCATGTTAAGAATATGTTATGTGATAGCTATTTTGTTGAATTTGCTTATGATCCTACATGTAATTATTATGAGAGAGGAAAATATGGTTGTAGAAGTTTTCATGTTACTAAATTACCTCTCTTCATGTTGAGATTGCTATCGTCACCTTCTTCTTCCTTGCATATGATAGTTTTTGCTTGCCTTGCAAATTTGTTTGCCTATATTATGCCTATGCATAGGAAGTATGTTAGACTTAGATGTGTTTATCACATGCTATATGATGCTCTATTTGTGCTTCAATTCTTGTCTTTCATGTGAGCATCATCGAAATCTCAATGCCTAGCTAAAAAGGCTTTAAAGAAAAGCGCTTGTTGGGAGACAACCCAATATTTATCCTTTCTGCATAGTAATAAATAATCCATCTACCTTATGTTTGGATGTGGTTTTATGTTTTAATTAGTGTTTGTGCCAAGTAGGACCTATAGGATAACCTACGATGATAGTTTATTTGATTCTGCTGAAAAACAGAAACTTTGCACGCACGAATTTAGTTATGATAAATCACAGGAACGTGATTTTGCGTTGATTATTTTTGCTTCTGATCAATAAACAAATTTTACAGGACTTACTATTTTGGTAGAATTTTTAGAGTTCCAGAAGTTTGCGTTAGTTACAGATTGCTACAGACTGTTCTGTTTTTGACAGATTCTGTTTTTCTTGTGTTGTTTGCTTATTTTGATGAATCTATTGCTAGTAAAATAGTTTATAAACCATAGAGAAGTTGGAATACAGTAGGTTTAACACCAATTTAAATAAAGAATGAGTTCATTACAGTACCTTGAAGTAGTCTTTTGATTTCTTTCTCTAACGGAGCTCACGAGATTTCTGTTGAGTTTTGTGTTGTGAAGTTTTCAAGTTTTGGGTGAATTCTTTTGATGGATTATGGAACAAGAAGTGGCAAGAGCGTAAGCTTGGGGATTCCAATGGCACCCCCAAGATAATCCAAGGACATCAAAAAGTCAAAGCTTGGGGATGCTCCGGAAGGCATCCCCTCTTTCGTCCACTTCCATCGGTAATTTACTTGGAGCTATATTTTCATTCACCAACATGATATGTGCTTTGCTTGGAGCGTCTTGTATTATTTGCGTATTTGCTTGTTAGTTTACCACAATCATCCTTGCTGTACACACCTTTTGAGGGAGCCATACATGAATTGAAATTTGTTAGAATACTCTATGTGCTTCACTTATATCTTTTGAGCTTGATAGTTTGCTCATAGTGCTTCACTTATATCTTTTGAGCGTGATAATTTTTGCTCTAGTTCTTCACTTAGATCTTTTAGAGCACGGTGGCGGATTTGTTTTAAAGAAACTTGATCTCTCATGCTTCACTTAGATTATTTTGAGAGTCGTTAATAGCATGGTAATTTGCTTAATGTTAATATACTTGGTATTCAAGATATGTGAAACTTTCTTTTGAGTGCGTTGAATACTAAGATAAGTTTGATGCTTGATAGTTGTTTTGAGATATGAAGGTGATAATATTAGAGTCATGCTAGTTGAGTAGTTGTGAATTTAAAGAATACTTGTGTTGAAGTTTGTGATTCCCGTAGCATGCACGTATGGTGAACCGTTATGTGATGAACTCGGAGCATGATTTATTTATTGATTGTCTTCCTTATGAGTGGCGGTCGGGGACGAGTGATGGTCTTTTCCTACCAATCTATCCCCCTAGGAGCATGCGCGTAATACTTTGCTTTGATAACTTCTAGATTTTTGCAATATGTATATGAGTCCTTTATGACTAATGTTGAGTCCATGGATTATACGCACTTTTTCCCATCCTTCCACCATTTCTAGCCTCTCTAATACCGCACACCTTTCGCCGGTATCATACACCCACCGTAAACCTTCCTCAAAAAAGCCACCATACCTACCTATCATGGCATTTCCATAGCCATTCCGAGATATATTGCCATGCAACTTTCCACCGTTCCGTTTATTATGACACGCTCCATCATTGTCATATTGCTAGCATGATCATGTAGTTGACATCGTATTTGTGGCAAAAGCCACCTTTCATAATTCTTTCATACATGTCACTCATGTTTCATTGCATATCCCGGTACACCGCTGGAGGCATTCATATAGAGTCATATTTTGTTCTAAGTATCGAGTTGTAATTGTTGAGTTGTAAGAAAAATAAAAGTGTGATGATCATCATTATTACAGCATTGTCCCAAGTGAGGAAAGGATGATGGAGTCTATGATTCCCCCACAAGTCGGGATGTGACTCCGGACGAAAAAAAGAGGCCATAAAAAAAAGAGAAAAGGCCCAAATAAAAAAAATGAGAGAAAAAGAGAGAAGGGACAATGCTACTATCCTTTTACCACACTTGTGCTTCAAAGTAGCACCATGATCTTCATGATAGAGAGTCTCTCATTTCATCACTTTCATATACTAGTGGGAATTTTTCATTATAGAACTTGGCTTGTATATTCCAATGATGGGCTTCCTCAAAATGCCCTAGGTCTTCGTGAGCAAGCGAGTTGGATGCACACCCACTTAGTTTCTTTTGTTGAGATTTCATATACTTATAGCTCTAGTGCATCCGTTGCATGGCAATCCCTACTCACTGACAATGATATCTATTGATGGGCATCCCCATAGCCCGTTGATACGCCTAGTTGATGTGAGACTATCTTCCCTCTTTTTGTATTCTCCACAACCACCGTTCTATTCCACATATAGTGCTATATCCATGGCTCACACTCATGTATTGCATGAAGATTGAAAAAGTTTTGAAAATGTTAAAGTATGAAACAATTGCTTGGCTTGTCATCGGGGTTGTGCATGATTTAAATAATTTGTGTGGGGAAGATGGAGCATAGCCAGACTATATGATTTAGTAGGGATAACTTTCTTTGGCCATCTTATTTTGAGAAGACATAATTGCTTTGTTAGTATGCTTGAAGTATTATTATTTTTGTGTCAATATGAACTTTTGTCTTGAATATTTCAGATCTGAATATTCATACCATGATTAAGAAGATTTACATTGAAATTATGCCAAAGTATTACTCCGCATCAAAAATTCTCTTTTTATCATTTACCTACCCGAGGACGAGTAGGAATTAAGCTTGGGGATGCCTGATACGTCTCCAACGTATCTATAATTTTTGATTGCTCCATGCTACTTTATCTATTGTTTTGGACTATAATGGGCTTTATTTTTCACTTTTATATTACTTTTGGGACTAACCTATTAACCGGAGGCCCAGCCCAGAATTGCTGTTTTTTGCCTTTTTCAGTATTTCGAAGAAACAGAATATCAAACGGAGTCCAAACGGAATGAAACCTTCGGGATCGTGATTTTCCAACCGAACGTGACCCAGGAGACTTGGACCCTACTCCAAGAAGCGCCAGAGGTGGCCACGAGGGTGGAGGACGCCCCCCTGGGCGCGCCCCCTACCTCGTGGGCCCCTCGGAGCTCCACCGACGTACTCCTTCCTCCTATATATACCTACTTATCCCCAAGCGACCAAGACAGAGCCAAAAACCTAATTCCACCGCCGCAACCTTCTTTATCCACGAGATCCCATCTTGGGGCCTGTTTCGGAGCTCCGCCGGAGAGGGCATCCACCATGGAGGGCTTCTACATCAACACCATAGCCCTTTTGATGAAGTGTGAGTAGTTTGCTTCAGACCTTCGGGTCCATAACTAGTAGCTAGATGGCTTCTTCTCTCTTTTTGGATCTCAATACAATGTTCTCCCCCTCTCTCGTGGAGATCTATTCGATGTAATCTTCTTTTTGCGCTGTGTTTGTTGAGACCGATGAATTGTGGGTTTATGATCCAGCTTATCTATGAATAATATTTGAATCTTCTCTGAATTCTTTTATGTATGATTGAGTTATATTTGCAAGTCTCTTCGAATTATCCGTTTGGTTTGGCCAACTAGATTGGTAGTTCTTGCAATGGGAGAAGTGCATGGCTTTGGGTTCAATCTTGCAGTTTCCTTACCCAGTGACAGAAAGGGTTGCAAGGCACGTATTGTATTGTTGCCATCGAGGATAACAAGATGGGGTATTTATCATATTGCATGAATTTATTCCTCTACATCATGTCATCTTGCTTAAGGCGTTACTCTGTTATTAACTTAATACTCTATATGTATGCTGGATAGCGGTCGATGAGTGGAGTAATAGTAGTAGATGCAGAATTGTTTCGGTCTACTTGTCTCGGACGTGATGCCTATATACATGATCATACCTAGATAACCTCATAACTATGCTCAATTCTATCAACTGCTTAGCAGTAATTTGTTCACGCACCGTAGAATATCTATGGTCTTGAGAGAAGCCACTAGTGAAACCTATGGCCCCCAGGTCTATTCTCATCATATCAATCTCCATCACTTTATTTACTTGCTTTGCTTTTACTTTTTACTTTGCATCTTTATACCAAAAATACCAAAAATATTATCTCTATCAGATCTCACTCTCGTAAGTGACCGTGAAGGGATTGACAACCCCTAATCGTGTTGGTTGCGAGTAGCTATCGTTTTGTGGCAGGTACGAGGGACTTGCGCGTGACCTCCTACTGGATTGATACCTTGGTTCTCAAAAACTGAGGGAAATACTTACGCTACTGTGCTGCATCATCCTCTCCTCTTCGGGGAAAACCAACGCAAGCTCGAGACGTAGCAGCGGTTTATACGATCAAGGAAGATATTCAAATTTGATACTAGCAAGGCGACTCACCAAAGATAGCAGAAACTATCTGGGATACATGGGGTTTTAAACTGGTTAGCTCACTGGTCACCTCCTGGAGAGCCGCCTCCGCCTTTTCAGCCCGCTGTATCAAGGCAGTTTTTTCTTCTGCCCAGGCGTTTCTTTCAACCTCAAAACTGGTCTTTAGTTTTCCCGTTTCAGCCACGCTAAATTGGAATTTTGAGTCGGCCTTCCGGGTCGCAGATTCTTGCTGCTCCAACCGAGTCTTTGCATCTGCCAATTGCGATTGCAGTTGAGCAGTGGCGTCCTGTACAAACACAGATTTGTGAACACAATCATATCCGGGTTACAAGAGTATCAGTCCCAAGCCTTTTTGCAAGCAATAACACTTGGCACTTGGGGGCTAATGCCTGTTGAAAAAATTATTCATACAACGGCTTATGTGAATAAGTCCCAAGCACTTTGCAAGCAAGAGTACTTGGCACTTGGGGGCTAATGCATATTGCTTGTGTCTTCTTACTATTTTATGATGACCCGTTTGTGCTGCAAACGATCACAGCTGGTTCATGGGGGCTACACAAGTAAGCTTTGATCTATAAATAATGATGATCAGGACCTTGGGCGCTACGGATGCAGTGTTAATAATTATAGATCTGCCTTAACCCGGATTTGAAGGATTCTATCAAGGATGCTATTTATATTTAGGTTATTCAAAGTCTACAGCATATTCAATCCTATCATACACAGTAGACTCAGGGGCTGACAAGATATGCATAATTCATTAAAGCAGGAGTCCATACCTCATATTTTTGATGCATCTGCTTCACCATGTCAATTTCAAGGTCGCGACTGGTGTGCACTTGATTGAGATAACTAGAGAATACTTCATTACTACTCAATTGAGAGTAGTTGGCAATGTCCAATCTCACTTTTCGCCTCTCAATATGCTCTTCTTTGGCGGAGTGCTTGGCCAAGATAGTTGTCGGTGTTCTGGGAACGGGGGTCCCCAGACTTGCCTGCCTGCGGCCTGCGGCATGGCTCGAGTGGTGGCCCAGTATAGCCCATCTTTGTCAGCACAAGACTCAAGACCCTCGCGAGGGGCCAAGCCTCGCGGGGCGGACGACACAAGACTTCCTCAGGAACGGCCTCGCCAGGCAGGCTCGCGAGGAGGCAGAGAGATCAAGGTAGGGTACCTCGCGAGGTGCTCGTGACGCAAGCCATGACGATTGAGACCAGGCGGGCGCCGGCCTGCGCAGTGTCCTTGTTTCCTCTTTGGTGCAAAGGGGGCAAGCACATGCGTGGAGTACCGAGGCATCAGGCAAAGGTTGCCATTTCAGTGCAACGAGACCAAGACCAGCGGAGCGGCAGGATGGAGGTCACCGTGGAGCCCAAGACGGCGTCATCGCCAGTGCTTTTGGCAGCCGAAGACCAACTTTAGTCAGGATGACTTGTACTAGATGTTCCCCTTCAAAATGGCCGTTGTTGGCGCCCTTCCCGCTCAATATTTGGGAAGAGGACCAGGGCCTCTATAAATAGGACATGCCACCACAGAGGAAAGGAGAGGACGGATCGAGTGCTCATTAGAGAGAGAGGCGATCGAACTCACCCAAGCAGTTCATCGCACCAGCTCAAGAACACCTCTCGCGAGGCTGTTCTTCCCCTATACTGTTCATCACCAGCCTCTGAGGCAATCCACCACACCACACACTGGAGTAGGGTATTACACCACAACGGTGGCCCGAAACAGTATAAATCTTGTGTCCCTCGTGTTGTTCATCGTTTTAGCCTAGATTCTCGCGAGGCGATCGGACGTAGATCAGTAGGGGAGAGATCTTCGTGCGCACCCCGAAGTTCGAACCTTAAGGGTCTGCCGGAACCCAACATCTGACATTTGGCACGCCAGGTAGGGGTGCGCCGGAATCTTTCTTCCGCTGTTTCGCGTTCGATCTTCCGTCATGTCCATGGCGGACGCTCGCCGGGCTCGCGCCGAGCGTCGGGCGGCTCTCGCCGCCCGCGTCGCCCAGACGGCTCCCGTCGGTGGGTGTCCCCATCGTTCTCCATCACCTGCCGCTAACGCCGCCACCGGCCCGGCGGGGAACGAGCAGCAGGCCTCGTCTCTGCATCCTTCAGTGCGGCGGGAAGGCCGCACCGCCACCCCGTCACTGACTCCAGCCGGTTCGTCGTCCCACACCCGTCGCGCCCCCACGGACGCGCACGCCGTGTTGCTCCTGGCGCGTGAGCTCCTACACTACCGTCCCGTCGACGACCTCTACGAGGACTGGCTCGCTCGCATCACCGAGCACATCAGCGCTGCAGGGGGCTCTCCTATGTTGTCCCTCTCGCTGCCTCGCCCCCGTCCTGCGCAGGAGGCACTGATCAGGAGGTGCCTCCACCACCTCCTCCCCAAGAAGGCGCCTTGGCTCCAAGGCGCGCGGCCCCAGGACGAGATCCGCCGCGTCCAGTGCTTGCGCGACAAGAAAGGAGCTGCAAGAAATCCCTCGTCCCCAATAAGGTGCATGCGTGCTCCCGGCACCGGTGTGCCACGACCGCATCCCTGCGCCACCACGTCAACACCCCGCGCTGCTCTAGGCAGCGGCGTGCGGGAATCCCCAGGAGCAAGCCCAGCATCAGCAGAGGGCTCCGGTGCCCACCGCAGGCTGCCGCGCCTTCACCACCGAGCTACGCAGTGTCGCCTGGCCAGGCAAGTTCAAGCCTAACCTGCCTCCTCGCTACGACGGCACTGCAGACCCCGCAGAGTTCTTGCAGCTCTACGAGCTGGGGATCGAAGCCGCCAACAGGGACGAAAAGGTCATTGTGAACTGGTTTCCCATGGCACTCAAGGACGGCGCCTGCACCTGGCTCCTGAACCTGCCTCCCGGCACGATCTCCTCCTGGGACGAGATGCGCACTCGCTTCATCGCCAACTTCCAGGGCACTCGTGACCGTCCGCCGGCTGTGGGTGACCTGCGCCGCATCAAGCAGCAGCCCGGAGAGACCTTGCAGAAGTACATCCATCGCTTCAACAACACTCGCCTCAAGATTCCCAGGGTGACTGAGGAGGCCACAATCTCGGCGTTCTCTAATGGCGTTCGCGACGTCAAGATGAAGGAGGAGCTGGCGATCCACGAAGATCTGTTTACGTCTTTGGAGCTGTTCAACCTCGCGACTAAGTGCACAAGAGCTGAGGAGGGACGCCTCTCCCTTCTTGAGCTCCTAGCAGCAGACCCAAAAGAGAAGAAAGCTAAGGCCAAATATGTGAAGCGCAAGGGAGCAACCATGCTCGCAGCAGATCCGGACACAAAGCACGGCAGGGACCAGCCAGAGTCGTCCAAGGGCAACCGGTACTGTGTGTACCACGATCTCCATACCCACAACACCAATGAATGCCAAGAGCTCATGGCCGTGCGAGAAGGCCGTGTTGGTCGACGCCCTGAGCGCAACGATCGGGGCTACGGCCGAGGCGGAGCTATAGGTGGAGGACGATGGGACGACCGTGGCCCTCGCCAAGGGTGGCGTGACCGGCCTCGCGAGGACCGCTGGCAGGACCAGCCTCGCGAGGGATCTTGGAGAGATCAGTCTCATGAGGATTGCCCGCAAGGCAACGCAGGCCTTCCTCCTCTACCACCACCACCAAGAAGGAATGAAGACCATCATCAGGACGAGGGGGCTGGGGGCTTCCAGGAGCCGCGTGCAATCGCTTGCATCTTGGGCGGCGCTCAAGCCCCAGCCTCTCAGCGCATCTTCAAGCAGTTTGCTCGCGAGGTGAATGCAGTCCTCCCCAAGCTTGAGGCCACGCGCCCTCTCAGGTGGTCCGCGTGTGCCATCACATTCAGCTCAGCGGATCAGCTTAAGTGCGCGGCAACGGCCGGTGTCCTCCCGATGCTCTGCTCCCCAGTCATCAACAATGTCCAAGTTACCAGGACCCTCATCGATGGCGGCGCGGGACTCAACGTTCTGTCCGTCGAGACGTTCAACAATCTCCAAGTGCCATATGATCAGCTTCAGCCAACCAAGCCTTTCTCAGGAGTCACTGATGGTTCCACTGTCCCGATAGGGCAGGTCCGCCTTCCTGTCACCTTTGGACAGCACAACAACTACCGCACCGAGCTCATTGACTTCGACGTCGCCCACATTCGCCTGCCATACAAAGCCATCCTCGGGTATCCAGCCCTAGCTAAGTTCATGGCAGTGACTCACCATGGTTACAATGTCCTCAAGATGACAGGAATTGGCGGGGTTATCACGTCCCCTGTGAAGAGAAGGATGCGGTGTGCTCCCTCGAGCGCGCCTTCCAAGCTACGTCAATCGAGGACCCAGACAGCAAGAGTGGAAACCTCCCTGGAGCAGCTCCCAAGAAGAAGAAGACATCACCTGGCTCAAGGCCTCAGGAGGCAAGCACCTCCGGAGGCGCCACATACAGACATGCGCCCGTCCAAGGGGCACCACCCTCCATCGCATAGGAAGGCGCGCCCGGCGCCCTCCCCAGGCAGGGCTCGGGGGCTCTCTCCTGGGGAGCCATCGACTTTGCCAAGATCATGAGGGAGGTGCTTGGGCACCACTTGGAGGCGTGCTTTGCGGCACGTTTCCCTCAAGAAGGCATAAGGAAAGGAGGGACCAACCCTCAGGAGTTCATCACCAAGGTCACTCAGGAGCTGCAGGAATCGAGAGTCATGCGCGGCAACTGCCACCTGCCCAGCATAGCTCCCCATCCAGGCGAGGATGGCGGGCTGCACGTCTGCATCGACTACCCAGGGCTCAATCGAGTCGCATCTCAGGAGTGCTTCTAGCCCTCGCACGTGGGGCATTGTGAGGGTCCACCGCACAACTACGTTCGCATGCCCTTTGGCCTGCCGAACGCAGCTACAGACCACCAGCGCCTGATGAGGAGCATTCTGGAAGCTCAGGTAGCCAGGCGCCGCACGTTCCTGGAGGAGATGGAGATGGACCTCGCCGAGCCGCCCGGACCTCCTGAGCCTCCCGAGGCTCGGAGCCCCGAGGACTCGTGAGGATTGGCTTCTTCATCACGTACCGTCAGCTACTCCAACACTCGTTCTGCAATGGTATCAGGTGACTTCTTTCAAGTTTCGTTTCAGCTGGGAGCACCCTTAGGGCTGCATAATTCCCAGGTCGCCTGGGTCCGTCCCCGCGGCATGTATCTGTTTTGCTTTTTTCTTCAGCTTACCTTGTTGGGGGCGCCCCTCGGGCTGCATCATCCCCAAGCCGCTTGGGCTTGACCCAGTGGCGTTTGCCTTTCTCTGCATCTATCTAAGTTGGTTCGCTCCTTCATGCTTGACCTACTCATGATTGTCGTCCGCCGCCCACTGCGGGCCTATTTTTCTTCATGCAAATTGCTTGCACGTTAAAAGGGGGGCGCCTGAGCATCGCGACTCATGGGCTCTCACTGGCTCTCCAGCCCTCACCCCCGGCCTCGTCCACGGCATCGCGACCTAGCATACCAGCGGCGGCTGAGCTTGCTCGAGGGCCGGGACCTGAGGACGTAGAGCATTTGCATTTTAACCACCTTGCAGGAACATACAACTGACAAAGGCCCAGAGCTAGGCGCAACCCGCCACGAGGTAGGGCCTCGTGAGTCCCGCGCTTGCTCAAGGGTGCCCAGATACACCTCTCCTAAGCCCTACCGTGCCGGCCACGTGTCAGGGCGGGGTTGTACACGCCCCAGGGGCTCCTCCTGGAGGAGAGCCCCCCTCCCATGCACCAGTGGAAGCACCATGCTCCGCGCTGGCTGACGACGCTGCCGAGGAGCGGCTATGCCCGTACACATATGGAAGCGCTATGCTCCGCACTGGTGATACACAACTGAGGGCAGCCCATGGCTGTATCAACCTCAGGGAGCCCAGAGCTCAGTGTCTGGCCCCATCTCAAAGCCGCCCCACGGGAGTGCCGCGCGAGGGGGCTGGACACGGGGGCTGCGCCCGGGCCACGCCCGAGCACATGCCACATAGCCAGGTCCCTCGGACTTGGTCATCGCGCGCCCCTCCCTGAGCGGAGCCAAGGTATGAAGATTCATTTGAGCGTCAAGGGGGACTCCTGAGCATCGCGACTCAGGAGCCTAACTGGTCACGTAGCCCCTCACTCCTTAGTTCCGAAAGGCTAACGGCGGTTGAGGTATGCGCGGGGCCGGGCCCTGCTGACGTAGAAGGACAAATCCTCTCTTCTACCCCCTCCCTATTTGCCGTTTGCGCGTCAAGGGGGACTCCTGAGCATCACGACTCAGGAGCCTAACTTGTCACGTAGCCCCTCATTCCTTAGTTTCGTCCTGGTGATCCGGTCGGGGCTAACGGCGGCTGAGGCATGCGCGGAGCCGGGCCCTGCCAACATAGAACACAAGCAAATAGGAAGGAAATTGCAAGATCTAGCAAACCTAGAAGCAAATATTACAGACCATAGATTGTTCTCACAATACCAGACACAAATGTAAAATGCCTCCACGAGGCATAGTGCATGTTGCAGGAGTAAAAGCAGGGAAAAGCCGCGAGAAGATCACCCCTGGGCTGCGCCACCACTCATGGTGGAGTCGCGCTTGTCAGCCCACCCCCTGGAGCTGCGGAGCCGGTAGTGCCTCGCTTGGGCGCGGTGTTGAAGGCGCGGAACTTCGACAGCAAGGCCTCTGCTCGACCCTTGACGGCTTCGGCAGCAGCGGCGGAGCGCTTGGCGTCCACGGGCTCCAGCAGGGCGTCAAGGTTGGCATCGGGGTTGCGGAGGTAGACGTGGCTGAGGATCCGTGTCAGTGCTGCGGAGGAAAGGAAGCGAGCCTCGACTTCAGCCATGGGGCCAATGCCGATCACGACTTCTTCAAGCGCCTCGACGAGGAAGGGAACCAGCCTACCGGGGCCTTCCTTGGCTCCGGCTAGCGGCTTCTCTAGGCCACCGTCATAGAGCATTTTCAGCGCTATGCGGGCCCTCTCCTCATAGCGCGCGAAGGCCGCGCGGTCCTCGGCCAAGACCTTCACCTCGGCATCCAGTTCGACCCTCTCCGCCTTCAGTGCCTGCTCCAACATCTTCAGCCGGTCGCGGTCGGCTGAGAGTTCGACGTCGCGCTCCTTGACAGCAGCCTCCCGAGACTTCACCTCCTCCTCCTTCACCTGGTGGTCGTGAATCTCCTTGGCAAGCTCATCCTGCAGCCCTTGCAATTCGCCCTCCAGCGTCTTGCAGTGGCCCTTGGCGGTTGAGGCATCCTTCAACACCGGGTCGCAGGCGGCCATGGCCTGGGAGGTGGCTTGCTTCCCCTCCTCGGAAGCCGTCACAGCCTGGCTCAGTGCCGCTCGGTCAAAGGCGTCAGAGCGAGCCCAGCTGGAGACCAACTCCAGGTGCCCGACCACCAGGCGGGGATCCGCGCTCCGGAGATCCTCCCATAGCCGGCTCATCTCGTCAGCGGCACGATCCAAGGCAACGGAAGAAGCAGAGGAGGCGGGAGCCAGCGGAGTAGGAGGAGAAGACGGCAGCGTGATCACAGCTTGGGAGGAAGGAACCTCCTGGGCCTTGGCCACTCTAGCGGCAGCATCAAGCGCGGGCGCCTCCAGAGTCAGCAGAGCCATGGGGGCTGACTCCTCGCCGGAGCGTCCCTGCTGGCCTCGCGAGGATGACCGAGCAGGGGATGTGCGGGCTCCGCTGCCCCCCTTTCCCGCGAGTGAAGACACGGCCATGGCTGAGGAGCCCATCCCAGGCAGGGTTGACGCGTCTCCCTTCAGCCTCTTCGCCGCAGGTATCAACCTACCCAATGGAAGACGTCAGGCCTCAACGGCGAAAAGACAGGAGCAATACAAGGTTTGAGTACTTACTGGTTAACTGCCGCGGGATCCCACGGACTCTGGCCAAGCTTGAAGCCCGAAAGCCTCTTGCGGGGCTCAGCCTCGGGAGGCCCGGCCGCAGAGGAAGGCGCACCTGAAGGGCTAGAGCTGACGTCGGCCGATGCGAGGGCCGGGGCAGACCCTCGGGAGATCAGCCCGGACCTGTCCTTCCTCAGGACCAGGGGCGCGTCCTCCCCCTCTCGCCTGGCGCCGGCCTCGTCATCGTCCAGGCAAGGAGCAGAGGGCGCTGGACCTGCGCCAGGGGGAAGTCTCCCCCGTCCCCTCGAAAGTCGCCTCCAAGTCACGCTCCTCGTCCTCATCGTCATCTCCCTCCTCCTCTCCGCTGGATTCACCAGAGGATAGGCTCACCGTTGCCGTCACCGCCTGACCCTCAGGATCCTCCGCTGGCACCAGGCCGACCCCATCGAAGGTGGGCATGGCATCCACCACCAGCTTCCAGTCATCACAGAGGAACAAAGGGACCGGAGCATCCATCGGGCCTGCCACTTCCTCTCCAACCAAGAAGCGGAGGGCCGCGGTCAGATCCTCATCGTTTAGGGCGTCCAAGCTCAGGCGGAGGACGACGTCCGCGTCCGCAAGCCTCCACAGTGGGCGCGAGTGCGCCTGAAGAGGGGCCACTCGGTGTGACAGGAACTCCCTCAGGAGCGAGGCCCCAGTCAGCTTCGCCGCCCTCAGACTGCCCGGCCTCAGATCAGCGTTCATCTTCTCCAACACCAGCTTCGCCCGCCGATCATCAAGCTTCACGCGGGACCACACCTCAACGGCCTCAGGCTGCTTTGTCGGCAACTCCAGCAGGGGGTTGTGGCACCCGGCGTCCACCATGACCCACTTGCTCCGGAAGCCCTCGGCCCTCTTCCCGGCCTTCGAGATGGCGTTGGACTTGGAGTACGTGACAAAGCTCGCGCACGCCAAGATATTGCCGCCGGAGACCCGGAGGGAGAAGAAGTGGCGCAGCAAGGCCACGGAGGGCACCACCCCGACGTGCGCCTCACAGTAGTAGGCGAAGATCGACAAGAGAAGGATGGAGTTGGGATGGATATGCAGAGCATGCAACTGATACTGGAGAAGGACGGCAAGGAAGAATTCAGAAAAAGGAGGAACCAGACCAGCGATGACGGCGCTCATGAAGAGGGCATAGAAGGTGCTCCCCTTGTCCTCCGGCCGGGCGGAGCCAAGCCGGAGCGCATTCTCCCCCATCTCGTTGATCTGCGATGCCACCATCTGGCGCGTGAGGGCGAGATTCTTCTCCGTCATGTTGGGGGAGACCAGAGCCAGCGAGTACCAGGCCGATGCGGCCCCAGTCGAGGTCCTGCGAGGTGCCTTGCTCACCGGAGGAGAAAGGATGCGACAGATCTGAAGATATTGGAAGCATGGGCGAAGAGCAAGAAAGGGGATCTGGATCAAGGAGAGCAAGAGTAATGAAGGTAAGGCTAACCCCGGATCGGCCTTTTGTCAGTCGAGCAGTTGCCGAGGCAATGTGGGGAAGTGGAGAAGCCCACGTCCAATCAACCGCCACGTTGCGCCCAAGGCCGCAGGCTGATGGGGCCCGCGGCACTCCGCACTTGCCCCTTTGCTTCTCTGCTAAGCCAAGCCCGAGCAAGCCTTGGGCCCGGGGGCTATTGTCGGCGTTCTGGGAACGGGGGTCCCCAGACTTGCCTGCTTGCGGCCCGCGGTGTGGCTCGAGTGGTGGCCTAGTACGACCCATCTTCGTCAGCACAAGACTCAAGACCCTCGCGGAGCGGACGGCACAAGACTTCCTCAGGAACGGCCTCGCCAGGCAGGCTCGCGCGCGAGGCTGTTCTTCCCCTGTACTGTTCATCATCAGCCTCTGAGGCAATCCACCACACCACACACTGGAGTAGGGTATTACACCACAACGGTAGCCCGAACTTGTATAAATCTTGTATCCCTCGTGTTATTCATCATTTTAGCCTAGATTCTTGCGAGGCGATCAGACGTAGATCGGTAGGGGAGAGATCTTCGTGCGCACCCCGGAGTTCGAACCTTAACGGTCTGCCGGAGCCCAACATCCGACAACAGTAGGCTTTCTCGGCCCTCTAAAGCCGCTGTTAGTGATCATCACATCGTCGGCATGTGTCTTAGATAGTTTTTTAGTATTCAAAGGATTGTCGTTTGTCTGGTCAACGGAAGGTTCAGGAATTTCCGGTGGAACATCATGAATAGGTTCTTCTGCTTGTGGCACGGAGGTGTCGGATGCTGGAATTGGTTGTCCCGGCTTAGGAACTTTGGGATCTTCAGCCGGCTCAATCACCTTTGCCTTCTTGCTAGGCTTGGCCTTTCCACTACATAGGTCATGAGAGGTCAGTGAAATCTAAAGGAGCATAAGGAGAGGAAAATGAAGAGATTGTTATTACCCAGGAGCAGTCTTGAAAGCCAGCAACTGGGAATGTGATGAGTCGCCGGAAGAGGAGCGAGAAGTCTCCTGATAATTTGAATCAGAAGAATTAAGTGGCTGGCGAATGAGACCCGCCAAAGGATAAAAAGAGTTTAAATTGGGGATGACCTCGTTTCGATGTTTCCTCGGAGCTGGAGTATTCGGTAAACCGGAAGATAATTCTTCACCTCCGCTGGTCCGAGTCTGTCACCGGCTTTCGTGCTACTGTTGCTTCAAAAGAAAGTGAGGATCCAGATAAGCTAAGGGGTGTGAAAAGCTTACTTTCCGGGTTACTCTTTGAATATTCTATCTTGGCAAAGGCTCAGAGTCGGAGGAAATGATAGTTACCTCTTCCTCGATCGCTTGATTGGCGCCCATGTCATCCTGATGATAATCAATGTCAATAAGATAGTTGAAAAAGGAGCCAAGGGAATTAAGAGCTACCTCTGACTCAGAGCTGTCGTCCAGTGCAAACAACTCAGAAGTACTTGATTTCATCTTATTCTCCTTGGCGTTTTTCTTGGCAGCCCTGGCCTTTTTGGCAGCTTCATGGTATATTTCTCTTTCCAAAAATCAGAGTCAGCCTGTGAAAGTCACCAAAGTTGAGTTAATGGAATATTAAAATGATGAAGGTAAAATTAAGTAATTTAAAGACTCACATCTGGTGGCGGGTTAAGTTTGCAGAAAGGGTTCAGACCCACTTTGCTGCAGTCTTCCGGATCTTCATTCAGAAGGCTCTTTGTCATTTCATTGATTGCCTCATCGGTTAAACGCACGGAGCTGTGGTGTAGTGGATCCTTTTTACCACCCATGTAAGTACACATTAATCCGGATCGGTGACTCAAGGGTATGATTCGCCAAGAAACCAAGCATCGAACTAAGTCAATGCTAGTTACACCATTTCCCAGCAGAACCTTGACCTTTTCAATGGTGGGGGCGAGCTTTGCACGTTCATCAGCAGTAAGCTTCTCAGGAAGATGATGTTTTGGGTCAAGACGCTGGGCACGATAGCCCGGCAGTGGATTCTCGTCAGTCGGAGAGGTATCTTTGCAATAAAACCATGTCTGGTTCCAATCTTTGGGGTGACTCGGCAAGCAAGCATAGGGGAAGATAGCATCTCTTCTTCGTTGAATTGAGATTCCGCCAAGTTCCAAACTGGGTCCGTTCGTAAACTCGTTTTGGCGATTCAAATAAAAATATTCCCTAAATAGTTCAACACTGGGCTCCTCTTGAAGGTATACTTCACAGAAAACTTGAAAGTTGCAGATGTTTGACACGGAATTGGGTCCAATGTCTTGAGGATGAAGCTGGAAGAAGTGCAAAACATCTCGAAAAAATTTAGAACCGGGCGGTGAGAAGCCCCGATTCATGTGATAGTAAACACAATGACCTCATCATCCTTTGGCTGAGTTCTTTCTTCTTCTAGATTGGGGGCACGATAATGCATGACAATTTTTTCTGGTAAATAGCCGGTTTTGACAAAGTCTTTGAGCGTGTTCTCAGTGACAATGGAGGGAACCCAATTACATGAAGTGGATGTCTTCGGCGGCATTGTGAAGAAAGAAGCCTAAAAGAAAGAATAGTTTGCCAGTTTAAGTTGATTCATTAAGCCGGAGGTAAAACACTACAGTACATATTCAGAGTGGCGGCTTAAAAGGGGCCTAATGACATATGACTAGCTATAACTGGTGATGTAAGCCGCCATGACAATATTGATAGTTAAGATCTATCAAGAAGAAAATGTTGCTAAGTGATGGACAAACAGATTTCATAGACTAAAGCTATAATTTTGGATCGATGGCAATTCAGAAAATGCAACAAATTCTAAACCTAAAGCAGCAGGAGAGGAGTTCGTGTGCTCCGATGAGATCTTCTATGAAGAAAAAAACATTTTGGTATTAAAAACAAAGGCTAAACTGCTACTGCACGAGTTTTATACTATATTCAGATCAGAAGCTAATGGGGTTGAAGAAGAAAGAAAGAACACGAAGAACACCGAAGAACAGGGCTAACCCTAATGCAGATCTGATGCATAGGAGATGAACACTTACAGATGCAGATGGACTGCGGTGGAGCGCCGGCGTTTTCTGGACCAGTCAGGTTGATGTAGCGGCCTGAGTTGGTGCAGCGGTCGGAGGACGGCAGCGGCAAAGCTCGAGGTGGCAGAGGAGTCGCGGGAGGAAGAAGAAGACGAGAAGGCAAGGGAAAAAATGAAAGGAGGGCTGTTTGACCCTATTTATAAGGAGAAGGGTAACAGGTAGGAGTGGAAAACGAGGAGGCCAAAGGATGATTATCCAGCCGTTTGGATGCCTTGATTTTTGAAATGGTTATTAAAGATAAGGATCTGTTAAGATATATCAGATATTGTGTAAAATTAATGGCAGATGATGTCATGGCGGGTTACCACAATCGCAAGAGATGACGTCATGGCGGGTTATGAGATCTCGTACAAATGAAGAAGGAAGGATTTTTTCTAAGTGTTGAAGATTGACATGAACAAGTTCAAATCAATCTGGGGCCTAATGTTGGGGATATGACTATTAGGTATGACCCGCCCAGGAGGGGCTGGGTTATACCTATGGTGGTTCATCTATACGAAGCCCATGAGGGTGTTGAAGATGGCAGTTCATGAAGCAAGGGCCCAAGGCCCAAGGGCAACTTAGGGCCCGTAGGGGTAAACCGCCATATGTGTATGACTTATATTGTAAGGCAAGTGTATTTAGTAACCGAGCCGGACACGTTGTCTATGAGCTGGCCGGGACTCCGTAAGCCGCTGGGTGTCAACCTGTGTATATAAAGGGACGACTCGGCGGCGGTTCAGGGCAAGAAACAAGAGATCGGAAGCTAGGTCAAGCGTATTCGCTCCCTAGTAATCGAGACATAAGCAATACCACCTCAAACTGGATTAGGCCTTTACTTTCACCGCAAGGGGCCGAACCAGTATAAACTCTATGTGTCCTTTGTCCCGTTTAACCCCTTTAAGCTAACCTAGTTGCGATGGCTCCACGACTAAGTCCTAACCCTAGGACATCTGCCATGACAATTCCATGACACATGCCAAACGAAACACGCCTAGCCAAATCTCATAGAACACATGGCGCAGAAGGTTGCATCACATCCAAAGACGGACACTCTGGAAGCATGACCAAAATATGGGGTCGAACTAGATCAATGAACGCTCCACCCAAAGCGGCAAGGAACAACAAGTGGACGGCATAAACCAGCCAGACCTGAAGCAGGCGTTGACCAATAGTCAACGATGACGGAGTACATCGAGCCCTAAAGGCCTGATATGTCCATTTTGCATCATGCTTTTATATAGATATTTATTGCATTATGGGCTGTTATTTCATGTTATGTCACAATACTTATGGCTATTCTCTCTTGTTTTAGAAGGTTTATCATGAAGAGGGAGAATGCCGGCAGCGGGAATTCTGGCTGGAAAAGGAGCAAATATTGGAAACCTATTCTGCACAGCTCCAAAAATCCTGAAACTCAATGGAAGTCATTTTTGGAATTAATAAGAATTTATGAGAAAAGAAAGTACCAGAGGGGGTCCACACTTTGGCCAGGAGGGTGGGGGACGCGCCCCCTCCTACTGGGCGCGCCCCCTGTCTCCTGGGCCCCCTGTTGGCCCTCCGGTGCCCATCTTCTTCTATATGAAGGCTTTTACCCTGGAAAAAAAATCAGAGGCAAGCTCACGGGGCGAAACTCCGCCGCCACGAGGCGGAACCTTGGCGGAACCAATATAGGGCTCCGGCGGAGCTGTTCTGCCGAGGAAACTTCCCTCCGGGAGGGGGAAATCATCACCATCGTCATCACCAATGATCCTCTCATCGGGAGGGGGTCAATCTCCATCAACATCTTCACCAGAGCCATCTCCTCTCAAAACCCTAGTTCATCTCTTGTATCCAATCTTGTATCAAAACCACAAATTGGTACCCGTGGGTTTCTAGTCATGTTGATTACTCCTTGTAGTTGATGCTAATTGGTTTACTTGGTGGAAGATCATATGTTCAGATCTTTAATGCATATTAATACTCCTCTGATCATGAACATGAATATGCTTTGTGAGTAGTTACGTTTGTTCCTGAGGACATGGGTGAAGTCTTGCTATTAGTAGTCATGTGAATTTGGTATTCGTTCGATATTTTGATGAGATGTATATTGTCTATCCTCTAATGGTGTTATGTGAACGTCGACTACATGACACTTCACCATATTTGGGCCTAGAGGAAGGCATTGGGAAGTAATAAGTAGATTATGGGTTGCTAGAGTGACAGAAGCTTAAACCCTAGTTTATGCGTTGCTTCGTAAGGGGCTGATTTGGATCCACTAGTTTCATGCTATGGTTAGGGTTACCTTAATACTTCTTTTGTAGTTGCGATGCTTGCAATAGGGGTTAATCATAAGTGGGATGCTTCTCCAAGAAAGGGCAGTACCCAAGCACCGGTCCACCCACATATCAAATTATCAAAGTACCGAACGCGAATCATATGAGCGTGATGCAAACTAGCTTGACGATAATTCCCATGTGTCCTCGGGAGCGCTTTTCTCATTATAAGAAATTGTCCAGGCTTGTCCTTTTCTACAAAAAGGATTGGGCCACCTTGCTGCACCTTATTTACTTTCATTGCTTGTTACCCGCTACAAATTATCTTATCACAAAACTATCAGTTACCTACAATTTCAGTGCTTGCAGAGAATACCTTACTGAAAACCGCTTGTCATTTCCTTCTGCTCCTCGTTGGGTTCGACACTCTTACTTATCGAAAGGACTACGATAGATCCCCTATAGTTGTGGGTCATCAAGACTCTTTTCTGGTGTCATTGCCGGGGAGTGAAGCGCCTTTGGTGAGTGGAACTTGGTAAGGAAACATTTATATAGTGTGCTGAAATATTCTGTCATTTGTTACTATGGAAACTAATCCTTTAAGGGGCTTGTTCGTGGCATCTTCGCCCCGACCAGTAGAGCAAAGAGTTGCTCCTCAACCTACTGAACCTACTGAAAATATTTACTTTGATATTCCTTTGGGTATGATATAAAAACTGCTAGCTAATCCTTTTGCAGGAGATGGAACATTGCATCCCGATTTACACCTTATCTTTGTGGATGAAGTTTGTGGATTATTTAAGCTTGCAGGTATTCCCGATGATGTTGTTAAGAGGAAGGTCTTCCCTTTATCTTTGAGGGGAGACGCATTGACATGGTATAGGCTATGTGATGATACGGGATCTTGGAATTATAAACGATTGAAGCTGGAATTTCACCAGAAGTTCTATCCTATGCATCTTGTTCACCGTGATCGTAATTACATATATAATTTCTGCCCTCGTGATGGAGAAAGCATCGCTCAAGCTTGGGGGAGGCTTAAGTCAATGTTATATTCATGCCCCAATCATGAGCCTCTCAAGAGAAATGATTATTCAAATTTTTTATGCTCGGCTTTCTCTCAATGATAACACCATGCTTGATACTTCCTGTGCTGGTTCTTATATGCTGAGGACTACTGAATTCAAGTGGGATTTATTGGAAAGAATTAAACGCAACTCTGAAGATTGGGGTTCTGACGATGGTAAGGAGTCAGGTATGACACCTAAGTTTGATTGTGTTAAATCTTTTATGGATACCGATGCTTTTCGTGGATTTAGCGCTAAATATGGACTTGACTTTGAGATAGTAGCTTCTTTCTGTGAATCTTTTGCTGCTCACGTTGATCTCCCTAAGGAGAAGTGGTTCAAATATAATCCTCCAATTGAAGTAAAAGTAGTTGCACCTGTTACAGTTGAAGAAAAGACTATCACTTATAATGATCCTATTGTTCCTACAACTTATGTTGAGAAACCACCTTTCCCTGTTAGGATAAAGGACATGCTAAAGCTTCAACTGTGGTTTGTAAGAGTAATACTAGAACATATACACCTTCTGAGAAAATTAAAGTTGAACCTAGTATTGCTATGGTTAAACATCTCTTGGATGATAATATAGATGGGCATGTTATTTACTTCTGTGGTGAAACTGCTAATATTGCCAGACCAGATGCTAAGATACATAGACCTATTGTAGGCATGCCTGTTATTTCTTTTAAAATAGGAGATCATTGTTATCATGGCTTATGTGATATGGGTGCTAGTTCTAGTGCAATACCCTTTTCCTTATATGAAGAAATTATGCATGATATTGCACCTGCCAAGTTAGAAGATATTGATGTTACAATTAAGCTTGCCAATAGAGATACTATTAAGCCATTTGGGATTGTTAGAGATGTTGAAGTCTTGTGTGGGAAAGTTAAATATGCTACTGATTTTCTTGTTCTAGGTTCCCCACAAGATAGCTTTTGTCCCATTATATTTGGTAGGCCCTTCTTGAATACTGTTAATGCTAAGATTGATTGTGAAAAGGACGTTGTTACAATTGGCTTGGGGGATATGAAACATGAGTTTAATTTTGCTAAATTCCGTAGACAACCCCGTGACAAAGAATTGCCTAGTAAGGATGAAACTATTGGTCTTGCTTCTATTGCCGTACCTCCTACTGATCCGTTAGAACAATATTTTCTAGACCATGAAAATGATATGTTTATGAATGAAAGAAGGGAAATAGATGAAGTATTCCTTCAACAGGGTCCTATTCTGAAACACAACTTACCTATTGAAATCCTAGGGAATCCTCCTCCACCAAAGGGTGATCCCGTGTTTGAGCTCAAACCCTTACCTGATAATCTTAAATATGCTTATCTTGATGAAAAGAAGATATATCTTGTTATTATTAGTGCTAACCTTTCAGAGCAAGAAAAGGAAAGATTATTGAAAACTCTGAAGAAGCACCGAGCTGCTATTGGATATACCCTGGATGATCTTAAGGGCATTAGTCCCACTCTATGCCAACACAAAATAAAATTGGAGAAAGATGCCAAACCAGTTAGAGACCCTCAACGACAGTTAAATCCTAAGATGAAATAAGTGGTAAGAAAGGAGATACTAGCTCCTTGAGGCAGGTATAATTTATCCCGTTGCTGACAGTGATTGGGTAAGCCCTGTCCATTGCGTTCCTAAGAAGGGAGGTATTACTGTCGTTCCTAATGATAAAGATGAATTGATCCCGCAAAGAATTATTACAGGTTATAGGATGGTAATTGATTTCCGTAAATTAAATAAAGCTACTAAGAAAGATCATTACCCTTTACCTTTTATTGATCAAATGCTAGAAAGACTATCCAAATATACACATTTCTGCTTTCTAGATGGTTATTTTGGTTTCTCTCAAATACCTGCGTCAGTGGAGGATCAATCAAAAACTACTTTTACTTGCCCTTTCGGTACTTTTGCTTATAGACGTATGGCTTTTGGTTTATGTAATGCACCTGCTACCTTTCAAAGATGTATGATGGCTATATTCTTTGACTTTTGTGACAAGATTTGTGAGGTATTCATGGATGACTTCTCCGTTTATGGATCCTCTTTTGATGATTGCTTGAGCAACCTTGATCGAGTTTTGCAGAGATGTGAAGACACTAGTCTCGTCTTGAATTGGGAAAAGTGCCACTTTATGGTTAATGAAGGCATTGTTTTGGGGCATAAAATATCTGAAAGAGGAATTGAAGTTGATAAAGCTAAACTTGATGCTATTGAAAAGATGCCATGTCCCAAGGACATTAAAGGTATAAGAAGTTTCCTTGGTCATGCCGGTTTTTATAGGAGGTTCATTAAGGACTTTTCTAAAATCTCTAGGCCTCTGACTAATTTATTGCAAAAAGATATTCCTTTTGTCTTTTATGATGATTGTGTAGAAGCATTTTAAATACATAAGAAAGCTTTGATCACTTCACCTATTGTTCAGCCACCTGATTGGAATTTACCCTTTGAAATTATGTGTGATGCTAGTGATTATGCTGTAGGTGCTGTTCTAGGGCAAAGAGTTGATAAGAAATTAAATGTTATCCAGTATGCTAGTAAAACTCTAGACACTGCCCAGAGAAATTATGCTACTACTGAAAAAGAATTCTTAGTAGTTCTATTTGCTTGTCATAAGTTCAGACCTTATATTGTTGATTCTAAAGTAACTATTCACACTGATCATGCTGCTATTAAATATCTTATGGAAAGAAAGATGCTAAACCGAATCGGCGCTGTCATGCATGCAGGGATGTACGACCCCTGAGCTACCTTTACGTGAGGACGGGCATAACTAGATTATGGGACAAGTAGAGGAGTGGGACATGTTCCAAGTGAGTCTGTCCAGGTGCGATGAGCCTGCAACAGCGAGCGTTACTCCATGCACGCCGAGGCCTATAGAACCCGATCTTGTGGATGTGCAGCAGCTATGTGACGGCATGCGAAGATCTATTGAGCCAATCTTGGCACGGCCAGAGACGCGCACACATGGGGTTCAGACCCGCAGACCCAGGAAGAAGAGGATGCTGGAAGTCACGCCGAGGAGAAGTGAGAGGATCGCTAAGCATGGTGCCAGAAAGCAGCAGCAAATCCTCATCCGGAAGCTATGCTTGGCCCATGAGGGTGAGGTCATCTCGGAGGAGGCTCTACGGATGTATGTTGAACTGTTCAACCGGCCACTCTCGAAAACCCGCATCGCCGCAGTGTTAGCGCTCTTCGAGTGGGAGTCACCACCGACTCCGCTGCTGGGCACGCCCCAGGAGGTCGCTGCCAGGGTCTAGGGGTGGTAGTTGGTAGACGAGGTAGGTTAGGAGGATGAATGCACAACACCTAAGGGTTATTGTGTGGAATGTGCGTGGGCTCAATACCCCGACACGTAGAGATGCGGTGTGGCACGTAATGTTGGAAGCAAACCCGGGCATTGTTTGCCTGCATGAGACCAAGATGCAAGAGATGTCAGCATCGGTTGTACAACATTGTCTTGGCAATAAATTTACCAACTTTTTCTATGTCCCTGCGGTAGGGACGCGTGGTGGAATTTTAGTGGCTTGGGACGAGCTGATAGTTAGGCTCTCCAACCCACATTACCATACGAACTCGCTTACGGCGATTGTGAAGGCTCCCGGAGCGGCAGAGTGGTGGTTAACATGCGTATACGGGCCTCAAGAGGACAGAGATAAAGTTGAGTTTCTTCAAGAGCTTATGCATATTAGGGAGCTACACGCGGGACCGTGGCTAGTAGCTGGAGATTTCAATCTCATTGCAAGGCAAGAAGATAAGAGTAACGATTTGATCAACCGGAGGATGCTGGGCAAGTTTCGAGCAAAGCTGAATAGACTCGAGTTAAAGGAGATTTACTTGAATGGCCGTCGATACACGTGGTCGAACGAGAGGCAGAGTGCTACCTTGGAGAAGATTGATCATGTCTTCGTAACAAACGAGTGGGATGAGGCGTTTCCGACGTGCTTCTTGTCGGCACTGGGCACCGCGATTTCGGATCATTGTCCTCTGATATTGGACATGAATGTGGAAGTAAAAACGCACTAAGGCTTCCGCTTCGAAGCTTTCTGGGTGAAGGCACCGGGTTTCATGGAGACGATGTAGGTAGCGTGGGATTCTACACCCCCGGCATCGAATGATTACCTGACACTGCATTGCAAGCTAAGGGCGATGGCGAAAGCTTTGCAAAAATGGAGTGGCTGCTGGGTGGGGAACGTGAAGTTGCAGATCGCAATTGCTTTGGAGGTCATATCAAGACTGGACGTTGCTATGGAGTTGCGAGATTTGTCTCATGCGGAGAGCGAGCTGAGAAAAGGCTTAAAGCACAAACTTTTGGGGCTGTGCTCGCTGGAGCGGTCGATTGCAAGGCAGCATTCGCGACTGCTGCAGCTGCGCGAGGGAGATGGCAACACAAGGTTGTTTCATCAGCAGGCTTGTCATAGGCAGCGGAAGAATATATGTGTTGCGAGCTATCAGGTACAATGGGAAGATTTACTCGGGTCAAGAGGAAGTGGCATCGGCAGTTGATGCTTTCTATGGTAGAGCTTTCGGTTCCTGTGTGCAGCGACATCATACGATTAACTTGGATGGGCTCAACCTGCCATAACGGGATATGGCACATCTTGAGGATCCGTTCATAGTGGAGGAAGTAGAAAGGGTGATTAAGGCAATGCCTATGGACAAGGCGCCGGGGCCAGATGGCTTTACAGTGAGGTTCTATGCCACATGCTGGAATATCATTAAAGTGGAGTTCATGAGAGCTATGGATTGTATGCATCGGGAGGATATGAGAGGAATGGTGGCAATCAACAGATCGTTAGTATCCCTACTGCCCAAGAAAGAGGGAGCCGTAGACGTGGGCGACTTTTGACCAATAAACCTTGTCCATGGGGCAATACAAATCTTCGAGAAGGTTCTCTCGACAAGGTTGGCTGTGGAACTCCCAACCTCATAGGAAATCATCAAAGTGCTTTCGTCAAGGGGAGATCTCTTCATGACAACTTTATGCTAGTGCAAGGAATGGCAAGGCGGCTACATGCTCTGAGAACCCCGGCCGTGCTACTTAAGTTGGACATTTCTAAGGCATTCGATTCGGTCCGGTGGCCTTTCTTGTTGGAGGTCTTGCAGCAGTTCGGATTTGGTCACAAGTGGAGGGCGTGGATCTGTGGGATCCTTGCCACGTCGACTACAAAGGTGATGGTCAATGGAGAGCCAGGGGAAACAATTTACAACTGCAAAGGTTTGCGGCAAGGGGATTCGCTGTCGCCAATGTTGTTCATACTCACGATGGAGCCACTGCAACGTATGTTTGAGGCTGCTGCACTATGAGTATTGGAACCACTAGCAGCGGTGGGCATGAGACAGAGGATGTCGATCTATGCGGATGACGTGGTCCTTTTCTTGAAGCCCAATAGAGTGGACCTGGTAGCATGTAGAGTGCTCTTTGCCTTGTTTGGAGAAGCTTCAGGCCTACGAATCAACATGGCCAAGTCAGCAGCACTACCCATTCGATGTGACGACGGCACAATGGCTTGGGTGAGTCAGGAGTTGGGTTGTCCGGTGGGAGCGTTCCCGATCAAATATCTGGGCTTGCCACTTGCCCTCAGAAAACAAACGGCAGGGCAGTTACAATACTTGGTGGATAATATGGCGAATCGGCTGCCAAAATGGAAGGCCGCGTTAATGCCGAAGAGCGGGAGGTTGACGTTGGTGCAATCAGTGTTGTGTGCTATGCCGATACATGCGATGATGGCCCTAGTCCTGCCGATGAAGACTATTGAGGCCTTGAACAAAATATGCAGGGGATTTTTGTGGTGCAAGAGGGCTAAAGCAAATGGAGGCAATTGTGCGGTGGCCTGGGAGGTGGTGTGTGCCCCCAAGTGGGCAGGAGGTCTGGGGATACCCAGTCTTTAGTGGTTGAATATCGCAATGCAAACAAGATGGTCGTGGTTGAAACGGGTGGATGGGAACAGACTGTGGAGTGAATTCACTATCAAGGTGCCTAACGAATCCATGCAACTGTTCCGGGCAGCAACTAGAGTTCAGGCTAGACATGGGCGCAACACTTTGTTTTGGGAGGACAGATGGCTGGACGGAATGAGGGTGCAGGAGCTGGCACCGGAAGTATACAAAAGGATCCCACCAAGAATCAGGCGAGTAGCAAGCCTAGCGCAGGTAGCAGCTAGTGAAGAGTGGGCACGGCAGGTCGGGCCGGAATTGGATGAGGCCACGATGAACCAGTTCCTTGAACTATGGTCGAGAGTACAAGCTTGGGAGCCGCAGGTCGGCGAGCAGGATGTGGTTGCGTGGTCCTGGGAGGCACATGGCTAGTTCACCGTGCGATCGGCATATGCGAGTAGGTTCTGGGGACGTGAGGTGGTCTCCACATCGAAACTCACTTGGAAATCGCGGGCACCATTGGAGTGTCGCTCCTTTACGTGGTTGGCTCTCAAGAATCGGTGTTGGACCTCAGACAGGCTAGCAAGGAGGGGTTTGCCGCACCAAGACGCGTGCCCATTTTGCGATCAAGAAGAAGAAACGATAAACCACATCTTGCTCTCATGTGTTTTCTCCAAAGTAACATGGACGCTAGTAGGAGAAGCTCTTGGCAGATCGGATTGGAAACCGAGCCAGGACGACATTCTTGGGGAATGACTTTGCAGCAGAAATGCGGATGGTGGAACAAAGATTAAGGATTTGCATACAGTGATGCTGCTGGTAGTGTGGGAGCTCTGGAAGCACCGAAATGCCATTGTTTTCGACGGTGATTCCCCATCGGTCGAGAGGCTCATCCATAAGGTGAAGTCTAAGGCCAAATTGTGGGCTACGACAGGGCTTATCAAGAGGGGGATGGATAGCTCTCAGGGTAGATTGTATAGGTGGGATATGGGCGAGGAGTGAGATTAGTGCGTGTAAGTGGAGTGGGTGCGTTTTTAGCCGCGTAGGCTTGTACATGTAACTTGAGGTGGAGGCTTTCTTTGCCTTTCTTCTTTAATATATAATATGCACGCTCGTGCATATTCGAGAAAAAAGAGAAGGAAAAAAAACCTAGACTCATAAGATGGGTCCTCTTGCTCCAAGAATTTGATTTGCATATTATTGATAGAAAGGGAGCTGAGAACCCCGTTGCAGACAACTTGTCTAGGTTAGAGAATGTTCTTGATGACCCACTACCTATTGATGATAGCTTTCCTGATGAACAATTAGCGGTCATTAATGCCTCTTGTACTGCTCCATGGTATGCTGATTATGCTAATTACATTGTTGCTAAATTCATACCACCTAGTTTCACATACCAGCAAAAGAAAAAGTTCTTTTATGATTTAAGACATTACTTATGGGATGACCCACACCTTTACAAAGGAGTAGATGGTGTTATTAGACGTTGTGTACCTGAGCATGAACAGGAACATATCCTACGCAAGTGTCACTCTGAACCATATGAAGGACACCACGCCGGAGATAGAACTACACACAAGGTATTGCAATCCGGTTTTTATTGGCCTACTCTCTTCAAAGATGCTCGTAAGTTTGTCTTGTCTTGTGATGAATGTCAAAGAATTGGTAATATTAGTAGACGTCAAGAAATGCCTACGAATTATTCTCTTGTTATTGAACCATTTGATGTTTGGGGCTTTGATTATATGGGACCTTTTCCTGGCTCTAATGGATACACACATATTTTAGTTGCGGTTGATTACGTTACTAAGTGGGTAGAAGCTATTCCAACTATTAGTGCTGATCACGACACCTCTATTAAGATGCTTAAAGAAGTTATTTTTCCGAGGTTTGGAGTCCCTAGATATCTCATGACTGATGGTGGTTCACATTTTATTCATGGCACCTTTCGTAAAATGCTTGCTAAGTATGATGTTAATCACAGAATCGCATCTCCTTATCACCCTCAGTCTAGTGGTCAAGTAGAATTGAGCAATAGAGAGTTCAAATTAATTTTGCAAAATACTGTTACCAGATCTAGGAAGAATTGGTCCAAGAAACTTGATGATGTATTATGGGCCTATAGAACTGCATATAAAAATCCTATGGGTATGTCTCCGTATAAGGTGGTTTATGGAAAAGCTTGTCACTTACCTCTCGAACTTGAACATAAAGCATATTGGGCTATTAAAGAGCTCAATTATGACTTCAAACTTGCCGGTGAGAAGAGGTTATTTGATATTAGCTCACTTGATGAATGGAGAACCCAGGCATATGAGAATGTCAAGCTGTTCAAAGAAAAAGTTAAAAGATGGCATGACAAAAGAATACAAAAGCGTGAGTTTAACGTAGGTGATCATGTGCTGCTATTCAACTCTCGTTTAAGATTTTTTGCAGGAAAACTTCTCTCTAAATGGGAAGGTCCTTACATTATCGAGGAGGTCTACAGTTCCGGTGCCATAAAAATCAACAATTTCGAATGCACGAGTCCGAGGGTGGTGAACGGTCAAAGAATTAAACATTATATCTCAGGTAATCCTATCAATGTTGAAACTAATATTATTGAAACCGTCACCCCGGAGGAATACATAAGGGACACTTTCCAGAATGTTTCAGACTCCGAGAGGGAATAGGTATGTGGTACGGTAAGTAAACCGACTCCAAAACAGTTCTAATGGCAATTTTTCTCCGTTTTGGAATATTTAAGAATATTGGAAAGCAAGAAGTAATCCGGGAAGGACACGAGGCCTCCACGAGGGTGGAGGGCGCGCCCACCCTTACTGGGCACGCCCCCCTATCTTGTGGGCACCTCGTGTGCCTCCCGAACTCCATTTTCTAGCACGTTACTTCTTTTGGTCGGTAAAAATTCATTATATAATCTCCCGAAGGTTTTGACCACCGTATCACGCAAAAATCTTCTGTTTTCGTTTTGAGCTGTTTCTGCCGCAGATTAGAGCAATATGTCATCTCAGGATTCGGAGGGAGAAAGCTAAGTGGCTGATTACCTTGCAGACCCCAAGGTCTACGGGGACTTGGATCATTGCGGCTGGACCACTGAGGAAGAAGAAGACTACGAGCCTAAGGGAAAGGAGGAGGCGAGCTCAGATGAAGATGAAGTCCATTACCTCAACCTGGGGATATGCATGTGGAGTTTAAAAAGTCAAGCCTCCCTGATAGAGCAAAGAAACCAAAGACCGAGTTTATTCCTTTTCGTCTCTTGCAGGAAAACAAACAGGAACTATGCAAAAGGATATTAAGCCTCGAGCAGGAAATTGATGATCTAAGGGAGCAAAATTCCATCTCAAGCGTAAATTGAGGAGAAATCCTACATCACCAACAGCTCCATCATCACCACCTCCGAGGACATAATCACATGGGTATGGGCACTCCCCTTGGAAACTGCCAAGCTTGGCGGAGGTGCCCCGGTATCGTATCACCACCACACTCCTATCTTTACCATTTTTCTTAGTTCAATCTTTTTAGTAATATCTTGATCTAGTAGAATAAAGTTTTGGTATGAATTAGTTTTGAGTTTTGCTTTGTGATCTCTCTATGTAATCGAGTCCGTGAGCTATATAATAAAGATTAGTGTTGAGTCAAGGGCTTTGTTGTCTTGGTATGACCGTGAGAAAATAGAAAGAAGAAAAAAAGAATAAAAGAGTTCATATTGATCTTATGGATAGTAATGACTTCACATATAAAGGGTATGAGGCATAAGAGTTGTTGAGAGTTGACAAACGTACTTTTGGTCATCGTTGCAATTTTTAGGAAGTAATAAAGAAAGAGAGGTTTTCACATATAAATATACTATCTTGGACATCTTTTATGATTGTGAGCACTCATTAAGTATGCCATGCTAAAGAGTTTATGTTGGACAAGGAAGACAACGTAATGGTTTATGTTTTCTCACATCTCAGTTAAAGTATATTGTCATGGATCTTCCGAACATGTTGAGCTTGCCTTTCCCCCTCATGCTAGCCAAAAATTCCTTGCACCAAGTAGAGATACTACTTGTGCTTCCAAATGTCCTTAAACCCAGTTTTGCCATGAGAGTCCACCATACCTACCTATGGATTGAGTAAGATCCTTCAAGTAAGTTGTCATGTTGCAGGCAATAAAAATTGCTCTCTAAATATGTATGACTTATTAGTGCAGAGAAAATAAGCTTTATACGATCGTGTGATATGGAAGTAATAAAAGCGACGGACTGCATAATAAAGGTTCATATCACAAGTGGCAATATAAAGTGACGTTATTTTGCATTAAGATTTTGTGCATCCAACCCTAAAAGCACATGACAACCTCTGCTTCCCTCTGCGAAGGGCCTATCTTTTACTTTATGCCTTTTACTTTATGCAAGAGTCAAGGTGACCTTCACCTTTCCCTTTTTCATTTTATCCTTTGGCAAGCACCTCGTGTTGGAAAGATCCTGATATATATATCCAATTGGATGTAAGTTAGCATGAACTATTAGTGTTGACATCACCCAAAGGTGAATACGTTGGGAGGCGAAACTATAAGCCCCTATCTTTCTGAGTGTCCGATTAAAACTCCACAACCATAAGTATTGCGTGAGTGTTAGCAATTGTAGAAGACTATATGATAGTTGAGTATGTGGACTTGCTGAAAAGCTCTATTCTTGACTCTTTCTGATGTTATGATAATCTGCAATTGTTTCAATGACTGAGATTATAGTTTGTCAGTTCTCAATGAAGTTTCTGAACCATACTTGACATTGTGAATAGTTTGTTACTTGAGCATAAGAAATCATATGACAAAATCTATATATATTGCTGTTATAAGAATGATCATGATGCCCTCATGTCCGTATTTTATTTTTATCGACACCTCTATCTCTAAACATGTGGACATATTTTTTGATTTCGGCTTCTGCTTGAGGACAAGCGAGGTCTAAGCTTGGGGGAGTTGATACGTCCATTTTGCATCATGCTTTTATATCGATATTTATTGCATTATGGGCTGTTATTTCACGTTACGTCACAATACTTATGGCTATTCTCTCTTGTTTTACAAGGTTTATCATGAAGAGGGAGAATGCCGGCAGCGGGGATTCTGGCTGGAAAAGGAGCAAATATTGGAAACCTATTCTGCACAACTCCAAAAATCCTGAAACTCCACGGAAGTCATTTTTGGAATTAATAAGAATTTATGAGCAAATAAAGTACGAGAGGGGGCCCACACCCTGGCTAGGAGGGTGGGGGTGCACCCCCTCCTACTGGGCATGCCCCTGTCTCCTGGGCCCCATGTTGGCCCTCCGGTGCCCATCTTCTACTATATGAAGGGTTTTGCCCTGGAAAAAATCAGAGGCAAGCTCACGGGACGAAACTCCGCCGCCACTAGGCGGAACCTTGGCGGAACCAATCTAGGGCTCCGGCGGAGCTGTTCTGCTGGGGAAACTTCCCTCTGGGAGGTGGAAATCATCACCATCGTCATCACCAACGATCCTCTCATCGGGAGGGGGTCAATCTCCATCAACATCTTCACCAGCACCATCTCCTCTCAAAACCCTAGTTCATCTCTTGTATCCAATCTTGTATCAAAACCACAAATTGGTACATGTGGGTTGCTAGTAGTGTTGATTACTCCTTGTAGTTGATGCTAATTGGTTTACTTGGTGGAAGATCATATGTTCAGATCCTTAATGCATATTAATACTCCTCTGATCATGAACATGAATATGCTTTGTGAGTAGTTACGTTTGTTCCTGAGGACATGGGTGAAGTCTTGCTATTAGTAGTCATGTGAATTTGGTATTCGTTCGATATTTTGATGAGATGTATGTTGTCTATCCTCTAGTGGTGTTATGTGAACGTCGACTACATGACACTTCACCATATTTGGGCCTAGAGGAAGGCATTGGGAAGTAATAAGTAGATTATGGGTTGCTAGAGTGACAGAATCTTAAACCCTAGTTTATGCGTTGCTTCGTAAGGGGCTGATTTGGATCCACTAGTTTCATGCTATGGTTAGGGTTACCTTAATACTCCTTTTGTAGTTGCGGATGCTTGCAATAGGGGTTAATCATAAGTGGGATGCTTGTCCAAGAAAGGGCAGTACCCAAGCACCGGTCCACCCACATATCAAATTATCAAAGTACCAAGCGCGAATCATATGAGCGTGATGAAAACTAGCTTGACGAAAATTCCCATGTGTCCTCGGGAGCGCTTTTCTCAATATAAGAAATTGTCTAGGCTTGTCCTTTGCTACAAAAAGGATTGGGCCACCTTGCTGCACCTTATTTACTTTCATTGCTTGTTACCCGTTACAAATTATCTTATCACAAAACTATCTGTTACCTACAATTTTAGTGCTTGCAGAGAATACCTTAGTGAAAACCGCTTATCATTTCCTTCTGCTCCTCATTGGGTTCGACACTCTTACTTATCGAAAAGACTACGATAGATCCCCTATACTTGTGGGTCATCAAGGCCCATGCGTGTAACACTCCCATGTATTAAGCTACAACAATCCCTCTTGTTTTTGCTAAGTCACTTTGATTAACAGTGCCTGATCACTTGGGTTCAAACCTCATTTCAAATTCCCTCTCCGAATCAATTCAAATTTGAAGTGGAATTTAAAGCTGCACAAAAGTTGCTGCAAAATAGTTCACCATTTAGCAAAATTCCATAAAAATAGTTTGTTAAGGAAAACAACATCACCACAGTGTTAAATGCTAAAATGGGCTCAAGCAATAAAAACAGTGCTTTTCAGCATTTTAAATGCTATTCCAAATTTATAAAAATTACAAACTATTCTATTTGTCTTCCAAAATTTTTGTGGAAGTCCCTAAAATTGCAAAGTGATCGATGGGTCAAGTCCCATATTTTTCAAAACTAAATTTCTATTACGAGGAAAGGTAAAACAGACACAAATAAAAGAAAATAGAAAAAGAAATAAAAAAATAAAAAATAAAAATAAAAAGCAAGACTGGCACTATGCCACGGCCCTGCCGCAGCAACAGTGCCATGTCGGCCCATCTAGCTGCCGTCCCCTTCCTCCTGTTCACAAGGGGGGGGGGGTTGTGACAGAGATCCCCCGGCCATGGCCGAGGCATGTCGTCGTGGCGGACATCCTCCCTGACGGCTACAAGAGCCCCCGGACGCCCTCGCCTCTCCCCCCAAAATCCTAGCACGCTTGTTCCCCTCCCCCGCCCCCTTGTCTCCCTCAAAGCTGAGCGCCACCATGGGCGAGCTTCGCTGAAGCTCGTGGCCACCTGCCTCCCCACGCTGTGCCACCATGCCCACAAGGACCACCACTGACCGCTTCTTCCTTTACGTCAACGTGCGCGAGCCTAGGAGCACCACAACGTCGGGTCGCCTTTGTCTTCCACCTCGGACCTCGCTGGTGTCTTCTTTGATTCCGGCGCCCTCGGCAGCTACTAAACCCCCCCCCCTCGTCGGCCTTTCGTGTGCCCCTAGGTGAGTGGTGACACGAATCCGTCTGCCTTCCCTTTGTTCTGCTGTGCCTAGCTCTGCTATCATGGTTGTCGAGCTCAGCTCACGCCTGTGTTAACCCGAGCGTCGTCGCCGCCTCCGCTCAATGCTGGCACCGTTTCCATCAACCCCAGCTACATACAATAGCACCAACCAACGCGACGTCGAGCACCAGTTCCAACGTGAACAACCGTGCACGGTATGGCCGCCTATATCAAAGAACCAAGCCCTCCACCGCATTTCTGGCTCGCCAGAGCTCCTCCGACGCCGCCTGCCGACATGACGTGGCCTAGGGCCCACCTGGGTCACTACGAGTGGGCCCCTGGCCCCGGTTGACCATGTTGATCGTGGTCAACATGTTGGCTGTGCCCCCTGACATTGACATGTAGGGCCCACCCCCTAATTAACTAGTGCTAATTAAATTAATTAGTTTAACTTAAATAGACACAGACATGTGGGCCCTAGTAACTAATTAACTTAATTAGTTAATTTTAATCCTCTGTTAACTTACTCTGTCTATGAAAAGTGGCCCCCCTGGTCAGTTTGACCAGTCAACGGATGCCTGTTGACTACTGACTCATCAATCAACAGGGCCCAGTGTCAGTCTCACATGCAAACAACTGGTACACTCTTGATACGTATCCAACGTATCTAATTTTTGATTGTTCCATGCTATTATATTATCTATTTTGGATGTTTTATATGCATTAATATGCTATTTTATATTATTTTTGGGACTAACCTATTAGCCTAGAGCCTAGTGCCAATTTTTGTTTTTTCCTTGTTTTTGAGCTTCGCAGAAAAGGAATACTAAACGGAGTCCAAATAGAATAAAACTTCACGATGATTTTTCTTGAACCAGAAGACACGTAGGAGACTTGGAGTGCAAGTCCGAAGAGCCACGAGGCGGCGAAAAGGGTGGAGGGCGCGCCCAAGGGGGTAGGCGTGCCCCCTACCTTGTGGGCCCCTTGGTGACCCCCTAATCTAGATATTCCTCCTATATATTTGCAAATATTCCCATACCACCAGAAGCATCCATGAAAACACTTTTCCACCGCCGCAATCTTCTGTTCCCATGAGATCCCATCTTGGAGCCTTTTTCGGCACCCTGCCGGAGGGGGATTCGATCACGGAGGGCATCTACATCAACTCTATTGCCCTTTTGATGAAGCGTGAGTAGTGCACCTCAGACCTACGGGTCCATAGCTAGTAGCTATATGCCTTCTTCTCTCTCTTTGATTCTCAATACCATGTTCTCCTCGATGTTCTTGGAGATCTATCTGATGTAATCTTCTTTTGCAGTGTGTTTGTCAAGATCCGATGAATTGTGGATTTATGATCAGCTTATCTATGAATATTATTTGAATCTCCTCTGAATTCTTATATACATTATTTGGTATCTTTGTATTTCTCTTTGAATTATCAGTTTGGTTTGGCCAACTAGATTGGTTTTTCTTGCAATGGGAGAGGTGCTTAGCTTTGGGTTCAATCTTGCGGTGTCCTCACCCAACACCAATGTAGGGGTAGCGAGGCACATATTGTATTGTTGCCATCGAGGATAAAAAGATGTGGTTTACGTCATATTGCTTGAGTTTATTCCTCTACATCATGTCATCTTACTTAATGCGTTACTCTGTTCTTTCTGAACTTAATACTCTAGATATAGGCAGGGGTCGGTCGACGTGTGGAGTAAAAATAGTAGATGCAGGCAGGAGTCAGTCTACTTGATACGGACGTGATGGCTATATTGCATAATTATTGCCTTGGATATCATCATAACTTGGCGCTTTTCTATCAATTGCTCGACAGTAATTTGTTTACCCACCGTATTATTTGCCTTCAAGAGAGAAACCTCTGGTGAAACCTATGCCCCCCGGGTTTATTTTCCATCATATTAGTTTCTAATCTAGTATTTTCCATCATATTAGTTTCCGATCTACTATTTTGCAATCTTTTATTTTCAGATCTATAAACCAAAAAATTATCTTTTGTTTATCTATCTCTAAGAGATCTCACTTTTGCAAGTGACCGTAAAGGGATTGACAACCCCTTTATCGCGTTGGGTGAAAGTGTTTGATTGTTTGTGCAGGTATTGGTGATTTGCGCGCTCTTCTCCTATTGTATTGATACCTTGGTTCTCAACTGAGGGAAATACTTATCTCTACTTTGCTACATCACCCTTTCCTCTTCAAGGGAAAAAATAACGCAAGCTCAAGAAGTAGCAGGAACAATTTCTGGCGCCGTTGCCGGGTTGATCTATGCCAAGTCAAGACATACCAAGTACCCATCATAAACTCTCATCTCTTGCATTACATTATTTTCCATTCACCTCTCATTTTCCTCTCCCCCACTTCTAAAATGATTTTTGAAAAGATTTGCCTTTTTATTCGCCCTTCTTCCGTTCGTCTTTTCGTTTGCCCTTATGTATTACTTGGTTTGTTCGCTCGTTTGCTTGGTATAATTGTGTGTTTATTGAAAATGAGAAGCAAAGAGTTTGTGGATCCTCATTCACTTGCTAATCTTTTTAAAAGATCCAACTATGATGAACCAATTGCTAGTGAGTTGAGTGCACTAGATTATCTTTATGAGGTGTTGCTTGAAATTCGTGAATCTGAAAATTGTGATGAAGTGTTCAAAGAAGAAAATTATACAATGATTCACAATAGCTCCTTGAATGAAAAGCATGATTGCAATGATGTTATTACAAATTCTATTAATGTCAATTGTATTAATGATATGCAAAACCCTAAGCTTGGGGATGCTAATTTTGTTATGTCTACTATTTGTTGCAATAATCATGATTGGGGTGATTCTTCTTATGATCTTGAAAATTTATTTAAGCCCCATGATGAATATGAGATTGATAATAATGTTTGCAGTAATATTGAAAGTGGGTTTGGAAAAGTGTCAGCTTTAGATCCCACATATTTGGAGAATGTTCAATCTTATGAAATTTTTGATAAAAGTGGGTTTGGAGAGGTCATGACTTTAGTTAATGTTAATCCCACTATTTTGGAAGAGTGTCAATTTCGCATGCATGTGGATCATGTTGAGAATATGTTATGTGATAGCTATATTGTTGAATTTTCTTATGATCCTACATGTAATTATTATGAGAGAGGAAAATATGGTTGTAAAATTTTTCATGTTACTAAATTACCTCTCTTCATGTTGAGATTGCTATCATCTGTTTCTTCTTCCTTTCATATGCTAGTTTTTGCTTGCCTTGATAATTTGTTTGCTTATAAAATGCCTATGCATAGGAAGTATGTTGGACTTAGATGTGTTTGTCACGTGTTTTATGATGCTCTAGTTGAGCTTCAATTCTTGTCTTTCATCTGAGCATCATTGAAATTATCAATGCCTAGCTAAAAGGCTTTAAGAAAATGCTTGTTGGGAGACAGCTAAATATTTTCCCTTCCTGTTTTTGAATAAAACTTCATCTAGCCTCTGGTAAGATGTGTTTTTGTGTTTTAATTAGTGTTTGTGTCAAGTAAGACCTTTGGGATGGCTTATGGTGATAATTGATTTAATCTTGCTGAAAAAAAACTTTTGTGCCCAGAAAAATAATTTTAATAATTAAAATAATCGTTATTTTGATCTGAATTTTTTAAACAATCTTTATATACAAATTACCCAGGTTTTCCTAATTTTTCATAATTTTTGGAGTTACAGAAATATTCGAAGTTCCCTGATTGCTACAGACTGTTCTGTTTTTGACAGATTCTGTTTTCTTTGTGTTGTTTGCTTGTTTTGATGAATCTATGGGTAGTATCGGGGGTATGAACCATGGAGAAGTTGGAATACAGTAGATATTACACCAATATATATAAAGGATGAGTTCACAATAGTACCATAAAAAGTGGTGATTTTCTTGCTTATACTAACGAATCTCATAAGAATTTCTGTTGAGTTTTCTGTTGTGAAGTTTTCAAGTTTTGGGTGAAGATTTGATGGACTATGGAATAAGGAGTGGCAAGAGCCTAAGCTTGGGGATGCCCAAGGCACCCCAAGTTAATATTCAAGGACTAACAAGAGCCTAAGCTTGGGGATGCCCCGTAAGGCATCCCCTCTTTCGTCTTCGTCTATCGGTAACTTTACATGAGGCTATATTTTTATTCACCACATGATATGTGTTTTGCTTGGAGCATCTCGTATGATTTTAGTCTTTGCTTTTTAGTTTGCCACAATCATCCTTGATGTACACACCTTTTGAGAGGGACACCCATGAATCGTGATATATTAGAATACTCTATGTGCTTCACTAATATCTTTTGAGCTAGGCAATTTTGTTCTACTGCTTCACTTATACCTTTTTAGATCACGGTGGTGGCTTTATGTTATAGAAATTGTTGAACTCTCATGCTTCACTTATATTATTTTGAGAGTATCTCTAAACAACATGGTAATTTGCTTAGGTTATGAATTTAGTCCTAATATGATGGGCATGCAAGGGGGATATAATAAAACCCTTCATATAAAATGCATTGAATACTATGAGAAGTTTGATTCCTTATGATTGTTTTGAGATATGAGGATGGTGATATTAGAGTCATGCTAGTGAGTAATTGTGTATTGTAGAAATACTTGTGTTGAGGTTTGTGATTCCCGTAGCATGCACGTATGGTGAACCGTTATGTAACAAAGTTGGAGCATGATTTATTTATTGATTGTCTTCCTTATGAGTGGCGGTCAGGGACGAGCGATGGTCTTTTCCTACCAATCTATACCCCTAGGAGCATGCGCCTAGTACTTTGTTTCCATGACTAATAGATTTTTGCAATAAGTATGTTGAGTCCATGGATTATACGCACTCTCACCCTTCCACCATTGCTAGCCTCTCTAGTATCGCACAACTTTCGCCGGTACCATACACCCACCATATACCTTCCTCAAAACAGACACCATACCTACCTATTGTGGCATTTCCATAGCCATTCCAAGATATATTACCATGCAACTTTCCACCATTCCGTTTATTATGACACGCTTCATCTTTGTCATATTGCTTTCATGATCATCTAGTTGACATAGTATTTGTGGCAAAGCCACCATCCATAATTTTCATATATGTCACTCTTGAGTCATTGCACATCCCTCTACATCGCCGGAGGCATTCATATAGAGTCATATTTTGTTCTAAGTATCGAGTTGTAATTCTTGAGTTGTAAGTAAATAAAAGTGTGATGATCATTATTATTAGAGCATTATCCCACGTGAGGAAAGGATGATGGAGACTATGATTCCCCCACAAGTCGGGATGAGACTCCGAACGAAAAAATAGAGGCCAAATAGCCCACAAACAAAGGAGAGAAAAAGAGAGAAGGGGCAATGTTATTATCCTTTTTCCACACTTGTGCTTCAAAGTAGCACCATGATCTTCATGATAGAGAGTCTCCTATGTTGTCACTTTCATATACTAGTGGGAATTTTTCATTATAGAACTTGGATTTTATATTCCAATGATGGGCTTCCTCAAAATGCCCTAGGTCTTCGTGAGCAAGCGAGTTGGATGCACACCCACTTAGTTTCTTTTTGAGCTTTCATAAACTTATAGCTCTAGTGCATCCGTTGCATGGCAATCCCTACTCTCTCACACTGATATCTATTGATGGGCATCTCCATAGCCTGTGGATACGCCTAGTTGATGTGAGACTGTCTCCTTCTTTTTTGTCTTCTCCACAACCACCATATTCTATTCCACCTATAGTCCTATGTCCATGGCTCATGCTCATGTATTGCGTGAAAGTTGAAAAACTTTGAGAACATCAAAAGTATAAAACAATTGCTTGGCTTGTCATCGGGGTTGTGCATGATTTGAATATTTTGTGTGATGAAGATGGAGCATAGCCAGACTATATGATTTTGTAGGGAAAGGTTTTTTTGGCCATGTTATTTTCAGAACACATGATTGTTTTATAAGTATGCTTGATGTATTATCATTTTTATGTCAATATTAAACTTTTTTTGAATCTTATGGATCTGAACATTCATGCCACAATGAAGAAAATTACATGGATAAATATGTTAGCTAGCTTTCCACATCAGAAATTACGTTTTTATCATTTACCTACTCGAGGACGGGCAGGAATTAAGCTTGGGGATGGTTGATACGTCTCCAACGTATCTATAATTCTTGATTGTTCCATGCTATTATATTATCTGTTTTGGGTGTTTTATATGCATTAATATGCTATTTTATATTATTTTTGGGACTAACCTACTAACCTAGAGCCTAGTGCCAGTTTCAGTTTTTTCCTTGTTTTTGAGCTTCGCAGAAAATGAATACTAAACGGAGTCAAAACGAATAAAACTTCACGATGATTTTTCTTGGACTAGAAGACACCCAGGATAGTTGGAGTGCAAGTCAGAAGAGCCACGAGGTGGCAACAAGGGTGGAGGGCTCGCCCAGGGGGATAGGACACGCCCCCTACCTTGTGGTCCCCTCGATTACCCTCTGACCTAGATCTTCCTCCTATATATTTGCAAATATCCCCAAACACCAGAAGCATCCACGAAAACACTTTTCCACCGCTGCAACCTTCTGTTCCAGTGAGATCCCAGCTTGGGGCCTTTTCCGGCACCCTGCAGGAGAGGATTCGATCACGGAGGGCATCTACATCAACTCTATTCCCCTTCCGATGAAGCGTGAGTAGTCCACCTCAGACCTATAGGTCCATAGCTAGTAGCTAGATGGCTTCTTCTCTCTCTTTGATTCTCAATATCATGTTCTCATTAATGTGCTTGGAGATCTATCTGATGTAATTTTCTTTTGCGGTGTGTTTGTTGAGATCCAATGAATTGTGGATTTATGATCAGCTTATCTATGAATATTATTTGAATCTCCTCTGAATTCTTATATGTATGATTTGGTATCTATGTATTTCTCTTCGAATTATCGGTTTGTTTTGGCCAACTAGATTGGTTTTTCTTTCAATGGGAGAGGTGCTTAGCTTTGGGTTCAATCTTGCGGTGTCCTCACCCAGTGACAAAGTAGGAGTAGCAAGGCACATCTTGTATTGTTGCCATCGAGGATAAAAACATGGGGTTTACATCATATTGCTTGAGTTTATTCCTCTACATCATGTCATCTTACTTAATGCGTTACTCTGTTCTTTATGAACTTAATACACTAGATGCAGGCAGGAGTAGGTCGATATGTGGAGTAATCATAGTAGATGCAGGCAGGAGTCGATCTACTTGATACGGACGTGATGCCTATATTGCATAATCATTGCCTTGGATATCGTCATAACTTTGAGCTTTTCTATCAATTGCTCGACATTAATTTGTTGACCCACTGTGTTATTTGCCTTCAAGAGAGAAGCCTCTAGTGAAACCTATAGCCCCCTGGTCTATTTTCCATCATATTAGTTTCTGATCTATTATTTTCCATCATCTTAGTTTCCGATCTACTATTTTGCAATCTTTTATTTTCAGATCTACAAACAAAAAAAACTAAAAATATTTTATCTTCGGTTTATCTATCTCTATCAAATCTCACTTTTGCAAGTGACTATAAAGGGATTGACAACCCCTTTATCGCTGTGATGCCCCCGATTCAATCGTACACTAATCATGCAAGCAAACGTGTACGATCAAGATCAGGGACTCACGGGAAGATATCACAACACAACTCTAAAAACATAAATAAGTCATACAAGCATCATAATACGAGCCAGGGGCCTCGATGGCTCGAATACAAGTGCTCGATCATAGACGAGTCAGCGGAAGCAACAATATCTGAGTACAGACATAAGTTAAACAAGTTGCCTTAAGAAGGCTAGCACAAACTGGGATACAGATCGAAATAGGCGCAGGCCTCCTGCCTGGGATCCTCCTAAACTACTCCTGGTCATCGTCAGCAGCCTGCACGTAGTAGTAGGCACCTCTAGTGTAGTAGTCGTCGTCGACGGTGGCGTCTGGCTCCTGGACTCCAGCATCTGGTTGAGACAACCAGAAAGAAAGGAAAGGGGGAAAAAGGGGGGAGAAAGCAACCGTGAGTACTCATCCAAAGTACTCGCAAGCAAGGAACTACACTACATATGCATGGGTATATGTGTAAGGAGGCCATATCAGTGGAATGAACTGCAGGATGCCAGAATAAGAGGGGGATAGCTAGTCCTATCGAAGACTACGCTTCTGGCAGCCTCCGTCTTGCAGCATGTAGAAGAGAGTAGATTGAAGTCCTCCAAGTAGCATCTTTAATGTAGCATCTCCAAGTAGCACCTCCAGTAGCATCGCATAGCGTAATCCTACCCGGCGATCCTCCCCTCGTCGCCCTGTGGAAAAGTGATCACCGGGTTGTCTGTGGAACTTGGAAGGGTGTGTTTTATTAAGTATCCGGTTCTAGTTGTCATAAGGTCAAGGTACAACTCCGGGTCGTCCTTTTACCGAGGGACACGGCTATTCGAATAGATTAACTTCCCTGTAGGGGTGCACCACATAACCCAACACGCTCGATTCCATTTGGCCGGACACACTTTCCTGGGTCATGCCCGGCCTCGGAAGATCAACACGTCGCAGCCCCACCTAGGCACAACAGAGAGGTCAGCACGCCGGTCTAACTCCTATGGCGCAGGGGTCTGGGCCCATCGCCCTTTGCACACCTGCACGTTGCGAACGCGGCCGGAAGCAGACCTAGCCTAGTGGCGTTCTAGTCCAATCCGGCGCGCGCCACTCAGTCGCTGACGTCACGAAGGCTTCGGCTGATACCACGACGCCGGGATACCCATAACTACTCCCGCGTAGATGGTTAGTGCGTATAGACCAAATGGCCAGACTCAGATCAAATACCAAGATCTTGTTAAGCGTGTTATTATGAAGCAACCGCGGACGCCGACCAGGGCCAGGCCCACCTCTCACCTAGGTGGTCTCAACCTGCCCTGTCGCTCCGCCACAAAGATCCACACAGAGGGCCGTCGGGACAAAGGTCCTTTCAGCCCCCAATCCGTGAATCACTCGCGGGTACTCTTCGAGCGGACCCGACTTTAGTCACCATCTGTATAGTATGTATGTATGTATAGCATATACCCGTGATCACCTCCCAAGTGATCACGGCCCAATAGTATAGCAAGGCAGACTGACAAGAATGTAGGGCCAATGATGATAAACTAGCATCCTATACTAAGCATTTAGGATTGCAGGTAAGGTATCAACAGATGTAGCAACAATGTCAGGCTATGCATCAGAATAGGATCAACGGAAAGCAGTAACATGCTACACTACTCTAATGCAAGCAGTATAGAGGAGAATAGGCAATATCTGGTGATCAAGGGGGGGGGGGCTTGCCTGGTTGCTCAGACAAGGAGGGGTCGTCAACTCCGTAGTCGAACTGGGGTCGCCGACAGTCTCGGGGTCTACCGGAAAGAAGTAACGAAGGGGGAACACAATAAATAACAAAGCAATCAAAGCATCACAAAAGCGTAACATGGCAATACATGGTGCTAGGTGTGGCCTAACGCAGTAGTAGGTGATACTAGAGAAAGGGGGGAAACATCCGGGAAAGTATCCCCGGGGTTTCGCGTTTTCGGGCAGAGGAGCCGGAGGGGGAAAGTTGCGAGTTCGATAGGTTAGGGGGGTGTGGCGGATGAACGGGTTGCGTATCCGCAATCGTCTCGTCGTTCTGAGCAACTTTCATGTACAAAGTTTTTCCATCCGAGCTACGGTTTATTTTATATTGATTTTAAAAGATTCAATTCATTTTTAGGATTTATTTAATTATTTTAATTCAGCATTATCCAGAACGGTGCCTGGTGACGTCAGCATGACGTAGACGTGACGTCAGCGGTCAACGGTCCGCTGACCAGAGTCAACCTGACCGGTGGGTCCAGTGGGACCCACCTGTCATAGTCTGAGACTAACTAATTAGGTTTAATTAGTTTAGTTAATGGACTAGGTTAATTACCGATTAGATTGATCTAAATATGATTAATTAACTTAATCAAATCCTTAATTAATTAATTATTGTAATTATTAATTATCTTTTTATTTATTTACTTTATTTTTTAGAAAAAAGGGGCGTGGCGGGCGGCTGTGTAGCGGGCGCGTGCGGGGCGAAGCCCGCCCGGGCGCAGGGGATGGCCGCGGGGCGAGGGCGGTCGCTGGCGGGGAGCAGGACGGCGGCGAGCCAGGCGGCTGTGGGCATGGCCAGGTGCGGGCCACGACACCGCGGGGCAGAGGCCGAGCCCCGGGGGAGCCGGTCGCGGAGCAGCGAAGGCGAAGCAGGGGCGGCCGCGGCGCGGCAGTAGTGGCGGAGGCGGGGTGGCACAGCAGCAGCGATGGGGTGCGGCAGGCGCCGGGCGATGCAGGTGAGGGGCGCAGCCGGCGCGAGTGGCGACCGGGGTGAGGCCAGGGGGAGCGCCGGCCGGTGGCACTGAGCACGAACTCAGGCGGTGCCAGGAGCAGCTACAGCAGAGCCGCGGGCGAGCGCGGCGCACGGGCACGGGGAGGAGGACCGGGGCGCCTGTGGCGCGGCCACGAGCGCGGGCGCTGAGTGCGGTGACCGCGGTGACGGATGAGGAGAGGGGGAGCTCACAGGGGGAGTAGGGCACGGGCAGCGGGCTCGGGGAAGTTTGGGGAGGCCGACGGGGACGAGCGACGGAGTGGAAGAAGGACGGTGAGGTGGCGGCGTCCTGGCGTGGGGCGGCGAGCTCCGGGCGGCAGCGCAGTCCTGGCGGCGACGGACGGCGACGAGGGCCTCCTCCCACGATCCCGATCCAATCGGGGGAGAGGGGGGGAGATATTTTGCGGGGGGTGTGGGGGTGTTTGGGCTAGGGTTTCCTCCCTGGTGGGGGGTTATGGAGGGGAGGTAGCGGGCCGGCCGGCTGGGCCTGGGGGTTGGCCCAGTTGGGCCACGGCCCAGGGGGGGTTTCTCCTTTTTTTTTGATAGTCTTAGGTTTTAGTTTTTCTGTTTTGTTTTTCCTTTTTTCTTTTATTATTTCTTTTCTGTTTAAATTCAGCCAAAAGTAATTAGGCATTTTATAAAAATTTGTTTTCTCCACAATAATTACCAGTGCAATATTTGGCACCCACCAAACATTTTTGTTTTGGCTTTTGAAAACTTTGGGTGTTTGTCACTAATTCATTTTTTTATTTGCAATGTTTTTGGAACTACCACTTGATTAGCAACAGTAACGCAGATGACATGGCATCATCAGGAGAGTTTTACTGTAGCCTGATTATCCGGGCGTCACAATTCTCCTCCATTACAAGAAATCTCGTCCCGAGATTTAAGTGGAGTAAGGTGGGAAAGGTGCTGGTAGCGAAAAACCTAACGAGTCTTCTCGGTCTAGGATGCCCTTTCGAAGAGGTTGATCCTTTTCGTTGATGTATTCATTTCTCTGCTTTAGGTCATCATGATGAAGTCGGCATCCCTTCTTCGGGAATTCCATCATACTTCCGAAAGAATAAAGGGTGGGTATTCCGGGGGAACGAACCTCTGCAAGGTTAACTATCTGGTCAATAACATCGGGGAAGGTGGTGGGGAGTAACTCTCGAATTGAAACTTAAGAAAGTATCGAGAGCAAAGTAAGGAGGTATCATGGGAAGTTTCGAGCGGGCAGGCAATCATTTGATGCCTGTTACAAGGCGTGAAAGGGGTTCAAAGCAACGGGAATAAGCATTATGTCTGATACCAGAGTAGATCACTAGGAAGGTGGCTCATGATCTTTCATACGAAGCCAAGCGTGAGGAATAGCTTTAGGAACAAGGGTGTACAGGAGAGTCAGGTTTCGATCCTGTGGAACTGTGGGTTATGGGCCCACTATGTGGGTTAAAAGTAGGAAGGGCAGAGACGTCTTGTGTGATCATGCAAGCAAGGTATGTCAGAGGATAGCCTATCAGTTATGTCGGCAACAACATCAGTACCAAGGGCGAGGGACAAAGAGAACCATTTTCCTGTTCGTTGAACGAGGCGGACCAGTAGGCAAAGTTCTCGTCTAGTTACCGAAAGTAACAGGATCTCACTGGCAGAGTTGTACACCGAGGTGTTTACATAAGAAGTGAATTATTACAGCTTAGGCTATATAGATCACAAGAAAGGTCAAACAAACCAATGGAAAGGAAAATGTGATCATCAGGTTAAATAGAACAATGGAAAGGAAACATGTGTTTAAACACATATTTTAGGGGTATGTCCTTCCCAAGGACAAGCAGAGCATGTTAACCATGACATGATATTAAGTAGAAAAGCCTCTAGGTGAGGGGAGAGAAATTTTCATGACATTATCCATACAACGGTGTTTGGATATGGACAAAGAATATTTAGCATTGTGCTTCAAATGTTCTTATTGAAAATCGGAGTACTACAGACATTCTTCGAGGTAGCATTGGCAAGGTCTTCAAGCAAAGGTCAGACTTTGGATACAAAGGATCCATGAAAAACAACTTATAGAATAAGCCTTACAATTTCCTCATGGAAGAGTGGATAACCTTGCTGAAAAAAGAATCTATAACAATAGGGCCTCCGGCCAGGTGTGCTGGGCATGACATCATATTACCGGGTCATAAAAGACCAATGTTATAACTCTTGGAAACATGTTCCAACCATCATATTTGACAAGCTTCAAATCTGAATGGTGTCAGTACACCATAAACTCAGGATGCCTGAGAAGAAGAGGTGCAACACAATTGACGAGACGACATTATATGATTCTTGGGAAATGAACTATGGAAGCAAGTTCCGAATTGGGGTTCACCATTAAATCAAGGAGAGGTGAGGAGGTGACTGATTGACTCAGCGACAATCCATCGAGGTTAACAAAAGATGGATTTCCACCATTATGTGAACAAGGAGATAACATTTGTCAGATCAACTGGTAAAATGATGTATGCTCGAGGAAAACATACACAGTTAAACATTGGTTGAAACGTGCGCCCGAAATATGGGCTTAGGTAGCATGATCAATCTTAGAATGGTGATTCGATAACCAATGGTCTAAGAATGAATTATCGACCATTAACTTCAAAGCAATAGGGTTGCTTGAAGTTTTAAAGTCGCACATCACAACTCAATTATCGATTTTCCGGTTAGAAACAACACGCGAACCAAGGAATGAACGAAGATGGCAAGAAGTATTACTAGTATCAAGAATTCTTAAAGATGTAGCGAAATTCTCACTACTTTCTTGACATAAAAGATGGTAATACTTCCAAGGTAAAGAAGAAAAATTGTTGGGTAGCAAGGATCTCAAGGTATAACACAAAACACGAACAAGTTTGTGTTGAACGGAAGACAATAAAGTGGTCGATGATAACACGAATCATCGAGGGGCAAGGATGGTATTACCCATCAAGAATTTGATATATATCTTGGAAGAGCTTAGGATGTTGATGATGATCACGACACAGTTGTCGAGAGATTTCATGAAGATGTAATCGGTCGGCGATGACATCAAGTCAATAGGAATGATGAAGCGAACGGTTATTGGAACCACGGGTACCACACAAACTCGAAATCTAGCTTGTTGTTCAAGGCGAAATGATATGACGAGGAAGAGCGACGTAAGCTTAGCTCATCATCGAAAATTGTGCTACAGAAAGAAGGACCAGGTAGCACGGTTAAGATTTAGCACGATAACGATACAACCGATCAGGCTAGGAAAGACTTAAAGGATTAATAAACTCGTAAGCAATGGAAATTACTTAGGGTTATCGAACCGAAATGCGGAATCGGTGTTCTCGATTGACGACAACCCAGAACCCGAGAAAATTGGAATCAGTGAGAAATAATAGCTGGTGAGGACTCATAAGAAGCAACACAGTTCTTAGATATTCTCGAGATACCCGAGGGTAGATCAAGGTAGAGGTTGGACTGGTGTATCGACTTGCAAAAGACAAGTGCTTTAACTTGCCCGAGAAATGGGATCAAAGAGAAAATAGGGTCGGAACCACAATTGCATAGGATCAATTCACAGATACCAGATGATATTATATCAACGAAATAGTTATTATAACAAGAAGCTTCTATGGTAGGTCCCACATCGTGTCCATGGGCATGAACACAAAGTTCAAGGTCGACTCCCACTTCTTCAATGTATAACCTTCCATTCACCTCTCACTTTCGAAGAAGTTGTAGTGTTGAAATTTTATCTAGCAAAATACCAGAAGAGTATGACTCGTGAAAACTTTCGAGTTCACACATATTAAGGAATGCATAGGTTCAACCCATTAGGGTATTGTGGAAACGTATACCACAAGCTTCAATAGTAAATACCCCCAGCTCGAGAACAGAGCATGGTTGAGAAAACAGAGGATACAAATTAACAAGGCTTTATATATCCGTGGAAAGGCTCACAAGGTTATTTGAATATGAAGGACACTTTCGGATAATAATCCAACAAAGGACTTGACGGTCCACAAAGGATCTGATGTGAGTATCGCTACTCAACCAGAAAAGGAAAGAATGCAAATGCATCAGGTTATAGAATCATCTGACTAATTCGAAGCATAAATGCAAAGGAATTATGAATCCAAATCGAAGGAACAGAAGCAATGCTCTGATTAGGGATGGATAAGTTGAATAGCCTTAGGGTACAATCAACGGCAATTGGATTGGTCGAGAACCAATTCCAGTTAAAAGAATGGCAGCTCAGTCGGAAAGGTAATTTATAAGGATCAATGATGATTGCGTGTATTCGCAAACATATTGAGTCAACAGACTCAAAAATGATAATGACAAGGGATGCCATTAAGACTACGAGACTTATGGGATTAACCATAATGCAAGTAAGCAAGAACTTCAAGAGCAATAGGCTAATCAGGATTTTCGGAAGATCGGGTAGTATTTGAATGTATTTTTGTGAAACACATGAACAACTTTGGACAAACGGATACTCGACAAGCGCGAGTAATTAAGCTTAGGGGTATTCATGCAGCAAGGAACTGCAGGGCAGTAAGCATAAAGAATTCTCGAAATATCGAAGAGTATTTCAGGACATCTTGTAATAACAAGAGCAACTGGGGATGACAATATGAACGATAGGTGTAAGTAGTTACCAGAGGGATTTATCGATGGAAGTGAATTGCAAAAGCAATGGCACATAGTCTCAAGAGCACATCGTAGAGTATCTTCGGAATGTTCTGGTGCAGCAGGCGGTCATCGGTAACAAGGGGCTCTCCGGGAGAAAGTACTTGCGAGAACCTATAGTTAGTTTTGTTTTTAGCAAAACTATTTGACCCGAATAGAAGAGAGCTCAGAGTCCCAGAGTAAAGATCGGGGAGTAAAAGATCCTAATACCACCCAATGGCGACGTGGGCCCGTAGGCCACACAGCCATGTCAGTAAAAGCTTAGCAATGACTAGAATCAACTTCGGCCAAGGAGTTGGAAAGGGGGATTCCTACAGGCAGTCGGCTCTGATACCAACTTGTGACGCCCCCGATTCAATCGTACACTAATCATGCACGCAAACGTGTACGATCAAGATCAGGGACTCACGGGAAGATATCACAACACAACTCTAAAAACATAAATAAGTCATACAAGCATCATAATACGAGCCAGGGGCCTCGAGGGCTCGAATACAAGTGCTCGATCATAGACGAGTCAGCAGAAGCAAGAATATCTGAGTACAGACATAAGTTAAACAAGTTGCCTTTAGAAGGCTAGCACAAACTGGGATACAGATCGAAATAGGCGCAGGCCTCCTGCCTGTGATCCTCCTAAACTACTCCTGGTCGTCGTCAGCAGCCTGCACGTAGTAGTAGGCACCTCCAGTGTAGTAGTCGTCGTCGACGGTGGCGTCTGGCTCCTGGACTCCAGCATCTGGTTGCGACAACCAGAAAGAAAGGAAAGGGGGAAAAAGGGGGGAGAAAGCAACCGTGAGTACTCATCCAAAGTACTCGCAAGCAAGGAACTACACTACATATGCATGGGTATATGTGTAAGGAGGCCATATCAGTGGACTGAACTGCAGGATGCCAGAATAAGAGGGGGATAGCTAGTCCTATCGAAGACTACGCTTATGGCAGCCTCCGTCTTGCAGCATGTAGAAGAGAGTAGATTGAAGTCCTCCAAGTAGCATCTTCAATGTAGCATCTCCAAGTAGCACCTCCAGTAGCATCGCATAGCGTAATCCTACCCGGCGATCCTCCCCTCGTCGCCCTGTGGAAAAGCGATCACCGGGTTGTCTGTGGAACTTGGAAGGGTGTGTTTTATTAAGTATCCGGTTCTAGTTGTCATAAGGTCAAGGTACAACTCTGGGTCGTCCTTTTACCGAGGGACACGGCTATTCGAATAGATTAACTTCCCTGTAGGGGTGCACCACATAACCCAACAGGCTCGATCCCATTTGGCCGGACACACTTTCCTGGGTCATGCCCGGCCTCGGAAGATCAACTCGCAGCCCCACCTAGGCACAACAGAGAGGTTAGCACGCTGGTCTAATTCCTATGGCGCAGGGGTCTGGGCCCATCGCCCTTTGCACACCTGCATGTTGCGAACGCGGCCGGAAGCAGACCTAGCCTAGTGGCGTTCCAGTCCAATCCGGCACGCGCCACTCAGTCGCTGACGTCACGAAGGCTTCGGCTGATACCACGACGCCGGGATACCCATAACTACTCCCGCGTAGATGGTTAGTGCGTATAGACCAAATGGCCAGACTCAGATCAAATACCAAGATCTCGTTAAGCGTGTTATTATGAAGCAACCGCGGGCGCCGACCAGGGCCAGGCCCACCTCTCACCTAGGTGGTCTCAACCTGCCCTGTCGCTCCGCCACAAAGATCCACACAGAGGGCCGTCGAGACAAAGGTCCTTTCAGCCCCCAATCCGTGAATCACTCGCGGGTACTCTTCGAGCGGACCCGACTTTAGTCACCATCTGTATAGTATGTATGTATGTATAGCATATACCCGTGATCACCTCCCAAGTGATCACGGCCCGATAGTATAGCAAGGCAGACTGACAAGAATGTAGGGCCAATGATGATAAACTAGCATCCTATACTAAGCATTTAGGATTGCAGGTAAGGTATCAACAGATGTAGCAACAATGTCAGGCTATGCATCAGAATAGGATCAACGGAAAGCAGTAACATGCTACACTACTCTAATGCAAGCAGTATAGAGGAGAATAGGCGATATCTGGTGATCAAGGGGGGGCTTGCCTGGTTGCTCAGACAAGGAGGAGTCGTCAACTCCGTAGTCGAACTGGGGTCGCCGACAGTCTCGGGGTCTACCGGAAGGAAGTAACAAAGGGGGAACACAATAAATAACAAAGCAATCAAAGCATCACAAAGCGTAACATGGCAATACACGGTGCTAGGTGTGGCCTAACGTGGTAGTAGGTGATACTAGAGAAAGGGGGGAAACATCCGGGAAAGTATCGCCGGGGTTTCGCGTTTTCGGGCAGAGGAGCCGAAGGGGGAAAGTTGCGAGTTTGATAGGTTAGGGGGGTGTAGCGGACGAACGGGTTCCGTATCCGCAATCGTCTCGTCGTTCTGAGCAACTTTCATGTACAAAGTTTTTCCATCCGAGCTACGGTTTATTTTATATTGATTTTAAAAGATTCAATTCATTTTTAGGATTTATTTAATTATTTTAATTCAGCATTATCCAGAACAGTGCCTGGTGACGTCAGCATGACGTAGAGGTGACGTCAGCGGTCAACGGTCCGCTGACCAGAGTCAACCTGACCGGTGGGTCCAGTGGGACCCACCTGTCATAGTCTAAGACTAACTAATTAGGTTTAATTAGTTTAGTTAATGGACTAGGTTAATTACCGATTAGATTAATCTAAATATAATTAATTAACTTAATTAAATCCTTAATTAATTAATTATTGTAATTATTAATTATCTTTTTATTTATTTACTTTATTTTTTAGGAAAAAGGGGCGTGGCGGGCGGCTGTGTAGCGACCGCGTGCGGGGCGAAGCCCGCCCGGGCGCAGGGGATGGCCGCGGGGCGAGGGCGGTCGCTGGCGGGGAGCAGGACGGCGGCGAGCCAGGCGGCTGTGGGCATGGCCAGGTGCGGGCCACGACACCGCGGGGCAGAGGCCGAGCCCCGGGGGAGCCGGTCGCGGAGCGGCGAAGGCGAAGTAGGGGCGGCCGCGGCGCGGCAGTAGTGGCGGAGGCGGGGCGGCACAGCAGCAACAATGGGGTGCGGCAGGCGCCGGGCGATGCAGGTGAGGGGCGCAGCCGGCGCGAGCGGCGACCGGGGTGAGGCCAGGGGGAGCGCCGGCCGGTGGCGCTGAGCACGAACTCAGGCGGTGCCAGGAGCAGCTGCAGCAGAGCCGCGGGCGAGCGCAGCGCACGGGCACGGGGAGGAGGACCGGGGCGCGTGTGGCGCGGCCACGAGCGCGGGCGCTGAGTACGGTGACCGAGGCGACGGACGAGGAGAGGGGGAGCTCACAGGGGGAGTAGGGCACGGGCAGCGGGCTCGGGGAAGTTTGGGGAGGCCGACGGGGACGAGCGACGGAGTGGAAGAAGGACGGCGAGGTGGCGGCGCCCTGGCGTGGGGCGGCGAGCTCCGGGCGGCGGCGCGGTCTTGGCGGCGACGGACGGCGACGAGGGCCTCCTCCCACGATCCCGATCCAATCGGGGGAGAGCGGGGGGGGGGGGGAGAGATATTTTGCGGGGGGTGTGGGGGTGTTTGGGCTAGGGTTTCCTCCCTGGTGGGGGGTTATGGAGGGGAGGTAGCGGGCCGGCCGGCTGGGCCTGGGGGTTGGCCCAGTTGGGCCACGGCCCAGGGGGGTTTCTCCTTTTTTTTATAGTCTTAGGTTTTAGTTTTTCTGTTTTGTTTTTCCTTTTTTTCTTTTATTATTTCTTTTCTGTTTAAATTCAGCTAAAAGTAATTAGGCATTTTATAAAAATTTGTTTTCTCCACAATAATTACCAGTGCAACATTTTGCACCCACCGAACATTTTTGTTTTGGCTTTTGAAAATTTGGGTGTTTGTCACTAATTCATTTTTTATTTGCAATGTTTTTGGAACTACCACTTGATTAGCAACAGTAACGCAGATGACATGGCATCATCAGGAGAGTTTTACTGTAGCCTGATTATCCGGGCGTCACAATCGCGTTGGGTGCAAGTGTTTGATTGTTTCTGCAAGTATTGGTGATTTGCACGTTCTTCTCCTTCTGGATTGATACCTTGGTTCTCAAACTGTGGGAAATACTTATCTCTACTTTGCTGCATCACCCTTTCCTCTTCAAGGGAAAAACCAAAGCAAGCTCAAGAACTAGCAATTCTCTGTGTACCCACAACAATTTCACTTTTCATTTTCTATATAAATTAAATTCTAGAAATTGTTTAAATCTTTGAAAAATTTTATATGAAATAATCCGTAAGTCAGATGAAAATAATTTATATATGAAAGTTGCTCAGAAAAATATAATCCAAATATGCTATCCACATACCTGTCACATGTCTCTAACACTGCAAATATTGAACCTTCCCCTTTGTTTCATCTATCCGATAACTGTCAAAAGCTGGGAAAACATCCACAAATAATTTTCACTCTGTCTGTAATGTGTAGCACTGCGTTAGGTCACCCTAGAACAACATATTGCCATGTCATGCATCGTGATGCATTTGATTGCTTTATATTTACTGTTCCTTCCCCCTCTTATCTTCGGTTGACCCCTGATGACCCACAAGTATAGGGGATCAATCGTAGACCTTTCGATAAGTAAGACTATCGAATCCAATGAGGAGCAAAAGGAAATGACAAGCGGTTTTTAGCAAGGTAATTTCTGCAAGCACTGAAATTATAAGTAACGAGTAGTTTGATAGCAAGATAATTGGTAACAGGCAAGTAGCGGTAATGGCAACAAAAGTGCAGCAAGCCCAATCCTTTTGAGGCAAAGGACAGGCGAAAACGGGCTCTTATGATAAGCAAAGTGTTCTTGAGGGCACACGGGAATTTCATCTAGTCACTTTCATCATGTTGGTTTGATTTGTGTTCACTACTTTGATAATTTAATATGTGGGTGGACCGGTGCTTAGGTGATGTTCTTACTTGAACAAACCTCCTAATTATGATTAACCACCTTGCAAGCATCCGCAACTATGATGACAGTATTAAGAATAATCTCTAATCATAACATTAAACTTTTGGATCCAAATCAGTCCCTTACGGAATAGCGCATAAACTAGGGTTTAAGCTTCTGTCACTCTCGCAACCCATCATCTAATAACTACTCCACAATGCATTCCCTTAGGCCCAAGTATGATGAAGCGTCATGTAGTCGATGTTCACATGACACCACTAAGGAAATCACAACATACATACCATCAAAATATCAAACACATATAAAATTCACATGATTACTTGCAACAAAAGTAACAAGAACAAAAGTAACTACTCACAAATGATAATTATGCTCAAGATCAGAGGGGTATTAAATAGCATAATGGATCTGAACATATAATCTTCCACCGAATAAACCATATAGTAATCAACTACAAGATGTAATCAACACTACTAGTCACCCACAAGCACCAATCTATAGTTTCGGTACAAAGATTGAACACAAGAGATGAACTAGGTTTTGAAAGGAGATGGTGCTGTGGAAGATGTTGATGGAGATTGCCCTCCCCAATATGGGAGAGTTGTTGGTGATGATGACGACGATGATTTCCCCCTCCTGGAGGGAAGTTCCCCCGGCAAAATTGCTCCACCGGAGGGATAAAGTGCTCCTGCCCAAGTTCCGCCTCGATATGGCGACGCTTCGTCCCAAAAGTCCTCCCCTTATTTTTTCTAGGTCAAAATGACTTATATACCAGAAGAGTGGCACCGGAGGTGGGCTGTGTTGAGCACAACCCACCAGGGCACACCTGGGGGGGGGGGGGCCTGGCGCGCCCTGGTGTCTTGTGCTCACTAGGTGCCCCCCTATGGTAGTTATTTACTCCATTATTCCATATTGATTCCATAAAAACTCCTCGTGAAGTTTCAACTCATTTGGAGTTGTGCAGAATAGGTGGCCTGACGTAGCTTTTTCAGGTCCAGATTTCCAGCTGCCGGAATTCCCCCTCTTTGTGTGAACCTTGCATATTATGAGAGAAAAGGCATTAGAATTACTCCAAAAAGCATTATTATGCATAAAAACAATGTATATAACAATAGGTAAACATGATGGAAAATGGACGTATCAACTCCCCCAAGCTTAGACCTCGCTTGTCCTCAAGTGAAAACCGAAATCGAAAAACATGTCCACATGCTTAGAGAGAGAGAGAGGTGTTGATAAAAACAAAATACGGACATAGAACTTTAATTATTGCAGATTCTTTGCAGGAAAACTCCTCTCCAAAAAACTGAACAACCTATATTCTTAGTCACCAAACAATTGCAATTCATCTTATTCAATAGAGACTAATAAGATCTCCACATACTCAACCATCATATAGTCTTCTATGATTGCTAACACTCACCGCATACACATGAGCAAAACATTTCAACTGGACACATAGAAATATAGGGGCTTATAATTTTGCCTCCCGGCGTATTCACCTCAAGGGTGATGTCAATAATAATAACTCATGCTACCCATATCCAACTGGATATATGTGCCTAGATCTTTCCTCACCACATGATGCTTAGAAAAAGAGAAATATAAAAAGGAGTAGAGAGAAAAACTTGGACTCTTGCATGAAAGTAAATACATAAAAGTAAAAGGTAGGCCCTTCGCAGAGGGAAGCAGAGGTTGCCATGCACTTTTTGGTTCTATGCTCAATCCCTTAGTGCAAAAGAACGTCGTGTTATATTGCTCGTTGTGATAGCAACCTTTATTATGCAGTCTGTCGCTTTTATTCTTTGCCATCACAAGTTCGTACAACGCTCAATTTTCTATTACACTAAATGATCTAACACTTTTAGTTGCAATTTTTATTGCCTTATTGCACTAATGACAACTTACTTGAAGGATATTACTCAATCCTTAGGTAGGTATGGTGTACTCTTTGAAAATAAGATTTGGGTTTAAGGGTTTTTTGGATGCACAAGTAGTATCTCTACTTAGGGTGGAATTTTTGGCTAGCAAAGATGGGTAGCAAACACCACAAGTTAAAGGATCTACGACAATATAACTTTATGTGAATATGAACAAACATAAATCATTACGTTGTCTTCCTTGTCCAACGTCAACAATTTTGGCATAGAATATTTTGATGGGGGCTCACAATCACAAAAGATTTCCAAGATAGTGTATTTGCATGTGAATCTTATCTTCCCTTATTAATTATTTCATGAGTTGCATCATTGACCAATGCTATGTTTGTCAATCTCCAATAAAATTTTCTACTTATACTTTTCCTATGTGGTGTCATTACTTACCATAAGATTAGCATATGCTATTTTTCAATTTATTTCCTTTATTTTTCTTGAAACAAGAAAGTAAAGAAAGAAAAACTCAAACTAAACTTTATTATATATCTCGCACACGATTACGAGGATAGATTGCTAAGCAAGCTTTCAAAAGAATGGATCAAACTAAACTTTTATTCCTCTAAAGCAAAAGATAACTATGGATCAAACTAAGGGTAAACAAAGGCAAAAGATAGTGGAGGTGATACGATACCGGGGCACCTCCCCCAAGCTTGGAACAACCCAAGGGGAGTGCCCATACCCGATACTCAATTTTCTTTTGGTGATGAAGGAGGCGGTGGTGATGAAGTAGTGGCAATCTTGTCCTTCATGACCAAGAGATTCTCCAATCTACGGATGACGCTCCGGAGGGCGATGATGTGCTCTTGCAACAGAATATTTTCACGGGTAAGGTATTTATTTTGCACACGAACCGTTTCGATGATCCGAATGGCTTCGATGTCGGTGGGGGTGAGATGATCACAATAAGGTTTAAGGATATCTTCTTTTTCCTTGACAGGCAGGGCCGGCTCCACCACCGGCGCTTGATCTCCGGTAGCCTCCTTGCTCTTGTCCCCTCTGATGGCTTCTACGGGCTCTACCCTCTTCAGCTCGATCTTCATAAACCAAGCATCCTCTTCCATGTTGTTGGAGGAGGAAGAAGACATGATGCCTGGCTTAACAGATCTGACCGAAAACAGCAAGAAAAAAACAGAACATTTCTCCGCGATATGGAGGTCAATGGGTTCGGGGGGTATATGGAGATTTTTTATCTTGGGAAACAAGCAAACGGAAGAAAAACGAAGTCCGGAAGGTACCCGAGGTGGGGACTAGTGTCTTGTGCCCACCAGGGGTGCCTTCCTGGTTGTTTCTTATTTTCCTAATTTTTGTTATTTTCCAAAACAGATAAAAGATATTTTTGCAAATTTTTCGGAGTCCGTATACTTACCGTATCACGTACCTCCTCTTTTTCATGATTCTGGAGTGTCCGGAATGTTTCTTTTATGTGTTACTCTGGTGTCATAGTTAGGATAATATTGCTTTCAACATTACTGGGCGTACCTGAGATATAATTTTTTATTTGTTGCCCATTAACAACCTTCAGGTTAGTACCTTCGACATTATTTATATTGATAGCTCCAGATCGATAAACCTCCTCGATAACATAGGGTCCTTCCCATTTGGAGAGGAGTTTTCCTGCAAAGAATCTGAAATGAGAGTTGTACAAAAGAACATATTCTCCAACCTTGAACTCACGCTTTTGGATTCTTTTATCATGACATCTTTTAACTTTTTCTTTAAATAACTTTGCATTTTCATAAGCTTTGGTTCTCCATTCATCTAATGAGCTAATATCAAATAACCTCTTCTCACCAGCAAGTTTGAAATCATAATTGAGCTATTTAATTGCCCAATATGCTTTATGTTCTAACTCAAGAGGCAAATGACAAGCTTCTCCATAAACCCTTTTATAGGGAGACATACCCATAGGATTTTTATATGTTGTTCTATAAGCCCAAAGTGCATCATCCAATTTTTTGGAGCAATTCTTCCGGGACCTATTGACAATCTTTTGTAAAATTAATTTTATCTTTCTATTCTAAGTTCAACCTGACCACTAGACTGAGGATGATAGGGTGATGCAATTCTATGGTTAACATCACACATGGCAAGAATTTTAGGGAAAGCACCATGAATAAAGTGTGAACCACCATTAGTCATTAGATATCTAGGGACCCCAAACCTTGGGAAAATAACTTCCTTAAGCATTTTAATAGAGGTGTTGTGATCAACACTACTAGTTGGAATAGCTTCTAACCACTTAGTAACATGAGCAACAACAACCTGAATATGAGTATACCCATTAGAGGAAGGAAAAGGTCCCATGAAATCAAATCCCCAAACATCAAATGGTTCAACAGCAAGTGACTAATTCATAGGCATTTCTTGACGCTTACTGATATTACCTATTCTTTGAAATTCATCACACGATAAAACAAACTTACGGGCATCCTTGAAGAGAGTAGGCCAATAAAACCGAGATTGCAATACCTTGTGAGCAGTTATATCTCCCACATGATGTCCTCCATAAGCTTCAGAGTGACATTTTCGTAGGATTTGTCCCTGTTCATGCTCAGGTACAGACCGTCTAAGAATACCATCTACTCCTTCTTTATAACGATGTGGCATCCCAAAAGTAATGTCTTAAATCATAAAGAACTTTTTCTTTGTTGGTAAATAAAACTAGGGTGGGTGTATTTAGCAACAATATAATTAGCATAGTCAGCATACCAAGGGGTACTATTAGAAACATTTATTGCAACTAATTTCTCATCAGGAAAACTATCATTAATAGGTTGTGGGTCATCAAGAACATTCTCAACTGTAGAAAAGTTATCAGCCACGGGGTTCTTAGCTCCTTTTCTATCAGTGATATGCAAATCAAATTCTTGTAGTAAGAGAACCCATCAAATAAGCCTAGGCTTGGCATCTTTCTTTTCCATAAGATATTTTATTGCAGCATGATCAGTGTGAGCAAGTACTTTTGAATCTACATGTCGGTGTACAAAAGTAGGGGCTCTCTTTTGTACCCCTTTACTTGTGCACGGGCAGTCAGGGCCGCGCCCGCGGCCACACTTAGCAGGGCAAAGGAGGGAAGCCGAAGGTGCAAGACAATCAAAGCAATGCCAAGACCAGAGACACAAAAAGCAAGATGGCAAGGTAGACTCCCCCGGCAAGACCTTGCCAGGGCAGCCTCTGCAGCCCCGGCAAGAGCCTTGCCGGGGCAACTTGCCCAAACGCCAGTAGAGCGCACCACTCTTGAGCCCAAGGGTTCCAACGCCATCAACCACTTTGGAACCAAGGCTCGGGAGGCACCTCCATGGTGGCATGCAGATCTTCGTGAAGATCATAAACACACAAGATCAGATGAGGACAAGAAGACGACGATCCTCGGCAAGATCCTTGCTGAGGAAATCCACGAGACCTCCGGCAATATGTTTTCCGGGGACGACCGTGATGTCACGGCGACACCCTTGCTGGGACCCCGGCAAGACCCTTGCCGGGACCCCAGCAAGACCCTTGCCGAGGACGTTAGTGGGGCGGCATCCAGGCCCACATCTGCAAGACTCCACCGCCGTTCCCATGCAGCTGACAGCTCAGCCAACTAGGCGAGCACCTGCATGTCGATGTGCGGCCTCTAGATTGACTCAGCAAGCACCTGCGTGGTGGCATGCAGATCTTTGTGAAGACCCTGCCACCACACCAGCTCAGCAGCCTACGAGCTTACGTGGCGCTGCACGCCTCGTTGGCCTGGACGCGTGTCGAAGCAAGGCGAAGTGGCGACGTATGGGACGGGCTTCGTTGTCATCCCCGATAAAGCAAGAGGACACCTAAATAGTGCATTTAATGCGTTTTGTCCTGTGATGTCAGGCGATAAGCTTGTACACTGTATACCCTTTCCACCACCTATGTGCCATTGTGGCGACCCCTTTGACTATAAAAAGAGGCCCGAGGCATATTGAGGGGGGATTCGGATCTTTTGGACAAGCCACGGGCCATAGCTAGTTCAAGAACTCAAGAACACTCAAATATACACCGAAGCAAGACTAGGGTATTACGCATCCTCGCGGCCTGAACCTGGGTAAATGATCTTTGGCTGACTCCTAGACCCGCTCTTTCCACAGCTTCGCACCCGCTGACCGTAGTAGGGATTCCAGTGATCCCATAGGTGTCGTTTTCCATCGACATCGTTGGTGCGCCAGGTAGGAGGTGCAGTTGTGAAAATCCGGTTTAGCAGTTCTTCATCGCCATGGCTCCCAAGAAGAAGACGACGAAGGCGATCGGTTCATCGGGAGCTGGACGGCCCGTACCAGCGCGAGCAAGTAGCGGGGCAGTCGCGGACGGAAGCCGAGGGGCGGCCCACGAACACCCACATCGTTCTGGCAGTCAAAGCCTGGCGAGCTGCGTCGTTCATGCGTGAGACGACGGGCCGCACGCCACCAAAGCCAAAGACAGAGCTGGGCCCCCTGCAGGCGGCGCGGGGCCCTCCAAGTGCGGCGCTGTGCCACCTACCGACGATGCGACGACCTCCAAGACACCTACACCGGTGCCCACGACGCGCTCTTCCCAAATTGTTCACGATGAGCAGCGTCACCATGCTGGTGACCCCGGGCACCACCGTGGGAAGAGCCCTGCGCATCCTTCATGAGACGAAGGAGGCCAGCATGCACGCCGAAGTGCTGGCAAAAATGGCGTACAGCCGCAAGGCTGTGATAGAGCTCCTTCCAATGTGGTTAGAAGTCAGAGCGTGACACGGTCCACGCAACATTCGCCGTTGCCCACGCCAGCAGAAGCTTTGGCGCGCGTGCAGCTGCTCCTCCACTTTCTTTCCTGCTGTAGAAAAGCTCGACAAGTGGAGAGCCACCATCCGGAGCCTCATCGGCATCACCAACAAAGATGAGCCGCGACCAGAGGGGCCCTTGGGCCGATGCTCCGCCGAGCCACCGCATGGCAGTGGTGGAAGGGCCGGAGGTGATGCAGCCACCATGCACTCTCCTCCCCCACGCCAGTTACTGCGGGTATCGGTCCGTCATGATGACGCTTGTGATAACATTTCCATAGCGTCATCCGACCCACGAACCCACCGCGATCAGCGCCAAGTTCTTCGGGAGCGAGCCCTTGAAGACGCTCGAACCACCATCGAACGCCAGCATGAAGCGCGCCACTAGTCGGATAGACGGGCGGGCCCCACTATGGACCACCAGGCACCGGGAGGCTATGGTGGCCTACCCTACGAGGTGGGTTGCCCAGCCTTTACCCGTGAGCTGCGGCGGTTCCAGTGGCCCTCCCACCGCATGTTCAAGCCCGACGTTGGCGAGAAGTACAACAGAAAGACTCACCCTTCAGAGTTCCTCAGCATCTACACCATCGCGATGCAAGCTGCTGGAGCCCGCGACGACAAGGTGCTCGCCAATTACTTCCGTTGGCACTTAAGCCCAATGTCATGTCATGGTTGATGTACTTGCCGGCGGATTCCATTTCTTCTTGGTCGGATTTGTGTCATGAGTTAATTGGTGCCTTCACTGGGGGCCATCAAGCTCATGGCCAGGCAAGCGATTTGCATATCATCCCCTAGAAGGAAGGTGAAAACCTGCGCAAGTATATACAGAGGCTCAGTCGGGTGCAGTACAACATCCCAGATGTTCATCCCGCCGCCGTGATCAGCGCATTCCACCAGAATGTGCACAACCGCAAGATGCGCGAAGAGGTGGCGATGAACAAGGTCAAAGATGTGGCCGAACTTTATGTTCTAGCCGATAGGTGCGCTCGGGCTAAAGAGGGGAGGAAGTACCCCGGCAAGGACGCTGGTGCGGAAACCGACTCCACAGACGAAGACACCGCCGCCCTGACGAAGAAGTGATAGTGCCGCAATAGAAAGCGCAAGGGCAAGGCCGTGCTTGCCGTCGAGGGATCCGACGACACCGACGCTATCAAGAAAGCAAAGGCAAACAACCCCGGCAAGGAAATTGCTGGGTGAGCCGCTTCCCGGGCCTTGGCAGCTGCCGACAAGCCAGGAAGCTCCGACAAGCAGTACTGCAAGATCCACCGCACCAAGGGCCACGACCTACAGAACTACCGACAAGTTCAGCTGCTTGCTGAGAAGAAAAAAGCTGAGTATGAGAGGCGGGACAAGGAGAAAGGTTAGGACAATGCCGAAGGATCCGGCAAGAAGCATAGCGGCCAAGGAGGCTGCCGCGTCAAGGATAACCAGCAAGAGAGGCCCGCCCGGGGCCGTGACAAGAAGCAGGAAGACGATAATCATGACGAGGACGATGAGTCCGGCGAACACGAGTTTCAGAAAGCTATGGAGGACATGTGCGTCGATGGCGGCACCTCGCTGCACACCTCTCACCGCCAGCTCAAGCAGTGGACGCTCAGAAGCCACTGAAGTGGTCCGGCACACCTATCATTTTTTACACCGAGGACCACCCTGATCGTACAACTGCAGTTGGGTGTCTTCTATTGTTGGTTTCACCAATGATACGCAACCTCAACGTGACGAAGATGCTAGTTGACGGCGGGGCCGGTCTAAACTTGATCTCGCCTGTTGTGATCAAAAGGCTGCAGATTCCTGATGGAGACCTCCAGGAGATGGGCACGTTTCAAGGGGTCAACCCGAGAAGGAGTCAGTCGAAGGGTAAGGTCATGCTGCCCGTGACGTTTAGAGGCGAGTTGAACTACATGACGGAGAGGATTGTCTTTGATGTAGCCGAGATCCCCTTGCCCTACAACGGTATCCTCGGCCGCCCGGCACTAGCCAAGTTCATGGCGGCGTCACACTACGCCTATAACATGCTGAAGATGCCTGGGCCCATGACCATCATCACCGTTCCCTCCGACAAGAAGGATGTGCTGATCTGCACTGACCAACTCTACCGGGAAGCAGTTGCCGGCGACTGCCGCCAAGGCACTTGCTCCTGCCGCCGAAGCTCCGGGAGGGAAGAAGACCGGCAAGACCTCTCGCACCCACTCCGGCAAGCGCACCTATTCGGAGTGTTGTGCTCCCATCGAGGACGTGCCAGAGAGCTCCACCGGCAAGAGCAAGAAATCCAGTGCCACACCACCAGAGACCAAGGAGGTGTCCATCAAGGAGGATGACACGGGAGGGGCTTTCACCATAAGCTCCACCCTCGATAGCAAATAGGAAGGCGCGCTCGTCACTTTCCTGTGGGCGAATGTCGATGTGTTTGCATGGCAAGCATCCGACATCCCCGGCGTTCCCAGGGAGGTGATTGAGCACCATCTTGCTGTCTGTCCTCATCCGCGACCCGTCAAGCAGAAGGTCAGGAAGCAAGCTTTGGAAAGGCAGGAGTTCATCACAGAAGAGATCAGGAAGCTAGAAGCGGCAGGCTTGGTGAGAGGAGTACTCCATCCGACGTGGTTGGCCAATCCGGTGGTGGTGCGTAAGGAAAATGGGAAGTGGAGGCTGTGTATTGATTACACAGATATCAATAAGGCCTGTGCAAAAGACCCTTTCCCGTTTCCATGCATTGACCAGATTGTTGACTCCACGACTGGGTGTGACCTGTTATCATTCCTTGACGCCCACTCAGGGTACCACCAGATTTTCATGACGAGAGAAGATGAAGAGAAGACAACATTCATCACCCCATGTGGTACGTATTGCTTTTTACGGATGCCCTTAGGGTTGAAGAGTGCTGGCTCAATGTTTGCAAGAGCAGTCCAAATTGGTTTTGAGCCCCATCTACATAGAAATATGGAAGCTTATATGGATGACATAGTGGTCAAAACCAAGGACAAGGCAACACTTGTAAAAGATTTGGAAGGGACGTTTGCAAATTTGCGCAAGATCAACCTCAAGCTGAACCCTGAGAAGTGTGTCTTTGGTGTTCCGTCCGGCAAACTTCTCGGGTTCTTTGTGTCACAACATGGGATCGAGGCGAATCCAGACAAGATCAAGGCCATTGAGCAGATTGAGGCGCCTAGGCGGATCAAGGATGTGCGTCGGCTCACTAGCTGCATTGCCGCCATGAGCAGATTCATCTCTAAGTCTGCTGAACGTGCCCTTCCCTTTTTCAAAATCTTGAAAAGGCGGGCCCAATGGAATGGACCCCAGAGGCCGAAGCAGCGTTGCAGGATTTGAAGAAATACCTCTCCTCCACGCCGGTACTGGTTGAGCCTAAACCTAAAGAGCCGCTGCTGTTGTATCTAGCGGCAACGAATCAAGTGGTTAGTGTCGCGCTAGTGGCGCAGAGGGAGGTCGATGAAGGGGCAGTGGTAATGGCAGGACTAGCGGATGGTGAGTCAGAGCTCCCCCCGGAAGGGCCTGGTACCGGTAAGGTGAGGCCCCCGGCAGGGTCTGAGGCCGGCGAGACAGGGCCTGCGCAACCAAATGAAGTGGTGCAGAAGATGATGTAGAACCCGGTTTACTTTGTCAGCTCCCTCTTGCAGGGGCTAGGTCAAGGTACTCCGGTGTGCAGAAATTGCTCTTCGGCCTCCTTATGGCCTCGAGGAAGCTGCGTCATTACTTCCAAGCGCACGAGATCACCGTCGTCACCCGCCTCCCATTGCAACGGATATTGCATAAACCGGACGCGACCGGGAGGATTGTGGAATGGGCCTTGGAGTTGTCGAGCTTTGGTTTGAAGTTTGAAAGTACTTCGACGATCCAGAGCAGTGTCTTGGAAGAGTTCATTGCAGAGTGGACCTCGACGCCCGACGAAGAGATCCAAGATACCACTCTTCCCGGCAAGGAAACAAGTCACAACTGGATTATGTGCTTTGACGGGGCTTTCTTGTTGCAAGTCGTCAGTGCTAGTGTGCTGCTCGTCGCACCCACCGGAGAGCACCTCAAGTATGTAATCCATATGCACTTTCCTAGGGAGATGTCAACAAACAACACTGCTGAATACGAGGGGTTGCTTGCCGGTCTCAGGATCGCGACAGACCTCGGTATCAAGAAGCTCATCGTCAGGGGTGATTCACAGCTTGTCATCAGGCAAGTCAACAAGGATTATCAAAGCCCTTTGATGGAGGCCTACATAGATGAGATGAGGAAGATGGAGGAGCATTTTGACGGTATACAGGCGGATCATGTTCCCCAAGTGGAGAACGACATCACCGACTACCTGTCGAAGCGCGCTGCCTTCAAACTACCTGTGGAACTAGGTACTTTTGTGCTTCGATTGACTCAACCATCCGTTGAACCATCGACAGAGAAGAACAAGCGGAGGAAATCAGGCCCCGACAAGTACTTTCCCACCGAGCTCCCAGGAGCCGCTGGCAAAGATGTTGCCGTGGACACTGAGCCTGCCATGGGGAAACCGACTCCGACAGGGCGTCAAGCCCTGGCCGTAGAGACAGCCACTCCCATGGCGGAGGAAATGCCTTTAGTCCTTGCCGTCGAGCGCCTGGCTCCAGCATGGGCACAACATATCGTTCGATTCCTCCAAACAGGGGAGCTTCCTGAGGAGCAGGAAGAAGCAGAGAAAGTAGCCCGTCGGCCTGCCATGTATCAGTTCATTAACAACATTCTATACAGAAAAGACCAAACATTGTGAAATTGAAGTGCATTCCCCGGGAGGAAGGACTGGAGCTGTTGGCAGAGATACATGGAGGCATATGTGGCTCCCACATAGGGTCTAGGGCCCATGCCGGCAAGGCCTTCCGGCAAGGTTTCTTCTAGCCCACTGCCCTCCAGGATGCAATGGCACTAGTAACCAAGTGTGAAGCGTGTCAGTTCCATTCAAAAAAGCTTCATCAGCCAGCTCAAGCCCTTCAAACCATCCCTCTCTCCTGGCCATTTTCAGTTTAGGGGCTCGACATACTGGCCCCTTTCCCCCGCGCTGTTGGGGGCTTTGAGTACTTGTACATTGCAATCAACAAGTTCACAAAGTGGTCGGAGGTGGAAGCAGTGAGGAAGGTGACAGCACAATTAGCTGTCATATTCTTCAAGGGGCTAGTCTGCCGTTTTGGTGTGCCAAACAGAGTCATCACCAACAACGGCACATAGTTCACAAGCCGCACCTTCATGCAATACATCCAAGGCCTTGGCAGCAAGGTCTGTTTCGCTTCCGTGGTGCACCCACGGAGCAACAGCCAGGCGGAGGGGGAAAATGCTGAAGTACTGCGATGCCTGAGGACAAAGACTTTTGACAGGCTGCACAAGAGCGGAAGGCGCTGGATTGATGAGTTGCCGGCGGTTCTTTGGTCGATCAGAACGACACCAAATCGAGCCACTGGCCAGACACCCTTTGCCCTGGTATACGGGGCAGAGGCAGTTCTCCCCACGAAACTCACATACGGGTCACCTCGAGTGATCGCTTATGGCGAGCTTGAGCAAGAGAGATTGCGGCAAGATGACGCAACGCTCCTTGAGGAAGATCGTCTTCGGGCGGCTATGAGAGTAGTCGTGCTACCAGCAAGCCTTGCACTGCTACCATAGTCGCAAGGTTCATGCCCGAAGCTTTGAGGAAGGCGATCTTGTTCTTCGGTGCGTTCAATCGACCACGAATACCAACAAGTTGATGCCAAAGTAGGAAGGCCCTTTTCTTGTAATACGAGTCACCAGGCCTGGTGCAGTCCGCCTGGAGACCGAAGATGCCATTCCAGTGAGCAACTCCTGGAACATCGAACATCTTCACAAGTTTTACCTATAAGGCACGGTTGCCATGCCCCCCGGCAGACCACCTTTTGTACAAGCCTTGCCGGCAAGGCATGTAACCCTCTGTACAAAGCCAGGCGCAGACCCTGAGCATAAATAAATGAAGCGCCGGCGCCCTAAGTTATAGCATGCATGCTAGGTTGAGTCTCTCCCTCGGTTAGGGATGATAGTGCTTAGCGGTTGTAGCGACTAGACCTCAAACAGTCTGATCTCTGTGCATCAGTGTCATCCCTGGATCAGTAATGCTGACACACACAGTACTCGAAGGATTTATAACAGAGTAGCAATCACACACTTATTACATCGAATGTCTCAAAAGAGAGCTTATTACAATAAATATGGCTTAAGGCCATCTAATAACGATAACAACGGAAGGCTTGGAAGATAAATGAGTCCATCAACTCCAACGGCATCACTGAGTATAGAACCACGATCCTAAGGCATCTTACTCGTCGTCTGAAAAGTCTGCAACATGAACGTTGTAGCCCGAAAACGGATCAGCACATGGAATATGCTGGCAAGATAACACATAGAGAGTAATGAAAGAATAAAGCTATACTACATGCATATATGGCTGGTGGAAAGCTCTATGGTTATAGTTTTGCATAAAGCCAATTTTTTCCTACTTCAAAGGAATAAATTTTATTTAACTATCATGGTGGTTGTTAAACATTGAGAATGGTTGACAACATTCTCAATCACAATTAAGTAACATAATCATTAAACAAACCCAACAATATTAATTAAAGTAACATGATGAGATTCACATGATAATCCAAGTACTAGATACTCAAAACGTCCATAACCGGGGACACGGCTAACCATGATTAGTTTGTACACTCTGCAGTGGTTTGCACACTTTTCCCCACAAGACTCGATCTCCTCTGTTGGGATTCTCGCACTACATGGTGTTTCAGAAACGGATGACCGAGACATAGTATTTCAGAAGCGCTAGCACCTTACGATGGGTAGACGTACCAACCTACATCCCCTACATTATCTAGTCTACCACTGTAAGAGTTCGCATGACTTAGTCAACTATGCTAGAGCCCATAGTAGCTTGTGGCTGCACAGGGAAGTTTCTAGCATGAATAATCTTATGATCCCTTTGAGCCTGGGTGGCGGTCCAAAAACAAACAGGCAATCCTGGAATACCCAGGTACCTCAATCCACCCATATGTGTATTAAAGTTGCCACCTTAAATAAACCATTAATTAACAATCTCACATCTGTCATGGATACACTCACCCAATCCACGTCTACTAGCATAGCATGGCATAATAAGCAACGTAGAAGTAACTCCCAAGGGTTTGATAATAAAACAGGTAATAGGTACTACCTCATCTACTTCCCAAAACCCGCATATTAATCAGATCCTATTCATGCAATTGTTTGAGGATTGATCTAATGCATAAAACTGGGTAATAAAGGGATATGATCAAAGTGTTACTTGACTCGCTGATGATCCACGAAACCTAGGGATTCGAAGTAGCAAGCGGCGCAATCCGGGTACTCTATCGGAAGCAAAACAAACAAACAATCATACAATAAGTACTCATCTAATGCACGGGTAAAACTCAAATAAGAGATCTAACCAGAAAGCTCAACTTAAGAACTCCAGTTTGCAAAAAGAATCAAATCGAACGAAGAAACAAAACTCAAACAGCGAAAGAAACAAGCTTCATTTACTAATCTGGACATAAGTCAAATTTTACAGAAGCAAAAAACTTATTTGAGTAGATTAATCGGAAAGAGAGTTTCGAGACGAAACTCTAAGCGCTTGAATCGCCTGATTCCGATAAACGAGCAAAAATTAAACTAAAACGAAAATCAGATCAGAAATCATGATCAGAAAAATCGCGGAATAAATCCGAGAAAAAGAAAAACGACGAATAGATTAACGTACGAACGTTCGTTATTTGGATCTAAATGATGAACGCGTTCGTTAAAACGAATGAACGAGCGAACGCTCGCTAATTAACCTAAACCGAAAAAACCGATCTAATAAAAAAACGAAACTAAAAAAAACCGACGGAAAATTGAACGGTATTTTCAAAAAAAAACGGCGGCGGCGAGGTCAACCTCGGGGTGCGGGTCGGCGGCGGCGGCGGTTCCGGCAAGGGCGGCGGTAGTCGGCGGCTGCGTCGACGGGGTCCGGCGGTGGTAGCGGCGGTCGGCGGCGACGGCGGCGGCGGCTGCGGCGCACACCTCGGGCGGCGGCGGCGGGGCGGCGCTAGGGTTAGGGTTTGAGCGGCGGCGGCTTGGGCTGGCGGCGGCGGCGGTTTGGGCTGGGGTCTGCCCAGGCGCTCTATATAAAGACCCAGCCAGGTGGAGTCGTGGCCGGTTACGGCCCGTAGTCGGTTCGGATTTTTTTTAAAACATTACACCCCAGAAAAACAATTAAAAGAAATACTAAACAGACTCCAAAAATCCCGAAATAAATTTTCCCCAGCGTCTAAAATCAAGCCGGTTTAGATGAACATTTATTTGGGGCCTAAATGCAATTTTGAAAAACACGCATTTTTCCTACATTCAAATAAAATAGCCAGAAAATACAAAATAAAATCTTATTTGATTTTTTTATTAAATCCTCAATATTTATTTTTTGGGAAATTCATTTTATTCCCTCTCTCATATTTATATAATTTGAAATGATTGAAGATAAAATAAATAAAATCAAATGATCCTACTTTCAAAATTTGAAAAAACTCAAATATGAAAATATCGAAATCCCCAACTCTCTCCGTGGGTCCTTGAGCTGCGTAGAATTTCTAGGATCGAGGCAAAATGCATAAAATATGATATGCAATAATGATCTATTTGTATAACATTCCAAATTGAAAATTTGGGATGTTACAAACCTACCCCCCTTAAGATGAATCTCGCCCTCGAGATTCGGGTTAGCTAGAAAATAGGTGAGGGTGATCCTTCAGCAGATCTTCCTCTCGCTCCCAGGTGGCTTCATCCTCGGTGTGGTGGCTCCACTGAACCTTGCAAAACTTGATAACCTTGCTGCAGGTGACTCAGCTAGCATACTCAAGAATCTTAACTGGTTTCTCCTCATAGGTCAAATCGCTGTCCAACTGAATCGCCTCTAGCGGCACTGTATCCCTCAGCGGTATATCAGCCATCTCTGCGTGGCACTTCTTCAACTGGGAAACGTGGAACACATCGTGAACTCCTGACAATCCCTCAGGCAATTCCAACTTGTAGGCAACCTCTCCCATACATTCCAAAACTTTGTATGGTCCCACAAAACGCGGCGCTAACTTTCCTTTAAGACAAAAACGCTTGACTCCTCGAAGTGGAGATACACGAAGATAGACTCTATCTCCGACTTCGTAAACCGTCTCCTTTCATTTTGCATCTGCGTAGCTTTTCTGCCTAGACTGGGCTACCTTGAGCTTGTCGCGAATCAACTTCACTTTCTGTTCAGACTCCTTAATCAAATCCCTCCAAATAACTGACGGTCTCCAACTTCATCCCAAGACAACGGGGTTCTGCACCTCCTTCCGTATAAGGCTTCGAAAGGGGCCATCTTCAAACTGGATTGATAACTGTTGTTGTAAGAGAACTCTGCATATGGTAAATTGTCGTCCCAACTAGATCCATAATCTAGCGCACAAGCTCTCAGCATATCCTCCAAAGTCTGATTTACTCTCTCGGTCTGTCCATCTGTCTGCGGATGAAAAGTTGTACTGAACTCTAGCCTGGTACCCAAGGTTTCGTGCAACTGATTCCAGAACTTTGAGGTGAACTGGGTTCCTCAATCTGATACAATGCTCCTTGGAACTCCATGCAGACATACGATCCTGGTCATGTATATCTTGGCCAACTTAGCACTGGTGTAAGTGGTCTTCACTGGAATGAAATGAGCTACCTTCGTCAAACGATCAACTACAACCCAAATCGAGTCATAGCCTGAATGAGTCATGGGCAATCCTATGATAAAATCCATGCCTAGCTTATCCCACTTCCATTCGGGTATCAGCAATGGTTGCAACAATCCTGCTGGCTTCTGATGCTCTGCCTTTACTCTCTGACATACATCACAAACTACTACATACTCCGCAATATCCTTCTTCATTCCGGTCCACCAGAAAGTCTCCTTCAAATCCAAGTACATCTTGGTATTATCTGGGTGAATCGAATACGGTGAATCATGGGCCTCTTGCAAAATCAACTTCCTGATCTCTGGGTCATTAGGCACATAAACACGGTCTTCAAACCATAAGGTATCGTGCTCATCCTCATGAAATCCCTTGGCTTTTCCATTGCTCAACTTCTCCTTTATCTCAGCAATTTCCTTGTCGGTCTTCTGAGCTTCTCTGATCTTATCCATCAAAGTCGACTGAATTTCCAATGTTGCTACATAGCCTCTCGAAACTATCTCCAAAAATAGTTCGCAAAGGTCCTCGGCTAACTCCTTTGGCAGTTCTGCGGTCATGAGTGTATTGACATGGCTCTTATGGCTCAACGCGTCGGCTACTACGTTAGCCTTTCCGGGGTGATACTGCAATCTCATATAATAATCCTTGATGAGATCTAACCATCTACTTTGCCTGAGATTCAACTCCTTCTGCGTGAAAATGTACTTCAAACTTTTGTGATCCGTGTACACCTCACAATGATTTCCGATAAGAAAATGTCGCCATGTCTTCAATGCATGCACTACGGCTGCTAACTCCAAATCATGTGTGGCATAATTCAACTCATGAGGTTCAAGCTATCGTGACGCATATGAGACAACTCTTCCCTCCTGCATAAGCACTGCTCCAAGTCCTCGACGTGAAGCATCGCAATACACCTCGTAATCCTTGGTCTGATCTGGCAGAATCAACACTAGTGAGGTAACTAGACGTTTCTTCAATTCTTGGAAACTGGCCTCACATTCCTCAGTCCAATTGAACTTGGTATCCTTCTTCAACAACTCCGTCATGGGCTTTGCAATCTTTGAAAAAAATTCAATGAATCTCCAGTAGTATCCTGCCAGTCCAAGAAAACTCCTGATCTCTCCAACTGTCGTTGGTGCTACCCAATTTGTCACGGTGGCAACCTTCGTGGGGTCTACTGCTATTCCTTCTCTGGATTTCACATGTCCGAGGAATCCAACTTCCTTCAACCAAAACTCACATTTGCTGAACTTGGCATATAACTGGTGTTCTCTGAGCTTCTCAAGTACCAAACGCAAATGCTCCTTATGAATCCTTTGAGTAGACCAAGATATCATCAATGAACACCACGACGAACTTATCCAGAAACTCCATAAATACTTTGTTCATCATGTTCATGAAATAGGCAGGTCCGTTAGTCAGACCAAATGACATAGCGGTATACTTGTACAGCCCATACCTGGTGGTAAAAGCCGTCTTAGGTATATCCTGCTCTCGAATCTTCAACTGATGGTATCCTGATCGCAAATCGATCTTGGAAAATACCTTTGCTCCTTGCAGTCGGTCAAACAGATCATTGATCATTGGCAGTGGGTACTTGTTCTTGATGGATACTGCATTCAATCCTCGATAATCAACAACCATCCTTAATGATCCATCCTTCTTCTCCACTAGAAGTACTGGTGATCCCCAAGGCGAAGAACTTGGGCAAATGTAACCTTTATCCAGTAACTCCTTAATCTGACTTTTAATCTCCTCAAAATCTTTTGCTGGCATCCTATATGGTCTCTTGGATATCGGCCCTGTGCCTGGCAAAAGCTCAATCAAAAACTCGATGTCTCTATCCGGTGGCATGCCTGGCAACTCTTCTGGAAATACATCAGGAAAATCCTTCACTACCGGTACTTCCTCCTGCACAACTCCTGATAAGGAATTTATGTGCATCCTCTTCGGCTCATGTCTGGATACATACTTGATCCTCTTTCCTTCTGGCGTTGTAAGCAAAAGTGTCTTACTGGCGCATTCAATGTTCCCTCCATACTTCGATAACCAATCCATGCCTAATATCACATCCAAACCTTGTGATTCCAATACTATTAGGTCCGAGGGAAACACGTAGTTACCAATCCTTAATGGTAACCGATCACACCATAGTCTGGCCATATACTCTGCTCCAGGCAAGGTTAGTAACATGGGTGACCTAAGGGCTTGGGTTGGCAGTTTATACTTATCCACAAATCCCCTTGATATGTATGAATGCGATGCACCAGTATCAAAAAGAACGAGTGCAGTAAATGACTTAACCAAAAACTTACCTATTACTGCATCGGGCTGGGCTTCAACCTCCTCCACGCTAATGTGGTTCACCTGTCCTCTGTTGAAAGGGTTTGGCTGCTTCCCAGAGCTTCCATTGCCATTTCCATTCTGGCCTTCAGGACATTCATTAGCGTAATGTCCAGTCTTCTGGCACTTAAAGCAAGTAACTTGACTCAGATCTCTCTTGGCTGGTGTTGAGGGGTTGGTACGGTTCTGGCTATTACTTCCTCCATTCCCGTTACCATTCTTGGAACCATTATGGTTGTGCGAGCTACCACCTCCATGGGTAATGCTGGAACTGTCCTCTCGACTTCGGGGTAAAACGTGGCTTCTGCTGATCTCCAGAATTGTACTTCCCTTGTCCATACTTCCTCTTGCGGTTTTCTATCTGCTGCTGCTTCCCTTCAATCATGAGAGCACAGTCTACCAACTCCTGGTAGTTGTTGAAACTTGCTACCATCAACTGCATGCTCAGCTCATCATTCAGTCCTTCTAGAAACTTCTCTTGCTTAGCTGCATCTGTAGCAACGTCATCTGGGGTGTAACGTGCTAGCTTACTGAAATCATCCACATATTGGCCAACTGTACGTCCTCCCTGGTGTAAGTTGTGAAACTCACGCTTCTTCATGTCCATAGCTCCTGCTGAAACATGAGCAGTACGAAAATCCTGCTAAAACTGATCCCATGTGACAGTGTCTACTGGATAGGTGGCTGTGAAATTCTCCCACCATGATGTTGCGGGTCCCTCAAGCTGATGTGCGGCAAATCACACCTTCTTCGCATCTGTGCATCCTACAGTGGTCAACTCCCTGGCTGTCTTGCGAAGCCAATCATCTGCAACAATCGGCTCGGTGCTACTGGAGAACACCGGCGGATTCAGTCTAAGAAAATGGGTTAAGTGATCAACAGGTGGTGGTGGTGGGGGGTTGTTGTTGTTGTTGTTGTTCCCCTGATTCTAATTCTGGACTAGTATCTGCATCGCCGCATTCTACTACTGGATCAACTGGGTGAGCTCCGGTGGGAAAGCAAATCCGTTGTCACGTCTCGGAGGCATCTGAGGGTTTAGAAAAGATGAGAATACATAATAGAATGAGGTATAGCGGGAAAACACTACCCATATGCACATGAGACAAATTGCAATCAAAACACTTCATTCAAGCAAGCAAGGGCATACAACGGTCTATCTATCGTTACAAAAGTGCTCGAACTATACTAGATACATGGGGGAAATACTACTACTGCTATGGTGGTCTACTAGAAAAACTGCTCCGATGAAGACTCCATAATATCTGCTCCAGCTTCATCAATATAGTCATCATCACTATCATCCGGGTCCGAGTCGGTGTCATCAATGATGATGTAGTTCTCTGGACAAGTGCAATCTTTGTCTTCTCCAGTTGCTAGAAATCCCATGAACACTCTTAGCTTCTTCTTCAAATCTTCATTCTTCTCGACTAGCGTTGCTATTTCCTCCTCGTACCCATCGCGTGTAGACTTGAGTTCTTCCTCCAGTTCCGTGATCTTGGTCATGGCCTTCTTCAGATCCATCATGCTTGCGCACATCTGGTTCTCCTGGCGTCGAATGTGCTGGTTTAACTCCTGGATGAAAGCTGCAATTGATCTGTCCTTCTTGGTGCTGACCATCTCCCATTGCTCATCTTGGGGCCCACAAATCTGGTAGATAGTATCCTTAAGCTCATTCTGGTAAACTTCTCCAATACGTCCCATGGTGATGTGGGCTGCCATGCTCTTTCCTAGACTCCAGGTTGGTGCATCAAAGGAAAACTCTATGGGCTCAGTGACGGGCATGAACGTCCTTCCTGGAACTTGAACTTGAATCATCCAGCGCTCCTCCTCAGGTAAAGTGGCATTGTAGGTCCCGGTGAAGCTTGGTACTCTGATGTTCAGGTATCTCGTGACTTCCTTCAGGTTTCATCCAGTGGGTGTATCTTCATACGGTTGCGTGAACTTGTTCCTTGCATCCGCCATTCTAAAAGAGTAGAAAAGATAGGAGTCAGAAATGAGAAGAGAGAGTAGTGATCTAGGGCTTTAGCTTAGTGGTCGTGTCCTACAGTCAGCATGTGCTCTGATACCATCTTGTAGCGACCAGACCTCAAACAGTCTGATCTCTGTGCATCAATGTCATCCCTGGATCAGTAATGCTGACACGCACAGTACTCGAAGGATTTATAACAGAGTAGCAATCACACACTTATTACATCGAATGTCTCAAAAGAGAGCTTATTACAATAAATATGGCTTAAGGCCATCTAATAACGATAACAGCAGAAGGCTTGGAAGATAAGTGAGTCCATCAACTCCAACGGCATCACTGAGTGTAGAACCACGATCCTAAGGCATCTTACTCGTCGTCTGAAAAGTCTACAACATGAATGTTGCAGCCCGAAAATGGGTCAGCACATGGAATATGCTGGCAAGATAACACATAGAGAGTAATGAAAGAATAAAGCTATACTACATGCATATATGGATGGTGGAAAGCTCTACGGTTACAGTTTTGCATAAAGCCAATTTTTTTCCTACTACAAAGGAATAAATTTTATTTAACTATCATGGTGGTTGTTAAACATTGAGAATGGTTGACAGCATCTCAATCCCAATTAAGTAACATCATCATTAAACAAACCCAACAATATTAATTAAAGTAACATGATGAGATTCACATGATAATCCAAGTACTAGATACTCAAAACATCCATAACCGGGGACACGGCTAACCATGATTAGTTTGTACACTCTGCAGAGGTTTGCGCACTTTTCCCCACAAGACTCGATCTCCTCCGTTGGGATTCTCGCACTACATGGTGTTTGAGAAACGGATGACCGAGACACAGTCTTTCAGAAGCGCTAGCACCTTACGATGGGTAGACCGTACCAACCTAAATCCCCTACATATGCTAGTCTACCACTGTAAGAGTTCGCATGACTTAGTCAAGTATGCTAGAGCCCATAGTAGCTTGTGGCTGCACACGGAAGTTTCTAGCATGAATAATCTTATGATCCCTTTGAGCCTGGGTGGCGGTCCAAAAACAAACAGGCAATCCTGGAATACCCAGGTATCTCAATACACCCAGATGTGTATTAAAGTTGCCACCTTAAATAAACCATTAATTAACAATCTCACATCTGTCATGGATACACTCACCCAATCCACGTCTACTAGCATAGTATGGCATAATAAGCAACATAGAAGTAACTCCCAAGGGTTTGATAATAAAACAGGTAATAGGTACTACCTCATCTACTTCCCAAAACCCACATATTAATCAGATCCTATTCATGCAATTGTTTGAGGATTGATCTAATGCATAAAACTTGGGTAATAAAGGGATATGATCAAAGTTTTACTTGCCTTGCTGATGATCCGCGAAACCTAGGGATTCGAAGTAGCAAGCGGCGCAATCCGGGTACTCTATCGCAAGCAAAACAAACAAACAAGCATACAATAAGTACTCATCTAATGCATGGGTAAAACTCAAATAAGAGACCTAACCAGAAAGCTCAACTTAAGGACTCCGGTTTGAAAAAAGAATCAAATCGAACGAAGAAACAAAACTCAAACAGCGAAAGAAACAAGCTTCATTTACTAATCTGGACCTAAGTCAAATTTTACAGAAGCAAAAACTTGTTTGAGTAGATTAATCGGAAAGAGGGTTTCGAGACGCTTGAATCGCCTGATTCCGATAAACGAGCGAAAAGTTAAACTAAAACGAAAATTGAATCAGAAATCACGATCAGAAAAATCGCGGAATAAATCTAAGAAAAAGAAAAACGATGAACAGATTAACGAACGAACATTCGTTATTTGGATCTAAACGATGAACGCGTTCGTTAAAACGAACAAACGAGCGAACGCTCGCTAATTAACCTAAACCGGAAAAAACCGATCTAATAAAAAAACAAAACTAAAAAAACCGACGAAAAACAGACGGAAAACCGAACGTTTTTTTCAAAAAAAAACGACGGCGGCGAGGTCAACCTCGGGGTGCGGGTCGGCGCGGCGACGGCTCCGGCGAGGGCGACGGTGGTCGGCGGCGGCGTTGGCAGGGTCCGGCGGTGGCGGCGGCGGGGGCGGCGGCAGCAGCGGCGGCGGCGCACAGCTCGGGCGGCGGCGGCGGCGGCGGGCGGCGCTATGATTAGGGTTTGGGAGGCGGTGGCGGCTTGGGCTGGCGGCAGCGACGGTTTGGGCTGGGGTCGGCCCGGGGCGCGCTATATAAAGACCCAGCCAGGCGGAGTCCTGGCCGGTTACGGCCCGTAGTCGGTTCGGATTTTAAAAAAAAACATTACGCCCAGAAAAACAATTAAAAGAAATACTAAACGGACTCCAAAAATCCCAAAATAAATTTTCCCCGGCTTATAAAATCAAGCCGGTTTAGATGAACATTTATTTGGGGCCTAAATACAATTTTGAAAAACACGCATTTTTCCTACATTCAAATAAAATAGCCAGAAAATCCAAAATAAAATCTTATTTGATTTTTTATTAAATCCTCAATATTTCTTTATTTTAGGAAATTCATTTTATTCCCTCTCTCATATTTATATAATTTGAAATGATTGAAGATAAAATAAATAAAATCTAATGATCCTACTTTCAAAATTTGAGAAAACTCAAATATGAAAACATCGAAATCCCCAACCCTCTCTCCATGGGTCCTTGAGTTGCGTAGAATTTCTAGGATCGAGGCAAAATGCATAAAATATGATATGCAATAATGATCTATTTCTATAGCATTCCAAATTGAAAATTTGGGATGTTACAGCGGCGACTAACCCCTAGCATAGAGGTCGAGTGTGTGTCTCTCTGTTCCTTTACGTCCTCTTTTGTTCGCAGGGTACTGATACGTCTCTCAACGTATCTATAATTTTTGATTATTCCATGCTATTATATTATCTGTTTTGGATGTTTAATGTGCTTTATTATACAGTTTTATATTATTTTTGGGACTAATCTATTGACTGGAGGCCCGGTCCAAATTGCTGTTTTTTTTGCCTATTTTAGTGTTTCGCAGAAAAGGAATATCAAACGGAGTCCAAACGGAATGAAACCTTCGGGAGAGTTATTTTTGGAACGAAAGCAACCCAGGAGACTTGGAGTAGACGTCAGGGAAACAATGAGCTGGCCACGAGGGTCCAGGGGATGCCCTACCGCCCTGGGCGCGCCCCCCGCCCTCGTGGGCCCCTCGTGGCTCCCCTAACCGACTTATTTCACCTATATATATCCATATACCCTGAAAACATCCAGGAGCACAATAGATCGGGAGTTCCGCCGCCAAAAGCCTCTGTAGCCACCAAAAACCAATCAAGACCCTGTTCCGGCATCCTGCCGGAGGGGGGATCCCTCACCAGTGGCCATCTTCATCATCCCGGCGTTCTCCATGACGAGGAGGGAGTAGTTCACCCTCTAGGCTAAGGGTATGTACTAGTAGCTATGTCTTTAATCTCTCTCTCTCTCGTGTTCTTGATTCAGCATGATCTTGATGTATCGCGAGCTTTGCTATTATAGTTGGATCTTATGATGTTTCTCCCCCTCTACTCTCTTGTAATGGATTGAGTTTTCCCTTTGAAGTTATACTAACGGATTGAGTCCTTAAGGATTTGAGAATACTTGATGTATGTCTTGCATGTGCTTATCTGTGGTGACAATGGGATATTCATGTGATCTACTTGATGTACGTTTTGGTGATCAACTTGCGGGTTTCGTGACCTTGGGAATCTATGCATAGGGGTTGGCACACGTTTTCGTCTTGACTCTCGGGTAGAAACTTTGGGGCACTCTTTGAATTACTTTGTGTTGGTTAGAATAGATGAATCTGAGATTGTTTGATTCATATCGTATAATCATACCCACGGATACTTGAGGTGACATTGGAGTATCTAGGTGACATTAGGGTTTTGGTTGATTTGTGTCTTAAGGTGTTATTCTAGTACGAACTCTATGATAGATCGAACGGAAACAATAGCTTCGTGTTATTTTACTATGGACTCTTGAATAGATCGATCAGAAAGGATAACTTTGAGGTGGTTTCGTACCCTACAATAATCTCTTCGTTTGTTCTCCACTATTAGTGACTTTGGAGTGACTCTTTGTTGCATGTTGAGGGATAGTTATATGATCCAGTTATGTTATTATTGTTGAGAGTACTTGCACTAGTGAAATTATGAACCCTAGGCCTTGTTTCCTAGCATTGCAATACTGTTTACGCTCACTATTATCATTAGTTACCTTGCTATTTTTATAATTTCAGATTACAAAAACCTATATCTATCATCCATATTGCACTTGTATCACCATCTCTTCGCCGAACTAGTGCACCTATACAATTTACCATTGTATTGGGTGTGTTGGGGACACAAGAGATTCTTTGTTATTGGGTCGCAGGGTTGTTTGAGAGAGACCATCTTCATCCTATGCCTCCCACAGATTGATAAACCTTAGGTCATCCAATTGAGGGAAATTTACTACTATCCTACAAACCTCTGCACTTGGAGGCGGAACAACGTCTACAAGAAGAATGTTGTGTAGTAGACATCAAGAAATTTCTAGCGCCGTTGCCGGGGAGGTGAGTGATTGAAGGTATAACTTTAGATCTTGCAATCGAATCTTTTTTGTTTCTTGTTTCATCACTAGTTCATTCTATAAAAGAAAACAAAAAATGGAATTGAGTTTGCCTCATACGCTTCATCTTTTTAATATCTTTCGTGAGAATGATGGAAAGGAAAATTGTGCTCAATTGCTAGAAGAAGAATGCATTAAAATGTTTGGTACTAGATCTTTGTATGATGAGCATCAGGCCCGTCGATAAGGGGGGCCAAACTGGGCGACCGCATAGGGCCCCCAAATTTTTGGGGCCCCCAAATGTGCAGGCACTAGTCAGCCCACGAGGGAAGTGGAAGGCCCGAGCCCCATACCCCCACGCCCGATCCCTATTTCCCTTTCCTCTGTAACCGACCAATCGCTCATCGCTGCGTGATCAGATTGCAATCCTCCAATCGCTGCACCCGCTCGCCGCTCACCAGCAATCACGCATGATCAACTAGGCGCCTGCCATACTGCTCCGCCCCCACAAAGCTACGAACAACGCGCGCCTGATCACCAGAATGTCTGCCTCTGCTTACCTATTTTTTATCTGCCGCCCCGGCCTGCTCCGTTCCCTTGTAAGTAGATTTGTTGATATTTAGATTTCTTGTACTCTTAGGCCGCGTTCGGCAGTCATCCGCGGAGCGGAGCATGCTTTAATCAACTCCTCAAATTATGGCGTTAATCAACTGGATTGCCGCTCCGCCGGAGCGGAGCCGCGGAGCGCAGGGAATCCGAACGCGGCCTTATTATGTTCTCGTTCTCCATTAAATTCAGGCACCGGCCCAACGGGATTTGTTCATCCTTACGTGACTACGTATTTCAACAGATTTTGTTCTTCACTTGACTAATTGATATGTTGTTGATGTTTAGGCTTTTAGGTTATACAATAATAAGAAAGGGTGTTTATTTCTGTAATTGCCTCTGTTGTTTGTGACAGATAGGTAATTAACATTTTTCTTTGTCCTCCAGGCTTTACATAGATTGATAGATCTATTTTTGGATGTACTAGCTCATACATCAAAGATTATTCAAGGTAGTTGATCGTTCAGATTTTGAGGTTCGATCTATTTTCATTAGTACCAGCCTTTTTAATTACTATTTAATATCTTGGGGGTGAATTCGTACTGATTAACACATATCTGAAGTTTTATAACTGAATGGGAGCATGCTTTACTCATATTAATTCATCGTTTGCATGCATTTTCAAAATTTGGGGGTGAATTTACATTTCGCCCCGGGCCCCCAAATTTCTGGAGACGGCCCTGATGAGCATGATTGCAATGTTGTTACTTGAATATCCATGATGCTAATGATATGCAAAGCCACAAGCTTGGGGAAGCTATGTTTGATAAAGATGATATTTTTTGTCCCCCAAGTTTTGATGAGCAAATTTATTATGATGAAAGCATGCCTCCTATTTATGATGATTATTGTGATGACACATATGCTATAAAGAATAAAGATAACCATGAAACTTGTCATCTTGATTTTAATTTTCAATTGGATTATGCTTCACATGATAATTATTTTGTTGAGTTTACTCCCACTACTGTTCATGAGAAGAACTTTACTTACGTGGAGAGTAATAAAAAATTCTATGCTTGTAGATCATAAAAAGAATGCTTTATGTGATGGTTATATTGTTGAATTCATTCATGATTCCACTGAAAATTATTATGAGGGAGGAACATATGCTTGTAGGAATTGCAATAATATCAAGTTTCCTCTCTATGTGTTGAAAATCTCGAAGCTATGCTTGTTTTACCTTCATATGCTAGTTGATTCTTGTTCCCATAAGTTGTTTGCTCACAAAATCCCTATGCATAGGAATTGGGTTAGGCTTAAATGTGCTAGTCATATGCCTCATGATGCTCCTGTTATGTTTCAATTCTTATCTTTTATGTGAGCATCATTGCCATCATCATGCCTAGCTAGAAAGGCATTAAAGAAAAGCGCTTGTTGGAAGACAACCCAATATTTACCCTTACTGTTTTTGTGTGTCCACATGAGTATGCTACTGTAGTAATCATGTTTTATAGATTTTGTTTCAATAAAGTGCCAAGTAAGACCTTTAGGATAGCTTACGGTGATAGTTGTGTTGATCCTGCTGAAAATCAGAAACTTTTGCACCCAGTAAATTAGTTTTGATAATTCACAAGAACGTGCTTTTGATCTGATTCTTATTTCTATGAATTGGTACACAAATTTCTCAGGCTTTCCTAATTTGGTAAGAGTTTTGGAGTTCCAGAAGTATACGTGATACAGATTACTACAGACTGTTCTGTTTTTGACAGATTCTGTTTTCTATGTGTTGTTTACTTATTTTGATGAATCTATGAGTACTATCGGAGGGTATGAACCATAGAGAAGTTGGAATACAGTACATATTACACCAATATGAATTTAGAATGAGTTCACAATAGTACCTAAGTGGTGGTTTATTTTCTTCTACTAACGGAGCTTACGAGTTTTCTGTTGAGTTTTTTGTTGTGAAGTTTTCAAGTTTTGGGTAAAGATTCGATGGACTATGGAATAAGGAGTGGCAAGAGACTAATACTGGGGATTCCCAAGGCACCCCAAGGTAAAATTCAAGGACAACCAAGAGCCTAAGCTTGGGGATGCCCCGGAAGGCATCCCCTCTTTCGTCTTTGTCTATCGGTAACTTTACTTGGAGCTATATTTTTATTCACCACATGATATGTGTTTTGCGTGGAGCATCATTTTATTTTGTTAGTATTTGATTGATGTTATTTAGATTAATGTTTTGCATCTATATTTTCAGTAAAAATGTCAAGGATAGTCTTTACCATGCTTATTTTGCAAGTATACATGTTGCTGTTTGAAAACAGAAATTTTATGGATGTTGAAAAAATTCCCTAGGAAAGTCAGAATATGATAAATTGTTTAAACTTTTTGTAAAATAAGCTATAATAAATGTTCTACAGTTTAGTATTTCTCTCATAATTTTTGGAGTTAGGGAAGTATGATGAATCTTGCATTCTTTACAGACTTGACTGTTTTGGCAGATTGCTGTTATGTTTGCATTGTTTGCATATGTTTGCTTGTTTAATGAATCTATTTGAGGATATGAGTATTAAATATGCAGAGGCATTTATTATGCAATGTTGAATAATAATTTTAGTGATTTGTTATAGTAGAGAATGATAAGGTTATTGCGTTGATTTATACTAACTTATCTCACAAGTTCTTGTTGAGTTTTGTGTGGATGAAGTTTTTAAGATGTAGGGAAGCCGTGATATAAAAGGAATTAAGGAGACACAAAAGCTCAAGCTTGGGGATGCCCAAGGCATCCCTAATTAATATTTCAAGAAGTCTCAAGCACCTCAAGCTTGGGGATGCCCCGGTAGGCATCCCACCTTTCTTCTTCAACAATTATCGGTTAGTATCGGTTGAACCTAAGTTTTTGCTTCTTCACATGATGTGTGCTATCCTTGGAATGTAATTTTGTTTTTTTTTGCTTGCTGTTTGAATAAAATACCAAGATCTTAAATTCTTAAATATTAGAGAGTCTTCACATAGTTGCACAATTATTTGACTACTCATTGATCTTCACTTATATCTTTCGGAGTAGTTTGTCGTTTGCTCTAGTGCTTCACTTATATCTTTTTATAGCACGGTGGTGGTTTTATTTTGTAGAAATTATTGATCTCTCATGCTTCACTTATATTATTTTGAGAGTCTTTTAGAATAGCATGGTAATTTGCTTTGTTTATAAAATTAGTCCTAATATGATGGGCATCCAAGTTGGGTATAATAAAAACTATCATATAAAGTGCATTGAACACTATGATCAATTTGATACTTGATAATTGTTTTGAGATATAAAGGTGGTAATGTTAGATTCATGCTAGTTGGGTAATTATGAAATTCAGAAATACTTGTGTTCAAGTTGGCAAGTCCCGTAGCATGCACGTATGGTAAAAGTCGTGTGACAAATTTGAAGCATGGGGTGTTCTTTTGATTGCCTTCCTTATGAGTGGAGGTCGGGATCGCGCGATGGTTAACTCCTACCAACCCTTCCCCTAGGAGCATGCATAGTAGTACTTTGCTTCGAGGGCTAATAAACTTTTGCAATAAGTATATGATTTCTTTATGACTAATGTGAGTCCATGGACTATACGCACTCTTACCCTTCCGCAATTTAGCCTCTACGGTACCGTGCATTGCCCTTTCTCACCTTGAGAGTTGGTGCAAACTTCGCTGGTGCATCCAAACCCCGTGATATGATACGCTCAATCACACATAAACCTCCTTATATCTTCCTCAAAACAGCCACCATACCTACCTATTATGGCATTTCCATAGCCATTCCGAGATATATTGCCATGCAACTTTCCACCATTCCGTTTATCATGACACACTCCATCATTGTCATATTGCTTTTGCATGATCATGTAGTTGACATCGTATTTGTGGCAAAGCCACCTTTATGATTCTTTTATACATGTCGCTCTTGATTCATTGCATATCCCGGTACACCACTGGAGGCATTCACATAGAGTCATATTTTGTTCTAAGTATTGAATTGTAATTCTTGAGTTGTACGTAAATAAAAGTGTGATGATCTTCATTATTAGAGCATTGTACCATGTGAGGAAAGGATGATGGAGACTATGATTCCCCCACAAGTCAGGATGAGACTCCGGACTTTATGAAAAATAAAAGAGGCCAAGGAAGGCCAAAAAAGTGGCCAAAGAAGCCCACCAAATAAAAAAAATGAGAGAAAAGGAGAGAAGGGACAATGTTATTATCCTTTTTCCACACTTGTGCTTCAAAGTAGCACCATGATCTTCATGATAGAGAGTCTCCTATGTTGTCACTTTCATATACTAGTGGGAATTTTCATTATAGAACTTGGCTTGTATATTCCAATGATGGGCTTCCTCAAAATTCCCTAGGTCCAAGCAAGTTGGATGCACACCCACTTAGTTTCTTTTGATGAGCTTTTATACATTTATAGCTCTAGTGCATCTGTTGCATGGCAATCCCTACTCCTCACATTGACATCAATTGATGGGCATCTCCATAGCCCGTTGATTAGACGCGTCAATTTGAGACTTTCTCCTTTTTTGTCTTCTCCACACAACCTCCATCATCATATTCTATTCCACCCATAGTTCTATGTCCATGGCTTACACTCATGTATTGCGTGAGAGTTGAAAAAGCTGAAGCGCATTAAAAAGTATGAACCAATTGCTTGGCTAAAACCGGGGTTGTGCATGATGGGATCATTTTGTGTGACAAAAATGAAGCATGGCCAAACTATATGATTTTGTAGGGATAAGCTTTCTTTGGCTATGTTATTTTGATAAGACGTGATTACTTTGTTAGTATGATTGAAGTATTACTATTTTTATGTCAATACTAAACTTTTATCTTGAATCATTTGGATCTGAATATTCGTGCCACAACAAAGAGAGATTACAATGATAAATATGTTAGGTAGCATTCCGCATCAAAAATTCCATTTTTATCATTTACCTACTCGAGGACGAGCATGAATTAAGCTTGGGGATGCTTGATACGTCTCCAACATATCTATAATTTTTGATTGTTTCATGCTATTATATTATCTGTTTTGGATGTTTAATGGGCTTTGTTATAGACTTTTATATTATTTTTGGGACTAATCTACTAACCGGCGGCCTAGTCCAAATTGCTGCTTTTTTGCCTATTTCAGTGTTTCGCAGAAAAGGAATATCAAACAGAGTCCAAACGGAATGAAACCTTAGGGTGAGTTATTTTTGGAACGAAAGCAATCCAGGAGACTTGGAGTAGACGTCAAGGAAGCAACGAGGTGGCCACGAGGGTCCAGGGCGCCCCCCCACCCTCGTGGGCCCCTCGTGGCTCCCTTGACCGACTTCTTTCACCTATATATATCCATATACGCCGAAAACATCCAGGAGCACAATAGGTCCGGAGTTCCGCCGCCGCAAGCCTCTGTAGCAACCAAAAACCAATCAGGACCCTGTTGCGGCACCCTGCCGGAGGGGGGATCCCTCACGTGTGGCCATCTTCATCATCCCGACACTCTCCATGACGAGGAGGGAGTAGTTCACCCTCGGGGCTGAGGGTATGTACCAGTAGCTATGTGTTTGATCTCTCTCTCTCTCTCGTGTTCTTGATTTGGCACGATCTTGATGTATCATGAGCTTTGCTATTATAGTTGGATCTTATGATGTTTCTCCCCCTCTACTCTCTTGTAATGGATTGAGTTTTCCCTTTGAAGTTATCTTATCGGATTGAGTCTTTAAGGATTTGAGAATACTTGATGTATGTCTTGCATGTGCTTATCTATGGTAACAATGGGATATTCACATGATCCACTTGATGTACGTTTTGGTGATCAACTTGCGGGTTCCATGACCTTGGGAATCTATGCATAGGGGTTGGCACACGTTTTCGTCTTGACTCTCCGGTAGAAACTTTGGGGCACTCTTTGAAGTACTTTGTGTTGGTTTGAATAGATGAATCTGAGATTGTTTGATGCATATCGTATAATCAAACCCACGGATACTTGAGGTGACATTGGAGTATCTAGGTGACATTAGGGTTTTGGTTGATTTGTGTCTTAAGGTGTTATTCTAGTACGAACTCTATGATAGATCGAATGGAAAGAATAGCTTCGTGTTATTTTACTACGGACTCTTGAATAGATCGATCAGAAAGGATAACTTTGAGGTGGTTTCGTATTCTTTGTTTGTTCTCCGCTATTAGTGACTTTGGAGTGACTCTTTGTTGCATGTTGAGGGATAGTTATATGATCGAGTTATGTTATTATTGTTGAGAGAACTTGCACTAGTGAAAGTATGAACCCTAGGCCTTGTTTCCTAGCATTGCAATACCGTTTACATCACTTTTATCGTTAGTTTCCTTGCTGTTTTTATAATTTCAGTTTACAAAAACCTATATCTATCATCCATATTGCACTTGTATCACCATCTCTTCGCCGAACTAGTGCACCTATACAATTTACCATTGTATTGGGTGTGTTGGGGACACAAGAGACTCTTTGTTATTTGGTTGCAGGGTTGTTTGAGAGAGACCATCTTCATCCTACGCCTCCCACGGATTGATAAACCTTAGGTCATCCACTTGAGGGAAATTTGCTACTCTCCTAGAAACCTCTGCACTTGGAGGCCCAACAACGTCTACAAGAAGAGGGTTGTGTAGTAGACATCAGGTACATGGACATTTCTGCTAAGCTATTTGGAAGAAAGAGAACAAGTCGATGCTCCAGTCCCAGCAAGCCAAGGTTGCCGGGGGCCGCAGACACAACGGCCCAACCACGGCAAGCCAAGGTTGCCGGGGGGCTGCAGATTCAAAAGTCCTTTATCCCCTGTTGTGCATTTTCGTATGGAATTGGGACGCATGAAACCTCGTTTTATTCCTAGGCTACCGTGCTCCCCTTTTCCTATAACCAAGAACTATTCCCTGGGTCAAAACTTGGTTGTAGTCGTGGTGATAAGGAAGCAAACAAAGGGACTAACTCTACTTTGCCCCTGCCTCCACCAAAAGCGTGAGTTTGGTCGAATGAAGTAAGGGGACAGCAAGGCCTGTTGCCGGGCGACAATTTTTATCTTAAAAATAACAAGGATTCATTCCTTGGCATCACAACAAAAAAAGACACTTTCGTGACATTTTGGGCCGAACGAAATTTTTTTCTGTCATACATATGACACTTCTATGACGATAATTGTGACAAAACCCAGTATCATCATAGATGTGGTGGGCTCCTACTTCTATGACAAAAAATCATGACAAAAAATGGGCTTTTCGTCCTGGGCGGGCCGGAGACGCGGCTGCATGACATTCTTTGGGCCGTCCATGACGGAAAAAACCCTGGTAGAAGCAAGGGGGAGGAAAATTTCGAGGAGTTGCCGGTTACGGTGGGAGGTCGGGGGCGGAGCGATGCGCGTTTCTCTCATACGTACGCGCGTGTGTGCAAGGCGTTGGCTCTAACTGAAGCCGAGCGAGGCGTTGGGCTCTAACTGAACCCGAGCGGTTGCACTGCAGGCTACTCGTTACTGAACCCGAGCAATCGATCAATGGCTGTTAACTGAACCCGATGGAGCTATTCCTTCGCTACTACTGCTAACTGAAGCCGATCGATTGGATGAACAGTGAGCGTTGCGGGGGGGGGGGGGGGGGTTGGATGAACAGTGAGCCGTGGCGTTGCCTCTTGATGAACAGGAACCCGTGGTGTGGAGGGCTGGATGAACAGTAGACGTTGGAGGGGTGGCCGTGGAGGGGTGGTTGAACAGGAACCCGTGGTGTGGAGGGCTGGATGAACAGTAGACGGTGGAGGGGTGGCCGTGGAGGGGTGGTTTAACCGACCCCGTGGTGTGGAGGGCTAGATGAACAGTAGACGGTGGACGGGTGCCCATGGAGGGGTGGCTGAACAGTAGCCGGTGGAGTAGCGCGCGGTGGAAGCTGGATGAACAGGAGCCTGTGGAGGCTGGAGGAGGTCGACGGTAGCCCGTGCAGGCTGGAGGAGGTCGACGGTGGAGATGAACAGTATCCCGTGGAGTCCCGTTTTGTGGTACGCCACACCCCTCCCCCCCCCCCCTGTTTCGACCATAGCGCTCCAACATAAGTCTGTTTCATCTGTTTTGCGGTACGCCACACCCCTCCCGATCAACAGGACCCCCGTTTCGACCGTAGGAGGTCTGTTTCCTCCGTTTTGCGGTACACCACACCCCTCCCGATCAACAGGACCCCCGTTTCGACCGTAGGAGGTCCGTTTCCTCCGTTTTGCGGTACGCCAGGCCTCATTTCCATCGCCTGTTCCGTCCAAGCCGGTTGGCTCCTACGCGTTCCATTGCCTCCCGATGAACACGACGCATTCCGTTGCCTCCCCATGAACACGACGCATTCCGTTGCCTCCCCATGAACACGACGCATTCCGTTGCCTCCCCATGAACATGAGCCCTCGCCGTACGTATGCGCGACTTGGCGTTCGAGACCCCGCCCGTATGTACACATACGTGGCCGTATTTTCTTTCTTGCACCCTGGCCGCTTTGCGTACGTGTACATGCTACGTGCGCGCCTCTACTACGACACGTACGCGCCTCTACTACGACACGTGCGCGCCTCTACATCGACCAGTATATATGTACGTACAAGTTTGCGACCAGAATGACAACGCTACGTACGCTTCAACCAGGTGGGTCCCGACTGTCAGGCAGTTCCTTGCGTGCGAAAATGTAGCTGGTGGGTCCCAGCAGTCAGAGGGGCGAATTGTTTTTTTTGCTCGGACGCACTTCCTTTGCGTGTGAAGATGTAGCTGGTGGGTCCCAGCAGTCAGGGGGGCGAATCATTTTTTTTGCCCGGACGCACTTCCTTGCGTGCGAAGATGTAGCTGGTGGGTCCCAACAGTCAGGGGGGTGAATCGTTTTTTTGCCCGGACACACTTCCTTGCGTGCGAAGGTGTAGCTGGTGGGTCCCAGCAGTCAGGGGGGAAACGTTTTTTTCGCGAAATATGGTGGCCCATCCGGTGGGTCCTTGCTGTCAGGTGGAGGAATAATTATTTTGCGCGTAATAAGGAGGCACTTCCTTGATGCGGCCGTGGACCCAGCTGTCAGCCTCTCCACGTACAATCCACGTCCGTTGGAAGCTGTTCCTTGACCACGTTGACCACGCCGCGCCGAGAGCACCAGGGCAGTGGACGACGGCGAGGCCTAGGAAGGGGACGACGCGGAGCCTGGGAAGACGCAACACTGGATGCCCAAGCGTAGAGGAGTACGAGGGTTCACTATTTCGCTGCAGTGTGAGTCTGCCATCGCCACAGAATAACAGGGGGTGTGGGTGAGTAGAGGGATGGCCTGGCCAGCGGTGGGAGTAGTAGGGGGCGGTGAGGCCTCCGCCGCATCGTAGCCGGCCATGGGAGGCAGGAGCACGAGGCACAACTGGCGCTGGTTTGGGTGGCTGGAGCAAGAAGACCAGAGGTTGAAGAAGCACTACGGCCGTTGGATGGACATCGTACTGTCACTGGAGCTAGAATCGTGCATATTGACTAAGTTGACAAAGCCCTCCGTCCCCGTCAACTTAGTAGGCCCACAAGTCAGCCTGCCACTATACTGGGTCCCAGCTAACAGGGGGACTATTCATTTTTTTTGTGCGTAATAAGGAGACACTTCCTTGCGTACGAACATATAACTGGTGGGTCTGAACTGTCAGAGCCGGCCGCGGGGAGGAGGGAGCAGGCAGTCCCGCTGGCGCTTGTTTGAGCGGCTGGAGCAGGAAGAGCAGAGATTGAAGAAGCACGACGGTCGTTGGATGGCCATCCAACAGTCACTGCTTGTGCGTCAACCTTTTTTTTAGGAAAGCCTCAAATCTGTGGAAAACAGCATATAGCCCATCTGCCATTATTTTTAATAATTTACAGCCCATTTGCTAATTCTTAAGGTTTTTTTGGAGCCCATATTCTTTTTGTTAGCATTACAGCCCATATTGTGGCCACGGTTAAAAACTTATACGAATTGCATATTTCGGTGTGGTCCGAACTGTTTTTAATCCCGAAATTTCGACTCACATTCAAACTGATTTTAAAAATAAATGTATATCAATATAAAATCCAACAAATTCTCCTCACATAAAAACTAATGTAATTTAAAATCTCGAAATGAAAAAAAGATATTTGAAACTAACTGCCGGTTTGATGTGTTTTAAAAATGTACAACCCATTTCTCATTACTGATGGGCCATTTTCTCGGCCAGCCGAATGAAAGCTCTCCTCGTCTTGAAAGATTTACAGCCCAACGGGCCTGACAAAGCGACTTACTTGGCAAATCACAAAAAAACTAGGCTGTCAACCTCTACACGTACAATACTCTCCCGATGGAATGTCGTTGACCACATTGACCACGCCGCGACGAGAGCACCAAGGCGGTGGACGACGGCGCCTAGGAAGGGGACGACGCGGAGCGGGGGAAGACGCGGCAGTGGATGCCCACACGAAGAGGAGTACGAGGGTTCACTGGTTCGGCTGCGGTGTGAGGCTGCCGTCGCTGCAGGGCCTGGCTAGCGTTGGGAGTAGTAGGGGGCGATGAGGCCTCAACGGCAGCACAGCCGGCCACTGGAGGCAGGAGCAGGCGGTCTCCCTGGCGCTGGTTTGGGCGGCTGGTGCAAGAAGACCAGCGATTGAAGAAGCAGCAGGACCGTTCGATTCAAATCCAACGGTTACTGCTGCTAGAATCGTTTGTTGACTAAGTGGACAAGCCCTGCGTACGCGTCAACGTAGTAGGCCCACAAGTCAGCCTCCCAACCGGTGCGCCCCAGATGTCAGTGGGAGGAATCTTTTTTTTTTCGGGTAATAAGGAGGCAGTTGATTGCGTGCAACCAGGCCAGCGGAGGGAGTAGGGTGGGCCGGGGAAGCCTGCGCGGCATCACAGCGGGCCACAAGAGGAGGGAGTAGGCAGTCCCGCTGGCGCTAGTTTAGGCGGCTGGAGCAGGAAGATCAGAGATTGAAGAAGCACGGCGGCTAGAATCGTGTGTTCACTGACAAAGCCTTGCGTAAACAAGTCAGCCTCCAAATCTGTGGTGTGTACAGCCCATTTGCTATTATTTTTATAATTTTTACTCATTTTCTAATTCATATGGAATTTATTGCAGCCCGTTTTCCATTTTTAGAATTGCCGGCCATTTTCTGGTCAGTACCAGGGTCAAAAAATTAACTAAATATGTGGGAAATTTTTGCTGGGGAACGAAATATTCTTAATCCAAAAATTAATAGCCATACTAAAACAAATTTAAAAATAAGTTAGTACTATGTCATGTTAAATCCAATGAAATACGTATAAGATATCAGTGAAGAACAAAATTCAAAGAAAAAATGAATATCCCATTTGCTCGTCTTGAAAGTTTTGCAGCCGAGTAATTCGGAGAAAACAAATAGGCCTAGCTTGGGTATTCTTCAAAAAGAAATACTAGGCTACCTATTTTCCCAAAGAACTGGTGCATGAGCATTTAGCTTTATTTATTTATTTACTTATTTATGTTTAGGGACCATGAGCATGTACCTGGGCCGGATTCATGTGAGAGTGTCCCTTCCAGCTAATTATGGGCTTCTCTATTGGGCCTTCATCAGTGGGCTGCATGTTATCAACAAGTGCAAAATGTGTTCCGTACGAAAAATAGTATGAGCTACGTACGGTACGGGGCACTAAAGGATCGAACCGTGCAACGACTTCCAAAACATTGTGTTTGTCGTTCTAACAACACATTTATATTCAACCAACAGACGAAATATACTACTGATTGTACATTGAAAACAGCAGCAGCAGAAACCAGGGCTGGGGGTGCAACAGAAGCAGTAAGCAGGCCAGAAGAGTGAAGACGCAACTCTCTCTTCCAAACCAAACATCAGCCATCAGTACAAAAGGGCTACCAAAAAAGAACAAGTGTATGCATCAAACTAAATAAAGATCCTACTACACCAAGTGTACGCATCTAACTAACTGGCTCAGTTAGACGTTATTATTTATTAAGCTTTGGAGATTGGCTGATGGCTTGAACCAGATGGGTGTCTGACAGGGGAAACTCCAGCCAGCAGGTCGAAGTCTGATACTTGCGACCCTCTCTCCTACTTTGGGCTGCAGAGCGTGGCGGCACATATCAGGGTATGGTGCATGCAGAGACGCATGGTACGTTGTGTACACATAGTTTTGCCTGATGAATGAAACCGCGTTGCCATCATGATCCTTGCCGTTGGTTATCTCCTGGTTAATCAGATAATTCAGTCCGACAAACAGAGAGCGTGTGCCAAGGCTACTAACCAGCCTCTAGTCAAAAATTCCTGAAGGCCCAGAGAAGCTGGGATCCTCCTCAAAGACCTTGTAGTGATTGTGATTGTATTCCACGAAACAACACGTCCGGTACGTGCGAATGATCATCAATCTTTCGCCATCATCTGATCGAGCCAGGAACCACCTGCAACTGTCATGCCGCTTTTCTTTGAAAGGTTCTGGGATTAGGAAGGGTAGGGACACCAGGCGGCCTACAACATCATATCAAGTTGGAGTCAAATAAAAAAGGGCTCTTGATTTAGCTAATCTTAAGAACATCATGTTATGAGCATGAATATTTTTTCAGTAAATGTTGACAGTAATATAAGCAAGCCATCATGATATCATAGGAAAGTAACATACTGCTGTAACAGCCGTTTGTAGCGGTGACTGGAGTAGGCCAGCAATACGTCCAGCCATAGAAGGAGTCGACAGCGTAAATGAAGCCCTTATGTTCAATGGCATCAGAGAACCATGGACGATGTATGATCCTGCGATGGATGTGCAGATTTATCCACTTACCACAGTGACCTGTCAGATAGGCGAGACCGCGGTTGTAGAACGCGATTAGCCTGAAATCTTTATAATTCCCAGATCTTGTGGGCACTTGGCAGATTACAACCTTGAGCAAATCAACCTTGGTATCATGTTGGCTACTGTAAGATTCCGAGTATTCTGGGCCGCGGTGCCAAAGCAGTGCAGTGTTTATCGAAGGAAGGGGGATCAATCGTCGGGTGTAGACCTCCACAAGCATCCAGCTACCGCGACCGTCGACGAGCACCATCCAAGACGTGTTCATGCCGACCCAGTACATACCGTTAATGTAGCTGAGGCTGACGGGGATCGGATCACAGTGAAGGGGGTTGATGCTCGCCACCCTACGATCATTATGTTGTGTGACACGCTGTTTCTAAAGATCAGGCGGCATCAGCAAGTAAGGAGCTGGCTGAAAAAGCTCCGGCCTGAGGGCTTTGAGTAAATGTTACAGCCTCGACGAGCACGCGGCGAGCGGCATGGTACTGAGATTGTCCACACGCGAAACAATGAGCTTGATTACCTCTGTGGGGAGCAAATTCCAGCCACTCTTTCGGCGGACGCTGCTCGGTTCTTCCATTGTTAGTGCTTGAGTTTCGGACAAAGATGGAAGCTTTTACGAGATTATGTGCGGACAAAGATGGAGAAGCGAATATGTGCTGCGGGAAGTGGACAGGTGATGATGACTACAGTATGCCGCTTGGCTTACGAGACACATACCAGCAGCGTAGGGTCATATCGATGCCAGACAACTTGCTTGAGTGATCATAGTACTGGTACTCCCTACAGTACCTACTACAGTACTATGCCCTAGCTTGCTAGGGTAGAGTAGTAGAGTAGGACTCTGCTCTACTACTAGCACCGGAGGAGTAGTATATTCTAATCTATAATAGTTACAAACTTCGATGCCCGATCGTGGAACGACTACGAACCATGCTCAAAGACCGTGTCTACGTGGTGTTTGGACTTATATGCAAAAAAATAGCAAGATGCCCGTGCATTGCACGGCACACCATCATCACCAACTTGGTTTTTTCTCTACTCCTACTCCTATAAAAGACTCAGTTGGTGATGATGGAGGCGAGGAGGCGTGTTCAGCCGGGCGTGCAGTGGACGGCGCGGCACTATTCAATTTGTTATAAACAAAGTACTTGTGGAGATAGAGACATAGGGAGGAGCACGAGGTAAGGCCTTATCTGTAAATGTGGAGAGATGTGCGGGTATCTTTTGTAAAATTGTCATAGTTGGCTTTATATCCATCAGATATATATCGGACGGTCTATATTACAAGATGGCAGGCAAACCATCATCACCAACTCGGTTTTCTATAAGAGTAGAGACTAGGGAGTACTAGTAAGGACACCATCTACTGCTTCGTGTGCTACTCCTGTGCTCCATTCGGCGGCCGCAACGTCCCCTACAGCCACTCCCTCATGTGCTCCATTCGGCGGGCGCTGTTGAAATCTGGGGAGCGCACTCTCGCGACTGATGGCAGCCACGACGTCACCGACGACTACTTCTTCCCCAACCTCGGCAACCTCTTCCTCAACGACATGGGCGACAACCTCAACACCAATGGTGCTGCTCCCGTTGCACCGTATGTCTTTCTATCCTTCATATTTGAAATCGTGGTAGAATTCATGTTTCTACTCTGTATCCTACTACTATGCTAGTCCACATGATTAGTTTCATCTCTGTTATAGCCGTCATGGTTTATTTTGTGCTTATTCGGATTAAATCTCGTAGTAACTTGCTCAGATATTCAACTGGCGCAACGTCCCCTACAGCCACTCCCGTTTCATGGACGGCCTGGTCCACTGCTATGAGTGCCCGATGCCATTTTGTGGCTCGCCGGCGGACATGGTGCATCACCTCATGGATGCATGCAGCGGTCACTGCTGGCCCTTGGCGGAGAACATCAAGTACGACACGTGCTACCGGTTCAGCATGCCGGAGTCGCTGGAGGATCACCACCGCCTGCTAGTCTCGGAGGAGGACGGCATCATCTTCCTCTTGATCGTGGGCACCGGCGAGGCCCGCGCAGGCTGCTGCCCCGTCTTTGTAGCATGCGTCAGGGGCGTCGCCGCTGACGCTGACACTGACACGAGGCAGATATACGGGTGCAAGGTCAATGTTACTACCCCTCCGGTTCACATGGGCGGCGAAACCGGCCTCATCGGACGGACTTGGAATCTGAGGAGCTGGGACTATCCCGCCAATGTGGACTTGGAAAACCCATGGCATCCGTTCTATCCTTTACCCGCCGACTCGGTGCACGGGGACTCCAAGGAGGTTCACCTGGACATATGCATTATCAAGTGCACTTAGAAAACATGTAGTGTGTGTGTGGGCGCTTATGGCCCGTGTCTTTGCCGCTTTTGATTCTATAAGCTTGTCGTTAAACTTGAGTGGCTTTCGCCGCAGTCCTTCCTTTGAACTGCTCCTCTCAGTGAGCTGATGTAAGACACTTTGGGTTTCATTTGATAATGGAACCGGGGAGGAGCCTCCCTGTTCTTCTAAAAAAAATACGCATTATGAAGTTAAATGTTGATCATTAGTCTTCGCTGAATGTAATCCGCTGTCTAAGCATGTGGAGACTTCCATGCAGGATCTTGCTCTATTGGAGTATCACACATGAATAAAGTGTATCCGTTTATGGTTTAGTCTAGAATCTTCCATGTATGAATTTTTACTAGAGTACTGGTGAAAGACTTACGATGAACCATTTCTTACATCTCCTCTGCCCCCTTGCAAGTTGCAAGTCATCCTGGTTTAATCCCTCCGTCTAGGTGTATAAGGGCATGGTTAATATTACTTAATAGTATAGCCAACTGTTGACTATAAGAAAGTGCCATGTCATCTGTAGCAAACATGTATAACAATCGATACTCAAAAACTAATTCTTAAAGATCATTTCTTGCAAAGCACAATAAGTGTTATTTCTACACAAGTTTTGGATGCAGGTTGAATAGTTGAACGCTTTTGTTTGCAAAAGATACCTTTTTATCTATTTCACCTGGATGTTTCTGAGCTCTAGAGATGAGATAATATCCTAAGAAACCTATCGATACCCGTTACACATGAGATGACCCCCACATCCTTTGTCAAAATAAACAACTCCCCGATCAATGCATTTCACTCTTCGGTGCAACGCACGGGCACCTTACTACTATAGATTAGTAAGACCAAAAATTGAACTAACATTATATATAGTACGATAAATACTAATGGATGTCACCTAAAATTATATCATTCAAAACTATGTTCAAATACGAATCCAACGATATAGTTTTTGTTGACATGCACTAACATTTTGTCAGTTAAATCTTTAGTCAAATTCAATGGGGGACTAATAAACCATGACCGATGTAGTACAAGTGTAGAGGGCGGCGCTGCACGGGAGTCTCACCTCTCACCCCGCTCGTGGCGCGGCAGTAAAGCCGTCATATCACAAAACCCAACCACTCCCAGTAATAAATGGCCTGGTAAAATAAACGGACAAGCAACCATCACATCCCTCCGTCTTTTTTGCATTTCTTCTCTCTGCATTTACTTTCTCTGGTTCATCTCCCACGCTCGATCCCTAGCTACTACTCCTAGGGCCAGTTCTTTTGGCGGCTTCCCCAGCTTTTCCCACAAGACTAGTCACAGTGGAGAGTAACAATAAGGCGCCTCACTCATTTATTTGGGCTTCTAAACTACTACTCTGTCCTTGTTTATTCCTCACCATTGTAATTTGTGCTAAATTTTGACCAAAGATTTAACTGATAAAATGTTACTCAAAACACTTAGGCGCGGTGCATATAGGTGTGTAAGTCATCTTACAAAAACCAAATAATCCGAAAACACTTAGGCGCGGTGCATTAACTTCTACCTCATTTCTTGTTTCTTGACATATCAACCAATAAGAGATAAAGAGTGTGCATGCTTTTAATGAATAGAGATATCAAACACGACATGCAGTGGTTATTTCATTGCATGCAATACTATTAATTATCAAATAAACATTAACGTTTCTCGTTTTCTCCTCCTCCTTGGTCATGGTGCACAGAGAAATAACCACAGAGAAGGAAGATAGAAGTAAACAATCAAACGAGCATTTTTGCATTTGTTTTGCATTGAATCGTTTCACAAGCTTGACTAGTGCTATTTTTCCACTTTTACAAAAACCACATCGTAATGTTCAAACGTGCATTTGCACGTACATAAGTAATAGTAGTACTCCCTCCGTCTAGGTGTACAAGTCTTCCCTCCTTCTTGGTCACCGTGCACAACCAAAGATGACTTACTGACCTGGACGGAGGGAGTAGCACAGTCTGCAAGCATATATCGAGAGAGACATGTAGTCCGATAGTATATAGTAAAGTTTGTGCTATATGCACGTACTTGCAAAATGCATAATAATACACAACGTTTCCAAACTTTCCCTTTTACATACTTAATTAAGGACGCTAAAAATTCCTGAACGTTCGGGATTTATCATTTGCGTCCCAAAACTAATGAGATCACCTTACGAAACAAAAATTATACTCCTCCTAAAAGCCATGACGCTCGCAGGAGCCCTTGTGGCGCGCCACGAGTGCCCTGGTGCGCGGCCGTTTCCCTGTGCGCCGACACAACGCCTCTTCCTCAGCCTCGCAACTCGCGAGGTGATGATTGGCGGCTTGCCGGCGGGCGAGCGCGATCTCACCGGTGTGGTGATCCGGCACCAACAGGTACTCCTCCTGGCTGGAAGCGTGCACCCGGTCCACGTACCGCCAAGCGTAGATGAGGCGCTTGGGCCCGACTGCACTCAGGGCGTCGGCACAGGCGTCCTCCGCCACCCTCACGGCCCTCGCACGAGCCTTCTGCCAAAGAACCAATTGCTTGATTCTCTCGGATGCGACATAGATCTCCCAGAAAGCTTGTCGCGCGGTGTGCTTCTCTTCCTCGGCCTTCTTCTCCGCCTCTATTTTGGCGCGTTCTGCTGGAGGCAAAGCCTCCCACAAGGCGACATCCATTTCTTTTCAAAGCTCCTCAAGGCTGGGGGGCTCGGCGGGCGGTGCAGCGTTCTCCTCATAGCGGGGAGCCGACGCGTCCTCCGACGCGCGTGCCGGCGAGATTGAGAACGCCGATGCGTCCACCTCGACGCGTTGCAGCGAGGAGCGGATCGCCGACGCGTCCTCCTCGACTAGTGGCGGCGAGGAACGGAACAGCGACGCGTCGCGTCGCGGCGAGGAGCAGAACGCCGACGCGTCCTCCTCGACTAGTGGCGGCGAGGAACGGAACGGTGACGCATTGCGTAGCGGCGAGGAGCGGAACACTGACGCGTCCTCCTCGACTAGTGGCGGCGAGGAACGGAAAGGCGATACGTGACCATCCGTGCGGTGCAGTGAGGGGCTCCTAGGGCTTGGGAGGGGAGATGCCATGGTGGTCGACGTGAGAGGGAGGGGGAGGAGATAGCAATGTCGTGGGAGGCGCAGTATTTATAGCGAGCAATGGCACACCTACGTAAGATATGGACTGAGTTGCACTGACTTAACTGCAGGTCCAGTTGCATCACTGACATGTGGGCCAGTACACTGCTGGGCCCGTATGTCAGTGACCCAATGCACCTGAAGTTAAGTAAAAGCTACGTGGGCATATTTGTTGGAGTAAATTACGGGGGAGCAATGGGGTGGAATGGAAATATTGCTGGTCACAACGGATTGGACGAGCGTGGGGGGAGGAGAGTCATGCATGCAGATTTTTTCACACGGGGTGGAGTGGTGGGACCGCCGGAGGGAGAAGGAGAGTTTGGCAGGCATATTGTTTCCACACATGGAGAGGAAAACATTTGGAGACGAACGGGCTTCCTGCAGGTATGGGGAACGGTGCATAATAAGTCATCTTGCATGCCGGGCTAGGTATAGTCTCAAGTCATTAAAAACATACACGCCCCACACATGTTCATATTTCAAGATGCACTAAATTATTGCATGCGATGATTAAGGCTGGCCATCATGGTGGTATCTTAGCTGGTATCATGCACACGGGAATAGCAAACATGCTGATGTGGCAAAGAATTAAAGAAGAGAGGGGGGTTAGACTAACTAGTGTTCATGCATGCATTGGTAAACACATTTTTTTGTGAAGAATGACAACATTAGTTGAGTACTTTTGCGGACTTCAAAAACTATTCCACCGCCTCTACTATCTTGCTAAGAGTAGGTGAAATTTTTGAGTCGAGCCCTTTAAACTAGAAGGGAGGTAGTGGTACTCTAATAGCTAGGTGTGTAAGTCATCTTACGAAAACCAAATAATCCCAAAACACGTAGGCGCGGTGCATTAACTTCTACCTCGTTTCTTGTTTCTTGACATATCAACCAATAAGAGATGAGGGTGTGCATGCTTTTAATGACCTGAGACTAACAAACATGACATGCAGTGGTTAGTTCATTGCATGCAATACTATTTAATTAGAAAATAAACATTAATGTCTCTCGTTTTCCCCTCCTCCTTGGTCACGGTGCACAGCCTAAGATGACTTACTCACCTAGACGGAGGGAGTATCAACATTCACGATGTCAAATCAATATTTTTACACTCATTATAAAACGTAGTTCTTATACTCATTATAATCAGTATTGTAGATATTGATATTTTTAGTATAAATTTGGTCGTGGGATTTCATTAATGCTTGTCAAAGCGTGGAGGAAGCGGAGCTTAGGGCTTGCATTGCCAGTCTCTACATAGGTATTTCTCTTCATAATCCTGTTGATACTCCTCGAGGAGAACACTGACGCGTCCTCCTCGACTAGTGGCGGCGAGGAACGGAAAGGCGATACGTGACCATCCGTGCGGTGCAGTGAGGGGCTCCTAGGGCTTGGGAGGGGAGATGCCATGGTGGTCGACGTGAGAGGGAGGGGGAGGAGATAGCAATGTCGTGGGAGGCGCAGTATTTATAGCGAGCAATGGCACACCTACGTAAGATATGGACTGAGTTGCACTGACTTAACTGCAGGTCCAGTTGCATCACTGACATGTGGGCCAGTACACTGCTGGGCCCGTATGTCAGTGACCCAATGCACCTGAAGTTAAGTAAAAGCTACGTGGGCATATTTGTTGGAGTAAATTACGGGGGAGCAATGGGGTGGAATGGAAATATTGCTGGTCACAACGGATTGGACGAGCGTGGGGGGAGGAGAGTCATGCATGCAGATTTTTTCACACGGGGTGGAGTGGTGGGACCGCCGGAGGGAGAAGGAGAGTTTGGCAGGCATATTGTTTCCACACATGGAGAGGAAAACATTTGGAGACGAACGGGCTTCCTGCAGGTATGGGGAACGGTGCATAATAAGTCATCTTGCATGCCGGGCTAGGTATAGTCTCAAGTCATTAAAAACATACACGCCCCACACATGTTCATATTTCAAGATGCACTAAATTATTGCATGCGATGATTAAGGCTGGCCATCATGGTGGTATCTTAGCTGGTATCATGCACACGGGAATAGCAAACATGCTGATGTGGCAAAGAATTAAAGAAGAGAGGGGGGTTAGACTAACTAGTGTTCATGCATGCATTGGTAAACACATTTTTTTGTGAAGAATGACAACATTAGTTGAGTACTTTTGCGGACTTCAAAAACTATTCCACCGCCTCTACTATCTTGCTAAGAGTAGGTGAAATTTTTGAGTCGAGCCCTTTAAACTAGAAGGGAGGTAGTGGTACTCTAATAGCTAGGTGTGTAAGTCATCTTACGAAAACCAAATAATCCCAAAACACGTAGGCGCGGTGCATTAACTTCTACCTCGTTTCTTGTTTCTTGACATATCAACCAATAAGAGATGAGGGTGTGCATGCTTTTAATGACCTGAGACTAACAAACATGACATGCAGTGGTTAGTTCATTGCATGCAATACTATTTAATTAGAAAATAAACATTAATGTCTCTCGTTTTCCCCTCCTCCTTGGTCACGGTGCACAGCCTAAGATGACTTACTCACCTAGACGGAGGGAGTATCAACATTCACGATGTCAAATCAATATTTTTACACTCATTATAAAACGTAGTTCTTATACTCATTATAATCAGTATTGTAGATATTGATATTTTTAGTATAAATTTGGTCGTGGGATTTCATTAATGCTTGTCAAAGCGTGGAGGAAGCGGAGCTTAGGGCTTGCATTGCCAGTCTCTACATAGGTATTTCTCTTCATAATCCTGTAATTTTAGAGACTGATTGCGCTTTTGTGGTAGCGTCTCTTGCATCGGGGGACTATGACAGGTCTGCTATGTGTGACCTGAAGATGAAAGCGTTGAGCATCTCGAAGTTGATCAACAATCTTCATTTGTCAAAGATTAGCCGTTTGGCCAACAAGGTGGCACACTTAATCGCTAAGTATAGCTTTGACAATAGATTAGATGGTATTCTTGTAAATAACGTACCGCCCTGTGTGGTGAATATTGTATTGAATGAGTGTACTGGTGTGGCTGGTTAATTAATATAGGGTGGTGTTTAAAAAAAGTATATATTTGATCAAACACTTTGCAAACATTTGACGGGAGTAAAAAGGACCAGAGGGAGTATCATGCATGCGGAGTAGGCAAAAAAATGCTCATTTTTAGCCGGTCGAAGTCTCAAAGGGCGCGACCACGCGAGGGAGGCGAAGGTCATGGGAGGTGCGATGGTTGACGGAATTAAGTGAAGTTACATCCACGCGCCTGCATGGCATGCAAATAGGCAGAAGCTATACCGTCAGGCCTATGATATGGGTCTAGTAGACATGACATCTAGTGGGTCCCGCATAGTTCTCGAGAACTCTTTGGGGGCTTGCAGCCGTTTATCCACCGGGCAAGCCAGCAACCCCACGCCGTTCGCACGCCCTACTCGTCCCCGTCTTCTACCTCACAACACTTCGCTCCCAGTCGTCCCGTCCTTTCATATTAGTTCGCTCCCAGTTTTTGCAGGGTACAACAGTTCAACTTCTCCTAACCCTCCTCCAAAATCCATGGCCTCCCAAATCTCCATGGCCGCCGCTGAGTACCAGGTTAGAGCCATCACCGGCGATCAGTTCATCATCATCTACACACGTGGATCCGCGACGGTGAAAGCATGACTTGCTCGCTTCCTACGCATGTTCAACAGTTCAACGGATGAGTGGGTCGCTGGGCCAGATGTTGGGTACACCATAGTCCTGGGACGAGAAAGGATCTAAAGGACGAAGAGAGTAAGAAGCCCGTCGTGATCCAGGTTTTCGTACATAATATTTGCTTGGTCTACCACATATGCCATGCCAACGTTGAGTGCCAGGATTTTAAGAACTTCCTCAAGGACAAAAGAGTGAAATTCGTTACTGTAGGCTTTAAGAACGACAAAGAAGTCCTGCGTCGGATAGGTCTCGTTGTAGGCCAGCCCTTCGCTCTCCAGAAGGCAAGCCTGGTGTCCTCCTCTCAACCTTCAATGCTGACCCTGGCAGCAGCCATGATTGATCCTTCGTACGCTAAACTGAAGAAACCTCATCACGAGTTTCATCATGCATGGGAGTCGAAGACATTAGATGAAGATCACATCCTGTACGCAGCAATGGATGCCTACCTTTGTTTAAATATCTACATGGGTTGGATGAAGAAGCAGAGCCTAGTGTCCGATTCAAGCAAAGAAGCATCAGCGAAGAGGAAGAGGAAGAGGGACGAGGACGAAGTCGAGGACGTGGACTCGGACTCCGAGTAGGTGGCAGTGCCATCGCTCATGCTGGTTCTACTGCAGTGTCAAGCTGACTAGTTGCTTAGTTTATTTTCAAGGGTGTGTTGTGCTGAGGCCCTAGCAGAACTATGTTTATGTTTTTCTCGTTACTTGAACTGTTTAGTACGTAGAGTGGTACTAGTACTATGTCTTACTACTGTTCTTCTTGCAGTCGGTACTACTGCTCGTACCTTCATGTTCCCACTGTACTTAATACGTTCGTACTAGTAGTATAATTTGGGTCAGTCGATTTGTGAAAGAAGTTCGACGGAGCGAAGGAAGAAGACGGCAGAAGAGGTGGAAGAAGCCCTTCTAGCCATTTATGTTGCATCAAACAGCTCACATGAGTCGACTGACCCAAATTGCTCCTTCAGATTGCACGATCCACATGGCATTCAAGGTCTCGAAGTTAGATTCCGCGTCTGCACCCAGTTTGCGGGCTCGACGCGCGCGCGACCCGCTTCCGCCGCGTCAGCCACCATGCTTGCCTCCTCCGCACGGGCGGAGACGACAATGACACGCTAGTTCCTCCTCGCCGGCGTGCTGGAGCACGCGCTCGTCCTCCTCTTTGTACACTGCGTGCATAGACGCGGCTCCACCAGCTGCTCGCGTGCTTGGCAGCACAGCGGCATGGCGAGGCGGGACTGCAGACGACGTGAGAGGGCGAGTGTCGGTGTCAAAACCGGCGGATCTCGGGTAGGGGGTCCCAAACTGTGCGTCTAGGCGGATGGTAACAGGAGACGAGGGACACAATGTTTTTACCCAGGTTCGGGCCCTCTCGATGGAGGTAAAACCCTACGTCCTGCTTGATTAATATTGATGATATGGGTAGTACAAGAGTAGATCTACCACGAGATCAAGGAGGCTAAACCCTAGAAGCTAGCCTATGGTATGATTGTTGTAATGTATGTTGTCCTACGGACTAAAGCCCTCCGGTTTATATAGATACCGGAGAGGGCTAGGGTTACACAGAGTCGGTTACAATGGTAGGAGATCTACATATCCGTATCGCCAAGCTTGCCTTCCACGCCAAGTAAAGTACCATCCGGACACGAGCCGGAGTCTTCAATCTTGTATCTTCGTAGTCTTGGAGTCCGGCGGATATTGATAGTCCGGCTATCCGGACACCCCCTAGTCTAGGACTCCCTCAGTAGCCCCCGAACCAGGCTTCAATGACGATAAGTCCAGCGCGTTTATAGTCTTCGGCGTTGCAAGGCGGGTTCTCCCTTCAAATTCCATGTACCTGCCGAACAGTGTCCGGCTTCATCTTGAATACTGTGCTCCTCGGCTTCTATGCCAAATAATGGCCCTCTTCCATGCGTCGCACGAATGCGAAAAGCCAGGGTGTCTTTTGCATTTCACCCCCCAATTGTGCGAGTCGCCCGCCTATAAAAAAGGCAAGAATCCAGATCCAAGCCACACCATCTTCCTCCCGCGAATACTTCATCGAAGCGCCTTTGACCTAGAAATCCATTCCACCATGGATCATCCACACGGCTCTTCTTCGCGCGCTCCCAGCCCACCGCCGGGGAGTTGGAGGAGGTGCTCTATTTCGCACAACGAGCTCGTGGAGCTCCAAACGGGGGGATTCCTCCCTCCGGCCTTTATGATCCCAGTCCGGGCCAGATTGGTTACTTATCAAGGTGGGAGACAGGCGGAGGACGCTCCAAGCCCCAATAAGGGGGAGCGAGTATGTTTTGTCCCTTATCTGACAAGGGGACTCGGATTTCCAATACATCCGTTCCTCCGCGGGCTCCTGAAGTTCTACGGACTCCAGCTCCACCACCTCACGCCCGCCTCTGTCCTGCATATCGCGGGCTACGTAGCTCTTTGCGAGCTATTCCTGGGCATTGAGCCCCATTTCGCATTGTGGAAGAGGCTGTTTTGCCTCGTACCCCGTTCTCACCAGGGGTCCATATATCAAGTGGGCGGCGCCGAAATATGGCGCATCGCCGGGACCGGATACCTATCCGGCACTCCCAAGAAGGCGTCCGAAGACTGGCCCTCGAAGTGGTTTTATATAGAAGACGCTCCGCTGCCAGACCCAGTTCGGATCGGCCTCCCGGAGTTTAGTGCTGCTCCCTTGAAGAAACGCCTCAGCTGGCGCCCGCGGAGCCCCCGATTGGAGGAAGACAAAAGCGTCCGTTACTTGATGGGCCGGATAAGATTAATGGCTCATTCCGGCTTGACCATGATCGGAGTCATGGTGACATGCATCAAGCGAGGGGTACAACCACTGCAATACAGAGGCCACCCCATGTGGGATTTCAACGGGGAAGACGATGCTACCCGGCATGGCCGCAAAGGGCCGGATTCGACCGAGGATCTGGTGAAGATCCTGTCCAGTCTGTACAAGGGGGAGAAGGAGGATTTCCTTCGAACGAACCCTTTGAATGGGTTTTCCATGATCAACCCCAGAGGATGGGTAAGTGAACACCTTGAAGGGCCCAGCCCATGCTTTCGAAGTTTAAGCTTCTTACATTATGTCTTCGGCGCAGGGTCTACGCCGGATTGTGGAGGACATGGTGAGTCCTGCTCCGCAACCCGAGGATCCAGAAGGATCCCTGGATCCGGCCTCTGAAGAGGACCCGGATATCAAGGTGGAGCTGATCGACGGGGTGTATCACCGGCTCAGCATAGACAATGCTTTGGTCGCCATTACGGCGGACTACCCCGGGCTAAGTCCGGCTTCCCAGGTAACCGCGACCGAAGTCCGGACACCATTATCTCATCCCTGCCCATTTCTGACCTTCGCGAACGATGGTATTTTGCAGGAAGCGCCTTTACGGCGGGAAGCCGAGCCCGCGGCGGCCGACCAACAGAGGTCAGTCCGAACCAGCAGGCGGAAAAGGAGCGCAGTGCGGACGGAAATGTCACCGCAAAGGTATAGCTCATATTGGAATTTTTAGAGCAACGTTCCGAGGAAACGTCTGAGTGCTCATGATCTTTGTAGGAGAAAAAGCGCTCGCCGGACTGCGAGCGCAGGAATTGCCAATCCGACCAACACCGGCCAGGCTCCAGCGCCCGGCCTGGAGGGGGAGGCAAGCGCAAGATGCGAGCCGGATCCTTCTCCAACGGAGGATACCGACAGACTGTCCGCCACCAAGTCTGAGGTGGAGAGCGCCATGAACCATAGGCGCCGCCGGACAGTATTTCAAGAAGCGTGCTTTTCCCCTGAGGCATTGAATGCTTTTAACGTAGGGGACGCGCATCTCCGTGCTGCTCAAAATGGTTTTACTAGAGCCACGGAGCAGTATGTGAAAGACATACGGGTAAGGGAATTTTAATGGTTGTATATACCAGTAGCCCTCGAGACTTAAAGTAGTTATGTTAACTGATTTAAGGATCATTGAAAATTTCAGGCACTTAACGAGAAGAACACCCAGCTGTCTCGGGAGCTGCAAGATTGCAAGGCCCAACTTGAGGCCGCACTTGCTGCCGCAGGAGGAGACGGAAAGACCCCTCCTGGTAACACATTTTTATTAATAAATATAAGCGCTGTGCGGCGTGCGCGCGAGTCTAATAATGACATTTGCAGGTACCGCCGGACAAGATCCGGACAGGCAAGCATTGCTATGCCAGCTAAAGGCCGGCGAGAGTGTGCTGAATAGGGTTCAGCAGGAAAGGAACAAGCTCCAGGATGCCAACGCCAAGCTCGGAGAAGAGCTGAAAGGCGCTCAGGCCGAGCTGTCCGGCTCCGTTAAGGAGAATCAGCGGCTTCGTCGCGGCATTTATAGTAAGTGCTTGAGCGAACTCTTTTGAAAAGAAGAGTTCGGCGAGGAAGTATTTTGACATGATATGTCTTGTAGGTATACTCACGGGTCGTCCTGCAGAGGAGATGCCCATATCAATGGGTGATCAACTTCCCGAACTGTTGCAGCTACTCGAACGAGTTCGGCAGGCAATGAGCGGCGTCGTTCAGGCTTTATGGCCAGCCCTCTCCCTACCCGAGGGCCTCGGGGAGCTTGCGGAGAAGCTGCAGGGAGTGCGGCAGCGCTTCCGTTTGTGGAAGATTTTGGCTTGCCGTCAAGGTGCCAGGGAGGCTTGGGCCATGGTGAAGACGCGGTACAAGAAGGCGGATCCCAACCACATGGCCGAAGTTGGACCGGTGGGGCCCGATGGGAAGGAGATCCCTGTGAGTTTAGTGTATAGCCAAGTAGAGTTGGCTGCTAAGTTTTCCCAACAGGACTGTAAACTAGACAGCCTATTAGACGGGATTGAGAAGGAATACAATCAGTAAATTTGACAATGTATGTTATCCTTTAAAGTGACATGTGAAATGCCTTCTAGCCGGATTGTAGATCGTTTGTCTTTGCCGACCTTTTTGCTTCGACCTCGGGACCCTAGAGTCCGGAGTGTGTCCGAATACCTTTTTGGTTAAAAAACAACCGTGGTATGCATGGAGACCACGCGTATGGGTCATTAGTGCTTTATCAGACAAGTGCCCAACTAGTATGTTATATTACATGGTTAGTAAGAAACATCTTCCAGGGAGAATAGTTCCGTTAAGGGTTCCTTTCGCTGGGAGGCATGCCCTAAAGTGCATGTCCGGACTGCAAAGAAAGTAGTAAAACATCTGGGGGCAAATAGATAAATAGGTAAAAAGTCATCTTTTATGTCACCGACCGAATATTCCCTTAAGAATGCTAGCTTTCGGCTTCACCCAGTCTGAGGTACACATCCGGCTGACTCGGCAGTAGCAATCGCAGAGGTGCTCCCTTTACCTCCTAGCCGAACAATCGGGAACGTAGGGGTAAGCACAGGAGCCAGGCAACCCAGCTTGGCCAAAACTTAAGTCATATCGATGCATATAATGGCGAGTAAAAGGTACATGTGGAAGCTTAACACATGTGATGGGTATAAAACCCGTATAATTGAGCTTCTGTAAAAGAAGCCCCCAGGAATAATGAGTGCGGATGGCACATCATGCGTATAATTGAGCTTCTGTAAAAGAAGCCCCCAGGAATAATGAGTGTGAATGGCACATCATGCGTATAATTGAGCTTCTGTAAAAGAAGCCCCCAGACCGCGAACGGCCAGGTAATGGGTATGGTTTTGAGGGCGGTGGGTGGCATATGGCTCTGATTAGCAAAGAGCTGACAACCAACGCATCGCTGGACCAAGTCTTGTGCGTCTGCCCGAGCCGTCGGCCAATAAAATCCTGTACGGAATGCCTTTCCTACAAGGGCCCGGGCTGCTGCGTGGTGTCCGCCTAGTCCGGCATGAATTTCAGCCAGGAGGTTTTGCCCTTCTTCTTTGGAGATACACCTTTGAAGGACTCCGGTGGTACTTTTCCTATAAAGTTCTCCCTCATGGACCTTGTAGGCCTTCGATCGCCGGACTATGCAGCGGGCCTCATTTTGGTCTTCGAGAAGTTCCTGCCTAAGTAAGTAGGCTAGGAAAGGTTCTGTCCACGCGGCGATTACTGCCATTATGACGTGGGCGGAGGGTGTTATGTCGTCTGCCGAATCACCAGTTGGTGCGGTTTTCTCCGGTTTGTAGCTACCGGGCTCCTCTTCCCATAGTACGGATGGCTTGAAGAGCCGTTCCAGGAAGATATTTGGAGGGACAGCATCACGTTTCGCACCGATGCGTGCCAGGACGTCGGCCGCTTGGTTATTATCTCGGGCTATGTGATGGAATTCGAGTCCTTCAAACCGAGCTGACATTTTTAGGACAGCATTGTGATACACTGCCATTTTCGGATCCTTGGCGTCGAAGTCTCCATTTATTTGGGATATTGCAAGGTTTGAGTCCCCGCGCACCTCTAGGCGTTGAATGCCCATGGAGACCGCCATCCGGAGACCATGTAACAGGGCCTCGTATTCGGCTGCATTGTTGGAGTCCGTGTACATTATTTGAAGTACATACTGGACTGTATCTCCGGTGGGGGACGTCAGTACGACGCTAGCCCCCAGTCCGGCCAACATTTTGGAGCCGTCGAAATGCATAGTCCAATTGGAGTATGCGCCGTACTCTTTAGGGAGTTCGGCTTCAGTCCATTCGGCGACGAAGTCAGCCAAAACTTGTGACTTTATAGCCCGTCGAGGTTTGTAAGTGATGTCGAATGGTAAGAGCTCAATGGCCCATTTTGCTATCCTGCTCGTTGTGTCGCGGTTATTTATAATGTCATTGAGTGGTACTTCAGAGGCCACTGTTATCGAGCACTCTTGAAAGTAGTGCCGGAGCTTTCGAGACGCCATGAACACCGCATATGCTATCTTCTGATAGTGCGGGTAGCGGGATTTGCAGGGGGTTAACACAGTGGATACATAATACACTGGTTTTTGAAGAGGGAATTTATGCCCTTCTGTCGCTCGTTCGACGACGAGGACTGCGCTCACAACTTGATGTGTTGCTGCGATGTATAACAACATTGGTTCGCCCAGAGTGGGCGCAGCCAGGACCGGATTTGTTGCTAGTATCGCCTTTATTTCTTCGAGTCCGGCAGTGGCAGCATCCGTCCACTCGAAGTGTTCGGTGCGCCTGAGGAGGCGATAGAGGGGCAACGCCTTTTCTCCTAAACGGGAGATAAAGCGGCTTAAGGCTGCCACGCATCCTGTTAATTTTTGTATTTGTTTGAGGTCTTTTGGAATATCCAACTGTGACAGAGCTCGGATTTTGGCCGGATTTGCTTTAATTCCTCTACCGGATATGATGAGGCCCAGCAGCTTTCCGGCGGGAACGCCGAAAACGCATTTTTCCGGATTCAGCTTGATGTCATATGCTCTGAGATTGTCGAATGTGAGCCTCAAATCGTCTACTAAAGTTTCGACGTGTTTTGTTTTGACGACTACGTCGTCTACGTATGCCTCGACTGTTTTGCCGATCTGGGTAACCAGACATGTTTGAATCATGCGCTGATATGTTGCGCCGGCGTTTTTGAGTCCGAAGGGCATCATGTTGAAGCAGAATGGTCCATATGGAGTGATAAATGCCGTTGCGGCTTGGTCTGCTTCCGCCATCTTGATTTGATGATAGCCAGAGTATGCGTCCAGGAAGCACAACGAATCGTGCCCTGCTGTGGCATCGATAATTTGATCGATGCGGGGGAGAGGGAAGGGATCCTTTGGGCAAGCTTTATTGAGGTCTTTAAAATCGACACAGAGGCGCCAGGATTTATCCTTCTTTGGTACCATCACCAAATTTGCTAGCCAGTCCGGATGTTTGATATCTCTAATGAATCCGGCTTCTAATGGCTTGGCTAGCTCTTCTCCCATTGCCTGTCTTTTGGGCTCGGAAAATCGTCGAAGAGCCTGTTTGACTGGCTTGAATCCTTTTAGGATGTTGAGGCTGTGTTCTGCCAACCTGCGAGGGATTCCGGGCATGTCTGAAGGATGCCAGGCGAAGATATCCCAATTTTCCCGAAGGAATTCGCGCAATGCGGCATCTACTTCGGGGTTCAACTGTGCCCCAATGGAGGCCGTCTTTGTTGGGTCCGTTGGATGGACCTGGAATTTTATTATCTCGTCTGCTGGTTTGAAGGAGGTGGACTTGGATCTTTTATCGAGTATCACATCGTCCCTGTTCACCATAGAGTGCAGCGCGGTGAGTTCCTCTGCCGCTAAGGCTTCGGATAGTGCCTCGAGGGCTAGTGCGGCTGTCTTGTTTTCGGCGCGGAGTGCTATGTCCGGATCACTAACGAGAGTGATTATTCCGCTGGGCCCAGGCATTTTCAGCTTCATGTACCCGTAATGAGGTATTGCTTGAAAAATTATGAATGCCTCTCGTCCTAATATGGCGTGATACCCACTGCTGAACGAGGCCACCTGGAACGTGACTTCTTCGGATCTGTAATTGTCCGGAGAGCCGAACACCACATCGAGTGTGATTTTTCCGGTGCAGCGCGCTACCCGGCTAGGGATTATTCCTCTAAAGGTTGTGCTGCTTCGCTCAATACGGCTCCAATCGATTTCCATTTTTCGCAGAGTTTCCTCGTAGATGAGGTTTAGTCCGCTGCCGCTGTCCATGAGGACTTTTGTCAGTCGAAAGCCGTCCACTATGGGACTAAGTACCAGTGCGGCTGGGGCTCTGGTTGTTCGGAATGTGGGCTCGTCGCTGCCATTGAAGGTAATAGCTGTGTCGCTCCATGGATTTGTTGTTGCTACTTGGTAGACTTCGGCGAGTTCACGGATTGATCGTTTTCGCATATTATTTGATGCGGAAGTCTCGAAGACTGTTGATACCCTGCTGGTATTGTTGGAGTGGTTTCCCGGAGCTAGAAGCTCTTCGCCACTTTTGGCCACCTGCCGTAATATCCAACATGCTCGAAGGCTATGTGTTGGGACGGCTCCCTCTGTATTATGAAGCTTACAGGGTCCATTGAGCCATCCCTCCAGTACGGTTCCGTTTCCCTTATTGGGTTTTTGTTTCTTCGTTTTTGCATCTGGGGCCTGAGTGTGAGGCACCCTTTTACTGCGGACTGGGTTTGGGGCCGGATTATCCCAAAATTGATTTTCGGTTTTCCGGAAACTCTCCATCGCACAGTACTTTAGTACAATGGATGCCAGATCGGTGAAGCGCGTAATTTTGCGACGATCAATGGCGTTTAGTATTCCCTTGTCCGTGCAGTTATTGCGGAAGATTGATATTGCGTTTTCCTCTCGGCAGTCCTTTATCCTGTCCATAACCAGGAGGAATCTGGCCCAGTAGTGATGTACTGTTTCTGTAGGCTCTTGCCGTATTAGAGATAGATCGCATATGTCTGGGCGGGTGGGTGGAATAAAATCCGGATCCCTGCCCATCTTGAGGCTCAAAGGCCAAGGGGTTTCCGAATTCGGAAGTGTGGTTTGCTGGGGACAATCCAGCGAGTCCGGGGCGATGCATGATTTTAAGTTCAATGCTCGATCGAAGTCTGTCCCCCCGCGGGAATCCGGCATGGAGGGTTCAGGGACCCGGACATGAATTGTTTTCAACACTGGCAAAGAGTTGCCGTATTGCTCCTCTACCACTGCGACGTGGTGGGTGGCCTGGGGAGAGTTAATCTCTCTCAGATTGGTTTTAAGCCCAATCTGGTTGTAGTCCGTAGCGACTCCCAGGGCGGCGATGCGATCCAAGAGCTCGTTAACAGACGAGAGATCTATTGGATCTAACTGTTCGGCAGCTTTAGGGCTGACGTGAAGATTGCTTTCGACGACTCAAGAAGTCATTGCCGAAGCGGCGGCCGGACAGGCGGTCATGAGAAAACCACCAAGCCGGATAGTTTGGCCGGCGGGCAAGGCCCCTCCGGCGAAAACACCGTCTTTGAAGACGGGTGGAGGCATCCGCTCTATCGGTGACGACACAGAGGAACTCTCAATGAAAGCACCAATGTCGGTGTCAAAACTGGCGGATCTCGGGTAGGGGGTCCCGAACTATGCGTCTAGGCGGATGGTAACAGGAGACGAGGGACACGATGTTTTTACCCAGGTTCGGGCCCTCTCGATGGAGGTAAAACCCTACGTCCTGCTTGATTAATATTGATGATATGGGTAGTACAAGAGTAGAACTACCACGAGATCAAGGAGGCTAAACCCTAGAAGCTAGCCTATGGTATGATTGTTGTAATGTATGTTGTCCTACGGACTAAAGCCCTCCGGTTTATATAGATACCGGAGAGGGCTAGGGTTACACAGAATCGGTTACAATGGTAGGAGATCTACATATCCGTATCGCCAAGCTTGACTTCCACGCCAAGTAAAGTACCATCCGGACACGAGCCGGAGTCTTCAATCTTGTATCTTCGTAGTCTTGGAGTCCGGCGGATATTGATAGTCCGGCTATCCGGACACCCCCTAGTCCAGGACTCCCTCAGCGAGCCTTCGGCTTCATGGCACAGGGATGGCGGTGACACGGCGGTGATGGGCGAGAAATTGTTGGCCAGAGCAGGCGGGCGCCGGCATGCGCAACAGCGGTGGCGGCATATTGATGAGTGCGCGTATGGGAGCTTACTTTAGTTTTATATTAGGTTGGTCAAACTTAAAAGAAAACCGTACTAGTACACGTAAACATTAGACTTAGGCAGCACTTTTTTTGAAGTTAGTACCACAGCCACGATACGAAATCCTGTGCAAGCGCGTGAACCGCGGCGCGGTCGATCGAACAGTGCGTCACCATGTCGCGCTCGAAGGACATCCACCGAACCTTTTTTTGTGTGTCAAAACAATCCTCGAATATTACTCAACTTTTTTTCCTGGGAAAGTTCTTGACGCTGCAATATTTCCATATATTTGAATTTAGCTCCAGTTTGTGTTTATTTGGATTTGGACGTTTTAGGTGCGCCCTCGTTTTTTTTAATATTATTTTGTGTGTGTGACTGAGAGAGAACGTGTGTATGTGTCCATATGTGTGTTGTGGCGGAAGGGCAATGTGCAGATGGTGTGCGTGTGATACAGACATAGAGAGGTGTGAATGTGCAAACGATCATGCATGAGTGAGACATAGACAGATGCCAATACGTTGTGTATACATGACAGAACGGTCTTCTAGTTTACTTGTGTGTGTGTGTGTGAGAGAGAGAGAGAGGGAGAGAGAGAGGAGCATCCATAACACAACAACCATCTCTCTCGATTCGTCCGTCCCTCGCACGATCGCATGCAACATATGCATCAACGCGCACATTTTGACACCCTCACTCGGCCCCTGCCCACCTCAAGGCCCGCGCAATCTCTTCGTGAATACCCATTTCTCTCCTTAGGTTTGTTTTCACTCAATATCTGACACACACACACACACAGCGCACGCACGCACGCACGCACGCACACACTCACACACACACACAAACACACGCACGCACACAGCACAACACACACACACACACTCCCTTGAGCACACAATTCATCCCCATCCAAGGTTATACGGCGACCACTCTCGCTTGTGCTTCTTTGCACACAAACATGCACAACACCTCAATCTTCAAAGAGGGCATCGAGCAGATCGAAGACGGCGACCACACCGCGCTAGAGAATGCGGGGTCATTTGGAAGCAGGGTGATGTGACGACGGCTGACTCACTCCTCCCCCCACCCTCTCTCTCTCTTGCACAAAATTACCAATCCGTCTCTCCCCCGCACAAAATTGTCAATCCCTCAACCCATGAGATCCTTCCCCTCTCGTCCATGTTTTTCCAGCTCTCTCATCAAACATGTTGTCTCTTCTCCTTCCACATATACAGAATCATGTATATTACATGTCTCCATCTTTCTCACATACCTAACTTCTTCCTATCTCTTTCTCTCTCTTTCTCTCTCTCTCTTTCTCTCTCTCTCTGTGTGTCTCATTAGGTTTGTCTCCTACTCTCTCGTCCACATACATACAATCTTTCCCGCCCTATCTGCTCCATCTTCAAAAGCTCTCTCTGCACGTTTCATTCACACAATGGGTATGTCAAAATGTTGCTTCTATAATGGCTGATGTAGAGTTTTGGTTGTTTTTGTTGCATCCTACAAAGTAATAACTATGAAATGCATTTAGATTCACATTTGACTGGGATTATGTGAGTTTGAGCATGTTGTGAGTTACTGTAGACCTTGTATACATCTTGGGATTCGACAATGATTGTAACTATTGAATTGTATAGATCATTACATTCGAAGTCAATAGCCTAATATATTTATTTCACAATTTCAACAAATGATTAGTTCACTACAAACTAAGAAAACAAATGTGTACTCCCTCCATTTTTATTTAAGTCCGCGTATTAGCATTGGTCAAAGTCAAGTTTTGTAAACTCTCAGAAAGCTTATAACAAAAAATATTAACATATACAATAACAAATAAATACCATTAGATTCATTATTGAATGTACTTCCACATCATACATATTTGTTATGGTAAATGTTTATATTTTTATATAAACTTGGTCAAACTTTAGGAAGTTTGACTTCGGTCAAACCTAATATGCAGAGTTTACTACTACTACTCGCTAGTTGCTTAGCCGAATCACTCAACACGCCACACGGGGAGTCCAGTGTCACAAAATTTTGAGGTCGGCGGGAAAATCTCCCGTGACCCTGATTCGAGCAGTGGGAAGTTACCATCATAGCCTTCGGAACATGCCTACGTACGACGCTTGGTATGGGGCTGTTTTTGTAACTTCAGGTTCACCCTACCCAGCCAACCCCACCCCGGCACCCAGAGTAGTACACTTGAATACTCCCCATTTTCTATCCCCACCGCAAAATAGACTTCTCCACGGCACCACAGCCTTCGTGCTCCTCCCCTTTACATCGGCGCACTCATCCACCGCAGTGCATCTGCCTCATCGACGACCTCGTACGCCGCACTGGAGCCGGTCCACCGTCGTCGTCGTAGACGGAGCCTCTTCCCCGGCATCGTCTTCCACGGTCTCGGATCTGCTTCCGGGAAGCCGACGCCAAGCGCAGAAGTACCATCGTCGTGGACAATGAACTGACTCCCGTTGCCGACCATGACTCACAGAGGCCGCCGCGACCATCGTTCTCCTCCTCGATTGGTAATGTGTGTATTGAATCACTTAGCAGTACATGTGCAGTTCCAATTTTGTTCATACCTACCCTTTAATTTTCCCGGGTGCTATTGTTCCCGTAAAAGTAATTGGTTATAGCCTCCATTGTCCAACAGAATATCAGCTTGTAATTGTGCGTCGCTCCTGTATCGCGCTGTGCTTGGGTAGGTTTTTCATCTGCAACCAGCAGTGTGGCAAATGATGGAAAGGTTTTTAGAACTAGCAAGATGCCCATGCGTTGCACGCATCAAGATGCATTTGTATGAGTAGTTTATCTTGTGGGAGAAAAGGATGAACGAGGGAAGGCCTTATTTGCAAATCTGGAGAGGGGTGTGGGTATCTTTTTGCAAAATTCCCATTTGTTTCCTTCCTATGTGTCAGATATAAATCGGACGGCCTATATTGCAAGGAAAAAAAGTATAGAGAAAAGTAGACATAAATATCAAATATTAAATATAAAATAAATATAACCGTAGAGAAGAGAGTAGAGATAGCAGAGACGTCGGGAAAGGATCGCACGCGCGCGGGAAAAAGCGGCCGGGCGTGTGCTAGTTTTGGCGCGCGGCGTCTGGCACGCTTTATAAAATCCAACGCCCTCCCACTGCTCTGTGCCTTGCCAACGCTCTGTGCCTCGCCACCGCTCTCTCCCCGCTCTTTTTCGCCTTGCCGCCGCCGTGCCACCATGCCGCCGCGTCGCCGAGAAACTTGGGGATACCGCGGTGTCCGCGCGCGCCCCTCCGGTGGCTTCTCCGCCGAGATCCGGTTCCGTGGGATGCGCCTCAGCCTCGGAAATTTCGACACCACCACCGAGGCTGCCCGCGCGTACGACACGGCGGTGTGGCGCCTCCGGTGGCCTCATAGAACATTGAACTTCCCCAATCGTGCCGACGCGGGAGCGGGCGCAGGAGCTCGCGCCTCGTCTTAGCACCAACGAGGATCGTCGCGACAACCGGAGGCGGGAGCACTGTCTCGGCATCTCCGAGATGGACGATGAAGCCATTGCGCTGTGGCGCCAACACTTCCCGCAGGACATCATCAACGAGCGCGAGTTCTACGTGCAAAGGAGGGCGGAGAGGGATAAGAGGAGGGCGGAGCGAGCCGCCTATCGCGAGGACAAGTGTAGGCGAAAAGCGGACGCTCAATTCAACATGAGGCTAGGAGCAGCGTCACCCTGGGAACCCGACGACGGTCAGTATATCTTCACGCCTACAGTCAGACGTCGGAGGAGGACATCACCGAGGAGCAGTTGGACGACGAGGAGTAGTTGAATTATCTTTTTTTATCTATCTATGCTGAGAACTATTCTCTACTCTCTAGTATCTACTTCTCGATCTCAGCACTGTAAACGCTTTTTTAAAGCGCCACGCGTTGCGATTCTGTTGGAGATGCTCTAACATGGCAAACGAGTGCTTTAGTGTTGCCCACAAGATGCGCGAGTATTACTAGTAGTATTTTTCTTGCCATGTTGAGATTTTGAAACCACGAGTGTGAACATGCAGAGGAGCAATGAAGACCAAACACGGGATATTCGGGACATCTTCAAGGAGCGTGTCAAGTTAAAGAGGAGCTGCACCGAACCTGTAAAACGAGCTTTGGTAAGTAACACCCTTTCAATTACTTTCGTTTAGCCTCATGTTCTTCGATGCGTTTATGTTATAGTTTCTTTTTCTCTTAAGCGTGGTGTTCTTTGATGTGTAATAAGAAGAGTCTTAATCGTCCTAATGCTTTCGTTTTTAACTTGATGTAGGAAGTGGGTGTTCTCACAGTGTAGTCTATTTTTATATTTCTTTTCCTTTTGAATTCACTTCTCCGAGTTCTGTTTATATGGCTTCTACTAAATGGATCTAGGTTTCTCTAAGTATTGATCTAAAAAAGAAGTAACTTCATGTTTGGATGCAGTTCCTGCGAGGAGGGAAGTATGGTCAACCTCGAGATCATGTTTCCAAAATGAGGCTGGATTACACACAAGGTGCCAGTTCCCTAATGATGTTGGATTAGACACAAGGTGCAAATTCCCAGATGATGCTGGATTACACACAAGCCAGGTGGAGTTGTCAGCTGTTCGTGTCCTCGTGGCATTAGTAAAGGCTGAAAGAAAGCGTGCAACAGCCCTTGAGAATGTAGTTGAGTTTCTGAAGAAGCGAAAAGAGAAATCAGATGCTCTCTTCACCCAAGCCAAAGAAGAGATGGAAGAAGCCAGAAATAAGCTAGCAGAGGCAGAGTAGGCTAGGCGTCTCCTGCTATCTAAAACTGTTGTCAATACAAAATTTCCTTCATAATAGCTAGGTTCAAATGTTTATCCAGTCAGCATGCCTGTTGTGATGTCTGTGCATCTACTGATGTGGCACAAAATGTTTTTTTCGGGTCATGTAATAACAGCAATTACTTTCCAAACAATAACAGAAGCATTGGACATGGTATAGTTCACGCGCAAGCCCGACATTCCAAGTCCAACTTCCACATCAAACTCATGTTCACAGATATCTGCACATTCATACATAATGTCCACAACCATGATTCACTTCAAAGCCAAAAAAAATGTGAGGAGAGTTATAAATAAAGAAAAACCTCTACTAGTTCCTGCTACCAGTGCGAGCACAACAAGTCAAGACCATGCGTAAATTAATTATATTTTAGTCATTTTTTCTGTTCTAAAATGCCTGCCGGCTCGCGGAAGGACGTGTTGCCGGCACACGCGCGGATTCAATGAAGGCAGGCGGGGCAGTCTTAAGCTGGTTGCACGCGGCGAGGAGGCGTGCTCAGCCGGGCCTGGAGCGAGTGCGGCCCTCTTGGCTGGTGCGCCGGTTCAATGCCTGCGCTATGAGAGGTCGCGTCCGTGTCAGAGAAATCACTCCCTCCAGTCCTTTTTTGTTTGGGTTTCCCCTTCCGATTACTGAAAACCAGCATCTAAATCTAAACCATAGAATTTGCCCTAGAACTACCAGGTTCAACATCTTGTAACATAAACCCATACAACCATACGCCAAGGAGGTACGTAGTACTATGAATTCCATTTTTGGTCCATACCAATCGTTCTAAAAACTACTTACTACTTATAACGTGCCATTTAAAATCGGAACTCTTAACCCTGCTAAAAAACGATATTTTAAACGTGGCTACTCAGTCTGTGGCAACTAGCGAGCCACCACGCTCCAAGTCGTTCACCTGTGGTCCCGACCATCAACTCCTACAAAGGTGCTCCACCACGTACCCGGTACCCGCGAATGCAGCAATCATGCACCTAGGGTTTTAGGTTTTATTTGTTAACGTCGCCTTTACGTAACACTCATGTGTGTGAGAAAGCGAGAGGCCGACTGCGTGTGTGCGCCTCTTCTCTTCGTATATGTATTCCACCATTTGTCTGGTGTCCAAAAAATTATAATAACTACTAGCAATGTGCCAATGCGTTGCCACACGATCAAAGTAGATTAATACATATTCACCGATTTGATAGAAAAAAAGTCTAGTTTTGAAATACGTATATCACTAAAAATATGTTATGTTTCACTCAAAATATATTCCTTTGGCGGTTTTGATGAGATAAGGGAGGCATGTTGTTGGTTTCAAGATTCGAGAAGTGGTATATGTCTAATTTCTACTCTTACTAGCAAGATGCCCGTGCTTTGCACGGAACATCAAAATCTCGTGGGAGAAAAGGATGAACGAGGGAAGGCCTTATCTGCAAATGTGGTGAAGAGTGTGGGTAAATTGCCATATTTTCCTTCCTATCTGTCAGATATAAACCGGACGACCTACATTGCAGGATGGCAGGCCCACCATCATCACCAACTCTATTTTTTATTCCTACTCTTATAAAAAGCATTGTCGGTGATGATCGTGTGCCTGCCATCCTGCAATATAGGCCGTCCAATCTATATTTGACGGATAGGAAGGAAACTACGGAAATTTTCCAAAAAGATACCCACACCCCTCTCCACATTTGCAAATAAGGTCTTTCCTCGTTCATCCTTTTCCCCCACAAGATAAACTACTCATACAAATGCATCTTGATGTTCCGTGCAAAGCATGGCATCTTGCTAGTTGTTGCAAAAAGCCCATGTGTGTGTGCGAGAGAGAGGGAGAGTGGAGGAGGATGGAGTGCATGTGTGACAAAGACACAAGTAGTGTGTGTGCGATAGGTGTTAGCTTAAAATGAGGCGATAGTGTGTGTGTGCACGATCGAGAGGGCGTGTCTCAAGAAGGGAAGAAAAAGCTACATAGAAACAAGGAGCGAGAGAGAGAGAGAGAGACATGTATGCGATGGTGGAAGAATGAGTGTGCGGGTGTATAAACCTATCTAGAGGCTAGCTAGTTGATAAATGCTTGTGAGAGAAATACGAGTCGGGGTGCGAAAGCGAGAGTTTTGTGTGTGTGTGGGAGAGACGGTAGTCAGGAAGGGGGTGGAAGCAGGAGTTGTGTGTGTGTGTGTCTGTGAGAGAGAGAGAGAGAGGAGACGGTAGTCGGGGTTGTCTGATCGGTGTCAATCTGGGATGGAGACGAATAGGAGACCGCGACAAATGTTGTGTCTACAGGAGAGAGAGAGAGAGAGAGAGAGTAATTTTAGTGGTATGAGTCATATGTAGAGACATATAGGGTGTGTGACAGAATCCCATAGAGAGAAAGACAAAGTGAAAGACGAGTGGAGACTGTGTGTGTGGCGGTGAAAAAGTAAGCTTAGGTACCGAGTGATACCAAAGAACAGTAGAGACGTGAGAGATAATGAAAACCGTGTAATGTATAATGATAGGGAGAGTGTGACACTTCTCAAGGGAGACGTCGAGAGACCATGTTTGCGAGGATAGGAGAAACATGAAGTGAGATTGCGGGTGAGCTGGAGAAAAGAGAGTGATGGCTACCTGAAGGAGCATGCATGCGAGAGAGATGGGCGTGAAAGGAGTGAACAAAAAAGGGATTCAAATATTTGAATTCAAGATGATGATACATGTAATCCATACTCGAACCAAAATTGATCTATCAAACATGCATACTCATATGAATTCACGCACATCTATGTTATTTAATATGTAGATATTACTGATCCATACATTTTAGTAGAACATAATTTGGTTAAATTTTTTCGAATTCAACCTTAAGATTTCAAGATCATTGTATTTGTAAATCATATTATACATATAAAGGAGCAGAATTCTTTGTTGTGCTTTTGAAAGTATATATGTAAAAAAATGATGTATATAGAATGTAATTCCAATTGAAAATGGATACCGCCCGAAAAAAATAGTAGAATACAAACGGGATTCGAATTGAGTTGGCACGGTAAACGTGCACTGTGCAAAATTTGAACGAAGCGGGGAAAGTCGCAGTAACCGCCCGAAACCAAAATCTGCGAGATGGAAATCACTACTGCCTATCCCTGCCGCGCAAAGCCTATCTGCTGGATTTCTATAGGTTTTGATAGGGGTAGCTTTGTAATTTCACCCAAACGTGACGTAACCGCCTCTCACCCGGATTCATACATGGTGGGCGCCAAAACACAGTGTGCCCTCGGCCGAAATCGACTCCCTCCCCGATTCATATTCATACACGGTGGGCGCCAAAAACAAACTCTCGTCGGCAACTATTCGGTGTATGCGAGATTACCGTCCTATCCCCAACCAACTAATGTTGCTATGATGTAGTAGAAATTTGAAACGGGGGCTAAGTTTGTAAATTTCCTCGCATTTGAGACAAGCGCGCCCTGACTACATGGTTCCCCCCTTCCTCTCTACCTCCCTTTTCCTCATTCGTACTCCGTGGGCGCCAAAACACCCTCTCCACCCCACCCTCCTCCGTCCGCCGCCGTCTGCCACCCCATCCACCGCCGTCCTCCTCCACCATGCCAGAGCTGATACCCCGACGCCGACGTCCATTACAAGAGATCGACCTCTCTCATACACGCCTTTGGACCGGGATCCTTGCATCCCGTCCTCTCGCTTCATCCCCGCCGTCGTCCACCTTGCCGACACCGCTCCTACGACCGTCTCGTCCACCGCGCCCTGCCGCCACCGTCTACCCTCCTAGATCTGCTTCCACGCCGCCGACAGCCATCGCTACCGCAGCACCATCAAATTATCACCAGATGCGTACACGGCGCCGCACCAGAGGCGGTACTCTTTCGTATCTGCTCAACTTTTTTATCGCAGCAAGAAAATAGATCGCCACTGCTTTACTCTGATTTCTTGTCTTGGTTGTGAAGTTGCCTTTTTCCTGTTTGCACCTTCAAATCCGCCATGGCACGCTCAACACTATACTCCCAATGCTTATGGTTTTCCCCTTTTATATTCCACACTAGTTAAAACACAATAGACTAAATTTCAAAATTGGGTCAGTCGATTTTTTAGAGCTCGCCGGAGTTCACCGGTGTGGTCCAAGGGGCTCGGGTGGTTGTGGGGCCTCGTCGAACGAAGAAAACTTGGCGCAGGTGGGGGTGGGGGTGGCGGAGGAACACAGGTGGTTGGGGCCGGTGGTCCGGCCGCCGGCCCGTGCAGTGTTTTGTATGGGAAGAATCATAGACGAGGAAGAAGAAGGGTTAGGAGACGTAGGATCTTCATCCAACCGCCTGAAATGGTCGAGAGTTGCATTCTTAATGCACTTTGGTTCATGATGTGTGGGCACTGCGCAACCAACATTTTATTATCCAAAATCTGCTTGCTCTTCTTTACCATGTTCGATAGAGCTGTGACACAAAACGTAGGACCGACTCCAGCAGACTGTACCCATACTTCACTGGCCACACCACTAGCCCCACCACACAGGACCTACACTCCAGCAAAAGGTATACCGATTTCATTTGCCATAGCACCAGCTGTACCACAAAAAAATCCCACTCCAGCAAAAAGTACAGCAAGTCCATCGGCCGAAGACCTATCCCAACTGCAGAGACGGCCAATTCCTGCAGATTGGAACCCCATTCCATTTATTCCCAGTTTAAAAGAAAATGCTTTCAATGTTGTTAGGGACTACGTGCATATATTCCCATCATGAGAAGATTATTGTGAAGACAAACACCATTTTCACATCTTCCTGTCCAACTTACGTGTAAGTGCTATTGTTCATGGTTATTATTTTCCTGTTTTCTGCTGATTGAACACATCAATGATTTACATTACATTGTTGTAACTAGCCGAGGGTCAATCTGGATAGTCATGACGAGGAAAGCTTGCTTGTGCTTTTCAAGGAAGCATTGCAGCAGTATCGGTGTTACGTGAGGAAATCACACTTTGGTGGCAAATCTATAAACGAATTTCCGGTGAAGTCTCCAGTGCTAAATTTAGAAGACATTGAATGGAAAAACATTGTTATGCACTGGTCTCGTTCCCAGGATAAGGTACTGTCTATGAAATGACATGACAACTTGAACTTCTACTTTTCCGCATGTGCCTTACGGATCTTGTTTGCAGGAAATCTGCTCGAAGAAGAATTCCGGTTTGAAAAGAACGACAGGATATCGCAAATATGCTGCCCACTGCTTTGCTCTTGTTAGTACCTGTTGTCCTGTATCACTGTACTTGCATACATACCTGGTTCATTATGTGACAGCAGTATGCATAATAGCTTGCTTATCAATTGTTCGCTCCAAATTCTTCAATATCCAATGCTAATGTTTTTTAGCTCTGCATTGTTCTTGTAAGTACATGATGTCCTTTATCAGTGTACTTATAATGACAGGTAGTTGTTCATGTACCATCACTCTGCAGCTTATTTTCCTTTGCCCTCCGTTTTCTACACATCAGATCTATATTTACTCTTACCATAAGGTTGGTACTGAAGAAGTTTAGCTGTGCATTGCTCTTGGCTGTGCCTTTTGCCTGTATCGCTTCACTTACATTTATAGCTACTTGGTTATGTAGCATCACTCTTCATCTTATCTTAAATATTCTCCATTTTTTTGTATATTATCACATCTATATTTACTCTTAACAAAATGTAGAATAAAGGCAATGCTTATGAAGAAGATTCTGTGGTAAACTTCTTGAATTGCCCCCCCCCCCCCATCAGCATGGACAAGGCCTTTATAGAGCCTGTCTTCACCAATAATGTAAGTTTGTCCATCTCAAGCCTTCAAACTTTGTTGTATATATTTGGTTAGGCATGACTACAACAGTTGTTTATTTTTGGTGTTTGCATCAAATTGCATGTTTAAAATTTATTATGTACACCCTCCGTTCCAAAATAGATGACCCAATTTTGTACTGAAGTTAGTATAAAGTTGGGTCATCTATTTTAGAACGGAGGGAGTAGTTCATAAACAAATATTTGTCCTTTCTCAATTTAAGTTTTTAGTTGTACAACCAAGTTCCTTATTCATACCATGTAAATTAAAGTATACAGAGCAAGTGATCTTATTTTGCACTACATGTATGCTTCTGTTCTTCATCCGTAATCCAGTGGTGTGGTGAACCTACCCACTACAGCACATTGTCATATTTTGCAATGTCTTAACTATGAACAATGTCATATCATTCTACTACTCCCTCCGTCCGAAAATACTTGTCATTGAAATGGATGTATCTAGATGTATTTTAGTTCTAGACACATCCATTTTGATGACAAGTAATTCCGGACGGAGGGAGTATTATTTAAACTGTCTCTTTATTTGCCAATCTGAAATGGGATAAATTAATAGCACACTAACCATTGATAATTATGAGTTCTTGATCTGTAATCCACTGGTGTCGTGAAGCTGCCAACTCCTTCACAATGTCACTTCCTGCCATGTCTTGACCTAAACAATACCATATTGTGTTAATGCAATTTTAAACTGTGTCACTTTATTCGTCAGTAAGAAATGTGATGAATTGTCAGCACTGATATTTTTATGTGCAAAACCTGTCATCTGTCTGCTTGTTTATCTTTCAGAGTGAGGAAGATTTAAGTGTTGAACAAGCGCAGTCTCATCATCTTGCTCAGCTGCTTGTGCTGCAGCTCCCCAGCAGGGCTAACCTTTCTTGAACTCTATTGAAGTGCTGTCGGTTTCGTATATTATTTTGTCGACGTGTTTATTTGCACTGGTGGTGATCTTTGATGCCCAGTGTATGTAATCTGCTGTCTGCTTGTGCTTTATTATCATAGTGGCGAACTTTGATGCCTAGTGGATGTAATATGCTGTAATTTCTTTATTGTATAGTCTAGGTTTTTTCTTATTCAAGATGTTGCAGTTATTTTACTGTCTTTGCAATAAACCGGCCAAACTGTAAAATTACGGTACATAATCGGGCCGTCATGCAATCACGATGTAGGTTGGGCCTGAAATGTGCCGAACAGCTAACGGGCTGGCAGCAGCCCGAAATGAACCCCGACCCATGATTGTGCGAATCAAATCACGGGCTTTTAATAGGCCAAAATTGTCTCGGTCCTTGTTTGGCCCAATCAGATATCGGCTGCGAGTAGGCCGGATGCAAACCGGGCCGTAGTTAGGCCCAACTATATGATGGGCATTTAACAGGCCGAAATTAATATAGGGCCGAAATGTTAAACGGGTCCTTAAGAGGCCAAAACTAATGTCAGGCCGAATTACTAAGTGGGCCTCTAGCAAGTGGGCCTAAAAGCATAGTGTCCAGTTGACGGGCCGAATCTGATATGGGCCATAACTGAGCCCATAGCCTCTTTAAAGGGCCGTACCTGATCTGGGCCGTAATTTGGCCCAGAACGTGGTAGGCTTTTAACGGGCCGGATCTCATATGGGCCACTATTAGGCCCGGAACGTGGCAGGCCATTAATGGACCAGATCAAATATGGGCCGGCATTTGGCCCAAAACATGGCAGCCAGTTAATGGGCCGGCCCACTAGGGCCCTCAAATTCTTATGGGCCTACAGCTGGGCCGGCCCGTTAATGTCGGCAAAATCTCGTAGGCCTTTAGCCGGGCCGGCCCATTATGATCCGGAAGAATCTTGTGTGCCTTTACCTGGGCCGGCCCATTATGGCAAACAAAAATCTTGTGGGCCTTTACCTGGGCCGGCCATTATGGCCCGCGAAATCTTGTGGTCCATTAGCTAGGACAGCCCATTATGGCCCGCAAAATCTCGTGGGCCTTTAGCTGGGCCGGCCCATTATGGTCCGCAAAATCTTGTGGGCCTTTAGTTGGGCCGGCCCATTTAAACTTGATGGGCCGGTCCACGTGTCACCATATCATAGGCGCGTCTCGCCCATTGGATGAGTGACACCTGTGCCAGCGCGGACCTGACACGTGTCTCCTCTAGCCAATGATGATTTTACACGTGGAAAATCCCCATTGGTCGGGGCTGTTAACAGGTTATCGGATCCAAAACCCGACCCGATAGCTTAACGGCGTTCCGTTACGGTGGATGCCACGTGTCGGTCACCCTTGACGAAAGCACTTCTGTGACGCGCGATTTATCGTCATGGAACTGGACACTTCCGTGATGATAATTTTGGTAATGTCATGGAACACTTCTACGACAGCACAGGTATGACTATCTTGATTCTGTCATAAATTTGTCATGGATGTACATGCATGACAAAAAACGCGACCTACTGTGACAAACACGTATCATCACGGAAGTGTATTTCTTTTGTAGTGCATGGGCTTCGCTCACGCACAAAGAACCCGGCAAGCACCCTTTTTCCATTAATACGTCCCATACAGGTACAGTTCATACGGAATGTGAACATGAGCAAGGGGATTACAAGTTTTAAATTTAACCAAGGCCCGTAGGATTACAAACTAAAAAGAGATAAGATGCCCATGATCCCCGTTCTTGCTCCTTTCCTCCCAGGTGCGGCTGGTAAAGGCAAAAAGGGAGCAACGGGGAACGCGTCGATGGAGAGCTTGACGAGGAAGACCCTCGACAGGGAGGCGCGACGTGGTCATCGAGAGTCGGAGTCGGCGTTCCCCCGCTCGACGCCCTCATCATCGTCGTCGCTGTCCTCCTCGTCACTCCCGCTTGAGGAGGAGTCTTCGTCATCAGAGGAGCTCTGCACACAACACTTTAGGCGAGTTCTGAAGTCCCCAAAGACCTTGACGGAGAGCAGGTCGTTCTCCATTAATTTAAAGTAGAGAATGAGCCCCTCCATCAGGCTGTGGATAGGAGCGAAGGTCTTCCGCCCGCGGCGAAGATACATGATGTGAGGGGCGGGAAAGTCGACGTCAACCCGTGTGCCACCATTCCCGCAGCCCCTCATATGCAATCTCAGAGTCCGCGGCGGGTCGAGCTCCACCTACCGAGCAAATGGAGTATGAAGACAAAGACGACGGTGCACCGGCCGGTTCAGCCTGATGAAGAACTCGCGGGGCTGGTCCCCGACGTGGCCCTCCATTGGGGGAGGGACTGCTGGTGGAGGCGAGGCCGGAGCACCGCCCCATCCTCCTCCTCCACGAGCACCACGGCGACCGCGGCCTCGCCCGCTCCCCCTCCCTCTCGTGGCCGGATCTGCCGTCACGAGCTCTTGGGAAGGAGGGACGCGCTGTCGAGCAGAGACCCTTGACGCCACCGTCGAAGTGCCAGTGCGCCCTCTCGCCATTGCAGAAGGAAGAAAGGAGCCAAGGTGGAAGGAGATGGAAGATGGAAGATTAAGAGGAGCCATCCCCCTCCCCCTCCTTATAACAGGGGGGGTCGGGGCTCGGCCGCCCCACTCAACCAATCCGGCCATCAGGGGCGTAGGGAATCAAGACTGACCCGCTGCTCCAATCAGCGGCGACCCGGTTTCCCGGCTCGTCATACAAGGCCCGTCCCCCCCCCCCCCCCCCCCCCCGCGACCACCGCCTACCATCTCTGAGGCATGGGGGACACGTGGAGAGTAAGCAGAAATCAAGGGGACAAGTGAGGCGACTGTTTTCCACGCCGTGATCGTGGGGCACGGGTGCCTTGAAGACTACAACCCGAGTCCACTCAGTAAATGAGCCTAGCCCCTGCATTTTCCTCTTTTTACGGGGAAGGCGCGGGCCGCCGCTTTATCATGATGTGATGCATGAGGGCTGGAACCGTCCCGCGCATGACCCTCCACGTCGCGCATTCAACGCGGGTTGTGGGGAAGCGCAGCGGACGAAAAAGTTTCCACAGTAAAAATCCACCCCGCCTGCCCGTGCACTGTTCTGGGCCTAGCCCAACAACGCGTCGCGCTTATGTGTGGCCCAGGCCCGGGGGATCCTATCAGTGTACAGAAGTAGGGGCTCTCTTTTATACCCCTTTACTTGTGCACGGGCAGTCAGAGCCAAGGAGGTCAGCGGCAGAGGAGGGAAGCCGAAGGCGCAAGACAATTAAAGCAACGGCAAGACCAGAGACACAAAAAGCAAGAGGACGAGGTAGACTCCCCCGACAAGACACTTGCTGGGGCAGCCTCCGCAGCCCCAGCAAGAGCCTTGCCGGGGCAACTTGCCCAAACGCCAGCAGAGCACTCCACCCTTGAGCCCAAGGGTTCCAACGCCTTCAACCACTTTGGAACCAAGGCTCGGGAGGCACCTCCATGGTGGCATGCAGATCTTCATGAAGATCATAAACACACAAGATCAGATGAGGACCAGAAGATGATGATCCTCGGCAACATCCTTGCCAAGGAAATCCACGAGACCTCCGGCAAGATCCTTGTCGGGGACGACCACGATGTCACGGCGAGACCCTTGCCGGGACCCCCGCAAGACCCTTGCCGAGGATGTCAGCGGGGCTGCAGCCCGGACCACATCTGCCAAGACTTCACCGTCGTTCCCATGCAACTGCCAGCTCAGCCAACTAGGCGAGCACCTGCGTGGCGACGTGCGGCCTCTAGATTGACTCAGCACGCACCTGTGTGGTGGCATGCGGATCTTCATGAAGACCCTACCACCACACCGGCTCAGCAGCCTACCAGCTTACATGGCGCTGCACGCCTCGTTGGCCTGGACGCGTGTCGAAGCAAGGCGAAGCAACGACGAATGGGACGGGCTTCGTTGCCATCCCCGATAAAGCAAGAGGACACCTAAATAGCGCATTTAATGTGTTTTGTCCTGTGATGTCAGGCGATAAGCTTGTACACTATATACCCTTTCCACCTCCTGTGTGCCACTGTGGCGACCCCTTTGACTATAAAATGAGGCTCGAGGCATACTGAGGGGGGATTCAGATCTTTTGGACAAGCCACGGGCCATAGCTAGTTAAAGAACTCAAGAACAGTCAAATATACACCAAAGCAAGACTAGGGTATTACGCATCCTCGCGGCCCAAACCTGGGTAAACGATCTTTGTGCTGATTCCTAGACCCGCTATTTCCACAACTTTGCGCCCGTCGACCGTAGTAGGGATTCCAGTGATCCCATAGGTGTCGTTTTCCACTGACACTACAATATAGGATCTAAATTTATCACAAGCAAACACCACTGCTAGAAATTCCTTTTCAGTAGTAGCATAATTTCTTTGTGCACTATCTAGAGTTTTCCTTGCATAGTGAATAACATTTAGTTTCTTATCAACTCTTTGTCCTAGAACGACACCAACAGCATAATCACTAGCTTCACACATAATTTCAAAAGGCAAGTTCCAATCAGGTGGTTGAACAATATGTGCAGAAATTACAGATTTCTTTAGTGTTTTGAATGCTTCTAAACAATCATCATCAAAAACAAAAGGAATATCCTTTTGTAAAAGATTTGTAAGAGGCCTAGAAATTTTAGAAAAGTCTTTGAAAAATCCCCTATAGTACCCAGCATGACCTAGGAAGTTATGAATACCTTTAGTATCTTTAGGACATGGCATTTTCTCAATTGCATCAACCGTAGCTTTGTCCACCTCAATACCTCTTTCAGAAATTTTATGGCCCAAAACAATACCTTCATTAACCATAAAGTGGCACTTCTCCCAATTCAAGACAAGATTCGTTTGCTCACATCTCTGCAAAACTCGATCAAGATTGCTTAAACAATCATCAAAATACTTCCCATAAACGGAAAAGTCATCCCTGAAAACCTCAACAATCTTTTCACAAAAGTCAGAGAATATAGCAGTCATACATCTTTGAAAGGTAGCAGGTGCATTGCATAAACCAAAAGGCATGCGTCTATAAGCATAAGTTCTAAAAGGACAAGTAAAAGTGGTCTTTTCTTGATCAGATTGAGAAACAGGTATTTGTTAAAAACCAGAATATCCATCAAGGAAGCAAAAATGTGTGTGCTTAAATAATCTTTCTAGCATTTGATCGATAAAAGGCAGAGGGTAATGATCTTTTCTAGTTGCTTTCTTTAATTATCTAAAATCAATTACCATTCTATAACTTGTAACAATTCTTTGTGGAATAAGTTCGTTCTTATCATTGGGGACAACAGTAATACCTCCTCTCTTAGGGACACAATGGACTGGACTTACCCATCTACTATCAGCTATAGGATAGATTATACCTGCTTCCAGAAGTTTTAATATTTCTGTCCTTACCACTTCTTTCATCTTCAGATTCAACCGACGTTGGTGATCAACAACGGGTTTAGCATCAGGTTCCATATTAATCTTGTGCTGATATAGACTGGGACCGATACCCTTAAGATCATCAAGAGTATATCCATTAGCAGCTCGGTGCTTCCTTAGAACTTTCAATAATCTTTCTTGTTCATGTTCTGAAAGGTTAGCACTAATAATAACAGGATATATCTTCTTCTCATGAAGCTAAGCATATTTCAAAGTGTCCGGCAATCATTTTAATTCAAAGATAAGATCACCTTTAGGTGGAGGAGGATCTCCTAGAGTTTCAATAGGAAAATTGTGCTTAAGCAGAAGTTGTTGTTCGAACAAGATTCTATCTATTTCATTTCTTTCGTGCATATGCAAATCATTTTCATGGTCCAGCAGATATTGTTCTAAAGGATCAATGGGGGGCACAGAAATAGAAGAAAGACCAATAATTTTGGACTTACTAGGCAATTCTTTCTTATGATGCTTTCTACTAAACTTGGAAAAATTAAACTCATGAGACTCATCACCAAAACTAACACCGACAGTTTGTTTGTCATAGTTTATTTTAGCATTGACGGTGTTCAAGAAAGGTCTACCAAAGATAATGGGACAAAAGTCATCCTGTGGGGAACCCAGAACAAGAAAATCAGTAGGGTATTTATTTTCCCAAACAAGACTTCAACATCTCTAACAACCCCAAGTGGTGTGATGGTCTCTATATTAGCAAGTTTAATAGTAACATCTATGTCTTTTATCTCGGCGGGTGCTATGTCATTCATAATTTCTTGATATAAAGTAAAAGGAATAGCACTCACGCTAGCACCTATGTCGCATAAACCATGATAACAGTGATCTCCTATTTAAACTAAGACAACGAGCATGCCAACAACGGGTCTATGTTTATCTTTCCCATCGGGTTTGGCAATTCTAGCAGCTTCACCAATGAAGTAAATAACATGCCCATCAACATTATCGACCAAGAGATCTTTAACCATACAAACACTAGGTTCTATCTTGATTTGTTCAGCTGGTTTAGGTGTTCTAATATAACTTTTATTGACCACAGTGAGACCTTAGCATGTTCCTTTATCCTAACAGGGAAAGGTGGTTTCTCGATATAAGCAGTAGGGACAACTGGATGAACATTGTAAATGATAGTCCCTTCTTTAGCAACTACTAGTTATTTAATTTCTTCTTTGATAGGTGGGTGATATTTAAACCACTTCTCCTTAGGGAGATCAACATGAGTAGCAAAAGATTCACAAAAGGAGGCTACTATCTCAGAGTCTAGTCTATATTTAGTGCTAAACTTTTGGAAAGCATCGGCATTCATAAAATATTTAACACAATCAAACTCAAGCTTAATACTTGACTCATTACCTTCGTCGAGTTCCCAATCTTCAGAGTTGCATTTAATTCTTTCCAAAAGATCCCACGGAATTCAATAGTCTTGTTCATAAAGGAACCATAAAAGAAGTATATCGAGCATGGATCGATCATTATGATAAAGTCGAGCATAAAAATTCTGAATAATAATTTCTCTTGAAAGCTCATGATTGGGGCATGAATATAACATTGACTAAAGCCTCCCCCAAGCTAGAGCGATACTTTCTCCTTCACGAGGCAAAAAATAATATATATAATTCTGATCACGATGAACTAGATGCATAGGACAATTTTTTTGATGAAATTCCAATTTCAATCGATTCCAATTCCAATATCCAATATCATCGCATAGTCTATACCATGCTGCTACCTCTTGAGCTTGCGTTGGTTTCCCTTGAAGAGGAAAGGGTGATGCATCAAAGTAGCATAAGTATTTGCCTCAGTTTTGAGAACCAAGGTATCAGTCCAGTAGGAGATGACGCACAAGTCACCAAATACCTGCACAAATAATCAAGAACTTGCAACCAACGCGATAAAGGGGTTGTCAATCCCTTCATGGTCACTCGCAAAAGTGAGATCTAATAGAGATAATAAAGTAAATATTTTTGGTATTTTTTTATGTATAGATTGGAAAGTAAAGATTACAAAATAGTAAATGAGATACAATAATATGGAAAAGAGACTTAATATAATGGAAAAGAGACCCGGGCACTGGTACGCGTCGGTGCTATACAAACGGTTTTAAACCCCTTTCCGCGACGGCATTTGGAACCGTCGCCAAGTGAGTGTGGGCGATAGGGGGGTCCTTCCCACACGACCCAGAAACCGTCGGGGATAGGCCCTCCTGGCACACAAGCTGGCTTGTGTGCGATCTGGCAAGGCATGGAAACCCAATTGTTTCCATTCGTATGTACATCCCACACGGTGAATCCCAGAAAACCATTTCCGTTCGTATGTATATCACGCACAATCAATCCAAGGAATACGTTTCCGTTCTTATGTACATCCCAAACGATTAGGCCACTATAGTCGTGTGAAAAAGGTGGACATCAACATTTAATCTTTCGATATGTTTGTGATACGTACGTTATCTCACACGGTTCATGAATGTAAAATGTGTGCGGGGCCTCTACTAACGCTAACGTGTACATTTTCGTAACTGTGTGCGATTGGTATTCCTATCACACATGCATACTGGTTTGAAACGTTTGCCGTATTACCAAGAATTGCACACGTATATCAGACAAAACCGTGTGTGTGTCCGAAGGCCATCGCAAACGTTTCACGTCAAAGAACCGTCTGTTTTCTTTTTTCATCGCACACGCTGTTTTCTTTCTAACCGTGTGCACATTATTTTATTCACTCCTGTAGAATTTTTTTGGCTGTAATTTATTATTTGAATTGGAATTTTTGAAATATGAAACATGCAATTCAAATTCTCAGCACAATGGTTCAACAACGAATTCATAAATAAAATTGTCAGTACAATATGTTCAGTAATTACAGGATTAGACAACACTTAACTATGATGAACCACAATATTTACAGGCGGTAAAGGTGAAGATACAATTGTAAATCATTTTGACTGCCGATGTTGTTGAAGAAGCGGGATGCCCATAATGTGCCTTCCTGCATGCCATAGGCACGAACAACTTTTGTCCAACCCCTTGTGACGATCGCCCGCTCACCCTTCACCGCCTTCAGGAAGACTTCTAGAGCATTATCATGGTAGCATGAATTATATACTTTAACCTTAGTTGCCTCCACTCCGGTCATGTAGTTGGCAAGGTAATCATCAGTAAATAGCTTCAGAAACCACTGAAAAGAGAAAAATATCAGATCATGAGGTCTAATAGAGTAACTTGTTGTGGGCATGGGGAAAAGGCAACAGATTACTTACAATCCTAAAGTTCACTGATGTCTTGGACAAAGTGTAAATAAATAGCTTAATTCCCATCACCCGTTTCTTTTGCCTAACAATCTTTCTTAGTTTCCTCAATTGACGCTTGTTCATGAATATCTCATTGCCCCATATGCAAAAGGGATCGAAGCGTGGATTACTACCGCTCATATACGTACCTACAAGCAACCAGTAAATGTTAGAAGCTAAATGAGATTGCACAAATGATGTTAAATACAACTACCTACATTCCTAAGTACAAGTATTTTTAGAGATTTCAATATGAACTACAGACGGATGTATATAGAATTACAGATATAGTTTAGATTAGAATCTAGATTCACTCATTTGCTTCTTATGTAGTCTATATTGGAATCTCTAAAAATACTTAAATTTAGGAATAAATGGTGTATAAGACATGGGATGCAGCTAATCTCGACGGCAAACAACAGCACACCCATTTTAGCCCTGTGTAAGTACATGGAAAGCCAATATTAATTACAACAGGGTTAACATCCACCAAAAATAGCAAATGCTAATAAAACGACAACATCTGTAGTGATATCTTCGTTGCGAAAGAGTAGCATGGTAGCAAAGGGACAGATTAAAAATGGATACAACTGTTAATTGCAACAGGCTTAACAACATCCTAATTCATGTTTTGTAAGTTTGTAGCCATTGAAATACAACTGTTTAAAAAATGGATACAACTGTTAATTGCAACAAGCTTAATGGCCATTGAAACCAGTACTGATAAAAATGCAATTGGCAGAGTTAAACATCACAAGGAGGTGCTGCCAGAGCAGATAATGGCCTAGTTGTCTATAAAAAGGTAGGGGAACTAGCTAAAACATGTTAGGCATGTTTACTACAAGATGCTTAAGACATTGACCATACGAAACATAGCCATTAATTAGAAATGGTGTTGGTAAGATTGAACTGGTGAGTTCATACTTGGTAAGTCCTGAGAGGTAGTTGCTGGGGCACTTCATCTTGGCCAGAGCCCACCCAAAGTCAGCAGCGGCGGAGAAGCTCTTCCTCCGGGTCGAAGTGTGGATCAGTGCCCCCGACATGTGTACCTACAAGAAGCAAGAAATGTTAGAAGCCAAACTGCAATTGCACAAATGATGTAAATGAAGGAAATATGCCCTAGAGGCAATAATAAAGTTATTATTTATTTCCTTATATCATGATAAATGTTTATCATTCATGCTAGAATTGTATTAACCGGAAACATAATACATGTGTGAATATATAGACAAACAGAGTGTCACTAGTATGCCTCTACTTGACTAGCTTGTTAATCAAAGATGGTTATGTTTCCTAACCATGGACAAAGAGTTGTTATTTGATTAACAGGATCACATCGTTAGTTGAATGATCTGATTGACATGACCCACTCCGTTAGCTTAGCACCCGATCATTTAGTATGTTGCTATTGCTTTCTTCATGACTTATACATGTTCCTATGACTATGAGATTATGCAACTCCCGTTTACCGGAGGAACACTTTGTGTGCTACCAAACGTCACAACGTAACTGGGTGATTATAAAGGTGCTCTACAGGTGTCTCGAAAGGTACTTGTTGGGTTGGCATATTTCGAGATTAGGATTTGTCACTCTGAATGTCGGAGAGGTATCTCTGGGCCCTCTCGGTAGTGCACATCACTTAAGCCTTGCAAGCATTGCAACTAATGAGTTAGTTGCGAGATGATGTATTACGGAACGAGTAAAGAGACTTGCCGGTAACGAGATTGAACTAGGTATTGGATACCGACGATCGAATCTCGGGCAAGTAACATACCGATGACAAAGGGAACAACGTATGTTGTTATGCGGTCTAACCGATAAAGATCTTCGTAGAATATGTAGGAACCAATATGGACATCCAGGTCCCGCTGTTGGTTATTGACCGGAGACGTGTCTTGGTCATGTCTACATTGTTCTCGAACCGTAGGGTCCGCACGCTTAAAGTTACGATGACAATTACTTTATGAGTTTATGTATTTTGATGTACCGAAGGTTGTTCGGAGTCCCGGCTGTGATCACGGACATGACGAGGAGTCTCGAAATGGTCTAGACATAAAGATTGATATATTGGATGACTATATTCGGACACCGGAAGTGTTCCGGGAGTTTTCAGAGAAAAACCGGAGTATCGGAGGGTTACCGGACCCCCCCCCCCCCGGGAAGTAATGGGCCTTGATGGGCCCTAGTGGAGAGAGAGAGGGGCCGGCCAGGGCAAGAGGCGCGCCCCCTCCCCTTCAGTCCGAATTGGACAAGGAAGGGGGGGGGGCGGCGCCCCCCTTGCCTTCCCCCTCTCCCACTCCTTCCTTCCCCTCCTTCTCGAAATAGGAAAGGGAGGGGGGAAACCTACTTGGGCGCGCCTAGGGCGAAGGTTTCCCCCTCCTAGGGCGCGCCTCCCCCTTGGCCGGCCCCCTCCTCCTCTCCTCCTTTATATACGGGGGCGGGGGACACCCCATAGATACACAAGTTGATCTTCATGATCGTTCCTTAGCCGTGTGCGGTGCCCCCCTCCACGATATTACACCTCGGTCATATTGTAGCGGTGCTTAGGCGAAGCCCTGCGACAGTTGAACATCAAGATCGTCACCACGCCGTCGTGCTGACGGAACTCCTCCCCGTACCTCTGCTGGATCGGAGTTCGGGGTGCGTCATCGAGTTGTACGTGTGTCAAGAACTCGGAGGTTCCGGAGTAACGGTGCTTGGATCGGTTGGACCGGGAAGACGTACGACTACTTCCTCTATGTTGCGTCAATGCTTCCTCTCATTGCTACGCATCACCATGATCTTGCGTGTGCGTAGGAAATTTTTTGAAATTACTACGTTCCCCAACAGTGGCATCAGAGCCTAGGTTTTATGGTTTGATGTTATATGCACGAGTAGAACACAAGTGAGTTGTGGGCGATATAAGCCATACTGCTTACCAGCATGTCACACTTTGGTTCGGCGGTATTGTTGGATGAAGCGGCCCGGACCGACATTACGCGTACGCTTACGCGAGACTGGTTTTACTGCCGTGCTTTGCACACAGGTGACTAGCGGGTGTCAGTTTCTCCAACTTTAGTTGAACCGAGTGTGGCTACGTCCGGTCCTTGCGAAGGTTAAAACAGCATCAACTTGACAAACTATCGTTGTGGTTTTGATGCGTAGGTGAGATTGGTTCTTGCTTAAGCCCGTAGCAGCCACGTAAAACTTGCAACAACAAAGTAGAGGACGTCTAACTTGTTTTTGCAGGGCATGTTGTGATGTGATATGGCCAAGACGTGATGCTATATTTTATTTGTATGAGATGATCATGTTTTGTAACCGAAGTTATCGGCAACTGGCAGGAGCCATATGGTTGTCGCTTTATTGTATGAAATGCAAACGCCCTGTAATTGCTTTACTTTATCACTAAGTGGTAGCGATAGTCGTAGAAGCAATAGATGGCGTAAATGACAACGATGCTACGATGGAGATCAAGGTGTCATGCCGGTGACGATGGTGATCATGATGGTGCTTCGGAGATGGAGATCACAAGCACAAGATGATGATGGCCGTATCATATCACTTATATTGATTGCATGTGATGTTTATCCTTTATGCATCTTATCTTGCTTTGATTGACGGTAGCATTTTAAGATGATCTCTCACTAAAAATTATCAAGAAGTGTTCTCCCTGAGTATGCACCGTTGCCAAAGTTCGTCGTGCCCAGACACCACGTGATGATCGGGTGTGATAAGCTCTACGTCCATCTACAACGGGTGCAAGCCAGTTTTGCACACGCAGAATACTCTGGTTAAACTTGACGAGCCTAGCATATGCAGATATGGCCTCGGAGCACAGAGACCGAAAGGTTGAGCGTGAATCATATAGTAGATATGATCAACATAGTGATGTTCACCATTGAAAACTACTCCATCTCACGCGATGATCGATTATGGTTTGGTTGATTTGGATCACGTGATCACTTAGATGACTAGAGAGATGTCTGTCTAAGTGGGAGTTCTTAAGTAATATGATTAATTGAACTTAAATTTATCATGAACTTAGTCCTGGTAGTATTTTGCAAATTATGTTGTAAGATCAATAGCTTGCGTTGCTGCTTTCATATGTTTATTTTGATATGTTCCTAGAGAAAATTGTGTTGAAAAATGTTAGTAGCAATGATGCGGATTGGATCCATGATCTGAGGTTTATCCTCATTGCTGCACAGAAGAATTATGTCCTTAATGCACCGCTAGGTGACAGACCTATTGCAGGAGCAGATGCAGACGTTATGAACGTTTGGCTAGCTCAATATGATGACTACTTGATAGTTTTGTGCACCATGCTTTATGGCTTAGAATCGGGACTTCAAAGATGTTTTGAACATCATGGACCATATGAGATGTTCCAGGAATTGAAGTTAATATTTCAAGCAAATACCTGAGTTGAGAGATATGAAGTCTCCAACAAGTTCTATAGCTAAAAGATGGAGGAGAATCGCTCAACTAGTGAGCATGTGCTCAGATTGTCTGGGTACTACAATCGCTTGAATCAAGTGGGAGTTAATCTTCCAGATAAGATAGTGATTGACAGAATTCTCTAGTCACCATCACCAAGTTAGTAGAACTTTGTGATGAACTATAGTATGCAAGGGATGATGAAAATGATTCCCGAGTTTTTGATGATGATGAAATCGATGAAGGTAGAAATCAAGAAAGAACATCAAGTGTTGATGGTTAACAAGACCACTAGTTTCAAGAAAAGGGCAAAGGGATAGAAGGGAACTTCAAAAGAACGGCAAGCAAGTTGCTGCTCAAGTGAAGAAGCCCAAGTCTGGACCTAAGCCTGAGACTAAGTGCTTCTACTGCAAAGGGAATGGTCACTGGAAGCGGAAATGCCCTAAATATTTGGTGGATAAGAAGGATGGCAAAGTGAACAAAGGTATATTTGATATACAGGTTATTGATGTGTGCTTTACTAGTGTTTATAGTAGCCCCTGAGTATTTGATACTTGTTCGGTTGCTAAGATTAGTAACTCGAAACAGGAGTTACAGAATAAATAAAGACTAGTTGAAGGGGAAGTGACGATGAGTGTTGGAAGTAGTTCCAAGATTGATATGATCATCATCGCACACTCCCTATACTTTCGGGATTAGTGTTAAACCTAAATAAATGTTATTTGGCGTTTGCATTGAGCATGAATGTGATTTGATCATGTTTATTGCAATACAGTTATTCATTTAAAATCAGAGAATAATTGTTTTTCTATTTAAATGAATAAAACCTTCAATGGTCATACACCCAACGAAAATAGTTTGTTGGCTCTCGATCGTAGTGATGCACATATTCATAATATTGATGCCAAAAGATGCAAAGTTAATAATGATAGTGCAACTTATTTGTGGCACTGCCGTTTTGGTCACATCGGTGTAAAGCGCATGAAGAAACTCCATAAAGATGGATTTTCGGAATCACTTGGTTATGAATCATTTGATGCTTGCGAATCGTGCCTTTTGTGCAAGATGACTAAAACTCCATTCTCCGGAACAATGGAACAAGCTACTGACTTATTGGAAATAATACATACCGATGTATGCGATCCAATGAGTGTTGATGCTCGTGGCAAGTATCGTTATTTTCTGACCTTCACAAGATGATTTGAGCAGATATGGGTATATCTACTTGATGAAACATAAAGTCTGAAATAGTTGAAAGGTTCAAAGAATTTCAGAGTGAAGTGGAAAAATCATCGTAACAAGAAAAATAAAGTTTCTACGATCTGATCGCGGAGACAAATATTTGAGTTACAAGTTTGGTCTTCAATTAAAACAATGTGGAATAGTTTCACAAATTCATGCCACCTGGAACACCACATCATAATGGTGTGTCCGAATGTCATAACCGTACTTTATTGGATATAGTACAATCTATGATGTTTCTTACCGATTTACCAATATCGTTTTGGGATCATGCATTAGAGACAACTGCATTCATGTTAAATAGGGCACCACCTAAATCCGTTGAGACAACACTATATGAACTGTGGTTTAGCAAGAAACCAAAGTTGTCGTTTCTTAAAGTTTGGGGCTGCGATGCTTATGTGAAAAAGTTTCATCCTGATAAGCTCAAACCCAAATCGGAGAAGTGCGTCTTCATAGAATACCCAAAGGAAATTGTTGGGTACACCTTCTATCACAGATCCGAAGGCAAAACATTCGTTGCTAATAATGGATCCTTTCTAGAGAAGGAGTTTCTCTCGAAAGAAGTGAGTGGGAGGAAAGTAGAACTTGATGAGGTAACTGTACCTGTTCCCTTATTGGAAAGTAGTTCATCCCAGAAATCTGTTCTTGTGACTACTATACCAATTAGCGAGGAAGCTAATGATGATGATCATGTAACTTCAGATCAAGTTACTACCGAACCTCATAGGTAAAACAGAGTGAGATCCGCACCAGAGTGGTATGGTAATCCTGTTCTGGAGGTCGTGTTACTTGACCATGACAAACCTACAAACTATGAGGAAGCGATGATGAGCCCAGATTCCGCGAAATTGCTTGAGGCCATGAAATCTGAGATGAGATCCATGTATGAGAACAAAGTGTGGACTTTGGTGGAGTTGCCCGATGATCGGCAAGCCATAGAAAATAAATGGATCTTCAAGAGGAAGACGGACGCTGATAGTAGTGTTACTATCTACAAAGCTAGACTTGTCGAAAAAGGTTTTTGACAAAGTTCAAGATGTTGAATACAATGAGATTTTCTCACTCGTATCGATGCTTAAAAGTCTGTCCGAATCATGTTAGCAATTGCCACATTTTTTGAAATCTGGCAAAAGGATGTCAAAACTGCATTTCTTAATGGATTTATTAAAGAAGAGTTGTATATGATGCAACCAGAAGGTTTTGTCAATCCTAAAGGTGCTAACAAAATGTGCAAGCTCCAGCGATCCATCTAGGGACTGGTGCAAGCATCTCGGAGTTGGAATATACGCTTTGATAAGTTGATCAAAGCATATAGTTTATACAGACTTGCAGTGAAGCCTGTATTTACTAGAAAGTGAGTGGGAGCACTACAGCATTTCTGATAAGTATATGTGAATGACATATTGTAGATCGGAAATAATGTAGAATTATTCTGCAAAGCATAAAGGAGTGTTTGAAAGGAGTTTCTCAAAGAAAGACCTCGGTGAAGCTGCTTACATATTGAGCATCAAGATCTATAGAGATAGATCAAGACACTTGATAAGTTTTTTCAATGAGTACATACCTTGACAAGATTTTGAAGTAGTTCAAAATGGAACAGTCAAAGAAAGAGTTCTTGCCTGTGTTACAAGGTGTGAAATTGAGTAAGACTCAAAACCCGACCACGGCAGAAGATAGAAAGAGAATGAAAGTCATTCCCTATGCCTTGGCCATAGGTTCTATAAAGTATGCCATGTTGTGTACTAGATCTATTGTATACCCTGCACTGAGTTTGGCAAGGGAGTACAATAGTGATCTAGGAGTAGATCACTGGACAGCGGTCAAAATTATCCTTAGTGGAATAAGGATATGTTTCTCGATTATGGAAGTGACAAAAGGTTCGTCGTAAAGGGTTACGTCGATGCAAGTTTTGACACCGATCTGCATGACTCTAATTCTCGATCTAGATACATATTGAAAGTGGGAGCAATTAGCTAGATTAGCTCCGTGCAAAGCATTGTAGACATAGAAAATTGCAAAATACATAACGGATCTGAATGTGAAAGACCCGTTGACTAAGATTCTCTCACAAGCAAAACATGATCACTCCTTAGTACTCTTTGGGTGTTAATCACATAGCGATATGAATTAGATTACTAAATCTAGTAAACCCTTTGGGTGTTGGTCACATGGCGATGTGAACTATGGGTGTTAATCACATGATGATGTGAACTATCGATGTTAATCACATGGCGATGTGAACTAGATTATTGACTCTAGTGCAAGTGGGAGACTGAAGGAAATATACCCTAGAGGCAATAATAAAGTTATTATTTATTTCCTTATATCATGATAAATGTTTATCATTCATGCTTGAATTGTATTAACCGGAAACATAATACATGTGTGAATATATAGACAAACAGAGTGTCACTAGTATGCCTCTACTTGACTAGCTTGTTAATCAAAGATGGTTATGTTTCCTAACCATGGACAAAGAGTTGTTATTTGATTAACGGGATCACATCATTAGTTGAATGATCTGATTGACATGACCCACTCTGTTACCTTAGCACCCGATCATTTAGTATGTTGCTATTGCTTTCTTCATGACTTATACATGTTCCTATGACCATGAGATTATGCAACTCCCGTTTACCGGAGGAACACTTTGTGTGCTACCAAACGTCACAACGTAACTGGGTGATTATAAAGGTGCTCTACAGGTGTCTCGAAAGGTACTTGTTGGGTTGGCGTATTTCGAGATTAGGATTTGTCACTCCGAATGTCGGAGAGGTATCTCTGGGCCCTCTCGGTAATGCACATCACTTAAGCCTTGCAAGCATTGCAACTAATGAGTTAGTTGCGAGATGATGTATTACGGAACGAGTAAAGAGACTTGCCGGTAACGAGATTGAACTAGGTATTGGATACCGACGATCGAATCTCGGGCAAGTAACATACCGATGACAAAGGGAACAACGTATGTTGTTATGCGGTCTGACCGATAAAGATCTTCGTAGAATATGTAGGAACCAATATGGGCATCCAGGTCCCGCTATTGGTTATTGACCGGAGACGTGTCTCGGTCATGTCTAGATTGTTCTCGAACCGTAGGGTCCGCACGCTTAAAGTTACGATGACAATTACTTTATGAGTTTATGTATTTTGATGTACCGAATGTTGTTCGGAGTCCCGTCTGTGATCACGGACATGACGAGGAGTCTCGAAATGGTCGAGACATAAATATTGATATATTGGATGACTATATTCGGACACCGGAAGTGTTCCGGGAGTTTTTGGAGAAAAACCGAAGTACCGAAGGGTTACCGGAACCCCCCCCCCCCCCGGGAAGTAATGGGCCTTGACGGGCCCTAGTGGAGAGAGAGAGGGGCCGGCCAGGGCAAGAGGCGCGCCCCCTCCCCTTGAGTCCGAATAGGACAAGGAAGGGGGGGGGGGGGGCGGCGGCGCCCCCCTTGCCTTCCCCCTCTCCACTCCTTCCTTCCCCTCCTTCTCGGAATAGGAAAGGGAGGGGGGAAACCTACTTGTAGTAGGTTTCCCCCTCCTAGGGCGCGCCTCCCCCTTGGCCGGCCCCCTCGTCCTCTCCTCCTTTATATACGGGGGCGGGGGGCACCCCATAGACACACAAGTTGATCTTCGTGATCGTTCCTTAGCCGTGTGCGGTGCCCCCCTCCACGATATTACACCTCGGTCATATTGTAGCGGTGCTTAGGCGAAGCCCTGCGACTGTTGAACATCAAGATCGTCACCACGCCATCGTGCTGACGGAACTCCTCCCCATACCTCTGCTGGATCGGAGTTCAGGGTGCGTCATCGAGTTGTACGTGTGTCAAGAACTCGGAGGTGCCGGAGTAACGGTGCTTGGATCGGTTGGACCAGGAAGACGTACGACTACTTCCTCTATGTTGCGTCAACGCTTCCTCTTCGGTCTACGAGGGTACATAGACAACACTCTCCCGTCTCATTGCTATGCATCACCATGATCTTGCGTGTGCGTAGGAAATTTTTTGAAATTACTACGTTCCCCAACAGTAAAATACTGTAAGACATGGGATGCAGCTAACCTCGAGGCAAACAATAGCATCGCCCGTTATGGCCCTGCGTAAGTACATGGATAGGCATGTTAAGTATAACATGGTTCGCATCCACCAAAAATAGCAAATGGGTAGCATCTTTAGTATATCTTCATTGCGGAGAGTAGCATGGTAGCAAAGTTTGTTGCTGGTATTGGTGAAATTGAACTGAACAGTTAATACTTGAACATCACATAGTGTGCAGTAGTGAAATAAGCAAGGCACGAACATGCTTAATACATCAACTATACAAAACATAGCCATGGCAAGTGGTATTGGTAAGATTTAGCTGGTCAGATCATACCTGTTAAGTCCCGGGGGGTAGTCGTCGGGGCACTTCTTCTGGGCTAGAGTCTGCACCATGTCGGCGGCGGTGGATGCGAGGTGTTCCTCCGGGTCAACATGCACAACGGCCATTGCACCATGGACCGCCATCAGCTCCTCGACCTCCACATGATATGTGGTTGGGCTTGCGCGGCGATGCTCTGGAGGTTGGGATGGTGGGGATTTGGAGTCATGAGGATGTTTCGTAGGCGCCATTTAAGCAATCAGGCCGGGGCCGTGATAGAGATCGGTGGGTTACCTGACTGGATCTGAGCAAAACGTAGATGTGGTTGCAGCGGCGGCAGTTTGAGCTGCCGGTAGGGGGAGGCGCGGGGAGAGTGCGGGGGGGGGGGGGAGGTGGGGGAGATACTGAGGAAATTTGATAGGTGGGGATGTGGTTGGAGGAATAAATTCTGAAATCGCGCGCCTACTGAAAATTTTGCTGTGAAACTTGAAACTTGGGCGGGGAAACACACAACGCAGATGAAGCGCATAAAATACTCGTGTGCAAGAAAACAGAAAATTGGCAGTTCCCATCTCCAAAAAAATGTACACGTGTATTCAATTTTTTCGATCAAGCTAAAAAACGCACACGGGTACAGCATGGAAACCGTGTGTTTTGTGATCTTATAATGATTAACGCAAAAAAGAGCACACAGTCACACATGCTAATCAACGCTCAAAGCCCTCAAAGGATGCTCATTGTACGTTATTACTAGAATTTAAAGTACTACTGGTAATTTGCTCTAATACTACAAACTTAAACTACTTCTCACATGCTGCCATCGGGGCATGCTGGCCAGATGCTGGCATTCTCCTTCCCGGCCTGTAGGCAGCAGCCAACCATGCTTCGATCTCCGCCAAGCTCTCGTCATCACGGCGTGCGACCTCTTCTTTCTTGCGGTGGCGGGACTCCTTTTCTTGACTGCTTTCTGCCATTCGGCCATGGCAGCCTCAAAGTCCGCCCACTTAACTGTGTGGCCGGCGGTGGCGATGAACTCGGCGCAGCGAGATGTCGTCACTTCCTTACCATGTGTGCCGTTGCGGGCGGCGAGGAACATGGCACGGCGGGATGCTATCGCTTCCTTACCAGTTACTGTGCACCACGGTGCCATGAACGATGCTTGGAGAGAGCTCTGGGACGGAGGGGCCGGCAGCCGTACAGTGCGGTGGTTTTTAAGAGCTCAATGACAAACGACAAAGGAAATTTGGCTTCCCTTACAATTTTGCTCGTTCATTATCGGACACGATTCATCTTGGTCGCTTCCGGAAACAGTGTGCGCCGAGGCTATTGTGTGTTGCGCGTTATGTTGGCCGGAACCCCAGCCACGCAGATCGCACGTGTGCACCGTAGGATGCACCACAATCAAACGGCAATCCACGTCCCTCACATCACATGTGTGCAATTGTAGATGGATTGGATTTATATGCGCCAATTGCCTAGAAAATGCACATAATCCCTTAAATATGGTAAATGAGCCCGGAAAATGCCAAATTTGAACACAGTGATTTGCAGGGTGTATGTTCTTCGTAGAAAAAAAAACTCCAGGCCAAAAAACAAAGAAAATTTGGATTCCCCTTCAATCTTGGTGATTTCCCTCTCGAAAGCACGGAACTTCCCCGGTGATGGTTTGATTTATGACGGGCGTGCATGACGACATAAGCCAAACCTTCTCAAATTTTCAACAGGGCATGGTGAGGGCATACCATGGCACCATGCCAGGCATCATGTTTTTCAATCATTTATTTCATTTTTTTTATAATAGAAAACCCAATAAACAAATGTTTGTGGTTGACTATTGCCACACATTTCATCGAAATATCTGTCCATTCCTTGTAAAAGGCATGCGAATTTACTAAATGGCATGACGTTTTCCAAACCGTTCTTGTGCACCCTTTCATGCATCGATTGTTTGAACTTGAATTATGTGCATTAATGCCTAGAAAATGCACATTATCCCCTAAATATGGTAAATGAACCCGGAACAGTGAAAAATTTGAACGTGGTGATTTGTAGGGTGTATGTACATCTTAGAAAAAAACTCATGGACAAACGACAAAGGAAATTTGGATCCCCCTTCAATCCTGGTGATTTCCCTCTTGAAACCATGAAACTTCCTTGGTGATGGTTCGATTTATGAAAGGCGTGCATGACGACATAAGGATAACATTCTCAATTTTTTACCAGGGCATGGTGAGGCCATACCATGGCACCACGCCAGGCGTCATGTTTTTCAAGCATTTATTTCATTTTTTGTATACCCAGTAAACGACGCGTTTATGGTTGACTATATATTGCCACACATTTCCTTGAAATATCTGTCCATTCCTTCTAAAAGGCATGAGAATACTAAATGGCACGAGGATGGTTTTCCAGACCGTTCTTGTGCACCTTTTCATGCATCGATTTTTCGAATTTCAATAATGTGCAATAATGCCTAGAGAATGCAAATAATCCCCTAAATATGGTAAATGAACATGGAAAAGTGTAAAATTTGAATGTGGTGATTTGCAGGGTGTATGTTCATCGTAGAAAAAAACTCATGGACAAAGGACTAAGGAAATTTGGATCCCCCTTCAATCTTGGTGATTTCCCCCTCAAAACGATGGAACTTCCTTGGTGATGGTTCAATTTATGAAAGGCATGCATGACGACATAAAGATAACATTATCAAATTTTTACGAAGGCATGGTGAGGCCATACCATGGCACCACGCCAGGAATCATGTTTTTCAAGCATTTTTTTCATATTTTGTATAGTTGTTACCCAGTAAACGATGCGTTTATGGTTGACTATTGCCACACATTTCCTCGAAATATCTGTCCATTCCTTGTAAAAAGCATGAGAATTTACTAAGTGGAAGGAGGATGGTTTTCCAGACCGTTCTTGTGCACCTTTTCATGCACCAATTGTTCGAATTTGAATTATGTGCATTAATGCCTAGAGAATGCAAATAATCCCCTAAATATGGTAAATGAACACGTGAAAGTGTCAAATTTGAACGCGCCGATTTGCAGGGTGTATGTTTATCGTAGAAAAAAACTCATGGACAAAGGACAAAGGAAATTTGGATCCCCCTTCAATCTTGGTGATTTCCCCCTCGAAGCCATGGAACTTCCTCGGTGATGGTTCGATATATGAAAGGCGTGCATGATGACTTAAGGAAAACATTCTCAGATTTTTACCAGGGCATGGTGAGGCCAAACCATGGCACCACGCCAGGCGTCATGTTTTGCAAGCATGTATTTCATTTTTGTATACATTAATTCCTGGTTCGTTTGGCCTCTTTTATACATTATTTGAATTTCTGGGCATTTAATGTGCATAATTCAAATTTGAACTACAAGCACATGCTCCAGTGCACCAAAGTTGGTTGAAAAATCACATGTGTCCTTGGGTGAATTTCTAGGTCCCATGCAAGAAATGGGAATGAAATTCAACATCTGGGTGTCATGGCTCGGCCGGAAAGATTGAGAAACTTGGTTTTTTAATTCATGTAAATCCAAAACATGCCTGAAAATCATGAAACTTGGCATGGTGGCATGACATGGCACCAACATGTTGCGGTAATTTTTTTGGTGAATTGGGACAAGCTTTGGTATAAGCTGCTTGCAAACCGGAGCTTCTCTCAAGAAGGCTCGTGGTTCCAAGAGGGAACGTGTTACCTCCGTGTGCGAAATGACATATGTACACGTACTGCCTTCTCCCGCCTTAATTTGTTTACACGAGTAGATTAGACCAAATAGAAGTATCATGCTAAATTTTGGAATTATTCCGGGTTCGTTTGGCCGTTTTTGTACATTAATGGCATTTAATGTGCATAATTCAAATTTGAACTACAAGCACATGCTCCAGTGCACCAAAGTTGGTTGAAAAATCACATGTATGTCCTTGGGTGAATTTCTAGGTCTCATGCAAGAAATGAGAATGAAATTCAAACATCTGGGCGTCGTGGCTCGGCCGAAAAGTTTGATAAACTTTGTTTTTTTAATTCATGTAAATCCAAAACACGCCTGAAAATCATGAAACTTGGCATGGTGTCATGACATTGGAACCAACATGTTGTGGTAATTTTTCTGTCCGATTTGCGAAGGCGCGCACATTAAAAATCAGCAAAGTCTTTTTGGAACAAGTGTTGTCACGTCACAAATCGGAAGCACAACTATTATTGAAACCGTGGGCGTTCTACTTACCAATTACGTGCCGCCACTCGTCCCTTTTTTTATTGGCTAGGAGGTGCCGTGTGGGGTAGCTATTTGAGTACGGGAGGCGTGCGATCAGACCCCTGCGCGTGCTCATCGGGAGGAGAGCCATTTGACCTCTATCCGCCGCGCACCTCCCTCCCAACGTCTCCATTAATGGCGCCCGAGCCCCTGTTTCACGGCGTGGCTATGTCTCACTGGACTGAGATTTAAGAGAGAAAAATGAAAATATGAAAAGATAGTTTTGCACGGATCTTGATGTAAGATCCGACGGACCTATATAGCATCGACTGCGACTTATAGCAAGCATGACGAATAAAAGGACGATGACAATGGATAATAATTGTCTTACATATCTAGGAAGATAACTAGAAAAGCCACATGCTGCTATGCCTGAAATACACAAGGGCAAAAGAAGAAGGAAGACACATACAACAATCTGCCTCGCTGATCTCTACTTTCTCGATGCACTACAGGTCGGGGAGACTAGTTCTTGCCGTGAGCGACGATGATCTCTTTCATCAGTTTCATTTCCTTAATACGCTGCTCGGAAGCAACCACAGATTCCTCCACCAGCCTTTCGCGCTTGATGCGGAGCATGGCATTCTCGTCCATAAGTTTCTTTACGATGACGCCCGTCCTCTTAAACAAGGTAGCGGTCTCCTTCGCCTGCTCCGCACTTCCGGCGATCTTCACCCTCAGCAGGTCGCGGTCGGCCCGGATTGTTCAAACGAGGCAATCAACTCGTCCTGTAGCTTCATCCAGCCGGAGATCTGATCCATCTAGCTATGAATGATTGCATGCATGCACCTGTAAGAGTCCTCGCCTGCCCGCGAGATTTTTTTCCCAGGCCGCCGCGGCATGGGAGGACATCTCTGCTGCATTCGCGGCGCGACAGGACATCACTACTGCTTCTGTGGCGCGATCGAACTAGTCTGCTGCATCGACGGTGCGGCTGGACCTCCGTGCTGCTTCGGCGGCGCGGCGGGATATGTCAGCTACTTTCACGGCTAAGCGGGACATCTCTCGTGCTTCCGCTTCCATGCTCGCCTCTCCGTGGTGGTAATCTCTCGACCGAGAACTCAATCTGGCCATGGCAGACACAAGAGAACGATGCTGAATGACTTGTTTGCTTTTGTGGATGAGGAGGTGAGGAAGGAATGTGCAGTCATCTTGGCATAGTATAGTATTTATAACCGAGTACTAATACGCTCCTAAGTGGGAAACCGTTTAGGTTTTGATCGGTGTGAATAGGTTTGCAATTTGGAAGGTGACCGGATGCAGGCTCAAAATTTATCAACGATTCTATAATTTATAAGTGCGGCACTATACCCGGACGGCGTAACGTGGGCACGCTTTCGCGGCCGCGTACGTGGCGTTTGGTGCACCGCAATCGGCAATTTCAGCACATGTCTTGTTCCAAGAACCGTGCGCGCTCGTTATTACCATCGCGCACGCTTCTTTTATTTAGAATGTGTGCCCGTCAAGTGCACAAAAGTTGATCTGTCTAATTGTTTCTGTTTTTTGTGGCTAATTGCAAACAGTTCATCCGTGTGAAGTGTATTTCATCAATCGCACACACCTTTGATCTGGATGACCGTTTCTGTTTGGTTGCCTAATTGCAAATAGTTAATCATTTTGAAGTGTATGCCCTCAATCGCACACACCTTTATCTAGTTGTCCATTTCTGTTGTTCCTCCTCATCACAAACAATTCATCCGAGTGAACCGTATACTGTGCATCGCACACACCTTCATCTGGCTGCCCGTTTCTTTTGTTCCTCAATATCGAAAATAGTTAATTGAACTGAACTGTATGCCCTGTATCGCACACGCAACTAAAATCTGAACCGTGTTTGATGCATCCGTCATCGCAAACATTTTAGGCATTTTTGACGGTTCTCTGACACCACCGTTTGCAATTATTCCATCACACACAGTTTCTCGAAGGGTCTCTCATCGTAGTGTCGTGTTAGCAGCATCCCGCAGTAGTGGGGGCCATAGGTTTCACTAGTGGCTTAACTTGAGATAGCATATATTACGGTGGGTGAACAAATTACTGCTGAGCAATTGATAGAAAAGCGCATAATTATGATGACATCTAAGGCAATGATCATGAACATAGGCATCACGTCCATGTCAAGTAGACCGACTCCTGCCTGCATCTACTATTACTCCACACATCAACCGCTATCCAGCATGCATCTAGAGTATTAAGTTCATAAGAACGGAGTAACGCATTAAGAAACATGACATGATGTAGAGGGATAAACTCAAGCAATATGATATAAACCCCATCCTTTTATCCTCGATGGCAACAATACAATACGTGCCTTGCTGCCCCTACTATCACTGGGAAAGGACAATGCGAGATTGAACCCAAAGCTAAGCACTTGCAAGAAAGATCAATCTAGTAGGCCAAACTAAAATGATAATTCGAAGAGACTTGCAAAGATATCAAATCATGCATATAAGAATTCATAGAAAAACCAAATAATATTCATAGATAATCTTGTTCATAAATCCACAATTCATCGGATCTCGGCAAACACACCGCAAAAGAATATTACATCGAATGTATCTCCAAGAACATTGAGTAGAACTTTGTATTGAGAATCAAAGAGAGAGAATAAGCCATCTAGCTAATATCTATGGACCCGAAGGCCTGTGGTAAACTACTCACGCTTCATCGGAGAGGCAATGGTGTTGATGTAGAAGCCCTCCGTGATCGATTCCCCCTCCGACAGATTGCCGGAAAAGGCCCCAAGATGGGTACAGAAGGTTGCAACGGTGGAAAAGTGGTTTCGTGGCTCCCCCTGATGTTTTTAGGGTATAAGAGTATATATAGGCGAAAGAACTAGGTTGGCAGGGGGCGCACCTACCCCCCCCCCCCCCCCAGGCGCACCCTCTTGCCTCGTGGATGCGTCGTTGCATCTCTAACTTCAATTCCAAGTCTTCTGGTTTGCTTTCTGTCCAAGAAAGATCATCGCGAAGGATTCATTCCGTTTGGACTCATTGTGTCTCTGACTTCAACTCCAAGTCTTCTGGTTTGCCCTTGGTCCAAGAAAGACCGTTGCGAAGGTCTCATTCTGTTTGGACTCCGTTTGGTATTCCTTTTCTGCAAAACTCTAAAATAGGCAAAAAAAATAGAAACTCGCACTGGGCCTTCGGTTAATAAGTTAGTCCCAAAAATAATATAAAAGAGCATATTAAAGCCCATTAAACATCCAAAACAGATAATATAATAGCATGGAAAAATAAAAAAATTATAGATACGTTGGAGACGTATAAAGCATCCCCAAGCTTAATTCCTGCTCGTCCTCGAGTAGGTAAATGATAAAAACAGATTTTTGACATGGAATGCTACCTAACATATTTATCAATGTAATTTTCTTTATTATGGCATGAATGTTCAGATCCAAAAGATTCAAGACAAAAGTTTAATACTAACATAAAAACAATAATACTTCAAGCATACTAACAAAGCAATCATGTCTTCTCAAAATAACATGGCCAAAGAAAGCTATCCCTACAAAATCATATAGTCTGGCTATGCTCTATCTTCATCACACAAAGTATTTAATCATGCACAACCCCGATGACAAGCCAAGCAATTGTTTCATACTTTTGATGTTCTCAAACTTTTTCAATCTTCATGCAATACATGAGCATGAGCCATTGACATAGCACTATAGGTGGAATAGAGTGGTTGTTGTGGAGAAGACAAAAAGGAGAAGATAGTCTCACATCAACTAGACGTATCAACGGGCTATGGAGATGCCCATCAATAGATATCAATGTGAGTGAGTAGGGATTGCCATGCAACGGATGCACTAGAGCTATAAGTGTATGAAAGCTCAACAGAAGAAACTAAGTGGGTGTGCATCCAACTTGCTTGCTCACGAAGACCTAGGGCACTTTGAGGAAGCCCATCATTGGAATATACAAGCCGAGTTCTATAATGAAAAATTCCCACTAGTATATGAAAGTGACAACATAGGAGACTCTCTATCATGAAGATCATGGTGCTACTTTGAAGCACAAGTGTGGAAAAAGGATAGTAGCATTTCCCCTTCTCTCTTTTTCTCTATTTTTTTTATTTGGGCCTTTTTCTCTTTTTTTATGGCCTCTTATTATTATTATTTTAATTTTTTCCATCCGGAGTCTCATTCTGACTTGTGGGGGAATCATAGTCTCCATCATCCTTTCCTCACTGGGACAATGCTCTAATAATGAAGATCATCACACTTTTATTTACTTACAGCTCAAGAATTACAACTCAATATTTAGAACAAAATATGACTCTATGTGAATGCCTCCGGTGGGGTACTGGGATGTGCAATGATTCAAGAGTGACATGTATGAAAAATTATGAATGGTGGCTTTGCCACAAATACGATGTCAACTACATGATCATGCAAGGCAATATGACAATGATGGAGCATGTCATAATAAAAGGAACGGTGGAACATTGCATGGCAATATATCTCGGAATGACTATGGAAATGCCATAATAGGTAGGTATGGTGGTTTTGAGGAAGGTATATGGTGGGTGTATGGTACCGGTGAAAGTTGCACTGTACTAGAGAGGCTAGCAATGGTGGAAGGGTGAGAGTGCGTAAAATCCACGGACTCAACATTACTCATAAAGAACTCATATACTTATTGCAAAAATCTATTAGTTAACGAAACGAAGTACTACGAGCATGCTCCTAGGGGGATATATTGGTAGGAAAAGACCATCGCTCGTCCCCGAACAGCACTCATAAGGAAGACAATCAATAAATGAATCATGCTCCAACTTCATCACATAACGGTTCACCATACGTGCATGCTACGAGAATCACAAACTTTAACACAAGTATCTCTCAAATTAACAACTACTCTACTAGCATCACTCTAATATCACCATCTTCATATCTCAAAACAATCATAAAGAATCAAACTTCTCATAGTATTCAATGCACTTTATATGAAAGTTTTTATTATACCCATATTGGATGCCCATCATATTAGGACTAATTTTATAACCAAAGAAAATTACCATGCTATTCTAAAAGACTCTCAAAATAATATAAGTGAATCATGAGAGATCAAAAATTTCTATAAAATAAAACCACCGCCGTGCTCTAAAAAGATATAAGTGAAGCACTAGAGCAGAGCAATATTGTCTAGCTCAAAAGATATAAGTGAAGCACATAGAGTATTTTAATAAATTCTGATTCATGCATGTCTCTCCCAAAAGGTGTGTACAGCAAGGATGATTGTGGTAAACTAAAAATCAAATACTCAAATCATACAAGACGCTCGAAGCAAAACATATATCATGTGGTGAATAAAACTATAGCCTCAAGTAAAGTTACCGGTAGACGAAGACGAAAGAGGAGATGCCTTCCGGGGCATCCCCAAGCTTAGGCTTTTGGTTATCCTTGAATTTTACCTTCGGGTGACTTGGGCATCCCCAATCTTAGGCTCTTGCCACTCCTTATTCCAAAATCCATCAAATCTTTACCCCAAACTTGAAAACTTCACAACACAAAACTTCAACAGAAAATCTCATGAGCTCTGTTAGTATAAGAAAATAAACCACCACCTTAAGTTACTGTAATGAACTCATTCTTTATTTACATTGGTGTTAAACCTACTGTATTCCAACTTCTCTATAGTTCATACCCCCCGATACTACTCATAGATTCATCAAAATAAGCAAACAACACACGAAAAACAGAATCTGTCAAAAACAGAACAGTCTGTAGCAATCTGTAACTTTGGAATACTTCTGTCACTCCAAAAATTCTGAAATAAATTGGTGGACGTGAGAAATTTGTCTATTAATCTTCTGCAAAAATAATCAACCTAAAATCACTCTTCTGTAAAAAATGACAGCTATTCTCGTGAGTGCAAAAGTTTCTGTTTTTTACAGCAAGATCGCAAAGACTTCACCCAACTCTTCCCAAAGGTTCTACTTGGCACAAACACTAATTAAAACATAAAACCATATCTAAACAGAGGCTAGATGAATTATTTATTACTAAACAGCATCAAAAATCTAAGAAGAAAAATAAAATTGGGTTGCCTCCCAACAACCGCTATTGTTTAACGCCCCTAGCTAGGCATAAAAACAAGAATAGAGCTAGGTATTGCCATCTTTGGTATGCAATCCATAAGTGGTTCTCATAATAGAATCATAAGGCAATTTAATTTTATTCCTAGGAAAGTGTTCGATGTCCTTCCTTAACGGAAATTGGAATCTAATGTTTCCTTCTTTCATATCAATAATTGCGCCAATCGTTCTAAGGAAAGGTCTACCAAGAACAATAGGACATGTAGGATTACTATCTATATCAAGAACAATGAAATATATGGGCAAATAATTCATATTTGCAACAATAAGAACATCATTAATCCTTCCCATAGGTTTCTTAATGGTGGAATCCGCAAGATGCAAATTTAAAGAACAATCATCAAATTCACGGAAACCTAGCACATCATACAAAGTTTTTGGAATCGTAGAAACAGTAGCACCCAAATCACACAAAGCATAGCATTCAAAATCTGTAATCTCAGTTTTAATAATATGTTCCTACTCATCATAAAGTTTTCTAGGGATAGAAACTTCTAGTTCAAGCTTTTCTTCATAAGATTGCACCAAAGCATCAACGATATGTTTAGTAAAAGCTTTATTTTGATTATAAGCATGAGGAGAATTTAACACGGATTGCAACAAGGAAATACAATCTATCAAAGAACAATTATCTTAATTAAATTCCTTGAAATCTAAAATAGTGGGTTCATTGCTATTTAAAGTTTTGACCTCTTCAATCCCACTTTTATCAATTTTTGCATCTAGATCTAAAAACTCTGAATCATTGGGACGCCTTTTAACTAAAGTTGACTCATCTCTAGTCCCATCTTTATCAAGATTCATATTGGAAAACAAAGATTTAATAGGAGTCACATCAATCACTTTTAGATCTTCATCATTATTATCATGAAAACTAGAAGAAAACGCTTTCACAAACCAATCTTTTTAGCACGCATCCTAGCGGTTCTTTCTTTGCACTCATCAATGGAAATTGTCATGGCTTTGAGAGACTCATTGATACCATGCGTAGGTGGAATAGATCTAAGTTTCAAATAATCAACATCAAGAGAAATTCTATCCACATTACTAGCCAACTCATCAATCTTAAGCAATTTTTCTTCAGTCAAAGCATTGAAATTTTTTGCGAACTCATAAATTCTTTAACACTATTCTCAAAATCAGAGGGCATCTTATTAAAAATTCCATAAGATTTGTTGTAGGAATTACCATAATTATTAGAGGAATTACTAGGAAACGGCCTAGGATTAAAGTTTCCTCTATACGCGTTGTTACCAAAATTGTTCCAACCAACAAAATTCACATCCATAGATTCATTATTATTCTCAATCAAAGTGGACAAAGGCATATCATTAGGATCAAAAGAAACACTTTTATTAGCAAACAATTTCATAAGTTCATCCATCTTTCCACTCAAAACATTAATTTTTTCAATGTCATGAACTTTTTACTAGTAGATCTTTCGGTGTACCATTGAGAAAAATTAACCATAATATTATCTAGGAGCTTAGTAGCCTCTCCTAAAGTGATTTCCACAAAAGTGCCTCCCGCGGCCGAATCTAAAAGATTTCTAGAAGCAAAATTCAATCCGGCATAAATTTTTTGTATAATCATCCACAAATTCAAACCATGTGTTGGGCAATTATGTATGATTAATTTCATCCTGTCCCAAGCTTGTGCAACATGCTCATGATCAAGTTGCTTAAAATTCATAAAATCGTTCCTGAGGGAGATGATCTTAGCGGGAGTGTCGGTGTCAAAACCGGCGGATCTCAGGTAGGGGTTCCCGAACTGTGCGTCTAGGCGGATGGTAACAGGAGACAAGGGACACGATGTTTTTACCCAGGTTCGGGCCCTCTTGATGGAGGTAAAACCCTACTCCTGCTTGATTGATATTGATGATATGGGTAGTACAAGAGTGGATCTACCACGAGATCAACGAGGCTAAACCCTAGAAGCTAGCCTATGGTATGATTGTTGTAATGGTTGTTGTCCTACAGACTAAAACCCTCTGGTTTATATAGACACCGGGGAGGGCTAGGGTTACACAGAGTCGGTTACAATGGTAAGAGATCTACATATCCGTATCGCCAAGCTTGCCTTCCACACCAAGGAAAGTCCCATCCGGACACGGGACGAAGTTTTCAATCTTGTATCTTCATAGTCTTGGAGTCCGGCCGATGATGATAGTCCGGCTATCCGGACACCCCCTAGTCCAGGACTCCCTCAGTAGCCCCTGAACCAGGCTTCAATGATGATGAGTCCGACGCGCATAATGTTCGGCATTGCAAGGCGGGTTCCTCCTCCGAATAATTCGTAGAAAACTGTGAACACCAGGATAGTGTCCGGCTCTGCAAAATAATTTCCACATTTCCCCGTAGAGAGAATATTATGTACACAAGTTCAATCTGCTGACGTATTTTGTAGCATGACGTCACGCCACTACCAATCCTTTACTTGAATCGTTTTTTATTATACCACCTCAGCGCGTTTAGCGAAACGGTTTCCTTGGCACGTCTTGTCGAAGCAGAGATCATGATCCCCTTATTCCGGGATTCTCATCAATACGGACGTGGGTAACCCAACCGCGCCCATCGCCACGCCCCCTCTATCGGAGGCGAGTCCTGAACGGTCATGAAGACGACTCTTGGTATTCTCCCTCTTTATAATGGGACCAAGGCTCGTTTCTTTTCTTCAATCCTCCATTGAATCTTCTCCTTGCTCCAAGTTCCAACACCCAGAGCCCCGGATTCGAGCGCTTCGGACCTTCAACAATGTCCGGCTCCGACCTTCAGGGCCGATGGATGCCCTCCTCCATCACAGAGGAGGACATGCTAAAGCTGCGAGAGGCCAAGTACCCGTCTTACGAGATTTCGCACAGGTTGCCCGCCGAAGGGCAGGCCATCCCCACCCCCAAGCCCGGCGAGTACGTCGTTTTTGTATCCCACCTCCATCGGGGTTTAGGCTTCCCGATGGATTCTTTTGTGAGAGGGCTCATGTTTTACTATGGGTTGGAATTCCATGACTTGGCTCTGGAGTCCATCCTCCATATTTCCGCATTTATTGTCGTCTGCGAAGCCTTCCTCCGCGTCACCCCCCACTTCGGCCTGTGGCTGAAGACCTTCAATGTGGAGCCAAAGATGATCGAGGGGCATCAAGCAGAGTGCGGCGGGGCGGCCGTAAGCAGGAGGGCCGATGCCCCGTGGCCCGAGGGCTCCTTCCTAGAGGAGCTCGGCTTGTGGCAACGGGAGTGGTTATATATTACCGCTCCGAAGGGCAGCAGGCAGAAGCCGCCGCCCTTATTCCGCTCGGGACCTCCACGACGGTTGATGTCGTGGGTCAACCAAGGGCTCAACTGGGGGCCGTCAAAGGACGTGCCCCTACTGCAGGGCCGGATTCGAGACCTCCAAGCGAGGGAGATCGATCTGGTTGTGGTAATGCAGGTCATGCTGATTAGGCGTCTCCTGCCCTGCAAACGCCGCCCTCTCCGATTGTGGGAGTTTAATCTGGAGGGACCATGGATTCTTCAACACTTCATGGGTATGACACCCATGGAGTTGTACAAATTATTCTTCGGATCACGAGAGGCGTGTCCGGAATTGACCGAGGACGCCGGCCTAAGCTGCAATCGTCCGGATACACAAGTAAGTAGCTCCGAGTCCGGACATACCGTTTGTTTGCCTTTCTATGATTCGCCTTTTGACCGATTTCCTTCTAAACAGGAGTGGATAGCGCAAGCAAAACTGATACGGTGTCCGCCCCCCTCCCCGAGACCGCGCCGGATCCCGTGCTGGTCAGGATGCTGGAGGTTGCGCCTTCAGAGGAAGGCGAAGGGGAAAATAGAGGAGCTAATGCCTCGCCCAAGGAGGCTCTTGAAAGAGGGGGATCGAGAATCCCTCCCTCCAAGGGGAGAAGAGGACCACCTCCGAAGACCTGAGGGCCAAAGCCCCTAAGCGGGGGAAGAAATCTTCACCAGAGGGTCCTGCGTCCGGTGAGGCCCCGGCCGCACAGTCTCCCCTAAAGAATCAGCCCTCCAGCGAGCCGTAAGTAGAAAAAAGGGAGTTTTATAATAAGGGACACCCCTATTTGTGCTTCTGAGGATAACTCAAGTTTTTACCTTGTAGTTCGGATCTCCGTCCTTCGCAGATGAGCTCGTCTTCGGGGGACCTTCATTCGGAGATGGTGGAGAGCGAGATGCCTCCGTCCGCGGCGCCGTCGGATAGGGCGGACGAGCCTGAAGTGTCATCACGGAGGGTATCCCCGAGATCGGCAAAGCCGGATAGTTCGGCACCAACTGGTGTGCGGCCGGGGGAGCTGAAGGATCTGCTTGAGAGGGCGTCTATCTCAGAAGATCACCATGCATTGATGAGTATGGTGATTGGAAGGATTTCGTCCGCCGAAGGCGGATTGCGTAATGCCGTCAGGAGTTTGCTGGCGGGGTTTGAGGTACGTAAAAATGACATACCTTTTGACAGTTTTACACATAAAGTGCGCCCTGTATAGATAGTAGCCCCTGAGACTCGGTAGGTTGTCGAAAGCGATAGCGTGCCGCGGATCAAAATCGCAGGTTTCAATTTTCGCCATTCCTATGCAGGTGGCGGATCGTCCGGGGGCCAGCCGGACTGATGGACTTGCTGAACTAAAGCGGCAACTCGACGTTGCGGATGCAGACATCGCGCTAGTCAACAGGCGACTTGATGAGTCGCTAGGTAAGTGTTTCTTTGCGGTCACTTAGTAAGGGAGCCGAAGCCCACTCCTTACAACATGTGTGTGAAAGGCAGATGGTGCCGCTGCTGTGGAGAGCCTTCGGGCCGAACTTGCTCAAGCCAAGGAGCAAGCTAGAAGGAGTAATGCGGCGGCCTCGAGGGCGGCCGAGGAGTTAGAAGCCGAAAGGAATGCACACTGCCGAAGCAGGGAAGAGATGGCCAAAATGGCTGTGAAGTTAAAAGATGCTACCGACCGCAATGAGGTTCTTGAAAAGGAGCACCTAGTGGAGCGAGAAGACCTGGGGAAGGCCACCACCGAAGCCAAGGATGCCCGTTCTGCAGTGCGGGCTATAAAGGAGGAGCTGCGCCAAGCCGAAGACATTGTGGCTGGCAAACCCTTTCTGCTGCGCCGAAGGTTTACGGATCCAAAGTATGCTCAACTTGGCCAGCTGTGGGGTCCGTAGGATCCTTATATGGACTTAGCGGCGAGTGCGGCGGATGCCGTTGTGCACTTCCGAAGTCAGAAGGATCACAAGATGGAAGAGCTGTTTTGGTCTCAATTCCATAGTCCGGAGCGTTCGCTTCCGCTGATCGATCGGTTGGCCGAGTGGGCTGAGCTGAATAGGTTGTCAGGACTTGCCATGACATATATCGTGACTCATGTCTGGCCGGATAGGCCCAAGTCGAAGAGCTATTTTGGCTTATTGCAGCAGTTTCTTGGGCGGTGCCGCATATCAAGGCGATGAAGCGGTCGGCCTGCATAGAGGGTGCACAGATGGCCCTTGCCCGTGTGAAGACACATTGGACGGAGATGGACACCACCGCTGTTGCGACCCAGGGTTCGGACAAGAGTCGGTTACCTGCCGAGCACTATTTTGGGGAAGTTCTGCGTGGTGCTCGTGTAATAGAGTCGCAGTGCTCAAAAAATGTCACGTTTAAATGAACGTTTTATTTTGTAAAACAATGTTTATGATGTAGGCGCTTTTTATACTTGTGCGTTCAAGTATTGAAGTATCTCCTGTGCGGCCGTTTATGTATACGTGTGTATAACCTGAAAGATGGCAGTCGTCGGCTTCAGCCCCCACGCACAAAGTGCGGGGGTGTTCGCAAAAATAGCGCATTTTCACACTTAATCTGACGTCTCGGTCCTGTGAAGGAGGTGGTAGCGTAGCAAACGAGGCAACCGGACTATAATGCTTTATCACTTTCACTTAGCCATGGGAGTTCGAGGGTGGGGCTACGATATAGCCCCTGGGGGCACTGCGCTCTCCGAATTCGGGGCGCGTATGTGCCTGACCGGGAAACGGTCCTTCGTCAAAGCGGAGGAATTCTAAGCATTCCGGTGGTCGATCGAGTGGTTGACCAGTCTCTCGCTGTATCATGACAGTCAGTTTTCGGCTTTCTCTACTGAGGTACTCGCCCAGCCGAACTGGGGCACAATCGCAGTAGTTCTCCTGGTGCCGCGTTAGCTGATGATACGGAACGTAAGGCAACAAAACACAGGAGCCGGGCAAACCCAACATTTAACCAAAGACATGATTCGGAGCTGATGCATATAAGGCCTAACTCGAGACGCCGAACACTCCCTAAGGTGTTCGGTCTTTATAATAACGGGCAGAACAATGCCCTAAGCCCCTAGTGTCCAGGTACGGGCAAGGTCCTCTGACGCGGCCAATGCCAAAACGTCAGTCTCCTCTCTGGTTATCATGAGAAACCAGGGGATTATAGCAACAAGAGACAGTAAAAAAGGTTTACGCAGGGTCTTAATCTGAAAAGAATCCTTGCAACGGGTCCCCACTACACGTCTGCGCCTGTGTCTCTGTTGTGCCGTATCCTGGACGGGTGTGCATGTTGTTCATCTGTAAAAAGAGAGGAACTTAGTTTGAAAGGAAATCGTGCAAAAAGTTAAAAATCGCAATATTAATGAATGAATAAAGCTGAGCCTATATTAGCTCATTATTGCTTATACGCACAGCCCCTTGTGAAGGGGTGTGCGGCTAGGGAGCCCCTAGCTTATTTATGCCGGACTCGTCTAGCCGTGTCCGGGGTCTTTGAATGACCTTTTAATGAAATGATGCCACGTGGACCAGGCATTTTAAGTGTAAGAGACGCGTAATGTGGTATTGCGTTAAAGCGGACAAAAGCTTCACGTCCCAGTAGTGCTTGATAGCTACTTTTAAATGGGGCGACATGAAAGATTAGCTTTGCGCGTCGGAAGTTGTCGGGTGACCCGAACACAACTTCTAGTAGTAAGGAGCCTGTGCACTTGGCGTAAGGGCCTGGCGTCACTCCTTTGAAGGAAGTGCGGCTATGTTGAATTTTAGTAAGGTCTATCCCCAACTTGCGGATTGTGTCCGGATATAGCAGGTTTAAATCGTTGCCGCCATCCATCAGGACTTGTGTAAATTGTAGTCCGTTGATTATAGGATCCAATATCAGAGCAGTCCATCCTGCGTTTCGAATACTTCTGGAATAATCCAGGTGGTCAAAATTGATTGGTTTTGACATCCAATCTCGAGGTTCCGCTGGGGTGGACCGTGCGACACCTATCTTAGCGGGTGCCGCATTGTTTTTCCGTACTATCAGATGAAGTGAGTTTACTGTTTTGACTTCTTGTGGGAAAGTCTTCTGTTTTCCGGTGCTCTGCTGGTGGGGTTCGTCATCGTCCTCGCTTGGCGCGTCGAGCCCCTTGTGTTCGGCGTTGAGTCGGCCGGACTGTTTAAAAACCCAACAATCTCGATGGGTGTGGTTTGCAGGCCTTCCGGAGGTACTGTGGATTTGACATATCCGATCCAAAATTTTGTTTAAGTTGGATAGCTCATCACTGTTGTCCTTAAGAGGCAGTGTTTTATTGTTTGGCCACGAGCTTTTGAATCCGGCGTTGACCGCCGTGTTCTTTGGGCTTTTTTCTTTATTCCGGCGCTGATCCTTTCTGCGTCGTGATTTTCTGTTTCCATCTCTGATCTCGTATGTAGTCGGGTCGCTGGTGCTGCAACTTGCTAGCCAGCTATCTTCCCCCGTGCAAAAGCGGGTCATGAGGCTTGTTAGCGCGGCCATTGTCCTCGGCTTCTCTTGGCCGAGGTGTCTGGCGAGCCATTCGTCTCGGACGTTGTGTTTAAAAGCTGCTAAGGCTTCAGCGTCCGGAGAGTCGACTATTTGGTTCTTTTTGGTAAGGAACCTGTTCCAGAATTTGCGCACTGACTCTCCGGGCTGTTGAGTTATATGACTTAGATCGTCTGCATCCGGAGGGCGGACATAAATCCCTTGAAAATTTGCTCTAAACGCGTCCTCAAGCTCTTCACAACTTCCAACAGTGCTTTCTGGGAGGCTTTTGAGCCAATGCCGAGCTGGCCCTTTGAGCTTGAGGGGTAGATATTTTATGGCGTGGAGATCATCTCCTCTAGCCATGTGTATGTGTAGTATGTAATCCTCTATCCAGACTCCAGGGTCTGTTGTTCCGTCGTATGCCTCTATGTTTATGGGTTTGAACCCTGCTGGAAATTCATGATCCAGCACCTCATCAGTGAAACATAGTGGGTGTGCGGAGCCCCTGTATTTGGGTGAGCCGCTGTCTTCGAACACTTGGCGTGTTGTGTTGCTTCCTGGGGCTCTCTTTTTTGGCCCGTAAATGGACCTGGCCGGGCCATCTGTTTTCCCAGGATCATGAGTCGGCTTGTGTGCAGCGCCGCTTGTCGCTTTTGGCCTGTCATCTAGCCGTCTATCCGGCCAGGCGGCCTCTTTGTTTTTTGACTGTGGGGGCTCTATGGCTTCCTCGTCAAATTCTGGCAGCAGCTTGCGCTTCCGGTAGCTCTTTGTTTGGTGGCCATTGCCATATTTGTCTGCGGTCTTGAGTACTTTGCTCCACCTCATTCTGAGTATGTCTTCCGCCGTTTTCAGCTTCCATTTTTCCTTCTTCAAACTTCTTGCATTGGCGACGAGTCTTTTGTGAAGGTTCTTATGCTCCGGTGGTGTGTCCGGCGTGAGGCCGTCTGGACTATTGGTTTCGCCGGGCATGGATTGATTATCCGATTCGTCCTGTTCGGACGGTTGCTTGGTTGCATGTTCGTCGTCCACTGGTTTGCCCTGCTCTATTGCTGGGTCATTAGGAATGCTGTTTTTGTCGAGGCGGGACTTAGGGCGGCGTCTGCGTCGCCGTTTTGGTTGTTTGTCGGCGGGATTATCCTTTGCCGCGCCCCGTTGTTCCTCGTTATCGCTTCCTTTTGGGGTGTCCACCATATATACGTCATGGGTTGCGGTGGCCTTCCAGTGCTCGGTGAGTGCTGGTTCTTGATCGTCTCCGGCATCGTCGTCCATACCGTCAATGTCTTCGGAGTCGTAGTCTAGCATGTCGGTTAGATCGTCGACAGTGGCTACAAAGTGGGTGGTGGGTGGGCTTTGAATTTCTTCGTCGTCTGCATCCCAACCATCCTGGCCGTAGTCTAGCCAGGGCTCTCCGGATAGCGAGAGATGCTTTAGCGATTTTAGGATGTCGCCAAAGGGTGAGTGCTGAAAGATGTCCACAGCGGTGAACTCCATGATCGGCGCCCAATCGGATTCGATTGGCAAGGGCGCAGGAGGTTCGAAGTCCAGTAGGGAGTCCGGCACCTCGGAGTTACGAGCTTTATGAGGGATGAGGTCAGTGTTCGGCTCCATCGCCGTGGAAGTTGCAGCTCCCAAGGCGGTGTCCAGCCACCCGTCCTCGATCTGCGCAATCGGCTCCGAACTATGGGTCGGAGCGGATTTGTGTGCGGCCTCCAAGGTACTGTCCGACGGCAGAGTTAGGTCATGCCCATCATGACAGTGCGGCACGCTCGGCTGCGGCTTGGATCCATCAAAGATCAAGTCTCCGCGGATATCCGCTGTGAAGTTTAGGCTTCCAATCTGGCCTGATGGCCAGGGGTGTAGCTTTCGATCTGCTCCAAATGGCCAAGTGAATTGGCCCGCAGTGCGAAGCCGCCGAATACGAAGATCTGTCCGGGGAGAAAAGTCTCACCCAGGACTGCGTTGTTGTTGATTGAAGAAGCCATCAAGCCTATCGGTGACGACACAGAGGAACTCTCAATGAAAGCACCAATGTCGGTGTCAAAACCGGCGGATCTCGGGTAGGGGGTCCCGAACTGTGCGTCTAGGCGGATGGTAACAGGAGACAAGGGACACGATGTTTTTACCCAGGTTCGGGCCCTCTCGATGGAGGTAAAACCCTACTCCTGCTTGATTGATATTGATGATATGGGTAGTACAAGAGTGGATCTACCACGAGATCAACGAGGCTAAACCCTAGAAGCTAGCCTATGGTATGATTGTTGTAATGGTTGTTGTCCTACAGACTAAAACCCTCCGGTTTATATAGACACCGGGGAGGGCTAGGGTTACACAGATTCGGTTACAATGGTAGGAGATCTACATATCCGTATCGCCAAGCTTGCCTTCCACGCCAAGGAAAGTCCCATCCGGACACAGGACGAAGTCTTCAATCTTGTATCTTCATAGTCTTGGAGTCCGGCCGATGATGATAGTCTGGCTATCCGGACACCCCCTAGTCCAGGACTCCCTCAGGGAGGAAAATACTTAGAGATAAAAGCATATTTGCACTTATTCCATGAATCAATACTATTTTTAGGCAAAGATGAGAACCAAGTTTTAGCGTGATCTCTAAGCGAAAATGGAAATAGCTTCAATTTAACAATATCATTATCCACATCTTTGTTCTTTTGCATATCGCACAAATCAACAAAGTTGTTTAGATGGGTTGCGACATCTTCACTAGGAAGGCCAGAAAATTGATCTTTCATAACAAGATTCAATAAAGCGGTATTAATTTCACAAGATTCAGCATCGGTAGTAGGAGCAATCGGAGTGCTAATAAAATCATTGTTGTTGGTATTGGAATGGTCACACAATTTAGTATTATCTTGAGCCATCATGACAAGCAATCAATCCAACACACAAGCACACAAGAAGCAAGCGAACAGAGACCAATGGAAGAGGGGCGAAGAAAAGGCAAAGTTTTTTGAAAATCGTTTTAGAAGTGGGGTAGAGGAAAACGAGAGGCGAATGGCAAATAATGTAATGCAAGGGAGAAGAGTTTATGATGGGTACTTGGTATGGCTTGACTTAGCGTAGATCTCCCCGGCAACGACGCCAAAAATCCTTCTTGGTACCTCTTGAGCTTGTGTTGGTTTTCCCTTGAAGAGGAAAGGGTGATGCAGCAAAGTAGCGTAAGTATTTCCCTCGGTTTTGAGAACAAAGATATCAATCCAGTAGGAGACGACGCGCAAGTCACCGAATACCAACACAAACAATCAAGAACTTGCAACCAACGCGATAAAGGGGTTGTCAATCCCTTCACAGTCTCGCAAAAGTGAGATCTAATAGAGATAATAAAGTAAAAAAAATTGGTATTCTTTATGTATAGATTGGAAAGTAAAGATTGCAAAATAGTAAACAAGATTCAATAATATGGAAAAGAGATTTAATATAATGGAAAAGAGACCCAGGGGCCATAGGTTTCACTAGTGGCTTCTCTCGAGATAGCATATATTACGGTGGGTGAACAAATTACCACCGAGTTATTGATAGAAAAGTGCATAATTATGATGACATCTAAGGCAATGATCATGAATATAGGCATCACGTCCGTGTCAAGTAGACCAACTCCTTCCTGCATCTACTACTATTACCCCACACATCGACCTCTATGCAACATGCATCTAGAGTATTAAGTTCATAAGAACGGAGTAACACATTGAGCAAGATGACATGATGTCGAGGGATAAACTCAAGCAATATGATAGAAACACCATCTTTTTATCCTCGATGGCAACAATACAATATGTGCCTTGCTGCCCCTATTGTCACTCGAAAAGGATAATGCAAGATTGAACCCAAAGCTAAGCACTTCTCCCATGGCAAGAAAGATCAATCTAGTAGGCCAAACTAAACCAATAATTCAAAGAGACTTGCAAAGATATCAAATCATGCATATAAGAATTCAGAGAAGAACCAAATAATATTCATAGATAATCTTGTTTATAAATCCACAGTTCATCGGATCTCGGCAAACACACCATAAAAGAATATTACATTGAATAGATCTCCAAGAACATCGCGGGGAACTTTGTATGGAGAATCAAAGAGAGAGAAGAAGCCATCTAGCTAATATCTATGGACCCGAAGGTCTGTGGTAAACTACTCACGCTTCATCGAAAAGCAATGGTGTTGATGTAGAAGCCCTCCATGATCGATTCCCCCTCTGGCAGATCACCGGAAAAGGCCCCAAGATGGGATCTCATGGGTACAGAAGGTTGCGACGGTGGAAAAGTGATTTCGTGGCTCCTCCTAATGTTTTTAGGGTATAAGAGTATATATAGGAAAAAGAACTAGGTCGGTGGAGCTACGAGGGGCCCACGAGGGTGGGAGCGCGCCTACCCCCTGGGCGCGCCCTCTTGCCTCGTGGACGCCTCGTTGCGTCTCTGACTTCAACTCCAAGTCTTCTGGTTTGCTTTTGGTCCAAGAAAGATCATCGCGAAGGTTTCATTCTGTTTGGACTCCGTTTGGTATTCCTTTTCGGCAAAACTCTAAAATAGGCAAAAAAACAGAAACAGGCACAGGGCCTTCGGTTAATAGGTTAGTCCCAAAAATGATATAAAAGAGCATATTAAAGCCCATTAAACATTCAAAATAGATAATATAATAGCATGGAACAATCAAAAATTATAGATACGTTGGAGACGTATCACATGCCAATGCTTTTCCCTTTAAAGATAAAGGGAAAACCTTCTTCTTAGCTTCATCTTCGGGTAAACCTACAAGCTTAAATAATCCACAAATTACATCCACGTATATTAAGTGCATATCAGGATGTTTGGTTCCATCTCCTGCATAAGGATTAGCTAGCAGTTGTTCTATCATACCCGAAGGAATGTCATATTCAATATTTTCGGTAGGTGCAGTAGGTTGGGGAGTAACTAATTGTGGTTCCGGTCGAGGTGAAGATACCCCGAATAAACCCCTCAAAGGATTGCTCTGCATAGTAACAAGTGACAATAAATTTCAGCATGTAGTAATAATTTTTCCTTACCGATTTCCACTTACCAAGAGCGCTTCACTCCCCGGCAACGGTGCCAGAAAAGAGCCTTGATGACCCACAAGTATAGGGGATCAATTCTAGTCCCGTCGATAAGTAAGAGTGTCGAACCCAACGAGGAGCAGAAGGAAATGACAAGCGGCCTTCAGCAAGGTAATGTCTATAAGCACTGAAATTATAAGTAACGAGTAGTTTGATAGCAAGATAATTGGTAACGAGCAAGTAACGGTAACAATAACAAAAGTGCAGCAAGGTAGCCCAATCCTTTTGAGTCAAAGGACAGGCCAAAACGGTCTCTCATGATAAGCAATGTGTTCTTGAGGGCACACGAGAATTTCATCTAGTCACTTTCATCATGTTGGTTTGATTTGTGTTCACTACTTTGATAATTTGATATGTGGGTGGACCGGTCCTTAGGTGTTGTTCTTACTTGAACAAACCTCCTACTTATGATTAACACCTCGCAAGCATCCGCAACTACGAGAAAAGTATTAAGAATAAATTCTAACCATAGCATTAAACTTTTGGATCCGAATCAGTCCCTTACGGAATAGCGCATAAACTAGGGTTTAAGCTTCTGTCACTCTCGCAACCCATCATCTAATAACTACTCCACTATGCATTCCCTTATGCCCAAGTATGGTGAAGTATCATGTAGTCGATGTTCACATGACACCACTAAGGGAATCACAACATATATACCATCAAAATATCAAACACATATAAATTTCACATGATTACTTGAAACAAGATTTGTCCCGTAACCTCAAGAACAAAAGTAACTACTCACAAATGATAATCATGCTCAAGATCAGAGGGGTATTAAATAGCATAATGGATCTGAACATATAATCTTCCATCGAATAAATCATATAGTAATCAACTATAAGATGTAATCAACACTACTAGTCACCTACAAGCACCAATCTATAGTTCCGGTACAAAGATTGAACACAAGAGATGAACTAGGGTTTGAGAGGAAATGTCTCTGTTGAATGTGTTGATGGAGATTGTCCTCCCCAAGATGGGAGAGTTGTTGGTGATGATGATGATGATGATTTCCCCCTCTGGGAGGGAAGTCCCCTCGGCGGAATTGCTCTGCCAGAGGGAAAAAGTGCTCCTGCCCAAGTTCCGCCTCGAGACGGCGGCGCTTCGTCCCAAAAGTCATCCCCTAAGTTTTTCTTGGTCAAAATGACTTACATACCAGGAGAAGGGAACCGAAGGTGGGCCGGGCTAAGCACAACCCACCAGGGCATGCCCGGGAGGCCTGGAGTGCCCTGGTGTCTTGTGCTCACCAGGTGGCTGAGGGAGTCCTGGATTAGGGGGTCCTCGGACAGCCAGACTATATACTTTGGTCGGACTGTTGGGCTATGAAGATAAAAGATTGAAGACTTCGCCCCGTGTCCGGATGGGACTCTCCTTTGCGTGGAAGGCAAGCTTGGCAATTCGGATATGTAGATCTCCTTCTCTGTAACTGACTCTGTGTAACCCTAGCCCCCTCCGGTGTCTATATAAACCAGAGGGTTTAGTCCGTAGGATAAGAACAATCATAATCATAGGCTAGCTTCTAGGGTTTAGCCTCTATGATCTCGTGGTAGATCAACTCTTGTAGTACTCATATCATCAAGATCAATCAAGCAGGAAGTAGGGTATTAGCTCCATTGAGAGGGCCCGAACCTGGGTAAACATTGTGTCCCCCGCCTCCTGTTACCATTAGCCTTAGACGCACAGTTCGGGACCCCCTACCCGAGATCCGCCGGTTTTGACACCGACATTGGTGCTTTCATTATGAGTTCCACTGTGTCGTCACGATAAGGCTTGATGGCTCGTTAAATCATCTGCAACGATATGTTCCAGGGTGAGGTTTTCATCCCCAGACAGATCTTCGTATTCGGCGGCTTCATATTGCGGGCCAACTCGCTTGGCCATCTGGAGCAGATCGACAGCTACGCCCCTGGCCATCAGGTTAGGTTTGGAAACTTGAACTACACTGCCGACATCAGCAGAGGCTTGATCTTCGACGGATTTGAGCCCATGTCAGGAGCGTCGAACAGTCAGGACGGGCATGACTTAGATCTGCCATCGGACGGTGTTCGAGCGATCGCACCTGTGGCTGCCCCAGACCTTAATCTGGAGCTGATCGCGCCATCCGAGGACGGGTGGATGGACCCCACCACAGAGGCCACACATTCATCGGTGCTGGAGCCGAACACAGACTTCACCTCCAAAGAGATCCGTGTCATCGGACCCTCGGACTCGTCTTCGGCCATAGATTCCGAACAGCATGCGTCCATGCCTATCAAATCTGATTGGGCACCGATCATGGAGTTTACCTCCGTGGATATCTTTTAGCACTCACCCTTGGGCGACGTGCTAAATTCATTGAGGTCTCTCTCTCTATTAGGAGACTCCTGGCCGAACTATGTCCGGCTTGAGTGGGAAGCGGACGATGAAGAAATTAATTCCCCACCCACCACCCACTTAATAACCACTGTCGATGACTTAACCGACATGCTTGACTTTGAATCCAAAGACATCGACGGTATGGACGAGATGCAGGAGAAGAACAGGAACCACCGCCCACAGGGCGCTGGACAGCCACCTCATCATATGATATATATATGGTGGACACCCCCAAAGAAAAAATGGAAATGAGGCAACAGAGGATAATCCCCATGAGAAGCAATCTAAGCATCGGCGTCATCAGCGCCGCTCTAAGCCCCGCCATAGCAAAGATAGCAATATCGGCACAAGAGATGATAGCAATCCGGATGGTGCCGAAGACGAAAACAATCCCGCCCAACCAGACTTCGAGCAGGCTGAGCAAGAGGATGGGCAAGCTAGCCCTAAGAAACAGGCAACAGATGGAGAATCAGTGGACGAAAATTACATGCCCCTCTCCGAAGATGAAGTAAGCCTTGGCGACGTAGAATTCATCGTGCCCGAGGATCCCATCGAGCAGGAGCGCTTCAAGCGCCAGCTTATTGCCACTGCAAAAAGCCTAAAGAAAAGGCAGCAGAAGCTTCAAGCTGATCAAGATCTGCTAAGTGATAAATGGACTGAGGTCCTGGAAGCCGAGGAACAAACTCGAGCACCCAACCAAAAGTTACCCGAAGCACAGGTTGTTACCTCAACTCGAGGAGGAGGCATTAAAGCCCACACTACCAGCGCACAATGCGGCTGACCGGCCACCGCGTGGCCGAGACAAAGTGGCGTATCAGACCGAACACCAGCCCGCACCCCGTCGCCAAACAAGCAAAAATACGAAGGACCGGGGCTACACGCAGGTCCTGCAAGACATACTAGAAAACAAAGCAGAACAGTCAATATCAATCTATGGATCAAGGGGGCGCGCCCCAATGCGTGACAACGACCGCCACACTGGATATACTAAAAACAAATCCGGCCGGGCCGAATACAACATATCAGACTCATTTGAACTGCGTCGTGATATAGCTCGGCACAGATGCACCGCACACCCCCTATGTTTAAACCCGTGAACATTGAATCATACGATGGTACAACAGACCCCGCGGTATGGATTGAAGATTTCCTTCTCCACATTCACATGGCCCGCGGCGATGATCTACATGCCATCAAATACCTCCCACTTAAGCTCAAAGGACCGGCTCAACATTGGCTGAATAGCTTGCCGGCAAACTCCATTGGCAGTTGGGAGAACCTAGAAGACACATTCCTTGACAACTTCCAGGGCACTTATGTGCGACCACCAGATGCTGATGAATTAAGTCACATAACCCAACAGCCGGGAGAGTCAGCCAGGAAATTCCGGACTCGGTTCCTAACTAAAAAGAACCAAATCGTCGACTGTCCGGATGTCGAAGCCCTAGCGTCCTTTAAGCATAACATCCATGACGAGTGGCTTGCCCGACACCCCGGCTAAGAGAAACTGAAGTCCATGGCAGCTCTCACGACACTCATGACCCGCTTTTGTGCGGGCGAGGATAGCTGGCTGGCTCGTAGCAACAGCACATCAAGAAATCCTGGCACTTCAGATGCCAGAGATAGCAACAGCAAGCCATGACGCAACAGATACAAGCGTCGCAACAATGGCTACAACACCGAAGACACGGCAGTCAATGCCGGATTCAGTGGCTCTAAGTCCGGTCAGCGGAAAAAGCCATTCAAAAGAAACAACCCAGGCCCGTCCAGTCTGGACCGCATACTCGATCGCTCGTGTCAAATTCACGGCACCCCCAATAAACCAGCCAACCACACCAACAGAGAATGTTGGGTGTTCAAACAGGCCGGAAAGTTGAATACCAAAAATAAGGAAAAGGGGTTGCATAGCGATGACGACGAGGAGCCCCGGCCGCCGAACACAGGAGGACAGAAGAAATTTCCTTCCCAGGTGAAAACGGTGAACATGATATACGCAACCCATATGCCCAAGCGGGAACGGAAGCACGCACTAAGGAACGTCTATGCGATGGAGCCAATCACCCCAAAATTTAACCCATGGTCTTCTTGTCCGATCACTTTTGATCGCAGGAACCATCCTACCAGTATCCGTCATGGCGGTTCAGCCGCATTGGTCCTCGACCCCATCATCGATGGATTCCACCTTACACGAGTCCTTATGGATGGTGGCAGCAGCCTGAACCTGCTTTATCAGGATACAGTGTGCAAAATGGCATCAATCCCTCAAGGATCAAACCCACCAAAACCACCTTTAAAGGTGTAATACCAGGTGTAGAGGCCTGTTGTACGGGCTCAATCACACTGGAAGTAGCCTTCGGATCTCCGGACAACTTCCGAAGCGAGGAGTTAATCTTCGATATCGTCCCCTTCCGTAGTGGTTATCATGCCCTACTAGGACGAACCGCAATTGCTTGATTCAATGCAGTACCACACTACGCATACCTCAAGCTCAAGATGCCAGGACCTTGCAGGGTTATAACAGTCAATGGAAACACAGAACGCTCGCTCCGTATGGAGGAGCACATTGCAACCCTCGCAACAAAAGTACAAAGTAGCCTTCTTAGGCAGACCGCCAACTCAGCGATAAAGCCCCCGGACACTGTCAAGCAAGTCCGGAGTACCCTACAACAGGATCGTCCGGCACGTCCAGAGCTAGACTAGCAATTCGGCCTCCGTCCTAGTCCCAGTCAAGTGGCAAAATTTGTGCCGCGCGTACATAATTACACACTCAAAATACCATGGGCATAGGCGGAGGCACGACTACGACATGGTCCACAATGCGGCTCAACCGCCCCAGGACCCATATACCTTCGTCATTTTATTTCTTTCAGGACCCTACTTTCTGGAAGCCCTTTCAGATAGCCGGATTATAGGACTCATCACGGGAAGGAAAAACCAAGGAGGCAAGAATCTTTGACGTATAAGGGAATACCCAGGTGGTCTCTGATAACAATCGTTATACCTGTTTTACTTACCCACATGCAGCTTACCCTTGGCTAGGACATGTCAAATGGTCCTATTTTGCTTATCGCACCACTTGTATACATACGCTTTGACGTATTATTTAAATAACAATGGAAAAATATACGACATCAGCTTATGATTACATTTTCGTTGTCTTTTTCCTTGACTGCTTATTTACTACAAATTGCACCCGTACACTTTGGTACGTTCAGTTCGCTAGGGGCTTCGGTGTACCCCACAACACGGCATGAAAAGTCCGAACACTTTCGACAGTGCGGCACCCCGAACTTATAGCATTATATGCATCAGCTCCGAATCATGTCTTGGGTCAATAGTTGGGCTTGCCCGGCTCCCATGTTTTGGTTCCTTACGTTCCGCTATATCGGCTAAGGTAGCATAGGGAGAACTACTGCAATTGTGTCCCGGTTCTTCTGGATGAGCACCTTAGTAGAGAAAGCCGAAAACTGACTATCATGATGCGGCGAGAGCTGGTCGCTGTTCGAGAGGTCTCAAATCCTTAAAGATTTTTTCCGCTTCGGGCGAGGAATCGGCCTTGTCCGATTTAGGCGTGTATAGCGCCCCAAGTTCGGCCTTCCGAATACTAGGGGCTTCGCCAAAATTTAAAATTGTAGGCTTCTATGGCTAAGTGAGAGTGATAAAGCTGTATAGTCCGATTGCCTTGTTCGCTACGCTAAACACCTCCTTAAAGGACCAAAAATTTGGATAAAGAGTGTTTAGATTTATCCCGAACACCCCAGTAGTAGCTACATGGGGGCAGAAGCCGACAACTGGCCTACTCTCAGATTTTATAAACAGCCGCATAGAAGGTAATATTTTAAATCAACAAGCGTTATATAGCGCACATGAACTCGTTTTCATAGTACAGAGTCACATGAGTACATTCATTGAAATATTACATCCTTGGCACATTCCTCCGCCACAAGGAGGGGGCCTTTCATAACACCATCATAATACTTCTCGGGGTGACGGTGGTCCTTGCCCTTCGGCGGACCCTCCGTTACCAGCTTCTCGGCGTCCATCTTCGCCCAGTGCACTTTCGCATGGGCGAAGGCCCTGCGTGCACCCTCAATGCAGACTAACCGCTTTATGACTTTGAGCCGCGGACAAGCAGACACAATCTTCTTCACCAGGCCGAAGTAGCTGCTGGGTAGGGGCTCGCCAAGCCACATCTGGACTATGAGATCCTTCATGGCCAGTTCGGCCGCCCTGTGAAGTTCGACCAGTTGCTTTAGCTGGCCGCTCAAGGGCATCGGATGTTAGGCCCCAATATACTGGGACCAGAACAGCTTCTCAGTCGAGCTCCCTTCCTCAGCTTGGTAGAACTCTATGGCATCAGAGATGCTGCACGGCAGATCTGCGAATGCTCCCGGAGAGCTCCAAATTCGGGTAAGTAAAAAGAAAGTCTCATTCACATGCTTGCTTTGCATACTAAATGCCTTACCCACCGCAATTTTCTTGGCCGCTTGAACCTCTTGGAGGGCCTTTTGGGCATCAGCTTTGGCATCCTGTGCGCTCTGACGGGCCTTCGCAAGCTCGGACTCTTGCGTCTTCGAGTCATGCTCCAAGGATTCGTATTTCTTGACGAAATCCTGGAGCTCTTGCTGGACCTCGTCGACTCGGGCCTCTTGCTTTTCACGCTTGATGCGCTCCTTGGCCGCCTTGTCTTCGGCCTCGGATAGCGCCTTCTTTAGGGCCTCCACTTCAGTTGTGGCCCCTATTCAAGTTCATGACGATTCTATGAGCTAAAATCCATTTTTTTTTCTTTATCAATACACAGACGGGGTATCACTTACCCTTGTTTTCCTCGAGTTGCCTCTTCATGAGGCCGAGCTCTTCCTCGTTCTGCTCCAGGTCCCGCTTCAGTCAGGAGACCTTCGCAGTACGAGCGGCAGCGACCAGTAGCAACGCCTGCTTATTCACATAGACATATTCTTATTAGACTCCCATGGATGTTATTCGATCCTCTGTTCGTCCTTTCTTTCTGAATACTAAACAGAGCATCAGGGGCTACGGTCTATGCTGTGATATTTCCTCATAATCTGATCACTTACCTCAAAGCCTGTTAGGAGGCTGGCGCAGGCTTCGGTCAATCCGCTTATGGCGGCTGAACCTTCTCAATCATCGTACTCATAGGAGTACGGTGCTCTTCGTCAATGGAAGCGCCGCGAAGTGCTTCCGGCAAATTGTCCGATACCTCTGGATGGACAGAGGTCATTGGCGCAGGCGGCTGGCCCTCCTTAGCGAGGGGCTGCCTACCTGAATCCGCAACCATTGGAGGTTCCGGTGCAGTATCCGGCTGGGGGCCATACTTGCTGCGGCCCCCGTCAGCAGAATCCATGGGGGTCTTTCCCCCCATGTGCCCGGCGTCTTGGATTTCGCCCTGGGGCGTCTCCAGAACCATCTCTCCCTGTTCCAGTATCCTTTGAGACAACACCTCGGTGTCGTCCGCGGGCCGGGGGTGGTGGCTGAGGGAGTCCTAGATTAGGGGGTATCCAGACAGCCAGACTCTATACTTCGTCCGGACTATTGGAGCATGAAGATACAAGACTCAAGACTCCGTCCCATGTCCGGATGGGACTCTCCTTTGCATGGAAGACAAGCTTGGTGATCCGGATATTATATTTCCTTCCTTGTAACTGACTCCATGTAAACCCTAGCCCTCTCCGGTGTCTATATAAACCGGAGGGGTTGGTCCTTAGAAGGACGATCACAATCATAATCACCATAGGCTAGCTTCTAGGCTTTAGCCTCTATGATCTCGTGGTAGATCTACTCTTGTACTACTCATATCGTCAATATCAATCAAGCAGGAAGTAGGGTTTTACCTCCATCGAGAGGGCCCGAACCTGGGTAAACATTGTGTTCCTTGCCTCCTGTTACCATCAGCCTAAGACGCACAGATCAGGACCCCCTACCCGAGATCCGCCGGTTTTGATACCGACATTGGTGGTTTCATTGAGAGTTCCTTTGTGTCGTCACTGCAAGGCTCGATGCCCCATCTCGTTGTCAAGGACAACACCACCTCGGGGGGACCGCTGGCTGTAGGCCAAACTCTCCGACTTGGCGGCTTCATTATGGCCGCCCCATTGGCTGTCATGCCAACGAGGACCTCTCAGGTCATCACACATAGCCTCCACGTCAATTTGGATCTCGCCGAACAGATGGATCCGATCAAGCTCTCCTCCCTTAACGAGCTCTTGGATCGCATCGCTGCTTTGGGAGTCGCCACAGACTATGACCGGATTGGGCTTAAACCTGACCAAAGGGACATTAAATCCCCGCCGGTCACCCACGAGATAGCGGTAGTGGAGGAGCCACAAACGGATTACCCCTCTATCTTGAGGACGAGTTATCTCTGGATCACCGAGCTCCCTGAGCCGGACACCCGCTCAAGGGAAGACTTGACACAGACCCCGGACTTAGAATCGGGTATTGGGCCGAAGAAATTGGGCAGCATTCCGGATCCCGAGCTGTCAAGCCTGGAAGCTTCCCTGCCCCAGGGCGTTAAATCGAATCAGAATCCAGATTCAGCTACACCAACCCACCCATACTTAAACCCTCTCTCCCATATCAGACAAGAGCCCCAAGAGAGAGTACATCGCTACTGGGCCAGATTCCTCCTTGTGCTAAACAAAGTCAAGGACTGTCGTGAGGAGGACGCAGTCTCACTTTTCTGCAAAAATTGCACGAACAAAGGAATTCTTAATGCTATAAGTTGCCATGACATAACACACTTCACGGACTTGGCAACCATAGTACAGAAGTACTATGCGATGGAAAGCGCCTGGAAAACCCAGACAGAATTTTGGGATGATCCGGCTCTCACTAAAACCTTTGTCCGAGCTAAACGGATGAACTCTCGAAAGTCGGCTGATTCAACTCCCAAGAAACCAAAGCCCACCCCAGGGCGTGGAACCGTATTGGAAGACTGGCTCAACGGGCCATGTAAACTCCATAGCATGCTGGACACTACACCAACACATAGCCTTAGTGGATGTTGGATACTCCGACAGGTAGCAAAAAGTGGCGAGGATCTTCTTGTAAGCCATAAAGCAGAACAACGTCCCGCCAAGGAAAACAATACGGTACTAACAGTCTTCGAGACTTTCGCCTCAAACAACAGGCGCAAGCGAGCTCATCGAAGCTCCGCTGAAATCTGCCATGTGGCAAAAATAAATCTGTGGAACGACACTGCTATAACTTTCAATGCCAGTGATGAACCTCAATTCCAGACCGTCCGGGCACCAGCCACTTTGGTCCTTAGCCCAATCGTAGACGGCTTTCGGCTCACTAAAGTACTCATGGATGGCAGAAGCGGATTAAACTTGATCTATGAAGAAACACTCAGCAAGATGGAAATTGATAAGAGCCGTATTGAGCAAAGCGGCACAACCTTCAGGGGAATCATCCCTAGTCGGGAAGCACGGTCTGCGGGAAAAATCACACTCGATGTGGTATTCGGCACTCCGGAGAACTACAGGTCCGAAGAAATCGCATTCCAAGTGGCTCCTTTTAGCAGCGGACACCACGCCCTTCTAGGGCGGGATGCATTTACAAGCTTTCAAGCTATACCCCATTACGGGTACATGAAGCTTAAAATGCCCGGACCCAACGGAATCATCACTCTAGCCAGTGATCCGGACATCGCACTTCGCGCCGAAAACGAAACTGTAGCACTAGCCCTCGAAGCTTTATCGGAAGCCTTAGCAGCCGAAGAACTAACAAGGCTGCGTGCCACCATGGATAGGGACGATGTGATACTCGATGAGCGACCCAAGTCCACCTCATTCAAACCCGCAGACGAAATAGTCAAATTCCATGTCCATCCAACGGACCCCACGAAGACAGCTTCCATCGGGACACAGTTAAACCCAACAATGGACGTCGCACTGCGAGACTTCCTATGAGAGAATTGGGACATTTTCTCCTGGCACCCTTCGGACATGCCGGGCATCCCACGCAGACTGGCCGAACACAGCCTCAATATACTAAAAGGATACAAGCCTGTCAAGCAGACCCTAAGGCGCTTTTCAGAGCCCAAACGGCAAGCCATCGGGGAAGAGCTAGCCAAACTACTCGAGGCCGGATTCATCAGAGATATCAAGCATCCGGATTGGCTGGCAAATGTGGTAATGGTACCAAAGAAGGACAAATCCTGGCGCCTATGCGTTGACTTCAAAGACCTCAATAAGGCTTGCCCCAAAGATCCCTTCCCCCTCCCTCGCATCGATCAAATCATCGACGCCACCGCAGGACACGACTCACTGTGTTTCCTCGACGCATACTCTTGATACCATCAAATAAAGATGGTAGAGTCCGACCAAGCTGTAATAGCTTTCATAACGCCATACGGTCCTTTCTGCTTCAACACTATGCCTTTCGGGCTTAAAAATGCTGGCGCAACCATCAGCGCATGATTCAGACATGCCTGGAAAAGCAAATCGGCAAGACAGTGGAGGCGTATGTGGATGACGTGGTCATAAAAACAAAACATGTCAAAACCCTAATAGACGACATGAGGCTTACATTCAACAACCTCCAAACATATGACATCAAGCTAAACCCGGAAAAATGTGTTTTCGGCGTACCCTCTGGGAAGCTGCTCGGCTTCATTGTTTCCAATAGAGGAATTGAGGCGAATCCGTAAAAGATCAGAGCCCTGTCGCAGTTGGCTATTCCAACAGACCTCAAGCATATCCAGAAACTAGCTGGTTGTGTGGCTGCCTTAAGCCGCTTTATCTCTCGATTAGGATAAAAGGCATTACCCCTTTACCGCCTTCTTCGGCGCACCGAACACTTCGTGTGGACGGATGCAGCCGCGGCCGCACTGGACGAAATAAATACCTTATTGGCCAGCAATCCAGTCCTAACAGCGCCAAATATTGGCGAACCCATGCTACTGTATATAGCTGCAGCACATCAAGTTGTAAGCGCAGTGCTCGTCGTCGAACGAGAGGCTGACGGATACAAATTCCCGCTCCAGAAGCCGGTATATTACGTATCCATGGTCCTCACCCCATGCAAATCCCGATATCCACACTATCAAAAAATAGCATTCGCGGTCTTCATGGCATCCCGGAAGCTACGACACTACTTTCAAGAGTGTTCGATTACGGTGGCCTCCGAAGTACCACTCAACGACATAATAAATAACTACGACACTACGGGCTGGATTGCTAAATGGGCCATCGAACTCCTTCCATTCGACATAACATACAAGCCACGGCGGGCCATCAAGTCGCAAGTACTGGCTGACTTTGTCGCCGAATGGACAGAAGCCGAACTCCCTAAAGAGTACGGCGCGTACTCTAACTGGATCATGCACTTCGTCGGCTCTAAAATGCTGGCCGAATTGGGAGCAGGTGTAGTCTTGACGTCACCCACCGGAGACACGGTCTAGTACGTACTCCAAATATTATACACAGACTCCAACAATGCAGCCGAATACGAGGCGCTGTTGCACGGTCTTCAAATGGCAGTCTCTATGGGTATTCAACGCCTAGAAGTGCGTGGGGATTCAAACCTCGCAATATCACAAATAAACGGAGGCTTTGATGCCAAGGATCCGAAAATGGTGGCCTACCGTAATGCCGTCCTCAAAATGTCAGCTCGATTCGAGGGGCTCGAATTCCACCATGTGGCTCGAGAAAACAATCAAGCGGCGGCGCCCACATCGGTGCTAAACGCGACCCTATCCCACCTAACATATTCCTGGAAAGGCTGTTCAAGCCATCCGTGGTATGGGAAGGGGAGTCCGGCAACACTAGGACGGATCCGAATACACCCCAAGATTCCGAACCATCAGACATAATCGGAGGCTCCACCACCGAAATAACATCTTCGGCCCACGAAATCATGGCTGTAATCGCCTCGTGGACCGAGCCTCTCTTGGCCTACCTAAATAGGCAGGAGCTCCCCGAAGACCAAAATGAAGCACGTTGCACCGTGCGGTGTTCTAAAGCTTACAAAGTCCATGAAGGGGAACTCTATAAGAAAAGTGCGACCGGAGTGCTCCAAAGGTGCATCTCCAAAGAGGAAGGGCGGCAGCCCTTGGCTGAAATCCATGACAGACTGGGTGGGCACCACGCCGCGGCTTGAGCACTAGTCAGCAAGGCCTTCCGTACAGGCTTCTATTGGCTGACAGCCCGAGCAGACGCACAGGACCTTGTCAAACACTGTGTCGGTTGCCAGCTCTTTGCCAATCAGAGTCATATGCTCCCTACCGCTCTCCAAACAAACCCCATAACTTGGCCCTTCGCGGTCTGGGGGCTGGATATGGTCGGACCTCTTAAAGGGGGAAGCCATAAGAAAAAAATACTTATTAGTCATGGTGGACAAGTTCACCAAATGGATAGAAGCTAAACCAGTCAAAACGGCCGAATCCGGACCAATGATAGACTTCATATTCGGGGTTGTACACCGATACGGCGTCCCCCACAGCATCATCACTAATAACGGCTCAAATTTCACAGCCAATGAAGTGAAAACTTGGTGCGGCAAAATGGGCATTAAGCTCGACTACGCTTCCATCTACCATCCCCAAACAAACGGCCAGGTCAAACGTGCAAACGGTCTCATCATGAGCGGCATCAAACCCAGACTAGTGTGATCCTTGACAGAGTCGGACACGCACTGGGTCGAAGAGCTCGACTCCGTACTCTGGGGGCTGTGGACCATGCCGAATCGCACCACCAGATATACACCATTTTTGATGGTGTACGGCGCGGAAGCAGTACTACCATGCGACAAAATACATGATTCGCCTCGCGTACGTATGTACGAAGAGAAGGAAGCCGAGTTAGATCAGCAGGATAACTCGAATGCCCTGGAGGAGGAGCGTGATGTTGCAAAAGCCCGCTCCACATTCTATTAGCAGCAGGCTCGACGATACCAAAGCAAAGAAGTGCGGGCCAAAACTTATAATATTGGCGAACTCGCTCTATGCCTACCGGAGAAGAAGAAGGACAAGCTCAAACCTAAGTGGGGAGGTCCCTTCGTCATTGACGAAGTTCTCACCGGAGGAGCGTACCGCTTACGTAATGCATCCTATAACAGGCTCGAGCCGAACCCATGGAACGCGGCCAGGCTCCAGAGATTCTACGCCTAGCACCGAACTCAGTGTTCATCTCCTTACCCCCTCCTTTTTAATTATGCTCCCTCCCTTTTCCTTTCTCGACCTTTTTTCCTCTTCACACAAAGTATTTAATACAGTATGGACGCCCGGATCACTCCGGCCAAACTATGTGTGTAAGCAATACCTGGGGGCTTCCTATACGGAAGCTAAACATAATTACTTTAAATGGCTTTTTGCCCATCACATATGCGTTCTTCGTCCATATGTGCCTTTTCTTCACCATTATATGCATCGATATGACTTAAGATGTGGCCATGCTAGGTTGCCTGGCTCTTGTGTTTATGCCCTACGTTCCCATTAATTCGTCTAGGGCATAAGGGGAGCACCTCTGCGATTGTTACTGCCGGTTCAGCCGGATGTGTACCTCAGACTGGGTGAAGCCGAAAGCTAGCATTCTTCAAGGAATATTCGGTCGGTGAACAAAAGATGTTTTTCGTTTATTACAACGCAAAATCCCCAGAAGTTTTGTATCCTGTGTCTTTGTTCGCAGTCCGGACATGTGCATCGGCGCATGTGTACCCAGGGAAAGGAACCCCTAACGTAACTATTCTCCCTGGAAGATGTTTCTTATTACCCATGTAATATAACATAATAGTTGGATACTTGTCTGTTCAAGCACTTATGACCCCTGCGCCTAGTTTCCATGCATACCCCGGTTTTGTATAACTGAGAAGGTATTCGGATACACCCCGGACTGTCGGATCCGGGGGCTGAAGAGAAAAGGTACGCCATGACAAATGATTATAATCCGGCTAGGGACTTCTTATGTCCATTGAATTACACAGTCACTTGGACTGACTATATTCCTCCTCTATACCATCCAACAGGCTATCTAGCTTAAAATCCTGTTGGGAATACTTTGCGGCTAACGCTACCTGGTCATACACCAAACTCACGGGAATTTCTTGCCCATCTGGCCCCGCCGGTCCGACTTCGGCCATATGGTTCAGGTCAAGCTTGGTGTAGCGCATCTTCACAATAGCCCAGGCTTCTCTTGCACCTTGTCGGCAGGCTGACATCTTCCACAATTGGGAGCGCCGCCGTGCTCCTTGGAGCATATCCACAAGCTCCCCCATACCCTTCGGCAGGAAGCTTGATGGCCACAAGGCCTGTGCAATGCCCTGCATCACCTGCTGAGCTTGCTGATGCAGTTGTGAGAGGTCTTGCAGCAAATCGCCTGCAGACGCTAGCATCTCTTCTTCAGGATGGCCTGTCAACATACCTACAAATAAAAATTCTTTCAATATGCTTCCTTGCCGAGCTGTATTACAATTCGTCTAGGCACTGACTATAAATGCCGCGATGAAGCCTTTTGTTCTCCTTCACAGAGTCCGTCAGCTGAGCGCGGACATCTTTTAATTCCATGTCCAGCCGGATATTGGTATCTTGAAGATTGTTCTTATCCTGCCTAACTTGCGTAAGAATACGCTCGCCAGCCTTTAGCTGCCTTCGGAGATGCGACTCGTCATCTCCTACAAACTCTGGATTCACCCCGAGAATGTCTGCAGAATTTTCTGTTAGACTTATCATACGAGCCACTTACTAACTGGTACATCTCCGTACAAATGAGACAAATATTACCAGATGAGGCCTTCTGGGATTCCTCTAACTGGGCAACCGTGGCCCTCAGCTGGGTCTTGCACTCCTCCAGCTCCCGAGACAATTGCTCATTCTTATCTACAAGGACCTGTGCATAAATTGATCCTTAAAACAGTTGTTCCAACCGTTTCAAGTCTCAGGGGCTACTGCTATACATGCTTATCAAATTTTCTTACACGTATATCTTTGGTATACTGGTCCGTCGCTCGGGCGAGCCCACCTTGAGCAGCTCGGATGTACGCGTCTCCTGAATTGAAAGCATTAAATGCCTCTTCGGAAAAGATGTTGTGGCGAAGTACGGCTCGTTGGCGCTGGTGATTCATGGCGCTCTCTACTTTGGAATTCATGGTGGAGAGCATATCCGCGTCCTCTGTCGGAGGACAATGCGGCATCGGCCCCACGTCTGCCTCCTCTAATGAAGCCGGCTCTAGAATCCGGCTGGTGGAGGCATGATTGGCAGGATCCCCGGATATAGTCCGGCTACTCCTCTTCCTGCCAGGACACGAAGGGCGCTGTCACATTTCAAATACAATAATCACCGAATAGGTTTTTACCTTACCTCTGTAGCGGTGTTTCGGCCCTAACCGCCTTCCTCTTAAGCCTGCCCGATCCGGACACCCATTGCCGACAAGCCCCTAGGGGCTCGGCCCCGCGTTCTGATCGTTGTCTCTACAAAACACAACACTTCAGGTGCAAGGCATGACATTAGAAAGGAATCCTCTTCGGAGGATAGGGTTTTCGGCTTGGCTTACACGCGACGTGGGTAGCAGTCCAGGATAGTCGGCGGTAATAGCCACTGAGGCGCCATCACAGCTCGCCTGATAAAATATCCCGTTGACGAGCTCCACAGTAATATCCGGATCTTCTTCGAGCCCTGGATCGAGGGCCCTTCTGGGGTCCTCTGGCTGCAGGGAGGGGCTGGAGATTCCTTCTATGGCCCTCCTCAGTTCCTTCTCGGAAATATCGAGGTAAATAATCTTGGCAAAGAACGCCACAATAAGTAAAGCAGGGGAAAGAATGACGACTTACCCAGCTTGGGGGTTGTACATAGAAAACCCATCCCGCGGTTTAATGTGAAGGAATTCTTCTTCTTCCCCTTTATATAAATCGGACAATATCCTTGCCAGAGCCTTGGCAGAGTCCGGACCTTTATGGCCACAGTGGGTGGCATCATCTTCCCCATTGAAGTGCCACATGGGCTTCCCTGATATTGAAGCGGCTGCACTCCCCGCATTATGCATATTGCCATGACCTCGACTATCGTCAGCCCGGATTTGGCCAGTAACTTTATCCGGCTCATCAGAAAATGTATTTCTCTAGTATCCTCCTCTTGGGGGCCCCGAGGGCGCCAGCTTCAACGCGCCTTTGGCGGAGCGTTTTTGAACTCAGGGAGACCTATCCGCACTGGATCCGGAAGGGGAACATCGTCAACATAAAACCACTCCGAGGGCCAGTTCTCTGGTGCCTTCTTGGGAGTGCCAGATAGGTATCAGGTCTCGGCGATGCGCCATACTTCGGCTCTGCCCACTTGACATAGGGATTCTCCCTGGTTGCGAGGGACAAGGCAGAACAGCTTCTTCCATAACCCAAAGTGAGCCTCGTAGCCTAGGAATAGCTCACAAAGGGCGACGTATCCTGCTATATGCAGCACGGAGGCAGGGGTGAGGTTGTGCAACTGGAGGCTGTAGAACTCCAGAAGCCCGCGAAGAAATGGGTGGATAGGAAACCCGACGCCCCTTAGCAGATGCGGGATGAGGCATGTTCGCTCCTCTGGGGAAGGATTAGGAGATCTCTCCGCTTGCTCCCCGCCATTATAAGTGGCTATTCCGGCTCGGACGGAGACCATGAACGCCGGTGGAAGAAACCCTTGGGTCTGTAACTCTATCAAGCGGCTATGAGGAACTGAACACTCTTCCCAGTCACCCAGCTTGGAGCGAGGACAGCGAGAAGAAGAGCTGCGACGACCGGCCATGTTGGAATGGTTTTTCTGGAGCGCTCTGTTGGATGCTTGCTCGAGGGAAGAGGATGAGGTTTGGATCTGAGAATCCCCGTCTCCTCAAATAGATGGTGAACCTGCCGGACCAGGGGGTGGCAAATGCAAAAATGCCTCGACCCCTCGCATTCGCTCGACACGTGGAAAGGGTCATTATTGAGGCACAGAAGTCGAGGAGTATAACATTAATGGGAAGCCGAACACAGTTTGTTGTAACATGTACTTTGGAGTATTCGGAGATGGAACCCGCCTTGCAATGCCGAAGACAAGACTGCACGCCGGACTCATCGTCAATGAAGCATGGTTCAGGGGCTACTGAGGGAGTCCTGGATTAGGGGGTATCGGGATAGCCGGACTCTATACTTCATCCGGTCTATTGGAGCGTGAAGATACAAGACTCAAGACTACGTCTCGTGTCCGGATGGGACTCTCCTTTGCGTGGAAGACAAGCTTGGCGATCCAGATATTATATTTCCTTCCTTGTAACCGACTCCATGTAGCCCTCTCTGGTGTCTATATAAACCAGAGGGGTTGGTCCTTAGAAGGACGATCACAATCATAATCATCATAGGCTAGCTTCTAGGGTTTAGCATCTACGATCTTGTGGTAGATCTACTCTTGTACTACTCATATCATCAATATCGATCAAGCAGGAAGTAGGGTTTTACCTCCATCGAGAGGGCCCGAACCTAGGTAAACATTGTGTCCCTTGCCTCCTCTTACCATCAGCCTAAGACGCACTGATCGGGACCCCCTACCCGAGATCCGCCGGTTTTGACACCGACAGTGGCCGTCGGGAGTGAATAGCTATTCATCTCCGACTGACTCAAAGACCCATCCGAGGAGGATACATCGATGTGGGCTTTGGACGGACTGCACAATCACATTTGACATGATAAGAAGCAATAAAGCAAAACATACCAGAAGCAATATAAGTGTTCGGATACTTACGACTTCGCCCGGGGCTTGTCCCTAGGAAACCACTCCTCGTCGCTGTAGGTGGCTGTTGTGGAGTGGTCCGGAGGGAGGGTCCTTCCCTTCTTGGACCCTTCGGCCTCCCCAAACGGGGCGGCCTTCCTTTTCTTCTCCCCCTCGGTTTGGGGGGGAGGGTTTTCCTCTTCCTCCTCCTCGTTTTCGTTGGAGGAGTGCGCCTCGGTGTCTTCGGACGATGAGTCCGACACAACCTTGCACCGGAGACCTTTCCTGGTCCCCGTGGCCTTCTTCTTGGCCTTCTTCTATGGCACCTCATAGGGCGCCAGAAATAGCATCTTCGTCAGGAGAGCAGTTGCTGGATCTTCAGGTAGCAGAGCTGGACAGTCGATTCGCTCCGCTGTCGCCACCAGGTACTGTTAAATTAGTATGGGGGCTTAGATTCCTCTCACGAATATATGGGGGAAAGGAGCATCTTTTGAAATGTAGAGAGCTTACCGGATTGGAGGGGCGCTTTGCATTGAGTCCGTGATCCTCAGTAGTGGGAGCAGGTACTTCGGCGGCCTTGAACAACACCTTCCAGACGTCTTTGTGCATCATGTCGAAGAGCTCTCGCAGCGTCTGGTGTTTGGCCGAATCGAACTCCCACATATTGAATGCCCGTCTTTGACACAGGAGGATCTGGCGGAAGAGCATGACCTGGACCATGTTGACAAGCTTGATCTTCTTGCTTATCATATTTTTGATATAGTTCTGGAGTTCGGTCAGCTCCGCTGGCGCATCCCAGGCTAAGCCCTTCCTTTTCCAGGAGGTGAGTCGCATGGGGATGTCAGATCGGAATTTGGGGGTGGCCGCCCAGTTGGCGGCGCGCGGCTCGGTGATGTAGAACCACCCCGATTGCCACCCCTTCACGGTCTCCACATAGGAGCCTTCGAGCCATATGACATTGGGCATCTTGCCCAGCATGGCGCCTCCGCACTTCGCTTGCTGGCCGACCACTATCTTCGGCTTCATGTTGAAGGTCTTTAGCCACAGGCCGAAGTGGGGCTTGATGCAGAGGAAAGCCTCGCACACGACTATAAACGCCGAGATATTGAGGATGAATTTGGGGGACAGATCATGAAAATCTAGCCCATAGTAAAACATGAGCCCACGGACAAATGGGTGGAGAGGAAATCCCAGTCCACGCACGAAGTGGGCAAGGAACACAACCGTCTCATGGGGTTCTGGAGTAAGGACGATCTGCCCTGCGTCCGGGAGCTGGTGCGCAATGTCTGCGGCCAGATATCCGGCCTCCCGGAGCTTCGTGATGTCCTCCTCCTTAACGGAGGAGACCATCCACTTGCCTCCCGCTCCGGACATGCTTGGAATGGCTTTACGGAGAAGGTGAGAACTTTGGCGCTGGAGCTCAAGTGTGCGAGAATGGATGAGTGAGGGAAGAAGAAGGTGCGGGTGAAAAAGGGGAATCCCTATCTCTTTATAAAGGCGGTAGAAACTGTGCGCCTCCCCACTTGCCTGGTAATCTCTTATTCCCAAAGCGCCACGATTGATGGCGCGGTTGGGTTACCCACACCCATATTGATGATAATCCCGTGATAAGGGGACACGATCTCTGTTTCGACAAGACGTGCCAAGGAAACCGCCTCGCAATATGTGCAGTAGCTGGTTGAGAAAACGGTTCGAATAATGACCGGGCCATGGCGTGATGTCACGCTATGAAAAGTTGCCAGCAGATTAAATTTGTAAAATATTGTGCTCTCTACGGTGGTATGTGGAAATTATTTTGCAGAGCCGGACATGATCCTCATATTCAAGATCTTCTATGGAGTATTCGGAGAAGGAACCCGCCTTGCAATGTCAGAGACAATCTACGCGCCGGACTCATTGTCATTGAAGCCTGGTTCAGGGGCTACTGAGGGAGTCCTGGATTAGGGGGTCCTCGGACAGCCGGACTATATACTTTGGCCGGACTATTTGTAACACCCACGATGCGGCTATATCTCCCACGTGTCGAAGCACGACTTAGAGGCATAACCGCATGGTGGTTTTGTCGCAAGAAGGGTCATCTTCACACAATCCCATGTAATGAACAAGAATGGGATAAAGAGAGTTGGCTTACAATCGCCACTTCACACAATACATGAATAAGTTCATACATCATCCAAAATACACTCATAGACCAACTACGGTCAAATCCAAATGAAAAGAAACAACCCCAAATGCTAGATCCCCGATCGTCCCGACTGGGCTCCGCTACTGATCATCTGGAAACGAAACATAGTAACGACCAAGATCCTCGTCAAACTCCCACTTGAGCTCGGTTGCGCCACTTGCGCTGGTATCCTCGGCACCTGCATCTGTTTTGGTAGAATCTGTGAGTCACGAGGACTCAGCAATCTCACACCTGCGAGATCAAGACTATTTAAGCTCATAGGTAGGAAAAGGGGGTAATATGGTGGAGCTGCAGCAAGCACTAAGCATATATGGTGGCTAACATACGCAAGTGAGAGCGAGAAGAGAAGCAACGCATCGGTCGAGAAGCTAGAAGCGATCAAGAAGTGATCCTGATCCTACTTACGTCAAACATAACCCAAACCATGTTCACTTCCCGGACTCCGCCGAGAAGAGACCATCATGGCTACAGACACGGTTGATGCATTTTAAAGAAGTCAAGTGTCAAGTTATCTACAAATGGACATTAACAAATTCCCATCTGCCTCATAACCGTGTGCACGTCTTTCAAAAGATAAAATACCCTGCAGGGGTGTCCCAACTTAGCCGATCATAAGCTCTCACGGTCAACGAAGGATAAACCTTCTCCCGGGAAGACCCGATCAGTCTCGGAATCCCGGTTCGCAAGACATTTCTACAATGGTAAAACAAGACCAGCAAAGCCGCCCGAAGTGCCGACAAATCCCGATAGGAGCTGCACATATCTCGTTCTCAGGGCACACTGGATGGGAAATACGTCGGGTTGGTATAGACCCTGGTTGCCCAGGGGACGCCGGACATCGCCCAGGTTGGACCAGCATTCGAAGGAACACTGGCCCGGGGGGGGTAAATAAAGATGACCCTCGGGCTCGCAAAAACCGAAGGGAAAAAGGCTTAGGTGGCAAATGGTAAAACCAAGGTTGGGCCTTGCTGGAGGAGTTTTATTCAAAGCGAACTATCAAGGGGGTCCCATAAATCACCCAACCGCGTAAGGAACGCAAAATCAAGGAACATAACACCGGTATGACGGAAACTAGGGCGGCAAGAGTGGAACAAGTCACCAGGCATAAGGCCGAGCCTTCCACCCTTTACCAAGTATATAAGGTGCATTAATTAAACAAGAGATATTGTGATATCCCAAAATATCCATGTTCCAACAAGGAACGAACTTCATCTTCACCTGCAACTAGCAGCACTATAAGAGGGGCTGAGCAAAAGCGGTGACATAGCCAAACAACGGTTTGCTAGGACAGGATGGTTAGAGGCTTGGCATGGTAATATGGGAGGCATGATAAACAAGGGCAGGTAGAGCTAACATAACGATAGAGCGAGCAACTAGCAAAGCAAAGATAGAAGTGATACAGAAGGTATGGTCATCTTGCCTGCAAAGTTCTCAGAGTTGTCGAAGGCTTGATCCTCGTAAGAGTTCTCAACAGGTTCCTCATGCACGTACTCGTCTCCCGGCTCTACCCAAACCAAGAACACAAGAAATAGAACCACAATCAAACATGGAGCAATGCACAAGCAACATGATGCAATACATGACATGATATGCGAGATGTGATATGCAATGCATATGCGGGCTCCAGAAGGGAAAATGATGAACAAGGCATCAACTTGGCAAACCAAGTATGCCGCTGGAAAGATGAGATGATTTCGGTTGAAATCGATATAAAGATCACCGGAATCGGATGCACGGTTCGCAAATGGCAAGCAAAACAAGAATGACTCAAATCTGCGATTAACAACACGATGCTACTTGGCATGCAACAAGAAACTATGCAACAGCACCCCAACATAAAAACAAAGCATATGGCAGTGATCTATAGGAGATGCTTAACAAAAGAGGAACACTGAGCTACGGCTAAATCACACCATAGCAGGTTCAAACAAGCATGGGAAAAGTGCAAAAGATATCAGGTTGGACATGGCATAAACGGCATCAGGTAGCAATGTTCAGAGCAGGCAATCAACATGCTACAGGAACTTATAATAGCAAAACAAGGCATGACATGATTCTACTCAAAGAATAAAACAAAAGTCCCTTACTGACCATGAGCCAAAAAGTATCAGAAGAAATGATGGCATGCATGTAAACATAGCAAGTTTCGTTAACAGATTCAGCAAACAGGGCATGGCATTGACAGAATCACGAAGGCACCTTCGTGAGCTCGATGCACTCACTACAGAGCATTTCATGATAAACTAAGCATACATCCATCAAGAAGACATGGCATAGAAGATATACATGGCAAGAACAACATCATAGCATACACGGATCAACTACAACAACCTTGGCAAAATTGAATAACATGTAAACAATCTGCCAGGAAACATTTTGTAACAAAAGTAGGGCACGAAAATGACATGTTATACTACTCCATAATTTCAAAAAGGGTCATTAATGGATAGAGCATAACCATATGTTCAAAACATCCTTACTAAAGTATCTCAAAATAAGCATGGATCTCTCTGTAGCATCAAGTTTACATGGCATAAAAATAACAGCAGAACAGGGACTAAAAACAGCAACATCACGGAGCCTAGTTTACACGCTTGTGCTAGTCACCACATTGATCACAAAAATACATGGCATACACCCCTGTAAAGGTGGCGTGGCATAGTTCAAAACATATGTAGGGCTCAAGTTCATAAGATGCACACATCAATCATGGAAAAAATGACAAAAGTGCATGTTCTGATAAGAATCTGAAACTAACATCACATAGCCCTCTTCCAACAGCATTTCGGGCATCAATATGAGCTCAAATGAAAATGATGCAATGAGATGAAATGATGTACTCGCCGAGACAAAGAAATCGGTATGCAAATGAGATGCACATGATGACATGATATGAGATGCATGACATGAACAAAATGCAAAACGAAAGAGAAAACCCAACCACAGAGGGAATATCATAGCACGTAGCCGAAAATGGCAAGAGTTGGAGTTACAAAGAAGGAAAATTACATCCGGGGTGTTACAACACTCCACCACTACAAGAGGATCTCGTCCCGAGATCTAGGACTAAAAGAACTCCGGATATTCGGAACGGAGGTGATCCTCGCGCTCCCAGGTGGCTTCTCGGTTGGAATGGTGTGACCACTTCACTTTCAGGAATTTGATTGACTTGTTGCGAGTCTTGCGCTCGGTTTCTTCAAGAATAGCAACGGGGTGCTCATGATAGGACAGATCTTCTTGGAGGTCAATCTCTTCGAAGTTGATAGTGTGCTCAGGAGTCTTGAAGCACTTGCGAAGCTGTGACACGTGAAACACATCGTGCACGTTTGCAAAGTTGGATGGAAGCTCGAGTTGATGGGTGAGGACGCCTCTTCTGCCAATGATCTTGAAAGGACCCACGTATCTAGGGGCAAGCTTCCCTTTGATACCGAAGCGACGAGTGCCTTTCATTGGAGAGACACAGAGGTAGACATGGTCTCCGATTTCAAAAGCCAAGTCACGGTGCTTGCTATCATAGTAACTCTTCTGGCGCGATTGCACGGCCTTGAGATTCTCACGAATGACTTTGCACATTTCTTCGGCTTTTGTGATCAAGTCATTGCCAAGAAGTTGGCATTCACCTGTCTCGGACCGATCGTTGGTTCTCAGCTCTTTTCATCCGGTGCATTTCTCGTCAAGTTGACTCGAGCCTCTTCATCTTTGAGTTCAATCCTCAGTTGTTTTCTTTTCCCACCCGCCCACCCCTTTTTCATCTTGGAGCCGGAGTCCGTATTCGAGTATCCTTCCTACTCGTGAGAAGTCTTTGCTTTCTTTCCTCAATTATTTCAATCGGTGTTTTCTCTTCAAGATATGTCGGTTTCCCCTTCCAAGTTGCCTTTGTTTTCCTGCCCTCCCACCATCTTCTTCCCGGAGTCTGAGTATGTTTCGACCATCAATTTCATTCGTGTGGAGCCTCTTTAGTCTTTTGTCAATTATTTCATCCGGTGAATTCTCGTCCCGTTTGATATTCTTCATCTCTTTATCTTCTTCGGTGGATTCAATTCCAATTTTCGGTAGTGATTATATTCTTTCCTCGGCTCAAATGTTTTTCCCCTTGCTCGTTCGCTTCTCGCTAATTTATCCTTCCGGAGTGTTAAGACATCTGAGAAGATTCGTCTGTGTTCGAATTAATTTGAGGTTGTCACCTCATTCAAATATTTCAATTGTTCCGGTGCATCATCTATCTCTTCAACAATCCTTTTCAACGGTGTTTTTCTTTTAGTGGGCCCTAACCCACAGGTCTTTTCCCAGGATCTTACCTGACTCTTCTAATTTCCGAAGCTATTCTCAAATCCTTTTGAAGTTTGACGTAAGTATGATTTTCATCAGTCGGATCTTTTCCAAGATCGCTTTCAAATTATTTTCATTGTTGCCTCAACCTCTTCGCTTTTCGTTCTCCCGGAGTGCCTTAACAAATTTTGGTGGTGTTTTTCGTCATCATTTGAAGACCGAAGAAGAGTTCCTTCTAAATCTTGTCCGTTCTCTCGAAGTTTTGTGGTTCTAGCTTCGTGTTATCCTCACGAATTATTCCATTTGTCAGTTATTCTTTTCATCCATCCGGAGTATTTCAGGAGTTGTTTTTGCCGTCTCGATCATCCGGAGGCCATCTTTTCAGAATATTGCTTCGTTCCAAGTTTTCAGATTCATTCCCCAATTATTCTATATCCGTGCCCCTTCATTCATCTCAATATTCTTCCGGTGCTTCACTCAAGTGTTCTTTATCAGCTCATGATCTCTTTGTTCTTTTGCATCTAAATCCCCTCTAGCATATTTGCTCTTCTAATTCTTCCCGGTGATTAAGTCTCTTTCATCAGTCATTTTCGAATTCTCATGGTGGTTCGTTCAAAATTCTTTTTCTTTGATTATCATATTAATTCATTCGTTCTTTTCAATCCTACCGGTGGTTCATGAAGACCTTCCCAAGTTTGCGATATGTCACTTCTCAATTCTCTTTCAAGAAGAATAAGTAGTATGCAAAATCCATTGCTTGTCATCAATTTAATTTGATGAAGGATAAGCATACAATAAATCTTATTCTTATTTCCTCAAAGTGATTAATCCCTTGTTCTTGATGAATAAATTCTAGTTCCGAGTGTTTCATCTTTTCTTTTCCGGAGTTCAAATTTTCCTCGGCCATCTCGTCAGAAACCTCCATCTAAATCATCGCAAGGCTTTAATCTTATTCTTTTCATACTTCAATTCTATCTCATTGTCCTTTTGCCACCGGAGTTCTTCTTGGTGGTTCTTCATGTTTTAATTCATTCTTCAAGTGTTCATCAAGATTCTTGTTGGAGGAATTCAAGTATCTTTTCTTCTTGCATCTCAAAGTGCAATTAATTCTCTGTGTTCTTTTGAAGCGGAGTTTTTCTTTCCTTTGTTCTTCTAAGCTACTCAATCTTTTCCGTTTGTGGCCGGTTATCACCTTATGATTTTGAGATGTTATCCATAAGTCCACAACAAGCAATTCTTTTCGTTGTTGATTTTCTCAACAACTCCGTTCAATCCTTTGTTCTGAGGTTGCTTTCTATTTCATTCGTGGCACAAGTTGTCATTTTCTTCTCCGTTCTTTTCATTCAACTCTTTCAATTCTTTCCGGAGGTTTTGTGTCACGCCTTCATCAAGTATCATTCCATACTCTCAAGCTCGTGTTCTATTCCTTCCATTTTCAACCAGAGTGCAGCCTAAATCCTTTCAGTCTTATTCATTTCTTATCTCGTTCTAACCGGAGTGGTTTCATAGTCTATCTGTTTCCGTGAGCTTTTGATTCTCGTCATTCTTGTTGTTCCTCTCTTATTCTCGAGTGCTCTCGATTCTTTGCTTCTTCTCTTGAGTTCTTGTTTCACCTCATCCCTTTTTCCCTTCCGTCTCGGTCCTAAGATCTCGGGACGAGATCTCTTGTTAGTGGAGGAGAGTTGTAACGCCCCGGATTCGATGCGCCAGGTGTCCGCCAGTTATTCTCCATAATTGCCTTGTCATTTGCTTGCGTGTTGCATTTTATCATGTCATCATGTGCATCTCATTTTGCATACGTGTCCGTCTCATGCATCTGAGCATTTTCCTCGTTGTCCGATTTGCAATCCGACACTCCTATGTCCCCCGGCGCCCCCTTTTGCCTCTTTTCGTGTGCGGGTGTTAAACTTTCTCGGAATGGCCCGAGGTTTGCCAAGCGGCCTTGGTATAGCACCATTAGACCGCCTGTCAAGTTTCGTGCCATTTGGAGTCCGTTTGATACTCCAACGGTTAACCGGGTAACCGTAAAAGCCCTCTTTGTGTTGCAGCCCAACGCCCCTCCAAAGTGGCACAAAACCCATCCTAACCCTCTCCATGCTCTCGGTCGTTCGATCATGATCGTGTGGGCGAAAACCGTGCCTCTTTTGGAGTCTCCTAGCCCCCTCTATCTATAAATTAGCCCCTCCCCCCGAAATTCGCGGATGAAACCCTATCAAACCCCTCCCCGCCGCCGTCGGACACATCCGGACCGGGCCGGACATGTCCGCCCGCGCCCGCAGCCAATCCGCCGCCGCCACCTGTCCCTGGCCGCCGTGCCCCGCGGGCCCATCTCCTCCGCCGCCCGCGCGCTCCTCCTGGTCGCGCCCGTGTGCCGCCGCCCAGCCACCGCTCCGCCACCGACCGCCCTCGTCGGCGCTCCTCAGGCGACCTCGGCCCCGCCGCCCGCGCCTCCCGGTGTCCGCGCCGACCGATGCCGCCCCGTGCCGGTGCCTGCTCGCGCCGCCCGGCCGCGCCTCTCCCTCGTCGCCGGCCGCGCCTCTCCCTCCCCGCCGGCGCCCCGCCGTCCCTCGCCGTGCCGCTCTCGCCGGAGAGCCCCGCCGTCGCCTCGTCCCAGATCTGGCCGGGCTGGACCAGATCCACCAGCCCGCCGATCCAAATGGGCGCCCGCATCCCGGATCTGCCCGTCCCGCTTCCCTCCGTCCCGTTTTCGACAAGGGTAAATTCTGCTAAGTCCCGAGATATTTGCATATTTTTAGCTCCTGTTCGTAGCATCATAACTCCGCATCCGTGGCTCCGTTTTGGGCGTGGAGCATATCTAATTGTTCACCTCGACGAGTACTTCATTTCATTCCATTGCATCATGTTCATTTGAGCCCATCTTGATGCCTAAATCATTGTTGCAGGAGTGCTATATAATGTTAATCTGCTGAAACTGTTATAACTTGCTCATTTGTCATTTTTGCCATGTTTGATGTGTGCATTTTATGAGCATGAGCTCTACATGTGTTTTGTGCTACATCATGCCATCTTCACAGTGGTGCCGTCCATGTATTTTTGTGAGTCTTGTACTGAGTGCATCAATCTTGTTAAGTAGGGTACTTGCTGTTGTTGTTTTTCTAGTATGAATCTGCTATATCTGATGCTATGTTAACCTGCTGCTACAAGTCATTCTATGCATAATCTGGAGATGTTCACTAAGGATGTTTTGTTACAAATGTCATGCTATATCCATTCATGCCCCTGGTTGCATTTATAGCCTGCTGTAACTTGTTGTTACCTTGCTCTCAAGTTGCTAAATAATGTTGCTGTCAGCCTGATAACATTAAGTTCAATGTTGCCATGATTGTTGCTAGTGATCCATGCACCCTATGAACTTGTTCATGCCATGCTTAGCTTCTCAAACATGTCTTCTTACTGTTGGTTGCCTTGCCATGCCATGTATTGCTCTGTGGTGAGTGGTTCAAGCTCACCAACTTGACTACTTATTGTTGTTCCTGCCATGTATGAATCTGTCATATTTTTTGCCATGTTTACATGGGTGCCATCATATCTTCTGATCCTTTTTGGCTCATGGTCAGTAAGGGACTTTTGTTCTATGAATTTAGTAGTATCATGCCATGCCTTTGTTTGCCATGTTAAGTTCCTGTAACATGTTGTTTGATAGCTCTAAACATTGCAACCTGATGTTATTCCTGCTAAGTTTGAAACTGTTATTATTTGCAATCTTCCCATGTCCTTTTGAGCATGTTCTAGTAGCTTCTGGAGATATCTCAGTGTTCATATTTTGTCAGGCTTTACCTGTACTTCATGCCCATGCCTTTTTTTTCTCGTTGGGATGCTGTAGCTTATTGTTTTGATGCTTGCAATATGCCTAGTTGCTATTATGGGCAGATTGTTGTCATATCTTGTATATAGTGTATGTGTTGCACTGTTGCTCCGTTTTGAGTGTGCTCTATATGAAACTTGCTTGTTTTTGCATGTAGTTTCATATTATCATGTTGCATCCTTGTTTTGGTGTGTTTGCTTGATGTTTGTATGCATTTTGCATCAATGCCATGTTTAACTTGTTTTGCTCATATCTTCTAGGCCGTAGCTCCAAATCTAATGAACTTTATATGTAACTTGACTAGAATCTCGTGTAGATCATCTTGGTGCATCTTAACTTGCTGTTGAACAACTTGAACATAAGGTTTATTCAGATCTGGACCAATTTCGAAATTTGCATATGAGGACTTACCGGAATTGTTATATGTTGTTCCCGGCCTCATTTAAACTTGCTTTGATGTGTTGCTCTTGTTTGCATCGTCTCTTGCCATGAGTAGCTTCATGTAGCTTTGTCATGCATCATGCTTGGTTGAGCATCATGCCTTGTTCTTGTGTGGTGTGTTTACCATGTTGTGTGCTTCTTCTCGATAGTTCCCGTTTCGTTGCGATCGTGATGATGCGTTCGTCTACGTGTGGTTCGTCTTCGTGGCTTCATCTTCTTCATGGACTCGTTCTTCTTCCTAGTGGGATTTCAGGCAAGATGACCATCACCTTGGATCTCACTACTACCATTGCTATGCTAGTTGCTTCGTTCTATCACTTTGCTGCGCTTCCTATAACTTGTTCTTCAAGCCTCCCCAAATTGCCATGAACCTCTAACCTTTGACACCCTTCCTAGCAAACCATTGCTTGGCTATGTTACCGCTTTGCTCAGCCCCTCTTATAGCGTTGTTAGTTACAGGTGAAGTTGAAGATTGCCCCATGCTGGATAGGATTATGTTGGGGATATCATAATATCTCTTATTTAATTAATGCATCTATATACTTGGTAAAGGTTGGAAGGCTCGGCCTTATGCCTGGTGTTTTGTTCCACTCTTGCCACCCTAGTTTCCGTCATACCGGTGTTATGTTCCCGGATTTTGCGTTCCTTACGCGGTCGGGTGATTTATGGGACCCCCTTGACAGTTCGCTTTGAATAAAACTCCTCCAGCAAGGCCCAACCTTGGTTTTACCATTTGCCTCACCACCACCTACTTTTCCCTTGGGAGTAATTAACAGAAGGGTCATCTTTATTTTAGCCCCCCCGAGCCAATGCTTGTCCAAGTGTTGGTCCAAACCGAGCGATGTCCGGCGCCCCCTGGGCAACCAGGGTCTATGCCAACCCGACGTCTTGCTCATCCGGTGTGCCCTGAGAACGAGATATGTGCAGCTCCTATCGGGATTTGTCGGCACAGCGGGAGGTCTTGCTGGTCTTGTTTTACCATTGTCGAAATGTCTTGTAAACCGGGATTTCGAGACTGATCGGGTCTTCCTGGGAGAAGGAATATCCTTTGTTGATCGCGAGAGCTTATCATGGGCTAAGTTGGGACACCCCTGCTGGTTTATAAACTTTCGAGAGTCGTGCCCGCGGTTATGTGGCAGATGGGAATTTGTTACTGTCCGGTTGTAGATAACTTGACACCAGATCCGAATTAAAATGCATCAACCGTGTGTGTAGCCGTGATGGTCTCTTCTCGGCGGAGTCCGGGAAGTGAACACGGTCTTTGGGTTATGTTTGACGTAAGTAGGAGCTTAGGATCACTTCTTGATCATTACTAGTTGACGACCGTTCCTTTGTTTCTCTTCTCGCTCTCATTTGCGTATGTTAGCCACCATATCTTGCTTAGTCGCTGCTGCAACCTCACCACTTTACCCCTTCCTTTCCCTTTAAGCTTTGCTAGTCTTGATACCCATGGTAATGGGATTGCTGAGTCCTCGTGGCTCACAGATTACTACAACAACAGTTGCAGGTACAGGTTATGCGATGATCATGACGCAAGAGCGATGTTTGCTTGTTTTGGAGTTCTTCTTCTGCTTCTTCTTCGATCAGGGGATAGGTTCCAGGTCGGCAAACTGGGCTAGCAGGGTGGATGTCGTTTGAGTTTCTGTTTGTGTTTCATCCGTAGTTGGATGGTGCTCTTATGTAAGATGATGTTGTATTCGTGTGACATTGTATGTCTTATGTATGTATCCCTATCTATTATGTAATGTTGATGTAATGATATCCACCTTGCAAAAGCGTCTTCAAGATGCGCTTCTATCCTTGGTGGGACCTTCGAGTTCCTTTAGGATAGGGTCGCATCTTGGGCGTGACATTATTGGACTATGAAGATACAAGATCGAAGACTTCGTCCCGTGTCCGGATGGGACTCTTCTTTGCATGGAAGGCAAGCTTGGCAATTCGGATATGTAGATATCCTTCTTTATAACCGACTCTGTGTAACCCTAGCCCGCTCCGGTGTCTATATAAACAGGAGGGTTTAGTCCGTAGGATAACAACAATCATAATCATAGGCTAGCTTCTATGGTTTAGCCTCTACGATCTCATGGTAGATCAACTCTTGTAATACTCATATCATCAAGATCAATCAAGCAGTACGTAGGGTATTACCTCCATCGAGGGGGCCTGAACCTGGGTAAACATTGTGTCCCCCGCCTCCTGTTAGCATTAGCCTTAGATGCACAATTCGGGACCACCTACCCGAGATCCGCCGGTTTTGACACCGACAGTGGCCCACCCTCCGGTAGTTATTTGCTCCATATTTCTTATTTATTCCATAAAAATCCTTGTGAAGTTTCAGCTCTTTTGGGGTTGTGTAGAATAGGTGGCCTGACATAGCTTTTTCAGGTCCAAATTTCCAGTTGCCAGAATTCTCCCTCTTTGTGTGAACCTTGCGTATTATGAGAGAAAAGGCATTAGAATTACTCCAAAAAGCATTATTATGCATAAAAACAATGGAAATAACAGTAGGTACACATGCTGCAAAATGGACGTATCAACCCCGAGACTGAGGTTGCTCCCGTGTTTGACTACACCCCTCACGATCAACCCTTTTTCGTAGAGCTTCCAGGCAAGAAAAACCCCCTTGATCATTCCTATATCGCCCATTCTTTCTCTCTCATGCTTCCATTAGATTTTAATACTGTTGTTCGATAGCTTCTATTCGGATGCATAGCCTGTTTTGGTAACCTGCTGATACGTCCATTTTGCATCTTGCTTTTATATTGCTATTTATTGCATTAAGGGCTATTATTACACATTATAACACAATACTTGGGCATTTTCTCTCTTATTTTACAAGGTTTACATGAAGAGGGAGAATGCCGGCAGCTGGAATTCTGGGATGGAAAAGGAGCAAATATTAGAGACCTATTCTGCACAACTCCAAAAGTCCTGAAACTGCAAGGAGAGTCATTTTGGAATTAATAAAAAATATTGGGCAAAGAAAACACTAGAGGAGGTCCACCTGCCATCCACAAGGGTGGAGGGCGCGCCCTACCCCCCTGGGCACGCCCCCTGCCTTGTGGGCCACCTGGCAAGCCCCCGATGCCCATCTTCTGCTATACGGTGAGTTTTGACCTGGAAAAATCAGGAGGAAGCTTTTGGGACGAAGCGCCGCCGTCTCGAGGCGGAACCTAGGCAGAACCATTCTAGGGCTTCGGCGGAGCTGTTCTGTCTGGGAAACTTCCCTCCGGGAGAGGGAAATCGAAGCCATCGTCATCACCAATGATCCTCTCATTGAGAGGGGGTCAATCTCCATCAACATCTTCACAAGCACCATCTCCTCTCAAAACCTAGTTCATCTCTTGTATCCGATCTTTGTCTCAAAACATCAGATTGGTACCTGTGGGTTGCTAGTAGTGTTGATTACTCCTAGTAGTTGATGCTAGTTGGTTTACTCGGTGGAAGATCATATGTTCAGATCCTTAATGATAATTAATACTCCTCTAATTATGAACATAAATATGCTTTGTGAGTAGTTACATTTGTTCCCGAGGACATGGTAGAAGTCTTGTTATAAGTAATCATGTGAATTTTGTATTCGTTCGATATTTTGATGAGATGTATGTTGTCTTTCCTCTAGTTGTGTTATGTGAACATCGACTACATGACACTTCACCATGATTTGGGCCTAGGGAAGGAATTAGGAAGTAATAAGTAGATGATGGGTTGCTAGAGTGCAGAAGCTTAAATCCTAGTTTATGCGTTGCTTCGCAAGGGGCTGATTTGGATCCATATGTTTCATGCGATGGTTTGATTTATCTTAATTCTTCTTTTCGTAGTTGTGGATGCTTGTGAGAGGGGTTAATCATAAGTGGGAGGCTTGTTCAAGGAAGGGCAGCACCCAAGCACCGGTCCATCCACATATCAAATTATCAAAGTTATGAACGGGAATCATATGAGCATGATGAAAACTAGCTTGACAGTAATTCCCATGTGTCCTCGGGAATGCTTTGCTTTATATAAGAGTTCGTCCAGGCTTGTCCTTTGCTACAAAAAGGATTGGGCCACCTTGCTACACCTTGTTTACCTATGTTACTTGTTACCCGTTACGAATTATCTCATCATAGAACTATCTGTCATCGATAATTTCAGTGCTTGCAGAGAATACCTTGCTGAAAACCGCTTGTCATTTCCTTCTGCTCCTCGCTGGGTTCGACACTCTTACTTATCAAAAGGACTATGATAGATCCCCTATACTTGTGGGTCATCACCTGCTATTGTTAACTTACCTATTATCCTATATGCTTAGTATAGGTTGGTTTGTGGACCATCAGTGGCCCCTCACCTTGTCCCTGTTGCCCCTTCTTAGTTAGTGATGACTTGATCGACGTGATAGTTGTGTAGAGACCAACACATCAACACACAAAACCCTTAGTTGTACGACTCTGCGGAGCTACTATTGAGTGCTGATGGTTATACCTCGTATCGCACTCCTGATGATATCTCAATGTAGCTAATCGGATGTGGATTACGGAGGGTGATTCCTCCTTCACCACTCCTGATGATGACTCTGTCATGCAACTCCTCAGGTGTGAACCCATCAAGGGTGATTCCTCCAAGGTCACCTTGATGTTTACTTCGAGTGGGAAGGCATCAAGGGTGATTCCTCAAGTTTCCCCCTCGATTTTTTTTGACACGTGGTTACCCTGACTTTACCTTAGAACCTTGTTGAAGTCGGGTCGGGCCTGACGGATATCCACGAGAGTTACTGAAGTCGGGTTGACCTGGAGGGTACACGCAAGATAATTATGAGGCACGACCAGGCAGGCAGACCGCCCTAGAGAGGGATGGGCCTGATGCACTACAAAAAAAGACACATCCGTGACATTTTTGGCCGAAGAATTTTTTTCCTGTCATACTTGTGACACTTCTATGATGATAATTATGAAAAAAACCCGGTATCATCATAGATGTGGTGGGCTCCTACTTCTATGACAAAAAATCATGACAGAAAATGGGCTTTTCATCCTGGGCAGGCCGGAGACGCACCTGCATGACATTCTTTGTGCCGTCCATGATGAAAAAAATCATGGTAGAAGCGAGGGCGAGGAAAATTTCGGGGAGTTCCCAGTTACGGCGGGTGGTCGAGGCCGAGCGGTGCACGGAGATTTGCGCCTTTCTCTCATACACATACGCGCGTGGGTGCGAGGCGTTGGGCTCTAACTGAACCCGAGTGAGGCATTTGCTTACTGAACCCGAGAGATTGCACTGGCTACGCGTTACTGAACCCGAGCTATCGCTCGATCCCTAGCTGTTAACTGGACCCGATCGAGCGATTCCTTCGCTACTACTGCTAACTGAAGCCGATCGACCTGCTGCCTCTTGATGAACAATGAGTGTTGTTGGGGGTTGGATGAATAGTTCCAGGTGGGGGTTGGATGAATAGGACCCCGTGGGGGTAGAGGCCGTTGCCACTGGATGAACAGGAACACGATCGAGACGGTTGTGGGTGGATGAACAGGACCCCATGGAGGGCTGGATGAATAGTAGCCCATGGAGGGGTAGTTGAACAGTAGCCGGTGGAGGCTAGATGAACAGGAGCCCGTGGGTGAATAGTAGCTGGTGGAGAAAGGAGGGAGACGCCATGGATGAACAGTCACAGGTGGAGCCTGGAGGAGGTCGACAGTGGATGAACAATAGCCCGTGGAGGCTGGAGTGAGGCAGTAGATGGTGGATGAACAGTATCCATGGAGTCCCGTTTTGCGGTACGCCACACCCCTCCCGATGAACAGGACCCCCGTTTCGATCGTAGGAGGTCAAAGAGAAGTATGTTTCCTTTGTTTTGTGGTATGCCACACCCCTCCCGATCAACAACACACCATTTCAACTGTAGGAGCTCGAACACAAGTCTATTTCATCAGTTTTGCGGTACGCCAGACCCTTCCCGGTGAATAGGACCCCATTTCGACCGTACGCGGTCGAACACAAGGCCATTTCCCTCCGTTTTGCGGTACGCCGGACCCCATTCCGGCTGTTCCATCCAAGCTAGTTGGGTCCCATTGAACACAACCCATTCTGACCCAGCCTGTTGCCTCCCGATGAACAGGACGCATTTCGACCCAGTCATTTGGCTCCCGGCGAACACGACGTTGTTTCCTCCATTCTGACCCAGCCGGTTAGTTGAAGATGAATAGGACAACGGTGTTGCCGTCCGTTGCCTCTCCATGTACATGAGCCCTGGTCGTCCGTATGCGCGAGTATGGGTTTCAAGACCCCACTCATATGTACATACGTGGTCGTATTTTTTGGCGTGTGGATGTATTTACGTGTACACGGTTTAGGCGGGACAACCTGAACTGCTACGTAGAGGGCTCTACTATGACATGTGCCGCTACTTACTCGGCAATGGTTCATCGTTGCAGAGCGACCGATTGACCAGTATGTGCATACACATTCGCGACAAGACATACAACGCTACGTACGTTTCGACCGGGTGGGTCCTAGCTGTCAGGGAGGATAAGGACACACTTCTTGCATGCGAAGATATAGCGGCTGGGTCCCGGCTTCCTGGGAGAATCATTTTTTTGCCCGTAATAATGACACACTTCCTTGCGTGCGAAGATGTAGCTGGTGGGTCCTAGCTGTCAGGGGGAGAAAACATTATTTTTCCGGGTAAAAAGGATGCAGTTGCATGCATGCGTCCATGGGCGTGGTGCGTCCCCACTATCGGCCTCTCACGTACAGTCATCTTCCGATAACTCCCATTTGTTGACCATGTTGACCACACTGTGCCGAGTGCACCAAGGCCGGTGGACAACGGCGAGGCCCCGGACTGGAACGACCTGGAGATGCACCAAGACTCCATGGGTGTTAGAATCATTACTATGTAATCTAGATTATTGACTCTAGTGCAAGTGGGACACTAAAGGAAATATGCCCTAGAGGCAATAATAAATTTGTTATTTATATTTCCTTATATCAATATAAATGTTTATTATTCATGCTAGAATTGTATTAACTGGAAACTTAGTACATGTGTAAATACATAGACAAAACAAAGTGTCTCTAGTATGCCTCTACTTGACTAGCTCGTTAATGTTATGTTTCCTGACCATAGACATGTGTTGTCATTTGATGAACGGGATCACGTCATTAGAGAATGATGTGATGGACAAGACCCATCCGTTAGCTTAGCATAATGATCGTTAAGTTTTATTGCTATTGCTTTCTTCATGACTTATACATGACTATGAGATTATGCAACTCCCGAATACTGGAGGAACACCTTGTGTGCTATCAAACGTCACAATGTAATTGGGTGATTATAAAGATGCTACAGGTTTCTCCGAAGGTGTTTGTTGGGTTGGCATAGATCGAGAATAGGATTTGTCACTCTGTGTATCGGAGAGGTATCTATGGGCCCTCTCGGTAATGCTCATCACTATAGCCTTGCAAGCAATGTGACTAATGAGTTAGTTGTGGGATGAAGCATTATAGAACGAGTAAAGAGACTTGCCAGTAACGAGATTGAACTAGGTATGATGATACCAAAGATCGAATTTCGGGCAAGTAACATACCGACGACAAAGGGAACAACATACGTTGTTGTGCGGTTTGACCGATAAAGATCTTCGTAGAATATGTAGGAGCCAATATGAGAATCCATGTTCCGCTATTGGTCATTGATCGGAGATGTGTCTCGATCATGTCTACATAGTTCTCGAACCCGCAGGGTGCGCATGCTTAACGTTCGATGACGATTTGTATTATGAGTTATGTGTTTTTGGTGACCGAAGTTTGTTTGGAGTCCTGGATGAGATCAAGGACATGACGAGGAGTCTTGAAATGGCCGAGAGGTAAAGATTGATATATTGGAAGGTTATGTTCAGACACCGGAAAAGTTTTGGAGAGGTTCGGACATTTTTCAGAGTATCGAGAGGTTACAGGAACCCCCCGGGAAAGTTAATGGGCCTACATGGGCCTTAGTGGAAAGAGGAGGCAGCGGCCAGGAGGTGGTGCGCCCCCCCCCCAAGCCCAAACTGAATTGGACAAGGGGTGGGGGTGCGACCCCCCTTTTTCTTCTCCCCCTCCACTTCTTTCCCCCTTTCCCACTCCGGAAAAGGAAGGGGGAATCCTACTAGGACTAGGGAGTCCTAGTAGGACTCCCCCTTGGCGCGCCCCCTCCAGGCCAGCCGCCCCCTCCTCCCCTCCTTTATATACATGGGTAGGGGCACCCCAAAGGCACATCAATTGTTCTCTTTTCCATGTGCGGTGCCCCCTCCATAGTTTACTCCTCCGGTCATAGCGTCGTAGTGCTTAGGTGAAGCCCCGCGCGGATCATATCATCAACACCGTCACCACACCGTCGTGATGACGGAACTCTCCCTCGACCCTCTAATGGATCAAGAGTTCAAGGGACGTCATTGAGATGAACGTGTGCTGAACACGGAGGTGTTGTACGTTCGGTACTTGGATCGGTTGGATCGTGAAGACGTTCGACTACATCAACCGTGTTAACTAACGCTTCCGCTTTCGGTCTACGAGGGTACGTGGACACACTCTCACGCTCTCGTTGATATGCATCTCCTAGATAGATCTTGCGTGATCGTAGGGATTTTTTTGAAATTGCATGCTACGTTCCCCAACACCGACTTCATCTCCAAGTCTCCTGGTTTGCTTCTGGTCCAAGAAAGGTCATCGCAAAAGTTTTATTCCGTTTGGTACTCCTTTTCTGTGAAACTGTAAAACAGGCAAAAAAACAGAAACTAGCACTGGGCTCTAGGTTAATAGGTTAGTCCCCAAAATAATATAAATAGCATATAAATGCATATAAAACATCCAAAATAGATAATATAATAGCATGGAACAATCAAAAATTATAGATACGTTGGAGACATATCAATGGACAAGTTGTGCGCAACAAGGCTCGTCTCGTTGCTCAAGGCTACACTCAAGTCGAAGGTATGGTATGGACTATGGTGAGACATATGCCCCCGTGGCTAGACTTGAATCCATTCGCTTCTTACTTGCTTATGCCAATCACCATGATATCACATTATACCAAATGGACATTAAAAGTACTTTTCTAAATGGTGAAATTGAGGAGGAAGTTTATGTTAAACAACCTCCCGGCTTTGTTAATCCCAAGAAACCCAATCATGTTTACAAACTTCACAAAGTTCTTTATTGTCTTAAACAAGCTCCTAGAGCATGGTATAAATGCTTGACTAAGTACCTTATTGAAAAAGGCTTTGAGATTGGAAAAATTGATTCTACACTTTCTACCAAAAGGGTTAATGGTGAATTATTTGTGTGCCAAATTTATGTGGATGATATCATATTTGGTTCGACTAACCCTCATTTTAGGGAAAAGTTTGGAAGACTAATGTCAGAGAAGTTTGAGATGTCTATTATGAGTGAACTCAAGTTCTTTCTTTGTTTGCAAATCAAGCAAACTAAGGAAGGTACCTTTGTTTCCCAAACAAAGTATAGAAAGGACTTATTCAAGAAATTCAAGAGGCAAGAAAGCAAAGGTATGAAAACACCCATGCGTACTAGTGGACATCTTGACATAACAAAGGATGGCGAACTGGTTAACAAAAAGGTTTACCGCTCTATGATTGGTTCATTGTTATATCTATGTGCCTCCCGTCACTACAAAAAAAAAACATACATCCATGACATTTTGGGCCGAACGAATTTTTTTTCTATCATACATGACACTTCTATGACGATAATTGTGACAAAACCCGGTATCATCATAGATGTGGTGGGCTCCTACTTCTATGACAAAAAATCATGACAGAAAATGGGCTTTTCATCCTGGGCGTCCCGGAGACGCGGTTGCATGACATTCTTTGGGCCGTCCATGACAAAAAAACCATGGTAGAAGTGAGGGCGAGGAAAATATTGGGGTGTTCCCAGTTACAGTGGGTGGTCGGGGTCGAGCGATGCACGGAGGTTTGCACGTTTCTCTCGTACACGCACGCGTGTGGGTGCGAGGCATTGGGCTCTATAGCCGAACCCGAGAGAGGCGTTCGCCTACTGAACCCGAGTGATTGCACTGCAGGCTATGCGTTACTGAACCCGAGCGATCGATCGGTGGCTGTTAACTGAACCCGATCGAGCGATTCCTTCGCTACTGCTGCTAATTGAAGCCGATCGGTGCTGCCTGTGGATGAACAGTGAGCGTTGCTGGGGGGGTTGGATGAAAATTTCCCAGTGGGGGTGGTTGAACAGGACCCCGTGGTGTTGCCTCTGGATGAAAAGGACCCAGATCGATCGAGCCGGTTGGGGCTGGATGAACAGGACCCCGTGGAGGGCTGGATGAATAGGATGACCCCGTGGAGGGCTGGATGAACAGTAGACGTTGGAGGGATGGATGAACAGTAGCCCTTGGATGGGTGGTTGAACAGAAGCCCGTGGAGAGGGCTGGTTGGATAGTAGCCGGTGGAGTAGCGCACGATGGAGGCTGGATGAACAGGAGCCCGTGGATGAACAGTTGCAGGTGGAGGCTGGACGAGGTCAACGGTGGATGAACAGTAGCCTGTGGAGGCTGGAGGAGGTCGACGATGGAGATGAACAGTATCCCGTGGAGTCCCGTTTTGCAGTACGCCACACCCCTCCTGATGAACAGGACCCCCGTTTCGACTGTAGTGTTCCAACACAAGTCCGTTCCGTCCGTTTTCCGGTACGGCACACCCCTCCCGATCAACAGGACCCCATTTCGACCTTAGGAGGTCCAACACAAGTCTGTTTCCTCCGTTTTGCGGTATGCCAGACCCCTCCCGATGAACAGCATACCATTTCGAATTTGGCCGGTCGAACTCAAGGCCGTTTCCTCTGTTCTGCGGTACGCCATGCCTCGTTTCCATTGGCTGTTTCGTCCAAGCCCTCCCGGTGAACATGACGACACATTCCGTTCCGACCCAGCCGGTTGGCTCCCCATGAACACAACGACGATGATGTTTCTCTGTTCCGACCCAGCCATGTACACGAGCCCTGGCCGTACGTATGCGCGAGTAGGCGTTCGAGACCCAGCCCGTATGTACGTATGTGGCCGTATTTCCTTTCTTGCACCCTGGCCGCTGTACGTATGTGTACATGCTACGTGTGCGCCTCTACTACAACACGTGCGTGCCTCTACATCGACCAGTATGTACGTACACGTTCGCGACCAGAATGACAACGCTATGTACGCTTCGACCAGGTGGGTCCCGACTGTCAGGCAATTCCTTCTGTGCAAAGATGTAAGCTCGTGGGTCCCAGCACTCAGGGGGGTGAATCATTTTTTTTGCCCGGACGCACTTCCTTGCATAGGAAGATGTAGCTAGTGGGTCCCAGTAGTTAGGGGAAACGTTTTTTCGCGAAATACGGTGGCCCATCCAGTGGGTCCCTTCTGTCAGGTGGAGGAATAATTATTTTGAGCGTAATAAGGAGGCACTTCCTTGCGGCCGCCGTGGACCCAACTGCCAGCCTCTCCGCATAAAGTACTCTTACGATGGAAGTCGTTCATTAACCACGTTGACCACGCCGCACCGAGAGCACCAGGGCGGTGGACGATAGTAAGGCCTAGGACGGGGACGAGCGGAGCCGGGGAAGACGCGGCAGTGGTAGCCCGCGCTGAGAGGAGTACGAGGGTTCACTGGTTAGGCTGTGGTGTGAGGCTGTCGTCGCCGCAGGGCCTGGGTAGCGGTGGGAGTAGTAGGGGCGGTGAGGCCTCCGCGGCAGCACAGCTGGCCACGAGAGGCAGGAGCAGGCGGCACAACCGGCGCTGCTTTGGGCGGCTAGAGCAAGAAGACCAGAGGTTGAAGAAGCACTACGGCAGTTGGATGAACATCGTATGGTAACTGGAGCTAGAATCGTTCATATTGACTAAGTTGACAAAGCCCTCCATCCCCGTCAACTCAATAGGCCCACAAGTCAGCATCCCACTATGCTGGGTCCCAGCTAGCAGGGGGTATTCATTTTTTTGTGCGTAATAAGGAGGCACTTCCTTGCGTGTGAAGATATAGCTGGTGGGTCCGACTTGTTAGCGAGGGGAACCTTTTTTCGCGAAATACAGAGGCCCTTCCAGTCCATCCCAGATATTAGCTGGAGGAATCATTATTTTGCACGTAATAAGGAGGCATTTTCTTGTGTGCGGCCTGGACCCAGCTGTCAGCCTCTCCACGTACAGTCCACGTCCGATGGAAGTCGTTCCATGACCATGTTGACCACGCCGCGCCGAGAGCACTAGGGCGGTGGACGACGGCGAGGCCTAGGAAGGGGACGACGCGGAGCCGGGGAAGACGCGGAACCGGGAAAGACGTGGCAGTGGATGCCCACGCGGAGAGGTGTACGAGGGTTCACTAGTTCGGCTGTGGTGTGAGGCTGCCGTCGCTGCAGGGCCTGGCTAGCGGTGGGAGTAGTAGGGGGCGGTGAGGCCTCAACTACAGCACAGCCGGCCACTGGAGGCAGGAGCAGACGGTCTCGCCAGCGCTGGTTTGGGCGGCTGGTGCAAGAAGGTAGCGATTGAAGAAGCAGCAGGACTGTTCGATTCAAATCCAATAGTTACTGCTGCTAGAATCATTTGTTGACTAAGTTGACAAGCTCTGCGTACGCGTCAACTTAGTAGGCCCACAAGTCAGCCTCCCAACCGGTGCGCCCCAGATGTTAGTGGGAGTAATAATTTTTTTTCGAGTAATAAGGAGGTAGTTGATTGCGTGCGGCCAGGCCAGCGGAGGGAGTAGGGTGGGCCGAGGAAGCCTGCGCGGCATCACAGCGGGCCACAACAGGAGGGAGCGGGCAGTCCCACCGGCGCTAGTTTAGGTGGCTGGAGCAGGAATATCAGAGATTGAAGAAGCACGTCGGCCGTTGGATGGACATCCAACAGCCATTGCTGCTAGAATCGTCTGTTGACTGACAAAGCCTTGCGTAAACAAGTCAGCCTCAAAATCTGTGGTGTGTACAGCCCATTTGCTATTATTTTTATAATTTTTACTCATTTTCTAATTCATATGGAATTTATTGCAGCCCGTTTTCCATCTTTAGAGTTGCTGCCCATTTTCTGGTCAGTACCAGGGTTAAAAAAATTAACTAAATATGTGCGAAATATTGAAAATTCGCAAATTTTTGTTGGGGAACAAAATATTCTTAATCCAAAAATTAGTAGCCATACCAAAAAATTTAAAAATAAATTGGTACTATGTCATGTTAAATCCAATGAAATACACCCTCCGTCCCAAAATTCTTGTCTTAGATTTGTCTAATACGGATGTATCAAGTCACATTTTGGTATTAGACACATCCGTATCTAGACTAATCTAAGACAAGAATTTTGGGACGGAGGGAGTATAAAATATAAGTGAAGAACAAAAACAAAAAAAGAAACTAATATCCCATTTGCTATAATTTTTTTGGAATTTTCAACCCCTTTGATATTTCTTTTAATAGACACTGACCATACTCTTTGGCCAGGCTGGAATGCATCCCTCCTCGTCTTGAAAGATTTGCAGCCCAGTAAGTCGGAGAAAACAAATAGGCCTAGCTTGGGTATTCTTCAAAAATAAATACTGGGCTAGCTATTTTCCCAAAGAAAAAACTGTTGGGCTGGTCATGTTGTTAGATGGGTCACAGAGACCGCACAACCAGTTTATAGCCTGCTCCTCTGAATTACTACTAAAAAAAGAGTTGTGCAATTATGTCGTTAATTGACTATACGTTGAAAATGATGTGGGTCCTAGATATCAGCTGGGTGGATTAGAGTAAAAAACAAGGGGTGCATCTGAGTAGTAAAAGAGGCGCTTGCTTGTGTTCGGGAGTGGACCTGGTGAGTCCGTACTATCATACTCACAACTACAGTCCTCTCCCGATTCACTATGTTGACAAGGACCGTTTTGGAAAAAAACTATGTGGACAGGGCCGGACGGCAGCTCCACGGCGAGCGCACCAAGGCAGAGGATAAAGTGCTCTCGCCAATGTGCTGGGCTGGGTTGGACATTCTTATTGAAAAATAAAAATGGACCGGAACTATTTATGACGTAGACTATGATTTGCATGGGTCCGCTGATTACAGGAAGAAAATGCTGGGAGAAAGAAGACTGGTCGCTATCTTTGCCTAAGAATAATATCGACTGAATGTAGCGATGCTATCATAGGAAATAATATCCTCATGTTAAATCATGAATTTAAAGAACTGGTGCATGAGCATTTAGCTTTATTTATTTATTTACTTATTTATGTTTAGGGGACCATGAGCATGTACCTGGGCCGGATTCATGTGAGAGCCTCCCTTCCAGTTAATTATGGGCTCCTCTATTGGGCCTTCGTCAGTAGGCTGCATGTTATCAACAAGTGGAAAATGTGTTCCCTGCGAAAAATAATATGCGCTATGTACGGTACGGGGCACTAAGGGTGTGTTTGGTTGCGTTCTCGTCTCTGCATAGTTGTTCCCTCTTCAGGCATGCTCAACTCAATACCCCTCTTCATGTGTGCTCTCTTCATGCATGCTTCTAGTGTATTTGTGCTAAGCTAGTGTGGACTCATGCACCCTCCATACACTCTACCAAACACCCAAAAGTGGGTCGAGAAGGGAACTTTTGGGCTCATGCACCCTTCATACACCCTACCAAACATACCCTTAGGATCGAACCGTGCAATGACTTCCAAAACATTGTGTTTATCATTCTAACAACACATTTATTCAACCAACAGACGAAATATACTACTGATTGTACATTGAAAACAGCAGCAACAACAACTAGGGCTGGGGGTGCAACAGAAGCAGTATGTAGGCCAGAAGAGTGAAGACGCGGCTCTCTCTTCCAAACCAAACATCAGCCATCATTACAATAGGGCTACCAAAAAAGAACAAGTGTATGCATCAAACTAAATAAAGATCCTACTACACCAAGTGTACGCATCTAACTAATTGGCTCAGTTAGACGTTACTATTTATTAAGCTGTGGAGACTGGATGACGGCTTGAACCAGATGGGTGCCTGACGGGGGAAACTCTAGCCAGTAGGTCGAAGTCTGATACTTGCGACCCTCTCTCCTACTTTGGGCTGTAGAGCATGGCGGCACATATCAAGGTATGGTGCATGCAGAGACGCATGGTATGATGTGTACACAGAGTTTTGCCTGATGAACGAAACCGCGTTGCCATCATGATCCTTGCCATCGGTTATCTCCTGGTTAATCGCATAATTCAGTCCGACAAATAGAGAGCGTGTACCAAGGCTACTTACCAACCTCCAGTCCAAAATTCCTGAAGGCCCAGGGAAGCTGGGATCCTGCTCAAAGACCTTGCAGTGACTGTGATTGTATTCCGCGAAACAACATGTCCGGTACGTGTGAACGATCATCAATCATTTGTTGTTGTCTGATCGAGCCAGGAACCACCTGCAACTGCCATGCCGCTTTTCTTTGAATGGTTCTGGGATTAGGAAGGGTAGGGACACCAGGCGGCCTACAACATCATATCAAGTTGGAGTCAAATAAAAAAGGGTTCTTGATGTATTCAATCTTAAGAACAACATGTTATGAGCATGGATATTTTTTCAGTAAATGTTGACAGTAATATAAGCAAGCCATCATGATATCATAGGAAAGTAACATATTGCTGTAACAGCCATTTGTAGCGATGACTGGAGTAGGCCAGCAATACGTCCAGCCATAGAAGGAGTCGACATCATAAATGAAGCCCTTGTGTTCAATGGCATCAGAGAACCAAGGAGGATGTATGATCCTATGATGGACGTGCAGATTTATCCACTTACCGAAGTGACCTGTCAGATAGACGAGACAGCGGTTGAGGAACGCAATTAGCCTGAAGTCTTTATAGTTGGCAGATCTTGTGGGCACTTGGCAGATTACAACCTTGAGCAAATCAAACTTGGTATCATGTTGGCTACTGTAAGATTCCGCGTATTCTGGGCCGTGGTGCCAAAGCAGTGCAGTGTTAATCGAAGGAAGGGGGATCAATCGTCGGGTGTAGACCTCCACGAGCATCCAGCTGCCGCGACCATCGATGAGCACCATCCAAGATGTTTTCATGCTGACCCAGTACATACCGTTAATGTAGTTAGAGGGTGACGGGGATCGGATCACAGTCAAGGGGGTTGATGCTCGCCACCCTATGATCATTATGCTGCGTGACACGCCATTTCTAAAGATCAGGCGGCATCAGCAAGAAAGGAGCTAGCTTAAAAAGCTCCGGCCTGAGGGCTTTGAGTAAACGGTACAGCCCCGACGAGCACACGGCGAGCGGCATGGTACTGAGATTGTCCACACGTGAAACAATGATCTTGATTACCTCTGTGGGGAGCAAATTCCAGCCACTCTTTCAGCGGACGTTGCTCGATTCTGCCATTGTTAGTGCTTGGGTTTCGGACGAGGGGGGAGGAGCCTTAGCGGGGATGGAAGATTGGATGAGATTATGTGCGGACAAAGATGGAGAAGCGAATATGTGCTACGGGAAGTGAACAAGTGATGATGACTATAGCACGCCGCTTGACTTATGAGACACATACCAGCAGCATAGGGTCATATCAATGCCAGACAACTTGCTTGAGTGATCACAGTATTGGTACTCCCTACAGTACCTACTATGCCCTAACTTGCTTGAGTAGATTAGTAGTGGAGTATGACTCTGCTCTACTACTAGCACCGGAGGAGTAGTATATTCTAATCTAAAATAGTTACAAACTTCAATGCCCGAGCGTGGAACGACTATGAACCGCCATCGGTGCTGACTCCAATCCCCAGCAAACGTTCACTGGGAGACATGGCAGTTGCAAACGCCCACGACGCAGTTACAGTACGTGTGTAAGGGTGGCGGTTTTGTAAAATACTATGGCTTAAAAACAGGCCACCGTCAGATGGAAATCTGACGGTTACATGGGATTTGCCAGGATTGAGCTCGTGCCGAACAATCCAGATATCATTACAAAAAAAATGTTAAAACACCCGGGGCTATAACTTGCACTAGCTGACCACTAACAATGATACTAACATAGTTGTAAAATGGCCAAAGACCGTGTCTACATGTGTTTGAAATTATATGCAAAAAAATTGGCAAGATGCCCGTGCATTGCACGGCACACCATCATCACCAACTCGGTTTTTCTCTAGTCCTACTCCTGTAGAAGACTTAGTTGGTGATGATAGATGCGAGGAGGCGTGTTCAGCCGGGCGTGCAGCGGACGACGCAGTACTATTCGATTTGTTATAAAAAACAAAGAAGAGTAGTAGAGATAGAGATAAGAGTAGAGATAGAGACTTAGAGAGGAGCACCATCTACTCCTTCGTGTGCTACTCATGTGCTCCATTCGGCGGCCGCAACGTCCCCTATAGCCACTCCCTCCTGCGCTCCATTCGGCGGGCGCTGTTGAAATTTGGGGAGCGCACTATCGCGACTGCTGGCAGCCACGACTTCACCGACGACGACTTATTCTCCATCCTCGGCAACCTCTTCCTCAATGACATCGGCGACAACCTCAACGCCAATGGTGCGGCTCCCGTTGCACCGTATGTGTTTCTGTCCTTCCTGTTCGAAATTGTGGTAGAATTCATGTTTCTACTATGTATCCTACTAGATTCTATTTGTTCATCTACCATTCTAGTCCACATGATTAGTTTAATCTCTGTTATAGCCGTCATGATTTATTTTGTGCTTATTTGAATTAAATCCCGTAGTAACTTGCTCATATATTCAACTAGCGCAACGTCCCCTACAGCCACTCCCGTTTCATGCACGGCTTGGTCGATGCCTCCAAGGAGCCCTTCGTCTACTGCTATGAGTGCCCGATGCCGTTTTGGGGCTTGCCGGCGGACATTGGGCATCACCTCACGGATGCATGCAGCGGTCACTACCGGCCCTTGGCAGAGAACATCAAGTACGAGACATGCTACCCGTTCACCATGCCGGAGTCGCTGGAGGATCACCACCGCCTGCTAGTCTCGGAGGAGGATGACAACATCTTCCTCTTGATCGTGGGCACCGGCGAGGCCTGCATAGGCCGCCGCCTCGTCTCTATAGTGTGCGTCGGGGGCGACTCCGCTGACACTGACACTGACACGAGGCCGATGTACGGGTGCGTGCTCACTCTTACTACCCCTCCGAGGTACGTGGGCGGCTACACCGGCTCCATCATGCAGACTAGGACTATGCAGAGCTGGGACCTTCCCACCGATGTGGACATGGAAGACGCTTACCGCCCAACGCGGTGCACCGGGACTCCTAGGAGGTTCACCTGGACATACGCATTATCAAGTTAAATGTTGATCATTAGTCTTTGCTCAGTGTAATCTGTTGTCTAAGCATGTGGAGACTTCCATGCATGATCTTCCTCTATTGGAGTATCGCGCATGAATAAAAGTTTATCCATTTATAGTTTAGTCTAGAATCTTCCTTGTATGAATTTTTACTACAGTACTGGTGAAAGACTTACTATAAACCATTTCTTACATCTCCTCTGCCCCTTCCAAGTCATCCTGATTTAATCCCTCCGTCTAGGTGTATAAGGCCATGGTTAATACTTAATAGTATAGCCATCTGTTGACTATAAGAAAGTGCCATGTCATCTGTAGCCAACATGTATAACAATTGATACTCAAAAACTAATTCTTAAAGATCATTTCTTGCAAGGCACAATAAGTGTTATTTCTTCACAAGTTTTGGATGCAGGTTGAACAGTTGAACGCTTTTGTTTGCAAAAGATACCTTTTTATCAATTTCACCCGGATGTTTGTGAGCTCTGGAGATGAAATAATATCCGAATAAACCTATCGATACCTGTTACACATGAGATGACCCCCACATCCTTTGTCAAAATAAACAACTCCCCGATTAATGCATTTCACTCTTCCGTGCAACGCACGGGAACCTTACTACTATAGATTAGTACGACCAAAAATTGAACTAACATTATATATAGTACGATAAATGCTGATGCATGTCACCTAAAATTATATCATTGAAAAACAATGTTCAATTACGAATCCAACGATATAGTTTTTGTTGACATGCACTAACATTTTGTCAGTTAAATCTTCAGTCAAATTCAATGGGGGACTAATAAACCACGACCGATGGAGTACAAGTGTAGAGGGCGGCGCTGCACGGGAGTCTCACCCCGCTCGTGGCGCGGCAGTAAGGCCGTCATATCACAAAACCCAACCATTGCCAGTAATAAGTGGCCTGGTAAAATAAACGGACAAGCAACTATCACATCCCTCCGTCTTTTTTGCATTTCATCTCTCTGCATTTACTTTCTCTGGTTCATCTCGCACACTCGATCCCTAGCTACTACTCCTAGTATCCCTAGCTACTACTCCTAGGTCTAGCTCTTTTGGCGACTTAAAAAATAAGTCGTCTCTTCCCCAGCTTTTCCCATAAGACTAGTCACAGTGGAGAGTAACATTAAGGCGCCTCACTCATTTATTTTGGCTTCTAAACTTCTACTAGTACCTCCGTCCTGGTTTATTCATCACCATTGTAATTTGTGGTAAATTTTGACCAAAGATTTAACTGATAAAATGTTAGTGCATGTGACATGCACAAGTATTTCATTAGTTAAATTTATGATCAAAATTTGACACAGATTACAATGGAGACCAATAAACCAGGACAAAGCTAGTAGTAATTGGACTACTACTAATCTAGAAGCCTAAACAAACTGGCCCCTGGTACTCGTACTAGTAGTACTAGTACTCAAGTTGGAATTCCAATTGCACGGCACAACTTGTTAGGCAAAAAATTCAATATAGGGTGTAGGAAGCCATTTGGGAATTTGCATGCCTTTTCGACCAGTGAGATACTCCATACAAAGTACGACAGGTAAATAACCACAGAGAAGGAAGCTAAAAGTAAACAATCAAACGAGCATTTTTGCATTGTTTTGCATTGAATCATTTCACAAGCTTGACTAGTGCTGTTTTTCAACTTTTACAAAAACCGCATCGTAATGTTAAAATGTGCATTTGCACGTACATAAGTAATAGTAGTACTCCCTCCATCTAGGTGTATAAAGTCTTCCGTCCTTCTTGGTCATGGTGCACAACCAAAGATGACTTGTTCACCTAGATGGAGGGAGTAGCACAGTCTGCAAGCATATATAGAGAGAGACGTGTAGTGCGATAGTATATAGTAAAGTTTGTGCTATATGCACCTACTTACAAAATGCGTACGGATACACAAGGTTTCCAAACTTTCCCTCTTACATACTTAATTAAGGACGCTAATAATTCCCGAACATTCGGGATTTATCATTTGTTTCCCAAAACTAATGAGATCACCTTACGAAACTAAATTATACTCCTACTAAAAGCCACGGTGCTCGTAGGAGCGCTTGCGGCGTGCCACGAGTGCCCTGGTGCGCGGTTGTTTCCCAGCGCGCCGACACAACGCCTCTTCCTCAGCCTTGCAACTCGCGAGGTGCTGATTGGCAGCTTGCCGACGGGCGAGTGCGATCTCACCGGTGTGGTGATCCGGCGCCAACAGGTACTCCTCCTCGCTAGAAGCATGCACCCGGTCCACGTACCGCCAAGCGTATATGAGGCGCTTGGGCCCGACTGTACTCAGGGCTTTGGCACGGGCGTCCTTCACCACCCTCACGGCCCTTGAACAAGCCTTCTGCCGAAGATCCAATTGCCTGACTCTCGCGGACGCGACATAACCTGCCAGGCAACTTGCCCCGCAGCTTTCTTCTCTTCCTCGGCCTTCTTCTCCGCCTCTATTTTGGCGCGCTCTGCCGGCGGCAAAGCCTCCCACATGGCGACATCCATTTCTTTCCAAAGCTCCTCAAGGCTGGAGGGGCTCGGCGGGCGGCGCAGCATTCTTCTCATAGCGGGGAGCCGACGCATCCTCCGACACGCGTGCTGGCAAGATTGGGAACGCCGACGCGTCCACCTCGACACGTCGTGGCGAGGAGTGAAACACCGATGCGTCCTCCTCGACTAGTGGCGGTGAGGAACGGAACGGCGATGCGTGACTGTCTGGTCGGTGCAGCGAGGGGCGCCTAGGGCTTGGGAGGGGCGATGCCATGGTGGTCGACGTGAGAGGGAGGGGGAGGAGATAGCGATGAACACGAGCGTTCTTCCGAATGCTGTGGGAGGAGCAGTATTTATAGCGAGCAATGGCACACCTACGTAAGATATGGACTGAGCTACATTGACTTAACTGCAAGTCCAGTTGCATCACTGACATGTGGGCCTGACCCCTGTTGAGCCCATATGTCAGTGACCCAATGCACCTGCAGTTAAGTAACTAAAGCAGCGTCCCGGAAGATATGTTGCATGATTAATGTAATAGCTACGTTGGCATATTTGTTGGAGGCAAGGGGTGGAAATATTGCTGGTCACAACGGATTGGACGAGCACGGGGGGAGGAGAGTCATGCATGTAGATTTTTTTCCACACGAGGTGGAGTGGTGGGACCGCCCGAGGGAGAAGGAGAGTCTGGCAGGCATATTGTTTCCACACATGGAGAGGAAAAGATTTGGAGACAAACGGGCTTCCTTCAGGTATGGGGAATGGTGCATAATAAGTCATCTTGCATCTCGGGCTAGGTATAGTCTCAAGTAAATAAAAACATACACTCCCCACACATGTTCATATTTCAAGGTGCACTAAATTATTGCATGCGATGATTAAGGCTAGCCATAATGGTGGTATCTTAGCTGGTATCATGCACACGGGAATAGCAAACATGCTGATGTGGCAAAGAATTAAAGAAGAGAGGGGGTTAGAGTAACTAGTGTTCATGCATGCATTGGTAAACACATTTTTTTGTGAAGAACGACAACATTAGTTGAGTACTTTTGCAGACTACAAAAACTATTCCACCGCCTCTATCTTGCTAAGAGTAGGTGAAATTTTTTAATCGAGCCCTTTAAACTAGAAGGGAGGTATTAGTACTCTAATAGCTAACCTTGTTGTGATGACAAGATAGGACATGGCGCACCTGGACAGAGGAACTAGTCTGCATTGTGCATTTAAGTTTTGTCTGAAGTCAATGTACCTCTACTTTGACCAAAATTACAGAAAAATGTATCAACGTTCACAATATCAAATCAATATTTTTATACTCATTATAAAACGTACTCCCTCCGTCCCATAATGTAAGACGCTTTTTAACACCACTAGTATCAAAAAACGTCTTACATTATGGGACGAAGGGAGTAGTTCTTATACTCATTATAATCAATATTGTAGATATTGATATTTTTAGTATAAATTTGGTCAAACACTTTGCAAACAGTTGACGGAAGTAAAAAGGACCAGAGGGAGTATCATGCATGCGGAGTAGGCAAAAAAATTGCTCATTTATAGCCGGTCGAAGTCTCAAAGGGCGCGACCGCGGCGAGGGAGGCGAAGGTCGTGGGAGGCGCGATGGTTGATGGAATTAAGTGAAGTTACATCCACGCGCCATCATGGCGTGCAAACAGGCAGAAGCTATACTGTCAGGCCTACGATATGGGTCTAGTAGACATGACATCTAGTGGGTCCCGCATAATTCTCGAGAACTCTTTGGGGGCTTGCAGCCGTTTATCCACCGGGCAAGCCAGCAACCGCACGCCGTTCGCATGCCCTACTCGTCCCTGTCTTCTACTAGTACAGTACCTTACAATAGTTCGCTCCCAGTCATCCCGTCCTTTCACATTACACCGGTTCAACTTCTCCTAAACCTCTTCCAAAATCCATGGCCTGGCAAATCTCCATGGTCGCCACTGAGTACCAGGTAACAGCCATCACCGGCGATGAGTTCATCGTCATCTACACACGTGGATCCACGACAGTGAAAGCATTCCTTGCTTTCTTCCTACGCATGTTCAACAGTTCAACGAATGAGTGGGTCGCTGGGCTAGATGTTGAGTACACCACAGTCCTGAAAAGAGAGAAGATTCTAAAGGAGGCAGAGAAGAAGAAGCCCGCCGTGATCCATGTTTGCTTACATAACGTGTGCTTGGTCTACCACATATGCCATGCCGACGTTAAGTGTCAAGATTTTAAGAACCTCCTCAAGGACGAAAGAGTTAAATTCATTACTGTTGACTTTAGGAACGACAGGGATGTCCTGGGTCGGATAGGCCTCGTTGTAGGCCAGCCCTTCGATCTCCAGAAGGCAAGCCTGGTGTCCTCCTCTCAGCCTTCAATGTTGACCCTGGCAGCAGCCATGATTGATCCTTCGTATGCTAAACTTAGGAAACCTCACCACAAGTTTCATCATGCATGGGAGTCGAAGACATTAGATGAAGATCACATCATGTATGCAGCAATGGATTCCTACCTTTGTTTAAATATCTACAAAGGTTGGATGAAGAAGCAGAGCCCAGTGTCCGGTTCAAGCAAATAAGCGTCGGCGAAGAGGAAGAGGAAGAGGGACGAGGACGAAGTCGAGGACGTGGACTCGGACTCCGAGTAGGTGGCAGTGCCGTCGCTCATGTTGGTTCTACTGCAGTGTCAAGCGGACTAGTTGCTTAGTTTATTTTCAAGGGTTTGTTGTGCTCAGGCCCCAGCAGAACTATGTTTATGTTCTTTCTCGTTTTTTGAACTCTTTAGTATGTACAGTGGTACTAGTACTATATCTTACTACTATTCTTCTTGCAGTTGGTACTACTGCTCATATCTTCGTGTTCCTACTGTACTTAATATGTTCGTACTAGTAGTATAATTTGGGTCGGTCGATTTGTGAAAGAAGTTCGACGGAGCGAAGGAAGAAGACGGCAGAGAAGCTACCCCGGTATCTATATTAGGGTGGCAGGGTGCCCATGATCTAATGCAGTTCACCGGAAAAAATGGATCGTGCCTGGGGTTAAACGAATGGCGGGGGTAGGGGGAGCATGGCGGTGGCAGGTGGTTCAGGGGAGGGTGGGGTGGCAGTGGCAGGCGGTTAGGCGTGTGGCGGGCTGAGAAGATGAACCGTCCATCAATTTCGAAGGTTGAAGAAGCCCTTCTAGCCATCCATGTTGCATCAAACGGCTCACCAGAGTCGACTGTCCCAAATTGATCCTTCAGATTGCAGGATCCACGTGGCATTCAAGGTCTCGAAGGTAGATTCCGCGTCCGCACCTGGTTTGCGGGCTCGACGCGCACACGACCGGCTTCCGCCGCAACAGCCACCATGCACGCCTCCTCCACGCGGGCGGAGACGACAATGACATGCTAGTTCCTCCTCGCCGGCGTGCTAGAGCATGCGCTCGTCCTCCTCTTCGTATGCTGTGTGCATAGACGCGGCTCCACCAGCTGCTCGCGTGCTTGGCAGCATGGCGGCATCGCGAGGAGGGACTGCAGACGACGTGAGCGGGCGAGCCTTTGACTTCATGGCACGGGGATGGCGGCGACATGGCGGTGATGGGTGAGAAATTGTTGGCCGAAGCAGGCGGGCGCCAGCATGCGCAACGGTGGCATATTGATGAGTGCGCGTATGGGAGATTAGTTTAGTTTTATATAGGGTTGGTCAAACTTAAAAGAAAACCGTACTAGTACATGTAAACATTAGACTTAGGCAGCGCTTTTATTAGTTACCACAGCCACGATACGGAATCCTGTGCAAGCGCGTGAACCGCGGCCGCGCGCTCGATCGAACGGTGCGTCACCGTGTCGTGCTCAAAGGACATCCACCGAACCTTTTTGTGTGTGTGAAAACAATCCCCGAATACTACACAACTTTTTTTGCCTGGAAAAGTTCTTGACGCTACAATATTTCCATATATTTGAATTTAGCTCCAGTTCATGTTTATTTGGATTTGGACGTTTTAGGTGCGCCCTATTTTTTTAATACTGATTTTGTGTGTGTGACTGAGAGAGAACGTGTGTATGTGTCCATATGTGTGTTGTGGCGGAAGGGCGATGTGGAGACGGTGTGCGTGTGATAGAGACATAGAGAGGTGTGAATGTGCAAATGATCATGCATGAGTGAGACAAGACAGATGTCGTTACATTGTGTATACATGAGAGAATGGTCTTCTATTTTACTTGTGTGTGTGTGTGAGAGAGAGAGAGAGGGAGAGAGAGAGGATCATCTGTAACACAACAACCATCTCTCTTAATTCGTCCGTCCCTCGCACGATCGCATGTAACAAATTCATCAACGCGCACATTTTGGCACCCTCACCCGGCCCCTGCCCACCTCAAGGCCCGCACATCGCTCTCTATCTCTCACGCACAATCTCTTCTTGAATACCCTATTTAGCATGTAGCTTTCTGTCACATACACACACATTTCTCTCCTTAGGTTTGTTTTCTCTCAATATCTGACACACACACACACACACACACACACACATCACACACACACACCCTCCCCCGAACACACAATTCATCCCCATCCAAGGTTATATGGCGACCACTCTCGATTGTGCTTCTCTGCACCCCAGCATGCACAACACCTCAATCTTCAAAGAGGGCATCGAGGAGATCGAAGACGGCGACCACACTGTGCTAGAGAATGCGGGGCCATTTGGAAGCAGGATGATGTGACGACGGCTAACTGACTCCTCCCCCACCCTCTCTCTCTCGCACAAAATTACCAATCCCTCTCTCCCCCGCACAAAATTATCAATCCCTCAACCCACGAGATCCTTCCCCTGTCGTCCATGTTTTTCCCGCTCTCTCATCAAACCTGTTGTCTCTTCTCCTTCCACGTGTATAGCATCCGGATGCACATGCATATCACATATATTAGATGTCTCCATCTTTCTCACACACCTAACTTCCTCCTCTCTCTTTCTCTCTCTATCTCTCTCTCTCTCTCTGTCTCGTTAGGTTTGTCTCCTACTCTCTCGTCCACATACATACAATCTTTCCCGCCCTATCTGCTCCATCTTCGCAAGCTCTCTCTGCACGTTTCATTCACACATTGGGATATGTTCAAAATGTTGCTTTTATAATGGCTGATGTAGAGTTATGGTTGGTTTTATTGCATCCTACAAAGTATTAACTAGGAAATGCATTTACATTCTCATTTGACTGGGATTATGTGAGTTTGAGCATGTTGTGAAGTACTATAGACCTCGTATACATCTTGGAATTCGACAATGATTGTAACTATTGAATTGTATAGACCATTACATTCAAAGTCAGTAGCCTAATATATTTATTTCACAATTTCAACAAATGATTAATTCACTACAAACTAAGAAAACAAATGTGTACTCCCTCCGTTTTTATTTAAGTCCGCGTATTAGCATTGGTCAAAGTAAAGTTTTGTAAACTCTCAGAAAGCTTATAACAAAAAGTATTAACATGTATAATAACAAATAAATACCATTAGATTCATTATTGAATGTACTTTCACATCATACATATTTGTTATGGTAAAGGTTTATATTTTTCTATAAACTTGGTCAAACTTTAGGAAGTTTGACTTCGGTCAAACCTAATATGCAGAGTTTACTAGTACTACTCGCTAGTTGCTTAGCCGAATCACCCAACACGCCACACGGGGAGTTCAGTGTCCCAAAATTTTGAGGTTGGCAGGAAAATCTCCCGCGACCCTGATTCGAGCAGTGGGAAGTTACTATCATAGCCTTCAGAACAGGCCTATGGATGACGCTTAGTAGGGGGTTGTTTTCATAACTTCAGGTTCACCCTACCCAGCCAACCCCACCCCGGCACCAAGAATAGTACACATGAATACTCCCCATTTTCTATCCCCACCACAAAATAGACTTCTCCAAGGCACCGCAGCCTTCGTGCTCCTCCCCTTCTACATCGGCGCACTCGTCCACTGCAGCGCATCTCCCTCATCGACGACCTCGTACGCCGCACTAGAGCCGGTCCACCTTTGTCGTCGTACACGAAGCCTCTTCCCCGGCACCATCTTCCATGGTCTCGGATCTGCTTCCCGAAAGCCGACACCAAGCGCAGAAGCACTACCGTTGTGGACAATGAACTAACTCCCGTTGCCGACCATGACTCACAGAGGCCGCCGCGACCATCGTTCTCATCCTCGATTTGTAATATGTGTATTGAATCACTTAGCAGTACATGTGCAGTTCCAATTTTGTTCATACCTACCCTTAAAATTTCCTGGGTGCTATTGTTCACGTAAAAGTAATTGGTTATAGCCTCCATTGTCCAACAGAATATCATCTTGTAATTGTGCGTCGCTCCTGTATCGCGCTGTGCTTGGGTAGGTTTTTCCTCTACAACCAGTAGTGTGGCAAATAATGGAAAGTTTTTTAGAACTAGCAAGACGCCCATGTGTTGCACGCATCAAGATGCATTTGTATGAGTAGTTTATCTTGTGGGAGAAAAGGATGAACGAGGGAAGGCCTTATTTGCAAATTTGGAGAGGGGTGTGGGTATCTTTTTGCAAAATTTCCATTGTTTCCTTCCTATCTGTCAGATATAAATCGGACGGCCTATATTGCAGGATGGCAGGCACACCATCATCACCAACTCTGTTTTTTTATAAGAAGTAGAGAAAAAAAGTAGAGAGTAGAGAAGTAGATATAAATATTAAATATAAAATAAATATAACAGTAGAGAAGAGAGTAGAGATAGAAGAAGACGTTGGGAAAGGATCGCGCGCGGGGGAAAAAGCGGCCGGGCATGCGCTAGTTTTGGCGTGCGGCGTCCGGTGCACTTTATAAAATCCAACGCCCTCCCACCGCTCTGTGCCTTGCCACCGCTCTCTCCCCACTCAGTACCTCATCACCGCTCTCTCCCCGCTCTTTCTCGCCTCGCTGCCGCCGCGCCACCATGCCGTCGCGTCGCCGGGAAACTTGGGGCTACCTAGGTGTCCTCGCGCGCCCCTCCGGTGACTTCTCCATCGAGACCTGGTTCCGCGGGATGCGCCTCAGCCTCGGCAATTTCAACACCACCAACGAGGCCGCTCGCGCGTACGACGTGGCAGCGTGGCACCTCTGGTGGCCTCATAGAACATTGAACTTCCCCAATGTGCTGACGCAGGAGCGGGCGCAGGAGCTCGCGCCTCTGCCGCGGCTTATCACTAACGAGGATCGTCGCGTCAACCGGAGGCGGGAGCACCGTTTTGGCATCACCGAGATGGGCGAGGAAGCTATGGTGATGTAGCACCAACGCTTCCTGCGGGACATCATCAACGAGCGCGAGTTCTATGCGCAAAGGAGGGCGAAGAGGGATAAGAGGAGGGCGGAGCAAGCCGCCTATTGGGAGGACAAGCATAGGCGAAAAGTGGATGCTCGATTCAACATGAGGCTAGGAGCAGCATCACCTTGGGAATCCGACGATGATCGGTATCTTCACGCCTACAGTCAGACGTCGGAGGAGGACATCACCGAGGAGGAGTCGGACGACAAGGAGTAGTTGAATTATCTATTTTTTATCTATCTATGCTGAGAACTATCCTCTACTCTCTAGTCTCTACTCTCTATCTCTACTTCTCGATCTCAGCACTGTAAACACTTTTTTAAAGCGCCGCGCGTTGCGATTATGTTGGAGATGCTCTAACATGGCAGACGAGTGCTTTAATGTTTCCCACAAGATGCGTGGGTATTACTAGTAGTATATTTTTCTTGCCATGTTGAGATTTTAAAACCACGAGTGCGGACTTGCAGAGGAGCAATGAAGACCAAACACGGGATATTGGGGACATCTTCAAGGAACATGGCAAGTGAAAGAGGAGTTGCACCGAACCTATAAAACGAGCTTTGGTAAGTAACACCCTTTCAATTACTTTCGTTTAGCCTTGTGTTCTTCGATGTGTATATCTTGTAGTTTCTGTTTCTCTGAAGCCTCGTGTTCTTCGATGTGTAGTAAGAAGAGTCTTAATCATCCTAATGCTTTCATTTTGAGCTTGATGTAGGAAGTGGGTGTTCTCACCTTGTAGTCTGTTTTTAGATTTTTTTTCCTTTTGAATTCATTTCTCCGAGTTCTGTTTATCTGGCTTCTAATAAATGGATCTGGGTTGCTCTGAGTATTGATCTAAAAAAGAAGTAACTTCATGTCAGGATGCAGTTCCTGCGAGGAGGGAAGTATGGTCAACCTCGAGATCATGTTTCCAAAATGAGGCTGGATTACACACAAGGTGCCAGTTCCCTAATGATGCTGGATTAGACACAAGGTGCAAATTCCCAGACGATGTTGGATTACACACAAGCCAGGTGGAGTCATCAGCTGTTCGTGTCCTCGTGGCTCTAGTAAAGGCTGAAAGAAAGCATGCAGCAGCCCTTGAGAATGTAGCTGAGTTCCTGAAGAAGCGAAAAGAGCAATCAGATGCTATCTTCACCCAAGCCAAAGAAGGTATGGAAGAAGCCAGAAATAAGCTAGCAGAGGCAGAGCAGGCTAGGCATCTCCTGCTATCTAAAACTATTGTCAATACAAAATTCCCTTCATAATAGCTAGGTTCAAATGTTTATCTAGTTAGCATGCCTGTTGTGATGTCCGTGCATCTACTGATGTGGCACAAAATATATATTTTTGGGTCATGTAATAACAGCAATTACTTTCCAAACAATATCAGACGAAGCATTGGACACGAACAACTGACGACTCCAAGTTCATGCGCAAATCCGACATTCCAAGTTCAACTTCCACATTAAACTCATGTTCACAGATATCTGCACATTCATACATAATGTCCACAACCATGATTCACTTCAAAGCCAAAAAAATGTGAGGAGAGTTATAAATAAAGAAAAACCTCTAGTTCCTGCTACCAGTGCGAGCACAACAAGTCAAGACCATGCATAATTAATTATATTTTGGTCATTTTTTGTGTTCTAAAATGTCGGCCGACTCGCGGAAGGACGTGTTGCCGGCACACGCGTGGATTCAATGAAGGCAGGCGGGGCAGTCTGAAGCCGATTGCATGCGACGACGAGGCGTGTTCAGCCGGGCCTGCAACGAGTGGGGCCCTCTTGGCCTGTTCGCCGGTTCAATGCCTACGCTATGAGAGGTCGCGTCCGTGTCAGAGTAATCACTCCCTCCAGTCCTTTTTTGTTTGGGTATAACAAAATCTCATTTCTCATTCACATTTTACAAGTAAAATTCGTGGACAAACTTTGACCCAAAATACGATGGGGACTAGTAAACCAGAACGGAGGTAGTAGTTTTTTTTTTATTCAAAGAAGGGTTTCCCCCTTCCGATTTTCGTTACTGAAAACCAACATCTAAATCTAAACCATAGTATTTTCCCTAAAACTACCAGGTTCAACATCTCGCAACATAAACCCATACAACCATACGCCAAGGAGGTACGTAGTACTATGAATTCCATTTTCGTTCGTTCTAAAAACTACTTAGTACTTATAACTCGCAATTGAAAATCGGAACTCTTAACCCCGCTAAAAAAATTGATATTTTAAACGTGGCTACTCGATCTATGGCAACTGGCGAGCCACCTCCTCCAAGTCATTCACTTGTGGTCCCGACCATCAACTCCTATGGATCAAATTATCACGCGAGCTGACTATTCCTACAAAGGTGCGCTCCACCACATACCCGGTACCCGCGAATGCAGCAATCGTGCACATAGGGTTTTAGGGTTTATTTGTTAACGTTGCCTTTACGTAACACCCATGTGGGCGAGACAACGAGAGACCTACTGCGTGCGCCCGCCTCTTCTCTTCGTATATGTACTCTACCATTTGTCTGATGTCCAAAAAATTATAATAACTACTAGCAATGTGCCAATGCGTTGCCACACGATCAAAGTAGATTAATACATATTCACCGATTTGATAGAAAAAAAAATCTAGTTTTGAAATACGTATATCACTAAAATATGTTATGTTTCACTCAAAATATATTCCTTTGGCGGTTTTGATGAGATAAGGGAAGAATGTTGTTGTTTTCAAGATTCGAGAGGTGGTATATGTCTAATTTCTACTCTTACTAGCAAGATGCTTGTGTGTTGCATGGAACATCAAGATCTTGTGGGAGAAAAGGATGAACGAGGGAAGGCCTTATCTGCAAATGTGGAGAGGAGTCCGAGCAAATTGCCATAGTTTCCTTCCTATCGGTCAGATATAAATTGGACGGCCTATATTGCAGGATGGCAGGCCCACCATCATCACCAACTCTGTTTTTTATCCCTACTTTTATAAAAAGCATAGTCGGTGATGATCATGTGCCTGCCATCCTGCAATAGTGGCCGTCCGATCTATATCTGACGGATAGGAAGGAAACTATGGCAATTTTGCCAAAAGATACCCACACCCCTCTCCATAGTTGCAAATAAGGCCTTCCCTCATTCATTGTTTTCTCCCACAAGATAAACTACTCGTACAAATGCATCTTGATGTTCCGTGCAATGCATGGGCATCTTGCTAGTTGTTGCAAAAAGCCCATGTCTGTGTGAGAGAGAGGGAGAGAGGAGGAGCACGGAGTGCATGTGTGAAAAAGACACAAAGAGTGTGTGTGCGAGAGGTATCAGCTTAAAATGACGCGATAGTGTGTGTGTGTGTGCACGATCGAGAGGGCGTGTCTCAAGAAGGGAAGAAAAATCTACATAGATACAAGGAGCGGGAGAGAGACATGTATACGATAGTGGAAGCACGAGTGTGCAAGTGTATAGACCTATTTAGAGGCTAGTCCATAAATGTTTGTGAGAGAAATACGAGTAGGGGGTGCGTAAGCGAGAGTTTTGTGTGTGTGAGAGAGAGACGATAGTCAGGAAGGGGAGTGGAAGCAGGAGTTGTGTGTGTGTGAGGGAGGGAGTGGGGCGAGTTTGTCTGGTCGATAATCAAATGAATAATGTCAGTCTGGGATGGAGACGAAAAGGAGACTGCAACAAATGTTGTGTCTACAGGAGGGAGGGAGAGTAATTTTAGTGGTATGAGTCATATCAAGAGACATATAGGGTGTGTGAGAGAATCCCATAGAGAGAAAGACAAAATGAAAGACGAGTGGAGACTGTGTGTGTGGCTGTAAAACGGAAAGCTTAGGTACCTAGTGATACCAGAGAACGGTAGAGACATGAGAGATAATGAAAACCGTGTAATGTATAATGATACGGAGAGTGTGATGCTTCTCAAGGGAGACATCGAGAGACCATGTTTGTGAGGATATGAGAAACATGAAGTGAGCATGTGGGTGAGCTGGAGAAAAGAGAGTGATAGCTACATGAAGGAGCATGCATGCGAGAGAGATGGGCGTGAAAGGAGTGAACATAAAAGGGATTCAAATATTTGAATTCGAGATGATGATACATGTAATCCATACTCGAACCAAAATTGATCTATCAAACATGCATACTCATATGAATTCACCTGCATCTATGTTATTTAATATGTAGATATTACTGATCCATACATTTTAGTAGAACATAATTTGGTTTAAATTTTTTGAATTCAACCTTATGTTTTTCAGATCATTGTATTTGTAAATAATATTATACATGTAAAGGAGCAGAATTCTTTGTTCTGCTTTTGGAAGTATATATAAAAAATGATGTATATAGAATTTTATTCCAATCGAAAATGGATCCTGCCCGAAAAAAATAGAATACAAATGGGATTCGAATTGAGTTGGCACGGTAAACGTGCACTCTGCAAAATTTGAACGAAGCGGGGAAAGTCGCAGTAACCTAACTGCCCGAAACCCAAAATCTGCGAGATGGAAATTACTACTGCGTATCCCTGCTACACAAAGCCTATGTGATCAATTTCTATAGGTTTTGGTAGGGGTAGGTTTGTAATTTCACTCAAACATGACATAACCACCTCTCACCCGGATTCATACACGGTGGGCGCCAAAACATAGTGTGCCCTCGGCCGAAATCGACTCCCTCCCCGATTCATACACGGTGGGCGCCAAAAACAAACTCTCAAATATTCGGTGTATGCGAGATTACCGTCCTATCCCCAACCGACTAATATTGTTGTGATGTAGGAAATTTGAAACGGGAGCTAAGTTTGTAAATTTTCTCGCATTTGAGACAAGCGCGCCCTGAAGACATGGTTCCCCCTTCCTCTCTACCTCCATTTCCCCATTCGTACTTCATGGGCGCCAAAACACCCTCTCCACCCCAGCCTCCTCCGTTCGCCAGCCCATCCACCACCGTCCTCCTACACCATGCCGGAGCTGATACCCCGACGCCGTCGTCCATTACAAGAGATCGACCTCTCTCATCCATGGCTTTGGACCGGGATCCTTGCATCACGTCCTCTCGCTTCATCCCCGTCATCGTCCACCTTGCCGGCGCCGCTCCTACGACCGTCTCGTCCATCGCGCCCCGCCACCACCATCTACCCTCCTAGATCTACTTCCATGCCGCCGACAGCCATCGCTACCGCAGCACCGTCAAATTCTTAGCAGATGCATACACGACGCCGCACCAGAGGCGGTACTTTTGGTATCTGCTCAACTTATTTATCGCAGCAAGAAAATAGATCGCCACTGATTTACTCTGATTTCTTGTCCATCACTTACTTGCTAGTTGAAAGCAAACATCGGTTGCGAAGTTGCCTTTGTCCGGTTTGCACCTTCAGATCCGCCATGGCACGCTCAACATTATACTCCCAATGCTTATGGTTTTCCCCTTTTATATTCCACACTAGTTAAATCACAGTAGACTAAATTTCAAAATTGGGTCAGTCGATTTTTCAGAGCTCGTCGGAGTTCACCGGTGCGAACGAAGGGCCTCGGGTGGGGATGGTGGTTGTGGGGGGCAGTGGTGGGGACTCGTCGAACGAAGAAAACTCGACACGGGTGGGGGCGGGGGTGGGGGTGGGGGTGGCGGAGGAACACAGGCGGTGGGCGCCAGTGGTCCGGCCGGCAGCCCATGCGGTGTTTTGTATGGGAAGAATCAGAGACGAGGAAGAAGAAGGGTTAGGAGACGTAGGATCTTCATCCAACCGCCTAAAATGGTTGACTAGCCCAAATGACAAAAGTCACGCGACTTGCATGCAGACATGCCTTTATATTCAGTACCATCATCGTACCTGCTTAGCACTGCTCCTGAATCCATCAAGCTAAACAACGTGCCACTCATAATTCCAAACTTGTTGCTCAAGTACGAATCTGATATGATGCTGATATTACTAAAACAGATAACATTTAGTTGGTCAGCTAATGTTCCTACTTTATTTTTGAAAAGCACGTGCACCACATATAGAGAGACAGCAGGGAGTTGCTTTCTTAATGCGCTCTGGTTCATCATGTGTGGGCACTGCACAACGAACATTTTATTATCCAAAATCTGCTTGCTCTTATTTAGCATGTTCCTCTTCCGTTCTTCTTTAATAAGTACTCTCCCCATTCCTAAATACAAGCCTTTGTATAGATTCCACCATGGACTACATATGGAGCAAAATGAGTGAATCTACACTCTAAAATGTATCTGGATACATCTGTATGTGTTCCATAGTGGAAATCTCTACAAAGACTTATATTTTGGAACGGAGGGAGTATGATAATAGTACAGTATGTTCCTTGTAGTGAAGATGAGCAGGGACATTTGCAGTGTAGAGGTCTATACGGTCGGTTGTGATGGACACTTTGAACTCTTCGGGCCTCTTTTATTCGTAGGATTTTGTAAACATAGGAATAGGATTTGTAGTGGCCTGCCAACTTGAATCCTATAAGAATAGCAAGGAAATGCAGGGAGCTGTGTCTCCTTGAGAGTTACACTGATATTAACAGTACCGCACCTTCAGTTGAAGAGAGCTGGTATCCGAAGCCTTTCTAGCCGTACCGGCAATACTTGCACATATATTCCAGAAAGTTCCACTTTGCTGATTTTACTCTGATGCTTACGGTTTTCCCATTATATCTACACTATGATCTGTGTAGCTGCTTTGTGTCGTACTAGCAGCAGTCCACTCTTGAAGCTAAACACTGCAATGACTTACAAAATTGGCACCAAGGCATTGAGTGCCATTCTGGATGCAATGAAACTCATACGCTCCCCACCTGTTGATTCTTGTTCAGAATATGATCCTAATGACTATTCTAACCTCGAGGAGTCAAAGGCAGATGGCATGTCATGTTCACTCATCAAGGTGCCTGTTCTAGTTTAGCAAGGTTTTATTGGTTGCACGTATCTTGCATATGTTGTCTTGCATTTCTTCTACTTTGTTGCACCGCCATCTGCTTAGTTTACTCATCATATATGTCGAGATGCCATGCCCATCTATTATCAATACATATTCCATCTGTCATCATACCATATTTTTCCACTCAAATGTTGTTCTTGTGCATCAGACATCAAAAAGGAAGAGGGTGATTGCCGAACCTGAAGGAGCACCAACAAAGTCCTTGAAATATGTGGTGGTGCGAGAGAAATCAGACAGCACCCCACTTATATTGGTTGTACAACCAGTGACACAAAACGTAGGACTGACTCCAGCAGACTGTACCCATACTTCACTGGCCACACCACTAGCCCCACCACATAGGACCTGCACTCCAGCAAAAGGTATACCGATTTCAGTTGCCATAGCACCAGCCATACCACGGAAAAATCCCACTCCAGCAAAAAGTACAGCAAGTCACCGGCCGAAGACCTATCCCAGCTGCAGAGACGGCCAATTCCTGCAGATTGGAACCCCATTCCAGTTATTCCCAGCTTAAAAGACAATGCTTTCAATGTTGTTAGGGACTACGTGCATATATTCCCATCATGGGAAGATTATAGTGAAGACAAACACCATTTTCACATCTTCCTGTCCAACTTATGTGTAAGTGCTATTATTCATGGTTATTATTTTCCTGTTTTCTGCTGATTGAACACATCAATGATTTACATTACATTGTTCTAAGGAAGCATTGCAGAAGTATCGGTGTTACCTGAGGAAATCACACTTTGATGGCAAGTCTATAAACGAATTTCCGGTGAAGTCTCCTGTGCTAAATTTAGAAGACATTGAATGAAAAAACCTTGTTATGCACTGGTCTCGTTCCCAGGATGAGGTACTGTCTATGAAATCACATGACAATTTGAACTTCTACTTTTCCGCATGTGCCTTATGGATCTTTTTTGCGGGAAATCTGCTCGAAAAGAATTCCGGTTTGAAAAGAACAATAGGATATCGCAAATATGTTGCCCGCTGCTTTGCTCTTGTTAGTACCTGTTGTCCTGTATCACTGCACTTGCATACATACCTGGTTCATTATGTGACAGCAGTATGCATGATAGCTTGCTTATCAATTGTTTGCTCCAAATCATCTGATCTGTATGAATGGTTACATTAGTGTAGAATATTTCCAATGCCAATGAAATTTTTTACTCTGCATTGTTCTTGTAAGTACTTGCTGTCCTTTATCAGTGTACTTATACTGACAGGTAGTTGTTCATGTACCATCACTCCTACCATAAGGTTGGATAGCACCGATGGTACTGAAGAAGTTTAGTTGTGCATTGCCCTTGGCTGTACCTTTTGCCTGTATTGTTGTACTTACATTTATAGCTACTTGGTTATGTAGCACCACTCTTCATCTTATCTTAAATATTCTCCATTTTTTCTTATATTATCACATCTATATTTACTCTTAACAAAATGTAGAATAAAGGCAATGCTTATGAAGAAGATTCTGTGGTAAACTTCTTGAATTGCCCCCCCCCCCCCCCCATCAGCATGGACAAAGGCTTTATAGAGCATGTCTTCACCAATAATGTAAGTATGGTTAGGCATGACTGCAACAGCTATTTATTTTTGGTGTTTGCATCAAATTGCATGTTTAAAGTTTATTATGTAGTTCATAAACAAAAGTTTGTCCTTCACAATTTAAGTTTTCAGTTGTACAACCAGTTCCTTCTTCATACCATGTAAATTAAACTATACAGAACAAGTGATCTTCTTTTGTACTGCATGTATGCTTCTGTTCTTGATCTGTAATCCAGTGGTGTGGTGAATGTACCCACTACAGCACAATGTCATATTCTGCAATGTCTTAACTATGAACAATGTCATATCATTCTACTATTATTTAAACCGTCTATTTATTTTCCAATCTGAAATGGGATAAATTGACAGCACACTAACCATTGATACTTACAAGTTTTTGATCTGTAATCCAGTGGTGTCGTGAAGCTGCCAACTCCTTCACAATGTCATTTCCTGCCATGTCTTGACCTGAACAATACCATATTGTGTTAATGCAATGTTAAACTATGTCACTTTATTCGTCAGTAAGAAATGTGATGAATTGTCAGCACTGATACTTTTATGTGCAAAACCTGTCATCTGTCTGCTTGTTTATCTTTTAGAGTGAGGAGGATATAAGTGTTAAACAAGCGCAGTCTCATCAGCTTGCTCAGCTGCTTGCACTGCAACTCCCCAGCAGGGCTAACCTTTCTTGAACTCTATTGAAGTGCTGTCGGTTTTGTATATTATTTTGTCGGCGTGTTTATTTGCACTGGTGGCGATCTTTGATGCCCAGTGTATGTAATCTGCTGCCTGCTTGTGCTTTATTATCATAGTGGCAAACTTTAATGCCTAGTGGATGTAATATGCCGTAATTTCTTTATTGTATAGTCTAGGTTTTTCCTTATTCACGATGTTGCAGTTATTTTACTGTATATATATCATGTCTTCGCAGTAAACCGGCCAAACCGTAAAATTACGGTACATAATCGGGCCATCATGCAATCACGATGTATGATCTGCATCATGGGCCCCGCCATCTTGGTCCGTTAAAAGGCCGAGTAAACCACATGCCCTCTTTTCGCAAGAAAACTCAATGAGCTTTTAGGAGGCTGAGAAGTAGGTTGGGCCTAAAACGTGCCGAACAGCTCGCGGGCCAGCAGCAGCCCGAAATGGACCCCGGGCCATGATTGTGCCAATCAAATCACGGGCTTTTAACAGGCCAAAATTGTCTCGGTCCTTGTTTGGCCCAATCAGATTATCGGCTGCGAGCAGGCCGGATGCAAACCGGGCCATATTTAGGACCAACTATATGATGGGCTTTTAACAGGACGAAATTAATATAGGGCCAAAATGTTAAATGGACCCTTAATAGGCCGAAATTAATATCAGGCCGAATTACAAAATGGGCCTTTAGCAAGTGGGCCAAAAGCATAGCGTCTAGTTAACGGGCCAAATCTAGTATGGGCCATAATTTAGCCCAAAGCCTCTTAAAGGGTCGGACCTGATCTGGGCCGTAATTTGGCCCAGAACGTGGTAGGATTTTAATGGGCCATATCTCATGTGGGCCATTATTAGGCCCGGAACGTGGCAGGCCATTAATGGACTGGATCAAATATGGGTCGGCATTTGGCCCAAAACATGGCAGCCAGTTAATGGGCCGGCCTACTAGGGTCCTAAAAATCTTGTGGGCCTACAGCTGGCCGGCCCATTAATGTCAGCGAAATCTCGTGGGCCTTTAGCTGGGCCGGCCCATTATGGTCCACAAAAATCTTGTGGGCCTTTACCTGGGCCGGCCCATTATGGCCCGCAAAAATCTTGTGGGCCTTTACCTGGGCCGGCCCATTATGGCCCGCAAAATCTTGTGGGCTTTTAGCTGGGCCAGCCCATTATGGTACGCAAAATCTCATGGGCCTTTAGCTGGGCCGGCGCATTATGGTCCGCAAAATCTTGTGGGCCTTTAGTTGGGCCGGCCCATTTAAACTTTATGGGCCACTTTTAGGCCGGTCCACATGTCAACATATCATAGGCGCATCTCTTCCATTAGATGAGTAACACCTGTGCCAACGCGGAGCTGACACGTGTTTCCTCCAGCCAATGATGATTTTACACGTGGAAAATCCCCATTGGTCTGGGCTATTAACGGGTTATCGGATCCAAAACCGGATCTGATAGCTTAACGGTGTTTCGTTACGGTGGATGCCCCGTGTAGGTCACCCTTGACGAAAGCACTTCTGTGACGCGTGATTTATCGTCATGGAAGTGGACACCTCCGTGATGATAATTGAGGGAGTCCTGGATTAGGGGGTATCCGGACAGCCGGATTATATACATTGGCCGGACTGTTGGACCGTGAAGATACAAGACTCAAGACTTTGTCCCGTGTCCGGATGGGACTCTCCTTTGCGTGGAAGACAAGCTTGGCGATCCGGATAATAGATTTCCTTCTTTGTAACCGACTCTGTGTAAACCCTAGCCCTCTCCTGTGTCTATATAAACCGGAGGGTTTAGTCCTTAGAGACGGAATCATAATCATCATAGGCTAGCTTCTAGGGTTTAGCCTCTACGACTCGTGGTAGATCAACTCTTGTAATACTCATATCATCAATATCAATCTAGCAGGAAGTAGGGTTTTACCTCCATCAAGAGGGCCCGAACCTGGGTAAAACATCGTGTCCCTTGCCTCCTATTACCATTAGCCTTAGACGCATAGATCGGGACCCCCTACCCGAGATCCGTCGGTTTTGACACCAACATTGGTGCTTTCATTGAGAGTTCCCCTATGTCGTCGCTGCAAGGCTTGATGGCTCCTTCAATCATCAACAACAACACGGTCCGGGGTGAGACTTTTCTCCCCGGACAGACCTTCGTGTTCGGCGGCTTCGCACTGCGGGCCAATTCGCTCGGCCATCTGGAGCAGATCAACAGCTACGCCCCTGGCCATCAGGCCAGATTCGGAAACTTAAACTACACGGCCGATATCCTTGGAGACTTGATCTTCAACGGATTCGGGCCTACGCCAGGAGCGCCGAACAGTCACGACAAGCACGGCTTAGACCTGCTGTCTGACAATACTCGGGATATCGCACCTGCAGGAGCTCCAGACCTAAATCTGGGGTAGATCACGTCGTCCAAGGACGGGTGGATGGAACCCGCCCCAGAGGCCGCACACTCATCGGCGGTAGAGCTAAGCACTGGCTTCACCCCCAAGGAAGCATGTGCCATCGGACCCCCGGACTCGTGTCCGGCTGTAGGTTCCAGTCTGTGCACCCCCGAGCCCACCGAATCTGGTTTGGCTCCGGTAATGGAGTTCACCGCTGCGGATATCTTCTAGTACTCGCCCTTTGGCGACATGCTGAACTCATTAAAGTCTCTCTCTTTGTCAGGAGACCCTTGGCCGAACTATGTCCGGCTCAAGGGGGGAGAAGGCGACGAAGAAATTCGTTGCCCACCCACCACCCACTTCATAGCCACTGTCGACGATGTATCAGACATGCTCGACTTCAACTCCGATGATACCGACGGTATGGACGTTGGTGCAAGAGACGATTCAGAACCACCACCAATGGGACGCTAGACTGCCACCTCGTCACATGATATATATACATGGTGGATACGCCTAAGGAGGAAAACGGCGACAAACCGGAGGATAAAAACCCCGGACAAAAGCCAAAACAACGTGCAGACGCCGCTCCAAGTCCAGCAACAGTAAAAATAGCGATAACAGCGCTGGAAAGATCGACACCCCAGTCAACTCCGAGGGCAACAACGGCCATATGGACCTAGCAATGGAGCAAGATGAGCCAGGTCACGCCGAACACAGCCTAGAGCAGACGCCCGATCACAGTGATCCCGAGGGACGAATTCATCAAACTGCCCCGGGACAAGAGCACAGTCCGGACGACAATGCATTCATCATCCCGGAAACACGTTTGGAACGAGATAACCTCCACAAAAGGCTTATGGCCACTGGAAGAAGTCTAAAGAAGCATAAGCAAAGGCTTAAGGCCGCACAGGAAACGCTCAATCGCAGATGGAATAAAGTGCTAGACACTAAAGAAAAGTACGGCGACGATCGCCACACAAAGAGCTATCCAAAACGCAAACTGCTGCCAGAATTCGATGATGAGGTCGTTCCACCGAAGAACAATACGGCCAGGAGGCCGGACCAACCACTTCGTAACCGCAATAGAGCAGCTACCGACGCTGCACACGATTTACGTGAGCTCCTGGATAAAAAGGCCGGCGCGACCAGGTCCATCTATGGATCTAGAGGACACGCCCTAGCGCAGGACTATGGTCACCAAAATGATCAGACTGATCGAGTACCAGTTCAGAATTAGCACCGGACACAACAACAGCCGACGGCACGCCACAACACGTCCAGATACAGAGGGGCTGCTCACCCTATGTGCTTCACCGAAGAGGTACTGGACCATGAATTTCCACATGGTTTTAAACCTGTGAACATAGAGGCATATGACGGAACGATAGACCCCGGGGTCTGGATTGAGGATTTTATCCTGCATATCCACATGGCTCGTGGGGACGACCTCCACGCCATCAAATACCTTCCCCTCAAGTTGAAGGGACCAGCTCGACACTGGTTGAATAGCCTCCCCGAAAATTCAATCGGAAGTTGGGAGGAACTTGAGGATGCTTTCAAGGCCAATTTTAAAGGGACCTATGTCCAGCCTCCGGACATGGATGATTTAAGTCACATAATTCAACAGCCCGGAGAGTCTGCCCACAAGCTTTGGAATAGATTCCTCACTAAGAAGAATCAAATTGTCGATTGTCCGGATGCCGAAGCCTTAGCGGCCTTCAAACATAGCATCCGGGACGAGTGGCTCGCCAGACACCTCGGCCAAGAAAAGCCGAGGACAATGGCAGCCTTAACAAGCCTTATGACCCGCTTTTGCGTGGGAGAAGATAGCTGGTTGGCCCGTACAGGCACCAGCGACCCAAGTACGTACATCCGAAATCAGGGATGGCAATGGGAAGCCACGGTGCAATAAAAACAAACGTCAAAACAAGGAAGAAAGTCCGGACAACACAACGGTCAACGCCGAATTCAGGGGCTCTCGACCCGGTCAACAAAAGAAGCCATTTAAAGGCGGAAAAGAGGGACCGTTCGGCCTGAACAAAGTCCTGGACAGACTGTGCCAAATTCATGGCACCCCCGAAAAACCTGCAAACCACACTCACAGAGAATGCTGGGTCTTTAAGCAGGCCGGCAAATTAAATGCCAAACACAAGGGAAGGGAAACACCAAGTGAAGACGAGGATGAGCCTCGCCAGCCGAACACTGGAGGACAGAAAAAATTCCAACCAGAGGTAAAAACGGTAAACATGATCCACGCGACTCACATATCCACGAGAAGTCGCGAACGCGCGCTCAGAGACACACACGCTATAGAGCCCGTCGCCCCCAAGCTTAACCACTGGTCGGCCTGCCCGATCACCTTCGATCACAGGGACTACCCGACTAGTATGCGGCACGGAGGATCAGCTGCCTTGGTGCTCGACCCAATAATCGATGGATACCATCTCACTCGCGTCCTCATGGACGGCGGCAGTAGTCTTAACCTAATATACCAGGACACGGTCCGCAAGATGGGGATAGACCCATCCAGAATCAGCCAAAGTAACACCACCTTTGAAGGAGTGATACCAGGCGTCAAAACCCACTACAGGGGCTCCCTCGTACTAGAGGTGATATTCGGCTCCCCAGGCAACTTCAGAAGTGAAGAACTACTCTTCGCCATCGCCCCCCTCCAAAGTGGTTATCACGCATTGCTCGGGAGAACGGCCTTCGCCCGCTTCAATGCAGTACCGCACTACGCCTACCTTAAACTCAAGATGCTCGGTCCACACGGTGTCATCACAGTTAATGGAAGTACGAAGCGTTCCCTACGCACCGACGAGTATGCGAAGGCTCTAGCAGCCGGACTCTAAGCAGCCTCTAATATATGAACGCATGATTGGTCGTTAAGACTAGGGGCACGGTTAGACGAGTCCGGCAGCCTGGATAAACATGAGTTGGGAGCTACACATGTAATCCCATAGAGGACACCAGGGGCTTCCAATATCCAATAAAGCCCACCTTTTTGCTTGACCCTATTAACAGGCCAATGTCTTACACCTCTGCTATTCATTGACAATAGTCAACTCTTAGCACGCTTACGTCATACTCTTCTACATGAATTTTCCCTTTTTACAGACATCATTCGTGTGATACCCTCCCAGGACATGGCACAATGGAGACAAAGTCGCAGACGTGCAGTAGGGCCCCGCTCAAAGGTTTCTCTTTAGATTAAGCCCCTGTGTAAACCTTCTTTATTGTCTTTTGTTGCTTACACATCCCATGGGTACTAAACCCATAGAGGATACTGTCGTTATTGGCTTTTCGCCACGGCAGACTAATGCACGTACCTGGAAATACAGGGTTCATAATAAAGGGCGTTACTTAGCCTAGTATATGTTATAAAGTCCGAATACCTTCGGGAGTGTTCGGCATCGCGAGTTTGGCCTTATATGCATCAGCTCCGAATCATGTCTTCGGTCAAATGTTGGGTTTGCCCAGCTCCTGGGTTTGCCGCCTTACATTCCATTATTATCGGCTAAGGCGGCCAAAGTTGAACTACTGCGATTGTGCCCTGGTTATTCCGGATGAACACCTCAGTAGAGAAAGCCGAAAACTGACTGTCATGATATAACGAGAGACTGTTCAACCACTCGAAGACTTATCAGAATCTTTAAGATTCCTCCGCATTAATGAAGAACCGTTTCCCGGTCATGTACACACGCGCCCGTATTCGGATGCATGCAAAGGTACCAGGGGCTACATAGTAGCCTCACCGTCAAACTCCTATGGCTAAGTGAAAGTGTTACAGCTATATAGTCTGGTTGCCTAGTTCGACGTGCGATCACCTCCTTAATGGACCAAGACGTTGGATCAAGTGTGATTACGCATATTTTTCGCGAACACCCCCGCATTGTATGCGTGGGGCTGAAGCCAACGACTGTTATCTTTCAGATTACACATATACATAAAACGGCCACACAGGAGGCACAATAGCACTTTCGGGCGAAAAGTATAAACATAGCCTCCATAATTACAATAAAATTGTTTTTACAATGAAACGATTTGTCACTCGAACATGACATTCTTTGAACACTGAGCCTCTATCAAGCGAGCACCTTCTGTTACCTGCTCCAAGTAGTGCTCGGCCAGATCCTGGCTTCCCGCCGGATTCTGGGTCGCAACGATGGTGGCCTCCATGTCTGTCCAATATGCTTTAACGCGGGCAAGAGCCATCCGCGCACCCTCTATGCACGCCGACCTCTTCATGGCATCGATCTGCGATACGACACCAAGGAATTGTTGCACTAAACCAAAATAATTGTCCGGCTTAGGCTCCTTTGGCCATAGGTGGTCTATTACAGACCGCATTACAAGGTCGGACAGCCTATGGAGCTCGGCCACAGCAGCCATCCTCTCATTCAATGGCAATGGGCGCGACAGAGCACTGAATTGCGACCAGAACAACTTCTCCACTTCATTATCTTTTTGATCCTAGAAAAACTTGGCCGTATCAGCCGTACTCTTCCCCAAATCCGCATACGCGTCTACAGGGCTCTAGCGTCGGTCCAGAGGAGCATACTTTGGATCCAAAAACTTCATCTGCAACAAATAAGGGTTTCCAGCCCCAATTTCACTGGCCTGTCGAAGCTCCTCCCGCGCATCCCTAATGTCGGAATGCGTCTCCTTGGCCGCATCAAGGGCCTTCTTCAGGTCATCCTTATTCACCTGATTTTCTTTTTCAAGAAGCTCATACCGGTTGGCTGCATTTTTTAGCTCCACAGCCATTTCGGCTATTTTGTCTTCGCTTCGGTGATGAGCAGCCTGTTCGGCTCTCAACTCTTTAGTCGCCTTTAGGGCAGCCGCATTGCTAGCCCGGGCCTGTTCCTTGGCCAGGGCAAGTTCTGCCCTCAGGGCTTCCATGGCAGCAGCTCCGTCTACAGTCCAAGTATATCAAATCAACATTATGCTCCTCTTACTTTTTCACATAACAAATAAAGAAGGCAGAGCACATACCTTGTGACTCGTTAAGCCGCTTGTTCACAAGTGTGATATCGGCATCGATAACTCCAATCTGACACCTTAGTTCGGCAACTTCAACGGACCGGTCGACTGCCGGACCCTTAGCCACCTATGCATAAACACAGTATGATCATTACTCAACGATGTGATCCTCCGTTTGCCGCCTTGGGCTGGCAACCAGAGTCTCAAGGGCTACTATCCATATGGAGCACACCTAGCGCGTGCGCCATAATCAAGAATTACGTATCTTGTTACATACCTCAAAGCCTCTGAGCAAGCTCGTAAAAGCTTCATTCAACCCACTCGTGGCGGATGAAATCTTCTCAAGCACCGTGCTCATTAATGAGCGGTGATCCTTCGAGAGAGCAGCTCGCTCCAGAAGACCCGTCAGCGTATCCAGCCGTTCGCCGAACTGTGTCGGACCTTTCTTAGCACCCCCCGTGGGAGCAGAATGCTCCGGGCTTAGGGCGGCCAAAGTACTAGCTTCTGGCCTCGGCAAATCCGGACTCCTCCATGACGATACCTCGGGGTCGCCCGCCCCATGAGGCGAAGAGGCTGGTGGGGTTTCACTCTCCATCATCTCCGGAAGAAGATCCCCCGAAGACGAGCTCTGTCGAGAAGAGATGCTAGACGGACTACAAAAGAGAGATCCTGCTTATTGTTCTCGGGGGAGGAAGCAGCAGCTTTGTATTTACGATTAACTTACAGCTCGGCTGAGGGCTAGCCCGTTTGCGGGCGTGGCGCGGTAAGAACGCCCTTCGGGGCAGGGCCCCCTGGTGAAGTTTTCTTCCCTTGCTTGGGCACCTCCGTCTCCAAGTCTTCGGAGGCAGCCCTTTTCTTCCCGTGAGGGGAGGAGACCTTAGGTTCCCCTCCCCGACTATCCTCCTTTGGGGAGGTAACAATTCCCCCGGTTTGGATGTGCAACGTGTGAAGTTCTTCTTCTCTGTTCTTCCCCTCGTCTTTCCCTGAAGGCACTTTACTTAGCACACAACCAAGCATCTTGGCTATGGCGGGACTAGGCGAGCCTTCGGGAAGTGGTGCCGGACACTTGATTCTCTCCGCCTTGTTGAGCCATTCCTGGCCACGGAGGATTTTCAGAATAATGTTATGATAACTATAAACGAAGTGTTCGGCTTTTGGGTTACTTACTTGGGTATCTGGGCGATTGCAGCTCAGGCCCGCATCCTCGATGGTGTCCGGACATTTTACTTGTGGTCTGAAGAATAACTTACACATCCCTTCGAGCGTCACGCCGAAGAAGTGCAGAATAGTCCGCGGACCTTCCGGATTAAACTCCCACATCCGGAGAGGCCGGTGCTTGCACGGCAACATCTGTCGGACTAGCATTACCTGAATTATGCTGATAAGGCTAATGTCCCTCTCAAGAAGCTCCCGGATGCGGCTCTGCAAGGTTGGTACATCATTAGCGGGCCCCCAATCCCGTCCTACATTGGCCCATGACGCCAGTTGAGGTGGAGGGCCCGAACGGAAGTCGGGGGCAGCCACCCACTTTGTGCCTCTGGGAGCCGTGACGTAAAACCACCTCCGCTGCCATAGATTGGACACTTCTAGGAAGGAGCCCTCCGACCATGGGGTGTCGGTGTTCCTGCTTATTACATCACCCCCGCACTCCGCGTGTCACCCCTCAATCATCTTTGGCTTCACATTGAAGGTCTTGAGCCATAAGCCGAAGTGCGGGGTGACATGGAGAAAAGCTTCGCACACAACTATGAATGACGAGATATGAAGGATGGCGTCCGGAGTTAGATCATGAAAATCTAGCCCATAGTAGAACATGAGCCCTCTCACGAAGGGATCAAGAGTGAAGCCTAAGCCGTGGAGGAAGTGAGAGACAAATACGACGCTCTCATTAGGCTCGGGAGTAGGGATGATCTTCCCTGGAGCGGGGAGCCCGTGCTTCATGTCGGCGGTCAGGTATCCGACCTCCCTAAGCTTCGCCATATCCTCCTCTATAATAGAGGAAGCCACCCACCGACCCTGAAGGTTGGATTCGGACATGATTGAACATCCGGAGGGCTTGAGCTTGGGCTTCGGGTGTTGGAACTCGAGATGCGAAAAGGTGCAAGCGTGGTAGAAAAGAGGATAGGCCTCGGCCCCTCTATAAAGGGGGTGAATATCAAGCATCCTCAGCGTAACCGCTTGGGGCTTACCTAAAAGCACAGAGTCATACCAACAGGCGTCATGGGGTTGCACGCGCCCGTATTGATGGAAAATCATGCGATAAGGGGAACACGATCTCTGCTTTGGCAGGGTGTGCCAATAAAACCGCCTCACGATGCGTATCGAGGCAGGCTAAGAAAAACCGATTTGTGTTGGGCCAGGCCATGGTGTGAGAGCACACCGTACAAAAATTGCCAGCAGATCAGATTTATGAAGTGCTATGCTACGGTGGTGTGCGGAAATTACCTCGCGAAGCTGGACACAATCCTCAATCTGCGTTGGAGTACTCGGAGATGGAACCTGCCTTGCAATGCCGAAGACAAATTGCGCGCCGGACTCATCGTCATTGAAGCCTGGTTCAGGGGCTACTGAGGGAGTCCTGGATTAGGGGGTATCCGGATAGCTGGACTATATACTTTGGCCGGACTGTTCGACCGTGAAGATACAAGACTAAAGACTTTGTCATGTGTCCGGATGGGACTCTCCTTTGCGTGGAAGACAAGCTTGGCGATCCGGATAATAGATTTCCTTCTTTGTAACTGACTCTGTGTAAACCCTAGCCCTCTCCGGTGTCTATATAAACCGCAGGGTTTAGTCCTTAGAGACGGAATCATAATCATCATAGGATAGCTTCTAGGGTTTAGCCTCTACGATCTCGTGGTAGATCAACTCTTGTAATACTCATATCATCAATATCAATCAAGCAGGAAGTAGGGTTTTACCTCCATCAAGAGGGCCCGAACCTGGGTAAAACATCGTGTCCCTTGCCTCCAGTTACCATTAGCCTTAGACGCACAGATCGGGACCCCCTACCCGAGATCCGCCGGTTTTGACACCGACAATAATTTTGGTAATGTCATGGAACACTTCTACGACAGCATAGGTATGACTATCTTGATTCGGTCATAAAATCATCATGTATGTACATGCATGACAGAAAACACGACCTACTGTGACAAACACGTATCATCACAAAATTGTATTTTTTTGTAGTGCGTCCGGATATTATGCTAAGTTTGTGCATGTGTGCAAGATATCAAGCGGCCCCCAAAGAATGTCATCTTAAGGCTGTGAAAAGGATAGTGAGATACTTAATTCATACACCAAACATTGGCATTTGGTACCCTAAGATGTCCTCTTTTGATCTAGTTGGCTACTCTAATTCGGACTATGCCGGTGACAAGGTTGATAAAAAGCCCACTTTGGGTACTTGTCAATTTCTTGGTAGATCTCTTGTGTCTTGGTCCTCTAAGAAACAAAACTCGGTATCCTTATCTACCACCGAAGCGGAATACATTGCTGCTAGTTCATGTTGTGCTCAATTACTTTGGATGACCCAAACTCTTTACGATTATGGGATACATATGAAACATGTTTCATTGCTTTGTGACAATGAAAGTGCTATTAAGATTACTCATAATCCCGTGCAACATTCTCGGACTAAGCATATTGAAGTTCGTCATCATTTCAATCGAGATCACGTTGCTAAAGGAGACATCGATCTTAAGCATGTTCATACTGATAAGCAATTGGCGGATATATTCACAAAACCGCTTGATGAGAAAGTATTTTGTCGTTTGAGAGGTGCATTCAGCATCATTGATGCTTCAAACTTGGAGTAGAAACTCCATCTAGATGCATGCAAGAAATGAGCCTTTCTATGACTAATCCTTGATATTTCTCTTATGATGATGATCATATGTCTGAGATCCATACTTGTACCCTTGCATGTTATCTAACCCTTGTAGGTACTTGGATAAGCCCAAATCCATGAGATTGCAACTCACTCACATCTTGAGCAATCTCTACATCGTCAAGTATCTACAATATGGTGGTTGAAGACAAGGAAGCATGAATCCTTTTAATGTATCTGTCGGTGTCAAAACCGGCGGATCTCGGGTAGGGGGTCCCGAACTGTGCGTCTAGGCGGATGGTAACAGGAGACGAGGGACACGATGTTTTTACCCAGGTTCGGGCCCTCTCGATGGAGGTAAAACCCTATGTCCTGCTTGATTAATATTGATGATATGGGTAGTACAAGAGTAGATCTACCACGAGATCATGGAGGCTAAACCCTAGAAGCTAGCCTATGGTATGATTGTTGTAATGTATGTTGTCCTACGGACTAAAGCCCTCCGGTTTATATAGATACCGGAGAGGGCTAGGGTTACACAGAGTCGGTTACAATGGTAGGAGATCTATGTATCCGTATCGCCAAGCTTGCCTTCCACGCCAAGGAAAGTACCATCCGGACACGAGCCGGAGTCTTCAATCTTGTATCTTCGTAGTCTTGGAGTCCGGCGGACATTGATAGTCCGGCTATCCGAACACCCCCTAGTCCAGGACTCCCTCAGTAGCCCCTGAACCAGTCTTCAATGACGATAAGTCCGGCGTGCATAATGTTCGGCATTGCAAGGCGGGTTCCTCCCTTGAATAATCCAGAGAAGATCATGAACACCAGGATAGTGTCCGGCTCTGCAAAATAAATTCCACATTCCACCGTAGAGAGAATAAAATGTACACTTAGTTCAATCTGCTGACGTATTATGCGGCGTGACATCACACCGCCACAAGGCCTTTGTTTGAATCATTATACCACCTCAGCATGTTTAGCGAAGCGGTTTCCTTGGCACGTCTTGTCGAAGCAGAGATCGTGTTCCCCTTATTCCGGGATTCTCATCAATACGTGCGTGGGTAACCCAGCCGCGCCATTGATGGTGGTGCTCGGGAGATAAGCGAGTTTTACCAGGCTGGTAGGGGACGCATAGTTTTGTCCGCCTATATATAAGGGATAAGGATTCACCTTCTCGCCTATGCCTTCTTCCTCCTTTGCTTATCCATCCCCGCTAACTCAAGCTCCAACGCCCGAACTCGCGCATCTCTCCTCGACCTTCTCCGAATATGTCCGGAGCGGGAGGTAAATGGTTAGCCTCCACCGTCAAGGAGGAGGACATCACCAAGCTGCGCAGCGCCGGATACCTTTCCGGCGATATCGCGCATCGGCTGCCCGACGAGGGGCAGCTCATCCCTACCCCCAGGCCTCATGAGAGGGTCTTCTTTCTCCCCCACTTCGTCCGCGGACTGGGCTTTCCACTCCATCCATTTGTCTGGGGGCTCATGTTTTACTACGGCCTGGATTTCCACGATCTGGCGCCGAACTTTATCCTCAACATCCGGCGTTTATCGTCGTGTGCGAGGCCTTCCTCTGCATCCGGCCCCACTTCGGCCTGTGGCTCAAGACCTTCAACGTCAAGCCGAAGGTTGTGAAGGGTACGCAAGCGGAATGCGGAGGCGCTATGTTGGGCAAATTGCCCAACGTCCCTTGGCTAGAAGGGACCTTCGTGGACTCCGTCAAGGGGTGGCAATCGGGGTGGTTCTACATCACCGAGCCGCGCAAATCCACATGGGCGGCGGCCCCCGAGTTTAGATCTGGCATCCCCACGCAGCTCACCTCCTGGAAAGAGAAGGGCTTGCAGTGGGGGAATCCGGTGGAGGTGACGGGACTTCGAGCATGTATCAAGAAGATGGTGAGCAATAGGCTCAGGCTCGTCGACGTGGTCCAAGTCATGCTCATCCGGCGGATCCTCCCATGCCAAGAACGGGCATTTAATTTGTGGGAGTTCAATCTGGAACAGCACCAGGCGCTAAGCGGGCTCTTCGATACAACATATGAAGGCGCCTGGAGGGTGCTGTTCAAGGGCGCCGAAGCCCCCGCGTCCGCGACCGAAGACCGCGGATTCAGCTCGCAGCACCCAACTGACGAGGTAAGTGATTCAACCCCATTACGGGACACTTGTGATAATTAGATTGACTCTAGTGAGGTTTCATTCTGCCTCTTCCTTTGACGGGAATGGATGGAGAAGGCCAAGCTGCTCATCAGCCCGGCTCCCATGCCAGAAGACCCAGCGAACGCCCGCTTAACAGGGCTGCTGGTTCCGGCACCGCACGTGGTGCCGGAGAAGAAGGCCAAGAAGGTGGCCGCGGGGACTCGAAAGAGTTCCCGCAATCAGGCGTCTGACGACGACGAGGACTCCTCTCCCGAAGACGAGGAGGAGGAGTAATCTCTCCCGGAGGAGGGAGAGAAGAAAAGGAAGGCTTCCCCCATCGGGAGGGCCGAAGGGTCCAAGAGGGGGAGAACTATCCCCCTGGACAGTTCCGCCAACATCAGCGTTGGTGAGGATGAGCGGCCTCCAAGGGCCAGGCGTCCGGCAAGATCGTAAGTATCCGGATCCTTGATGTGTAATTTCTTTTATGTCGCGTAGTATCCTTCTAACGCCGCATTCTGCCCGTAGTCCGGCCAATGATGATCTCCTCGACTCATCGAGCGGGTCATTGGCCTCGTCGGATGTGAATTCCATCCCGACTGCCTCCACCCCACGCGCCGACGAGGACGCCGAGGTGGGATCCCAGAGAGGGACCCATCAGGAGGAGGCTCCGGAGGTGCCGTCAGGCAGCCTCCCGGACTTCGTGCCGGACTCTACATCGGAACCCGCAGTGGTTCCAGAGTCCGGCAAGCGGCCCCTTCGAAAGAAGGGCAGGACCGTGACGCCGGCGGCCTCCGTCCAACCGGAGGTGCCGGATAACCTGCTGGAGGCGCTTAAAGGCGCTTCCATCGAGGAAGAACACCGCACTATCATGAGTGCGGTGATTGAGAAGGTTCAGCTCGCGAAAAGCGGGCTGACCGAAGCCTGCAGCAGCCTTTTAACAGGCTTTGAGGTAAGAAGTTAAAATTATGTAAAGTAATACCGCATAGACAGTAGCCCCTGATGCTTGGTTCGGTGTTCGGAAAGAAAAGCCGGACTAAGGATCTATAACAAGATATACGCAAGGTTGCCTAAAATATGTCAATATGGGTTTGCAGGCTGCACTGCTGACCTCTGCCGCACTAACGGCGGAGGTTGACGTGCTGAAGAAAGATCTCGAGCGGTCCGAGCAAGAAATCGGCCATGCAAAGAAGCAGCTCGAGGAAAAAGAAGGTGAGTAACACCTCTTTGAATAAGTACCTTACAGAAAAGGATTTTGGTTGCAAATAAAATTAACAAGGATAATATGTGTATTGCAGGGGCCACTAACGAGGTGGCAGCCCTGCGGAATGCTGTGTCCGCGGCCGAATGCAATGCGGCCGCGGAACGGGCTGAGCGAGAAAAGCAAGAGGCGTGTGTGGCGGAAGTTCGGCAAGAGCTCCAGGTTTTCATGGAAAAACATGAGAGTTTGGAGCGTGACTCCAAGACTCGAGAGTCCGAGCTTGCCTCGGCTCTCGAAAGTGCCAAGTCCGCCAAGGCCGAGGCCCATAAGGCCCTTCAGGAGGTTGAGGACATAAAGAAGATAGCGGCGGGTAAGGCGTTTTTCATGCAAAGCAGGCATGTTAATGTGAACTACCTGATACTTACCCGAATTCGGAGCTCTCCAGCGGCGTTTGCAGATTTGTCGCGTAGTGCGTCTGATGCCGCCGCATTCTATCGTGGCGAGGAGGGGAGCTCGACGGAGAAGGTCTTCTGGTCTCAGTATACTGAGGCCGGCCATCCGGTGCCCCTAAGCGACCAGCTGAAGCAGCTGGTCGAACTCCACAAGGTAGCTGAGGAGGCCATGAAGGGCCTCATAGTCCGGCTGTGGCCTGGACAGGCCATACCTGGTAGCTACTTTGGCCTCGTGCGGCGGCTGGTGGATGCATGCCCTAGGCTGGATGTAGTCAAGCGCTCCGCCTGTATCGAAGGTGCTCGTCGGGCCCTTGCCCGCATAAAGGTGCAATGGGGCAAATTGGATGCGGAGAAGCTTCTCACGGACCCACCGCCATCGGGCAAGGAGTATCGCACGCTGGAGAAGTATTATAATATTGTCCTAAAGGGAGCCTGCAATATTGCAGATGAGTGCTCCCGAAATGTAATCTTTGAGTGAACTCGCTGTTTAGTTATCATGTGCGCTGAAAACTTCGTTCATATGCGCCATGAGCAACGCTTGTTTAATTTAAAATATTACCTTCTGTGCGGCCGTTTGTAAAATCTGAGAGATGGCAAGTCATTGGCTTCAGCCCCCAAGCCACAAGTGCTGGGGTGTTCGGTGATAAACTTGAGCACTCTTGTTCCCATTTTTGGGTCCATCTAGGGAGGCGCTCAACACGACGAACAAGGCAACCAGACTTATAATGCTTGAACACTCTCACTTAGCCATAGAATTCTATAATTTTACATTTCGGCGAAGCCCCTGGTATTCGGAAGACCGAATCCGGGGCGCTATCCACGCCTTCATCGGACATAATCCGGAACTTCGCTCGAAGCGGCGTGAGTCTTTAAGGACCTGAAAAAACCTCTCGAACAGCGACCAGTCTCTCGCCTTATCATGCCAGTCAGTTTTAGCTTTCTCCACTGAGGCGTTAACCCGGCTCAACCGGGGCGCAATCACAGTGGTTCTCCCAGTGCTACCTTAGCCGATAGAACGGAAACGTAAGGTGCCAAACATGGGAGCCGGGCAAACCCAACTATTGACCCAAGACATGATTCGGAGCCGATTCATATAATGCTATAAGTTCGGGGTGCCGCACTTGTGAAAGTGTTCGGACTTTATCACACCATAGAGTGGGGAACATAAGCCCCTGGTGTATTATGCTGTACCAAAATATACGGGTGCCAGATGTCATATAATGAGCATGTATATATAAAATGTAATGCAATTGCGATCATAAAGGTGCTGCATTATTAATGAAAGAAAAAGTCTGCTAGTAGAGCGGACTGATACAGATAGTGCGGTAAGCAAGGGATTTGGACTAAATAAACATGTCCCCCTCCAGGGATGAGCTGCGGATTTGGTGTATATAATTGAATTTAATGCTCGTAATTGAGACCACCTGAGTGTTCGACGCGGCCTTCTTTAGTCCCTGACTGTTGCATCATGAGTTCGGCAGGTTCACCGCCGGACAGGGCTTCTGGTTAACAGAGTCCTGTGTACAAAAAAGAAGAAAAATAATAATAAAAAAAGAGGGGCACATTTGCGAGCCCCTGGTGTGGTCGAACCGCACTCTGGGTCCATTGTGATCGTGCCCCCTCCCCTGTGCCCATGGTATCTCCAGAGCGTAATGATGTACGCGGAGTGTTATTCTTGTGATCATACGCGGGCGAGGGTTGGGGCCGCATTGCTACGCGTGCTCTGATCGCGCCATGTGGTCTTGGTTGACATTGCTCTGGGCGCGCTTTGCTGTATCCGGCCGTTTAACGGCCGGACTCGAGAATTGCCTTAGAAGGCTGCTCTGTACTTCTGCCGTGAGAGCCGCTGTATGTTCCTCCGTTCGGAGGGAGCATTCCGTATTTCCATTGACCGTGATGACTCCACGAGGGCCTGGCATCTTGAGCTTTAGGTATGCATAGTGCGGCACCGCGTTGAATTTGGCAAACGCGGTTCGTCCGAGCAGAGCGTGATAGCCGCTGCGAAACGGGACTATGTCGAAGATTAACTCTTCGCTCCGGAAATTATCCGGGGATCCGAAGACCACTTCCAGTGTGACTGAGCCTGTACAGTTGGCTTCCGCTCCTGGTATGACACCTTTAAAGGTTGTCTTTGTAGGTTTAATCCTTGATGGGTCTATGCCCATTTTGCGCACTATATCCTGATAAAGCAGGTTCAGGCTACTGCCGCCGTCCATCAGGACTCTCGTGAGGTGGAACCCATCGACGATTGGGTCTAAGACCAATGCGGCGAATCCGCCATGGCGTATGCTGGTCGGATGGTCTCTTCGATCGAAAGTGATCGGACAAGAGGACCATGGGTTGAACTTTGGGGCGACTAGCTCCATCGCATAGATGTCCCTTAGTGCGCGTTTCCTCTCCCTCTTGGGTATATGGGTCGCGTATATCATATTCACCGTCCATACTTGTGGGGGAAAACCCTTCTGTCCTCTGTTGTTCGGCGGCCAGGTCTCTTCCTCGTCGTCGCTATTTAGCCCCTTGTCATTGTTTTCGGCAATTAACTTGCCGGCCTGCTTGAACACCCAGCAATCTCTATTGGTGTGGTTAGCTGGATTTTCAGGGGTGCCATGTATCTGGCATGAGCGGTCGAGTATTCGGTCCAAATTGGACGGACCCGGAATGATTCTTTTAAATGGATTCTTCCGTTGACCGGGTTTAGAGCCTCGGAATCCGGCATTGATCACCGTATCCTCCTTATCGTCGCCGTTAATTCGGCGCTTGTTTTTGTTTTGACGTGACCTGCCGTTGTTGTCCTTAGTATCCGGACTGCCAGAATTTTTACGGAGATTGTTGCTGCGGGCTAGCCAGCTGTCCTCTCCCGCACAAAAGCGGGTCATTAACGATGTGAGGGCTGCCATGGATTTCGGCTTTTCCTGCCCCAGGTGTCGGGCTAGCCATTCGTCCCGGATGTTATGTTTGAAGGCTGCAAGGGCCTCTGCGTCCGGACAATCGACGATTTGATTTTTCTTCGTCAAGAACCGTGTCTAGAATTGTCTGGCCGATTCGTCTGGCTGCTGAATGATGTGGCTTAGGTCATCGGCGTCTGGTGGTCGCACATATGTGCCTTGGAAGTTATCAAGGAATGTGGCCTCCAGGTCCTTCCAACACCCAATTGACTCTGCGGGCAAGCTGTTAAGCCAATGCCGAGCTGGTCCTTTAAGCTTGAGTGGGAGGTATTTTACGGCGTGGAGATCGTCGCCGCAGGCCATATGGATGTGGAGAAGATAGTCTTCGATCCACACCGCGGGGTCTGTTGTGCCATCGTAAGATTCGATGTTTACGGGTTTAAACTCTTCGGGGATCTGATGATCCATTACTTCGTCAGTGAAGCATAACGGGTGTGCGGCGCCCCTGTATTGAGCGATATCGCGACGCAGCTCGAGAGAGCGCTGTCTGCTGTGTTCGGCCCGGCCGGGTTTATTGTATCCGGCACGACGGTATTCGTCGTGGGCCGTAGGGCGCCCACGTGATCCATAGATGGATCTGGATTGCCTTGCTTTGTCCTCCAATATGTCTCGCAAGTCCAGCGCGTTCCCTCTTGGCTTCGTACTTTTGGAGCGATGCCGGGGTATGGTCTTGGCTGGGGGCCTGGATGCCTCTCTGTCACGACCACGGGGTGGTCGGTCAGCCATATCCTGCGCTGGTGATGGATGTATGTATGCTTCCTCCTCTAATCGGGGGAGCAGCTTGCGTTTTGGGTAACTTTTGGAGGGACGTTCGAGTTTATACTCTTCGGCCGCGAGGGCCTCGGTCCATCGATCGGCCAGCAGGTCCTAATCAGCTTGAAGCTGCTGCTGCTTTTTCCTTAGGCTGTTTGCTGTGGCGATAAGCCTGCGCTTGAAGCGCTCTTGTTCGACGGGATCCTCGGGTACGACGAATTCGTCATCGTTGAGGCTTGCTTCGTCTTCAGAGGGAGGCATATAATTACGATCCTCAACCTCTTCGTCTGCCGTCCCCTCGTGAGGGCTTGCTTCTGTATCCTCCTGCGCTGAGTCTTGTTGGAGGGGATTGTCTTCGGCACTCTCTGGAGTATTATTATCTCCTGTGCCGGAATCTCCATTTTTGCTGTGGCGAGATTTAGAGCAGCGCCGCTGACGCCGGCGCTTGGGCTATTTCTTTAAGGGACCTGCCTCCGCTGTTTCTTCGCCGTCCCCATCTTTTGGGGTATCCACCATGTATACGTCATATGACGAGGTGGCCTTCCAGTGCCCTGTGGGCGCTGGTTCCTGTTCGTCTCCGGCATCGTCGTCCATAGCGTCGATGTCTTCGGAGTCGTAGTCTAGCATGTCGGTTAGATCGTCGACAGTGGCTACAAAGTGGGTGGTGGGTGGGCTCTGAATTTCTTCGTCGTCCGCATCCCAACCATCCTGGCCATAATCCGGCCAGGACTCTCCTGATAACGAGAGATGCTTTAGTGAATTCAAGATATCGCCGAAAGGCGAGCATTGGAAGATGTCCGCGGCGATGAATTCCATAACCGGCGCCCAATCCAGATCGATTGGTAGGGGTGCGGGAGGTTTGGAGTCCGGCGAGGAGTCCGGCGCCTCGGAATCACGAGTTTCGCAGGGGACAAGATTAGTGTTCGGCTCCATCGCCGTGGATGTTGAAGCCCCCAGGGCGGCGTCTATCCACCGGCCCTCAATCTGGGCGATCGGCTCCAGGCTAATGGCCGAAGCGGATCCGTGTGCGGCCACCAAGGCACTGTTCAGCGGCAGAGCTAGATCATGCCCATCGTCACAGTGCGGCGCGCTTGGCTGTGGCTCGTGTCCGTCGAGGATCGAGTCTCCGCGGACATCGGCCGTGAAGTTTAAGCTTCCAAATCTGACCTGACGGCCAGGGGCGTAGCTTTCGATCTGCTCCAGATGGCCAAGTGAATTGGCCCGCAGGGCGAAGCCGCCGAATACGAAGATCTGTCCGGGGAGAAAAGTCTCACCCTGGACAGCGTTGCAGGTTGAAGATGCCATCAAGCCTATCGGTGACGACACAGAGGAACTCTCAATGAAAGCACCAATGTCGGTGTCAAAACCGGCGGATCTCGGGTAGGGGGTCCCGAACTGTGCGTCTAGGCGGATGGTAACAGAAGACGAGGGACACGATGTTTTTACCCAGGTTCGGGCCCTCTCGATGGAGGTAAAACCCTACGTCCTGCTTGATTAATATTAATGATATGGGTAGTACAAGAGTAGATCTACCACGAGATCATGGAGGCTAAACCCTAGAAGCTAGCCTATGGTATGATTGTTGTAATGTATGTTGTCCTACGGACTAAAGCCCTCCGGTTTATATAGATACCGGAGAGGGCTAGGGTTACACAGAGTCAGTTACAATGGTAGGAGATCTACGTATCCGTATCGCCAAGCTTGCCTTCCACGCCAAGGAAAGTACCATCCGGACACGAGCCGGAGTCTTCAATCTTGTATCTTCATAGTCTTGGAGTCCGGCGGACATTGATAGTCCGGCTGTCCGAACACCCCCTAGTCCAGGACTCCCTCAGTATCCTTTGACAATTCCTATATATCAAATCTCATTTGATATCAAATTTCATAATTGTCATTTGGGATACACAAGTGCTCTTCCTTGCAAAACTAACCCATGTAGGTAGATGAACTCAAACTACAAACAGTGCTCCCAACTCTGGATGAACTACATCAACCTTGAGCATCCTACACAAGTTCAACTACATGGTCAAGATCAACACCACCACCAAGGTATGTTATTCCATCTTAGAGGAGCTTTACCCCAAGACATGGGTCAAAGCAGCTCAACAAGATGTGAATACATCAAAGTGCTTAAACGGAAAACTAGCAACCCCATTTTGAGCTTAAAGGATGAGCATGACCTATGATCAAGTGACTTCACTTGACTCCTAAGTCAATATACTCTAACATAGGTGACTTTGTCGCCGACCAATTCTATATGAAGTTCTATAGTGATTCTTTGTGTTCTTGCATTTGTCCCTTGCTTGCTTGTTCCCCTTTCAAAAAAACTTAATCTAGATGTCATTTCTTTTCTTTGTTATTTTCTGCATTCCCGGCAAATCTTTGTGAGATCTTATTTGCCAAGTGAGCAGAGATGACGAAAAATTTCCTCTGTATTGAACTTGGCCTCACCGATTTCTGACTATCGGCTAGACCGAACTGGAATATTACATTGAAGTGTTTTTGTCGGTACAATCGACAAGGACGAACCCGGTCTGACCGATATGCATCATATTTGACACTACCAACTCGGTGTCACCGATGAAAAAGAATCGGCATTACCGATTTCACTACTAAGAAATCATTTTGCCATTGCAATTGTCATTTATTATCCAGCTCCACTTGATGATTCTTATCCTCTATTCGCATCTTAAACTACATGTTGCTTTGTCATGCGACTCAAGGACTAGACCTGTTTGACACATGCTCCAGAAGATCCCTTCTTGGAAATTGACGTCAAAGGGGGAGAGAGAGCCCATCAAAGCTTATCACATAAGAGATAAAGCATACTTTAAGATTCTCCATATGTCTCTTATCCATAGAGGAGAGAAGTCACATGTCTTTAAGACGGGAAAGACATGTTAGTAGATGTTACTTTGCTCTGTCTTAGCTCTGATTTTCTCTTACCCTATCTTCTTCCATTATCCAATATCAGTTTCAGGGGGAGAAAGAGTTCATATCTAAGGGAAGAAAATCTTTGGAATTCATTGCATATCTTTAATCCTTGGGGACATGTCTATATCCAAATAGAGTACTAAGTGCTCACTCACTACATGTCATCCCAGTCTTGGTATTCTTGTGGTTACCTGAACTTGCTCTGATTAGTAGGTGTTCTTGTGTTCTCTAACCCTGTTTTCTCAAGTTCATCTTTTCCAAAGTGAGCTCAAGACCACAAGGTAAGTATATGTATCACACTCATGTGCATGATGATCTCTTGCTGATGTACATATTGTTTGCAAGAAGGACTCATGAACATGAAAGCATATCTTTTGTATTACATCAATTGCTCTGATGCATATAGCCAAGATACATGTACCTCGTTGCTTGCTCTGACATGCTTATGTGTTCACATGCTTTCATAGTCTATCTTCACATGATTGCATACATGTAGGGGGAGCTAATGCAAGTTACATGTCTTTCCAAAGCTTTACTTGTTACTTTTCATATCTTTATCTAAAGTTTTGATGTATGTTGTCAGCAATTACCAAAAGGGGGAAGAATGAAAGCACAAGTGCTCCCTGGGTGATTTTGGTAATTAATGTCAACATATCTCTTGTTGGACTAACATTTTCATCTAGTATATTTCAGATGAGTTCAATAATGGAGTGGCCGGGCAAAAGGATGTGGAACCCCTTCAAGATGCTAAGGACAAATATTGGCAAAAGCTCATGACTCTTCATTTCTATTTTAGTGATCCAAGATCACATTGAGTCCATAGGAAAAGCTAATACTATTAAAAGGGGATAAGGTGTTGCTTAATGGTCAACTTGCTCAAAATTCTTAGTGTTATGCTCGAAAGCCCTCAACCACTTCCTCAATTCCAAATATGTCCAAAACCTAAAGTCAAACTCGGCCCCACCGATTTGATTCATTCGGCGCCATCGAGTTCATTGACATAACCACTGCCTGAAACCCTAATCAGTTCGGTCTCACTAATAGGATCTCGGTCTCACCGAGGTGGCCTTGCAAACTCTATGTTGCATGTTGCAACTATTTCGGTCTCACCGAGATGTGCAATCAGACACACCGAGTTTGCCTGACCAACTCTCTGTTTGCTCATTGCTGAAATCAGCCTCACCGAGTTCATGCAATTGATCACACCGAGATGAGGTTTTCCCTTAAGCCTAGCACATAGGTCCGACCGAGTTGCTCATGTCGATTCCACCAAAAATCCTAAGGTTCACATTTTGAACTAGATCGGTCTCACTGAGTTTCTTTATTCGGTCTCACCAAGTTTAGTAAATTGTGTGTAATGGTTAGATTTTGTGTGGTGGCTATATACAACCCTCCACCCCCTTCTCCATTTTTGAGAGAGCCATCAGAACGTGCCTACACTTCCACTACTCATTTTCTGAGAGAGAACCACCTACTCATGTGTTGGGACCAAGACATTCCAATCCTACACAAGAATCTTGATCTCTAGCCTTCCCAAGTTGCTTTCCACTCAAATCATCTTTCCACCATATCCAAATTTGTGAGAGAGAGTTGAGTTTTGGGGAGACTATCATTTGAAGCACAAGATCAAGGAGTACATCATCACCACATCATCTATTACCTTTTGGAGAGTGGTGTCTCCTAGATTGGTTAGGTGTCACTTGGGAGCCTCCATCAAGATTGTGGAGTTGAACCAAGGAGTTTGTAAGGGCAAGGAGATCGCCTACTTCGTGAAGATCTACCCTTGTGAGGCAAGTCTGTCGTGGGTGATGGCCATGGTGGGATAGACAAGGTTGCTTCTTTGTGGACCCTTTGTGGGTGGAGCCCTCCGTGGACTCGCACAACTGTTACCCTTCGTGGGTTGAAGTCTCCAACAACGGGGATATACGATAGCACCACCTATCGGAACCATGCCAAAAATCTTCATGTCTCAATTGCACTTGCATACTCCAATCCTATCCCTTTACTTTCTTGCAAATTGCATGTTTTACTTTCCGCTGCTCATATACTCTTGGCATGTTTGATTGAAATGTATTGTGAATGCTTAAACTAGTGCTCAAACTCCACCTCAACGTGAAAAACTTAAAAACTGCTACTTTTGCTTGTTGAGTGTCTAATCAACCCCCCTCTAGACACCTCTTCTCGATCATTTTCAATTGGTATCAAAGCATTGGTCTCCATTGCTTTGGTTTAATCACCATTAGAGGAAGATGGATGAGTCTACGACTGGGAGTATTAGACGTAGAGTGCCTATGCTTGATGGAGAGTTCTATAATGATTGAAAAAATGAGATGCTTGAGATTTTCAATGAATATCAATTGAACAAGTACATTACTAGCCCTTGTGCGCTCCTTGTTGATCCATTGCATCCTACCCTTGATGAGTCCCTTGACATGATTCACAATCTTAGAACTAGCAATCTTATCATTAGAGGATTGCCTAGAATTTTGGTTGTATGCTTGCCTACTCTTGAATGTGCTTACACCATATGGAGATATCTTGAGGAACGCTTCCAGACTGTTCCTTGAAAAATTTAGATGAGATTCTTCAAAAGTCCATTGCTTCAAATAAGATGAATCCTAATGATCCTAAGTTTGGTGATTGTCTATTTGAGCTTCGTAACCTTATGCGTGCCAAAGGAGATGTTGGAATCATTAGTAACATCATCTCTGAAGTCATTAGAATTCATAAAGATGCACATTGTCATGATCATAAATCTAATGAACCACTCTCTCTAGGTGATGATCAATCACAAGATGATGTTGAACATGGATACCATGATGAGGACGAGGATAGTGACCTTGATCTCGATGAGTCTATGAGACACTTTGGTCTTATGTCTAACCTTCGCAGCTACATGGCTGGAGGAAAGGAATGGGTTCTTGATAGTGGATGTACCGATCACATGACCGGAGACAAGGATATCTTTTATGAGCTTGCTAAAAACGACAGCCCTCGAAAGTATGTCACTTTTGGTGATAACTCAAAGGGTAAGATGGTTGGCCTTGGTTAAGGTGGCCATCTCACATGACAGACCCATACAAAATGTTATGCTCATTGAATCTCTTGGGTATAATTTACTTTCCGTATCTAGACTAGCCGATTTCGGTTTCAGTGTCCTATTTAGTGAAGTAGATTGCCAAGTGTTTCGAAGAGATAATCATAATATGGTCTTTACGGGTATACGTAGAGGTGATCTATACATTGTTGATTTCACTAAAAAGGCTCAACTTAGAACTTGCTTAATTGCTAAATCTTTTGAAGGTTGGTTGTGGCATAGAAGGTTAGGTCGCGTGGGCATGTGAAATCTTGATAAGCTTACTAAAGGTGATCATATCCTTGGTGTTAAAGATGTTATATTTGACAAGGATAGACTTTGTAGTGCTTGTCAAGCAGGAAAACAAATTGGAGGAAGTCATCCCGTGAAGAACATCATGACCACGAGAAGACCACTCGAGTTGCTTCATAAGGATCTTTTTGGTCCCAACGCCTACAAGAGTCTCGGTGGTAACTCGTTCAGATTGGTCATTGTTGACGATTTTTCAAGATTTACGTGGGTGTTCTTCCTTGATGATAAATCGCAGGTCCAAAAAATCTTCAAGAACTTTGCTAGGAAGGCCCAAAATAAATTTGAAGTGAAGATCGAGAAGGTTCGCAGCGACAATGAAACGGAGTTCAAGAACGCCAATGTGGACACCTTTTTGACGAAGAAGGGATTTCACATGAGTTCTCGGCTACGTATAGACCTCAACAAAATGGAGTTGTTGAGAGGAAGAACCGGACTCTTATTGAGATGGAGAGAATGATGCTTGATGAGTACAAGATGCCAAAACACTTTTGGGCGAAATCGGTTGAGACAGCTTGTCATGCAACAAATCGTCTATATCTTCACAAGCTACTCGGCAAGATGGCATATGAGATCTCACCAGTAAAAAACCCCAAGTTGGATACTTTCGAGTATTCGGCTCAAGGTGTTATATTCCATATAAGCATCTTTATTCAAAACTTGCTCCTAAATCTCATGAAGGTTTCCTACTCAGTTATGGCTCAAACTCTCACACTTACCATGTCTACAACAATTTCACCCGAAAGGTTGAAGAGACGGTAGGTGTGAAGTCTGATGAATCTAACGGCTCGCAAGTACAGCAATTGCTAATTGATGTAGGTGACAAAGACCCTTTGAAAGCAATACAAGACTTGTCTATTGGCAAGATTCACCCAACAAAGGTGAAGGAGAGTACCTCGTCCATCCAAGTGAAGCCTCAACTTCACGCCAAGGTGAACCACAAGTTGACTTGGAGGCATCCACAAGTGGAACACATCAAGATGATGGAAACAAGGATGTACAACAAGATGAACCTCATTGACCTCCTTCTCCACCTCCGCAAGAGAACAACAACACCAACGACAATGAAGAAGACAAGAGGAAGAACAAAACAATGAAGAGGATGTTCCACCCCGACCCAAACAAAAGCTCTCATGAGTTCGAGCAAGAGTCTCAAGAGATCATCCCGTCGAACAAATCTTCAATGATATTCAAACTAGGAGAATTACTCGCTCTAAAACTTGTTTGGCTAACTTTTGTGAACATTACTCATTCAATTCTAGTATTGAACCTATGAAGGTTGAAGAAGCTCTTGATCATCTGGATTGGGTGAACGCTATGCATGAATAGCTACACAATTTCAAGAGGAATCAAGTATGGATGTTGGTTGAAAAGCCCGATGAGAAGCAAAATGTCATTGGAACCAAATGAGTGCTTCAGAAGAAGCAAGATGAAGATGGACAAGTTATGTGCAACAAGGCTCGTCTCATTGCTCAAGGCTACACTCAAGTTAAAGGTATGGACTATGGTGAGGCATATGCCCCCGTTGCTAGACTTGAATCCATTCGCTTCTTACTTGCTTATGCCAATCACCATGATATCACATTATACCAAATGGACATTAAAAGTGCTTTTCTAAATGGTGAAATTGAGGAGGAAGTTTATGTTAAAGAACCTCCCGGCTTTGTTAATCCCAAGAAACCCGATCTTGTTTACAAACTTCACAAAGCTCTTTATGGTCTTAAACAAGTTCCTAGAGCGTGGTATAAATGCTTGATTAAGTTCCTTATTGAAAAAGGCTTTAAGATTGGAAAAATTGATTCTACACTTTTTACCAAAAGGGTTAATGGTGAATTATTTGTGTGCCAAATTTATGTGGATGATATCATATTTGGTATGACTAACCCTCATTTTAGTGAAAAGTTTGGAAGACTAATGTTGGAGAAGTTTGAGATATCTATGATGAGTGAACTCAAGTTCTTTCTTGGTTTGCAAATCAAGCAAACTAAGGAAGGTACCTTTGTTTCCCAAACAAAGTATAGCAAGGACTTATTCAAGAAATTAAACATGCAATAAAGAAAAGGTATGAAAACACCCATGCCTAATAGTGGACATCTTGAGTTAACAAAGGATGGCGAACCAGTTGACCAAAAGGTTTACCGCTCTATGATTGGTTCATTGTTATATCTATGTGCCTCCCATCCCGATATTATGCTAAGTTTGAGCATGTGTGCACGATATCAAGTGGCCCCCAAGGAATGTCATCTTAAGGTTGTGAAAAGGATAGTGTGATACTTAATTCATACACCAAACATTGGCATTTGGTACCCTAAGAGGTCCTCTTTTGATCTTGTTGGCTACTCCGATTCGGACTATGCCGGTGACAAGGTTGATAGAAAGTACACTTCGGGTACTTGTCAATTTCTTGGTAGATCTCTTGTGTCTTGGTCCTCCAAGAAACAAAACTCGGTATCCTTATCAACCGCCAAAGCGGAATACATTGCCGCCGGTTAATGTTGTGCTAAATTACTTTGAATGACCCAAACTCTTAAACATTATGGGATACATGTGAAACATGTTCCATAGCTTTGTGACAATTAAAGTGCTATTAAGATTGCTCATAATCCCGTGCAACATTCTTGGACTAAGCATATTGAAGTTCATCATCATTTCATTTGAGATCATGTTGCTAAATAAGACATCAATCTTAAGCATGTTCGTACCGATAAGCAATTGGCGGATATATTCACCAAACCGCTTGAAGAGAAAGTATTTTGCCGTTTGAGAGGTGAATTGAACATAATTGATGCTTCAAACTTGGAGTAGAAACTCCATCTAGATGCATGCAAGGCCATCAAGCCTTTCTATGACTAATCCTTGATATTTATCTTATGATGATGATCATATGGCTTGGATCCATACGTGTACCCTTGCATGTTATCTAACCCTTGTAGGTACTTGGGTAAGCCCAAATCTATGAGATTGCAACTCACTCACATGTTGAGCAATCTCTACATCATCAAGTATCTACTATATGGTGGTTGAAGACAAGGAAGCATGAATCCTTTCAACATATCCTTTGACAATTAATATATATATAATCTCATTTGATATCAAATTTCATGATTGTAATTTTGGATACACAAGTGCTCTTCCTTGCAAAACTAAACCATGTAGGTAGATGAACTCAAACTACAAACGGGGCTCCCAACTCTTGATGAACTATATCAACCTTGAGCATCCTACACAAGTTCAACTACATGATCAAGATCAACACCACTTCCAAGGTATGTTATTCCATCTTAGAGAAGCTTTACCCCAAGACATGGGTCAAAGCAGCTCAACAAGATGTGAATACATCAAAGTGCTTAAATGAAAAATGGCAACCCCATCTTGAGCTTAAATGATGAGTTTGACCTATGATCAAGTGACTTCACTTGACTCCTAAGTCAATATACTCTAACATAGGTGACTTTGTCGCCGACCAATTCTAGATGAAGTTCTCTAGTGATTCTTTGTGTTCTTGCACTTGTCCCTTGCTTGCTTGTTCCCCTTTCAAAAAGAAACTTCATTTAGATTTCATTTCTTTTCTCTGTAATTTCTACATTCCTTGCAAATCTTTGTGAGATCTTATTTGCCAAGTGAGATGAGATGACAAAAAAATTCCTCTGTATTGAACTCGGTCTCACCGATTTCTGACTATCGGCTAGACCGAACTATAATATTATATTGCAGTGTCTTCATCGGTACAACCGACAAGGACGAACCGGGTATGACCGATATGCATCATCTCTGATACTACCAACTCGGTGTCAGCAATGAAAAAGAATCGGTGTTACTGATTTCACTACTGAGAAAACATTTTGCCATTGCAATTGTCATTTATTATCCAGCTCCACTCGATGATTCTTATCCTCTACTCGCATCTTAAACTACATGTTGCTTTGTCATGCGACTCAAGGACTAGACCTGTTTGACTCATGCTCCAGAAGATCCCTTCTTGGAAATTGATGTCAAAGGTGGAGAGAGAGCACATCAAAGATTATCTCATAAGAGAGAAAGCATAATTTAAGCTTCTCTAGATGCCTATTATCCATAGAGGAGAGAAGTCACATGTCTTTAAGAGGGGAAAGACATGTTAGTAGATGTTACTTTGCTCTGTCTTTGCTCCGATTTTCTCTTACCCTATCTTCTGCCATTATCCAATATCAGATTCAGGGGGAGAAAGAGTTCATATCTAAGGGAAGAAAATCATTGGAATTCATTGCATGTCTTTAATCCTTGGGGACATGTCTATATCCAAATAGAGTACTAAGTGCTCACTCACTACATGTCATCCCAGTCTTGGTATTCTTGTGGTTACCTGAACTTGCTCTGATTAGTAGGTGTTCTTGTGTTATCTAACCCTGTTTTCTCAAGTTCATCTTTTCCAAAGTGAGCTCAAGACCACAAGGTAAGTATATGTATCACACTCATGTGCATGATGATCTCTTGCTGATGTACATATTGTTTGCAAGAAGCACTCATGAACATGAAAGCATATCTTTTCTATTACATCAATTGCTCTGATGCATATAGCCAAGATACATGTACCTTGTTGCTTGCTCTGACATGCTTATGTGTTCACATGCTTTCATAGTCTATCTTCACATGATTGCATACATGTAGGGGGAGCCAATGCAAGTTACATGTCTTTCCAAAGCTTTACTTGTTACTTTTCATATCTTTATCTAAAGCTTTCATGTATGTTGTCATCAATTACCAAAAGGGGGGAGAATGAAAGCACAAGTGCTCCCTGGGTGATTTTGGTAATTAATGTCAACATATCTCTTGTTGGACTAACATTTTAATCTAGTATATTTCATATGAGTTCAACAATGGAGTGGAAGGACAAGAGGATGTGGAACCCCTTCAAGATGTTAAGGACAAATATTGGCAAGAGCTCATGACTCTTCATTTCTATTTTAATGAGCCAAGATATCATTGAGTCCATAGGAAAAGACAATACTCTTAAAAGGGGATGAGGTGTCGATTAATGGTCTACTTGCTCAAAGTGCTTGGTGATATGCTTTAAAGCCCTCAACCACTTTCTCAATTCCAAATATGTCCAAAACAGAAAGTCAAACTCGGCCCCACTGATTTAATTCATCCAGCGCCACCAAGTTTGTTGACATAGCCACTGCCATAAACCCTAATCAGTTCGGTCTCACCGAGATGGCCTTGCAAACTCTCTATTGCCTGTTGCAACTATTTCGGTCTCACCAAGATCTGCAGTCGGTCACACTGAGTTTGCTCGACCAACTCTCTATTTTCTCATTGCTGAAATCGGTCTCACCGAGTTCATGCAATCGGTCACACCGAGATGAGGTTTTTCCTTAACCCTAGCACATCGGTCCCACGGAGTTGATCATGTCGGTCCCATCGAAAATCCTAACATTCACATTTTGAACTAGATCGGTCTCACCGAGTTTCTTTATTTGGTCTCACCGAGTTTGGTAAATTGTGTGTAACGGCTAGATTTTGTGTGGAGGCTATATATACCCCTCCACCCCCTTCTCCATTTTGTGAGAGAGCCATCAGAACATGCGTACACTTCCACTACTCATTTTCTGAGAGAGAACAACCTACTCATGTGTTGAGACCAAGACATTCCAATCCTACCACAAGAATTTTGATCTCTAGCCTTCCCCAAGTTGATTTCCACTCAAATGATCTTTCCACCATATCCGAATCAATGAGAGAAAGTTGAGTGTTGGGGAGACTATCATTTTAAGCACAAGAGCAAGGAGTTCATCATCAATACACCATCTATTACCTTTTGGAGAGTGGTGTCTCCTAGATTGTTTAGGTGTCACTTGGGAGCCTCAGTCAAGATTGTGGAGTTGAACCAAGGAGTTTGTAAAGGCAAGGAGATCACCTACTTTGTGAAGATCTACCCTAGTGAGGCAAGTCCTTCGTGGGCGATGGCCATGGTGGGATAGAGAAGGTTGCTTCTTTGTGGACCCTTCATGGGTGGAGCCCTCCATGGACTCATGCAACTGTTACCCTTCGTGGGTTGAAGTCTCCACCAATGTGGATGTACGATAGCACCACCTATCGGAACCATGCAAAATCTCCGTGTCTCCAATTGCGTTTGCACACTCCAATCCTATCCCTTTACTTTCTTGCAAATTGCATGCTTTACTTTCCGCTACTCATATACTCTTGCCATCCTTGCTTGAAATGTATTATGAATACTTAAACTTGTGCTAAAACTCCACCTCAACTTGAAAAACTTAAAACTGCTACTTTTGCTTGTTGAGTGTCTAATCACCCCCTCTAGACACCTCTTCTCGATCCCTTTCAACTAGTATCAGAGCATTGGTCTCCATTGCTTTGGTTTAATCACCATTGGAGTAAGATGGATGAGTCTGTGATTGGGAGCACTAGACGTAGAGTGCCTATGCTTGATGGAGAGTTCTATAATGATTGAAAAAATGAGATGCTTGAGATTTTCAATGAATATCAATTGAACAAGTACATTACTATCCCTTGTGTGCTCCTTGTTGATCCATTGCATCCTACCCCTGATGAGTCCCTTGACATGATTCGCAATCTAAGAACTATCAATCTTATCATTAGAGGATTGCGTAGAAATTTTATTGTATGCTTGCCTACTCTTGAATGTGCTTACACCATATGGAGATATCTTGAGGAATGCTTTCCTGACTATTCCTTGAAAAATTTAGATGAGATCTATTACAACTAGAACTAGATACTACAGACACTAAATGGATATGATGGCTCCGGGATTGCTTTCTCGCAGGGTGTCGAGGAAGTATCTCTGGGTGTTACTACAACATACTTACTACTTATGATATGTTTCTCTACTCCCTTCTGTTGCTGCAAGATGCTAGTCTTCGATAGGCTAGGTCTTCCCCTCTATTCTGGCATTTCTACAGTATAGTCCAAAGATATAGCCCGACTCATTTGATACCGATGCATACATAGTATAGATCTGATGTAAGTCTTGTGAGTACTTTGGATGAGTACTCATGGTTGCTTTGCTACATCTTTCCCCTCTACCCGATTGCTGTGATCAGATGATGGAGTCTAGGAGCCAGCTGATCCCGCCGACAACTACTACTATCCCGACGGAGCCTACTACTATGTGGAGACCGCCGACGACCAGGAGTAGTTAGGAGGCTCCCAGGCAGGAGGCATGTGCCTTTTTGATCCAGATGTCGTTGTTTTGCTAGCCTTCTTACTTGTTCATCTTATGTCTATACTCAGATGTTGTTGCTTCCGCTAACTTATGTATTCTTGCCTTCGTGGCCCTGGCTTGTAATATAAAGCTTTATGTTTTAATTTGTGTCTAGAGTTGTGTTGTGATATCTTCCCATGAGTCTCTGATCTTGATCGTGTGCATTTGCGTGTATGGTTAGTGCATGATTAAGTCGGGGGCATCACAAGTTGGTATCAAATCCACCTGCCTGTATGAAGCCCCTTTCCAATTCCTTGGCCGAAGTTGAGTCTAGTATTTGAGAAACTAGTTTACTAACATTGTTGTGTGGCTTACGGGCCCACATCACAAATGGGTGGTATTAGGATCTTTTATTCCTCATCTTTACTCTGGGATTCTAATCTCTCTTCTATTCGAGTTAAAGATTTTACTAACTCTAACATTAGGATCTCGTGATCACATCCACCCGGAGGTTTGTATTAACCCTTCTTCAAGTTGAGGGACACGTTCTGCTTCACAGTGTTCACGAACTGCAGGATCCTTTTATCGATGGCACCCTACGTCGTCACCTACAGATTCTTAGCTCCAGTGGTTTTCTCTTACGTTGATGTAGCCTTTGCTATGTCTCATTGTTGTATTCCTCCACCGCGTGCCTACATGATGCCTAGTTGTCTAGCTGCATGTGTTTCCAAACTCATGTCTCTCATTTGTATCCAACTCCGTGCATGGATCTGTATGTCTTTAATGACTACTAATATGTATCCACACTTCTTTCCTTGTGCATGTTGCCTCATTGATGACCCACAAGTATAGGGGATCTATCGTAGTCCTTTTGATAAGTAAGAGTGTCGAACCCAACGAGGAGCAGAAGGGAATGACAAGCGGTTTTCAACAAGGTATTCTCTGCAAGCACTGAAATTATCGGTAACAGATAGTTTTGTGATAATATAATTCATAATGGGTAACAAGTAACAAGTGTAACAAAGGTGAAGCAAGGTGGCCCAATCCTTTTTATAGCAAAGGACAAGCCTGGACAAACTCTTATATAAAGCAAAGCGCTCCCGAGGACACATGGAAATTACTGTCAAGTTAGTTTTCATCATGCTCACATGATTCATGTTTGTTACTTTGATAATTTGATATGTGGGTGGACCGGTGCTTGGGTGTTGTCCTTACTTGGACAAACCTCCCACTAATGATTAACCCCTCTCGCAAGCATCCGCAACTACGAAAGAAGAATTAAGATAAATCTAACCATAGCATGAAACATGTGGATCCAAATCAGACCCTTACGAAGAAACTCACAGACTAGGGTTTAAGCTTCTATCACTCTAGCAACCCATCATCTACTTATTACTTCCCAATGCCTTCCCCTAGGCCAAACAATGGTGAAGTGTCATGTAGTCGACGTTCACATAACACCACTAGAGGAACATACATCTCATCAAAATATCGAATGAATACCAAATTCACATGATTACTTATAACAAGACTTCTCCCATGTCCTCGGGAACAAACGTAACTACTCATAAAGCATATTCATGTTCATAATCAGTGGAGTAATAATTATCATTAAGGATTTGAACATATAATCTTCCACCGAATAAACCAACTAGCATCAACTACAAGGAGTAACCAACACTACTAGCAACCCGTAGATACCAATCTGAGGTTTTGAGACAAAGATCGGATACAAGAGATGAACTAGGGTTTGAGAGGATATGGTGCTGGTGAAGATGTTGATGGAGATTGACCCCCTCTCGATGAGAGGATCATTGGTGAGGGCGATGCCTTCGATTTCCCCCTTTGAGAGGGAAGTTTCCCCGGCAGAACAGCTCTGTTGGAGCCCTAGATTGGTTCTGCCCAAGTTCCGCCTCGAGACAGCGGTGCTTCATCCCGAAAGCTTCCTTCTAATTTTTTTTCCAGGTCAAAATACATCATATAGCAGAAGAGGGGCACTAGAGGCCTGACAGGGGGCCCACAAGCTCTGGGGGCGTACCCAGGGTGTAGGGCACGCCCCCAGGCTTGTGGCCACCTGGTGGGTCCCCCTCTAGTATTTCTTTGCCCAATATTTTTAATATATTCCAAAATAATTCTCCGTAAATTTTCAGGACTTTTGGACTTGTGCAGAATAGGTCTCTCAGATTTACTCCTTTTCCGCTCCAGAATTCCAGCTATCGGCATTCTCCCTCTTCATGTAAACCTTGTAAAATAAGAGAGAATAGGCATAAGTATTGTACCATAATGTGTAATAACAGCCCATAATGCAATAAATATCAATATAAAAGCATGATGCAAAATGGACATATCAACTCCCCCAAGCTTAGACCTCGCTTGTCCTCAAGCGAAAGCCAAAAATCGATAATCATGTCCACATTTTTAGAGATAGAGGGGTCGATAAAATAAAATACGGACATGAAGGCATCATGATCATCTTTAGAACAACAACATGTATTGGCATATAATTTCTTATGCTAAAGTGACAATTCATTCACAAGATAAAGTATGAATCAAGAACTCTATTGAAACCCAAAAAACTATAATCTTAGTCATTGAAGCAATTGCAATTTATCATAACATTGAAAAGAATCAATATAAGAGCTTGTATAGATAATCCAGATACTCAACCATCTTTTAGTCTTTCATAATTGCTAACACTCACAGGGTACTTATGGGATCAAAGCTTCAATCCGACACAGAGAAAGATAGGGGCTTATAGTTTCGCCTCCCATCTATTTACCTCAGGGGTAATGTCAACAATAATAACTCATGATCACCTACATCCGAGTGGATATATGTGTCTGGATCTTTCCCCAACACATTACGCTTGCCAAGAGAAAAAGGTGAAATATAGGAAGTGGTGAAGATCACCATGACTCTTTCATAAAGGTAAGTACTTAAAGAGTAAAGGATAGGCCCCTCGCAGAGCGAAGCATAGTATGTCATGCGCTTTTATGGTTGGATGCACAAAATCTTAATGCAAAGGAACGTCACTTTATATTGCCTCTTGTGATAAAGAACTTTATTATGCAGTTCGTCGCTTTTATTTCTTCCATACCACAAGTTAGTATAAAGCTTATTTTTGTCACACTAATAGATCATACATATTTAAGGAGTAATTTTTATTGCTTGCACCGATGACAACTTACCTGAAGGATCTTACTCAATCTGTAGGTAGGTATAGTGAACTCTCATGGCAAAACTGGGTTAAGGGTGTTTGGATGCACAAGTAGTATCTCTACTTGGTGTGGAAGTTTTGGCCACTATGAGGTGGAAGCAAGCGTCACATGTTAGAGGATCCATGACAATATAACTTCTATTCAGAAACAAGCAAACATAACTCATTATATTGTCTTCCTTGTCCAACATCAACTTCTTAGCATATAATATTTTAATGAGTGCTCACAATCATAAAAGAAGTCCAAGATAATATATTTATATGTGAACCTCTCTTTCTTTATTACTTCCTTTTAATTGCAACAATGACCAACACTATGTTTGTCAACTCCAACAAAATTTATTCATCATACTTCTTATATGTGAAGTCATCACTCTCCATAAGATCATTATATAATCTTTTTTACTTCTTTTATTCTTTTATTTTTCTCGAGATCATAGCAAGAAAGCAAAGCCCTTAACTCAAAACTACTATTTATTATATAACTCACGGGCTCGATTACAAAGATAGATCACAAAGCAAGACTTGAAGCTAGATCATACTAAAAACTTTATTCTACTACATCAATATATAACCAAAAGGATCGAACTAAGAAAAACAATAAAGGTAAAGTTGTGATGGTGATATGACACTAGGGCACCTCCCCCAAGCTTGGCAAAAGCCAAGGGGAATGCCCATACCCATGTATTTAGGTTTCCTTCTTCAGAGGTGGTGATGATGGAGTTAATGATGTTGTAGGCTTGTCCTTTCTCCTCAGCTTACACTTGAGGATGGAATTTTCCTCCTTCAGGTCATCGATCTCCTGCTCTAGTATTAATATCTTTTTGCATAATTCTTGCTTATTCTCCTGCAAAAGACGAAAAGGGATAAACTTGATCTTAGGTTCTTTGCTTTATTAGGGAGACTTGACTTTTTGAACTCCACGTGTGTCGTGGATTTGTCACGGCAGATGTCCTAGTGAAAGGACTTAGTCATGGAGCCATCGCTACGGGTTAGCTTGAAGGGGTTAAAGCGGACACAAAGACACGAGGGTTTATACTAGTTCGGCCTCTTCGATGAAGGTAAAAGCCTACGTCTAGTTGTGATGGAATTGATGTGGTTTCGATGGCTAGGGAGCAAACAAGCTTCGCCTAGGCTCGAGTTGTTGTTGTCTGTCCTTGAACCGCCGCCGGGTCGTCCCCTTATATACACGGGTGACGCCCGTTGGTCCATAGAGTCCCAACCGGTTCATACTCGTATCCCGGTTGGTATCTCTCTATTCCTAACTTACAATACAAGTTTACATATCAAGCCGGTTTACGGCTACAGGTTCTAAACCGACTACAGGCCTTGGGCCTTCATCTGCTTATACTACTGCTGAAGTTAACCCGGCCCAGGTAGGCCGGTTCACGCCCAGTGGTAATATCCCCAACATTAGACCCCAGATTGATTTGAACTGGTTCATGTCAATCCTTCATAAAAATCTTGTCTTCAACATCTTCTGGTAATTGGTAAACCGCTATGTCGTCATCATCTCTGGTTGCGTCATCACGAAGCTTACATTTATAACATCCTCTTTTATTAATAGATCTACGATACCCAGGTCATCAGCTCCACTTCCGAAACTTTGGCTCCTGGATTCGCGTGCCTGACCCCCGTCTGTTGCCTTATAAATAGGACCGAAAGGTCATTTCCTTTTATCCCCTTCGTCTCTTCCTCTTCGTCTTCCTCGCGTCACCAGCCTCGGAGCTCCGCCACCGCCGTTATCCTCTGCATCATCTTGGGCCGCTGCATCATCCTGAACGCACCAGAGCACTGCGGTAGCCTTCGGCGTCTTCCTCAGTTCTGGTAAACCTTCTGCTCTTCTTAACATAGATCTGTTCTAGGGTATCCTGTTCTCGCCGTGTTCGTCGCTTGTTCATACTCATACCCAACCTCCTGGATAAATATGTGAACGCCTGCTCTGATTAGCAATAACCTTTTAGCATCCGCCTGTAGTTTCACGCTCAAGTCCATAGATCTCATCTACATATCTGCCCATTGGTTCACTTCCGTTCTGCTTTACCCTTTTGAATATTTTCTGTTTTTCTGAACTTGCTTCAGATCCATTACTGCAATAAGACCTTGTGAAACCTATTTCTGCATACTTAGCCATCCGCAACTTCGATTGCTTTCAATGTTTAGATCAGGCGGTTTAACTTAACATCGAAAAAGTTAGTAAACCGGTATACACCATTAGTCCCCTTGTTGAACCGCCAGAATTCTTTATCCATATGATGCCACCTCATAGAAATCCGGTTTAAATATACTGCCTCCGGTTTAGCATTGTTCATACCAGCACCTTCTTTTATCCAACATATTCTTGAACCGGAATCACCTATTTCTTGTAGATCTCACCATGGCCAAACAAGTATATGAGTGCAACTGGGTTCCTTCTCGTGTCATAGAAACCCAGCTGGATGATTTAGTCTTGATCGGTGCTTTAGACAGCAAAGATACTATCCACTGGAGGGTTACTGGTAATGAATGTCCTCCCACACCTCAAGAGGGAGAGGTTGTGATCTTTGCAGATCATTTAGCCCGGGGCTTCAAACCGCCTGGTTCTAAATTTTACCGGGATGTGCTAGCCAATTTTCAGCTCCGCCCGCAAGATACTGGCCCCAATTCTGTTACCAACCTATGTCACTTCCAAGTGCTTTGTGAGGTATACCTTCAAGAGGAGCCTTCAGTTGAATTGTTTAGAGACTGCTTCCACTTAAACCGCCGCACAGAATTCACTAATGGCCCCAATACCGAATTGGGCGGTATGGCAATTCAGAAAAGGAAAGAGATCACTTATCCCCATGCCAGACTACACAGTCACCCCAAGGAGTGGAATGCCACATGGTTCTACTGCAAAGATACCTCCCCTGACAATGAAAATCCTTTGCCTGGCTTTCGTCCGGAGCGGCTCAGCAATACACACCCCTTCCCACAAAGGTTAAGTGCCAAGGAGAGGAGTAAATACGCTCCGCAACTGTCCAAGCTTCGCGCCTTCATGGCTAACGGTTTAACAGGAGTAGATCTCGCACGCTGTTGGATATCATGGAGCATATTGCCTCTCAGCCGGTGCTCCGGTTTAATGTGCAAGTATACTGGTAGCGTCGATGATCCGCTCCGACACACCAAAATCCAGCTCTCAGATGATGAAGTCACAGATGCTGTGAAGAAAATGTTGAACGAACCGGAACACCTTTGCGCTCAAACCGGCCTGCTCCCTTTCTGTGCTACCAACAAACCGCCAGCTGTAAGATTTTGATTGTACTTTTTACTGAACCTGTTATTGCTATCTCTGTCTGACATCCATTGCTGCTTAACCAGGGTGATAATCCGTTTTGGAGCAAGAAGCTTTCGCAAGACAAACCGGAGAAAGCAGAATGGCCAACCCGGCCAAAGACCAAGGTTATGAAGAAGCCTGCTAAAAAGAGGAAAAGCACTGCTTCATCTGATCCTGCTGTTGATGATGATGTGGGTAACTCGGACCTTGAGGTAGAACTCGATTCACTAGGCTTACTTTTTACACGCCTTATTGATGATGATACTTGTCAGGACGACGCTGAAGCCAGCAATGCTGATGTCACTGAGGTAACTATTCTTTCTTCCGATTCAGATCCTTTGCCTTTGCCAAAATTTCGCCAGGCAAACCGGAAAGTTAAATTTTCTCATCCTCTTGCTTACTTGGATCCCAAATTTCTTATGAAGACTCAGCAACATGAAGCTCGCCGCACAACCCGGCACAGCGGCCAGGTAGTTACCTCCACCGGTTTACCAAACAGTCCAGTTCGAAAACACCGCTCCGAGGTCTCCGACCTTTTTATTAATTTATATCCTAAAGCGGGTTTCATCCGTCAACCTCTTAATCCGTCCGACTCCGATTATCAGGTTACTTCTCATTCTTCCTCTGGTGAATCATCGGCCACTCAGCTGCCGCCACTGAAAACGGTCCTTGGGTAAGCTAGGCTGAACATATGCTTCTGGTATACTGTGTTATAAATTATGCTGCTCCTTGACTCTTTGTTTCTCTTTCAGGGCTAAACCTAAACCGAGCAAGAAAGCCCGCCTGGACAAAGCGGCTGAGGAAGATGTCGCCCCTGAACAGGATAAAGCACTAGATCTTGAAGCGTTCGTTCATGAGGATATTCCCAATGATCCCCCTTTGCAAGATGATGCTATTCCTGAGGAAAGGCCTATCAATACTTCAGTCCCCGCTGACCCGCCTGCCAGCTCCGTCCGGATTGAAAGATCCCGCAGTCCTTCTAAACCTGCTGATAAACCGACCGCGCCAACTCAAACTGGTGAGTCCAAGGATGATGACGTTGTAATTACCGGCGTAGATCGCTTTGAACCAGGGAATCCTGTCGCTTTAGCCAAGCATACAGTGAAAGAAGATTTTTCTGCCAAGAACAAAGGCAAATGGGATGTTGAACTGGAAACATATGCTGCTCTAAGTGCCCAAGATCTTCATTCTGGTTACTTGAACCGGCTGTATACTAGTCGTGACTGTGAAGCTGGCCTGGTAAAGATGATGAGAGACAAATTTGAGGTAACTTCCTTGTGCTTCTTCTTTCTTTACTTACTGCCACTGTATTAATCCTCCTAGCCCCCAAGGGCCGGTTTCTAAACTTCTTCAAACCGGGACTTGAATATAACCCTCAATACTTTGAAATCCGTTAATATAGCCCCCAAGGGCCGGTTCAACTTAGCAGAGTTAAACCAGGACTCCCATAAAGATTCTAACATCAAAACATAACTTGAGCAAATAGCCATTAGCCCCCAAGTGCCAAGTTGAATACCTGTATTGAGCTTGGGACTTTGCGATTTAGTAATAGATGAAAATTGAAGGTGCATTAGCCCCCAAGTATCAAGCGTATAACTTGTTATGTGGTTGGTACTTCAAATTCTTGTACCGTTTGTTTAAAGCCAAGCACTATCTTTATGCAGGCTGAAGTGAGGATCAAAGAGGACCGGATTGCTGATCTGCAGCAAACTTTGAAAACCCAGCAAGCTGCAACCGACAAGTAAAAGGAGGAATTAACCAGCGCTTTGAGCATCACAGAACAACTGAAGGAGGGCTTCAAGAAGGAGCGGGCTGATTGGGCCACTGAGAAGGCCGCTTTAATAAAAAGAGCTGAAAACGCTGAAGCTGCCCTTAAACCGGTGGTAGATGAGCTGACCGCCGTAAAGCGGCAAATACACTCCATGACCGCTGTTATCTTTGGTAAGCTCCTTTTGGTTTCTGTGACAACTCTGGCCTGCTTATAATAGATCCGGTTTGTGATCGTTCCTGTACTGTTGCAGGTACACGCATTGGTCACTTAGGGTCAGATGTTCGTAAGAAGTTGAAAGTTGCCTACACTTTAGTTGAACAACTGTATACCGGAGCGCAGCGGATCATCACCATAGCCTCTCATAACAATCCGGCACCCTCTTTAATCCAAGACACTCTTAATAGGTTGTCAATGCTTCCTGCTCGGATTGAAGAGCTGAAAAAATCTGCTGCTCGAACCGGAGCCATTAATGCCTTGATCCAGGCAAAAGCATGGGTGCCGGATTTCGATCCTGTTGAGGCAGCTCAAGGCTATCCCAGCCTGAAGGAAGATGGCTCCGAGTTCAATGAAGATGATTTGAGGGCGATAAACCGTGCAGTACGCCCTCTGGCTTGTCAATTGGCTGAAGAGGCAGACTTGTCGCATTATCAAGCCCAGTACAACGATTAGAACAAACGAGTGCCTGCACCAACTCTTGAAGCGGAGAATCTGATTCCTCCAATCCGTAAGCATACTTACGCTCCTGATATTGAACCGTCTTCTTTGATCCATGAAGAAGTTGTCTTTCAAGCTTTAATGGGAATCGACTGGACCACTATTGATTTCCAGCCAATGGATAGAGACGAGGAAGCTGAAGCGGCGCAGGACGATGAGCAGGCTTGAACCGGAAGCCGGTTTAAATAGCTACTTTATTATGATCCGCCAGAAGAACAATGATCTTATTTGGGCACTGCGTTGCCTTGTAATAGAATAGCCAATACTTCCCTTTAAATATGCCTTCGTGCATAAGTACTGATGCTTTTGCTTGAAATCCTTAATTTATATTTCCTGCAATCAGAAAATCTTGAACTGCGGTGGCGGTTATACCGCCAGCCGGTTTATGATCTTGATATATATATCATCAATGTATTTAAAACATATAACCAAATAGGCGATACAAAGTACCTGCCATCGCTGGGCATGAAGTTGGCTTAGCCAGGCTTGAAGCGGAGAAAACAGCTCCCCTTGTAAACCATGCTGGGTCATTACGAGCCCCCTTGTTACTCCATGATATTAACAGGAAAGGTAAACCGGGCATACTTCTCCGGATTAAAAATGAACTGAATCCGTCAGCTGAACCGGTAAAAAAGTGTTGTTGGTTTAAAGGAAACACAACAAAAATTAAGAAATAGTCATAAAAGAAATATGGAAGCAAAGGCAATGATAAAAACCGTTTGCAAAAAACATGCTTCACTGAGCTAATCAGATGGTGTTACCATGGTCAGACAGGACCAAGCCCCCAATAGGAGTGACAATGGTTCAAGTCAGCCAGATCCCCAAATGAAACCGTGGCATATATGCCAATCAAAAGGCGTGGCAATGGTTCGGGTTCGACCAAGCCCCCAAGTGATTTAGTGGCCTTAGGCCGATCAAGAGGTGTGACTGGTTCAGACTTGACCATGTCCCCAAGTGATCTGGTGGCTTTCGCCTATCAAAAGGTGTCGCGTTGGTTCGGACACGACCAAGGCCCCAAGTGATATAAAAAGCAAATTTCAAGGGGTAAACCAGAGGCCGCTTTAAAACAGAACCACTCCAAGTAACCACACATGATATGAAAGGACAGAGACCCCGCTTTAGCTGAGGCTCTGGTTTTATTATATCAAAGATAATATATACACTGTCATAATATGTACATAGATAGAGCCAATGGTTCAGGTGTAGTAAGGCCGAAGATGAGCTATGTTCCACGGCCTGTTGGTCTCCTCCTCTGATGTGCGTGAGTCTTTCTGCTCTCGAATATCAATCAGATAGTACGACCCGTTGTGCAGATTCTTGCTGACCACGAAAGGTCCTTCCCAAGGTGGGGATAACTTGTGCATATCCGTCTGGTCTTGGATGAGCCGAAGCACCAAATCTCCTTCTTGAAAAGTTCTGGTTCTGACCCGGCGACTGTGATAGCGACGAAGATCTTGTTGATAAATCGCCGAGCGGGCAGCCGCTATGTCACGCTCCTCATCCAATAGGTCCAAAGCGTCTTGCCGTGCTGTCTCATTGTCCGCTTCAACATAAGCCGCTACACGAGGCGAATCGTGCCGGATATCACTAGGGAGAACCGCCTTCGCTCTGTAGACCATAAAAAACAGCGTGTATCCTGTAGATCGGTTGGGCGTAGTATTGATACTCCATAGCACCGATGGTAGCTCTTCAACCCAACATCCCGGTGTTCTTTGCAACGGAACCATAAGCCGGGGTTTGATGCCTCGCAAGATCTCTTGATTAGCTCGTTTTGCCTGCCCATTGGACTGGGGATGGGCCACTGATGATACGTCAAGTCGGATGTGCTCACGTTCATAGAATTCCTTCATAGCACCCTTGGATAAATTGGTACCATTGTCAGTAATGATACTGTGTGGAAAGCCAAACCGGAAAATCACCTTTTTAATGAACTGCACCGTTGTAGCTGCATCACACTTGCTGACAGGCTCTGCTTCAACCCACTTGGTAAACTTGTCAACTGCCACCAAGAGGTGGGTTTTCTTATCCTTGGATCTTTTAAAGGGTCCGACCATATCCAGCCCCCATGTTGCAAACAGCCAAGTAATTGGAATCATCCTCAATTCTTGAGTCGGTACATGAGCACGCCTTGAAAATTTCTGACGGCCATCACACCGTTTAACCAAGTCCTCCGCATCAGCATGAGCTGTCAACCAGTAGAACCCGTGACGAAACGCTTTTGCCACCAAAGATTTTGAACCGGCGTGGTGACCACAATCCCCTTCGTGGATTTCATGTAAGATTTCACAGCCTTCCTCAGGAGAGACGCAGCGTTGAAACGCCCCTGACACACTGCAATGATGCAATTCACCATTGATAATGGTCATAGACTTGGATCGCCGTACTATCTGCCTGGCTAGAGTTTCATCCTCTGGCAACTCTCCCCGGTTCATATACGCAAGATAAGGAACTGTCCAATCCGGTATAACATGTAGGGTTGCGACCAATTGAGCCTCCGGATCAGGAATAGCCAAATTCGCTTCACCCGGGGGCTTGACTGACGGGTTGTGCAACACATCAAGAAAGACATTAGGTGGGACCGGTTTATGCTAAGAGCCCAACCGGCTTAAAGCGTCCGCCGCTTCATTCTTTCGGCGGTCCACGTGATCCACCTGATAACCCTTGAAGTGACCCGCAATGTTATCCACCTCACGACGATATGCAGCCATAAGTGGGTCTTTAGAATCCCAAGTGCCAGACACTTGTTGGGCCACAAGGTCCGAGTGACCGAAGCACTTAACCCGACTTAAGTTCATCTCCTTAGCCATCCGGAGACCATGGAGCAAGGCTTCATACTCAGCTGCACTATTAGTACCAGGGAACATTAAGCGGAGAACATAACAAAACTTATCACCTCGTGGGGAAGTTAATACGACTCCAGCACCCGAGCCCTCCAATTGCCTGGATCCGTCAAAATGGATAGTCCAATATGTGTGATCCGGCTTCTCCGCTGGTGCTTGCAACTCAGTCCACTCATTGATGAAATCCACAAGTGCTTGAGACTTCACCGCCGTCCGAGGAACGTACTTTAATCCGTGCGGCCCAAGTTCTATGGCCCACTTGGCAATCCGGCCAGTCGCCTCCCGGTTCTGTATGATATCGCCCAAGGGAGCTGAACTGACCACTGTGATGGGGTGCCCTTGGAAATACTGCTTCAACTTTCGGCTTGCCATGAAAACCCCATATACCAGCTTCTGCCAATGCGGATATCTTTGCTTGGATTCAATAAGCACCTCGCTGATATAGTAAACCGGCCGCTGAACCGGATATTCCTTGCCCGCCTCCTTGCGTTCTACCACAATAGCCACGCTAACTGCGCGAGCATTGGCCGCTACATATAGTAATAACGGCTCCTTGTCGACCGGAGCTGCAAAAACAGGCGGATTGGCTAATTGCCGCTTCAAGTCCTCCGACGCTTCATCAGCAGCCGGACTCCGGACGAATTGTTCTGTCTTTCTCAGCATCTGGTATAAAGGGATGGCCTTCTCTCCGAGGCGGCTGATAAACCGGCTCAGCGCGGCAATCCGGCCTGCCAAACGCTGAACCCCGTTGATACACTTCGGTTTAGCCAGAGAGGTGATAGCCGTAATCTTCTCCGGATTAGCCTCAATTCCTCTGTTGGACACAAGAAAACCCAGTAACTTGCCTGCCGGAACACCAAAGACACATTTGGCCGGGTTAAGCATCATCTTGTAAGCCCGCAAGTTGTCAAAGGTTTCCTTCAAATCATCAACCAGCGTCTCCTTCTGCCTCGACTTGACTACAATATCGTCCACATAGGCATGCACATTACGGCCGATCAGTTTATGCAGGCAGTTCTGTACACACCGTTGATAAGTGGCTTGGGCGCTCTTGAGCCCGAAAGGCATAGATACATAGCAGAAGGCTCCAAAGGGAGTAATAAACGCCGTCTTCTCCTGGTCCTTAACTGCCATTTTGATCTGATGATACCCAAAGTATGCATCCAAAAAACTCAAACACTCACAACCCGTCGTGGCATCAATAATCTGGTCAATGCGGGGGAGGGCAAAAGGATCTGCTGGACAAGCCTTGTTAAGATCCGTGTAATCCACACACATACGCCAAGTGCCGTTTTTCTTAAGAACCAACACCGGATTAGCAAGCCACTTTGGATGGAACACTTCAATGATAAAGCCAGCCGCTAAGAGCCTGGCCCCTTCCTCTCCAATGGATTTGCGCCTTTCTTCGTTAAACCGGCGGAGAAATTGCTTTACCGGTTTATACTTAGGATCAACATTAAGAGTGTGCTCAGCGAGTTCCCTCGGTACACCTGGCATGTCAGAAGGCTTCCATGAAAAAATGTCCCGATTCTCACGGATGAACTCGATGAGTGTGCTTTCCTATTTAGGGTCCAAGTTGGCACTGACAGTGAACTGCTTGGACGAATCACCGGGCACGAAGTCAAAAAGCTTAGTCTCAGCCGCCGATTTGAACTTCAGATCTGAATCATGCTCCGTGGTCGGTTTCTTCAAAGGGGTCATGTCTGTCGGATCAACATTATCCCTATAATATTTCAACTCCTCCGTGGCACAAACCGACTCTGCATAGGCCGCATCACCTTCCTCACATTCCAAAGCAATCTTACGGCTCCCATGAACCGTTATTGTCCCTTTGTAACCCGGCATCTTGAGCTGCAAATAGATATAACAAGGCCGTGCCATGAATTTGGCATAAGCCGGCCGCCCGAACAAGGCGTGATACGGACTCTGGATTTTCACCACCTCGAAGGTTAGTGTTTCGGATCGGGAATCATGCTCATCCCCAAAAGCCACCTCCAGGGCTATCTTACCAACCAGATATGCTGATTTGCCAGGCACCACACCATGGAACACCGTATTGGACGGTCTGATATCTTTGTCTGTTAGCCGCATGCAGCGGAATGTCTCATAGTACAGGATGTTAATACTGCTCCCTCCATCCATGAGCACCTTGGTGAACTTATAACCTCCCACCTGAGGGTCTACCACCAATGCCAACTGGCCCGGATTGTCAACCCGGGGCGGGTGGTCCTCCCTGCTCCACATGATAGGCTGCTCCGACCAGCGTAAGTAACGTGGTATGGCCGGTTCAACAGAGTTCACCGCTCGCTTGTGGAGTTTCCGGTCACGCTTATCCAAGCTAGTTGTGAAAACGTGATACTGCCCATTGTTCAACTGTTTTGGCTGGCTCTGATAACCCGACTGCTGCTGCTGCTGCTGTTGGTTGTAACCCCCTTGACCGCTCTGATTATTCTGGTTATTATTACCACCCTAATTGAAACCTGAACCAGAAGCTCCATCGTGACCCGGCCCATGGAAACCGGATCCTGAGCCACCACCTGATCCACGGTCATACCGGAAGGCATTAGAGTTCTTAAACTCCTACATAATGTAACAATCCTTCCAAAGGTGGTTAGCCGGTGCCTCCTTTGTCCCGTGCTTTGGACAAGGCTGATTCAACAAATAGTTTAAGCGATCCGGGTTAGGATTTGGAGCCCCATTACGATTCGCCGCTTTACCTCTGCGCCGTTGACCCTTATCCTGCGCATTAGTGTTAGCCACAAAGTCCATGCTTCCATCCGCTTTACGCTTGCCTCTGTTTCCGTGGCCCGCCGGTTTGTACTGATGCCCCTTGGAGTTGCTATTCTTCTTTCCCTTCCCTGCTTCATCATCGTCGGTCTCGGGATCCTTGGTACTATCAGAATCAGCATACTTCACCAAAGCGGCCATGAGAGTTCCCATGTCATTACAAAATCGCTTCATACGCCCCAATTTCAACTTTAAAGGCATAAACCGGCAGTTGCCCTCCAGGGTTAAGATCGCAGAGTCAGCATTGATCCTGTCAGACGAGTGCAAAACTTCCGAAACGCGGCGTACCCAATGGGTTGTTGACTCTCCGTCCTCCTGAACACAAGCCGCCAGGTCTACTATGGACTTGGGCTGCTTACACGTATCTTTGAAATTCTGGATAAACCGGGCCCGCAACTGGGCCCATGAACTGATAGAATTAGGCGGCAGGCTCTTCAACCAAGTACGGGTCGTGCCTTCAAGCATCATGGTGAAGTACTTTGCACACACGGTCTCATCCACATCCAGCATCTCCATGGCCATCTCATAACTCTCTACCCACGCTTCTGGAGATAAATCAGCGGTGTAATTCGGCACCTTGCGCAGACCCTTGAAATCTTTGGGCAGGCGTACATTGCATAAAGCGGGGACTAAACAGGGTACTCCCAAAGCAGATGCGACCCCTGGCCCGGCAGAGGTGGTAGGACGAACTGGTGTAAGCTGATCCGCCTCATTCTGTGCTGCTAACTCGGCCTCCCTTCGTGCCCGGGCCCGGTCCACTACATCCTGAGCATCGTGAACACCACCCGTCGGGTTATTGCCACAGGCCGCTTCACAGCCCCGCGCATTGCTTGATATGGCCGGTTCATCCAGGCACCTACTATAGCTCCAGCTCGGACGAGGTGTGGAATGAATCCGATCGCGGTTGTATGAATATGCCTCCTATTGAATCAAAGCGGTCCGGAGAAGTTCCTTAACCCGGCGCGTCTCTATTGCTTGTGGAGAGTCCCCTTCGACTGGGATAGCTTCTAATCGCGCAGCAGCTGCGACAAGATTGTCCATAGGGTTAGAATAATGACCCGGAGGTGTCTGGACCGGCGGAGGACACACAATGTCCTGTCGAGGAGGTTCCATCAGGCGGGGTTGGACCGTCGCTCCTGGCCCTGGTGCCTCGACCCGGTTTACCTCCTGGTGCCCCGGTGGATTACTGGTTCCAGCTCCCAGAGTGTGAAAGAGATTTCGAGGGTCGAACCCTAACGGCAGGCGTGATCTGTGCTTCCGCTTCAAGACCTCCTGTGATGCGTTCTGGTCGAGCATGAGCTTATAGGCCTGGGCGTCCAAAGCGGCTCGCTCTGCGGCCATCCTGTCCTTCTCTGCTGCCAGGTCGGCTTTGGCCTGTACGATCTGCTCTCTCACCTTGGCAATCTCTGCATCATGGGCCTCCTGATCCGCCGGATTGGCCTCTGCCATAAGTGCAGCTAGTGCGTCAAACAGGCGGACAAAACTTGAACCGGCGGGCGCACAAGGCCTCCTGCCCCTGCTGCCGCTGCCACTGCTGATCCGGAAAGCATTGCTGCTGCGGTCGAAGAGTGATTCGCCGCCTGCGTGCCGGCCATGAATATTCCAACCCGGTTGATCTGATATGGGGGGTCCGGAATACTGTCGCCATCGGAACAGCCCCTAATCTGGTCGTCTTGCAACTGGTACAATGACTCGGTCTCTCCGGTTGAGGACTCGTCGCCGGAATAGACGACGGTCTCACCACCGTATACTGACTCGTCCTCATGCTCTCATCCGTGGATGACTCCGACGAAGGCATGCTTCACGGTCGGTTTAACCTGGGTAGATCTCGCACGCTGAGCCGTCTCGACGAGGTCGGTGCAGACGTCCGGCTCAGGCCCAGGCTCACCAATCTTGCCGATGAAAACGTGTATGCCACCAAAGGGGACCCGGTATCCGCACTCGATCGAGCTGGCTTCGGGACCCCATCCTGAATCGTCGATGTAGAGCTTGCCACGACGACTCTTGGTCATCCGGCCCACAGCATAGCCTTCGAGTCCCTTGAGCTTGCCCTCCAAGATCATCAAACCGTCGTGCGATAGCCCCACGGTGGGCGCCAACTGTCGTGGATTTGTCACGGCAAATGTCCTAGTGAAAGGACTTAGTCGTGGAGCCATTGCTACGGGTTAACTTGAAGGGGTTAAAGCGGACACAAAGACACAAGGGTTTATACTAGTTCGGCCCCTTCGATGAAGGTAAAAGCCTACGTCTAGTTGTGATGGAATTGATGTGGTCTCGATGGCTAGGGAGCAAACAAGCTTCGCCTTGGCTCGAGTTGTTGTTGCCTGTCCTTGAACCGCCGCCGGGTCGTCCCCTTATATACACGGGTGACGCCCGTCGGTCCATAGAGTCCCAACCAGTTCATACTCGTATCCCGGTTGGTATCTCTCTATTCCTAACTTACAATACAAGTTTACATATCAAGCCGGTTTACGGCTACAGGTTCTAAACCGACTACAGGCCTTGGGCCTTCATCTGCTTATACTACTGCTGAAGTTAACCCGGCCCAGGTAGGCCGGTTCACGCCCAGTGGTAATATCCCCAACAACGTGCATGTCCCCGGGTTGGGGTAGCGGGACTTCCTCTTCATTGGAACTTGTCTACTCCTTTCCCTCAGATTGTAATCTTCTTCTTCTTCTGTGATCCGATAATAATGCTCCACATCCCTGTAAACCTTGGGGTGTGCAATGTAATCAGCTACATAGCTCTCTCCCTCTGAATCTTGGGATGACATGCCTTTAGATCTGTCAGAAAAATAGCTCAAAACAAAAACACGGGATTTTGCCATGGTACGGCGGTGAAAAACTTTGGGAGATTATATAATGAATTTTTACCGACCAAAAGAAGTGTTGTGCAAGAAAACGGAGTCTGGGAGGCACACAAGGTGGCCACAAGCCTGGGAGGCGCGCCCAGGGGGGTAGGGCGCGCCCCCACAGCTTGTCTCCTCCTGGTGCACTTTTTGGACTACTTTTTATTTTCCAAGTTTTTAAATATTCCAAAACGGAGTAAAATTGCTATTGGGAAAGTTTTTGGAATTGGTTTGCTTACCGTACCACATACCTATTCCTTTTAGGAGTCTGAAATGTTCTGGTAGGTTTCCCTTATGTACTCCTCCGGTGTTATGATATTAATAATATTTGTTTCAACATTTATGGGAGTACCTGAGATATAATGTTTGATTCTTTTCCCGTTCACCACCTTCGGGTTGTTGCCTTCGGCGTTGTTGATTTTGATGGCATCGGAACGATAAACTTCCTCAACAGTGTAAGGACCTTCCCATTTAGAGAGAAGTTTTCCTGCAAAAAATCTTAAACGAGAGTGGAATAATAACACGGAATCACCTACGTTAAACTCACGCTTTTGTATCCTCTTGTCATGCCATGTTTTAACCTTTTCTTTAAACAACTTGGCATTTTCATAGGCTTGGGTTCTCCATTCATCAAGAGAGCTAATGTCAACCTCTTCTCACCGGCGTTTAAAATCCTAGTTGAGCTCTTTAATTGCCCAATAAGCTTTATGTTGTAGTTCAAGAGGTAAGTGGCATGCTTTTCCGTAAACCATTTTATACGGAGACATACCCATAGGGTTTTTATGAGCATTTCTATAAGCCCCATAATGCATCATCAAGTTTTGTGTACCAATTCTTTCTATATCTACTGACAGTCTTTTGCAAAATCAACTTTATTTCTCGGTTTCTCAATTCTAATTGACCACTAGACTGAGGATGATAATGAGATGAAATTCTATGATTAACATCATATTTAGCAAGCAATTTATGGAAAGTACCATGAATAAAGTGTGAACCACCATCAGTCATTAAATATCTAGGGACACCAAACCTCGGGAAAATAACTTCTTTAAGCATTTTAATAGAAGTGTTATGATCAGCACTACTAGTTAGAATAGCTTCTACCCACATAGTAGTGTAATCAACTTTGACTAAAATATGTGTATACCCATTAGAGGAAGGAAAATGTCCCATATAATCAAAACCCCGAACATCAAATGGTTCAATAACAAGTGAATAATTCATAGGCATTTCCTGACGTCTACTAATATTACCAATCCTTTGGCATTCATCACAAGACAAGACAAACTTATGAGCATCCTTGAAAAGAGTAGGCCAATAAAACCAGATTGTAATACCTTTGTGCAGTTCTATCACCTGCATGGTGTCCTCCATAAGCCTCAGAGTGACACTTGCGTAGGATATGTTCCTGTTCATGCTTAGGTACACAATGTATAATAACACCATCTACTCCTTCTTTATAAAGATGTGAGTCATCCTAGAAGTAATGTCTTAAATTATAGAAAAACTTTTTCTTTTGCTGGTATGTGAAACTAGGTGGTATAAATTTAGCAACAATGTAATTAGCATAATCAGCATACCATGGAGCACTACGAGAAGCATTTATGACAGCTAGTTGTTCCTCAGGAAAGCTATCATCAAAAGGTAGAGGGTCATCAAGAACATTCTCTAACCTTGACAAGTTACCTGCTATGGGGTTCTTAGCACCCTTTCTATCAATAATAATATGCAAATCAAATTCTTGTAGCAAGAGAACCCATCTAATAAGTATAATTTTAGCATCTTTATTTTTCATAAGATATTTAATAGCAGCATGATCAGTGTGGACAGTTACTTTGGAATCAACAATATAAGATCTGAAATTATCACAAACAAACACGGCTGCTAAAAATTATTTTTCAGTGGTAGCATAATTTCTTTGAGCACTATCTAGAGTTTTACTAGCATAATGAATAACATTAATTTCTTATCAACTCTTTGTCCTAGAACAGCACCAATAGCATATTCAGTAGCATCACACATAATTTCAAAGGGTAGGTTCCAATAAGGTGGCTGAACAATAGGTGCAGAAATTAAGGCTTTCTTAAGTATTTCAAATGCTTCTACACAATCATCATCATAAACACATGGAACATCTTTTTGCAGGATATTAGTGAGAGGCCTAGAAATTTTAGAGAAATCCTTAATAAATCTCCTATAGAAACCAGCATGACCAAGGAAACTTCTTATACCTTTGATATCTTTAGGACACGACATCTTTTCAATAGCGTCAACTCTAGCTTTATCAACTTCAATACCTCTTTCGGAGATTTTATGCAACAAGACAATACCTTCATTAACCATAAAGTGGCACTTCTCCGAATTCAAGACAAGATTAGTTTCTTCACATCTCTGCAAAACTCGATCAAGGTTGCTTAAGCAATCATCAGAAGAAGTTCAGTAAACGGAGAAATCATTCATAAAAACCTCAACAATCTTTTCACAAAAGTCAGAGAATATAGCAGTCGTACATCTTTGAAAGGTAGTAGGTGCATTGCATAAACCAAAAGGCATATGTCTATAAGAAAAGGTGCCAAAAGGGTAAGTAAAAGTAGTATTTTCTTGATCCTCTTATGACACAGGTATTTGGAAAAACCAGAATAACCATCTAGAAGCAAAAGTGTGTATGTTTGGATAGTCTTTCTAGAATTTGATCAATAAAAGGTAGAGGGTAATGATCTTTCCTATAGCTTTGTATATTTTTTTAAAATCAATAACCATTCTATAACCTGTAACAATTCTTTGTGGGATCAATTCATTCTTATCATTTGGAAAAACACTAATACCTCCCTTCTTAGGGACGCAATGAATGGGACTTACCCATCTACTATCAGCAATAGGATAAATTATACCTGCTTCTAGAAGCTTTAGTATTTCATTTCTTACCACTTCTTTCATCTTAGGATTCAACTGTCGTTGATGATCAACAACTGGTTTAGCATCAGGCTCCATATTAATTTTGTGCTGACATAGAGTGGGACTAATGCCCTTAAGATCATCAAGAGTATATCCAATAACGGCACGGTGCTTCTTCAAAGTTTTCAATAAACTCTTTTCCTCATGTTCTGAAAGGTTAGAACTAATAATAACAGGATATATCTTTTTCTCATCAAGATAAACATATTTCAAAGTATCAGGTAATTGTTTAAGCTCAAACACGGGATCACCCTTGGGTGGAGGAGGATCCCCAAGAATCAACGGGCAAGTTGTATTTTAAAAATAGGCATTTTACTAAAGAATATTTCATCTAATTCCTTCCTTTCATTCATGAACATGTCATTTTCATGGTCTAGCAAATTGTTCTAAAGGACCAGTAGGAGGCACAACAATAGAAGCAAGACCAATAATTTCATCTCTATTAGGTAATTCTTTGTCGTGGGGTTGTCTATGAAATTTGGAGAAGTTAAATTCATGAGACACATCCCCAAAACTTACACTAATAGTTTCTTTCTCACAGTCTATTTTAGCATTAACAGTGTTCAAGAAAGGTCTACCAAATATAATGGGACAAAAATCATCTTGTGGGGAACTAAGAACTAGAAAATCAGTAGGGTATTTTATTTTCCCACACAAGACTTCAACATCTCTGACAATCCTAATTGGTGATATAGTATCTCTATTAGCAAGCTTAATAGTAACATCAATATCTTGTATCTCAGCAGGTGCAATATCATTCATAATTTCTTGATATAAAGTAAAAGGAATTGCACTCACACTAGCACCCACATCACATAAGCCATGATAACAATGATCTCCTATTTTGACAAAAATAACAGGCATGCCAATAGTAGGTCTATGTTTATCTTTATTATCAGGTCTAGCAATTCTAGCAGCTCACAGAAGTAAATAACATGCCCATCAATATTATCGACCAAGAGATCTTTAACCATAGCAATACTAGGTTCAAATTTAATTTTTTTAGGAGGTGTAGGTGTTCTAGTATAACTCTTACGAACCATGGCTGAAGCTTTAGCATGCTCCTTTATCCTAACAGGGGAAGGTGGTTTCTTAATATAACCAGTAGGAATAACATGATCAACATTATAAGTAACGGTTTCTTCTTCAACTTTAATGGGTTCTACTATTTTTACTTCAATGAGAGTATGATATTTAAACCACTTCTCCTTAGGGAGATCAACATTAGTAGCAAATGATTCATAGAAGGAAGCTACTATCTCAGAGTCAAGTCCATATTTGGTGCTAAATTCACGAAAAGCATCGGTATCAATAAAAGATTTAACACAATCAAACTTAAGGTTTATACCTGACTCCTTAACTTCATCGAGTTCCCAATCTTCAGAGTTGCATTTAATTCTTTCCAGTAAGTCCCATTTGAATTCAATAGTCTTCTTCATAAATTAACCAGTACAAGAAATCGAGCATGGATTGGTCATTACGAGAAAGACGAGCATAAAATTTCTAAATAATAATTTCTCTTCAGAGCTTATGATTGGGGCATGAATATAACATTGACCTAAGCCTCCCCCAAGCTTGGGCAATACTTTCTCCTTCACGAGGCCAAAAATTATATATGTAGTTCCAATCACGATGAACTAGATGCGTAGGATAAAACTTCTGATGAAATTCCAATTTCAATCGGTTGTAGTTCAATGATCCAATATCATCACATAGCCTATACCATGTCAATGCCTTATCCTTCAAAGATAAAAGGAAGACCTTATTCTTGACTTCATCCTTGGGCAAACCTGAAAGCTTCAATACTCCGCAAACTTCATCCACATAGATTAGACGCATATCAGGATGTAATGTTCCATCTCCTGCATAAGGATTAGCTAGAAGTTTCTCTATCATACCCGAAGGAATTTCATAATAAATATTTTCAATAGGTTCTATAGGTTGAGGGGCAACTCTTTGCTCTTCTGGTCGGGGTGAAGATACCCCGAACAAACCCCTCAAAGTATGATTCTCCATAGTAACAAATGACAGTGAATTTCAGCACACTATATAAATGTTTCCTTACCAATTTCCACTAACCAAAGGCGCTTAATTGCCCGGCAATGGTGCCAGAAAAGAGTCTTGATGACCCACAAATATAGGGGATCTATCATAGTCCTTTTCATAAGTAAGAGTGTCGAACCCAACGAGGAGCAGAAGGAAATGACAGGCGGTTTTCAGCAAGGTATTCTCTGAAGCACTGAAATTATCGGTAACAGATAGTTTTGTGATAAGATAATTCGTAACAGGTAACAAGTAAAAAATCTAACAAAGGTGCAGCAAGGTGGCCCAATCCTTTTTATAGCAAAGGACAAGCCTGGACAAACTCTTATATAAAGCAAAGCACTCTCGAGGACACATGGGAATTACTGTCAAGTTAGTTTTCATCATGCTCATGTGATTCGCGTTCATTACTTTGATAATTTGATAATTTGGTATGTGGGTGGACCGGTGCTTGGGTGTTGTCTTTACTTGGAGAAACCTCCCACTTATGATAAACCCCTGCCGCAAGCATCCGTAACTACGAAAGAAGAATTAAGATAAATCTAACCATAGCATGAAACATGTGGATCCAAACCAACCCCTTACGAAGCAACACATAAACTAGGCTTTAAGCTTCTGTCACTCTAGCAACCCATCATCTACTTGTTACTTCCCAATGCCTTCCCCTAGGCCCAAACAATGGTGAAGTGTCATGTAGTCGACGTTCACATAACACCACTAGAGGAAAGACAACATACATCTCATCAAAATATCGAACGGATACCAAATTCACATGATTACTTATAACAAGACTTCTCCCATGTCCTCAGGAACAATATAACTAGTCACAAATCATATTCATGTTCATAATCATATGAGTAATAATTATCATTAAGGATTCGAGCATATAATCTTCCACCGAATAAACCAACTAGCATCAACTACAAGGAGTAATCAACACTACTAGCAACCCACAGGTACAAATCTGAGATTTTGAGACAAAGATCGGATACAAGAGATGAACTAGTATAAAGTGCCAAGTAAAGCATTTGGGGTAGTGTGGATGATAGTTGACTTGATTCTGTGCAAAAACAGAAACTTTTGCACCAAGCCCAGGAAATTCTAAAATTCACTAGGACGTCCTTTTGATCTGAATTTTTTACAGGTGATAGATATACAAATTTTAAAAGTTTTCCTAATTTTAAGAATTTTTGGAGTAGCAGAAGTATGGTTGGAGTACAGACTACTTCAGACTGTTTTGTTTTTGACGGATTCTGTTTTCAATGCATAGTTTGCTTGTTATCTAGTTTATATGGCTTATATTGCTCAATATAAATTGTGGAAATGATAGGCTACAGTAGGCATTGTGTGATAACAATTATGAATCTTGTCTTCGACAGTACCAAAGTGAATGGTTTGCTATTTATCATACTAACCTATCTCACGAAGTTCTGTTAAGTTTTGTGTGATTGAAATTTTCAAGTTTTGGGTGAGATGTCGATATGAGGAGAATAAGGAGTGAGATGACCCTAAGCTTAGGTATTACCAAGGCACCCCAAGGTAATATTCAAGGAATATCTAAGCAACTAAGCATGGGGATGCCCCGGAAGGCATCCCCTCTTTCGTCTCCAACATTATCGGTAATCTCACTTTGAGCTATATTTTCATCCGTCACATGATATGAGTTTTGCTTGGAGTGTCATTTTATTTTGCTAGGATATGCTTGTTATTATTTAAAAATAATTTTTTGCATATTTTATTTCAATAAAAATGTCAAGTATAGCCTTTGCCATGCTTATTTTGCAAGTTTAAATGTTGCTGTTTCAAAAGAGAAAATTTATCGTTGTTGCAAAAGTTCTTGAGAAAATTCAGAATGTGATAAAATGTTGAAACTTTTTGCACATTAATATCTGATAAAGTTTCTATAGTTTGGTAAATTTTCATAATTTTTGGAGTTAAATAAGTATTGATACTCTTGCATCCTTTATAGACTATCCTGTTCTGGCAGATTGCTGTTATGTTTGCATTGTTTGCATATGTTTGCCTTTTTAATGATTCTATTTGAGGATAGGAGTACTAAATATGCAGAGGCATTTAGTATGCAACTTTGAATAATAATTTTAGTGATTTTCTACAGTAGACAATGATAAGGTTATTGCATTGATTTATACTAACTTATCTCACGAGTTCTTGTTGAGTTTTGTGTGGATGAAGTTTGTAACATTTAGGGAACCGTGATATAAGAAGAATTAAGGAGACAGAAAAGCTCAAGATTGGGGATGCCCAAGGCATCCCAAGATAATATTCCAAGAATTCTCAAGCATATAAGCTTGCGGATGCCCCGGTAGGCATCCCACCTTTCTTTTTCAACAATTATCGGTCAGTATCGGTTGACCCTAAGTTTTTGCTTCTTCACATGAGTTGTGCTATGCTTGGAATGTCATTTTATTTTGTTTTTCTTGTTGTTTATATAAATTACTTAGGTTTGAAAGTTTTTTAAATAAGAGAGAATCCACAATTGGCTACCCATTTGCTTAACTACTCGCTTATCTTCACTTATATCTTTTTCGAGTAGCTTGTCATTTACTCTTGTGCTTCAGGTATATCCTATGAGTAAATTATTTAATGAATTGAATATCATGAAGTTGAAATTGTATGTTCATATCATGCCTAGTGGTAGCTTCACATTGGGTTTATAAAGTGAAATCTTTTGAAGCTTGACAATCACAATATTGGTCATACAAGCAATTCATGAATGATTAGTGGAAGGAAGAGAACTTTCACATGCAAATACACTATATTGGAAATCTTTTGTGATTGTGAGGCCCCATCAAAATATTATATGCCAAAATTGTTGACGTTGGACAAGGAAGACAACGTAATGATTTATGTTTGTTCATATTCACATAGAAGTTATATTGTCATTGATCCTTCAACATGTGGTGCTTGCCCCCCATCTTTGCTAGCTAAAAATTCTGCACCAGGTAGAGATACTACTTGTGCATCCAAAAACCCTTAAACCCAAATCTTATTCTCAAGAGTCCACCATACCTACCTAAGGATTGAGTAAGATCCTTCAAGTAAGTTGCCATCTGTCGGTGTGCAAAAGTATGGGCTTTTTTGTGCCCCTTACTTGTGCACGGGCAGTCGTAGTCGCACCTGTGGCAAGGCTTGGCAGGGCAGTAGAAGGCAAGATACAAGACTACAAAGATAGTATGTGAGCCAGTGAATATAGAGCAAAAGATAAGCTAAACCGCCCCCGGCAACACCCTTGTCGGGGGCGGCCTATGTAGCCCCGGCAAGAGCCTTGCCGGGGCAAACTGCGAAGCACCAGCAAGGACGCCACCCTTAAGGCTGAGAGCTTTGACACCATCAACAATGTCAAGGCCAAGACTCGGGGGCGCGTGCATGGTAGCATGCATACCTTTGTGAAGACTGATAGCATGCAGGGCTATGCGGAGACCAGAAGACAAAGACCCCTGGCAAGATCCTTGCCGGGGACAACTGTGAAACCCCGGCAAGACCCTTGCCGTGGACAATTGCTGGGCCATAGCCCGGCCTGCACCCGACAAGGTTTCTCCACCTCACCACCATTCCAGCCCGACGACCAGCTTGCCAACTAGGCAGACGCCTGCATGGCGGCATGCATATTCTAGGCCGACTAAGCAAGCACCTACGTGGTGGCATGCAGATCTTCGTGAAAGTCCTGTCACCATGCCAGCACAATGGATAGCCAGCCTAGCACTTCATGCCTCGTCATCCTGGACGCGTGTCAGGATTGGGAGAGGCGGCAACGGACGGGATGGGTTCTATTGTCGTCCTCGATAAAGTTAGAGGGCACATAAGCATCGCATTAAATGTGTTTGTCCTACGAGTCAGGGATAAACTTGTACACTATGGCTACTTTACACCTCCTGTGTGCCACTTTGGCATCCCCTTTGACATATAAAAGGAGGCCTGAGGCGTACGGGAGGAGGATTCGGACTTTTTGGACTGGGCGTGCATAGCAGCTAGTTCAAGAACTCAAGAACACGAAATATACACCCAAAAGAAGGACTAGGGTTTTACGCTCCTCAGCGCCCGAACCTGGGTAAAAAAAACCACGTGCTGATCACCAGACCTACTCTTTGTGCAACTCTCTCCCTGCCAACTGTATAAGGGATCCTCGTGATACCATAGGTGTCGTTTCCCCGACACCATCGGTGCAATAAGGCAATAAAAATTGCTTCTAAAAGTCTTAGATCATTTAGTGTAAGGGGAAATTGAGCATTGTACAAACTTGTGATGGCAAAGAATAAAAGCGACAGACTGCATAATAGAGGTTGCTATCATAAGGGGCGATATAACGTGATGTTCTTTTGCACTAAGGGATTGAGCACACAAACAAAAAGCACATGGCAACCTCTGCTTCCCTCTGTGAAGGGCCTACCTTTTAATTTTATGTATTTACTTTCATGCATGAGTCAAAGTTTTTCTCTCTATTCCTTTTTATTTTTCTCTTTTGGCAAGCATCATGGGGTGAGGAAAGATCTAGGCACATATATCCAGTTGGATATGGGTAGCATGAGTTATTATTGTTGACATCACCCTTGAGGTGAATACATTGGGAGGTGAAATTATAAGCCCCTATCTTTCTATGTGTGCGGTTGAAACATTTTGCTCATGTGTATGCGGTGAGTGCTAGAAATCATAGAACACTATATGATAGTTGAGTATGTGGAGCTCTTACTTAGACTCCGTTGAATAAGTTGAATTGCAATTGTTTGGTGACTAAGAATATAGGTTGTTGAGTTTCAAGAGAATTTATTGTTTGAACCTTAACATGTGAATTGGTTGCTAGTTTGTCATGATGAGTTTTATGAGAAAGAGTTGTTGTTATGATGCTAGGGAAAGTGGTTGAAATTATCATTGATAAAACTTATGCACTTCACTAGCATTCACACTTCATAAATTATTTCTTTTATCATTTACCTACTCGAGGACGAGTACGAATTAAGCTTGGGGATGCTGATACGTCTCCAAGGTATCTATAACTTATGAAGTATTCATGTTGTTATAATATTATTCTTGTATGTTTTACAATCATTTTATAGCAACTTTATATCATTTTTTTGGACTAACCAATTGACCTAGTGCCCAGTGCCACTTGCTAGTTTTTGCTTGTTTTTTACATCGCAGGAAATCAATATCAAATGGAGTCCAAACACCGCGAAACTTTTTGTGGATTTTTTATGGACTAGAAGACATGCAATGGGCCAGAGCAGCACCTGGGGATGCCCCGAGGGGGGCACAACCCTCTAGGGTGCGCCTGGGCCCCCAGGCGTGCCCCGGTGGGTTGTTCCCACCTCGTTGGCCTACCGCACCCCCTCTTTGCCCTATAAATCATCAAATATTCCAAAAAAACCTCGCGGAGAACCAAGATCAAAAGTTCCGCCGGCGCAAGCCTCTGTAGCAACCGAAAAACAATCGGGAGCCTGTTCTAGCACCCTGACGGAGGGGGAGATCATCACCGGTGGCCATCTTCATCATCCCGGCGGCCACCACGATGAGGAGGGAGTAGTCCACCCTCGGGACTGACGGTTTGTACCAGTAGCTATGTGTCTAATCTCTCTCTCTCTCTCTCTCGTGATCTTGAGATGTCATGATCTTGATGTATCATGGGCTTTGTTAACATAGATGGATCATATGATGTTTCTCCCCTCTCTAATCTTGTTGTGATGAATTGAATCTTTACCCTTTGAAGTTTTGTCTTGTCAGATTGAATGTTCAGATCTGAGAACACATGATGTATGTCTTGCGGTATGAATACTTGAGGTGACAATGGGGTATCATATTGATTCACTTGATGTATGTTATGGCACTCAACTTGCGGATTCCCGAGGTGACATTGGGATAATCTATGCGTAGGGGTTGATGCACGTTTTTATTATCTTTTCTCCAATAGAAACTTTGGGGTCTCCTTGTAGTTCTTTGTGTGGATTGAATATTATAATCATGAAGTTGTTTGATGCATATTGTAGAATTAACTCATGGATACTTGTGGTGACATTGGAGTATCTAGGTGACATTAGAGTTGGTTGATGTGTGTCATATGGTGTTATTTTAGTATGAACTCTTGGTTATATTAATTGGAAAGAAAAGCTTTGTGTTATTTTAGTACGAACTCTAGGATAGATTGGCCAGAAAGAATAGCTTTGAGGTGGTTTCGTACCCTACAAAAAATTTCTATCTTTTGTTCTCCGCTAATAGGAACTCGGGAGTGATTCTTTATTGCACTTTGAGGGATAATCATATGATCCAACTATGTTAGCATTGTTGAGAGCTTGCACTAGTGAAAGTATGCACCCTAGACCTCATTTTCCATCATTGCAATACCGTTTGTGCTCCATTTACTATTTACTCCCTTGCTATTTTTATTGTTCGCACTACAAAAACTCATATCTACTATCCATACTACACTTTTATCACCATCTCTTTGCTGAGCTAGTGCACCTATACAATTTGCCATTGTATTGGGTGTGTTGGGGACCCAAGAGATTTATTTTATTTTATTGTAGGGTTGCTTGAGAGAGACTATCTTCATCCTACACTTCCCACGGATTGATAAACCTTAGGTCATCCACTTGAGGGAAAATTGCTACTGTCCTACAAAACACTACGCTTGGAGGCCCAACATGAGTCTACAAGAATAAAGTTGCGTAGTAGACATCAAGCTCTTTTCTAGCGCCGTTGTCGAGGAGGTGAGTGCATGAAGGTATATCTTTGGATCTTGCAATTGAATCTTTTAGTTTCTTGTTTTATTACTAGTTTGGTTTATAAAAAGAAAATTACAAAAAAAATGGAATTGAGGTGGTCTCATATTATTCACCTTTATAATGTCTTTCGTGAAAATGATGGAAAGAAAAATTGTGCACATTTGGTAGAAGAAGAATTCTATAAAATGTTTGACAAAAAAATCTTTGAATGATGAGCATGATTGCAATGTTATTGGTATGAACTCTTTGAATATCCATGATGCTAATGATATGCAAAGCCATAAGCTTGGGAATGCTATGTTTGATGAAGATGATATTTTTAGTCCCCCAAGTTTTGATGGGAAAGTTTATTATTATGATTGCATGCCTCATATTTATGATGATTATGGTTATGACATGTATGCTATAAAGAGTATGATATCCAAGGAACTTTTCATCATTATTTTAGTGCTCAAATTGATTATGTGGATCAAGTATCATGTGATAGTTATTTTGTTGAGTTTGCTCCCACTACTATTGATGAGAATAAATTTGCTTATGTGGAGAGTAATAAAAAAATTATGCATGTGGATCATGAAAAGAATGCTTTATGTGATGGCTATATTGTTGAATTCATTCATGATGCTACAGAAAATTATTATCAGAGAGGAACATATGCTTTTACATATCTTAGTAATATCAAGTTTCCTCTCTATGTGTTGAAAGTTTTGAAGTTATACATGTTTTGCCTTCCTATGCTAGTTGATCCTTGTTCCCATGAATTATTTTCTCACAAAATCCCTATGCATTGGAAGTAGGTTAGGCTTAAATGTGCTTTCCATGTGATTCATGATGCTCTTTTTCATGTTTCAATTCTTATCTTTTATGCGAGCATCATTGAAATCATCATGCCTAGCTAAAAGGCATTAAAGAAAAGCGCTTGTTGGGAGACAACCCAACACTTTTACCTACTATTTTTGTGTGTTCACATGATTATGCTATTGTATTAATCATGTTTATAACTTTTGTTTCAATAAAGTGCCAAGTAAAGCCTTTGGGATAGTGTGGATGATAGTTGACTTGATTCTGCGCAAAAACATAAACTTTTGCGCCCAGTCCAGGAAATTATAAAATTCAATTGAACGTGATTTTGATCTGAATTTTTTACAGGTCATATATATACAAATTCTCTATGTTGTCCTAATTTTTCAGAATTTTTAGAGTAGCAGAAGTATGGTTGGAGTACAGACAACTACAGACTGTTCTGTTTTTGACAGATTCTGTTTTCAATGCATAGTTTGCTTGTTATCTAGTTTATATGGCTTATATTGCTCAATATAAATTGTGGAAATGATTGGCTACAGTAGGCATTGTGTTATAACAATTATGAATCTTGTCTTTTACAATACAAAAGTAAAGGGTTTGCTCTTTATCATACTAACCTATCTCACGAAGTTCTGTTAAGTTTTGGGTGAGATTTTGATATGAGGAGAATAAGGAGTGAGAAGACCCTAAGCTTAGGGATGACCAAGGCACCCCAAGGTAATATTCAAGGAAGATCCAAGCAACTAAGCTTGGGTATGCCCCGGAAGGCATCCCCTCTTTCGTCTCCAACATTATCGGTAATCTCACTTGGAGCTATATTTTCATTCATCACATGATATGAGTTTTGCTTGGAGCGTCATTTTATTTTGCTAGGATATGCTTTCTGTTATTTAAAATAATGTTTTGCATCTTTTATTTCAATAAAAAAATTCAAGTATAGCCTTTGCCATGCTTATTTTGCAAGTCTACATGTTGCTGTTTCAAAACAGAAAGTTTATCGTTGTTGGAAAAATTCCCGAGAAAAGTCAGAATGTGATCAAATGTTGAAACTTTTTGCACAATAAGCTCTGATAAACTTTCTATAGTGTGGTAAATTTTCATAATTTTTGGAGTTAAATAAGTATTGATACTCTTGCATTCTCGAAGGGCCATAGGCCGAATATTATCAGAAAGAAGGAGAAGCAGTAAAACAAAGGTTAGCAGTCTAGGCGAACTAGAACTGGGAACCCACGAAACTGAGACATTCCGAAAATACAAAAGGACGGCAACAGCCGTTAGAACAACTAAAAGGGCAAACCAGCAACTCAAGAAAGGTTGCCGATGTCAGTAACACAACCGGCCGCCCTCCATGTCCCAATATCTTCTTTGATCAGATCCAAAACTCTGAAGGGACTACTCGCTTCCTGCTCAAAAATTCTTGAATTTCTTTCCTTCCAAATCCTCCAGTGAATCAAGATGGAGATTGTGTCAAAGTTCCGACGCATAGGCTTGGGAACTAACTTATGTGCTTGCAGCCACCAGTCTTCCATATTGCTGAAACGATCCTCCGGCACCTGAAAATCCGCCCGTGTCCAATCTCTGAACAATAGACAAACCTGCTGTGTGAACCTGCAGTGCACGAATAGGTGTGTGCAGTCCTCCGGCATCACAATGCACAGAGGGCAGTTGTCGTTTGAGGGACAGCCCCTCCGCTCTTTACAGACTATCCTGTTTTGGCAGATTGTTGTTATTTTTGCATATGTTTGCCTGTTTAATGATTCTATTTGTAGATAGGAGTATTAAATATGCAAAGACATTTAGTATGCGAGTTTGAATAATAACTTTAGTGATTTTCTATAGTAAAGAATGATAAGGTTATTGCATTGATTTATACTAACTTATCTCACGAGTTCTTGTTGAGTTTTGTGTGGATGAAGTTTTTAAGACTTAGGGAAACCGTGATATAAGAGGAATTAAGGAGACAAAAAAGCTCAAGCTTGGGGATGCCCAAGGCATCCCAAGCTAATATTCCAAGAAGTCTAAAGCATTTAAGCTTGGGGATGCCCCGTAGACATCCCACCTTTCTTTTTAAACAATTATCGGTTAGTATCGGTTGAGCCTAAGTTTTCGCTTCTTCACATGAGTTGTGCTATGCTTGGAATGTCATTTTATTTTGTTTTGCTTGCTGTTTATATAAAATACTTAGGTTTGAAAGTGTTTTAAATAAGAGAGAATCCACAATTGGCTACCCATTTGCTTAACTACTCGCTTGATCGTCACTTATATCTTTTTGGAGTAGCTTGTCATTTACTCTTGTGCTTCACTTATATCCTATGAGTAAATTGTTGAATGAGTTGAATATCAAGAAGTTGAAATTGTATGTTCATACCATGCCTAGTGGTAGCTTCACATTGGGTTTAGAAAGTGAAATCTTTTGAAGCTTGACAATCACAATATTGGTCATACAAGCAATTCATGAATGATTAGTAGAAGGAAGAGAACTTTCACATGCAAATACACTATCTTGGAAATCTTTTGTGATTGTGAGCCCCCATCAAAATATTATATGCCAAAAATTTGACGTTGGACAAGGAAGACAACGTAATTATTTATGTTTGTTCATATTCACATAGAAGTTATATTGTCATAGATCCTTCAACATGTGGTGCTTGCCCCCCATCTTTACTAGCCAAAAACTCTGCACCAAGTAGAGATACTACTTGTGCATCCAAAAACCCTTAAACCCAAAACGTATTCTCAATATTCCACCATACCTACCTAAGGATTGAGTAAGATACTTCAAGTAAGTTGTCATCGGTGCAATAAGGCAATAAAAATTGCTTCTAAAAGTGTTAGATCATTCAGTGTAAGGGAAAATTGAGCGTTTTATGAACTTTTGATGGCAAAGAATAAAAGCAACAGATTGCATAATAAAGTTTGCTATGATAAGGGGCAATATAACGTGATGTTCTTTTGCACTAAGGGATTGAGCATACAAAAAAAAAAGCGCATGACAACCTCTGCTTCCCTCTGCGAAGGGCCTACCTTTTACTTTTATGTATTTACTTTCATGCAAGATTCAAAGTTTTTCTCTATATTCCTTTTTATTTTTTCTATTTTGGAAAGCATCATGTGGTGAGAAAAGATCTAGGCACATATATCCAGTTGGATATGGGTAGCATGAGTTATTATTGTTGACATCACCCTTGAGGTGAATACGTTGGGAGGCGAAATTATAAGCCCCTATCTTTCTATGTGTGCGGTTGAAATGTTTTGCTCATGTGTATGCGATTAGTGTTAGCAATCATAGAAGACTATATGATGGTAGAGTATGTGGAGCTCTTACTTAGACTCTGTTGAATAAGTTGAATTGCAATTGTTTGATGACTAAGAATATAGGTTGTTGAGTTTCAAGAGAATTCATTGTTTGAACCTTAACATCAAAATTGGTTGCTACTTTTTCATGATGAGTTTTTTGAGAAAGAGTTGCTTTTATGATGCTAGGGAAAGTGATTGAAATTATCATTGATCAAACGTATGCACTTAGCTAGCATTCACACTTCATAAATTATTTCTTTTATCATTTACCTACTCGAGGACGAGTAGGAATTAAGCTTGGGGATGCTGATACGTCTCCAACGTATCTATAATTTTTGAAGTATTCATGCTGTTATATTATCATTCTTGGATGTTTTACAATCATTTGTAGCAACTTTATATCATTTTTGGGGACTAACCTACTGACCCAGTGCCCAGTGCCAATTGCTGTTTTTTGCTTGTTTTTTACATCGCAGGAAATCAATACCAAACGGAGTCCAAACACCGGGAAACTTTTTGAGGATTTTTTATGGACCAGCAAACATCTAATGGGCTAGAGCAGCACCTGGGGGTGCCCCAAGGGGGCACAACCCACCAGGGCGCGCCTGGGCCCCCAGGCGTGCCTCGGTGGGTTGTGCCCACCTTGTTGACCTCCCGCACCCCCTCTTTGCCCTATAGATCGTATAATATTCCCAAAACCCTTGCGGAGAACCTAGATTGGAACTTCCGCCGCTGCAAGCCTCTTTAGCCACCGAAAACATATCGGGAGCCCATTCCAGCACCCTGCCGGAGGGGGAGATCATCACCGGTGGCCATCTTCATCATCCCGGCAGCCACCACGATGAGGAGGGAGTAGTCCACCCTCGGGGTTGAGGGTTTGTACGAGCAGCTATGTGTTTAATCTCTCTCTCTCTCTCTCTCTCTCTCTCTTGTGATCTTGAGATGTCACGATCTTGATGTATCATGGGCTTTGTTAACATAGATGGATCATACGATATTTCTCCCCTCTCTACTCTTGTTGTGATGAATTGAATCTTTACCCTTTGAAGTTTTGTCTTGTTGGATTGAATGTTCAGATCTGAGAACACATGATGTATGTCTTGTAGTATGAATACTTGAGGTGACAATGGGGTATCATATTGATTCACTTGATGTATGTTATGGCACTCAACTTGCGGATTCCCGAGGTGACATTGGGGTAATCAATGCATAGGGGTTGATGCACATTTTTATTATCTTTTCTCCGATAGAAACTTTGGGGTCTCCTTGTAGTTCTTTGTGTGGATTGAATATTATAATCATGAAGTTGTTTGATGCATATCGTAGAATTAACTCATGGATACTTGTGGTGACATTGGAGTATCTAGGTGACATTAGAGTTGGTTGATGTGTGTCATATGGTGTTATTTTAGTATGAACTCTTGGTTATATTAATCGGAAAGAAAAGCTTTGTGTTATTTTAGTACGAACTCTAGGATAGATTGGTCAGAAAGAATAGCTTTGAGGTGGTTTCGTACCCTACAAAAAATTTATATCTTTTGTTCTCCGCTAATAGGAACTCGGGAGTGATTCTTTATTGCACTTTGAGGGATAATCATATGATCCAACTATGTTAGCATTGTTGAGAGATTGCACTAGTGAAAGTATGCACCCTAGGCCTCATTTTCCATCATTGCAATACCTTTTGTGCTCCATTTTACTATTTACTCCCTTGCTTTTTCTATTGTTCGCACTACGAAAACTCATATCTACTATCCATACTACACTTTTATCACCATCTCTTTGCCGAACTAGTGCACCTATACAATTTGCCATTGTATTGTCTATGTTGGGGACACAAGAGATTTCTTGTATTTGATTGCAGGGTTGCTTGAGAGAGACTATATTCATCCTACACCTCCCACAGATTGATAAACCTTAGGTCATCCACTTGAGGGAAAATTTCTACTGTCCTACATAACTCTGCACTTGGAGGCCCAACACGAGTCTACAAGAATAAAGTTGCATAGTAGACATCAATGGTTAGACCAGGTGGTCGTGGTCATGGTGCCAATAATTCACCACCACCCGAATATATGGTTGGAATGATTCAGTAATTTAAGCTGAATTGCGAATTTATGGAAGGGCTCATGGCTTAGTTTCCGTGTCCCAGTATGAATCAGCAGCCAACCCCAGTAACTCTGCAAGAATTCATGCGCCTCAACCCTACTATCTATCGCAGTTCAACATAGCCCCTTGATGCTGATGACTGGCTCCACAACATCGCTTATGAGTTGGAGTCTGCTAATGTTGACCATGCCAACTATGTCACTTTCGCATCCTATTTCCTCAAGGGTCTCGCTGCTGAATGGTGGGACAGCCATAGGCATTCACAACCTGTTAGAACAGTCATTACCTGGCTGGAGTTCCAAGCTGCCTTCCGTGCCCGCTACATTCCTCAGGGAATTATGGACAGGAAGAAGCAAGAGTTCTGCAACCTCACTTGGGGCAACAAGAGTCTGGATGCTTATCAAGGGAGTTCCTTGACTTGTCCCACTATGTTGAGGAAGATATCGTTACTGATGCTCGCAGACAAGTTCCGTGAAGGACTTCACCCTGATATCAAGCTCGCACTCCTTGTTCAAGACTTCGTTGACTTTGCCACTTTGGTGAACAAGGCCATTCAGGTTGAGACTGGTCTGCAGGAACACAAAGAAGCCTTCAAGTGCAACCGTGATACTGGCTCATCTTCGGGCTCGTCATCACAGAAGCGTCGAATATGGATTCCCCACAACATGTATCACCCAGCTGCCCCTGGACCAAGGTCGTCCTATGCTGCAGCTTGTCTGCCTCCTCCACCATTGAGGCAGCCTATTCGAGTTGCACCACCCCGAGCTCCTACTCCCTATCCCAATAACGAGTTGTGCTTCAAGTGTGGTCATCCAGGTCACCGTGCCAGGGAATGCTATCAGAATCAGGACCAATTTGCACTTCCTTCAACTGGTTGTGGCAATGGTTGTGGTAACAACTAGCCCCACAACAACAATGCCAGACCTTTATATGGTTGTGGTCAAGCTAACCACATTGATCTGAATGAAGCTCAAGACCAACCTCCTACTGTGATGGGTACTCTTCTAGTGAATTCAGTACCAACTTCTATTTTATTCGATTCAGGAGCATCGCATTCTTTCATATCAGAAGATTTTGCATTCATGCATGTCATTAAATACAAAGAGATGAACACTCCACTAGTGGTACACACCCCTGCGGGCCAATGTCGAACCTCCATGGTTAGCCACAACGTCACCATTAAAATTGAAAGGTTGTACTTCCATGTCTCTCCCATTGTTCTTAAGTCCTCCAATATTGACCTCATTCTGGGAATGGATTGGTTGAAAACGCATACTGCTTCTATCGTTTGTGCCACTAAAACCGTCCATCTCCAACAACCTTCGAATGAGATAGTAAGCTACCATGCTTGTCTTGTTCAAAATGCTGAAGCACGGATTTATTCCTTGAATGCATTGAACGCATCACCTCTTGAGGGAATTGAAAATGTTCCAATCGTTTGCGAATTACAAGATGTCTTTCCAGAAGAACTCCTAGGAATACCACCTGTTAGAGCTGTTGAATTTTTCATCGACCTGAAACCAAGCACCACTCCTATTGCCAAGTGAGCCTACAAGATGTCGCCGCATGAACTCCTAGAACTTAAGGAGGAAATCGACAATTCTCTTTGCAAGGGTTTCATTTGTCCAAGTTCCTTTGCTCGGGGAGCACCTTTTCTCTTTGTCAAGAAGAAGGATGGAACGAATCGTTTGGTCCAAAACTACCGACCTATCCACCAAGCAACAATTCAGAACAAGTATCCGCTTCCTCCCATCAATGATCTGTATGATCAATTTACTGGTTCCTCGGTCTTCTCTAAACTCGACTTGAGGTTGGGTTACCACCAGATCTGGGTTCATCAAGAGGATACTCCAAAGACCACATTCGTTACTCGCTACGGTTCATACGCGTACACTGTCATGTCTTTTGGCTTAACCAATGCTCCAACAACATTCTCTCGATTGATGAACTATATCTTCATGGAATACCTCGACAAGTTCGTTGTGGTTTATCTAGGTGATATCCTTATGCATTCCAAGAATAAAGAAGAACATGCTGAACATCTTTGTCTTGTACTGGAAAATCTTCGAGAGCATCAGCTATATGCCAAATATTCCAAGTGTGTTCTGGTTACCCGAAGTAACTGATACGTCTCCAACGTATATATAATTTATGAAGTATTCATGCTATGTTTACAATAGTTTTATATGATTTAGTTACGATTTGATTAGAACTAACCTGGACTGACGCTGTTTTCAGCAGAAGTACCGTGGTGTTGTTTTTGTGCAGAAATAAAAGTTCTCGGAATGCGCTGAAAATCAACGGAGAATTTTTCTGGAAAATATAAAAAATAATGGAACAAAGAGTTACTGGAGGGGAGTCCCATGGGCCCCACGAGGGTGGGGGTGCGCCCACCCCCTGGAGCGCGCCCCTGTGCCTCGTGGACTTCCCATAGGCGCGCCTGACTTGTTCTAGATGCCAACCTCTCCTATAAATGCCCAAACCTCCAAAAATAACCTAGATCGTAAGTTTCGCCGCCGCAAACCTCTGTAGCCACGAGAAATCAATTTAGGCCCTCTCTGGCACCCTGCCGGAGAGGGCCATCATCACCGGAGGCCATGGGAGAGGATCCCGGAGGGGCCATCATCGCCATGGAGGCCAAGGACCAGAGGGAGAACCTCTCACCATTCAGGGGGAGGCCATGTAGGAGGAAGCACAAGGGGGAGAACCTCTCCTCCTCTCTCTCGGTGGCGCCGAAGTGCCATCGAGAGGGGAATCATCGCTGCGGTGATCGTCTTCATCAACATCACCATCATCATCACCATCCTCATCTCTTTTACGCGGTCCACTCTCCTGCACCCCGCTGTAATCCCTACTTGAACATGGTGCTTTATGCCACATATTATTATCCAATGATGTGTTGCCATCCTATGATGTTTTGAGTAGATATCCTTTGTCTTTGGGTTGATTGATGATCTAGATTGGTATGAGTTGTCTGCCTTATTTTGGTGTTGTCCTATTGTGCCCTCCGTGTCGCGCAAGCGTGAGGGATTCCCGTTGTAGGGTGTTGCAATATGTTCATGATTCGCTTATAGTGGGTTGCTTGAGTGAGAGAAGCATAAACCCGAGTAAGGGGGTTGTTGCGTATGGGATAAAGGGGACTTGATATGTTAATGCTATGGTTGGGTTTTACCTTAATGATCTTTACTAGTTGCAGATGCTTGCTAGAGTTCCAATCATAAGTGCATATGATCCAAGAAGAGAAAGTATGTTAGCTTATGCCTCTCCCTCATATGAAATTGCAATAGTGATTACCGGTCTTGTTAACAATTGCCTAGGTTAATTTCGCACATCGACCCATCATTATTCCACACTCGCTATTTATAATATTTAGTAATATATTCTAACTTTATGATAAAAGCACCTACATTCATATTTTAGCTCTCCGATATCATGCAAAGTTTTCCTCTTTATACCCACAACGTAGTTTTATTTCTCGTTTCTAGTTGGAAGCAAATGCTCGGTGTACGTAGAGACGTATTAGTGGTAGATAGGACTTGAGAGAATACTGATCTTACCTTTAGCTCCTCGTGGGTTCTACACTCCATACTTATCACTTCCACCTTTGGGAATTTCTACGATGATTCCCTGCACTTGGGGATTATCAAGCTCTTTTCTGGCGCCGTTGCCAGGGAGCAATAGCGTGGGGTTGATATTTCGTGTATGCTTGTTTGCTTCCCTTTTGTTTTTGCTTAGTTGTGGCTGCAATATAAAAAAATTGAAAGAATTAAAATACAAAAAGATGCACTTGCCTCATAAGCCTAAAAGTTTTTCAAAAAGAGAAGTGATTGGAATGTTATGCATTGGAGAAGTGAGGGTCGACCTTGAACACTTGTGTTCATGCTCATGGAAACAATGTAAAAAAAATCATGGAAGCTTCTCTGAAAATAATTATCCCCTTGTATATATCCATTGTGTTATAAAAATAATGTGCCAAGCTTTGGTTTTAGGATGATTAGATTGCTTGTTTACTATGTGCAGTACAAAAACAGAAACTCTGGATGTAGCGCGTGAATTTACATTTTTTACTGGAAAGTCAAATGGGTCTGAAACTTTTTGAACATTAATTATGTACAAATTGTTTAAGTTTTCATATTTTTTTAGAATTTTTTGGAGTTACAGAAGTTTACTAAATTTTCAGATTACTACATATTGTCCTGTTTTTGACAGATTATGTTTTCTATGTGTTGTTTGCTTATTTTGATGAATCCATGGGTAGTATCGGGGGTATGAACCATGGTGAAGTTGGAATACAGTAGATAAAGTGCTAATATGAAATTGGAATGATTTTATACAACAGTACCTAAAGGTAGTGATTTGCTTTAGTATACTAACGGATCTCACGAAGTTTTTGTTAAGTTTTTGTGGATGAAGTGTTCGAAGAACGAGGAGTTACCGATGTGAGAATAATAAAGAGATGCAAGAGTTCAATCTTGGGGATGCCCAAGGCACCCCAAGTAAATATTCCAAGGATACTCAAGCATCTAAGCTTGGGGATGCCCCGGTTGGCATCCCATCTTTGTTGTTCAACAATTATCGGTATACCTTGGTTTTTGTTTTGTTCACATGATTTGTGTCCCTTGTGTTTTTGTTTTTCTTTAAGAACCATGCTAGTATGAGATAGCCCTTCATCGATTTACAAAATGCTTCATGTGCTTCACTTATATCTTTTGAGTATGACCTTATAGAATGCTATTTGTGCTTCACTTAAATCTTTTGAGTACAGTTTTATAGAATGCTTCGTGTGCTTCACTTATATATTTTGAGCTTGGATATTGGTTAGTCTATATTAATTGTAGAATGCTCCATGAACTTCACTTATATCTTTTGGAGTATGAATAATACTATCATCTAAAGTGGGTTCGGAAGAGTGTCAACTTTAGGAATTAGTAATGCCACTATTTTGGAGGGTGTTGAATCTTAGTGTGATATTTATGAAAGTGGATTTGGAAGAGTGTCAACTTTAGTTAGTAATGATTCCACTATTTTGGAAGAGGTTCCAATTGATTATGAGAACAAAGTTGCTATCTATGATGATTATTATGATGATATGTATGCTATAAAGAATAATGTTAACCATGAAATTTGTCATCATGATTTTAATTTTCAATTGGATTATGCCTCACATGACAGTTATTTTGTTGAGTTTGTTCCCACTATCCCGAATGAGAAGAATTTTGCTTATGTGGAGAGTAGTAAAATTTCTATGCTTGTAGATCATGAAAAGAATGCTTTGTGTGATGATTATATTGTTGAATTCATTCATGATGCTACTGAAAATTATTATGAGGGAGGAATATATGCTTGTAGGAGTTACAATAATATCAAGTTTCCTCTCTATGTGCCTAAAGTTTTGAAGTTATACTTGTTTTGCCTTCCTATGCTAGTTGATTCTTGTTCCTATAAATTTTGTGCTCACAAAATCCCTAGGCATAGGAGGTGGGTTAGATTTAAATGTGCTAGTCATATAATTCATGATGCTCTCTTTGTGTTTCAATTCTTATCTTTTATGTGAGCATCATTGAAATCATCATGCCTAGCTAAAAGGCATTAAAGAAAAGCGCTTGTTGGGAAACAACCCAATATTTACCCTTACTGTTTTTGTGTGTTCACATGATAAATCTACTGTATTAATCATGTTTTATAGCTTTTGTTTCAATAAAGTGCCAAGTAAGACCTTTGGGAAGACTTGGGTGAAAGTTAATGTGATCATGTTGTAAAAAACACAAACTTTGCGCTCATGAGATTAGCTGTCATTTTTTACATAAGAGTGATTTTGAGTTGATTCTTTTGGCATAATATTAATAGACAAATTCCTCACTTCCACCAATTTATTTCAGAATTTGTGGAGTAGCTTCAGCATGGTTGTTGTTCATATCATTACAGACTGTTCTGTTTCTGGCAGATTCTGTTTTCAATGCATAGTTTGCTTGTTTTCTAGTTCCTATGGCTTATATTGCTCAATATAAATTGTAGAAATGATATGGTATAGTAGGAACTATGTGAGAACAATTATGAATCTTGTCTTTTACAGTACCAAAGTGAATGATTTTCTCTTTACCATACTAACCCATCTCACAAGGTTCCGTTAAGTTTTGTGTGATTGAAGTTTTCAAGTTTTGAGTGAGATATCGATATGAGGAGAATAAGGAGTGGAAAGACCCTAAGCTTGGGGATGCCCTAGTCACTCCAAGGTAATATTCAAAGAAGACTCAAGCGCCTAAGCTTGGGGATGACCCAGAAGGCATCCCCTCTTTCGTCTTCAAAATTATCGGTATACCTTACTCGGAGCTATATTTTTATTCGTCACATCATATGTGTTTTTCTTGGACGTATTTTCAATTTTACTTGCTGTTTGAATAAACTCATTGTACCTGGTTTCTTGAACGAAAAAGAATCCTCCCATGGCTAGTTAATTATTGGACTACTCAGTGTTCTTCGTTTATATCTTTTGGAGTAGTTTGTCATTCACTCACGTGCTTCACGTATATCCTATGAGTAAATGGTTGACTGTATTGAATATCATTAATCTGAATTTGTGTGTGTGTGTGTGTGTGTGTGTGTGTGTTTCATATGCTTATAACATGGGGAGTAATGACTTCACACATAATAAGTATAGGTAGTAAACTTATTGAAAGTTAGCAAACGCAGAATTTGTCAACAATTCATGAAAGAATGTTAAAGGAAGATAGATTTCACATATAAATATACTATCTTGGACATCTTTTGTAATTGTGAGCACTCATTAAAATATGACATGCTAAAAAGTTGATGTTGGACAAGGAAGACAACTTAATGGGTTATGTTTCCTATATCCGAAACATTATACTGTCTTGGATCATCCAACATGTTGAGCTTGCCTTTCCATCTCATGCTAGCCAAATTCTTTGCACCAAGTAAAGATACTACTTGTGCTTCCAAACATTCCTTAAACCAGTTTTTCCATGAGAGTCCACCATACCTACCTATGGATTGAGTAAGATCCTTCGAGTAAGTTGTCATCGGTGCATCCAATAAAAATTGCTCCTTAAATATGTATGATCTATTAGTGCGAAGAAAATAAGCTTTATACAAACTTGTGATAGGGAAGAAATAAAAGCGACGGACTGCATAATAAAGGTCTTTATCACAAGTGGCAACATAAAGTGACGTTCTTTTGCATTAAGATTTTGTGCATCCAACCATAAAAGCGCATGACAACCTCTCCTTCCCTCTATGAAGGGCCTATCCTTTACTTTTATCTTCTACCCTTATACAAGAGTCATGGTGATCATCACCTTTCCTTTTTACACTTTTTCCTTTAGCAAGCACTTTGTGTTGGAGCGATCTGGATATATATATCCACTCGATGTAAGTTTTCATAAATTATTATTGTTGACATTACCCTTGAGGTAAAAGGTTGGGAGGCGAAACTATAAGCCCCTATCTTTCTCTGTGTCCAATTGAAACTTTGAACCCATAAATATCACATGAGTGTTAGCAATTGTGAAAGATTAAATGATAGTTGAGTATGTGGAGTTTGCTGAATCAAAGCTCTTACATAGACCCTTCCCGAAAATAAGATGAATTGCAATTGTTTGATGACCAAGAGCATGGTTTGTTAGTTTTCAAGAAAGTTTAAGATCTATACTTTAACATGTGAATAGCTTGTTACTTGATCATGAGAAGTTTTATGAGTTGTGCTACTGTTATGATATATAATGATGCTAGAAAAAGTGATTAAAACTATCATTGATCAAACTTAAGCACTTGCTAGCATTCACACTTCATAAATTACTTATTTTATCATTTACCTACTCGAGGACGGGCAGGAATTAAGCTTGGGGATGTTGATACATCTCCAATGTATCTATAATTTATCAAGTATTCATGCCATGTTTACAATAGTTTTATATGATTTTAGTATGATTTGATTAGAACTAACCCGGACTGACACTGTTTTCAGCAGAACTACCATGGTGTTGTTTTTGTGCAGAAATAGAAGTTCTCGGAATGCGCTAAAAATCAATGGAGAATTTTTCTGGAAAATATACAAAATAATGGAACAAAGAGTTACTGGAGGGGAGTCCCGTGGGCCCCATAAGGGTGGGGGCACGCCCCTATGCCTTGTGGACTTCCCATGGGGCCCCTGACTTGTTCTCGACGCCAACCTCTCCTATAAATGCCAAAACCTCTAGAAAATAACCTAGATCAGAAGTTCCGCCGCCGCAAGCCTTTATAGCCACGAGAAATCAATCTAGGCCCTCTCTGGCACCCTGCCAGAGGGGGCCATCATCACCGGAGGCCATGGGGAGGATCCCGGAGGGGCCATCATCGCCATGGAGGCCAAGGACCAGAGGGAGAAACTCTCCCCATTCAGGGGGGAAGCCATGGAGGAGGAAACACAAGGGGGAGAACCTCTCCTCCTCTCTCTCGGTGGCGCCAGAGTGCCATCGGGAGGGGAATCATCGCTGCGGTGGTCGTCTTCATCAACATCACCATCATCATAGCCATCCTCATCTCTTTTACGTGGTCCACTCTCCCGCACCCCGCTGTAATCCCTACTTGAACATGGTGCTTTATGCCACATATTATGATCCAATGGTGTGTTGTCATCCTACGATGTTTTGAGTAGATATGCTTTGCTTTGGGTTGATTGATGATCTAGGTTGGTACGAGTTGTAGGTCTTATTTTAGTGTTGTCCTATTGTGCCCTCCGTGTCGCGCAAGCGTGAGGGATTCCCGCTGTAGGGTGTTGCAATACGTTCATGATTCGCTTATAGTGGGTTGCTTGAGTGACAGAAGCATAAGCCCGAGTAAGGGGGGTTTTGCGTATGGGATAAAGAGGACTTGATATGTTAATGCTATGGTTGGGTTTTACCTTAATGATCTTTACTAGTTAAGGATGCTTGCTAGAGTTCCAATCATAAGTGCATATGATCCAAGAAGAGAAAGTATGTTAGCTTATGCCTCTCCCTCATATGAAATTGCAATGGTGGTTACCGGTCTTGTTAACAATTGCCTAGGATAATTCCGCACACCGTCCCATCATTATTCCACACTCGCTATTTATAATATTTAATAATATATTCTAACTTTATGATAACAGCACATACTTTTATATTTTAGCTCTCCGATATCATGCAAAGTTATCCTCATCATACCCACAACGTAACTTTCTCGTTTCTAGTTGGAAGCAAACGTTCGGTGTACATAGAGTCGTATCAGTGGTAGATAGGACTTGAGAGAATATTGATCTTACCTTTAGCTCCTTGTGGGTTCAACACTCCATACTTATCACTTCCACCTTTGGGAATTGCTACGATGATTCCCTGCACTTGGGGATTATCAATAACCTACCTTGGTCATGTGATCTCCAAGCATGATACAAGGGCACATTCTCCATCCTATTATAAACTGTCTCACCATTATTATGCAGCTCCAAGAAGATCAACGTTCAGTGAACAGTCACATGTTCAAGACTGTTTCAATAAAAATAAATCAGTCATGAGCTCAAGAAATAAGAAAGAGGTGGTCAAACAACTATATCGAGTTAAAAAATATGGTCGCAAGAGTGCCAATTCAGATTTGGTCTTAAAAGATAAAGAGACAATTAAAGTATTAACATTGGCTACAAAAGGCAAAGAGTGAAGCAATCAATTGTCAAGAGTCAAAGTGCCAAGTCTGATGAAAACAAGTTGAGAGTGCGCAAGGTAAAACAAGAATTGCCATTGCTTCAAACAAAATCACAGCCGGGGCGCCCACTCGGCCTATCATATTGGCAGAAGAATAAATTACAAAAACTTAGTGCACAAGAACTTGAATAAAAAAACATGGCATGGGTTCGCAAAGGAAGTACTCAAAACAAGAATGATGTGCATGCTTCCATTGCAAGAAGTGCGGTAAATGTGAAGAAGGAAAAGAGTGATAATTATGAACGACCAAGCCGAAGGTTTCAACATCTTCGCTCCACACATCATTCACATTCTCCAACTATGCCATTGATGCCGATGACATGGAATTCATCCTGAGGTATGATTGGTTACCCTCCATGGACTAATTTGATCCATGGACGCAATATAACTTCTTACATCATGCCAGGGTTTTACCACATCACCATACATTCGATTAGTTGTATTTTCTTGCTAATCAAAGTGGCCAATATATAACTATCATCGTAAGCAAAGACATGGCCGGTATATAATTATCACCCTAAGCACATATAAATGGCCGATAGAGTGTTGACATCATCTTTAGAGCAGAGTCTTGCAAGTCATTTTTCGATGAGATAGCTTTGCCGAAAAACAGGGGGCATGTGTTGACACCAGATTTTGGCATGGCACAAAACCTAATCAAGATGATGTCAGATGAAAAAAGTTTCAACATGAAAGTTATTTGTCTCGTTGAAGCGGCCAATTTTGATATAAAAATTGTCTTAGTCAAAGGTCATATGCAAAAGTTACTACCAAAACTGCATGTTACATCACTATATGGCCGGATCATCCGGGCTGGGACCTAGATCATCCGATCGGAGGCCGAACGAACGACTAAGGCAAAATAAGGTTGCTAATGAAGCCGAGTGATCTGGGACCAGTCCCGGATGATCCGGGTGGAGGCCGACAATCTGGACAAATGTCTGAACGCTCGGACAACTTTTTCTCCTGCACATGTTAGAAAACAGCCCGTAACCCCATCAAGATGACCTCAAATCGAAAAGTCTTCAACATGAAAGTTGTCTGGCTCCTCGAAAATTCTTTTGTCATGGAAAGGTCACGGGAGTTTATACTGGTTCGGCCCCTTGCGGTGAAGGTAAAGGTCTAATCCAGTTTGAGGTGGTATTGCTTATGTCTCGATTACCAGGGAGCGAACTCACTTGACCTAGCTTTCGATCTGATGTTACTTATCCTGAACCGCCGCCGGTTCGTCCCTTTATATACAGAGGTCGGCGCCCAGCGGCTCACAGAGTCCCGGCCGGCTCATAAACAGTGTCTGGCTCGGTGACTATCTATTCTTGCCTTACAATACAAGTCATACACATATGGCGGTTTATCTCTACGGGCCTTAAGCCACCTTTGGGTCATGGGCCCTTAACTGAACCGCCATCTTCAAGTATCGTCTTGGGCTTCATATTATGAATCACCATAGATATAACCCGGCCCCTCCTGGGCGGGTCATACCTAATAGTTATATCCCCAACATTAGGCCCCAGATTGATTTGAACTGGTTCATGTCAATCTTCAACACTTAAGAAAAATCTTTTGCTCTTCATTCGTGTGAAAGTTTATAACCCGCCATGATGTCATCTTCTGGATCTGTGATAACCCGCCATGACATCACCTGTCATTAATTCACACTTTGTCCAACATATCTCAACCGATCCTTATCTTAATAACTGTCCCCAGAATCGAGGCGCCTGAACAGCTGGATAACCATGTTTTGGTCTCCTCATTTTTCGTGCCCACTTATGAGTCTTTCCTTATAAATAGCCACGACCAGTCTTCTTCTCATCCTCCCCCTTTTCCATCATCTTCTTCCTATCTCGACCTCTGCTGCTCGAGCTCCACCGCCGCCGCAGAACACACCGTCGTCTTCGTCCCTGGCCGCTGCATCACCCTGAACGAACCAGAGAACGGTGGCGCTCCTCCGCAGTCGACCTGCATCTGTAAGCACTCATTCTTCTGTACCCTAGATCCGCATTAGGGTTTCAACTTGTTCGTCGTGTTCTTCATAGTGTTCTTCTTAGTCTGTCCACCGCAACACCTTTTGATCTAGAAACAGTACAAACTTATGTGTTAGTTGTTTTGCTTTCACCTTCAATACTAACAGATCCCCTTTCCTGGAAGAAAAGATCCCCTTAGAGTTTATGAACTCATCTGGACTGGTTTTTTAGGTCTAGATTTATTTCCTTTTTCTGAACAATCGTTGATCCAGAATAATGATTGCAATCTGTGAAACTTGTTTGTGTGACACTTAGCCAAAAAGTGCATTTTGATAGATCCACTTAGCCATGGCGGCTCAAACTGCAATGCTAAATAGATAACATCAAACTGCTTATGGCGGCTTAAATAACGTGACGTAATTAGTCATATACCATTAGGCCCCTTTATGTGCTCTAATACTTTTTCCTCCGGCTTAAAATTGGACCAGCAAATTTACTCTTTTTTAGGCTTCCTTCATCACAATGTCGCCCAAAACAACCACTTCTTGTAATTGGGTCAAATCCATCATCACGGAGAGTACACTTGACGATTTTGTGAAAACCGGCTATCTGCCTAAAAAGGATGTCATGTCTTACCATGCTCCTAATCCAACAGAAGAAAAGCCTCAGCCCAAAGAAGGGGAAGTCATTGTCTTGACTGATCACATGAATCGGGGCTTTACGCTACCCGGCTCAAAGTTCTTCAGAGATGTTCTGCACTTTTTGACCTCCGTCCTCAAGACATCGGACCCAACTCCGTGTCTGACATATGCAACTTTCAAGTGTTCTATGAAGTGTATCTTGAAGAAGAGCCCAGCTTGCTACTTTTCAGAGAGTTGTTTTACCTGAACCACCAGAATGAATACTCCAGCTGTCCTAGCTTGGAACTTGGCAGGGTATCAATCCAACGACGGAAAGACGCCATTTTTCCTTATGCGTGGCCACCAAGTCATCCCAAGGGCTGGAACAAGACATGGTTCTACTGCCAAGATACTTCTCTGACTGATGAGAACTCTCTGCCCGGCTTTCGCGCCCTGCGCCTCAAGTCCAATCATCCTCTTCCAGACAAGTTGTCAGCTGCTGATCGACGGAAGCTTGCCCCTACACTTGTTAAAGTCAAGGCTCTTTTGGGGAACGGTTTAAATGGTATTGACTTGGTCCGGTGCTGGGTCGCATGGCGGATCATCTCCTTGAGTCACCGCTCCGGGTTAATGTGCACTTACACAGGTGACAAAAAGGACCCTCTGCGCCACAGCCCTAACGATTTACCCGATGACGTTGTCAATGATATGACGAAGTCGCTTTTGAATGAAAGCCTAGCCGACTATGGCCAGGTGGGCCTAAGCCCTTTCTGTGAAGTTAACCCGGCTCCAGGGGTAAGCCGCCAAACTTAATTAATTTACCTTCATCTTTGATGTTTTATCTTAACTCCAACCTTTGCTGATTTTCACAGGCTGACGACGAGTTTTGGAAGAAAGAATATGACCATGAGGCTGCAAAGAGAGCCAGGAAGGCCAAGAAAGCTGCCAGGAGAGCCGCCACCAAGAAAAGAGGGGGAAAGCCCAGCGCCTCTGAATTGCTTCGACTAGAAGACACCTTTGAGTCGGAGGTAGCCCTTGATTCTCTTGGCTCTGTTTTCAACTATCTTATTGACACTGACTATCATCAGGATGACACGGGGATGAGTCAGGGAGTGGAAGAAGAGGTAACTATTATTTCCTCCGACTTCAAGCCTTTGCCAAGACAAATAATCCGAAGAGTAACCCGGAAAGTAAGATTTTCACACCCCTTAGCTCATCTGGATCCTCACTTTATTTTGAAGCAACAGCTACATGAAAGCCGACGGCAGACCAGGACAAGTAAGGATGCGGAACTCTCCTCTGGCTTATCGAACACGCCAAGGAAGCACAAAAATGAGGTCACCCCCGACTTAAACTCTTTTTATCCTTTGGCGGGTCTCACTTGACAACCGCTCAACTCTTCCGATTCAAATTATCAGGAAACTTCACATTCCTCCTCCGGTGACTCAATCCAGTCGAATATGCCGGCTTTCAAGACCGCTCCTAGGTAATGACAATTTACTTATCCTTTAACCATTATAATCCTTTATACTTGTACTGACCTTTTTTATCTCGTGCAGTGGAAAAGCAAAGTCCAGCAAGAGGGTGAAGAAAAACAAGATGGTCGAAGAGCCGACCATCAATGAGCCGGAGCTCCAGACCGCAGTGCCTGAGGCCTCTGTTCCTGAGTCGCCGCTTGAGCCAGTTCATGACATGCCAACAATGACTGCTGACCCACCTGTCGATCAAGCCGCCGACGGATCTTTAAACCCTGAAGCTTCAAGCCCGGTTAAGACAGCCAACCCACAAGATGTTGATGTGGAAATCACCAAGACCGGCTATACTGAGCCGGGGAGACCTACTGTGCTAGCCAAGTGTCCTGCCAAGAAGGAGCAAATTGAATGACATAAAGTCAGATTTGATGTTGCTGACTATACTCAATTGAGCATTGGCGAAGTTTTTTCTGGTTATCTTAGCCAAGTGCACAGCAGCCGCGATCTTGAAGTTGACATGGTGAAACAAATGCACCAGAAATTTGAGGTATGAAGTATTTCCTTTATTGAATTATCCTGACTATGCCAGCCCCCAAGTCTACTGCTTATGATGAATATGCTCTAGACTTAGAACAAACTTATGAGCATCAATAATATCCTTTGGTAAAATCCTTTTAAAAATCTGACTTAATCCGTAGTCCCCAAGGGCTGGTTTAATCAGCATGAATGAGCCGGTCCTTCATATGCTTGTGTAGAAGACAGTACTTGTGTAGTTTTTAACAGCAATATACATTAGTCCCCAAGTGCCAAGTACTCTTGCTTGCAAAGTGCTTGGGACTTACTTTCATAAGACGCCACTTGGATAAAACTTTCGGTAGACATTAGCCCCCAAGTGCCAAGTGTTGTTGCTTGCAAAGGGCTTGGGACTTAATATTGTATACTAATATTTATGATTTTGATCCGGTATTTGTACAGACCACCACTGCTCAACTTCAATCAGAGCTGTCTGAATTAAAGAATCACTTGGAGCTGCAGGAGACTGAAACCCAGAGGGCAAACTCCAAATTTTAATTCAGCGTGTTTGAAAGAAAAACTGAAGGCCGACTTTGAAGTTGAGAAAAAGGCCTAGTATGAAGAAAAGATTGCCTTGACCCATCGAGCTGCAAAAGTAGAGGCAGCTCTTGAAGAGGTGACCACTGAATTGTCCGGCTTAAAACGCCATGTGTATCAGATGGTCTCGGCTAACTTTGGTAAGCAGCCTTACGAGTGTCAAGTGTCGAATATCTCTCTTGATCATATGAACTATCTTTAACTTGCCTATTATTACTATGCAGGCCCCAGGAGCACCAACCTCAACCAAGACATGCTTGTAAAGCTAAAGGCGGTTTAGACATTGGTAGAGCAGCTTTACACTGGTGCCCAACGTGCATTGGCCACAGTTGCTCTGTCCAATGAAGCCCTCATGCTCTTGGTTGATGTGCTAAGGAAACTGTCTGTGCTGCCCCGGTGGTTTAATGAAATTAAACAATCATCTGCGAGAGCCGGAGCCGTATCTGCCTTAAGCCAGGCCAAAGCATGGCTACCGGAACTAGACACGGCTGACCTTTCTATAGGTTATCCAAGCCTTAAGGAGGACAGCTCTCCGTTTGAACAGAAAGATTTTGCTGCTTGTGTGAAGGAGATATGTCCTCTAGCCAGCCTGATCGCCAATGAGACAGACCTCACCAAGTATCATCCGGCTTACGATGTGGGAAATCAGAGGAAGCCAACACCGACTTATAAAGTGACAAGCCTGATCCCCCCAATCTGTAAGCACACCTTTGCCCCTGAAGTTGGCCCGTCCAAGCTAGTTGATGATGAAGTTGAGTTTGAAGCTTTAATGGCATTGACTGGTCGTCATCAACCTTCCATGACGTGGAACAAGACAAAGAAGCGGAGAGGGTTAATCCAGAAGCCTCAGGCCAGCAGCGGCAGGAAGATTGAGCCGTGGGGCGGTTCATAATTGTGACTTTGAAAAACAATTGATCATTTAGACTTGGGGAGTCATGTAATAGGGTAGAAATGACTTTGCTCTGTCGTGCCATCGTGCACATTTTGGTGCTCAACACTGTTAACCACCCTCTTATATTTACCCTTGTTATACTTATCATATGTTTTCCTTATGCACAGGCAAATCCCTAAACTATCCTGCACACAGAAATAGATCACAAAAACCCTTGGTGGTTTACCGCAGAGCGGGTCATGATATCTCACATATACCCATGGATATGTAAAAAGGAGTCATAGATAAGTCTGTTATGAATCAGAGCTTGAAATATAACTGTAATGGTAATATCATACCTGTGATATTGAATTTGTACTGCCGGTTTACATGACATGTGCAGTAAAGGGTGATAACCCAACTTTTAGAAGCCAAAGCATCCAAGTGTTTGATGATTCTCATATGCTAGCGACTCTTCTTCCAAAGTCGAGCCGGGTTAAATAGAAACCATACACATATGCTTCAAAAAGTTTCAAGAAAAAACCAAAAGACTGTTTTTAAAAAAACTTAAGTCAAACAGAGAAAAAGCAAGGCTTGTGATTCGAATACGATCAGTAAGCCGGACCAAAAGGGGTTAAGCTATGATTTGAATACGATGAGGCAGCCCCCTAGTGGGTTTGGCACTGCGCCGATCAAGAGGGTACCGACAGCTATGTTCTCTTTGGTTCGAATATGACCTATGTTTGAACAGGAAGCCCCCAAATGACCTTGAGACTTTTTTAACGACTCTGATTCGAATACGATCAGAGTCGGACCAAAAGGGGTTAAGCTATGATTCGAATACGACCCAACCCCCAAATGATCAAGTTGTTTTAACAGCTATGATTCGGATACGATCAGGAAGCTGTGCCAAAGGAGTTAAGCTAGATTTGAATATGATCAGCCCCCGGTGGTCTAAATTTTTGACGACTCTAATTCGAATACGATCAAAGTCGGATCAAAAGGGGTTAAGCTATGATTCGAATACGATCCAGCCCCCAGATGATCAAGAGGTTTTTGACAGCTATGATTCGAATACGATTAGGAAGCTGCACCAAAGGGGTTAAGCTAGATTCGAATACGATCAGCCCCCAATTGGTCTTTGGAATTATGATGACGAAGACACATGATCATTGAGGATGAAAAGGACAGAGGTCCTGCTTTATTATTTATCATAATATATACATCGTCAAAAATATGTACATCATAAGAGCCGGCGGCTCAAGTGTAGTAAGGCCGAAGATGAGCGATATTCCACGGCCGGCGGGTCTCCTCCTCCGACTTACGTGAGTCTTTGTGCTCTCGAACATCGATAAGGTAGTATGACCTGTTGTTCAAATTCTTGCTGACCACAAAGGGCCCTTCCCAAGGTGGCGACAACTTGTGCATATCAGTTTGATCCTGGATTAGCCGGAGCACCAAGTCAGCTAAACCCGACGTCTATGGTAGCGGCGCGGGTCTTGTTGATAAATCGCCGAACGGGCTGCTGCAAGGTCACGCTTATCATCCAAGAGGACCAGTGCATCTTGACGTGCCTACTCATTATCAGCTTTGACGTAAGCCACCACGCGAGGGGAGTCATGACGGATGTCACTAGGGAGAACCGCCTCTGCTCCGTAAACCATGAAGAAAGGTGTGTAACCCATAGACCTGTTGGGGGTAGTATTGATACTCCATATGACAGACGGTAACTCCTCCACCCAACAACCCGGCGTCCGTTGCAAAGGAACCATAAGCCGGGGCTTGATGCCTCTCAAAATTTCCTGATTGTCTCATTCAGCTTGCCCATTGGACTGAGGGTGAGCTTTTTCGTGAACTGAACCGTCGTTGCCGCGTCACACTTACTGACCGGCTCTGCTTCAACCCACTTTGTGAATTTGTCAACCGCCACCAAGAGGTGGGTCTTTTTGTCCTTGGACCTTTTAAAAGGCCCAACCATGTCAAGTCCCCATATTGCAAACGACCAAGTAATTGGAATCATCCTCAATTCTTGAGCCGGCAAGTGAGCTCGTCATGAAAATTTCTGACAACCATCACATTTACTGACCAAATCCTCTACATCAGCATGAGCTGTCAGCCAATAGAATCCATAACGAAAAGCCTTGGCCACAAGGGACTTTGAACGGGCATGATGGCCACAATCTCCTTCATGAATCTCACGAAGAATCTCTTGACCTTCCTCGGGAGAGACACAATGCTAAAACGCCCCAGTGACACTGCGATGATGTAACTCGCCATTGGCAATTGTCATTGACTTAGACCACCGGGTTATCTGCCTGGCCAAGGTTTCATCCTCAGGTAACTCGCCCGGGGTCATATAAGCCAAATATGGCTCTGTCCAATCTAGGATGACATGAAGAGCTGATGTCTACTACACAACCTTCTTCTTGTAGACGTTGTTGGGCCTGCAAGTGCACAGGTTTGTAGGACAGTAGCAAACTTCCCTCAAGTGGATGACCTAAGGTTTATTAATCCGTAGGAGGTGTAGGATGAAGATGGTCTCTCTCAAGCAACCCTGCAACCAAATAACAAAAAGTCTCTTGTGTCCCCAACACACCCAATACAATGGTAAATTGTATAGGTGCACTAGTTCGGCGAAGAGATGGTGATACAAGTGCAATATGGATGGTAGATATGGGATTTTGTAAACTGAAAATATAAAAACAGAAAGGTAACTAATAATAAAAGTGAGCGTAAATGGTATTGCAATGATAGGAAACAAGGCCTAGGGTTCATACTTTCACTAGTGCAAGTTCTCTCAACAATAATAACATAGATAGAACATATAACAAGCCCTCAACATGCAACAAAGAGTCACTCCAAAGCCACTAATAGCGTAGAACAAACGTAGAGATTATGGTAGGGTACGAAACCACCTCAAAGTTATTCTTTTGGATCAATCTATAAAAGAGTTCGTACTAGAATAACACCTTAAGACACAAATCAAGCAAAACCCTAATGTCACCTAGATACTCCATTGTCACCTCAAGTATCCGTGGGCATGATTATACGATATGCATCACACAATCTCAAATTCATCCAACCAACACAAAAGTACTTCAAAGAGTGCCCCAAAGTTTCTATCGGAGAGTCAAAAACGTGTGCCAACCCCTATGCATACGTTCCCAATGTCACGAAACCCGCAAGTTGATCACCAAAACATACATCAAGTGGCACATGATATCCCATTGTCACCACAGATAATCACGGCAAGACATACATCAAGTGTTCTCATAAAGACTCAATCCGATAAGATAACTTCAATGGGGAAACTCAATTCATCACAAGAGAGTAGAGGGGGAGAAACATCATAAGATCCAACTACAACAGCAAAGCTCGGGATACATCAAGATCGTGCCATAGAGGAACACGAGAGAGAACACGAGAGAGAGAGAGAGAGAGAGAGAGAGAGAGAGAGAGATCAAACACATAGCTACTGGTACATACCCTCAGCCCCGAGGGTGAACTACTCCCTCTTCGTAATGGATAGCGACGGGATGATGAAGATGGCCACCGGTGATGGGATCCCCCTCCGGCAGGGCGCCGGAACGGGCTCCCGAGAGGTTTTTGGTGGCTACAGAGGCTTGCGGCGGCAGAACTCCCGATCTATCTTCTGTTTTGGAAGTTTTACGATACGTAGGTATATATGGGTGCAGGGGGTACGTCGGTGGAGCTACGGGGGGGCCACGAGGTAGGGGGGCGTGCCCCCCACCCTCGTGGGCAGCCCGTATCTCCCCTGACGTGCACTCCAAGTTCCCTAGGTTGCTTTCCTTCCAAAAATAACTTCTCCAGTTGATTTCGTTCCGTTTTGACTTCGTCTGATATTCCTTTTCCTCGAAACATTGAAATAGGCATAAAACAACAAATCTGGGTTGGGCTTCCGGTTAATAGGTTAGTCCCAAAAATAATATAAAAGTGGATAATAAAGCCCAATATTGCCTAAAATAGTAGATAAAGTAGCATGGAGCAATCAAAAATTATAGATACGTTGGAGACGTATCAAGAGCCGCCAGCAATTGTGCTTCCGGGTCAGGAACAACCAGGTCTTCCTCTATAGGCAACTTGACAGAAGGGTTATGCCGAATATCCAAGAAAGTGTTCGGTGGCACCGGCTTACACTGAGATCCCAGCCGGCTTAAAGCATCAGCTGCCTCATTCTTTCTGCAATCAATGTGCTCCACTTGTTAACCCTTGAAATGCCCAGCAATAGCATCAACTTCACGGCGATAAGCCGCGATGAGGGTATCCTTGGAATCCCATTTGCCTGAGACTTGTTGAGCCACAAAATCTGAGTCGCAAAAGCACCTTACCCGGCTTAAATTCATCTCCTTGGCCATCTGAAGACCATGGAGCAAGGCCTCATACTCAGCTGCATTGTTAGTACAGGGAAACATCAACCTTAGCACATAACAAAATTTGTCACCTAGAGGGGAAGCTAAGACAACTCCAGCCCCAGAGCCCTCCAATTGCCTGGACCCATCAAAGTGAATAGTCCAATACATGTTATTCAGCTTCTCTTCAGGCATCTGCAACTCTGTCCAGTCATTGATGAAATCCACCAGTGCTTGAGGTTTGATAGCAGTGCATGGCACATACTTCAAACCATGAGGTCCGAGCTCAATGGCCCACCTGGCGACTCGTCCTGTGGCTTCTCTGTTTTGAATGATATCCCCTAAGGGAGCAGAACTAACCACAATGATGGGATGACCCAGAATAAATAGTTTAAGCTTCTGGCTGGCCATGAACACCCCATAAACGAGCTTATGCCAATGTGGATATCTCTGTTTGGACTCAATAAGCACCTCACTGATGTAGTAAACCAGCCGTTGAACCAGATATTCCTTGCCAGCCTCCTTGCGCTCCACCACAATGGCCACACTGACAGCACGGGTGTTAGCAGCCATGTATAACAATAATGGCTCCTTATCAATGGGAGCGGCAAGAACTGGCGGCTCAGCTAGCTGCCTCTTCAGGTCCTCAAACGTGTCATTAGCGGCATCACTCCAGACGAAGTTATCTGTTTTCTTCATCATCTGACACAGCGGTATGGCCTGCTCACCCAACCGGCTTATGAACCGGCTTAAAGCAGCAATACAACCCGCCAGATGCTGAACATCATTGATACACGCTGGCTTAGCCAGGGAGGTGATGGCCTTGATCTTTTCCGGGTTAGCCTCAATGCCTCTGTTAGAAACCAGAAAACCGAAAAGCTTGCCTGCTGGCATAACAAAAACGCACTTGACCGGGTTGAGCATCATCCTGTAGACCCGGAGATTATCAAAGGTTTCCTTTAAATCATCTATCAAGGTTTCCTTCTCTCTGGACTTCACCACAATGTCATCCACATAAGCATGAACATTGCGCTCAACCTGACTGTGAAGACAGTTCTGCACACATCGCTGATAAGTCGCCTCGGCACTCTTGAGCCCAAAAGGCATAAACCCATAGCAAAATGCTCCAAAGGGAGTAATGAAAGTTGTCTTCTCCTGGTCCTTAATTGCCATCTTGATCTGATGATAACCAAAATAAGCATCCAAAAAGCTCAAACACTCACAACCAGCCGTAGCATCAATGATTTGATCAATACGAGGGAGCGCAAAAGGATCAGCCGGACAAGCCTTGTTTAAGTCCGTGTAATCCACACACATGCGCCAGGTGCCATTCTTCTTAAGCACTAGCACCGGGTTAGCCAACCACTCTGGATGAAAAACTTCAACAATGAACCCGGCCACCAAGAGCCGGGCCACTTCCTCACCAATGGCTTTACGCCTCTCCTCATTGAACCGTCGAAGAAACTGCTTGACCGGCTTAAATTTTCGATCAATATTGAGAGTGTGCTCAGCGAGTTCTCTCGGTACACCCGGCATGTCATAAGGTTTCCATGCAAAGATGTCCTGGTTCTCATGGATGAACTCGATGAGCGCACTTTCCTATTTGGGATCCAGGTTAGCACTGATACTGAACTGCTTAGATGAGTTGCCAGGAACAAAATCAACCAGCTTGGTGTCATCGGCCGATTTAAACTTCATCACCGGCTCATGCTCTGTAGTTGTCTTTTTCAAAGACGTCATGTCCGCCGGGTCAACATTGTCCTTGTAAAATTTTCAATTCCTCTGTTGCACAGACAGATTCAGCGTAGGCAGCATCACCTTCTTCACATTCCAGGGCTATCTTCCAACTCCCATGCACCGTGATGGTTCCTTTATAACCCGGCATCTTGAGCTGCAGATAAACATAACACGGTCGTGCCATGAACTTGGCATAAGCCGGCCGTCCAAACAGAGCGTGGTACGGGCTCCTGATTTTGACCACTTCAAAAGTTAACTTCTCAGCCCTGGAATCATGCTCATCTCCAAAAGCTACCTCCAGCTCAATTTTGCCCACCGGGTACGCCGATTTGCCAAGCACCACTCCATGGAAACAGTGTTGGACGTTTTAAGATTTTTATCAGTTAACCCCATGCGACGGAAAGTCTCATAATAAAGGATGTTGATGCTACTGCCTCCATCCATGAGCACTTTAGTGAATTTGTATCCACCAACTTGAGGCGCCACCACCAAGGCCAAATGACCTGGATTGTCAACCCGGGGAGGGTGATTGTCGGTGTCAAAACCGGCGGATCTCGGGTAGGGGGTCCCGAACTGTGCGTCTAGGCGGATGGTAACAGGAGACAAGGGACACGATGTTTTTACCCAGGTTCGGGCCCTCTCGGTGGAGGTAAAACCCTACTCCTACTTGATTGATATTGATGATATGGGTAGTACAAGAGTAGATCTACCACGAGATCAAGGAGGCTAAACCCTAGAAGCTAGCCTATGGTATGATTGTTCTTCGTCCTACAGACTAAAACCCTCCAGTTTATATAGACACCGGAGAGGGTTAGGGTTACACAGAGTCGGTTACAATGGTAGGAAATCTACATATCCGTATCGCCAAGCTTGCCTTCCACGCCAAGGAAAGTCCCATCCGGACACGGGACGAAGTCTTCAATCTTGTATCTTCATACTCTTGGAGTCCGGTCGACGGTAATAGTTCGGCTATCCGGACACCCCCTAGTCCAGGACTCCCTCAGTAGCCCATCAACCAGGCTTCAATGACGACGAGTCCGGCGCGCATATTGTCTTCGGCATTGCAAGGCGTGTTCCCCCTCCGAATAATTCATAGAAGATTTTGAACACCAGGATAGTGTCCAGCTCTACAAAATAAGTTCCACATACCACCATAGAGAGAATAATATTTACACAAGTTCAATCTGCTGACGTATCTCGTGGCATGACGTCACACCACGGCCAAGCCTTTATTCGAATTTTACTGTTCCACCTCAGCGCGTTTAGCGAAGCGGTTTCCTTGGCACGTCTTGTCAAAGCAGAGATCGTGTCCCCTTATTCCGGGATTCTCATCAATACGGGCGTGGGTAACCCAACCGCGCCCGTTGGCACGCCCCCTCTATCGAAGGCGAGTCCCAAACGGTCACGGGGAGGGCTCTTGGTATTCAACCTCTTTATAACGAGACCAAGGCCTGCTCCTTTTCTTCAATCTCAATCGAATCCGCCCCTCGCCCCGAGTTCCAACACCCAAGGCTCCAGATTCAGGCGCTTCGGACCTCCGACAATGTCCGGCTCCGACCTACAAGGCTGGTGGATGCCTTCTTCCGTCACGGAAGAAGATGTGCTAAAGTTGAGAGACGCCAGGTATCTAACCGGCAAAATTTAGCATAGGTTGCCTGCCCAAGGGCAAGTTATTCCCACTCCCGAGCCTAGCGAGAGCGTGGTGTTCGTGTCTCACTTCCGTCGGGGTCTAGGCTTCCCGACGGACCCTTTCATGAGGGGGCTCATGTTTTATTATGGGCTAGAATTCCACGACTTGGATCCGGAGTCCATCCTCCACATCTCATCGTTCATTGTTATATGCGAAGCCTTCCTCCGCACTACCCCTCACTTCGTATTGTGGCTCAAGACCTTTAACGTGGAGCCGAAGATGATCGAGGGGCAGCAGGTAGAGTGCGGAGGGGCTGTTATAAGCAAGAGTGCTGATGCTCCATGGCCCGAGGGCTCTTTTCAAGAGGAGCTTGGTTTGTGGCAACAGGAGTGGTTCTACATCACCGCTCCCAGGGGCACCGGATGGGTGGCGCCACCTGCCTTTCGCTCGGGTCCTCCATGACGGCTAGCGTCATGGGTCAACAAAGGGCTTGACTGGGGGCCGTCCAAGGACGTTCCTCTGCTGCAGGGCCGTATCCGAGACCTCCGAGAGAGGGAGATCAATCTAGTCGTAGGGGCACAAGTCATGCTGATCCAGCGCATTTTGCCCTGCAAGCGTCGCCCCCTACGCCTATGGGAATTCACCCCGGAGGGACCACGAGCTCTTCAACACTTCATGGGCGTGACACCCGTGGAGATGTATAAACTGTTCTTCGGAACACAAGAGATGTGTCTGGACTTGACCGAGGACGCAGGCCTGAGCTGCAATCGCCCGGATACTCAAGTAAGTAGCCCTGTACCCGGACACGCTATCCGTATATTTACCAAAAACCTGCCCTTTAAAGAGTTGTCCCTTGAACAGGAGTGGATAGAGAAAGCAAAGCTGATCAGGTGTCCGGCCCCCCTCCCCGAGACCACACCGGATCCTCTGTTAACCAAGATGCTGGCGGTTGCGCCTTTTGAAGAAGGCGAAGGGGGGAACAGGAAAGCTACTGCCTCTGCTAAGGAGGCTCTCAAGAAAGGGGGGATCGAGAATCCCTCCCTCCAGGGGGAGAAGAGGACTGCTTCTGAAGATCCGGAGGCCAAGGCCTCAAAGCGGGGAAAGAAATCTTCACCAGAGGGTCCTGCACCGGGGGAAGCCCCGGCCGCACTATTTCCCCAAGGAAATCAGCCCTCTAGGGAGCCGTAAGTAGAAAGGGGAGGGACTTCCCTGTTTTTATTTCTGAGGATAAACGAAGTTTTTACCTTGCAGTTCGGATCTCAGCCCTTCTCAGCAGAGCTCATCTTCGGGGGATCTTCGTTCGGAGATGATGGAGAGTGAAACGCCTCCATCTGCCGTGCCGTCAGGCGGGGCGGACGACCCTGAGGTGTCATCGCAGAGGGTTTCCCCGAGTCTGGCGGGGCCGGAAGGTTCGGCACCAACTGGTGTACGGTTGGAGGAGCTGAAGGATCTGCTCGGGCGAGCGTCTATCTCAGGAGACTACCATACGTTAATGGGTACGGTGATTGAAAGGATTTCATCTGCTGAGAGCGGATTGCATGAAGCCGTCAAAAGTTTACTGACGGGGTTCGAGGTACGCAAAAATGATGTATCTTCTGACAGTTTCGCATATGGAATGCGCCCTGTATGGATAGTAGCCCCTGAGACTCGGTACATTGTCAAAGATGACAGCGTGCCGAGGATCATAATCTCAGTTGTAAGATGTCGCCCTTCCTATTTAGGTGGCGGAGCGTTTGGTGGCCAGCCGGACTGATGGATTTGCCGAACTAAAGCGGCAACTTGACGTTGCGGATGCGGACATCACGCTGGTCAATAAGCGACTTGACGAGTCACAAGGTATGTGGCTTCTCCCGCGGACACCTGGTAAGGGAGCTTGACGCCCGTGCCTTACAACATGTATGTTTAATGCGGATGGTGCTGCTGCTATGGAGGACCTTCGGGCGGAGCTCACCCGAACCAAGGAGCAAGCTAGAAAAAGTAATGCGGCTGCCTTGAAGGCGGCCGAAGAGCTAAAAGTCGAACAGGCTGCTCACTGCCGAAGCAGGGAGGAAATGGCCGAAATGGCCGTGAAGCTGAAGGATGCTACCGACCGCTGCGAGCTTCTATTAACCGATCGGTTAGCCGAATGGGCTGAGCTGAATAGGTTGTCCGGACTTGCCATGAAGGATGTCGTGACTCATTTGTGGCCGAAAAGGCCCGAGCCGAAGAGTTATTTTGGCTTGGTGCAGCAGTTCCTTGATGTGGTGCCGCATATCAAGGCAATGAAACGGTCGGCATGCATAGAGGGTGCACGGATGGCTCTTGCCCGTGTCAAAACATACTGGACAGAGATGAAGGCCACCGACGTTGCGGCCCAGGATTCGGGCAGAAGCCGAGTACCTGCCGAGCACTATTTTGAGGAAGTCTTGCAGGACGCTCGTTTAATAGAGACGCAGTGCTCGAAAAATGTTATGTTCAAATGAAATGTATGATTTGTGAAACCATGTTTCAAATATAATAGAAGGGCTTTTTATACTAGTGCGTTCAAGTATTGAAATGCCTCCTGTGCGGCCGTTAATGTATATGTGTATATAACCTGAAAGATGGCAGTCTTCGGCTTCGGCCCCCACGCACATAGTGCGGGGGTGTTTGCAAAAAAGGCGCATTTTCACACTTAATCCAACGTCTTGGTCCTGTGAAGGAGGTGATGGCGTAGCAAACTAGGCAACCGGACTATAATGCTTTATCACTTTCACTTAGCCATAGGAGTTCGATGGTGGGGCTACTATATAGCCCCTAGGGGCACCGCGCTCTCCGAATTCGGGGCGCGTGTGTGCCTGACCGGGAAACGGCCCTTCGTTAAAGCGGAGGAATTCTAAACATTCCAGTGGTTGATCGAGTGGTTGACCAGTCTCTCGCTATATCATGATAGTCAGTTTTCGGCTTTCTCTACTGAGGTGCTCACCTGGACGAACCGGGGCACAATCGCAGTAGTTCTCCTGGTGCCGCATTAGCCGATAGAGCGGAACGTAAGGCAGCAAAACACAGGAGCCGGGCAAACCCAACATTTGACCAAAGACATGATTCGGAGTTGATGCATATAAGGCCTAACTCGAGACGCCGAACACTCCCTAAGGTATTCGGTCTTTATGAAAACGGGCAGAACAATGCCCTAAGCCCCTAATGTCTAGGTACGCGCAAAAATTTCTGACGCGGCTGATGCCAAAACACCAGCCTCCTCCTCGGTTATAGTAAGAAACCGGGGGATGTGTATTCAACAAGAGACAGTAAGAAAGGTTTACGCAGGGTCTTAATCTGAAAAGAATCCTTGCAACGGGTCCCTACTGCACGTCTGCGCCCGTGTCTCCGTTGTGCCGTATCCTGGACGGGTGTCGCATGGTGTTCATCTATAAAAGAGAAGAACTTAGTTGGAACAAAAAAAGGATCGTGCGAAAAATGTATAAACAGAGTATAATTCAAAAAATGATTAAAATTGAGCTTTATTGTCTCTTATTGCACATGCGTGCAGCCCCTTGTAAGGGGGACGCGGCTAGTAAGCCCCTTGTTTGTTTATGCCGGACTCGCCTAACCGTGTCCGGGATCTGAATGATCTGTTTAGGTGCTTTGGTCACCAAAGCCGGATTAGTTTGTGGCTGTCAAGGCAGTCTCACTTTCTTCCGTATTCAGGGAACACTCGAAGTTTCCCTTTAATGAGATGATGCCGCGTGGACCGGGCATTTCGTGTAAGAGATGCATAGTGCGGTATTGCGTTAAAGCGGGCGAAAGCTTCGCGTCCCAATAGTGCTTGATAGCTATTTTTAAATGGGGCGATGTGGAAGACTAACTTTTCGCGGAGGAAGTTGTCGGATGAGCCGAACACAACTTCTAGTGGTAGAGAGCCCGTACAATGGGCATACGGGCCTGGCATCACTCCTTTAAAGGAAGTGTTGCTATGGCGTATTTTGGTTGGGTCTATCCCCATTCTGCGGATTGTATCCTGATATAGCAGGTTTAGATCACTGCCGTCGTCCATTAGGACTTGTGTAAGTCGTAGTCCGTCGATTATAGGATTTAATATCAGAGCAGTCCATCCTGCGTTCCGGATACTTCCGGAGTAATCCTGATGGTCGAAAGTGATTGGTTTTGACATCCAGTGTCGGGACTCCGCTGGGGTGGACCGTGCGGCGCGTATTTTAGCGGGCGCCGCTCTATTTTTCCCTGTTGTCACTTGAAGTGAGTTTACTGTTTTGACCTCTTGTGGGAAATTCTTTTGTTTTCCGGTGCTCTGCTTGTGGGGTTCGTCATCGTCCTCACTTGGTGTGTCGAGCCCCTTGTGTTCGGCATTAAGTCGGCCCGACTGTTTGAAGACACAACAATCTTTGTGGGTGTGGTTTGCAGGCTTCCCGGAGGTACTGTGGATTTGGCATATCTTGTCCAAGATTTTGTTTAGGTTGGATAGCTCATCGCTGTTGTCCTTAAAAGGCAGTTGCTTGTTGTTCTGCCGAGAGCTTTTGAATCTGGTGTTCACTGCCGTGCTCTTCGGACTACTGCCCTTGGTTCGGCGCTCGTCTTTGCTGCGTCGTGGTTTCCCATTTCCATCCCTGACCTTGGATGTACTTGGGTCGCTGGTGCTGCATCTTGCCAGCCAGCTATCCTCTCCTGCGCAAAAGCGGGTCATGAGGCTTGTTAGTGCGGCCATTGTTCTTGGCTTTTCTTGGCCGAGGTGTCTAGTGAGCCATTCGTCTCGGACGTTATGTTTGAAAGCTACTAAGGCTTCGGCGTCCGGACAGTCGACTATTTGGTTCTTTTTGGTGAGGAACGTGTTCCAGAACTTGCGGGCTGACTCTCCGGGCTGTTGAGTTATGTGACTTAAATCGTCTGCATCCGGAGGGCAGACATAAGTCCCCTGAAAATTTGCCCGAAACGCATCCTCGAGCTCTTCCCAACTTCCAATGGTATTCTCTGGGAGGCTTTTGAGCCAATGCCGAGCTGGCCCCTTGAGCTTGAGGGGTAAGTATTTTATGGCGTGGAGGTCATCTCCTCTAGCCATATGTATGTGCAGGATGTAATCCTCAATCCACACTCCAGGGTCTGTTGTTCCGTCGTATGCCTCTATGTTTACAGGCTTGAATCCCGCTGGAAATTCATGATCTAGCACCTCATCGGTGAAACATAGGGGGTGTGTGGCGCCCCTGTATTTGGGTGTGCCGTGATGTTCGAATACTCGACGTGTTGTATTGCTTTCTAGAGCTTGCTTTCTTGGCCCGTAGATGGACCTGACCGGGCCATCCTTTTTGTGAGGATCCTTATGTGGATCCCGTGCCGGCTTGTGTGCGGCACTGCTTGCCGCTCTTTGTGGTCGTCTATCCAATCAGGCGGCCTCTTTGTTCTTTGATTGTGGGGGCTCTACGGCCTCCTCGTCAAATTCGGGCAGTAGTTTGCGCTTCGGGTAGCTCTTTGTTTGGCGATTATCACTGTATTTGTCTGCGGTCTTGAGTACTTTGCTCCATCTCATTCTGAGTACGTCTTCCGCTGTTTTGAGCTTCCGCTTCTGCTTCTTCAGACTTCGTGCAGTGGCGACGAGCATTTTGTGGAGGTTCTTCTGCTCCAACGATGTGTCCGGCGTGAGGTCGTCTGGACTGTTGTTTTCGCCGGGGACGGATTGCTTATCCAATTTATCCTGTTCGGATGGTTGCTCGGGGGCATGTTCGTCGTCCACCGGTTCGTCCTGCTCTATGGCTGGGTCTGTATGGGTGCTGTCGTTGTCGAGGCGGGACTTTGAGCGGCGCTTACGTCGCCGTTTTGGCTGTTTTTCGAGGGAGCTATCCTTCGCAGCGTCCCGTTGTACCTCGTTATCGCTTCCTTTAGGTGTGTCCACCATATATACATCGTGAGTTGAGGTGGCCTTCCAGTGCCCTATAGGCGCTAGTTCTTGGTCGTCTCCGGCATCGTCGTCCATACCATCGATGTCTTCGGAGTCGAAGTCTAGCATATCGGTTAGGTCATTGACAGTGGCTACAAAGTGGGTAGTGGGTGGGCGTTGAATTTCTTCGTCGCCCGCATCCCAACCGTCCTGACCATAATCCGGCCAGGGTTCTCCTGATAAGGAGAGACACTTTAGCGAATTCAGGATGTCGCCAAAAGGCGAGTGCTGAAAGATGTCCGCAGCAATGAACTCCATGATCGGCGCCCAATCGGATTCGATTGGCAGGGGCGTGGATGGTTCGGGGTCCGGAGAGGAGTCCGGCACCTTGGAGTCACGAACTTCACAAGGGACAGGGTCGGTATTCGGCTCTATCGCCGTAGAGGTAGCAGCCCCCAAGGCGGTGTCCAGCCACCCATCCTCGATCGGCGCAGTCGGCTCCGAGCTAAGGGTCAGAGCGGACTCTTGTGCGGCCTCCAGGGCACTGTCCGGCAGCAGAGCTAAATCATGCCCATCGTGACAGTGCGGCGCGCTCGGCTGTGGCTCGAATCCGTCGAAGATCAAGTCTTCACGGATGTCAGCCGTATAGTTCAAACTTCCAAATCTGACCTGATGGCCAGGGGCATAGCTTTCGATCTGCTCCAGATGGCCAAGTGAATTGGCCCGCAGTGCAAAGCCGCCAGATACGAAGATCTGTCCGGGGAGAAAAGTCTCGCACTGGACCGCATCGTTGTTGATGATCGAAGGAGCCATCGGGCCTATAGGTGACGACACAGAGGAACTCTCAATGAAAGCAGCAATGTCGGTGTCAAAACCGGCGGATCTCGGGTAGGGGGTCCCGAACTGTGCGTCTAGGCGGATGGTAACAGGAGACAAGGGACACGATGTTTTTACCTAGGTTCGGGCCCTCTCGGTGGAGGTAAAATCCTACTCCTGCTTGATTGATATTGATGATATGGGTAGTACAAGAGTAGATCTACCACGAGATCAAGGAGGCTAAACCCTAGAAGCTAGCCTATGGTATGATTGTTCTTCGTCCTACGGACTAAAACCCTCCGGTTTATATAGACACCGGAGAGGGCTAGGGTTACACAGAGTCGGTTACAATGGTAGGAAATCTACATATCCGTATCGCCAAGCTTGCCTTCCACGCCAAGGAAAGTCCCATCCGGACACGGGACGAAGTCTTCAATCTTGTATCTTCATAGTCTTGGAGTCCGGCCGACGGTGATAGATTGGCTATCCGGACACCCCCTAGTCCAGGACTCCCTCAGTGATCCTCTCTACTTTACAGAATAGGCTGCTCAGACCATCGCAAGTAACAAGGAACTGCTGGCTCAACAGCGTTCACAACTCTCTTATGAAGCTTCTGGTCCAGTTTGCACAAACTGGTGGTAAATACTGACAACTATTCAGCTACTTTGGATTACTCTGATATCTGGATTGCTGCTGCTGACCTCCCTGGCCAGATTGCTGGTTGTAACCACCCTGATTTCCTTGATTAAAACCGCCCTGATTACCTTGGGGGCCATGGAAGTTGGAATTAGAACCGCCACCTCCATAACCGGGTCCATGAAAACCGCCGCCGCCTGAGCCACCGCCCGGCCCATGATTGCTGTCAAATGCGTTAGAGTTTTTGAAAGCCTTCATGGTCGTACAATCTTTCCAAAGGTGAGTGGTTGGTTTCTCCTGCGTGCCATGCCCTGGATAGGGCTCATTCAGCAACTGCTCAAGAGTGGGACCTGACCCGCCGGACCGAGGAGCCGGCCTCCCCTTACGTCATTGATTGTTGCCCTGCGCATTGGTGTTAGCCGCAAACTCCGAGCTACCATCAGCCTTATGTTTATTATTGCCCCCTCGATTCGTCGGGTTATGTTGCGGGCCCTTAGCGTTGTCATTCTTCTTTCCCTTCCCTGTCTTCTCATCGTCAGACTCAGGATCCTTGGTACTATCAGAGTCGGCATATTTGACTAGAGCCGCCATCAGCTGGCCCATGTCATTACAATCGCGCTTGAGCCACCCCAGCTTCTGCTTCAGAGGCTCAAAACGGCAATTTTTCTCCAACATTAAGACTGCAGAGCTGGCGTTCATGTTATCGGACGAGTGTATAATAGCTTTGACCCGGCGCACCCAATGGGTTGTGGATTCACCCTCTTCTTGCTTACAATTGGTCAAGTCCACGATTGACATGGGCTGCTTGCATGTGTCCTTGAAGTTCTGGATAAACCGGGCCTTTAACTCCGCCTATGAACCAATGGAGTTAGCCGGCAACCCCTTTAACCAAGTACGAGTCGTCCCATGCAGCGTCATGGTAAAGTACTTGGCACACGCGGCATCACTGACATCCAGTGGCTCCATGGCCATCTCATAACTTTCAATCCACGCCTCAGGGGGTAAGTTGGCTGTATAATTAGGCACCTTTTGAGGTCCTTTGAAATCCTTGGGCAAATGCTCATTACGAAGAGCCGACACCAAATAGGGCACCCCTGCAGATCTCGAAGTCACGCCTGCCTCAACTAAAGTCGTTGGATAAACCAGAAAGGGCTGGTAAGCCGCCAGCTCGGCTTCTTGACGCACTCTATCCTGATCAACCAAGTTAAGTGCTCCATCACGCACCGGGTCATGCATGTGCGGATGGTCTCGGTGCTGGGCGTTGCTTGACACGGCTGGTGAGTCCATGTGCATGCTGTAGCTCCGGCTCCGTGTTTGGTTAGATTTTGATGATTTGGACAATAAGGCAACTCCTTTTCTTGTACGGAAGTCCATACGTCTCTTATATAGACAAGAGGTGACGATCGATTGAAAACAACACACGGTCGAACAAATCCATCTATCAGTTTTTATCTTTTACCTTCTCTCTTTGCTCTTCTTTTCGTTCTTCCTAAAGGAAGGCAGCGATCTACGAAGCCCTAGGGGCGATCAGGTCGACCTAGGGCAACCCATAGCCGCCGCGCGTCATGACGGAATCCCTACCGGGTGTATGGGGTTTTGGGTCTACAAAAGCGCCCGTCGAATTGTGTGTGTATCATTTCTAGCCGGGTCTCCTTCGACGTGAGCTGCGGTGCATCAACCCGGCGTCGAGGGTACACGATGACGTGTTCGTGTGTGAACACTTGCTTAGAGCATCTCCAACAGGAGCGCTAAACAAGCGCCGCGCCGCAAATTTACCCATTTTAGCGCGTGTTATCGCTAATTTGTTTCCAGCAGCCGCGCAATAACCGCGCGCGCGACATATAGAGTTGGGCGCGCGGTCCGAATCGCTATTGCACACTGCGTATTTGGGGCGCCCGCTTCCGCGCGCGGCACACACAAGCACTCGCGCCGCACTCTCTCCCCCCGCGCCACCTTCGCCTCGCGCGCGCCAGCGCCGGCGAGCTGACCCAATGGACCCACACGTCGGCACTCCCCTCGCCCCATCCTATAGCCACGAGCCCTCTAGCGTCGCCGCTGCCGCAAACCCTAGCGGTGGGAGCGTTGGCCACGCCTCCACCGGAGCTCCTCCGAGCATCGGCCTCGCGCGCGGCCTCTTCATGCCGTCGTGGATGACCTCGGCGGCTGGTGGCGTTGCGTCGGCGCTCGCCGGCGCCCGACTCGACGACTTCGGCACCTCGAAGCTCCCAAATGCGCTCGGCCGAAGAAGGGCAAGACATCCGCGAAGAAGAAGAAGGCGGCGGACGGCTCCGGCACCTCGAAGGCGCCGAGAAAGAAGCTTGCAGGGCGCGTGACGAGCGAGGCGGCTACCGAAGCGCCGGCGAGCTCACTTGTTGAGCCGGCGGCCGGCGCGCACCATGTGTTCGACGATATGCCCCAAAGGTGAAAAATTTCCCGAACTTTTTTTCTTCTTTATTTTTTGAATGCATACAGATAGATAGCTTATTGCATTGTTCTATATACTTTGTAATGTGAATGATGATGCATACATGTCAACTATGGGTGTTGGCTCGAACAATTCGCATTGGTCTCAAACCAATGACATGCACTTCGAAGACCATGAGTTCGAGGTGGACGAGGATGGTGAGGGCATTGTCGACGCACCGAAAGGAAGAGCGGGCAATTACACCAACGCCGAAGACATCTTACTATGCAATACTTGGTTGCAAGTGTCGAGGGATCCATCCGTTGGAGGTGATCAAAGTAGGGACGCTTATTGGCTCCGGATGAAAGAACACTTTGATCTTCGCAACATGAGTGGAATTGACCGCTCCGCACGATCACTTCGCTCCCGGTGGTCGACCATCAATAGGGATTGTCGACAATGGTCGGTCGCATAAAAAGCAGTTGACAAGTTGAACCCAAGTGGCACCAATGATGATGATAGGGTAAGTTTGGTTTCATCATTTCTCATGTTCACATCTCATGCTTGTTGTTGGTGTTTCTTGTGCTAACTTGTTTTGTTTTCATGTAGTTGAACATTGCCCAAAACTTGTTCAAAGGAGAGGAGAAGAGGACCAAGAAGGGGAAGATCAAGAAAGGAAGGCCATTTTCCTTGCCTCATTGCTATGAAGTATTGAAGGATGATGAGAAATGGAAGAAGCGTGAGGGTATTGATGATTTGAATTTGAGCAAAAAATGCAAGCGAACAATTGAGTTGGAAGATGATGATGAGGATGATGCATCAAGTGAAGATGGCAAGAGAAGCCCCACCCCAAACTCGGGTTCATACTCGAAGCCAAAACGACCGGATGGCACGAAGAAAGACAAAGAAAAGAAGAAGACGAAAGGAGATGATGAGATAGAAAATGCTATGGAAGCAATTGTCAACGCAAGAAGAGAAGCCAACGAGATGAGGAAAATGTCAAGGAACCAAGATGTCGCGGCCCAGGAGAGGAGGTTCGCGGCCGAGGAGAGGAGGTTCGTGGCCGAGGAGAGAAGGGTGGACGCCGAGGAGAGGAAAGTGGCATTGGAGGAGAGGAAGATGGTCATGGAGGAGCGAGCTAAGTTGTTGGAATGGGAGAAGCACTTGTTCTTCTTGGACACATCTTTGTTCAATGATGCCCAAAAGGAGAATGTCAACCTTGCCCGTGAAGAAGTCTTGATCCCAAAAAGAGCCATGATTGCCGGCATGGGTGGCGGTGGCCTTGGCGGCATGGGTGGCGGTGGCGACATGGGTGGTGGTGGCCTTGGCGGCATGGGTGGCGGTGGCGGCATGGGTTCCATGAGTGGCTTTGGAGCTGCCGTGGGCGGCATGGGTTCCATTATTGGTGGCTTTGGAGCTACCATGGAGACCATGAGAGGCATGGGTGGCTTTGGAGCACCTCCGGGCAGCTTGGACGGCATGGGTGGCATGGGTGGCATGAGTTTTGCGTCTCTCATTGGGGGCATGGGTGCACCTCCGGGCGCCGGTGTGCCACCTTCGCATGAAGATGCCGTTCAAGATCTTGGCAACACCATCCGAACTCCACGCGATGATGATACAACGCGCAACAATGAAGAGGAGGAGGAAGAATCGTCTTCGGAGGAGGAAGAATCGTCTTCAGAGGAAGAGGATGAAGACGAAGACGAGGACGAGGCTTGATTCTTGTGTCTTTCGTTTGTGTCATCTTATAAACTTGGTTTGCATGTTGAACTTGGTTTAATTATGTTGTGGTCATGAATTTGAACTTGTGGGCATGAACTTTTGGACACGAACTTGGTTGGAATGGTGTTTGATTCAATATATGCCATGTGTTTTGTGTTGAAGTTGAAATTTGTGCCCAAAATGTGTGCGCCAGCTGCTCGCGCGCGCTGCATTTTAGCACGCTGCTGGAGCAGCGCGCGCTGCATTTTAGCGCTTCTGCTGGAGCAAGCGCCGCGCGGCGCGCCAAACCTGGCGTTGCGCGCGCCGCAAACCAGATTTTTGCGCGCCGAGCGTTGGGCGCCTGTTGTAGATCCTCTTATTCGCAGCAATGTTCGTACGAAACTTTATCGCTGGAACTTTTATTTTCAGTGCGTATTGTATGGGAAAAATTGGAACCATGCACAAGAACTGCATGTAATTAATAAGAGAAACAAACAGGTTAAAATTTTCACTATACTAAAATTACACTTTTATAAAATCGATTCTAAATTTTATAAATCGAGCAGGACCTGATAAAATCTTACTACCAATCTATTGAGACCTAGATGGACCCCACAAGAGATATACTACTAGTACTAGTGTAATTTCTATACAATTCCGTCCGTGGGTGCCCACAAAAAATCCAGCAGTATATATAAGAGAAGCGAAGCTGTACTGTGAACATCATCTTCTCTCCATGCTCGCGAGCAGAGAGAGAATCTAATCTTTGGTCCTCAACAAAAAGAGCAAAGTGACGGTCCTTTCCCTCCGGTTCCTCGTTTTTGTAGTATTCCGCCATTCAATTCTCCGCCTTCCCGAGGGGCTACCATAACTCACTCAGAAACAACAAAAGAGAAGACATACTCCTGCGGGAGGCAGCTGCGTCTGCGTGCACGCCGAACGTCACCAAGGCATGGGGGACGCCGCCTCCAACCATCCCGTAAGTCTCTTTCTCTTCCCGTCCAATCTTCTGTCCGTCAATCGGCTCTAGTCGCCGCACGGTGTTCTTGCTTGCCCCGGCCAACTGGAATCGATTTGGATCTTCCACGGCGACGGCGCATGAAGTCGCAGGCTGTGATGAATATCTCTTTGTTTGGTTGAAGAACTTCGGTTTCATCGCCGGTAGATAGGTTCTTGCTTACAGGACAATAACACTTCTGCTCCTTTTTTAGGTTCTTGCGCAGTCGAGCTCCGACGCCGGCCACGGCGCCGCGACCGGTGGGTTCATCGCCCTCGACGTGGCCGCCCTCTCGTCGCTCGCCGGCGACGGCCCGGAAACGACGCCGGCAGCGCCGCCGGCCTCGACCCCGAGGACACCTGTAAGTCTGTTGGAGGCTGGCCGGCGGACGACGGCGATATGCGCGTCCAGATTTCTTTAGGCCGTCGTCCTAGTGTTTGATACTATCCCTATCTTTAATTGTGCTGTGAACGAACAGAGGGTGGTGAGGTCGCTCTCGCGGAAGGGGTCAGAAAGGAAGCAGGCCGACGGCGACGCCGCCACTGGCACCACAGGTTAGCCTGCCCAGTTGATAATCTGCCTTTGCAATTAGGACAAAAATTCTGTTTTTTCTTCTTGTTGTATTTCACGAAATTACGACTCAATTGCTACTCCGGTTCCTGACCAGTGACACTGACGTTAACTGCATACTTTGGAGTTGTGACGACGAACGGGACTGACGTTGGGTTTGATCCGTTTGTGTGCAGGAGGCGGGGTAGGGACGGGCGAGAGGCCGCCGCTGTCCCCGCTCTTGGTCCACGTGGCGGCCGCCGAGGAGATGCTGAACGGGCACCGGCTGGTGAACACGCCAGGGGGCGCCGGCACGCCGGGAGGGAAGTCCAGGCGGCTGGGGCGGCGTCCGGCGCCGTGGCTGGATCCCCGAAGGGTCGTCTTCCTCTTCGCCACGCTGTAAGAATCTTCTTCCCCTTCCCCTTCCCCGTCCCTTGGTTTATTTTTTTGTGTTGCTTAGATCCAATCACTGAACCAGCCGGCAGCAGACTGTCAAAAGTGCCAACTAGTAGAACTAGGCAGTGTTGCATGGCTCCTCTCCTCTGTAGTACGCACACGTTTCACTTTGAAATGAAATTTATTCTCTTGACATGTTAGACGACTTAGGGGTGATGGATCAGTGGCAGTACGCTCTCATTTGTCGTCGCAGCTGGCGACTTTTTGGCCCCAAAACCCGCCGTGCTTCATTGCCATTCATGGACAACACGAACCATCATTAGGCGGAGCTGTTAAGCATTCAGTGAGTGTACCTTGCAAGTTCACTGGCAGTTCTAGTACGCAAAGCGAATCCTGTTGGCGTCTTGTGGCGACAGGCACGTCAACCGGACCTAGCAAATGCAACTAATCGGATCTGACGCGACGGCTCTCCTCCAGCTTGAAGGGAGCCGATCGTGGGATCATTATCGGCAATAATTCGCAGCGTCTAGGACGGGTCCGTCGCGACCGGTGATGGTGCACCTCCTGCGTGCGTGCGGAAATCCTGCGCAAGAACGGCCGTGGTTTCTCGTTGCCAAGTCCCCGTTGCACAACTGGTTGGCACCTTCGCCTTCTCCACGGTGATCGAGAGACGAGAGAGGGCGATTGACCAACAACCAGTCAGTTTAGTACTGCTAGTATTTTTAGAAGGATGCAAATAGATTATAAAAGTTACAAGGCACCTTAAAAATAATAATAAAAATACTACATCTAGATCCCCCAGACCATCGTACGACTTGAAACCGCCGGAACAAGCCGCATCACATTGCTCTCGCCGCTTCCATGCAAAGCCAGATTGTCCTTGTAGATGACAACCGGGAAGTCTCTATGTATGCATGTGTCCCAAAGGATCAATGCCGCGATCGTCACTATTGAACCCTTTAATAGATCTAAAGTCGCACCAAATCTTGCCATCATACACGACGAGAAATTTCAACCTCAACGACCAAGGAGACTAGAGAAATCTATGCTGGAGCTCTGTCCACCATGTCCAGACGGACAAACTTGAGAAGGATTGAGCCCGAAAGATAAATTCAAAGAAGCAGCGTGTCCATGCAGGGACTAGATTATCCAAACTAAACTACTAACCGGAACGGAGGCATTCGGATCCTAGAAGGGAGTATTCGCCCTAGCCGTCGAGGAGAAGGGGAGAAAAGGTTCTGTTGATCTGGAGTAGCCTAGTTTAGTATTTGTTTCTGAATTGGTTTTAATTCATTCACATGTGGTACTCCAGTGAGTAGTGTGACTGCTCTGCTCTGGCTGGAGTAGTGTTTGCACCCAGAGCATAGCAGTAATAGATAACAAAAAGGTGTCAGGAGTAACGTTCGTTGGTCAGCAGGGTCTTCTCCAGTGTTAATATCTGAACCCCAACTGATTTTTCCTTCTTCTTGTTTATGCAGGTCCAGCGTGGGGACCTTGATCCTGCTCTACTTCACCCTTTCCATGAACAAGATGGACAGCGCCGGGAGCGGCACGGGAGCCGACAGCGATGCACGGTGAAACACCAGGCTCATAGCGCAAAGAGATTTTCGCGTGTTCATCACAGCACAGGGTTTTCAAACCTATGATCTGTAGAGATTGTGACGGGGACTGATATTTACCAGAATTCAGGTGAAAATCGTGTGGTGATATGGGAAGGCACAGCAGAATACATAGCAGACGGCAGCGAAGAGATTAGGCCCGTTGAGGTCCTGATGGAGGAGTTTGTGATGGCAGTTCTCCCTTTCTATTCTGGTTTCTTCTGTTATTGCCCCCTTTTTTCTGTTCTCATTGTTCAAAAGAATACAAGTCGCTTTGGTGCGACGGCGATAGGGTTTTCCCCCTTACACATACTGCACACATAAGCATACACAAATATACACTGATGTTTTTGGAATAATTGTCTTTGCCTGGGTCATTCCTAGAAAGAGGTTGTACATGACATGGGCGCTTGACTTGAAAGGAAAACTAAACCAATGAACAACCAACACATGACAGCACAGGCTATGATGATTTAAAAGAAGAGCAGTTTTAACATGGCCCCTCTTATCTTCTATGCACAATGACTATAGTCTAATCGCGGAGTTGAGACACACAAGTACCGGATAGTAGGCTCTATAATTTCTGATTTCGCTTCGCTGCTGCAGAACACATTCATACATCCATAGCCAATACCTTTTCAGGCTCAACAGGAGTCTTAACCATCTCTGACAAAGAACCGTAGACTCGAATTGGAGCTACCCTGCAAGAACATAAACATATTCCTTGAGATATTCATTTCAATGCATACAAATTCAGGACCCCAGCTAAGCATCATACTCGCGATGCAATGAAAACATCCTGGAGCATATCCAGGATATTTCAGAAAAAAACATGTGGTTGGACGATAGCTACAGCTGCCATGAGCTTGAAACCTTTTGCAGGATACAAAGTGAGCAGGAGGCAGTTTGTTGATTCCAGAGACAGTCTTAAAAAATTCAATTTGAACTTTGTACCAAATGGAAACAGGATAACAAGAACCACAACAAGGATTCTGTGAGACTGTTGGCTAGCAGTGCGCATGCGCTCGCAGCCCACCCGCATTCCGAGTGCTGGACTCTACGCGGTGTGCTCGTGGTTGCTCCTCCTATCAAAATATGCCGCAAAGTGCTAGTCCTGTCTGGTCTCGGTTTTAAACAAGGATTATGTCAGGAGTATTTGTTGATTGAAAGTAGCGCCTTCCAAATTTATCTTCACTTTGTATCAAAAAGAAACAGGATATCAAGTACCACCAAACAAGGATTATCTAAGGAGTCTTTTAGTCAGCCCTTGAGCTGCTGCAGCTACCATATAGCCAGATTCCTGATCAGCTCAACCAGACTTCTGTTACCACAGGTCTGGTTCAAGGTGGCCCTGGTTTGACAGAGAAGCTACATTTTTGTAGAAGCACGTCTGGCCAGAAATTTATCATCTACTTTCAACCACGAATGCACAAGATAAGACGCGTACTTCAACCGTCAACCACAAAGTAGAAGGCAGCATACTTCCAAAAAACAAGGGTTGTCAAATTTGAAGAAACCTCATAATGAAAACAATAAATAAACAAAGGAAATGAAGATCAAAAGAAGAGTAAAAATATTGCTAGTTCATGATCTTACTGAAATTACTTTCATATGGCCTTCCTATCGAATGTAAGAGTGAACACATCCTTGCACAAATGATTCTAGTGGTCAAGCTTAGGAGGACAAATCGTTGTGATGTCCCATGCACCCTGTCTTAGCAGAGCTTTTTCAGGAGGATAAGGACATTATGGTCCACATCTAACCATTTTATACTGACGGAGAGTCCTATTTTTTGCAAGAAATATATTGCGCTGATTTTCATTTTTCTAACAAACTCAGTTCAACCTACAATTTACTTAACAGACTAAGAATAGTTCAATAACTGAAAACAATTTAAGGAATGAAAAACTAGAGAACGAATTATACATTTATTTCCTGCTGCACTATACTGTGAACTCGTTATCTTTCAGATACAGAAGCCACCTAGAAGGTGGTCAGTGGTCACAGAAAGCAAGATGGTAAGAGCTAATAATAAGAGGGTCGGCTAAGGTACTGCTGACATGGCGCTTATCAAAGCACACACACTTTACAAGGCGCAGTAGAATGGATAGAACATGGTGCTAGTACCGTTTTGATATGCGTGGCATGGAGCACTTCTGTTTCCTGTCATGATATATTCTAACAATGACAGCAGCTGTTTCCTCTACGGCTTTTCCAGTGACCTCTGCACGAAAAATATATGGTTATAGTGTGAGAAAAAACAAATTAGCTCTCCATTAAAGACGATGAAACTGATCTTACGGATCACTGGCCATGTTGGGTGCCGAACAAAAATTTGATTTGCATGGTCGAGCTCCTGCCTCACATGCTCCATTTCAGCATAATTGCTCTTCTGCCCATGAAATCCTAGAGTGTTTGCTCTCGTCTTTCTGATTGCCTGAAGAACCACGGGGTTTATCGTCAGCCCAAAGATCTTATCCTGGTCGATCTCGAATAGGGCCTTTGGAAGATCAATACCCATCACAATTGGGACGTTTGCCACTTTGTACCCTTTTTGTGCTAGATAAATTGACAATGGTGTTTTCCCAGTACGTGAAACACCAACAAGCACAATGTGTGCACGGGCAAGGTTCTGTGGCTGAGCGCCATCATCTTGTTTGATGGTAAAATCAATCGCTTCAATTCGTTGGAAGTAATCCTCAGAAAGTTGACCCTTTCGGCTAGCAGAGCTTCGTGAAATACCAGATGGAGCAACACCAATATGAGAAGCTATTGCGTCAATAGTAGGACGAAGAACATCGGTAGATGGAACACCCCATAAATCACAAGCCTTCTTAGTTGCCTCGGCCATTGAAGGATCGGCAAGGGTATATAGAAGCAATGCTCCTTCTTTTGCTGCTTGCCTTACTATCTCAATAAGGTTATCCATGTCATCAATCTAAAGAAAATTAGAAGCAATGTGTAAGAGATGCTGATTACTTCCAACAAGTGATGTGCAATTAACTTTTTCTTAGCCCATGCTTGTGCTAAGCATGGGTGAATAGTGTCAAATAACAGTTTCTGAACTAAGACTACAATCAACTGACTGATTTTGTTCAATAAAATGATTCAATCCAAGCAAACACGTAAAACAAAATAGTATAGCCAATTGGCACTATTTTGACCATGTCAGAACATCCCATCTACCTGGTGTAATGAGTGGCGAATATCAATTTGCACAAATAGAACATATAGATATGCATGAAGCAATTGTACAGTTCTCAATTTACACATAACATTCAGCCTTATTCAACTGCATGGTCCATTTTTATTTCTCAAATAAAATATGTCAAAAAGATGTGATGGATTTTTCCTCCATTGGAACATGCGACAGACTTTTCTTCTTCTTAGTATTAGCGTAATTCATGGGCAATACCAACTTTTGCAGAGTAAGATTGATATTGTAGCTTTCATTCTCAAATACTCCGTCCGTTGCTAAATATAAGTCTTTCTAGAGATTTCACTATGGACTACGTACGGATGTATATAGACGTAGTTTAGAGTGTAGATTCACTCATTTGCTCCATATGTAGTCCATATTTGAATCCCTAGAAAGACTTATATTTAGGAACGGAGGGAGTACATGATAGTGTCATGTTAGCCCAAGTAATCCCCCAGCGCTGAAATTCAGAGGCAAACCTTAAATGTAAGGATGAACCAAAGTATCCCCAATTAAACCACTCTGACATTGCATAGGGGAATGCAAGCTGCAGGTATAACAGTAATCAGTCTGAAAAGACATAATGTCGGTGCACAAATTATGAAATTAATCACAAAGCAAAGTTGCAGGGTTGCCCTGGTATGCCCATAAAATGTTCGATTCCATCTCTAAATTTGTACTGCATTTATTTCGGGCATTTTAAGTTAGTATTATTTTGTCTGTCAAGTTGTCATCGCGAAGTGACTAGCTAATACCTATATGTAGCAAAGCACAAAAGCATTTTCCGGAAACCAGGCGTTGCACTGGACTGGAGCACGGGGATCAAAAACTATTGTCACGAATTGAGATAATAGATGGCAGCGAAAATGATGGATCTCTTACCCCAGAAAACAGGTGGGTGCTTGTGGCACAGCGGCGGTCGACGAGGCAGTGCTCGAATTGCCCGAGCACGGCATTCACCGAGTGCTCCAGCGTCGAACCCGTCCCGTCCGACACCATGTAGATCGAGTTCCCCGCTGCCTCGCTTCCGACCCCAACCGCCTCGTCGCCATCGTCGTCGTCCTCCGTCGCTGTGCCCTCCTGCTCGGTGGGCGGCGGCGACTTGGTCGGCACCTCGAGCGCCGCGCTCGCCCGTATGGCCGGCAGCTCCAGCCTCCGCCCGGACCGGAGCGCGCGCGCGCGGGACCAGCGGCTCAGCTGCGAGCTCGCGCGCGAGCGCGGCTGGGAGGGGGAGGAGACCGCCGCCTCCTCTTGCCCGGGCGCGCCAGAGTGCTCTTGGTCCGGTCCCGCGCTTAGAGGCGGGCCGGTGGCGGTGTCGGCGAGGCATGACGCGGCGGTGGGGGAGGGGCGGAGGCCGTGGAGCCGAGGGGAGGGCGGGAGGAGCACGGACGGCGTCGCCGCGCCGAGCTTGGCGCTCATCATGGGGTCAGGCGATACACCTAGAGCACTGAGCAGCGTGAGACGTGTGACCGAGAGGAATTGGGTTCGTTTTTCGCAACGTTTTTGCGTGCCGTGACGCGGTGGTGTTTGGCATGGCCCCAGCCCCCAGGTTTGGTTCGGTCTGCGAAAGACAACGGGCTGATGCCATGTTTGCCGCCAGCTGGTTTGGACTTTGGTGCAGAGACGGTTGGTCTTTTTCTTTCTTTCGTTTCTAACTACTAGATCAAGTCGGGCTCATACATACAAACTTCAGCGTTCACAACCTCCTGAATACAAACAGGAATACATTGTTTGTCTTTCGTGAATACGCGGGATGCATATCATTCTATCAATAGAGGCATGAAAATACATGGTAGCAACCATCGTAGAGCGTACACTAGGAGGTGCTTACGATGGTGCTAGTGAGCATCAAGAGAAGGGGTTGCTCAGCCTCAGGTACAAGGGGATTAGGTTACAAGTATGATGTTGCTAAGGCCTCTAGCATCCGAATTGGTCTAGGTGCGAGCTTCCTCCTATGTGCAACAAGCTCCTGGTACAAGCAGGAATGCATAGTTCAAAAGTCGAGTAAGCAACAAGCTCGCTCTCCCACACCAACAGATGAGCAACACCTAGCAGAACAACATGCATGAAAAAACAAAATCGAAACAAAACATTTTATATCAACTACAAAAGGTCTGGTGATGGAGCGGTCCCTCTCGTTAGCATTCACTTTCTTGATCAGCGACAAACAATCAGATTGCGGGATCATCTTGTGCAGACTTTCATCGAGTGCGAGAGTAACAACACAACGAAGAGCTTCTGCAAACTCCGGTGTAGTGATACCATGAAAAGCCTGACGACAACCCATCAGACATTTGCCCAAATGATCTCGTGCCACTACACCAACCACCGAACTCAACGAAGCTAGAAGATTGTTGCATCCACATTAAGGCAAAAGCAAACCAACCGACGATGAAGTTCATTTAGTAATTTTCTTTGAAAATGCACACCTAGAATCCTAGATGACTCACTCGATTTCAAACAATGCAGAGTGATCATTTCCACATAGGCTTCAATTTATACACAGACTCTCGATCCAATAACACTTCTGTGCACTCTATTTATGTGGCATGTTGGTTTTGTGTGTAGGTAAGGGTTGCGACTCAGTTTATGTGGTAACCTTCGGGGACCCATTTGGCACATTTTGTAATTTTCTTTGGAACTACACATCTAGAGGACTCAACGGATTTACCGTCGCCAATGTTCCACACAACACTTTGACCCAACAACCTTTTTGCCAAACATAATGCTACGCCAAGTATAAGAAGTCTATCTGGGGCAAGATGCGTGCCGATCTGGGCAAGATGCTCCATCATCTGTTCATTGTCCTCTGAGCTCTCCTCCGACCAGCTCAGATGCAATTTGACCTCTATTCGTTACACACATCGGGCTGCAAACCGTTCCCAAGGGCCGCCATCTCGTGCTTCTGCGCCAATGAGAGCCCCTTTCAAATATCGTTGCCGCTCCCCATCATTGCGCCAGTGGTTGTCATGGAAGGAGGATGAAGGGAAGCGGGGGTGCATCGGCGGTCGTGGACAGAGGAGGAAGGAGAAGCGGAGGTGGTCGGTTTTATGCCGTGCATGGCTGTGTTTATATAGATGGTGGACGGTATGCGACTCCAATGGAGTAGGAGCCGTCACGTCGCCTGGTCGGTCGCGTCGCTCTGAGCCGGCATTGGACGCGGCGCGGTGAGCGAGCAAGCAAAAGCGGCGCGGGTGACGCTCTCGGCTGACATGCCCCGTCAATGTCTGGCATGTTGTAGAGCAGTCGCGTCCGCTATGGACCGACATTAATGTGGCGCCTCTTGCCGGTGCGGATGAGTGGGGAGCAAAGCGATCACACGGGAGAGGTTTTTAAATGGACGCATACGTGGTGAAGGTACGGACGCCCGAAAAAACTCCTCTAGATTTGATGCAGATTTGCGAGAATTTGACTCTTTTTTTTAAAAAAAATGAGGTTAAAATCCCCAGTTTCTGCATCCATCGATGCATACATCCATCCAGAGGCGAAGCCACGTTGTGGCCATGTAGTCAAGCGACTACACAGGAAATCGGTAAATTAACTACCCAGGTAATGTATGACTACGTAAAGGCCCAGTCGGCCAGCCGTATTAGCTTTGCGTGACATTTGGCTGGGCTAAAAAAAATCAATGGGAGCTTTGGACGGCCCGATTGCATTAGTGCATGTGGTTTGCCAACGTGTAAGCCTGGGCTCCCGTGATCTCCTTTTTGACGGTTCGACTTTGTTTCCATCTCCTTCTTCGGTCTTCCACAGCCTCCATGACATTTGTCCGTGCACAGCCACCGGCCGCCGCAGCTTCGCAAATCGACATGTTCTCCGTCAGGCGTCAGCGATCTTAGCCGTGAGGAGCGAGTGACACACCATTCCCGTCGACACCGGCGGCGTCCGTCGGCATCCGGTATTGTTGTACGCTATACATGTACTGATTGTGATTGGCATCGCATCCAACACCAGAACGAGAACCCCTCCAGTTTGTAAGTTTTTTTCTCTTCTAATTATTATCTTTTACGAGCTGTATAGGAACTATGATATTATAGATTTATAGATTGCTCTTCAATCTTCACTCAGAAAAATGGATCTTGTTAAATCCAAAACAGATGAAAACAAAACTTCCAGAAAAAAGAAATAATGGATCTCATTTTTCATAGCACAATCATTTTTTTGTCAGGTCGTCAGGTCAGTAAATGGATAAATTCGTAAAAAAGTGGCGGCCTGAATCAGATGTAGCAAATTCTTCACGGCAACCACTGGAAAATGAGAAAGAACAGACACCTATTGATGCTAGAGCTGCTATGGAACGGGTACTAGTTAACAGCAATGCAAGACCACACTCAACTGAAGAAGAAGAAGAACATGTTGATATATCCAATCTTCTGCCAGATCCTGCAGACCGTAAGCCAATTTCCCAATACAAAACTGCCAAAGTTTGTGATGATGTGCGAAGAGCTTACCTCCTAAGAGGCCCATGCCAACCTGATGGACATGTTTTCCGTCAAACTGATTTCAGTGGAATTCAACGTCGTTTTAATAAAGAATGGTTCAAGACATACAAGCCTTGGTTGGAGTATAGTATAAATGAAGATGCTGCATTTTGTCTTGTCTGCTACTTGTTTCAAAATGAAAGTATAGGATGAGGTGGTGGAGATGTATTTTCATCTATGGGCTGGAGAAATTGGAATAACCTAAAGAGATTGGATGTCCATGTTGGCGGTCCTTTGAGTACTCATAATCAGAATGTAAGCGACGTGATGACCTAATGAACTAGAATCAATCAATTGCAGCTAATGTACGCAAGAAAACAAAAAAAATCCAAGATAGAGTACAAAACTTGGTTAATTGCATCAATAGATATTGCATGGTTGCTTCTTGTTGTAGGCTTGCCGTTTCGAGGTCACGATGAAAGTGAGACTTCTTTGAGGAAGGGTAATTTCCTAAATTTTTATGAGTGGTATGTTGCATGTTGTCCACATGTGGCTGCTGTTGCTTTAAAGAATGCTCCTAAGAATTTAAAGTTGGTTTCTTCTACAATCCAGAAAGATATTGTGGAAGCTTGTGCTATAGAAACAGTAAAGGCAATCATAGATGACCTTGGAGATGAATACTTTGCTATACTGGTTGATGAATCTCGTGATGTATGCTATATGATATGTTGATAAAAGGGGGGTTTCAGTGGAGCGTGTTATTGGACTTTCTCATGTTACTCAAACAACTTCTCTTGCTCGTCAGGAAGCTATCTATGCAGTGCTTAAACATCATAATCTTAGCCCTTCTCGGATTCGTGGCCAAGGATATGATGGAGCTAGTAATATGCAAGGACACTTGAATGGTTTGAAAACATTAGTAATGGAAGATTCCAGGTGAGCTCGTAGCATCCACTGTTTTGCTCATCAACTTCAGTTGACACTAGTTGAAGTTGCAAAAAACCATGAAGATGTGGTATGGCTTTTTGAGTGGATGAGTGTTGTTCTGTCCACGGTGGGTAATTCTTTTAAGAACAGGGATATGCTTAGAGAAAAGCAAGCAAAGAGAGTTCATAATGCACTACAAAATGGTGAACTTGAAACTGGGAGAGGTTTGAATCAAGAACTTGGACTTAAAAGAGCCGGTGATACTCGTTGGGGTTCTCATTTCAATTCTCTATTGAATATGATTGTTATGTTCCGCTCTGTAATTGAAGTTGTTGATGATAATGCACAAAATGCCAGCAAAGCTCTAGATAGGCTTAAAGCAAAAGGAGTTCTTGATGCTATTCAGACATTTGACTTTTTTTTCATGATGCACTTGATGAAGGTTATACTCAGGATTACTAATGATTTGAATCTGGCTTTGCAAAGGAAGGATCAAGATATTGTGAATGTTGTGTCATATCTTCGTACAACAAAAAGAAGGCTACAAGAAATGAGAAACCAAGGTTGGGAAGGTATTTTTACAAAGGTTACTCATTTTTGCCTCGAACATGTTATTCAACTTCCAGATATGAATGATATGCATATTCCTCGAGGATCAAAATCAAAGCGTAAAGCTCAGATTGATGGCATATCGAATAAGGATTACTACCAAAGTGTAATGTATGTTGTTATCGATCTATTACGTGTAGAGCTTGATGACCGCTTTTGTGAGAGCAGCACAATATTGCTTCTTGGCATGGCTTGTTTGGATCCTTCTGATTCGTTCTCTAACTTTGATAAGGATAAAGTATTAGCAATGGCTCATTTGTATCCTGATGATTTTGAAAGTGAAAGCAAGATTGAAGATCTTAGCGTCCAACTTGACAACTTCCTTGAAAATGTTTGTGATGATACAAGACTCTCCAATTTAAAAGGGGTTAGTGATCTTTGCAGAAAACTAGTTGAAACAAAGAAGTATACTAGTTTTCCTCTGGTGTTTCTTTTGGTGAAGCTAGCATTGATTTCGCCAGTTGCAACGGCGATAGTTGAGAGAGCATTTTCTGCAATGAAATATATCAAGTCTGATTTGCGTAATAGAATAGGTGATGACTTCTTGTATCATTATCTCATTACTTATGTTGAAAACGATGTATTCCAGTCTATTAGTACTGATGCTATTATGCATACATATCAAAGTATGCATGATCGTGGAGAGCTACTACCATAAATATGTTTTGTACTTTTGTAATAAAGTATGATCTTTCTCATTCATTTTAAATTGTATGTAAAAAAATTATAAGTAAAGCTTGACATCACAAGGTCTGAATCCTGGCACCGCCACTGCATCCATCTTTATTAATTATTAACAAAGGCCTGACAAGAACATACATAAAGCCATCTGAAACCATCACTCACACCTACAAACTTGATAATGTAGAGTGCTCTCACTCCCCATATCTAAAATCGGTGTCGTCGCCAATTCATCCACATAACGTATCGAAACCAATAGCCGTTGCAGTAGACCTAAAACGTACACCACATGCACACGTTTAGAAGCCGCCATCGTCGTCGAAATACATTTTCAGGAGAGATATCCACATCATTCTTGCCAGTCCGGCCATCCGTCAACGCCACCACGGCGGCCAACATCACCACCGCCCTGCGCTCGTCCATCCAGACACGAAGACTCTGGAAGATCTGTTGTGCGTAGCACCTGACGAACATGCATGACACGGTGTAGCACATGTCGACCATGCATGACTTGACATCTCCACCAAAGCTCCGTGCAAGACGAAGCCTCTCCACCTCTTGCCTCTGTCTTTCGGCGCCGCTCCACAAACGTTGCTCCCAAGAGAGAAACGACACCGCAGTGCCTTCATCGTCCTACCTAGAAGACCAGATACTAGGGTTTCCCCCGGAGCATCATGAGTGGGTCGACAGTAGTTACATGATGATGCCTTCATCAAGATAATAGCGCAGAGCGCCGCCATCGCCCGCCGTCGACTCGGTTTTCATCGGCAATTATATCTCCCGTCCCCGACTCACAGGCGGGACTAGATGACGGATCTTGAGATTCGACCAACAAAAGATCGGTTTGCACGTGGTGAGAATTCGAATGCACAAACGAGTCTCCGGACTTTTACAACGCTGCATCGAATGAAGAAAAAAAATGTCCATCTCGGCCTCGAGACGTTTCAGAGCGCCCAAACGGCTGGTACTTCGCCGAGATACGGGCCGGCGACGTCCGGCTCGGCCTCGGGACGTTCCGGAGCGCGCACGAGGCGGCCCGCGCGTACGACACGGCGGCGTGGCGCTTGGAGAGGCCTCGGTCGCAGATGAACTTCCGGGACGTCTTCGCGCGCAAGCAGGCGCAGCGCGTCACCCCTCCACCGCGTCTCATCACCGGCATGGACCGTGCCGATCACGCTCGGCGGCAGCGCTGCCTCCTCGTCGCCGAGGAGGACGAGCGAGCCATGGCGGAGTGGCGCCGTCGCTGATATGTCTTCAACATATCTATAATTTTTTATTGTTCCATGCTATTATATTACCCCTTTTGGATGTTTATGGGCTTTATTTTACACATTTATATCATTTTTGGGACTAACCTACTAACCGGAGGCCCAGCCCATATTGCTGTTTTTTTGCCTATTTTAGTATTTCGAAGAAAAGAAATATCAAACGGAGTCCAAACGGAATGAAACCTTCGGGAGCGTGATTTTTGGAACGAACGCGATCCAGAGGACTTGGAGTGCAAGTCAAGAAGCAGCCGAGGCCTCCACGAGATAGGAGGGCGCCCCCCCACTATAGGGCGCGCCCCCGTGTCTCGTTGGCCCCTCGGGCGTCCACTGACGTACTTCTTCCTCCTATATAAGCCTACGTACCCTGAAAACATCCAGGGAGCCAACGAAACACAATTTCCACCGCCGTAACCTTCTGTATCCGCGAGATCTCATCTTGGAGCCTTCGCCGGCACTCTACCGGAGGGGGAATCGACCATGGAGGGCTTCTACATCAACATCCTTGCCCCTCCGATGAGTTGTGAGTAGTTTACCACAGACCTATGGGTCCATAATTATTAGCTAGATGGCTTCTTCTCTCTTTTTTGGATCTCAATACAATGTTCTCCCCCTCTCTTGTGGAGATCTATTCGATGTAAACTCTTTTTGCGGTGTGTTTGTCGAGATCCGATAAATTGTGGGTTTATGATCAAGTTTATCTGTGAATAATATTTGAATCTTCTCTGAATTCTTTTATGTATGATTGAGTTATTTTTGCAAGTCTCTTTGAATTATCAGTTTGGTTTGGCCTACTAGATTGATCTTTCTTGCCATGGGAGAAGTGCTTAGCTTTGGGTTCAATCTTGCGGTGTCCTTTCCCAGTGACAGCAGGGGCAGCAAGGCACGTATTGTGTTGTTGCCATCGAGGATAACAAGATGAGGTTTATATCATATTGCTTGAGTTTATCCCTCTACATCATGTCATCTTGCTTAATGCGTTACTCTGTTCTTTATGAACTTAATACTCTAGATACAGGCAGGAGTCGGTCGATGTGTGGAGTAATAGTAGTAGATGCAGGCAGAAGTCGGTCTACTTGTTGCGGACGTGATGCCTATATACATGATCATGCCTAGATAATCTCATAATTATTTGCTTTTCAATTGCTCGACAGTAATTTGTCCACCCACCATAATACTTATGCTATCTTGGGAGAAGCCACTAGTGAAACCTATGGCCCCCGGGTCTATCTCTTATCATATTTGCTTTCAATCTACTTTTATTTGCATCTTTACTTTGCATCTATATTATAAAATACCAAAAATATATTTATCTTATCATACTATCTTTATTAGATCTCACTTTCGCAAGTGGCCGTGAAGGGATTGACAACCCCTTTATTGCGTTGGTTGCGAGTTCTTTGTTTGTTTGTGTAGGTGCGTGGGACTTTTGAGGAGCCTCCTACTGGATTGATACCTTTATTCCCAAAAACTGAGGGAAATACTTATGCTACTATTGCTGCATCACCCTTTCCTCTTCAAGGAAAACCAACGCAAGCTCAAGACGTAGCAAGAAGGATTTCTAGCGCCGTTGCCGGGGAGGTCTTCGCTCAAGTCAAGACATACCAAGTACCCATCACAAACTCATCTCCCTCACATTTACATTATTTGTCATTTGCCTCTCGTTTTCCTCTCCCCCACTTCACCCTTGCCGTTTTATTCGCCTTCTCTTTCCCAATCTCCTCCTCTCTTTTTCGCTTGCCTTTTTCCGTTTGCTTGTGTGTTGGATTAGTTGTTGCCATGGCGCAAGATAATACCAAATTGTGTGATTTCTCGAATACCAATAATAATGATTTCCTTAGTACTCCGATTGCTCCTCTTAATGATGTTGAGTCTTATGAAATCAATACTGCTTTGCTGAATCTTGTTATGAAAGATCAATTCACCGGCCTTCCTAGTGAAGATGCCACTACTCATCTAAACAACTTTGTTGATTTGTGTGATATGCAAAAGAAGAAAGATACGGATAACAATATTGTCAAATTGAAGTTATTTCCGTTTTCACTTAGAGATCGTGCTAAAGTTTGGTTTTCGTCTTTGCCTAATAGTATTGATTCTTGGAACAAGTGCAAAGATGCTTTTATCTCTAAGTATTTTCCTCCCGCTAAGATTATTACTCTTAGGAACGATATCATGAATTTTAAACAACTTGATCATGAGCATGTTGCCCAATCTTGGGAAAGAATGAAATTGATGCTTCGCAATTGCCCTACTCATGGTTTGAATTTATGGATGATCATACAAAATTTTTATGCCGGTTTGAACTTTGCTTCTAGAAATCTCTTAGATTCGGCCGCGGGAGGCATGTTTATGGAAATCACGTTAGGAGATGTTACAAAACTTCTTGATAATATCATGGCTAATTATTCTCAATGGCACACCGAAAGATCTTCTAGTAAAAAAGTGCATGCAATAGAAGAAATCAATGTTTTGAGTGGAAAGATGGATGAACTTATGAAATTATTTGCTACTAAAAATACTTCTCTTGATCCCAATGATATGCCTTTGTCTACTTTGATTGAGAATAATAATGAATCTATGGATGTGAATTTTGTTGGTAGGAATAGTTTTGGAAACAATTCTTATAGAGGAAACTTTGATGCTAGTGTTTCCACGATTTCGAAAATTTTATGTGATATTCTAGTTTTCCATGATCTTGATGATTGCTCTTCAAATTTGCACCTTACGGATTCCACCATTAAAAAGCCAATGGGAAGGATCAATGATGTTCTCATTGTTGCAAATAGAAATTTGGTGCCCGTAGATTTTATCGTTCTTGATATAGATTGCAATCTTTCTTGCCCTATTATTCTTGGTAGACCTTTCCTTAGAACGATTGGCGTGATTATTGATATGAAGGAAGGGAATATTAGATTCCAATTTCCATTAAAGAAAGGCATGGAGCACTTTCCAAGAAAGAAGTCAAATTACCTTATGAATCCATCATGCGGGATACTTATGAATTTAGTGCCAAAGATGGCACTCGTTAGATGTATCTTCGCTTTTATGCCTAGCTAGGGGCGTTAAACGATAGCGCTAGTTGGGAGGCAACACAATTTTCTTTGTGTTTTTTGTTTTTGTTTCTTTTTAGTAATAAATCTTGCATCTACCTTCTGTTTAGATGTGTTTTTATCTTTTAATTAGTGTTTGTGCCAAGTAGAACCTATAGGATAACCTATGATGATAGTTGATTTGATTCTGCTGAAAAACAGAAACTTTGCGTGCACGAAATTAGTTTTGTTAAATCACAGAAATGTGATTTTGCGTTGATTATTTTTTGCTGATCAATAAACAAATTTTCCAGGACTTCCTATTTTGGTAGTATTTTTATAGTTCCAGAAGTTTGCGTTAGTTACAGATTGCTACAGACTGTTCTGTTTTTGACAGATTCTGTTTTTCGTGTGTTGTTTGCTTATTTCGATGCATCTATGGCTAGTAAAATAGTTTATAAACCATAGAGAAGTTGGATTACAGCAGGTTTAACACCAAAATAAATAAAGAATGAGTTCATTACATTACCTTATGTGGTGGTTTTGTTTTCTTTCACTAACGGAGCTTATATGATTTCCTGTTGAGTTTTGTGTTGTGAAGTTTCCAAGTTTTGGGTAAAGATTTTATGGACTATGGAATAAGGAGTGGAAAGAGCCTAAGCTTGGGGATGCCCAAGGCACCCCAAGATATTCAAGGATAGCCAAAAGACTAAGCTTGGGGATGCCCCGGGAAGGCATCCCCTCTTTTGTCTTCGTTCATTGGTAACTTTACTTGGAGCTATATTTTTATTCGCCACATGATATGTGTTTTGCTTGGAGCATCGTGTGTTATATTAGTCTTTGCTTTTTAGTTTACCACAATCATTCTTGCTATACACAACTTTTGGGAGAAGCCTATTTGATAAAAATTTGCTAGAATACTCTATGTGCTTCACTTATATCTTTTGAGCTTGATAGTTTTTGCTCTAGTGCTTCACTTATATCTTTTAGAGCACGGCGGTGACTTATTTTTGTAGAATTTGCTAGTCTCTCATGCTTCACTTATATCTTTTTGAGAGTCTTTTAGAACATCATGTTATTTTCTATGGTTATAAAATTGGTCCTAGAATGGTAGGCATCCAAGTTGGGTATAATAAAAACTATTATAGGAAGTGAATTGGATGCTATGATCAATTTGATACTTGATAATTGTTTTGAGATATGGAGGTAATGATATTAAAGTCATGCTAGTTGGGTGATTATGAATTTAAAGAATGCTTGTGTTGAAGTTAGCAAGTCCCGTAGCATGCACGTATGGTTAAAGTTGTGTAACAATTTTGAAACATGAAGTGTACCTGGCTTGTGCATCCTTATGAGTGGCGGTCGGGGACGAGCGATGGTCTTTTCCTACCAATCTATCCCCCTAGGAGCATGCGCGTAGTACTTGATTTTTGATGCCTTCTAAATTTTTGCAATAAGTATATGAGTTCTTTTGACTAATGTTGAGTCTATGGATTATACGCACTTTTACCTTTCCACCATTGCTAGCCTCTTCGGTACCGTGCATTGCCCTTTCTCACCTTGGGAGTTGGTGCAAACTTCGCCGGTGCATCCAAACCCCGTGATACGATATGCTCTATCACACATAAACCTCCTTATATCTTCCTCAAAACAGCCACCATACCTACCTATTATGGCATTTCCATAGCCATTCCGAGATATATTGCCATGCAACTTTTCACCGTTCTGTTTATCATCATCATGACATACTTTACTTTTATCATATTGCCATTGCATAATCATGTAGTTGACATCGTATTTGTGGCAAAGCCACCATGCATTAATTTTTATACATGTCACTCTTGATTCATTGCACCATCCCGGTACACCGCCGGAGGCATTCATATAGAGTCATATCTTGTTCTAGTTTCGAGTTGTAATTCATATGTTGTAATCAATACAAGTGTGATGATCATCATTATTAGAGCATTGCCCAAAGAAAAAAAAGAAAGGCCAAAAGAAAAAAAAGAAAGGCCCAAGAAAAAAAAGGAAAAAAAAGAAAAAAAGAAATTAAATAAAAATGGCAATGTTATTATCTCTTTTTCCACACTTGTGCTTCAAGGTAGCACCTTGTTCTTCATGTAGTGAGTCTTATATATTGTGCTTCAAAGTAGCACCATGTTTTTCATATAGTGAGTCTCATAAGTTGTCTTTTTCATACTAGTGGGAATTTTTCATTATAGAACTTGGCATGTATATTCGTACGATGGGCTTCCTCAAATGCCCTAGGTCTTCGTGAGCAAGTAAGTTGGATGCACACACACTAGTTTTCTTTTGTTGAGCATTCATTCATAGCTCTAGTGTATCCGTTGCATGGCAATCCCTACTCCTCATGTTGACATCAATTGATGGGCTCTCCATAGCCCGTTGATTATCCTCGTCATTGTGAGACTTTCTCTTTTTTTTGTCTTCTCCACACGATCCCCATCATCATATTCTATTCCACCCATAGTGCTATATCCATGGCTCACGCTCATGTATTGCGTGAAGGTTGAAAAAGTTTGAGATTATTTAAGTATGAAACAATTGCTTGGCTTGTCATCAGGGGTATAGAAGTTGGGAACATCTTTGTGTGACGAAAATGAAGCATAGCCTAACTATATGATTTTGTAGGGATGAACTTTCTTTTGCCATGTTATTTTGAGAAGACATGATTACTTTGATTAGTATGCTTGAAGTGTTAATATCTCTTTTATCAATATGAACTTTTATTTTGAATCATTTGGACCTGAACATTCATGCCACAATAAAGAAAAAATACATTAAGAATTATGCTAGGTAGCATTCCACATCAATAATTCTCTTTTTATCATTTACCTACTCGAGGACGAGCAGGAATTAAGCTTGGGATGCTTGATACGTCTCCAACGTATCTATAATTTTTGATTGTTCCATGCTATTATATTACCCCTTTTGGATGTTTATGGGCTTTATTTTACACATTTATATCATTTTTGGGACTAACCTACTAACCGGAGGCCCAGACCGTATTGCTGTTTTTTTGCCTATTTCAGTATTTCGAAGAAAAGGAATATCAAACGGAGTCCAAACGGAATTAAACCTTCGGAAGCGTGATTTTTGGAACGAACGTGATCCAGAGGACTTGGAGTGCAAGTCAAGAAGCAGCCGAGGCCTCCACGAGATAGGAGCCCCCCCCCCTATAGGGTGCCCCCCTGTCTTGTGGGCCCCTTGGGCGTCCACCGACGTACTTCTTCCTCCTATATAAGCCTACGTACCCCGAAAACATCCAGGGAGCCAATGAAACACAATTTTCACCGCCGTAACCTTCTGTATCCGCGAGATCTCATCTTGGAGCCTTCGCCGGCACTCTGCCGGAGGGGGAATCGACCACGGAGGGCTTCTACATCAACATCCTTGCCCCTTCGATGAGTTGTGAGCAGTTTACCACAGACCTATGGGTCCATAGTTATTAGCTAGATGGCTTCTTCTCTCTTTTTGGATCTCAATACAATGTTCTCCCCCTCTCTTGTGAAGATCTATTCGATGTAAACTTTACGGTGTGTTTGTCGAGATCCGATGAATTGTGGGTTTATGATCAAGTTTATCTATGAATAATATTTGAATCTTCTCTGAATTCTTTTATGTATAATTGAGTTATCTTTGCAAGTCTCTTCGAATTATCAGTTTGGTTTAGGCTACTAGATTGATCTTTCTTGCCATGGGAGAAGTGCTTAGCTTTGGGTTCAATCTTGTGGTGTCCTTTCCCAGTGACAGTAGGGATAGCAAGGCACGTATTGTATTGTTGCCATCGAGGATAACAAGATGGGGTTTATATCATATTGCTTGAGTTTATCCCTCTACATCATGTCATCTTGCTTAATGCGTTACTCTGTTCTTTATGAACTTAATACTCTAGATGCAGGCAGGAGACGGTCGATGTGTGGATTAATAGTAGCAGATGCAGGCAGGAGTTGGTCTACTTGTTGCGGACGTGATGCCTATATACATGATCATGCCTAGATAATTTCATAATTATTCGCTTTTCTATCAATTGCTCGACAGTAATTTGTCCACCCACCGTAATACTTATGCTATCTTGAGAGAAGCCACTAGTGAAACCTATGGCCCCGGGTCTATCTCTTATCATATTTGCTTTCAATCTACTTTTATTTGCATCTTTACTTTTTGCATCTATATTACAAAATACCAAAAATATATTTATCTTATCATACTATCTTTATTAGATCTCACTTTCGCAAGTGGCCGTGAAGGGATTGACAACCCTTTTATTGCGTTGGTTGCGAGTTCTTTGTTTGTTTGTGTAGGTGCATGGGACTTTTGAGGAGCCTCCTACTGGATTGATATCTTGGTTCTCAAAAATCGAGGGAAATACTTACGCTATTATTGCTGCATCACCCTTTCCTCTTCAAGGAAAACCAACGCAAGCTCAAGACGTAGCAGTCGTCACCCGGAGGACGTCGACGCCGAGCGTGCCTACTGGGCGGAGAAGACGGCAAGGCGCCGCGCGGAGCGGGCTGACCGGCGTCAGCGGAAGGCATTGGCGAACGAGCAGTGCGATATCGTTGGAGCAGGTGGGAGGTCGTTCTTCACGGCCAACGATGAACGTTGGGACGACATATGGCTCTCAACCTCGGACGACACCGACGAGGATGATGATGGTGGTGATGGTAGCGACTTGGAGTAGTTTCTGTCTATGTATGCCATAGTAGTTTATATCTATCTATCTATGCCGTAGTAGTTGCACCGATGTAAAATATCTTTGTATCATTTTTTTATCTATGTAATTTTAATTTAAAAAATGTTATAGAATGAGCGTGTGTGCTGCATTTTTACCGCACCTGCCGGAGCTGCGCGCGCGGCTTTTTAGCACGGCTGCTGGAGCAAACGCTGCGCGCCGCGCCAAACCAGACGATTGGCACGCGCCAAATCAGTTTTTACCGTGCGGCGCGTTCGGTTTCTGTTGAAGTTGCTGTAAGACAGAGACAGCAGAGTAAACCGATGCCGCACAGAGACAGCAGAGTAAACCGATGCCGCACTATAGCACGTGTCTGATAGCAAAAGTCTGTCTCAACGTCATGCATGACATGGAGTATTGAGGAATCACATGGTCATATAGCACGTGATCAAAAACTAACTATATAGTACCCCAGTAGTACTGTGAAAAGTCTAGCTGCCATTTATCAGTGGTCACCACTACTCGCTGGTAGGAGTACTACACCAGTCGGCATGGAGGAGGAGGAGCTGACGCTGGTGGGATACTGGTCGAGCCCGTTCGTGCTGCGCGCGCGCTTCGCCCTCAACCTCAAGGGCCTCCCCTACGCGTATGTGGAGGAGGTGGGCCTCTTCGACGGCAAGAGCCCGCTCCTCCTCGCCTCCAACCCCGTGCACAAGAGGGTGCCGGTGCTCATCCACAAGGGCAAGCCCGTCCCCGAGTCGCAGCTCATCGTGCAGTACGTCGACGAGGCTTTCCCGGCCAGCTCCCCGCGCTTCCTCCCTTCCGACCCGCACGAGCGCGCCGTCGCTCGCTTCTGGGCCTCCTACGTCGACGGCGAGCTGCTCAGCGCGTGGCTGCCCGTCTACGGCGGACGCACCGGCGAGGAGAGGGCAGAGGCGGCGGGGCGGGTCGGCGCCGCCCTGGAGACGCTGGAGCGAGCGTTCGGAGAGTGCTCCAAGGGGAAGGGCTTCTTCGGCGGGGACACGGTGGGGCTCGTGGACGTCGTGCTCGGCGGCTTCGTCGGGTGGCTGCAGACGTCCGAGGCCATGTGCGGCGTGAGGCTGCTCGACGCCGCCGCGACGCCGCTGCTGGCGGCCTGGGCGGAGCGGTTTCGCGCGCTCGACGGCGTCAAGGAGGTGATGCCGGATGCGCAGAGGCTGCTCGAGTACAACCTGATGAGGCGAGCTCGCCTCGGGCTGCCGCCGACCCAGCCGCCGCCGCCACAGCATCAATAGAATCAGGGCTGGCTAATACACCACGTGCAAATAGCCTGTACCAATAACTGAGCACGTATACCTACCCTGTGTATGTATTTCTACCTTCAATAATGCACTTTCTCTACCGTAAAATGTGAAATTTAGTGAATACCGTTTGCCCCTAATTGTGTACGGGTTGAGATTCTCTGCTGTAACAACATAACAAAGATTCTCTGCTGTAACAACATAACAAAGATTCTCTGCTGTAACAACATAACAATTGGCTCTGATGTTTTTTTTTTGACAGTATTGGCTCTCATGTTAGCAACTCTTCATCATGTACTGAGTTTGATCTTAATCCAGCAATTATGCACTATCGTGCTCTATCAAAGAAAAGGCAGCCGCTGGTTTTGCTGAATAATAACTACTCAAGTTTGAATAACGGCAAAAGAAAACGAAGTGCAGACGAGTCATGTTATAAACAGCCCTATATCTTTACTCTTAGAAGATGCCTTATACGAGACATGAAATCAGCTTGGAGAATAGGGTCCCTACAAAGAGGGTTGGACAATATGCTGACATAATGTGTGAATAATAAGCACTAATCAGTCATTTGTCAAATCAACTTAGAGTGGAAAATATACAACCCGAGGGGAAACTGCGAGTGGGAATATATGCGACCGGCATAAAACATGTACTCCCGAAATCATCTAGATACAGTGAAGAAAATCGTCGCATCTTGAAAGGAAAAGACCACATATAATAAACAACATGACCGCAAAAATTCTCTCAACTTTGAAGACTTGCAGTGGCCGGTAGATACATCTAGATACAGTGCTCCAGATATCCTTTGTTATACCAGTGGCAGCAAATACATGCAACTGACCATGATAAGTACAAAATCAAAAGAAAACAATGTCGGCACCAAATATCAGTTTCAAAGTGGTGACTGAGATTTATAATCTACAAGGGACTTTTCAATAATTCTGAACAAGCTACATATCCTCGATGTCTTGCTCAGATGACATGGGGCGACCTTCATACCCTAATTTTGCTCCTAAGCTTCCCGTGATAATGCTGAATTTCAGTCTTATCTCCCTCATCATGCTTTGAAGTTGCTCATCCTCTGGATCAGACAAAGGATAGTTGCTCACAAGTGCAGCTAATTGCTCCATGTATTTCCTCACCCGAGCTGAGAATGCATCTTGATCAAGGCGAATTACTGACATCCACACATCCAAGCAGCCCTGATAGAATCCCAGTTCTTCGCCTGCTTGGTAACCATTCTTTAAGCCAACCTGCCTCGCCTCTTCCTTTCCAGATACCAGGCCATCATCATACCCATTTGTATAACCCTCTTGATAATGTGTCTCATCTAAGGCTAATGTTGGTCCAAGAAAATCCATGGTATGAATCGAAGTCTAATATCGTCAAACAATATTCAGTTTGCAGAAAGATGTAATTCCAAGAAATCTGCTACATCAACAAAATAAAGGTTGCAGCAGTAAGTAGCTATATGAGTACATGTTCAAGGCAAAGAGAAGAAACTCATGATTGCAAGGAACGTTATAGATCAAGGGAAATCAAACTTTTGCTAAAATATAACCTAAATGTTGTTGCAGATTGAATGATTGATTAAAGCTCAAAAATCAAAGAACTTCGAAACATTACACACGAAAAGTGAAAGTAGTCCTAAATTCCATCCCCATTCTTCCTTGGCACCGACAGGGATTAGGGGAGTTATCCTTCCTCTGTCTAATACGACTTTTTTTTGAACCGGGCATAACCCCTTTTCGTTACTCATCATAACGGAAATACATCAGTTTCCAACAATGTACCAAAGGAAACAGGAAAAGGGGAAAGCGAGTTCAACGCATCCTTGGGAAACCCACTGCTAGCACTCATCATCGAGCAGCTAACCGTGGGGCGAAAACCCAAGGACACCATAGAACTACCAACCTACTCCCAGAAAGAAAACCAAAGGGCTCACACAAGAGCAGGGATAACAGGCTCTATATCATGCAGGTTATACAATACTAATGGCTACAACAACAACAACAAAGCCTTTAGTCCCAAACAAGTTGGGGTAGGCTAGAGGTGAAACCCGTAAGATCTCGCAACCAACTCATGGCTCTGGCACACGGATAGCAAGCTTCCACGCACCCCTGTCCATAGCTCGCTCTTTGTCGATACTCCAATCCTTCAGGTCTCTCTTAACGGACTCCTCCCATGTCAAATTCGGTCGGACCCCGCCCTCTCTTGACATTCTCCGCACGCTTTAGCCGTCCGCTATGCACTGGAGCTTCTGGAGGCCTGCGCTGAATATGCCCAAACCATCTCAGACGATGTTGGACAAGCTTCTCCTCAATTGGTGCTACCCCAACTCTATCTCGTATATCATCATTCCGGACTCGATCCTTCCTCGTGTGGCCACACATCCATCTCAACATACGCATCTCCGCCACACCTAACTGTTGAACATGTCGCCTTTTAGTCGGCCAACACTCCGCGCCATACAACATTGCGGGTCGAACCGCCGTCCTGTAGAACTTGCCTTTTAGCTTTTGTGGCACTCTCTTGTCACAGAGAATGCCAGAAGCTTGGCGCCACTTCATCCATCCGGCTTTGATTCGATGGTTCACATCTTCATCAATACCCCCATCCTCCTGCAACATTGACCCGAAATACCGAAAGGTGTCCTTTCGAGGTACCACCTGGCCATCAAGGCTAACCTCCTCCTCCTCACACCTAGTAGTACTGAAACCGCACATCATGTACTCGGTTTTAGTTCTACTAAGCCTAAACCCTTTCGATTCCAAGGTTTGTCTCCATAACTCTAACTTCCTATTTACCCCCGTCCGACTATCGTCAACTAGCACCACATCATCCGCAAAGAGCATACACCATGGGATATCTCCTTGTATATCCCTTGTGACCTCATCCATCACCAATGCAAAAAGATAAGGGCTCAAGGCTGACCCCTGATGCAGTCCTATCTTAATCGGGAAGTCACCGGTGTCGACATCACTTGTTCGAACACTTGTCACAGCATTATCGTACATGTCCTTGATGAGGGTAATGTACTTTGCTGGAACTTTGTGTTTCTCCAAGGCCCACCACATGACATTCCGCGGTATCTTATCATAGGCCTTCTCCAAGTCAATGAACACCATATGCAAGTCCTTCCTTTGCTCCCTATATCTCTCCATAAGTTGTCGTACCAAGAAAATGGCTTCCATGGTCGACCTCCCAGGCATGAAACCAAACTGATTTTTGGTCACGCTTGTCATTCTTCTTAAGCGGTGCTCAATGACTCTCTCCCATAGCTTCATTGTATGGCTCATCAGCTTAATTCCACGGTAATTAGTACAACTCTGAACATCCCCCTTGTTCTTGAAGATTGGTACTAATATACTCCGTCTCCATTCTTCTGGCATCTTGTTTGCCCGAAAAATGAGGTTGAAAAGCTTGGTTAGCCATACTATCGCAATGTCCCCGAGACCTTTCCACACCTCAATGGGGATACAATCAGGGCCCATCGCCTTGCCTCCTTTCGTCCTTTTTAAAGCCTCCTTCACCTCAGACTCCTGGATGCGCCGCACAAAACGCATGCTGGTCTCATCAAAGGAGTCGTCTAGTTCAATGGTAGAACTCTCATTCTCCCCATTGAACAGCTTGTCGAAGTACTCCCGCCATCTATGCTTAATCTCCTCGTCCTTCACCAAGAGTTGGCCTGCTCCGTCCTTGATGCATTTGACTTGGCCAATATCCCTCGTCTTCCTCTCCCGGATCTTAGCCATCTTATAGATGTCCCTTTCACCTTCCTTCGTGCCTAACCGTTGGTAGAGGTCCTCATATGCCCGACCCCTTGCTTCACCAACAGCTCGCTTTGCGGCCTTCTTCGCCATCTTGTACTTCTCTATGTTGTCTGCACTCCTATCCAGGTATAGGCATCTGAAGCAATCTTTCTTCTCTTTAATCGCCTTCTAGACATCATCATTCCACCACCAGGTATCCTTATCTTCGCTTCTCCTTCCCCTGGACACTCCAAACTCCTCCGAGGCCACCTTACGAATGCAAGTCGCCATCTTCATCCACACATTGTCCGCATCCCCTCCTTCCTCCCAAGGGCCCTCCTTAATTACCCTCTCCTTGAACACCTGAGCTACCTCCCCCTTAAGCTTCCACCACTTCGTTCTAGCGACTTTGGCACGCTTATCCCGCTGGACACGAATCCGAAAGCGGAAGTCAGCAACCACCAGCTTATGCTGGGGTACAACACTCTCTCCAGGTATCACCTTACAGTCTAGGCACGCACGCCTATCTTCTCTTCTCGAGAGGATGAAATCAATCTGGCTAGAGTGTTGGCCACTACTAAAAGTCACCAGATGTGATTCTCTCTTTCTAAAGAGGGTGTTAGCTACAATCATGTTGTAGGCTAGAGCAAAGCTTAAGACATCTTCTCCTTCTTGATTCCTGATGCCATAGCCAAAGCCCCCATGCGCCCCTTCAAAACCTGTGTTAGATGTGCCCACGTGGCCATTGAGGTCTCCTCCTATGAAGAGCTTCTCACCAATCGGTACACTCCTAACCATGTCTTCCAAGCCTTCCCAGAACTCCCTCTTGGTGTTCTCATTGTGGCCTACTTGCGGGGCATACGCGCTGATAACATTGAGAACCAAGTCCTCAACTACCAGCTTGACCAGGATAATCCGGTCCCCACGTCTCTTGACGTCTACCACTCCATACTTGAGGCTCTTGTTGATCAAGATGCCTACGCCATTTCTATTTGCAGCCGTCCCCGTGTACCACAGCTTGAAGCCGGTATCCTCCACCTCCTTCGCCTTCTGTCCTCTCCATTTGGTTTCTTGGACGCAAAGGATATCAACACCTCTCCTCACCGCTGCATCAACTAGCTCCCGAAGCTTCCCTGTCAGAGACCCTATGTTCCAGCTACCTAAGCGAATCCTCCTAGGCTCGGCTAGCTTCCTTACCCTTCGCACTCGTCGAGTCAAATGCGAAGACCCTTGCTCATTTTCCACTACATCCGGGCGCCGATGTAGCGCGCCACTAAGGATGCGACGACCCGATCCTCGCTCACTTGCCACCGTATCCGGATCAAGATACGGCGCGCCACTTGAGGGGTGACGGCCCCGATGTGGCGCGTCGCTGAGAGGGTTACGCCCCAACGAAAATCTTTTGGGTTTCATCTCCATAAGAGTGGCTGAGTTTTTACGTTGGCTCGCCAAGCCTATCACAACCCTCCTCCTTTACCCGGGCTTGGGACCGGCTATGTTGAGACCACAAATTAAAATAGCAAGGACTACATTCTACAGCCACCCCAATATCATAATTCGTTCATCAGAGATCCTTCTTGTTACATTAACCTATCGGCATCATGATTATCAGGACGCAACACTCCTACCTCAGAGTCATAGTCAGTTAGTGACAATCATGTATCCCATGTTTGACAAAAGAGGGGGATGACCATAATGAAAATCTGGTTACTCTATCCATCAAAATAGTAACATGCCAAAACCTAGGTCCCCAATCTTATCATGAGAAGGAAGGATTTCCTCCAAATTGATTTTCTTTCTTTCTATAAACCGTCTTACAGTTCAACGAACACACGAATCCCTGCAGTCCAAACTTAAACGGAACTCCTATGGTCAATTTCATCGGTAGAGCAGTGCGTACACCTAATCCAAAAGGGGGAGGAAGTAGGGGGAGCTACTGCCGACGGGCCGCAGCCGGCAGACTGACGGCGAAGCTCAGAGAAGTATGGTAGTACAATTATTTGGAAGAGAAATCAGAGGAGGGAGTTCACCGCACCTTCGACTTGCGATAGCCAGCCGCTCCGCCTCCGCAGCCGGGTTTGGGTTTCAGAAGAATCAGGTTCCTTTCGTTCTTACTCCGTTTTAAAGATATATCCTGCAGGGACCTGTTTGTATTAAGGTTATTTGCCAGGGGGTAAACTTTAAAAAACCTGCGCGCCGCTCGGGCCTTCCTTCGTCTTCCTCTTGACCACTTGACCGCTCTTTCTCCCGTGGCCATGTTGAGCTAGGGTTTAGTCTTGTAGATACAGGGTTTAGGATCCGGGAGGAGCCCAGCTCCCCTCCCAAACCGCTCTCATGTCGTCTTCCTCCCGAGTAAGTCACCCCATCCCCTCCCCCTTACCCCTCCCCGGCTCTCCCTTTCAGCGCCGGCGCGAGAATTCATGTCGGATCGTCATTGTGGTGGAGCCGTTATCGGAGACGGATCGAACTGTCTCCTAATCAGAATTTTCCTGTACATTGGGGTCGGATAGATTCCAGTTGCACATTTCGAGTGGCTGGTGTGTGTATTGTGTTTATGTAGCATGTTGGTTCTGTATGTAGGTAAGGGTTGGGACTCTGGTTCCCCTTGTTGAAGGCAAATCTGAGTCACCGAATGCGTCGTCGCTGCCAATGCCAAGCATTCCCATCTTCAAGGGCTCCAATGTCGTTGGGAGGAGTAATTTGGTGGCTGTTGACAAGAGAGTCAGCCGCAAGCATTTGAGCTTGTGCGCCTTGCCTGATGGCTCCGTCGAAGTCGTCGTGGTGAGGACGTCAGAAGGATAGTGGATGATTCCATGATTGCTTTTGATTGGAAAAATAAGCTGTTGTAGTCTGATGTCGATGCGTTTGCAGGAGGGGCCAAATCCCATTGTTGTCCGATCAGAGGGTCGGAGAAGAAAAGTTTGTGCTCAGCAGAAAGCCAAGGTTATGCACGATGATGTCCTGGAGCTGATTCCCGGTGAATATTTTATGAAGTATGTCAATACGAGCGATGAGCGTAAAAGTTCCACATCAGTCGAATCACATGACTTAAAAAAAGGGAAGAGGCATAGCGAGGAAGATAGTGTAGCTGCAAAGAGAAATCGACAAGTTATGGAAGATGAGGCTTTGGCAAGAACTTTGCAGGTTAGTTGACTCTATTTGTTGTCATGGTTCTCGTGAAACTTAGGTCTGGATGATATTTATGAAATTTCGTTTTGAGTGATTTCTTGTTGTTCTAAAACAATTATCGTGTCTGACAGTGCAAACTAGAAAGATGGAACTTTTCAATGCCTACATAATCTTACAGCGCAAACTAAAGCAAATTAAGCTAGGACTAGGTTTACATGCAGATGAGTTCTTACCTTATATAGCTGAAGACTACCTGACAACCAGAGGTAGTGATTCTTAATCTGTTGTTTGTGTTTGCTCACGAGCCTCTATTTTTCACTCTTTCTTTTGTTGTGATTTGAAATTTTGGATCATCACGTTGAGTTTCAGAAAAATAATTTACATAATATGTGGTAATCTTCATATTAATAAAGATACACCAATACCAGCTGCAGAAATCACTCATGCCATTCAGCTGCTTTACTCATGTAAAGGAAAATAAAATGATGCCTTAATCCATAGTGTGAAATAAATATTAGTATTTCTTTACTCAACATCAAAACCGTAATTCATTCAAGACTCGAGTGTTATGTTGTGGAGATTCAGGATGTCTCTGACACAACATGTATAGGAGGATGTCGTATCCATGTATATTACTATTTTGCCTTCTTTTTCACTGAATATGCTTCTGTGCTGTGCTGCTATTGTAGTATTGTTACTGTTCTTTTGATTTGCAAGTTCAAGAGAAATCTCTTGATAGGAGGATAGACAATAGTTTAGCTATCCACATGTACATAAAAATACCACATATTATCTTGCATGTCCTTCAAATGTCGATGAATTGCAATTGAATATACAGGGTAATGATGGATTATTCCACTGTGGTATAAAAACTCTTCTTTGTGCACTTCATGAACATAATTTCCATGTTCCTGTACTTACCCTATAAACAGAAGGGAAAGTGAAAACATATGAAATAAGTCAAGTTTTTGTTAGCTTAAAGGTGTTTTTTGGTATGTACCATAGAGTGATGAATATTTCTTAGTTGAACACTAAATACAATTCCTACTATTAGGTTCACCCTTGCTTTTTGTTTGGAAAATCTGCAAATACATGTGGTGCAAAAGAGTGCCAAGTGGAGTTTGATTTTCATGCAAACATTCATTTGACCACATCGTTGAACTGTAATCAGGAAAGCTTTGCAGAAGAGAGTACATCTGTTACTGAAGTATTAAGTTCACTTGATAGTGTTGGTTCTTCCGAGAGAAACAAAGAGAGAACGGATTCTGTCGGTCCTTTGAAAAATGTACTTCCGTTGACTTTTCGACTCATGCGTGTCCAAGGTCTTCCATCATGGACTAACACTTCAACAGTTACCATTCAGGATGTCATACAGGTATTGCTCATTCCATATGATCACTTTAGTTGAAGTTGTATGAGTGATCGATTATTTTTTTTAGCATGCCGTATCACAATATTGTTTAACATATGAGCTTTTTAATGAAAATTATGAAAATGTTGCATAAGAATTAATTCCTTGACCTATTATAAGCATGTGTGGACATTCTGGTTATTATTGAGTTGACCTTTCTTCCATGTCATTTTACAAAAAAAAAAGAACTCGAATAAATATTGTTTATCGTTTTCACACTCTATTTCTGTATTGTCGGATTTGATCGAGAAGTATGCTAGTAGTTCTTACATGATCAGTGAATTGTCAGGGTGAAGTGCTTCTTGCTGTACTCTCAAATTATATGGTGGACATGGATTGGTTGCTTACTGGTAAGTAATTTATCATGAAAGTAAAGTTGTTGATGTTTATGTTATGGTAGCAAATTTTTATCAAGCCTGAAGTTTTTTATTAGAAGTCTGCCGCCACTTGGTACATTCGGAACACTAAACGGTGAATCAAATTATACCCTGTGATATCTTAAATTGTTTGGCTCTACTGTTATGTGCATAATTACATTATTGCAACTCATTGGATTTTTTGGATATCACATTTCTATTTCAGCACTTAAGTTTAATGTATTATTCTTCTTTATCTACATTATTTTGTAATAATGTAATCAGATATTACATGTTGCAGCATGTCCAAGTCTAAGGAAAGTTCCACATGTCCTAGTTCTTCATGGAGAGGATGGTGCTTCATTGGAGCACTTGAAGGTGGCAAAATTGCTTAAACAATCCGTTATCTTGTTTATTTAGTTTTCTCATTGCATATTCATTCTTTTGTGACAGAAAACGAAGCCTGCAAATTGGATCCTTCACAAGCCCCCACTCCCAATATCATTTGGAACACATCATTCGAAGGCCATGCTGCTTGTATATCCTCAAGGAATTCGCGTTGTTGTTCACACTGCAAATTTGATACATGTTGACTGGAATAACAAAAGTCAGGGACTATGGACACAAGATTTTCCCTGGAAGGAAGCAAATGATATGAGTACAAATATTGGTTTTGAGAATGACCTGGTTGATTATCTCAGGGCACTTAAGGTAGCAGGGTATTCTCTCTTTGCTTCTAGAATATATAATCATCTGTTGGTACAATTCACTCACGGTGTTTAATAAAATTATTTTTATTCTCCGGTGTATTTAAGTTTTAAATTTATTATCAACATTTTGAAGAAATAAACATCAGTCACTTGAGCCTACCTGAAGAAGAATGGACTAAATAACTATGTGCAGCTTCCAAAATGTTATACATTCAGTCATTCACAAAGGACACTAGAAACTTGTGTTTTTATTCATTGGTGCACTACTACTACAGAACAAATGTAAAGTTATTAGTTTAGCAATTATAGTGTAACTAATATACTGTTGGATGGCGAAATAAGCACTTCAACTTTTAGTCAGATATAAAGGTCTAGGAATTGATGATAAGATAATAGATGGTTCTTATCATATCTCTTACCAGATCAGTGAACCATGTATGACATATGTCATGTCTAAGATTCAATGCAAAATATCCTAAATAAACTAAAAGGATTTGTACAGATCATGAAACATGATCTGGTTTTCCGTGGAGTTTTCTTCTGTAAAAAGTTCTATACTGTTATCTGATCAATTCTGGGAACTACCTGGCTTTCAGAAGCCTTATCCGATAGTTCATCTTGAAACTGTCTAGCTTTTAGCCTGTCAGGAAACCCCTCCCTTATAGTTCATTTTGTCTGCTACTTTTTTTTATTACTTTGTTTCCTTGAAGTTAAAATTTGACCAATTCTATCTTGTCTGTGATCGTTGTGAACTAAAATGTCCTCTTGATTAAAATGCAGTGGCCTGAGTTCAGGGTAAATCTCCCAGTTGCTGGTGATGTCAACATCAATGCAGCATTCTTTCGGAAATTTGATTATAGTAGCTCAACGGTTGGTATATTTCTGTAATCTCATGTTTTCTTTAAGCTTTATGAGACATGCTGAATCATAGATATGTTTTTCATTTTAAATTAGTGGTCTGACATAAAATGAAAAGGAAAGAAAAACAGACCATCAGGCTTATCAAATGAAGTTACTGTCTGGCTAGATGTAAGTTATTGACTCGGTGTGGCATGATTGTACTAACTCTAGCTTCGCTTGATAAAGCATGACAATTTCTGAAACATGTAGCCATTAGATTATGTTAATCTGTGTGCAGAGTGAACCATAAACTGCTTAATCTGAAAGTTTTCTGTTGTCCCAAATGAGTCACGGATTCTGTCATTTTGACCAGCTTTATCGTGTTCATGCAGAATGACTGCATTGTTCTATTTGTTGTCCATTTTGAGATCCTGTGATTGGGGGCACCTTGTACTATTCTGGCAGTTCTTGAAATGAGTCTTAGCATGCATTTTGCTAGAGTGACTGCATTGCGTGTTTGAGAGGGCAGGCGTGGCGCAGTGGTGAAGTCCTCCCCACTTGTTCCAAGAGGTCCTGGGTTCGAACCACCCTATCTGCATTGCACTTTGCAGGGGTAAGACTAGGTTCCTATAATCCCTCCCCAGACCCCACCTTGTGTGGGAGCTTCTATGCACTGAGTCTGTCGTTGACTGCATTGCGTGTTAAAGGTGTGATATGTTGTTTTTCTTCCTCCCTTGCATGTTTTGTTTTTAACTGAAATTGTAGGGAGGCCCCGACAGTAATCCTTGCATGTTCAAGCACCCATTTCCTACACAAAAGGCTTGCCGCTATTTAACCATGATTATGCGGCTACTTGTGTATGGTTTGTACTTTGTACTTGAATGTACAAACCTGACTGGACACTTTAATTACACCCAGGCCCCAGTGTTTTACTGTAAATTAGTCTCAGCTAACTTTGCATTGTTTGCAGGTCAGGTTGATCGGATCTGTTCCTGGTTATCATGTCGGACCCAATATGAAAAAGTGGGGCCATATGAAGCTTAGGAGTGTTCTTGAAGAGTGCGTATTTGAAAAGCAGTTTTGCAAGTCACCACTTATTTATCAGGTACCTTCCATTTTCATCCATCTATCCATTTGTTAGCGCATGCAATTTTGCAAGCTGTGGTAAATAAACTTAATAACATCTTATCTTAAGAACTTAAACTGATATGCTGATAAACTTGATGCCTAGCAAGCAGCCTTTTCATGTAATTACTTTAGAAAAGCCAGTTCCTGACCCGCAAATTTGATTGTTTGCTTATATCATTGATATAAGCTGTTATTTATGTTGCACTGGTGGACAAAGAAGTACAACAGTATACTAAATTTTTATGTTGTGCTGTATTACAGAAGAGTGCAGGATACATCGCTAGTTAATGGCTTACACTCGAATATGGCATTCAGATTTCTTTTCATTTGACTGGGAAGTTGATAATGCAATGTGTCATTGTTTATTTCTTATTATGTCTGAACTTCTTGAAGGATACTTAGCATTAATTTCTTCTTGCATACAGTTTTCGTCCTTGGGGTCACTTGATGAGAAATGGATGAGTGAATTCACATGCTCGTTATCAGCTGGTAAAGCAGATGATGGATCACAGTTGGGTATCGGGAAACCACTGATTGTCTGGCCAACAGTGGAGGATGTTAGGTGCTCAATAGAGGTATAAATTTGAGCTCTGTAAAAGCTTTACAGTTATACTTGCTGTGTCATCGCAAAATTCATGATTCGTCTGTTAATGGCCCCCCGTTGCTTGTGCTTCCTTAACCTGTCTGAGACTTCAGAGCTTGGTAATAGGTTGTGATATACTAATAATTCATGAGATCAGTGCTGGCCCCAAAAGCATGCAAACCTGTAAATAAATGTGTGTTGACTTTTTAGATCAATGTTGGCAAGATCCATGATAAGAATTGGACTAGTGCTTTTTACTTGAATTCACCATCTTACGTTTTTTCTGTTTAATATTTCATTTTAGGGTTATACAGCTGGCAGTTGCATTCCAAGTCCTCAAAAGAATGTTGAGAAAGATTTCTTGAGAAAATATTGGTCCAGGTGGAAAGCAGACCACGTAGGCCGTTGGTATGCTCTCCCTTTTCCTGCAGCTACCTGAAAAGCTATCACGTTGGTCAAATGAAATTTCACAGTGCTTTCTAATCTAACAGGATATTACGTACCAGTGATTGACCCATTCTATCTGCTGTCATCCACTGTACATTTCTCTAGTTTTTAGGACAGCAGTACAGCACGTTGGGTAATGTAGCTAATCCTTTGTGTGTGGTTATTTATGCCATGTGTCACAAGAGGATTTACTTGGCTGTTTGGTTTTGCCTCATGGTATCCATGATTAGAAGGCTAGCAACTCGTCAGCACTTTATGTTTTTTGGCCTTCATTTATGTGATGTAGCATTAAAATCATAGCAACTCGTCAGCAATTGTAACACTGATACACTCAGGTTTTTTGGCCTTCATTTATTTGCTGTAGCATTAAAATCTGTTGCCAAAATATAGCATTTGAAAGAAAGCTTTCTATTCTATATTTCCTAATTATTGTGTAGTATAACTAAAAGAGCAAGGGTAGAGACGTGTCTCTTTTAATCCTGCCATATTCTGTCATGACAGTGCTGAAGCAAGCAGATTGGTCTGCATGGCTGTCGAGGTTTACTAGTTTAATCTCATCTTGAGTCGTTGGTAACATAAGATTTTAAAAATCCTATACCATGTAGATTTTACCTTGGTTGGAATGAATAACTCTGTTATGACCAACAGCAACAACAAAACAACAACAAAGCCTTTATAGTCCCAAACGACCCTGTTATGACCTAAATAACAAAAACTATTCGTATTAGTATGTAATGTAACCTTGGCACAGACGTACAGCTGTTGCCTTGTGACCATGAGGTCACGGGTTCGAGTCCTGGAAACAGCATCTTGCAGAAATGCAGGGAAAGGCTGCGTACTAAAGACCCAAAGTGGTCGGACCCTTCCCCGGACCCTGCGCAAGCGGGAGCTACGTGCACCGGGCTGCCCTTTTTATGTAATGTAATTATCATGACTGTATAATGTATGTTGATATATCCTGCAAAAGATTGACATCCTCGTACCCTTTGGATACTTCAGTGTTTCTTCTTTGGAACAAGTTCTTCTATTACTGACCCAAACTGATATTCTGATCTTGATTTTTTTTTATCAGCCGTGCTATGCCGCACATAAAAACTTTTACTCGCTACAATGGTCAAAATATTGCGTAAGTACTTATAGCAAGTTATTCCTGTTGATGACTCAATATGACACCCCCCCCCCCCCCCCCACACACACACACATTCTTGAAAGTCCAACTTAGATCATCTACTATGAAACTGGTTATTCAACACTGTCAACTTTGAAATCAGTTTGATTTTCACAGCACCGATAGTAATGGTAACAGTTTTTGTTACATGACATTTGACTTAGCTAGATTCACCTTGTCAGAAAGATTTTGAGTCATGTCAACAAGTAACCTTACAAAGGGCCAGTTCTTTTGGGTTGCAGCTTCTCCAGAGCTGCCCACAGTAACTTGAAAACCACTTATCTTCCTCTTCAATCCTCTCTATTGGCTTCTACTCCCTCCGCCCCATAATATAAGAACGTTTTTGACACTACACTAGTGTCAAAAACGTTCTTATATTATGGGACAGAGGGAGTACTTTAGTACATTGACGGGGATGCCACATAAGTAGCTAGGACAGCAACAAGATCCATAGGATAGGTGATTTGTACTGATTCTCAAAGTTGAGCCGGTTAAATAGCTGAATTTGTAGGGTAATCTGTACTCTGTTGAAAGTAGAGGGGGCTAAAACGTTTTTACTTACCTAAAATCTCTCTATCCCCACAGATGGTTTCTGCTTACCTCATCAAATTTAAGCAAAGCTGCTTGGGGAGCACTGCAGAAGAACAATTCACAGCTGATGATACGATCATATGAGGTACCCAATTGTGATGCTTGCTGCATTTGTATGATTTTCTGGACGCACTAGATTACAGAACTAAAATAAGAAGCACTACGCATCTGAAGCATTCAGTGTTGGTACAGAACTAAAATAAGAAGCACTACGCATCTGAAGCATTCAGTGTTGGTTGACTAATAGAGCAAGTCATCACGGGGACATGACTTTATACCTTGTCATTTGGCCTCTTTTCAGTTAGGTGTATTGTTCTTGCCCAAAACTCTCCAGTCTGTTCCACAATTTTCATGCACAGAGAAGAGCCGCTCAAACCTGGTAACAGCAAATCTTTCCTTATCATTCGAGTATTATCGCTATGCAAATCTGTTCCTCTTATCATCCTTTATTCCTCTCATGTATACCCAGGATAAACTTGCCCTTGGTAAGAACATCAAGACCAAGCTGGTGACACTTTGCTGGAAAGGCGATGAAGAAAAGGATCCATCTGCAGAAGTTGTGAGATTGCCAGTGCCATATCAACTCCCTCCACAACTCTACGGCCCAGAAGGTTAGCCGATGTCATAGATTATCGTACTTTTGTCCGTAAAACCTGAAATGTTGTTTTACTTTCAGATGTCCCATGGTCGTGGGATCGGAGGTACACAAAGAAGGATGTGTATGGTTCAGTCTGGCCACGCCATGGCTAGCTTAGCTAAGCTGCGTGCCGGTGATTATTAAGTGCGTTCAGGTCCACAGGAACCTGGAGTATGTTGATTGATCACTTGGTGGAATCATCGGTTGATAGGACCTGATTGCTCGTGCATCCTGTTTCTAGGCCTCTCGCTCTCGGCCAACTGTCGGAGAAACCAGAAGCAACGGAACGAACATTTGGTTGACAGAATTATTTGGAACATTGGATATTTTCAGCTTATTGGAACGTGCACTGAAGTTATTTACGGCTTTGCTGATGTGATGTTTATGCATCGTCTTTGTTTGCATCTGTTCTACGCCGTGCTAAACGTCGTACTACTCGACCATGATTAAATAAGGGAATGGCAAGGCATAGGTGGGACCTGAGGTCGGGTTTCACTGGTGATTGCCTTGCAAAGTTGCAATGCGTCCAACTCGATTCTCGCTTTCCTTTTTAGTTTGTTTAGCACGTTGTCCCATCGTGGAAGTAGTAGAATCAACCGTTGATTTGGTCCACTGGTCAGTCTATGATTCCATTGGATCAGAACAACACTTGTATGTATAGGGAAACCGTAGATGCTTGAAATGTGTACTTGCAAAATGAAAACTTGAGAACATGACCGTAGGGCGGAGCGACTGTTTGCTTGTGCAGGTAGAGAGACACTTTTGAAATCTATTGTGCAAGCAATTCCGACGTTCAGCATGAGTTGTTTCCTCTTAACAAAGAAGGTGTGCAAGGGATTAACATCGAATATGGCAAAGTTTTGGTGGGGGAGCTCCATTGATCGGAAATCCCTCCACTGGATAGCATGGGATAAATTGGCTACACCTAAATGCAAAGGAGGAATGGGCTTTCGTGATTTCCGATTATTTAACCTCGCACTGTTGGGGAAGCATGGGTGGCGTTTCTTGATGAATCCAAATTCCCTGTGTGCTAGGGTAATTAAGGGCAGATATTTCCCCAACTCAGATTTCTTACATGCTTCGGCACCAAAGTCTTCGTCTGCCATTTGGAGGGCGATCATTGCAGCGCGGGAAGCATTGCAAATGGGGCTGTTGAAGCGAGTTGGCAATGGTACCTCCATATCAGTATGGGAGGATAAGTGGATTCCGTCCACTTTAACTATGGCTCCGTTGCTGCAGCCGGCGAACACGGCGATTCATATGGTCAGCGACTTGATTGATACACGTACTTGGACGTGGCGGCAGGAGCTAGTCAGAGAGACTTTCATCGCACTAGATGCAGCAGCTATCTTAAACATTCCGCTGCGACGTGGTGGTGGTGAAGACTTCATTGCATGCGCACATGAGAATTCAGGCATCTACTCTGTTAAATCGGCGTATCGAGCTCTCGTGAATCAAAAAGAGCGTTTGGCTCTAGATGAGGGGCAGATTACAGGTACTTCAGTTGATCAACAACAGTTGTGGAATGCAGTTTGGAAACTCAAAGTAGTCCCTAAAGTTAGAGTTTTCTGGTGGCGGGTACTGAGAGGCATCTTGCCAGATGAGTGCACTCTTAAATTTCGCCACCTGAGAACAATCAGTACATGCAAGATTTGTCTTGCTATGGATGAGGATATGGAGCATGCGATGATGCATTGCCCGCATGCCCGCAGATTTTGGGAGGAGGCAAGACTGCTTTTCGACGTTAATCTACCTCGCCTCCACCCGCAAACATGGGCAAGAGATGTTGTCTGTGATTCTCGGTTCTCAGACAAGGAGAGGGCGATTTTTGTAACAGTGATGTGGGCCACCTGGATGTCGCGCAATCGTCTCACTCATGACCGGGAAGGATGGGATCCTACAACTTCTGTGAGGAGGATACGAGAGGATCTGGCCATTCTCGAGCTGCCTCGGCAACTTACTTCAACATTGCCAGGCTATGGTTGGCAACCCCCTGACGACGCGTATATAAAGATAAATACAGATGCGGCTATCTATCTGGATGATGGAAGTGCAGGGCTGGGTGGTGTTGCTCGCTCTTCATCGGGATTCAAGGGTGCATGGTGCAAGCCAGCTCCGGGTGTCACTGATCCGCTGATTGCGGAGGCTATGGCGCTGAAGGAAGGAGCGATTTTTGCTACACTTCGAGGCTACACGCATGTGATCATGGAGACCGACTGTCTAGAGGCAGTTAACCTCTGGAATTCTCGCTATACCGATCGTTCGGTGATAGCACCCATTTTGTTAGAAATTGGAGAGCTAGCTCCTAGTTTTATGTCTTTTTCTATTCAACATGTAATAAGAACAGCGAACGGTCCTGCACATCTTTGTGCTAAGCGTGCTTTGACGCTTATAGTGACTGATAGCTGGGTAGACTCTACTCCAAGCTTCCTGATCAGTAGCCTGTTGGCGGACTGTTCGGCGAATGCTTTCGTTGAATAAAGCTCTCACAAGTTCCCTGCAAAAAAAAGACAAATAAAAGAAAATAATTATTTTGCTTTTAAAGTACAATATACAGATGAATGGTTGAAATATGATGACACTTTAATATTGACAAGGTCAGATTTAAAGGGATATATAGGCTGTTCCAACATTTCTTATATCATTTTGAACTTTAGTATTGATTTTGCATGAATATTGGTTTTTTCCTAGATGAATTTATATGCAAAAACAAAAATTAAAACACATATACAGATCAAAAAGGGTTAAACAACAATTGTAGTCTACACTTTTAGCACAAAGGATAGTGCAACCGCTTCCAACAGCTTTAAGAGGTGGCGCAATGCGAACCAACCTGTGGTTGGATGGTTAGATGGACTGTGGTATCCCCAGCCCATCAGGGTTCAAATCCTGGTGCTCGCATTTGTTCCTGGATTTATTTCAGGATTTCGACGATGCACATTCAGTGGGAGGAGACGTTCCCGTCGACGACGAGGCGCCTACGCTGACTTCGTAAATCTCAAGATGATATAGCGCTTTGTGTCTGCACTGATGTTAAAAAAAAAGAGGTGGCGCGGTGGGAAAGGGGAAACCGCTACCACCTTCCTTTGTGTGTGCCGCCCACCAATCCATGTTGGAAATATGCCCTAGAGGCAATAATAAAAGAATTATTATATTTCATTGTTCATGATAATTGTCTTTTGTTCATGCTATAACTGTATTATCCGGAAATCGTAATACACGTGTGAACATATAGACCACAATATGTCCCTAGTGAGCCTCTAGTTGACTAGCTCGTTGTGATCAACAAATGGTCATGGTTTCCTGACTATGGACATTAGATGTCGTTGATAACGGGATCACATCATTGGGAGAATGATGTGATGGACAAGACCCAATCCTAAGCATAGCACAAAGATCATGTAGTTCGTTTGCTAGAGCTTTGCCAATGTCAAGTATCTCTTCCTTCGACCATGAGATCGTGTAACTCCCGGATACCGTAGGAGTGCCTTGGGTGTATCAAACGTCACAACGTAACTGGGTGACTATAAAGGTGCATTACAGGTATCTCCGAAAGTATCTGTTGGGTTGACACGGATCGAGACTGGGATTTGTCACTCCGTATGACGGAGAGGTATCTTTGGGCCCACTTGGTAATGCATCACCATAATGAGCTCAAGGTGACCAAGGTGTTGGTCACGGGATCATGCATTACGGTACGAGTAAAGTGACTTGCCGGTAACGAGACTGAACAAGGTATTGGGATACCGACGATCGAGTCTCGGGCAAGTAACGTACCGATTGACAAAGGGAATTGCATACAGGGTTTGATCGAATCCTCGACATCGTGGTTCAACCGATGAAATCATCGAGGAGCATGTGGGAGCCAACATGGGTATCCAGACCCCGCTGTTGGTTATTGCCCGAGAGTCGTCTCGGTCATGTCTGCATGTCTCCCGAACCCGTAGGGTCTACACACTTAAGGTTCGGTGACGCTAGGGTTATTAGGAAGACTAGTATGTGACTACCGAATGTTGTTCGGAGTCCCGGATGAGATCCCGGACGTCACGAGGAGTTTCGGAAGGGTCCGGAGGTAAAGATTTATATATGGGAAGTTGTTAAAAGGATACCGGAAAGTTTCGGGGGCATACCGGTATTGTACCGGGACCACCGGGAGGGGCCACCCCTCCCGGGGGGCCACTTGGGCTGTGTGGGGAGTTGGCCAGCCCCTGGTGGGCTGGGCGCACCCCCTCCCTTGGGCCCTTGCGCCTAGGGTTGAGGGGGGAACCCTAGAGGGGGCGCCCCCCTTGCTTGGGGGGCAAGTCCCCCCTCCCCTTGGCCGCCGCCCCCCCTCTAGATGGATCTAGAGGGGCCGGCCCCCCTTCTCCCTTCCCCCTATAAATAGAGGGGTGAGGGGAGGGCAGCCGCACCACAAGCCAAGGCGCAGCCCTCCCCTCCCCAACACCTCTCCTCCTCCGTTGTGTGCTCGGCGAAGCCCTGTCGGAGTACTGCTTCTCCACCATCACCACGCCGTCGTGCTGCCGGTGGAGCTGTCTTCCTCAACCTCTCCTTCCTCCTTGCTGGATCAAGACGGAGGAGACGTCACCCGTACCGTACGTGTGTTGAACGCGGAGGTGCTGTCCGTTCAGCACTTGGTCATCGGTGATTCGAATCACGTCGAGTACGACTACATCATCACCTTGCAAGCTTCCGCACGCGATCTACAAGTGGTATGTAGATGCAAACTCTCTCCTATGACTCGTTGCTTAGATGAACTCATAGATGGATCTTGGTGAAACCGTAGGAAAAATTTTAATTTTCTGCAACGTTCCCCAACAGTGGCATCATGAGCTAGGTCTATGCGTAGTTCTCTAATGCACGAGTAGAACACAATTTGTTGTGGGCGTGGATCTTGTCAACTTACTTGCCTCTACTAGTCTTTTCTTGCTTCAACGGTATTGTGGGATGAAGCGGCCCGGACCAACCTTACACGTACGCTTACGTGAGACCGGTTCCACCGATTGACATGCACTAGTTGCATAAGGTGGCTGGCGGGTGTCTGTCTCTCCCACTTTAGTTGGAGCGGATTCGATGAACAGGGCCCTTATGAAGGGTAAATAGAAGTTGACAAAATCACGTTGTGGTTATTCGTAGGTAAGAAAACGTTCTTGCTAGAACCCAATCGCAGCCACGTAAAAGATGCAACAACAATTAGAGGACGTCTAACTTGTTTTTGCAGCGATTGATCATGTGATGTGATATGGCCAGAAGTTGTGATGAATGATGAATTGTGATGTATGAGATCATGTTCTTGTAATAGGATTCACGACTTGCATGTCGATGAGTATGACAACCGGCAGGAGCCATAGGAGTTGTCTTTATTTTTGTATGACCTGCGTGTCATTGAAGAACGCCATGTAAACTACTTTACTTTATTGCTAAACGCGTTAGTCATAGAAGTAGAAGTAGTCGTTGGCGTGACAACTTCATGAAGACACGATGATGGAGATCATGATGATGGAGATCATGGTGTCAAGCCGGTGACAAGATGATCATGGAGCCCCGAAGATGGAGATCAATGGAGCTTTATGATATTGGCCATATCATGTCACAACTATATAATTGCATGTGATGTTTATTATGTTTATGCATCTTGTTTACTTAGGACGACGGTAGTAAATAAGATGATCCCTTACAAAATTTCAAGAAGTGTTCTCCCCTAACTGTGCACCGTTGCTACAGTTCGTCGCTTCTAATCACCACGTGATGATCGGGTGTGATGGATTCTTACGTTCACATACAACGGGTGTAAGACAGTTTTACACAGCGAAAACACTTAGGGTTAACTTGAAGAGCCTAGCATGTGCAGACATGGCCTCGGAACACGGAGACCGAAAGGTCGAACACGAGTCGTATGGAAGATACGATCAACATGAAGATGTTCACCGACGATGACTAGTCCGTCTCACGTGATGATCGGACACGGGCTAGTCGACTCGGATCGTGTAACACTTAGATGACTAGAGGGATGTCTAATCTAAGTGGGAGTTCATAATTTTGATTAGAACTTTATTATCATGAACTTAGTCTAAAACCTTTGCAAATATGTCTTGTAGATCAATGGCCAATGCTAATGTCAACATGAACTTCAACGCGTTCCTAGAGAAAACCAAGCTGAAAGATGATGGCAGCAACTATACGAACTGGGTCCGGAACCTGAGGATCATCCTCATAGCTACCAAGAAACAATATGTCCTAGGAGCACCGTTAGGTGACCCACCCGTTCTCCCAGCACTGCAAGACGATTTGAACGTTTGGCAGACTCGTTCTGATGATTACTCCCTCGTTCAATGCGGCATGCTCTACAGCTTAGAACCGGGGCTCCAAAAGCGTTTTGAGCATCACAGAGCATATGAGATGTTCGAAGAGCTGAAACTAGTTTTCCAAGCTCATGCCCGGGTCGAGAGATATGATGTGTCCGACAAGTTCTACAGTTGTAAGATGGAGGAAAACAGTTCTGTCAGTGAGCACATCCTAAAGATGTCTGGGTTGCACAACCGTATGACCCAGCTGAACATTAACCTCCCAGATGAGGCGGTCATTGACAGAATCCTCCAGTCGCTTCCACCAAGCTACAAGAGCTTTGTGATGAACTACAACATGCAGGGGATGGTGAAGACCATTCCTGAAGTGTACTCAATGCTGAAGTCAGCAGAGGCTGAAATCAAGAAAGAACATCAAGTGTTGATGGTCAATAAGACCACTAAGTTCAAGAAGGGCAAGGGGAAGAAGAACTTCAAGAAGGACGGCAAAGATGTTGCCGCGCCCGGTAAGCCAGTTGCCGGGAAGAAGTCAAAGAATGGACCCAAGCCTGAGACTGAGTGCTTTTATTGCAAGGGGAAGGGTCACTGGAAGCGGAACTGCCCCAAATACTTAGCGGATAAGAAGGCCGGCAACACCAAAGGTATATTTGATATACATGTAATTGATGTGTACCTTACCAGTACTCGTAGTAACTCCTGGGTATTTGATACCGGTGCCGTTGCTCATATTTGTAACTCACAGCAGGAGCTGCGGAATAAACGGAGACTGGCGAAGGACGAGGTGACGATGCGCGTCGGGAATGGTTCCAGAGTCGACGTGATCGCCGTCGGCACGCTGCCTCTACATTTACCCACGGGATTAGTTTTGAACCTTAATAATTGTTATTTAGTGCCAAGTTTGAGCATGAACATTGTATCTGGATCTCGTTTGATACGAGATGGCTACTCATTTAAGTCTGAGAATAATGGTTGTTCGATTTATATGAGAGATATGTTTTATGGTCATGCTCCGATGGTCAATGGTTTATTCTTAATGAATCTCGAGCGTAATATTACACATGTTCATAGTGTGGATGCCAAAAGATGTAAAGTTGATAACGATAGTCCCACATACTTGTGGCACTGCCGCCTTGGTCACATTGGTGTCAAGCGCATGAAGAAGCTCCATGCTGATGGACTTTTAGAGTCTCTTGATTATGAATCGTTTGACACATGCGAACCATGCCTCTTAGGCAAAATGACCAAGACTCCGTTCTCCGGAACAATGGAGCGAGCAACCAACTTGTTGGAAATCATACATACCGATGTGTGTGGTCCAATGAGCGTTGAGGCTCGCGGAGGATATCGTTATGTTCTCACTCTCACTGATGACTTGAGTAGATATGGGTATGTCTACTTAATGAAACACAAGTCTGAGACCTTTGAAAAGTTCAAGGAATTTCAGAATGAGGTGGAGAATCAACGTGACCGAAAGATAAAGTTCCTGCGATCAGATCGTGGAGGAGAAAATACTTAAGTCACGAATTTGGTACACACTTAAAGAAATGTGGAATCGTTTCACAACTCACGCCGCCTGGAACACCTTAGCGAAACGGTGTGTCCGAACGTCGTAATCGCACTCTATTGGATATGGTGCGGTCTATGATGTCTCTTACCGATTTACCGCTATCATTTTGGGGATATGCTCTAGAGACAGCTACATTCACTTTAAATAGGGCACCGTCTAAATCCGTTGAGACGACACCGTATGAATTATGGTTTGGGAAGAAACCTAAGCTGTCGTTTCTAAAAGTTTGGGGATGCGACGCTTATGTCAAGAAACTTCAACCTGAAAAGCTCGAACCCAAGTCGGAAAAATGCGTATTCATAGGATACCCTAAGGAAACTGTCGGGTATACCTTCTACTTAAGATCCGAAGGCAAGATCTTCGTTGCCAAGAACGGATGCTTTCTGGAAAAAGAGTTTCTCTCGAAAGAAGTAAGTGGGAGGAAAGTAGAACTCGATGAAGTACTACCTCTCGAACAGGAAGGTGGTGCAGCTCAGGAAAATGTTCCTGTGATGCCCACACCAACTGAAGAGGAAACCAATGATGATGATCAAGTTACTTCGGATCAAGTTGCTACTGAACTTCGTAGGTCCACAAGGACACGTTCCGCACCAGAGTGGTACGTCAACCCTGTCCTGGAAATCATGTTGTTAGACAACGGTGAACCTTCAAACTATGAAGAAGCGATGGCGGGCCCAGATTCCAACAAATGGCTTGAAGCCATGAAATCTGAGATAGAATCCATGTATGAAAACAAAGTATGGACTTTGACAGACTTGCCCGATGATCGGCGAGCGATAGAAAACAAATGGATTTTTAAGAAGAAGACGGACGCAGATGGTAATGTTACCATTTATAAGGCTCGACTTGTCGCTAAGGGTTATCGACAAGTTCAAGGGATTGACTACGACGAGACATTCTCTCCCGTAGCGAAGCTGAAGTCCGTCCGAATCATGTTACCAATTGCCGCATACTATGATTATGAGATATGGCAGATGGACGTCAAAACGGCATTCCTTAACGGACATCTTAAGGAAGAGCTGTATATGATGCAGCCGGAAGGTTTTGTCGATCCTAAGAACGCTAACAAAGTATGCAAGCTCCAGCGATCCATTTATGGACTGGTGCAAGCATCTCGGAGTTGGAACATTCGCTTTGATGAGATGATCAAAGCGTTTGGGTTTATGCAGACTTATGGAGAAGCCTGCGTTTACAAGAAAGTGAGTGGGAGCTCTGTAGCATTTCTCCTATTATATGTAGATGACATACTCTTGATGGGAAATGATACAAAACTTCTGGACAGCATTAAGGCCTACTTGAATAAGTGTTTTTCAATGAAGGACCTTGGAGAAGCTGCTTATATATTAGGCATCAAGATCTATAGAGATAGATCGAGACGCCTCATAGGTCTTTCACAAAGCACATACCTTGATAAGATTTTGAAGAGGTTCAAAATGGATCAGTCCAAGAAGGGGTTCTTGCCTATGTTACAAGGTGTGAGATTGAGCTCAGCTCAGTCACCGACCACGGCAAAAGATAAAGAAGAGATGAGTGTCATCCCCTATGCTTCAGCCATAGGATCTATTATGTATGCCATGCTGTGTACCAGGCCCGATGTAAACCTTGCCGTGATTTTGGTAGCAAGATACCAAAGTAATCCCGGCAAGGAACACTGGACAGTGGTCAAGAATATCCTAAAGTACCTGAAAAGGACAAAGGACATGTTTCTCGTTTATGGAGGAGACGAAGAGCTCGTCGTAAAGGGTTACGTCGACGCTAGCTTCGACTCAGATCTGGATGACTCTAAGTCACAAACCGGATACGTGTATATGTTGAATGGTGGAGCAGTAAGCTGGTGCAGCTGCAAGCAGAGCGTCGTGGCGGGATCTACGTGTGAAGCGGAGTACATGGCAGCCTCGGAGGCAGCGCATGAAGCGATTTGGGTGAAGGAGTTCATCACCGACCTAGGAGTCATACCCAATGCGTCGGGGCCGATCAAACTCTTCTGTGACAACACTGGAGCTATTGCCCTTGCCAAGGAGCCCAGGTTTCACAAGAAGACCAGGCACATCAAGCGTCGTTTCAACTCCATCCGTGAAAATGTTCAAGATGGAGACATAGAGATTTGCAAAGTGCACACGGATCTGAATGTCGCAGATCCGTTGACTAAACCTCTCTCGCGTGCAAAACATGATCAACACCAGAACTCTATGGGTGTTCGATTCATCACAATGTAACTAGATTAGTGACTCTAGTGCAAGTGGGAGACTGTTGGAAATATGCCCTAGAGGCAATAATAAAAGTATTATTATATTTCATTGTTCATGATAATTGTCTTTTGTTCATGCTATAACTGTATTATCCAGAAATCGTAATACACGTGTGAACACATAGACCACAATATGTCCCTAGTGAGCCTCTAGTTGACTAGCTCGTTGTGATCAACAGATGGTCATGGTTTCCTGACTATGGACATTAGATGTCATTGATAACGGGATCACATCATTGGGAGAATGATGTGATGGACAAGACCCAATCCTAAGCATAGCACAAAGATCGTGTAGTTCGTTTGCTAGAGCTTTGCCAATGTCAAGTATCTCTTCCTTCGACCATGAGATCGTGAAACTCCCGGATACCGTAGGAGTGCCTTGGGTGTGTCAAACGTCACAACGTAACTGGGTGACTATAAAGGTGCATTACAGGTATCTCCGAAAGTATCTGTTGGGTTGACATGGATCGAGACTGGGATTTGTCACTCCGTATGACGGAGAGGTATCTCTGGGCCCACTCGGTAATGCATCATCATAATGAGCTCAAGGTGACCAAGGTGTTGGTCACGGGATCATGCATTACGGTACGAGTAAAGTGACTTGCCGGTAACGAGACTGAACAAGGTATTGGGATACCGACGATCGAGTCTCGGGCAAGTAACGTACCGATTGACAAAGGGAATTGCATACAGGGTTTGATCGAATCTTCGAAATCATGGTTCAACCGATGAAATCATCGAGGAGCATGTGGGAGCCAACATGGGTATCCAGACCCCGCTGTTGGTTATTGCCCGAGAGTCGTCTCGGTCATGTCTGCGTGTCTCCCGAACCCGTAGGGTCTACACACTTAAGGTTCGGTGACGCTAGGGTTATTAGGAAGACTAGTATGTGACTACCGAATGTTTTTCGAAGTCCCGGATGAGATCCCGGACGTCACGAGGAGTTCCGGAAGGGTCTGGAGGTAAAGATTTATATATGGGAAGTTGTTAAAAGGACACCGGAAAGTTTCGGGGGCATACCGGTATTGTACCGGGACCACCGGAAGGGTTCCGGGGGTCCACCGGGAGGGGCCACCCCTCCCGGGGGGCCACTTGGGCTGCGTGGGGAGTTGGCCAGCCCCTGGTGGGCTGGGCGCACCCCCTCCCTTGGGCCCTTGCGCCTAGGGTTGAGGGGGGAACCCTAGAGGGGGCGCCCCCCTTGCTTGGGGGGCAAGTCCCCCCTCCCCTTGGCCGCCGCCCCCCCTCTAGATGGATCTAGAGGGGCCGGCCCCCCTTCTCCCTTTCCCCTATAAATAGAGGGGTGAGGGGAGGGCAGCCGCACCACAAGCCAAGGCGCAGCCCTCCCCTCCCCAACACCTCTCCTCCTCCGTTGTGTGCTCGGCGAAGCCCTGTCGGAGTACTGCTTCTCCACCATCACCACGCCGTCGTGCTGCCGGTGGAGCTGTCTTCCTCAACCTCTCCTTCCTCCTTGCTGGATCAAGATGGAGGAGACGTCACCCGTACCGTACGTGTGTTGAACGCGGAGGTGCTGTCCGTTCAGCACTTGGTCATCGGTGATTCGAATCACGTCGAGTACGACTACATCATCACCTTGCAAGCTTCCGCACGCGATCTACAAGTGGTATGTAGATGCAAACTCTCTCCTATGACTCGTTGCTTAGATGAACTCATAGATGGATCTTGGTGAAACCGTAGGAAAATTTTTAATTTTCTGCAACGTTCCCCAACAATCCGTGCCTCCTCCGTCGTCTGCTCTGTTAGCTGGAGGGTTAGGGACCTTGGTTGTTCAACGTCGGACATAGATAGGGTAGTTTGTGTGCGTGTCGGGGGGGGGGGACTGCTTCTGACGGCAACAATGACGATTCATCTGTTGGGGAACGTTGCAGAAAATTCAATTTTTTCCTACGGTTTCACCAAGATCCATCTATGAGTTCATCTAAGCAATGAGTCAAGGGAGGGAGTTTGCATCTACATACCACTTGTACTTCGCGTGCGGAAGCTTTCAAAGGGATGGTGATGATGGAGTCGTACTCGACATGATTCAGATCACCGATGTCCAAGTGCTGAACGGACAGCACCTCTGCGTTCAACACACATACGGGACGGGAGACGTCTCCTCCTTCTTGATCCAGCAAGGGGGAAGGAGAGGTTGATGATGATCCAGCAGCACGACGGCGTGGTGGTGGATGCAGCAGAACTCCAGCAGGGCTTCGCCAAGCGACTATGGGAGGAGGACGAGGTGTCGCAGGGGGAGGGAGGCGCCAAAGTAATGGGTACGGCTGCCCTCCCCCCTGCCCTCCTTTATATAGGCCCCCAGGGGGGGGCGCCGGCCCTGGGAGACTGAATCTCCCAAGGGGGCGGCCGCCAAGGGGGGAGGAGTGCCCCCCAAGGCATGTGGTGCGCCCCCCCCCCCACCCTAGGGTTTCAACCCTAGGCGCAGGGGGTGGGCCTAGGGGGGCGCACCAGCCCACTATGGGCTGGCTCCCCTCCCACTTCAGCCCGTGGGGCCCTCCGGGATGGGAGGCCCCACCCGGTGGACCCCCGGGACCCTTCCGGTGGTCCCGGTACATTACCGGGTGACCCCGAAACTTTCCCGATGGCCGAAATACCACTTCCTATATATTATTCTTTACCTCCGGACCATTCCGAAACTCCTCGTGACGTCCGGGATCTCATCCGGGACTCCAAACAACATTCGGTATGCTGCATACTCATATTCATACAACCCTAGCGTCACCGAACCTTAAGTGTGTAGACCCTACGGGTTCGGGAGACACGTAGACATGACCGAGACGACTCTTGGACAATAACCAACAGCGGGATCTGGATACCCATGTTGGCTCCCACATGCTCCTCGATGATTTCATCGGTTGAACCACGATGTCGAGGATTCGATCAAACCCCGTATACAATTCCCTTTGTCAATCGGTACGTTACTTGCCCGAGACTCGATCGTCGGTATCCCAATACCTTGTTCAGTCTCGTTACCGGCAAGTCACTTTACTCGTACCGTAATGCATGATCCCGTGACCAACCACTTGGTCACTTTGAGCTCATTATGATGATGCATTACCGAGTGGGCCCAGAGATACCTCTCCGTCATACGGAGTGACAAATCCCAGTCTCGATCCGTGTTAACCCAACAGACACTTTCGGAGATACCTGTAGTGCACCTTTATAGTCACCCAGTTACGTTGTGACGTTTGATACACCCAAAGCACTCCTACGGTACCCGGGAGTTACACGATCTCATGGTCAAAGGAAGAGATACTTGACATTGGAAAAGCTCTAGCAAACGAACTACACGATCTTTGTGCTATGCTTAGGATTGGGTCTTGTCCATCACATCATTCTCCTAATGATGTGATCCCGTTATCAACGACATCCAATGTCCATAGCCAGGAAACCATGGCTATCTGTTGATCACAACGAGCTAGTCAACTAGAGGCTCACTAGGGACATATTGTGGTCTATGTATTCACACGTGTATTACGATTTCCGGATAATACAGTTATAGCATGAATAAAAGACAATTATCATGAACAATGAAATATAATAATACTTTTATTATTGCCTCTAGGGCATATTTCCAACAGTCTCCCACTTGCACTAGAGTCACTAATCTAGTTACATTGTGATGAATCGAACACCCATAGAGTTCTGGTGTTGATCATGTTTTGCTCGCGAGAGAGGTTTAGTCAACGGATCTGCGACATTCAGATCCGTATGTACTTTGCAAATATCTATGTCTCCATCTTGAACATTTTCACGGATGGAGTTGAAACGACGCTTGATGTGCCTGGTCTTCTTGTGAAACCTGGGCTCCTTGGCAAGTGCAATAGCTCCAGTGTTGTCACAGAAGAGTTTGATCGGCCCCGATGCATTGGGTATGACTCCTAGGTCGGTGATGAACTCCTTCACCCAAATCGCTTCATGCGCTGCCTCCAAGGCTGCCATTGAAGGAAATATGCCCTAGAGGCAATAATAAAGTTATTATTTATTTCCTCATATCATGATAAATGTTTATTATTCATGCTATAATTGTATTAACCAGAAACATAATACATGTGTGAATATATAGACAAACAGAGTGTCACTAGTATGCCTCTACTTGACTAGCTTGTTAATCAAAGATGGTTATGTTTCCTAACCATGAACAAGGAGTTGTTATTTGATTAACAAGGTCACATCATTAGTTGAATGATCTGATTGACATGACCCATTCCGTTAGCTTAGCACACGATCGTTTAGTATGTTGCTATTGCTTCCTTCATGACTTATACATGTTCCTATGACTATGAGATTATGCAACTCCCATTTACCGGAGGAACACTTTGTGTGCTACCAAACGTCACAACATAACTGGGTGATTATAAAGGTGCACTACAGGTGTCTCCGAAGGTACTTGTTGAGTTGGCGTATTTCGAGATTAGGATTTGTCACTCCAAATGTCGGAGAGGTATCTCTGGGCCCTCTCGGTAATACACATCACTTAAGCCTTGCAAGCATTTCAACTAATGAGTTAGTTGTGAGATGATGTATTACGAAACGAGTAAAGAGACTTGCCAGTAACGAGATTGAACTAGGTATTGGATACCAACGATCGAATCTCGGGCAAGTAACATACCGATGACAAAGGGAAGAACGTATGTTGTTGTGCGGTTTGACCGATAAAGATCTTTGTAGAATATGTAGGAACCAATATGGGCATCCAGGTCCCGCTATTGGTTATTGACCGGAGACATGTCTCGGTCATGTCTACATTGTTCTCGAACCGTAGGGTCCGCACGCTTAAGGTTTCGATGACAGTTATATTATGAGTTTATGTATTTTGATGTACCGAAGGTTGTTCGGAGTCCCGGATATGATCACGGACATGACGAGGAGTCTCGAAATGGTCGAGACATAAAGATTGATATATTGGACGGATATATTTGGACACCGGAAAGGTTTCGGAGAAGTTTGGAGCTCCGGGAGGTTACCGGAACCCCCCGGGAGGTATATGGGCCTTATTGGGCCCATGTAGGAGGAAGAGAGAAGGAGCAAGGGAGGGGGGCGGGCCCCCCCAAGCCCAATCCGAATTGGGGAGGGGGCCCGGCCCCCCCTTTCCTTTCTCCTTCCCCCTCTCTTCCTTCCTACTACTAGTACTACTTCCTAATACTAGTACTCCTTCCTTCCCCCTCCAAATAAGATAAGGAAAAGAGAGGGAAACCTACTTGGAGTAGGTTTCCCCCTCCCTATGGCGCGCCCCCCTTGAGGCCGGCCACCTCCTCCCTCCCTCCTTTATATACGGGGGTAGGGGGGCACCCTAGAACACACAAGTTGATCATTGATCGTTCCTTAGCCGTGTGCGGTGCCCCCCTCCACGATATTACACCTCGATCATATTGTAGCGGTGCTTAGGCGAAGCCCTGCGACAGGAGAACATCAAGATCGTCACCACGCCGTCGTGCTGGCGGAACTCCCCCTCGGAGCCTCTACTGGATTGGAGATCGAGGGTGCGTCATCGAGCTGTACGCGTGTCAAGAACTCGGAGGTGCCGGAGTAACGGTGCTTGGATCAGTTGGACCGGGAGGATGTACGACTACTTCCTCTACGTTGCATCAACGCTTCCGCTTCGGTCTACGAGGGTACGTAGACAACACTCTCCCCTCTCGTTGCTATGCATCACCATGATCTTGCGTGTGCGTAGGAAATTTTTTGAAATTACTACGTTCCCCAACAGTGGCATCAGAGCCAGGTTTTTATGGTTTGATGTTATATGCACGAGTAGAACACAAGTGAGTTGTGGGCGATATAAGTCATACTGCTTACCAGCACGTCATACTTTGGTTCGGCGGTATTGTTGGATGAAGCGGCCCGGACCGACATTACGCGTACGCTTACGCGAGACTGGTTTTGCCGCCGTGCTTTGCACACAGGTGACTAGCGGGTGTCAGTTTCTCCAACTTTAGTTGAACCGAGTGTGGCTACGCCCGGTCCTTGCGAGGTTAAAACAGCATCAACTTGACAAACTATCGTTGTGGTTTTGATGCGTAGGTGAGATTGGTTCTTGCTTAAGCCCGTAGCAGTCACGTAAAACTTGCAACAACAAAGTAGAGGACGTCTAACTTGTTTTTGCAGGGCATGTTGTGATGTGATATGGCCAAGACATGATGCTATATTTTATTGTATGAGATGATCATGTTTTGTAACCGAAGTTATCGGCAACTGGCAGGAGCCATATGGTTGTCGCTTTATTGTATGAAATGCAAACGCCCTGTAATTGCTTTACTTTATCACTAAGCGGTAGCGATAGTCGTAGAAGCAATAGATGGCGTAAATGACAACGATGCTACGATGGAGATCAAGGTGTCGCGCCGGTGACGATGGTGATCATGATGGTGCTTCGGAGATGGAGATCACAAGCACAAGAAGATGATGGCCATATCATATCACTTATATTGATTGCATGTGATGTTTATCCTTTATGCATCTTATCTTGCTTTGATTGACGGTAGCATTTTAAGATGATCTCTCACTAAAATTATCAAGTAGTGTTCTCCCTGAGTATGCACCGTTGCCAAAGTTCGTCGTGCCCAGACACCACGTGATGATCGGGTGTGATAAGCTCTACGTCCATCTACAACGAGTGCAAGCCAGTTTTGCACACGCAGAATACTCAGGTTAAACTTGACGAGCCTAGCATATGCAGATATGGCCTCGGAACACGGAGACCGAAAGGTCGAGCGTGAATCATATAGTAGATATGATCAACATAAGATGTTCACCATTGAAAACTACTCCATCTCACGTGATGATCGGTTATGGTTTAGTTGATTTGGATCATGTGATCACTTAGATGACTAGAGAGATGTCTGTCTAAGTGGGAGTTCTTAAGTAATATGATTAATTGAACTAAAATTTATCATGAACTTAGTACTTGATAGTATCTTGCTTGTCTATGTTGTTTGTAGATAGATGGCCCGTGCTGTTGTTCCGTTGAATTTTAATGCGTTCCTTGAGAAAGCTAAGTTGAAAGATGATGGTAGCAACTACGCGGACTGGGTCCGTAACTTGAGGATTATCCTCATTGCTGCACAGAAAAATTACGTCCTGGAAGCACCGCTGGGTGCCAGGCCTGCTGCTGATGCAACTGATGACGTTAAGAACGTCTGGCAGAGCAAAGCTGATGACTACTCAATAGTTCAATGTGCCATGCTTTACGGCTTAGAACCGGGACTTCAACGACGTTTTGAACGTCATGGAGCATATGAGATGTTTTAGGAGTTGAAGTTGATATTCCAGAAGAATGCCCGGATTGAGAGATATGAAGTCTCCAATAAGTTCTATAGCTGCAAGATGGAGGAGAATAGTTCTGTCAGTGAGCACATACTCAAGATGTCTGGGTATTGTAATCACTTGATTCAACTGGGAGTTACTCTTCCGGATGATAGCGTCATTGACAGAATTCTCCAATCACTTCCACCAAGCTACAAGAGCTTCGTGATGAACTATAATATGCAAGGGATGGATAAGACAATTCCCGAGCTCTTCGCAATGCTAAAGGCTGCGGAGGTAGAAATCAAGAAGGAGCATCAAGTGTTGATGGTTAACAAGACCACTAGTTTCAAGAAAAAGGGCAAAGGGAAGAAGAAGGGGAACTTCAAGAAGAACAGCAAACAAGTTGCTGCTCAAGAGAAGAAACCCAAGTCTGGACCTAAGCCTGAAACTGAGTGCTTCTACTGCAAGCAGACTGGTCACTGGAAGCGGAACTGCCCCAAGTATTTGGCGGATAAGAAGGATGGCAAAGTGAACAAAGGTATATGTGATATACATGTTATTGATGTGTACCTTACTAGAGCTCGCAGTAGCACCTGGGTATTTGATACTGGTTCTGTTGCTAATATTTGCAACTCAAAACAGGGACTACGGATTAAGCGAACACTGGCAAAGGACGAGGTGACGATGCGCGTGGGAAATGGTTCCAAAGTCGATGTGATCGCGGTCGGCACGCTACCTCTACATCTACCTTCGGGATTAGTATTAGACCTAAATAATTGTTATTTGGTGCCAGCGTTGAGCATGAACATTATATCTGGATCTTGTTTGATGCGAGACGGTTATTCATTTAAATCAGAGAATAATGGTTGTTCTATTTATATGAGTAATATCTTTTATGGTCATGCACCCCTGAAGAGTGGTCTATTTTTGATGAATCTCGATAGTAGTGATACACATATTCATAGTGTTGAAGCCAAAAGATGCAAAGTTGATAATGATAGTGCAACTTATTTGTGGCACTGCCGTTTGGGTCATATCGGTATAAAGCGCATGAAGAAACTCCATACTGATGGACTTTTGGAACCACTTGATTATGAATCACTTGGTACTTGCGAACCGTGCCTCATGGGCAAGATGACCAAAACACCGTTCTCCGGTACTATGGAGAGAGCAACAGATTTGTTGGAAATCATACATACAGATGTATGTGGTCCAATGAATGTTGAGGCTCGTGGCGGATATCGTTATTTTCTCACCTTCACAGATGATTTAAGCAGATATGGGTATATCTACTTAATGAAGCATAAGTCTGAAACATTTGAAAAGTTCAAAGAATTTCAGAGTGAAGTTGAAAATCATCGTAACAAGAAAATAAAGTTTCTACGATCTGATCATGGAGGAGAATATTTGAGTTACGAGTTTGGTTTACACTTAAAACAATGTGGAATAGTTTCACAACTCACGCCACCCGGAACACCACAGCGTAATGGTGTGTCCGAACGTCGTAATCGTACTTTACTTGATATGGTGCGGTCTATGATGTCTCTTACAGATTTACCGCTATTGTTTTGGGGTTATGCTCTAGAGATAGCCACATTCACGTTAAATAGGGCACCGTCGAAATCCGTTGAGACGACACCTTATGAACTATGGTTTGGCAAGAAACCAAAGTTGTCGTTTCTTAAAGTTTGGGGTTGCGATGCTTATGTGAAAAAGCTTCAACCTGATAAGCTCGAACCCAAATCGGAGAAATGTGTCTTCATAGGATACCCAAAGGAGACAGTTGGGTACACCTTCTATCACAGATCCGAAGGCAAGACATTCGTTGCTAAGAATGGATCCTTTCTAGAGAAGGAGTTTCTCTCGAAAGAAGTGATTGGGAGGAAAGTAGAACTTGATGAGGTAACTGTACCTACTCCCTTGTTGGAAAATAATACATCACAGGAATCGGTTTCTGTGACGTCAAAATCAACTAGTGAGGAAGTTGATGATAATGATCATAGAACTTCAGATCAAGTTAATACAGAACCACGTAGGTCGAACAGAGTAAGATCCGCACCAGAGTGGTACGGTAATCCTATTCTGGAAGTCATGCTACTAGATCATGATGAACCTACGAACTATGAAGAAGCGATGGTGAGCCCAGATTCCGCAAAATGGCTTGAAGCCATGAAATCTGAGATGGGATCCATGTATGAGAACAAAGTATGGACTTTGGTTGACTTGCCCGATGGTCGGCAAGCAATTGAGAATAAATGGATCTTCAAGAAGAAGACTGACGCTGACGGTAATGTTACTGTCTACAAAGCTCGACTTGTTGCAAAAGGTTTTCGACAAGTTCAAGGGGTTGACTACGATGAGACCTTCTCACCCGTAGCGATGCTTAAGTCTGTCCGAATCATGTTAGCAATTGCCACATTTTATGATTATGAAATTTGGCAAATGGATGTAAAAACTGCATTCCTGAATGGATTTCTGGAAGAAGAGTTGTATATGATGCAACCAGAAGGTTTTATCGATCCAAAGGGAGCTAACAAAGTGTGCAAGCTCCAACGTTCCATTTATGGACTGGTGCAAGCCTCTCGGAGTTGGAATAAACGTTTTGATAGTGTGATCAAAGCATTTGGTTTTATACAGACTTTTGGAGAAGCCTGTATTTACAAGAAAGTGAGTGGGAGCTCTGTAGCATTTCTAATATTATATGTGGATGACATATTATTGATTGGAAATGATATAGAATTTCTGGATAGCATAAAGGGATACTTGAATAAAAGTTTTTCAATGAAAGACCTCGGTGAAGCTGCTTACATATTGGGCATTAAGATCTATAGAGATAGATCAAGACGCTTAATTGGACTTTCACAAAGCACATACCTTGACAAAGTTTTGAAGAAGTTCAAAATGGATCAAGCAAAGAAAGGGTTCTTGCCTGTATTGCAAGGTGTGAAGTTGAGTAAGACTCAAAGCCCGACCACTGCAGAAGATAGAGAGAAAATGAAAAGTGTTCCCTATGCTTCAGCCATAGGCTCTATCATGTATGCAATGCTGTGTACCAGACCTGATGTGTGCCTTGCTATAAGTCTAGCAGGGAGGTACCAAAGTAATCCAGGAGTGGATCACTGGACAGCGGTCAAGAACATCCTGAAATACCTGAAAAGGACTAAGGATATGTTTCTCGTATATGGAGGTGACAAAGAGCTCATCGTAAATGGTTACGTTGATGCAAGCTTTGACACTGATCCGGATGATTCTAAATCGCAAACCGGATACGTGTTTACATTAAACGGTGGAGCTGTCAGTTGGTGCAGTTCAAAGCAAAGCGTCGTGGCGGGATCTACATGTGAAGCGGAATACATAGCTACTTCGGAAGCAGCCAATGAAGGAGTCTGGATGAAGGAGTTCATATCCGATCTAGGTGTCATACCTAGTGCATCGGGTCCAATGAAAATCTTTTGTGACAATACTGGAGCAATTGCCTTAGCGAAGGAATCCAGATTTCACAAGAGAACCAAGCACATCAAGAGACGCTTCAATTCCATCCGGGATCTAGTCCAGGTGGGAGACATAGAGATTTGCAAGATACATACGGATCTGAATGTTGCAGACCCGTTGACTAAGCCTCTTCCACGAGCAAAACATGATCAACACCAAGACTCCATGGGTGTTAGAATCATTACTGTGTAATCTAGATTATTGACTCTAGTGCAAGTGGGAGACTGAAGGAAATATGCCCTAGAGGCAATAATAAAGTTATTATTTATTTCCTCATATCATGATAAATGTTTATTATTCATGCTAGAATTGTATTAACCGGAAACATAATACATGTGTGAATATATAGACAAACAGAGTGTCACTAGTATGCCTCTACTTGACTAGCTTGTTAATCAAAGATGGTTATGTTTCCTAACCATGAACAAGGAGTTGTTATTTGATTAACAAGGTCACATCATTAGTTGAATGATCTGATTGACATGACCCATTCCGTTAGCTTAGCACACGATCGTTTAGTATGTTGCTATTGCTTCCTTCATGACTTATACATGTTCCTATGACTATGAGATTATGCAACTCCCGTTTACCGGAGGAACACTTTGTGTGCTACCAAACGTCACAACGTAACTGGGTGATTATAAAGGTGCACTACAGGTGTCTCCGAAGGTACTTGTTGAGTTGGCGTATTTCGAGATTAGGATTTGTCACTCCGAATGTCGGAGAGGTATCTCTGGGCCCTCTCGGTAATACACATCACTTAAGCCTTGCAAGCATTTCAACTAATGAGTTAGTTGTGAGATGATGTATTACGAAACGAGTAAAGAGACTTGCCGGTAACGAGATTGAACTAGGTATTGGATACCGACGATCGAATCTCGGGCAAGTAACATACCGATGACAAAGGGAACAACGTATGTTGTTGTGCGGTTTGACCGATAAAGATCTTCGTAGAATATGTAGGAACCAATATGGGCATCCAGGTCCCGCTATTGGTTATTGACCGGAGACATGTCTCGGTCATGTCTACATTGTTCTCGAACCATAGGGTCCGCACGCTTAAGGTTTTGATGACAGTTATATTATGAGTTTATGTATTTTGATGTACCGAAGGTTGTTCGGAGTCCCGGATATGACACGGACATGACGAGGAGTCTCGAAATGGTCGAGACATAAAGATTGATATATTGGACGGACATATTTGGACACCGGAAAGGTTTCGGAGAAGTTTGGAGCTCCGGGAGGTTACCGGAACCCCCCGGGAGGTTACCGGAACCCCCCGGGAGGTATATGGGCCTTATTGGGCCCATGTAGGAGGAAGAGAGAAGGAGCAAGGGAGGGGGGCGCCCCCCCCCCCCAAGCCCAATCCGAATTGGGGAGGGGGGCCGGCCCCCCCTTTCCTTTCTCCTTCCCCCTCTCTTCCTTCCTACTACTAGTACTACTTCCTAATACTAGTACTCCTTCCTTCCCCCTCCAAATAAGATAAGGAAAAGAGAGGGAAACCTACTTGGAGTAGGTTTCCCCCTCCCTATGGCGCGCCCCCCTTGAGGCCGACCACCTCCTCCCTCCCTCCTTTATATACGGGAGTAGGGGGGCACCCTAGAACACGCAAGTTGATCATTGATCGTTCCTTAGCCGTGTGCAGTGCCCCCCTCCATGATATTACACCTCGATCATATTGTAGCGGTGCTTAGGCGAAGCCCTGCGACAGGAGAACATCAAGATCGTCACCACGCCGTCGTGCTGACGGAACTCCCCCTCGGAGCCTCTACTGGATTGGAGATCGAGGGTGCGTCATCGAGCTGTACGCGTGTCAAGAACTCGGAGGTGCCGGAGTAACGGTGCTTGGATCGGTTGGACCGGGAGGACGTACGACTACTTCCTCTACGTTGCGTCAACGCTTTCGCTTCGGTCTACGAGGGTACGTAGACAACACTCTCCCCTCTCGTTGCTATGCATCACCATGATCTTGCGTGTGCGTAGGAATTTTTTTGAAATTACTACGTTCCCCAACAGCCATGTATTCCGCTTCACATGTAGATCCCGCCACGACGCTCTGCTTGCAGCTGCACCAGCTTACTGCTCCACCATTCAACATATACACGTATCCGGTTTGTGACTTAGAGTCATGCAGATCTGAGTCGAAGCTAGCGTCGATGTAACCCTTTACGACGAGCTCTTCGTCACCTCCATAAACGAGAAACATGTCCTTTGTCCTTTTCAGGTACTTCAGGATATTCTTGACCGCTGTCCAGTGTTCCTTGCCGGGATTACTTTGGTACCTTGCTACCAAACTTACGGCAAGGTTTACATCAGGCCCGGTACACAGCATGGCATACATAATAGATCCTATGGCTGAAGCATAGGGGATGACACTCATCTCTTCTTTATCTTTTGCCGTGGTCGGGGACTGAGCCGAGCTCAATCTCACACCTTGTAACATAGGCAAGAATCCCTTCTTGGACTGATCCATTTTGAACCTCTTCAAAATTTTATCAAGGTATGTGCTTTGTGAAAGACCTATGAGGCATCTCGATCTATCTCTATAGATCTTGATGCCTAATATATAAGCAGCTTCTCCAAGGTCCTTCATTGAAAAACACTTATTCAAGTAGGCCTTAATGCTGTCCAGAAGTTCTATATCATTTCCCATCAAGAGTATGTCATCTACATATAATATGAGAAATGCTACAGAGCTCCCACTCACTTTCTTGTAAACGCAGGCTTCTCCATAAGTCTGCATAAACCCAAACGCTTTGATCATCTCATCAAAGCGAATGTTCCAACTCCGAGATGCTTGCACCAGTCCATAAATGGATCGCTGGAGCTTGCATACTTTGTTAGCGTTCTTAGGATCGACAAAACCTTCCGGCTGTATCGTATACAACTCTTCCTTAAGATGTCCATTAAGGAATGCCGTTTTGACGTCCATCTGCCATTTCTCATAATCATAGTATGCAGCAATTGCTAACATGATTCGGACGGACTTCAGCTTTGCTACGGGAGAGAATGTCTCATCGTAGTCAATCCCTTGAACTTGTCGATAACCCTTAGCGACAAGTCGAGCTTTATAGATGGTAACATTACCATCCGCGTCCGTCTTCTTCTTAAAAATCCATTTGTTTTCTATCGCTCGCCGATCATCGGGCAAGTCTGTCAAAGTCCATACTTTGTTTTCATACATGGATTCTATCTCGGATTTCATGGCTTCAAGCCATTTGTTGGAATCTGGGCCCGCCATCGCTTCTTCATAGTTCGAAGGTTCACCGTTGTCTAACAACATGATTTCCAGGACAGGGTTGTCGTACCACTCTGGTGCGGAACGTGTCCTTGTGGACCTACGAAGTTCAGTAGCAACTTGATCCGAAGTACCTTGATCATCATCATTGTTTTCCTCTTCAGTTGGTGTGGGCATCACAGGAACATTTTCCTGAGCTGCACCACTTTCCCGTTCGAGAGGTAGTACTTCATCGAGTTCTACTTTCCTCCCACTTACTTCTTTCGAGAGAAACTCTTTTTCCAGAAAGCATCCGTTCTTGGCAACAAAGATCTTGCCTTCGGATCTTAAGTAGAAGGTATACCCGACAGTTTCCTTAGGGTATCCTATGAAGATGCATTTTTTCCGACTTGGGTTCGAGCTTTTCAGGTTGAAGTTTCTTGACATAAGCATCGCATCCCCAAACTTTTAGAAACGACAGCTTAGGTTTCTTCCCAAACCATAATTCATACGGTGTCGTCTCAACGGATTTAGACGGTGCCCTATTTAAAGTGAATGTAGCTGTCTCTAGAGCATATCCCCAAAATGATAGCGGTAAATCGGTAAGAGACATCATAGACCGCACCATATCCAATAGAGTGCGATTACGACGTTCGGACACACCGTTACGCTGAGGTGTTCCAGGCAGCATGAGTTGTGAAACGATTCCACATTTCCTTAAGTGTGTACCAAATTCGTGACTTAAGTATTCTCCTCCACGATCTGATCGTAGGAACTTTATCTTTCGGTCACGCTGATTCTCTACCTCATTCTGAAATTCCTTGAACTTTTCAAAGGTCTCAGACTTGTGTTTCATTAAGTAGACATACCCATATCTACTCAAGTCATCAGTGAGAGTGAGAACATAACGATATCCTCCGCGAGCCTCAACACTCATTGGACCGCACACATTGGTATGTATGATTTCCAACAAGTTGGTTGCTCGCTCCATTGTTCCGGAGAACGGAGTCTTGGTCATTTTGCCCATGAGGCATGGTTCGCATGTGTCAAACGATTCATAATCAAGAGACTCTAAAAGTCCATCAGCATGGAGCTTCTTCATGCGCTTGACACCAATGTGACCAAGGCGGCAGTGCCACAAGTATGTGGGACTATCCTTTACATCTTTTGGCATTCACACTATGAATATGTGTAATATTACGCTCGAGATTCATTAAGAATAAACCATTGACCATCGGAGCATGACCATAAAACATATCTCTCATATAAATAGAACAACCATTATTCTCGGATTTAAATGAGTAGCCATCTCGTATTAAACGAGATCCTGATACAATGTTCATGCTCAAACTTGGCACTAAATAACAATTATTAAGGTTCAAAACTAATCCCGTAGGTAAATGTAGAGGCAGCGTGCCGACGGCGATCACATCGACTCTGGAACCATTCCCGACGCGCATCGTCACCTCGTCCTTCGCCAGTCTCCGTTTATTCCGCAGCTCCTGCTGTGATTTACAAATATGAGCAACGGCACCGGTATCAAATACCCAGGAGTTACTACGAGTACTGGTAAGGTACACATCAATTACATGTATATCAAATATACCTTTGGTGTTTCCGGCCTTCTTATCCGCTAAGTATTTGGGGCAGTTCCGCTTCCAGTGACCCTTCCCCTTGCAATAAAAGCACTCAGTCTCAGGCTTGGGTCCATTCTTTGACTTCTTCCCGGCAACTGGCTTACCGGGCGCGGCAACATCCTTGCCGTCCTTCTTGAAGTTCTTCTTGCCCTTGCCCTTCTTGAACTTAGTGGTCTTATTGACCATCAACACTTGATGTTCTTTCTTGATTTCAACCTCTGCTATCTTGAGCATTGAAAACACTTCAGGAATGGTCTTCACCATCCCCTGCATGTTGTAGTTCATCACAAAGCTCTTGTAGCTTGGTGGGAGCGACTGGAGGATTCTGTCAATGACCGCCTCATCTGGGAGGTTAATGTTCAGCTGGGTCATACGGTTGTGCAACCCAGACATCTTGAGAATGTGGTCACTGATAGAACTGTTTTCCTCCATTTTACAATTGTAGAACTTGTCGGAGACATCATATCTCTCGACCCGGGAATGAGCTTGGAAAACCAGTTTCAGCTCTTCGAACATCTCATATGCTCCGTGATGCTCAAAACGCTTTTGGAGCCCCGGTTCTAAGCTGTAAAGCATGCCGCACTGAACGAGGGAGTAATCATCAGCACGAGACTGCCAAGCGTTCATAACATCTTGGTTCTCTGGGACGGGAGCGTCACCTAGCGGTCCTTCTAGGACATATTGTTTCCTGGCAGCTATGAGGATGATCCTCAGGTTCCGGACCCAGTCCGTATAGTTGCTGCCATCATCTTTCAGCTTGGTTTTCTCTAGGAACGCGTTGAAGTTCATGTTGACATGAGCGTTGGCCATTTGATCTACAAGACATATTTGCAAAGGTTTTAGACTAAGTTCATGATAATTAAGTTCATCTAATCAAATTATTATAATGAACTCCCACTCAGATTAGACATCCCTCTAGTCATCTAAGTGTTACACGATCCGAGTCGACTAGGCCGTGTCCGATCATCACGTGAGACGGACTAGTCATCGTCGGTGAACATCTTCATGTTGATCATATCTTCCATACGACTCGTGTTCGACCTTTCGGTCTCCGTGTTCCGAGGCCATGTCTGTACATGCTAGGCTCGTCAAGTTAACCCTAAGTGTTTTGCGTGTGTAAAACTGTCTTACACCTGTTGTATGTGAACGTAAGGATCTATCACACCCGATCATCACGTGGTGCTTCGAAACGACGAACTGTAGCAACGGTGCACAGTTAGGGGAGAACACTTCTTGAAATTGTTGTAAGGGATCATCTTATTTACTACCGTCGTTCTAAGTAAAAAAGATGCATAAACATAATAAACATCACATGCAATTATATAGTTGTGACATGATATGGCCAACATCATATAGCTCCATTGATCTCCATCTTCAGGGCTCCATGATCATCTTGTCACCGGCATGACACCATGATCTCCATCATCATGATCTCCATCATCGTGCCTTCATGAAGTTGTCACGCCAACGACTACTTCTACTTCTATGGCTAACGCGTTTAGCAATAAAGTAAAGTAGTTTACATGGCGTTCTTCAATGACACGCAGGTCATACAAAAAATAAAGACAACTCCTATGGCTCCTGCCGGTTGTCATACTCATCGACATGCAAGTCGTGAATCCTATTACAAGAACATGATCTCATACATCACAATTCATCATTCATCACAACTTCTGGCCATATCACATCACATGAACAATCGTTGCAAAAACAAGTTAGACGTCCTCTAATTATTGTTGCATCTTTTACGTGGCTGCAATTGGGTTCTAGAAAGAACGTTTTCTTACCTACGAATAACCACAACGTGATTTTGTTAACTTCTATTTACCCTTCATAAGGACCCTTTTCATCGATTCCGCTCCAACTAAAGTGGGAGAGACAGACACCCGCCAGCCACCTTATGCAACTAGTGCATGTCAGTCGGTGGAACCGGTCTCACGTAAGCGTACGTGTAAGGTTGGTCCGGGCCGCTTCATCCCACAATACCGCTGAAGCAAGAAAAGACTAGTAGTGGCAAGCAAGTTGACAAGATCCACGCCCACAACAAAATTGTGTTCTACTCGTGCATTAGAGAACTACGCATAGACCTAGCTCATGATGCCACTGTTGGGGAACGTTGCAGAAAATTAAAAAATTTCCTACGGTTCCACCAAGATCCATATATGAGTTCATCTAAGCAACGAGTCAAGGGAGTGAGTTTGCATCTACATACCACTTGTAGATCGCGTGCGGAAGCTTTCAAAGGGATGGTGATGATGGAGTCGTACTCGACGTGATTCAGATCACCGATGTCCAAGTGCTGAACGGACAGCACCTCCGCGTTCAACACACGTACGGGACGGGAGACGTCTCCTCCTTCTTGATCCAGCAAGGGGGAAGGAGAGGTTGATGATGATCCAGCAGCACGACGGCGTGGTGGTGGATGCAGTAGAACTCCAGCAGGGCTTCGCCAAGCGAGTACGGGAGGAGGACGAGGTGTAGCAGGGGGAGGGAGGCGCCAAAGTAATGGGTACAGCTGCCCTCCCCCTGCCCTCCTTTATATAGGCCCCCAGGGGGGGCGCCGGCCCTGGGAGATTGAATCTCCCAAGGGGGCGGCGGCCAAGGGGGGAGGAGTGCCCCCCAAGGCATGTGGTGCGCCCCCCCCCCACCCTAGGGTTTCAACCCTAGGCGCAGGGGGTGGGCCTAGGGGGGCGCACCAGCCCACTATGGGCTGGCTCCCCTCCCACTTCAGCCCGTGGGGCCCTCCGGGATGGGAGGCCCCACCCGGTGGACCCCCGGGACCCTTCCGGTGGTCCCGGTACATTACCGGGTGACCCCGAAACTTTCCCGATGGCCGAAATACCACTTCCTATATATTATTCTTTACCTCCGGACCATTCCGAAACTCCTCGTGACGTCCGGGATCTCATCAGGGACTCCGAACAACATTCGGTATGCTACATACTCATATTCATACAACCCTAGCGTCACCGAACCTTAAGTGTGTAGACCCTACGGGTTCGGGAGACACGTAGACATGACCGAGACGACTCTCGGACAATAACAAACAGCGGGATCTGGATACCCATGTTGGCTCCCACATGCTCCTCGATGATTTCATCGGTTGAACCACGATGTCGAGGATTCGATCAAACCCCGTATACAATTCCCTTTGTCAATCGATACGTTACTTGCCCGAGACTCGATCGTCGGTATCCCAATACCTTGTTCAGTCTCGTTATCGGCAAGTCACTTTACTCGTACCGTAATGCATGATCCCGTGACCAACCACTTGGTCACTTTGAGCTCATTATGATGATGCATTACCGAGTGGGCCCAGAGATACCTCTCCGTCATACGGAGTGACAAATCCCAGTCTCGATCCGTGTCAACCCAACAGACACTTTCGGAGATACCTGTAGTGCACCTTTATAGTCACCCAGTTACGTTGTGACGTTTGATACACCCAAAGCACTTCTATGGTACCCGGGAGTTACACGATCTCATGGTCAAAGGAAGAGATACTTGACATTGGAAAAGCTCTAGCAAACGAACTACACGATCTTTGTGCTATGCTTAGGATTGGGTCTTGTCCATCACATCATTCTCCTAATGATGTGATCCCGTTATCAACGACATCCAATGTCCATAGCCAGGAAACCATGGCTATCTGTTGATCACAACGAGCTAGTCAACTAGAGGCTCACTAGGGACATATTGTGGTCTATGTATTCACACGTGTATTACGATTTCCGGATAATACAGTTATAGCATGAATAAAAGACAATTATCATGAACAATGAAATATAATAATACTTTTATTATTGCCTCTAGGGCATATTTCCAACATCATCAAGAATAATGCCCTCGCTCCAATCTCGCCTCGATGATGTCCATGGTGGTGTCAATGAGTCGGTGGTCTCAGTCTCTGCCGACCCTTCAAGTATGCAGGTTTACGTATTTGGCTAGTGGTTGTTGTCCTTGATGATGTCATCGATGGGCGAGAGAGGGTGGTGGTTTCAGATCCTTGAGGCTCGAGGGTTGAAGGTGGCGGTTTTGGCGCTTGGCCTTGATGAATGATGGTGGCTCCAGGGCTCGTGGAGGGTGGGGATGATCCCCGATCGACACACCACAACGACAAATGCTTTGCCACCGACACGCTTATTCATTGACTTGCAATGCCCTTTCGAGCTATGGCTTTCCTATGAGTCTGACATTGATCAACAATGGCGTTGGCATTTGTAGGATAGCCGAGGAGTCCTTTCTACGTTGCTTCTTTTGGGCAGGTTTTCTACAAAAATTCATCAAGAATAATGCCCTCGCTCCAATCTCGCCTCGACGATGTCCATGGTGGTGTCAATGAGTCGGTGGTCTCAGTCTCTGCCGACCCTTCAAGTATGCAGGTTTACGTATTTGGCTGGTGGTTGTTGTCCTTGATGATGTCATCGATGGGCGAGAGAGGGTGGTGGTTTCAGATCCTTGAGGCTCGAGGGTTGAAGATGGCGGTTTTGGCGCTTGGCCTTGATGAATGATGGTGGCTCCAGGGCTCGTGGAGGGTGGGGATGATCCCCGATCGACACACCACAACGACAAATGCTTTGCCACCGACACGCTTATTCATTGACTTGCAATGCCCTTTCGAGCTATGGCTTTCCTATGAGTCTGACATTGACCAACAATGGCGATGGCATTTGTAGGATAGCCGAGGAGTCCTTTCTACGTTGCTTCTTTTGGGCAGGTTTTCTACAAAAATTTCGGCGAAATGTGTTACCTCTTGACCCTTTTCAATGGTTTCGCGTGCGTGCTTGTATTCACCTTGTTTGGAAATAACAGACTACGTAACTTCTTTTTAGAAATACTATCTAGCTGAGAGTGTGTGAGTGTGAAAGGTGGCTCGAACTCACGACGTCATGAAGGAAGGATAGGCTGGCTGACCACTTCAGCTGGAAGCGGGCTGTGAACATATGTGGTTAAACTTTGCTATATTGTTTGAAGCTAAAATGTTTTGGCATCAATTTTTCATTTGAAAATTTTGTGCAGAAAAATTTCTACATTAAAAAAACAAAAATCCCTATTTTTTTGCCATGTGCCCACTACAAATCCCAGAAGTTGTCATGTTCTTTAGAGAACAATTTTTCTAAACTTGCCATGTGCATTTTTACAATTTTTGCCATGCTCCCATTACAAATCCCGAAAGTTGCCATGTTCTTTAGAGGAGAAAATTTCTGAACTTTACATATGCAATTTTATTATAGGTAGCATGGCAATTTCATTTTTTTAGACCATGACAATTTTATTAATTACACCATGATAGTACTATTGTAAGTATCGTGTCATTTTAATTATTTAGACCATTGTAGTTTTTTGTAGGTAGCATAACAATTTCATTATTTGGACCATGTCAATTTTTTCAGTTAGGCAATAGCAATTTTTTTCACTTAGACCATGGCAAATTTATTAGTTGGACCATGGTAATTTTATTATACGTAGCATGGTAATTTATTTTTCTATACCATGAAATTTTTATTATGTAGACCATGACATGATAAAATCTAGATAAACACATCACATTTATTTTGATTATACCATTTATAAATTTATAAATTAGAAAAGGACCCTTTTTGCTAAGTATAGCGTGGCATCTTTATAATCCGGATTATGGCAATTGTAAATTTATGTTTTTCAACCCTTTTTATAAGATATTTTTTTTGTTAGAGGCATTTAGAAAAGAACAATTAAATGGGCCCGCAGGGGATCGACCTGACCCCACCACAGCGGACGCTCGAGGGAAAGGGTGAAATGTTCATTGAAGGGTTTCTCCTTGGAGGCAACACCCCGACTGACATATGCCATCTATTGGGGTCTTCTTTTATGAATACACAAGCACTCTCTCTATAAAGAAATGTAAAAACGTTTAGATCATTATTTTAGTGGTCTATTTTTTTAATATTTATTCATAGAGGGACTAATAAATAAGCAATGTCAGTTTCTTTAGGCTGGCAAAGATCAAATCGCATAGCTAGATGTGATGCGTGCTTTCTTTGGCGTGAGGCATGGCCTGGTCTTGGAATTTATTCCCTTGATTTACCACGATCACCGCACGCAATCATTGAGCGAGGGCATCTGGAATATCGTCGGTGCGGTTAATAAAACCATGTACAAGAACAAACACCCCTCCCTCAACGCCGACGCACAGGTTCAGCGCATGGTTGGGTCGGCAGCATCCACCCGCCGCAGCTGTAGACGGTCGTGTGCAAAGTACAGCACCAGCACAGCAACACCCAGGTCCAGCCAACGACGCCCACCGTGCCGCGTGGTCCTTCCGGCCAGCATTTTAGTGAAGTCTGTTTTAAACCCTGAAGGTTGTAGAGTGCGACGTAAATGAACCTCCACGTCTAGATCCCTGAAGTCGGTACCCTATACTCCTCGATCCCGGTCATTCTAAACCCTAGACTTGTTTGGAAGGACAATCCAGACCGCGATCGGTTGTTTCTCTCACCTACCACACGGGCCTACTTGTCATATTTTTATCTTCTTCTTCAATCTTCCGTTTTCTCTCTTAGTGTCCATCTTCCTGGAATAGCACGTACAACGACCACGGCCGCAAGGCCAGCGAGCGGAGCTGCACATGTGACACTGGGACCGAGCTCGACGGCACCTTAGATATTTTTATGTGATGCATCCATTGATTTTCCGGATATCCCTGACCTGCCACATCACCTCGGCTCGAGCTAGCGCGAGGAAGACGACAGAGCCAACACCTCTCAGCTTGTGGTCGCTGATGCATCCCTCCTTTCCCTGCGTCGGTCGCCGTCCGCCTCGCCCTGCCCCCGCGGCGGGGTTGAGCACGGTGCACAACTCTCGGCTAACGCGCCCAAAGCTAGCAAAGGTGCGGCTGCACGGGCATGGCGTTGTCCTGCTCCAGGAGCGGCACGCGAATCAGTCGGCCCAGATCATGAACCTCGTCCATGATGCGCGCATCAGGGCCGTCCATGAGTACGCGGGGCGCGTTGGGCTCGCCGTCGACTTGGACGAGCTGGACTTGCGTTGTCGCGGCTGCCGGCGCATAGCCGCATACTACGTGGGTGCATGCGCTGCATGTTTGTTTCCAGCAGGAATCGATCAACACAGGGGCGGCTACGTCGTGTACGTGCACATCTTGCTGCATGTGTCCGTGGCTCACACATCGAGTAGGGGCTCACAACAGAGCCAGCCACTGTCGTCGCCGTGGCGGACGGAGCTTGCCGGCGAGGCCACAGATGCCGGCGACATGACCTCCAAGGACCTCCGTCGAGTCGAAGAACTCGTCCGCCTACGTCTACCGGCCACACAGCCTTGATCGATTCTCACTCATGCATGTATGCAAATCCCTTCTCCAGGAAGAATCGGGCACGAGTTGATGGCTAGCGTTGGTCGCTGAGAGAGACAGACAGATTGGGAGATGGGAGATGAGTATGACATATAGACCCGGGTGGTCAGTAACCGTAGACACTGATCTCGGCCAGGATCGTTTCAAGTGCGCCAAATGGATTCAAGGTTTAAATTGACCGGGATCAAGGAGTATAGGTATCAAGTTCAGAGATTTAGACTTGAGATTCATTTGCGTCACACTCTACAACCTTAGGGTTTAAAACAGACTTCACTCTTTCACGCGAAGGAATCCCGTCCCTTGGCCGCGCGGCACCACCACCACACGCGTGGTCCGTCCGGTCAGTCAGTCGGCACCCCGACGGCCGCCCACACACGGGGTCCGCATGCAGCAGCGCGCCGGCCGGTACGTGCTCACTTTTGCTTCCGGGGGCCGGACGCAACTACGCGGCGCTACCCAACCACAACCCGACGCCGAGACGAGAAAGGCGACGTGCGTACGCCGTCCGGTACGTGCCCCCGCGTCCGTCCCGTCCCACTCCCAGCGCGTCCGCCGCACGCCAACCCCGCGGGGGAACACGATGCGCAGCGACGGCGCGTGGCGTGAAGCCTTTTTTCACTGGTCGCTGGCAGCAGGGTCCGCACACGGGTTGGCCCCGCGTGGCGGTGGCTCGACCGGAGGCCCCGCGCGGTCGCCCACGGGACGGGACGCGTTCCCGTCACGAATCTCGAATCTGGTCCGTGCGGGACGACGGTCTAGAGAGATCGGTTGCCTCGTCGTCGGGCCCACCTAGAGATCGGCTCCCTGATCCGAGGGATAATCGACGCGATTTGCATTGCTGTTGGATTAATTGGTTTTTAATCACCGTGGACCGCGTCCAGGCCGGCGTGAAATGCCACCGGCGCAGGACGTCGGCCGTGTGTGGTCGGGATTATCTGTGACTCGCATTTTCTTGGGCACACGTGTCTTGCACTTGTCCTGCCGTGTAGGAGGGCAGCGTGGTGTGAGAAATTATTATGTGTGAGCATCTACAACTGAGGACATCAAATCTGGTCCTTCAAACGGCCGCAGACACGTCTGGATGCATCAGCGAGCACTGACCGGCCACTCATATTCCCCCTTCCTTCTCTAAGAAGAGAAGGGCGTGCCCAGACTGCCCTATATCCGCCTCATACTTTTGACTTGATAAGAAGGGTGTTGGTCAGTCCGGCTTTTGAGGCCTGTTTGAGGAGCCTGTTTGGGTCATATTTTTGTGACTGGTCACCGGGTCGTTTGCCCAGGCGTTTGAGACGGGTTTGGGACGCCTGGCTGTAGATGCTTTCACCTCAATGGCTTAGGAAGGGGGCTTGTCTCTAGTCATGCTCGTGTGATGGAGATTTGGAATGAGAGGAAGCTAGGGTTTTGAGAATAAGATGTTGGTGGTTCTCGGCCATTGTTTGTTTGTTGGTGCCTTGAGTTCATTACACTGGCTCTGGTCAAGATTTGTATTTAGATGTACTTTTACATAACATATCTTTTATTGCAAAAATAGAACAAAATGTCGCTCAGTTTTTAGCGATCTTGTATGCAAATCAAAATGGATTGAAAAAGGCACCATGTATTTGCTCTCCATGGTCTACCTTGTACTATAGTACTCCCTCCGTCCGGAAATACTTGTCGGAAAAATGAATAAATATGAATGTATCTAGAACTAAAATACATCTAAATACATCCATTCCTATGACAGTAAAATTATAAAAATTCATTGGTTTAAATTAAATGAGAAGCAATGTGTGGTTGAATAGCTAGTTGGTGACTTGTATGCTTAGTGCACATGACGATGTGTCTCATGAAAGCCTATACGTGTGTTTGAGTGTGAAGTGACTTCTTCATCGACAATGAGACTCCCATGGTGACCCACCAATTGAAAATAAAATTGTGACTATGATCTTCAATAGACACTACATGACCGCGTGCGTGTGTTGGTAGTGCGGGTGAGGGTGGCCCGCACGCTGAACGCGCGCCATGGAGAACTGGGCAAAACCACGTGCTAGGCACACACACGTACACGGACCCGTGAACGGGCTGGACAGGTACACGTGAAAAAAGTGGCGGACGCCCGTTGTGAACGAAACTGGACGCGCGTCGTGGAAAACCGGGCAAAACCACGTACTAGGCGCACACACACACGTACACGGACGCTTGTGTGTGTGTAAACACAATCATTTTCTCAACATTTCTTAAGAAAAATGTTATAAATTTATAAATCTTGGTTAAGTTTTATAAGATGTCTAGCAAATATGATCGTTTCCTAACCAACTAAAATATGTCATGTCGTAGCGGTTTGTGTTCCATCAAACTATAAATATAAGATGTTACTCCCCCCATTCACTATCTATAAGTTGTTGTTTTTTTCTAATTCAGATGTATATAGACGCATTTTAATGTATTTGTTCAGTTATTTTGCCTCGTATGTAACACATATTAAAATATCCAAAACATCTTATATTTTGTGACAGAGTGAGTATCTTTTTTGTTTGAAACTGACAACGGGGAAAAGCTCCCCTCGTAAATGTATTATTTCTGGTTTTATGAAGTATACAAGATGTTAATGTTTGACTATGTTGCCTCTTTTGGTAGCTAAGGCACAATAAGCCATTAACAACATCATTGCCTGGATCTTTACTGAAAACTAAAAGAAGGCAGTATTTAATACTCGTATGGATATAGTTTCTCACCTAATAAAAGTTACTCCCTCCATCCAAAATACTTGCCGTGGTTTAGGAGTAATAAAGAGATCACAATACTAACAAGTGAAAGAATTTTATAATTACTCCGTCTCAAAATAAGTGACTCAACTTTGCACCAACTGCGTACTAAACTTAGCATAAAGTTGAGTCACTTATTTTTAGGACGGGGGATATATTTTAGATTGAATTTTGGAAAGTGCATCATTGCTTGATTTATGGGTTTTTGAATTTAGTACTGTACCAAATTGATTTCGGAGTATTGAGAGCAAGCAACAACGCTCTCTGGCCCGTTTTAGAACAACCTGGTGTTTTCCTCGTGCTCCATTTCCGACCTTCGGCACACGAACACCGACAAAGTAGCTGCCACAAAGTAACTAACCCGAATAATAATCAATCAGCCAACTGACGGTGGAGAAGGGCATGCTTTGCGGCCAAAAGAGGGGAGGAGAGGAGAGGAAAAGGGGGGCAAGAAACCCAGAGGCGTCCTCCTCCTCCCGTCTATAAATTCCCCTCCTTCCCTCGTCTTTATATAGGAGGCATCCAACCCAAAGAGGAGGAAGAACACCAAGGACTCACTACCAGCGCCTCTCCGCGATCCAAATCCTCCCGGGAAAGTTCTTGGTTGATCTCTTCCTCCTCGACCGCCTCCCAGGGTATGCCCCTGCTCTGATTCTTGGTTGATCTCTATGGTCTGTTGTTGTTATGTATTAGGGTCCCCTTCTATGGAGAGGATCTGTATGATTATGGATTCATCTTGACTTGCGATCCTGTTCGTCTTCCATGGTTCTTTCTTAGGCCGTTTAGGGTCGAGCCGTGTAGGTATTCTTGGATCTCGTTCTCTTTGGACCCGTATTGATAAGGTCGTCTGTTCTTATATGTACTGTACAATCGGGTATTGATTGCGATATCTATGATACTTTTTAAAGAAGGTTAGGGATTCCAATCCTGATGCTATTTTTCTGTACAAACATAGTATGATTAGCTCTATACATCTATTTTCATTTCGAAGAAAAAAAAACTTTTTGAGCGAAGGGGATAAATTTGTCAGGACAACAAAATTATGTTTGAGACCAGCACTGCACTTGCCTGTACATATTAAGACATGCTGTGATTTTGAAGTTGAAATCCGGACTCCGGACTACCTAAGAAAAATTGAAGAAAACAACAATCATAAAGGATGATAAAAATCACATGTATAAACATTAAACAAACCGTAAAGAATGGTAGAAGACATCAAGCTCGCCGCACGAATCGTGCAGGTTGCTCCACTAGTTTTGTGAAATAGTTCCTCCATAATCATTTAGGTCCAACTGGAACAGTGATGATTGCTTGTGGTGTAAGTGTGTTGTCATCAGTTTGGCTTTGACTGTTGTTCCTTGGTTTCGGTATAGAAATACCTCTCTGATATCTTGATTTTATCTTTCTTTAATTTAACTGTATGAAATAAGTACCTCTGATGCAAATTATTTAGTCAGTGGTCAAAGCCATGGCCTGCTTGGTTGTACAAATGAGAAATTTCGAAGCTGTCATTCACCTCTCTATACTGCATGCCCTAATGATTCATTTTCTTACTGTGTACAGTTCTTGGTGTAGCTTTTGCCAGTCTCAGCAGGAGATTTCATGTCTGATCTTGACGTTCAGATCCCAACTGCCTTTGGTATGCCTGTTGTTTTCCATCCCAATTATCATTGAAATTGCTTGCATTGTTTGGAGTGTCCTGCTTATTTATTTTGCTTCTACATACAGACCCCTTTGCCGAGGCGAATGCTGGGGACGCTGGTGCAGCTGCCGGATCAAAAGACTACGTTCATGTACGCATCCAGCAGCGTAATGGTCGCAAGAGCCTGACCACTGTCCAGGGTCTGAAGAAGGAGTTCAGCTACAGCAAGATCCTCAAAGACCTCAAGAAAGAGTTTTGCTGCAATGGTACAGTTGTCCAGGACACAGAACTTGGACAGGTGTGTTGAAACAACGAGCAAACTCGTCGTCCCTTATCCATTGGTCGTCCATTTGTTTCGCAATTTTCTCATGCAAGCTAGTTGTCTTGATCATTGCTGCTCTTTTCCACTCCAGGTCATTCAACTCCAGGGTGATCAGAGGAAGAACGTCTCAAACTTCCTTGTCCAGGTAAACATCTTTCTCTTCATCTTATGCTCGGTATGGCTGCAGTTCACAAACATGGATGGATGTCTAATATGATATGTGTCTGACGCAGGCCGGCATTGTGAAGAAGGAACACATCAAGATTCATGGTTTCTGAGCAACTGCCAGCTCCGTATCAGAGTCTACATGCAAAGCAGCTATATATTGGTGGTGCAGTATATTTAGTTGTGTGCTAGCGCTAGCAGGCGTTACCAGCTTGCGCGCTCTGAGTATACAGAAAATCTAGCATAGCCCACCTCTCTGCGTGTATGCTTGTTACCGTTGTGTTGAAACTTTGTAAGGAGCACCATCTTTAGATGGCTTGTTACCCTCTCCCATCAAGGTTGAATAATATATGCTTTCTTAAGCGTGATATCCTTCGTATCATCCATTTTGGTTTGACATTCTCTGTTCCAGCGGGTGTCGATACATCTAGTCTTGAACCGTATCTGCTTGATGACTGAATTAAGCTGCCTGTTTGGCATGCACCAATTCTTCTGGGCCCAGTTGCACTTGGTTCTTCCGGGTCTACTGAATACTGTAGCCTCATTCATGGCAATTTACGACCGCAGCTGAAACCAGTGCCTGGTGCTGCGGCTACTCCGAGCTGCGAATGGCTTGGATCTCATTACTGTTTGAGGTACGGTTTAGCTTTATTCTGCACACTGTGCTGCTCTCTAAAAACAGAGAAACGCTTCCTATCTTAGGCCAACTCCAGCGCGCGACCCTATCCTGTCCGAGTGCGTCCGTTTGGGACAAAACCGGACAAACCAGACAGCCCAGCGCGCAGGCACAAACGGACTTTTGTCCGTTTTCTGTCCGCTTTCGACCCATCCCCGGCCCAACTTTGCGTCACTTTTGGGGTGAAACGGACAACGCGAGGACGGGCGGGACGCGCGCGCGTGTCCTCCCCTGGCCCGCCCGTTGGTAGCACAAAGCAACCCCCCCGCGCCCCATTTGCCGCCATTTCCCCCCAAACCCTCCCACGTCCCGCCCCCACCCTCCCCCGTCCATGGCCGACGCCCCGCCGAATTCTGGCGGCCTGGCCCTCGACCCGCCCGCAAATGCGAAGAAGAAGGCGGCCAAGGATGCAAGGAAGCCGCGGTCGGAGTGCACGCCGGAGGAGCTCGCCAAGATGGGCGCGGAATCGACGAAGAGGAGGAACCGGAGGGCGGCCGTCAAGGGCAAGACTGCCGCGGCCAAGTTCGCCGCCGAGCGCAATGCGGTGGAGGCCGCTGGCTGTGTGCCAGCGAGAAACACATTCATTTTGGAGGTTGGATGTGTTGCCGGCCGCTGGCTGTGTTGCCGGCGACAAACTATTCTTTTTGTAGGCTGGCTGTGTTGCCGGCGAGGACATGTAGGACGCTGGTTGTGTTGCCGGCGAGGACGTGTAGGCCGCTGGCTCTGTTGCCGGCGTGAACTAGGGCCGCTGTCCTGAACTAGGGCGTGCTATTTTCGAAAGGTGGCGTTTGTGGAGGCGGACAGGATGGGGCCAAAGGATGCGTCCGCGTGTTGGGCGCACGATCACATCATCCCAAAGGTCCGGACACGACCCCATTGCCCTACCCAAACAGATAGAATCCGGGCAAAACAGACGTCCATTTGGGGTCATGCGCTGGAGTTGGCCTTACGTCAGACCACTCATTGACCGTTGATGCACTTTTGGTCCATGGAGGGCATCAACATTTTTGGATAGCTGGTCCAACACGACATGTTTTGCATGGACTGCCGGACCGAGATACTTTTGTGACCAGACATCTAAAACTATAAACATCGGTCTCGTTTTGGTTGTGATCGACTGCTATAGGGTGATATGCATTTGAATTTCATATTAGTCTGACCTGGACGACGGGATGCGATTGGATAACCGGCTCCCACATCATTGTCCGGACAGATATCGTGTTCGTTTTGGAAGTCAGCGTTGGAAGAAGGAAAAAACACTTCCCCTAAAAATTGAGGAGTTAATATTTTTACCAACGACAAAATCACTTTCTCATCGATACCAATAAAATCATTCTTTCTCGCTGACACCCCCAACCCACCAAAAACCGAGGTTGAGCCCATGCATTTGGAGTTGGCCGCACTATTTTCGCAGCAAAATCACTCTTTGTCAACCCGATCCTCTTCCATCACACTGATCTCCACCCCAACTCCCGCCCTTTTTCACAGCCACCGCAACATGGAGGATCCGTACAAAAAGCTGCTGGAGACAGTGGTCGAGGATCCGGTGAAGGTGGCCGCCCACAAGATCAACTCGATGACACGACAAGATCACCGACTCAGATGGCAAAGGTGGTGGCACTCAAGAAGCGGAAGGCTGGCGGAGGTGGTGGTCATGGCGGGGACATGCAAGGGCCGTTGTGGTGCAGGGTGGGGCCAAGGACGGGGGCGCCGCTGCCATCGTCGTCCGTGCAGAGATCGTTTTGGTTGAAGCAATACAAGGCTCCATAATCTACGCTGCACAATAGCTCAGTAGGCAGTTCCCGATGTTGGAAATATGCCCTAGAGGCAATAATAAAATGGTTATTATTATATTTCCTTGTTCATGATAATTGTCTATTGTTCATGCTATAATTGTGTTATCCGAAAATCGTAATACATGTGTGTATACATAGACCACAACATGTCCCTACTGAGCCTCTAGTTGACTAGCTCGTTTATCAATGGATGGTTACGGTTTCCTGACCATGGACATTGGATGTCATTGATAACGGGATCACATCATTGGGAGAATGATGTGATGGACAAGACCCAATCCTAAGCATAGCACAAGATCGTGTAGTTCGTTTGCTAGAGCTTTTCTAATGTCAAGTATCATTTCGTTAGACCATGAGATCGTGTAACTCCCGGATACCGTAAGAGTGCTTTGGGTGGCTATAAAGGTATACTACAGGTATCTCTAAAAGTGTCTGTTGGGTTGACACGAATCGAGACTGGGATTTGTCACTCCGTATGACGGAGAGGTATCTCCGGGCCCACTCGGTAATGCATCATCATAATGAGCTCAATGTGACCAAGTGGTTGGTCACGGGATAATGCATTACGATACGAGTAAAGTGACTTGCCAGTAATGAGATTGAACGAGGTATTGGGATACCGACGATCGAATCTCGGGCAACTAACGTACCGGTTGATAAAGGGAATTGTATACGGGATTACTTGAATCCTCGACATCGTGGTTCATTCAATGAGATCATCGTGGAACATGTGGGAGCCAACATAGGTATCCAGATCCCGCTGTTGGTTATTGTCCGAAGAGCTTTCTCGGTCATGTCTGCGTGATTCCCGAACCCGTAGGGTCTACACACTTAAGGTTCGGTGACGCTAGGGTTGTAGAGATATTAGTATGCGGCAACCCAAAAGTTGTTCGGAGTCCCGGATGAGATCCCGGACGTCACGAGGAGTTCCGGAATGGTCCGGAGGTGAAGATTTGTATATAGGAAGTCCAATTTCGGCCACCGGGAAAGTTTCGGGGGTCACCGGTATTGTACCGGGACCACCGAAAGGGTCCCGGGGGTCCACCGGGTGGGGCCACCTATCCCGGAGGGCCCCATGGGCTGAAGTGGGAAGGGAACCAGTCCCTGGTGGGCTAGTGCGCCCCCCTTGGGCCTCCCCTGCGCCTAGGGTTGGAAACCCTAGGGGTGGGGGGCGCCCCAGCTGACTTGGGGGGCAAGTCCCCCCCTTGGCCCCCCCCCCCCCCCTTGAGATTGAATCTCTAGGGGGCCGGCTCCCCCCAGGGCCCCTATATAAATAGGGGGGAGGGAGGGCTGCGCACCCAAGCCCCTGGCGCCTCCCTCTTCCCCCCGTAACACCTCTCCCTCTCGCTGAGTTTGGCGAAGCCCTGCCGAGATCACCGCTGCTTCCACCACCACGCCGTCGTGCTGCTGGATCTTCATCAACCTCTCCTTTCCCCTTGCTGGATCAAGAAGGAGGAGACGTCTTCCCCAACCATACGTGTGTTGAACGCGGAGGTGCCGTCCGTTCGGCGCTAGGATCATCGGTGATTTGGATCACGACGAGTACGACTCCATCAACCCCGTTCTCTTGAACGCTTCCGCTCGCGATCTACAAGGGTATATAGATGCACTCCTCGCTCTCGTTGCTAGATGACTCCATAGATCGATCTTGGTGATGCGTAGAATTTTTTTCTGCAACGTTCCCCAATAGTGGCATCATGAGCTAGGTTTATGCGTAGTTTCTATGCACGAGTAGAACACAAGATTGTTGTGGGCGTCGATTTTGTCAATTTACTTGCCACTACTAGTCTTATCTTGTTTCGACGACATCGTGGGATGAAGCGGCCCGGACCGACCTTACACGTACACTTACGTGAGACAGGTTTCACCGACTGACATGCACTAGTTGCATAAGGTGGCTAGCGGGTGTCTGTCTCTCCCACTTTAGTCTGATCGGATTCGATGAAAAGGGTCCTTATGAAGGGTAAATAGAAATTGGCATATCGCGTTGTGGTTTTGGCATAGGTAAGAAACGTTCTTGCTAGAAACCTATAGCAGCCACATAAAAGCATGCAACAACAATTAGAGGACGTCTAACTTGTTTTTGCAGCATATGCCTTGTGATGTGATATGGTCAAAAGGATGTGATGAATGAAATATATGTGATGTATGAGATTGATCATGTTCTTGTAGTATGAATCACGACTTGCATGTCGATGAGTATGACAACCGGCAGGAGCTATAGGAGTTGTCTTTATTTTTTGTATGACCTGCGTGTCATTGAATAACGCCATGTAATTACTTTACTTTATTGCTAAACCATTAGCCATAGAAGTAGAAGTAATCATTGGCATGACAACTTCATGAAGACACGATGATGGAGATCATGATGATGGAGATCATGGTGTCATGCCTGTGAAGATGATGATCATGGCGCCCCGAAGATGGAGATCAAAAGGAGCAAAATGATATTGGCCATATCATGTCACTATTTGATTGCATGTGATGTTTATCATGTTTTTGCATCTTATTTGCTTAGAACGACGGTAGTAAATAAGATGATCTCTCATAATAATTTCAAGAAAGTGTTCCCCCTAACTGTGCGCCGTTGCGAAAGTTCGTTGTCTCGAAGCACCACGTTATGATCGGGTGTGATAGATTCTAATGTTCACATACAATAGGTGTAAGCCAGATTTACACATGCAAAACACTTAGGTTGACTTGACGAGCCTAGCATGTACAGACATGGCCTCGGAACACAAGAGACCGAAAGGTCGAACATGAGTCGTATAGCAGATACGATCAACATGAAGATGTTCACCGATATAACTAGTCCGTCTCACGTGATGATCGGACACTGCCTAGTTGACTCGGATCATGGATCACTTAGATGACTAGAGGGATGTCTATCTGAGTGGGAGTTCATTATATAATTTGATTAGATGAACTTAATTATCATGAACTTAGTATAAAATCTGTGCAATATGTCTTGTAGATCAAATGGCCCATGCTAATGTTGCCCTCAACTTCAACGCGTTCCTAGAGAAAACCAAGCTGAAAGACGATGGCAGCAACTATGCGGACTGGGTCCGAAACTTGAGGATCATCCTCATAGCTGCCAAGAAATCATATGTCCTAGATGCACCGCTAGGTGAAGCACCCGTTTTCCCAGCAACTCAAGACGTTATGATTGGCAGTCGCGTAGTGATGATTACTCCCTGGTTCAGTGCGGCATGCTTAACAACTTAGAACCGGGGCTCCAAAAGCGTTTTGAGCAGCACGGAGCATATGAGATGTTCCAAGAGCTGAAAATGGTTTTCCAAGCTCACGCCCGGGTCGAGAGATATGAAGTCTCCGACAAGTTCTACAGTTTTAAGACGGAGGAGAATGGTTCTGTCAGCGAGCACATACTCAAGATGTCTGGGTTGCACAACCGCTTATCTCAACTGGGAGTTAATCTCCCGGATGACGCGGTGGTCGACAGAATCCTCCAGTCGCTCCCACCTAGCTATAAGAGCTTTGTGATGAACTTCAATATGCAGGGGATGGTGAAAACCATTCCTGAGGTATATTCAATGCTGAAATCAGCGGAGGTGGAGATCAAAAAGGAACATCAAGTGTTGATGGTTAATAAAACCACTAGTTTCAAGAAAGGCAAGGGTAAGAAGAACTTCAAGAAGGACGGCAAGGGAGTTGCCGCGCCCAGTAAGCCAGTTGCCGGGAAGAAGCCAAAGCATGGACCCAAACCTGAGACTGAGTTCTTTTATTGCAAGGGAAGCGGACACTGGAAGCGAAACTGCCCCAAGTACTTAGCGGACAAGAAGGCCGGCAACACCAAAGGTATATGTGATATACATGTAATTGATGTGTACCTTACCAGTACTCGTAGTAGCTCCTGGGTATTTGATACCGGTGCGGTTGCTCATATTTGTAACTCAAAACAGGAGCTGCGGAATAAGCGGAGACTGGCGAAGGACGAGGTGACGATGCGTGTCAGGAATGGTTCCAAGGTCGATGTGATCGCCGTCGGCACGCTACCTCTACATTTACCTACGGGATTAGTTTTAAACCTCAATAATTGTTATTTAGTGCTAGCTTTGAGCATGAACATTGTATCTGGATCTCGTTTAATACGAGATGGATACTCATTTAAATCCGAGAATAATGGTTGTTCTATTTATATGAGAGATATGTTTTATGGTCATGCCCCGCTGGTCAATGGTTTATTCTTAATGAATCTCGAACGTGATGTTACACATATTCATAGTGTGAATACCAAAAGATGTAAGGTTGATAACGATAGTCCCACATACATGTGGCACTGCCGCCTTGGTCACATTGGTGTCAAACGCATGAAGAAGCTCCATGCCGATGGACTTTTGGAGTCTCTTGATTACGAATCATTTGACACATGCGAACCATGCCTCATGGGTAAAATGACCAAGACTCCGTTCTCCGGAACAATGGAGCGAGCAACCAACTTATTGGAAATCATACATACTGATGTGTGCGGTCCAATGAGCGTTGAGGCTCGCGGAGGCTTTTGTTATGTTCTCACTCTCACGGACGACTTGAGTAGATATGGGTATGTCTACTTGATGAAACAAAAGTCTGAGACCTTTGGAAAGTTCAAGGAATTTCAGAGTGAGGTAGAGAATCAACGTGACCGAAAGATAAAGTTCTTACGATCAGATCGTGGGGGAGAATATTTATGTCATGAATTTGGTACGCACTTAAGGAAATGTGGAATCGTTTCACAACTCACGCCGCGTGGAACACCTCAGTGTAACGGTGTGTCCGAACGTCGTAATCGCACTCTATTGGATATGGTGCGATCTATGATGTCACTCACCGATTTACCGCTATCATTCTGGGGATACACTCTAGAGACAGCTACATTCACTTTAAATAGGGCACCGTCTAAATCCGTTGAGATGCCACCATATGAATTATGGTTTGGGAAGAAACCTAAGCTGTCGTTTCTAAAAGTTTGGGGATGCGATGCTTATGTCAAGAAAATTCAACCTGAAAAGCTCGAACCCAAGTCGGAAAAATGCGTCTTCATAGGATACCCTAAGGAAACCATTGGGTATACCTTCTACCTCAGATCCGAAGGCAAGATCTTTGTTGCCAAGAACGGGTCCTTTCTGGAGAAAGAGTTTCTCTCGAGAGAAGTAAGTGGGAGGAAAGTAGAACTTGATGAAGTATTGCCTCTTGAACCAGAAAGTAGTGCAGCTCAAGAAAATGTTTCTGTGGTGCCTGCACCGGATAGAGAAGAAGTTAATGATGATGATCAAGGTACTTCGGATCAAGTTGCTACTGAACTTCAAAGGTCCACAAGGACACGTTCCACACCAGAATGGTATGGCAACCCTGTCCTGGAAATCATGTTGTTAGACAACGGTGAACCTTCGAACTATGAAGAAGCGATGGCGGGCCCAGATTCCAACAAATGGCTTGAAGCCATGCAATCCGAGATAGGATCCATGTATGAAAACAAAGTATGGACTTTGACAGACTTGCCCGATGATCGGCGAGCGATAGAAAATAAATGGATCTTTAAGAAGAAGATGGACGCAGATGGTAATGTTACTATCTATAAGGCTCGACTTGTCGCTAAGGGTTATCGACAAGTTCAAGGGGTTGACTATGATGAGACCTTCTCACCCGTAGCGAAGCTGAAGTCCGACGAATCATGTTAGCAATTGCCGCATACTATGATTATGAGATATGGCAGATGGACGTCAAAACGGCATTCCTTAACGGCTATCTTAAGGAAGAATTGTATATGATGCAGCCGGAAGGTTTTGTCGATCCTAAGAATGCTAACAAGGTATGCAAGCTCCAGCGATCCATCTATGGGCTGGTGCAAGCATCTCGGAGTTGGAACATTCGCTTTGATGAGATGATCAAAGCGTTTGGGTTTATGCAGACTTATGGAGAAGCCTGCGTTTACAAGAAAGGGAGTGGGAGCTCTGTAGCATTTCTCATATTATATGTGGATGACATACTTTTGATGGGAAATGATATAGAACTTTTGGACATCATTAAGGCCTACTTGAATAAGTGTTTTTCAATGAAGGACCTTGGAGAAGCTGCTTACATATTAGGCATCAAGATCTATAGAGATAGATCGAGACGCCTCATAGGTCTTTCACAAAGCACATACCTTGATAAGATATTGAAGAAGTTCAATATGGATCAGTCCAAGAAGGGATTCTTGCCTGTGTTGCAAGGTGTGAAATTGAGCTCGGCTCAATGCCCGACCACGGTAGAAGATAGAGAAAAGATGAGTGTCATCCCCTATGCCTCGGCTATAGGGTCTATTATGTATGCCATGCTGTGTACCAGACCTGATGTAAACCTTGCCGTAAGTTTGGTAGGAAGGTACCAAAGTAATCCCGGCATGGAACACTGGACAGCGGTCAAGAATATCCTGAAGTACCTGAAAAGGACTAAGGATATGTTTCTCGTATATGGAGGTGACGAAGAGCTCATCGTAAAGGGTTACATCGACGCTAGCTTCAACACAGATCTGGATGACTCTAAGTCACAAACCGGATACGTGTATATTTTGAATGGTGGGGCAGTAAGCTGGTGCAGTTGCAAGCAAAGCATCGTGGCGGGATCTACATGTGAAGCGGAGTACATGGCAGCCCCGGAGGCAGAACATGAAGCAATCTGGATGAAGGAGTTCATTACCGACCTAGGAGTTATTCCCAATGCGTCGGGGTCGATGACTCTCTTCTGTGACAACACTGGAGCCATTGCCCTTGCCAAGGAGCCCAGGTTTCACAAGAAGACCAGGAACATCAAGCATCGCTTCAACTCCATTCGTGAAAATGTTCAAGATGGAGACATAGATATTTGTAAAGTGCACACAGATCTGAATGTCGGAGATCCGTTGACTAAACCTCTTCCGCGAGCAAAACATGATCAACACCAGAACTCTATGGGTGTTCGATTCATCACAATGTAACTAGATTATTGACTCTAGTGCAAGTTCCCGATGTTGGAAATATGCCCTAGAGGCAATAATAAAATGGTTATTATTATATTTCCTTGTTCATGACAATTGTCTATTGTTCATGCTATAATTGTGTTATCCGGAAATCGTAATACATGTGTGAATACATAGACCACAACATGTCCCTACTGAGCCTCTAGTTGACTAGCTCGTTTATCAATGGATGGTTACGGTCTCCTGACCGTGGACATTGGATGTCATTGATAACTGGATCACATCATTGGGAGAATGATGTGATGGACAAGACCCAATCCTAAGCATAGCACAAGATCGTGTAGTTCGTTTGCTAGAGCTTTTCTAATGTCAAGTATCATTTCCTTAGACCATGAGATCGTGTAACTCCCGGATACCGTAAGAGTGCTTTGGGTGTACCAAACATCACAACGTAACTGGGTGGCTATAAAGGTATACTACAGGTATCTCCGAAAGTGTCTGTTGGGTTGACACGAATCGAGACTGGGATTTGTCACTCCGTATGACGGAGAGGTATCTCTGGGCCCACTCGGTAATGCATCATCATAATGAGCTCAATGTGACCAAGTGGTTGGTCACGGGATAATGCATTACGATACGAGTAAAGTGACTTGCCGATAACGAGATTGAACGAGGTATTGGGATACCGACGATCGAATCTCGGGCAACTAACGTACCGGTTGACAAAGGGAATTGTATACGGGATTACTTGAATCCTCGACATCGTGGTTCATTCAATGAGATCATCGTGGAACATGTGGGAGCCAACATGGGTATCCAGATCCCGCTGTTGGTTATTGTCCGGAGAGCTTTCTCGGTCATGTCTGCGTGATTCCCGAACCCGCAGGGTCTACACACTTAAGGTTCGGTGACGCTAGGGTTGTAGAGATATTAGTATGCGGTAACCCGAAAGTTGTTCGGAGTCTCGGATGAGATCCCGGACGTCACGAGGAGTTCCGGAATGGTCCGGAGGTGAAGATTTGTATATAGGAAGTCCAGTTTCGGCCACCGGGAAAGTTTCCGGGGTCACCGGTATTGTACCGGGACCACCGGAAGGGTCCCGGGGGTCCACTGGGTGGGGCCACCTATCCTGGAGGGCCCCATGGGCTAAAGTGGGAAGGGAACCAGCCCCTGGTGGGCTGGTGCGCCCCCCTTGGGCCTCCCTGCGCCTAGGGTTGGAAACCCTGGGGGTGGGGGGCGCCCCACCTGACTTGGGGGGGAGGGGGGGAGGGAGGGCTGCGCACCCAAGCCCCTGGCACCTTCCTCTTCCCCCCGTAACACCTCTCCCTCTCGCTGAGCTTGGAGAAGCCCTGCCGATATCGCCGTTGCTTCCACCACCACGCCGTCGTGCTGCTGGATCTTCATCAACCTCTCCTTTCCCCTTGCTGGATCAAGAAGGAGACGTCTTCCCCAACCGTACGTGTGTTGAACGCGGAGGTGCCGTCCGTTCGGCGCTAGGATCATCGGTGATTTGGATCACGACGAGTACGACTCCATCAACCCCGTTCTCTTGAACGCTTCCGCTCGCGATCTACAAGGGTATGTAGATGCACTCCTCTCTCTCGTTGCTAGATGACTCCCTAGATTGATCTTGGTGATGCGTAGATTTTTTCTGCAACGTTCCCCAACACCCGACATCTGTCTTTACATTATCAACGTTAATGTGGCGCTGCTACTTTTCTTGGAGTTTGCATCATTGTACCCGGCCCGGTCGCGGACGCCGGGGGTGGAGAAACTCGGTGCCCGCACACTGTTCGCCAGTATGCCTCAAGCGGGCAAGCCGACGTAGGACGACGCGGACCTGCAGATGTTTGACATGATCCATGACGGAGGCGGAAGCCAAGGCTGCTACGAGGATGGGCAAGTGGATGACTCGGAGTCCACACAGTCGGGCACATACAGCCAATCCGACACGAACATCCAGCAGGGGACGTACACCCAGTCGTATGGGCAGGTAGAAGAACTACGAAAAATTTCTATTCTATTACCCCCTCTGTTCGAGAATATAAGGTGTATTGGTTTCCGTGCAAATCAATCATTTAAATGTTTGACCAAGATTATAGAATAAAAAAAACAACATCTGCAATACCTAGTAGATAAAATATGAAACTACTTTTCATGATGAATCAAATGATATAAACTTCGTATTGTGAATGTTGATGTATTTTTCTAAAAACTCGGTCAAACTTGCACTCGTTTGACTTTTGAAAAAACAAATACACCTTATGAAAAGGAATGGAGGGAGTACTAGTTTTTATATTTTCTATTCTATTCTATTACTAGTTTTTATATTTTCTATTCTTCTATTGCTATTTTTTTACTGGAAATTTCTATACCTAAACATTACTGAATTAGGTAGGATATGAAGGAAATATGCCCTAGACGCAATAATAAAGTTTATTATTTTATATTATTTTATTGTTCATGCTAGAATTGTATCGATCGGAAACTTAAATACATGTGTGAATACATAAACAGATACCATGTCCCTAGTAAGCCTCTACCAGACTAGCTCGTTGATCAAAGATGGTTAAGGTTTCCTAACCATAGACATGTGTTCACATTTGATAACGGGATCACATCATTATATGAAGACCCATCCATTAGCTTAGCATAATGATTGGTCAGTTTATTGCTATTGCTTTCTTCATGTCAAATACATATTCCTTCGACTATGAGATTATGCAACTCCCGGATACCGGAGGAATACCTTGTGTGCTATCAAACGTCACAACGTAACTGGATGATCATAAAGATGCTCTACAGGTATTTCCGAAGGTGTTTGTTGAGTTGGCATAGATCGAGATCAGGATTTGTCACTCTGAGTATCGGAGAGGTATCTCTGGGCCCTCTCGGTAGTACACATCGTAAGCTTGATAGAAAATGACTAAAGAGTTAGTCACAAGGTGATGTATGACGGAACGAGTAAAGAGACTTACCGGTAACGAGATTGAACTAGGTATGAAGATACCGACGATCGAATCTCGGGCAAGTAACATATCGATGGACAAAGGGAATTACGTATGTTGTCATAATGGTTCGACTGATAAAGATCTTCGTAGAATATGTAGGACCCAATATGGGCATCCAGGTTCCGCTATTGGTTATTGACCAGAGAGGTGTCTCAGTCATGTCTCTACATAGTTCTCGCACCCGTAGGGTCCGCATGCTTAACGCTCCTTGACGATATAGTGTTATATGAGTTATGTGTTTTGGTGATGGAATGTTGTTCAGAGTCCCGGATGAGATCACAGACATGATGAGGAGTCTCGAAATGGTTGAGAGGTAAGGATTCATATATAGGACGTTGGTATTTGGACACGGAAGTGTTTCGGGACATACCGGGAAGGAATCGGGTTACTAGAAGGAGTTCCGGGCACCCCCTGGCAAGTTATGGGCCTTATGGGCTAGAGGAGGGGACAAAGCATCCCACAAGGGGGCTGGTGCGCCCCCTACCTTGTTTGGTCAGCCCTAGGGAAGGAAAAGGGGGAGGGCTATCCCCTCCCGCCTTTCGCTCTCATGGGAGAAAGGAAAGGGGGTGGGGGCGCCACCCTCCCCTGCCTTTCCCCGCACTCCAAATAAGGAAAGGGGGTGCAGCTTGGGAGGGACCCCAAGTAGGATTCCTCCTACCTGGGCGCCTCCTTTTGCTGCTCCTCCCTCCCTCTCGCCTATATATATGTGGGAGGAGGGGGGCGCCTAGCACACACCAGATCAATTGTTAGCCGTGTGCTGCGCCCCCCTCCACCGTTTAAACCCCGATCATATTTTCGTAGTGCTTAGGCGAAGCCCTGCGGAGATCAGTTCACCATCACCGTCACCACGCCATCGTGCTGACGGAACTCATCTACTACCTTGCCATCTTGCTGGATCAAGAAGGTGGAGGATGTCCCCGAGCTGAACATGTGCTAAACGCGGAGGTGCCGTACGTTCAGTACTAGATCGATTGGATCACGAAGAAAGTTCGATTACATTAACCGCATTGTGAAACGCTCCCGCTTACGGTCTACGAGGGTATGTAGACACACTCTCCCCGCTCGTTGCTATGCATCTCCTTGATAGATCTTGCGTGTGCGTAGATTTTTTGTTTTGTTTTTCATGCAACATTTCCCAACAGTGGTATCAGAGCTAGGTCTATGCGTAGATGATATGCACGAGTAGAACACAAAGGGTTGTTGGCAGTGATAGTCATACTGCTTACCACCAACGTCTTATTTTGATTCAGCGGTATTGTGGGATGAAGCGGCCTGGACCAACCTTGCATGTCCACGCACATGAGACCGGTTCCACTTACTGACATGCAACTTGTTTTGCATAAAGGTGGCTGACGGGTGTCTGTACTTTAGTTGAATTGAATTTGACTATGGCCAATCCTTGAAGAAGGTTAAAACAACAAACTTGATAAAACACCGTTGTGGTTTTGCGTAGGTAAGAACGGTTCTTGCTAGAAGCCCGTAGCAGCCACGTAAAACTTGCAACAACAAAGTAGAGGACGTCTAACTTGTTTTTGTAGGGCATGTTGCGATGTGATATGGTCAAGATATGATGTGATATATGTTGATGTATGAGATGATCATGTTTTTTAATATCAACAACCGACAAGAGCCTTAGGGTTGTCTCTTTATTGTATGAAATGCAAGCACCATGTAACTGCTTTACTTTATCACTATGCGTTAGCGATAGTTGTAGAAGCAATAGTTGGCGTGACGACCTTGATGCAACAACGCTACGACGGAGATCAAAGTGTCGAGCCGGTGACGATGGAGATCATGACGATGCTTTGGAGATGGAGATCAAAAGCACAAGATGATGATGGCCATATCATGTCACATATTTTGGTTGCATGTGATGTTTATCTTTTATGCATCTTATTTTGCTTAGAACGATGGTAGCATTATAAGATGATCCCTTCACTTAATTTCAAGATAAAAGTGTTCTCCCTGAGTATGCACCATTGCTATAGTTCGTCGTTTCGAGACACCACGTGTTGATCGGGTGTGATAGACGCTACGTTCACATACAACGGGTGTAAGACAGTTTTTTTGCACATGCGGAATACTTGGGTTAAACTTGACGAGCCTAGCATGTGTAGACATGGTCTCGGAACACTTGAGACTGAAAGGTTGAACATGAGTCATATAGTAGATATGATCAACAAAGAGATGTTCACCGTTGATGACTACCCCATCTCACGTGATGATCAGACATGGGTTAGTTGATTTGGATCATGTATCACTTAGATAACTTGAGGGATGTTAATTTAAATGGGAGTTCATTAGTAATTTGATTAATTGAACTTAATTTATCATGAACTTAGTCTTGATAGTTTTGCATATCTATGGTGTTGTTATCGTGCTGCTAGAAGGAGGGCATGAGAGGGCCGGCCGGGGGCCTTTTTGCCCACGGCCGGGTAAGAGGGAATGGATTTCCTTCTTAATTCTTGCTTGATTAGATTGATACATCTCCTCTCTTTATATAGATAGGTTTACTTGACTCCTAAGCAAGGCTTACTTGACCCCTAAGCAAGCGAGCCTTATCCCTAATTAACCCTAAGACTAACGGGCCCATTAGGCCCATTACATACTCTAACACTACGCCCCACCTGGACATGCAGCTTGTCCTCGAGCTGCAGCCTAACCAACTTATAACCATGACTCGACGCAACAGAAACCTGACACCTAAAAACAAGCCTTTTACATCTCGGCTTGTGTTATTACTCTCAACCTGAAATAGACTGGGACGCTTTATTTTGGACGTGCATGTGTACAGCCACTAGGATCCCATGGACACCACCTGGACAAAAGGAGTGCATGTGTATGGTTGTTGGTCTGCACTGCACAGGGAAGAGTGGAGGACTTGCGATGGAGAATGACGAGGAGGGGTGCGCCCCCCAACCGCCGATGTCGCAGACTTTGAGGTCACTGCCCGCGGGGAAAACAGCATGCCTGTCGCTCGTGGGGGAAACCGCATGCCCAAGATCCCCGACGCAGCGGATGAGATCGAGGTCCTTTGCGCAGCGAAGGGCAACTTGGAGGAGCGGCAGCTGCAGACCACACATCTCTCACACACGCCGCCGTGCTAGGGGGGCACGCGTAGCAGCCTGCAGCCTCACCGTTGCCGACACGTGGCGGGTAGCGATCCAAGACGGAAGCGGTGACGGCGACGGCGACGGCGGGGACTTGATCTGCTGGATGTGGATGCCCTGGGACGGCGGCGACACTGATGGGAACGAGGTCGTCGCAGTCCCGTCGTAGGGCATCCCATGCTGGGCGGCGGAGCTGACCGGCGGTGGCTGCTGCAGCTACAGCGGCTGCTGCGGTGTCGCGCCGGGCAGCGGTGGCGGCTGCTGCGGCGGAGCGCCGGGCGCGGCGGAGGCCGCCAGGAGCGGCGGCTGCCACTGCAGCCAGGGCGGGGTGGTGGTGGCGGTGGATGGCAGCTGCAACGGCTGCTGCAGCGGCTCGGCGGAGGCCGCCTGGTGCGGCAGCTGCCACAGATGCCACGGCAGCGCTGTGGCGGCAATGGGCGGCGCAGCCGGTTGCGGCCCGTAGGAGCTGACCAACGGTGGCTGCGGCAGCTGCAGCGGAGCGCCGGGCGCGGCGGAGGCCGCCAGGAGTGGTGGTTGCCACTACAGCCAGGGCTGGGCGATGGTGGCGATGAATGACAGCTGCAGCGGCGCGGCGGAGGCCGCCTGTGCGGCAGTTGCCACGGCATCCACAACGGCGCGAGGGCGGCGATGGGCGGTGCAGCCGGGTGCGGCCCGTAGGACCCGGCCAAGAACAGGCGGATCTCTTGGACCACCTGGGTTAGGTCCCGCAGCACCCCGGACACCTCCTCCAGGGTGAGGACGGCGGGGGCGGGCGCGATGGAGGATCCCGGCGCGGGCAGGAGCAGGGCGACGGTCGTGGTGGTCGCCGGAGGGGACGAGGTGACCGGCAACGGGAGAGATGGGCTGGGCGGCAGTGAAGACATGATCAAACCAAAGCTAGCTGATACCAAACTCTTATGGCGCTGCTAGAAGGAGGGCGCGAGAGGGCCGTCTGGGGGCCTTTTTGCCCACGGCCGGGCAAGAGGGAAGGGATTTCCTTCTTAATTCTTGCTTGATTAGATTGATACATCTCCTCTCTGTATATAGAGAGGTTTACTTGACTCCCAAGCAAGGCTTACTTGACCCCTAAGCAAGCGAGCCTTATCCCTAATTAACCCTAAGACTAACGGGCCCATTAGGCCCATTACGTAGCTCGCGATATAGCTCCTATACTTTTTTGATATGTTCCTAAAGAAAACTAAGTTGAAAGATGATGCGGACTGGGTCCATGATCTGAGGATTATCCTCATTGCTGCACAGAAGAATTATGTCCTTGATGCACCGCTAGGCTACAGACCTATTGCAGGAGCAGATGCAGACATTATGAATGTTTGGCAAGCTCGATATGATGACTACTTAATAGTTTAGTGCGCCATGATTTACGGCTTAGAACCGGGACTTCAAAAATGTTTTGAACACCATGGTGCATATGAGATGTTCCAAGAGCTGAAATTGGTATTTCAGACTCATGCCATGTTGAGAGGTATGAGACCTCTGACAAGTACTTTGCCTACAAGATGGAGGAGAATAGCTCAACCAGTAAGCATGTGCTCAGAATGTTTGGGTACTACACCCACTTGAATCAAGTGGGAGTTAATCTTCCAGATAAGATAGTGATCGACAAAGTTCTCTAGTCACTATCACCAAGCTACTAGAACTTCTTGACGAACTATAGTGTGCAAGCGATGACGAAAATTATTCCCGAGCTCTTCGTGATGCTAAAATTGGTGATGGTAGAAATCAAGAAAGAGCATCAAGTGTTGATGGTTAACAAGACCACTAGTTTTCAAGAGAACGGGCAAGTGAAAGAGAGGGAACTTCAAGAAGAATGTCAAGCAAGTTGCCGCTCCCATGAAGAAGCCCAAAGCTGGACGCAAGCCTGAAACTGAGTGCCTCTACTACAAAGGAAATGATCACTGGAAACAGAACTGCCCCAAATACTTGGCGGATAAGAAGGATGGCAAAGTGAACAAAGGTATATTTGATATACATGTTATTGATGTGTACCTTACTAGTATTAATAGTAGCCCTTGGGTATTTGATACCAGTTCAGTTGCTAAAATTAGTAACTTGAAAGAGGAGTTTTGGAATAAACAGAGACCAGTTAAGGGCGAGGAGACGATGTGTGTGGGAAGTGATTCCAAGGTTGATACGATCACCATCGCACACTCCCTCTACCTTCGAGATTAGTGTTGAACCTAAATAAATATTAGTTGGTGTTTGCGTTAAGCATGAATGTGATTTGATCATGTTTATTTCAATATGGTTATTCATTTAAGTCAAAAAATAATTTTTGTTTTATTTACATGAATAAAACCTTCTATGGTCATACACCCAATGTGAATGGTTTATTGAATCTCGATCGTAGTGATACACATATTTATAATATTGATGCCAAAAGATGAAAACTTAATAATGATAGTGCATCATACTTGTAGCATTGCCGTTTAGGTCATATTGGTGTAAAGCGCATGAAGAAACTCCATGCAGATGGGATCTTGGAATCACTTGTTATGAATCATTTGATACTTACAAACCATGCCTCATGGGCAAGATGACTAAAACTCCGTTCTCCGGAACAATGGAGTGAGCTAATAACTTGTTGGAAATAATATATACCGATGTATGCGGTCGGATGAGTGTTGAAGCACACGGCAGCTATCGTTATTTTCTGACCTTCACAGATGATTTGAGTAGGTATGGGTATATCTACTTGATGGAACACAAGTCTGAAACATTTGAAAAGTTCAAAGAATTTCATAGTGAAGTAGAGAATCATCATAACAAGAAAATAAAGTTTCTACGATCTGATCACGGAGGCGAATATTTGAGTTATGAGTTTGGTCTTCATTTAAAACAATGTGGAATAGTTTCACAACTCACGCCACCTGGAACACCACAGCGTAATGGTGTGTCCGAACGTCGTAACCGTACTTTATTAGATATGGTGCGATCTATGATGTCACTTACCAATTTACCACTATTGTTTTGGAGTTATGCATTAGAGACAGCCGTATTCACGTTAAACATGGCACCGTCTAAATCCGTTGAGACGACACCGTATGTGTTGGGAAACGTTGCATGGAAAATAAAAAATTTCTACACACACGCAATGGTCTATCGATGTAGATGCATAGAAATAAGGGGAGAGTGTGTCTACGTACCCTCGTACACCGTAGCAGAAGCGTTTCTCAATGCGGTTGATGTAGTCGAACTTCTTCGCGCTTCAACCGATCAAGTACCGAACGCATGACACCTCTGCATTCTGCACACGTTCAACTCAGTGATGTCCCTCGCCTTCTTGATCCAGCAAGACGTCGAGGTAGTAGATGAGTTCCATCAGCACGACGACATGGTGATGGTGATGGTGAAGTGATCCTCGCAGGGCTTCGCCTAAGCACTACGAAAATATGATCGAGGGTGTAAACGGTGGGGGGGGGGGGCACACATGGCTAGGCAATTGTCTGGTCTGTGCTAGGTGCCCCCTTCCCACATATATATAGGTGGGAGGGAGGGAGGAGCAGCCAAAGGCGGCGCCCAAGTAGGAGGAATCCTACTTGGGGTCTCTCCCAAGGTGGCGCCCCCTGCCATGTATAGGAGCGGGGGAAAGGCAGGGGAGGGTGGCGCCCCCCTTTCCTTTCTCCCATGAGAGGGAAAGGCAGGAGGGGCTAGACCTCCCCCTTTTCCTTCCCTAGGTCTGTTTGGCTAGGGAAAGGGGCGCACCAGCCCCATGTGGGCTGGTCTATCCCTCCCTTGGCCCATTAAGCCCATATACATGCCCGGGGGTGCCTGGAACCCCTTCCGGTGACCCGATCTCTTCCCGGTACGTCCGGAAACACTTTCGGTGTACAAATACCATCGTCCTATATATCAATCTTTACCTCTCGACCATTTCGAGACTCCTCGTCATGTCTGTGATCTCATCCGGGACTCCAAACAACATTCGGTCACCAAAACATATGACTCATATAACGCTATATCGTCAACGAATGTTAAGCGTGCGGACCCTACGGGTTTGAGAACTATGTAGACATGACTGAGACACCTGTCCGGTCAATAACCAATAGCGAAACCTGGATGCCCATATTGACTCCTACATATTCTATGAAGATCTTTTTCGGTCGAACCATTATGACAACATACGTAATTCCCTTGTCTATCGGTATGTTACTTGCCCGAGATTCGATCGTCAGTATCTTCATACCTAGTTCAATATCGTTACTGGCAAGACTCTTTACTCGTTCCGTAAAACATCATCTCGTGACTAACTCCTTAGTCACTTGCTTGCAAGCTTATGATGTGTATTACCGAGAGGGCCCAGAGATACCTCTCCGATACCCGGAGTGACAAATCCTAATCTCGATCTGTGCCAACTCAACAAACACCTTCGGAGATACCTGTAGAGCATATTTATGATCACCAGTTACGTTGTGATGCTTGATAACACACAAGATATTCCTCCGGTATTCAGGAGTTTCATAATCTCATAGTCGAATGAATAAGTATTTGACATGAAGAAAGCAATAGCAATAAACTGAACGATCATTATGCTAAGCTAACAGGTGGGTCTTGTCCATAACATCATTCTCCTAATGATGTGATCCCATTATCAAATGACAACACATGTCCATGTTTAGGAAACATTAACTATCTTTGATCACCGAGCTAGTCTAGTAGAAGCATACTAGGGACACGGTATTAGTTTATGTATTCACACATGTATTTAAGTTTCCGATCAATACAGTTCTAGCATGAATAATAAACCTTTATCATGAATAAGGAAATATAAAATAATAACTTTATTATTGTCTCTAGGGCATATTTACTTCAGTCTCCCACTTGCACTGGAGTCAATAATCTAGTTCACACCGCCATGTGATTTAACACCAATAGTTCACATCGTCATGTGATCAACATCCATAGTTCACATCGCCATGTGACCAACACCCAAAGGATTTACTAGAGTCAATAATCTAGTTCACATCGCCATGTGATCAACACCCAAAGAGTAGTAAGGTGTGATCATGTTTTTCTTGTGAGAGAAGTTTAGTCAACGGGTCTGTCACATTCAGATCTGTATATATTTTGCAAATTTCTATGTCTACAATGCTCTGCATGGAGCTACTCTAGCTAATTGCTCCCACTTTCAATATGTATCCAGATCAAGACTCACAATAGTACAACAAGGTGCTATACAAACGGTTTTTAACCCCTTTCCGCGACGGTGTTCAAAACCGTCACCTTGTGAGTGTGGGCAATTAGGGGGTCCTTCCACACGACCCGGAAACCGTCGGGGATATGCCCTCCTGGCACACACGCTCGGCAAAATGAGGTCGTGTGTGACCAGTGAGCGAGCAAATATGATTATACGTACAGTAGTACTAAAAAATACAATTATACAGGCAGAATTATTTCCAGTCGTAAATACATCCCACACAGTTAGTCCCCGCGAAACGTTTCCATTCGTATATACATCCCAGACAGTCGCTGCAAGGAAAATGTTTCCGTCCGTAGGTACATCACACGCAATTTTCCCCGTTAAATCAATTGTGATAACATTCCCATCGCACACAATATTAAAAAATTTATCGTTCGTGTTATTGAATGCATCACACACGGTCCGTAGAAGAAACAATGTGGCAAAGGCTGTCCGTCACAAACAATTTTTATGCGGTAAACGTTTGCGCAAGGTGGCCTAACGCAAACAATTTTGAAGAGAATTTCGTGTGTGATTGTTCATCAATCCAACACAGTTTATTCCTAGAAACTGTGTGCGTTGCCTTAGGTCATTGGCCACGGTATTTTCTCGATAACCGCTTGCAATAACAAAAACCAATTAGCAGGCTAATTCTCCATTAGCAGGCTAATTGCCCTATTATTAATAATCCATTTATTAATCTAATTGACATTCATATTAAACACATAATATATTTCATTCCCATATTAAGGAAGCAGGATTTCATAATTGAAATACATCAGAGTACAACATGATATAGGTTCAACACTCAGCTACCCCATTACACAACTGCACCAGCACCAAGTTTCACATGACCTTTCAAAATTAGCATCATAGGCGGTACAGAGACAGATGCATCTCATCGGGAAAACTGCTGAAGCGGAAGGCGAATATTGAGCCTTCATTGATGTGGAAGGTCTTTCCAACTTTAGGCCAGTGCCTATGTATGATTGACCGTTCATCCTTCGTCCTCTTCAGGAGCACTTCAATATTGAACCGTGGGTGTTGTATGAAAACCTTCCTCGCCTGCTGACCATAGAGATGGTTTGAGAGGTAATCATCAATGAACTGCTTTGGAAAGGCCTGAAAACAAGGACGTGCATAAATATCTTCTCTATATTGGAAATGTGGCAAAGGAATAAAAAAAGGCAAGGTATAATAGTTAGTACCATCTTCTAGTGAACTGATGTCTTCTTCATTGTGTATGCAAAGATCTTGTTGTTTTTTGTTGCCAATTTCTTTACCCTAACAATCTTTCTGAGTTTCTTGACTTGATTGATATTCATGGAAAACTCATTTCCCCATATGCAAAAGGGGTCAAACAGTGGGTCAAAACCTCTGACAACAAGACCTACATGTGCAAGACCAAATTGTTAAAAACCTAAGTATTAGAATGGTTCCTGCAATTGCACAATAATGTGCTATTAGACAACGGACCATGCACGTGCTAACCTCGATTGTAAACCTCATTGCTTCCGATTGTTTCCCTGCAACACATATAAGGTAGTTAGTCATCAGGTTAAGTAAGGGTTCACATGCTATCAGTAAAATATGTTGATGAAAAATAAGCACATTGCAGATTCATCAAATTAATTCAAGCCACATGGAATACCCATTTACCCAAACCAAGCATGATTGAGAACTAGGAAATATAGCACTTGTATATGTTTCTCATGTATTAAGTGTAGCCAAATTCGATCTATTCCTCACATGCACAACAATACAAAATTCCACCCACGACAATTGGACATCGCATTGCAGAATTGAACCAAGCAGTTAACTAAACACCACAACAAATGAACCAAACATTAACTAAGCACCACATTGCACAATATAACATACTTCTAATAGAAGATCAGACAGTTAACCGACCAAGCATACTTAACAACTTGGAAATATAGCAGTTGTATTTGTTTCTCATGTATTTAGTACAACCAAATTCGATGTACTTATCACATGGTATACAATAACAGAATGCACACACAACTATTGAACATGGCATTGCAGCATTGAACCAAACAGTTAACTAAACACCACAACACAAATGAACCAAACGTTAACTGAGCACCACATTGAACAATGTATAACCAAACCAAGCATACTTGACAACTTGGAAATATAGCAATTGTATTTGTTTCTGATGTATTCAGTACAACCAAATTTGATTTACTTCTCACATGGTATACAATAACATAATGCACCCATAACTATTGAACATCGCATTGCAGAATTGAACCAAACAATTACCTAAAGACGACAACTAATTAACCAGATAGTTAATAAGTGAGCACCGCACTACATGACATATAGAACATATACATAGGAGCAACATATTGCATGGTAAAATTAGATAGCACAATTCACTAGAATTTGGTAAGGAAAGGCAGGAGTAGCACACACAACGGGTAAACCGAGCATGCTTAACCGGCGTAGCTAGCAAATAGCAAGGTGCTCCTCCAAGATCTGGGGTCGGCACGAATGGTAGCCATCAAGACCTCATCCACGCGTGCGGCCATGATTTGCTTCTCCACTGCCAAATGCTCCTTGAGCTCCTGGCTATACTGCATGCACCATGGCTTAGGGCGGCGCTTTTTGGTGGATGGGTCAGTGATTTGGGTGGAAGATGTCGTGCCGACGGCCGGGGCATGTGGGATGTGGAAGGAGGAGGAGGATGGGGTCTGGTGTGGATTACCTACCTGGATAGACGAGGTCGAGCAGCGTGAAGGAGGGTCGCCGGTGAGGGGGGCGGTGCTGCAAGCAAGGAGTGAAGGTTTCAACTTGGAAAGGAAGGCGAAAACAGGGGAAATGTGGCTTTTGGTAAGGGGGAGGGGGCGGGGAGGTAGATATTTCCGAGGAAGCCGAAATATTGGAATCGCTTCAGCGAAAAACTGGTGCGCAAAGTATCATCAAAGACGGTCTGTTATTCAGAACTGTGTACGATATGTGAACATCACAAATGGTTCATATAGCTTAACCCATGTGCGATGAGTTTGAACGTCAAAAATTTTGGTTCCAATTTCCTTGGTTACAGTGCTCATCCACGTCATTGCATAATTTGGGTACACAAAGGAGACTACAGCACACCAGACTTCTTAATCGAGCAAGTTCAGCAATTAAACAGAGCTAGTTGGCCCAAACATTACTCTAGCAAATTAAAGATCGGTGCTCTTAATTAAACAAAACAAAGAGTACTACTACGGATGGTGCTCGCCGCCGCCTCCTCCATGTCCAGCTCGCGCCCGACGATCTCTTGGGGAAGGAGCTCCATGGCATCCATCGCACCATATTCGGCAAGCATCTCACCATCCGCGTCCGCCATCTCTTTGAAAAAGGCCGCCACGAGATGGGCGTGGGCGGCCGCGATCTGGGCTTGGACGGGCTCCGTCGTCGCAAGGTATGCGGCGGAGGAATGGACGGCTGCTCGAATGCTCTCGGCGATTGCCAACTCTTTGGTCGTGGGTTGCCGACCGTTGTCGGAGAAGCTTCGTTTGATTTGTGCGGTGACCGCCACGAGCTGGGTGTGGGTGTCCTCGACATGGTCGTGGGCGGCCTCCATCAGGGCTAAGGCCGCCACTGTGGAACGGACAGCTGTTGTGCCGCTCTCGCCAGCTGCTATCCCCGAGACAGATGTTGCTGCCGCCACCTGATAAGCAACAACGGCCGTTTGGGATGCCATGGCCGCCCGGTCGCAGATTGCGGCCGTGCTGATGCACCTTGTTAGCATGCGCATGGCGGCTGCGGCCGCGCTCTCGCCAGAGTGGGCCTCCAATGCACAGGCTCATCGGGAAGTGTGCGAGCTGTATGCCGCACAGGCTCACTGGGAATCAAGCCCTTTGACTTCAATGGCCGCCCTCCTTCCTCTCCATTAATGGCGCCTGAGGCGCTGCTTAATACGGGCGGCCTTACTATTCGCCTCCCATTCCCCTCGCTCCTGCTGACCTCCACCAATGCCATATCGCAGAAGGATCATCTGCCACTAGTCTTCAAGTTTGGTGAAGTACTCCGAGCCGAAGGAGATAGAAAATAAGGAGGAATGGGTGAGGGAGTCTTGGATTAGGGGGTCCTCAGACGGTCGGACTATATACTTTGGCTAGACTGTTGGACTATGAAGATACAAGATTGAAGACTTCATCCCGTGTCTGGGTGGGACTCTCCTTTGCGTGGAAGGCAAGCTTGGCAATTCGGATATGTAGATCTCCTTCTTTGTAACCAACTCTGTGTAACCCTAGCCCCCTCCGGTGTCTATATAAACCAGAGGGTTTAGTCCGTAGGACCAACAACAATCATAATCATAGTCTAGCTTCTAGGGTTTAGCCTCTACGATCTCGTGGTAGATCAACTCTTGTAATACTCATATCATCAAGATCAATCAAGCAGGAAGTAGGGTATTACCTCCATCAAGAGGGCCCGAACCTGGGTAAACATTGTGTCCCCCGCCTCCTGTTACCATTAGACTTAGACGCACAGTTCGGGCCCCCCTACCCAAGATCCGCCGGTTTTGACACCGACATTGGTACTTTCATTGACAGTTCCACTCTGTCATCACCGTAAGGCTTGGTGGCTCCTTCAATCATCTACAGTGATGCAATCCAGGGTGAGGTTTTCCTCCCCGGACAGATCTTCATATTCGGCGGCTTCGCACTGTGGGCCAACTCGCTTGGCCATCTGGAGCAGATCGATAGCTACGCCCCTAGTAATCAGGTCAGGTTTGGAAGCCTAAACTACACCGCCGACATCCGCGGAGATTTGATCTTCGACGGATTCGAGTCCATGGCAGGTGCGCTGGACAGTCACGATGAGCATGACTTAGATCTGCCATCGGACGGTGTTCAGGAGATCACACCTGCGGCTGCCCTGGCCCTTAATTCCGGAGCAGATCATGCCATCCGAGGACGGGTGGATGGACCCCGCCACGGAGGCCGCACACTTGCGGCGATAGAGCCGAACACAGACTTCGCCTCCGATGAGGCCTGTGTCATCGGACCCTCAGACTCGTCTCCGGCCATAGGCTCCGAACTACGTGCGTCTGTACCTATAGAATCTGATTGGGCACCGATCATGGAGTTTACCTCCGCGGATATCTTTCAACACTCGCCCTTAGGCGACGTACTAAATTCATTGAAGTCTCTCTCCCTGTCAGGAGACTCTTGGCCGAACTATGTCCGGCTTAAGTCGGAAGTGGATGACGAAGAAATTCGTTTCCCACCCACCACCCACTTGGTAGCCACTGTCGATGACTTAACCGACATGCTTGATTTTGACTCTGAAGACATCTACGGTATGGACGACGATGCTGGAGAGGAACAGGAACCACCGCCCACAGGGCGCTGGACAACCACCTCATCATATGATATATATATATATATATATATATATATATATATATATATATATATATATATATATATATATATATATATATATATATATATATATATGGTGGACACCCCCAAAGAAAGCGGTGGTGATGAGGCAACAGAGGATAATCCCCTTGAGAAGCAATATAAGCACCGGTGTCATCGACACCGCTCTAAGCCTCGCCATAGGAAAAATAGCGATACCGGTACAAGAGACAATAACGCTCCGAATAATGCCGAAGACGAAAACAAACCCGCCCAGCCAGGCTTCGAGCAGGCCGAGCGGGAGGATGGGCAAGCTAGCCCTAAGGAACAAACAACAGATGGAGAATCAGAGGATGACAATTACATGCCACTCTCCGAAGACGAAGTGAGCCTTGGCGACGAAGAATTCATCATGCCTGAGGATCCCGTCAAGCAGGAGCGCTTCAAGCGCCGGTTTATAGCCACTGCAAAAAGCCTGAAGAAAAAGCAGCAACAGCTTCAAGCTGATCAAGATCTGCTAACTGATAGATGGACTGAGGTCCTGGCAGCCGAGGAATACGGACACAACGCCCAACCAAAAGTTACCCAAAGCGCAGGTTGCTACCTCAACTCGAAGAGGAGGCATTAAAGCCTACACTACCAGCGCAGGATGCGGCTGACCGGCCAACTCGTGGCCGAGATAAAACGGCATATCAGCCTGAACACCAGCCCGCACCCCGTCGCCATCAAACAAAAACACCAAGGCCCGGGGCTACACGCAGGACCTGCGAGACGTATTGGAAAACAAAGCAGGACAGACAAGATCGATCTACAGATCACGGGGGCGCGCCCCAACGCGTGACGATGACCGTCACACCGGATATACTAAAAGAGGGGCCACACACCCCCTATGCTTCACTGATGAAGTAATGGATCATGAATTCCCAGAAGGGTTTAAACCCGTGAACATTGAATCATATGATGGTACAACAGACCCCGCGGTATGGATTGAAGATTTCCTGCTCCACATTCACATGTCCCGCGGCGATGATCTACATGCCATCAAGTACCTCCCACTAAAACTCAAAGGACCGACTCGGCTTTGGCTGAATAGCCTGCCGGCAAACTCCATCGGCAGTTGGGAGAACTTTGAAGACGCATTCCTTGACAACTTCCAGGGCACTTATGTGCGACCACTGGATGCTGATGACTTAAGTCACATAACCCAACAGCCCGGAGAGTCAGCCAGGAAATTCTGGACTCGGTTCCTAACTAAAAAGAACCAAATTGTCGACTGTCCGGATGCCGAAGCCCTAGCGGCCTTTAAGCATAACATCCGCAACGAGTGGCTCGCCCGGCACCTCGGCCAAGAGAAGTCGAAGTCCAATGCAGCCCTCACAACACTCATGACCCGCTTTTGTGCGGGCGAGGACAGCTGGCTGGCTCGTAGCAACAACACATCAAGAAATCCTGGCACTTCAGATGCCAGAGATAGCAACGGCAAGCCACGACGCAACAGACACAAGCGTCGCAACAATGGCGACAATGCCGAAGACACGGCCGTTAATGCCGGATTCAGTGGCTCTAAGTCCGGTCAGCGGAAAAAGCCATTCAAAAGAAACAATCCGGGCCCGTCCATTCTGGACCGCATACTCGATCGCTCGTGTCAAATTCACGGCACCCCTGATAAACCAGCCAACCACACCAACAGAGAATGCTGGGTGTTCAAATAGGCCGGCAAGTTGAATGCCGAAAACAAGGAAAAGGGGCTGCATAGCGATGACGACGAGGAGCCCCGGCCGCCGAACATAGGAGGACAGAACAAATTTCCTCCCCAGGTGAAAAAGATGAACATGATATATGCAACCCATATTCCCAAGCGGGAACGGAAGCGTGCACTAAGCGACGTCTATGCGACGGAGCCAGTTGCCCCAAAGTTCAACCCATGGTCTTCTTGTCTGATCACTTTCAATCGCAGGGACCACCCTACCAGTATCCGTCATGGCGGTTCGGCCGCATTGGTCCTCGACCCCATCATTGACCGATTCCACCTCATACGAGTCCTCATGGATGGTGGCAGCAGCCTGAACCTGCTCTATCAGGATACAGTGTGCAAAATGGGCATCGACCCCTCAAGGATCAAACCCACAAAAACCACCTTTAAAGGTGTCATACTAGGTGTAGAGGCCTGTTGCACAGGCTCAATCACACTGGAAGTGGTCTTCGGATCTTCGGACAACTTCTGAAGCGAGGAGTTAATCTTTGACATCGTCCCCTTCCGCAGTGGCTATCACACACTGCCCAGACGAACCGCATTTGCCAGATTCAATGCGGTACCACATTATGCATACCTCAAGCTCAAAATTCCAGGACCTCGCGGGGTTATAACAGTTAATGGAAACACAGAGCGCTCGCTCCATATGAAGGATCACACTACGGCCCTCGCATCAGAAGTACAGAGCAGCCTTCTTAGGAAGACCGCCAATTCGGCAATAAAGCCCCCGGACACCGTCAAGCGAGTCCGGAGTACCTTGCAACAGGATTGTCCGGCATGGCCAGAGCTCGCCTAGCAATTCGGCCTTCATCCTAGTCCCAGTCAAGCGGTGAAATTTGTGCCGCGCGTACATAATTACACACTCAAAATACCATGGGCATAGGCGGAGGCACGGCTACAACACAATCCACAATGCGGCTCAACCGCCCCAGGACCCGTATATCTTCACACCTTTTCTTTTCAGGTCCCTATTTTTGGGAGGCTCTTCCGATAGCCCGACTATCGGACCCACAACGGGACGGAAACACCAAGGAGAGAAGAAGCTTTGGCATACAAGGGAATCCCCAGGTGGTCTCTGATAACAATCGCTATACCTGTTTTACATACTCGCACACAGTTCGCTCTTGGTTAAGGACATGTCAAATAGTCCTATTTTGCTTATCGCACCACTTGTACACATACGCCTTGACGTATTATTCAAATAACAAGGGAAAACAATGTATAACATCAGCGTACTATTACATTTCTTTATCCTTTTCCTTTACTGCTTATTTATTACAAATTGCACCCGTACATTTTGGTACGTCCAGCTCGCCAGGGGCTTCAGTGTACCCCATAACACGGGAAGAAAAGTCCGAACACTTTCGACAGTGCGGCACCCCAAACTTATAGCATTATATGCTGAATCATGTCTTGGGTCAATAGTTGGGTTTGCCCAGCTCCGATGTTTTGGTGCCTCACGTTCTGCTATATCGGCTAAGGTAGCACAAGGAGAACTACTGCGATTGTGTCCCGGTTCTTCCGGACGAGCACCTCAGTAGAGAAAGCCAAAAACTGACTGTCATGATGCGGCGAGAGCTGGTCACTGTTCGAGATGTCTCAAATCCTTAAAGATTTTTTCCGCTTCGGGCGAGGAATCGGCCTTGTCCGATCTAGGTGTGTATAGCGCCCCAAGTTCGGCCTTCCGAATACTAGGGGCTTCGCCAAAATTTAAAATTGTAGACTTCTATGGCTAAGTGAGAGTGATAAAGTTGTATAGTCCGATTGCCTTGTTTGTTGCGCTAAACACCTCCTTAAAGGACCAAAAATTTGGACAAAGAGTGTTTAGGTTTATCCCGAACACCCTGGTACTAGTTACATGGGGACAGAAGCCGACAACTGGCCAACTCTCAGATTTTATAAATGGCTGCACAGAAGGTAAAATTTTAAATCAACAAGCGTTTCATAGCGCAAATGAACTTGTTTTCATATTACATGATCAAATGAGTACATTCATTCAAATATTACATCCTTAGCACATTACTCCGCCACAAGGCGGGCACCCTTCAGGACACTGTCATAATACTCTTTTGGGGTGGTGTTGCTCCTTGCCCTCCGGCGGCCCCTCTGTCACCAGCTTCTCGGCATCCATCTTCGCCCAGTGCACTTTCGCGCGGGCGAAGGCCCGACGCGCACCTTCAATGCAAACTGACCGCTTAATGACTTCAAGCCGCGGATAGGCACTCACCAGCCGCTTTGCAAGGCCGAAGTAGCTGCTGGGCAGGGGCTCGGCAGGCCATAGCCGGGCAATGAGGTCCTTCATGGCCGGTTTAGCCGCCTTGTGTAATTCGACCAGTTGCTTCAGCTGGTCGCTCAAGGGCATCGGATGTTCGGTCCCAGTATATTGAGACCAGAACAACTTGTCGAGCTCCCTTCTTCGGCCCGGTAGAACTCCGCGGCATCCGATATGCTGCTGCAGATCTGCGAACGCTCCTGGAGAGGTCCGAATTCGGGTAAGCATAAGGAAAGTCTCCTTCACATGCTTGCTTTGCATAATGAATGCCTTACCCGCCGCTATCTTCTTGGCCGCCTGAATCTCCTCGAGGGCCTTTTGGGCTTCGGCCTTGGCATCTTGTGTGCTCTGGAGGGCCTTCGCAAGCTCGGACTCTTACGTCTTAGAGTCATGCTCCAAGGACTCATATTTTTTGAAGAAATCCTGGAGCTCTTGCTGGACCTCGTCGACTCGGGCCTCTTGCTTCTCGCGTTCGATGTGTTGCTTGGCCGCTTTGTCTTTGGCCTTGGACAACGCCTTCTTAAGGGCCGCCACTTCGGTCGTGGCCCCTATTAAAGTTCATGACGATTCTATAATCTAAAATCATTTTTCTTTATCAATATACAGATGGGGTATCACTTACCTTTGTTCTCCTCGAGCTGCCTCTTCGTGAGGCCAAGCTCTTCCTCAGACCGCTCTAGGTCCTGCTTCAGTTCGGAGAACTCTGCAGTACAAGTGATAGCGGCCAGCAGTGACGCCTGCTTATTCACATAGACATATTATGATTAGAATCCTGTGGACGTTATTTGATCCTCTGTTCGACATTTCTTTCCGAACACCAAACAGAGCATCAGGGGCTACTGTCTATACTGTGATATTCTCTCACAATTTGATTACTTACCTCAAAGCCTATTAGGAGGCTAGCGCAGGCTTCAGTCAATCCGCTTTTGGCGGACCGAACCTTCTCGATCACCGCACTCATGATGGTGCGATGCTCTTCGTCAATGGAAGCTCCACGAAGCGCTTCCAGAAATTTGTCCAATGCCTCTGGATGGACAGAGGTCATCGGCACGGGCGACTCGCCCCCCTTAGAGGGAGGCTGCCTGCCCGATTCTGGAACCACTGCGGGTTCCAGCGTAGTATCCGGCTGGGTGCCAGACTTGTTGCGGCCCCCGTTCTTAGCATCCATGGGGGTCTTCCCTCCCATGTGCCCGGAGTCTGGGATTTCGGGGCATCTCCAGAACTGTCTCCCCCTGGTTTGCTATCCTCTGAGACAACACCTTGATGTCGTCCACGGGCCGGGGGGGTGGTGGCCGTCGGGAGTGAATCACTGTTCATCGCCGACTGGCTCAAAGACCCATCCGCGGAGGATATGTCGATGTGGGCTTTGGACGGACTGCACGATCATATTTGACATGATAAGAAGCAATAAAGCAAGACATACTGGAAGTATTATAGTGTCCGGATACTTACGACTTCACCAGGGGCTTGCCCCTGGGCAACCACTCCTCGTCATTGTAGGCGGCTGTTGTGGAGCGGTCCGGAGGGAGGGTCTTTCCCTTTGAGGGAGTCCCTGATTAGGGGGTGTCCGGATAGCCGAACTATCACCTTTGACCGGACTCCTGGACTATGAAGATACAAGATTGAAGACTTTGTCCCATGTCCGGATGGGACTTTCCTTGCCATGGAAGGCAAGCTTGGCGATACGGATATGTAGATCTCCTACCATTGTAACCGACTCTGTGTAACCCTAACCCTCTTCGGTGCCTATATAAACCGGAGGGTTTTAGTCCGTAGGACGAACAACAATCATACCATAGGCTAGCTTGTAGGGTTTAGCCTCTCTGATCTCGTGGTAGATCTACTCTTGTACTACCCATATCATCAATATTAATCAAGCAGGAGTAGGGTTTTACCTCCATCGAGAGGGCCCGGACCTGGGAAAAAAACATCATGTCCCTTGTCTCCTGTTACCATCAGCCTAGACGCACAGTTCGGGACCCCCTACCCGAGATCCGCCGGTTTTGACACCGACATTGGTGCTTTCATTGAGAGTACCTCTGTGCCGTCGCCATCAGGAAGGATGCCTCATCCCGTCTTTAAAGACGGCATTGTCGCTAAAGGAGGTTTGGCCATCGGCCAAACTCTCCGGCTAGGCGGTTTTCTTATGACCGCCTGTTCGGCCGCCGCTTCGACGATGACTTATTGGGTCATCGAAAGCAATCTTCACGTTAACTCGGAACTCGCCGAGCAGTTAGATTCGATGGAGCTCTCTTCCTTAAACGAGCTCTTGGATCGCATCGCCGCCCTGGGAGTCGCTACAAACTACGATCAGATTGGGCCTAAACCCAATCTGAGAGAGATTAACTCTCCCCAGGTTACCCACCACGTTGCTGTGGTAGAGGAACAATACAGCGACCCTTCTTCTATCTTAAGGACTAGCTATGTCCGGATTCCTGATCCCTGCATGCAGGATTCCCACGGAGGGGAGGACGTCACTCAAGCCCTGACCCTAAAGTCAAGCAGCGGGCTAGGTTCATTGGACAACATCCAAGGACCCAAGCTTCCAAGTTCAGAAACTTCTTGGCCTCTGATTCTTAAACTGGACGACGCTCCGAATTTAATTCCACCCGCCCACCCAAACATAAGCGATCTATCCCAAATCCAGCAAGAGCCCGCAGAAACAGTACATCATTACTGGGCCAGATTCCTCCTGGTCATGAACAGGATAAAGGATTGCCGGGAGGAGGACACAATTTCATTCTTCTGCAATAATTGCACGGACAAGGGAATCCTCAACGCCATAAGTCATCGTGAAATTACACGCTTCGCTGACTTGGCATCCATAGTACGAAAGTACTGTGGCGATGGAAAGCGCCTGGAAAACCAAAATCAATTTTTGGGACAATCCGGCCCTGAATACAACCCCAGTCCGAAATAAAAGGGTGCATCATCGCCAGGCACCTGGGTTAAATACCAAAAAGCAAAAACCCTCTATAGGGCATGGAACCGTACTGGAGGGATGGCTCAATGGACCCTGCAAAATTCATAGTACAGAGGGCGCCACTCCAACTCATAGCCTTAGAGCATGTTGGATACTACGGCAGGTGGCCAAAAGTGGCGAATAGCTTCTAACTCCAGAGCACTAGCCCAGGGATACCAATACGGTATTAATAGTCTTCAAGACTTCCGCATCAAATAATATGAGAAAACGAACACTCCGCAGTCTTGCCGAAGTCTACCAAGTAGCAACAACAAACCCATCGAGTGACACGGCTATTACCTTTAATGCCAGTGACAAACCTAAATTCCGAACAGCCCGAGCACCAGCTGCATTGGTCCTCAGTCCAATAGTGGACGGCTTTCGCCTTACCAAGGTATTCATGGACGGTGGCAGCGGATTGAACCTCATTTACGAGGAAACCCTTCGAAAAATGGAAATAGACTGGAGCCGCATTGAGCGAAGCAACACAACCTTTAGAGGAATAATCCCCAGTCGGGAAGCATGCTGTACAGGAAAAATCACACTGGATGTGGTGTTCGGCACGCCGGATAATTACAGGTCCGAGGAGGTCACGTTCCAAGTGGCCCCGTTCAGCAGCGGATATCACGCTCTATTAGGGCGAGAGGCATTCACAATTTTTCAAGCTATACCCCATTACGGGTACATGAAGCTCAAAATGCCCGGGCCCAATGGAATCATCACTTTTGCTAGTGACCCGGACATAGCACTCCGCGCCAAAAACAAGACAGCCGCACCTGGCCCTTGAGGCACTATCCGAAGCCCTAGCGGCCGAGGAACTCACTGCGCTGCGCTCCACGGTGAACAGGGACGATGTGATACTCGATAAGAGATCCAAGTCCACCTCCTTTAAACCGGCGGACGAAATAGTCAAATTCCAAGTCCATCCAACGGACCCTACAAAAACGACCTCCATCGGGGCACTATTAAACCCTGATGTAGACGTCGCTCTACAAGAATTCCTACGCGAAAATTGGGACATTTTTGCCTGGCACCCTTCAGACATGCCAGGAATCCCACGCCGGTTGGTCGAGCACAGCCTAAACATCCTAAAAGGATTCAAGCCAGTCGAACAGGCTCTTCGGTGTTTCTCCGAACCCAAGAGACAGGCCATGGGAGAGGAACTAGCCAAACTATTGGAGGCCGGATTCATCAGAGATATAAAACATCCGGACTGGCTAGCAAACCCGGTGATGGTACCAAAGAAGGACAAATCCTGGCGCCTATGCGTCGATTTCAAGGACCTCAACAAGGCTTGCCCAAAGGATCCCTTCCTCCTCCCCTGCATCAATCAAATTATCGACGCTACCGCAGGACACGATTCATTGTGCTTCCTCGACGCATACTCTGGCTACCACCAAATTAAGATGGCAGAGCCTGACCAAGCCGCAACGGCATTCATCACCCCATACGGCCCATTCTGCTTCAACACAATGCCCTTCGGGCTCAAAAACGCCAGCGCAACATATCAGCGCATGATCCAGACATGTTTGGCAAACCAGATCGGCAAAACAGTGGAGGCATACGTAGACGATGTGGTCATCAAAACCAAGCACGTCGAAACTCTAGTAGACGACTTGAGGCTCACATTCGATAATCTCCGAAAATATGACATCAAGCTCAACCCGGAAAAATGCGTTTTCGGCGTACCAGCCGAAAAGCTCTTGGGCTTCATTGTATCCGCTAGAGGAATTGAAGTAAACCCAGCCAAGATCCGAGCTTTGTCACAATTGGATATCCCAAAGGACCTCAAACAAATACAAAAATTGACGGGATGCGTGGCGGCTCTAAGCCGCTTTATCTCCCGTTTGGGAGAAAAGGCATTACCCTTTTATCGCCTCCTCCGACGCACCGAACACTTCGAGTGGACGGATGCCGCCATGGCCGGACTCGAAGAAATAAAAGCCATATTGGCAACAAACCCGGTCCTGGCCGCGCCCAACATGGGCGAACCAATGCTATTATATATCGTGGCAACTCATCAAGTTGTAAGCGCGGTGCTCGTTGTCGAACGAGAAACGGACAGACACAAGTTCCCCCTTCAAAAACCAGTTTACTACGTGTCCACTGTCCTAACTCCATGCAAGTCACGGTACCCGCATTATCAAAAGATAGCGTATGCGGTGTTTATGGCATCCCGGAAGCCGCGCCACTACTTTCAAGAGTGTTCGATAATAGTAGCCTCCGAAGTACCCCTCAACGACATTATAAACAACCGTGACGCGACAAGCCAGATTGCCAAATGGGCCATTGAGCTCCTCCTGTTCGACATAACCTATAAGCCACGACGAGCTATTAAGTCACAAGTTTTGGCCGACTTCATCGCCGAATGGACAGAAGCCGAACTCCCTAAAGAGTACGACACATATTCCAACTGGATCATGCACTTCGACGGCTCCAAAATGTTGGCTGGTCTGGGGGCTGGCATCGTTCTGACGTCCCCAACCGGAGATACAGTTCAATACGTACTCCAGATAATGTATACGAACTCCAACAGCTCAGGCGAATACGAGGCCCTTCTACATGGTCTCCGGATGGCAGTCTCCATGGGCATTCAACGCCTAGAGGTGCGCGGGGACTCGAACCTCGTGATATCCCAAATAAATGGAGACTTCGATGCCAAGGATCAGAAAATGGCAGCTTATCGCAACGCCGTTCTAAAGATGTCATCTCGGTTTGAGGGGCTCAAATTTCACCATATAGCCCGGGATAACAACCAGGCAGCAGACGTATTGGCATGCATTGGTGCAAAGCACGATGCCGTCCCTCCCAACATCTTCCTAGAGAGGCTATTCAAGCCATCCGTACTATGGAAGGGGGCGTCCAGAAATAACAACCCGGACCCAACCGCATTGCCCGACACCGAACATTCTGACACAATTGGTGGTTCTGCCAACGAAGTAACATCCTCAGCCCATGTAATAATGGCAGTCATCACCCCGTGGACGGAACCATTCCTAGCCTACCTAACCAGGCAGGAACTTCCCGAGGACCAAAACGAGGCCCGCTGCATAGTGCGGCGATCTAAAGCCTATAAGGTCCATGATGGAGAGCTTTATAAGAAAAGCACAACCGGAGTCCTTCAAAGGTGTATCTCCGAAGAGGAAGGACGGAATCTTCTGGCTGAAATTCACGCCGGACTCGGTGGGCACCACGCCGCAGCCCGGGCCCTTGTAGGCAAGGCCTTCCGTACATGATTTTATTGGCTGACGGCCCAGGCAGATGCTCAGGACTTAGTCCAACGATGCGTCGGTTGCCAGCTCTTTGCTAATCAAAGCCACATGCCACCCACCGCCCTCAAAACTATACCCATCACCTGGCCCTTCGCGGTCTGGGGGCTTGACATGGTTGGACCCCTTAAAGGAGGAACCCACAAGCAAAAATACCTACTAGTCATGGTGGATAAATTCACCAAATGGATAGAGGCCAAACCTGTTAAGACGGCCGAATCTGGATCGGTGATAGACTTCATATCAGGGTTCGTACACCGTTACGGCGTCCCCCACAACATCATCACTGATAACGACACGAACTTTACGACCGACAAGGTCAAACTCTGGTGCAAAAACATGGGCATGAAGCTCGACTATGCTTCAGTCTATCACCCTCAAACTAACGGTCAAGTCTAGCAAGCAAATGGTCTAATCATGAGCGGCATCAAACCCAGATTAGTGCGATCCCTCAAGGAATCTAACACGCACTGGGTAGAGGAGCTTGACTCCATACTCTGGGGGCTACGGACCACGCCGAATCGCACTACCGGATTCACACCATTTTTTATGGTATACGGCGCAGAGGCAGTTCTGCCCTACGACATAATTCATGACTCACCTCGCATGCGCATGTACGAAGAGAGAGAAGCCGAGCTCGATCGGCAGGACAGTTTGGACGCCTTGGAGGAGGAGCGTGACGTGGCAAAAGCCCGTTCCGCATTCTATCAACAACAGGCTCGAAGATATCAAAGCAGAGAAGTACTGGCCAAAACTTACAATGTTAGCGAATTAGTTCTACGCCTGCCGGACAAGAAAAAGGACAAACTCAAGCCCAAATGGGAAGGTCCCTTCATCATCGACCAAGTCCTGACCGGCGGAGCGTACCATCTGCAAAATGCATCAGATAACTGACTCGAGCCGAACCCATGGAACGCAGCCCGTCTCCGAAGATTCTACGCCTAGCGCTGGATTCTAAGTTTGTCTCCTTCCTCTGTCTATATTTTACACATTAGCTGTCTTCTATTTCTCTCCTTCCCTCTCCTTTTCTCTTACAGCCTTTGAAGGCTCGTTTGCGCGTTGTTCACACACACTTGACGCGCTATCCGCGCTCATTATACCTGGGGGCTTCTTTAACAGAAGCTTATTTATACGGGCTTCATGCCCAACACATGTGTCACACTTCCACATGTACCTTTTATTCACCATTATATGCATCGATATGACTTAAGTTTTGGCCAAGCAGGGTTGCCTGGCTCCTGTGCTTACCCCTACGTTCCCGATTGTTCGGCTAGGTGGTAAAGGGTGCACCTCTGCGATTGTTACTGCCGGGTCAGCCGGATGTGTACCTCAGATTGGGTGAAGCCGAAAGCTAGCGTTCTTAAGGGAATATTCGGTCAGTGAACTAAAAGACTATTTCTCATTTATTTATTTATCTGCCCCTAGATGTTTTTCAGCATTTTTCGCAGTCTGGACATGCACTTTAGGGCATGCCTCCCAGTGAAAGGAACCCCTAACGAAACTATTCTCCCTGGAAGATGTTTCTTACTAACCATGTAATATAACATAACTAGTTGGGCACTTGTCTGATAAAGCACAAATGACCCCTACGCCTGGTCTCCACGCATGCCCCGATTCTTCCATAACCGTGAGGGTATTCGGACACACTCCGGACTATCGGGTCCCGAGATTGAAGCGAAAAGGTCCGCCATGACAAACGATCTACAATCCGGCTAGAAGGCATTTTACATGTCATCTTAAAGTACATAGTCAACTTGACTGGGCATATTCCTCTTCAATGCCATCCAACAGGTTGTCTAGTTTACAGTCCCGTTGGGAATACTTTGTGTCCAATTCTACTTGGCCGTACACTAAGCTCACAGGGATCTCCTTCCCATCGGGCCCCACAGGTCCGACCTTGGCCATGTGGTTTGGGTCAGCCTTCGTGTACCGCGTCTTCACCATGGCCCAGGCCTCCCTGGCGCCTTGACGGCAGGCCGATATCTTCCACAACTGGAAGCACCACCGCACTCCCTGAAGCCTCTCTGCAAGCTCTCCAAGGCCTTCGGGCAGGGAGACAGATGGCCACAAGGCCTGGGCGACGCCTTTCATCACCTGCCGAACTCGTTCGTGCAGTTGCAAGAGCTCGGGAAGAAGGTCACCCGTAGAACCGGGCATTTCCTCTGCAGGACGGCCTGTGAGCATACCTACAGACATAACTCTGTTAGTCGACTTCCTCGCCGAACTCTTTTTCAAAGTTCGTTCAAGCACTTACTAAAAATGCCGCGTCTAAGCCGCCGATTCTCCTTAACAGAGTCAGAAAGCTGGGCACGAACATCCTTTAGTTCCTCACCCAGCTGGGTGTTGGCAGATTATTTTTCTCTTGCCTCACCCTTGTAAGCACATTCTCGCCGGCCTTTAACCGGCGCATGAGCTGTTGCTTGTCCAGATCTATCCCGGCTCCATCTGCAATATTATTGTCAGACTTATACACACGCGGCACTTCACAAATTACTTATCTTTTGAAGCATATATTACCAGAGGGGGTCTCTTTGGCTTCCTCCGTTGCGGCTAGTGCGGCCTCAAGTTGGGCTTTGCACTCCTCCAGCTCCTGGGATAGTTGGGTATTCTTTTCTGTAAGATCCTGCACAATAAATGATCCTTAAATCAGTTATTCTAACTACTTCAAGTCTCGGGGGCTACTGGCATATATAACTGTCAAATTTTGTCACTCGTATGTCTTTTACATACTGCTCCGTGGCTCTGGCTAGACCATTTTGAGCGGCACGGAGGTGCGCATCTCCCGAATTGAAGGCATCCAATGCCTCTGGGGAGAAACATGCGTCACGAAGAACTGTCTGGCGACGCCTGTGATTCATGGCACTCTCAACCTCGGAATTGGTGGCAGATAACCTGTCGGAATTCATATCGACGCCTGTGATGCACGCCTTGTGTTCGCCTCCGCTTCTGGACCTGGCTTTGGAGCCTGGCGAGCGGAGGATTGATTGGCAACCTCTCCGGATACAGTCCAGCGAGCACTCTTCTTCCTGAAAAAGCACGAGCGTTAGTATGCCTCCCGGGAATAAAACCTGGGAGTAAGATGACACGCCATACCATTGCACCGGCGTTTCAATCTGGACTGCACTTCTTTTCAGCCTGTTGGGCCTTGCTGTCCCTTGTTGACTAGCCGTCGCAGGCTTGGCCTTTCGCCTCAAGGACTTCCCCTGCGAAACACCATTGGTATACGGTGATCAAAAACAAGCATGGATGGGTCACTTTCAAAGTATTGGGACTTCGGTCTCAGTTAGCTGCGAGGCTGGAAGTATTCCGGGGTAATCAGCCGTAATGGCGACCAAGGCATTATCGATGCTCAGTTGGTGAAATACCCCATCGATCAACTCCACCGATATGTCCGGATCCTCTTGGGAGGTCGGATCGAGGAACCGTTCCGGATCCTCGGGTTGTGGAGGCGGGCTATTTATATCCTTTACGGCCCGGCGCAGTTCCTGCGCTGAAATCACAAAATGAGATACTTGACTATGGGAGTATGGATCGGATAGGCAAAAATAAATGTCCGCTTACCCAGCTTGGAGGATTGTACATAAAAAACCGTCCCGTGGATTGACGCGGAGAAATTCCTCCTCTTCTCCCTTGTACAATGCGGACAGGATCTTCATCAGATCGGCAACCGATCTCGGCCCCTTACGGCCGTGGCGGGTGGCATCATCCTCCCCGTTGAAATCCCACATGGGGTGGCCTCTATACTGGAGTGGCCGCACCCCCCCGCATAATGCATGTGGCCATGACCCCAATCATGGTCAGTCTGGAATGAGCTAACAACCTAATTCAGCTCATCAGGTAAAGGACGTCCCTGTCATTTTCCTTCTGAGGGCTCCGTGGATGCCAGCTTAGGCGTTTCTTCAAAGGAGCGTTATTGAACTCAGGGAAGCCGATCTGAACAAGGTCCGGCAGGGGGACATCTTCTATATAAAACCATTCCGAAGGCCAGTCTTCGGACGCCTTCTTCGAGGTTCCGGATAGATATCTGGTTCCGGCGATGCGCCATAGTTCGGCTCCGCCCACTTGATATATTGACCCCTCTTGAGAACGGGGCACAAGGCAGAACAACTTCTTCCACAACACAAAATGAGCGTCGATGCCCAAAAACAGCTCGCAAAGGGCCACGAAGCCCGCAATATGCAAGATGGAGGCAGGCGTAAGGTTGTGCTGCTGCTACTGCTGCTACTGCTGCTCCTGCTGCTCCTGCTGCTGCTGCTGCTGCTGCTGCTGCTGCTGCTGCTGCTGCTACTACTACTACTACTACTACTACTACTACTACTACTACTACTACTACTACTACTACTACTACTACTACTACTACTACTACTACTACTACTACTACTACTAAAATACGAATGCATGTCACCAAAGATTATATAGTTGGATTCGTATTTGAACATAGTTTCCAATTATATAATTTTATAACATGCATTAACATTTTGTTGGTTAAATTTGAGGGAAAAGTGTGGCACATAATATAAAGGGGACTATAGACAAAGACGAAGGTAGTAGCACACGGCCGCTCTCTACGCGGCGAAGCAAGTGTCGGCCGGCTTGTAGGCGACCATTTCCTGCATGTTCAACTGCTCTATGCGTGTGGTTGCTTGCGGTTGAGGCGGCCGCGGCGTGCTCTGCCCTCTCGCGTCCCTCTGGGTGCTCTGCCCTCGTTGTCGGTGTCAAAACCGGCGGATCTCGGGTAGGGGGTCCCGAACTGTGCGTCTAAGGCTGATGGTAACAGGAGGCGGGGGACACGATGTTTACCCAGGTTCGGGCCCTCTCTATGGAGGTAATACCCTACTTCCTGCTTGATTGATCTTGATGAATATGAGTATTACAAGATTTGATCTACCACGAGATCGTAATGGCTAAAACCCTAGAAGTCTAGCCTGTATGATTATGATTGCCCCTACGGACTAAACCCTCCGGTTTATATAGACACCGGAAGGGGCTAGGGTTGTATATAGTCGGTAACAGAGAAAAGGAATCTACATATTCGAACGCCAAGCTTGCCTTGCACGCCAAGGAGAGTCCCATCCAGACACGGTACAAAGTCTTTTGTCTTGTATCTTCATAGCCCAACAGTCCGGCCCATGTCACACAGTCCGGCCGTCCGAGGACCCCTTAATCCAGGACTCCCTCAGTAGCCCCTGAACCAAGCTTCAATGATGAGGTGTCCAGCGCGCAGATTGTCTTATGCATTGCAAGGCAGGTTCCTCCTCCGAATACTCCAAAATAGTCCTCGAACACAAGAAACATGTCCGACTCTGCAAAACAAATTCCACACACAACCGCAGAGAGTATAATATTTCATGAGTCCAATCTGCTGACAACTTTTTGTAGCATGACATCACGCCGTCGCTCGGTCATTATTCAAACCGTTTTTTAGCCTGCCGCTCCATATTTCAAGATGCGGTTCCATTGGCATGTCTTGTCAAAGCAGAGATCGTGTCCCCTTATTGCGGGATTGTAATCAATACGGGCGTGGGTAATCCAACCGTGTCGTCTGCATGACCCTTGGGGAATAGGCGAGTTTTAAGGCGAGTGGGGAGGCGCTTGATATTCACTGTGTTTATAAAGGGATAAGGATTTACCCCTTCTCTCCCACGCCTTCTCTGCCTCCCCCATTCTCAAGCTCCAGCGTCCAAGTTCTCATCTTCTCCGCCCCCAAAAAAGCACTCCCACCATGTCCAGATCTGGAGCGCACAGCAAGTGGATGGCCTCCACAGTGAAGGAGGACATCACCAAGCTCCGGGAGGCTGGGTATCTGGCCAAGGAAATCGCCCACCGGCTTCCGGCCAAGGGACAGATCGTCCCTACCCCGGAGCCCCATGAGAGGGTGGTGTTCATCCCCCACTTCGTCCGCGGGCTGGGATTTCCTCTCCACCCATTGTCCGCGGACTCATGTTCTACTATGGCCTGGATTTCCACGATCTGGCCCCCAACTCCATCCTCAACATCTCGGCATTCATCGTCGTGTGTGAGTCCTTCCTCCGTGTCCCACCCCACTTCGAACTATGGCTAAAATCTTCAATGTGAAGCCGAAGGTGGTGAGCGGCCAACACGCAGAGTGCGGAGGTGCCATGGTGAGCAAGATGCCCAACGTCACATGGCCCGAAGGCTCGTTCGTGGAGAATGTCAAGGGGTGGCAGAAATCATGGTTTTATATCACGGAGCCGGGCGGCACCAACTAGGCCGCGGCTCCTGAATTCCGGTTTGGAGCCCCAATGCGGCTCACCACCTGGCCAGAGAAAGGCCTGGACTGGTCTTCATCGGAGGAGCTGACATCACTTCAGACGTGCATACAGAACATGATAAAGAAGAACATAAAGCTCATCAATGTGATCCAGGTGATGCTTATTCGCCGGATCCTTCCGTGCCAACGCCGGACCTGCCAATTGTGGGAGTATGATCCGGCCAAGCACCAGACACTGTTGGAGTTCTTCGGCACCATGCACAAATACAACTGGAAGGTGCTCTTCAAGGCCAACGAGACGCGACCGGCCACAACCGAGGACCGCGGCATGACTTGGCCCATTCGGCTAGTCCAGTAAGTTTTTTTATGCTTTCAAGGTGTGTCCTTTACTCCCATACTCGAGGAAGATGCCTAAGCCTCCCTACTAATTCTCCCAGGCCTAGAAAAATAAGGCGGAGCGGATTCAGTGTCCGGCTTCGCTGCCCGAAGACCCAGAAATCCCACTTCCGACAAAAATGCTGGTTCCGGCGCCCTATCAAGCGCCGGAGAAGAAGGCCAAGGGGACCAGAGGTGGTCTCCGTCGCAAGGGCACTTCAGACGTGACGTCTGAAGATGCCGAGACTCATTCCTCCGCCGTTGAGGATGATGAGGAAGAGGAGGAGGAAGAAGAAAGTCGTCCCCGGAGAAAGAAAAGGTCGGCCTCCACGCGTCTGGAGGCTGAGGCGTCCAAGAAGAGGAAGGCTTCCCTTCCGGACAGCTCCACCGCGGCCACCGACAGCAGCTCGGAGTGGCGGCCCAGGGAGAGGCCCCTGGCCAAATCATGAGTACCGAGACACATTCATATATCCGACCTCTCTACTTCATTGTTTTAATGTGTTGAGTCATGTATTTGCAGTCCGGCTCGGTCCAACCTCGAGCGATCCTCATCTTCAGGGGATTCGCTGCACCCGGAGGCGATGGACAGCGGAACCCTTCCGTTGGCCTCTTCTCCCAAGGCCATGGAGGACATCGAGGTGTTGTACCGAAGGATCCCAGGCCAGGGATAGGTTCAGGAGGCCGTCCGGGCGGCACCAGAGGGTGAACCCTCAGCCACCGGACACATGGGGGAGCGAATCCCCATGGAGACTGGCGATGGGGGCTATATTCAATTCGGCCCCTAGCCGAATACAACTCTGGAGACCTCTACAGCTCTGGAATCAGGCAAGCAGCCTCGTTCGAAAGAAGGAGGTGCACCTACTCCACCGGTGACCTCTGTCCATCCAGAGGCATCAGAATATTTGCTGGAAGCGCTGCGAGGCACTTCCATTGTTGAAGAAGACCATACCCTTATGGGTATGGTGATTGAGAGGGTCTACTCTGCAAAGACCGGACTAACCGAAGCCTGCACAAGCCTTCTAACAGGTTTTGAGGTAAGCAACACAACTATGCAAAAAAGAATGTCACAGTATAGACAGTAGCCCCTGAAACTCTGTCCGGTGTTTGGAAAGAAAACCGAACAGAGGATCAAATAATTTTTGCAGGAGACTAACTTGATATGTCTATGTGAATAAGCATGCGTCGCTGCTGGCTGCGACCTCTCATACTGTTGAGGTCTTCGGACTGAAGCAGAGTCTGGAGCGGACCAAGGAAGAGCTCGGCCGTGTGAAGAAACAGCTGGAAGACAGTCAAGGTATGTACTAACCTTGTCTATTTTCAGGAAGGATGAATGATTTGTGCTGACTAAAGTGCCATGATATTTATTAGGAGAGGTGTAGGACCTTCAAGTATGTCTAGAGGGGGGGGGGTGATTAGACTACTTGACCAATTAAAAACTTAACCTTTTCCCAATTTTAGAGTTTGGCAGATTTTAGCTATCTTAGGACAAGTCAAGCAATCATCACACAATTCAAGCAAGCATGCAAGGAGTATATAGGCAGCGGAAATTAAAGCATGCAACTTGCAAGAAAGTAAAGGGAAGGGTTTGGAGGATTCAAACGCAATTGAAGACACAGTTGTTTTCGGCGTGGTTCCGATAGGTGGTGCTATCGTACATCCACGTTGATGGAGACTTCAACCCACGAAGGGTAACGGTTGCGCGAGTCCACAGAGGGCTCCACCCACGAAGGGTCCATGAAGAAGCAACCTTGTCTATCCCACCATGGCCGTCGCCCACGAAGGACTTGCCTCACTAGCGGTATATCTTCACGAAGTAGGCGATCTCCTTGCCCTTACAAACTCCTTGGTTAAACTCCACAATCTTGTCGGAGGCTCCCAAGTGACACCTAGCCAATCTAGGAGAACCACTCTCCAAGAAGTAACAAATGGTGCGTTGATGATGAACTCCTTGCTCTTGTGCTTCAAATGATAGTCTCCCCAGCACTCAACTCTCTCTCATAGGATTTGGATCTGGTGGAAAGAAGACTTGAGTGAAAGCAACTTGGGGAAGGCTAGAGATCAAGATTCATATGGTAGGAATGGAATATCTTGGCCTCAACACATGAGTAGGTGGTTCTCTCTCAAAAATGGTAAGTTGGAAGTGTAGGTTTAATCTGATGGCTCTCTCCACGAATGAAGAGGAGGTGGAGGGGTATATATAGCCTCCACACAAAATCTAACCGTTACACACAATCTACCAAACTCGGTCGGACCGATTCAACAGAATCGGTCGGACCGATTTAGTAAACCTAGTGACCGTTAGGATTTTCGGTGGGACTGACATGCAACTCGGTGAGACCGATTCGGTTAGGGTTAGGGCATAACCTAATCTCGGTAAGACCGATTACACAAACTCGGTGAGACCGATTTTGGTAATAAGCTTTCCAGAGAGTTGGTCAGGTAAACTCGGTGGGACCGATTTGCTCTTTTCGGTGAGACCGAAATGTTACAAAAGGGAAACAAAGAGTTTACATTGCAATCTCGGTGGGACCGATCGCTCACTTCGGTTTGACCGAAACGTTATGAAGGGAAACAGAGAGATTACAATCCCATCTCGGTGAGACCGATTTGCTTAGGGTTTGTGGCAGTGGCTATGACTTTCAAACTTGGTGGTGCCGGATAGGAAGAATAGGTGTGACCGATTTTGGCTTTGGGTTTAGGTCATTTGTGGATGTGAGGAAGTAGCTGAGGGTTTTGGAGCATATCACTAAGCACATGAAGCAAGAGGCTCATTAAGCAACACCTCATCCCTCCTTGATAGTATTGGCTTTTCCTATAGACTCAATGTGATCTTGGATCACTAAAATATAAAATGAAGAGTCTTGAGATTTTGAGCTTGAGCCAATCCTTTGTCCTTGGTATTTTGAGGGATCCACTTTCATCATCCATGCCATGCCATTCATTGAGCTTTCCTGAAATAATATTCTTGGAATAGCATTAGATCAATGAGCTATATGTTGTTATGAATTACCAAAACCACCTAGGGATAGTTGCACTTTCAAGAGGAGACCGAGGTGGAGACCCTCAAGAAGGCGCCGGCCAAGGCTGAGGAGAAAGCGACCAATGAAAAAGCCGCTCGTGAAAAGCATGAGGCCCGGGTCAGTGAGATCCAACAGGAGCTCCAGGACGCCATGAAGAAATGCGAGTCCTTGGAGAACAAACTTGCAGATCAAGAGTCCGAACTGGACAAGGCCCGCCAAAACGCACATGATGCCCAGGTGGAAGCCCAAGGTGCCCTCCAGGAAATCCAAGAGACCAGAAAAATCGCGGCGGGTAAGGCCTTTATTATGCAGAGAAAATATATGAAGAAAAGGTTCCTCTTACTGATCCGGATTTGGAGTTCTCCAGGGGCGTTTACTGATCTGCCGCACAGCATTTCAGATGCTGCGGATTTCTTCCGAGCCGAAGAGGGGAGCTCCACGGAGAAGCTATTTTGGTCGCAATACCTTGCGCCAGAATATCCGGTGCCCTTCAGCGATCAGCTAAAACAGTTGGTCGAACTGCATAGGGTGGCCGAACTATCCATGGAGGATTCGATAATCCGACTATGGCCTGCCGAAGCTATGCCCAACAGCTACTTCGGGCTCGTGAAGCGGCTGGTCAATGCCTGTCCTCGGCTTGATGCCATCAAGCGATCGGTCTGCATCGAAGGCGCGCAAATGGCCTTCGCCCGAGTCAAGATGCATTGGGTGAAGATGGATGCCGCGAAGCTTGTGGCCGAGGGACCTCCTGTGGGCAAGGAGCTCCGCACGCGTGAGCTGTATTTTGACAATGTCATGGAGGGATCCCGCCTTGTGGGGGAGCAGTGTGCTAAGGATGCAATCTTTGAATGAATACATTCATGTTATCCTGTCCTGTACTATGAAACAAGATCGTTATGTAATATAATGCTAGTTATTTGAAATTTTACCTCTTGTGCGGCCGTATTGTTAAATCTGAGAGTTGGCCAGTCGTCGGCTTCAGCCCCCACGTAGGTAGTACGGGGTGTTCAGGATGAATCTAATCTTTACTCCAAATTTTTGGTCCTTAAAGGAGGTGTTTAGCGCAACGAACCAGGCAATCGGACTATGTGGCTTTATCACCCTCACTTAGCCATAGGAGTTTGACAATAAAACTTAGGCGCAACCCCTGGTGTTCATAAGTCCGAACTTAGGGTGCTGTAAACACCTGATCGTGTAAAAGCCGATGCATCGCATAATGCGGAAGAAAATGTTAACGATTTGTAACCTCTCGAACAGCTGGCTGGCTCTCGCCGCATCATGACAGTCAGTTTTCGGCTTTCTCTACTGAGGTGTTCATCCGGATGAGCCAGGACACAATCGCAATAGTTCTCCCTTTACTACCGTAGACGATATAGCAGAACGTAAGGTAGTAAGCACAGGAGCTGGGTAACCCAACTATTGACCAAAGACATGATTCGGAGCCGATGCATATAATGCTATAAGTTCGGGGTGCCGAACTATACTATAAGAAAGTGTTTGGACTTTGTTGCCATATTATGGGGTGTAATGAAGCCCTTGGCGAATTAGGGTGTACCAGAGTGTACAGGTGCAATTGAATAAAAAAGAAGAAAAATGAAGTAATAGGCTAATGCCGCAAAAATTGGGTCGCAAACCATTTTCCATTGTACTTTGATTAATACACCAGATCATATTTTGTACAAATGGTGTGATAAGCAAAAAGGGCTATTTAACATGCCATGACCAAGGGAGATATGTGTGCGGGTCCTTAAAACAGGCATAACGATCATTTAAAGAGACCACCTGAAAATTCCCTTGTACGTCAAAGCTTCTTGCCGTCTTGGTGTATCCGTCCCTTGATAGGTCTGACAAACAAGACACCAGGAAAAGCCTGGGAAAAGAAGAAACCTGAAGAGAAAAAGAAAAAGTGAAAGTATGTGGGTCCAGGAGCGGTTGAGCCATATTGTGGACCGCGATCTAGCTGTGCCTCCGTCTATGCCCATGTTATTTTGAGTGCGTAGTTACATACGCACGGTACGAATGCCGCTGTTTGGTCGGGACTAGGACAGAGGACGAATTGCTAGTTGAGCTCTTGACGAGCTGGACTGTCCTGCCGCAGAGTAGTTCGAACTCACTTGACAGTGTCCGGGAGCTTGGCTGCCGAATTAAGGTTCTGCCTAAAAAGGTTGCTCTGTGCTTCTGCTGTGAGGGCAGCGGTGCGCTCCTCGGTATGGAGGGCGCATTCCGTGTTTCCATTGACTGTTATAACACCCCATGGTCCGGGCATCCTGAGCTTGAGATAATCGTAGTGTGGCACCACATTGAATCGAGCGAACGTGGTTCGTCCGAGTAGTGTGTGATAGCCACTTCGAAAGGGGACGATATCGAAGATCAACTCTTCACTTCGGAAGTTGTCCGGGGATCCGAAGACCACTTCCAGTGTGATTGAGCCCGTACAGTGGGCCTCTACACCTGGAATGACACCTTTAAAGGTGGTTTTTGTGGGCTTGATCCTTGAGGGATCAATACCCATTTTGCGCACTATATCCTGATAGAGTAGGTTCAGGCTGCTGCCACCATCCATGAGGACTCGCTTCAGATGGTCCCAGCGATCAAAGGTGATCGGGCAGGACGACCATGTCGGATGTTGGGTTTCGGCAGACCCTTAAGGTTCGAACACTGGGGTGCGCACGAAGATCTCTCCCCTACCAATCTACGCTCGATCGCCTCGTGAGATCTAAGGTAAAAATGATGAACAACACGAGGGACACAAGATTTATACTAGTTCGGGCCACCGTTGTGGTGTAATACCCTACTCCAGTGGGTGGTGTGGTGGATTGCCTATGGGGCTGATGATGAATAGTACACGGGAAGAACAGCCTCGTGAGAGGTGTTCTTGAGCTGGTGCGATGAACTGCTTGGGTGAGTTCGATCGCCTCTCTCTTTCTAATGAGCATTTTATCTGTCCGTAACTAGTCCGCTCTCTACTGTGGTGGCTAGGCCTATATATAGAGGCCCTGGGCCTCTTCCCAAATATTGAGTGGGAAGGGCACCAACAACGGCCATTTCGAAGGGGAACATCTAGTATAAGTTATCCTGACTAAAGTTGGTCTTCGGCTGCCAAAGGCACTGGCGATGACGCCGTATTGGGCTCCACGGTGACCTCCATCCTGCCGTCCTACTGGTCTTGGTCTCGTTGCACTCAAATGGCAACCTTTTCCTGATGCCTCGGTACTCCACGCCTGTGCTTGCCCCCTTTGCACCAAAGAGGAAACAAGGACACTACGCAGGCCGGCGCCCGCCTGGTCTCGATCATCATGGCTTGCGTCACGAGCACCTCGCGAGGTACCCTGCCTTGATCTCTCCGCCTCCTCGCGAGCCTGCCTGGCGAGGCCGTTCCTGAGGAAGCCTTGCATCATCCACCCCACGAGGCTTGACCCCTCGCGAGCGTCTTGAGCCTTGTGCTGATGAAGATGGGCCGTACTGGGCCACCACTTGAGCCACACCGTAGGCCGCAGGCAGGTATGTCTGGGGACCCCCATTTCCAGAACGCCGACAGTAGCCCTCGAGCCCAAGGCGCGCTCGGACTTGGCTTAGTAGAGAAGCGAAGGGGCAAGTGCGGAGCGCCGCGGGCCCCATCATCCTGCGGCCTTGGCGCCGCGTGGCGGTTGATTGGGCGTGGGCGTCTCCGCTTCCACACGCTGCCTCGGCAACTGCCCGACTTGACAAGTCCCTGCATGCAAAAATGGGTCATGATTACCTGAGATCGTGGTGGCCGACGGTTGGCCTCCTTCGGACTATAATTACGGATGGGCGAGAGCCCCCGTAGTCCATCCCTTCCTGCTTCTCTCCTTCTTCTTCCTCGCCCTTGATCCACCTTACGCTAATGGCGCTGATCCGCCGGTTCTCAGCGGAAGAGAAGGGAAAGGCCCCCCGAGAGGGTCCCGACCCGCTTCCGCCGAAGAAGCGGCCTGTCCCCGGCCGCTGCGACGTGGTCGCATGGCAGGGGACGTCGCGGTCCTGGTACGAGCGGCCGCCACCTGGGTTCCCGCTGCCCTTGTATGCCCGGATCGAGGGCCTGGAGAAGCAGGTGCCGAGCAACACCGACGACACCGCCGGTGACGCCGGTGAGTCAAGGCGGTGCGCGTCGTCACCCCTGGAGTCCACGCCGAGGGCTCTTCTCCCGAGCTTGTGCTTCACACCGCCATGCCTCCACGCTCTTGGATTCGCCTTCCTCCCTCCTTCGCCTTCGAGATGCCGCCAAGTGGGTCTCTGGAGCTCTGGCTGCAGCACGCTGACTGCAGCACCCTTGCGACCAGAGCGGAGGTTGCGGTCGTCGCTCTGGGCAAGGTCTTCATGACCCGGGGCTGGGGCGAGATCGCCCGGGTCTGCCGGACAGGGGGTGCCCTCGTAATTCATATGGAATACGATGGCGCCTCCTTGATGTTCTTTAAGGTCTTCGACACGGAAGGATGCCGGCTGGAGTGTTGCCCCAAGGAAAGCGGCTGGGGCACCGACGTGGCGAGGGCCAGGCCGGCCAATCGCCTCCCCAGCATCTCGTTAGGCAGCAGCGGAGGAGCCAGAGGATCCAGCGACTCCCCCGAGCTTCACGTGACTCCGGAGACGAGCGACGACAGCTACGAGCCCCCGAGCTCGCATCGTGCTCGGAGCAGGGCAGCAGCATCGGGCCGCCGACGCCACTGATCTGGATGGGGTTGGTGCCGGCGTCTGTCGGCCCACTGTTGATGATGGCGTCTCCTGCGGAGGTGTGCGTGGTTAACGCTCCTTAGGATTAGTACCTTTTGTTCCCTGCGAGGAATCGAAGTAACGCCCCGCGGGGTATGTAAGGCGCCTGCCATGTCTTTTGTGAATATTATATCCTTATTAAGAATTGATGCGAGAAGCGTGTCCTGTTCCAGCTCGGCTCCCCCTTTCTTTCCTCACGAGGGCTTGGCGCTCTACGCTGACAGGTCCCGGTCCCCAGGCAGGCTTCAGCCGTCGCTGGTATGCTAGGTCGCGATGCCGTGGTCAAGGCCAGGAGGTGAGCGGCCCAAGGTCCAGTAAGAACCCCTGAGTCGCGATGCTCAGGAGGTCCCCTTTAGTGTTCAAGCAGCCTCCGCTGGGCGAGAAAGGAAGGCAACGTCGCCACGACAGGGCTGCACTAGGCCAGGGTTTGGCGTTGAGCTGATTTACCTTTTGCGTGACTTATCTCATAAGTTTGGAGTGGTTCTTCGGCGAGGTGCCGGGCCCGCACGCCAACAGCTGGGGTGTTGCTGGGTCAGGCCCTCGTGAGCTTCTCCCCTCTTCCCCGCACTTTCCTTCATGCTCTACGTCCTCAGGTCCCAGCCCTCGAGCGAGCTCAGCCACCGCTGGTATGACAGGTCGCGATGCCGTGGGTCAAGGCCAGGGGATGAGGGTTGGAGAGCCAGTAAGAGCCCATGAGTCGCGATGCTTAGGCGCCCCCCTTTCAATGTGTGAGCGGATCGTACGGGGGAAAAGGGGTAGGGAGCTCACGACGCCCCCACGCTATTCCTTAGGCGGATCCTGTACACCAACATAAGGGAAAACCAGGTCTTCCATTACGGTTGCCAGCCAGCCATTGGTTGCTTCGAGGGAGTGATTGAGGCACTGATGGCCTGGCGAGGTAGCGCTATGCGGGGCTGCCGCGGCCAGAGATCGACCACTCAGATTTGTCGGTGTTGCAGGGACAGACCCATGCGCAAGCGCCGTGCCAGAGCGAGCGGCTCCAAAGGTAGGTGTCAATCGAGCAGGCGATTATCTCAAGCAGGTTAACCATGAAGAAGCAAATCAACTTAGATAGATGCAGAGAAAGCAAGAACCACTAGGTCAGGCCCGAGCGGCTTGGGGGTAATGCAGCCCGAGGGCCTCCCGCCAACAAGGTAAGCTGAAGACAAAAGCAAAACAGATACATGCCGTGGGGACGAATCCACGCGACCTGGGAATGATGCAGCCCTGAGGGCGCTCCCAGATGAAACGAAACTTGAAAGAAGTCACCTGATACCATTACAGAACAAGTGTCGGAGTAGCTGGCGGTGAGAGGTGAAGAATCCCATCCTCACAAGCCCTCGAGACTCCGAGCCTTGGGAGGCTCAGGAGGTCTGGGCGGCTCGGTGAGGTCCATCTCCATCTCCTCTAGGAATGCGCGATGCTTGGCGAGGGAGTCCTGGACTAGGGGGTGTCCGGATAGCTGAACTATCATCATCGGCCGGACTCCAAGACTATGAAGATACAAGATTGAAGACTTCGTCCTGTGTCCGGATGGGACTTTCCTTGGCGTGGAAGGCAAGCTTGGCAATACGGATATGTAGATCTCCTACCATTGTAACCGACTCTGTGTAACCCTAGCCCTCTCCGGTGTCTATATAAACCGAAGGGTTTTAGTCCATAGGACGAACAACAATCATACCATAGGCTAGCTTCTAGGGTTTAGCCTCCTTGATCTCGTGGTAGATCCACTCTTGTACTACCCATATCATCAATATCAATCAAGCAGGAGTAGGGTTTTACCTCCATCGAGAGGGCCCGAACCTGGGTAAAAACATCGTGTCCCCTGTCTCCTGTTACCATCCGCCTAGACGCACAGTTTGGGACCCCCTACCCGAGATCCGCCGGTTTTGACACCGACATTGGTGCTTTCATTGAGAGTTCCTCTGTTTCGTCACCGATAGGCTTGATGGCTCCTTTGATCATCAACAACGACGCAGTCCAGGGTGAGACTTTTCTCCCCAGACAGATCTTCATATTCGGCGGCTTTGCACTGCGGGCCAATTCGCTTGGCCAGCTGGAGCAGATCGAAAGCTACGCCCCTGGCCATCAGATTAGATTTGGAAGTCTAAACTTCACGGCTGACATCCGCGGAGACTTGATCTTCGATGGATTCGAGCCACAGCCGAGCGTGCCGCACTGTCTCGATGGGCATGATTTAGCTCTGCTGCTGGACAGTGCCCTGGAAGCCGCACATGAGTCCGCTCCGACCCCTAATTTGGAGCCGATTGCGTGGATCGAGGATGGGTGGCTAGACACCACCTCGGGGACTGCTGCCTTTACGGTGATGGAGCCGAATACTTGTAACGCCCTTGATGCGGCTATATCTCCCATGTGTCGAAGCACGACTTAGAGGCATAACCGCATTGAAAGCAATGTCGCAAGTGAGGTAATCTTCACACAACCCATGTAATACATAAGGGAAAGAGATACATAGTTGGCTTACAATTGCCACTTCACACAATTACATGAATAAAGCATTACATTATCCAGATACAATCAAGGTCCGACTACGGAACCAAAATAAAAGAAGAACCCCAAATGCGACAAAGGTCCCCGATCGACCCCAACTGGGCTCCACTACTGATCAACTAGAACGAAACAACACAAAGAGCAAGATCTTCATCGAGCTCCTCCTTGAGCTTGGTTGCGTCACCTGGTCGGTAACATAGGCACCTGCAAACTGGTTTTGGAAGTATCTGGTGAGCCACGAGGACTCCGCAATCCCATTACCATGGGTATCAAGACTAGCAAAGCTTAATGGGAAAGGAAGGGGTAAAGTGGTGTGGTTGCAGCAGCGACTAAGCATGATATGGTGGCTAACATACGCAAATGAGAGCGAGAAGAGAAACAAAGGAACGGTCGTCAACTAGCAATGATCAAGAGGTGATCCTGAACACCTACTTACGTCAAACATAACACAGAAACCGTGTTCACTTCCCGGACTCCGCCGAGAAGAGACCATCACGGCTACACACGCGGTTGATGCATTTTAATTCGGATCTGGTGTCAAGTTATCTACAACCAGACATTAACAAATTCCCATCTGCCACATAACCGCGGGCACGGCTCTCGAAAGTTTATACCCTGCAGGGGTGTCCCAACTTAGCCCATGACAAGCTCTCGCGATCAACGAAGGAATAGACCTTCTCCCAGGAAGACCCGATCAGTCTCGGAATCCCGGTACATCAAGACATTTCGACAATGGTAAAACAAGACCAGCAAAGCCGCCCGATGCGCCGACAATCCCGATAGGAGCTGCACATATCTCGTTCTCAGGGCAACACCGGATGAACACTACATACGACAACCGACGATACCCCAAGTTGCCTAGGGGCGACACCGCAAGTGGCCCTGGTTTGGACCAACACTTAGACAAGCATTGGCCCGGGGGGACTATAATAAAGATGACCCTCAAGAGAGCGACTCCCAAGGGAAAAGTAGGTGGTGGTGAGGCAAATGGTAAAAGTCAATGTTGGGCCTTGCTGGACAAGTTTTATTCAAAGCGAACTGTCAGGGGGGTCCCATAAATCACCCGACCGCGTTAGGAACGCAAAATCCGGGAACATAATACCGGTATGACGGAAACTAGGGCGGCAAGGCATAAGGCCGAGCCTTCCACCCTTTACCAAATATATAGATGCATTAATAATATAAGAGATATTGTGATATCCCAACATAACCCTGTCCACCATGGAGCAATCTTCAACTTCACCTGCAACTAGCAACGCTATAAGAGGGGCTGAGCAAAGCGGTAACATAGCCAAGCAATGGTTTGCTAGGAATGGAGTCAAAGGTTAGAGGTTCATGGCAATTTGGGAGGCTTGAAGAGCAAATGATAGGTAACGCAGCATAGCGATAGAACGAAGCAACTAGCATAGCAATGATAGTAGTGAGATCCAGGGTAGCGGTCATCTTGCCTGAAATCCCGCTAGGAAGAAGAACGAGTCCATGAAGAAGACAAGCGGACGTAGTCGGACGAATCCTCACAATCGCAACATTACCGGAACTAAGAAGCAACACCGGAAAGCAACAAACAACATGGTAAACACAAAAGTATAATCATGGCATGATGCACAAACAAGTATGATGCATGACCGGTTTAATGAGGCATGGCATGGCATGGCAAAGTGCAACAAACAATACTACAAGTTAAGTGGAGCTCAATATGCAACGAGTTGCATATTGACAAAACACCACATGCAATTATTTAGTTTGATCTCGTTATAAGCTACTCAACAATATTAAATGTTGTTAAACATGGCAAGAGGTGAAGCATAATGAAACTACCTAACTAGGCAAGTTTAAATGAGGCCGGAAGAACAAACAACAATTCTGGAAAATCCTCATGTGCAATTTATGAATTTGGTACTGTTCTGCCCTAAAACATATTTTATTGTTGTTAAACAGAAAAATAAAGTGGACCATGTTAATCTAGGCATTTTTCCACCCCATTTACATATAAAGTTTATTTAAAATGGAGCTACGGTTATTTAGTTATGCAATAAATCATTTTAACATGGCATTTGAGCAAATTTAAATAAACAACATTTTAAACATTTTAAACATGGATGAAAGTGGCATATTATTAAACTAGACAAAATTCTAAGCATTTTACATGTTTAAATCATTTTAATCCGATGCACGGTTTGTGAGATATTAAATGCATGAATATGAGGGTTTTTCTGCAAATCTGTCATCTCTGGAAAATTAGACAAATTCGCACATGGGAAAAAAACATGCAGGCGGAAACTGACTGGGCCGATAGGTGAAAAAAAACAACAAGAGGAGGGGCGCATGGGGGTCTGCTCACCCATGGGCCAAGGCCCAGGTCGGTGGAGTTGAGGCCCGAAGCGACGAAGGGATGAGGAGCGCGCGTGTGCCCGCACGCACGCACGTGAGGGAGGCGGTCAACGGGCCTAGGACGAACGGGCGAGGCAGGGATCGAGCGCGCTGCTCAATCCGGCGAGGACGGCCGAAGGGGCACCGGATCCGGTCGACGGCAGGAGGTGAACGGCGGCAGGAGGGACTACGGCAGGCGACGGCGCAGTTTGGGCGGCGGAGCTCATCGCGGAGGGGCGGCGCGGCGGCCGTGGCATCTCCTGGAAGGGGTGGAACTTCATAGCACCATCCATGGTGCTTTGGACGACGCGCTCGCCGGCGGTCACCGGTTGCTGGAGGCGCGGGAGAGACAGCGGGATCCAGGAGGAGCTCAAGGACGCAGCCTCCGGGCACGGGACGAGGAGGAGACACAGGAGGACGAGCTAGGGAGGCAGCTCGCATCCCTGGGGCAGGAGGCTTGGCGCGCGATGCTGGTTCGGTCAGCCGGCGGCGGGGCTGCAGTTGCTGTGGTGGCGCTCGACGGCGGCGGAAGGGTGGCCGCGCTCGGTGGTTTGGACGCCGGTGACGTGACGACGGGCGAGGTCGATGGGGGAGGAGGCAGGGCTCGGGCAGGAGAAGCCCTCCTGCTCGAGGGGCTTGGCCTCGGGCGCGATGGGGCGGCTGCGAGGCCTCTGGTTGCCGGCGGCGCGAGGGGACAAGGTGAGGAGGAGGCGCTCGGGACAGGAGCTGGCTGCGGGAGGACGAAGATGCAGGAGACGCGCACGGGGAGGCGGCTGCTGCACGGAGGTTCAGCGAGGGGTGGAATTCTGGATCGAGGGGAGACGGTGGTTGGCCCGAGATGGATCTGGGAGGATCCCAAAGTGAAAACAAAGACTGGCGGCGGGGAGGAGGATGGGATAGCCATCCGGGATTTTAGGGATAGGTTTTTTTAAATAGCTAGGTGGACTAGCTTAGGGCAAAACGGACCCTCCGATCAAAATCGAATTGTCGGGAATAAACAGGTTATGGAGTCCAATTAACAAAACGGAGATGTTTTGTAGACGTTAGAGGATGATCCGAACTCATCGGTCACGACCGACCGGTTCGGGTACGGGGCAGTTTCGGACACACACACAAGGGTCTGTGCACTGTGAAGAGGAACACGGCAATCGCTTGCAAGTGGTTGGTTGGCCTCAGAACGGTTAACGAAGACAAGCGGTCTGACAATTGGTCAAAAGAGACAAAGAGAGAATCGGCAACTACGAACGGATACGGGTTTTATGAAAACATGCGGATGCAATGCGTATGATGCCATGAGATGAAATGCAAGACATGAACAAAATGCAAAACAAAATACAAAAACCCAACCACGGAGAAAATAAAATAACACATCTCCGGAAAAGGCAGGAGTCGGAGTTACGAATATGGAAAGTTGTATCCGGGGCGTTACAACACTCCACCACTACGAGAGGATCTCGTCCCGAGATCTAGGATGGCACCGGAGGGAAAAGGAAGAGGAAGAGAAGAGGTAAACTAAGTTGCTTCTTCGACAAACGAGTGAAACCACGAACCATGAGAGGTTGAGCAATTTAAAAGAAAGAGAGAATACAAGGGAGATAAACGAGATTGAAAATACTCCGTTAAACATGAGGAACAAGCAACATTATGGGGAACTTGAAGGTTGCAAAGACATGAATCAAGAGTTTCACGAACGAAAATTTATGACCACATCGGTATAATGAGATAGCCAAGGAACAAGAATGGCAGAATTTGGACAGCACTCCGGTAGAAAAGAGAAGAAAACTTGATGAGATGAAAAGATATTGAAGAGATGATACAACACTCCGGTTAAATGGATAAGCAAGAAAAGAACATGATCCTTACAAAACGAGGTGATGGGAGAAGAGCACAACATCACAATGCCCCCGTAACAAAAGAATAGAAGTTAGACCGTTGGGATAAAGGGACGGAGAAGAAAATGACAACTTTTGCCACAAGTGAACTTGGAAAGCACCCTTCAAGAAGGTTATAACAGAGTTGTTGGAAGATCAATATGAAAGGATATGATCCTCCTGGGCTTATGGAAACATCTCAAAACTAGAGGTGAAAATCTGCCAGTAACGAAAACAATTGCTTGCTTTGAGATCAACAAAGAGATGAAAACTTCTTCCACCAAGAGGATAAAGAGCGAGCTTGGGTCATGCGTAATCACCACAAATAGCAACATTCGCAAAGGAAGGCTTTAGGTGAAATCAATACCAAGATAACTCCAACGAAGAGATTGATGGATTTAAAATACCTCATTCTTGACAACATGTGAATCGCGAAACATGAATGAAAATTGTCAAGAATGATATAACACCACCTCAAAAGATAAGGTAGAAAGAATTGCACTCCAGATTACCATATGAAGAAAGCTTGAGCTCCTTAGGAAAGAATCTCGATGAAAACTTTGAGAAGGGAATTAAATCCTTGATGAACCATCATGTAGAACCTCCATGAAGAACTCCGGTAAACAAAAGGGTGATAGAAAGAAAGAGAAGTTGAAAACACAAGGTGAAGCCTTGCAATGATTTAGATGGATCTTCGTGATGATTAGAGCTTGGAACTCCGGGAAAAAGAGAAGATGAAACAAATGAAACCGAGAATTTTAAGGGCCTCCGGAATAAAGAATTAATCACTTGGATGAAACAAGAACAAGAATTATGTTATGCGTATCCTTCACCAATTTAAATTGATGACAAGCAACGGATTTGGCATACTACTTATTCTCGTAGAAAGGATTAAGAGAGATATCGCGCAAACTTGAGAAGGTCTTCAACGAACCACTGGTAGGATTTGGAAAGAACGAATGAATTGATATGATAACAAAGAAAGAGAACTCTTGAAGGAACCACCATAAGAATTGAAATTGAACGTAGCAAATGCACAAATCACCGGGAAGAATTGCAAAATGAATGAAGATACTTGAGGGTATTTAGATACAAATGAACGAATAGATCACGAGCTGATTAGAGAATACTTGAATGATGCACCGGTATGATTTGGAGAACGAGAGCTGAAAGCTTGAATGAATAATACTGAGATGATGGGCTTCAAGGAATGAAACTGAAAAGACTCCTAAAATGCTCCGAATGGGTGAAAAAGATTCTCACAATCGAAAACAATTATGAGAGGATGGCAACAAGCTAGCACCATGAATCTTGAAGAGAATAGAGCAAGATTAAAGAGAAACTCTTCTTCGGTCTTCAAATGATGAGAATGACAACGAGAAGCATCACCAAGAATTATTGAGGCACACCGGAAGAATCAAAAGCGAAGAGGTTGAGCCAACTATGAAAAGAATTTGAAATATCTTGGAGAAAAACATTTGACTGATGATAACTCATTCTTACGTCAACTTGGAGAAGAATTTGCGAGTGGCTCCCGATAATTAGAAGAGTCGGGTAAGATCCTGGGAAAAGACCTGTGGGTTAGGGCCCACTCAAAAGAACACAGTTGAAAAGATTTAAAAGAGATGTTGCACCGGTTGAATTAAATGACTTGAATGAGATACCAATCTCGAAAGAGCTTGAACGAATGCAGAGTGGAAACACGAATCTTCGAGATATCTTGAGCACTCTGGAATAACAAATAGGGAGAAGTAGAATGATAATGAGGTGCACCGGTATGAGAAGACATTGAAATGAGGAAAAAGGTATGATCAACAAAACTTGACTTGAATCCACCGGAGAAGAGAAAGGAATGAGGAATGACGAACTAGTAGAACATCTTCTTGAGAACCACCGGGTAAGAACATTGACGGAAAAGAATGGAGAAACTTCCCATCAATAAAATGAATACACAATTAAGAAATCCGAGTCCTTGAAGAAAAGGGTGGGAGGGCGGGAAAAACAAAGGCAACTTGGAACAGATGAAGTAAACACCGTTGAGAAAACTTAGAATTGATCTTGCAGATGGGAAAAATGATGGGATCCACTTGAAGAGAAGCACGCCGGTTGGAAAAGAATTAACATGACGACCTCGATTATCAAGAAGGATTAGTATTCACATAGCAATATGAGAACACCGTTTAGGAAAGGTATGGATTCAACATTTGACTTCGAAGCAACTCGAATACCACAAATAAAACAAAACAAAGGATTGGTTTGCAGAATAAGCCAGAACAAACATATGATAGAGATTTCGTCCGAAGTTTTCGTGGTGGGGCCTACACGGGCTCGATCGTACAACACCATCATGTACAAGGTAGTGCACATGACATATGAAGCGTCCCCGAGTCGGCATAGCCAAGGACTCTTTAAGACACAACGAGACCACTGTAAAACCAACCGTGAATAGGCGGACCACTAGACGTCGAACCCCAATTTCATATCATACATCCGTCGGAAAGATATCCTAAGAGCTACTTGAATTCCCACCTATGAAACTCCCGAAATTTTCCGGTTATGCAATCAGGTGTTGGGGATACAGGGGAAGCATAATATCTCACCCAAAACTAGCAAATCCTACATCCAGCTGTATCCATCCTTCAACACATAACCAAGAAACCTTCGGAAATCGTGTACCTCAACCTTCGAAAAGCATCCGTTATACGAGTCATGGCGATACTCCCGTACTCACCTCAGTACTGGGTTATCGGGGTTATCTCACCAACAACTGCATAAAAGAGATTTTCGATGTCGGCGTACTAAACTCAGGTATTCCAGAACTGCAATGATAAAATTATGACGACAACACCTCAGAGCTCAACTCCCCGGGACACTTCCACTAAACCCCTGACAGGAGGCACCAAGACAATGTTCTCATCATAAAACCATCGGAACGATTCCAAAATACCCGTGTGATCCTAAAAAAAAATTAGTGAAATTTGAGAAGAGAAGAGTCAAAACTCTACGTCAGGATACCTCACCAGAGCGATGAAGGGACTAAGGAGTAAAAAGAATTCCTAACTCTCCGATATATATAATCCTAAATGACTCAAAACATTTTTCTAGACACAACGCGGCCGCTAAAAACGATCAAGCAGTGGGGCTCCTAAGGTCGGGGAAGGCTCTGATTACCAACTTGTAACGCCCTCAATGCGGCTATATCTCCCACGTGTCGAAGCACGACTTAGAGGCATAACCGCATTGAAAGCAATGTCGCAAGTGAGGTAATCTTCACACAACCCATGTAATACATAAGGGAAAGAGATACATAGTTGGCTTACAATCGCCACTTCACACAATTACATGAATAAAGCATTACATCATCCAGATACAATCAAGGTCCGACTACGGAACCAAAATAAAAGAAGAACCCCAAATGCGACAAAGGTCCCCGATCGACCCCAACTGGGCTCCACTACTGATCAACTAGAACGAAACAACACAAAGAGCAAGATCTTCATCGAGCTCCTCCTCGAGCTTGGTTGCGTCACCTGGTCGGTAACATAGGCACCTGCAAACTGGTTTTGGAAGTATCTGGTGAGCCACGAGGACTCAGCAATCCCATTACCATGGGTATCAAGACTAGCAAAGCTTAATGGGAAAGGAAGGGGTAAAGTGGTGAGGTTGCAGCAGCGACTAAGCATGATATGGTGGCTAACATACACAAATGAGAGCGAGAAGAGAAACAAAGGAACGGTCGTCAACTAGCAATGATCAAGAGGTGATCCTGAACACCTACTTACGTCAAACATAACACAGAAACCGTGTTCACTTCCCGGACTCCGCCGAGAAGAGACCATCACGGCTACGCACGCGGTTGATGCATTTTAATTCAGATCTGGTGTCAAGTTATCTACAACCGGACATTAACAAATTCCCATCTGCCACATAACCGCGGGCACGGCTCTCGAAAGTTTATACCCTGCAGGGGTGTCCCAACTTAGCCCATGACAAGCTCTCGCGATCAACGAAGGAATAGACCTTCTCCCAGGAAGACCCGATCAGTCTCGGAATCCCGGTACATCAAGACATTTTGACAATGGTAAAACAAGACCAGCAAAGACGCCCGATGCGCCGACAATCCCGATAGGAGCTGCACATATCTCGTTCTCAGGGCAACACCGGATGAACACTACGTACGGCAACCGGATACCCCAAGTTGCCTAGGGGCGGCACCGCAAGTGGCTCTGGTTTGGACCAACACTTAGACAAGCATTGTCCCAGGGGGGCTATAATAAAGATGACCCTCGAGAGAGCGACTCCCAAGGGAAAAGTAGGTGGTGGTGAGGCAAATGGTAAAAGTCAATGTTGGGCCTTGCTGGACAAGTTTTATTCAAAGCGAACTGTTAGGGGGGTCCCATAAATCACCCGACCGCGTTAGGAACGCAAAATCTGGGAACATAATACCGGTATGACGGAAACTAGGGCGGCAAGAGTGGAACAAAACACCAGGCATATGGCCGAGCCTTCCACCCTTTACCAAATATATAGATGCATTAATAATATAAGAGATATTGTGATATCCCAACATAACCCTGTCCACCATGGAGCAATCTTCAACTTCACTTGCAACTAGCAATGCTATAAGAGGGGCTGAGCAAAGCGGTAACATAGCCAAGCAATGGTTTGCTAGGAATGGAGTCAAAGGTTAGAGGTTCATGGCAATTTGGGAGGCTTGAAGAGCAAATGATAGGTAACGCAGCATAGCGATAGAACGAAGCAACTAGCATAGCAATGATAGTAGTGAGATCCAGGGTAGCGGCCATCTTGCCTGAAATCCTGCTAGGAAGAAGAACGAGTCCATGAAGAAGACAAGCGGACGTAGTCGGACGAATCCTCACAATCGCAACATTACCGGAACTAAGAAGCAACACCGGAAAGCAACAAACAACATGCTAAACACATAAGCATAATCATGGCATGATGCACAAACAAGTATGATGCATGACCGGTTTAATGAGGCATGGCATGGCATGGCAAAGTGCAACAAACAGTACTACAAGTTAAGTGGAGCTCAATATGCAACGAGTTGCATATTGACAAAACACCACATGCAATTATTTAGTTTGATCTCGTTATAAGCTACTCAACAATATTAAATGTTGTTAAACATGGCAAGAGGTGAAGCATAATGAAACTACCTAACTAGGCAAGTTTAAATGAGGCCGGAAGAACAAACAACAATTCCGGAAAATCCTCATGTGCAATTTATGAATTTGGTACTGTTCTGCCCTAAAACATATTTTATTGTTGTTAAACATAAAAATAAAGTGGACCATGTTAATCTAGGCATTTTTCCACCCCATTTACATATAAAGTTTATTTAAAATGGAGCTACGGTTATTTAGTTATGCAATAAATCATTTTAACATGGCATTTGAGCAAATTTAAATAAACAGCATTTTAAACATTTTAAACATGGATGAAAGTGGCATATTATTAAACTAGACAAAATTCTAAGCATTTTACATGTTTAAATCATTTTAATCCGATGCACGGTTTGTGAGATATTAAATGCATGAATATGAGGGTTTTTTTGCAAATCTGTCATCTCTGGAAAATTAGACAAATTCGCACATGGGAAAAAAACATGCAGGCCGAAACTGACTGGGCCGATAGGTGAAAAAAAACAACAAGAGGAGGGGCGCATGGGGGTCTGCTCACCCAAGGGGCAAGGCCCAGGTCGGTGGAGTTGAGGCCCGAAGCGACGAAGGGATGAGGAGCGCGCGTGTGCCCGCACGCACACACGTGAGGGAGGCGGTCAACGCGCCTAGGACGAACGGGCGAGGCAGGGATCGAGCACGCTGCTCAATCCGGCGAGGACGGCCGAAGAGGCGCCGGATCCGGTCGACGGCAGGAGGTGAACGGCGGCAGGAGGGACTACGGCAGGCGACGGCGCAGTTTGGGCGGCGGAGCTCATCGCGGAGGGGCGGCGCGGCGGCCGTGGCATCTCCTGGAAGGGGTGGAACTTCATAGCGCCATCCATGGTGCTCTGGACGACGCGCTCGCCGGCGGTCACCGGTTGCTGGAGGCGCGGGAGAGACAGCGGGATCCAGGAGGAGCTCAAGGACGCAGCCTCCGGGCACGGGACGAGGAGGAGACACAGGAGGACGAGCTAGGGAGGCAGCTCGCATCCCTGGGGCAGGAGGCTTGGCGCGCGATGCTAGTTCAGTCAGCCGGCGGTGGGGCTGCAGTTGCTGTGGTGGCGCTCGACGGCGGCGGAAGGGTGGCCGCGCTCTGGTGGTTTGGACGCCGGTGACGTGACGACGGGCGAGGTCGATGGGGGAGGAGGCAGGGCTCGGGCAGGAGAAGCCCTCCTACTCGAGGGGCTTGGCCTCGGGCGCGATGGGGCGGCGGCGAGGCCGCTGGTTGCCGGCGGTGCGAGGGGACAAGGTGAGGAGGAGGCGCTCGGGACAGGAGCTGGCTGTGGGAGGACGAAGATGCAGGAGACGCGCACGGGGAGGCGGCTGCTGCATGGAGGTTCAGCGAGGGGTGGAATTCTGGATCGAGGGGAGACGGTGGTTGGCCCGGGATGGATCTGGGAGGATCCCAAAGTGAAAACAGAGACTGGCGGCGGGGAGGAGGATGGGATAGCCATCCGGGATTTTAGGGATAGGTTGGTTTAAATAGCTAGGTGGACTAGCTTAGGGCAAAACGGACCCTCCGATCAAAATCGAACTGTCAGGAATAAACAGGTTATGGAGTCCAATTAACAAAACGGAGATGTTTTGTAGACGTTAGAGGATGATCTGAACTCATCGGTCACGACCGACCGGTTCGGGTACGGGGCAGTTTCGGACACACACACGAGGGGTCTGTGCACTGTGAAGAGGAACACGGCGATCGCGTGCAAGTGGTTGGTTGGCCTCAGAACGGTTAACGAAGACAAGCGGTCTGACAATTGGTCAAAAGAGACAAAGAGAGAATCGGCAACTACGAACGGATACGGGTTTTATGAAAACATGCGGATGCAATGCGTATGATGCCATGAGATGAAATGCAAAACATGAACAAAATGCAAAACAAAATACAAAAACCCAACCACGGAGAAAATAAAATAACACATCTCCAGAAAAGGCAGGAGTCGGAGTTACGAATATGGAAAGTTGTATCCGGGGCGTTACAATACTGACGTTGTCCCTTGTGACGCTCGTGACTCCGAGGTGCCGGACTCCTCGCCGGACTCCGAACCTCCTGCGCCCCCTCCGATCGAATCCGATTGGGCGCCGAGCATGGAGTTCACCGCCGCGGACATATTTCAACACTCACCTTTTGGTGACATCTTGAATTCGCTAAAGTATCTCTCGCTATCAGGAGAGCCCTGGCCGAATTGCGGTCAGGATGGTTGGGACGCGGATGACGAAGAAATTCAAAACCCACCCGCCACCCACTTTGTAGCCACTGTCGACGATCTAAACGACATGCTAGACTATGACTCCGAAGACATCGACGGTATGGACGACGATGCCGGAGACGACCAAGAACCAGCGCCTACGGGGCACTGGAAGACCACCTCATCATACGACATATATATGGTGGACATCCCAAAGGATGGGAATGGCGAGGAAGCAGCGGAGGAAGACTCCTCCAAGAAACAGCCCAAGCGCCGGCGTCAGCGGCGCCGCTCTAAATCCCGCCACAGCAAGAATGGAGATTCCGGCACCGGAGATAATAACACCCCAAAGAGTGCCGAAGAGAACCCCCTCCAGCAAGATTCAGCACAGGAGGACGGAGAAGCCAGCCCTCATGAGAGAGCGGCAGACGAAGAGGTAGAGGATGATAATTACATGCCTCCCTCTGGAGACGAGGCAAGCCTCAACGACGACGAATTCGTCGTGCCCGAGGACCCCGTCAAACAAGAGCGTTTCAAACACAGGCTAATGGCCACGGCGAACAGCCTAAAGAAAAAGCAGCAACATCTTAGAGCTGATCAAGACCTGCTAGCCGACAGATGGACTGAAGTCCTTGCGGCCGAAGAGTATGAACTCGAACGCCCCTCCAAAAGCTACCCCAAACGCAAGTTGCTCCCCTGATTAGAGTAGGAGGCATATAAACCTGCATCACCATCGCACAATACGGCTAACCGACCACCTCGTGGCCGCGACAGAGAGGCCTTTAGGCCCTCCACCAGAACTGTACCCCGGCACCGTTCGAAAAGTATGAAGCCACGGGGGAATACGCCGGACTTGCGAGACATATTGGAGGATAAGGCAAGACAATCAAGATCGATCTACGGATCGCGTGGGCGCCCCACGATGCGCGACAATGACCGTCGCGCCGGATACAGCAACTCCGGCCGGGCCGAACACAGTAGACAAAGCTCGCTGGAGATACGTCGTGATATAGCCCAATATAGAGGTGCCGCACACCCACTATGCTTCACAGATGAAGTAATGGATCATCAAATCCCCGAAGGGTTTAAACCCGTGAACATTGAATCATACGATGGCACAACAGACCCCGCGGTTTGGATCGAAGACTATCTCCTTCATATCCACATGGCCCGCGGTGACGATCTTCACGCCATCAAATATCTCCCACTCAAGCTTAAAGGACCAGCTCGGCATTGGCTTAACAGCTTGCCAGCAGAATCAATTGGGTGTTGGGAAGACCTGGAAGGCGCATTCCTTGACAACTTCCAGGGCACATATGTGCGGCCACCAGACGCCGATGACCTAAGCCACATAATTTAGCAGCCAGACGAATCGGCCAGACAATTCTGGACACGGTTCTTAACAAAGAAAAATCAAATTGTCGACTGTTCGGATGCAGAGGCCCTCGCAGCCTTCAAACATAACATCCGCGACGAGTGGCTTGCCCGGTACCTAGGACAGGAAAAGCCGAAATCCATGGCAGCCCTCACCTCACTCATGACCCGCTTCTGTGTGGGAGAGGACAGCTGGCTAGCCTGCAGTAACAACCTCAGCAAAAATTCTGGCAGTCCGGATACCAAGGACCGCAATGGCAGGTCGCGTCGCAACAAAAACAAACACCGCGTTAACGGCGATAACACTGAGGTTACGGCAGTCAACGCCGGATTCAGAGGCTCTAAACCCGGTCAGCGGAAAAAGCCATTCAAAAGAACTACTCCGGTTCCGTCCAATTTGGACCGAATACTCGACTGCTCTTGCCAGATACATGGCACCCCCGAAAAGCCAGCTAATCACACCAACAGGGATTGTTGGGTATTCAAGCAGGCAGGCAAGTTAATTGCCGAAAACAATGACAAGGGGCTGCATAGCGATGACGAGGAGGAGACCCGGCCGCTGAACAATAGAGGACAGAAGGGTTTCCCCCCACAAGTGCGGACGGTAAACAAGGTATACGCAACCCACATACCCAAGAGGGAGCGGAAGCGTGCACTCAGGGACGTATATGCAATGGAGCCAGTCGCCCCGATGTTCAACCCATGGTCCTCCTGCCCGATCACTTTTGATCGAAGAGACCACCCCACCAGTATCCGTCACGGCGGATTCGCCGCATTGGTTTTAGACCCAATCGTCGATGGATTTCACCTCACCAGAGTCCAGATGGACGGCGACAGCAGCCTGAACCTGCTTTATCAGGATATAGTGCGCAAGATGGGAATAGACCCCTCAAGGATCAAACCCACAAAGACGACCTTCAAAGGCGTCATAACAGGTGTAGAGGCCAATTACACAGGCGCAGTCACACTTGAAGTGGTCTTCGGATCCCCGGATAACTTCCGAAGCGAGGAATTAATCTTCGACATAGTCCCGTTCCGCAGCGGCTATCACGCTCTGCTCGGACGGACCGCGTTTGCAAAGTTCAACGCGGTGCCACACTACGCATACCTCAAGCTCAAGATGCCAGGCCCCCGAGGAGTCATCACGGTCAACGGAAACACTGAACGCTCCCTCCGAACGGAGGAACACACAGCGGCTCTCGCGGCAGAAGTACAGAGCAGCCTCTTAAGGCAATTCTCGAGTCCGACCATTAAGCAACCGGACACGGCTAAACGCGCCCGGAGTAACCTACAACAAGACCACCTGGCACGTTCCGAGCACGCGTAGCAATGCGGCCCCAACCCCTGCCATCGCAAAATTTCAAGACTGGTCCTTCACATACATCATTACGCTCTGGAGATACCATGGGCATAGGGGGAGGGGCACGACCACGACAGGCCCAAAGTGCGGCTCAACCACACCAGGGGCTCCCAAGTGTGTCATATTTCTTTCTTTTTTCTTATCCACAGGACTCCATTTACTAGAGGCCCTGTCCGGCAGTAGACCTGCCGAACTCATGATGCAATAGCCAGGGAAGGAGAAAGGCTACGACGAACACTCAGGTGGTCTCATTACGAGCATTAAATCTGTTTTATACACCATTCCGCAGCCTACCCCTGGAGGGGGACATGTTTAATAGTCCCATCCCTTGCTTACCGCACTATTTGTATCGTTCTGCATTCATGGCAGTATTTCTGGAATAAACAATGCATCGCTTTTTTGCTTATAATTTCATTACTTTCTTATACATATGTTCATTTATGACATGTTGCATCCGTACACTCTGGTATGGCTAAATACACTAGGGGCTTAAGTTCCCCACATTATGGTGTGATAAGTCCGAACACTTTCACAAGTGCGGCACCCCGAACTTATAACATTATATGCATCGGCTCCGAATCATGTCTTGGGTCAATAGTTGGGTTTGCCCGGCTCCCATGTATTGGTACCTTACGTTCCGTTGTATCGGCTAAGGTAGCACTGGGAGAACCACTACGATTGCGCCCCGGTTGAGCTGGGCGAGCGCCTCAGTGGAGAAAGCTAAAACTGACCGTCATGATACGGCGAGAGCTGGTCGCTGTTCGAGAGGTTTTTCGAGTCCCTAAAGACTTATGCCGCTTAGAGTGAGGAACCGGCTTTGTCCGGCCCAGGCGTGGATAGCGCCCTGAACTCGGTCTTCCGAACACTAGGGGCTTCGCCGAAATTTAAAATTATAGAATTCTATGGCTAAGTGAGAGTGTTCAAGCATTATAAGTCCGTTTGCCTCGTTCGTTGTGTTGCGCGCCTCCCTAGATGGACCCAAACATGGGAATAAGAGCGCTCAAGTTTATCCCGAACACCCCAGCACTAGTGGCATGGGGGCTGAAGCCGACGACTTGCCATCTCTCAGATTTGATAAACGGCCGCACAGAAGGTAATATTTTAAATTAACAAGCGTTGCTTAGCGCATATGAACAAAGTTTTCAGCGCACAGGATAACAAAATGCGAGTCTACTCAAATAATAGATCTTTGGAGAACTCACCCGCAATCATGCGGGCACCCTTCAGACACTCTTATAATACATTTCGAGCGTGCGATACTCCTTGCCCGCCAGTGGCGCGTCCGTCACAAGCTTCTCAGCGTCCATCCTGCCCCAATGCACCTTTGCACGGGCAAGGGCCCGACGGGCACCTTCAATGCAGGCGGAGTGCTTGACGACTTCAACCCAGGGACACGCATCCACCGGCCGCCGCATCAGGCCGAAGTAGCTCCCAGGCATGGCCTCCTTGGGCCACAACCGAACTATGAGGCCCTTCATGGCCTGTTCGGCCACCTTGTGGAGCTCGATCAGCTGCTTCAGCTGGTCGCTAAGGGGCACCGGATGTCCGGCCTCATCATACTGAGACCAGATGACCTTCTCCATCGAGCTCCCCTCCTCGGCCTGGTAGAAAGCGGCAGCATCGGACACGCTGCAGGGCAGATCTGCGAACGCTCCTGGAGAGCTCCGAATTCGGGTCAGTAATAGGTAATTCACATTCACATGCTTGCTTTGCATGAAAAATGCCTTACCCGCCGCTATTTTCTTCAAATCCTCAATTTCCCGGAGGGCCTTGTGGGCTTCGGCCTTAGCGGCTTTGGCACTCTCAAGAGCCCACGCAAGCTCGGACTCTCGAGTCTTCGACTCACGCTCCAAACTCTCGTGCTTTTCCACGAGAGCCTGGAGCTCTTGCTGTACCGCCGCCATCCGCGCCTCCTGCTTCTCTCGCTCGGCTCGTTCCGCGGCCGCATTGCGTTCGGCCGCGGACACCGCCTCCTTCAGGGTCGCCTCCTTGTTTGTGGCCCCTGTAGTACCCACGTTATCCTTGTGATTTCTCTTGCAACCAAATCCTTTTCTATAAGGTACAAATTTAATATGGTGTTACTCACCTTCCTTGTCCTTGAGCTGCTTCTTGGCATGGCCGAGCTCGCTCTCGGACCGCTCGAGGCTCTACTTCAAAGCATTGACCTCCGCAGTCAGTGCAGCAGAGGTCAGTAGCGCAGCCTGCAATCCAATATTGACATGTTTTTTAGAACTCCTGCGTATATCTTTTTAGATCCTCAGTCCGGCTTTTCTTTCCGAACACCGAACCGAGCATCAGGGGCTACTGTCTATGCGGTATTATATTACATATCTTAAAATTCTCACCTCAAAGCCTGTTAGAAGGCTACTGCTGGCTTCGGTCAGCCCGCTCTTGGCGAACTGAACCTTCTGAATGACCGCACTCATGACAGTGCGGTGTTCTTCTTCGATGGAAGCGTTGTTGAGCCCCTCCAGCAAGTTATCCGGCTCCGGTTGGACAGAGGCCGCCGGTGTCACAGTCTTGCCCTTCTTATGAAGGGGCCGCTCGCCGGACTCCGGAACCACTGCTGGTTCCGGTGCGGAGTCCGGTGCAAAGTCCGGGAGGTTGCCTTGCGGCACCTCCGGGGCCTCCTCCTCCTGGCGGGTCCCTTCCCGGGATCCCACCTCGGCGTCGTCAGCGTCACGGGGGGTTGAGGCGGTCGGAAGAGAATCCATATCCGACGTGCCCAAGGACCCGCTCGACGAAGCGGGGAGATTGTCCTTGGCCGGACTATAGGTCGTACGTGGCATTAGAAAGACACCGTGTGGCAAAAAGAAAAATTATAAATTATCTAGGAGTCCGGATACTTACGATCTCGCCAGGGGCTTGGCCCTTGAGGGCCACTCCTCGTTGCCGTCGCCAACATTGGCGGAGCAGTCCGGGGGAAGGGTCCTTCCCTTCTTGGACCCTTCGGCCTCCCTTGTTGGGGAGGCCTTCCTCTTCTTCTCTCCCCCCGCTGGGGGAGAGGCCTCTTTCTTATCCTCCTCGTCTTCGTGGGAGGAGTCCCCCTCGGAGTCATCGGACGATGAGTCCGATATCACCTGACTCCGGGAACTCCTTCGGGTTCCCGTGGCCTTCTTCTTGGCCTTCTTCTCCGGCACTACGTAAAGTGCCGGGACCAGCAGCCCTGTCAAACGGGCGTCCGCTGGGTCTTCTGGAAGTGGAGCCGGATAGTTAACCTGTCCGGACGTCTTCTGCCAGTCCTGTTAAAGGTATTGGGAGTTTAGATCCCACATAGAGTCAAGCTATAAAAAAATGAGTGTCCCGTAAAGGATAACATAGCTTACCTCACCAGCCGGGCGTTGCGTGCTGAATCCGCGATCTTCGGTTGCGGATGCGGGAGCTTCGGCGCCCTTGAACAGCACCCTCCAGGCAGCTTCGTACATCATGTCGAAGAGCCCGCTCAAGGTCCGGTGCTGTGCCGGATCAAACTCCCACAAATTGAAGGCCCGTTGCTGGCAGGGGAGAATCCGGCGGACGAGCATGACCTGGATCACATTGACAAGCTTAAGCTTCTTGTTCACCAGGGTCTGGAGACAGGACTGGAGTCCGGTCAGCTCTTCCGAACTACCCCATAGCAAACCCTTCTCTTTCCAGGAGGTGAGCTGCATGGGGATGCCAGATCTGAATTCGGGGGCCGCTGCCCATTTAGGGTCATGCGGCTCAGTGATGTAGAACCACCCCGATTGCCACCCTTTGATGGATTCCACGAAGGCACCCTCGAGCCAAGTGACGTTGGGCATTTTGCCCACCATGGCGCCTCCGCACTCCGCTTGGCTGCCCTTCACAACCTTCGGCTTGACATTGAAGGTCTTTAGCCACAAGTCGAAGTGGGGCTGGATGCAGAGGAAGGCCTTGCACACGACGATAAATGCTGAGATATTGAGGATGAAATTTGGGGCCAGATCGTGGAAATCTAGGCCGTAGTAGTACATGAGCCCCCAGACGAAGGGGTGGAGTGGGAAGCCCAGTCCCCGGAGGAAGTGGGGAAGGAATACGACCCTCTCATGGGGCCTGGGGGTGGGGATGAGCTGCCCCTCGTCGGGCAGCCGGTGCGCGATGTCGCTGGACAGGTATCCGGCACTGCACAGCTTCTCGATGTGCCCCTCCGTAACGGAGGATGCCATCCACTTGCCTCCCGCTTCGGACATGGCTGGAGAAGGTCGAGGTGAGATGTGCAGACTTGGGCGCTGGAGCTCGAGTGCACGGAGATGGATAAGCAAAGGAGGAAGAAGGAGTAGGTAAAGGAGGTGGATCCTTATCCCCTTATATATGGGCGAACGAAACTATACGTCCCCACCGGCCTGGTAAAACTCGCTTATCTCCCAAGCGCCACAATCAATGGTGCGGTTGGGTTACCCACGTCCATATTGATGGGAATCCCGGAATAAGGGGAACACGATCTCTGCTTCGACAAGACGTGCCAAGGAAACTGCTTCGCTAAACACGCTGAGGTGGTCTAATAAAAATGATTCAAGTAAAGGCTTGGTAGTGGTGTGACGTCACGCCACAAAATACGTCAGCAGATTGAACTTGTGTAAGTATTATTCTCTCTACGGTGGTACGTGGAATTTATTTTGCGGAGCCGGACACTATCCTGGTGTTCACAATCTTCTATGAATTATTCGGAGGAGGAACCCGCCTTGCAATGCCGAAGACAATATGCACGCCGGACTCACCGTCATTGAAGCCTGGTTCAGGGGCTACTGAGGGAGTCCTGGACTAGGGGGTGTCCGGATAGCCGAACTATCATCATCGGCCGGACTCCAAGACTATGAAGATACAAGATTGAAGACTTCATCCCGTGTCCGGATGGGACTTTCCTTGGCGTGGAAGGCAAGCTTGGCAATACAGATATGTAGGTCTCCTACCATTGTAACCGACTCTGTGTAACCCTAGCCCTCTCCGGTGTCTATATAAACCAGAGGGTTTTAGTCCATAGGACGAACAACAATCATACCATAGGCTAGCTTCTAGGGTTTAGCCTCCTTGATCTCATGGTAGATCCACTCTTGTACTACCCATATCATCAATATCAATCAAGTAGAAGTAGGGTTTTACCTCCATCGAGAGGGCCCGAACCTGGGTAAAAACATCGTGTCCCCTGTCTCCTGTTACCATCCGCCTAGACGCACAGTTCGGGACCCCCTACCCGAGATCCGCCGGTTTTGACACCGACACTTGGCCACCTGGGCTTCCAGAATGCTTCTCATCAGGCGCTGGTGGGCTGCAGCCGTGTTCGGCAGGCCGAAGGGAATGCAAACGTAGCTGTACGGTGGTCCCGCGCAACGCCCCACACGGGAAGGCCAGAGGCACTCCTGAGATGCGACTCGATTGAGCCCTGGGTAGTTGATGCAGACGCGTAGCCCGCCATCCTTGCCTGGATGGGGAGCTACGCTGGGCAGTCGGCGGTTGCCACGCATGACTCTCGATTCCTGCAACTCCCGAGCGACCTTGGTGATGAACTCCTGAGGGTTGGGCCCTCCTTTCCTTACGCTTACTGAGGGAAATGTGCCGCGAAGCACGCCTCCAAGTGGTGCCCAAGTGCCTCCCTCGTGACCTTGGCAAAGTCGGTGGCTTCCTAGGAGAGAGCCCCTGAGCCCTGCCCGAGGAGGGCGCCGGGCGCGCCTTCCTATGCGATGGAGGGTGGCACCCCTTGGACGGGTGCATGTCCGGATGTGGCGCCTCCGGAGGTGCCTGCCTCCTGAGGCCTTGAGCCAGGTGATGTCTTCTTCTTCTTGCGAGCTGCTCTAGGGAGGTTTCCACTCTTGCTGCCCGGGTCCTCGATCGACGCGGCCCGGAAGGTGCGCTCGAGGGAGCACACCGCATTCTTCTCTTCACAGGGGACCGTGATGACCCCGCCACTTCCTGGCATCTTGAGGACGTTGTAGCCATGGTGAGTCACTGCCATGAACTTGGCTAGGGCTGGATACCCGAGGATGGCATTGTATGGCAGGCGAATGTGAGCGACGTCGAAGTCAATGAGCTCAGTGCGGTAGTTGTTGCGCTTTCCAAAGGTGACAGGAAGGCGGACCTGCCCTATCAGGACAGTGGAACCATCAGTGACTCCTCAGAAGGGCTTGGTTGGCTGAAGCTGATCATATGGCACTTGGAGATTGTTGAACGTCTCGATGGACAGGACATTGAGCCCTGCCCCGCCGTCGATGAGGGTCCTGGTAACTTGCACATTGCTGATGACTGGGGAACAGAGCATTGGGAGGACACCGGTCGTTGCCGCGCACTTGAGCTGATCCACTGAACTGAACGTGATGGCGCACGCAGACCACCTGAGGGGGCGCGTGGCCTCGAGCTTGGGGAGGACTGCGTTCACCTCGTGAGCAAACTGCTTGAAGATGCGCTGTGAGGCTGGGGCCTGAGCACCGCCCAAGATGCAAGAGATTGCACACAGCTCCTGGAAGCCTCCAACCCCCTCATCCTGATGATGGTCTTCATTCCTTCTTGGTGGTGGTGGCAAAGGAGGAAGACCTGTTTTGCCTTGCGGGCGATCCTCACGAGGCTGATCTCTCCAAGCTCCCTCACGAGGCTGGTCCTGCCAGCGATCCTCGCGAGGCCGGTCACGCCATCCTTGGCGAGGGCCACGGTCGTCCCATCGTCCTCCACCTCTTGCTCTGCCTCGGCCATAGCCCCGATCGTTGCGCTCGGGGCGTCGACCGTCACGACCTTCTCGCACGACCGTGAGCTCTTGGCATTCGTTGGTGTTGTGAGTATGGAGATCGGGGTACACACAGTACCGGCCACTACTAGGAAAAGGCATGCTAGTGGCGCACCGAATTTGCCTTCTAATGGCGCACTACTGGTGCGCCACTGGCATCACGCCATTAGAATTAAATTCTAATGGCGCACTACTGGTGCGCCATTAGTATCTGGTGTTCTAATGGAGCACCACGTAGTGCGCCATTAGTATAGCCTGTAGTGCGCCATTAGAATGCCTCCCAGGGGCCATATGTACAAATGTGCTTTGGCATTCTAATGGCGCACCAACAGCTAATGCACCATTAGTGTGATGATCACAGTGCGCCATTAGTGTCTTGTGTGGTGCGCCATTAGTATGAATATTAGGTTTTATTTTTTTGCTTTTCTGATTTTTGCACAGGTTACAAAATATATTATTGCATAGAATATAGACAGCAGCACACAGCAACATGAAATTCATCAAATACAATAGAAGATTAGTCTCCGAATACAATTCATCATATTAGTCTCCGGATTCAAAAGACTGGACAAAGATAAAACATTACAAGTCTCAAGACCGCGAGTATCGAGTTTGCCTTCACATTACAAGTCGATATCGATCATCTAAACTACCATCACATAGAAGAGAGCTATGGTCATCACGATGAGCATCATCGCGATCAAACTGGTCTTCATCCGGTTCCTCCAACGCTCCCTCCTCTCTCCCGCTAGATAGCGGGCGTATCTATATTCGGCCTCCGCCCTAGTGGTGTACCCTTTGTAACTGTTACCGCTGAAACGGTGAACCTGTCTCCGACACTCCTCCCAGTCATCGTAGATTCCGGGAACCTTACCCTTGTACACGACATACGACGGCATCTCTATGCACAAGCCAAACAACAGACAATACATAAGCAATGTGTAAGTATGCAACAAAAGGATCGGAAGAGAAAAGCAAGACATTAATAGCACGATTCATGGTCCTACTAATAAATAGCATCGATTACATCTAAGTTGAACAACCGTCCAAACCAAAGAGACATACGAATTCATTAAAGTTTAATTACAACATGAGCCAATCAATGTTTCAGAACTACACATCACTACTTTCGACTCGACTCTCGGACAGGAGCGTGGATGAAGCCGCCGTCTGTCGCGATGGTCATGAAATCGCGGTCGTTGTCACCCTGCATTTGTAGCATTCCATCTATCTCACTGTTGGACGGTTGATATCTGAGGAAGAACTGCCCCGACGTATGAAGGACATCTTGATGGATGATGTCCGCAAACTCCGACTGGATGCGAAAGAATTCTTGTCTGAGGTCCGCGTCCTGGACTGCCGACAAGCTCGCGGCCCAATCTTTGAGATTATCTGGTAGCAGAAGGTGATGATGGTCCCTTATGATCACCCGCATGTGATGGAGGGTGTAGTAGGCATCCTTCAGACCGCCAGGCGGCTGCTTGACACAGCAGAACTTCGTATTGTGTGAGAAGATGTGCTTGCCGTACTTACGAACTGGCCTGGTGAAGGTGCCTCCAGATTGGGCGTAGCCGGGGAGAACATCATCAAGAACTTTCTTCACATTTGTGTAGTCTATCATGGAGTTACGGTTCGGGTCGAAATACGTGGCCATGGAATATTTCGGGCTTAAGAGGATGAGTGTGCAATGTGTGTCACTGCACAGAACACGGAATGTTAGAAAAAAAAAGAACGATCGAAATCTAAGAAATCATATGTTACGGGGCGGTTAAGGGATGACTTACTCGGGAAAGTAAGGCACAAGGAAGTTATCCTTATCTGCGTTTGCCAGAATGACGCCTTCGAGGTGTGAACTCGCAACTTGGCGGTCCCCAGCGCTGCTCAAGTGCTTGGCACGCATGTAGAAGGGGTCGACTATCACGATGTCCGGGGTATTGTCTCTAATGATCCACATCTGCATGCTCAGCGAAAACAGCCGAACGAAGGTGTAGTGCAACGGATGAAGGTTAAACATAGCAAAGATGTCATCAAACCGCAGGACGATCATACCCCCGATGTCGCCATCCACAAAGCCCTTGCTCTCTGGCACCTTGGCCACGAAAACCGGGTATGCCACATCCTTCTCTCTGAGACGCCGCTTCTCCAAAATCAGAACACTGTCGTGCAGACTCCGCATAGCACCGGTTGTAGCATTCAGCATATTTGGCGGTAGCATCGCCCTACCCGCCACATGGACCCTCCTCGAGATATCCTTAGGTGAAGGTGGCCCGTCCTAAGCACGGATCGAACTCGGTGCCGGCTGGCTCGCACCGGCGCCCTTGTTAGTCTTTCGTTTCCGGCCCTTCTTCTTGATCTCCTGTAATGGGACCGAGTTCTGCTCACAGACCGCCTTCTTCAGCGTGTTGGGGCTGATAATATTTCGCGCCTCAACTATCTGAGGCTCGGTGAAGGCGGGAGCTGGAGGCGTGTCCTGAGAACTGAACGCCAGACGACGCTTGTTGCAATTGGATTTCTCCGCCGTACCAGCTAGATCGTGGTGGTCTTGGCTGGGTTCTTGAGAAAGAGGCCCGCAGAACTCGTCAGCGTACCCATGTTCGGCAAAGTACTTGTCAACTTTGGTAAATGTACCGTCGTCGTTGTCGTCGCCGTCCGGATCCTGTGCCATAGGGCTGTCCGGATCCTGTGCCATAGGGATGTCCGGCAGGTCCGGTAGCGTTGCGGCGTTCTTGCCATGGCTTGGCGCCGGCACGACTGGCGGTCTTGTCTGTGGGGTGGTGTCCCCCGCCCCCAAACGAATCTGGCTCTTCGGCCATAGCAGGGGCCAGTTTACGCAGGTGCCGAGGGTCATCTCATCTTCTTCGTCGGCCCCAGCGGGTCGAATCGGAGGTAACAGCTCGTCGCAGCCTGGCAGCACCCGAACCACTTCAACCCTATACATTGTGGTTGGCATCGGATTACCGTGGAACATGGGGTTGCCCGGTTGAACGATTCTGCCCTTGGCGACATCGAACAACTCGGCGCCCATGAAGTGCAGAAGAGTGCAAGGAACATCGGTGGTGCCCTGCGAAAACATGTATAGGGCATCAGGGATGCCCAGTCAAAGGCCAGGAGATGAAGTCATCGGCCAAGAGGCTTAGTTACCGTGATGCCGTCGAGCTCGGCTAATGTCGAGGCACCGCCAATGGCGGGCGTGCAACTGACGGAGGGGGCGCTTGCTGGCGAGGTGCCGGTCGGCGTACACCCGGGTGCATTAAGCTCCAACAATGCCCGTGCCGGTGCCGGAGACACGAATACCGCCTCCGCCGGAGACACCAATGGCACCGCCGCCGGAGACACCAATGGTGCCGCCGCCGGAGACACCAATGGCGCCGCCGCCGGAGACACCAATGGCGCCGCCGCCGGAGACACCAATGGTGCCGCCGCCGCGCTGTGCGAGTTGCTGGCCGTGAAGCTGGGAACCGGGGGAGGCCCCTTTTGGCCGCCCGCAATCGACGTCGTCAGCCCATGAATCAACGTAGGCACCATGGCATTGAGCTTCGTTCCCAGCTGTTGTTCCACTTGCTCTTGGACAAGCTCCGGAATCCGCGCCACTTGTGCCTTGAGTGCTTCAACCTCGCGCGTCTGGCTTTCCGATCTGGCCTTTTTCTCCTTCCGCACACCAGCGGTATAGTATGACCCCCATTTTGTGGACAAGACTTTGCCGGCCACACGACCAGCTGACGTCGGCTTATCGAGCTTATCCTTCTTTTTCATTACGTTCAATGCCCTATTTAAAGGGGTGTCGAAAGGGGAGCTCTTAGACGACCCCGCGCTACTGCTTTCATTGTCCTGCGAAAGGAACATGAACCATTTAGAAATATTGGGGATTAATTAGAGTGCAACCATATGGAGCTAATTACGCGGGGGTGTATTCCTTACCAGAACAAGCTGAAGCGCCCTGGTCTTCGGATCCGTGGTAAGCTCCTTTGTTATCGGGTCCTCCTTGTACCGGGCCCTGACATAGTTCCTGGTCTGCTTGTCACCGCTGTATTTCTCGAAGCGGGGCGGTAGGCCTTGCTCGGCACACTCCGCGTCCTCCTTGTCCCATATAGGCTCCGCCACTCTATAACCGCCGGGACCGAGTTTGTGTTCCCCTAAGTTCAACTCCCGCATTTCTTTCCCCCACTGACTTGATTCGGAGCTTGCGGGGCTCTGGCACTTGATCTTGAACTCCTTGTACTCATCATCGCTCATCAAATGATATTTCACCTTGATCTTGTCATAACTATCACCTTTATCAATCATTCTCTTCACCGCGCTTCTCCAAGTAGACAGGGCCGTGCTCATCTTCGTGAAGGCGGCATTGTTCACTCTATTCCCTGAGAGGCGTGTGTTTTCAAATTCGACGGGGAACTTGTATTGTTCGTGCAGCTTCGTGAAGAGGAGGTTGCGCAAATTCCCTCGGTCCTTATGCCTAAGGTTCTCGGTGTTGATCGAGACAGTGCTCCGGAGAATGCACCCGAGCTGAACCGCGTACCCCTTGACTATATGTTTGGGCTCCGTTGGATTCCTGTCGGAGTCCACTTGAGTGAATTCCTCCTTGATGGTGCGGAGTGCATTCGGGCGCCGGTCCTTCCTTTGCTTCTTCGGTTGGCTGCCATCTGTGTGTGCGCCGCCACCATCTGTGTGTGTGCCGCCATCATCAGTGTGGCATCCTCGGCGGCACCATCAGTGGTGTCATCCCCGACGCCACTAGGGGTTGTGTAATCAGGATCGGTGTCTTCCGCGGCGTCATCATAGCGGTGAGGTTGTTCCTCCATCTCTTGGGACAGCTCCCAGAATTGCTTGCCGCTCGAACCACCGGCCTCATCGTTGTGGGCCATGTTTCTCTCTAAATAGGAAAAAAGTTTGGTCAAAAAGATGGTTATTGTCAAGGAACAAGATCATGGTCTCATGATTTAGGGTTTGTCGACACCGAGGCACCCTAAAAGCCTAAGCTTTCATCATTTAGGTTCTCATCGACACCGAGGCATCCGGGGCAGCCAAGTTAAGTTTTCATCATTTAGGGTTTATCGATGCCGAGGCACCCTAGGTTGGGCCTAATCTTGGCTCTATTGCCACCTATGTTGGGTTTATCATCTAGGGTTTATCGATGCTAAGGATAATTCTAAGTTGGGCCTAATCACTTGGCTCTATTGCCACCTATGATTTAATGCAGCAAGAATGGCAGGGCAGTTGATCCTACTTAACTAAGTACTAAGATAGCCCGGCCCATGCATTAGTCGCAAGTACCCCATATGTCCTATTTTTAGCAAAGTCATGCTAAAATTCACGGAAAATTTCAGCATGACCTTTGCTGAAAATAGGACATATGGAGTACCTGAATTTGCCAAAACGGAAGTTAATCGACATTCCGGCAAACTCAAGGGCCTCTCGGGGTACCTGCAAATTCATCACGACACGATGGTCGGAGACAAAACCCAGCCACAGACCATATGGTCCTCTGCTTTCATATGGACAAAAATCAGCTCAACTTATGTGAGCTTCCATTCCAGATATAATATGTCTCCCAACAAAAAATCATCAATAGTTTAGCAAGTCTGTACAAACACAGAAAGAATGACAAATGTATTTTTACAGATCATGGCTCAGAGGTCTCTATTTAACAGTGATAAGTCAACAACAAGGAACATCAAGCTTATTACAAAATCTCTTAGAACCTTATGAGAGTATGTACATATACAGATTTTGTTTACTAGCTTGGCACATGTCAAGTCTCACTTGCAGGTGCACATTTTTTCTTTCAAAGCACACCTCTTTCTTTCAGCTATCTATATATCTTGTTCTATGTTGCATTTTTAATTCCTGATGTTAACAAGAGTGTTTGTCAAAAGGAAAAACAAAGTTCCGCGGAAGAATCCTCATGTAAAGGGTACGATAGAAGCTTCTGCTTGAACCAACGCGTGAAACATGAGTTGTGCTCTTTGAGTATATCTCCGTCCGTCCTCTGTTGGCCTCGGTCATTGTACGTCTTCTTAATAAAGGTTTTGTGCTCTACCACCCAAGGATCGACCACGTCTATGTGTTGTAGCGCGACTAGCTTTGCTCTTTCAAAGTCGGCGAGTCGACCCTCGAGGTCGACATGCATTTCGCGGCGACCCTCATGGTGACCCCATCCAGCGAGCCTACCGAGGTGCCTGTTGACGGGCAGACCAACGGGGTTCTCGATGCCTAGATAATTCGTGCAGTAGGAGATGCACTCTTCGGTCAGAAAGCCCCTGGCTATGCTTCCCTCTGGACGTGACATGTTGCGAACGTATCCTTTGATGACACCATTCATCCTTTCGAACGGCATCATGCTGTGCAGGAACGTCGGCCCGAGTTGGATGATATCCTCCACTATATGGAGCAGCAGATGCACCATAACGTCGAAGAATGCGGGCGGGAAGTACATCTCAAGCTCGCATAGTATCACCACAATCTCTTCCTGTAGCCTTCTGAGTTGCCTCACGCCAATCGACTTCCGAGAGATGACGTCGAAAAAGTTGCATATGCCAAATAGCGTTTCACGGACGTGCGCGTCCATGATCCCACGGATTGCAACTGGAAGTATCTGCGTCATCAGCACGTGACAGTCGTGAGACTTCATCCCGCTGAACTTCTGCTTCGCTGGGTCTAGGTATCTGCTTATCTTCCCCGCGTAACCGTAAGGAAGTTTTACTCCTAGGAGGAAGGTGAAAAACTGCTCGATCTCCTCCTGACTTAGAGTGAAGCATGCGGGAGGGTAGTCATTTCCGGTCTTCTTGGCCTTTTTGCCTTTGCGACGACTTTCCGTGTCCTGCTTCGCCTGATCATCATCATCATCATCATCATTAGCGTGAAGCTCCTGCCTGATGCCCATTGATTTCAAGTCTGCCCTTGCTTTCGGCCCATCTTTGGTCCTCTCTGGCATGTTGAGCAGGGTACCAAGTAGACTCTTGCACACGTTCTTCGTGATATGCATGAATTCAAGGCTGTGAGGCACACGGTGGATCTTCCAGTATGGCAAGTCCCAGAAAACAGACCTCGTTTTCCATACCTTCAGCAGCGGCTCTGGCGCCTTTCGCATCTTTCCCGGCAGTGGGCAGTCTTTCCAATTTTTCAACAGCTTGTCTATTTCCTCGCCGCTCCTCGTACACGGGCGTTTTCGGGGTTCGGTTTCACCATCGAACAGATCCTTGCGTTTCCTCCACGGGTCATCGTCGCGAAGCCACCTTCGATGTCCCATGAACACGGTTTTCGAAGACCCAGGATCTCTATCTAGCTTGCGATACGTTGTGTCATCCATGCACCTTACGCATCCAGAAAATCCATGGACTACCTGCCCCGCGAGATATCCGTAACCGAGATACTCGTGCACCGTCGTGAGCAGTGCGGCTCTCATAGGGAAATATTCTTTCTCTGCGGCATCCCACGTATTGGCTGGCGTTTTCCACAGCGTGTCTAGCTCCTCTTTCAGCAGCCCCAGATACAGATTGATGTCGTTCCCTGGTTGTTTTGGCCCTTCAATTAGCATACTCATGTGAATGTACTTCGTCTTCATGCACAACCAGGGGGGAAGGTTGTACATCCACACAAACACAGGCCAGGTGCTATGTGTGCTTCTCTGGCTGCCAAACGGATTGACTCCATCAGTGCTCGCGCCCAGCACGATGTTCCTTGGATCCTTCCCAAATTCTGGGTCTTCGAAGTTCAACGCTTGCCACTGGCTCGCATCCTTAGGGTGACTCAGCATCTTGTCTTTTTTATCTATCTCCGGATCATTTGCGTCATCTTCTCGCTTCTTCTCCTCCCTATCCGCGTGCCAACGCAGGATCTTTGCTACCTTAGGGTCCGCGAAATACCGTTGCAGACGAGGAGTGATCGGAAAGTACCACACCGATTTTCGAGGAGCTTTCTTCCTCTTCTTGTATCGAGTGACGCCGCACACCGGACATATGGTAGACTCCGCGTGCTCGTCCCGATAAATGATGCAATTGTTCATGCACACATGGTATTTCACGTGCGGTAAATCCAGAGGACACACAATTTTCTTCGCCTCCTCGAAACTGGTCGGGCACTTGTTCCCCTTGGGAAGACGTTCGTGCCAGAATGACATGTTCTCGTCGAAGCATGCGTCGGTCATTTTGTGTTTTACCTTCATCTCCAGAGCCATGAGTGTTACTTTCAGGCGGGTATCCTCGGGCCTGCATCCTTCATACAATGGAGTAACTGCGTCTATCTCCAGTTGATCCAGCTTGGCTTTCTCTCGGGCGGCAACTCTTGCGTTATCCGTCCGCTTGAGAAGCAGCTCTTGAATATGAGGGTCCTGCACCCAGCCTCCATCGTCGTCTGCTCCGGCATCTTCATCTTCATGATCATGCCCTTCGTCTTGATCTTCCTCATCATCATGTACGACATCTTCTACATGATGACTGTGTACAGCATCACCGTCGTGATCATGTCCTGGAGATTCTTCGTCTTCTCGCCCGCCCTCGCCGCAGTGGTACTTGTATTGTTGCCCTTCCTCATTTCTTGCCCGGCCCAGGCCATGGACGACTTGATAGTCATCTTCATCACCTTGCCACCGATAGCCATCCATGAAACCATGCAAGAGCAGGTGGTCCCGCACCTGCCCGGAATCCGGGTCCGCAATAAGGCTCTTCATCTTGCATCTTCGACATGGACATCTTATCTCCGTCTCGTTCTTTTGAAGCATCTCGGCCTTCGCGGAGCTCAAAAACCTATTCACGATGCATTCAGTCATCGTGCGGACCATGGTCGCCTGCGGGGTAGAGCAAAATGATATGTTAGAACCAAGAAAAAATTTGGCATGACCTTCCCTAAAAATAGGACCAAAAAGAATGCATAGTGCCAAAATTCTCGCTGAAACGGAAATGAATCAAAACATTCCGGCAAAATATTGGCAACTATCGCATATTTCAAATACCGGTACCTTCAAACACAAACATATATGCAACACCACAAACACATGCAACACCACAAACATACATAGATCTAGCTAGGCCACAAAAAGTGCATGTGCACGTTGTTGGAGCGAGCTAGGGAGAAAAAAAAGTAGATCTATATCATGAAGATAGCTTTCCCTTACTTACCTATCAAAAGAAGGTAATTTCACCACTTAATTTTGTTGAATCTATGGTGGAGATGAGGTGAGGAGGAGGAGATGGCCGAAAGCTTGGAGAAGGAGGTGGATGGAATGAAGTGGGGAAAGTGAGTGGGTAGGTGTGGGCTGTCCAAAATATCTTGTTGGTCCCAGGTTACTAATGACGCACCGTAGGAAAATGCGCCATTAGTAACCAGGGTTACTAATGGTGCATCAGCAGACGGTGCGCCATTAGTAGTTTTGCAAAAAAGTAAAAATAATAAGTATATATACTAATGGCGCATCTCCTCTTAGTGCGCCATTACTAGTTTAAACTAGTAATGGCGCACCGTGCGACGATGCGCCATTAGTAGTTTTGCAAAAAAAAGAATAAAACAAAATTTACAGTAATGGCGCACTGCCTGCTTGGTGGGCCATTAGTAGTTATAGATAGTAATGGCGCATTATGGACCAGATGCGCCATTAGTATGTATGGGAAAATGGAAAAAATAATAATTCATACTAGTGGCGCACCCTGTTTACGGTGCGCCATTAGTGTCTTACACACTAATGGCGTATCACAAACAGGTGCGCCATTAATATATAGTAGTGGCGCACTGCTTCCGTGGTGCGCCATTAGAATCAATCCTATCTATAGCCCTTTTCCTAGTAGTGGGCTGCCCTTGGACGACTCCGGCTGGTCCCTGCCGCGCTTGGTGTCCGGCTCTGCTGCGAGCACATCTGCTCCCTTGCACTTCACATCCTTGGCCTTGGCTTTCTTCTCTTCTGGGTCTGCTGCCGGGAGCTCGAGAAGGGAGAGGTGTTCCTCCTCAGCCCTTGCGCACTTGGTTGCAAGGTTGAACAACTCCAACGACGTACACAGATCTTTGTGGATCGCCAGCTCCTCCTTCATCCTGACGTCGCGGACGCCATCAGAGAATGCCGAAATGATGGCCTCCTCGGTCACCCTGGGGATCTTGAGGCGAGCGTTGTTAAAGCGCTGGATGTAATTCTGTAAGGTCTCTCCGGGCTGCTGCTTGATGCAGCGCAGGTCACCCACGGCCGGCGGATGGTCGCAAGTGCCCTGGAAGTTGGCGATGAAGCGGGTGCGCATCTCGTCTCAGGAGGAGATCGTGCCAGGAGCCAGGTTCAGGAGCCAGGTGCGGGTGCCTTCCTTGAGTGCCATGGGAAACCAGATTGCCATGACCTTTTCGTCCCCGTTGGCGGCTTCGATGCCCAGCTCGTAGAGCTGTAGGAACTCCGCGGGGTCGGCAGTGTCGTCGTAGCGAGGAGGCAGGTCAGGCTTGAACTTGCCTGGCCAGGCGACACTCGTAGCTCGGTGGTGAAGGCGCGGCAGCCTGCGGTGGCCACCAGAGCCCTCTGCTGATGTTGGGATTGCTCTTGGGGATTCCCGCGCACCGCTGCCTGGAGCAGCGCGGGGTCTTGACGTGGCGGCGCGGGGACGAGGTCATGGCGCTCCGGTGCAGGGAGCACGCGGGCACCGTCTTGGGGACGAGGAATTTCTTGGTAGCTCCTTTCTTGTCCCGCAGGCGCGGGACACGGTGGATCTCGTCCCGGGGCCGCGCGCCTTGGAGCTAGGGCGCTTTCTTGGGGAGGAGGTGGCAGAGGCACCTCCTGATCTGCGCCTCCTGTGCAGGATGGAGGGCGCGGCAGCGAGAGGGACGGCACAAGAGAGCCCCCCCGGCACTGACGAGCTCGGTGATGCGGGCGAGCTAGTCCTCGTAGAGGTCGTCGATGGGACGGTAGTGCAGGAGCTCACGCGCCAGGAGGAACGCGGCGTGCGCGTCCGTGGGGGCGCAACGGGCGTGGGACGACGAACCGGCTAGGGTCAGCGATGGGGTGTTGGTGCGGCCTTCCCGCTGCACCGAAGGATGCAGAGACGAGGCCTACTGCTCGTTCACCGCTAGGCCGGTGGCGGCGTTGGCGGCAGGCGATGGGGAATGACAGGGACACCCACCAACGGGAGCCATCAGGGCGACGCGGGCGGCGAGAGCAGCCCGACGCTCGGCGCGAGCCCGGCGAGCGTCAGCCATGGACACGACGGAAGATCGAACGCGAAACACTGGAAGAAAGATTCCGGCGCACCCGTACCTTCCGCGCCAAATGTCGGATGTTGGGTTCCGGCAGACCCTTAAGGTTCGAACACTGGGGTGCGCACGAAGATCTCTCCCCTACCGATCTGCGTCTGATCGCCTCGTGAGATCTAAGCTAAAAATGATGAACAACACGAGGGACACAAGATTTATACTGGTTCGGGCCACCGTTGTGGTGTAATACCCTACTCCAGTGTGTGGTGTGGTGGATTGCATATGGGGCTGATGATGAACAGTACAAGGGAAGAACAGCCTCGTGAGAGGTGTTCTTGAGCTGGTGCGATGAACTGCTTGGGTGAGTTCGATCGCCTCTCTCTTTCTAATGAGCACTTGATCTGTTTGTAACTAGTCCGCTCTCTACTGTGGTGGCTAGGCCTATATATAGAGGCCCTGGGCCTCTTCCCAAATATTGAGCGGGAAGGGCGCCAACAACGGCCATTTCGAAGGGGAACATCTAGTACAAGTTATCCTGACTAAAGTTGGTCTTCGGCTGCCAAAGGCACTGGCGATGACGCCGTCTTGGGCATTACGGTGACCTCCATCCTGCCGTCCTACTGGTCTTGGTCTCGTTGCACTGAAATGGCAACCTTTGCCTGATGCCTCGGTACTCCACGCCTGTTCTTGCCCCCTTTGCACCAAAGAGGAAACAAGGACACTGCGCAGGCCGGCGCCCGCCTGGTATCGATCGTCATGGCTTGCGTCACGAGCACCTCGCGAGATACCCTGCCTTGATCTCTCCGCCTCCTCGCGAGCCTGCCTGGCGAGGCCGTTCCTAAGGAAGCCTTGCATGATCTGCCCCGCGAGGCTTGGCCCCTCGCGAGGGTCTTGAGCCTTGTGATGATGAAGCTGGGCCGTACTGGGCCACCACTTGAGCCACGCCGCAGGCCGCAGGCAGGCAAGTCTGGGGACCCCTGTTCCCAGAACGCCGACAGACCATGGGATGAACTTTGATGCGACTGACTCCATTGCATAGATGTCCCTGAGCACACACTTGCGCTCTCTCTTGGGGATATGGGTAGCGTATATCATGTTCACTGTTTTAACTTGGGGGGGGGGGACTTCTTCTGTCCCCCTGTGTTTGGTGGCTGGGGCTCCTTGTCGTCGTCCTCGCTTTGAGACCCCTTCTCCTTGTTCTCAGCATTTAACTTGCTGGCTTGTTTGAAAACCCAACACTCTCTGTTTGTGTGATTGGCTGGTTTATCAGGGGTGCCACGGATTTGACATGGACAATCGAGTATGCGGTCCAAGCTGGATGGCCCCGGATTGTTTCTTTTATATGGCTTCTTCTGCTGATCGGACTTAGAGCCGCTGAATCCGGCATTGACCGTCATGTCCTCGGTAATATCACCGTTGTTTCGACGTTTGTGTCTGTTGCGTCGGGGCTTGTCATTGCTATTTTTGGCTTCAGAAATGCCAGGTTCGCTTGCATTGTTATTGCTAAGGGCTAGCCAGTGATACGTCCATTTTGCATCATGCTTTTATATCAATATTTATTGCATTATGGGCTGTTATTACACATTATATCTCAATACTTATGGCTATTCTCTCTTATTTTACAAGGTTTACCATGAAGAGGGGGAATGCCGGCAGCTGGAATTCTGGCTTTAAAAGGAGCAAACTTTGGAAACCTATTCTGCACAGCTCCAAAATACCTAAAACTCCACGAAACAACCTTTTGGAATTAATAAGAATTTCTGAGCAAAAGAAATACGCCAGGGGGCCCACACCCTGTCCAGGAGACAGGGGCGCGCCCCCCTATAGGGCGCGCCCCCTATCTCCTGGGCCCCCCTGGTGGGCCTCTGGCATCCATCTTCTGCTATATCATCACTTTTACCCTGGAAAAAATCATGGGCAAGCTTACGGGACGAAACACCGCCGCCACAAGGCGGAACCTTGGCGGAATCAATCTAGGGCTCCGGCGGAGCTGTTCTGTCGTGGACACTTCCTTCCGGGAGGGGGAAATCATCACCAACGTCATCACCAATGATCCTCTCATCGGGAGGGGGTCAATCTCCATCAACATCTTCACCAGCACCATCTCCTCTCAAAACCCTAGTTCATCTCTTGTATCCAATCTTGTATAAAACCACAAATTGGTACCTGTGGGTTGCTAGTAGTGTTGATTACTCCTTGTAGTTGATGCTAATTGGTTTACTTGGTGGAAGATCATATGTTCCTATCCTTTATGCATATTATTACTCCTCTGATTATGAACATGAATATGCTTTGTGAGTAGTTACGTTTGTTCCTGAGGACATGGGAGAAGTCTTGCTATTAGTAGTCATGTGAATTTGGTATTCGTTCGATATTTTGATGAGATGTATGTTGTCTTTTCCTCTAGTGGTGTTATGTGAATGTCTACTACATGACACTTCACTATTATTTGGGCCTAGAGGAAGGCATTGGGAAGTAATAAGTAGATGATGGGTTGCTAGAGTGACAGAAGCTTAAACCCTAGTTTATGCCTTGCTTCGTTAGGGGCTGATATGGATCCATATGTTTAATGTTGTGGTTAGGTTTACCTTAATACTTCTTTTGTAGTTGCAGGTGCTTGCAATAGGGGTTAATCATAAGTGGGATGCTTGTCCAAGTTAGGGCAGTACCCAAGTACCGGTCCACCCACATATCAAATTATCAAAGTACCGAACGCGAATCATATGAACGTGATGAAAACTAGCTTGACGATAATTCCCAATGTGTCCTCGGGAGCTCCTTCCTCATTATTAGAAATTGTCCAGGCTTATCCTTTGCTACATAAAGGATTGGGCCACCTTGCTGCACTTTATTTACTTTATTTACTCGTTACTCATTACTATTTATCTTATCACAAAACTATCTATCACCTACAATTTTAGTGCTTGCAGAGAAAACCTTATCGAAAACCTCTTATCATTTCCTTCTGCTCCTCGTTGGGTTCGACACTCTTACTTATCGAAAGGACTAGGATTGATCCCATACACTTGTGGGTCATCAAGACTCTTTTCTGGTGCTATTGCCGGGGAGTGTAGCGATTTTGGTGAGTGGAACTTGGTAAGGAAACATTTATATAGTGTGCTGAAATTTTCTGTTACTTGTCACTATGGAAACTAATCCTTTGAGGGGCTTGTTTGGGGTATCTTCACCCCAACCAGAAGAGCAAAGAGTTGCTCCTCAACCTACTGAACTTTATGAAAATATTCACTTTGAGATTCCTTCGGGTATGATAGAAAAACTGCTAGCTAATCCATTTGCAGGAGACGGAACATTGCATCCCGATTTACACCTTATCTTTGTGGATGAAGTTTGTGGATTATTTAAGCTTGCAGGTATTCCCGATGATGTTTTCAAAAGGAAGGTCTTCCCTTTATTTTTGAAGGGAGATGCATTGACATGGTATAGGCTATGTGATGATACGAGATCTTGGAATTATAAGCGATTGAAGTTGGAATTTCACCAGAAGTTTTATCCTATGCATCTTGTTCATCGTGATCGTAATTACATATATAATTTCTGGCCTCGTGAAGGAGAAAGCATCGCTCAAGCTTGGGGGAGGCTTAAGTCAATGTTATATTCATGCCCCAATCATGAGCTCTCTCGGGAAATGATTATTCAAAATTTTTATGCTCGGCTTTCTCTTGATAATCGCAACCTGCTCAATACTTCCTGTGCTAGTTCTTATATGCTGAAGACTATTGATTTCAAATGGGACTTATTGGAAAGAATTAAACGCAACTCTGAAGATTGGGGTTCCGACGATGGTAAGGAGTCAGGTATGACACCTAAGTTTGATTGTGTTAAATCTTTTATGGATACCGATGCTTTCCGTGGATTTAGCTCTAAGTATGGACTTGACTCTGAGATAGTAGCTACTTTCTGTGAATCTTTTGCCACTCACGTTGATCTCCCTAAAGAGAAGTGGTTTAAATATAATCCTCCTGTTGAAGTGAAAGTAGTTGCACCTATTACAGTCGAAGAAAAGACTATTACCTATAGTGATCCTATTGTTCCTACTGCTTATGTTGAAAAACTTCCTTTCCCTGTTAGGATAAAGGATCATGCTAAAACTTCGACTGTTGTTTGTAAGAGTAATACTAGGATTTATACACCTCCTGAGCAAATTAATGTTGAACCTAGTATTGCTATGGTTAAAGATCTCTTGGATGAGGATTTAGATGGGCATGTTATTTCTTTCTTGGGTGAGACTGCCAATATTGCCAGACCTGATACTAAGACACGTAGACCTGTCGTAGGCATGCCTGTTATTTCTATTAAAATAGGAGATCATTGTTATCATGGCTTATGTCATATGGGTGCTAGTGCTAGTGCAATACCTTATACTTTATATCAAGAAATTATGCACGACATTGCACCCGTTGAATTAGAAGACATTGATGTTACTATTAAGCTTGCTAATAGGGATACCATTAAACCTATTGGGATTGTTAGAGATGTAGACATTTTGTGTGGGAAGGTTAAATACCCTGCTGATTTTCTTGTTCTTGGTTCCCCACAAGATGATTTTTGTCCCATTATTTTTGGTAGACCCTTCTTGAATACAGCTAGTGCTAAGATTAATTGTTGAAAGAATATTGTCACTGTTGGCATAGATGGTATGTCTCATGAGTTTAATTTCGCTAAGTTTAGTAGACAACCTCATGATAGGGAACCACCTAGTAAGGATGAGATTATTGGTCTTGCTTCCATTGCTGTTCCTCCAACTGATCCGTTAGAACAATATTTGCTAGATCATGAAAACGATATGTTTATGAAGGAAAGGGAGGAAATAGATGAAGTGTTCCTTAAACAGGAACCTATGCTGAAACATAACCTTCCCATTGAAATTCTTGGGGATCCCCCTCCACCCAAGGGTGATCCCGTGTTTGAACTTAAACCCTTATCTGATAATCTCAAGTATGCTTCTCTTGATGAAAAAGAAATATATCCTGTTATTATTAGTGCTAACCTTTCAGAGAAAGAAGAAGAAAGATTATTGAAAACTCTGAAGAAGCACCGAGCAGCTATTGGATATACTCTGGATGATCTTAAGGGCATTAGTCCCACATTATATCAACACAAAATTTTAGTGGAGAAAGATGCCAAACCAGTTAGAGATCCTCAAAGACGATTAAATCCCAAGATGAAGGAAGTGGTAAGAAAGGAGATACTAAAGCTCCATGAGGCAGGTATTATTTATCCCGTTGCTGATAGTGAATGGGTAAGCCCTGTTCATTGTGTCCCTAAAAAGGGAGGAATTACCGTTGTTCCTAATGATAAAGATGAATTGATCCCGCAAAGAATTATTACAGGTTATAGGATGGTAATTGATTTCCGTAAGTTAAATAAAGCTACTAAGAAAGATCATTACCCTTTACCTTTTATTGATCAAATGCTAGAAAGACTATCCAAACACACACATTCTTGCTTTCTAGATGGTTATTCTGGCTTCTCTCAAATACCTGTGTCCGCGAAGGATCAATCTAAAACTACTTTTACTTGCCCTTTTGGTACTTTTGCTTATAGACGTATGCCTTTTGGTTTATGTAATGCACCTGCTACCTTTCAAAGATGCATGATGGCTATATTCTCCCATTTTTGTGAAAAGATTTGTGAGGTATTCATGGATGACTTCTCATTCTATGGATCCTCGTTTGATGATTGTTTGAGCAACCTTGATCGAGTTTTGCAGAGATGCGAAGACACTAGTCTCGTCTTGAATTGGGAAAAGTGTCACTTTATGGTTAATGAAGGCATTGTCTTGGGGCACAAGATCTCCGAGAGAGAAAGTTGATAAAGCCAAAGTTGATGCTATTGAAAAGATGCCATGTCCCAAGGACATAAAAGGTATAAGAAGTTTCCTTGGTCATGCCGGTTTTTATAGGAGGTTCATTAAGGACTTCTCTAAAATCTCTAGGCCTCTGACTAATTTATTGCAGAAAGATATTCCTTTTGTCTTTGATGATGATTGTGTGGAAGCATTTGAAGTACTTAAGAAAGCTTTGATCACTGCACCTATTGTTCAGCCGCCTGATTGGAATTTACCTTTTGAAATTATGTGCGATGCTAGTGATTATGCTGTAGGTGCTGTTTTAGGGTAAAGAGTCGATAAGAAATTGAATGTTATCCACTATGCTAGTAAGACTCTTGATACTGCCCAGAGAAATTATGCTACTGCTGAAAAAGAGTTTTTAGCAGTTGTGTTTGCATGTGATAAGTTTAGACCTTATATTGTTGATTCCAAAGTTACTATTCACACTGATCATGCTGCTATTAAATATCTTATGGAAAAGAAAGATGCTAAGCCTAGACTCATTAGATTGGTTCTCTTGCTCCAAGAATTTGACTTGCATATTATTGATAGAAAGGGAGCTGAGAACCCCATTGCAGACAACTTGTCTAGGTTAGAGAATGTTCTTGATGACCCACTGCCTATTAATGATAGTTTTCCTGATGAACAAGTAGCAGTCGTCAATGCTTCTCGTACTGCTCCTTGGTATGCTGATTATGCTAATTATGTTGTTGCTAAATTTATACCTCCTAGTTTCACATACCAACAAAAGAAAAAGTTCTTTTATGATTTAAGACATTACTTCTGGGATGATCCACACCTTTATAAAGACGGAGTAGATGGTGTTATTAGACGTTGTGTGCCTGAGCATGAACAGGAATAGATTCTACGCAAGTGTCACTCTGAATCTTATGGAGGACACCACGCTGGAGATAGAACTGCACAAACGGTACTACAATATGGTTTTTATTGGCCTACTCTCTTCAAAGATGCTCATAAGTTTGTCTTGTCTTGTGATGAATGTCAAAGAATAGGTAACATTAGTAGACGTCAAGAAATGCCTATGAATTATTCTCTTGTTATTGAACCGTTTGATGTTTGGGGCTTTGATTATATGGGACCTTTTCCCGCCTCTAATGGTTATACACATATTTTAGTTGTTGTTGATTACATTACTAAGTGGGTAGAAGCTATTCCAACTAGTAGTGCTGATCATAACACTTCTGTTAAAATGCTTAAAGAAGTTATTTTTCCAAGGTTTGGAGTCCCTAGATATCTTATGACTGATGGTGGTTCATATTTTATTTATGGTGCTTTCCGTAAGATGCTTGCTAAGTATGATGTCAATCATAGAATAGCATCTCCTTATCATCCGCAGTCTAGTGGTCAAGTAGAGTTGAGCAATAGAGAGCTCAAATTAATTTTGCAAAAGACTGTGAATAGATCTAGAAAGAATTGGTCCAAAAAACTTGATGATGCATTATGGGCCTATAGAACTGCATACAAAAATCCTATGGGTATGTCTCCATATAAGATGGTTTATGGAATAGCATGTAATTTAACTCTTGAACTTGAACATCAGGCATATTGGGCTATCAAAGAGCTCAACTATGACTTCAAACTTGCCGGTGAGAATAGGTTGTTTGATATTAGCTCACTTGATGAATGGAGAACCCAAGCATATGAGAATGCCAAGCTTTTCAAAGAGAAAGTCAAACGCTGGCATGATAAGAGGATACAAAAGCGTGAGTTTAACGTAGGAGATTATGTGTTATTATTTAACTCTCGTTTAAGATTTTTTGTAGTAAAATTTCTCTCAAAATGGGAAGGTCCCTACGTTATTGAGGAGGTCTATTGTTCTGGTCCTATAAAAATCAACAACTTAGAAGGCACAAATCCGAGGGTGGTAAATGGTCAAAGAATTAAACACTATATTTCAGGTAATCCTATCAATGTTGAAACTAATATTATTGAAACCGTAACCCCTGAGGAATACATAAGGGACACTTTCCAGAATGTTCCAGACTCCGAAAAGGTATAGGTATGCGGTACGGTAAGTAAACCGACTCCAAAACAACTCTAATGGCATTTTTTATCAGTTTTGGATTATTTAAGAATTTTAGGAAGAAAGAAGTGGTCCGAAAGGGACACCAGGCTCCCATGAGAGTGGAGGGCGCGCTCCCCCTATAGGGCGTGCCCCCCTGTCTCGTGGGCACCTCGTGTGCCTCCCGGACTCCGTTTTCTTGTATGTTACGTATTTAGGTTGGTAAAAATTCATTATATACACTCCCGAAGGTTTTGATCACCGTATCATGCAAATATCCTCTGTTTTTGTTTTGAGCTATTCCTGTTGCAGAATAGAGCAAGATGTCGTCCCAAGATTCGGAGGGGGAGAGCTACGTGGTTGATTATATCGCAAACCCAAAAGTATATGGGGATGTGGAACATTATGGCTGGACCACGGAGGAAGAAGAAGACTATGATCCAAAGGGGAAGGAGGAGACAAGCTCCGATGAAGAGGACGATCCACTACCTCAACCTGGTGATATGCATGTGGAGTTCAAGAAGTCAAGCCTCCCTAAGGTCCAATCTATCCCACCATGTTTTTTGCACGACAGCAAGGCAGCACTATGCAAAAAGATAATGAAACTTGAGCTCGAGAATGAGGATCTAAGGGAGGAAAATTTTAGCCTCAGACGCAAGCTAGAGAATAAAAATGCAACAACTCCACCATCACCACCTCCGAGGACATAATCACATGGTTGTGGGCACTCCCCTTGGCAACTGCCAAGCTTGGGGGAGGTGCCCCGGTATCATATCATCATCACACTCTTATCTTTACCACTTTTTTTAGTTCGATCCTTTTAGTCGTATCTTGATCTAGTAGATTGAAGTTTTGATATCAAGTAGTTTGAGTTTTGCTTTGTGATCCCTTTTTGTAATCGGGTCCGTGAGTTATCTATAATAAAGATTAGTGTTGAGTCAAGGGCTTTGCTATGTTGCTATGATCTTGAGAAAGTAGAAAGAATAATGGAGTTCATATTGATCTTATGGATAGTGATAACTTCACACATAGAAAGTATGAGGCATACAAATTGTTGAGAGGTGATAAACTTAGCCTTGGTCATCGTTGCAATTAATAGGAAGTGATAAGAAAGAGGGGTTCACATATAAATATATTATCTTGGACACCTTTTATAATTGGGGCACTCATTAAGTATGACATGCTAAAAGAGTTGACGTTGGACAAGGAAGACAACGTAATGGTTTATGTTTTCCGACATCTCAGTTAAAGTATATTGTCATTGACCTTCCAAACATGTTGAGCTTGCCTTTCCCCCTCATGCTAGCCAAATTCCTTGCACCAAGTAGGGATACTACTTGTGCTTCCAAATATTCTTAAACCCAGTTTTGCCATGAGAGTCCACCATACCTACCTATGGATTGAGTAAGATCCTTCAAGTAAGTTGTCATTGGTGCAAGCAATAAAAATTGCTCTCTAAATATGTATGACTTATTAGTGCGGAGAAAATAAGCTTTGTACGAACTTGTTGTGGAAGTAATAAAAGCAACGGACTGCATAATAAAGGTCCACATACAAGGGGCAATATAAAGTGACGTTTGCATTAAGATTTTGTGCATCAACCCTAAACGCGCATGACAACCTCTGCTTCCCTCTGCGAAGGGCCTATCTTTTACTTTATGTTTTTACTTTATGCTTGAGTCAAGGTGATCCTCACCTTTCCCTTTTTCATTTTATCCTTTGGCAAGCTCCTCGTGTTTGAAAGATCATGATATATATATCCAATTGGATGTAAGTTAGCATGGGCTATTATTGTTGACATCACCTAAAGGTGAATACGTTGGGAGGCAACACAATAAGCCCCTATCTTTCTCAGTGTCTGGCTGAAACTCTATAACCACAAGTACTGCGTGAGCGTTAGCAATTATAGGAGACTACGAGATAGTTGAGTATGTGAGCTTGCTGAAAAGCTCTATATTGACTCTTTCTGATGTTGCGATAAATTGCAATTGCCTCAATGACTGAGATTATAGTAGTTCCCAATGAAGTTTTTGAACCATACTTGACATTGTGAATTGACTGTTACTTAAGCATAAGAAATCATATGTTAAGTTCTATATATGTTGTTGTTACAAGAATGATCATGATGCCCTCATGTCCGTATTTTATTTTTATCGACACCTCCATCTCTAAACTTGTGGACATATTTTTCGATTTCGGCTTCCACTTGAGGACAAGCGAGGTCTAAGCTTGGGGAGTTGATACGTCCATTTTGCATCATGCTTTTATATCAATATTTATTGCATTATGGGTTGTTATTACACATTATATCTCAATACTTATGGCTACTCTCTCTTATTTTACAAGGTTTACCATGAAGAGGGGGAATGCTGGCAGCTGGAATTCTGGCTGGAAAAGGAGCAAACGTTGGAAACCTATTCTGCACATCTCCAAAAGTCCTGAAACTCCACGAAACAACTTTTTGGAATTAATAAGAATTTCTGAGCAAAAGAAATACGCCAGGGGGCCCACACCCTGTCCAGGAGACAGGGGCGCGCGCCCCTATCTCCTGGGCCCCCTGGTGGGCCTCCGGGGTCCATCTTCTGCTAAATCATCACTTTTACCCTGGAAAAAATCATGGGCAAGCTTACGGGACGAAACTCCGCCGCCACGAGGCGGAACCTTGGCGGAATCAATCTAGGGCTCCTGCGGAGCTGTTCTACCGGGGACACTTCCCTCCGGGAGGGGGAAATCATCACCAACGTTATCACCAATGATCCTCTCATCGGGAGGGGGTCAATCTCCATCAACATCTTCACCAGCACCATCTCCTCTCAAAACCCTAGTGCATCTCTTGTATCCAATCTTGTATCAAAACCACAAATTGGTACCTGTGGGTTGCTAGTAGTGTTGATTACTCCTTGTAGTTCATGCTAATTGGTTTACTTGGTGGAAGATCATATGTTCAGATCCTTTATGCATATTATTACTCCTCTGATTATGAACAGGAATATGCTTTGTGAGTAGTTACGTTTGTTCCTGAGGACATGGGAGAAGTCTTGCTATTAGTAGTCATGTGAATTTGGTATTCGTTCGATATTTTGATGAGATGTATGTTGTCTTTTCCTCTAGTGGTGTTATGTGAATGTCGACTACATGACACTTCACCATTATTTGGGCCTAGAGGAAGGCATGGGGAAGTAATAAGTAGATGATGGGTTGCTAGAGTGACAAAAGCTTAAACCCTAGTTTATTCCTTGCTTCGTTAGGGGCTGATATGGATCCATATGTTTAATGTTGTGGTTAGGTTTACCTTAATACTTTGTTTGTAGTACCGAACGCGAATCATATGAACGTGATGAAAACTAGCTTGACAATAATTCCCAATGTGTCCTCGGGAGCTCCTTCCTCATAATTAGAAATTGTCTAGGCTTATCCTTTGCTACATAAAGGGTTGTGCCACCTTGCTGCACTTTATTTACTTTATTTACTTGTTACTCGTTACTATTTATCTTATCACAAAACTATCTATCACCTACAATTTCAGTGCTTGCAGAGAAAACCTTATCGAAAACCGCTTATTATTTCCTTCTGCTCCTCATTGGGTTTCACACTCTTACTTATCGAAAGGACTAGGATTGATCCCCTACACTTGTGGGTCATCAGCCAGCTATCCTTGCCCATGCAGAAGCAGGTCGTAAGTGTCGTGAGGGCTGCCATAGAATTTGGATTTTCCTTGCCTAGGTGTCGGGCGAGCCATTCGTCACGGATGCTATGTTTAAAGGCCGCTAAGGCTTCGGCATCCGGACAGTCGACGATTTGGTTCTTTTTAGTTAAGAACCTAGTCCAGAATTTCCTGGCTGACTCTCCGGGCTGTTGAACTATGTGACTTAGGTCATCCGCATCCGGAGGTCGGACATATGTACCTTGGAAGTTGTCAAGGAAGGCATCCTCGAAGTCCTCCCAGCTGCCAATGGAGTTTTTGGGCAGACTGTTCAACCAGTGCTGAGCTGGTCCCTTTAGTTTTAGTGGGAGGTATTTGATGGCGTGAAGATCATCACCGCCGGACATATGAATATGGAGAAGAAAATCCTCAATCCATACCGCGGGGTCTGTTGTCCCATCATATGATTCGATGTTCACGGGTTTAAACCCGTCTGGGAATTCATGTTCCATTACCTCATCAGTGAAGCAAAGGGGGTGTGCGGCGCCTCTATATCGGGCCAAGTCGTGACGTAACTCGGATGGAGTTTGTCTACGGTCTTTGGTCCGAGCGTGGTTATGTTTGTCACGTCCGACCGGATGGCCATCGTTGCGCATCATGGCACGCCCACGTGATCCATAGATCGATCTGGTCTGACCTGCTCTGTTTTCTAGGTCATGCCATAAGTCATATGTGTATCCCCGAGCTGTTGTGTCTCTGTTTTTACGGTGAGGTAGTGCGGGCTAGTGTTCGGCTTGAGTTGCCGCTTTGTCCTGGCCACGTGGTGGTTGGTCAGCCCCATTATTCGCTGGTAGGACGGGCTCCAGTGCCTCGTCATATAATTGGTTAACAATTTGTGCTTCGGGTAGCTTTTGGTTGGGTGCTCGAGGCAGTATTTCTTGGCTGCCAGGACATTAGTCCATCTGTTGTTGAGCAGATCTTGGTCAGCTTGAAGCTATTACTGCTTCTGTTTCAGGCTCCTTGCAGTGGCTATTAGCCAGCGCTTAAAGCGCTCCTGATCGACGGGCTCCTCAGGCACGATAAAGTCTTCGTCGTCGACGCTCACCTCGTCCTCGGAGAGCGGAAGGTAGTTACTGTCCACCGAGTCTTCATTCATGTCCTGTTCATCAGGGCTAACTCGCCCATCTTCTCATTTGTCCTGTTCGGAGGTTGGCTCAACGGGGTCTTCATTGTCTGCGGCCTCTTCCGGAGTATTTTTTTCTCCTGTGTCGGTATTGGTGTTTCTCCCATGGCGTGGTTTAGAGTGGCGCCGCTGACATTGGTGGTTTGGCTTTATCTTAGGAGGTTTATCCTCGACTGGATCATTTTCATTGTCGCCGTTGTTCTCTTTGGGTGTGTCCACCATGTATACGTCATATGAGGAGGTGGCGGTCCAGCGCCCTGTAAGCGGTGGTTTTTGTGCCTGCTCCTCTCCGGCATCGTCGTCCATACCGTCGATGTCTTCAGAGTCGTAATTGAGCATGTTGGTTAAGTCTTCGACAGTGGCTATTGTCGGATTTCGGGTTCCGGCAGATCCTTGAGGTTCGAACTCTGGGGTGCGCACGAAGATCTCTCCCCTACCAACTCACGTCTCGAAGCCTCGCAAGGGATCTAAGCTAGAAAGAAGAACACAAAAGGGACATGAGGTTTATACTGATTCAGGCCACCATTGTGGTGTAATACCCTACTCCAGTGTGTGGTGTGGTGGATTGCCTCAGGGGTAGATGAACAATACAAAGGAAGAACAGCCTCGCGAGAGGTGTCCTTGAGCTGGTGCGATGAACTGCTTGGGTGAGTTCAGTCGCCTCTCTCTATCTAGTCTACCTAAATCTGGATCTCTTCACTCTGTGGTGGCTAGCTCTATTTATAGAGGGAGGCCCTGGGCCTCTTCCCAAATAATGAGCGGGAAGGGCGCCAACAATTGGCCATTTTGAAGGGGAACATCTAGTACACTTATCCTGACTAATGTTGGTCTTCGACTGCCAAAGACTCTGACGTTGACGCCGTCTTGGGCTCCACGATGACCTCCATCCTGCGCTTCGCTGGTCTTGGTTTTGTTGCACCGAAACGGTAACCTTTGCCTGGTCTCGATCGTCATGGCTTGTGTCACGGGCACCTCGCGAGGTACCCTGCCTTGATCTCTCCGCCTCCTCGTGAGCCCGCCTGACGAGGCTGCTCCTGAGGAAGCTTCCTGTCGTCCTCCCCGCGAGGCTTGGCCCCTCGCGAGGGTCTTGAGCTTGAGCTGATGAAGCTGGGCTGCACTGGGCCTCCGCTTGAGCCACGCCGCAGGCCACAAGCAGGCAAGTCTGGGGACCCCCGTTCCCAGAACGCCGACAGTAGCCCCCGGGCCCAAGGCGCGCCTAGACTTGGCTTAGCAGAGAAGCGAAGGGGCAAGTGCGAAGCGCTGCGGGCCCCAATAGCCTGCGGCCTTGGGCACCGCGTGGAGATTGATTGGATGTGCGCGTCTCCCCTTCCCCACGATGCCTCATTACGCGCCCGGCTAGGCGGACCCGTGGTTGCACACAGCCATTCCCCTTTCGCCGTTCGCGCGCTTCCTGCCCTTCCTCCTTCCTCGAGCTCCAACCCTAGCCTCCAATCCAACTCGAACTCTCCCCCTTCCCATTGCCATGGCACCAACGAAGAAGGAAAGGGGGAAGAATCCCGTGCCTTCGCCCCGCTCGTCTCCGGCGGCAGCCCCCGCTGTTGATCGGTCAATCATACTCAACCCCGAAGCCTTGGACAAGGTCCGTTCTGCTCTTGCCTCCATCTTGAACGAGTGCGGCAGGACCACGGTCTGGCCTGCGTCCCATGCCTCCTTTGATAGGGTTGTCACGGAGGTCCGGTTCTTCGCTGATGCCCTGTGGGCGGGTCTGGTTCCCCCCTTTTCTGCTTTCTTTAATGCGGTGCTCTCCCATTATCAGATCCACATGATGCACTTGGGGCCTGAGTCCATTACCCTCCTGGCTGTTTTCGCCTTTGTTTGCGAGGCAATGGTGGACATTCCTCCTTCCGTTTCCCTCCTGCGCGACTTCTTCTCTTTGAGCCTGAGTGACCCCAGTCAATGCTCGGGGTGTGTGAGATTCCTCGCAGTGCTAGAGACAGCTGCTTCGGGGATCGATTTTGACCTTCCTCCTCCTGAGGCTGTTCAGAGAGCAGTGGCTGTATGTGGATGTTGGAGTGCCTAGCCCCTGCTCTCGCACTCGACCTTGCCCGCTGTTCCCAACTCAGGCTGAGATCACGAGGCGCTCGCGAGCCCCCGGCTCGCCTTCGTCTGGCGCCGCTTCAGGGACTTGAGGGCGCTCGATGTGACGGTGCCCAAGGTGGTGAAGGAGTTCCTTCAACGTCGCATTGCTCTTCTCCAGCGCCACTCCCGTCGGATGTGGGCCTTTGCGGGGCACGAAGACCGCATGCGGCTCCAGGAGGAGGATCTGGCGCCTGAAGTGCTGAGGACGATGCTCAGGGTCTTGACTGGCGATCCTTCCCCAGGCAGCCTTCGACATGGGGCTGCCCTCTTGTATCTCTGCTCGGGCAGGGTCGATTTCGTGAGGTGGATGCCCAGCTTTGACGAGTGGGGGCTGCGTCCGGTTGGCCTTACGGGGCCCCGCGAGAACCCAGTTGTTGTGGTTGCTCTTCCGGTTGCCCACGGCGGTCCTGCCTTAGGCGATGGAGCGGGGAGACGAGAACCGTCGGGAGCTGAGGGGGCTGATGTCGAGATGCTGACGCCGTGTAGAGCCCCAAAGGCGGCATCCCCTGAAGCCCATCCTGGAGCAGTGGCAGGCGAGGAGGTGCGGCCTACGGCTCCTGAGGCTGGGGCTTCCGAGGCCCCGGCCGTCCCTCATGAGGCGGCGCGTGGCGGCGTCCCCCAGGCCGGTTCCCTTGGCGCTGATCACCTTGACGCCTCCTCCATGCCGCAGGCTGACCCTTGCGCCGAGCGCTTAGGCCGGTTCTGCGTAGACTTTGAGGTCCTCCGCAAGAGGAAGGAGGCCTCGGGTGGCGACGATCACCCTTGCCGCCTGTTGAAGTGCAGGAAGTACTTTGCCGGGGACGAGTAAGTCCTCTTCTCTCTCTTCTCCTTTACCTTACTGTTCCTGCGGCTGATTGTGGCCTTTCAGGGCCCTTCCTGCTGAATTTGCGGAGACGGCCAAGGAGCCATCTCCCCAAGCTTTGTCTTCCCGGCTGACCCTGGGCGCGCCGAGCTCGAGCAGTGCCTCCGCCGCTGGGCCGGTCGGAAGAGTGGTCGTCCTGCTGGGCACCTCGAGCCTGCGCGCCTACTGTCCTCCCTTCACAAGTTCTCCTGGGGCACAGTTAGCTTGCCCCGCGCTCCTCCTCTGATCGTGGATGGTGACTGGTTGAAGTCGGTCTTTAGTTCCTCCTCTGGGGATGGACCGGCGCCAGGCTGGATTCCTGGCAAGGTCCATCCGGCGATCGCGGGAGCGCTAGCCCCCAGCCCCGTGCCGGGAGGGGGCATGCCGCCTCAGGGCCCTCCGCATACACCAGTGGTGGAGGGGGACGCGGAAGACGTGCTCAGGCACGCTCGGGAGCGTCGCGCCCTTCGTCAAGAGTTCCTTCAGAGGGCGGTGGATGCGGTAAGCCAGCTTGGCGCGGAGCTTGCTAGCGAGGATGTGTGCCTTGAGGCCGAAGGCCTGTGCCTTGCTGAGGAGAGGCGCAAGCTGAAGGTAGCCGTCGCCCTTGCGCGTCACCAGTGTGACCTTGATAACGCGAAGGCTGAAGCGTCACTGGTGGCCTCGCGGGAGGCCTGCTCCCAAGCCGTCGAGGAGGCGCGGGAAGCAGACCGACGGTGCAAGGATGCGGAGGAGCGCGCGTGGGAGCTCCAAGCCTAGAGCAACTCTCTGGAGCAGCAAGTGGAACTGCGCCAGGCGGCCATTGTTTTGCTGATGGGGGCTTCCGTCGACCAGGAGGAGCTCCTGAAGCGCGAGGAGGTGCTGACGCTGGAGGCCGCCGAGCGCAACCTTGACCTTGAGCGGTTGGAGACGTGGGAGCACCTGGTGGCTCAGGAGGAGGATGAGGTCGCCGCACGGGAAGCCCGAGTCCAAGGAGAGGTCGACCGCCGCGTGGCGGAAGCTCGCTCGGATCTCGAGCGCGAATACGAAGTGAGGCTGGAGCTGATCAGGGCCGAAGCTAAGGGTAGGACCACGGCCCTCAGGGCCAAGCTGGCTGAAGTGACATGGAGAGCGGATTCCTCCGCAGCTGCCCTTGGCGCAGCGTAGGCGGAGCTGGCCTCTTCTCGCGCCGAGCTGCTTCTTCTCCAATAGAGGGTTGATGGCGCCTAGGCCGTCGCGCGGCGGAACCGGGATGAGATTTGTCAGCGGCAGACTCTGGATCATGAGCATGCCCCCATGCTCCGAACGCTCAGGGAAAGGGCCAATGCGGCCCTGAGCAACATTTGTAGGCGGCTGTTGCTGAGCCCCGTGTGATCAACTATGCTGGCAACCTCCGGTTCTTCACGGACGTGGTGACACAACTGGAGACCCATTCTGACAGGGCCCGTTGGCTTGTCAAGGAGAGGAGCCGAGCCTTGCTCGGGCGTGCTTTCTCCCATGTCTTCAGCTATCTACAGAACAGAGATCCCCACTTCGACTTCAACGCCGCCATCACACCGGTGCCCGTAGCCATCCGGAGCGATCTGCCGCAATGGGTGGAGGACAACATGGATGCCCTCGTCAGGGCTTTCGCATCTGATGATGACGGCGTGATCGTGGCCGCCGATGAAGGTGGCGTTGTGGACGAGCCTGGCGTCGATGGAGGTGATGGCGGTGGTGGTGACGATGTCAGTGACGCCAGCAACGCCTCCAGAGGCACCCCAGAAGACGCGGTGAGTGATATGTCCGACTGATCGTATGTCGCCGCTGTTTACCCTTATTGAAGAAGGTTCGGGCTCGGCCCTGAAGATTGTAAGAGCATTTTGGGAGGGGGAGCCCCTCATGTAAAGGTTTGCGATCAGTATCCTTGTAAACATAACGCCGCGTGTGAGTTTATGCCGGGCTACTGGCCCGGCGATGGGTCAGCTGACTTGTTTACCTTTTGTCCTCGACGGGTCCTGAGCGGGCCTGTGGGAGCCGCAGCGCCTCAAGTGTCTTCTGGGTGAACCCATTGATCCTGCGATGAGAACCTCCGGAGAGGGTGCAGCGACAGCGGTCCGGATTGTAGACGTGCTTGGCCCGTCCCGGCTCGCGAGGGGCTCGCGAGGGGAGGCAGCTGACGCTAACTTTGGACGCAAAGCCGAAACCAGAACACGAGAGATTGCTCGAACGAGACTAAACACCCCTTCCCCAAACACACGCAAGTCTCAAGCTCAAATCCAACTTAAATTTGAATCAAAGAACCTTGACAACAGAGGCAAAGGCAAAAGGCAATAAGTCGCGTCCGGCACCTAGTCTAGTCTTCGACGTCTTCTCACCAGCGCAGAGCTAAGTGCTGCCACTGGGCGTGGGCGGGAGCCCCCGAGGCCCGAGGGATGCTCTCCGGAGACTCCGGGGCGTGTACAGCCCCACTCATTATTACGTTAGAGTGTCACGGGTGGCGAGCTTCACAGGCACTGGGCCTTCTTCACAGATACCGGCCTTGCTTCATACCACCAGACGAGGGCCCCGCCTTGCGCCACACTCTACCGCCATCGACGGCGACCGGAGACCAAGGACGACGCCAATGGGGTAGAGCGGTCGCCAGCAGTTTCCCCGACGACCACGGGTCCTCTGCCAGGGGCAGGCCCGGAGGTACCTCCCCGGCAGAGGGCCTACCTCCTGAGAACGCCTTGCTCTGAGCGCCGCGGGGGTGAGCCCAGATCTCGGCCCCTCTCCTGCAGCCCCTGGTGCCCTCCTCCTGAGGGGTAGGAAGCTGTCGCACTGGGGCAGCCATCTGCTGCGGCGACCTGTACCTCCTGCGACCCATGGTTAGCATAAGCTTGCTCCTGAGGAATTAGCGGTACCCGATAGTTGCTGCCACCAGCGCGGTTGTCGAGGCTCTCTTGGGGTTCCTGATAGAGCTCAGCTTCTGGTGTCTCCTCGCCCCAGCCTGGCCCAAGGAACGAGCCATGGTCTTCTTCCAGTGCGCACTCTTCATCCACCATGTGGGGCACATAAGCTTCTAGGGCCACCACCCCGTGGGCCTCGCCGTAGTGCCTCGTATGCCACGCAGTCCGGCTTGGAGCGGTGTCTTGGCGGTGGTAGCGTGGTGGCCCGCCGAGGCCAAAGGCCGCAGCGTGCACTCCCTCTCCGGTGGGGGATGGGGTTGGCGCGACTTGTCGCCCGGCGCTGACGGCCGGGTTGCCGTTGAGGAGGCCCTGGAGTCCGCTCGGAGTTGCGTGGGCACGTATGGGGCCGCCATACGGCCCGCCCTGGATCTGAGGTGGCAGCTGTACGCAGAAAGGAGGTGCTCCCGAGGCGGCGGCCTCCAGGAGCTCGGCCACTCGCTCCAACAGCACGTTGCGACCGCCTTCCAGCAGCCTGCAACGTAGCAGTTCTCGAGCTACTATGAGCACGACCCTTGAGTTCGCCTGCTCCCGTCGGGTGTGCGCATTGTGCCCGCGGCATGGCTTGAGAATCTTGCTGCCGACCACACTTGCCGCGGTGTGAGGGCAGGCAGCGCTTGACCGCGTCACCCGCGCCCCATAGCACCCTGCGGAGCACGAGCTGCCTGGGGCGCGAGGTTGAGGTCGCCCTGGGCTAGCAGCACGGCGTGGGCGGGCCACGCCGCCCAGCGTTCGGTGTTGTCCGTCGGGTCGCTCGACATGAGGACGGTGAGGTGATGGAGCGCGAGACGGTGGAAGAAGGATTCCGGCGCACCCCTACCTGGCGCGCCAAATGTCGGATTCCGGGTTCCGGGAGACCCTTGAGGTTCGAACTTTGGGGTGCGCACGAAGAGATCTCTCCCCTACCAACTCACGTCTCGAAGCCTCGCAAGGGATCTAAGCTAGAAAGAAGAACACACAAGGGACACGAGGTTTATACTGGTTCAGTCCACCATTGTGGTGTAATACCCTACTCCAGTGTGTGGTGTGGTGGATTGCCTTAGGGGCTGATGAACAATACAAAGGAAGAACAGCCTCGCGAGAGGTGTCCTTGAGCTGGTGCGATGAATTGCTTGGGTGAGTTCAATCGCCTCTCTCTCTAGTCTACCCAAATCTGGATCTCTTCACTCTGTGGTGGCTAGCTCTATTTATAGAGGGAGTCCCTCGGCCTCTTCCCAAATAATGAGCGGGAAGGGCGCCAACAATTGGCCATTTTGAAGGGGAACATCTAGTACACTTATCCTGACTAAAGTTGGTCTTCGACTGCCAAAGACTCTGACGGTGATGCCGTCCTGGGCTCCACGGTGACCTCCATCCTGCCGCTCCGCTGGTCTTGGTCTTGTTGCACCGAAACGGTAACCTTTGCCTGATGCCTTGGCCTGTGCTTGCCCCCTTTGCACCGAAGGGGAAACAAGGACACTGCGCAGGCCGGCGCCCGCCTGGCGCCCGCCTGGTCTCGATCGTCATGGCTTGTGTCACGGGCACCTCGCGAGGTACCCTGCCTTGATTTCTCCACCTCCTCGCGAGCCCGCCTGACGAGGCTGCTCCTGAGGAAGCTTCCTGTCGTCCGCCCCGCGAGGCTTGGCCACTCGCGAGGGTCTTGAGCTTGAGCTGATGAAGCTGGGCTGAACTGGGCCTCCGCTTGAGCCACGCCACAGGCCGCAGGCAGGCAAGTCTGGGGACCCCCGTTCCCAGAACGCCGACAACTATGAAGTGGGTGGTGGTTGGGAAGCGGAATTCTCCGCTATCAGCATCCAATTCGAACCGGATATAGTTTGGTTGAGAGTCTCCTGATAAGGAGAGGGATTTTAATGAGTTTAGCACATTGCCGAAAGGCGAGTGCCGGAAGATGTCTGCGGAGCTGAACTCAACGATCGGCGCCTGATCAGGCTCAATGGGCGCGGATGCACGCCGTTCGGAACCTATAGCCGGAGATGAATCCGAGGTTCCGTGACACGGGCGCTGCTCAAGGTGGGACCTGTGTGCGGCTCTAACGCCTTTGAGTTTGCGGCTTTCGCGACGGGGTTGAGCTTCCGATCCTCGGATGGCGCAATCCGCTCCGGATCTAGGGCTAGAGCGGTTACACGCGCTATCTCCTGAGCATGATCAGATGACATATTTAGGTCATGTTCATCGTGGTGGCAGGGAGCGGCCGTCATGGGTTCGTATCCATCGAAGATCAAGTCCCCACGGATAGCGGCCACGAAATTCAAGCTTCCAAACCTGAACTGATGGCCAGGGGCATAGCTGTCGATCTGCTCTAGTTGGCCAAGCGAGTTGGCCCGTAGTGCGAAGCCGCTGAATACGAAGATCTGCCGGGGAGGAAAACCACCCCCTAGACTGCATTGTTGTGGATGATTGATGGAGCCATCGAACCTTTTGGCGACGATGCAGCGGAACTCTCAATGAAAGCACCAATGTCGGTGTCAAAACCGGCGGATCTCGGGTAGGGGGTCCCGAACTGTGCGTCTAAGGTTGATGGTAACAGGAGGCGGGGAACACGATGTTTACCCAGGTTCGGGCCCTCTCTATGGAGGTAATACCCTACTTCCTGCTTGATTTATCTTGATGAATATGAGTATTACAAGATTTGATCTACCACGAGATCGTAATGGCTAAAACCCTAGAAGTCTAGCCTGTATGATTATGATTGCCCCTACGGACTAAACCCTCCGGTTTATATAGACACCGGAAGGGGCTAGGATTGTACAAAGTCAGTAACAGAGAAAAGGAATCTACATATCCAAACGCCAAGCTTGCCTTCCACGCCAAGGAGAGTCCCATCCAGACATGGGACTAAGTCTTTTGTCTTGTATCTTCATAGCCCAACAGTCCGGCCCATGTCACACAGTTCGGCCGTCAGAGGATCCCTTAATCCAGGACTCCCTCACTCGTCCCTCCATGTGTGCTGCCAGTGTTTGGGGCCAGCGCATGATCACACACGTTCGTGTGCATGCGGTTGCGACGGGCGCGGCTCCACAATGCAGTTACCCGATGCAAAAACTGCCATGCGGACACGCCAAGAATCCAGGCCGCCCGGCCCCCATTTATTCCTGCAGCCAGTTACCTTCATATCTCGCATCACACGACACAATAAGCACCTCCACAACAACACATAGAGAGAGGACATCCAGCGGTTCCAATGGCGATCCCCGTGGCTCCAATGGCGCTCCTAGCAGCCGACGACGACAACGGCGGGCAGTTCACCATGCATAACGTAGTGGACACCCACATGAGGGGGAAGGCCCTCTCGGTGGTGTACACGAACGATCCGGTGTCGGTGGAGAGCTCCAACAAAACGATGGAGAAGTTCCTTGTCGAGGACAAGTACCAAGTGGCCGGCTTCGGCCTCGAGTACACCATCGGTCGTGTCGGGCACGATCAGAAGGTTGCCGTCGCTTGGTTGTGCGTGCGACATGACGTCTTTTCTACCACTACCACCTGGTCACAAGGCCTTGCAAGCATTTCTGCAGGTTTATCAACATCTCCGACTACAAGTTCGCTGCGGTGGACACCACCAACGATCTAAAAGCGCTCAAGGTTTCGGGCTTGAAATGCCCGAATCTTGTCAACATCCAAGACCACTACAAGGTATGGGGCAGCGCCAAGAACAAACTAAACTCCCTGGTTGACCTCGCCTCGGCCATCATCGACCCCTACCACATGAAGATGAAGGATGAGAGCAAGAAGGACAAGGACACATGGCACAGTGTTTGGCATGAGAGACTGGATGAGGAACACGTCAAGTACGTGGCCAATGGTGCGTACACAAGCTATGAGATGTACAGGCGCATCGTTGACATGGGGAAGTGTCTTGTTCATTCCCCAGCCGAGGGATCGAGCCACAGAGGAGTGGTGGGAGCGTCACAAGAAGTAGATGACAAGACCATCGTTTCTCTTACTTTAGAATGCATGCAATTGTTTATTGAGGTGTGTGCGAATGATTGTATAGTCACTTATGTAATTGGATGTTTATTTCAGATATATATATATATATATATATATATATATATATATATATATATATATATATATAGACACACACACACATGTTATTCTTCTGTAGACAGAGCAAATCACCCGGCTTATTAGCAGCAATCGTCTGTGTTATTATTGGTCTTCGCACACATTTCTGATCACGGACCTGTTTGCCGTGTATCACACACATATTGTTCAGTTGAACCATTTCCATTGTGTTGCACAATAAAGGCTGTAAAGAGAGATCTATAGCAGCAAGGTCTATCGAGGTCTTTGTTTTGTAATTTTGACATTTCTTGTTTTTTTGAACACATATTGATTGGCTTGAAGAAGGTCTATCTTGTTACTTTTTGATAATTGTTTATACGCAAGCAACTAGTTTGCATTTTTCAAAGTTTTTTGTACGAACAGAATCGCACACGAACTTACTATAGTAATCGTTTGTGTTATAATTTCTCATCGCAAACAGTTCATCCGAGTGGGCTGTTTGCTGCCTATCACACACATCTGGTTCACACGAATCATTTGTGTTCTTTTGGTTGATCGCAAATGCCGCATATCACACACATTTTGTTAAGATGAACTATTTCCATTCTCTTTCCTAATCGAAAACAGTTTGTCCGAGTGAACCGTATGCCGTATATCACACACACCTTGATCTGGCTGACCGTTTCTGTTGCATTCCCTAATAGCAGACAGTTCATTGGAGGGAACTGTATGCTGTATATCGCACACACATTGATATGGCTGCCTATTTCTGTTGTTCTTCCTCATTGCAAATAGTTCTACTGGATCAACCATATACCCTTCATCACACACGCAACTAAAATCTGAACCGTGTTTGATGCATCCGTCATCACAACCATTTTGCACATTTTAGACGGTTCTCTCGCACCACCGTTTGCGATTATTGCATCGCACACAGTTTCTCGACGGGTCTCTGATCATAGTGTCGCGTTAGCAGCATCCTGCAGTAGTGTCAGAGTCATCCAAATCGGTGTTAAAGCTTGCATCTACGTAACTCTTTACGACGAACTCTTTATCACCTCCATAACCGAGAAATATTTCCTTAGTCCTCAAAGGATAATTTTGACCGCTATCTAGTGATCTACTCCTGGATCACTATTGTACCCCCTTGTCAAACTCATGGCAAGGTACACAATAAGTCTGGTAGATAGCATACCATACTTTATAGAACCTATGGCTGAGGCATAGGGAATGACTTTCATTCTCTCTCTATCTTAGGCCGTGGTCGGGCTTTAAGTCTTACTCAACTTCACACCTTACAATACAGGCAAGAACTCCTTCTTTGACTGATCCATTTTGAACTCCTTCAAAATCTTGTCAAGGTATGTACTCATTGAAAAATCTTATCAAGCGTCTTGATCTATCTTTATAGATCTTGATGCCTAATATATAAGCAACTTCACCGAGGTCTTTCATTGAAAAAAAACTCTTATTCAAGTATCTTATGCTATCCAGAAATTCTATATCATTTCCAATCAACAATATGTCATCCACATATAATATCAGAAATGCTACAGAGCTCCTACTCACTTTCCTGTAAATACATGCTTCACCGAATGTCTGTATAAAACCATATGCTTTGATCACCTCATCAAAGCGTATATTCCAACTCCGAGATGGTTGCACCAGTCCATAGATGGATCGCTGGAGTCTGCACACTTTGTTAGCACCTTTACGATCGACAAAACCTTTTTGTTGCATCATATACAACTCTTCTTTAAGAAATCCATTAAGGACTGCGGTTTTGACGTCCAGTTGCCATATTTCATAGGGATAATTAATTTCATGCCCTTAGTTGTGTCCAACTCGGCAGTTTTACCACTATTTTTCAAAAACCCTTGGTCTTGTCCAAATGCATTTGGTCCCCTTATGCTTTTGCTCTTCCGTCCTAATTCCATCCGGTCAAAGGCATTTGACCGTTAGTCAGACATTTTTCTAAACCATTTTACCTTCCTCTCTCTCTCTCATGCGTGCATCCTCTTTCTCTCTGCGTGCCCACCCCCTCTCTCTTTCTCTGCGTGCAACAAGAGGCCGTCACCGCTTCTCTGCCACCGGAGCCGCTGGCCGTTTCGGGCACCACCGCTAGCAGCCGTGCCAGATCCATCACCCCCGCCTCCAGATCTGTGCGACCCCGACCACCTCGCCTCGCTTGCCGCCCATTCCCCACTCCTGGTTGACCCCCGGCGCCGCCCTATTCCCCTCTTCTTGTTGACCTCCCTGATCTGGTGCGTGTGTGCCCGCCAGACCTAGCGTAGCCCACCAGCGCCTCGGCTCAGAACTGACGGCTGCCATGGCGCCGCCGGCAACGAGAAGCAGGACCCACTGCCCATCTCCTTCCTTTTCTCCCACTGTTTCTTCCCGTCTGACCGTGCTTCCATTCTTCCGCAGGTTCAAGCCACCATGTCCATGGCGCGCTGAGCTGACATTCGGGATGAGCAGGCTCCGACCCATCTGCGCCATCGTTGGTCGCAGGTGCCTCACCGACCTCCATCCCGGCCGGATCCGGTCCAGCCCGAGCCTCCTGCGTCTGGATCCGTCGTCTCCGCCACGCCCCATGCCCCTCGCAGTTCCTGACCTCACCTGCATCACACCGCTGCCCCTTGTAGTCGCTGCTATTGCATTCCTAGCGGCAGAAAGAGTGAGGGAGGAGAGAGAGACAGATTTGTTTTTTTTTCAATGTGGTTGGGACTTGGGACCCACTTGTAAGTGTCACATTTTTGTCTCTTTATTTTTATCTGTTTTACTGGAGTTGTAAGGAGGGGTAAAATGGTCCAGAAAAAAATCTCTCTAACGGCCAAACGCCTTTGACTAGACGGAATTGAGACGGAAGGGCAAAAGCATAAGAGAAGCAAAGTGGCTTGGGCAAGACCAAGGGTTTTTCGAAATTAGGGGTAAAACTGTCGAGTGTGACACAACTAAGGGCATAAAATCGTTTATCCCTATTTCATAATCATAAACTGCGGCAATTGCTAACATGATTCGAACGGACTTAATCATTGCTATGGGTGAGAAAGTCTCACTATAGTCAACCCCTTGAAACTTGTCGAAAACCTTTTGCGACAAGTCGAGCTCTATAGACGGTAACATTACCATCAGCATTAGTCTTCTTCTTGAAGATCCATTTATTCTCTATGGCTTGTCGATCATTGGGCAAGTCCACCAAAGTCCACACTTTGTTCTCATACATGGATCCTATCTCAGATATCATGGCCTCAAGCCGTCTGTCGGAATCTGGGCTCATCATAGCTTCTTCGTAGTTCGTAGGTTCGCCATGATCTAGTAACATGATTTCCAGGACAGGATTACTATACCACTCTGGTGCGGATCATACTCTGTTCGACCTATGAGGTCCAGTAGTAACTTGCTCTGAAGTTTCATGATCATCTTCATTAGCTTCCTCTCTAGTTGGTGTAGGCATCACGGGAACGGATTTATTTGATGTTCTACTTTCCAATTCGAGGGAAGGTACAATTACGTCATCAAGTTCTACTTTCCTCCCACTCACTTCTTTCGAGAGAAACTCCTTCTCTAGAAAGCTTCCATTCTTGGCAACAAAGATCTTGCCTTCGGATTTGTGGTAGAAGGTGTACCCAATTGTTTCCTTTGGGTATCCTATGAAGACGCACTTCTCCGATTTGGGTTCAAGCTTATCAGGCTGAAGCCTTTTGACATAAGTGTCTGTTACCTTTTGAGCTTGCGTTGGTTTTTCCCTTGAAGAGGGAAGCGTGAAGCAGCAAAGTAGTGTAAGTATTTCCCTCAGTTTTGAGAACCAAGGTATAAATCCAGTAGGAGACGACACACAAGTCACCTAGTACCTGCACAAACAATCAAGAACCTTGCAACCAATGCGATAGAGGGGTTGTCAATCCCTTCACGGTCACTCGCAAAAGTGAGATCTGATAGAGATAATAAAGTAAATATTTTGGAATTTTTGCTGTATAGATTGGAAAGCAAAGATTGCAAAATAGTAAACAAGATGCAATGTAAATAAAAGAGATGTAATATGATAGGAAAGAGACCCGGGGGCCATAGGTTTCACTAGTGGCTTCTCTCAAGAGAGCATGTATTATGGTGGGTGAACAAAATACTGCCGAGCAATTGATAGAAGAGCGCATAATTATGAAGATATCTAAGGCAATGATCATGAACATAGGCATCACGTCCGTGTCAAGTAGAACGAAACAATTCTGCATCTACTACTATTACTCGACACAATCTACCGCTATCCAGCATGCAATTAGAGTATTACGTTCATAAGAACGGAGTAACGCATTAAGAAAGATGACATGATGTAGAGGGATAAACTCAAGCAATATGATATAAACCCCATCTTTTTATCCTCGATGGTAACAATATAATATGTGCCTTGTTGCCCCTACTATCACTGGGAAAGGACAACGCAAGATTGAACCCAAAGCTAAGCACTTCTCCCATTGCAGGAAAGATCAATCTAGTAGGCCAAACTAAACCAATAATTCGAAGAGACTTGCAAAGATATCAAATCATGCATATAAGAATTCAGAGAAGAATTAAATAATATTCATAGAGAATCTTGTTCATAAATCCACAATTCACCGGATCTCGTCAAACACACCGCAAAAGAATTACATCGAATAGATCTCCAAGAACATCGAGGAGAACTTTGTATTGAGAATCAAAGAGAGAGAAGAAGCCACCTAGATAATAACTATGGACCTGAAGGTCTGTGGTAAACTACTCATGCTTCCTCGGAGAGGCAATGGTGTTGATGTAGAAGCCCTCCGTGATCGATTCACTACAAAAAAAAAGACACATCGGTGACATTTTGGGCCGAACGAAATTTTCTGTCATACATATGACACTTCTATGACGATAATTGTGACAAAACCCGATATCAACATAGATGTGGTGGGCTCCTACTTATATGAAAAAAAATCATGACAGAAAATGGGCTTTTCATCCTGGGCGGGCCGGAGACGCAGCTGCATGACATTTTTCGGCCGTCCATGACGGAAAAAACCGTGGTAGAAGCGAGGGGGAGAAAAATTTCGGGGAGTTGCCGGTTACGGTGGGAGGTCGGGGGCCGAGCGATGCGCGTTTCTCTCGTACACGTAGGCGCGTGTGTGCGAGGCATTGGCTCTAACTGAACCCAAGCGAGGCGTTGGCCTCTAACTGAACCCGAGCGATTGCACTATAGGCTACGCGTTACTGAACCTGAGCGATCGATCGATGGCTGTCAACTGAACCCGATGGAGTGATTCCTTCACCGCTGATGCTAACTGAAGCCGATCAATGCTGCCTTTGGGATAAACAGTGAGTGTTGCGGGGAGGTTTGGATGAACAGTGAGCGGTGGCGTTGCCTCTGGATGAACAGGACCCCGTGGTGTGGAGGGCTAGATGAACAGTAGACGGTGGAGGGGTGGCCGTGGAGGGGTGGTTGAACAGGACCCCGTGGTGTGGAGGGCTGGATGAACAGTAGACAGTGGAGGGGTGCCCGTGGAGGGGTGGTTGAACAGTAGCCGGTGGAGTAGCGCGCGGTGGACGCTGGATGAACAGGAGCCCGTGGAGTATGGAGGAGGTCGACGGTAGCCCGTGGAGGCTGGAGGAGGTCAACGGTGCAGATGAACGGTATCCCATGGAGTCCTGTTTTGCGATAGGACCCCTATTTTGACCGTAGGAGGTCCGTTTCGTCTATTTTGCGGTACGCCACACCCCTCCCGATCAACAGAAACCCCGTTTCGACTGTAGGAGGTCTGTTTCCTCCGTTTTGCGGTACGCCACACCCCTCCCGATCAACAGGATCCCCGTTTCGACCGTAGGAGGTCTGTTTCCTCCGTTTTGCGGTACGCCACACCCCTCCCGATCAACAGGACCCCGTTTTGAACCTAGGAGGTCTGTTTCCTCCGTTGTGCGGTACGCCAGGCCTCGTTTCCATCGCCTGTTCCGTCCAAGCCCTCCCGATGAACACGACCACGCATTCCGTTCCGACCCAGCCGGTTGGCTCCCACGCGTTCTGTTGCCACCCGATGAACACGACGCATTCCGTTGCCTCCCCATGAACACGACGCAGTCCGTTGCCTCCCCATGAACACGACGATGACGCTGTTTCTCCGTTCCGACCCAGCCATGTACGTATGCGCGAGTAGGCATTCGAGACCCTGCCCGTATGTACGTATGTGGCCGTATTTTCTTTCTTGCACCCTCGCCGCTGTATGTACGTGTACATGCTACGTGCGCGCCTCTACTACGACACGTGCGCGCCTCTACTACGACACGTGCGCGCCTCTACATCGACCAGTATGTACTTACACGTGCGCGACCAGAATGACAATGCTACGTACGCTTCGACCAGGTGGGTCCCGACTGTCAGGCACTTCCTTGCCTGCGAAGATGTAGCTGGTGGGTCCCAGCAGTCAGGGGGGCGAATCGGTTTTTTTTGCCCAGACGCACTTCCTTGCATGCGAAGATGCAGCTGGTGGGTCCCAGCTGTCAGGGGGGCGAATCGTTTTTTTGCCCGGACGCACTTCCTTGCGTGCAAAGGTGTAGCTGGTGGGTCCCAGCAGTCAGGAGGGAAACATTTTTTTCATGAAATACGGTGGCCCATCCAGTGGGTCCCTGCTGTCAGGTGGAGGAATCATAATTTTCCGCGTAATAAGGAGGCACTTCCTTGCTGCGGCCGTGGACCCGGCTGTCAGCCACTCGACGTACAGTCCACGTCCGATGGAAGTCGTTCCTTGACCATGTTGAGCACGCCGCGCCGAGAGCACCAGGGCGGTGGACGATGGCGAGGCCTAGGAAGGGGATGACATGGAGCTGGTGAAGACGCGGCAGTGGATGCCCACGCGGAGAGGAGTATGAGTATTCACTCGTTCAGCTGCGGTGTGAGGCTACCGTCGCTGCAGGGCCTGGCCAGCGGTGGGAATAGTAGGGGGCGGTGAGGCCTCCGCGGCAGCACAGCCGGCCACGGGAGGCAGGAGCAGGCGGCACGACTGGCGCTGCTTTGGGCGGCTGGAGCAAGAGGACCAGAGGTTGAAGAAGCACTACGGCCGTTGGATGGACATCGTACGGTCACTGGAGCTAGAATCGTTCATATTGACTAAGTTGACAAGCCCTCCGTCCCCGTCAACTTAGTAGGCCCACAAGTCAGCCTCCCACCAAGGTGAGTCCCAGCTAGCAGGCGGAGTATTCATTTTTTTTGTGCGTAATAAAGAGCTACTTCCGGTGGGTCTGAGCTGACAGCGGGGGGAACGTTTTTTTTGCAAAATACGGTGGCCCGTCCGGTGGGTCCCAGCAGTAAGGGGGAAAGATTTTTTTCACGAAATAAGGTGGCCCGTCTGGTGGGTCCCTGCTGTCAGGTGGAGGAATAATTATTTTGCGCGCAATAAGGAGGCACTTCGTTGCGGCCGTCGTGGACCCAGCTGTCAGCCTCTCCACGTACAGTACTCTTTCGATGGAAGTCGGTCGTTGACCACATTGACCACGCCGCGCCAAGAGCGCCAGGGCCGTGGACGATGGCGACGCCTAGGAAGGGGACGACGCGGAACCGGGGAAGACACAGCAGTGGAAGCCCGCGCGGAGAGGAGTACGAGGGTTCATTAGTTCGGCTGCGGTGTGAGGCTGCCGTCGCTGCATAATAACAGGGGGTGTGGGTGAGTGGAGGGATGGCCTGGCCAGTAGTGGGAGTAGTATGGGGCGGTGAGGCCTCTGCGGTAGCACAGCCGGCCACGGGAGGCAGGAGCAGGTGGCACGATCGGCGCTGCTTTGGGTGGCTGGACCAAGAAGACCAAAGGTTGAAGAAGCACTACGGCCGTTGGATGGACATCGTACGGTCACTGAAGCTAGAATCGTTTATATTGACTAAGTTGACAAAGCCCTTGGTACGCTCCAACTTAGTAGGCCCACAGGTCCGCCTCCGAAACGGTGCGCCCCAGATGTCAGGGGGAGGAATCATTTTTTGGGCGGCCGAAGCTAAGAATATCCGAGATTGAAGAAGAAGCATGACATCCGTTGGATAGACATCCAACGGCCACTGCTGCTAGAACCATGTGTTGACTATAATAAGTTGACAAAGCCTTGCATACGCGTCAACTTATTTTTTTTAGGGGACGCATCACTTAGTAGGCCCACAAGTGTGTGGCAGAGAACTTATAGCCCATTTGCGTTTTGTAAGAATGTACAACCCATATTTGAATTCTAATGGAATTTACAACATCCCATTTACAGTTTGTTAAAAGTACAGCCCATTTTCTAGCTAGGACAACGATTAATAATTTCAACCAACCGTTGAAGACAGAATTCAATAAAATTTCCCACATTTTGATGGGATCCGAAATATTTTTATCCCGAAATTTCTAGTCAGATTAAATATAAATTTGTATTACGTAAAAATCCAATGAAACATTGCGCGTGCAACAATGAAAATTTAAGATTTTCAAAATCCATAAATAATATTTTATAAACTAATTTCGTGTTTGGTGCATTTTTTTATAGTTACTGCCTAGTTTTATAATTACATCCCATTTATTATTTTTAAAGCCCATTTTCCTGTTAAGCCTCATGCATCCCACCTAGGAAAGATTTGCAGCCCAACGGGGCGGAGAATAACAAGTTGACCTTGCCTGGGTATTCCTCAAAAAGACGTATAGGTGGGCTAGCCATTTTCATCTTGAAAAAAGTAGTATCTGGGCTGGATATCTGGCCTGGGCTAGACGGGCCACAGCCCGCCCAGTTAATACCCTGCTCTCCTCTGAACAACAACGAAATCATCGCCAAGAAAAACTCCGCAGTGCTCACGCCTCAAAAACACAAATACTGCTCGAGCTGCTTGGTCCCAGCTGTCGGCCGCACCTTGTGCAATTCTCTCATTTATATTGACTACATAGGTTGACAATGGTGTGGGACCGTGATGTCAGGAAACCACGAGAAAGCAAAAAAAATATAGTTGTACATAATAAGGAGGCACTTGCATACGTACGGCTATGGCCCTAGTGGGTCCCTAGTGTCATCCAGTCAAAATAAAGTCATCTCCTGAATCCTCATGTTTGTAGACCATGTTAACCATGCTCGGCGCCACGGTGAGCGCAACAACTCGAAGGACAACGGAGAGGGCCTCGCGGGCCCTACGAAGGTCTGATACAGCGCCCGCTGCTCATTCAGGAAGCTAGGTTCATCGGACACCTATGAGCACCGTCGAGAAACTGAGACGGCATGAAACGGTAAGGCCGCGCTTGGGAGCTCTGGTTTATTTCAAACCTGTATTAACATACAAGTGTAATTTACTCTTCATCGGAAGGCTCAAGGTCTGTAAGTAAAACCGGTGGGTTACGCGTGTAATTTGAGAGACCAGTGTATATTTTACGAGCACTGCTATATGGACGACATTACCAGATGATACATGCACAACGTGCGTATCATGCCATCCATGGGCAAGGCTGAAACAGCAGCTAACGGCTAGATTAGCAATCGTCCGAGTGTCGTTCAGTGTTTTTATCGTGTGTGAAGTACTTCCGATATTTTACTAGTCGAAATCGACCAACCAAGCGCCTTCGCCTGAGACCATCTGCTTTAATTTACAAGCGGTTTTGGTTGGAAAACGATGATCCAATCACGGCCTAATATCATGAGTTGGTCGGAAGATCATATGGTTTCACGTCTAACCTACCTGACATGTTGTATAGCCTATGAATGAAACATCAGATGATGAACTTCTTACGCACGGAAGCAATAGAAGAGGATGATCTTCTTAACGAGCAAATCACTAGCATTAGATCGACATGCAAAACAATACTAAGCATTATTCTCAGGAGGCACGGTGAACAGCTCGTGATGCCGCATGCCACAACATTCCAAGCTCAACTTTGCAATCAAACACAAGGCCTGGCATTACATAGACAATATTCGGAACAAACTCTTAACACAGGAATATCTCAGCAGAGTAACTATTTACTTCTAAACTGAACACAGGAATAGGAAAAAACACTCGACGCTGCTCACAGCAAGGGCGTCCCACTCAAAAATATCAAATGCATGTCTCTTGGCTAACATCAATGAGCAAATTTTGACAAGGTTTTCCAATTCCAATATATTAAACTAATGTCTTCTTGCTAACATCAATGATTAAACTTTGACAAGCTTTTCCCATTCAAAATATGTAATGCCTATGATCGTGTCCTGTCGTAGCTTCTTGTACTTGTTTGGGCACTTTTTGCCCAGGGCACTCCACGTGTTGTTAAATTGCCAATGGTCTCTGCAGACTAGTCATGTCACTGGTGTCTAATAATACTCTGTAAAGCTTCTCGGTCATTCCTTCTATAATGTACCGCTACCAGTGACTGCTTCTTTCTGCAAAGTGGAACGACCAACTGGACCCAGTAATGCAGCAGTTTGACTTGGACACATTGGCTCCTTTTGTGCAGTTCAGCTAAAATCGAAGTTGAAATAAAACTGAGCTTTAATTTTGATATCCCTGTAAGCAACAATAGGTATAAGGGAAACAATTACTGAGAAATAACGGTTGATGACTTGTCTTAATGGGAAACAAAGCAGGAGAGTAGCAATTCTCCATCAGTGTGATTCATTCATATTGACTGAGAAATTATCTTAACAATGCCTTGTTTCAACATGTATAAAGAATGACAAAGTAGAAAAGTACCATTCCTAAAACAATGCAACTGATTCATTTTTAAAGAGACATTATCTTAACAATACCTTGGTTAAACATGTAGAAAGAACTACAAAGCAGGATAGTACCATTCCTAACAAGTGTTGCAATTTCGAACTAAGATTCAGTAGTTAATTAATTCTGAGAGTGGCATTGCTTAATATTACCAGTGGCATTCGATTAAAGAAAAGTATAAACAGTTCCAGGTGAGAGTGGGCGCTGTCAGTGTCAAAACCGGCGGATCTCGGGTAGGGGGTCCCGAACTGTGCGTCTAGGCGGATGGTAACAGGAGACAAGGGACACGATGTTTTTACCCAGGTTCGGGCCCTCTCGATGGAGGTAAAACCCTACTCCTGCTTGATTGATATTGATGATATGGGTAGTACAAGAGTGGATCTACCACGAGATCAAGGAGGCTAAACCCTAGAAGCTAGCCTATGGTATGATTGTTGTAATGGTTGTTCGTCCTACGGACTAAAACCCTCCAGTTTATATAGACACCGGAGAGGGCTAGGGTTACACAGAGTCGGTTACAATGGTAGGAGATCTACATATCCGTATCGCCAAGCTTGCCTTCCACGCCAAGGAAAGTCCCATCCGGACACGGGACGAAGTCTTCAATCTTGTATCTTCATAGTCTTGGAGTCCGGCCGATGATGATAGTCCGGCTATCCGGACACCCCCTAGTCCAGGACTCCCTCAGTAGCCCCTGAACCAGGCTTCAATGACGATGAGTCCGGCGCGCCTATTGTTCGGCATTACAAGGCGGGTTCCTCCTCCGAATAATCTGTAGAAGATTGTGAACACCAGGATAGTGTCCGGCTCTGCAAAATAAACTCCACATTCCACCGTAGAGAGAATAATATGTACACAAGTTTAATCTGCTAACGTATTTTGTGGCATGACGTCATACCACCACCAAGCCTTTACTTGAATCGTTTTTTATTATACCCCCTCAGCGCGTTTAGCGAACGGTTTCCTTGGCACGTCTTGTCGAAGCAGAGATCGTGTTCCCCTTATTCCGGGATTCCCATCAATACGGATGTGGGTAACCCAACCGTGCCCGTTGCCACGCCCCCTCTATCGGAGGCGAGTCCCGAACGGTCATGGGGACGGCTCTTGGTATTCTCCCTCTTTATAATGGGACCAAGGCTCATTTCTTTTCTTCAATCTTCAATCGAATCTACTCCTCGCCCCGAGTTCCAACACCCAGAGCCCCAGATTCGAGCACTTCGGACCTTCAACAATGTCTGGCTCCTACCTACAGGGCCGGTGGATGCCCTCCTCCATCACGGAAGAGGACGTGCTAAAGCTGCGAGAAGCCAAGTACCTGACTTACGAGATTTCGCATAGGTTGCCCACCAAAGGGCAGGTCATTCCCACCCCAGAGCCCGGCGAAAACGTCGTGTTTGTGTCCCACCTCCGTCGGGGTTTAGGCTTCCCAATGGATCCTTCTGTGAGAGGGCTCATGTTTTACTATGGGTTGGAATTCCACGACTTGGCTCCGGAGTCCATCCTCCATATCTCTTCATTCATTATCGTTTGCGAAGCCTTCCTCCACATTACCCCTCACTTCGGCTTGTGGCTTAAGACCTTCGACGTGGAGCCGAAGATGATCGAGGGGCATCAAGCAGAGTGCGGCGGGGCGGTTGTAAGCAGAAGGGCCGATGCTCCATGGCCCGAGGGCTCTTTCCAGGAGGAGCTCGACTTGTGGCAGCAGGAGTGGTTCTACATAACCGCTCCCAGGGGCAGCAGGCAGAAGCCGCCGCCCATCTTCCGCTCGGGTCCTCCACAGCGGCTGATGTCATGGGTCAGCCAAGGGCTCAACTGGGGGCCGTCAAAGGATGTACCCCTATTGCAGGGCCGGATTCGAGACCTCCAGGGGAGGGAGATCAATCTGGTCGTGGTGATGCAGGTTATGCTGATTCGGCGCCTCCTGCCCTGCAAGCGTCGCCCCCTCCGTCTGTGGGAGTTCAACCCCGAGGGGCCATGAGCTCTCCAACACTTCATGGGTACGACACCCGTGGAGATGTATAAATTGTTCTTCGGATCATAAGAGATGTGTCCGGAATTGACCAAGGATTCCGGCATAAGCTGCAATCGCCCGGATACTTAGGTAAGTGTCCCTGCGTCTGAACACACCATTTGTTTACGCCTTCTTGAATTTGCCTTGTAACCCATCGTTTCTTGAATAGGATTGGATAGCGCAGGTGAAACTGATACGGTGTTCGGCCCCCCTCCCGGAGACCGTGCCGGATCCCGTGCTGGTCAGGATGCTGAAGGTTGCGCCTTCAGAGGAAGGCGAAGGGGAGAACATGGACACCACTGCCTCTACCAAGGAGGCTTTGGAGAAAGCGGGAGTCGAGAATCCCTCCTTCCAAGGGGAGAAGAGGACCGCCTCCGAAAACCCGGAGGCCAAGGCCTCGAAGGGGGGGAAGAGATCTTCACCAGAGGGTCCTGCGTCCGGGGAGGCCCCGGCCGCACTATCTCCCCTAAGGAATCAGCCCTCCAGCGAGCCGTAAGTAGAAAAAGGGGGGGGGGGTTCTATAATAAGAGACACCCCTATGTTTGCTTCTGAGGATAACCGAAGTTTTTACCTTGTAGTTCGAATCTCCGTCCTTCTCAGATGAGCTCGTCCTCGGGGGACCTTCGTCCGGAGATGGTGGAGAGCGAGACGCCTCCATCCGCCGCACCATCAGGCGGGGCGGACGAACCTGAGGTGTCATCGCGGAGGGTATCCCCGAGTCCGGCGGGGCCGGAGAGTTCGGCACCGGCTGGTGTGCGGCCGGGGGAGCTGAAGGATCTGCTTGGGAGGGCGTCTATCTCAGAAGGTCACCGTACGTTGATGAGTATGGTGATTGGAAGAATTTCGTCCGTCGAAGGCGGGTTGCATGATGCCGTCAGGAGCTTGCTGGCGGGGTTTGAGGTACGTAAAAATGACATACCTTTTGACAGTTTTGCACATAAAGTGCGCCCTGTATAGATAGTAGCCCCTGGGACTCGGTAGGCTGTCGAGAACGACAGCGTGCCGAGGATCCAAATCACGGGTATTGATTTTCGCCTTTCCTATGCAGGTGGCAGATAGTCCGGTGGCCAGCCGGACTGATGGAGTTGCCGAACTAAAGCGACAACTTGACGTTGCGGATGCAGACATCGCGCGGGTCAATAAGCGACTTGACGAGTCACAAGGTAGGTTTTTCTCCGTGGTCACCTAGTAAGGGAGCCGAAGCCCACTCCTTACAACATGTGTGCTCAATGCAGATGGTGCCGCTGCTGTGGAGAGCCTTCGGGCAGAACTTGCTCGAACCAAGGAGCAGGCCAGAAGGAGTGATGCGGCTGCCTCGAGGGCGGCCGAAGAGCTAGAAGCCGAAAAGGCTGCTCACTGCCGAAGCAGGGAGGAGATGGCCGAAATGGCCGTGAAGTTGAAAGATGCTACAGACCGCATTGAGGTTCTTGAAAAAGAACGCCTAGAGGAGCAAGAAGGCCTGAGGAAGGCTACCATCGAAGCCAAGGATGCCCGTTCTGCCATGAGGGCTATAAAGGAGGAGCTGCGCCAGGCCGGAGATACTGTGGCTGGCAAGACCTTTCTGCCGCACAGGAGGTTTATAGATCCGAAGTACGCTCAGCTTGGCCAGCTGTGGGGTCCGGAGGATCCTTATATGGACTTGGCGGCGAGTGCGGCAGATGCTGTTGTGCACTTCCGAAGTCAAAAGGATCACAAGACGGAAGAGCTTTTTTGGTCTCAATTCCATAGTCCGGGGCGTTCACTTCCGCTGACCGATCGGTTGGCCGAGTGGGCTGAGCTGAATAGATCGTCCGGACTTGCCATGACGGATATCGTGGCTCATGTCTGGCCGGATAGGCCCAAGCCGAATAGTTATTTTGGCTTATTGCAGCAATTCCTTGGGGCGGTGCCGCATATCAAGGCAATGAAGCGGTCGGCCTGCATAGAGGGTGCCCGGATGGCCCTCGCCCATGTGAAGACATACTGGACGGAGATGGATGCCACTGCTGTTGCGACCCAGGGTTCGGACGAGAGCCGGTTACCCGTCGAGCACTATTTTGGGGAAGTTCTGCGTGGTGCTCGTGTAATAGAGTCGCAGTGCTCAAAAAATGTCATGTTCAAATGAACTTTATGGTTTGTAAAACGATGCTTATAATATATGCGCTTTTTGTACTTGTGCGTTCAAGTATTGAAATATCTCCTGTGCGGCCGTTAATGTATACTTGTGTATAACCTGAAAGATGGCAGTCTTCGGCTTCAGCCCCCACGCACATAGTGCGGGGGTGTTTGCGAAATAGCACATTTTCACACTTAATCCAACGTCTTGGTCCTGTTAAGGAGGTGGTAGCATAGCAAACGAGGCAACCAGACTATAATGCTTTATCACTTTCACTTAGCCATAGGAGTTCGAAGGTGGGGCTACGATATAGCCCCTAGGGGCACCGCGCTCTCCGTATTTGGGGCGCGTGTGTGCCTGACCGGGAAGCGGTCCTTCGTCAAAGCGGAGGAATTCTAAACATTCCAGAGGTCGATCGAGTGGTTGACCAGTCTCTCGCTACATCATGACAGTCAGTTTTCGGCTTTCTCTACTGAGGTGCTCACCCGGCCGAACCGGGGCACAATCGCAGTAGTTCTCCTGGTGCCGCGTTAGCCGATGATACAGAACGTAAGGCAGCAAAACACAGGAGCTGGGCAAACCCAACATTTGAACAAAGACATGATTCGGAGCTGATGCATATAAGGCCTAACTCGAGACGCCGAACACTCCCTGAGGTGTTCGGTCTTTATGATGATGGGCAGATCAATGCCCTAAGCCCCTAGTGTCCAGGTACACGCAAGGTCCTCTGACGCGGCCGATGCCAAAACGTCAGCCTCCTCTCTGGTTATGATGATTAACCAGGGGATGTATAGCAACAAGAGACAGTAAAAAAGGTTTACGCAGGGTCTTAATCTGAAAAGAATCCTTGCAACGGGTCCCTACTGCACGTCTGTGCCTGTGTCTCCGTTGTGCTGTATCCTGGACGGGTGTAACACGCTGTTCATCTGTAAAAGAGAGGAACTTAGTTTGAAAAGTAATCGTGTAAAAAATGTATTTAAAACAAAGCATGAATAAATGAATAAAGTTGAGCTTTTATTGGCTCCTTATTGCTCATACGCACAGCCCCTTGTAAAGGGGTGTGCGGCTAGGGAGCCCCTAGCTTATTTATGCCGGACTCGTCTAGCCGTGTCCGGTGTCTTGAACGACCTTTTAGTGAGATGATGCCGCATGGACCGGGCATTTTAAGCGTAAGAGACGCGTAGTGTGGTATTGCGTTAAAGCGGACAAAAGCCTCATGCCCCAATAGTGCTTGATGGCTTGTTTTAAATGGGGCGACATGAAAGATTAGTTTTTTGCGTCGGGAGTTGTCGGGTGACCCGAACACAACTTCTAGTAGTAAGGAGCCTTTGCATTTGGCGTAAGGGCCTGCGTCACTCCTTTGAAGGAAGTGCGGCTATGGCGAATTTTAGTACGGTCTATCCCCAACTTGCGGATTGTGTCCGGATATAGCAGGTTTAAATCGCTGCCGCCATCCATTAGGACTTGTGTAAATTGTAGTCCGTCGATTATAGGATCCAATATTAGAGTAGTCCATCCTGCGTTTTGAATACTTCTGGAATAGTCCAGGTGGTCGAAAGTAATTGGTTTTGACATCCAATCTCGGGGTTCCGCTGGGGTGGACCGTGCGACACCTACTTTGGCAGGTGCCGCACTGTTGTTCCGTATTATCACATGAAGTGAGTTTACTGTTTTGACTTCTTGTGGGAAAGTCTTTTGTTTTCCGGCGCTCTGCTGGTGGGGTTCGTCATCATCCTCGCTTGCCGCGTCGAGCCCCTTGTGTTCGGCGTTGAGTCGGACGGACTATTTGAAAACCCAACAATCCCGGTGGGTGTGGTTTGCAGGCTTCCCGGAAGTACTGTGCATTTGACATATCCGATCCAAAATTTGTTCAGGTTGGATAGCTCATCACTGTTGTCCTTAAGAGGCAGTGTTTTATTGTTTGGCCGCGAGCTTTTGAATCCGGCGTTGACCGTCATATTCTTCGGGCTCTTTTCTTTGTTTCGGCGCTGGTCCTTTCTGCGCCGTGATTTTCCGTTTCCATCTCTGATTTCGGATGTACTCGGGTCGCTGGTGCTGCATCTTGCTAGCCAGCAATCTTCCCCCGCACAAAAGCGGGTCATGAGGCTTGTTAGTGCGGCCATTGTTCTTGGCTTCTCTTGGCCGAGGTGTCTGCCGAGCCATTCGTCTCGGACATTATGTTTAAAAGCTGCTAAGGCTTCAGCGTCCGGACAGTCGACTATTTGGTTCTTTTTGGTAAGGAACCTGTTCCAGAATTTGCGCGCTGACTCTCCGGGCTGCTGAGTTATGTGACTTAAATCGTCTGCATCCGGAGGGCGGACATAAGTCCCCTGAAAATTTGCTCTGAACACATCCTCGAGCTCTTCCCAACTTCCAATGGTATTTTCTGGGAGGCTTTTGAGCCAATGCCGAGCTGGCCCTTTGAGCTTGAGGGGTAGATATTTTATGGCGTGGAGATCATCTCCTCTAGCCATGTGTATGTGCAGGATGTAATCCTCAATCCAGACTCCGGGGTCTGTTGTTCCGTCGTATGCCTCTATGTTTACGGGCTTGAACCCCGCTGGGAATTCGTGATCCAGCACCTCATCGGTGAAACATAGTGGGTGTGCGGCGCCCGTGTATTTAGGTGTGCCGCTATCTTCGAACACTCGGCGTGTTGTGTTACTTCCTAGGGCCCTCTTCTTTGGCCCATAAATGGACCTGACCGGGCCATCCGTTTGGCGAGGGTCTTTATGTGTGTCATGTGCCGGTTTATGTGCGGCGCCGCTTGCCGCTCTTGGCCTGTCATCTGATCGCCTATCCGTCCAGGCGGCCTTTTTGCTTTTTGATTGTGGGGGCTCTACGGCCTCCTCGTCGAATTCCGGCAGCAGCTTGCGCTTCGGGTAGCTCTTTGTTTGGTGGCTATTGCCATATTTGTCTGCGGTCTTGAGTACTTTGCTCCACCTCATTCTGAGTATGTCTTCCGCTGTTTTGAGCTTCCGTTTCTCCTTCTTCAAACTTCTTGCAGTGGCGACAAGCCTTTTTCGGAGGTTCTTATGCTCCGGTGGTGTGTCCGGCGTGAGATCGTCTGGACTGTTGTTTTCGCCGGGGATGGATTGATTATCCGATTCATCCTGCTCGGATGGTTACTTGGTTGCATGTTCGTCGCCCACTGGTTTGCCCTGCTCTATGGCTGGGTCATTATGGGTGCTGTTGTTATCGAGGCGGGACTTGGGGCGGCGCTTGCGTCGCCGTTTTGGTTGTTTTTCGGGGGAATTTTCCTTCGCCGCGTCCCGTTGTTCCTCGATGTCGCTCCCTTTTGGAGTGTCCACCATATATACATCATGAGTTGAGGTGGCCTTCCAATGCCTCGTAGGCGTTGGTTCTTGATCGTCTCCAACATCGTCGTCCATACCGTCGATGTCTTCGGAGTCGTAGTCTAGCATGTCGGTTAGATCGTCGACAGTGGCTACAAAGTGGGTGGTGGGTGGGCTTTGAATTTCTTCCTCGTCCGCATCCCAACCATCCTGACCGCAGTCCGACCAGGGTTCTCCTGATAACGAGAGATACTTTAGCGACTTCAGGATGTCGGCGAAGGGCGAGTGCTGAAAGATGTCCGCAGCAGTGAACTCCATGATCGGCGCCCAATCGGATTCGGTTGGCAGGGGCGCAGGAGGTTCGGAGTCCGGCAAGGAGTCCGGCACCTCGGAGTCAAGAGCTTTGCAAAGGACAAGGTCGGTATTCGGCTCCATCGCCGTAGCAGTTGCAGCTCCCGAGGCGGTGTCCAGCCACCGGTCCTTGATCTGCGCGGTCGGCTCCGAACTATGGGTCGGAGCGGATTCGTGTGCAGCCTCCAAAGTACTGTCCGGCGGCAGAGCTAGATCATGCCCATTGTGACAGTACGGCACGCTCGACTGTGGCTCGAATCCGTCGAAGATCAAGTCTCCGCGGATGTCAGCCGTGAAGTTTAGGCTTCCAAATCTGACCTGATGGCCAGGGGCGTAGCTTTCGATCTGCTCCAGATGGCCAGGTGAATTGGCCCGCAGTGCAAGGCCGCCGAACACGAAGATCTGTCCGGGGAGAAAAGTCTCACCCTGAACAGCGTTGTTGTTCGAAAAAGCCATCAAGCCTATCGGTGACGACACAGAGGAACTCTCAATGAAAGCACCAATATCGGTGTCAAAACCGGCAGATCTCGGGTAGGGGGTCCCGAACAGTGCGTCTAGGCGGATGGTAACATGAGACAAGGGACATGATGTTTTTACCCAGGTTCGGGCCCTCTCGATGGAGGTAAAACCCTACTCTTGCTTGATTGATATTGATGATATGGGTAGTACAAGGGTGGATGTACCATGAGATCAAGGAGGCTAAACCCTAGAAGCTAGCCTATGGTATGATTTTTGTAATGGTTGTTCGTCCTACGGACTAAAACCCTCCGGTTTATATAGACATCGGAGAGGGCTAGGGTTACACAGAGTCGGTTACAATGGTAGGAGATCTACATATCCGTATCGCCAAGCTTGCCTTCCACGCCAAGGAAAGTCCCATCCGGACATGGGACAAAGTCTTCAATCTTGTATCTTCATAGTCTTGGAGTCCGGCCGATGATGATAGTCCGGCTATCCGGACACCCCCTAGTCCAGGACTCCCTCAGGCGCAACAACAATATGTGCTTCCATCTACTTATAAAGGGGGTGATGCAGAGTTTGTTGTAACAAAGCAACAAGCATCATGTCTGGGTTGGTCCCATTTTTGTTCACTACTTACTGGGAAAAGACAGCAATACAATAGCTTCAATTCAACATTTATTTAAAACAGTACCAATACAAGTAGCACAACATCTCAAAGCACACTGCACAATCATGTGGATGAAGGCCTGTACTGACCTTTCATGAGAACACCGGGATAAAATATGAATCTGCTAACACGAATAGGAAATCCAATCTCGTTTTGTGCAGTTGCACTGAAATCAAGCTAAGTGTTTCGCGTAGCGAAGCAAAATGTCACAATAGCAACAAGTTGAATAGATATCCCAGTTTAAACAGAGGCAAAAAAGGAATCAATTACTGGCTAATAAAGGAGGATGAAACATGCGGCCACAGAAATGGTAATCCCGCCAATCCCTAACAAGTGTTGCAGTTTTGAAATAAGATTCAGTAGTTAATTCTGAGAGCGGCATCATTTACTGGCTTATAAATGGGGGATGCTGAATTTGTTGTAACAAAGCAAAAATCATCATGTCTGGGTTGGTCCCATTTTTGTTCACTACTTAATGGGAAAAGATAGCAATACAATAGCTTCTATTCAACATTTATTTAAATCAGTACCAAAACAAGTAGCACAACATCTCAAAGCACACTGCACATCATGTGGTTGGGACCAAGATTTGAAACAACTCGCCGGGAACACTGTAAACAAATCTTGATCTCCTTTTGTGCAGTTCCACCAAAATTAAGCAAAGTCGCCGGTGTGACATTCAAGTTGAACTGCACAAAACACTCTTAAAACATAAGTGTTTCGAGTAGCGAAGCAAAATGTCACAATAGCAACAAGTTGAATCGATACCCCTATTTTAACAGAGGCAAAAAAGGAAACAATTAATTGCCGATAAAGGAGGATGAAACAAACGGTGACAGAAAGAAGCATCTAACTTATCTTGGATGGAAAACAAAGTAGGATAGTAGCATTTCTAAATGGTTGCATTGATTCATATTAACAAAGACACTCTCTTGAAACAACATTCGTTAAAAAATGTAATTTACTTTTAACAGTGGCATTGCTTCATATTTCCGGCGGCATTCTTAGATTAACAACAGTAAAATAGCTGTATGGGACATGCTAGCACCATGTGCGTCCACACGTATAAATGGGTGATGCAGAGTATGTAGCCAAGCATCATATCTGTGTTGGTCCCATATTTGTTCTCTTTGAACCTTTTTCATATGTGAGGGCAGCAAATCTAGTCCTGCACAAACTACCCAACCCCCCAGTTTCTTTCCCTTTTCAACAAAGAGATCGGTTCCTTACAGATGTGTGTATTGGGTTACCCCTTTTCCCTTTTCGACCAACAAAGCGGCTGGATAGCCAGTCTATACTACTTTTCCTCCCTCCTTTCCTCATTGAACCACGTCCTAGATTCATGCTCCACCCCACCGCACCTTTCTTTCCTCTTTGAACCAAGACCTAGATTCGACTACAGATCAAAAAAGATCCACATGCAGCTAGAGCAACGACGGTTTCAAAGAAACTTATACCTTAGGGTCGTCGGGATGTTGCAAGGCATGCGGCAGGAGGCCGGATCTGCCCACACTACATACGACAGCGAGGTAGAAGGGGTCGGTGGCCCTCCCGCACAGGCGCTGGGTGAAAGAGAATAGTGCAGCCGGTAGTGGAATGCCTCCCTCGCCGAAGGCGATAGAGTTAATGTTGCACCTCCTCCCCTTCCCAGTGCGACGGGATACAGACGCCTCCTTCACCAGCTGTGAGGGGGGAGAGAGAGACAAGAGACCAACACAGTCTTGTTTAGATCTGGTGAAGAGAGGGTGACAGACTGTGAATATAGCAAACCCTAGCAAATGAACGCTGAGCCTCCAGCGTGTAACATATATGTATTGCAGCGAGCGTGTGGAGAGTGCAAACCCTAGCGAACAAGCGCTGAGGCTCCCGCTTATATATATACTAATGTAGTCCGGACTAAGCTCCGGTGCCTTCACTGCATCTGCTTTTGGCTGTATGACAGGTGAGCCAGCCACATTTTGGGCCCACCTGTCATAAACAAAAAGGCAGGTGCACTAAGTCAATGAAGTTGCATCCATATAGTACTCTCGTGTGTATACGACTAATATATAGTGGAGTGGTTTTCTTATTCTCTCCATAACAATCGTTTTAAATTGTGTAAGTACGAAACGAAACTCTTTATTTAATGTACAGTGAAGAAAACTAGTACTACTTCTGATGAACTAACGATCCACGCCCACACGTCCTGGTCGCACTTCCTGTCCTTCACGTGTGGTACACTACCCTCCCTTAAGTGAACAACCACACATGCGCCAAATTATCGGAAACATGTGAGAGTGTGTACAAATAAAGAATTTTAATTTCAATTATCGGAAAGGTTTGAGAGTATTACAAAATTTGACTTCAGTCAAATCTAATATGCGGAGTAAATAAAAATGGAGGGCTACTATGTCCATCCGGGTTTTTAGTCCACACCATTTTTTAAATCAAAGTTAATAGCTGGACAAATAAAATTACAGGGGAGCTGGAGACAAAGTTGTGAGAAGGCTTAGAAATCAATACAAAACTTATGCTCTTAGTACCAATATTGATCCTTCTTCGAGGAAACATTTGGTTCATAGCCAATTGTGTGAAAAAATTGCACCAACGTGAAAGACGACTGCGTCTGCAACGCAACCAAGGTGAACTGACGAAGGATATCATCTTTGTGCATAACAAGCAAAGTGCACTGATGGAAGATAGCTTGTTTTTCATTGAAAATCGATCAGCTTCCCCAGCCGACGCAACCATGAGGGGCAACCTTGAGCATCGATAGGTCATCGTGGTGATGCATCATCCATTGGCATCAAGTTTGGGTGAGGCACCTATGAAGTTCGACAAATCCTCACTGTGGTCTGTTTCTTCTCAGTAATCAAGCTCAAGGAAGGAAGAACCACGTGGCAGAGGACAGTGAGGTGGAACAACAATGGCCATCCAATTTTGTGCAGTTCCACTAAAATTGAGGAAGACATGCCCGAGTATGGAGACACGCATCGCTGTTTCGAAAAATATAAAAAAGGGTTAATGAAAAGTACACCAACAAACAGAAGCATCATAATTATATCTTGATGGGAACTAAACCAGGATACCCGAGAAAAAAAGCATTTCTTCATTTAACCAGTGATAGAACTACCACCATATGGACAATGACCGCACAACCACCATGTACTTTTTGTCGAAACAACATGTATACCTCCACCGAGGCATAAATCTGCACAACTTTTCGAGTGGCATTTTCACTATAATAGTACTAGTAGGTGATGTTGGACTACCGACAAACCCTAGCTACTATGCATGGGGAGTTGGGGAGTAGTCGCATAGAAGAAAACCCGCACGCAGCAACCTAGGGAGCTGGACCAGTACAAGAAGTTATACCTCAGGTGGGCGAGATGTCGTTTAGGCGGGCGGGCGGGATCTGCCCACACGACGACAGCGAACAAGGGCGCGGAGGATCTTCGTCCGCGCCAACGCCGGCTCCGAGAGGACGGTGCACATCGGCTCCCTCTGTCGCCGACGGCGACAACGTCAACGCTGCACCTCCTCACCTCCCGCAGCGGACGGGATTCGGCCAGATCTGTGACCACCGGTGAGGAGAGAGATAGAGTGGACACTGTCATCTTGTTTTGATATGGAGAGGGTGAGAGAGCGAGCGCGAGAAACTCTATCAAACAAGAGACTATAATGGAGTAAAAAAAGCTCTCCATAGCAGTGGTTTTAAATAGAATACGCGTTCCCGGAAAAAAGAAACGAAAACTGGCAGACAATTTTTTAAGGGTCTGTCTAGGACACATCTAGATGTGACATAGTTATGTCACATCTAAGTTGATGTCCACTCTGTTTGTGGTCTATTTTTTTCCTAGTTTTTTTTGTTTCTTGTTGCTACATTATATACTTGTGGCTGCTTAGATGTGATATCCTTAAATAACATCTAGATGTGAATTAGACAAACTGATTTTCTAACATACCAAGAAAGAAAACTCGATCAAAAACACGCCCCCGCTTCCAGGTCGCGAGAGTCGCCGCGCACACACACATAGACATAGACATGCATATCCGTGTTTACGTAAAATTCCATTTCCATCTCCATCTCCAATCATATTTGTCCAAATGACACATTATTTACGTTGTTAATTATATACGCAGCAATATTAACATACAACAAAGCTTGTTTGCGCATGTCCAGACCGCTGCCATGGCCGGTCCTGACCAACCCGAACCCTCTTCATCACCCGCGCTTGCTTCCGGCCCGAAACGGTCAGTGCCGCATTCATGCCCGGCCAGATCGGACATGACCTCTCACTAGCGCCGGCATTGAAGCGGCGCGCCGGCAGAGAGAGTGTCGCCCGCGCCGCTTTCGGGTGCATGCGGCTGCTCTGCTTTCAAAGGCCGCAATAGCCGGCTACAACATGCATGTAAAAACGTCTTGGGAGTCCGTGCTACAGCTAGCTGTCCACCCCCAACTCGTCAATCTCTTCCAGTAGTGCTAGTAGTACTCCATGGCGCGATCCATCGACAAGCAGGCGACAAAGTTATCGTATACTCAGTTTGCGGTGAGTGGCATGCCGAGCGACCATGTGGGGTCGAGCCGTGGAGGAGGGTGAGACACGAACATGACAGACATGATTAAAACATTTGTTTTGCTCGATGGCGCGATCCAACGAAACGAAACGTTGGTTTCTCTCCTTTTCCATTTTTTCTCCGGAAAAACAGAATCTTTCCACTCCATTTTCATTCCTATTCCAAGGTTGCCCCGTTACAACATTCCATCAAATACAAAGGAAAACTAACACGCATGCTGATGCATCTCAATGATTCATAGATCATAGCCAATATTTACTTCACAACTAAAGAAAAAAGTTGTGAGAGCGTGTACGAAAGAAAAACTACTGATGGGGTCACTACAACTTAAACCCTAAACCGTAAACATGATTTAATTCCCTGGCCAGGTAGAACCTGTCGAACGAAAGACGGCTGGCACCCTCGGATCATACGATGCTTTTGGGCAGTTCCACTAAAATCGACCTGAGCATCCCTGATGGCAAAGATATTGAAGAAGTGTGATTAGAATAATAGTACTGGCACTAGTTCATGAGAAATAAACTCATCACAAGTAGAAGCCGGTAGAAGTAGAGAAAGATCGACACGGAGATGGAGCTACGGCAGTGGAGCAAGCCTGCTCCAAAAGGAAGATGGTCTACCTGGGATGTCGGGCTGTAGCTAGAAGGGCGGTTGGGACGCGACATCGGCCCATACTGCGGTGACCCCCGATTGGGACGCACCGACTGTGGGTTTTCTCCCTCGCCGATGTCGACCGCGTATATGCAGAACATTGTTCCCTTCCCCCAGCTGCGGGATCAGGCCCGTCGTTCTATGCTTGTGAAGAGAGCAACCTTAGCAAGCAGGCTTGTAGCTTAGGCTCCTGCTAGTGTACATATAGTGGTTTTCTTTTTCTCTCCATATCAACCATTTTATAGTGCGTACGTGTCATTCAAGAGTGAAATGATGGTTGCTTCTTCCGACTAACTTACTGTGTCATTTGACTGCTCCTTAGTGGCCCCTACACGTACTCCCCCTACGTGTATGCAACAGTCACACGTACATGTGGACACAAAAATGCGCACGACGCCCTAATGCATGCATGTCCGAGCACACGACGGAACACACATGGTCACGCTAAGTGCTCAACCTACACGTGCATGCACACACATACTCAGTCAGGGTGAGCTAGTGACCGTATAAACACCAGAAAATATATATATTGAGCGCAATGAGCGTATTATGAAGTCCACTGACCGTATTTTTACAAATATACAGTGACAGACAGTGTATTTATCTCGTTTGAGATTAATCCATATTAACCGGAGAGGAGGCACTATGGACTAGCATTACTTTGGCCTTGTTTGGATACTCTAACTCAGTTAGAGGTTAGAGTTAGATTCTAACCCTGAACTAACCGTGAACTAACTCTAGCCAAAGAGGTGTCTAGATGACAGGGTTAGATGGAGCACGGATACGGCGAGGCGCCTTCACGGGCGTTGCGAGAGGGAGGGAGGAAGAGGACGAGAAGCTTCGAGGAAGTGGCGAGGGATTTGCTGCGGCGAGAGCGAGAGAAAAATGTGTTTTTTTAGTGCTCCAGAGAAGAACTAACCCAAATAAGCACCTCTTGGGTGGGTTAGATTTTTTGGATGGGTTAGATGCTTCTAACCCAAACTAACCCTCCTATTTGGATACTTTTGGGTTAGTTGAGTACAAACTAACCCAAACTAACTCTAACCCATGGATCCAAACAGGGAGAAGCTTGCGCGCGGTGGCTCGCAGGACAAGGAGAAACTTTTTGACTAATGCAAGCTCTCCCTCGCTCAGGCGGTGGACGTGCAACAGTTAATTCGGTGTCAGATTGCCAGAAGCATACACTATACTACTAGTGCTACTATTGTTCGACTTCCCGAATAGGCGAATAGCCAAGCGCAAAGTTTAGTAGTACTAGTACTACTAATATAGTCTATAAAGGTACGTACTATACTAGTACTTGGAACCGGATGGAGGAGCGTCTGCACTCTTATTATAATTTTCAAATGTGATAAAGCAATCTTCAACACATTTGGTTCTCTTCGAGGGTTCTCGCATGTGATAATGGTAGTTGATTGCATGGAACACTCGCCACAATTCTCGCTTAATTCTGGCTCATATCCTGTTACAAATAGTAGCACTCAGTAATATTTCCTCTTTTTTGTTATTCAGCATGTAAATAGGTCAGCAAACCTTGCGGCGCATCTTCGTGCGAACCGTGCTTGCTGCACTTTGAATGTGGCCAAGAGCTGGCTTGATGAAACACCTCGCTTCCTACTTATTTTTTTGCAGGGTACCTCACTTCCTAGTGACCAGTGTCTTGGCTAATCGTCCTAAGAATGCTTATATATGAATAAAGCTCTCTCATTTACCCGCAAAAAAGATTAAGCCATATTAACCGGAAAGGAGGGAGTATGGACTAGCACTACTTTTTGGTGTGTCCCGTCAACTCGCAGAATGAGGAGAAGCTTGCAGGACAAGGTGAAGCTCGCTTACTCCTTTTGACTAATGCAACCTACCCTCGATGGACATGCATCAGTCCATTCGGTGTCAGATTGTCAGAGGCATACACTGTAGTAACAACATGCGGAGTACCATCATTGTTCGACTTCACGAAGAGGCGAAGAGCCAAGCGCAGTAGTACGAGTAGTACTACTACTAGAATTGCATGGTGGAGCGTCTGTACTCTTATTTTTTTATCTCTGATAAAGTACACGTTTATTCCGGAGAAGGGCGGAAAACGGCAGCCCAACATGTAATGAATTATATCGATCAACCAACCATGCTCGAATATATCTTGGCCTCCATGCGAGCCCGTCTGTGTGTTCTTGCTCCTCGTCTCTCTCAAGGAACGGCGGGTTGGCTCTTTGCCGTCAATTGAGATCGGTTTGCTCACACTCCTGTCCCACATGTCAGTGATATGCCAAGAGGAGGTGCGTTGACCGACTGGCCATATGCATACTTGGTTTTGAAACTTCATACTACTCCTCCCTCCGTCACAGTTTACAGGGCGCGCTTCATTATGATGCCCTTCTCTCAATGCATTTCCACCACCAGAGAGACTTTAGACGCGTTTGGTTTAATGCTCAATTAATTAGGGCATGGTAACCGCAATCAAGTCCACAATTTTCTCTCCATGTACTCTGTACTACTACAGAGTGGAGTAAGTGCATGCATGTGTGTACCCGAGGTGGAAGCACTGCATGCATGTGTGTACGCATTATTCCCTCTAGTAATAGACGTCGTGCTATAACTACCAATGCTATTTTTCAGGCCGATCGCTAGTCGCCTTGGTCCCACAGATCTTTTTTCTTTTTTCTGAAGCGCGCTGTATAAACAGTGACGGATGGAGTAGTATGAGCGGATCCAAAGAAGAGCGTATTAATGGTTGCTTCTTCAGAGCAACTTACAGTGGGAAAGGTGGGGCTTACGATTTGACTGCTCATTACTCACTATTAATGCGGCGCAACGACCGGGCTGAGTCTCCCATGCGGTTGTGCACTACCCCCTCGGTTCTTAAATATACTCCGGAGTATATTTGTCTTTCTAGAGATTTCAACGAGTGACTACTCAAATATTTATCTTTTTAGAGATTTCAAATGGACTCGCACATACGGATGTATATACATATTTTAGAGTGTAGATTCACTCATTTTGCTCCGTATGTAGTCACTTGTTGAAATCTCTATAAAGACGAATAGAATATTTAGGAACGGAGGGAGTACACATATAAAGCAAAATGAGTGAATCTACACTAAAATATGCCCGTTTGAAATTTGTAAAAAGACAAATATTTAGAAACGAAGGAGTATAATTTTGTGCATGGCACATGGACCCGGATGATGAAGAGGCTTCTGGCAATGCTATCAAGCTTCCATCATTTGTTTACATAATTGACGTACTATACAAATAATTTTCTAGTGAGACATGAAATTGTACAATGGTGTGAGCTTTTAGCTTCTGTTTCGCGTGTCTTGCCATTGATGCTCTTTCGGAAACAATAAAAAACTAACTTCCTTGCTAATGCATGTCAATTATTAGCAGATCAGATCTAATAATTACATCACAACTGAAGACGGAGTTGTGAGAAGGTGTTAAATTAAAATTGATCCATGCTTTCATTGGCAGCAACGTCCCCCCAGCTCTGTCTAAATCAACAAGGCATGTTGGGAAAAAAGTAGCTGTCTGGAGCATGCAACATTCTGATCATTTTGTGCAGTTCCACTAAAATAGAGCTGAGCGTCCCTGTTCCAAAGATATTAAGTGTGATTACGATAATAGAGGACTGCTGATGAAACAATAAACACATAAATAGAAGCCGGTCACCTTTGCAGTCTCTCTTAAGACTAACTAGTTGGAGAAGATTAGGCTCGGAGTTGGATGAGGAGGATAGAGCAAAACCAATCTCCCTTTGTGCAGTCGCACTGAAATGTAGAGACGTTTCCCATGTGACATTTTAGTACAACTGCACAAAAAACTCTTAAGAAAAAAGTGATTTGTGCAGGTCACCAAAAGGTCACAATAGCAATGAGGTGAAATTGATAGCCCTGTTTGCAAAAAAGAGGTAGAAAGGAAACAATTACTGGCCAATAACAGTTGATGACACATGCGACGACAAAAAAGAAGCATATTCCTTGCCCTAAGGGAAGATAACAACACGGTTGTGTTTGTCTAAAACGGTGTGAGGACGAGAATGCAATATGGAAAGTACATTGGACGAGCTACGTTTTGGGCAAAGAACTATGGAAGATCCACATGCAGCGACGTGGGAAGACGGGCAGTGGAGCAAGGCCGGAGGGGATACCTAGAGGTCGTTGTGATGTAACTAGGTGAGCGGCGGCACGTGGAATCTGCGAGCAGGTGGCGTAGGCCCTGCCGCGCCGGAGCATGGTCAGAGAGAACAACGTGTACCGCAGATCGGAATGTGCTGCCTCGGCGCCGTCGAACGGAGAAACGATGCACTTCCTCCCTTTCCCCCGGCGGACGGGATGCGGCCGAATCAGTGACCAACGGTGAGAGAGAGAGGCCACCGCACTCCCTTTCCCCGGCGGACGGGATGCGGCAAGATCAGTGACCAACGGTGAGAGAGAGAGAGGCCACCACAGCCTTGTGTGAGATACTCTGAAGAGCGACAAACCAGGCACGCAAGGCTCCATTGTATATAGTGAGCGGACTACCTTTTTCTCCATAAAAATCGTTTTATATTCTGTGTACGTGCCATTGAGCACTATAACTTTATTTAAAAATAACGCAGCAACGCGTCAAGTCAAACTTTGTTTCGTGCAGGCGTGGTACACGACCTCCCTAGGTAAACAACCACTACAGGCGTTCAAATTAGCACGTGGGCTGCCATTTCGTAAAGAAATGAGCTCCACCGTGTACCTGCGCGGGTGTGGCTGGGCACGAAGCGTGAGTACGTGCACGGTGCACCTATTCTCTTCTTGTATATGTACACCACCTACGTGGGGTTGTGTGAGAGAGATACAAACCTAGAGAGATATAGTGTGTGGGTTCTTGAGAGTTTTTTTTTGGGGGGGGGGGTCAATCAAAAAATTTAACATATGCAATGTGTGTGAAATAGAGTCCTGGATATAACATATATATAGAGGGGGTGAGGGAGTCCCGGATTAGGGGGTGTCCGGATAGCCAGACTATCACTGTTGGGGGGACTCCTAGGCTATGAAGATACAAGATTGAAGACTTCGTCCCGTGTCCGGATGGGACTTTCCTTGGCATGGAAGGCAAGCTTGGCAATACGGATATGTAGATATCCTGCCATTGTAACCGACTCTGTGTAACCCTAGCCCTCTCCGGTGTCTATATAAACCGGAGGGTTTTAGTGCGTAGGGCGAACAACAATCATACCATAGGCTAGCTTCTAGGGTTTAGCCTCTCTGATCTCGTGGTAGATCTACTCTTGTACTACCCATATCATCAATATTAATCAAGCAGGAGTAGGGTTTTACCTCCATCGAGAGGGCCAGAACCTGGGTAAAAACATCGTGTCCCTTGTCTCCTGCTACCATCCGCCTAGACGCACAGTTCGGGACCCCCTACCCGAGATCCGCCGATTTTGACAGCGACATTGGTGCTTTCATTGAGAGTTCCTCTGTGTTGTCGCCGTCAGGAAGGATGCCTCATCCCGTCTTTAAAGACGGCACCATTGCTAAAGGAGCTTTGGCCACTGGCCAGACTCTCCGGCTAAGCGGTTTTCTTATGACCGCCTGTTCGGCCGCCGCGCCGACGATGACTTCTCGGGTCATCGAAAGCAATCTTCACGTTAACTCGGAACTTGCCGAGCAGCTAGATCCGATGGAGCTCTCCTCCTTAAAACGAGCTCTTGGATCACATCACCGCCCTGGGAGTCGCTACAGACTACGATCAGATTGGGCCTAAAACCAATCTGACAGAGATCAACTCTCCCCAGGCTACCCACCACGTTGCTTTGGTGGAGGAATAGTACGGTGACCCTTCTTCTATATTAAGGACTAGCTATGTCCGGATTCCCAACCCCTCCATGCCGGATTCCCGCGGAGGGACGGGCGTCGATCAAGTCCTGAACCTAAAGTCAGGCAGCGGGCCGGATTCATTGGACAATATCCAAAAACCCAAGCTTCCAAGTTCGGAAACTTTTCGGCCCTTGAGTCTTAGATTGGACGGGGTTCCGAATTTAATTCCACCCGCCCACCCAAACATAAGCGATCTATCCCGAATCCGGCAAGAGCCCGCTGAAACAGTACACCATTACTGGGCCAGATTCCTCCTGGTTATGGACAGGATAAAGGACGGCCGCGAGGAAGACGCAATTTCACTTTTCTGCAATAATTGCACGGACAAGGGAATCCTAAACGCCATAAGTCGTCGTGAAATTACACGCTTTGCCGACTTGGCGTCCATAGTATGAAAGTACTGTGCGATGGAGAGCACCTGGAAAACCGAAACCAAATTTTGGGATAATCCGGCCCCGAATACAACCCTAGTCCAAAATAAATGGGTGCATCATCGCCAGGCACCTGGGTTAAATACCAAAAAGCAAAACCCCCCTAAAGGGCACGGAACCGTACTGGTGGGATGGATCAATGGACCCTGCAAAATTCATAGTACAGAGGGCGCCACTCCAACTCATAGCCTTCGAGCATGTTGGATACTACGGCAGGTGGCTAAAAGTGGCGAAGAGCTTCTAGCTCCAGAGAACCAGCCCAGCAATACCAGTACGGTATTAACAGTCTTCGATACTTTCGCATCAAATAATATGCAGAAACGAACACTCCACAGCCATGTTGAAGTCTACCAAGTAGCAACAATAAATCCATGGAGTGACACGGCTATTACCTTTAACGCCAATGACAAACCTAAATTCCGAATAGCCCGAGCACCAGCCGCATTGGTCCTCAGTCCAATAGTGGACGGCTTTCGCCTTACCAAGGTACTCATGGATGGCGGCAGCGGATTAAACCTCATTTACGAGGAAACCCTTCGAAAAATGGAAATAGACTGCAGCCGCATTGAGCGAAGCAGTACAACCTTTAGAGGAAAAATCCCTAGTCGGGAAGCACGCTGCACAGGAAAAATTACACTGGATGTGGTGTTCGTCTCGCCGGACAATTACAGGTCCGAGGAGATCACGTTCCAAGTGGCCCCGTTCAGCAGCGGATATCACGCTTTATTAGGGCGAGAGGCATTCACAATTTTTCAAGCTATACCCCATTACGGGTACATGAAGCTCAAAATGCCCGGGCCCAATGGAATCATCACCCTTGCCAGTGATCCGGACATAGTACTCCACGCCGAAAATAAGACAGCCGCACTAGCCCTCGAGGCACTATCCGAAGCCCTAGCGGCCGAGGAACTCACTGCGCTGCGCTCCACGGTGAACAGGGACGATGTGATACTCGACAAGAGATCCAAGTCCACCTCTTTTAAGCCAGCAGACGAAATAGTCAAATTCCAAGTCCATCCAACGGACCCTACAAAGACGACATCCATTGGGGCACAGTTAAACCCTGATGTAGACGCCGCACTACGAGAATTCCTACGGGAAAATTGGGACATTTTTTCCTGGCACCTTTCAGACATGCCAGGAATCCCACGCCGGCTGGCCGAGCACAACCTAAATATCCTAAAAGGATTCAAGCCAGTCAAACAGGCTCTTCGGCGATTTTTCGAACCCAAGAGACAGGCAATGGGAGAGGAGCTAGCCAAACTATTGGAAGCTAGATTCATCAGAGATATAAAACATCCGGACTGGCTAGCAAACCTGGTGATGGTACCAAAGAAGGATAAATCCTGCCGCCTATGTGTCGACTTCAAGGATCTTAACAAGGCTTGCCCAAAAGATTCCTTCCCCCTCCCCCGCATCGATCAAATTATCGACGCTACCGCAGGGCAGGATTCATTGTGCTTCCTTGATGCATACTCCGGCTACCACCAAATCAAGATGGCGGAGCCAGACCAAGGCGCAACGGCATTCATCACTCCATACGGCCCATTCTACTTCAACACAATGCCCTTCAGGCTCAAAAACGCTGGCGCAACATATCAGCGCATGATTCAGACATGTCTGGCAAACTAGATCGGCAAAACAGTGGAGGCATACTGTTGACACCAGATTTTGGCACAGTCAAGAACTTATTTAAAATGGCCTCAAATGGAGAAGTGTTCTACATGAAAAAGTTTCGTATTTTCGATACGAACATCTTTGAAGTTTGGGCTATCGCCATCTGATCTCATCTCGAAGGCCGAAGTTGTGTTCGAAATACTGAGATTTTGTATTCAGAACACTATTCGGCACATTACGCCCCCAAGACTGCTTCGTATGGAAAAATGATCTACATGGATTGTCTTCGTCTCGTCGAAACGATCAATTTTGATATAAGAATCATTCCAATCCGAGTTCGTATGCAAAAATTAGAGCCATCCGAATACAGCACTATCACGAGCCAAAAGTGGCGCGCCCCACCAGACACCCTGTCTGATGGGTAGCGCGAATAACAGCTTGTGTTGCACGAGCGATTTGACCCTCAAGATGAACTCTAATAAAAAAACGTTCAACATAAAAGTTGTTCGTCTCGTCGAAACGGTCAAGTTTGATTTTGGGCTCGTTTCCATCCGAGGTCGTTTACCACCTCAAAAGTTACCCGCAAGGTGCAGCCAGTTTAAACCGAACAGTTTTGGAAAGTTCGGACAAAACCAATCCGGATTTGACTAGGGTTTTGGACGTGAATCCAAGCCTTTTCCTTGCACGGGAAGTCCAGCCGCCTCTTATATACCTGAGGGTTGACGGCCGATTGAACAACACACAATCGATCAATTCATCTACCACTTTTTATCTTTTATCTTTTCTCCTTAACCCTAGTTCTTCTTCTTCCTCGTTCTTCGTCTATTCTTCTTGTTGCAGGGCGGCGAACCTCGAGGCCCTAGGGGCGATCAGGTCGACCTAGGGCAGCCCATAGCCGCCGCGCGCCCTGACGGGGTCCCTCCCGGGCGTGTGGGGTTTCGGGTCTTCAAAAGCGCCCGCCGGATTGTCTTGCGTACCGCGCTTCCGGTGGGTCTCCTTCGACGTGAGCTGCGGTGCACCACCCCCGGCATCGAGGGTACACGGTGACGTGTTCGTGTGCGAACACACTTTTTGGCGACTCCGTTGGGGATGAAGCTTAGAACGGTCTCCGGCCCGTTCTTGCTACGAAGAGATCGTCATCAAGTTGCTGCAATCTACAAAGGTAATATGAATACCCAATTCCCCTTTATAGATGGAAATAACCCATATGTTGTTGCTAGATCACCTAATGAGCATAATGTATCGGCTAACCCTAGTTTTATCAATCATGCATCTAATTATGCGCAAGGGCCGATGCAAAACAATTTTCATGCTTCAGATTCTTATGATTTTAGCAACATACAACATATGTATCCAAACTCTCATGCATCGGCAACCCCACAAATCCATATGCCGATGAACAACATGGTGAGTTTGGTTAATAAATTTGAAACACCTCATGTTAGGATTTCCAATGCCATGCAAGAAAGTGTTTCACCCTTTTATTCATCGGCAAGTAATGTGCAATATACTAATCCAACCATGCCGATGAACGAGAGAATTGGCCATGCTACTACTAGCTATTCGGCTAGTTATTCCCAACCGTCATATGCTACATGTCATGACAATAACTTTTCAGCACCATACACAAATGTAGATGTTCATAACTCGGCTTCACACCTTCCTGGTCATAGCCGAATAAATGTAAATTTTACTGGAGCGGTTGTTCCCAATATTGTAGAAGATGAGGTAGTGGTGGCTGCATTGAAGAGTTTAGCCCAAAATAAGAGGATTAGTGCTCTTTGCCTTGAACAACATGAAAAGGGGCTATTTCCTGATTATGCCGCAATAAAAGCTAGAGTTTTGCAAGAAGATGAATATTTGCCAGTTTATAAAATTGGCGAGCAAAAATATGGTTTTACAACAATGCATATGCCTTCACCTAGTACTACATCATATTATACACCCCCTACACAATTGCAAAGTTTCGGCAACACCCATGTGTCATTGCCGAAAGAATCTAAAAGCATTGGGGGCGATCATATCCGGAGTGGGCTGACGTTGAGAAAAAGCTTAAAGCCAATCTTGCCGCTCGCCGCAGAAAACAAATTGAAGGAGAATTGGCTCAAATAAAAGAAGCATTGCCAATTTACAGTATCAATGAAAAGATGGATAATTCGAAACATGAAAGTGCTTCGGTTGAAAAAGCCGAATCAAGTAATATATATTCTGAATCCATCAAATCCAAAGAGGCAAGCGGTATTGAGAAAGGGCATGGAAAGCATGGCAAAACGACCATACTTGATTTTTCTGAAATTAAGGGAACCTACTTCCTGCCCTATGAGTTTCGTGCCATAGAAATTGATGAGCTTCAAGGACAAGAACAAGTAGCCGAACAAAGTTCGGTTGACAAAGATCTTCAAATTTATGATGCACGAAATCAAGAAGAAACTTGTGACATGGTGTTGGGAAGTCATCCAGAAGCAAAGCACAATATTATTCATCATATGCAATCATCATGCTCTCCCAACATATTTAAAGAGGTATATCTAGCAAATAATTTACATATTTTCAGATTTGGTCACAACTTTATTGTTGATGCATCTATTAGAAAAATTCTAATAAGTAATTTTCAATGACCAATGAAGAAGGGCAATATACTTGTTAGCAATAAAATTGTTACTAAGCATATTGCTCAATATATTATACCATTCAAAGAGACCGATAGTGACTTATTACTGCAACCAAAGCTTTTCCCATTGCTTTATTTATAGTTCATATCTAATTGGGTAGCTTTGTTTGCTTCATACTTGGCTTACGCATGGTCTCAATTGAGACGTGTATGTTCTAACTACTTTGATTTCAGAAATTCAAAGCCAAGGTTAAAATCCTTTGGGAAAACCGATGCTAGTATAGTTTCTTATTTAAGGACATCGGAAAAAGAATGTGAAAGAGAATTCATAGCCGAATAGGAAGATGCCAAATCTGAACCATTCGTTTGCTTAACTCCAAAGCCGTTCTCACAACAAGATCGGCTAGAAAACAAAAGGTGTACCTTTGATTCAAACATGTGTGATCAAATCTTTGATTTGTTGTTGAAAAATAATTACATTAGAATTCCTGATCACCATGTTAAGCCATCAATTCAAGGACGAATGTATTGTAGGTTGCATCATTCGTTCAAACATAATTTTGAGGATTGCAATATGTTTCGTCAAATAGTTAAATCGGCCATTGATAAAGGACGATTGAAATTTGTTGAGACACCAAGAGATGACTAGTCTATTCCGATTGGTCCCGATGGCAGAAAGTTTTTGCATCGGCTGCTTCAAGCCGATCCATTTAAAGAGAAGGTAAAAACAGCAGGTGATGGGATCGAGCTTTCAAGTAAAGAATTTGTTGAAGAGCATAATGAACATAACTTTGAGGGCAAAAATTCCATCGAAGCTACAATGGAGACGCCAAGGACTGGGGGGGCAGCAAGCAAATCCAATGATCGATGGAAGCAAACCAAAAGAAAACAAAGGCCAAAATAAGCGCAAGTGTAAGAGATCAAAAATCACCTTCGCTGAACTATTGGATAAATATCAAAAGAAGAGTGAAGAGAAGAATGCTTATCGGCCAAATCATGCAAAGAAACCAAGATCACCCCCAAGACGCAAATATGAGGATCGGTACTGGCAAAGTGCGAATTTTAATGCAACATATTCATATCCTTATTTTGGGCCGCCAATACCAATGCCGTGGATGCCTCCCTATGCTCATATAGATACATATTCATCATGGGACAGGTATGATACAAGGGCGCATTCTCCATCTTATTTTAGACCATCTCACCAATATTATGCAGCTCCAAGAAGATCAACATCTGAACAATCACATGTTAAAGACCGTTTCAATCATAAGGAATCGGTCCAGAGCTCAAGGAAGAAGAAAGAGGTGGTCAAACAAGTTTACCGCGTTAAAAGAGATGGTCGTAAGAGTGCTACTTCAGATTTGATCTCAAATGAAAAAGAGCCAATGAAAGTGTTGACATTGGCTACTAAAGGCAATGAGATGAAGCAACCAATTATTACGAGTCAAAGTGCCAAATCTGAAGAAAAGAAGTTGAGAGTGCACAAGGCCAAGAAAGAATTGCCATTGGTCAAAACAGAATCACAGCCGAGATGCCCACTCGGCTTATCGTATTGGCAAAAGAAGGAATTACAAAATCTTAGTGCCCAAGAGCTGAGAAAGAGGAACATGGCATGGGTTCCCAAGAAGATCAATCAAGACAAAAATGATGTGCATGCTTCTATTGCAACAAGTACAATAAAAGTGAAGAAGGAAAATAATGAAAGCCACAAACAATTAAGCCGACGGTGCGCATCACAACATCAAAATCTTCGGCTAGCACATCATCCATTTTCTTCAACAATGCCATTGATGCCTTTGCCATGGAATTCATCCACAGGTATGATCAGTTACCCTCCATGGACTTATTTTGATCCATGGATGCAACATAATTTTCCATATCATGACAGAGTATTACCAAATCACTATACATTTGGTTAGTTACATTTTTGTTGCTAAGACAAAGGGGCCGAAATATTTTATTGCTATTTTATTTGTTTATTTCGGCTATACATGCTTTAATGGATGAATTCTACATGGACCTCATGATAATGGCCGATAATTAACTATCGTCCTAAGAAACTATGCGATCATGGCCGGTGTAATATTCTTACATCGTCCTTAGTTCGAATGGAGAGCGAGACAAGTAGTATGGAGATTATGTTTTGATAGTTGAATTCATAACAATGTCCATGGTGTTGGTGTTGTTTATATATCTCCATATGGTGCTGTTATGTGAAGCCTCATGCCTCTTAAAATATTTTTACACAATAATCAAAGCCGAATATGAAATTTATTCGGTTTGGAGCTTTTGGTTGCTATAGGTGCTATACAGATTGAGGCTTTCAGTGATTCGTTATAAGTAGTACAACAAATATCCAAGGGTTATCAATGCTTTAACGAGTCACTTATAGTTTATCTTAAGGTATGTCTAGATGCAAAATTACCTTGGGTTGCTATAAAATTGTTCATATTTTTAGACATGACAATTTGAAAGAGTTGGCACAGCAAGCATCCGGCTACTATGTTAATCATGGTGTGTTGCATTTCTATCGATAGCCGATGCTTAGTCTCGTCAGAATATGTAAGGCCGAACCGAAGTCCACCGCTTCGACCACTAATGAATTTTTCTTATACAGGCGAAAATAAGGATTGGAGAAAGTTTATTATTTATTATCAGCAAAATCCTAGCAAAAGGGTGAAGAATATGGTTCCGAGGATGACCTTCAGATACATATCTATGGGACTTTATCATCGGATTGTTAAGGAAGTTGAGAAAGTTTGACCCAAGCTTGCGTCAAAATATTCACACAAGCAATGGCCGAAATAAACTTATCGTCCTAAAAATATGCCAAAATGGCTGATGGAGTGTTGACATCGTCCTTAGAGCAAGCTATGTGCAAGTTATTTTTCGGCACACAGGCTTTGCCGAAAAACAAGGCGGCATGTGTTGACACCAGATTTTGGCACAGTCAAGAACTTATTTAAAATGGCCTCAAATGGAGAAGTGTTCTACATGAAAAATTTCGTATTTTCGATATGAACATCTTTGAAGTTTGGGCTATCGCCATCTGATCTCATCTCGAAGGCCGAAGTTGTGTTCGAAATACTGAGATTTTGTATTCAGAACACTATTCGGCACATTACGCCCCCAAGACTGCTTTGTATGGAAAAATGATCTACATGGATTGTCTTCGTCTCGTCGAAACGATCGATTTTGATATAAGAATCGTTCCAATCCGAGTTCGTATGCAAAATTTAGAGCCATCCGAATATAGCACTATCACGAGCCAAAAGTGGCGCGCCCCACCAGACACCCTGTCTGATGGGTAGCGCGAATAACAGCTTGTGTTGCACGAGCGATTTCACCCTCAAGATGAACTCTAATAAAAAAACGTTCAACATACAAGTTGTTCGTCTCGTCGAAACGGTCAAGTTTGATTTTGGGCTCGTTTCCATCTGAGGTCGTTTACCACCTCAAAAGTTACCCGCAAGGTGCAGCCAGTTTAAACCGCACAGTTTTCGAAAGTTCGGACAAAACCAATCCGAATTTGACTAGGGTTTTGGACGTGAATCCAAGCCTTTTCCTTGCACGGGATGTCCAGACGCCTCTTATATACCTGAGGGGTGAAGGCCGATTGAACAACACACAATCGATCAATTCATCTACCACTTTTTATCTTTTATCTTTTCTCCTTAACCCTAGTTCTTCTTCTTCCTCGTTCTTCGTCTGTTCTTCTTGTTGCAGGGCGGTGAACCTCGAGGCCCTAGGGGCGACCAGGTCGACCTAGGGCAGCCCATAGCCGCCGCGCGCCCTAACGGGGTCCCTCCCGGGCGTGTGGGGTTTCGGGTCTTCAAAAGCGCCCGCCGGATTGTCTTGCGTACCGCGCTTCCGGCGGGTCTCCTTCGACGTGAGCTGCGGTGCACCACCCCCGGCATCGAGGGTACACGGTGACGTGTTCGTGTGCGAACACATATGTAGATGATGTGGTCGTCAAATCCAAGCATGTCAAAGGTCTAGTAGACGACTTGAGGCTCACATTCGACAATCTCCGAACATACGACATTAAGCTGAATCCGGAAAAATGCGTCTTCGGCGTACCAGTCGGAAAGCTCTTGGGCTTCATTGTATCCGGTAGAGGAATTGAAGCAAAACCAGCCAAGATACGAGCTCTGTCACAATTGTATATCCTAAAAGACCTCAAACAAATACAAAAATTGTCTGGATGTGTGGCGGCTCTAAGCCGCTTTATCTCCCGCTTAGGAGAAAAGGCATTACCCCTTTATCGCCTCCTGCGACGCACCGAACACTTCGAGTGGACGGATGCCGCCACGGCCGGACTCGAAGAAATCAAAGCCATATTGGCAACAAATCCGGTCCTGGCCGTGCCCAACATGGGCGAACCAATGCTATTATACATCACGGCAACCCATCAAGTTATAAGCGCGGTGCTCGTTGTCGAACAAGAAACGTACGGACACAAGTTCCCTCTCCAAAAACTAGTTTACTACGTGTCCACTGTCCTAACTCCATGCAAGTCAAGGTACCCGCATTATCAAAAGATAGCATACGCGGTGTTCATGGCATCCCGGAAGCTGCGACACTACTTCCAAGAGTGTTCGATAACAGTAGCCTCCGAAGTACCTCTTAATGACATTATAAACAACCGCGACGCAACGGGCCGGATTGCCAAATGGGCCATCGAGCTCCTCCCATTCGACATAACCTATAAACCACGGCGAGCTATCAAGTCGCAAGTTTTGGCTGACTTCGTCGCCGAATGGACTGAAGTCGAACTCCCTAAAGAGTACGGCGCATATTCCAATTGGATCATGCACTTCGACGGCTCCAAAATGTTGGCCAGCCTGGGGGCTGGCGTCGTCCTGACGTCCCCAACCGGAGACACAGTCCAATACGTACTCCAGATAATGTACACGGACTCCAACAACGCAGCCGAATACGAGGCCCTTCTACATGGCCTCCGGATGGCGGTCTCCATGGGCATTAAACGCCTAGAGGTGCGCGGGGATTCGAACCTCGCGATATCCCAAATAAATGGAGACTTCGACGCCAAGGATCCGAAAATGGCAGCTTATCGTAACGCCGTCCTAAAAATGTCAGCTCGGTTTGAAGGGCTCGAATTTCACCATATAGCCCGGGATAATAACCAGGCGGCGGACGTATTGGCACGCATTGGCGCAAATCTCGATGCCATCCCTCCCAACATCTTCCTGGAGCGGCTTTTCAAGCCATCCGTACTATGTGAAGGGGAGTCCGGAAACAACAATCCGGACCCAACCGCACCGCCCAACACCGAATATTCTGACACAATCGGTGGTTCTGCCAATGAAATAACACCTTCAGCCCACGAAATAATGGCAGTCATTGCCCTGTGGACCGAGCCATTCCTAGCCTACTTAACTAGGCAGGAACTTCCCGAGGACCAAAACGAGGCCCGCCTGCATAGTACGGTGATTTAAAGCCTATAAGGTCCATGAGGGAGAGCTTTATAAGAAAAGCACAACCGGAGTCCTTCAAAGGTGTATCTCCGAAGAGGAAGGGCGAAATCTTCTGGCTGAAATTCATGCCGGACTCGGTGGTCACCACGCCGCAGCCCGGGCCCTTGTAGGCAAGGCCTTCCGTACAGGATTTTATTGGCCGACAGCCCGGGCAGACGCTCAGGACTTATTCCAACGATGCGTCGGTTGCCAACTCTTTGCTAATCAAAGCCACATGCCACCCACCGCCCTGAAAACTATACCCATCACCTGGCCGTTCGCGGTCTGGGGGCTTGACATGGTTGGACCCCTTAAAGGAGGAACCCACAAGCAAAAATACCTATTGGTCATGGTGGATAAATTCACCAAATGGATAGAGGCCAAGCCAGTTAAGACGGCAGAATCCGGACCCGTGATAGACTTCATATCAGGGGTAGTACACCATTATGGCGTCCCCCATAGCATCATCACCGATAACGGCACGAACTTCACGGTCGACGAGGTTAAACTCTGGTGCAAAAACATGGGCATCAAGCTCGACTACGCTTCAGTCTATCACCCTCAAACTAACGGTCAAGTCGAGCGAGCAAATGGTCTAATTAAGAGCGGCATTAAACCCAGACTAGTGCGGTCCCTCAAGGAATCTAACACGCACTGGGTAGAGGAGCTCGACTGCGTACTCTGGGGGCTACGGACCGCGCCGAATCGCACTATCGGATTCACACCATTTTTTATGGTATACGGCGCAGAGGCAGTTTTGCCCTGCGACATAATTCATGACTCACCTCGTGTGCGCATGTACAAAGAAAGAGAAGCCGAGCTGGATCGGTAGGACAGCTTGGACGCCTTAGAGGAGGAGCACGACATGGCAAAAGCTCGTTCCGCATTCTATCAACAGCAGGCTCGAAGATGTCAAAGCAGAGAAGTACGGGCCAAAACTTACAATGTTGATGAACTAGTCCTACTCCTGCCGTACAAGAAAAATGACAAACTCAAGCCCAAATGGGAAGGTCCCTTCATCATCGACCAAGTCCTGACCAGCGGAGCGTACCGTCTACGAAACACATCGGATAACTGACTCGAGCAGAACCTAGCGCTGGACTCTTAGTTCGTCTCCTTCCTCCGTCTATATTTTATACTTTAACTGTCTTTTATTTCTCTCCTTCTCCCTCCTTTTTTCTGAAGCCGTTGAAGGCTCGATTGCGCGTTGTTCGCACACACTTGACGCGTTATCCGTGCTCAGTATACCCGAGGGCTTCTTTAACAGAAGCTTATTTATACGGGCTTTATGCCCAACACATGTGTCACACTTCCGCATGTACCTTTTATTCACCATTATATGCATCGATATGACTTAAGTTTTGGCCAAGCTAGGTTGCCTGGCTCCTGTGCTTACCCCTACGTTCCCGATTGTTCGGCTAGGTGGTAAAGGGAGCACCTCTGCGATTGTTACCGCCGGGTCAGCCGGACGTGTACCTCAGACTGGGTGAAGCCGAAAGCTAGCGTTCTTAAGGGAATATTCGGTCGGTGAACTAAAAGACGAATTCTTACTTATTCATTTATCTGCCCCCAGATGTTTTTCTACTTTTTTCGCAGTCCGGACATGCACTTTAGGGCATGCCTCCCAGGGAAAGGAACCCCTAATGGAACTATTCTCCCTGGAAGATGTTTCTTACTAACCATGTAATATAACATAACTAGTTGGGCACTTGTCTGATAAAGCACTCATGACCCCTACGCCTGGTCTCCACGCATGCCCCGGTTCTTACATAACCGTGAGGGTATTCGGACACACTCCGGACTATCGGGTCCCGAGGTTGAAGCGAAAAGGTCCGCTACGACAAACGATTTACAATCCGGCTAGAAGGCATTTTACATGTCATTTTAAATTACATAGTCAAATTGACTGATTGTATTCCTCTTCAATACCATCTAATAGGCTGTCTAGTTTATAGTCCCGCCGGGAATACTTTGCGGCCAACTCTACTTGGCCATACACTAAGCTCACAGGGATTTCCTTCCCATCGGGCCCCACAGGTCCGACCTCGGCCATGTGGTTTGGGTCAGCCTTCGTATACCGCGTCTTCACCATGGCCCAGGCCTCCCTGGCGACTTGACGGCAAGCCGATATCTTCCATAGCTGGAAGCGCCGCCGTGCTCCCTGAAGCTTCTCTGCAAGCTCTCCAAGGCCTTCGGATAGGGAGATGGATGGCCACAAGGCCTGGGCGACGCCTCTCATCACCTGCCGAACTCGTTCGTGCAGTTGCAGCAGCTTGGGAAGTAGGTCACCCATTGAACCGGGCATTTCCTCTGCAGTACGACCTGTGAGCATACCTACAGACATATTTCTGTTAATCAACTTCCTCGCCGAACTCTTCTTTTCATAAGTTCGCTCAAGCACTTACTATAAATGCCGCGACGAAGCCGCCGATTCTCATTAACGGAGTCAGACACCTGGGCACGAACATCTTTTAGTTCCTCGCCCAGCTGGGTGTTGGCATCTTGGATGTTATATTTCTCTTGCTGCACCCTTGTAAGCACATTCTCGCCGGCCTTTAACCGGCACAGTAGTTGTTGCCTGTCCGGATCTAGTCCGGCGCCATCTGCAATATTATTGCCAGACTTACACACACGCCGCACTTCACAAGCTACTTATCTTTCGAAGTATATATTACCAGAGGGGGTCTCTATGGCTCCCCCTGCGGCGGCTAGTGCGGCCTCAAGTTGGGCCTTGCACTCTTGAAGCTCCTGGGACAGTTGGGTATTCTTTTCTGTAAGAACTTGCATAACAAATGATCCTTAAATCAGTTATTCTAACTATTTTAAGTCTCGGGGGCTACTGGCATATATAACTGTCAAAACTCCTCACCCGTATGTCTTCCACATACTACTCCGTGGCTCTGGCTAGACCATCTTGAGCGGCACGGAGGTGCACATCTTCTGAATTAAAGGCATTCAATGCCTCTTGGGAGAAACATGCATCACGAAGAATTGTCCAGCGGCGCCTATGATTCATGGCGCTGTCCACCTCAGATTTGGTGGCGGACAATCTGTCGGCATCCTCCGTTGGAGGAGCATTCGACGCGCGCCTTGTGTTCGCCTCCCCTTCCGGACCTGGCTTTGGAGCCTGGCCGGCGGAGGCTCGATTGGCAACCTCTCCGGACAAAGTCCGGCGAGCGCTCTTTTTCCTGAAAAAATCACGAGCGTTAGTATGCCTTCCAGGAATCTTTCCTTGAAACACGGTGGCGCGCCATACCGTTGCGGCGACGTCTCGATCCGCACCGCACTTCTTTTCTGCCTGCAGGGCCAAGCTGCCCCTTGTTGGCCAGCCGCCACGGGCTCGGCTTCCCGCCTCAAAGGCACCTCCTGTGAAACACCATTGGTATGCGGTGATCAGAAATAAGCACGGATGGGTCATGGTATCAGGACTTCGGTCACAGTTACCTGGGAAGCTGGAAATATTCCGGGGTAGTCGGCCGTAATGGCGACCAAAGCATTGTCGATGCTAAGTTGGTAGAACACCCCATCGATCAGCTCCACCTTTATGTCCGGATCCTCTTCGGAGGCCGGATCGAGGGACTGTTCCGGATCCTCTGGTTGTGGAGGCGGGCTGTGTATATCCTCTACGGCCCGACGCAGTTCCTGCGTTGAAATCACAAAACGAGATACTTAACCATGGGAATGGGGATCGGATAAGCAAAAAGAAATGTCCGCTTACCCAGCTTCGAGGATTGTTCATAGAAAATCCATTCAGTGGACTAACACGGAGAAAATCCTCCTTTTCCCCTTTGTACAGGTCGGACAAGATCTTCCCCAGATCGGCGACCGATCTCGGCCCCTTACGGCCATGGCGGGAGGCATCATCCTACCTGTTGAAATCCCACATGGGGTGGCCCCTATACTAGAGCGGCTGCACCCCGCATAATGCATGTGGCCATGACTCCGATCATAGTCAGGCCGGAATGAGCTAATAACCTTATTCGGCTCATCAGGTAGAGGACATCCCAGTCATTTTCCCTCTGGGGGCTCCGCGGGCGCCAGCTTAGGCGTTTCTTCAAGGGAGCATTGCTGAACTCCGGGAGGCCGGTCCGAATGGGATCCGGTAGCGGGGCGTCTTCTACATAAAACCATTCCGAAGGCCAGTCTTCGGATGCCTTCTTCGGGGTTCCGGATAGATATCCGGTCCCGGCGATGCACCATAGCTCAGCTTCGCCCACTTGATATATTGACCCCTCATGAGAATGGGGTATGAGGCAGAATAATCTCTTCCACAGTGCAAAATGAGCCTCGACGCCCAAGAACAGTTCGCAAAGGGCCACGAAGCCCGCGATGTGCAGAATGGAGGCAGGCGTAAGGTGGTGCAGCTGGAGGCCGTAGAACTCCAGGAGCCCCCGAAGAAACGGATGCATTGGAAATCTGAGTCCTCTTATCAGATAAGAGACAAAGCATACCCGCTCTCCTTTGGAAGGATCGGGGACGCTCTCCGCTTGCTTTCCGCCCTTATAGGTGGCGAGTCCGGCTTGAACCGAAACCATGAAGGATGGGATAAGAAATCCCTTGGTTTGGAGCGTCACTAGCTTGCTATGCGGGACTGAGCATCTCTCCCAATCCCCAGGCTGAGGGCTGGGAGCGCGAGAGGAGGAGCCGCGTCGACTGTCCATGATGGAATGGATTTTTGTCAGAGGCGCTCCGATGAAAGCTTGCGGAGGGAGGATGGTGTGATTTGGATCTAGATCCCTATCTCTTTTTATAGGCGGCTCATTTGCGTAGCTAGGGGAGAAAGTGTAAAAATACCCTGGCTTTTCGCATTCGTTCGACACGTGGAAGATGGCCATTATTGGGCGTGGAAGCCAAGGAGCGCATCATTTATAAGAAGCCGGACACTATTCGACAAGTATATGGAATTTGGAGAAGAACCCGCCTCGCAATGCCGAAGACAATCTACGCACCGGACTCATCGTCATTGAAGCCTGGTTCGGGGCCTACTGAGGGAGTCCCGGATTAGGGGGTGTCTGGATAGCCAGACTATCACCATTGGCCGGACTCCTAGGCTATGAAGATACAAGATTGAAGACTTCGTCCCATGTCCGGATGGGACTTTCCTTGGCATGGAAGGCAAGCTTGGCAATACGGATATGTAGATCTCCTGCCATTGTAACCGACTCTGTGTAACCCTAGCCCTCTCCGGTGTCTATATAAACCGGAGGGTTTTAGTCTGTAGGGCGAACAACAATCATACCATAGGCTAGCTTCTAGGGTTTAGCCTCTCTGATCTCGCGGTAGATCTACTCTTGTACTACCCATATCATCAATATTAATCAAGCAGGAGTAGGGTTTTACCTCCATCGAGAGGGCCCGAACCTGGGTAAAAACATCGTGTCCCTTGTCTCCTGTTACCATCTGCCTAGACGCATAGTTCGGGACCCCCTACCCGAGATCCGCCGGTTTTGACACCGACAGGGGGCGATCCATGAGAAGAGAGTGGAGGTATCACCGGCTTGAGGTGTCCATAGAATCGAAAAGAGGGATGATGTGTGTGTGCGCGTGCGTGATCGATAAAGAGTGCCATCGAATTTGTGTGTGCCCACGTAAAGATATAGAGTGGCTGGCCTACTAGAACGTGAGAGGGGACATGTGCAGTTTGTCTCTGTGGCATGGATACCTACCTGCAGCGCTCGACTATCGGTGTGTGGTGGGGGAAGAGGGAGGCCCAATTAACTATAGAGGTACAATGGCTGGTATATGTGTGGAGGAGAAGAGAGGCCTACCTCATGTATTAAGGAGATCGATCTGCCTCATGTATTAAGGGAGATCGATCGGCATCCATGCATATGTGCAGGAGAGGAATAAGGTTGGGAGAGAGATAGAGGTAGAGTGGTGGAGCGGGTGGTAGTGGAGTTGCTTCTAACAAATGGTGGGATAGGCTTGCTAGACAAACGGAGGGCACGCCTGTAATATCAATATGAGAGGAGATGGCTGCTTGTTGTCTGTGCATATGCGTGTGAGAGACGGGTCAGGAGGCATGCTCGAATGATGAGGGGGGACGATGTGGCTGTGGTAAGCAGACATAAGTACATAGGAAGATCAATCGCCCTTTGTTAGAGAAAGGAAAGACATAACTTGTGAGGTACGGCGATCGATGGGGGGTGGGTAGTTAAAGTCGATCTAGGTATATTTTGGGAGATCAATCGGTATACATGCATGTGTGTGTTAGAAGCAAACGAGGCACGAGGAGAAGGATAGAGAGAGAGGGATGCATGTAGGAGGTGGTACGAGAGGCATACTATATCGAGCGGGGAGGAGAGTGCGAGTACGAGAACGATGAAAAGAGTGGTGGGAGTGAGGCATGGACGGTGACAAGAGAAGAGGGGAAGCTTGTGTTTATGCTAGGCACACCTGGCTAGAGAGGCATATCGATCTATGTGTGCCGTAAAGAAGGAGCTGGGGGGGCCTACACACACCGTGGGTGAACAACCTAAAGTGAAAAGACGAATTTGCGCGATGGAGCTAGAGAATGCTTAGGGAGGGTGAGAGGGATGCGGGCGTGTGCATGCACAAGAGACACTACTAGGAAAAGGGCTATAGATAGGATGGACACTAATGGCGCATTGTACATGTGGTCTGCCATTACTAAATACGAATGGCGCACCATGTGTTGGTGCGCCATTAGTGTGCAAATACTAATGGCGCACCACATCCCACGGTGCGCCATTAGTAATTTTTTTTTAATTTTTTCAAAACTACTAATGGCGCACCGTGGGGGTGGTGCGCCATTACTAGTTTGACATAGTAATGGCGCATCACACCCACGGTGCGCCATAGTAGTTTTGAAAAAAAATAAAAAAAATTTGTTAGTAATGGCGCACCAGCGGACAGTGCGCCATTACTAATTTTAACTAGTAATGGCGCACTGTCCACTGGTGCGCCATTACTAAGTTTTTTTCAAAAAAAATTAAAAAAAATTCAATTTTTTTATTTTTATTTTCTAAACTAGTAATGGCGCACCGTGAGTGTGGTGCGCCATTACTAGTTAAACTAGTAATGGTGCACCACCCCACGGTGCGCCATTACTAACTTGGCCCCACACCGAATGCACCCCCCTGTGGATCGCCTTTTCAGTTTAAAATAAAATAAAAGAAAATGATGGAAATGTCAAAAAAATAAAAGAAAATAAGTTTCCCATGTAATATGTGGTCTAGTTGTTGGGAAAATTTACAAATATGAATTTCGACTTTATTTGCAAATCTCTCTGGAAATTTGTAAAATGGGCATAACTTTTGCATACGAACTCGGATTAAAAAGTTTTATATATGAAAAAGCATCTACTCGAAAAGTTACGGGGCTTTCAAGATCTAGAGGCAAAAAAATTCAAAAAAATTCAAAAAAAATTGGTTTTGAAAAAAAAATTGAATTGTTTTTCAAAAAATGATACGTAATATGACCAGGAAGTATTTTTCAAAATTTCATCACAGTCATGAACATAAACAAAGTCCTAGACATCAACAAGGTATAATAGGATTGATATGCTAGATATATCAACAAGTGCCTGTGAAGTGAGCTGTTGCTGGGGTAGGATAGAACTCTGAAGTTAAGCGTGCTTGGGCTGGAGTAGTGTGAGGATGGGTGACCTTTCGGGAAGTTTGACCACGGAGTGCGATTTGACCTGAGATTAAGCATATTGACCCGAGATTAAGCCGTGCTTGGGCTGGAGTAGTGTGAGGATGGGTGACCTTTCGGGAAGTTTGACCACGGAGTGCGATTTGACCTGAGATTAAGCATATTGACCCGAGATTAAGCCATAGTGACCTGAGATTAAGAAAAAAACGAAAAAAAATTGAAAAAAATTCTGAAAAAAATATTTGAAAAAAATTTGTTACTAATGGCGCATTTCTATGTGGTGCACCATTAGTATACCAGATACTAATGGCGCACCACAGGTGCGCCATTGGAAAAAAAAATCTAATGGCGTGGTGCTAGTGGCGCACCTGTAGTGCGCCATTAGTAGCGAAAACAGGTGCGCCACTAGCAGCCCTTTTTCTAGTAGTGAGAAAGTTAGCGCTAGCTACAAAGATAAGAGGGTTGTGTGGGTGTAAAAGACGAATAGAGATCATATATACTTCATTATAAAAAGCGAATTTGGATATTTGAAGAATTTATCATAGTGTTTTAAACCGACGCATGTGTGAATATATATAACGGTGATACACATGGTGTGTTTATGAACATGTTATACTACATTTAATATATTTTATCTCTACTCTTATAAAAAACGGAGTTATTGATGATGGTGTTCCTGTCATCCTGCATTATAGGCCGTCCGATTTATATTTGGTAGATAGCAAGGAAACTATGATGGTTGAAGTTGGCAACAATCATAATTGTAGATTCTTATTGAAATAGAGAAACGAATTCAAATTTAGTTCGAATTGCAGTGGTAGTATAGACATTTGGAATGCACTAAAATGTTGGTATGAGTAGGTTACATGCATTATACAGCAAGCGAAAAAATTTAATCGGACATAACATGGATTCATACTCCCTCCTTCCATCTATATAGGGTGTAATGAGATTTTTAAGACCGCCTTTGACTATTGACAAGATTAATAGTACATGACATGCACAATGTGGAAATTATATCATTGAAAGAACCTTTCACAGATGAAGTTAACGGTGTGTTTCGTGTAAGTTGCATGTCATATATCATTGCTCTAATATTTGGTCAAAGTTAGCACCGAAAAACGCATTAGGCCCTATATGGATGGAAGGAGGGAGTAGCTTTGAATAGCATTTGTATAGTAAAACGGGGCAAGACTCTCTCTTTGTGTGGTGTGAATAGTTTTATTTTTTTCGTTTTCTTTTTGGTTGAGAGAAGTGCGAATTGATTTGGTACGTACTGCTACGTCTTGAGATTGCGTTGGTTTTCCTCGAAGAGGAGAGGGTGATGCAGCAAAGTGTAGCGTAAGTATTTCCCTTAGTTTTGAGAACCAAGATATCAATCCTGTAGGAGGCTCCTCAAAAGTCCCACGCACCTACAAAAACAAACTGAGAACTCGCAACCAACGCAATAAAGGGGTTGTCAATCCCTTCACGGCCACTTGCGAAAGTGAGATCTAATAAAGATAGTATGATAAGATAAATATATTTTTGGTATTTTATAATATAGATGCAAAAAGTAAAGATGCAAATAAAAGTAGATTGAAAGCAAATATGATAACAGATAGACCCGGGGGCCATAGGTTTCACTAGAGGCTTCTCTCAAGATAGCATAAGTATTACGATGGGTGAACAAATTACTGTCGAGCAATTGATAGAAAAGCGCATAGTTATGAGATTATCTAGGCATGATCATGTATATAGGCATCACGTCCATAACAAGTAGACCGACTCCTGCCTGCATCTGCTACTATTACTCCACACATCGACCGACTCCTGCCTGCATCTAGAGTATTAAGTTCATAAGAATAGAGTAACGCATTAAGCAAGATGACATGATGTAGAGGGATAAACACATGCAATATGATATAAAGCCCATCTTGTTATCCTCGATGGCAACAATACAATACGTGTCTTGCAACCCTTTCTGTCACTGGGTAAGAACACCGCAAGGTTGAGCCCAAAGCTAAGCACTTCTCCCATGTCAAGAAAGACCAATCTAGTAGGCCAAACAAACTGATAATTCCAAGAGACTCGCAAAGATAACTCAATCATACATAAAAGAATTCAGAGAAGATTCAAATATTATTCATAGATAAACTTGATCATAAACCCACAATTCATCCGATCTTGACAAACACACCGCAAAAATAGTTTACATCGAATAGATCTCCACAAGAGAGGGGGAGAACATTGTATTGAGTTCCAAAAAGAGAGAAGAAGCCATCTAGCTAATAACTATGGACCCGTAGGTCTCTGGTAAACTACTCACAACTCATCGGAGGGGCAAGGATGTTGATGTAGAGGCCCTCCATGGTTGATTCCCCTCCGGCAGAGTGCCGGCGAAGGCTCCAAGATGGGATCTCGCGGATACAGAAGGTTACGGCGGTGGAAATTGTGTTTTGTGGTGCTCCTGGATGTTTTCGGGGTATGTAGGTATATATAGGAGGAAGAAGTACATCGGTGGCCGCCCGAGGGGCCCACGAGACAGGGGGCGCGCCCTACAGGGGGGCGTGGCCCCCTATCTCGTGGGGCCCTCAGAAGCTTCTTGACTTGCACTCCAAGCTCTCCGGATCACGTTTGTTCCAAAAATCACGCTCCCGAAGGTTTCATTCCGTTTGGACTCCGTTTGATATTCCTTTTCTTCGAAATACTGAAATAGGCAAAAAAACAGCAATATGGGCTGGGCCTCCGGTTAGTAGGTTAGTCCCAAAAATGATATAAATATGTAAAATAAAGCCCATAAACATCCAAAAGGGGTAATATAATAGCATGTAACAATCAAAAATCATAGATACGTTGGAGGCGTTTCACGTACAAGTACAATATTACAACACGTTAGTCTTGTCCCTAAAATTCAACCCACGTCTTGTTATATCCCGAAAATTCAGATATCGTGCTCCCAAAACTGACGCCTTCACAACCCACGCCTTGCTATCCCGAAATTACAACGTGCATGAAAACTCCCTCCAGCTGCCAAATCCCGACACGTGAAATCCCCCTTCTAACCCTGAGCCGAAAGGGCCGCCAGTTCAAATCGGTGGGGGGTACTTTTGTAACACACCCTACATTTTGGACAAGCGCGTCCCTAAGTCATGCTTCACCCCCTCTCATCGCCCCCTTTTCGCCATTCGAAATCCCAGGCTGCCATAACCTCTCCGCTCCAGCCGCGAAACCCCACCCTCCTCCATCCGAAACGTCACCGCTGCCCAGCCGGAGCCTCTTTCCCGACGACGTCGTCCACCGCAACAGCTCGACGTCCCTCGTCCACCTCCCCGGATGAGGATCCGTCGTCCATCTCGCCGTCTCGCTGGTTCAGCTGCCCCGTCCTCCACCTCCAAGGATCTGCTCCGATGCCTCGTCTATCGCGGCTGCTCCATCCCCACAGCGCCGCCTTAACCTGCTCCACCGGAACCGCAACATCCTCACCGACTCCTCAGACAAAGCCGAGGCCTACTCGGCGCCACCAAAGAGGTTGTACACTCATCGTATCGCACCTTCTCCTTAACTCGACCTCCCGGTGCCGACGGTGCTCCATCCCGCACCCCCATGGAGCGGCTACCTTGAAGCCGGCGCCGGAGGCGATATCTCCACGGCGGCTCTCCCCCAGTGCGAGGCCCCTTCGGCGGTGGCGTCCATACCAGCCGGATCTGCTGCTGCTGCTCCAGCTCTCACTCGCTTGCTCGCGCTGCTGCTGCTGCTGCTCCGGCTCTCGCTCGATCGCCCGCTCGCCCAGCTGCTGCAGCTGCTCTCCCCCTCGCTCGTGCTATTGCTCTGCTCTGATTAAGCCACACTACAGTCGACTGAATCAACTTTTGGGTCAGTCGATTTTCAGGGGTTGGGGGGGGCTCGCCAGAGTTAAGGAAGAACCACCCGCAGCGGGGACGGGGGCTCGCCGGAGAGGTACCCCACTATCTATCTTAGGGTTCAGGGCGGGGGGCGGGGGGCCTAGAGGGCTAGCCGGGGCGGCCGTGGCGAGTTGTTTTGGGGCGGTGAGGCGGCGCTGGGGCCGGCGGTTCGGCCGGTGGTGGCAGGCGGCTCAGGGGGGTGCAGGTTGAAGATGAACTGCAGGCCCTCCCTAAACTACATGTCAGGTGCATCTCTGCTACCATTGCGTTCAGTTTCGACAGTAGCATTCAGATTCCACAGTAAATTTCAGTTTCGACAGTTAAGTTCAGAGTCAACAGTTTTTACCTCATCTGTTGTAGTCAAGTGGTTTTTGGTGATGTTAATTTTACATCCATTTTACATCATCTATTGGAGATGCTATTAGAATCCCACTTGAGATTGACGATGTTTGTCTTGTGCTGCTTCAGCCTTGACGTCTTACGGCTCACCGGAGCTGCTCCAACGACAGAACGATCCATCACAACAGAGCAGTGCCCTGGACGCCGTCTACAGATTCCTCAGATCTTCCTCCACACCTCCGACAGCCACCTCTACATCAATTGCTTCAGCGACCAACCCAATGATGCTGAGGTCGACACGGCTACGGCAAAGAGGTTGTACACTTGTTGCATCACTTATTACTATACATTCACGTCGATCCATTAGGGCTATTTTGGTTCAACGGAAAAACATCGATCCACTGGTTGTTACCATCACTCTAAATTTCCGCATGCTCTCCTTACATAATCGCGCCATATTTTTTCGTATGCATGTTAGATATTGTACACAGTCATGCTGAACATGTAGAGAAAAAGAGAAGAGTTTCGCGCGGCAATACAATGTCATGCAGACATCGCTCCATGGTGGGTTCAATGGCAAACCCTCCCCACCCCTCCACAGATTGTAATCCAAAGGAAGATATCTGTTCTGAGGTGTATTCAGACGCCGCTGACCACTCCTATTTACCCCCCAAGGTGTTTGCTCTACCTTGGCATGATGATGTTAGTCATATCATGCATATGTTGCAAGCAGTGCCTACTTTTGACATCATGTATGTCATCTGCTTAGTTTAGACATGTTCTGTAATGCCACCTGTTTAGTTTCTATATCATATATGGGAATTATGCAGTCTCATGTCTTTTAGCCAGCCATAATATATGTGAAATGTGCAATGCCATCCTGTTTAACCAGGCATCATATATTTGAATGATATCTTGCCCATCCTTTTGTTCATTACATTTCTATTTGTCGACAATGTTTGTACATTAAACTACTCTTCCTGTGAATCAGCCATTTGGGTGGGAGATGGAAAAATCCGGAGTGAAAACAAGGCCTTCAGAGCAGATAGTGCTACCTGTCGAAGGAGATCTCTTGTTGGGTCCCGATAGCTCCTCAGAGATGGATTCAGAGATAGATGACCAGTCCTATTCCCCCACTGAGGTGTATGCTCTAACTTGGCACGGTTATACTGCTCATATCATGCATATGGTGTCTTGCATTGCATAGTTTAGACATCATATACACAATATTCAACACCATGTTCTTAGTTCAGACATCATATCGAATGCCCTCTGTTTAGCATATAAATCACATATGTGAATTAAATGATGTGATCCTGATTACTTAGATAACATGTAGGTGAATTATGTCATGCGATCCTATTTAGTTATTCATCATATCTTTGAATTATGTTATGCTATGCTATCCAGTTTAGATAGACATCATATATGTGAAATTATGTCATGCTATCCGTTTTAGTTAAACAATATACATGTCAACTATTTCATGCCCTCTTTTTTCCACACTATCTATTGCATCTGTCTCTCATACAATGTTTGTACATTGAACTATGTTTCCTGTTTATCAACCATTTGAATTGGAGCGGGTGATGCCAGTATCTAGTAGAATAAAAACACGGTCTTCAAATAAAACAGTGCTACCTCTTGGTGGAGATAGCACCCCGGTTGTACATGCACAAGAACCAGCCCTACCACACATAACCCAAACTCTCGCAGATTGTACCCCTACTGCAATGGACAGAGAACCGGCTTCACCCAATCTAACCCCAACCCCAGCCGATAGTAACCTAGTTCCTGTTGACACAACACCATCTCCACCATAGAGCTCCCAAACAAGAGTAGTTAGTAAGGCAGCTCCAGTGCCCAAAGGGCCAGTACTATCACGACGAACCCCAACTCCACCAGTTAGTACGCCTATTCCTGTGGAGGAAGCACAACCAGCCAGTCGTAGTTTAGCATCTATCGCATTTGATGTTATTAAATCGTATGTGCGTATCTTCCCATCTTGGAAATATTATACTGAAGATGAAGGAAAATGCCAGCTGCAGGTGTTTGTACAGGAGTTATGTGTAAGTAATGTTATTCATGGCAATTACTTTGCTTCGTCCCATACATCCTACCTCCATGATGGTTATAATACAACAAATTTTCCCATTTTTCTCTATAGAGAAGGACCGATTTGGAAACTCAGGATGAGGTAACCTGTGCTAATACCTCTGCTATCTTCAAGAATGCTTGGTGGCAGTATCAGAATTACCTGAAGAAAACGTACTTCACCGGAAAAGAAACTCATCAAATTCCCTCACGTTCTCCTGAGACACATTTACTGGACGATGACTGGGAACGCCTTGTTCTGTACTGGTCCCGAACCAAGAATGTGGTAAGGTCTATGAGCTCATTTTCTATTTTTAAGTATTTTATTCTTGCATCTTACTGTACTTTGTTCATGTAGAACAAGTGCCTAAACCTGAAGAACAATTGTTCTAATTTAAGATTCCATTGCTATCATAGTTCAAAAAAGCGCTAGGCGTTAATTGTGCGTTTTGCCACCGCCTTGCGCATTACTGACCAAAGCACATGCTTATGCGCAGTTATGCACAGATTATGCGTAGTTATGCGCAATGCGTTTTGCCAACATCTAGAGCCTAGGCACGCTTAAGCGCTCGCTTAGGCGCGCCTTATTTAACTATGATTGCTTTGCTCTTGTATCATTGTATTTACTCATACAAACTTATTTTTAAATTGAAGGATCCAATCGAAACTCCAATGGCACATCAGGTATGTTCACACATGTTCCTTTAACAGGTTTGCTCTTATCAATAGCTCTGTTGATTTCAATTTCAATTGTGTATACAGTTGACTTTCATATCATGCACATTGCTAGCATCACAGTAGAGCCAATAGTGTTGTTGTGCATGCAGACCCGTGGTACCCATCTGAAATCTTGTTGTGCCGTGTAGTTTCCCACGCTTTGTATTCTTTCGCTGCTGCTTTGTCTTGAACTGATATGATTTGAACCGTGTCTCTATTTTGATTTGGCAAGACAATGCAGTGACCATAGGACATAGATATATGTTTGTTTGATGCTTTTATTATGTACTAGTACTTGGCAATAGAGGACTTGGTAGTTTAATCCTGTCCACCTTACTAATGAACTGGTTCACCAAAATGAGTTTCATATACTAGTACATGCTAAACTTGTTATGTGTCTGCTTGTTTATTCTTTTAGAATGCTGACAGAATATTGGGGAAGAGTGCCTTATTAAGCAATGGTAAAGGAAGTAATGCAGATAAGGTTCAGGATAGTGACACATCCTTGTTGGTCTCCAACAAAGCTGATAAAACAGCTAAGGAAGACTATCTTGAAGATAGCGAGACAACCCCAAAGTCCTGTCTTGGTTTAGTGTTCGAGTTACTGGCCACTACTGCATGCACAAGCTATTCAAACTCACTGTCTGAATCAGTTCGGTTTCTTGAGTCTCAACTACAAGCTGAAAGACATCGATCAGCTGTGCTGCGACAAGAAGCGGAAGGACTGCGGAAGTCCCTGGAGCATTCAGATGCATACTTTCTGGTGCAACAACAAGCGTTGGAGGATTTTAGCACCAAACAGGACAAAGCTAATCAGCTTGCTAAGCTTATTGCCAGCATGGTGGATACCCAGGATAACGTTTCTTGAGATCTTCTGAAGTTGTTTCAGTTATGCTCTTGTTTTGCTGCCGCGTTTATTTGCACTGGTGGCCAATTTTGACGGCCAATGTATGTAATATGCTGCTTTGTTCCCTATATTTGCACTGGTGGCGAACTTTGATGCCCAGTGGATGTAATATGTGTAATAGCGGTAATACGCTAGCCTTAATTGCTTGCTTATTTACTTCCTTATTGTCTTGTTTAGTTGTTTGCTTGTAGTCACGACAGTTCTTTTTCTGTGTTTTCTAGTGGCCACAATAGCCTATTTTTGCTAACTAGGCCAAAATAATCATGGCAACACACGGACTATTGTAACCATGGGCCTCCTGCAGGCCGTATGATCCATGGGCCTTCGTCCAACTATAGGATCCATTGGCCTTCTATATGGGCCGTAGGATCCATCGGCCTTCTATACGGGCCGTAGGATCCATCGGCCTTCTGTACGGGCCTTAGGGTCCATGGGCCTTCTACGGGCCGTAGGGTCCATGGGTCTTCTACGGGTCGTATGATACATGGGCCTTCTACGGGCCATACTATCCATGGGCCTCATACGGGCTGTAGGATCCATGGGCCTTCTACGAGGCGTATCATCATTTCGCCAATCATGGGTCATACTATTCGTGGACCATAACGGGCCGTTAATAGGCCGTATTTGATAACTCTATGAAAACAGCCCAACGGGTTTTTTTGACATGAAAACGGCCCAACGTATTAACGGTCCGCAAAAGGGCCGACTGTAACGACGGGCTGAATTTGGCCCACAAGCAAAAAATGATAGTAACGGGCCGTATGTAACCGAATGCTGCAAATGAGCCCAAGAATCAATGGGCCCTGAGAAGGCCGAAAGATAACTTGGGATGGAAACGGCCCAATGGAATAACGGGCCGTTAATGGGTATAAAGTGATACAATGTTCGATACGGGCCAGTTTCACCACGGGCCATTAATGGGCCAAGAGTTACAAAGGTCCTCATATGGGCCGAAAGAAGTCATGGGCCACACATGGGCCGGAAGTTAAAATGGGCTGAATCATATTGGACAGCCCAGATGACGCTACTGGGCCTAATTCGGATTGGGCGTAACGGGCCCTGGGTTAGCGGGCTGTAAATGGGCTATATGCGAACATGCCGTTAACAGGCTTTCCGTGGGCCGGGCCGCCACCTTTTGACCAAGTCAAACGGGTCGGCCTTTTCACAGGAATGGGCCTCTGTTGGGACGTGCCACGTGTCGACGTATCATAGGCGCCTTCTGTCCAATGAGTGGATGACATCTGTCCCAACGATGAGCCGACACGTGTTTCCTCCAGCCAATGATGATTTTACATGTGGAAAATCCCCATTGGTCGGGGCTGTTAACGGGTTATCGGATCCAAAACCCGACCCGATAGCTTAACGGCGTTCCGTCACGGTGGATACTACATGTCGGTCACCCTTGATGGAAGCACTTCCGTGACGCGCAATTTATCGTCATGGAAGTGGACACTTCCGTGATGATAATTTTGGTAATGTCATGGAACACTTCTACGACAGCACAAGTATGACTATCTTTATTCTGTCATAAATTTGTCATGGATGTACATGCATGACAAAAAACGCGACCTACTATGACAAACACGTATCATCACGGAAGTGTATTTTTTTGTAGTGATTCCCCCTCCGGCAGATCACCGGAAAAGGCCCCAAGATGGGATCTCATAGGTACAGAAGGTTGCGGCGGTGGAAAAGTGGTTTCGTAGCTCCCCCTAATGTTTCTAGGGAATAAGAGTATATATAGGCGAAAAAAGAACGCCGGTGGAGCTACGAGGGGCCCATGAGGTTGGGGGCGCGCCTACCTCCCCTGGGCGCACCCTCCTGCCTCGTGGCCTCCTTGTAGAGTCCTAGACTTCAACTCCAAGTCTTCTGGATTGCTTTTGGTCCAAGAAAGATCCCCGCGAAGGTTTCATTCCGTTTGGACTTTGTTTGGTATTCCTTTTCTGCAAAACTCTAAAATAGGAAAATAAAACTGGCACTAGGCCTCCAGTTAATAGGTTAGTTCCAAAAATAATATAAAAGAGCATATTAAAGCCCATTAAACATCCAAAATAGATAATATAATAGCATGGATCAATCAAAAATTATAGATATGCTGGAGACGTATCAAGCATCCACAAGCTTAATTCCTGCTCGTCCTCGAGTAGGTAAATGATAAAAACAGAATTTTTGATGTGGAATGCTACCTAACATAATTATCAATGTAATTTTCTTTATTGTGGCATGAATGTTAAGATCCGAAAGATTCAAGACAAAAGTTTAATATTGACATAAAAATAATAATACTTCAAGCATACTAACAAAGTAATCATGTCTTCTCAAAATAACATGGCCAAAGAAAGTTCATCCCTACAAAATCATATAGTTTGGCTATGCTCCATCTTCGTCACACAAAAATGTTCAAATCATGCACAACCCCGGTTTCAGCCAAGCAATTGTTTCATACTTTCGTATTCTCAAACTTTTTCAACTTTCACGCAATACATGAGCGTGAGCCATGGACATAGCACTATGGGTGGAATATAATGGTGGTTGTGGAGAAGACAAAAAGGAGGAAGATGGTATCACATCAACTAGGCGTATTAATGGGCCAGGGAGATGCCCATCAATAGATATCAATGTGAGTGAGTAGGGATTACCATGCAACGGATGCACTAGAGCTATAAATGTATGAAAGCTCAACAAAAGAAACTAAGTGGGTGTGGATCCAACTTTATTGCTCATGAAGATCTAGGGCATTTTGAGGAAGCCCATCATTGGAATATACAAGCCAATTTCTATAATGAACATTCCCACTAGTATATGAAAGTGACAAAATAAGAGACTCTCTATCATGAACATTATGGTGCTACTTTGAAGCACAAGTGTGGAAAAAGGATAGTAGCATTGTCCCTTCTCTCTTTTTCTCTCATTTTTTTGTTTGGCTTCTTTGGCCTCTTTTTTTATTGGCTTCTTTGGCCTCTTTTTTTTATTTCCTCACACGGGACAATGCTCCAATAATGATGATCATCACACTTCTATTTATTTACAACTCAAGGATTACAACTCGATACTTAGAACAAAATATGACTCTATATGAATGTCTCCGGTGGTGTACCGGGATGTGCAATGAATCAAGAATGACATGTATGAAAAACTTATGAATGGTGGCTTTGCCACAAATACGATGTCAACTACATGATCATGCAAGGCAATATGACAATGACGGAGCCTGTCATAATAAACGGAACGGTGGAAAGTTGCATGGCAATATATCTCGGAATGGCTATGGAAATGCCATAATATGTACGTATGGTGGCTGTTTTGAGGAAGGTAAATGGTGGGTTCATGGTACCGATGAAAGTTGCGCGGTACTAGAGAGGCTAGCAATTGTGGAAGGGTGAGAGTGCGTATAATCCATGGACTCAACATTAGTCATAAAGAACTCACATACTTATTGCAAAAATCTACAAGTCATCAAAACCAAGCACTACGCGCATGCTCCTAGGGTTGGTAGGAGTTAACCATCGCGAGATCCCGACCTCCACACATAAGGAAGACAATTAAAGAAACACCCCATGCTTCAAATTTGTTACACAACGGTTACCATACGTGCATGCTACGGGACTTGCAAACCTCAACACAATTATTTCTCAAATTCACAATTACTCTACTAGCATGGCTCTACTCATATCTCAAAACAATCATCAAGCATCAAACTTCTCATAGTATTCAACGCACTTTATATGAAAGTTTTTATTATACCCATCTTGGATGCCCATCATATTAGGACTAGTTTTATAGCCAAAGAAATTTACCATGCTGTTCTAATAGACTCTCAAAATAATATAAGTGAAGCATGAGAGATCAATAATTTCTATAAAATAAAACCACAACCGTGCTCTAAAAAGATATAAACGAAGCACTAGAGCAATATTGTCTAGCTCAAAAGATATAAGTGAAGCACATAGAGTATTCTAATAAATTCTGATTCATGCGTGTCTCTCCCAAAAGGTGTGTACAGCAAGGATTATTGTTGTAAACTAAAAATCAAAGACACAAATCATACAAGATGCTCCAATAAAAACACATATCATGTGGTGAATAAAAATATAGCCTCAAATAAAGTTACCGATAGATGAAGACGAAAGAGGGGATGCCTTCCGGGGCAAACCCAAGCTTAGGCTTTTGGTTGTCCTTGAATTTTACTTTGGAGTGCCTTGGGCATTGTAACGCCCCGGATGCAACTTCCCATATTCGTAACTCCAACTCCTGCCTTTTCCGGAGATGCGATATATTATTTTCTCCGTGGTTGGGTTTTTGTCTTTCGTTTTGCATTTTGTTCATGTCATGCATTTCATCATCGCATCATTCGCATTGCATTGGCATCGTTTTTCATAAAACTCGCACCCGTTCGTAGTTGCCGCGTCCCCCCCTTTCTTTTGTTGACCGCCCCGAGACCAACTGTGTTTTCGTTTCCCTTTTGTCCGACCACCTAACCTCTCTTGCCAGCTTGCAGCCCCCCTCGTGCGTGTCCGAAACTTGCCCGAACCCGAACCGGTCTGTCGTTACCGTTGGGTCCAGATCATCCCCAAACATCCCGAAAATATCTCCATTTTCTTATTTGGACTCTCTAACCTATTTATTCTCGGCCGTTTGATTTCGATCGGAGGGTCCATTTAGACCCTAACCTAAACCACTCACTATATACTGCCTAACCCTAGATCCTAGGAGCCTTGTCCCATCGATCCCATCGCGCCGCCGCCACTCCTCCTCTCCCGCATCCGCCTTGGGATCCCTCCCGATCCATTCCACCCAACCAGATCGCACCGACCGCCTCCCTCGTTTTTAGCAATCCAACCAACCAGGAGCAGTCGATCCCCCCCCCCCCCCCCCCCCCCTGCTATGTCTAGCGCACGATCCAAGGAGAGGAATTCCTCCTCGCGCTCCCTCTGCTCGGCTCTGTCGTCGTTCCGCCGCCACCGACAAGCTCCGGTGATGCAGCGACCACCTGCGCCTCCTTCCCTGCTCCTCTTCCTCCCTTCTCCTTCCAACCTTACCTCGTTTCCTTGTCTGTTATCTCCATGGACAGGGAGCGCCATGGCATCCACTTCAAGCTTCTGCGCTGCCCACAGCTCCTCGACGCCGGCCAGATCCGACGCCCTGGAGACCCGCGTCCCCACCAGGCCGCTGCCTTGTCGTCCCTCCCCTTCTGCCCTACCTCTGCTCGCTCGCTCCCGCGCGAATGGAAGCCGAGCTGCCGAAGCCACCAGAACCAGGGCGCTCCTTCCCTACCCAAGGGCACCCGGTCCGCCTCCTTCGGCCACCTCCCCGTCGCGTCGCCCGCCGGATCCGCGCCCCTCCATCCCCGGCTTCCTCCGGGTCCGGCCGGACTCCTACAGCCACGACCCTTCCCGACCCGGATCCCGTGCTTTTGCCGTCCCTGCGCCTCAAGTCACTCGCCTGCGCCGCCGGAGTCCTCAGCGCCGCCGTGCCTGCTACTTGCTCCGTCGACTCGAGTCCCTCGTCGTCCCGGTCGCCGAGTCCATCGCCGCCTGAACATCTCCTGCATCGCCAGAAACCTGCTGCTGTTTCTGTTCTTCGTCGTCAGTAACGAGCAGCAGCAGTTTTGCACGGTCCAGCCGCTCGTTGACCCCGTTGGCCAGCTGCGTGGGCTGCAGCCGCGGCAAGGCCCAGCCTCCTCCGCGTCGACAGGCCCAGCAGCCCCCCTGCCGGCCTCATCTCTCCATCCGACTGGGCCTCAGCCCATGGTGAGCCACCGCTGCGCCCCCCCCCAGCGCCCCTTTGCTTTTCTTCTGTTGGGCCTGCTCCGGTTTTAGAATCGGCCCGCATCATTTTTTTCCTGTTCTGGGCGTTTTGCTAATTATCCAGTGAATTACTGTTTTACAGAAAAACCCTCATATTCATGCATTTAATAACTCCACAACCGTGCATCGGATTAAAATGATTTAAACATGTAAAATGCTTAGAATTTTGTGTAGATTAATAATATCCCACTTTCATCCATGCTTAAAATGTTTAAAATGTTGTTTCATTAAATTTGCTCAAATGCTTAAAATGGTGTTAAAATGATTTATTTCATAACTAAATAACTGTAGCTCGGTTTTAAATAAACTTTATATGTAAATGGGGTGGAAAAATGCCTAGTTTAACATGGTGCACTTTATTTTCCTGTTTAACAATAATAAAATATGGTTTAGGACAGAACAGTACCGAATCTAAAATATGCATATGGGGATTTTCCGGAATTGTTGTTTATTGTTCCGGCCTCATTTAAACTTGCCTAAATATTTAGTTTACTTTTGTTACACCCCTTGACATGTTTAACAACATTTAACATTGTTGTGTACCTAAACGAGAGTGAACTAAATAACTCGGATGTGGTGTTTCGTCAATATGCAACTCGTTGCATATTGAGCTCCACTTAACTTGTAGTATTGTGTGTTGCACTTTGCCATGCCTCATTAAACCGGACATGCATCATACTTGGTTGTGCATCATGCCATGCTTATGTGATGGTTGTTTACCATGTTGTTTGTTTCTTTCCGGTGTTGCTTCTTAGTCCCGGTAATGTTGCGATTGTGAGGATTCGTTCGACTACGCCCGTTCATCTTCTTCATGGACTCGTTCTTCTTCCTTGCGGGATTTCAGGCAAGATGACCGCTACCCTGGATCTCACTACTATCTTTGCTATGCTAGTTGCTTCATTCTATCGCTATGCTGAGCTACCTATTACCTGTTTATCAAGCCATCCCATATTGCCATGAATCTCTAACCTTTGACACCAGTCCTAGCAAACCATTGTTTGGCTATGTTACCGCTTTGCTCAGCCCCTCTTATAGCGTTGCTAGCTGCAGGTGAAGTTGAAGATTTCTCCATGGTGGACAGGGTTTATGTTGGGATATCACAATATCTCTTATATTATTAATGCATCTATATATTTGGTAAAGGGTGGAAGGCTCGGCCATATGCCTGGTGTTTTGTTCCACTCTTGCCGCCCTAGTTTCCGTCATACCGGTGTTATGTTCCCGGATTTTGCGTTCCTAACGCGGTCGGGTGATTTATGGGACCCCCCTGACAGTTCGCTTTGAATAAAACTTGTCCAGCAAGGCCCAACCTTGGTTTTACCATTTGCCTCACCACCACCTATACCCTTCCCTTGGGTCAGCCAACCCAAGGGTCATCTTTATTTTAGCCCCCCCGGGCCAGTGCTTGTCTAAGTGTTGGTCCGAACCGAGCAGCCTGCGGGGCCACCTCGTGGCAACTCGAGGGCTGGTTTTACTCGTATCTTGACTTATCCGGTGTTGCCCTGAGAACGAGATATGTGCAGCTCCTATCGGGATTGTCGGCGCATCGGGCGGCTTTGCTGGTCTTGTTTTACCATTGTCGAAATGTCTTGATGTACCGGGATTCCGAGACTGATCGGGTCTTCCTGGGAGAAGGTCTATTCCTTCGTTGATCGCGAGAGCTTGTCATGGGCTAAGTTGGGACACCAGGTCTATTCCTGCAGGGTATAAACTTTCGAGAGCCGTGCCCGCGGTTATGTGGCAGATGGGAATTTGTTAATGTCCGGTTGTAGATAACTTGACACCAGATCCGAATTAAAACGCATCAACCGCGTGTGTAGCCGTGATGGTCTCTTCTCGGCGGAGTCCGGGAAGTGAACACGGTTTCTGGGTTATGTTTGACGTAAGTAGGTGTTCCGGATCACCTCTTGGTCATTGCTAGCTTCACGACCGTTCCTTTGTTTCTCTTCTCGCTCTCATTTGCGTATGCTAGCCACCATATCATGCTTAGCCGCTGCTGCAACCTCACCACTTTACCCCTTTCCTTTCCCTTTTAGCTTTGCTAGTCTTGATACCCATGGTAATGGGATTGCTGAGTCCTCGTGGCTCACCAGATACTTCCAAAACCAGTTTGTAGGTGCCTATGTTACCGAGCAGGTGACGCAACCAAGCTCAAGGAGGAGCTCGATGAAGATCTTGCCCTTTGTGTTGTTTCGTTCGAGTTGATCAGTAGTGGAGCCCAGTTGGGGTCGATCGGGGACCTTTGTCGCATTTGGGGTTCTTCTTTTATTTTGGTTCCGTAGTCGGACCTTGATTGTATCTAGATGATGTAATGCTTTATTCATGTAATTGTGTGAAGTGGCGATTGTAAGCCAACTATGTATCTCTTTCCCTTATGTATTACATGGGTTGTGTGAAGATTACCTCACTTGCGACATTGCTTTCAATGCGGTTATGCCTCTAAGTCGTGCTTCGACACGTGGGAGATATAGCCGCATCGAGGGCGTTACAAGTTGGTAATCAGAGCCTTCCCCGACCTTAGGAGCCCCACTGCTTGATCGTTTTTAGCGGCCGAGTTGTGTCTAGAAAAATGTTTTGAGTCATTTAGGATTATATATATCGGAGAGTTAGGAATTCTTTTTACTCCCCAGTCTCTTCATCGCTCTGGTAAGGCATCCTGACGTAGAGTTTTGACTTTTCTCTTCTCAAATTTCACTAAATTTTTTTTAGGATCATGCAGGTATCTTGGAATCGTTCCGATGGTTTTATGATGAGAACATTGTCTTGGTGCCTCCTGTCAGGGGTTTAGTGGAAGTGTCCCGGGGAGTTGAGCTCTGAGGTGTTGTTGTCATAATTTTATCGTTGCAGTTCTGGAATACCTGAGTTTAGTACGCCGACATCGAAAATCTCTTTTATGCAGTTGTTGGTGAGATAACCCCGATAACCCAGTACTAAGGTGAGTACGGGAGTATTGCCATGACTTGTATAACAGATGCTTTTCGAAGGTTGAGCTACACGATTTCCGGAGTTTTCTCGGTTATGTGTTGACGGATGGATACAGCTGGATGTAGGATTTGCTAGTTTTGGGTGAGATATTATGCTTCCCCTGTATCCCCAACACCTGATTGCATAACCGGAGAATTTCGGGAGTTTTATAGGTGGGAATTCAAGTAGCTCCTAGAATATCTTTCCGACAGATGCATGATATGGGATTGGGTAAATCTCTATCATATGTTTGTTCCGGCTTATTCTGCAAGCCAGTCCTTTGTTTTTGTTTTGAGTTGTGCTATTCGAGTTGCTTCAATGTCAAGTGTTGATTCCATACCTTTCCGAAATGGTGTTCTCATACTCCGATGTGAATACCAATCCTTCTCGACAATCGAGATTGTCATGTCAATCCTTTTCAACCGGCGTGTTTCTCTTCAAGTGGATCCGATCACTTCAACATCAGCAAGACCAATTATCATTTCTTCTCAACGGTGTTTGTTTCTTCCGTCTCCAAGTTGCCTTTGTTTTTTTCCCGCCCACCCACCCTTTTTCCTCAAGGACTAAGATTTCTTTAACCAAGTATCCTTTTATTTTTGTGAAGTTTCTCCATTCTTTTCCATCAATGTTCTTACCCGGTGGTTCTCAAGAAGATGTTCTACTAGTTCGTCATTCCTCATTCCTTTCTCTTCTCCGGTGGATTCAAGTCAAGTTTTGTTGATCATACCTTTTTCCTCATTTCAATGTCTTCTCATACCGGTGCACCTCATTATCATTCTACTTCTCGCTATTTGTTATTCTGGAGTGCTCAAGATATCTCGAAGATTCGTGTTTTCCACTCTGCATTCGTTCAAGCTCTTTCGAGATTGGTATCTCATTCAAGTCATTTAATTCAACCGGTGCAACATCTCTTTTAAATCTTTTCAACGGTGTTCTTTTGAGTGGGCCCTAACCCACAGGTCTTTTCCCAGGATCTTACCTGACTCTTCTATTTTCCTAGAGCTATCCTAAATTCTTCTCCAAGTTTGACGTAAGAATGAGTTATCATCAGTCAAATGCTTTTCTCCAAGATCTTTCAAATTCTTTTCATAGTTGGCTCAACCTCTTCGCTTTTGATTCTTCCGGTGTGCCTCAATAATTCTCGGTGGTGTTTCTCGTTGTCATTCTCATCATTTGAAGACCGAAGAAGAGTTTCTCTTAAATCTTGCTCCATTCTCTTCAAGATTCATGGTTCTAGCTTGATGCCATCCTCTCATAATTGTTTTCGATTGTGAGAATTCTTTTCTTACCATCCGAAGTATTTCTTGAGTTGTTTCCATTTCTTTCTTCCGAAGGCCATCATGTCTTAATTCTTCATTCTCATCGTGTAGTTATCGTTCTCTAAATCCTATCAATGAATCGTTCAAATATCCTCTAATCAGTTCATGATCTCTTCGTTCTCAGGTATCTAAACCCCCTCAAGTATCTTCATTCGTTTTCCAATTCTTCCCGGTGAATTGTGCCTTTGATATGTTCATTTTCAATTTTTTACGGTGGTCCATTCAAGATTCCTCTCCCTTTATTACCATATCATTTCATTCGTCCTTTCCAATCCTCTCGGTGATTCATCGAACACTTCTTCAAGCTTGCGCTATATCTCTCTTAATCCTTTTTCAATGGGAATAAGTAGCATGCCAAATCCATTGTGGGTCATCAATTTAATTGATGAGGGATAAGCATAATGTAATTCTTATTCTTGTTTCATCGAGTAAATTCAATTCCTTATTCCGGAGGTTCATCAAAAATTCTTGGTTTCAATTGCTCATCCTTCTTTTTCGGAGTTCCAAGTTCTCTCGGTTATATAATCGCGAAGCTCCATCTAAATAATTGCAAGACTTCACCTTGTGTTTTCAACTTCTCTTTCTTTTCATCATCCTTCTATTACCGGAGTTCTTCATGGAGGCTCTAAATGGTGGGTCGTCAAGGATTCTTTTCATTCTTCAATTGTCCTTCAAGATTTCGCTCGAAGTTAAGATCTGCCAAGCTATACTCAAAAATTAAACAGGGTGCCCAACGCTTGTTTTGTTTTGAGAAGCTCAAGTATTCTTCATCTTGCATTCCAAAGTGCAATTCCTTCTATCTTATCTTTTGAGATGGTGTTATGTCACTCTTGACAATTTCCTTCATGTTTCATGATTCATATTGTTGTCAAGAATGAGGTATTTTAAATCCATCAGTCTCTTCATTGGAGTTATCTTGGGTTATATTTCACCTAAAGCTTTCCCTAAGGATTGTTGCTATTTATGGTGCTTATAAATGACCCAAGTTCTTCATTTGTCCTCCCGGTGAAATAAGTTTCTCCTCTCCTTGTTGATATCAATCCAAATCAATGGTTTCCGTTGGTGGCAGAAGCTCACCTCATAATTTTGAGATGTTTTCATAAGCCCGCCACAAGCTTATTATTTTCGTTGTTGGTTTTCCAACAACTCCGTTATAACCTTCTTGGAAGGGTGCTTTCCAAGCTCATTTGTGGCAGAAGTTGGCTTTTTCTTCTCCATTCTGTTATTCCAATGATTTATCTTCTATTCTTCCGAAGGCATTGTGATGCTGCTCTTTTCACTCATCATCTCGGATTGTGAGGATCATATTCTTTTCGTGCTTATCCATTTAACCGGAGTGTTGTGTTCTCATTCAAGTTCTTTCATCTTATCAAGTTTTGCCTCCCTTCTCAACCGGAGTGCGGTTTGTAATGTTTCTTACCCCTTGTGCCATTCTTTCGTTCCGGAGGCATTGTGTTGTTGTGCTCTTCACCCATCACCTCGTTTGGTGAGGATCGCCTTCTTTTTTGGCTTATCCATTTAACCGGAGTGTTGTATCATCTCTTCCATATCTTTTCATCTTATCAAGTTTTCTTCTCTTTTCTACCGGAGTGCTGTCCAAATTCTGCCATTCTTGTTCCTTGGCTATCTCATTATACCGATGTGGTCATATTCTTTTTGTTCGTGAAGCTCTTATTTCCATGTCTTTCAACCTTCAAATTCTCGTAATACTCCTTGTTCCTCTTTTCTACCGGATTGTTTGCAATCTCGTGCATCTCTGTTGTACTCTTTCTTTTAAATTGCTCAACCTCTCAAGGTTCGTGGCTTCACTCGTTCGTCAAAGAAGCAACTTAGTTTTACCTCTTCTCCTCCTCTTCCGTTTTCCCTCCGGTGCCATTCTAGATCTCGGGACGAGATCCTCTCGTAGTGGTGGAGTGTTGTAACGCCCCGGATGCAACTTTCCATATTCGTAACTCCAACTCCTGCCTTTTCCGGAGATGTGATATATTATTTTCTCCGTGGTTGGGTTTTTGTCTTTCGTTTTGCATTTTGTTCATGTCATGCATTTCATCATCGCATCATTCGCATTGCATCGGCATCGTTTTTCATAAAACTCGCACCCGTTCGTAGTTGCCGCATCCCCCCCTTTCTTTTGTTGACCGCCCCGAGACCAACTGTGTTTTCGTTTCCCTTTTGTCCGACCACCTAACCTCTCTTGCCAGCTTGCAGCCCCCCTCGTGCGTGTCCGAAACTTGCCCGAACCCGAACTGGTCTATCGTTACCGTTGGGTCCGGATCATCCCCAAACATCCCGAAAATATCTCCGTTTTCTTATTTGGACTCTCTAACCTATTTATTCTCGGCCGTTTGATTTCGATCGGAGGGTCCATTTAGACCCTAACCAAAACCACTCACTATATACTGCCTAACCCTAGATCCTAGGAGCCTTGTCCCATCGATCCCATCGCGCCGCCGCCACTCCTCTCCCGCATCTGCCTTGGGATCCCTCCTGATCCATTCCACCCAACCAGATCGCACCGACCGCCTCCCTCGTTTTTAGCAATCCAACCAACCAGGAGCAGCGCTCGATCCCCCCCCTGCTATGTCTAGCGCACGATCCAAGGAGAGGAATTCCTCCTCGCGCTCCCTCTGCTCGGCTCCGTCGTCGTTCCGCCGCCACCGACAAGCTCCGGTGATGCAGCGACCACCTGCGCCTCCTTCCCTGCTCCTCTTCCTCCCTTCTCCTTCCAACCTTACCTCGTTTCCCTTGTCTGTTATCTCCATGGACAGGGAGCGCCATGGCACCCACTTCAAGCTTCTGCGCCGCCCAGAGCTCCTCGACGCCGGCCAGATCCGACGCCCTGGAGACCCGCGTCCCCACCAGGCCACTGCCTTGTCGTCCCTCCCCTTCTGCCCTGCCTCTGCTCGCTCGCTCTCGCGCGAACGGAAGCCGAGCTGCCGAAGCCACCAGAACCAGGGCGCTCCTTCCCTACCCAAGTGCCCCCGGTCCGCCTCCTTCGGCCACCTCCCCGTTGCGTCGCCCGCCGGATCCGCGCCCCTCCATCCCCGGCTTCCTCCGGGTCCGGCCGGACTCCTACAGCCACGACCCTTCCCGACCCGGATCCCGTGCTGTTGCCGTCCGTGCGCCTCAAGTCACTCACCTGCGCCGCCGGAGTCCTCAGCGCCGCCGTGCCTGCTACTTGCTCCGTCGACTCGAGTCCCTCGTCGTCCCGGCCGCCGAGTCCATTGCCGCCTGAACATCTCCTGCATCGCCAGAAACCTGCTGCTGTTTCTGTTCTTCGTCGTCAGTAACGAGCAGCAGTAGTTTTGCACGGTCCAGCCGCTCGTTGACCCCGCTGGCCAGCCGCGTGGGCTGCAGCCGCGGCAAGGCCCAGCCTCCTCCGCGTCGCCAGGCCCAGCAGCCCCCCTGCCGGCCTCATCTCTTCATCCGACTGGGCCTCAGCCCATGGTGAGCCACCGCTGCGCCCCCCCAACGCCCCTTTGCTTTTCTTCTGTTGGGCCTGCTCCGGTTTTAGATTCGGCCCGCATCATTTGTTTCCTGTTCTGGGCGTTTTGCTAATTATCCAGTGAATTACTGTTTTACAGAAAAACCCTCATATTCATGCATTTAATAACTCCACAACCGTGCATCGGATTAAAATGATTTAAACATGTAAAATGCTTAGAATTTTGTGTAGATTAATAATATCCCACTTTCATCCATGTTCAAAATGTTTAAAATGATGTTTGATTAAATTTGCTCAAATGCCATGTTAAAATGATTTATTTCATAACTAAATAACCGTAGCTCGGTTTTAAATAAACTTTATATGTAAATGGGGTGGAAAAATGCCTAGTTTAACATGGTGCACTTTATTTTCCTGTTTAACAACAATAAAATATGGTTTAGGACAGAACAGTACCGAATCTAAAATATGCATATGGGGATTTTCCGGAATTGTTGTTTATTGTTCCGGCCTCATTTAAACTTGCCTAAATATTCAGTTTACTTTTGTTACACCCCTTGACATGTTTAACAACATTTAACATTGTTGTGTACCTAAACGAGAGCGAACTAAATAACTCGGATGTGGTGTTTCGTCAATATGCAACTCATTGCATATTGAGCTCCACTTAACTTGTAGTATTGTGTGTTGCACTTTGCCATGCCTCATTAAACCGGACATGCATCATACTTGGTTGTGCATCATGCCATGCTTATGTGATGGTTGTTTACCATGTTGTTTGTTTCTTTCCGGTGTTGCTTCTTAGTCCCGGTAATGTTGCGATTGTGAGGATTCGTTCGACTACGCCCGTTCATCTTCTTCATGGACTCGTTCTTCTTCCTTGCGGGATTTCAGGCAAGATGACCGCTACCCTGGATCTCACTACTATCTTTGCTATGCTAGTTGCTTCGTTCTATCGCTATGCTGCGCTACCTATTACCTCTTTATCAAGCCATCCCATATTGCCATGAACCTCTAACCTTTGACACCATTCCTAGCAAACCATTGTTTGGCTATGTTACCGCTTTGCTCAGCCCCTCTTATAGCGTTGCTAGCTGCAGGTGAAGTTGAAGATTTCTCCATGGTGGACAGGGTTTATGTTGGGATATCACAATATCTCTTATATTATTAATGCATCTATATATTTGGTAATGGGTGGAAGGCTCGACCTTATGCCTGGTGTTTTGTTCCACTCTTGCCGCCCTAGTTTCCGTCATACCGGTGTTATGTTCCCAGATTTTGTGTTCCTAACGCGGTCGGGTGATTTATGGGACCCCCCTGACAGTTCGCTTTGAATAAAACTTGTCCAGCAAGGCCCAACCTTGGTTTTACCATTTGCCTCACCACCACCTATACCCTTCCCTTGGGTCGGCCAACCCAAGGGTCATCTTTATTTTAGCCCCCCCCCCCCCCCGGGCCAGTGCTTGTCTAAGTGTTGGTCCGAACCGAGCAGCCTGCGGGGCCACCTCGTGGCAACTCGAGGGCTGGTTTTACTCGTAGCTTGACTTATCCGGTGTTGCCCTGAGAACGAGATATGTGCAGCTCCTATCGGGATTGTCGGCGCATCGGGCGGCTTTGCTGGTCTTGTTTTACCATTGTCGAAATGTCTTGATGTACCGGGATTCCGAGACTGATCGGGTCTTCCTGGGAGAAGGTCTATTCCTTCGTTGATCGCGAGAGCTTGTCATGGGCTAAGTTGGGACACCCCTGCAGGGTATAAACTTTCGAGAGCCGTGCCCGCGGTTATGTGGCAGATGGGAATTTGTTAATGTCCGGTTGTAGATAACTTGACACCAGATCCGAATTAAAACGCATCAACCGCGTGTGTAGCCGTGATGGTCTCTTCTCGACGGAGTCCGGGAAGTGAACACGGTTTCTGGGTTATGTTTGACGTAAGTAGGTGTTCAGGATCACCTCTTGGTCATTGCTAGCTTCACGACCGTTCCTTTGTTTCTCTTCTCGCTCTCATTTGCGTATGCTAGCCACCATATCATGCTTAGCCGCTGCTGCAACCTCACCACTTTACCCCTTTCCTTTCCCTTTTAGCTTTGCTAGTCTTGATACCCATGGTAATGGGATTGCTGAGTCCTCGTGGCTTACCAGATACTTCCAAAACCAGTTTGTAGGTGCCTATGTTACCGAGCAGGTGACGCAACCAAGCTCAAGGAGGAGCTCAATGAAGATCTTGCCCTTTGTGTTGTTTCATTCTAGTTGATCAGTAGTGGAGCCCAGTTGGGGTCGATCAGGGACCTTTGTCGCATTTGGGGTTCTTCTTTTATTTTGGTTCCGTAGTCGGACCTTGATTGTATCTAGATGATGTAATGCTTTATTCATGTAATTGTGTGAAGTGGCGATTGTAAGCCAACTATGTATCTCTTTCCCTTATGTATTACATGGGTTGTGTGAAGATTACCTCACTTGCGACATTGCTTTCAATGCGGTTATGCCTCTAAGTCGTGCTTCGACACGTGGGAGATATAGCCGCATCGAGGGCGTTACAAGTTGGTAATCAGAGCCTTCCCCGACCTTAGGAGCCCCACTGCTTGATCGTTTTTAGCGGCCGAGTTGTGTCTAGAAAAATGTTTTGAGTCATTTAGGATTATATATATCGGAGAGTTAGGAATTCTTTTTACTCCCCAGTATCTTCATCGCTCTGGTAAGGCATCCTGACGTAGAGTTTTGACTTTTCTCTTCTCAAATTTCACTAATTTTTTTTAGGATCATGCAGGTATCTTGGAATCGTTCCGATGGTTTTATGATGAGAACATTGTCTTGGTGCCTCCTGTCAGGGGTTTAGTGGAAGTGTCCCGGGGAGTTGAGCTCTGAGTAAGGAATTTGTCTATTAATCATCTGCAAAAAGAATCAACCTAAAACACTCTCCAGTAAAAAATGACAGCTATTCTGGTGAGCGCAAAAGTTTCTGTTTTTTACAGCAAGATCACAAAGACTTCACCCAAGTCTTCCCAAAGGTTCTACTTGGCACAAACACCAATTGAACATAAATCCACATCTAAACATAATCTAGATGAATTATTTATTACTAAACAGGATCAAAAATCATAGAACAAAAATAAAATTGGGTTGCCTCCCAACAAGCGCTATTGTTTAACGCCCCTAGCTAGGCATAAAAACAAGAATAGATCTAGGTATTGCCATCCTCGGCATGCAATCCATAAGTAGCTCTCATAATAGATTCATAAGGCAGTTTAATTTTCTTCCTAGGAAAGTGTTCCATGCCTTTCCTTAAAGGAAATTGGAATCTAATATTTCCTTCTTTCATATTAATAAGTGCACCAACGATTCTAAGGAAAGGTCTACCAAGAATAATAGGACATGTAGGATTGCAATCTATATAAAGAACAATGAAATCTATGGGCACATAATTCCTATTTGTAACAATAAGAACATCATTTATCCTTCCCATAGGTTTCTTAATGGTGGAATCCGCAAGATGCAAATTTAAAGAACAATCATCAAATTCACGGAAACCTAGCACATCACACAAAGTTTTTGGAATCGTGGAAACACTAGCACCCAAATCACACAAAGCATAGCATTCATTATATTTAATCATAATTTTAATATTAGGTTCCCACTCATCATAAAGTTTGCTAGGGATAGGAACTTCTAGTTCAAGGTTTTCTTCATAGGATTGCATCAAAGCATCAACGATATGTTTAGTAAAAGCTTTATTTTGATTATAAGCATGAGGAGTAACACAGATTGCAATAAGGAAATACAATCTATAAAAGAGCAATTATCATAATTAAGTCCCTTGAAATCCAAAATAGTGGGTTCATTGCTACTTAAAGTTTTGACCTCTTTTTTTTGAAAGCTAAGTTTTGACCTCTTCAATCCCACTTTTCTCAATTTTTGCATCTAGATCTAAAAACTCCGAATCAATGGGACGCCTTTTAACTGAAGTTGACTCATCTCTAGTCCCATATTTATCAAGATTAATATTGGAAAACAAAGATTTAATAGGAGTCACATCAATCACTTTTAGATGTTCATCATTATTATCATGAAAACTAGAAGAACATGCTTTCACAAAGCAATCTTTTTTAAGCACACATCCTAGCGGTTCTTTCCTTGCACCCATCAATGGAAATTCTCATGTATTTGAGAGTCTCATTGATACCATGCTTAGGTGGAATAGATCTAAGTTTCAAAGAATCAACATCAAGAGAAATTCTATCCATGTTCCTAGCCAACTCATCAATCTTAAGCAATTTTTCTTCAACCAAAGCATTGAAATTCTTTTGCAAACTCATAAATTCTTTAACACTATTCTCAAAATCAGAGGACATCTTATTAAAATTTCCATAATAGTTGTTGTAGGAATTAACATAATTATTAGAGGAATTACTAGGAAACGGCCTAGGATTAAAATTTCCTCTATACACGTTGTTACCAAAATTGTTCCTACCAACAAAATTCACATCCATAGATTCATTATTATTCTCTATCAAAGTGGACAAAGGCATGTCATTAGGATCAGAAGAAACACTTTTATTAGTAAATAATTTCATAAGTTCATCCATCTTTCCACTCAAAACATTAATTTCTTCAAACGCATAAACTTTTTTACTAGTGGTTCTTTCGGTGTGCCATTGAGAATAATTAACCACAATATTGTCTAGGAGTTAGTAGCTTCTCCTAAAGTGATTTCCATAAAAGTGCCTCCCGCGGCCGAATCCAAAAGATTTCTAGAAGAAAAATTCAATCTGGCATAAAAAATTTGTATAATCATCCACAAATTCAAACCATGTGTAGGGCAATTATGTATCATTAATTTCATCATCTCCCAAGCTTGTGCAACATGCTCATGATCAAGTTGCTTAAAATTCATAATATCGTTCCTAAGAGAGATGATCTTAGCGGGAGGAAAATACTTAGAGATAAAAGCATCTTTGCACTTATTCCATGAATCAATACTATTTTTAGGCAAAGAAGAGAACCAAGTTTTAGCATGATCTCTAAGCGAAAACAGAAACAACTTCAATTTAACAATATCATTATCCACATCTTTCTTATTTTACATATCACACAAATCAACAAAGTTGTTTAGATGGGTTGCGGCATCTTCACTAGGAAGGCCAGAAAATTGATCTTTCATAACAAGATTCAACAAAGCGGTATTAATTTCACAAGATTCAGCATTGGTAGTAGGAGCAATCGGAGTGCTAATAAAATCATTGTTGTTTGTATTAGGAAAGTCACACAATTTAGTATTATCTTGAGCCATTATGACAAGTAATCAATCCAACACACAAGCACACAAGAAGCAAGCGAAAAGAGACAAACGGAGGAGGGGGGAAGAAAAGGCAAAGGTTTTTGAAAACCGTTTCAGAAGTGGGGGAGAGGAAAACGAGAGGCGAATGGCAAATAATGTAATGCTAGGGAGAAGAGTTTATGATGGGTACTTGGTCTGTCTTGACTTGGCGTAGATCTCCCCGGCAACGGCGCCAGAAATCCTTCTTGCTACCTCTTGAGCTTGCATTGGTTTTTCCCTTGAAGAGGAAAGGGTGATGCAGCAAAGTAGCGTAAGTATTTCCCTCAGTTTTGAGAACCAAGGTATCAATCCAGTAGGAGACGACATACAAGTCACCTAGTACCTGCACAAACAGTCAAGAACCTTGCAACCAACGTGATAAAGGGTTTGTCAATCCCTTCACGGTCACTCGCAAAAGTGAGATCTGATAGAGATAATAAAGTAAATATTTTTGGTATTTTTGTTGTATAGATTGGAAAGTAAAGATTGCAAAATAGTAAACGAGATGCGATCTAAATAAAAGAGATGTAATATGATAGGAAAGAGACCCGGGGGCATAGGTTTCACTAGTGGCTTCTCTCAAGATAGCATGTATTACGGTGGGTGAACAAATTACTGCCGAGCAATTGATAGAAGAGCGCATAATTATGAAGATATCTAAGGCAATGATCATGAACATAGGCATCACGTCCGTGTCAAGTGGACCGAAATGATTCTACATCTACTAATATTACTCAACACATCGAACGCTATCCAGCATGCATCTAGAGTACTAAGTTCATAAGAACGGAGTAACGCATTAAGCAAGATGACATGATGTAGAGGGATAAACTCAAGCAATATGATATAAACCCCATCTTTTTATCCTTGATGGCAACAATACAATACGTGCCTTGCTGCCCCTACTGTCACTGGGAAAGGACACCGCAAGATTGAACCCAAAGCTAAGCACTTCTCCCATTGCAAGAAAGATCAATCTAGTAGGTCAAACTAAACCGATAATTCGAAGAGACTTGCAAAGATATCAAATCATGCATATAATAATTCAGAGAAGAACCAAATAATATTCATAGATAATCTTGTTCATAAATCCACAATTCATCGGATCTCATCAAACACACCGCAAAAGAATTACATCGAATAGATCTCCAAGAACATTGAGAAGAACTTTGTATTGAGAATCAAAGAGAGAGAAGAATCCATCTAGCTAATAACTATGGACCCGAAGGTCTATGGTAAACTACTCTCGCTTCATCGGAGAGGCAGTGGTGTTGATGTAGAAGCCCTCCGTGATCGATTCCCCCTCCGGTAGATCGCCGGAAAAGGCCCTAAGATGGGATCTCATGGGTACAGAAGGTAGCGGCGGTGGAAATGTGGTTTTGTGGGGCCCCTTGATGTTTCTAGGGTATAAGAGTATATATAGGCGAAAGAAGTACATCGGTGGAGCTACGAGGGGCCCACGAGGGTGAGGGGCGCGCCTACCTCCCCTGGGCGCGCCCTCCTGCCTTGAGGCCTCCTCATAGAGTCCCGGACTTCAACTCCAAGTCTTCTGGATTGCTTTTGGTCCAAGAAAGATCCTCGCGGACGTTTCATTCTGTTTGGACTCCGTTTGATATTCCTTTTCTGCAAAACTCTAAAATAGGCAAAAAAACAGAAACTGGCACTGGGCCTCCGGTAAATAGCTTAGTCCCAAAAATAATATAAAAGAGCATATTAAAGCCCATTAGATGTCCAAAAAAGATAATATAATAGCATGGGACAATAAAAAATTATAGATACGTTGGAGACGTATGAGTGTCACAACCCCAAACTTTAAGAAATGACAGCTTAGGTTTCTTGCGATACCACAGTTCATACGGTGTCATCTTAACGGATTTAGACGGTGGCCTATTTAACGTGAATAAAGCTGTTTCTAATGCATAACCCCAAAATGTTAGTGGTTGATGACCCACGAGTATATTGGATCAATTGTAGCTCTTTTTGATAAGTAAGAGTGTCAAACCCAATGAGGAGCAGAAGGAAACGACAGGTGGTTTCAGCAACGTAATGTCTGCAAGTGCTGAAATTGTAAGTAACAGAGTACTTTGATAGTAAGATAATTTGTAAGGAGCAAGTAACGATAGTAGTAACAAAAGTGCAGCAAGGTAGCCCAATCCTTTTGAGGCAAAGTACAGGCCAAAACGGTCTCTTATAGTAAGCAAAGTGTTCTTGAGGATACACAGGAATTTCATCTAGTCTCTTCCATCATGTTGATTTGTTTCGTGTTCGCTACTTTGATAATTTGGTATGTGGGTGGACCGGTTCTTAGGTGTTGTTCTTACTTAAACAAACATCCGACTTATGATTAACCCCCTCGCAAGCATCCACAACTACGAGAAAAGTATTAAGAATAAATTCTAACCATAGCATTAAACTTTTGGATCCAATCGGTCCCTTACAGAATAGCGCATAAACTAGGGTTTAAGCTTCTATCACTCTCGCAACCTAGCATCTAATAACTACTCCACAATGCATTCCCTTAGGCCCAAATATGGTGAAGTGTCATGTAGTCGACGTTCACATAACAACACTAAGGGAACCACAACATACATACTATCAAAATATCGAGCACATATCAAGTTCATATGATTACTTGCAACATGATTTCTCCCGTGACCTCAAGAACAAAAGTAACTACTCATAAATGATAATCATGCTCAAGATCAGAGGGGTATTAAATAGCATATTGGATCTGAACATATAATCTTCCACCAAATAAACCATATAGTAATCAACTACAAGATGTAGTCAACACTACTAGTCACCCACAAGCACCAATCTATAGTTCCGGTACAAAGATTGAACACAAGAGATGAACTAGTGTTTGAGATGAGATGATGTTGTTGAAGATGTTGATGGAGATTTCCCTCCCCAAGATGGGAGAGTTGCTAGTGATGATGATGACGATGATTCCCCCTGGAGGGAAGTTTCCCCGGCAGAATCGCTCCGCCGGAGGGAAAAAGTGCTCCTGCCCAAGTTCCGCCTCGAGATGGTGGCGCTCTGTCCCGAAAGTCCTCTACTTATTTTTTCTAGGTCAAAATGACTTATATACCAGAAGATGGGCACCGGAGGTGGGCCGAGGGGAGCACAACCTACCAGGGCACACTAGGCTCCCTGGCGCGCCCAGGTGGGTTTTGCCCACCTGGTGGGCCCCTATGGTACTTATTTGCTCCAATATTCCTCATATATGCCGTGAAAAATCTCCGTAAAGTTTCAGCTTGTTCGGAGTTATGCAGAATAGGTGACCTGACGTAGCTTTTCCAGGTCTAGATTTTCAGCTGCCAGAATTCTCCCTCTTTGTGTGTACCTTGCATATTATGAGAGAAAAGGCATTAGAATTACTCCAAAAAGCATTATTATGCATAAAAACATCATAAATGACAGTAGGAAAACATGATGCAAAATGGACGTATCAACTCCCCCAAGCTTAGACCTCGCTTGTCCTCAAGCAAAAACCGAAATTGAAAAACATGTCACCATGCTTAGAGAGAGAGGTGTCGACAAAAACAAAATACAGACATAGAAGCATCATGTAGATTATTATAACAACAACAAATTTAAACATAAGACTTTTATCATAGAACTTCTATCATAGAACTTTTATCATAGACTTCTCATGAATAAGTCACAATTCATCACACTATTGAAGTATAAAGCATAATCTCTATTAGAAACCAACAAACTATGTTTTCAGTCAACTTTGCAACTACAATTCATCATCTATTCAAGAAGGGTCATGTATCGAAGCCTTTAGGCAAGTCCACATACTCAACCATCATATAGTCTTCTATGATTGCTAATACTCACTGCATACACATGAGCAAAACGTTTCAACCGGACACATAGAAAGATGGGGGCTTATAGTTTCGCCTCCCAACGTATTCACCTCAAGTGTAATGTCAACAATAATAACTCATGCTACCCATATTCAACTGGACATATGTGCCTCGATCTTTCCTCACCACATGATGCTTGCCAAAGGAGAAAAATAAAAAGGAATAGAGAGAAAAACTTTGACTCTTGCATAAACGTAAATACATAAAAGCAAAAGATAGGCCCTTCGCAGAGGGAAGCACAGGTTGCCATGCGCTTATTTGTTTGTATGCTCAACCCCTTAGTGCAAAAGAACGTCACAGTGTATTGCCCCTTGTGATGGCAACCTTTATTATGCAGTATTGCCCCTTGCCATGGTGTCTTGTGCCCGCCAGGGTTAGTTTCCCGGTAGTTTGTTATTTTCCTAATTTTTGTCATATTCCAAAACTAACAAAAAATATTTTTGTGGATTTTTCTGAGTTTGTTTACTTAACGTATCATGTACCTCCTTTTTCACGATTCTGGAGTGTTCCGGAAGGACTCATTTATGTGTTCTTCCAGTGTCAAAGTTTGGATAATATCACTTTCAACATTAATGGGCGTACCTGAGGTATAATGTTTTATTTGTTGCCCGTTAATAACCTTCGGGTTAGTACCTTCAGCATTATTTATTTTGATAGCTCCTGACCGATAAACCTCCTCGATAACATAGGGTCCTTCCCATTTGGAGAGGAGTTTTCCTGCAAAGAATAAAAAACGGGAGTTTTACATAAGAACACATTCTCCAACTTTTAACTTTTTCTTTAAATAACTTGCATTTTCATAAGCTTGGGTTCTCCATTCATCTACTGAGCTAATATCAAATAACCTCTTTTCGCTGGCAAGTTATCATAGTTGAGTTCTTTGATTGCCCAATATGCTTTATATTCTAACTAAGCTTTTCCATAAACCATTTTATAAGGAGGCATGCTCATAGGATTTTTGTATGCTACTCTATAAGTCCAAAGTGCAACATCTAATTTCTTAGACCAATTCTTCCGGGACCTATTGACAGTCTTTTGCAAATTTAATTTGATTTCCCTATTGCTAAGTTCAACTTGACCACTAGACTGAGGATGCTAAGGTGATGCAATTCTATGCTTAACATCATACTTGGCAAGCATTTTACATAAAGTACCATGAATAAAGTGTGAACCACCATCCGCCATTAAATATCTAGGGACTCCAAACCTTGGGAAAGTAACTTCCTTAAGCATTTTAATAGAGGTGTTGTGATCAGCACTAATGGTTGGAATAGCTTCTACCCATTTAGTAACATAATCAACAACAACCAAAATATGTGTATACCCATTAGAGGAAGGAAAAGGTCCCATGTAGTCAAATCCCCTAACATCAAATGGTTCAACAACAAGTGAATAATTCATAGGCATTTTTTGAAGCTTATCGATATTACCTATTCTCCGACATTCACCACAAGATAAAACGAACTTACGGGCATCCTTGAAGAGAGTAGGCCAATAGAACCCAGATTGCAATACCTTGTGACCAGTTCTGTCTCCAGCATGATGCCCTCCATAAGCTTTGGAGTGACATTTCCATAGGATTTGTCCCTGTTCATGCTCAGGTACACAACGTCTAATAATACCATCTACTCCTTCTTTATAAAGATGTGGGTCATCCCAAAAGTAGTGTCTTAAATCATAGAAGAATTATTTTATTTTGTTGGTACGTAAAGCTAGGTGGTAAATATTTAGCAACAATGTAATTAGCATAGTCAGCATACCAAGGAGTGTTATGAGAAACATTTATTGCAAGTAACTGCTCATCAGGAAAACTATCGTCAATAGGTAGTGGGTCATCAAGCACATTTTCAAGCCTAGACAATTTATCAACTACGGGGTTCTCAGCTCCTTTTCTATCAATGATATGTAAATCAAATTCTTGTAGCAAGAGAACCCATCGAATAATCTAGGTTTAGCATCTTTCTTTTTCCATAAGATATTTAAGCAGCATGGTTGGTGTGAACAATTACTTTTGAATCAATGTAAGATCTAAATTTATCACAAGCAAACACCACTGCTAGAAATTCTTTTTCAATAGTGGCATAATTTCGTTGAGCACTGTCTAGAGTTTTACTAAAATAATGGACAACATTTAATTTCTTATCAACTCTTTGTCCTAGAACAACACTAACAACATAATCACTAGCATCACACATGATTTCAAAAGGCAAGTCCCAATCAGGTGGTTGAACAATAGGTGCAGAAATTAAGGCTTTTTTGAGTGTTTCGAAGGCTTCTAAGCAATCATCATCGAAAACAAAAGGAACATTCTTTTGCAAAAGGTTTGTAAGAAGCCTATAAATTTTAGAGAAGTCTTTGATAAATCTGCTATAGAAACTAGCATGACTTAGGAAACTACCAATACCTTTGATATTTTTAGGACATGGCATTTGCTCAGTTGCATCAACCTTAGCTTTGTCCACTTCAATACCTCTTTTAGAAATTTTATGACCCAAATCCAAACCTTCATTAATCATAAAGTGGAACTTCTCCCAGTTCAAGACATGATTTGTTTCCTCGCATCTCTACAAAACTCGATCAAGATTGCTTAAACAATCATCAAAAGACTTCCCATAAACAGAGAAGTCATCCATGAAAACCTCAACAATATTTTCACAAAAGTCAGAGAATATAGCAGTCATACATCTTTGAAAGGTAGTAGGTGCATTGCATAAACCAAAAGGCATACGTCTATAAGCATAAGTTCCAAAGGGACAAGTGAAAGTGGTCTTTTCTTGATCAGGTTGAGAAATAGGTATTTGTGAAAAACTAGAATATCCATCAAGGAAGCAAAATGTGTGTGCTTAGATAATCTTTCTAGCATTTGATCGATAAAAGGCAGAGGGTAATGATCTTTTCTAGTTGCTTTGTTTAATTTTCTAAAATCAATTACCATTCTATAGCCTGTAACAATTCTTTGTGGAATAAGTTCATTCTTATCATTAGGAACAACAGTAATGCCTCCTTTCTTAGGGACACAATGAACATGACTTACCCATCTACTATCAGCTATAGGTTAGATCATACCTGCTTCTAGAAGTTTTAATATTTCCTTTGTTACCACTTTAATCATTTTTGGATTAAACCCACATTGGTGATCAACAACGGGTTTGGCATCATGTTCCATATTAATCTGGTCCTGACATAGAGTGGGGCTAATGCCCTTTAAATCATCAACTGTATATCCAATAGCAGCTCGGTGCTTCCTTAGAACTTTCTATAATCTTTCTTCTTCATGTTCTGAAAGGTTAGCACTAATAATAACAGGATATATCTTTTTTTCATCAAGCTAAGCATATTTCAAATTGTCTGGCAATTGTTCTAATTCAAACACTGGATCACCTTTAGGTGCAGGAGGACCTCCTGGAGTTTCAATAGGCAAATTGTGTTTAAGCAGAGGACGTTGTTCAAAGAAAATCTTATCTATTTCATTTCTTTCATGCATATGTAAATCATTTTCATGGTCTAGCATATATTGTTCTAGTGGATCAGTAGGAGGCATAGCAATAAAAGCAAGACCAATTATTTTGGCCTTACTAGGAAATTCTTTTTCATGAAGCTTTTTGCCAAACTTGGAAAAATTAAACTCATGAGATTCATCACCAAAACTAACACCGATAGTTTGTTTCTCACAATCTTTTTTAGCATTGGCGGTGTTCAAGAAAGGTCTACCACAGATAATGGCACGAAAGTCATCTTGTGGGGAACCAAGAACAAGAAAATCAGTAGGGTATTTTATTTTCCCACACAAGACTTCAACATCTCTAACAATCCCAATTGGTGATATAGTATCTCTATTAGCTAGTTTAATTGTAACATCTATGTCTTCTATCTCTGCGGGTGCTATATCATTCACAATATCATGATATAAGGTAAAGGGAATAACACTCACGCTAGCACCTATGTCGCATAAACCATGATAATAGTGATCTCCTATTTTAACTGAGACAATGGGCATGCCAACAACGGGTTTATTATTCGTTCTGTCGGGTTTGACAATTCTAGTAGCTTCATTACAGAAGTAAATAACATGCCCATCTATATTTTCTTCCAAGAGATCCTTAACCATAGCAACACTAGGCTCTACTTTAATGTGTTCATCAGGTTTAGGTGTTCTAATATAACTTTTGTTGACCATAGTTGAAACTTTATCATGTTCCTTTATCCTAACAGGGAAAGGTGGTTTCTCAACATAAGCAGTAGGAACAACTTGATCAACATTACAAAGTATAGTTTCCTCTTTAGCTAGTTCCGGTTCTTTAATTTCTTCTTTAATAGGTGGGTGATATTTAAACCACTTCTCCTTAGGGAGATCAATATGAGTAGCAAATGATTCACAAAATGAGGCTACTATCTCAGAGTCAAGTCCATATTTAGTGCTAAACTTTTGAAAAGCATCGGTATTCTTAAAAGATTTAACACAATCATACTTAAGCTTAATACCTGACTCTTTACCTTCGTCGAGTTCCCAATCTTCAGTGTGGCATTTAATTCTTTCCAAAAGATCCCACCAGAATTCAATAGTCTTCTTTATAAAAGAACCAGCACAAGAAGTATCAAGCATGGATCGATCATTATGAGAAAGCCGAGCATAAAAATTCTGGATAATAATTTCTCTTGACATCTCATGATTGGGGAATGAATATAACATTGACTTAAGCCTCCCCCAAGCTAGAGCGATACTTTATCCTTCACTTGGCTAAAAATTATATGTGTAATTCCGATCGTGATGAACTAGATGCATAGGATAAAGTTTTTGGTGAAACTCCAATTTCAATCGATTCCAATTCCAAGATCCAATATCATCGCATAGCCTAAACCATGCCAATTCTTTTCCCTTCAAAGATAAAGGGAAAACCTTCTTCTTAACATCATCTCCGGGTAAACCTGCAAGCTTAAACAATCCACAAATTTTCTCCACATATATCAAGTGCATATCAGGATATTCGGTTCCATCTCTTGCATAGGGATTAGTTAGCAGTTGTTCTATCATACCCGAAGGAATTTCATATTCAATATTTTCAATAGGTGAAGTAGGTAGAGGGGTATCTAATTGTGGTTCTGGTCAAGGTGAAGATACCCCGAACATAGTAACAAGTGACAGTAAATTTTAGCAGACTATATAAATGTTTCCTTACCAAATTCCACTTACCAAAGGCGCTTCACTCCCCGGCAACGGCGCCAGGAAATAGCCTTCATGACCCACAAGTATATGGTACCAATTGTAGCTCTTTTTGATAAGTAAGAGTGTCGAACCCAACGAGGAGCAGAAGGAAATGACAAGTGGTTTCAGCAAGGTAATGTCTGCAAGTGCTGAAATTGTAAGTAACAGAGTAGTTTGATAGCAAGATAATTTGTAATGAGCAAGTAATGATAGTAGTAACAAAAGTGCAGCAAGGTAGACCAATCCTTTTGAGGCAAAGGACAGGCCAAAATGGTCTCTTATAGTAAGCAAAGCATTCTTGAGGATACACGGGAATTTCATCAAGTCACTTTCATCATGTTGATTCGATTCGTGTTCGCTACTTTGATAATTTGATATGTGGGTGGACCTGTGCATAGGTGTTGTTATTACTTGAACAAACCTCCTAATTATGGTTAACCCCCTCGCAAGCATCCGCAAATACGAGAAAAGTATTAAGAATAGATTCTAACCATAGCATTAAACTTTTGGATCCAGTCGGTCCCTTATGGAATAGCGCATAAACTAGGGTTTAAGTTTCTGTCACTCTCGCAACCCGTCATCTAATAACTACTCCACAATGCATTCCCTTAGGCCCAAATATGGTGAAGTGTCATTTAGTCAACGTTCACATGACACCACTATGGGAATCACAACATACATACTATCAAAATATCGAACACATATCAAGTTCATATGATTACTTGCAACATGATTTCTCCCGTGACCTCAAGACCAAAAGTAACTACTCAAAAATGATAATCATGCTCAAGATCAGAGGGGGTATTAAATAACATATTGGATCTAAACATATAATCTTCCAAGAAATAAACCATAATCAACTACAAGATGTAAGCAACACTACTAGTCACCCACAAGCACCAATCTACACTTCTGGTACAAAGATTGAACACAAGAGATGAACTAGGGTTTGAGATGAGATGGCAATATTGAAGATGTTGATGGAGATTGCCCTCCCCAAGATGGGAGAGTTGTTGGTGATGATGATGATGATGATCCCCCCTCCTGAGGAGAGTTCCACCGGCAGAATCGCTCCGCCGAGGGAAAAAATGCTCCTGCTCAAGTTCCACCTCGAGACGACGGGGCTCTGTCCCGAAAGTCCTCTCCTTATTTTTTTTCTAGGTCAAAATGACTTATATAACAGAAGATAGGCACCAGAGGTGGGCCGAGGGGAGCACAACCCACCAGGGCGCGCCTGGACTCCCTGGCGCGCCCAGGTGGGTTGTGCCCACCTGGTGGGCCCCCTCTGGTACTTATTAGCTCCAATATTCCTCATATATTCCATAAAAATCTCTGTAAAGTTTTAGCTTGTGAGTTGTGCAGACGCAGCTTTTCTAGGTCCAGATTTCCAGCTGCCGGAATTCTCCCTCTTTGTGTGTACCTTGCATATCATGAGAGAAAAGGCATTAGAATTACTCCAAAAAGCATTATTATGCATAAAAACATCATAAATAATAGTAGGAAAACATGATGCAAAATGGACGTATCAATGGTAAATTGATAAGAGACATCATAGATCGCACCATATCTAATAAAGTACGATTACGACGTTCGGACACACCATTACGCTATGGCGTTCCAGGTGGCGTGAGTTGTGAAACTATTCCACATTGTTTTCAATGAAGGCCAAACTCGGAACTCAAATATTTGCCTTCACAATCAAATTGTAGAAATTTTATTTTCTTGTTTCAATTATTCTCCACTTCACTCTGAAATTCTTTGAACTCTTCAAATGTTTCAAAGTTGTGTTTCATTAAGTAGATATACCCATATCTGCTCAAATTATCTATGAAGGTCAGAAAATAATGATACCCACCGCGTGCCTCAATACTCATCGGACCGCATACATCATCATGTATTATTTCCAATAAGTCATTGGCTCGCTCCATTGTTTCGGAGATAGAGTTTTAGTCATCTTGCCCATGAGGCATGGTTCACAAGTATCAAATGATTCATAATCAAGTGATTCCAAAATCTGATCTGCATGGAGTTTCTTCATGCGCTTTACACCAATATGACCTAAATGGCAGTGCCACAAGTATGTTGCACTATCATTATTAACTTTGCATCTTTTGGCATCAATATTATGAATTTGTATATCACTAAGATTGAGATGCAATAAACCATTCACATTGGGTGTAAGACCATAAACGGTTTCATTCATGTAAACAAAACAACAATTATTCTCTTCCTTAAATGAATAACTGCATTGCAATAAACATAATCCAATCATATTCATGCTCAGTGCAAAACACTAAATAACATTTATTTAGGTTCAACACGAATCCCGAAGGTAGAGGGAGTGTGCGATGGTGATCTTATCAACCTTGGAATCACTTCCAACACACATCGCCACCTCGCCCTTAACTTGTCTCTGTTCATTCTGTAACTCCTGTTTCGAGTTACAAATTTTAGCAACTAAACCGTATCTAATACCCAGGGGCTATTATGAACACTAGTAAAGTACACATCAACAACATGTATATCAAATATACCTTTGTTCACTTTGCCATCCTTCTTATCCGCCAAGTATTCGGGGTAGTTCCGCTTCCAGTGACCAGTCCCTTTGCAGTAGAAGCACTCAGTCTCAGGCTTGGGTCTAGCTTTGGGCTTTGTCAGTGTCAAAACTGGCAGATCTCGGGGTAGGGGGTCCTGATCTATGGATCTAGGATCAATGGTTAACAGGAGACGGGGGACACGGTGTTTACCCAGGTTTGGGACCTCTCTAAGAGGTAAAACCATACTCCTGCTTGATTATATTCGGTGTGTATAGTTACAGAGTTGATCTACCTCGAGATCATATGTTGTGGTCTAAAACCTAATGGTATGATGAATAATGTCATAATGATCTATCGACTTGTTGGGGAACGCGGTAGGTTCAAAAAATTTCCTACGATCACGCAAGATCTATCTAGGAGATGCATAGCAACGAGATGGGAGAGTGTGTCCATGTACCCTCATAGACCGAAAGCGGAAGCGTTTTGTAACGCGGTTGATGTAGTCGAACGCCTTCATGAACCAACCGATCAAAGTACCGAACGTACAACACCTCCGAGTTCAGCATATGTTCAACTCGATGACCTCCCTCGTGCTCTTGATCCAGTTGAGGATGAGGGTGAGTTCCGTCATCACGACGGCATGGTGAAGATGATGATGATGCTGTCGGCGGAGGGCTTCGCCTAAGAACTACGATGGTATGATCGAGGTGTGTAACTGTGGAGGGGGGGGGGGGGGGGGTACCACACACGGTTGGGACAGAAACTTGTGTGTTCAAGGGTGCCCCCCTGCCCCCATATATAAAGGAGCAAGGGGGAGGCCTGTCGGCCCCTAGCGCGTGCCCCAAGAGGGGAGTCCTACTAGGACTACCAGTCCTAGTAGGATTCCACCAAGAGGGAGAGAAGGGGAAGGAAGGAGGGGGATGGGAAGTAGGAAAGCTGGGCGCTGCCCCCTTCCCTAGTCCAATTCGGACCCATGGGGAGGGGGCGCGGCCTGCCCTGTCCGCCCCTCTCTCTCTCTCCACCAAGGCCCAATGTGGCCCATTAGTTCCCCGGAGGGTTCCGGTAACCCCTCCGTCATTCCGGTTTTACCCGAAACTTTCCGGAACACTTCCGGTGTCCGAATATTGCCGTCCAATATATCAATCTTTATGTCTCAACCATTTTGAGACTCCTCATCATGTCCGTGATCACATCCGGGACTCTGAAAAAACTTCGGTCATCAAAAACAGATAACTCATAATACATATCGTCATCGAACTTTAAGCGTCCGGACCAAGTTCAATCATAATACATATCGTCATCATACCTAGTTCAATCTCGTTACTGGCAAGTCTCTTTACTCATTTCGTAATTCTTCATCCTACAACTAACTCATTAGTCACATTGCTTGCAAGGCTTATAGTGATGAGCATTACCGAGAGGGCCTAGAGATACCTCTCCGAAACACGGAGTGACAAATCGTAATCTTGATCTATGCCAACCAAACAAACACCTTCGGAGACACCCGTAGAGCATCTTTATAATCACCCATTTACGTTGTGATGTTTGATAGCACACAAGGTGTTCCTCCGGTATTTGGGAGTTGCATAATCTCATAGTCTGAGGAACATGTATAAGTTATGAAGAAAGCACTAGCAATGAAACTGTAACGATCATAATGCTAAGCTAACGGGTGGGTCTTGTCTATCACATCATTCTCCTAATGATGTGATCCCATTCATCAAATGACAACACATGTCTATGGTTAGGAAACATAACCATCTTTGATTAACGAGCTAGTCAAGTAGAGGCATACTAGGGACACTATGTTTTGTCTATGTATTCACACATGTACTAAGTTTCCGGTTAATACAATTCTAGCATGAATAATAAACATTTATGATGAAATAAGGAAATAAATAATAACTTTATTATTGCCTCTAGGGCATATTTCCTTCACGACTATCCTGGCCTTGGCTTATATAATGTACCAAAGGCCTAGGATAACAAGAGTCCTAGTCGAATATGTCGGTGGAGAGGAGTCCTTGTCTTGATCACCAAGTCTTGTGGAATCTTCCTCGTGTATGTCATCGGCTGCCCGAAGTGGCCCATGAGTAAACAGCCATGGGGGGTCCTCGGCCCAATCCAACTGATCAGGAGACGACGTGGTGTGTACCCCCTAGTCTGGGACACCGTCAGGCTTCTTCCCTGGAGTGGCAACTTGCTTGCCATTCTTCTTGAAGTTCCCCTTCTTTCCTTTTCCCTTTTTCTTGAAACTAGTGGTCTTGTTAACCATCAACACTTGATGCTCCTTCTTGATTTCTACCATCACCAATTTCAGCATCGCGAAGAGCTCGAGAATCATTTGTTTCATCCCTTGCATATTATAGTTCATCACGAACTTCTAGTAGCTTGGTGATAGTGACTAGAGAACTTTGTCAATAACTACCTTATCTAGAAGATTAACTCCCACTTGATTCAAGCGATTGCAGTACCCACACATTCTGAGTACATGCTCGCTGGTTGAGCTATTCTGCTCCATCTTGTAGGCAAAGTACTTGTCAGAGGTCTCATACCTCTCGACACGGGCATGAGTCTCAAATACCAATTTCAACTCTTGGAACATATTATATGCTTCATGGCACTCAAAACATTTTTGAAGTCCCGGTTCTCAGCCGTAAAGCATGGTGCACTAAACTATCAAGTAGTCATCATACCGAGCTTGTCAAACGTTCATAACGTCAGCATCTTCTCCTGCAATAGGTCTATCACCTAGCGGTGCATCAAGGACATAATTCTTCTATGCAACAATGAGGATAATCCTCAAATCACGGACCCAGTCCGCATCGTTGCTACTATCATCTTTCAACTTTACTCTAGGAACATATCAAAAATATATAGGAGCTATATCGCGAGTTCAATTAATACTATCAACACCAAGTTCATGATAAATTAAGTTCAATTAATCAAATTACTTAAGAACTCCCACTTAGATAGACATCCCTCAAGTCATCTAAATGATACGTGATCCAAATCAACTAATCCATGTCCGATCATCACGTGAGATGGAGTAGTCACCAATGGTGAACATCTTTATGTTGATCATATCTACTATATGATTCACGTTTGACCTTTCGGTCTCCAGTTTTTCGAGGCCATGTATGTACATGTTAGGCTCGCCAAGTTTAACCCAAGTATTTCACATGTGCAAAATTGTCTTGCACCTGTTGTATGTGAACGTAGATTCAATCACACCCGATCATCATGTGGTGTCTCAACACGATGAACTTTAGCAACGGTGCATGCTCGGGGAGAACCCATTTACCTTGAAATTTAGTTAAGGGATCATTTTATAATGCTACCATCGTACTAAGCAAAATAAGATGCATAATAGATAAACATCACATGCAATCAAAATACGTGACATGATATGGCCATAATCTTCTTGTGCTTCTGATCTCCATCTCCAAAGCATCATCATGATCTCCACCGTCCCCGCTTGACACCTTGATCTCCATCGTTTCATCGTGGTTGTCTCGCCAACTATTGCTTCTACAACTATTTCTAATGCATAGTGATAAAGTAAATAAATTACATGGTGTTTGCATTTCATACAATAAAGAGACAACCATAATTCTCCTGCCGGTTGCCGATAACTTTTACAAAACATGATCATATCATACAATAACGTATATCACATCATGTCTTGACCATATCACATCACAACATGCCCTGCAAAAACAAGTTAGACGTCCTCTACTTTGTTGTTAAAAGTTTTACGTGGCTGCTACGGGCTTCTAGCAAGAACCGTTCTTACCTACGCATAAAACCACGATGGTGTTTCGTCAAGTTTTCTGTTTTAACCTTCTTCGAGCACCGGCCGCAGTCAAATTCGATTCAACTAAACTAGGAGATACAGACACCCGCTAGCCACATTTATGCAAAACTAGTTGGATGTTAGTCGGTGGAACCGGTCTCATGTGCGTGGACATGTAAGGTTGGCCCGGGCCACTTCATCCCACAATACCGCCGAATCAAAATAAGACATTGGTGGTAAGAAGTATGACTATCACCTCCCACAACTCTTTGTGTTCTACTCGTGCATATCATCTACGCATAGACCTGGCTCATGATGCCCCTCTTGGGAAACGTTGCATGGAAAACAAAAAAATTCTACGCGCACGCAATGATATATCCATGGAGATGCATAGCAACGAGGGGGAGACTGTGTCTACGTACCCTCGTAGACCGTAAGCGTAAGCGTTCTCAACGCGGTTGATGTAGTCGAACTTCTTCGCGCTTCAACCGATCAAGTACCGAACGCACGTCACCTCCGTGTTCTGCACACGTTCAGCTCGGTGACATCCCGCGCCTTCTTGATCTTAGAAGATGTCAATGTAGTAGATGAGTTCCGTCAGCACAATGACATGGTGATAGTGATGGTGAAGTGATCCTCACAGGACTTCGCCTAAGCACTACGAAAATATGACCGAGGGTGTAAATGGTGGAGGGGGTGCCGCACATGGCTAGGCAATTGTCTAGTCTATGCTAGGTGCCCCCTTCCCACATATATATAGGTGGGAGGGAGGGAGGAGCAGCCAAAAGGGGCGCCCAAGTAGGAGGCATCCTACTTGGGGTCTCTCCCAAGGTGGCGCCCCCTGCCATGTATAGGTGCGAGGGAAAGGCAAGGGAGGGTGCCCCCCCTTTCCTTTCTCCCATGAGAGGGAAAGGCAGAAGGAGCTAGCCCTCCCCCTTTTCCTTCCCTAGTGCTATTTGGATAGGAAAAGGGGCGCACCAGCCCCCTGTGGGCTGGTTTGTCCCTACCTGGCCCATTAAGTACATATACATGCCGGGGGTGCCCGTAACCCCTTCCGGTGACCCGGTATGTCCCGAAACACTTCCGGTGTCCAAATAACATCGTCCTATATATCAATCTTTACCTCCCGGCCATTTCGAGACTCCTCCTCATGTCCCTGATCTCATCCGGGACTCCGAACAACATTTGTTCACCAAAATATATAACTCATATAACACTCTATCGTCAATGAACGTTAAGCGTGCGGACCCTATAGGTTCGAGAACTATGTAGACTGATGCAACTTGAACTACGTCGGTATTTCCCCAAAGAGGAAGCGATGATTCAACACAGCTACGGTAGGTATTTCCCTCAGTGATGATACCAAGGTTATCGAACCAGTAGGAGAACCACGCAACACCACGTAAACAACTCCTGCACACAAAGAACAAATACTTGCAACCCGACATAAGAGAGGGGTTGTCAATCCCTCATGGGTAAAAATATAGGTAAAATTGTAGTAGATTGGATAAATAGATCTCACGGGAACACGAGATAAAATAAATAAATAAATAAAAATTGCAACAAGGTATTTTTGTATTTTTGGATTAATAGATCTAAAAATAAAAGCAAATAAAAATTGATCACAAAGGCAAATATAATAAAGAAGCGACCTGGGGCCATAGATTTCACTAGTGGCTTCTCTCGAGAAAAATGGCATACGGTGGGTAAACAAATTACTGTTAGGCAATTGGTAGAACTTCAAATAATCATGACGATATCCAAGCAATGATCATTAAATAGGCATCACGTAGATTAATAGATCGACTCCTGCCTGCATCTACTACTATTACTCGACACATCGACCGCTATCCAGCATGCACCTAGTGTATTAATTTCATGGAGAAACGGAGTAATGCAATAAGAACGATGACATGATGTAGACAAGATCTATTTATGTAGAAATAGACCCCATCTTGGTATCCTTAATAGCAACGATACATACATGTCGGTTCCCCTTCTATCACTGGGATCAAGCACCGTAAGATCGAACCCATCACAAAGCACCTCTTCCCATGGCAAGAGAAATCGATCTAGTTGGCCTAACTAAACCAAAGATTCGAAGAAGAAATACGAGGCTATAAGTAATCATCCATATAAGAGATCAAAAGACTCAAATAACTTTCATGGATAGAAACATAGATCTGCTCATAAACTCAAAGTTCACCGGATCCCAACAAACACACTGCAAAAAGAGTTAAATCAAACAGATCTCCAAGAGACCATTGTATTGAGAATCAAGAGAGAGAGAGAGAGAGAGGAAGCCATCTAGCTACTAACTATGGACCCGTAGGTCTACAATGAACTACTCACGCATCATCAGAGAGGCACCAATGAGGATGATGAACCCCTCCGTGATGGTGTGTAGATTGGATTTGGGGGTTCTGGAACTTGCGGCGGCTGGAATTGATTTTTGCCAACTCCCCTAGAGTTTCTGGAATATTGGGGAATTTATAGAGCAAAGAGGCGGTGTGGGAGGCCACCGAGGTGGGCATAACCATCTTGGGCGCGCCTGGGGCCCAGGCGCACCCTGGTGGGTTGTGCGCCCCTCGGGGCACCCCCTAGGTGCTTCTCTAGCCCATCCGGTGTCGTCTGGTCCAAAAAAAATCCACAGAAAGTTTCGCTGTATTTGGACTCCGTTTGATATTGATTTCCTGCAATGTAAAAACAAGCAGAAAGCAGCAACTGGCACTGGACACTATGTCAATAGGTTAGTCCAAAAAAATGATATAAAATGATTGTAAAACATCCAAGAATGATAATATAACAACATGGAACATTCAAAAATTATAGATACGTTGGAGATGTATCAAGGGCCTAGAGATACCTCTCTGATACTCGGAGTGACAAATCCTAATCTCGATCTATGCCAACTCAACAAACACCTTTGGAGATACCTATAGAGCATCTTTATGATCACCCAGTTATGTTGTGACGTTTGATAGCACACAAGGTATTCCTCCGGTATCCGGGAGTTGCATAATCTCATTGTCGAAGGAATATGTATTTGACATGAAGAAGGCAATAGCAATAAACTGAACAATCATTATGCTAAGCTAACGGGTGGGTCTTTTCCATCACATTATTCTCCTAATGATGTGATCCCGTTATCAAATGACATCACATGTCCATGGTTAGGAAACCTTAACCTTCTTTGATCAACGAGCTAGTCTAGTAGATGTTTACTAGGGACACGGTATTTGTTTATGTATTCACACATGTATTTAAGTTTCCGATCAATACAATTCTAGCATGAATAATAAACATTTATCATGGATAAGGACATGTAAAATAATAAATTTATTATTGTCTCTAGGGCATATTTCCTTCAGTATGAATTGTGGTTTGGTAAGAAACCTAAGTTGTCGTTTCTTAAAGTTTGGGGTTGTGACACTTATGTCAAAAGGCTTTAGCCTGATAAGTTCGAACCCAAATCGGAGAAGTGTGTCTTCATAGGATACCCTAAGGAAACTATTGGGTACACCTTCTACCACATATCCAAAGGCAAGATATTTGTTGCCAAGAATGGAACCTTTCTAGAGGAGTTTCTCTCGAAAGAAGTGAGTGGGAGGAAGGTAGAACTTGATGATGTAGTTGTACCTTCTCCCGAATTGGAAAGTAGCTCATCACAGAAAACGGTTCCCATGATGCCTACACCAACTAGAGAGGAAGCTAGTGATGATGATCATGAAACTTCAGATCAAGTTTCTACAGAACCTCATAGGTTAACTAGAGCACGATCCGCACCAGAGTGGTACGGTAATCCTGTTCTAGAAGTCATGTTACTAGACCAAGGCGAACCTACGAACTATGAAGAAGCTATGATGAGCCCAGATTCCGGTAAATGGCTTGAACCCATGAAATCTGAGATAGGATGCATGTATGAAAACAAAGTGTGGACTTTGGTGGACTTGCTCGATGATCGGCGAGCCATAGAGACTAAATGGATCTTCAAGAAGAAGACTAGCGCTGATGGCAATGTTACTGTCTACAAAGCCCGACTTGTCACGAAAGGTTTTCGACAAGTTTAAGGAGTTGACTACGATGAGACATTCTCACCCGTAGCGATCCTTAAGTCTATCCGAAACATGTTAGCAACTGCCGCATTTTATAATTATGAAATTTGGCAAATGGGCGTCAAAACTGCATTCATTAATGTATTTCTTAAAGAAGAGTTGTATATGATGCAACCAGAAGGTTTTATCGACCCTAAAGGTGCTAACAAAGTCTGCAAGCTCCAGCGATCCATCTATGGACTGGTGCAAGCATCTCGGAGTTGGAATATATGCTTTGGTGAGGTGGTCAAAGCATATGGTTTTATACATACTTATGGTGAAGCATGTATTTACAAGAAAGTGAGTGGGAGCTCTGTAGCATTTCTAATATTATATGTGGATGACATATTGTTGATCGAAAATGATATAGAATTTCTGGATAGCATAAAAGGATACTTGAATAAGAATTTTTCAATGAAAGACCACGGTGAAGTTGCTTATATATTGGGCATCAAGATCTATAGGGATAGATCGAAATGCTTAATAGGACTTTCACAAACCATATACCTTGATAAAGTTTTGAAGAAGTTCAAAATGGATCAGTCAGAGAAAGGGTTCTTGAATCATGTGTTACAAGGTGTGAAGTTGAGTAAGACTCAAAAACTTGACCACGGCGGAAGATAGAGAGAGAATGAAAGTTATTCCCTATGTCTCAGCCATAGGTTCTATAAAGTATTCCATATTGTATATCAAACCTGTTGTGAACCATGCCATGAGTTTGGCAAGGGGGTACAATAGTGATCCAGGAGTGTTTCAATGGATGGTGGTCAAAATTATTCTAAGTTATCTAAGAGGACTAATGAGCTATTTCTCGATTATGGAGGTAATAAAGATTTCATCATAAAGGGTTACGTTGATGCAAGCTTTGACGCCGATTCGAAAGACTCTGAGTCTCAATCTGGATACATATTGAAAGTGGGAGCAATTAGCTAGAGTAGCTGCATACAGAGCTTTAGAAATTTGCAAAAATACATATGCATCTGAATGTCACAAACACATTGACTAAATTTCTCTCACAAGCAAAACATAATCATTCCTTAATACTCTTTGGGTGTTAATCACATGGTCATGTGAACTATATTGTTGACTCTAGTAAACTCTTTGGGTGTTTGTCACATGGCGATGTGAACTATGGGTGTTAAATCACATGGTGATGTGAACTAGATTATTGACTCTAGTGCAAGTGGGAGACTGAAGGAAATATGCCCTAGAGGCAACAATGAAGTTGCTATTTTATATTATATTTCCTTATTCATGAGAAAGGTTCATTATTCATGCTAGAATTGTATTGATCGAAAACTTAAATACATGTGTGAATACATAAACAAATACCATGTCCCAAGTAAGCCTCTACTAGACTAGCTCATTGATCAAAGATGGTTAAGGTTTCCTAACCATAGACATGTGTTGTCGTTTGGTAACGGGATCACATCATTAGGAGAATGATGTGATGGGCAAGACCCATCCATTAGCTTAGCATAATGATCGTTCAATTTATTGCTATTGCTTTCTTCATGTCAAATACATATTCCTTTGACTATGAGCTTATGGAGCTCCCGGATACCGGAGGAATACATTGTGTGCTATCAAACATCACAACGTAATTGGGTGATCATAAAGATGCTCTATTGGTATTTCCGAAGGTGTTTGTTGAGTTGGCATAGATCGAGATTAGGATTTGTCACTCTGAGTATCGGAGTGCTATCTCTAGGCCCTCTTGGTAATACACATCATAAGCTTGCAAGAAAATGGCTAAGGAGTTAGTTACAAGGTGATGTATTAAGGAATGAGTAAAGAGACTTGCCGGTGACGAGATTGAACTAGGTATGAAGATACCGATGATCAAATCTCGAGCAAGTAACATACCGATGGACAAAGGGAATTACGTATGTTGTCATAACGCTTCAACCGATAAAGATCTTCATAGAATATACAGGAGCCAATATGGGAATCTAGGTTCCGCTGTTGGTTATTGACCGGGCAGGTGTCTCGGTCATGTCTACATAGTTCTCGAACTCGTAGGGTCCGCACACTTAATGTTTGTTGATGGTATAGTGTTATATGTGTTATGTGTTTTTGGTGACTAAATGTTGTTCGGAGTCCCGGATGAGATCACGGACATGACGAGGAGTCTCGAAATGGTCAAGAGGTAAAGATTCATTTGGACACTAGAAGTGTTTCTGGACGTATCGGGAAGGAATCGGGTCACCGGAAGGGGTTCCGGGCACCCCCAGCAAGTTATGGGCCTTATGGGCCAAAGGAGGGGACAAACCAGCCCACAAGGGGGCCGGTACGCCCCCTCCCTTGTTTGGACAGCCCTAGGGAAGGAAATGGGGGAGGGCTAGCCCCTCCTGCCTTTATGTCTCATGGGAGAAAGGAAAGGGGGGGGCGCCACCCTCCCCTACCTTTCCCCGCAGTCCAAATAAGTAAAGGGGGTGCGGCTTGGGAGGGACCCCAAGTAGGATTCCTCCTACTTGGGCGCCTCCTTTGGATGCTCCTCCCTCCCTCCCACCTATATATATTTGGGAGGGGGAGCCTAGCACACACCTGATCAATTGTTAGCCGTGTGCGGCGCCCCCCTCCACCATTTACACCCCCGATCATATTTTCGTAGTGCTTACACTACAGGAATCAGCTACTTTGCCATCTTCCACGGCACACGGCAAAGGCAAGGATGGTGGATGGCAAAGGCCTTTGCCGTTTGCCGCGGACGGCAAAAGGCTCCGGCAAAAATAGGATCGGTAAAGAGCTTCTTTGCCGTCTGCTTTTTGAAGCGGACAACAAAGGTGTCTTTGCCATCAGCAGCTGACGGCAAAGAAAGCCGACGGCAATAAATACGTTGTTAGTCCGTTAGGTGGCTAACGGCAGTCTTTGCCGTTCGCCGCTGACGGCAAAAAGCATCAGGCCTTTGCCGTCAGCCGAATGACGTCACCTGGGCGTCACTGCCCACCAAGGCTTTGCCGTCCGCCATTGTAGGAAAATGTGGTGATCCTTTGTCGTCTGCCATTGTAGGCAAAGGCTTTGCCGTCCGCCGTTGTAGGCAAACTGACCAAATGGGTCAGCTCCCTGGGAGCACAGGTAGTCGCCGCGTGGCTTCTTTGCCGTCCGCGGCGGACGGCAAAGGGGCCTTTGTCATCAATGGCTGACGGCAAAGATCCTGCATTGCCTATTTTTTCTGTTATATATATATATATATATACATAAACACTATTCTGATCACGGGATCAGAATAATATTTTGATCACAACCTGACCTGCCCCGCTAGTAGTACGTTGAACTTCCCTGTGAACTAGGTTGAACTTCCGCCAACATTGCCGAAATGGGGTTTGCGATATACCGTTGGAAAGCTATGGACACCAATATCATGACCCAACTTAAATTTTTGGCAAAATATAAGCGGTTTAAGAGCAGTTTTGAAAACCGTTTTTTCCTCGCGTAGAAAACGTGAATCCTATTTTTGATCGCATTTCTAAACCGTTTATCGGAATGAGGCATATAATATGGCGTTGTAAAGCTGCCGCAAAACCGCTCCTTCCACATGTTGAAAGTTTTCTTTAATTCCCTATGGTTAAAGAGTAATTTGAAAAAACGTAAAATTTTGTAAACCGAATAGCTGAGTTTGTTTTTTCGATGTCATTTCTAAACGGCTAATCCAATGGAGGCATATGATATGGTGTTGGAAAGCTTATGAAAATGCGCTATTTTTTCATCTTGAAAGTTTTTTTCTAATTTTGAATGGTTTAAGAGTAATTTAGAAAATAGTTCAAGTCCTACCGAGACCGTATTTTCGAGCTAATTTTTTAACCGTGCGTCCGAATGCAGCAAATGATATGGCGTTGGAAAGCTTGAACAAATGCGAAACTTTTTGGTATGTATTGTTTCTCCCAATTCTTTACGGTTTTAAGTCAGTTTTGAAAATGGCGGAAAAAGTATTTTCGTCGTAATTTCTGCAAACTTTATCGGAATTGGGCAAATAATATACCGTTGGAAAGCTACGGAAAATGCGAAACTTTTTCATGTTGATGGTTTTCTCTGATTCTTAGCCATTTTCAAGTAATTTTGAAAATGGCATGATCATTCGTTCTGCCTCTATCACGAAACAGATTCTTCGAAAATGCACCGCGTGAAGAACCTGAACTTCTCTGCGCGTGTACCTGAACTTCACTCTATTTTTCACGTGATTTTTTTGCTCGTAGGTCTCCATCCACTGCTCATAACTCTCCATCCACTCACCGGAATTGAGCAAGTGATATACCGGTGGAAAGCTGCTGTAAGCACATAACTTTCCCGTGTTGATCGTTTTTTCATCCTCGCGATGGTTTTAAAAGTTTTTCATCTAAAAATCATTCAGCGTAGTAGTTGAACTTCATGCTGTTTTCACGTTGAACTTCTGTGACGTATTTTCGTTTGTAATTTTCTCATCCATTTCGTCAGTGCTACACAAATGATATTCCTTTTGTACAAACCCCTCTCACAATAATTTTTTTGAACTTTCTCCGACCGAGGACTTGAACTTACACAAATGATATTCCCTATCGTTTTGAAGTCATTAGAGAAATGATGAGATCATGATTTTTGCCTTCATTGCGAATGGAAATGCACTGCGTGAAGTATTAAACTTCTCGGGCATGTCTGTTTGAACCTAACTGTATTTTTGACGAGCTGTTTTTGGCACTGCGTGAAGTAGTTGAACTTCTAGGGCATGTCTGGTTGAACTTCACTCTGTTTCACTCTATTATATTTTTCTTATATGAAATACACACCATGCAGTACGTGAACTTCTGGTTGTTATCACTTTGAACTTCTCTCTGGTTTGAGAGAATTATTTTAAAACACAAAAAACAACATATTTTTTATGTATTTTGGACATCTAAATATACCGTGAACCTCTCTCACAAGAATTTTTTCAACTTCTCCTCACCAAGCACTTGAACTTCTAGCAACCATTTTTTCGTTTATGAGTTGTTTTTAAAAGTGCAAAAAATGGCGTTGTGTTTTTTATATCTTGAATAGGTAAATCCTAGGTTTTAATAAACTCCGAACTTCTCTATTATTTCAATATGAACTTCACCTTTTTATATTTTGAGTAAAGAATTGTATTCGATTTTTATACTGAAAAAATCGAACATGTAAATACAAGGTGAACCTCTCTCGCAAGAATTTTTGAACTTGCCCGGACAGAACACTTGAACTTCTTTCAACAAACCTTTTAAGCTTTTATTTTTCTATACTTTTATTCTCACCTGAAATGCATTCCTTGCAGTACTTGAACTTCTCGTAGTTTTCTCTATGAACTTCTCGTTATTTTAGTTTGAACTTCTATTTATTTGAAAAATAGAAAAAATATTTTTTTAAACCCTTTTTTATTTTTTACTTTTTTAAAATTTGAACTTCCTCATTTTATTCTTTAGTAACAAGAAAAAATTGAGGTTTTTATATACTACGAACTTCTCTATTATTTTAAATTGAACTTCTTTAGTCCTATTCTTAAAAAAATATATTTTTAAATAAGCATCAAACTTTTTTAAATTGAACTTCATACTTTTATTTTTCCTAGAAACGAAAATAATTTAAGTTTTTCGTATACATCAAACTACTCCTTTATTTTAATTTGATCTTCTTCATTTTATTCTTTGGTAACAAGGGAAATTTGACTTTTTTTATAAATATTGAACTTCTCTATTTTTCTAAATTGGACTTCTTGGTTTTTTCTGTTAGTAACAGAAATACCATTGTTTTTGTAGCAAAAATTTGAACCGATTCGTTAGGAAGGTCAAGTCGGCCATCGCTAGAAGGTCACAAGTTGCTGTTGATCCATAGGAGCACCAAATCGTTGCTAGAGAAGGAAGAGTGGTGTGTTGTCATCGTCACTAGGGCGGGTTACTAAGTTGAACACCCTAACTTTTCTTTTTTTGTTCTGTAGAATGCAAGTGTGAATAACTTGACAACATGATGTACAAAGAGTGCCACTATTCCATAAAATATACTTAACATACTTTTGACCTTCACGAATAAAACATTTTGACCTTCAGCCCGTTTTTTGGTTCCGACAACCGACTAAACTAGGCAAAAACATATAATTATTTTTTGCTGTAGCTGAACTGATACACCAGGCAAAGTCGGCCTGCAACAGTGGCCAATTTTTTAGATACATAAACACAAAAAAATTGTTTTATGCACTGGAGTTTTGCTGTAGACACCTGAATATTTTTTTCCTTTTGCAAAAACTACTGTATGAAGAATCATCACATTTCATAAAGGTCATTTAACAAAAAGATTGTGGGCACACAGACTCGCAAACGGGAGGTGCACCATTTTTTTAGGAACACCAAGCTTGAGTTATAGTGGAAAGAAAGAATCATAAACTAAAGAGTATACTGATCAAGTGTTTTACGTACACACAAGAGTCCATAAGCTTTTCAGATAACAACATGTTGCCGTAGAAGTTATCTAATCAATTATGAAGTTAAGAAATGAAAAACAAGAGAGGAAAAACATGTCTGCATATACTAAAAAACATCTCTGAACCTTCACATCCACATCACTCTGAACTTCAGTGCTCCTTCAAACCGGAAACTTTTTCTTGGTACACATATGTGACCTTCTCCCTGTCTATTCATTTGAACTTCTATTCAAGACAAAAAATTCTGGCAAAAAAAGCATTGAAGCAACATACTCTTTGACCATTTTCTGCTAAGTAGCTATACTGATGCATTCTTTTTCCATTTTCTTTGACTCTTCAAATTTGTGCCTACAAGAACAATACAAGGACTAAACTGACAGAATTAGAGTGTCAGTACTAAACGAAAGTTGCAGCATGATCCACCGCATGAGCAGAAGAAGAACCAGGGGAGCTCATCGCGTGTTGGTGTATCCACCAGTTGATGAAGAAATGAGCATAACATGAATTTGCTAATGGAGTGAAACACTAATACAGCTAAACATATAATGGAGTAGATACAGCTGAACTTCAGATACTGTCTACCTATGCTGCCATCATAGTGGAGAGAGAAGGGAAATGGTGCTCAGTGGATGCGCTGATAGAGCAGAGTGCTGGCGCGCTGGAGGAAGGTGCGGCATAGGAGAGGGCATGTCACACCAGAAGGGAGGGCAGGTCGCGCCAGGGAAAAGGAAAGTTTTGCACCCAAGAGGTGAACCTCTCTCACAGAGTGGCAGACGGGAGGGAAGGCCATGAACGGTGGCATGCCCTCTGCTACATCGGGCGGAGGTGGTTTGCGTCGCTGGAGGTTGGACGGGGAGGCGCCCGTGGCCGGGGCAGATCAGCGAGGTGGAGCTGAGCAATGTCAGGGGCAGCCTAGGTCCCAGGGGAGGCGCGGCGGCGTACCAGAGGTAGGTGACAGGGTCGCTTGCCGGCGCTTCATGGCCACAGGCGGCGTCGGGGTCGCACGCCAGTGCTTGGTGGCGGCAGGCGGTAGTGGGATCAGTCCCGGGCGGATCCGGGGGAAGGAGGAGGTCCGGTGGCCAGATCCGGGGGCGGGCGGGGAGATTCGTGCCCATCTCCAAAGGAAAGTTTCGCCGTGCCCCGCCTGCCCCCGGATCCGGCCACCGGACCTCCTCCTTCCCCCGGATCCGCCCGGGACTGATCCCACTGCCGCCTGCAGCCACCAAGCACCGGTGTGCAACTCCGACGCTGCCTGTCGCCATGAAGCCCCGGCAAGCTACCCCGTCACCTACCTCTGGTACACCGCCGCGCCTCCCCTGGGACCTAGGCTGCCCCCGACATCGCTCAGCTCCTCCTCGCTGATCTGCCCCGGCCACGGGCGCCTCCCCGTCCAACCTCCAGCGACGCAAACCACCTCCGCCCGATGTAGCAGAAGGCATGCCGCCGTTCATGGCCTTCCCTCCCGTCTACCACTCTGTGAGAGAGGTTCACCTCTTGGGTGCGAAACTTTCCTTTGCCGTGGCGCGACCTGCCCTCCCTTCTGGTGTGACATGCCCTCTACTATGCCGCACCTTCCTCCAGCGCGCCAGCACTCTGCTCCATCAGCGCATCCACCAAGCACCATTTCCCTTCTCTCTCCACTATGATGGCAGCACAGGTAGACAATATCTGAATTTCAGCTGTATCTACTCCATTATATGTTTAGTTATATTAGTGTTTCACTCCATTAGCAAATTCATGTTATGCTCATTTCTTCATCAACTGGTGGATACACCAACACGCGATGAGCTCCCCTGGTTCTTCTTCTGCTCATGCGGTGGATCATGCTACAACTTTCGTTTAGTACTGACACTCTAATTCTGTCAGTTTAGTCCTTGTATTGTTCTTGTAGGCACAAATTTGAAGAGTCAAAGAAAATGGAAAAAGAACGCATCAGTATAGCTACTTAGCAGAAAATGGTCAAAGAGTATGTTGCTTCAATGGTTTTTTTGCCAGAATTTTTTGTCTTGAATAGAAGTTCAAATGAATAGACTGGGAGAAGGTCACATATGTGTACCAAGAAAAAGTTTCCGGTTTGAAGGAGCACTGAAGTTCAGAGTGATGTGGATGTGAAGGTTCAGAGATGTTTTTTAGTATATGCAGACATGTTTTTCCTCTCTTGTTTTTCATTTCTTAACTTCATAATTGATTAGATAACTTCTATGGCAACATGTTGTTATCTGAAAAGCTTATGGACTCTTGTGTGTACGTAAAACACTTTGATCAGTATACTCTTTAGTTTATGATTCTTTCTTTCCACTATAACTCAAGCTTGGTGTTCCTAAAAAATATGGTGCACCTCCCGTTTACGAGTCTGTGTGCCCACAATCTTTTTGTTAAAAGACCTTTATGAAATATGATGATTCTTCATACAGTAGTTTGTGCAAAAGGAAAAAAATATTCAGGTGTCTACAGCAAAACTCCAGTGCACAAAACAATTTTTTTGTCTTTATGTATCGAAAAAATTGGCCACTGTTGCAGGCCGACTTTGCTTGGTGTATCAGTTCAGCTGCAACAAAAAATAATTATATGTTTTTGCCTAGTTTAGTCGGTTGTCGGAACCAAAAAAGGGGCTGAAGGTCAAAATGTTTTATTCGTGAAGGTCAAAAGTATGTTAAGTATATTTTCTGGAATAGTGGCACTCTTTGTACATCATCTTGTCAAGTTATTCACACTTGCATTCTACAGAACAGAAAAAGAAAAGTTAGGGTGTTCAACTTAGTAACCCGCCCTAGTGACGATGACAACACACCACTCTTCCTTCTCTAGCGACGATTTGGTGCTCCTATGGATCAACAGCAACTTGTGACCTTCTAGCGATGGTTGACTCGACCTTTCTAACGAATCGGTTCAAATGTTTGCCACAAAAACAAGGGTATTTCTGTTACTAACATAAAAAACCAAGAAGTCCAATTTAGAAAAATAGAGAATTTCAATATTTATAAAAAAAGTCAAATTTTCCTTGTTACCAAAGAATAGAATGAAGAAGATCAAATTAAAATAAAGGAGTAGTTTGATGTACACGAAAAACTTAAATTATTTGCGTTTCTAGGAAAAATAAAAGTATGCAGTTCAATTTAAAAAAAGTTTGATGCTTATTTAAAAATATATTTTTTAAGAATAGGACCAAAGAAGTTCAATTTAAAATAACAGAGAAGTTCGTAGTATATAAAAACCTCAATTTTTTCTCGTTCCTAAAGAATAAAATGAGGAAGTTCAAATTTAAAAAAATGAAAAACTAAAAAAGGGTTTGAAAAAAATAATTTTTCTATTTTTCAAATAAATAGAAGTTCAAACTAAAATAACGAGAAGTTCATAGAGAAAACTACGAGAAGTTCAAGTACTGCAAGGAATGCATTTCAGGTGAGAATAAAAGTATAGAAAAATAAAAGCTTAAAAGGTTTGTTGAAAGAAGTTCAAATGTGCTGTCCGGGCAAGTTCAAAAATTCTTGCGAGAGAGGTTCACCTTGTATTTACATGTTCGATTTTTTCAGTATAAAAATCGAATACAATTCTTTACTCAAAATATAAAAAGGTGAAGTTCCTATTGAAATAACAAAGAAGTTCGGAGTTTATTAAAACCCAGGATTTACCTATTCAAAATATAAAAAACACAATGCCATTTTTTGCACTTTTAAAAACAACTCATAAACGAAAAAAATGGTTGCTAGAAGTTCAAGTGCTCGGTGAGGAGATGTTCAAAAAATTCTTGTGAGAGAGGTTCACCATATATTTAGATGTCCAAAATACATAAAAAATATGTTGTTTTTTGTGTTTTAAAATAATTCTCTCAAACCAGAGAGAAGTTCAAAGTGATAACAACCAGAAGTTCACGTACTATATGGTGTGTATTTCATATAAGAAAGATACAATAGAGTGAAACAGAGTGAAGTTCAACCAGACATGCCCTAGAAGTTCAAATACTTCACGCAGTGCAAAAAACAGCTCGTCAAAAATAGAGTGAGGTTCAAACAGACATGCCCGAGAAGTTTAATACTTCACGCAGTGCATTTCCATTCGCAATGAAGGCAAAAATCCTGATCTCATCATTTCTCTAATTACTTCAAACGACAGGGAATATCATTTGTGTAAGTTCAAGTCCTCGGTCGGAGAAAGTTAAAAAAATTATTGTGAGAGGGGTTTGTACAAAAGGAACATCATTTGTGTAGCACTGACGAAATGGATGAGAAAATTACAAATGAAAATACGTCACAGAAGTTCAACGTGAAAACAGCATGAAGTTCAACTACTACGCCGAATGATTTTCAGATGAAAAACTTTTAAAACCATCGCGAGTATGAAAAAACGATCAACACAGGAAAGTTATGTGCTTACAGCAGCTTTCCATCGGTATATCACTTGCTCAATTCCGGTGAGTGGATGGAGAGTTATGAGCAGTGGATGGAGACCTACAAGCAAAAAAATCACGTGAAAAACAGAGTGAAGTTTAGGTACACGCGTCGAGAAGTTCAGGTTCTTCACACGGTGCATTTTCGAAGAATCTGTTTCGCGATAGAGGCAGAACGAATGATCCCGCCATTTTCGAAATTACTTGAAAACGGCTAAGAATCAGAGAAAACTATCAACATAAAAAAGTTTCGCATTTTCCGTAGCTTTTCAACGGTATATTATTTTCCCAATTCCGATGAAGTTTGTAGAAATTACGGCGAAAATACGTTTTTTGCCATTTTCGAAACTAACTTAAAATCGTAAAGAATTGGGAGAAACAATACATAACAAAAAGTTTCGCATTTGTTCAAGCTTTCCAACGCCATATCATTTGCTGCATTCGACGCACGGTTAAAAAATTAGCTCGAAATAACGGTCTTGGTAGGACTTGAACCATTTTCTAAATTACTCTTAAACCATTCAAAATTAGAAAAAAACTTTCAAGATGAAAAAATAGCGCATTTTCATAAGCTTTCCAATGCCATATCATATGCCTCCCATTTAGAAATGACATCGAAAAAACGAACTCAGCTGTTCGGTTTACAAAATTTTACGTTTTTTCAAATTACTCTTTAACCATAGGGAAATAGAGAAAACTTTCAACATGTGGAAGGAGCGGTTTTGCAGCAGCTTTCCAACGCCATATTATATGCCTCATTCCGATAAATAGTTTAGAAATGCGATCGAAAATATGATTCACATTTTTTGCGCGAAGAAAAACGGTTTTCAAAACTGCTCTTAAACCGCTTATATTTTGCCAAAAATTTAAGTTGGGTCATGATATTGGTGTCCATAGCTTTCCAACAGTATATCGCAAGCCCCATTTTGGCAATGTTGGCGGAAGTTCAACCTAGTTCACAGGGAAGTTCAACGTACTACTAGCAGGGCAGGTCAGGTTGTGATCGGAATATTATTCTGATCCCGTGATCAGAATAGTGTTTATGTGTGTGTGTGTGTGTATATATATTTCACATATATATAGGAAACATATGACATATCCAGCACATAAGTTTCATCGTACATACATATATAGTTCCATCCATTCATACATAGCAAGTTGCACATACACATTGTTCCATCCATACATATTACAATGCAAAATTTCATCAAGATAGCAAGTTCCATCATAGCAAGCTAGAAGAATACTAGAAGAGAATGAAAGAAAAAACAAGCACTCCATCATAGCAAGCTAGCTTCCGTGAAGTGAATGAAATCTGCAAAATAGCAAATAAGAAAGTTATAAAAAGGTGACTAGAAGAAGAAGACTAGAAGAAGAAGTATATGTCATTTATGAGCTAACTTAGGTGAAATGGATAACTTAGGTGAAATGGATCATTTATGAGCTAACTTAGTTGAAATGGATCGTTTATGAGCTAACTAAGGTGAAATGGATCATTTATGAGCTAACTTAGTTGAAATGGATTGTTTATGAGCTAACTAAGGTGAAATGGATCATTTATGAGCTAACTTAGGTGAAATGGATCGTTTATGAGCTAACTTAGGTGAAATGGATCGTTTATGAGCTAATTTAGGTGAAATGGATCGTTTTTTAGCTAACTTAGGTGAAATGGATTGATTATGAGCTAACTAGGTGAAATTGATCGTTTATGAGCTAACTTAGGTATAATGCATCAGCTAACCTAGGTAAGATGGGTCATTTTGGAGCTAACCTAGGTAAAATGGATCGTTTTTTAGCTAACTTAGGTGAAATGGACCGTTTATGAGCTAACCTAGGTGAAATGGATCGTCTATGAGCTAACTTAGGTATAATGCATCATTTTAGAGCTAACCTAGGTAAGAAGGGTCATTTTGGAGCTAACCTAGGTAAAATGGATCGTTTGTGAGCTAACTTAGGTGAAATGGGTCGTTTATGAGCTAACCTAGGTGAAATGGATCATTTATGAGCTAACTTAGTTAAAATGCATCATTTTAGAGCTAACCTAGGTAAGATGGGTCATTTTGGAGCAAACCTAGGTAAAATGGGTCATTTTAGTGCTAATGTAGGTAAAATGGATCATTTTGGAGCTAATCTAGGTAAAATGGGTCATTCTAGAGCTAACTTGGGTAAAATGGATCATTTATGAACTAAGGTAAAATGGGTCATTTTAGAGCTAACTTAGGTAAAATGGTTCGTTTATGAGCTAACTAAGCTAATTATGCCATTTTTGACATAAGTAAGCTAAGTACATGTCATTATTGAGGAAACCTAGTTAACTAAGCATATTAGAGCTAACTTAGGTCATTTTGGAGGAAACAAAGCTAAGTATATATTGTTTTAGAGCTAACTTAGGTAAAATGGATGGTTTTGGAGGTCAGTAAGCTTATTAAGTCATTTTGGAGGAAAAGAAGCTAACTCTAGGTCATTATGGTAAGCATATTGGAGGAAGTAAAGCTAAGTCTAGGTCTTTATGCATTTGTTAAGCAAAACACTAGAGAAACTTACCGTGATCATGGAGGTGTAGGAGCGGGCTGGCTCGTGCCGGTAGCTGGAGAAGGATCGTGCGGTGCTTGTCTGGAGTTATGCTGCACCAAAGATCATTTACAATGTCTCGTTAGCATGATGACACTCAAATGTTAAGACTAGCAAGTAATGTCCATTCAAATTAAACTCATCGTGGTCCCAGGAGCAATCTCTGGCATCGGCGGAGCGGTCTGACCGGACTTCTTGCACACAGACTACACATTTGGTTTTGATGACTCAGTCATACTAGTTAGTAATGAGACAAACACTACATGAATGTTTTGGCTAATCTGCAGAAGAAACTTACCACAAGGAGCTCGTACATGGCCCTTGCCTGCATGTCATTCCGTGCCCTCTCCTCCTCCAACATCTTTGTCGTCCTCTCCTCCAACTCCCGCTACCTATCCGCCGCCTCCGCCAGAAGTTTCTCCGTTCTATCTCTCTCACTCTGTATAGCAGCCTGCAACACCACTCCTCGTTACCATTTGTAATCATTGATGGAAGCGCACACAATGTAATGGAGAACGATAGCTGAGTACGTATAACTAACCTTGAAGGCGGGTCGGACTGGCCGTTCACGAGGCCTTATCTCAGGAGCGGAGCTCGACTGGCGCGCCTTGATCTCCGGGAGAGTGCTAGGACAACGGATAAGTCCATCTCCAATGGTTATCGAGCCATGGGACCTCCCGCCACCAGATATCATCACCAGCTCTGGATCAATGGGAGCCTAGCTTGGGTTAAAGTCCTCCCCTTTCATTGCCTTCCCCTGATCTCTATATTTCACGAGCTTGTCGTGGGAGGAGATGTTGGCGAAGTTGTTTGGATCATCGAGGTCAGGCGGAGAGAATGCCTTGACTTTCTTGTAAGAGGCACTATGGGCCATGGCATACAGGTCGTACAATTATATATGATGTTTTTCATAACAAAATCAAAAAATATATGACCTAACTCATAATTCACAAATATATGACCCCGTCGGCCTCTGGTGTTGTGGGTGTCGTGTCGGGGTCGGGGTGTTGTTTCGGGGTTGGGGTGCTGTTTCGGGGTCGGGGTGTCGGGGTCGTGGTCGGGGTGTGGTGTCAGGGTGTCGGGGGTCGGGGGTCGGGGTGTGGGTCAGGGTGTGGTGTCAGGGTGTCGGGGTCGGGGTGTCGTGTCAGGGTGTCGGGGGTCGGGGTCGGGGTGTCGTGCCGGTGTGTCGGGGTGGCGTGTCGGGGTCGGAGTGTTAGCGTGTCGGGGTCGGGGTCGGGGTGTGGGTCGGGGTGCCGGGGTGTCGGGGTCGGGGTCGGGGTGTGGTGTCAGGGTGTCGGGGGTCGGGGGTCAGGCTCGGGGTGTCGTGACGGGGTCGGGTTGTCGGGGTGTCAGGGTGTCTTTTTCTTCTTCTCCTCCTTTTTCCTCTTCTTCTTCTTCTTCTTCTTTTCTTCTTCTTATTCTCCTCCTCTTCCTCCCTCCTCCTCTTCCTATTCCTCTTCTTTCTTCCTCTTCTTCTTCTTCTTCTTCTTCTTCTTCTTCTTCTTCTTCTTCTCTTTTCTTTCTTCTTCTCCCTCCTCCTCTTCCTCCATCCTCCTCGTTCTACTCTTCTTCTTCTTCTAAACTAAAACTAAAACTAATATAAAATAAAATAAAATAAAAATAAAAATAAAACTAAAATTAAACTGAAAATAAACTAAAGTAAAACTATAACTAAACTAAATTAACTAAAAGAATATAAAATAAACTAAACTAAAATAGAAACTAAATTAACTAAAAGAATCTAAAATAAACTAAACTAAAAAAGGAGGGAAAGATTACTCACCTAGCTAGCTGTAGGGAATCGCCGGTAGACAGGGAGGCGCCGACCCGGTGGAGGGGGAGGTCACGGCGGGTGGGGCGGCGGCGGTCCGTGGAGGGGGAGGCTGCGGCGGGTGGGGGCGGCGGCGGCCCGGTGGAGGGGGCGGTGGCGGCTTGGGGCGGCGGCGGCTGATACGTCTCCAACGTATCTATAATTTTTGATTGTTCCATGCTATTATATTACCCCTTTTAGATGTTTATGGGCTTTATTTTACACATTTATATCATTTTTGGGACTAACCTACTAACCGAACGCCTAGCCCGTATTGCTGTTTTTTTTCCTATTTTAGTATTTCGAAGAAAAGGAATATCAAACAGAGTCCAAACAGAATGAAACCTTCGGGAGCGTGATTTTTGGAACGAACGTGATCTAGAGGACTTGGAGTGCAAGTCAAGAAGCAGCCGAGGCCTCCACGAGATAGGAGGGCACCCCCCCTATAGGGCGTGCCCCTATCTCGTGGGCCCCTCGGGCGTCCACCGACGTACTTCTTCCTCCTATATAAGCCTACGTACCCCGAAATCATCCAGGGAGCCAACGAAACACAATTTCCACCGCCGTAACCTTCTGTATCCGCGAGATCCCATCTTGGAGCCTTCGCCGGTGCTCCGCCGGAGGGGGAATCGACCACGAAGGGCTTCTACATCAACACCATAGCCCCTCCGATGAGTTGTGGGTAGTTTACCATAGACCTACGGGTCCATAGTTATTAGCTAGATGGCTTCTTCTCTCTTTTTGGATCTCAATACAATGTTCTCCCCCTCTCTTGTGGAGATCTATTCGATGTAAACTCTTTTTGCGGTGTGTTTGTCGAGATCCGATGAATTGTGGGTTTATGATAAAGTTTATCTATGAATAATATTTGAATCTTCTCTGAATTCTTTTATGTATGATTGAGTTATCTTTGCAAATCTCTTCGAATTATCAGTTTGGTTTGGCCTCCTAGATTGATCTTTCTTGCCATGGGAGAAGTGCTTAGCTTTGGGTTCAATCTTGCGGTGTCCTTACCCAGTGACAGAAAGGGTTGCAAGGCACGTATTGTATTGTTGCCATCGAGGATAACAAGATGGGGTTTATATCATATTGCTTGAGTTTATCCCTCTACATCATGTCATCGTGCTTAATGCGTTACTCTATTCTTATGAACATAATACTCTAGATGCAGGCAGGAGTCAGTCGATGTGTGGAGTAATAGTAGTAGATGCAGGCAGGAGTTGCTCTACTTGTTGCGGACGTGATCCCTATATACATGATCATGCCTAGATAATCTCATAATTATTCGCTTTTCTATCAATTGCTTGACAGTAATTTGTTCACCCACCGTAATACTTATGCTATCTTGAGAGAAGCCACTAGTGAAACCTATGGCCCCCGGGTCTATCTCTTATCATATTTGCTTCCAATCTACTTTTATTTGCATCTTTACTTTTTGCATCTATATTATATAATACCAAAAAAAATATTTATCTTATCATACTATCTCTAATAGATCTCACTTTCGCAAGTGGCCGTGAAGGGATTGACAACCCCTTTATTGTGTTGGTTGCGAGTTCTTTGTTTGTTTGTGTAGGCGCGTGGGACTTTTGAGGAGCCTCCTACTGGATTGATACCTTGGTTCTCAAAAACTGAGGGAAATACTTACACTACTATTGCTGCATCACCCTTTCCTCTTCAAGGAAAACCAACGCAAGCTCAAGACGTAGCAAGAAGGATTTCTGGCGCCGTTGCCGGCGAGGTCTTCGCTCAAGTCAAGACATACCAAGTACCCATCACAAACCCATCTCCCTTGCATTTACATTATTTGTCATTTGCCTCTCGTTTTCCTCTCCCCCACTTCACCCTTGCTGTTTTATTTGCCCTCTCTTTCCCAATCTCCTCCTCTCTTTTTCGCTTGCCTTTTTCTGTTTGCTTGTGTGTTGGATTACTTGTTCCCATGGCGCAAGATAATACCAAATTGTGTGATTTCTCGAATACCAATAATAATGATTTCCTTAGTACTCCAATTGCTCCTCTTAATAATGATAAGTCTTGTGAAATCAATACCGCTTTGCGGAATCTTGTTATGAAAGATCAATTCGCCGGCCTTCCTAGTGAAGATGCCGCTACTCATCTAAACAACTTTGTTGATTTGTGTGATATGCAAAAGAAGAAAGATACGGATAACAATATTGTCAAATTGAAGTTATTTCCGTTTTCACTTAGAGATCGTGCTAAAATTTGGTTTTTGTCTTTGCCTAAAAATAGTATTGATTCTTGGAACAAGTGCAAAGATGCTTTTATCTCTAAGTATTTTCCTCCCGCTAAGATTATCACTCTTAGGAACAATATCATGAATTTTAAACAACTTGATCATGAGCATCTTGCCCAATCTTGGGAAAGAATGAAATTGATGCTTCGCAATTGCCCTACTCATGGTTTGAATTTACGGATGATCATACAAAAATTTTATGCCGGATTGAACTTTGCTTTTAGAAATCTCTTAGACTCGGCCGCGGGAGGCACGTTTATGGAAATCACGTTAGGAGATGCTACAAGACTCTTGATAATATTATGGCTAATTATTCTCAATGGCACACCGAAAGATCTTCTAGTAAAAAAGTGCATGCTATAGAAGAAATCAATGTTTTGAGTGGAAAGATGGATGAACTTATGAAATTATTTGCTACTAAAAATACTCCTCTTGATCCCAATGATATGCCTTTGTCTACTTTGATTGAGAATAATAATGAATCTATGGATGTGAATTTTGTTGGTAGGAATAGTTTTGGAAACAATGCTTATAGAGGAAATTTAATGCTAGACCGTTCCCTAGTAATTCCTCTAATAATTATGGAAATTCCTACAATAATTCTTATGGTAATTTTAATAAGATGCCGTCTGATTTTGAGAATAGTGTGAAAGAATTTATGATTTCTCAAAAGAATTTTAATGCTTTGCTTGAAGAAAAATAGCTCAAAGTTGATGATTTGGCTAGGAACGTTGATAGACTTTCGCTTGATGTTGATTCTCTTAAACTTAGATCTTCTCCTCCTAAGCATGATATCAATGAGTCTCTCAAAGCCATGAGTATTTCCGATGAGTGCAAGGAAAGAACTGCTAGATTGTGTGCTAAAAAAGATAGCTTTATAAAAGTGTGTTCTTCTAGTTTCCATGAAAATAATGATGAGGATCTTAAAGTTATTGATGTGTCTCCTATTAGATCTATGTTTTGCAATATGAATCTTGATAATTATGGGACTGATGATGAGTCAACTTTACCTAGCAGGCGTCCCAAGAATTCAGAGTTTTTAGATCTTGATGCTAAATTTGGTAAAAGTGGGATTGGAGAGGTCACAACTTTAAATAGCATTGAACCCACTATCTCGGATTTCAAGGAATTTGATTATGATAATTGTTCTTTAGAAGGTTGTATTTCCTTGTTGCAATCCGTTGTTAATTCTCCTCATGCTAGTCAAATAAAGCTTTTACCAAACATATTGTTGATGCCTTGATGCAACCTTATGATGAAAAACTTAATTTGGAAGTTTCTATACCTAGAAAGCTTAACAATGAGTGGGAACCTACTATAAAGATTAGAATTAAAGATCATGAGTGTTTTGCTTTGTGTGATTTGGGTGCTAGTGTTTCCACGATTCCGAAAACTTTATGTGATATTCTAGGTTTCCATGATCTTGATGATTGCTCTTTAAATTCGCACCTTGCGGATTCCACCATTAAAAAGCCAATGGGAAGGATCAATGATGTTCTCATTGTCGCAAATAGAATTTTGTGCCCGTAGATTTTATCGTTCTTGATATAGAATGCAATTTTTCTTGCCCTAGTATTCTTGGTAGACCTTTCCTTAGAACGATTGGCGCGATTATTGATATGAAGGAAGGGAATATTAGATTCCAATTTCCATTAAAGAAAGGAATAGAGCACTTTCCAAGAAAGAAAGTCAAATTAACTTATGAATCTATCATGCGGGTTACTTATGAATTTAGTGCCAAAGATGGCACTCGTTAGATCCATCTTGGCTTTTATGCCTAGCTAGGGGCGTTAAACGATAGCGCTAGTTGGGAGGCAACCCAATTTTCTTTGTGTTCTTTGTTTTTGTTCCTGTTTAGAATAAATCTTTCATCTACTTTCTGTTTATATGTGTTTTTATCTTTCAATTAGTGTTTGTGCCAAGTAGAACCTATAGGATAACCTATGATGATAGTTGATTTGATTCTGCTGAAAAACAGAAAGTTTGCGCGCACGAATTTAGTTTTGTTAAATCATAGAAACGTGATTTTGCATTGATTCTTTTTGCTGATGATCAATAAACAAATTGTTCAGGACTTCCTAGTTTGGTAGGAGTTTTAGAGTTCCAGAAGTTTGCGTTAGTTACAGATTTCTACAGACTGTTCTGTTTTTGACTGATTCTGTTTTTCGTGTGTTGTTTGCTTATTTCGATGCATCTATAGCTAGTAAATTAGATTATAAACCAGAGAGAAGTTGGAATACAGTAGTTTTAATACCAAAATAAATAAAGAATGAGTTCATTACATTACCTTATGTGGTGGTTTTGTTTTCTTTCACTAACGGAGCTTATAAGATTTCCTGTTGAGTTTTGTGTTGTGAAATTTTCAAGTTTTGGGTAAAGCTTTTATGGAATATGGAATAAGGAGTGGCAAGAGCCTAAGCTTGGGGATACCCATGGCACCCCAAGATATTCAAGAATATCCAAAAGCCTAAGCTTGGGGATGCCCCGGGAAGGCATCCCCTGTTTCGTCTTCGTTCATTGGTAACTTTACTTGGCGCTATATTTTTATTTGCCACATGATATGTGTTTTGCTTGGAGTGTCGTGTATTATATTAGTCTTTGCTTTTTAGTTTACCACAATCATCCTTGCTGTACACACCTTTTGGGAGAAGCCTATTTGATTAGAATTTGCTAGAATACTCTATGTGCTTCACTTATATCTCTTGAGCTTGATAATTTTTGCTCTAGTGCTTCACTTATATCTTTTAGAGCACGGCGGTGACTTATTTTTGTAGAAATTGCTGGTCTGTCTTGCTTCACTTATATTATTTTGAGAGTCTTTTAGAACAGCGTGGTATTTGCTATGGTTATAAAATTGGTCCTAGAATGGTAGGCATCCAAGTTGGGTACAATAAACACTATCATAGGAAGTGAATTGGATGCTATGATCAATTTGATACTTGATAATTGTTTTGAGATATGGAGGTAGTGATATTAAAGTCATGCTAGTTGGCTGATTATGAATTTAAAGAATGCTTGTGTTGAAGTTAGCAAGTCCCGTAGCATGCACGTATGGTTAAAGTTGTGTAACAAATTTGAAACATGAAGTGTACCTGGCTTGTGCATCCTTATGAGTGGCGATCGGGGACGAGCGATGGTATTTTCCTACCAATCTATCCCCCTAGGAGCTTGCTCGTAGTACTTGATTTTCGATGACTTCTAAATTTTTGCAATAAGTATATGAGTTCTTTTGACTAATGTTGAGTCCATGGATTATACGCACTTTTACCTTTCCATCATTGCTAGCCTCTTCGGTTCCGTGCATTGCCATTCCTCACCTTGAGAGTTGGTGCAAACTTCGCTGGTGCATCCAAACCCCGTGATACGATACGCTCTATCACACATAAACCTCCTTATATCTTCCTAAAAACAGCCACCATACCTACCTATTATGTCATTTCCATAGCCATTCCGAGATATATTGCCATGCAACTTGCCACCGTTCCGTTCCTCATCATGACATACTTTAATTTTGTCATATTGCCATTGCATGATCATGTAGTTGACATCGTATTTGTGGCAAAGCCACCATGCATTATTTTTCATACATGTCACTCTTGATTCATTGCACCATCCCGGTACACCGCCGGAGAAATTCATATAGAGTCATATCTTGTTCTAGTTTCGAGTTGTAATTTATGTGTTGTAATCAATAGAAGTGTGATGATCATCATTATTAGAGCATTGCCCAAAAAAAAGAAAAGAAAAAAAGGCCAAAAAGAAAAAAAAGAAAGGCCCAAAAAAAAGAAAAAAGAAAAAAGAAAAAGAAAAAAAATAAAAAAATTAAAAAGGGCAATGTTACTATCTATTTTTCCACACTTATGCTTCAAAGTAGCACCTTGTTCTTCATGTAGTGAGTCTCATATATTGTGCTTCAAAGTAGCACCATGTTTTTCATATAGTTAGTCTCATAAGTTTTGTTTTTCATACTAGCGGGAATTTTTCATTATAGAACTTGGCTTGTATATTCCTATGATGGGCTTCCTCAAATGCCCTAGGTCTTCGTGAGCAAGCAAGTTGGATGCACACCCACTAGTTTTCTTTTGTTGAGCATTCATTTATAGCTCTAGTGCATCCGTTGCATGGCAATCCCTACTCCTCATGTTGACATCAATTTATGGGCATCTCCATAGCCCGTTGATTATCCTCGTCAATGTGAGACTTTTCCCCTTTTTGTATTCTCCACACAATCCCCATCATCATATTCTATTCCACCCATAGTGCTATATCCATGGCTCACGCTCATGTATTACGTGAAGGTTGAAAAAGTTTGAGATTATTTAAGTATGAAACAATTGCTTGGCTTGTCATCGGGGGTATAGAAGTTGGGAACATCTTTGTGTGACGAAAATGAAGCATAGCCTAACTATATGATATTGTAGGGATGAACTTTCTTTTGCCATGTTATTTTGAGAAGACATGATTACTTTGATTAGTATGCTTGAAGTGTTACTATTTCTTTTATCAATATGAACTTTTATTTTGAATCATTTGGATCTGAACATTCAAGCCACAATAAAGAAAATTACATTAAGAATTATGATAGGTAGCATTCCACATCAAAAATTCTCTTTTTATCATTTACCTACTTGAGGACGAGCAGGAATTAAGCTTGGGGATGCTTGATACGTCTCCAACATATCTATAATTTTTTATTGTTCCATGCTATTATATTACCCCTTTTGGATGTTTATGGGCTTTATTTTACACATTTATATCATTTTTGGGACTAACCTACTAACTGGAGGCCCAGACCGTATTGCTGTTTTTTTGCCTATTTTAGTATTTCAAAGAAAAGGAATATCAAACGGAGTCCAAACGGAATGAAACCTTCGGGAGCGTGATTTTTGGAACGAACGTGATCTAGAGGACTTGGAGTGCAAGTCAAGAAGCAGTCGAGGCCTCCACGAGATAGGAGGGCGCCCCCCCTATAGGGCGTGCCCCCTGTCTTGTGGGCCCCTCGGGCGTCCACCGACATACTTCTTCCTCCTATATAAGCCTACGTACCCCGAAAACATCCTGGGAGCCAACGAAACACAATTTCCACCGCTGTAACCCTCTGTATCCACGAGATCCCATCTTGGAGCCTTCGCTGGCGCTCCGCCGGAGGGGGAATCGACCACAGAGGGCTTCTACATCAACACCATAGCCCCTCCGATGAGTTGTGAGTAGTTTACCACAGACCTACGGGTCCATAGTTATTATCTAGATGGCTTCTTCTCTCATTTTGGATCTCAATACAATGTTCTCCCCCTCTCTTGTGGAGATCTATTCGATGTAAACTCTTTTTTCGATTTGTTTGTAGAGATCCGATGAATTGTGGATTTATGATCAAGTTTATCTATGAATAATATTTGAATCTTCTCTGAATTCTTTTATCTATGATTGAGTTATCTTTGCAAGTCTCTTCAAATTATGAGTTTGGTTTGGCCTACTAGATTGATCTTTCTTGCCATGGGAGAAGTGCTTAGCTTTGGGTTCAATCTTGCGGTGTCCTTACCCAGTGACAGAAAGGGTTGCAAGGCACGTATTGTATTGTTGCCATCGAGGATAACAAGATGGGGTTTATATCATATTGCTTGAGTTTATCCCTCTACATGATGTCATCTTGCTTAATGCGTTACTTTGTTCTTATGAAATTAATACTCTAGATGCAGGCAGGAGTCGGTCGATGTGTGGAGTAATAGTGGTAGATGCAGGCAGGAGTCGGTCTACTTGTTGCGGACGTGATGCCTATATACATGATCATGCCTAGATAATCTCATAGTTATTCGCTTTTCTATCAATTGCTCGACAGTAATTTGTTCACCCACCGTAATACTTATGCTATCTTGAGAGAAGCCACTAGTGAAACCTATGGCCCCCGGGTCTATCTCTTATCATATTTGCTTCCAATCTACTTTTATTTGCATCTTTACTTTTTTCATCTATATTATAAAATACCAAAAATATATTTATCTTATCATATTGTCTCTATTAGATCTCACTTTTGCATGTGGCCGTGAAGGGATTGACAACCCCTTTATTGCGTTGGTTGCGAGTTCTTTGTTTGTTTGTGTAGGTGTGTGGGACTTTTGAGGAGCCTCCTACTTGATTGATACCTTGGTTCTCAAAAACTGAGGGAAATACTTACGCTACTATTGCTGCATCACCCTTTCCTCTTCAAGGAAAACCAACGCAAGCTCAAGACGTAGCAGCGGCCCGGTGGAGGGGGAGGCTGCGGCGGGTGATGGGGCAACGGGGCGAGGGGCGAGGGGGCGGCGGCGGCAGGTGGGGCGAGGGGCGACGAGGCAAGGGGCAACGGGGCGAGGGGCGAGGGTCGGCGGCGGCGGGTGGTGGGGCGACGGGGCGAGGGGACGGCGGCGGGTGGTGGGGCGATGGGGCAAGGGGGGCGACGGGTGGTTGGGGCGATGGGGCGAGGGGCGGCGGCGGGTGGTGGGGGCGGTGGTGGTCTCGTCGGGGAGAGGCGGACAAAAAGGGAGAGAGAGAGGGAGGAGCGGGGTGGGGGCCGTTAGTTAGGTTAACCCCTCTGCCGTCCGCCCCCTTTGCCGTCCGCGTTTTTGCTCTTTGTCGTCCGCTAGCGGACGGCAAAGAGGAGGTCGTTAGTTTTTTTTAGCTGCTCGTTAGTGTGGCCCACCTCCCTCTTTGCCGTTCACCAGATGAAGGAAAATAATCTTTGCCGTCAGCCAGCTGACGACAAAGAATTAGCTGATGGCAAAGACCTTCTTTGCCATCAGCCAGTTCTTTGTCGTCCGTTTTCTGCAAGTGGACGACAAAGACCTTCTTTGCCGTCAGCCAGCTAACAGCAAAGAACTGGTAGATGGCAAATAACTGGATTCCAGTAGTGTTAGGCGAAGCCCTGTGGAGATCACTTCACCATCACTGTCACCACGCCGTCGTGCTGACGGGACTCATCTACTACCTCGTCGTCTTGCTGGATCAAGAAGGCGGAGGACGTCCCCGAGCTGAACGTGTGCTGAATGCGGAAGTGTCGTACATTCGGTACTAGATCGGTTGTATCGCGAAGAAAGTTTGACTACATTTACGGTCTACGAGGGTACATAGACACACTCTCCCCTCTTGTTGCTATGCATCTCCTTGATAGATCTTGCGTGTGCGTAGATTTTTTTTTGTTTTCCATGCAATGTTTCCCAACAGGAGAGAGAAGGAGGGAGGAGAGAGGAGGAGGACGGAGGAGGGAGGAGGAGGAAGGAGAGGGGGGAGGAGAGAGGAGTGCGGTTGGAGGAGGATGGAGGAGGGCGGCGGGAGGAAGGGAGAGAGAGGAGGGCAGCGGGAGGAGGGAGGGCGGCGAGAGGAGGAGGGATGAGGGCGGCGACTTACTAGGAAGGAGGGAGTGTTGGGAATCGTTGGATGGAAAACAAAAAAAAATTCTACGCACACGCAATGATCTATCCATGGAGATGCATAGCAACTAGGGGGAGAGTGTGTCTACGTACCCTCGTAGACCGTAAGCGGAAGCGTTTCTCAACGCGGTTGATGTAGTCGAACTTCTTCGCACTTCAACCGATCAAGTACCTAACGCACGACACCTCCGCGTTCTGCACACGTTCAACTCGGTGACGTCCCTCGCCTTCTTGATCCAGCAAGAGGTTGAGGTAGTTGTCGGTGTTAAAACCGGCGGATCTCAGGTAGGGGGTCCCGAACTGTTCGTCTAAGGCTGATGGTAACAGGAGGCGGGGTACACGATGTTTATCCAGGTTCGGGCCCTCTCTATGGAGGTAATACCCTACTTCCTGCTTGATTGATCTTGATGAATATGAGTATTACAAGAGTTGATCTACCACGAGATCGTAATGGCTAAAACCCTAGAAGTCTAGCCTATATGATTATGATTGCCTCTACAGAGTAAACCCTCCAGTTTATATAGACACCGGAGGGGACTAGGGTTATACAAAGTTAGTTACAGAGAAAGGAATCTTCATATCCGAACACCAAGCTTGCCTTCCACGCCACGAAGAGTCCCATCTGGACACGGGACAAATTCTTCTGTCTTGTATCTTCATAGCCCACCAGTCTGGCCCATGTCACATAGTCCGGCCGTCCGAGGACGCCCTAATCCAGGACTCCCTTAGTAGCCCCTGAACCAGGCTTCAATGACGAGGTGTCCGGCGTGCAGATTGTCTTCGGCATTGCAAGGCGGGTTCCTCCTCCGAATACTCCAAAATAGTCTTCGAACACAAGAAACGTGTCCGGCTCTGCAAAACAAATTCCAAACACAACTGTAGATAGTATAATATTTCACGAGTCCAATCTGCTGACAACATTTTGTAGCGTGACATCACGCCATCGCTCGGTCATTATTCGAACCGTTTTTTAGCCTGCCGCTCCATACTTCGAGATGCGGTTCCATTGGCACGTCTTGTCAAAGCAGAGATCGTGTCCCCTTATTGCGGGATTCTCATCAATACGGGCGTGGGTAATCCAACCGTGCCGTCTGCACGGCCCTTGGGGAATAGGCGAGTTTTAAGGCGAGTGGGGAGGCGCTTGATATTCACTGCCTTTATAAAGAGATAAGGATTCACCCCTTCTCACCCACGCCTTCTCTGCCTCCCCCATTCTCAAGCTCCAGCGCCCAAGTTCTCATCTTTTCTGCCCCAAAAAAAGCACTCCAACCATGTCCGGATTCGGAGCGAAGGGCAAGTGGATGGCCTCCACTGTCAAGGAGAAGGACATAACCCAGCTCCGGGAGGCTGGGTATCTAGCCAAGGAAATCGCCCACCGGCTTCCGACCAAGGGACTGATCGTCCCTACCCCGGAGCCCCATGAGAGGGTGGTGTTCATCCCCCACTTCACCCGCGGGCTGGGATTTCCTCTCCACTCGTTCGTCCGTGGACTCATGTTCTACTACGGGATGGGTTTCCACGATCTGGCCCCCAATTTCATCGTCAACATCTCGGCATTCATTGTCGTGTGTGAGGCCTTCCTCTGCATCCCATCCCACTTTGGATTATGGCTAAAGATCTTCAATGTGAAGCCGAAGGTGGTGAGCGGTCAACACACAGAGCGCAGAGGCGCCATGGTGAGCAAGATGCCCAACGTCACATGGCCCGAAGGCTCCTTCGTGGAGACTGTCAAAGGGTGGCAGAAATCGGGGTTCTATATCACAGAGCTGCGCGGCACCAACTGGGCTGTTGCTCCCACATTCTGGTTTGGAGCCCCGATGCGGCTCACCTCCTGGCTAGAGAAGGGCCTAGACTGGTCTTCGCCAGACGAGCTGACAGCGCTTCAGACGTGCATCAAGAGTATGACAGACAAGAACATCAAGCTTGTCAATGTGATCCAGGTGATGCTTATTCGCCGGATCCTTCTGTGCCAACGCCGGACTTGCCACTTGTGGGAGTATGATCCGGCCAAGCACCAGACCTTGCTGCAGTTCTTCGGCACCACGCACGAAGACATCTGGAAGGTGCTCTTCAAGGCCAATGAGACGCGGCCAGCTGGACAGCGGGCACGACTTGGCCCATCCCGCTAGTCCGGTAAGTTTTCTCATGTTTTCAAGGTGTATCCTTTACTTGCATACTCGAGGAAGACGCCTAAGACTCCCTACAAATTCTTTCAGGGCTGTACAAAGAAGGCGGAGCGGATTCACTATCCGGCTCCGCTACCCGAAGACCCGAAAATTCCGCTACTGACGAAGATGCTAGTTCCAGCGCCCTATCAAGCGCCGGAGAAGAAGGCCAAGAAGAAGGCCAAGGGGACTAGAGGCGGTCTCCTTCGCAAGGGTGCTTCGGACATGACGTCCAAAGACACCAAGACTCACTCCTTTGCCGCCGAAGACGAAGAGGAGGAGGAAAGCAAATCTCCCCCTGAGGGGGGGGGGAGGAAGAAGAGGGCGGCCTCCACGCATCTGGAGGCCGAAGCATCCAAGAAGGGGAAAGCTTCCCTTTCGGACAATTCCACCGCGACCACCAACAACAGCTCGGAGTGGCGCCCTAGGGACAATCCCCTGGCCAAATCGTGAGTACTCAAAAACCCGGACACATTCATATATCGACCTAACTACTTCGTAGTATTAACGTGTTGAATTATGTATTTGCAGTCCGGCTCAGTCCAACCTCGAGCAAACCTCATCTTCGGGGGATTCGCTGGACCCGGAGGCGATGGACAGCGGGACCCTTCCGGCGGCCTCCTCTCCCAAGGCCATGGAGGACACCGAGGGGTTGTCCCAAAGGATCCCAGGCTAGGGAGAGGTTCAAGAGGCCGTCCGGGCGGCGCCGGAGTGTGAAACCTCAGCCGCCAGACACATGGGGGAGCGAATCCCCATGGAGACTGACGATGGGGGCCATATTCAGTTCGGACCCCAGTCGAATACAATTCTAGAGACCCGTACGGCTCCGGAATCTAGCAAGCACCCCCTTTCGAAAGAAGGAGGTGCGCCTATTCCATCGTTGACCTCTGTCCATACAAAGGCACTGGACACTCTAATGGAAGCGTTGTGAAGTGCTTCCATTGTTGAGGAACACTGTACCCTTATGGGTATGGTGGTTGAGAAGATTTAGTCTGCGAAGAGCAGACAGACCGAAGCCTGCAACAGCCTTCTAATAGGCTTTGAGGTAAGCAATGCAATTATGTAAAATGAATGTCACAGTATAGATGGTAGCCCCGGAGACTCTGTCCCGTGTTCGAAAAGAAAAGCCAGACAAAGGATCAAACAAGTTTTGTAGGAGACTAACTAGATGAATCAATGTGAACAAGCAGGCGTCATTACTGGCTGCGACTTCTAATACTGCTGAACTTTCCGGACTGAAGCAGACTTTGAAGCGGGCCGAGGAAGAGCTCGGTGCTACCTCTTAAGCACTGCGTTGGTTTTCCCTTGAAGAGGAAAGGGTGATGCAGCAAAGTAGCGTAAGTATTTCCCTCAGTTTTTGAGAACCAAGGTATCAATCCAGTAGGAGGCTCCTCAAAAGTCCCTCGTACCTACACAAACAAACAAGAACCTCGCAACCAACACGATAAAGGGGTTGTCAATCCCTTCACGGTAACTTGCAAAAGTGAGATCTGATAGAGATAATAAGATAAGATAAATATTTTTGGTATTTTTATGATATAGTTTGGAAAGTAAAGATTGCAAGTAAAAGATAGATGGGAAACTTATATGATAAAAGATAGATCCGGGGGCCATAGGTTTCACTAGTGGCTTCTCTCAAGATAGCATAAGTACTACGGTGGGTGAACAAATTACTGCCGAGCAATTGATAGAAAAGTGCATAGTAATGAGAATATCTAGGCATGATCATGTATATAGGCATCACGTCCGCAACAAGTAGACCGACTCCTGCCTGCATCTACTACTATTACTCCACACATCGACCGACTCCTTCCTACATCTAGAGTATTAAGTTCATAAGAACAGAGTAACAAATTAAGCAAGATGACATGATGTAGAGGGATAAACTCAAGCAATATGATATAAACCCCATCTTTTTATCCTCGATGGCAACAATACAATACGTGCCTTGCTGCCCCCAATGTCACTATGAAAGGACATCGCAAGATTGAACCCAAAGCTAAGCACTTCTACTATTGCAAGAAAGATCAATCTAGTAGGCCAAACTAAACTGATAATTCGAAGAGACTTGCAAAGATAACCAATCATACAAAAAAGAATTCAGAGGAGATTCAAATATTTCTCATAGATAAACTTGATCATAAACCCACAATTCGTCGGATCTCAACAAACACACTGCAAAAAGAGTTACATCGAATAGATTTCCAAGAAGATCGAGGAGAACTTTGTATTGAGATTCAAAGAGAGAGAAGAAGCCATCTAGCTAATAACTATGGACCCGAAGGTCTGTGGTAAACTACTCACAACTCATCGGAGAGGCCTTGTAGATGATGCAGAGGCCCTCCATGGTCGATTCCCCCTTCGGCGGAGCGCCAACGAAGGCTCCAAAATGGGATATCGCGGATACAGAAGGTTGCGGTGGTGGAAATAGTTTTTCGTGGTGCTCCTGGATGTTTTCAAGGTACGTGGATATATATAGGCGAAGGAGGTAGGTCGGTTGAGCCACGAGGGGCCCACGAGGGTGGGGGCACGCCCTCCTGCCTCGTGGCTTCCTCGTCTGCTGCTTGACGTCCACTCCAAGTCTCCTGGATTGCGTTTGTTCCAAAAAGATCACTCCTGAAGGTTTCATTCCGTTTGGACTCCATTTGATATTCCTTTTCTTCGAAACACTGAAATAGGCAAAAAAAAACTGCAATTCGGGCTGGGCCTCCGGTTAGTAGGTTAGTCCCAAAAATGATATAAAAGTGTAAAGTGAAGCCCATAAACATCCAAAACTGGTAATATAATAGCATGGAACAATCCAAAATTATAGATACGTTGGAGACGTATCAAGCATCCCCAAGCTTAACTCCTGCTCGTCCTCGAGTAGGTAAATGATAAAAACAGAATTTTTGATGTGGAATGCTACCTAGCATATTTCTCAATGTAATTTTCTTTATTGTGGCATGAATGTTCAGATCCAAATGATTCAAAATAAAAGTTCATATTGACATAAGAAATAGTAATACTTCAAGCATACTAACAAGGCAATCGTGTCTTCTCAAAATAACATGGCTAAAGAAAGTTCATCCCTATAGAATCATATAGTTAGGCTATGTTTCATTTTCATCACACAAAATACTCCCATCATGCACAACCCCGGTTTCAGCCAAGCAATTGGTTCATACTTTTTAACGCGCTTCAGCTTTTTTTCAACTCTCACGTAGTACATGAGCATGGGCCATGGATATAGCACTATGGGTGGAATAGAATATGATGATGGAGGTTGTGTGGAGAAGAGTCTCACATTGACGAGGCTAATCAACAGGCTATGGAGATGCCCATCAATTGATGTCAACATGAGGAGTAGGGATTGTCATGCAACGGATGCACTAGAGCTATAAATGTATGAAAGCTCAACAAAAGAAACTAAGTGGGTGTGCATCCAACTTGCTTGCTCATGAAGACCTAGGGCATTTTGAGGAAGCCCATCGTTGGAATATACAAGCCAAGTTCGATAATGAAAAATTCCCACTAGTATATGAAAGTGACAACATAAGAGACTCTCTATATGAAGAACATGGTGCTACTTTGAAGCACCAGTGTGGAAAAGGATAGTAGCATTTTCCCCTTTTTTATTTTCTTTTTTTGGGCCTTTTTTTATTTGGCCTTTCTCTTTTTTTCTTTTTTTATTGGCCTTTTTTTTGTTTTGGCCTTTCTTATTTTTTTATAAGGGACAATGCTCTAATAATGATGATCATCACACTTCTATTTATTTACAGCTCATTGATTACAACTCGATACTAGAACAAGATATGACTCCATATGAATGCCTCCGGCGGTGTACCGGGATGGGCAATGAATCAAGAGTGACATGTATAAAAAATACGATGTCAACTACATGATCATGCAATGGCAATATGACAAAAGTAAAGTATGTCATGATGAGGAATGGAACGGTGGAAAGTTGCATGGCAATATATCTCGGAATGGCTATGGAAATGCCATAATAGGTAGGTATGGTGGATGTTTTGAGGAAGATATAAGGAGGTTTATGTATGATAGAGCGTATCGTATCATGGGATTTGGATGCACGGGCGAAGTTCGCACCAACTCTCAAGGTGAGAAAGGGCAATGCACGGTACCGAAGAGGCTAGCAATGATGGAAAGGTAAGAGTGTGTATAATCCATGGACTCACATTAGTCATAAAGAACTCATATACTTATTGCAAAAGTTTTATTAGCCCTCGAAGCAAAGTACTACTACGCATGATCCTAGGGGAAGGGTTGGTAGGAGCTAACCATCCCGCGATCCCGACCTCCACACATAAGGAAGGCAATCAAAAGAGCACCCCATGCAACAAATTTGCTACACAACTTTTACCATGCGTGCATGCTACGGGACTTGCCAACTTCAACACAAGTATTCTTGAAATTCACAATTACCCAACTAGCATGACACTAATATCACCACCTCTATATCTCAAAACAATTATCAAGCATCAAATTGATCATAGCATCCAATTCACTTCCTATGATAGTTTTTATTATACCCAACTTGGATGCCCATCATTCCAGGACCAATTTTATAACCATAGAAAATACCATGCTGTTCTAAAAGACTCTCAAAATAATATAAGTGAAGCATGAGAGACCAACAATTTCTACAAAATAAAGCCACCGCCGTGCTCTAAAAGATATAAGTGAAGTACTAGAGCAAAATTATCTAGCTCAAAAGATATTAGTGAAGCACATAGAGTATTCTAATAAATTCCAAATCATGTGTGTCTCTACAAAAAGGTGTGTACAGCAAGGATGATTGTGGTAAATTAAAAAGCAAAGACTCATATCATAAAAGACGCTCCAAGCAAAACACGTATCATGTGGCGAATAAAAATATATATAGCTCCAAGTAAAGTTACCGATAGGCGAAGACGAAAGAGGGGATGCCTTCCGGGGCATCCCAAGATTAGGCTTTTGGTTGTCCTTGGATTATCTTGGGGTACCATGGGCATCCCCAAACTTAGGCTCTTACCACTCCTTATTCCATAGTCCATGAAATCTTTACCCAAAACTTGAAAACTTCACAACACAAAACTCAACAGGAAATCTCATAAGCTCCGTTAGTGCAAGAAAGAAAAACCAACACATAAGGTACTGTAATGAACTCATTCTTTATTTATATTGGTGTTAAACCTAATTTATTCCAACTTCTCTATGGTTCATAGCCCCCCATACTAGCCATAGATTCATCAAAATAAGCAAACAACACACGAAAAACAGAATCTGTCAAAAACAGAACAGTCTATAGCAATTTGTAACTTTAGAATATTCTCGAACTCTAAAAATCCTACACAAATAGGAAGTCATGTGAAATTGGTCTATTGATCTATGGCAAAAAGAATCAACTCAAAATCACGTTTCTGTGATTTATTAAAATTATTATCGTGTGCGCTAAAGTTTCTGTTTTTTAGCAGAATCAAATTAACTATCACCGTAGGTTGTCCTATAGGTTCTACTTGGCAGAAACACTAACTAAAACATAAAACCACATCTAAACAGAGGCTACATTATTTATTCATTACTAAACTAAGTAAAAATCAAGGAACAAAAACTAAATTGGGTTGCCTCCCAACAAGCGCTATCATTTAATGCCCCTAGCTAGGCATAAAAGCGAGAATGGATCTAAGTATTGCCATCTTTGGTATTCAATTCATAACTGGATCGCATAATAGATTCATAAGGTAATTTGACTTTCTTTCTAGGGAAGTGTTCCATGCCTTTCCTTAATGGTAATTGGAATCTAATATTCCCTTCCTTCATATCAATAATTGCACCAATCGTTCTAAGTAAAGGTCTACCAAGAATAATAGGACATGAAAGATTGCAATCTATATCAAGAATGATAAAATCTATGGGCAGATAATTCCTAGTTGCAACAATAGAACATCATTAATCCTTCCCATAGGTTTCTTAATAGTGGAATCCGCAACGTGCAAGTTCAAAGAGCAATCATCAAATTAATGGAAACCTAGCACATCACATAAAGTTTTCGGAATCGTGGAAACACTAGCACCCAAACCACACAAAGCATAGCATTCATGATATTTAATTTTAATTTTTATAGTAGGTTCCCACTCATCATAAAGTTTTCTAGGTATAGAAACTTCCAATTCAAGTTTTTCTTCATAACATTGCATCAAGGCATCAACAATATGTTTGGTAAAAGCTTTATTTTGACTATAAACATGAGGAGAATTCAACACGGATTGCAACAAGGAAATACAATCTATTAAAGAACAATTATCATAATTAAATTTCTTGAAATCCATAATAGTGGGTTCATTGCAAAGTAAAGTTTTGACCTCTCCAATAGCACTTTTACCAAATTTAGCATCAGGATCTAAAAACTCCGAATCATTGGGATGCCTTTTAACTAAAGTTGACTCGTCTCCAGTCCCATCATTATCAAGATTCATATTGCAAAACAAAGATTTAATAGGGGACACATGAATAACTTTTAGATCTTCATCATTATTTTCCCTTCTGGTTTGGCAGCCATCTTATTAACTAAGGTGGCTTGCTTATCAGAAATTTGAGCTTGTGATTTTTCAAGACGAGAAATCTGAGAATTCAAACTATAAAATTCTTTAGACATATCATCAAGCTCTTTATTCATGTACCCCATAAAGCTTTTTTGTTCTTTAAGCTCGTTTCTAAAGAAATTGTTATGCTAAAATTGTAAAGTCATAAAGCTACTAATGTTTAATTCAATCAAAGCTATAAGGACAAACAGGCACACAAGAGGCAAGCGAAAAAGAGAGGCGGACAGTAAAGAGAGCGCGAATAAAATGGCAAGGATGAAGTGGGGGAGAGGAAAACGAGAGGCAAATGGCAAATAATGTAATGCGAGGGAGATGAGTTTGTGATGGGTACTTGGTATGTCTTGACTTGAGCGAAGACCTCCCCGGCAACGGCACCAGAAATCCTTCTTGCTACATCTTGAGCACTGCGTTGGTTTTCCCTTGAAGAGGAAAGGGTGATGCAGCAAAGTAGCGTAAGTATTTTCCTCAGTTTTTGAGAACCAAGGTATCAATCTAGTAGGAGCCTCCTCAAAAGTCCCTCGTACCTACACAAACAAACAAGAACCTCGCAACCAACGCGATAAAGGGGTTGTCAATCCCTTCACCGTAACTTGCAAAACTGAGATCTGATAGAGATAATAAGATAAGATAAATATTTTTGGTATTTTTATGATATAGATTGGAAAGTAAAGATTGCAAATAAAAGATGATAAAAGATAGACCCGGGGGCCATAGGTTTCACTAGTGGCTTCTCTCAAGATAGCATAAGTATTACGGTGGGTGAACAAATTACTGTCAAGCAATTGATAGAAAAGTGGATAGTTATGAGAATATCTAGGCATGATCATGTATATAGGCATCACGTCTGCAACAAGTAGACCGACTCCTGCCTGCATCTACTACTATTACTCCACACATCGACCGACTCCTTCCTACATCTAGAGTATTAAGTTCATAAGAACAGAGTAACAAATTAAGCAAGATGACATGATGTAGAGGGATAAACTCAAGCAATATGATATAAACCCCATCTTTTTATCCTCGATGGCAACAATACAATACGTGCCTTGCTGCCCCTGCTGTCACTGGGAAAGGACACCACAAGACTGAACCCAAAGCTAAGCACTTCTCTTGTTACAAGAAAGATCAATCTAGTAGGCCAAACCAAACTGATAATTCATAGAGACTTGCAAAGATAACCAATCATACATAAAAGAATTCAGAGGAGATTCAAATATTTCTCATAGATAAACTTGATCATAAACCCACAATTCATTGGATCTCGACAAACACACCGCAAAAAGAGTTACATCGAATAGATCTCCAAGAAGATCGAGGAGAACTTTGTATTGAGATTCAAAGAGAGAGAAGAAGCCACCTAGCTAATAACTATGGACCCGAAGGTCTGTGGTAAACTACTCACAACTCATCGGAGAGGCCTTGGATATGATATAGAGGCCCTCCATGGTCGATTCCCCCTCTGGTGGAGCGCCGGCAAAGGCTCCAAGATGGGATCTCGCGGATACAGAAGGTTGCGGCGGTGGAAATAGTTTTTCGTGGTGCTCCTGGATGTTTTCAGGGTACGTGGATATATATAGGTGAAGGAGGTAGGTCGGTTGAGCCACGAGGGGCCCACGAGGGTGGGGGGCGCGCCCACCCCCCTAGGGCGCGCCCTCCTGCCTTGTGGCTTCCTTGTCTGCTGCTTGACGTCCACTCCAAGTCTCCTGGATTGCGTTTGTTCCAAAAAGATCGCTCCCAAAGGTTTCATTCCATTTGGACTCCGTTTGATATTCCTTTTCTTCGAAACACTGAAATAGGCAAAAAAACAGCAATTTGGGCTGGGCCTCCGGTTAGTAGGTTAGTCCCAAAAATGATATAGAAGTGTTAGTAAAACCCATAAACATCCAAAACAGGTAATATAATAGCATGGAACAATCAAAAATTATAGATACGTTGGAGACGTATCACTCGGCCGCGTGAAAAAGCAGCTAGAGGATAAATAAGGTATGCAATGACCTTTTGTATGTTTAGTAAGGATGAATGATTTGTGCTGACTAAAGAGCCATGATATTCGCGGGAGCCGCGACCAAGGTGGAGGCCCTCAAGAAGGCGCTGGCCGAGGCCGAGGGGAGAGCGGCCAAGGAACAAGCTGCCCGTGAAAAGCATGAGGCCTGGGTCAGTGAGGTCCAGCAGGAGCTCCAGCACGCCGTCAAGAAATGCGAGTCCTAGGAGCACAACATTACAGATCAGGAGTCCGAACTTTCCAAGGCCTGCCAAAGTGCACACGATGCCCAGGTTGAAGCCCAGGGCGCCCTCCAGGAAATCCAGGAGGCCAGAAAACTCGCGGTGGGTAAGGCCTTTATTATGCAGAGAAAATATGTGGAGAAAAGGTTCCTCTTACTGACCCGAATTTGGAGTTCTCCAGCGGCTTTTGCGGATCTGCCACGCAGCATTTCGGATGCTGCGGAGTTCTTCCAAGCCGAAGAGGGGAGCTCTACGGAGAAGCTGTTTTGGTCGCAATACCTTGCGCCGGAACATCCAGTGCTCTTTAGCAATCTACTAAAACAGCTGGTCGAACTGCATAGGGCGGCCGAACTAGCCATGAAGGATTTGATAATCGGGCTATGGCCTGCCGAAGCCATACCCAGTAGCTACTTCGGGCTCATGAAGCGGCTGGTCAATGCCTGCCCTCGGCTTGATGCCATCAAGCGGTCGGTCTGCATCGAAGGCGTGCGAATGGCCTTCGCCCGAGTCAAGATGCACTGGGTGAAGATGGACGCCGTCAAGCTTGTGACCAAGGGACCGCCCGTAGGCAAGGAGCACCGCACGCCGAGCTGTATTTTGACATTGTCTTGGAGGGATCCCGCATTGTGGCGGAGTAATGTGCTAAGGATATTATATTTCCATGAATACATTCATGTTATCCTGTCCTATACTATAAAACAGTGCCGTTATGTAATTATAATGCCTGTTTATTTAAAATTTACCTCTTGTGCGGCCGTTTTGTTAAATCTGAGAGTTGGCCATTCGTCGGCTTCAGCCCCCATGTAGGTAGTGCGGGGGTGTTCAGGATGAATCTAAACACTCTTTATTCCAAAGTTTTGGTCCTTAAAGGAGGTGTTTAGCACAACAAATCAGGCAATCGGACTATGTGGCTCTATCACCCTCACTTAGCCATAGGAGTTTGACAAAAAAAATTTAGGCGCAGCCCCTAGTGTTCGTAAGTCCGAACTCGGGGTGCTGTAAACACCTGATCGGATAAAAACCGATTCATTGCATAATGCAAAAAAATCGCCAAAGATTTGTGACCTCTCGAATAGCTGACCGGCTCACACCGCATCACGACAGTCAGTTTTCGGCTTTCTCTACTGAGGTGCTCATCCAAATGAACCAGGACACAATCGCAGTAGTTCTCCCTTTACTACCCTAGCCGATATAGCGGAACATAAGGTAGTAAGCACAGGAGCCGGGCAACCCAACTATTGACCGAAGACATGATTCGGAGCCGATGCATATAATGCTATAAGTTCGGGGTGCTGAACTATATTGTAAAAAAGTGTTCGGACTTTGTTGCCGTATTATGGGGCATAATGAAGCCCCTGGAGAATTAAGGCATACCAGAGTGTACGGGTGTAGTTGATAAGAATATCAAGAAAAAGAAAAATGAAGTAAGAGGCTAATGCCGCAGAAATTGGGCCGCAAACCATTTTCCATTGTAGTTTGATTAATATGTCAAAGCGTATTTTGTACAAATAGTGCGATAAGCAAAATGGCTATTTAACATGCCACGACCAAGGGAGAGCTGCGTGCGGGTCCTTAAAGCAGGCATAACGATCATTTATAGAGACCGCCTGGGAATTCCCTTATACGTCAAAGCTTCTTGCCGTCTTGGTGTATCCGTTCCTTGATAGGTCCGACAATCAGGTCACCAGGAAAGGCCTGGGAAAAAAAAGAAACCTGAAAAGAAAAAGAAAAGGTGAAAGTATGTGGGTCTAGGAGCGGTTGAGCCGTATTATGGACCATGATCTAGTTGTGCCTCCGTCTATGCCCATGGTATTTTGAGTGCGTAGTTATGTACGCGCGGTATGAATCCCGCTGTTTGGTCGGGACTGGGACGGAGGCCGAATTGCTAGTCAAGCTCTTGACGAGCTGGATTGTCCTGCTGCAGAGTAGTTCGAACTCGCTTGACAATGTCCGGGAGCTTGGCCGTCGAATTAAGGTTCTGCTTGAAAAGGCCGCTCTGTACTTCTGCTGCGAGGGCAGTGGTGTGCTCCCCTGTACGGAGGGAGCGTTCCATGTTTCCATTGACAGTTATAACACCGCGTTGTCCGGGCATCTTGAGCTTGAGATAAGCGTAGTGTGGCACCGCATTGAATCGAGCGAATGCGGTTCGTCCGAGCAGTGCGTGATAGCCACTGCGGAAGGGGACGATATCGAAGATCAACTCCTTGCTTTGAAAGTTATCCGGAGATCCGAAGACCACCTCCAATGTGATTGAGCCTGTACAGCGGGCCTCTACACCTGGTATGACACCTTTAAAGGTGGTTTTTGTGGGCTTGATCCTTGAGGGATCAATACCGATTTTGTGCACTGTATCCTGATAGAGCAGGTTCAGGCTGCTGCCACCGTCCATGAGGACTCGCGTCAGATGGAATCCATCAATGATTGGGTCGAGGACCAGTGTGGCTGAACCGCCATGACGGATACTGGTCGGATGGTCCCTACGATCGAAGGTGATCGGGCAGGACAACCATGGGTTGAACATTAGGGCGACTAACTCCATCGCGTAGACGTCCCTAAGCGCGTGCTTGCGCTCCCTCTTGGGGATATGGTAGCGTATTATCATGTTCACCGTTTTAACTTGCGGGGGAAACTTCTTCTGTCCCCTGTGTTCGGTGGCCGGTGATCCTCGTCATCGTCCTTGCTTTGCGACCTCTTCTCCTTGTTCTCGGCATTTAACTTGCCGACCTGTTTAAAAACCCTACACTCTCTGTTGGTGTGATTGGCTGGTTTATCAGGGGTGCCGTGGATTTGACATGAACGATCGAGTATGCGGTCCAAGCTGGATGGGCCCGAATTGTTTATTTTATATGGCTTCTTCCGCTGACCGGACTTAGAGCCACTGAATCCGGCGTTGGCCGCCGTGTCCTCGGTATTGTCGCCGTTGTTTCGACGTTTGTGTCTGTTGCGTCAGGGCTTGCCGTTGCTATTTCTGGCTTCAAAAGTGTCAGGTTCGCTTGCATTGTTATTGTTACGGGCTAGCCAACTATCCTCGCCCGCGCAGAAGCGGGTCATAAGCATCGTGAGGGCTGCCATAGACTTTGGCTTTTCTTGGCCGAGGTGTCGGGCGAGCCATTCGTCACATATGCTATGTTTAAAGGCCGCTAGGGCTTCGGCATCCGTACAGTCAACGATCTGGTTCTTTTTAGTTAAGAACCTAGTCCAGAATTTCCTGGCTGACTCTCCGGGCTGTTGAACTATGTGACTTAAGTCATCTGCATCCGGAGGTTGGACATATGTACCTTGGAAGTTGTCGAGGAAGGCATCTTCCAAGTCCTTCCTGCTGCAAATGGAGTTTTCGGGCAGACTGTTCAACCAGTGCCAAGCTGGTCCCTTGAGTTTTAGCGGGAGGTATTTGATGGCGTGAAGATCATCACCGTGGGCCATATGAATATGGAGAAGAAAATCCTCAATCCATACCGCGGGGTCTGTTGTCCCATCATATGACTCGATGTTCACGGGTTTAAACACTTCTGGGAATTCGTGTTCCATTACTTGATCAGTGAAGCAAAGGGGGTGTGCGGCGCCTCTATATCGGGCTAAGTCGCGACGTAACTCGGATGGAGTTCATCTGCGGTCTTCGGTCCAGGTGTGGTTATGTTTGTCATGTCCGGCCGGATGTCCATCGTCACGCATCAGGGCACGCCCCCGCGATCCATATATCGATCTGGTCTGACATGTTCTGTTTTCCAGGTCATGTCGCAGGTCATATGTGTATCCTCGAGGTGTTGTGTTTCCGTTTTTACGGTGAGGTAGTGCGGGCTGTTGTTCGGCTCGAGTTGCCTCTTTGTCCCGACCACGTGGTGGTCCGTCAGCCACATTATGCGCTGGAAGGACGGGCTCCAGCGTCTCGTCATCGAATTGGGGTAGCAATTTGCGCTTCGAGTAACTTTTGGTTGGGCGCTCGAGGGAATATTCCTGGGCTGCCAGGACATTAGTCCATCTACCGTTGAGCAGATCTTGGTCAGCTTGAAGTAGTTGTTGCTTCTTTTTCAGTCTCCTTGCAATGGCTATTAGCCGGTGCTTAAAGTGCTCCTGATCAACGGGCTCCTCAGGCACGATAAAGTCTTCGTCGCCAAGGCTCACCTCGTCCTCGGAGAGCGGAAGGTAGTTACTGTCCTCCGAGTCTTCATTCATGGCCTGTTCATCAGGGCTAACTCGCCCATCTTCCCGTTCGTCCTGTTTGGAGGTTGGCTCAACGGGGTCTACATTGTCTTCGGCATCGTCCGGAGTATTATTTTCTCCTGTGCCAGTGTTGCTATTTTTCCCACGGTGTGGTTTAGAGTGGCGCCGTTGACGTCGGTGCTTTGGTTGTATCTCAGGAGGTTTATCCTTGACTAGATCCTTCTCATTGTCGTCGTTGTTCTCTTTGGGTGTATCCACCATGTATACGTCATACGAGGAGGTGGCTATCCAGCGCCCTGTAAGTGGTGGTTTTTGTGCATGTTCCTCTCCAACATCGTCCACCATACCGTCGATGTCTTCGGAGTCGTAATCGAGCATGTCGGTTAAGTCTTCGGTAGTGGCTATGAAGTGGGTGGTGAGTGGGAAGCGGGATTCTCCGCCATCCGCATCCAATTTGAATCAGATATAGTTCGGTTGAGAATCTCCTGATAAGGAGAGGTCTTTTAATGAGTTTAGCACATCACTTGAAGGCAAGTGCCGGAAGATGTCCGTGGAGCTGAACTCAATGATCGGCTCCTGATCAGGCTCGATGGGCACGGATGCACATGGTTCGGAACCTATTGCCGGAGACGGATCCGAGGTTCCGAAGACACAGGCCCTGCTCGAGGTTGGATCTGTGTGCTGCTCCAACGCTGCTGAGTCTGTGGCTTCCGTGGCGGGTTGAGCTTCCCATCCTCGGACGGCGCAATCTGCTCCATATCTAGGGCCAGAGCAGTTACAGGCACTATCTCCTAAGCACGGTCCGATGATAGATTTAGGTTATGTTCAACGTGGTGGCAGGGAGCGGTCATCATGGGCTCGAATCCGTCGAAGATCAAGTCTCCGCAGATATCGGCCACGTAATTCAAGCTTCCAAACCTGACCTGATGGCCAAGGGCGTAGCTTTTGATCTGCTCTAGATGGCCAAGCGAGTTGGCTCGCAGTGCGAAGCCGCCGAATACGAATATCTGTCCGGCGAGGAAAACCTCCCCCTGGACTACATTGTTGTAGATGATTGACGGAGCCATTAAACCTTTTGGTGACAACGCAGCGGAACTCTTAATGAAAGCACCAATATCGGTGTCAAAACCGGCGGATCTCGGGTAGCGAGTCCCAAACTGTGCGTCTAAGGCTGATGGTAACAGGAGGCGGGGGACATGATGTTTACCCAGGTTTGGGCCCTCTCTATGGAGGTAATACCCTACTTCCTGCTTGATTGATCTTGATGAATATGATTATTACAAGAGTTGATCTACCACGAGATCGTAATGGCTAAAACCCTAGAAGTCCAGCCTATATGATTATGATTGCCTCTACGGACTAAACCCTTCGGTTTATATAGACACCGGAGGGGACTAGGGTTATACTAAGTCGGTTATAGAGAAAGGAATCTTCCTATGCAAATGCCAAGCTTTCCTTCCACGCCAAGGAGAGTCCCATCCGGACACGGGACGAAGTCTTCTGTCTTGTATCTTCATAGCCCATAAGAATGGCCCATGTCACAAAGTCCGGCCGTCCGAGGAGCCCCTAATCCAGGACTCCATCAGTAGTAGATGAGTTTCGTCAGCACGACGACATGGTGACAGTGATGGTGAAGTGATCCTCGCAGGGCTTCGCCTAAGAACTACGAAAATATGACCGAGGGTGTAAACGGTTGAGGGGGGGCGCCGCACACGGCTAGGAAATTGTCTAGTGTGTGATAGGGGCGCCCCACATATATATAGGTAGGAGGGGGGAGGTAGCAGCCAGGAGGGCACCCCAAGTAGGCCGAATCCTACTTGGGGTCCTCTCCAAGTGGCTCCCCTCCTTTCCTTAATTCCCGGAGACGAAAGGAAAGGGGGAAGAGAGAGGAAGGGGAGGCCAAATCCTCCCCCTTTCCTTCCCCACTTGGCTGACTGCCATGGGGGGGCACCAGCCCCTTGTGGGATGGTGTGCTCCCCTCTTGTGGCCCAATAGACCCAATATACTCCTCGGGTGACCGGTACCCCCTCCGGTATTCCGATGACTATCCGGTTTTCTTCCAAACACTTCCAGTGTCCGAATACCATCGTCCTATATATCAATCTTTATCTCTCGACCATTTAGGGACTCCTCATTATGTACGTGATGTAATCCGGGACTCCAAACAACATTCGGTCACCAAATCACATAACTCATATACCACAATATTGTCATCACACGTTAAGCGTGCGGTCCCTATGGGTTCGAGAACTATGTAGACATGACCGAGACACCTCTCCGGTTAATAAACAATAGCGGAACCTGGATGCCCACATTGGCTCCTACATATTCTACAAAGATCTTTATCGGTCTAACCATTATGACAACTTATGGTATTCCCTTTGTCTAACGGTATGTTACTTGCCCGAGATTCGATCGTCGGTATCTTCTTACCTAGTTCAATCTCATTAGTGCGAAGTCTCTTTACTCGTTCCGTAATACATCATCCTATAACTAACTCATTAGTTACTTTGCTTGCAAGGCTTCTTATGATGTGTATTACCGAGAGGGCCCAGGGATACCACTCTGATACTCGAAGTGATAAATCCTAATCTCGATCTATGCCAACTCAATAAACACCTTCGGAGATACCTGTTATGTTGTGACATTTGGTAGCACACAAGGCATTCCTCCGGTATCCGGGAGTTGCATAATCTCATAGTTGAAGGAACATGTGTTTGACATGAAGAAAGCAATAGTAATAAAACTGAACGGTCATAATGCTAAGCTAATGGATGGGTCTTGTCCATCACATCATTCTCCTAATGATGTGATCTTGTTATCAAATGACTACTAACGTCCATGGTCAGGAAACCTTAACCATCTTTGATCAATGAGCTAGTCAAGTAGAGGCTCACTAGGGACATGGTGTATGTTTATATATTCACACATGTATTTAGGTTTCCGATCAATACAGTTCTAGCATGAATAATAAACCTTTATCATGAATATGGAAATATAAAATAACAACTTTATTATTGCCTCTAGGGCATATTTCCTTTAGTCTCCCACTTGCACTAGAGTCAATAATATAGATTACATTGTAATGAATCTAACACCCATGGAGTCTTGGTGTTGATCATTTTTTGCTTGTGGAAGAGGCTTAGTCAACGGGTCTGCTACATTCAGATCCGTATGTATTTGGCAAATTTCCATGTCTCCCTCCTTGACTTGATCACGAATGGAGTTGAAGTGTCTCTCGATGTGTTTGGTTCTTTTGTGAAATCTGGCCATCGCCAAGGCAATTGCTCCAGTATTGTCACAAAACATTTTCATTGGACCCGATGCACTAGGTATTACAGCTAGATCGGATATGAACTCCTTCATCCAGACTCCTTCATTTGCTGGTTCTGAAGTAGTCATGTACTCTGCTTCACATGTAGATCCCGCCACGACGCTCTGCTTGGAACTGCACCAACTGACAGCTCCACCATTCAATATAAATATGTATCCGGTTTGTGACATAGAGTCATCCGGATCAGTGTCAAAGCTAGCTTCAACATAACCATTTACGACGAGCTCTTTGTCATCTCAATAAACGAGAAACATATCCTTGGTCCTTTTCAGGTACTTCAGGATGTTCTTGACCACTGTCCAGTGATCCACTCCTGGATTACTTTGGTACCTCCCTGCCAGACTTGTGGCAAGGCACACATCAGTTCTGGTACACATCATAGCATACATGATAGAACCTACAGTTGAGGCATAGGGAATGACTTTCATTTTCTCTCTATCTTCTGCAGTGGTTGGGCTTTGAGTCTGACTCAATTTCACACCTTGCAATACAGGCAATAAACCTTTCTTCGACTAATCCATTTTGAACTTCTTCAAAACTTAGTCAGGGTATGTGCTTCGTGAAAGTCCTATTAAGCATCTTGATCTATCTCTATAGATCTTGATGCCAATATATAAGCAGCTTCACCGAGGTCTTTCATTGAAAAACTCTTATTCAAGTATACTTTTATGCTATCCAAAAATTCTACATCATTTCCAATCAATAATATGTCATCCACATATAATATTAGAAATGTTACAGAGCTCCCACTCACTTTCTTGTAAATACAGGCTTCTCCGAAAGTCTGTATAAAACCATATGCTTTGATCACCTCATCAAAGTGTATATTCCAACTCCGAGATGCTTGCACCAGTCCATAGATGGATCGCTAGAGCTTGCACTCTTTATTAGCACTGATACGTCTCCAGCGTATCTATAATTTTTGATTGTTCCATGCTATTATATTATCTGTTTTGGATGTTTAATGGGCTTTATTATACACTTTTATATTATTTTTGGGACTAACCTATTAACCGGAGGCCCAGTCCAAATTGTTTTTTTTGCCTATTTCAGTGTTTCGCAGAAAAGGAATATCAAACAGAGTCCAAACTGAATGAAACCTTCGGGAGAGTCGTTTTTGGAACAAACGCAATCCATGATACTTGGAGTGGACGTCAAGGAAGAAACGAGGCGGGCACGAGGCAGGGAGGCGCGCCCAGGGGGTAGGCGCGCCCCCACCCTCGTGGGCCCCTTGTGGTTCCCCTGACCGACTTCTTTCGCCTATATATACTCATATACCCTGAAAACATCTGAGAGCACGACGAAACCCTATTTCCACCACCGCAACCTTCTGTACCCGTGAGATCCCATCTTGGGGCCTTTTCCGGCGCTCCGCCGGAGGGGGAATCGATCATGGAGGGCTTCTACATCAACACCATAGCCTCTCCGATGAAGCATGAGTAGTTTACCTCAGACCTTCGGGTTCATAGTTATTAGCTAGATGGCTTCTTCTCTCTCTTTGGATCTCAATACAAAGTTCTCCTTGATCTTCTTGGAGATCTATTCGATGTAATACTTTTTGCGGTGTGTTTGTCGAGATCCGATGAATTGTGGGTTTATGATCAAGATTATCTATGAACAATATTTGAATCTCCTCTGAATTCTTTTATGTATGATTTGTTATCTTTGCAAGTCTCTTCGAATTATCAGTTTGGTTTGGCCTACTAGATTGATCTTTCTTGCAATGGGAGAAGTGCTTAGCTTTGGGTTCAATCTTGCGGTGTCCTTTTGTCGGTGTCAAAACCGGCAGATCTCGGGTAGGGGGTCCCAAACTGTGCGTCTTAGGCTAACGGTAACAGGAGGCGGGGGACACAATGTTTACCCAGGTTTGGGCCCTCTCTATGGAGGTAATACCGTACTTCCTGCTTGATTGATCTTGATGATATGAGTATTAAAAGAGTTGATCTACCACAAGACCATAGACACTAAACCCTAGAAGCTAGCCTATGATTATGATTCTTGTTGTCCTACGGACTAAACCCTTGGGTTTATATAGATACCGGAGGGGGCTAGGGTTACACAGAGTCGGTTAAAGAGAAGGAAATCTATATATCCAAATTGCCAAGCTTGCCTTCCACGCAAAGGAGAGTCCCACCCGGACACGGGACAAAGTCTTCAATCTTATATCTTCATAGTCCAACAGTCCGGCATAAGCATATAGTCCGGCTATCCAAGGACCCCCTAATCCTGGATTCCCTCAGTAGCCCCTGAACCAGGCTTCAATGACGATGAGTCCGGCACGCAGATTGTCTTCGGCATTGCAAGGCGGGTTCCTTCTCCGAATACTCCAAAGAAGATTTTGAACACAAGGATCATGTCCGCCTCTGCAAAACAAATTCCACATACCACCGTAGAGAGCACAATATTCCACAAATCTAATCTGCTGACAGCTTTTTCATAGCGTTACATCACGCCACGACCCGGTCATTATTCGAACCGTTTCTCTCAACCTGCTGCTGCACATCTTGCGAGGCGGTTTCATAGGCACGTCTTGTCGAAGTAGAGATCGTGTCCCCTTATCATGGGATTCTCATCAATACGGGTGTGGGTAACCCAACCGCGCCATCAACACGACGCTTGGGGAATAAGCGAGTTTATAGGGCAAGTGGGGAGGCGCATGGTTTCTATCGCCTTTATAAAGAGATAAGGATTCCCCTTTTTCACCCACGCCTTCTTCTTCCTCTGCTCATCCATTCTCGAGCTCCAACGCCCAAGTTCTCACCTTCTCCGTAAAGCCATTCCAAGCATGTCCGGAGCAGGAGGCAAGTGGATGGCCTCCTCCGTTACGGAGGAGGGCATCACGAAGCTTCGGGATGCCGGATACCTGTCCGCAAACATCGCGCACCGGCTTCCGACCGAAGGGCAGATCATCCCTACCCCGAAACCCCAGGAAAGGGTAGTATTCCTCGCTCACATCGTCCGCGGACTGGGATTCCCCCTCCACCCATTCGTCCCTGGACTTATGTTCTACTATAGGCTGGACTTCCATGATCTAGCCCCCAATTTCATCCTCAACCTCTCGGCGTTTATCGTCGTGTGCGAGGCCTTCCTCCGCATTACACCCCACTTCGTCCTATGGCTGAAGACCTTCAACGTGAAGCCAAAGGTGGTGGTTGGCCAGCAAGCGGAGTGCGGGGGTGCCATGGTGGCAAGATGCCCAATGTCACATGGCCCGAAGGCTCCTTTATGGAGATCGTGAAGGGGTGGCAATCGGTGTGGTTCTACATCACCGAGCCACACGACACCAACTGGGCGGCGACCCTCGAATTTCGATCCGGCATACCCATGTGGCTCACCTCCTGGAAAGTGAAGGGCTTAGCCTGGGGCTCATCGGTGGAGTTGACCGGACTTCAGACCTGCGTACTAAATATGATAGGCAAGAAGATCAAGCTTGTCAACGTGGTCCAGGTCATGCTCATCCGCCGGATCCTTCCGTGTCAGAGACGGGCTTACAATCTGTGGGAGTTCGACCCGCCGAACACCAGATGCTGCAAGAGCTTTTCAGCACGACGCACGAAGACATCTGGAAGGTGCTCTTCAAGGCTAACGAGGTCCCTCCACCCATAACCGAAGACTGTGGACTCAGTGCGAAACGCCAAGCCCATCCGGTGAGTTTTTATATTTTGCAAGATGTGCCTTTTACCAGCACATTCACAGGAGGAATCTAAGCCTCCATGCCAATTTAACAGGACTGGGTAGCGATAGCGGAGCGGATTGACTGTCCGGCTCCGCTACCTGAAGATCTAGAATTGACTCATCTAACGAAGATGTTGTTTCCGGCGCCATATGAGGTGCCGGAGAAGAAGGCCAAGAAGAAGGCCGCGGGGACCAGGAAAGGTCTCCGGCACAAGGTTGTATCGGACGTGACGTCCGAAGACACCGAGGCACACTCCTCCAACGAAGATGAGGAGGAGGAAGAGGAAATCCCTCCCCCCCCCAACCGGGGGGAAAAGAAGAGAAAAGTCGTCCCGCAGGGGGAGGCCATGGTGTAACGCCCCGGATTCGTTGCGCCAGGTGTCCGCCAGTTATTCGCCGTCGTTGCCATGTCATTTTCTTGCGTGCTGCATTATATCATGTCATCATGCGCATTTCATTTTGTATACATGTTCGTCTCATGCATCCGAGCTTTTTCCCCGTTGTCCGTTTTGCAATCCGGCACTCCTATGTCCCCCGGCGTCCCCCTTTTGTCTCCTATTGTGAGCGGGTGCTAAACTTTCTCGGAATGGACCGAGGTTTGCCAAGCGGCCTTGGTATACCACCGGTAGACCGCCTGTCAAGTTTCGTGCCATTTGGAGGTCGTTTGATACTCCAACGGTTAACCGGGTAACCGCAAAGCCTCTTTTGTTTGCAACCCAAAACCCCTTCCAAAGTGGCCCAAAACCCAGCAAACTCCCATCCATGCTCTCGGTCGTTCGATCACGATCGTGTGGGAGAAAACCGCTCCTCATTTGGACTGTCCTAGCTCCCTCTACCTATAAATAGGCCCTCCCCTTCCAAATTCGCGGTCTAACCCTAGCTTCTTCCTCCTCCCGCCGACGGACACGTCCACCCGCCGCCCGCAGCCAATCGGCAAGCGCCACGTGGCGCGCCCGCGCCCACCTTGCCGCCGGCCCGCCCAGGCCCAAGCGGAGCCCGCCCGGGCCCATCCACCACCGCCGCAGGCCCGCGCCTCCAGCCCGCTCCAGCCCCGCCGCCGTCCGCCACCCGTGCCGGCGCCGCTCCCCGTCGGCAACCTCCGCCGGCGCCTCCCCTTGCGGCCCGGCGACCTCACCGGCGTCGCCGCCCGCGCCCGCCGGGAGCCGCCTCCCGCGCCCCGAGCTCGCCGCGCCCCGACTCCGGCGCCTCGCCCCGACGTCTCAAGCGCTGCCAGGGACCGCTGCCGCCGATCCACCCCGCCTCCGCGTTCCTCCAGCGCCGCCTCGCCGACCCCGCGTCTCTCCGCCGCCACACCAGCTCGCCGCCGGCCGGATCCGGCCAGATCCGGTCCGGGGCCGCCTCGTCGTCGCCTCCCCGGCCTTCTCCGACCTCGCCGGAGCCGCCGCCGCCGCCCGGGTCCCGCCCCGGCCCGATCCGCGCCCGGACCAAGCCCGCTCTGCCTCCTCGCCCGATCCGCTTCGTTTTTTTTTGCGGGGTAAATCTCTCTAAGTCCTGTAATTTTTGCACATTATCATGCCATGTTCATCGCATCATAACTCTGTGCATACTACTCCGTTTCGTGCGTGTAATATGTCAAATTGTTCGCCTCGACGAGTACTTCATTTCGTTCCATTGCATCATTTTCATTTGAGCTCATCTTGATGCCCGAAATGCTGTTGGAAGAGTACATGTTGCTGTTAATCTGCTGAAACTGTTATAACATGCTCATTTGTCATTTTTGCCATGTTTGATGTGTGCATCCTATAAGGTTGATGTCTACATGTGTTTTAATCTATGCTATGCCATCTTTCCAGAGGTGCAATCCATGTATTTTTGTGAGTTCTGTACTGAGTGCATCGAGCTTGTTAAGTAGTGTACTAGCTGTTGCTGTTTTCCTGACAGATTCTGTTATATTTTGTTGCTATGTTAACCTGATGCTACAAGTCATTTCGTGCATTATTCTGGAGATGTACACTACGGATGATTTGATATAAATGTATTTCTCTATCCATTCATGCCCCTGGTTGCATTTATAGCCTGCTGTATCATGTTGCTATCTTGCTCCAAAGTTTGCTAAATAATGTTGCTGTCAACCTGTTAACATGAATTTCAGTTTTGGCCATGTGCTTTTCTAGTGATCCATGCATCCTATGAACTTGTTCTTGCCATGCTTAGCTTCATAAACATGTCTTCTTACTGTTGGTTGCCTTGACATGCCATGTATTGCTCTGTGGTGAGTGGCTCAAGCTCACCAACATGCCTACTTATTGTTGTTCCTGCCATGTTTGAATCTGTCATATAACTTGCCATGTTTACATGGGTGCCATCATATTTTCCGTGCCCTTTTGGCTCATGGTTAGTAAGGGACTTTTGTTCTATGCATTTAGTAGTATCATGCCATGCCTTTGTTTGCCATGTTAAGTTCCTGTAACATGTTGTTTGATAGCTCTAAACATTGCAATCTGATGTTATTCCTGCTAAGTCTGAAACTGTTATTAATTGCAATCTTCCCATGTCTTTTTGAGCATGTTCTAATTGTTTCTGGAGATAGCTCAGTGTTCATGTTTTGTCATGCTTTACCTGTACTTCATACCCATGCCTTTTGTTATCATGTTGGGGTGTTGTAGCTTATTGTTTTGGTGCTTGTAAGATGCCTAGTTGCTGTTATGGACAGATTGTTATGCTTTGTATAGAGTGTATGTGTTGAACCGTTGCTCCGTTTTGAGTGTGCTCTATATGAAACTTGCTTGATTTTGCATGTAGCCTGACATTATCATGTTGCATCCATGTTTTGAGGTGTTTGCTTGATGTTTGTATGCAGTTTGCATCAATGCCATGTTTAACTTGTTTTGCTCATATCTTCTAGGCCGTAGCTCCAAATCTAATGAACTTTATATGTAACTTGACTAGAATTTCGTGTAGATCATCTTGGTGCATCTTAACTTGCTGTTTAACAACTTGAACATAATGTTTATTCAGATCTGGACCAATTTCGAAATTTGCATATGGGGACTTACCGGATTTGTTAGATGTTGTTTCCGGCCTCATTTAAACTTGCCTTGATGTGTTGTTCTTGTTTGCATTGTCTCTTGCCATGAGTAGCTTCATGTAGCTATGTCATGCATCATGCTTTCTGTGCATCATGTCTTGTCTATGTGTGGTGTGTTTACTATGTTGTGTGCTTCTTCTCGATAGTTCCCGTTTCGTTGCGATCGTGAGGATTCGTTCGTCTACGCTTGGTTCGTCTTCGTGGCTTCATCTTCTTCATGGACTCGTTCTTCTTCCTTGCGGGATTGCAGGCAAGATGACCGCTACCCTGGATCTCACTACTATCATTGCTATGCTAGTTGCTTCGTTCTATCGCTTTGCTTCGCTACCTATCTTTTGCTCTTCAAGCCTCCCCAAATTGCCATGAACCTCTAACCTTTGACACCATTCCTAGCAAACCATTGCTTGGCTATGTTACCGCTTTGCTCAGCTCCTCTTATAGCGTTGCTAGTTGCAGGTGAAGTTGAAGATTGCTCCATGGTGGAAAGGATTATGTTGGGATATCACAATATCTCTTTTATATTATTAATGCATCAATATATTTGGAAAAGGGTGGAAGGCTCGGCCTTATGCCTGGTGTTTTGTTCCACTCTTGCCGCCCTAGTTTCCGTCATACCGGTGTTATGTTCCCGGATTTTGCGTTCCTAACACGGTCGGGTGATTTATGGGACCCCCCCCCCCCTGACAGTTCGCTTTGAATAAAACTTGTCCAGCAAGGCCCAACCTTGGTTTTACCATTTGCCTCACCACCACCTATACCCTTCCCTTGGGTCGGCCAACCCGAGGGTCATATTTATTTTAGCCCCCCCGGGCCAGTGCTTGTCTAAGTGTTGGTCCGAACCGGGCAGACTGCGGGGCCACCTCGGGGCAACTCGAGGTCTGGTTGTACTCGTAGGCTGACCTATCCAGTGTTGCCCTGAGAACGAGATATGTGCAGCTCCTATCGGTATTGTCGGCGCATCGGGCGGCTTTGCTGGTCTTGTTTTACCATTGTCGACATGTCTTGTAAACCAGGATTCCGAGACTGATCGGGTCTTCCTGGGAGAAGGTATATCCTCCGTTGATCGCGAGAGCTTATCATGGGCTAAGTTGGGACACCCCTGCAGGGTTTAAACTTTCGAGAGCCGTGCCCGCGGTTATGTGGCAGATGGGAATTTGTTAATGTCCGGTTGTAGATAACATGACACCTGATCCGAATTAAAACGCATCAACCGTGTGTGTAGCCGTGATGGTCTCTTCTCGGCGGAGTACGGGAAGTGAACACAGTTTTCTGTGTTATGATTGACGTAAGTAGGAGTTCAGGATCACCTCTTGATCATTGCTAGCTTCACGGCCGTTCCTTTGTTTCTCTTCTCGCTCTCTTTTGCGTATGTTAGCCACCATATCATGCTTAGTCGCTGCTGCAACCTCACCACTTATCTATTCCTTACCCATTAAGCTTTGCTAGTGTTGATACCCATGGTAATGGGATTGCTGAGTCCTCGTGGCTCACAGATTAATACAACAATAGTTGCAGGTACAGGTTATGCGATGATCGTGACGCGAGCGCGATGTTTGCTTGTTTGGAGTTCTTCTTCTGCTTCTTCTTCGATCAGGGGATAGGTTCCAGGTCGGCAGCCTGGGCTAGCAGGGTGGATGTCGTTTGAGCTTCTGTTTGTGTTTCATCCGTAGTCGGATGTTGATCTTATGTATGATGTTATGTTGTATTCGTGTGGCATTGTATGCCTTATGTATGTATCCCCATCTATTATGTAATGTTGATGTAATGATATCCACCTTGCAAAAGCATTTCAATATGCGGGTCTATCCTTGGTGGGACCTTCGAGTTCCTTTTGGATAGGGTCGCATATTGGGCGTGACAAGTTGGTATCAGAGCCTCGACCGAGCCTAGGAGCCCCCTTGATTGATCGTGTAGTTTGGCCGTTGTTGAGTCTAGAAGAAAACTATTTTCGGAGTCTAGTTATATCGGAGAGTAGGAATTCTTTTTACTCCTCAGCCCCTTCGTCGCTCTGGTGAGGAATCTTGACGTAGGTGTTTTGAACTACTCCTCTTCCCGTTCAAATTTTTCTTTAGGTTCACGCGGTTAGTTTTTTTTTCGATCGTTGTTTCTCAGCTCTTTTCATCCGGTGCATTTCTCGTCAAGTTGACTCGAGCCTCTTCATCGTTGTCAAATTCAAACCTCAGTTGTCTTCTTTTCCCACCCACCCACCCTTTTCCTTCTCGGAACCGGAGTCCGTAATCGAGTATCCATCCTACTCGTGCGAAGTCTTTGCTTTCTTTCCTCAATTATTCCAACCGGTGCTTTCTCTTCAAGTTGTTCGTCGGTTCCCCCTTCCAAGTTGCCTTTGTTTTCCCGCCCTCCCACCCTCTTCTTCCCGGGGCCTGAGTCTGTTTCGAGCATCAATTTCATTTGTACGGAGCCTTTTCAGTCTTCCCTCAATCTTTTCAACCGGTGAATTCTCTTTTGTTTGGCATTCTTCATCTCTTTTCTTCTCCGGTGGACTCAATTCAAGTTTTTCGGTTTGATCATATTCTTTTCTCGTAGCTCAAGTGTTTTCCCCGCTTGTTCGCCTCTCGCCAGTTTATCCTTCCGGAGTGCTCAAGACATCTCAAGAGATTCGTTTATGTTCGAATTGATTTGAGGTTGTCACCTCATTCAAATATTTCAATTGTTCCGGTGCATCATCTATCTATTCAACAATCCTTTTCAACGGCGTTTTCTTTTAGTGGGCCCTAACCCACAGGTCTTTTCCCAGGATCTTACCTGACTCTTCTAATTTCCCCGGAGTTATTCTAAATTCTTTTCAAAGTGTGACGTAAGAATGGAGTTCATCAGTCACATGCCTTCTCCAAGATCGCTTTCAAATTCTTTTCATTGTTGGCTCAACCTCTTCAATTCTTATTCTCCCGGAGTATCTCAGTAATTTTGGTGGTGTTTCTCGTAGTCATTTGAAGATAGAAGAAGAGTTTTCCCTCTAAATCTTGCCTGTTCTTGTGAAGTTTCGTGGTTCTAGCTTCAGGTTATCCTCTCGAATTATTCCATTTGCCAGTTATTCTTTTTCTTACCCAATCCAGAGTATGTCAGAAGTTGTTTTACCGTTTCTTTCACCGGAGGCCATCATTCATGTTATCGTTCTCTATTTATCCCGGCGCTTCGATCAAATGTTCTTTAATCAGCTCGAGTTCTTCCTGTTCTTTTGCATCTAAATTCCCCTCTAGCACATTTGTTCTTCTAATTCTTTCCGGAGGTTTTGTGTCATGTCTTCATTAAGTATCCTTCCATCCTCTCAAGCTCGTGTTCTAGTCCTTCCATTTTCAGCCGGAGTGCTGCCTAAATCCTTTCAGTCTTATTCGTTTCTTATCTCGTTCTAACCGGAGTGGTTTCATAGTCTATCTGATTCCGTGAGCTTTCGATTCTTGTCATTCTCGTCGTTCCTCTCTTCTTCTCGAGTGCTCTCGATTCTTTGCTTCTTCTCTTGAGTTCTTGTTTCACCTCATCCCTTTTCCCTTCCGTCTCGGTCCTAAGATCTCGGGACGAGATCTCTTGTAGGTGGAGGAGAGTTGTAACGCCCCGGATTCGTTGCGCCAAGTGTCCGCCAGTTATTCGCCGTCGTTGCCATGTCATTTGCTTGCGTGCTGCATTATATCATGTCATCATGTGCATTTCATTTTGCATACATGTTCGTCTCATGCATCCGAGCTTTTTCCCCGTTGTCCGTTTTGCAATCCGGCACTCCTATGTCCCCCGGCGTCCCCCTTTTGTCTCCTATTGTGAGAGGGTGTTAAACTTTCTCGGAATGGACCTAGGTTTGCCAAGTGGCCTTGGTATAGCACCGGTAGACCGCCTGTCAAGTTTCGTGCCATTTGGAGGTCGTTTGATACTCCAACGGTTAACCGGATAACCGCAAAGCCTCTTTTGTTTGCAACCCAACATCCCTTCCAAAGTGGTCCAAAACCCAGCAAACTCCCCTCCATGCTCTCGGTCGTTCGATCACGATCATGTGGGAGAAAACCACTCCTCATTTGGACTCTCCTAGCTCCCTCTACCTATAAATAGGCCCTCCCCTTCCAAATTCGCGGTCTAACCCTAGCTTCTTCCTCCTCCCGCCGACGGACACGTCCACCCGCCGCCCGGACGCGTCCGCCCGCCGCCCGCAGCCAATTGGCAAGCACCACGTGGCGCCCCCGCGCCCACCTCGCCGCCGGCCCACCCAGGCCCGAGCGGAGCCCGCCCGGGCCCATCCGCCGCCGCCGCAGGCCCGCGCCTCCAACCCGCTCCAGCCCCGCCGCCGTCCGCCACCCGTGCCGGCGCCGCTCCCCGTCGGCGACCTCCGCCGGAGCCTCCCCTCGCCGCCCGGCGACCTCACCGGCGTCGCCGCCCGCGCCCGCCGGGAGCCGCCTCCCGCGCCCCGAGCTCGCCGCGCCCCGACTCCGGCGCCTCGCCCCGACGTCCCGAGCACCGCCAGGGACCGCCGCCGCCGATCCACCCCGCCGCCGCGTTCCTCCAGCGCCGCCTCGCCGACCCCGCGTCTCTCCACCGCCACACCAGCTCGCCGCCGGCCGGATCCGGCCAGATCCTGTCCGGGGCCGCCTCGCCGTCGCCTCCCCGGCCTTCTCCGACCTCGCCGGAGCCGCCGCCGCCGCCCGGGTCCCGCCCCGGCCCGATCCGCGCCCTGACCCGACCCGCTCTGCCTCCTCGCCCGATCCGCTTCATTTTTTTCGCGGGGTAAATATCTGTCCAAGTCCTGTAATTTTTGCACATTATCATGCCATGTTTATCGCATCATAACTCTGTGCATACTGCTCCGTTTCGTGCGTGTAATATGTCAAATTGTTCGCCTCGACGATTACTTCATTTAGTTCCATTGCATCATTTTCATTTGAGCTCATCTTGATGCCCGAAATGTTGTTGGAAGAGTGCATGTTGCTGTTAATCTGCTGAAACTGTTATAACATGCTCATTTGTCATTTTTGCCATGTTTGATGTGTGCATCCTATGAGGTTGATGTCTACATGGGTTTGGTCTATGCTATGCCATCTTTCCATAGGTGAAATCCATGTATTTTTGTGAGTTATGTACTGAGTGCATCGAGCTTGTTAAGTAGTGTACTTGCTGTTGCTGTTTTCCTGACAGATTCTGTTATATTTTGTTGCTATGTGAACCTGATGCTACAAGTCATTTCGTGCATTATTCTGGAGATGTTCACTAAGGATGATTTGATATACATGTCTTGCTCTATCCATTCATGCCCCTGGTTGCATTTATAGCCTGTTGTATCATGTTGTTATCTTGCTCCAAAGTTTGCTAAATAATGTTGCTGTCAACCTGTTAACATGAATTTCAGTTTTGGCCATGTGCTTTTCTAGTGATCCATGCATCCTATGAACTTGTTATTGCCATGCTTAGCTTCATAAACATGTCTTCTTACTGTTGGTTGCCTAGCCATGCCATGTATTGCTCTGTGGTGAGTGGCTCAAGCTCACCAACATGCCTACTTATTGTTGTTCCTGCCATGTCTGAATCTATCATATAACTTGCCATGTTTACATGGGTGCCATCATATTTTCCGTGCCCTTTTGGCTCATGGTCAGTAAGGGACTTTTGTTCTATGCATTTAGTAGTATCATGCCATGCCTTTGTTTGCCATGTTAATTTCCTGTAACATGTTGTTTGATAGCTCTAAACATTGCAACCTGGTGTTATTCCTGCTAAGTTTGCAACTGTTATTAATTGCAATCTTCCCATGTCTTTTTGAGCATGTTCTAGTTGTTTCTGGAGATAGCTCAGTGTTCATGTTTTGTCATGCTTTACCTGTACTTCATGCCCATGCCTTTTGTTATCATGTTGGGGTGTCGTAGCTTATTGTTTTGGTGCTTATAAGATGCCTAGTTGCTGTTATGGACAGATTGTTATGCTTTGTATAGAGTGTATGTGTTGAACCGTTGCTCCGTTTTGAGTGTGCTCTATATGAAACTTGCTTGATTTTGCATGTAGCTTCACATCATCATGTTGCATCCATGTTTTGAGGTGTTTGCTTGATGTTTGTATGCAGTTTGCATCAATGCCATGTTTAACTTGTTTTGCTCATATCTTCTAGGTCGTAGCTCCAAATCTAATGAACTTTATATGTAGCTTGACTAGAATTTCGTGGAGATCATCTTGGTACATCTTAACTTTCTGTTTAACAACTTTAACATAATGTTTATTCAGATCCGGACCAATTTCAAAATTTGCATATGGGGACTTACCGGATTTGTTAGATGTTGTTTCCGGCCTCATTTAAACTTGCCTTGATGTGTTGTTCTTGTTTGCATCGTCTCTTGCCATGAGTAGCTTCATGTAGCTATGTCATGCATCATGCTTTCTGTGCATCATGTCTTGTCTATGTGTGGTGTGTTTACTATGTTGTGTGCTTCTTCTCGATAGTTCCCGTGTCATTGCGATCGTGAGGATTCGTTCGTCTACGCTTGGTTCGTCTTCGTGGCTTCATCTTCTTCATGGACTCGTTCTTCTTCCTTGCAGGATTTCAGGCAAGATGACCGCTACCCTGGATCTCACTACTATCATTGCTATGCTAGTTGTTTCGTTCTATCGCTTTTCTTCGCTACCTATCTTTTGCTCTTCAAGCCTCCCCAAATTGCCATGAACCTCTAACCTTTGACATTATTCCTAGCAAACCATTGCTTGGCTATGTTACCACTTTGCTCAGCCCCTCTTATAGAGTTGCTAGTTGCAGGTGAAGTTGAAGATTGCTCCATGGTGGAAAGGATTATGTTGGGACATCAGAATATCTCTTTTCTATTATTAATGCATCAATATATTTGGTAAAGGGTGGAAGGCTCGGCCTTATGCCTGGTGTTTTGTTCCACTCTTGCCGCCCTAGTTTCCATCATACCGGTTTTATGTTCCCGTATTTTGTGTTCCTAGCGCGGTCGGGTGATTTATGGGACCCCCCTAACAGTTCGCTTTGAATAAAACTTGTCCAGCAAGGCCCAACCTTGGTTTTACCATTTGCCTCACCACCACCTATACCCGTCCCTTGGGTCGGCCAACCCGAGGGTCATCTTTATTTTAGCCCCCCGGGCCAGTGCTTGTCTAAGTGTTGGTCCTAACCGGGCAGACTGCGGGGCCACCTCGGGGCAACTCGAGGTCTGGTTGTACTCGTAGGCTGACCTATCCGGTGTTGCCCTGAGAACGAGATATGTGCAGCTCCTATCGGGATTGTCGGCGCATCGGGCGGTTTTGCTGGTCTTGTTTTACCACTGTCGACATGTCTTGTAAACCGGGATTCCGAGACTGATCGGGTCTTCCTGGGAGAAGGTATATCCTTCGTTGATCGCGAGAGCTTATCACGGGCTAAGTTGGGACACCCCTGCAGGGTTTAAACTTTCGAGAGCCGTGCCCGCGGTTATGTGGCAGATGGGAATTTGTTAATGTCCGGTTGTAGATAACTTGACACCTGATCCGAATTAAAACGCATCAACCGTGTGTGTAGCCGTGATGGTCTCTTCTCGGCGGAGTCCGGGAAGTGAACACGGTTTTCTGTGTTATGATTGACGTAAGTAGGAGTTCAGGATCACCTCTTGATCATTGCTAGCTTCACGACCATTCCTTTGTTTCTCTTCTCGCTCTCTTTTGCGTATGTTAGCCACCATATCATGCTTAGTCGCTGCTGCAACCTCACCACTTATCCATTCCTTACCCATTAAGCTTTGCTAGTGTTGATACCCATGGTAATGGGATTGCTGAGTCCTCGTGGCTCATAGATTACTACAACAACAGTTGCAGGTACAGGCTATGCGATGATCGTGACGCGAGCATGATGTTTGCTTGTTTGGAGTTCTTCTTCTGCTTCTTCTTCGATCAGGGGATAGGTTCCAGGTCGGCAGCCTGGGCTAGCAGGGTGGATGTCGTTTGAGCTTCTGTTTGTGTTTCATCTGTAGTCGGATGTTGATCTTATGTATGATGTGATGTTGTATTCGTGTGGCATTGTATGCCTTATGTATGTATCCCCATCTATTATGTAATGTTGATGTAATGATATCCACCTTGCAAAAGCGTTTCAATATGCGGGTCTATCCTTGGTGGGACCTTCGAGTTCCTTTTGGATAGGGTCGCATATTGGGTGTGACAAGTTGGTATCAGAGCCTCGACCGACCCTAGGAGCCCCCTTGATTGATCGTGTAGTTTGGCCGTTGTTGAGTCTAGAAGAAAACTATTTTCGGAGTCTAGTTATATCGGAGAGTAGGAATTCTTTTTACTCCTCAGCCCCTTCGTCGCTCTGGTGAGGAATCTTAACGTAGGTGTTTTGAACTACTCCTCTTCCCGTTCAAATTTTTCTTTAGGTTCACGCGGTTAGTTTTTTTTCCGATCGTTGTTTCTTAGCTCTTTTCATCCGGTGCATTTCTCGTCAAGTTGACTCGAGCCTCTTCATCGTTGTCAAATTCAAACCTCAGTTGGCTTCTTTTCCCACCCACCCACCCTTTTCCTTCTCGGAACCGAAGTCCGTAATCGAGTATCCATCCTACTCGTGCGAAGTCTTTGCTTTCTTTCCTCAATTATTCCAACCGGTGCTTTCTCTTCAAGTTGTTCGTCGGTTCCCCCTTCCAAGTTGCCTTTGTTTTCCCGCCCTCCCACCCTCTTCTTCCCGGAGCCTGAGTCTGTTTCGAGCATCAATTTCATTTGTACGGAGCCTTTTCAGTCTTCCCTCAATCTTTTCAACCGGTGAATTCTCTTTTGTTTGGCATTCTTCATCTCTTTTCTTCTCCGGTGGAATCAATTCAAGTTTTTCGGTTTGATCATATTCTTTTCCCGTAGCTCAAGTGTTTTCCCTGCTTGTTCGCCTCTCGCCAGTTTATCCTTCCGGAGTGCTCAAGACATCTCAGGAGATTCGTTTATGTTCGAATTGATTCAAGGTTGTCACCTCATTCAAATATTTCAATTGTTACGGTGCATCATCTATCTGTTCAACAATCCTTTTCAACGGCGTTTTCTTTTAGTGGGCCCTAACCCACAGGTCTTTTCCCAGGATCTTACCTGACTCTTCTAATTTCCCCGGAGTTATTCTCAATTCTTTTTCAAAGTGTGACGTAAGAATGGAGTTCATCAGTCACATGCCTTCTCCAAGATCGCTTTCAAATTCTTTTCATTGTTGGCTCAACCTCTTGGATTCTCATTCTCCCGGAGTATCTCAGTAATTTTGGTGGTGTTTCTCGTCGTCATTTGAAGATAGAAGAAGAGTTTTTCCTCTAAATCTTGCCTGTTCTTGTGAAGTTTCGTGGTTCTAGCTTCATGTTATCCTCTCGAATTATTCCATTTGTCAGTTATTCCTTTTCTTACCCAATCCGGAGTATGTCAGAAGTTGTTTTCCCGTTTCTTTCACCGGAGGCCATCATTCCTGTTATTGTTCTCTATTTATCCCGGCGCTTCGATCAAATGTTCTTTAATCAGCTCGAGTTCTTCCTGTTCTTTTGCATCTAAATTCCCCTCTAGCACATTTGTTCTTCTAATTCTTTCCGGAGGTTTTGTGTCATGTCTTCATTAAGTATCCTTCCATCCTCTCAAGCTCGTGTTCTAGTCCTTCCATTTTCAGCCGGAGTGCTGCCTAAATCCTTTCAGTCTTATTCGTTTCTTATCTCGTTCTAACCGGAGTGGTTTCATAGTCTATCTGATTCTTTGAGCTTTCGATTCTCGTCATTCTCGTCGTTCCTCTCTTCTTCTCGAGTGCTCTCGATTCTTTGCTTCTTCTCTTGAGTTCTTGTTTCACCTCATCCCTTTTCCCTTCCGTCTCGGTCCTAAGATCTCGGGACGAGATCTCTTGTTAGTGGAGGAGAGTTGTAACGCCCCGGATTCGTTGCGCCAGGTGTCCGCCAGTTATTCGCCGTCGTTGCCATGTCATTTGCTTGCGTGCTGCATTATATCATGTCATCATGTGCATTTCATTTTGCATACATGTTCGTCTCATGCATCCGAGCTTTTTCCCCGTTGTCCATTTTGCAATCCGGCACTCCTATGTCCCCCGGCGTCCCCCTTTTGTCTCCTATTGTGAGCGGGTGTTAAACTTTCTCGGAATGGACCGAGGTTTGCCAAGAGGCCTTGGTATACCACCGGTAGACCGGCCGTCAAGTTTCGTGCCATTTGGAGGTCGTTTGATACTCCAATGGTTAACCGGGTAACCGCAAAGCCTCTTTTGTTTGCAACCCAACATCCCTTCCAAAGTGGACCAAAACCCAGCAAACTCCCCTACATGCTCTCGGTCGTTCGATCACGATCATGTGGGAGAAAACCGCTCCTCATTTGGACTCTCCTAGCTCCCTCTACCTATAAATAGGCCCTCCCCTTCCAAATTCGCGGTCTAACCCTAGCTTCTTCCTCCTCCCGCCGACGGACACGTCCACCCGCCGCCCGGACGCGTCCGCCCGCCGCCCGCAGCCAACCGGCAAGCACCACGTGGAGCCCCCGCACCCACCTCGCCACCGGCCCGCCCAGGCCCGAGCGGAGCCCGCCTGGGCCCATCCGACGCCGCCGCAGGCCCGCGCCTCCAACCCGCTCCAGCCCCGCCGCCGTCCGCCACCCGTGCCGGCGCCGATCCCCGTCGGCGACCTCCGCCGGAGCCTCCCGTCGCCGCCCGGCGACCTCACCGGCGTCGCCGCCCGCGCCCGCCGGGAGCCGCCTCCCGCGCCCCGAGCTCGCCGCGCCCCGCCTCCGGCGCCTCGCCCCGACGTCCCGAGCGCCGCCAGGGACCGCCGCCGCAGATCCACCCCGCCGCCGCGTTCCTCCAGCGCCGCCTCGCCGACCCCGCATCTCTCCGCCGCCGCACCAGCTCGCCGCCGGCCGGATCCAGCCAGATCCGGTCCGGGGCCGCCTCGCCGTCACCTCCCCGGCCTTCTCCGACCTCGCCAGAGCCGCCGCCGCCGCCCGGGTCCCGCCCCGGCCCGATCCGCGCCCGGACCCGACCCGCTCTGCCTCCTCGCCCGATCCGCTTCGATTTTTTTTTGCGGGGTAAATATCTCTCCAAGTCCTGTAATTTTTGCACATTATCATGCCATGTTCATCGCATCATAACTCTGTGCATACTGCTCCGTTTCGTGCGTGTAATATGTCAAATTGTTTGCCTCGACGATTACTTCATTTCGTTCCATTGCATCATTTTCATTTGAGCTCATCTTGATGCCCGAAATGCTGTTGGAAGAGTGCATGTTGCTGTTAATCTGCTGAAACTGTTATAACATGCTCATTTGTCATTTTTGCCATGTTTGATGTGTGCATCCTATGAGGTTGATGTCTACATGTGTTTTCATCTATGCTATGCCATCTTTCCAGAGGTGCAATCCATGTATTTTTGTGAGTTATGTTCTGAGTGCATCGAGCTTGTTAAGTAGTGTACTTGCTATTGCTGTTTTCCTGACAGATTCTGTTATATTTTGTTGCTATGTTAACCTGATGCTACAAGTCATTTCGTGCATTATTCTGGAGATGTTCACTAAGGATGATTTGATTTACATGTCTTGCTCTATCCATTCATGCCCCTGGTTGCATTTATAGCCTGTTGTATCATGTTGTTATCTTGCTCCAAAGTTTGCTAAATAATGTTGCTGTCAACCTGTTAACATGAATTTCAGTTTTGGCCATGTGCTTTTCTAGTGATCCATGCATCCTATGAACTTGTTCTTGCCATGCTTAGCTTCATAAACATGTCTTTATACTGTTGGTTGCCTAGCCATGCCATGTATTACTCTGTGGTGAGTGGCTCAAGCTCACCAACATGCCTATTTATTGTTGTTGCTGCCATGTTTGAATCTATCATATAACTTGCCATGTTTACATGGGTGCCATCATATTTTCCGTGCCCTTTTGGCTCATGGTCAGTAAGGGACTTTTGTTCTATGCATTTAGTAGTATCATGCCATGCCTTTGTTTGCCATGTTAATTTCCTGTAACATGTTGTTTTATAGCTCTAAACATTGCAACCTGATGTTATTCCTGCTAAGTCTGAAACTGTTATTAATTGCAATCTTCCCATGTCTTTTTGAGCATGTTCTAGTTGTTTCTGGAGATAGCTCAATGTTCATGTTTTGTCATGCTTTACCTGTACTTCATGCCCATGCCTTTTGTTATCATGTTGGGGTGTCGTAGCTTATTGTTTTGGTGCTTGTAAGATGCCTAGTTGCTGTTATGGACAGATTGTTATGCTTTGTATAGAGTGTATGTGTTGAACCGTTGCTCCGTTTTGAGTGTGCTCTATATGAAACTTGCTTGATTTTGCATGTAGCTTCACATTATCATGTTGCATCCATGTTTTGAGGTGTTTGCTTGATGTTTGTATGCAGTTTGCATCAATGCCATGTTTAACTTGTTTTGCTCATATCTTCTAGGTCGTAGCTCCAAATCTAATGAACTTTATATGTAGCTTGACTAGAATTTCGTGGAGATCATCTTGGTACATCTTAACTTTCTGTTTAACAACTTTAACATAATGTTTATTCAGATCCGGACCAATTTCAAAATTTGCATATGGGGACTTACCGGATTTGTTAGATGTTGTTTCCGGCCTCATTTAAACTTGCCTTGATGTGTTGTTCTTGTTTGCATCGTCTCTTGCCATGAGTAGCTTCATGTAGCTATGTCATGCATCATGCTTTCTGTGCATCATGTCTTGTCTATGTGTGGTGTGTTTACTATGTTGTGTGCTTCTTCTCGATAGTTCTCGTGTCATTGCGATCGGGAGCATTCGTTCGTCTATGCTTGGTTCGTCTTCGTGGCTTCATCTTCTTAATGGACTCGTTCTTCTTCCTTGCAGGATTTCAGGCAAGATGACCGCTACCCTGGATCTCACTACTATCATTGTTATGCTAGTTCCTTCGTTCTATCACTTTTCTTCGCTACCTATCTTTTGCTCTTCAAGCCTCCCCAAATTGCCATGAACCTCTAACCTTTGACATTATTCCTAGCAAACCATTGCTTGGCTATGTTACCGCTTTGCTCAGCCCCTCTTATAGCGTTGCTAGTTGCAAGTGAAGTTGAAGATTGCTCCATGGTGGAAAGGATTATGTTGGGACATCACAATATCTCTTTTATATTATTAATGCATCAATATATTTGGTAAAGGGTGGAAGGCTCGGCCTTATGCCTGGTGTTTTGTTCCACTCTTGTCGCCCTAGTTTCCATCATACCAGTTTTATGTTCCTGTATTTTGCATTCCTAACGCAGTCGGGTGATTTATGGGACCCCCCCTGACAGTTCGCTTTGAATAAAACTTGTCCAGCAAGGCCCAACCTTGGTTTTACCATTTGCCTCACCACCACCTATACCCTTCCCTTGGGTCGGCAAACCCGAGGGTCATCTTTATTTTAGCCCCCCCGGGCCAGTGCTTGTCTAAGTGTTGGTCCGAACCGGGCAGACTGCGGGGCCACCTCGGGGCAACTCGAGGTCTGGTTTTACTCGTAGGCTGGCCTATCCGGTGTTGCCCTGAGAACGAAATATGTGCAGCTCCTATCGGGATTGTCGGCGCATCGGGCGGCTTTGCTGGTCTTGTTTTACCATTGTCGAAATGTCTTGTAAACCGGGATTCCGAGACTGATCGGGTCTTCCTGGGAGAAGGTATATCCTTCGTTGATCGCGAGAGCTTATCATGGGCTAAGTTGGGACACCCCTGCAGGGTTTAAACTTTCGAGAGCCGTGCCCGCGGTTATGTGGTAGATGGGAATTTGTTAATGTCCGGTTGTAGATAACTTGACACCTGATCCGAATTAAAACGCATCAACCGTGTGTGTAGCCGTGATGGTCTCTTCTCGGCGGAGTCCGGGAAGTGAACACGGTTTTCTGTGTTATGATTGACGTAAATAGGAGTCCAGGATCACCTCTTGATCATTGCTAGCTTCACGACCGTTCCTTTGTTTCTCTTCTCGCTCTCTTTTGCGTATGTTAGCCACCATATCATGCTTAGTCGCTATTGCAACCTCACCACTTATCCATTCCTTACCCATTAAGCTTTGCTAGTCTTGATACCCATGGTAATGGGATTGCTGAGTCCTCGTGGCTCACAGATTACTACAATAACAGTTGCAGGTACAGGTTATGCGATGATCGTGACGCGAGCGCGATGTTTGCTTGTTTGGAGTTCTTCTTCTGCTTCTTCTTCGATCAGGGGATAGGTTCCAGGTCGGCAGCCTGGGCTAGCAGGGTGGATGTCGTTTGAGCTTCTGTTTGTGTTTCATCCGTAGTCGGATGTTGATCTTATGTATGATGTGATGTTGTATTCGTGTGGCATTGTATGCCTTATGTATGTATTCCCATCTATTATGTAATGTTGATGTAATGATATCCACCTTGCAAAAGCGTTTCAATATGCGGGTCTATCCTTGGTGGGACCTTCGAGTTCCTTTTGGATAGGGTCACATATTGGGCGTGACACGTGGTGTCTGATGAAGTCATGTACCTAGGGTAGGGTCATAGGCCTGATCAAAGTACCCTACCCAAGGACACCCTCAGAAGAAACTACCTTCCAGTCGACCAAGAGAGACTTCACTCGACGGACTCGAAGGGCTCGACCATGAAGACTCACTCGACCGCCAGAAGATCAAGAACCACTCTGCATCGTAACGGTCTGTAATTAAGTAGTCTTTATGGCATTTAGGACACTTTATGTGAGGCGTTACCAGTAACGCCTAGACTTAATGTACTTTAAACCTTGCATTACTGAGGGCCGGAGGGGTCTGGCGGACACTATATAAGCCACCCCCCTCCTCAGTGTAAAAGGGTCGCACCCCTGTAATCCATACACACATAATCCAGTCGACCGCCTCCGGGCTACGAGACGTAGGGCTATTACTTCCTCCGACAAGGGCCTGAACTCGTACATCTTTGTGTTCACAACTGCTCCATAGCTAGGATCTTGCCTCTCCATACCTACCCCCCATTCTACTGTCAGACTTAGAACCACGACAGTTGGCGCCCACAGTGGGGCAGGTGTCTTAGCGATTTTTGGAGAAGTTGCAGTTTTTCCGATTACTCTCATCATGGTTGCTGGTGGAGTTTTGGTCGAGGGCCGCGTGATCCGTCTCGGCGCTCTCACCTTCGTCGCCGACGACTCCGCTTGGCTCCAGGAGGCTCCACTCGACGTTGATGCGCTCCCCATCCGTGGTGCGACGCATTTTTGCGCATGTGTCCGCGGCGTTCTGCTGCAGCAACCGTCGACTCCATATCGGTCAACTCCCCTATCGTCCACCCTCCCGGTCTCCCGCCAGCACAAGCGCTCTGGTCGGTCGAGGCTCCAGCGGTGGGTGAGGCACGCGGTGGCTCGCCAGACGGCCACCACCCAAGTTGCAGCAATCGAGCCCGACGAATCCCTCTACGGCCTGTTCGATCTGTCGACTGGCTCCGTAGAGACTGCATCCGAGTGCGATAGCAGTGATCCAGCGGCAGAAGTCTTGATGGTCAACGGGCCTCGCAACCCTCCCGGTTTCCCCCGCGAGGATGGGGTAGACGGTGGAGGCGACCCCGCACAAGTCCATGAAGAGTACCAGCCAGAGCCACTTAATTCCCTGCAAAGGGAAGAACTTCGCCGCAGGAACATGGATGCCCTGCATATTCCCATCGCGGGAGAAACCCCCGAGGCTCGCGCCTTGGAGGAGGTGCGTTTGGCCAACTTGGCTGAACGCGCTCGTCTGGAGAACCTTCAGCGAGCACTCGACGAGCGCGCACGGCAACGAGTACCCGACTCCAATCGACGTCAACTCTTCCCGCCGACTCAGGTATATCGAACCCCGATTCAGAATTTAGCAGCTGCAACCCGTATAGCAGAGTCCATTCAGCCCTCTCAGTCGGAGGCTGGCAGAGGCTTGATGCAGATCAAAGATTTGCTCCGGGCAGCAGGAGATCAGAATTCAGCCGTGTCGCAGTCACACAACAGAATTCACAGTCGATCCGTCGCTGCGAATACAGTTCAGTCGGCTCACAGCCCCAGATCGCCTCCGCGGCGTGAAGGACGTGAGAATCGACAAGACCAATATGGTGACCGATACGATCGTGATGATAGGCGTCGAGTACCCACTCCTCCCCCGAGAGGTGGGTCTTACGCTCCTCGGCAGCAGGATGACAGGCGTCAACTCAGTGTGGGCCGAAGAGCTCCGGTCGACCCCAGGGAACCAGGCTTTGACGCGCGATCTATCATCGTGCAAGGCTTGGTCGATCGGAATAGGGCTCATCGAGGTGGCCCTGACAGAGATGCGCCCACTAGCAGTCGAGTGCATGTTTCTGGTCCGGAATGTTTCAGCAGGGCTATCAGAGCCGCGGTGATTCCCCCCAACTTCAGGTTGGCAACTAGAGTGAGCAAGTTCACCGGTGAGTCTAAGCCCGAAACTTGGCTTGAGGACTACCGAGTGGCTGTACAGATTGGTGGTGGGAATGACGAGGTGGCCATGAAGCACTTACCACTCATGTTGGAAGGTTCTGCCAAAGCATGGTTGAATCAGTTAACTCCGAGCAGCATTTACACCTGGGAAGATCTTTCCCGAGTGTTCGTCAGAACGTTCGAAGGAACTTGCAAGCGACCAGCTGGATTGACAGAGCTGCAAGTTTGCGTACAGAAGTCGAATGAGACATTAAGACAGTATATCCAGAGATGGATCACTTTGCATCATACTGTGGAGAACGTGTCTGATCATCAGGCAGTCTGCGCTTTCAAGGATGGTATTAAGAACAGAGAATTGAGTTTGAAGTTTGGTCGGACCAGAGATATGACCCTGAGTCGTATGATGGAAATTGCTACCAAGTACACCAACGTCGAAGAGGAGGACTGACTCCGGAGCGGCAAGTACAAGCCGAGTCAGTCGGAGAAAGGGAACTCCAGTCGGAAGCAGAAACGGAAGGCCAAACCAGCGGCTCCTGGAGAGGCTCTGGCCGTGACTCAGGGCAAGTTCAAGGGAAAACCCAAAGGATCTTGGAACCCCAAGAAGGTGAAGGATAAAGAAGGAAACGACGTGATGGATATGCCGTGTCACATCCACACGAAGGAAGACGAAGAGGGTAATATCATCTACCCGAAGCATACCACTCGCCAGTGTCGACTCCTTATCCAGCAGTTCCAAGGTAAACATCCTAAGGACAAGGAAAAGGAGTCGGACAAAGCTGAAGACAAGGAGGATAGTGAGGGAGGATATCCTCATGTTAACTCCACTCTGATGATCTTTGCGAATGTGGAAAGCAACAGCCGACTGAAGGTTATTAACCGTGAGGTAAACATGGTCGCCCCGGCGACACCCAGTTATCTGAGATGGTCCCAAACTCCCATTACATTCGACCAGTCCGATCACCCGACTCATATAGCCACCCCTGGGAGGCAAGCTTTGGTGGTCGACCCGGTTGTCGAAGGCACTCGACTGACGAAGGTGCTAATGGACGGTGGTAGTGGACTGAACTTATTGTATGCGGACACGCTGAAAGGAATGGGCATTCTGATGTCCCGACTGAGCACCAGTAACATGAGTTTTCATGGAGTTATACCAGGAAAGAAAGCCGAGTCACTCAGCCAAATAGCTCTGGACGTGGTGTTTGGTGATTCGAAGCATTTTCGCAAAGAGAAGCTGACGTTTGAGGTCGTGGATTTTCAGAGCGCTTACCACGCTATTTTGGGGAGACCAGCTTGCGCACGGTTCATGGCTCGACCATGTTACGTGTACCTCAAACTGAAGATGCCCGGCCCCAAAGGAGTGATCACTGTCACTGGTGATCGGAAAAAGGCAGAAGAGTGTTTCTAGAAAGGCTCAAAGATTGCCGATTCCCAGGTGACAGCGGTCGAGTTTGAAGGATATAAGCAAAATGCAGATCCGAGTGATTTGCTGCGAGCCAAGAAGCCTGTCACAGAGTCAGCATTTCAGTTGTCCGGTGAGACGAAGCCTGTCCACATTCACCCGACCAACCTCAATGCAGCTCCGACCCATATCTCCACAACACTCGACCCGAAATAGGAAGAAGCGCTCATCCAGTTCCTCCGTGAGAACTGGGACATCTTTGCATGGAAGCTAGCTGACATGCCGGGTGTTCCCAGGGGACTGGCTGAGCATCGCCTTAGAGTGGTCAAAGAACATCTTCGACGGTCCGCCGTCCAGCAGAGAAAGGCAATCGGTGAGGAAGTGGCTCGACTGTTGGCGGCAGGATTTATCCGAGAGATATACCACTCCGAGTGGCTCGCCAATGTCGTCATGGTTCCTAAGAAGGACAACTCACTCCGTATGTGCATCGATTTCAAGCACATCAATTGGGTCTGCCCGAAAGATCATTTTCCTCTCCCTCACATCGATCAAATTGTTGACTCGACCGCGGGATGCGAGCGATTGTCTTTTCTAGACGCCTATTCCGGGTACCATCAGATCCGTCTGTACGGACCCAATGAGATAAAAACAGCTTTCATCACTCCATTCGGGTGCTTCTGCTATATCACCATGCCATTCGGCCTCAAGAATGCTGGAGCCACGTTCATGCGAATGATTCAGAAGTGTTTGCTCACTCAAATCAGTCGGAACATGGAAGCGTATATGGATGATATCGTGGTCAAGTCGCGAAAGGGTTCCGACCTGCTGACTGACCTTGCCGAAACATTTGCCAACCTCAGAAGGTATGATATCAAGCTCAATCCATCAAAGTGCACATTCGAAGTTCCTGGTGGAAAGTTACTCGGTTTTCTCGTTTCTGAACGAGGAATCGACGCTAATCCAAAAAAATTGGCGCTATACTCCGAATGAAACGCCCCGTGCGGGTGCACGTTGTCCAGAAGCTTACTGGATGCTTGGCCGCATTAAGTCGATTCATCTCACGACTCAGTGAAAAGGCGTTGCCTCTTTACCGACTGATGAAGAAGGCAGACAAGTTCGAGTGGACTCCAGAAGCTGATGCAGCGTTTGCCGAGCTAAAAGCTCTGCTCTCCACCCAACCGGTGCTTGATGCTCCAGTCAGCAAAGAGCCTCTGTTGCTTTATATTGCAGCCACAGGACAATTCGTCAGTACAGTGCTTACGGTCGAGCGGGAAGAAGAAGGAAAAGCCTTCAAAGTTCAGCGCCCATCGTACTATCTGTCTGAAGTTTTGACTCCATCAAAGCAACGATTTCCTCATTATCAGAAGCTTGTGTATGGGATCTACATGACCACGAAGAAGGTTGCTCATTATTTCTCTGATCATTCCATTACAGTCGTCAGCGACGCTCCACTTTCAGAGATTCTACACAACAGAGATGCAACTGGTCGAGTGGCGAAATGGGCGATTGAACTCCTTCCCCTTGATATCAAGTTTGAGGTAAAGAAAGCCATTAAGTCCCAAGCAATAGCAGATTTCCTTGCCGGGTGGATTGAACAATAGCAGCCAGCTCAAGTTCACTCGGAGCATTGGACCATGTTTTTTGACGGCTCTAAGATGTTGAATGGTTCTGGTGCTGGGGTTGTCTTAGTTTCCCCCAGAGGAGATAAGCTCAGATATGTGCTCCAGATTCACTTTGATTCCTCCAACAATGAGGCAGAGTATGAGGCCCTTTTATATGGGTTGCGCATGGCCATTTCACCCGGCGTCCGTCGCCTTATGGTTTATGGCAACTGAGATTTGGTGGTCAATCAAGTGATGAAGGAGTGGGACGTAAGAAGCCCAGCCATGACTGGATACTGCAATGCAGTGAGGAAGCTGGAAAAGAAGTTTGAAGGGTTAGAGCTCCATCATATACCCCGACTGAAAAATCAAGCGGCTGATGATCTGGCAAAGATAGGTTCCAAGAGAGAAGCCATTCCAAGTGGTGTATTTTTGGAGCATATTCATACTCTGTCAGTCAAAGAAGACCCTTTCACCGAAGAAGCTCCGCAGCCCAAGAGTGCCACAGATCCGACTGAAGTTGAAGTCCCAGCAGTGGTCGACTTGGTCATGGAGGTTTTAGTGATCACTCCCGACTGGACAGTTCCATACATCGCGTATATCCTGAGAAAAGAGTTCCCGGAAGAAGAGGAAGAGGCTAGACAGATCGTCTGTCGGTCCAAGGCCTTTACCGTGATCAAAGGACAGTTGTATAGAGAGAGCGCGACTGGAGTTGGTCAGAAGTGCATAACGCCAGAAGAAGGTCGAATCATCCTTGATGATATCCACTCAGGGACCTGTGGCCATCATGCGTCCTCTCGGACCATCGTAGCCAAAGCATACCGAGCCGGATTTTACTGGCCAAGGGCGAATGAGATGGCAAAGGAGATAGTGGACAAGTGCGAGGGATGTCAGTTTTACTCCAACATGTCACATAAGCCTGCGTCAGCTCTGAAGACCATACAACTCGTCTGGCCCTTCGCAGTATGGGGGTTGGATATGGTGGGCCCCTTGAGGACAGGTCAAAGCAGTTTCACGCATGTACTGGTGGCAGTCGACAAGTTCACCAAGTGGATTGAGGCTAAACAGATCAAGAACCTTGACTCCGGTACTGATGTTAGCTTCATCAGGGAACTAATATTCAGATATGGAGTCCCGCACAGCATCATCACAGACAACGGGTCAAACTTTGACTCGGAGGAATTCAGGGATTTCTGCACTTCTCAAGGCACACGAGTCGACTACGCTTCGGTCGCCCATCCATAGTCGAATGGACAAGCAGAGCGAGCCAATGGCTTGATCCTCAAAGGGTTGAAACCCCGACTGATGCGTGACCTTAAGCATGCGGCTGGAGCATGGGTCGATGAACTTCCCTCGGTGCTTTGGGGTCTGAGTACCACGCCTAATCGGTCGACCGGAAGGACTCCATTCTTCTTTGTCTATGGAGCTGAAGCGGTCTTGCCGAGTGATCTGCTCCACAATGCTCCTCGTGTTGAGCTCTACAACGAGGCTGAAGCAGAACAAGCGCGGCAAGATGCAGTTGACCTTTTAGAGGAGGAAAGAGAGATGGCTCTAATCCGATCGACCATCTATCAACAGGACTTGCGTCGCTTCCATGCTAGAAACGTGAAGTCGAGCCATCCAGGAAGGAGATTTGGTTCTCCGAGTGGACCAGCAGAAACAACACAAGCTTGCTCCTTCTTGGGAAGGACCCTTCATTGTCACCACGGTTCTCCACAACGGAGCGTACCGTCTCTACAACATCAAGCACAATATCGACGAGCCCCGAGCTTGGAACGCGGAGCTACTCCGCCCATTTTACACCTAAGTTTTCACTCGGATGAGTTGTAATAAAAGTACTTCTGTAGTTCATGTTTTGCAAGATAATAGTGTCATAATTTCCCCAACGATTTTTGTCACTTTTATTTATTCAGTAAAACTTCCCCCTTAGTGGGTGGCTTAGCTGCGAATCAGTTTCGCCTAAGTTTGTAAAAAAATCCTTACCGAGTGGTGAGCCAGAATCTCACTCGGGGGCTTAGCTGCGAATCCGTTTCGCCTATGTTTCAATAAAATCCTACCGAGTGGTGAGCCAGACTCCCACTCGGGGGCTTAGCTGCAGTCCAAGTACTCGCCTAAGTTTGAATAAAATCCTACCGAGTGGTGAGCCAGACTCCCACTCGGGGGGCTTAGCTGCAGTCCAAGTACTCGCCTAAGTTTGAATAAAATCCTACCGAGTGATGAGCCAGACTCCCACTCGGGGGCTTAGCTGCAGTCTAAGCACTCGCCTAAGTTCAAATTCAACGTGCACTCGTAAGGGGGACAAGGTGCAGGTCGACTGCGACCCTCTCCTCTAAGCTACGCCACAAGTACAACGTGCGCTCGCAAGGGGGACGAGGTGCAGGTCGACTGCGACCCTCTCCTCTGAGCTACGCCACAAGTACAACGTGCGCTCGCAAGGAGGACGAGGTGCAGGTCAACTGCGACCCTCTCCTCTGAGCTACGCCACAAGTACAACGTGCGCTCGCAAGGAGGACGAGGTGCAGGTCGAATGCGACCCTCTCCTCTGAGCTACGCCACAAGTACAACGTGCGCTCGCAAGGAGGACGAGGTGCGGGTCGACTGCGACCCTCTCCTCTGAACTACGCCACAAGTACAACGTGCGGTCGCAAGGAGGACGAGGTACAGGTCGACTGCGACCCTCTCCTTCGAGCTACGCCACAAGTACAACGTAAATATCCTACCGAGTGGAGAGCAGACCTCCCACTCGGGGGCTTAGCTGCAGCCCAGTGCTCGCCTAAGTTATAAAAAATCCTACCGAGTGGAGAGCAGACCTCCCACTCGGGGGCTTAGCTGCAGCCCAGTGCTCGCCTAAGTATAAATATCCTACCGAGTGGAGAGCAGACCTCCCGTTCGGGGGCTTAGCTGCAGCCCAGTGCTCGCCTAAGTTATAAAAAATCCTACCGAGTGGAGAGCAGACCTCCCACTCGGGGGCTTAGCTGCAGCCCAGTGCTCGCCTAAGTTATAAAAATCCTACCGAGTGGAGAGCGCACCTCCCACTCGGGGGCTTAGCTGCAGCCCAGTGTTCGCCTAAGTCATAAAAAATCCTACCGAGTGGAGAGCAGACCTCCCACTCGGGGGCTTAGCTGCAGCTCAGTGCTCGCCTAAGTTTTGAAAAATCCTACCGAGTGGAGAGCACACCTCCCACTCGGGGGCTTAGCTGCAGCCCAGTGCAGTAAGCATCTCGCTTTAACCTGCAAAAGACATCTCAAGCCAAAATGCAAACATATTCAAACGTCGAATCCAAGTTCGGATAGATACCTAACGGAACCGAAAGTGCTCAGGCGCTGGGCCTGTTAAGGTTTATCGGTTACAAAATCACTCGGCATACCGAGGCAAATTTAAAAGTGTCGAGCTCAAGAAGTTTTTTACCCCTCCTGTGGAGGGCTGGAAGGTGCAACAAACTCATCAAGGTCGATCCCATCCGCGATCCGAGTGGCAGCGGCAATGAAAGTCTCCATGAAAGACCGGAAATAATGCTTCTTGGTGTTACCCACCCGAAGAGCCGCCAGCTTGTCCTCACGTGCATCCTTGCAACGGACTCGGGCCAGACACAGAGCAACGTCTGCACCACGCCTGGCAGAAGACTTCTTCCACTCTTGCACTCGACCAGGGACTGTATTTAGTCGAGTCATCAGAGACTCGAGGTCATTTTGGAGCGTCTCCTTGGGCCAGAGCGTAGAGTCAATGTGGGAAGTGGCGAGCTTCAGCCGTGCAAGATAATCAGTGACAGCAGCAACACGAGACTCGAGCCGGAACACGTTCATGGCGACGTCATCATTCACCGGAGAGTTGATGGGGTCCAGGTTCGGTTCTAGTCGACCAGTCTCCTCTTCAAAGTTTTGGCAAAATTCTGCAAGCACAACCACCGAGTCAAGACAACAGTCGAATGGAAAGAACACTGTAAAAATACTTGCTTGGTGCAAAGGTTTACCTTCGAGCATGAGGAACAGTTTCTTGGCGAGTCCGCCCAGATAAGCCTCTAGATCTTTCTTCTTCCCCACCAACTCACTGGCTTTGTCATTCAGGGCAATCTTGTCACTTTTCAGTCGACTCACTTCTTTATTGGCAATATCAAGAGCAGCTTTCAGATTGGTGTTTTCTTCTTCAAGCCTGGTGACCGAAGCCAACTTCTCGTCTGCGAGCTTGCTCTTCTCTAAGGCTGTCTTCTGCATCTCAGCTAGCTCAAGGTCTTTCTTCTTCTGGGCCTCCTTCACTTTGCCTGCAAAGTTACAGCAAGGTCAGACTTTGAAACAAATGAGAGGCAAAAGCAGTCGTCGAGTCCTCACCAAACATACGTTTGGTCTCCTCCTTTGCCTTCGCCAAGTTCTCCTGGACCAGCTTCAGATCAAGCTCAAGTTGGATATGTTTGTTCTCCAACTCTGTGTAACGAGCCGCCAGGTCGCAGGATTTCTACGAAGAACCAATCGACAAAATGTCAAAGATAATTCACTTCCGAGTGACTGAGGAAAAATCATACGTTTCTAAGACTACAGCCAAATACAAACATTCGACCGTAGTCTCGGGGACTACACCCAGTGGGTGCACTCAGCGTGCCCCCACTAGTTCTATCAAGATAGAGTCGACCAATCGACCAACAAAAAAAATAGGACATATTCTTCAGACTGTCGTCAACTGCCAGCAGTCGACCACAGTCTTGGGGACTACACCCAGTGGGTGCACTCAACGTGCTCCCACTGGTTGTAGAAATCCATTTGACCTAGTCGAATGAAGGAAGAACTTAACTTATAAAGCCTATGGTCGACTGCCAGCAGTCCACCATAGCCTTGGGGACTACACCCAGTGGGTGCACTCAGCGTGCCCCCACTAAACCGGAATTTCAATCGACACACCCAGTGGGTGTAGGACTACTACGGATTTCGGAAAGAAGAATTTTCAGAGATCATATCCTAACAGAGCAGGCGATGACCGACTGACCTGAATGTTGCTTTGAAGAGCGGAACTGGCGTCATAGGCTGCCTGGCTAGCCTCCCGGATGGCCTTCACCTGCTCCATCATGACTCCCGCCTGGCGTATTGCTTCTTTTGCAGCGCTGGCTTGGTCCTCTGGGACGTAGTGGGCCGAGAAGAGTGAAGGTTGTGCGGCACTCAACAACGCGGGTTGAGCACTCGTCAACGGCACCGCGAAAGATACGGTGTGTCGAGTGGTGTTCTCCCCCTCCGCGACCAATGTCTCGGGTGCTGGCACGTCCTGAGTCATCCTCCCAGCAGACGCTTTCCTGCTCCTCCTATGCTTTAGCGGTTCCTCATCGTCGTCGTCGTCAGGAAGGGTGATAACGACATTGGATGGAGCTGCAGAAAAGAATCAGAATTATAGACTAAGAGCCAATCAACTAAAAGACGGAATTACGAGTCATACCAGGTTTTGAAGTGGCAGCGTCTTCCGTCTCATGATCGTCAGCCTTAGCTGAGGTGTCAGAAGTAGCAGCACTACGATTCCAAAAAACAGTCGGTTGATTTATGAGTCGACCAAAGATAAGTTCATGGGGAACGGAAAAACTCAAGCAACATCCTTACCCTGAGATAGTGGGGATCGACACCTTCATCTTCGGCAAGACCTTCGCCGGCTTCGATGGCACCATTCGAGACTGCTTCGGAGCCTTCTCAGTCGGCGCCAGAGAAGTGGTCCGAGGGCGCTTGGTCGACTGCGCGACAACCGCGACTCCCTTGCCACGTTCAGTCGCAGGGTCATGGACAAGCTTTGATCGCCTTTCCGAACGAGGTGGTGCAACTTCCTCCTCTTCCTCCTCTTCTTCCTCCCCATTAGAGTCATCATCATCATCATCGTCAGCAGCGTCCGAATCCCAGTCCTCCTGGCTTTCACCCCCACTACCTTCTCCCTCATCAGTCGGCGTCTGAGCTCCATTGGGCATCGAGTATAGTTCGGTGAGGGCCTGGCAGACAGCAAAATAAAGATCAATCGACCAATTTACAGCGAAAGCAGAATAAGGATTGCACGATTACAATTGGAAATAAAGTGGGCATACCTTCTCTGGAGTGCTAGAATGGTCGAGTGGCGGAATCCTCCTGGCTCCTCGAGGGTTGTCTTTGTTCCCTGTGACCGCGGCCATCCACCTCTCCAGCGTGGCATCGTCGACTGCTTCTGGATGGACCCGAATATCATCCTCGGTTCCACAGTACAGCCACATACAATGGCCTCGGTACTGAAGTGGCTGGATGCGCCGCCTAAGGAAGACCTCCAGAAGGTCCATACCCGTCACTCCTTCCCGAACTAACTGGACTATGCGCTCCATCAACATCTTCACTTGGGATTTCTCCTCCGGGAGCACCTTCAGAGAAGAGGGCTTGTTTGCTCGGTCCATGGTAAACGGAGGGAGACCACTCGACTGTCCCGGCATCGACTCATTCTGGCAGTAGAACCAAGTCGACTGCCATCCTTTGACCGACTCAGGAAGGGTCATGGCCGGAAAAGTACTCTTGTTTCTCATCTGGATCCCAAGACCCCCGCACATCTGTATAATCTTAGTTCTATCGTCATCTGGACTCGCCTTTTTCACTGTCTGAGAACGACAAGTGAATATGTGTTTGAACAGACCCCAGTGCGGTCGGCAGCCCAGGAAGTTCTCACACATGGAAACAAAGGCAGCTAGATATGCGATGGAATTTGGGTTGAAGTGGTGGAGTTGCGCCCCAAAGAAGTTCAAGAAACCACGGAAGAAAACACTCTGCGGCAGAGAAAACCCACGGTCGACGTGGGTAGCCAGAAGAACACACTCACCCTCTTCCGGCTGTGGTTGCCACTTGTCCCTCGGGAGCCTCGCTGCCCCGTGGGGGATCAAATCCTCGTTGGCCATCTCCGTGAGATCCTTCTCGGTGATGGTCGACCGGATCCAATCTCCTTGGACCCAGCCGTGCGGCAGACGGGACCTTGACGAGGATCCACCCCGGCTGGTCGCTCTCCCTTTTGCCTTCCCCTTCGCCGTCGCCTTCTTCGCGCGCTCCAGAGCCGCCGTCTTCTCCTTCACCATTGTTGCCGGAGAAGCGTACGAGGAGCGATTGGGTGGAGGCGAGAGCGGGCGTAGTGGGCGGAGGCGGAGAGGGCAGGGAGAAGAATGGGGAGATACTGTTCAAAAAACCCTCGCCGGGCGCCTTTAAGAGCACTTCCGAGTGGATGACAAGTGGGCCGAGGCAATCCAATCACATCCCGAAACAGTCGCGCGTACGCGATATGTGGCGAAAAAGGTGGCGCGGGAATCGAGGCGTCTATGCCCTATCCCATCCGAGCGCCGCAGTCCGCCCCGCTTCGCGCGCTTCCCAAAATTCGGATCCCACAAAATCCGCGAACGGCAGATCGATCTGTCAGACGAGAGATTTCCTGCGATCCGTCACTCGGAGTTGCTAAGTTCAAAAGTTCACTCGACGAAAGAAAAGAATGGATCAAGGCGACTGAAAGAAAAGTTGCTGATATCCACAAAGAGATCATTAGTCCAAGATGGTACATGTCCAGGACACAAAAGCAGGTCGGGAATATTGTCAACTCCTTCCTCACTCGAACCTCGATCCATTCGGGGGCTAATGATGAAGTCATGTACCTAGGGTAGGGTCATAGGCCTGATCAAAGTACCCTACCCAAGGGCACCCTCAGAAGAAACTACCTTCCAGTCGACCAAGAGAGACTTCACTCGACGGACTCGAAGGACTCGACCATGAAGACTCACTCGACCGCCAGAAGATCAAGAACCACTCTGCATCGTAACGGTCTGTAATTAAGTAGTCTTTATGGCATTTAGGACACTTTATGTGAGGCGTTACCAGTAACGCCTAGACTTAATGTACTTTAAACCCTGCATTACTGAGGGCCGGAGGGGTCTGGCGGACACTATATAAGCCACCCCCCTCCTCAGTGTAAAAGGGTCGCACCCCTGTAATCCATACACACATAATCCAATCGACCGCCTCCGGGCTCCGAGACGTAGGGCTATTACTTCCTCCGAGAAGGGCCTGAACTCGTACATCCTTGTGTTCACAACTGCTCCATAGCTAGGATCTTGCCTCTCCATACCTACCCCCCATTCTACTGTCAGACTTAGAACCACGACAGTCTCCAAGAAGGCAAAGACCTTCCTCCCGGACCACTCCACCACAGCCACCTACAGCGGCGAGGAGTGGTTGCCCAGGGACAAGCCCCTGGCTAAGTCGTAAGTGTCCGGACACTATAATACTTCCAGTATGTTTTTTGCTTCTTATCAAGCCGAACATGCATATGTAGTCCGACCAAATCCAGCATCGATGTATCCTCCTCTTCGGAGGGGTCTCTTGGCCCGTCGGCGATGAACAGCGCACTCCCGATAGCCTCCTCCCCTAGGCCCGCGGACAACACTGAGGTGTTGTCTCAAAGGATACCGGGCGAAGGGGAGACAGTTCCGGAGACACCCCCAGACGAAACCCCAGTCGTCGGGCACATGGGGGGGGGGGAAGACCCCCATGGACTCCAATAATGGGGGCCGCCGCAAGACTGGCCCCCAGCCGAATACGGCTCTGGAAACCCAAGTGGTTTCAGATTCAGGATGGCAGTCTCTCTAAGGGGGGCAAGCCGCCTGTACCGATGACCTCTGTCCATCAAGAGGCATCGGACAACTTGCTGGAAGCGCTTCGCGGCACTTCCATCGAGGAAGAACACCGTACTCTTATGAGTACAATGATTGAGAAGGTCCGTTCCGCCAAAAGCGGATTGACTGAAGCCTGCGCCAGCCTCCCAACAGGCTTTGAGGTAAGTAATAAAATTGTAGGAAAATATCACAATATAGACAGTAGCCTGTAGCGACCAGACCTCAAACAGTCTGATCTCTGTGCATCAGTGTCATCCCTGGATCGGTAATGCTGACACACACAGTACTTGAAGGACTAATAACAGAGTAGCAATCACACACTTATTACATCGAATGTCTCAAAAGAGAGCTTATTACAAATAATATGGCTTAAGGCCATCTAATAACGATAACAACGGAAGGCTTGGAAGATAAGTGAGTCCATCAACTCCAACGACATCACTGAGTATAGAACCACGACCTAAGGCACCTTACTCGTCATCTGAAAAGTCTGCAACATGAACGTTGCAGCCCGAAAACGGGTCAGCACATGGAATATGCTGGCAATGTAACACATAGAGAGTAATGAAAGAAATAAGGCTATACTACATGCATATATGGCTGGTGGAAAGCTCTATGGTTACAGTTTTGCATAAAGCCAATTTTTCCCTACTGCAAAGGAATAAATTTTATTTAACTATCATGGTGGTTGTTAAACATTGAGAATGGTTGATAGCATTCTCAATCCCAATTAAGCATCAACATTAAACCCAACAAAATTTAATTAAGTAACATGATGAGATTCACATGATAATCCAAGTACTAGATACTCAAAACGTCCATAACCGGGGACACGGCTAACCATGATTAGTTTATACACTCTGCAGAGGTTTGCGCACTTTTCCCCGCAAGACTCGATCTCCTTCGCTTGATTTCTCGCACTACATGATGTTTGAGAAATGGATGACCGAGACACAATCTTTCAGAAGCATTAACTCTCTACTCCGGGTAGACCGTACCAACCTACATCCCCTACATCTACTAGTCTACCTCTTCAAGAGCTCACACAACTTAATCAACTATGCTAGAGCCCATGGTAGCTTGTGGCTGCACATGGAAGTTTCTAGCATGAATAATCTCATGAGCCTGGGTGGCGGTCCATAGGAGAATCACACGGTACCCCGGGATTTCCAAAAATACAGGCACCACTGGGTTCCCCAGGTGCTTCAGTCCACCCAGATGTGAATTTAAGTTGCCACCTTAAGTAAACAATTAATTGAACAATCTCACATCTATCATGGAAACACTCACCCAATCCACGTCTACTAGCATAGCATGGCAATATAAGCAAACGTAGAAGTAACTCCCAAAGGTTTGATAATAAAACAGGTAATAGGTTCTACCTCATCTACTTCCCAAAACCGACATGTTAATCAGATCCTCATCATGCAATTGTTTGAGGATTGATCTAATGCAACAAAACTGGGTAGTAAAGAGGTATGATCAAAGTGTTACTTGCCTTGCTGATGATCCGGGAAACCTAGATATTCGAAGTAGCAAGCGGCGCACTCCGGGTACTCTATCGCAAACAAACAAGCATACAATAAGCACTCATCTAATGCACAGGTAAAACTCAAATAAGAGATCTAACCAGAAAGTTCAACTTAAGAACTCCGGTTTGCAAAAAGAATCAAATCAATCGAAGCAACGAAACTCAAACGACGAAAGAAACAAGCTTCGTTTACTAATCTGGACCTAAGTCAAATTTTACAGTAGCAAAAACTTGTTTGAGTTGGTTAAACGGAAAAAGGGTTTCGAGACGAAACTCTAGGTGCTTGAATCGCCTGATTCCGATAAACGAGCGAAAAGTTATACTAAAACGAAAATCGGATCAGAAATCGCGATCAGAAATAATCGCGGAAAATCCGAGAAAAAGAAAAATGGACGAACAGGCGAACGAACGAACGTTCGCTGTCTGCGGAAAAAAAACGAAAACCGTTCGTTAAAACGAACGAACGAACGGGCGTTCGCAAAATAACTAAACCATAAAAAAATAAAACCAATCTATTTAAAAAAAATAAACCGGGTTCCTAAAAAAACCGTCGGCTTTCTCTCGAAAACTGAGGCGGGCGGCGGCGGCGGGCGGCTCCGGTGGCGGCGGGTGGCTCTGGCGGCGGGGGGGGGGGGGGGGGTTCGGCGGGGGCGGCGGATCGGGTGGCAACCGGCGGCGGCGGCGGCAATCGGCGGCGGCGCGGGTTGGGCTGGTGCAGCGGTGGGCTTCGGGGCAGGGGGGCCCCGGCTTATAAAGCCCCCCCCCCCCCCGGGCGGTGTCCCGCTAGGGTACGGCCCGGAGTCGATTCCTCTTTTTTTTAAACATTACGCGCAGAAAAACAATTAAAATAAATACTAAACGGACTCCAAAAATCCTGAAATTAATTTTCCCCGACTTCTAAAATCAAGCCGGACAAGATGAACATTTATTTGGGGCCTAAATGCAATTTTGAAAAATGTGCATTTTTCCTAAATTCAAATAAAATAGCCATAAACTCCAAATAAAATCTTATTTGATTTTTTTATTAAATCTTCAATATTTATTTATTTTGGGAAAGTCATTTTATTCCCTCTCTCATATTTTCATAATAGAAATAATTGAAGATAAAATAAATAAAATCAAATGATCCTATTTTCAAAATATGAGAAAACTCAAATATGAAAATAACGAAATCCCCAACTCTCTCCGTGGGTCCTTGAGTTGCGTAGAATTTCTAGGATCGAGCCAAAATGCAATAAAATATGATATGCAAAGATGATCTAATGTGTAACATTCCAAATTGAAAATTTGGGATGTTACATAGCCCCTAATGCTTTGTTTGGTGTTTGGGAAGAAAGGCCGAACGGAGGATCAAATAACATCCACAGGAGTCTAACAGAAGATGTCTATGTGAATAAGCAAACGTCGCTGCTGGCCGCTGCCGCTCGTACTGCGGAGGTCTTCAGACTAAAGTGGGACCTGGAGCGGACCGAGGGAGAGCTCGGCCTCATGAAGAGGCAGCTCGAGGAATACAAAGGTACACAGTACCCCGTATGTATATTTATAAAGGGAAAATGGTTTCTGCTAATAGAAGCGTCATGAACTTTGATAGGGGACACGGCCGAAGTGGCGGCCCTTAAAAAGGCACTGACCGAGGCCGAAGACAAAGTGGCCAAGGAGCGCGCCGAGCGCGGGAAGCAAGAGGCCCAGGTCAACGAGGTCCAGCAAGAGCTCCAGGATTTCGTCCAAAAATATGAGTCCTTGGAGCATGACTCTAAGACGCGAGAGTCCGAGCTTGCTAAGGCCCTCCAGAGCACGCGAGATGCCAAAGCCGAAGCCCAAAAGGCCCTCCAGGAGATTCAGGCGGCCAAGAATATTGCGGCGGGTAAGGCATTCATTATGCCAAGCAAGCATGTGAAGGAGACTTTCCTTTTACTTTCCCGAATTTGGAGCTCTCCAGGAGTGTTCGCAGATCTGCCATGCAGCATATCTGATGCCGCAGAGTCCTACCGAGCCGAAGAAGGGAGCTCGACGAAGAAGTTATTCTGGTCTCAGTATATTGGGACCGAACATCCGATGCCCTTGAGCGACTAGCTGAAGCAACTGGTCAAACTACACAAGGCGGCCGAACTGGCCATGAAGGACCTCATAGTCTGGCTGTGGCCAGCCGAGCCTCTGCCCAGCAGCTACTTTGGCCTCGTAAAGTGGCTTGTGAGTGCCTGCCGCTGCTTGAAGTCATAAAGCGGTCAGTTTGCATTGAAGGTGCACGAATGGCCTTCGCCCACGCAAAAGTGCACTAGGCGAAGATGTATGCCGAGAAGCTGATGACGGAGGGGCCACTGAAGGGCAAGGAGCACCGCCGGCCTGAAAAGTCTTCTGACAGTGTCCTGAAGGGCTCCCGCGTTGTGGCGGAGCAATGTGCTAAGGATGTAATCTTTGAGTGAATGTACTCATTTTATCCTGTAATATGAAACAAGTTCTTTTGCGCAATATAACGCTTGTTGATTTAAAATTTTACCTTCTGTGCGACCGTTTATAAAATCTGAGAGTTGGCAAGTCGTCAGCTTCATCCCCCCATGTAACTAGTACCGGGGTGTTCAGGATAAATCTAAACACTCTTTATCCAAATTTTTGGTCCTTTTAGGAGGTGTTTAGCTCAACGAACAAGGCAATCGGACTATACAGCTTTATCACCCTCACTTAGCCATAGAAGTTCTATAATTTTAAATTTTGGCGTAGCCTCTGGTATTCGGAAGGCCAAACTTGAGGCTCTATACACGCCTAAATCAGACAAAGACCGATTCCTCGCCCGAAGCGGAAAAAAACTTTAAGGATTTGAAACCTATCGAACAGCGACCAGCTCTCGCCGCATCATGACAGTCAGTTTTCGACTTTCTCTACTGAGGTGCTCGTCCGGAAGAACCGGGACACAATCGTAGTAGTTCTCCCTTTACTACCCTAACCTATATAGTGGAACGTAGGGTAGCAAGCACAGGAGCCGGGCAACCAAATTATTGACCCAAGACATGATTCGGAGCTGATGCATATAATGCTATAAGTTCGGGGTGCCGCACTGTTGAAAGTGTTCGGACTTTCTTGCCGTGTTATGGGGTACACTGAAGCCCCTGGCGAACTAAACGTACCAGAGTGTACGGGTGCGATTTGTAATAAATAAACAGTCAAGGAAAAAAGAAATGCAGTAATAAGCTGACGCTGTACACTATTTTCCATTGTTATTTGAATGATACGTCAAGGCGTATGTATACAAGTAGTGCGATAAGCAAAATAGGACTATTTGACATGTCCTAACCAAGAGTGAGCTGCATGTGGGTATGTAAAATAGGTATAGCGATCGTTATCAGAGACCACCTGGGGATTCCCTCGTACGTCAAAGCTCCTTGCCTCCTTGGTGTTTCCGTCCCGTAATGGGTCCGATAATCAGGTTATCAGAAAGGCCTCAAGAAGATGGGGACCTGAAAGAAAGAAAAGGGTGAAGGTATACGGGTCCTGGGGCGGTTGAGCTGCATTGTGGACCGCATTGTAGTTGTGCCTCCTCCTATGCCCATGGTATTGTAAGTGCGTAATTATGTACGCGCGGCACAAATTTCACCGCTTGACTGGGACTAGGACGGAGGCCGAATTGCTTGGCGAGCTCTGGACGTGCCGGATGATCCTGTTGAGAGTACCTCGGGCTCGCTTGACGGAGTCTGGGGGCTTTTTTGCTGAGTTGGAGGTCTGCCTAAGGAGGCTGCCCTGTACTTCTGCTGCAAGGGCTGCAGTGTGCTCCTCCGTACGGAGGGAGCGCTATGTATTTCCATTGACTGTTATAACACCACGAGGTCTGGGCATCTTGAGCTTGAGATAGGCGTAGTGTGGCACCGCATTGACTCGAGTGAATGCGGTTTGCCCTAGCAGTGCATGATAACCACTGCGGAAGGGAACGATATCGAAGATTAACTCCTCGCTTCAGAAGTTGTCAGGAGATCCGAAGACTACTTCCAGTGTGATTGAAACCGTGCAACAGGCCTCTACACCTGGTATGACACCTTTAAAGGTGGTTTTGGTGGGTTTGATCCTTGAGGGATCGATGCCCATTTTGCGCACTATATCCTGATAGAGCAGGTTCAGGCTGCTGCCACCGTCCATCATGACTTGTGTGAGGTGGAATCCATCAATGATAGGGTCAAGCACCAGTGCGGCCGAACCGCCATGACGGATACTAGTTGGATGGTCCCTGCGATCGAAGGTGATCAAACAAGAAGACCACGGGTTGAACTTTGGGGCGACTGGCCCCATCGCGTAGACGTCCCTTGGGGATATGGGTGGCGTATATCATGTTTACCGTTTTCACTTGGGGAGGAAATTTCTTCTGTCCTCCTGTGTTTGGCGGCCGGGGCTCCTCGTCGTCATCACTATGCGGCCCCTATTCCTTGTTTTTGGCATTCAACTTGCCGGCCTGTTTAAATACCCAACATTCTCTGTTGGTGTGGTTGGCTGGTTTAACGGTGGTGCCGTGGATTTGGCATGAGCGATCGAGTATGCGGTCCAGACTGGACGGGCCCGGATTGTTTCTTTTAAATGGCTTTTTCCGCTGACTGGACTTGGAGCCACTGAATCAGGCATTGACTGCCGTGTCTTCGGCGTTATCGCCATTATTATGACGGTTGTGCCTGTTGCGCCAGGGCTTGCCGTTGCTATCTCTGGCATCTGAGGTGCCAGGATTTCTTGATGTGTTGTTGCTACAAGCTAACCGGCTATCTTCGCCCGCACAAAAGAGGGTCATGAGTGTCGTGAGGGCTGCCATGGACTTCAGCTTCTCTTGGCCGAGGTGTCGGGCAAGCCACTCATCACGGATATTATGCTTAAAGGCCGCTAGGGCTTCAGCATCCGGTCAATCAACAATTTGGTTCCTTTTAGTTAGGAACCGAGTCAGAATTTCCTGGCTGACACTCTGGGCTGTTAGGTTATGTGACTCAAGTCATCAGCGTCCGGTGGTCGCACATAAGTGCCCTGGAAGTTGTCGAGGAATGCGTCTTCCAGGTTCTCCCAACTGCCAATAGAGTTTGCCGGCAGACTATTCGGCCAATGCCGAGCTAGTCCTTTGAGTTTTAGTGGGAGGTACTTTATGGCATGTAGATCATCACCGCGGGCCATGTGAATGTGGAGAAGGAAATATTCTATCCATACCGCAGGGTCTGTAGTCCCATCGTAGGGCTCGATATTCACGGGCTTAAACCCTTCTGGGAATTCATGCTCCTTTACTTCGTCAGTGAAGCATAGGGGGTGTGCGGCGCCTCTATGCCGGGCTACATCACGACGCAGTTCAAATGAGTCTGGTCTACTGTATTCATCTCGGCTGGATTTGTTTTTAGTATATCCGGCGTGGCGGTCGTTGTCACGCGTTGGGGCACGCCCCCGTGATCTGTATCGATCTTGATTGTCCTGCTTTGTTTTCCAATTTGTCTTGCAGGTCGTGCGTGTAGCCCCGGGCCTTCGTGTTTTTATTTGTTTGGCGACGGGGTGCGGACTGGTGTTCGGGCCGATACGCCGCTTTGTCTCGGCCACGAGGTGGCCGGTCAGCGGCATCCTACACTGGTACTGTAGGCTCTAGTGCCTCCTCCTCGAATTGAGGTAACAACCTGTGCTTTGGGTAACTTTTGGTTGGGCGCTCTAGTCCGTATTCCTCGGCTGCCAGGACCTCAGTCCATCTATCAGTTAGCAGATCTTGATCAGCTTGAAGCTGCTGTTGTTTTTTCTTCAGGCTTTTTGCAGTGGCTATAAGCCGGCGCTTGAAGCGCTCCTGCTCGACGGGATCCTCAGGCACGATAAATTCTTCGTCGCCGAGGCTCATCTCGTCTTTGGAGAGGGGCATGTAATTGTCATCCTCCAAGTCTCCATCCATTGCATGTTCATCAGGGCTAGCTTGCCCATCCTCCCGTCCGGCTTGCTCGAAGCTTGGCTGGGCGGAATTGTTTTCGTCTTCGGCATCATCCAGAGTGCTATTATCTCTTGTGCCGGTATCGCTATTTTGCTATGGCAGGGCTTAGAGCGGTGCTGCTGACGCCGGTGCTTAGATTGCTTCTCAAGGGGATTATCCTCCGTTGCCTCATCGTCGTTGCTTTCTTTGGGTGTGTCCACCATATATATATCGTATGATGAGGTGGCAGTCCTGCGCCCTATGGGCGGTGGTTCCTGTTCTTCTCTGTCATCGTCGTCCATACCGTCGATATCTTTGGAGTCGAAATCAAGCATGTCGGTTAAGTCGTCGAGAGTGGCTATTAAGTGGGTGGTGGGTGGGTTACAAATTTCTTCATCGTCCGCTTCCCACTCGAGACGGACATAGTTCGGCCAAGAGTCTCCTGACAGGGAGAGAGATTTTAATGAGTTTAGCACATCACCCAAGGGCGAGTGCTGAAAGATATCCCCGGAACTAAACCCCATGATCGGTGCCCAGTCAGGTTCGATGGGCACGGATGCACGTGGTCCGAAGCCCATGGCCGGAGACGAGTCCGAGGGTCCGATGACATAAACCTCATTGGAGGCGAAGTCTGTGTTCGGTTCTATCGCCGCTAAGTGTGCGGCCTCTGCGGCGGGGTCCATCCACCCGTCCTTGGATGGCATGATCTGCTCTGGATTTAGAGCTGAAAGTGCGTTATATCGACTAGAGGGGGGGTGAATAGGCGATTTTTATGAATTCTTCACTGAGGAATTTGCTGGTGAGGAAATTCCTTACTGAAGAACTACTTGCTACGGAATAAGTACTCAGAAGTAAACGTAACAGGATACAAACATAGTCATCATGATGAAATGAAGACTAGCACAGAGTATAGAAAGCGTAAACACAGGATGACAAGATGAAGACGGACAGACTAAAGAAATTGAACTGAGGAATTTGTGAAAGTCTTCAGTCAGAGTCTTCAAGCACAGATATGAACAACATACAACACAGTAATGAGGAAATGAAAGAGTTGAGGAAATAGAACCAGTTAGTTGGTGAAGATAATGATTTGGTAAACCAGTTCCAACTACTGTCTCAGTTGTACGTCTGGTTGGAGCGGCTGAGTATTTAAACTCGAGGACACGTAGTCCCGGACACCCAGTCTCTGAGCCGCAACTCAGGACACCCAGTCCTCACCGTATTCTCCTTGAACTAAGACCACGCAGGCCTCGTCCAATCACTCATGGTAAGTCTTCAGGTGACTTCCAAACCTTCACAGACTTGGTCACTCGGCGATCCACAATTCCTCTTGGATGCTCTAGACCTTGACGCCTAACCGTCTGGAAGAAGCACAGTCTTCAAAGGTAACAAGCGTCGGATCCACGCAGGATCAATTTCTTTAGTGATGCTCAATCACTTTGGGTTTGTGGGGGTTTGGTTTTGGGATTTTCCTCACTTGATGATTTTCGCTCAAAGTCCTCGGAGGATGGGTTGCTCTCAAATGACAAGTGTCAAGTTCTCTCGGAGCAGCCAACCAACTAGTGGTTGTAGGGGGCGACTATTTATAGCCTAGGGAGCAGCCCGACATGATAAGACATAAATGCCCTTCAATGATATGACCGTTAGGTGGATAAGATAGTTTGGACAGCCGGCGCGTAGCACAGCAACGGTCGGAAATTTGACTCTCAAATTCCTCAGGGCTATCGTGTTCCTCACTGTGTAGGCAATTCGCACTAGCGAATTCCTAACTCATCAGTCAGAGCAAAGTCCTCAGTGACCAGAAGAACTGCGTCTCTGTCACTGAAGAAATTGACTGAACTGTATGAGATTTCCAATGGCTTCACTCGAAGGGATTGGTAGGTGTAGGATTTTGAGTTGAGCATCACATGGAAATTTTTCCTTAGTATTTCCTCGACCCCCTTTAACAGTACGGTGTTTCCTATGACTCAAGAAAGAGAAAATGAAACTACGAAAACAAAAGTCTTCACGCTCCATATTCCTCAAATGAATACAAAGTCTTCAAGGTCACACCAATTTCTTCACTTTCAAAGTCTTCAGTCGAAGAACTTCATTTTTAGGGGTCGACTTTCTCTGTAAATATCAAACTCCTCATAGACTTATAGACCTGTGTACACTCACAAACGCATCAGTTACTTAACCTATAAGTCTTCAATACACCAAAATCACTAAGGGGCACTAGATGCACTTACAATCTCTCCCTTTTTGGTGATTGATGACAACATAGGTTAAGTTTTCAACGGGGATAAACATATGAAGTGTAAATACTGATATTGAGGAATTTTATTGCAAGACATAGAAGAACTCCCCCTGAATATGTGCATAGTGAGGAATTTGCTTTTGAGGCAATGCACATTTGAAGAATTTGAATCATGGAGATCTCCCCCTATATCTTGTAATTCATACACGCATTTGATATATAATATGAAGAATTTGAAATGCATGATGAAATATGGTGCCTGATGAGATTCAGCATGCGTGCAATAATATTAACGAGGAATAAGCATGCAGAATAACACATCAAAAGTATCAGAGCACAGTGCATCAAAGTCAGAGCACAATGCACCGTCCAAAAGTATCAGGGCACCATCGGATTTAAGATTACAACTCGATCCAATAAAAAGTTTTGGAAGAATGAGAGTTGTAACTTAGCAAAACGCCCATAATATAAACCCGCTTGAAGACCAACTCAGATTTCTCCCCCTTTGTCATCAAATGACCAAAAGGATCGAAACTGAGGACTAACGCCCCTGAAGAATTTCAAGTTGATGGAGGAGCGCCAGCGTTGTTGGGGTTGTTCGTTAAAGTAGGGCCTGCCGCAGTGTCGTCCAAATCTTCATGTTCATCAGTTTCACGCGATGAAGAATAAGAACTGGCCACTAGATCAGGAACTTTGACTCTCTTGAATTTCTTCGGAGGTGGTGCAGACCAGTCAAATGCTTCCTGGAGACCCATAGTCTTCAGTTCTTCCGCGGAATATACATGAGTGAGAACAGCCCAGGTGCGGTTGAGGGTTTCATGAAGGTGATACTGATTTTTCTTCACTGCATTATGGGTTGAGGTCATGTTGTGAAGAATTGCAGCAAATTGGCATTTCACCCATTTGTGATTGCGATCAACCTTCTGATGAAGATTGAGGAGTAACTCACGGTCAGTCATCACCCTGGGTGCTGTTGCTTGAGGCTTTTGCTTGGCTGATGTATTTGTGGCAGTGTCATGTGTTGCAGAATCGTCATTGGTGGAGTAAGATGTAGCCAGACGGAATTGACCATCCAATGTATGAATGGCTTCATCGATCACAGCAGCTGCCTTGCCCTTATCATCAGATGATGAATCTGGTCGCTTGAGGACTTCAATGGGCGGCAAGTAGCTACCATGGTTCAGAGTGTCAGCCTTGTAATCCAGTGAAGATCTTGCCCTTATGAATCTCATAATCCAAGGCGCATAGGGCTTCAGCTCAAAAGGTGACATTGCAACATTAGCCAGAGTCCTCATGAAGAAATCATGGAAGTTGACGGGAACGCCATGAATGATGTTGAAAAGCATGTTCTTCATGATGCCAACGACATCTTCATCATTTGAGTCACGGCCTTTGATAGGACTCATTGTCTTCGTCAGGATTCGATAGACAGTCCGAGGCACATACAACAATTCCTTGACGAGGAATTTGGTTCGAGGGGCCTGCCCTGGCTTCAAAGGCTTCATGAGCACTTGCATATAATGATCTGTCAGTTCTCGGTCATTGTAGATGCAATGTGCACTATCATGGGGAGGATCAAGAGGAAGGACACAAAGCAATTCAGTTGCTGGTGCCTTGTAGTGAGTATATTCTGCCATCCAATCCAGCACCCATGAATTGACATCTTCAGCATCTCCGGTGATATGCAAAGTGGCATAGAACTGAAGAATGAGTTCTTCATTCCAATCACAGATATCAGTGCAGAAATTCAGTAGTCCTGCATCGTGAATAACACGGAGGACTGGCTCGAAGCACGGCAGGGATTCCATATCCACATGAGGAATATGCTCATGATCAAAGATTTTGTCCTTGTCAAAGAGCACTGAGGAATAGTAGTTGGCTTGAGTAGCAGTCCAGAAACGTCTCTTCCTTATGCGAGCAGAGTCATATGGATTGTAATCAGTGAAGAACACATGCTCAGAAAAGAAGTCTTCAGCCTTGAATTTTTGCTTGCTAGAGAACGGATTCTTCGGTTTGGGCAGAGGAGTGTCAGTGATTTGCAGCACAACCTCAGGAATCACGATCTCAGGTGCTTCAGGCTGAGGAATTTCTGGTTCCTCTTCTTGTGTAGTTTGGGGATCAACAGTAGTAGGTTCTTCAGCACTAGCGGCTGGAATTTCTTCATGAACAGACGATGTGGGATGAGTTTCTTCATAGCCCATTTGAACAGTTGTAGCCGGGGACTGAGGAATTTGTTGAATAGGAGTGAAGAGAGGAGTATTGGGATGCTGACTTTCCCAAAAGTCATCGTTCATCACTGGTGTAGTGCATCCAATATCCACATCTTCTTCTTATTTTTCAATTTCCTCAACACCAGCCTCTTCAGCTGTGAACTGAGGCATAGGTGAGGAAACGACTGGCGTTGAAGGGAATGTTTCCACTTCAATTTCTTCATCAAACTGCTCTGAGGTAGCAACAGAATGATTTTCTTCATCAGATCCGCTTGGGATCTTGTAGTCTTCTCCATAAGGAACAATTTCCTTTGATGACATGGAGGAAATCGGAACGGCATCAATAGGATTTTCAAGCGAGCTGGTCATTGGCTTCATTTTCTTCGCGGCCGAAGAATTTGACGCAGCTGATGCCTTCCTTTTCTTCACTGCAGCTCGCTCTGCAGTCTTGGTCTTCTTCACTTCATAAGCAGAAGGAAGAATTGGAGTTGGTGTTGGCGCAGGAGGAGCTGAGGACTGTGGTTCATTTTCTTCAGGCGCAACTGGTGCAGTTGCCCTGATCTCTTCAGTTTCTTCAGGCGCACCACTAGTGGATGCCCTGGGAATTTCTTCAGCGGCTGGAATGGAGTCATCAGCCCTGGAACTTGTATTCTCATCAGCAGGCTGAAAGTCATCAGCAGTGCTGGCATGTTCTTCAGCAGGCTGAGGAAAGTCTGCAGCCTGAGGATTTGCTTGTTGCGATGGGGCTGCAACAGTTGTCATTTTCTTCGTCAAATTGACGAATCTCACTTTGGCTCCTTGCCAATCAGCATTGTATGCATCGAAATCTTTGCTGAGGGCTTGGATCTCAGATTGAGCCTTGAGAAGTTCTTCAGGAGTCAGTCTGACGATGTTCTTCTTCAGAAGCTTCTCCTTTCTAGCTTGTGCTCTCTTTATCTCACGAGCCTTTTCAAACTTCCATTTCTCTTCAGAGATGAAATGGGTCAGCATATGACTTTGACCAGGAGTCAGAGGCAGATCAGGCATTGGAGTGTTTGGATCCTGATGCCATAAGTCGATGTAGTCAAGGATCTTCTTCGGATCCAGAAGCAGAGGCACAGGTGTTCCTTTGGATCTAGCGGCCTTTGCTTGTCTATCTCTGATGATTTCTGCAAGTTCTTCATCAGAAGCTTCATCATAAGAAGGCACTTGGAAAGCAACCTGTTTCTTTCTTGGACTTGGCCGAGGACCGCGTCCAGCTGTTGCTTTTGTCTTCAGCAGAGTCGGGCCTGATGAGGACATTGGTGCAGCTGAGGAACTTGCTGAGAAACCAGAAGCAATTGAGAAACCCTGAGTCCTTTGACATGTAGCCAGATGCACAGGAGTTGAGGACTTGGAGGGAGCTGCTGAGGACTTTGGTGGAGCAGCAGTAGTCTGAGGAATTTGCCGTGAGGGCGCGGCTGAGGAACTTGGCCGTGAGGGCGCTGATGGTGAAGCACTTGGCTTGCGAGCAGGCTTCTTCAGCATTGATTTCCTCGGCTTGACCGAGGTCTCAGCGGCAGCAGCAGCAGCAGAATCCTCATTGAATTTCCTCACTGCCTCCTTGGCTTGTCTTGCCAATTTTGCTTGGCGCCTAGCCCATTCTTCAGGAAAGTCTTGACCACTTTTGATGCTAGTGGGATCAGCGACTTGGCCAGGTGCCAATGGAGCTCTTGGGCATGGAGGATTTAAGGCGGATTTCTTCATGTACTTTGGAGTAACATATCGATATTCCATCCATTCTCGTGCCCATCTTCGTTCAATCCTCTGTATGCGCACTTTGCGCTGATTCTTGTTTTCTTTGCCAAACTTGGCTTCATCAGGTGTGCAATAATCCTTGTATATTTCATCAGGGATCTCGAAAGCAGTCATGACCTCCAGTCTCTTTCCTCCTTTCTGCGGTCTCTTTCCTTCTGCCATTTTCTTCAGATGAGGAATTTGAACAATAGAACACTCTGAGGAAGTATGCAGTTTTTCTTCGAGGAACGCTGCAAATGAGTTAAGTTGATGAGAACCTAGTGATTCAGCAGCGGACATGAGTACCTGTGAACAGAGTGTAGGTGCGAGGAATTTGGAGAGGTCATATGCGTTCTCAGAAGATTTTTCGAAAAGACAAGTTTTGAGGAATTTGACCAGTTGAGCCTTGAGGAATTTCACTAAGCGTTCTTGTCTTAGGTTCCAGAGTTGTACAGATCGAAAATCCGCACAATTGAGGAATCTTGAAGAATTGAGTGCTTAGAGAGATGGATCAAGAGCATACAGTGTGTGAGGTGTTCATATGTGAAGATTTGAAGAATAAAACACCTTTGAAGATTTTCAGAAAAGTTTGAGAATCAAAGCGAGTAATAAAAGTGACTTTTAATTACCCGAACTGAAGAACACGACGAACAGAGATGAACAGCGATGAAGTTTGTCAAGTTAGATCTCCCGCGCCCTAACTTGGCAGAGGGAGACGGCTACGGCGGCGGCGGAGTGAAGATTTCCGCAGCCGGCGCGAGTACGACGGCGACGAGGTCGAGGCAGTGAAGCTCTTCCTCACAGGCGGCGACGGAGTAGCGGCGGTGCTAGGGTTTGTGGAGAGCTCGAGCGAGAGACAGTGACCGAGCGGAGTAAATGAAGTAAGGAAGGGGAGAGGGGTATTTATAGCCACGGTAAAAACTGTTCGCCCGAAGATTTTGGGACGAACATGCCCCTGCCCTTTCTTCTTCACGCGACATGTGTCACCCACGTACTGTGCAGATGAGATCGTGTAAGATCGTGGGTGAATAAACTAATGCATCGTGGGATGCGGAACGGTTTGAGCGGTAAAACCGAAAATCTGGATAAGATTTGTTTTAAAGTTTCGTTCGCAATTTCTTCAGTTGTCAAGGACACAGTGAAGACTTTGAACGAATTTCAATCAGAACGCACATGATGAATTTGTGAATAGATTGGGTTGAGTATTGCATAGAGGGGGATGGGTCCGATCACATTCACTTAGCAGAAATCGCAACTTGAAGAAATAGCAATAAGTGAATGTTGTAGAGGACATAAATTCATATATATATATATATATATATATATATATATATATATATATATATATATATATATAGCCAATGAAGAAAAACGACGAAACAGTGAAGATTTTGTAAAGTTGAAGAATTTGAGAGACTGAAGAATTTCAAAAATGAGGAAAAAACTCAAATTGAAGATTTTCAACTTTTGTGGTGGCGTGTCCCACCGTATAAGAATGATGATTTCAGACACCGCGTACAATTGTCGTAGGGTTCTGAGAATCAAATTCTTCATTAATTTCTTCACACTTAGAGTGTTATTCTTCATTGATTGAAGAAAAACGTTTCTTCATGTGTTGCACATCTAAGTCATCAATTCTGCATAAGGGTTAGGATGTGTGTCCTTTTCAAAGAACATTCGAAGATTCTAAGATATTTAGCTCACACCGCAACTTGCTAAATTTATTCTCATCCAAGGGCTTAGTGAAGATATCAGCTAGCTGTTCTTCAGTCTTCACATGCTCGATGGAGATGTCGCCCTTCAACACATGATCACGAAGAAAATGATGACGAATCTGGATGTGCTTAGTCTTCGAGTGCTGAACTGGGTTGTGAGCAATCTTGATGGCACTCTCATTGTCGCAGAGGAGAGGCACATTCTTCGCGTTGACGCCATAGTCCTTGAGGGTTTGCTTCATCCAAAGCAGTTGAGCACAGCATGAGCCGGCAGCAATGTATTCAGCTTCAGCAGTAGATAGTGATACGCAGTTCTGTTTCTTCGAGGACCAACAGACCAAAGATTGTCCGAGGAAATGACAAGTGCTAGATGTGGACTTGCGGTCCACACGATCACCAGCATAGTCAGAGTCAGAATATCCAATGAGATCAAAAGCAGAGCCCTTGGGGTACCATAATCCTAGTGTTGGTGTGTGAACTAGATATCGAAGAATATGCTTCACAGCCTTATGGTGTGATTCCTTCGGTGCAGCTTGAAATCGGGCACACATGCAAACACTAAGCATTATATCTGGCCTAGATGCACATAAGTACAATAAGGAACCAATCATGGAGCGGTATACCTTGTGATCGAAGTCAATACCATTTTCATCAGTGCATAGATGGCCATTTGTGGGCATAGGAATTTTGACGCCTTTGCAATCTTGCATGCCAAATTTCCTCAGTACATCTTTGAGGTATTTCTCCTGAGATATGAATATGCCATTGCGCTGCTGACGAATTTGAAGACCTAAGAAGGATTTCAACTCTCCCATCATAGACATTTGATATTCTTCACTCATCATATTGGCAAATTCATCACTATACCATTGGTTAGTACAGCCAAAGATAATATCATCAACATATATTTGGCACACAAACAGTTCACCATCATATGATTTAGTAAAAAGAGTAGGGTCGAGTGAACCGGGTGTGAAGCCATTCTTCACGAAGAATTCCTTCAATGTATCATACCATGCCCGAGGGGCTTGCTTGAGGCCATAGAGGGCCTTATTGAGTCTGAAGACTTTGTTAGGATTCTTGGGATCTTCAAAACCTGGGGGTTGAGCAACATATACTTCTTCCTCAAGCTTACCATTGAGGAATGCACTTTTCACATACATTTGATATAAGATGATATCATGATGGTTAGCGTAAGCAAGTAATATGCGAATAGCCTCAAGTCTAGCAACAGGTGCAAAAGTTTCATCGAAATCAATTTCTTCAACCTGTGTGTAGCCTTGAGCTACTAGTCGTGCCTTATTCCTCACCACAAGGCCATTTTCATCTTGCTTGTTGCGGTAGATCCACTTTGTGCCAATGATATTATGCTTGCGAAGATCTGGGCGATTGACCAATTCCCAGACATTGTTCAGCTCGAACTGATGTGATTCTTCTTGCATAGCCTGAAACCACTCCGGCTCCAGAAATGCTTCATCTACCTTAGTGGGCTCTGTGATAGAGACAAAAGCATAGTGCCCACAAAAGTTAGATAAATGTGATGCTTTTGAGCGTGTGAGAGGACCTGGTGCGCTAATGTCATCGATGATCTTCTCCACTTGCACTTCTTTTTCAACGCGTGGATGAGTTGGTTGTCGCTGAGGATTTTGATCAGCATTTTCTTCAGCACCATTTTCCTCATCTTGTTCTTCGGGTGCATCAGCTCGACGTTCTTCATGAACAGGAATGAATTCTTCAGCAGATTCTTCAGTCGGAATAACATCCTCAGTTGCCTTGAGCTTGATAGCATCCTCAGGTGCTGGTTCATCTAACACAGAAGGTAGGTGCTCTCTTTGCGAGCCATTAGTTTCATCGAACCGCACATCTACAGTGTCAACAATCTTGTGAAGAACAATGTTGAAGACTCTGTAGGTGTGCGAGTCCTTTCCGTAACCAAGCATAAAACCTTCATGTGCTTTCGGTGCAAATTTAGAGTTGCGGTGAGGATCTCTAATCCAACATTTAGCACCGAAGACTTTGAAATAACTCACATTGGGTTTCTTGTCAGTGAGGAGTTCATAGGCAGTCTTCTTGAAGAATTTGTGAAGATATACTCTATTGATGATATGGCAGGCAGTATCAATTGCATCAATCCAAAAACGCTGAGGCGTTTTGTACTCATCAAGCATAGTGCGAGCCATCTCAACAAGAGTTCTGTTCTTGCGCTCCACGACGCCATTCTGCTGAGGAGTATAGGGAGCAGATAACTCATGAGTAATACCAAGTTCATCAAGATAGGCATCAAGACCAGAATTCTTGAACTCAGTTCCATTGTCACTTCTGATATGCTTGATCTTCACACCAAAGTTGGTTGAAGCCCTCGAGGAAAATCGTTTGAAGACTTCCTGCACTTCATGTTTGTAAGTAACAATGTGTACCCATGTATATCGAGAATAATCATCAACAATGACAAAACCATATAAAGATGCATCATTTGTGACTGCTGAATAATGATTAGGTCCGAAGAGGTCCATGTGAAGCAATTCGAATGGACGTGTAGTGGTCATGATAGTCTTCGCTGGATGCTTGGCCTTGGTCATTTTCCCGGCTTCACATGCTCCGCATAAGTGATCCTTGAGGAATTTGACATTCTCAATGCCAATGACATGCTTCTTCTTCGCAAGCGTGTTCAGATTCCTCATGCCTGCATGACCAAGTCGTCGATGCCATAGCCAGCCTTCTGACGCTTTTGCAAGTAGACACACGGCTGGTTGTGGTCCTGTAGAGAAATCAACAATATACAGATCTCCTCTCCTAAAGCCTTCGAAGACTTTGGAATTGTCAGCTTCCATAATCACAACACAGCGATATTTGCCAAAGACAACAACCATATCAAGATCACAAAGCATTGAGACTGACATGAGATTGTATCCTAAGGACTCAACAAGCATGACTTTGTCCATGTGCTTATCCTTAGAGATAGCAACCTTACCAAGACCCAATACCTGACTTTTGCCTTTGTCAGCAAAGATGATATGCTTCAGAGGTGACGGTGATAAGGGAGCATCCATCAATAGATTCTTGTCACCAGTCATGTGATTTGTACATCCACTATCGAGGACCCATTCAGTGGTTTTGAGTTGATCATCCTGCAGATGAATTAGTGCAGCTTACAATCTCATATGCTTCATCAGTGAAGAATATAATATCAAGTTCATCAGATGAATTTCATCAAGCAGTAAACAGGTATAGCAGTATGAGGACGTGTGAAATGAAAGTTCATTTCATCATGATTCGCCTGCGTCCCTTCAGGCATTTTTGTCAGGTCCCCAGCAAATTCTTCAGACGTTAGAGCACGTCTGGAGACCTGACCCTGTAGAGGAGATTAGTTCTTTTTCTTCACCACCCACATCTGGAGGGGTGGCAAAGAATTCATCATTCTGCGAGCACCATATGACTTTGATTCAGTTGAGGAATTTGATCCATATGAAGAATTTGGTCCATATGAAGAATTTGATCTGGGGTTCCTGTTCTTCACAGGTGGTCTCATGAGGACATTCACCTGAAGACTTTCAACACAGCTTTTGGGAACCCAGATTTTCTTCATAGGGGAACCGTTCCTGCAGTTAGTGCCAACATATCTAGCAAATACTTCACCATTCTGTTTTTTGAACAGTTTACAGTTGGAGTCAAATGACTCATCAGAAGAATGTGGAGATTCACATGTAAAGCCAGATAAGTTAGATGGATCAACTGGAGGTCCCTTTGCAGCAACCCATGAGGTTTTGGGGTACTGCTCAGGCTTCCAATATGTTCCATCAGCATTGAGTTTCCTCTCAAAGGCAATACCCTCTTTCCTAGGGTTTCTGTTGAGGATCTGCTTTTTGAGCACATCACAAAGTGTCTGATGCCCTTTGAGGCTTTTGTACATGCCTGTCATGTACAATTCCTTCAGCCCTGCATTGTCAGTGATACTAGCAATGTCCTCAGATGAGGAATTAGTGATAGCAGAGGCAGATGAAGAATTTGTAACATTTGAAGCATTTGAACATTCAGGTGAAGAATTAGCAGATTCACGTTCAATGCACTTTAAGCATGGAGGAACAAATTCTTCCTGAGAAGCGCTGATTTGTTGAGCAAGTAATGAATCGCGCTCCTTCTGAAGATCTTCATAACACACTCTTAGCTTTTGAAGATCTTCCTTTCTTTGAAGATATTCAAGAGAAAGCTTCTCGTGATCTTGCTTTTCTTGAAGAAATTCATAAGAAAGTTTCTCATGATCAGACAAGAGAGAGTTATGATGACCTTGAAGGTTATCAAACCTAGACTGAAGTCTCTAAAGATTTTCAGTCAAGGCTTTAGTGCGATCCATTTCTTCACCCAACATATCATCACTTTTATCTAGCATGTTTTGAACCTTTTCAAGAGCCCGTTGTTGTTTCACAGCAATTTTAGCAAGTTTAGAGTAGCTGGGCTTGAGATCCTCATCAGATTCATTTTCACTAGAGTCAGAGGAGTTGTATTTGAGTACCTTAGCACCTTTTGCCATGAAGCAATAGGTGGGAGCGTAGCCCTCATTATCTTCATCAGGCTTGTCGGTGGAGTCAGTTTCTTCAGTGTTGAAGATGGACTTGCTGACGAAGGCAGTAGCAACGGCCAGACTCGCAACACCAGACTCAGATTCTTCAGACTCCTCCTCTTCATCATTTTCCTCAGATTCAGCTTCAGAGTCCATCTCCTTGCCAATGAATGCCCGAGCCTTCTTGGAGCTGCTCTTCTTGTGAGATGAAGACTTCAAGGATTTTGATGGAAGATTTTAACGATTTCTTCTTCTTCTTCGCATCATCAGAACTGTAATCCTTGTATTTCTTCTTCTTCATTTCCTTTTCCCACTGAGGACAATCTTGAATATAGTGACCAGGCTTCTTGCATTTGTGGCAAAGTCTTCTCTTATAGTCACTGGATGAGGAATCATTTCCTCTTGAGGATTTTCCAAAGCGACCACGTCTTGTGAACTTCTGGAATTTCTTCACAAGCAGTGCTAGATCCTGGCTCAGTTCTTCAGGATCACCAAGGCTACTACCAGAATCCTCATATTCAGAGTCAGACACAACCTTGGCCTTGAGGGCACGTGGTTTGCCATAGTTTGAGCCATAGAGATCTCTCTTTTCAGCAAGCTGGAACTCGTGAGTGTTTAGCCTTTCGAGGATATCAGCAGGATCAAGCGACTTGTAGTCAGCACGTTCTTGTATCATCAGTCCCAGAGTATCAAATGAGGAATCAAGCGATCTCAGCAGTTTCTTCACAACTTCATGATAAATAATGTCAGTGGCACCGAGGGCTTGAAGCTCATTTGAGATGTCAATGAGGCGATCAAAGGTTTGTTGGACATTCTCATTGTCGAGTCTTTTGAAGCGGTTGAAGAGATTCCGAAGAACATCGACTCGAGAGTCACGCTGAGTTGAAACTCCTTCATTTACATTGGACAGCCTATCCCAGATAAGCTTAGCAATTTCCAAAGCACTCACTCTTGCATACTGTCCTTTGCTCAGATGGCCACATATGATATTCTTCGCTTGAGAATCGAGTTGTTAGAATCTCTTCACATCGGTAGCGTTCAGTGAGGGAGTGACAGTGGGGACACCATTTTCCACAACATACCAGAGATCGTTATCAATTGCCTCAAGATGCATTCGCATCTAGTTCTTCCAGTAGGGGTAGTCCGTTCCATCAAATGTAGGACACCCAGCCGAGACCTTGGTCATACCTGCGGTCGACATAACTAAAACTCCAGGCGGTTAAACCAAAATCACACAGAACAAGGGAGTACCTTGCTCTGATACAATTGAAAGTGCGTTATATCGACTAGAGGGGGGGTGAATAGGCGATTTTTATGAATTCTTCACTAAGGAATTTGCTGGTGAGGAAATTCCTTACTGAAGAACTACTTGCAGCGGAATAAGTACTCAGAAGTAAACATAACAGGATACAAACATGGTCATCATGATGAAATGAAGACTAGCACAGAGTACAGAAAGCGTAAACACAGGATGACAAGATGAAGACGGACAGACTAAAGAAATTGAACAGAGGAATTTGTGAAAGTCTTCAGTCAGAGTCTTCAAGCACAGATATGAACAACATACAACACAGTAATGAGGAAATGAAAGAGTTGAGGAAATAGAACCAGTTAGTTGGTGAAGACAATGATTTGGTAAACCAGTTCCAACTGCTGTCTCAGTTGTACGTCTGGTTGGAGCGGCTGAGTATTTAAACTCGAGAACACGCAGTCCCGGACACCCAGTCTCTGAGCCGCAACTCAGGACACCCAGTCCTCACCGTATTCTCCTTGAACTAAGACCACGCAGGCCTCGTCCAATCACTCGTGGTAAGTCTTCAGGTGACTTCCAAACCTTCACAGACTTGGTCACTCGGCGATCCACAATTCCTCTTGGATGCTCTAGACCTTGACGCCTAACCGTCTGGAAGAAGCACAGTCTTCAAAGGTAACAAGTGTCGGATCCACGCAGGATCAATTTCTTCAGTGATGCTCAATCACTTTGGGTTTGTGGGGGTTTGGTTTTGGGATTTTCCTCACTTGATGATTTTCGCTCAAAGTCCTCGGAGGATGGGTTGCTCTCAAATGACAAGTGTCAAGTTCTCTCGGAGCAACCAACCAACTAGTGGTTATAGGGGGCGGCTATTTATAGCCTAGGGAGCAGCCCGACATGATAAGACATAAATGCCCTTCAATGATATGACCGTTAGGTGGATAAGATATTTTGGACAGCCGGCACGCAGCACAGCAACGGTCGGAAATTTGACTCTCAAATTCCTCAGGGCTATCATGTTCCTCACTGTGTAGGCAATTCGCACTGGCGAATTCCTAACTCCTCAGTGAGAGCAAAGTCCTCAGTGACCAGAAGAATTGCGTCTCTGTCACTGAAGAAATTGACTGAACTGTATGAGATTTCCAATGGCTTCACTCGAAGGGATTGGTAGGTGTAGGATTTTGAGTTGAGCATCACATGGAAATTTTTCCTTAGTATTTCCTCGACCCCCTTTAACAGTACGGTGTTTCCTATGACTCAAGAAAGAGAAAATGAAACTACGAAAACAAAAGTCTTCACGCTCCATATTCCTCGAATGAATACCAAGTCTTCAAGGTCACACCAATTTCTTCACTTTCAAAGTCTTCAGAAAGTCTTCAGAATATCAAAGTCTTCAGTCGAAGAACTTCATTTTTAGGGGTCGACTTTCTCTGTAAATATCAAACTCCTCATAGACTTATAGACCTGTGTACACTCACAAACGCATCAGTTACTTAACCCATAAGTCTTCAATACACCAAAATCACTAAGGGGCACTAGATGCACTTACAAGAGCCAGGGCAGCTGCAGGTGCGATCTCCAGAACACCGTCTGATTGCAGATCTAGGTCATGCTCATCGCGACTGTGGGGATCACCCGTTATGGGCTCGAATCCATCGAAGATCAAGTCTCCGCGGATGTCGGTCGTGTAATTCAGGCTTCCGAACCTGACATGATGGCCAGGGGCATAGCTGTCGATCTGCTCCAGATGGCCAAGCGAGTTGGCCCGCAGTGCGAAGCCGCTGAATACGAAGATCTGTCCGGGGAGGAAAACCTCACCCTGGATCACATCGTTGTAGACGATCGAAGGAGCCATCAAGCCTTACCGTGACGACACAGTGGAACTCTCAATGAAAGCACCAATGTCGGTGTCAAAGGCTAATGGTAACAGGAGGCGGGGGACACAATGTTTACCCAGGTTTGGGCCCTCTCTATGGAGGTAATACCCTACTTCATGCTTGATTGATCTTGATGATATGAGTATTACAAGAGTTGATCTACCACGATACCATAGAGGCTAAACCCTAGAAGCTAGCCTATGATTATGATTGTTGTTATCCTACGGACTAAACCCTCCGGTTTATATAGACACTGGAGGGGGCTAGGGTTACACAGAGTTAGTTACAGAGAAGGAAATCTACATATCCGAATTGCCAAGCTTGCCTTCCACGCAAAGGAGAGTCCCACCCAGACACGGGACGAAGTCTTCAATCTTGTATCTTCATAGTCCAATAGTCTAGCATAAGCATATAGTCCGGCTGCCCGAGGACCCCCTAATCATGGACTCGCTCACCTTTCCCAGTGACGGCAGGGGCAGCAAGGCACGTATTGTATTCTTGCCATCGAGGATAATAAGATGGGGTTTATATCATATTGCTTGAGTTTATCCCTCTACATCATGTCATCTTGCCTAATGCGTTACTCTGTTCTTTTGAACTTAATACTCTAAATGCATGCTGGATAGCGGACAATGTGTGGAATAATAGTAGTAGATGCAGAATCGTTTCGATCTACTTGTCGCGGACGTGATGCCTATATACATGATCATGCCTAAATATTCTCATAACTATGCACTTTTCTATCAACTGCTTGACAGTAATTAGTTCACCCACCGTAATACTTATGCTATCTTGAGAGAAGCCACTAGTAAAACCTATGGCCCCCGGGTCTATCTTCCATCATATAAGTTTCCGATCTACTTTATTTGCAATCTTTACTTTCCAATCTATATCATAAAAATACCAAAAATATTTACCTTATTATCTCTATCAGATCTCACTTTTGCAAGTGGCAGTGAAGGGATTGACAACCCCTTTATCTTGTTGGTTGCAAGGTTCTTATTTGTCTGTGCAGGTACGAGGGATTTGAGTGTAGCCTCCTACTGGATTGATACCTTGGTTCTCAAAAACTGAGTGACGGTGTCCTGGACTAGGGGGTACTCACTACGTCATCTCCCGATCTATTAGATTGGGACGAGGACCCCCACGGCCGTATACTCATGGGCCAGTCCGGACAGGTGCCGCATACAAGGAAGATTCTAGAAGACTTGGCGATCAAGACAAGGACTCCTTCCCCACCGGCGTATTCGGCTAGGACTCTTGTTATCCTAGGCCTCCGGTGCATTATATAAACCGAGGCCAGGCTAGTCGATAAAGATATACAACAATCATACCATAGGCTAGCTTCTAGGGTTTAGCCTCTTTGATTTCGTGGTAGATCTACTCTTGTACTACCCATATCATCAATATCAATCAAGTAGGACGTAGGGTTTTACCTCCATCAAGACGGCCCGAACCTGGGTAAAACATCGTGTCCCTTGTCTCCTGTTACCATTGATCCTAAGACGCACTGCTTGGGACCCCCTACCCGAGATCCGCCGGTTTTAACACCGACATTGGTGCTTTCATTGAGAGTTCCGCTGTGTGATCGGTGAAAGGATCAATGGCTCGACTGCAGGTCAACTGCGACGTCGGCATATTCGTCACCAGCTCGACTGGTCACCTTGGCTTGACCGAGGACTGCGCCCTACCTCCGATCGTCATGTTCGGATGAGGGCCTTCATCGACACCAACTTCGATCTCTATCAAAATCATGGAGGATTCATCCATGGAGCTTGGGGGCTCAACGTCAACATTGCCCTCAAGCGACCGTGCTGTTTTTCTTGACAGCGAACTTGTATCCGCTACCACCACCTCCTCGAGTATCGCTTTGACGATTGCCTTGGTGGAATTGTGCGGAATTGAGTCTACAACAACCCTGGAAAATTTCGTCGAGTTCCGATGGAGGAATCTCTCGCAATCCACGATATACCGGAGCCCTGTCAAATCTGGACGGGAATCTCGACGAGTTTAGGGCGTGGTGTCCAGCACCTAGCTCGGACGTCCTTTGGAAGATCCAACCATTGATCGGCTGCGGAATTCCTATATCTACGACCCCTCCAAATTTCAGCTCGATCCGACCGTCAGAACTCCAGAAACCTTCCGATTAGTGCATCACTTTTCGGATCTGTTTTCTGCACGAGAACGAATCCGACCCGAATTCATCTTTTTTATGAATGGGATTTCGGACATCCTTTTTGAAGGAAGTTTTGTATGGGATATTGTGTATTGTTCCCAAACACATCTCACTAACCTTAAGATCTTTTGAACATGATCTTCAACATCATTGCTGGTGTTAAACCAGTCCGGCAATATTGCTCCACGGCTGCCGACCTGCGCTAGACACGTCGTCACTTTGTTGAGCCGAGCTCAACTTCTTCGGATCATCATCTCGGCAAGCCGAACAAGAGTCCGGCATCGCGAAGAACAAATCATCATCAACATCGCCGCCCCACGGATTACACGGAGCGGGAATATCGGCATCGCCGCACGGTCGCTTCATCAAGCCGGCATCGACCACGTCACGACCTGCATCGGCAGGGCCGCACTGTTGCTTCTTCAAGCCGGTATCCATCACGCCGAACTACTTCGACATCTCGGCTGGACCGGAGGATTCATCATCTCTTCATCAACCTACTCCGGACACTTCGGCGTCACCAGCCGACCAGCTTCGTCACGATTAGCTGGACCGACGGCTTTGCCTCGGCAAGCCAACCTTTGCCAGCATCATCCTCCTTCGGATTGCTACAACAAATAAACCAGGTGCTATTAATCCTAATATTTTTTGTTTGTTTGGGTTCATTTTTTCCAAGGAGTTATTACTCTGGTTTGTCCATCATATGTTCACAGGTCTATCGAATGGTGGCCGCATTAACGACGGTCGCATCATGGTTCGGTCAGTCTCCATAAATAGTTCGGCGAACGCCGCATCCGGAGCACGGACCGACCTGTGAATTTAGGCTTTGCCACGCCTTTACCGCATCACGCCGACGCCCTGCATCGAAATCGACCTCGGCGCCAGGCCATATTTCTTTTATTACTCACTTTGCATAAATTGCTCATTATGCAACGATTTTTTTTAATTATTATTATCACTATTATCTCCGGTTTGCACTATTTTTTGTGCACAGGAAAATGATCCAGCCGGACTATATCCTTTGGCGTCACCTCGGCTGGACGGGGGGCTTCGTCAACACTTTATTACCCCATGTCGGGGACTTCGGCATCACTCTGCCGTTCTGCATTTACCGAACTATGTCACCACTTCGGAATGCCGAGCTCTTTGCTCCGCCACCTCGGGACCGGCTTGGGGACGGAACCTTGTCCCGCATCAAGCTCGAACCACGTCGTCAATACCGAACACATTAACCAGCTAAGTTGTCTTCATGCTCAAAGTTTTAATTTTTTAACTTGTGTTCGGTTCGACCAAGCATTATACTTTTTTGGAAAAAAGTGGCTTGTAAAATTTTTTTCTTGTCCAAACTTTGTTTGCACACACTTGACGCGCTATCCGCGCTCATTATACCTGGGGGCTTCTTTAACAGAAGCTTATTAATACAGGCTTTATGCCCAACACATATGTGACACTTCCGCATGTACCTTTTATTCACCAATATATGCACTGATATGACTTAAGTTTTGGCCAAGCTGGGTTGCCTGGCTCCTGTGCTTACCCCTACGTTCCCGATTGTTCGGCTAGGAGGTAAAGGGAGCACCTCTGCGATTGTTACTGCCGGGTCAGCCGGATGTGTACCTCAGACTGGGTGAAGCCGAAAGCTAGCGTTCTTAAGGGAATATTCGGTCGGTGACCTAAAAGATGATTTCTTACCTATTTATTTACCTGCCCCCAGATGTTTTTCTGCTCTTTTCGCAGTCTGGACATGCACTTTAGGGCATGCCTCCCAGGGAAAGGAACCCCTAACGGAACTATTCTCCCTGGAAGATGTTTCTTACTAACCATGTAATATAACATAACTAGTTGGGAACTTGTCTGATAAAGCACTAATGACCCCAACGCCTGGTCTCCACGCATGCCCCGGTTTTTATAACCACGAGGGTATTCGGACACACTCCGGACTATCGGGTCCAGAGGTTGAAGCGAAAAGGTCCGCTACGACAAACGATCTACAATCCGGCTAGAAGGCATTCTACATGTCACCTTACATTATATAGTCAACTTTTACCCAAGTCACTTGGGGGCTCTTATGTTTATTTGAGCCGTTTCATACTAAGTGTTTTTCTTCTTAGTCGTTGCAAAGTTATTATTTATCACTCCTTTTTTCGACACGAGTGTGCGGTCACTCGCCGGGGAGCCTAATTTCTCTCTCAAAAGCCGCTAGAGTTTAGTTTGCTAAACTGGCCTGATGAGAAGTACTCCACCCTCGGGATAGGAGGTTGAAGCCGTAGGCTGACCCGCTCGAAGTCTTGAGATAGGATGTATCATGTTAAAGCACGACAGAAGCACTTCTTTTTTCTAAGACCAATTTTCGGATTGGCACCGAACACTTGATATTGTTCGGACGTCATGTTTTCGCTGACGTTTCTTGGTTTTCCAAGATTTTTGGCACTTTTAAACTATTTGTGCTTTTCCAGCATTAGTCTCGCAGTGCAACGCCGAACACCTTTTAGGGATTTCGGCAAAAATATTCTCGGATATTGCTATATATGAATCGGTTTCGAATTGTGTCTTCGGTCAATAGTTGGGGTTGCCCGGCTCCCGCACTTGCTTCCTATGTTCCGTTTTGTTTGGCTAGGCGTGCAAAGGGAGAACCACTGCGATTGTGCTTCCAGCTCACATGGTTAAGCACCTCAGTGGAGAAAGCCGAAAACTGACTGCCACAATAAGCGTAAACTGGTCAGCGATCCGATGACTATGTTAAATAACAGGCCGTTCATAACATTGGCCGAAGTGTTTACGGCTTGACCTCGACTGTCGCCGAACACTATGGAGGGTTATTAACTAGCCTCCCAAACTAAATCCTCGATACTTTGCCCTTACATTGGAGCTGAGGTTTTATGATCATGCTTAGCATGACAACCCAAAGAAAGGAACCGATAGCGGGACTATTTTCTTTGGAAGACATTTCTTCTGTTAAACAGTAATATAACAGATCTCTCCGCGTACCTTTGTTTATAAAACCGTATAGCCAGATTGCCTTGTTTGTCGTAAATCTTTTCCCTCATAAAGGCTTTATCAAGTAAGACAAACACTCCTCGGCTACTGGCCGAGGAGGTGGAAGCCGATGGTCGGTCAACAAAGTTTTGTACAATGCGGATCCGAGCATTAATGACGTAAAGTACTTGGATACATAGAGTCATTACACATAATTTGTGATTTTACTATGGATATTGATCCTTAATTCGGCCACCCGTGCCCGCATTAAGGCTCGGGGGCTACTGGGCTTCAGGCTTATTATTTAAAACATATCAAAGGGGCATATTGATCCCCTGATCTGGTGTTGCCACCCGACCAGTGTCTCAGGGGCTACTGCATTGCTTGCCCAATGCAGAAAATTTTATGTGCAATATAGTTTCCGAGGAGATTTTTATCCTCAGGTTGGTCGGCCACACCCAACCTGAGTCTCGAGGACTGAGCACGCCGCTTTTTGTGTCCCGAAGTATCCTGCCAAGCTAGGACTTGATCCTCAGACCGATTTTGCAAATCAACCTGAGTCTCAGCGGCTACGGGGATCAGCGGTCTTATGTCACCCTTCATGTGCATCTCGGGTTTTAGACCGATACCCACCTTGAGGGCTACTCGCTATATATCTCGGCACAGAATAAATTGCACAAGCAAAAAATATTGACAAAAATCGGCCCATATTCGGGGTGGTGCACCACCTCAGAAGCAGTCCGGCATAAAGCTCGGGCGCTAGTGGCTGGCTCCATAGAGGGCATTTCCGGCATTAAGCTCGGCTAAACTCCTTCGAACTTCTTTGAACCAAGGTGATTTACGACACCTCGGATACAATCCGGCGTTGGAGCTCGGATACATAGTCCGGCGTTGGAGCTCGGATACATAGTCCGGCGTTAGAGCTGGGAAGCAGTCCGGCATTGGTGCTCGGCTGCAAAAGATGCCTCGAATGCAGTCCGGCGTTGGAGCTCGGACGCAAGAGGACGCTGCCGCCCGGGAACAACTTCAAACCCGAGGTGTGGCATAAAAATAACGAGGCATTGATAAAGGCCAGAAACTTAAAGGGTCTCCTCGGATACCCGACGTGTAAACCCGTCGAATGCATTTCGGCGATCCTCAAGATCAAAGATAAAGAAGATTCGTTGAACCAGTTTTCAAGACCGACGACCGAAGATGAAGAACAGTTCGGAAGAATCGAGGAGCGTCCCTAACTTGAAGACCGGTTCAGGGGGCTACTGACGGTGTCCTGGACTAGGGGGTACTCACCACGTCATCTCCCGATCTATTAGATTGGGCCGAGGACCCCCACGACCGTATACTCATGGGCCAGTCCGGACAGGTGCCGCATACAAGGAAGATTCTAGAAGACTTGGCGATCAAGACAAGGACTCCTCCCCCACCAGCGTATTCGGCTAGGACTCTTGTTATCCTAGGCCTCCGGTGCATTATATAAACCGAGGCCAGGCTAGTCGATAAAGATATACAACAATCATACCATAGGCTAGCTTCTAGGGTTTAGCCTCTTTGATCTCGTGGTAGATCTACTCTTGTACTACCCATATCATCAATATCAATCAAGCAGGACGTAGGGTTTTACCTCCATCAAGAGGGCCCGAACCTGGGTAAAACATCGTGTCCCTTGTCTCCTGTTACCATTGATCCTAAGACGCACTGCTTGGGACCCCCTACCCGAGATCCGCCGGTTTTGACACCGACACTGAGGGAAATACTTACGCTACTTTGCTGCATCACCCTTTCCTCTTCAAGGGAAAACCAACACATGCTCAAGAGGTAGCAAGAAGGATTTCTGGCGCCGTTGTTGGGGAGTCTACGCATAAGTCAAGACATACCAAGTACCCATCACAAAGTCTTATCCCTCGCATTACATTATTTGCCATTTGCCTCTCGTTTTCCTCTCCCCCACTTCACCCTTGCCGTTTTATTCGCCCTCTTTTTCCTGTTCGCCTCTTTTTTGCTTGCCTCTTGTGTGCTTGTGTGTTGGATTGTTTGTCACGATGGCTCAAGATAATACTAAATTGTCTTATTTTTCCAATACCAACAACAATGATTTTCTTAGTACTCCGATTGCTCCTATTACCGATGTTGAATCTTGCGAAATTAATGCTGCTTTGTTGAATTTTGTCATGAAAGATCAATTCTCTGGCCTTCCTAGCAAAGATGCCGCTACACATCTGAACAGCTTTGTTGATTTGTGCGATATGCAAAAGAAGAGAGATGTGGATAATGATATTGTTAAATTGAAGCTATTTTCGTTTTCACTTAGAGATCGTGCTAAAACTTGGTTTTCGTCTTTGCCTAAAGATAGTATTGATTCATGGAATAAGTGCAAAGATGCTTTTATCTCTAAGTATTTTCCTCCCGCTAAGATCATCTCTCTTAGAAACGATATTATGAATTTTAAGCAACTTGATCATGAACATGTTGCACAAGATTGGGAGAGAATTAAATTAATGATAAGTAATTGTCCTACACATGGTTTGAATTTATGGATGATTATACAAAAAAATATGTCGGACTGAATTTTGCTTCTAGAAATCTTTTAGATTTGGCCGCGGGAGGCACTTTTATGGAAACCACTTTAGGAGAAGCTACTAAACTCCTAGATAATATTATGATTAATTATTCTCAATGGCACACCGAAAGATCTACTAGTAAAAAGGTTCATGCGATAGAAGAGATTAATGTTTTGAGTGGAAAGATGGATGAACTTATGAAATTGTTTGCTAATAAGAGTGTTCCCTCTGATCCTAATGATATTCCTTTATCCACTTTGATTGAGAATCATAATGAATCTATGGATGTGAATTTTGTTGGTAGGAACAATTTTGGTAACAACGCTTATAGAGGAAACTTTAATCCTAGGCCGTTCCCTAGTAGTTCCTCTAATAATTATGGTAATTCCTACAACCACTCTTATGGAAATTTTAATAAGTTGCCCTCTGATTTTGAGATTAGTGTTAAAGAGTTTATGATTTCTCAAAAGAATTTCAATGCTTTGCTTGAAGAAAAATTGCCTAAGATTGATGAGTTGGCTATGAACGTGGATAGAATTTCTCTTGATGTTGATTCTTTGAAACTTATATCTATTCCACCTAAGCATGATATCAATGAGTCCCTCAAATCCATGAGAATTTCCATTGATGAGTGCAAAGAAAGAACTGCTAGAATGCGTGCAAAAAAAGATTGCTTTGTAAAAGTGAGTTCTTCTAGTTTTCATGATAATAGGGATGAAGATCTAAAAGTGATTGATGTGTCTCCTATTAAATCTTTGTTTTGCAATATGAATCATGATAATGATAGGACTAGAGATGAGTCAACTTTAGTTAAGAGGCGTTCCAATGATTCGGAGTTTTTAGATCTTGATGCAAAAATTGGTAAAAGTGGGATTGAACAAGTCAAAACTTTACATAGCAATGAACCCACTATTTTAGATTTCAAGGAATTTAATTATGATAATTTTTCTTTAATAGATTGTATTTCCTTGTTGCAATCTGTGTTAAATTCTCCGCATGCTTATAGTCAAAATAAAGCTTTTACTGAACATATCGTTGATGCTTTAATGCAATCTTATGAAGAAAAACTTGAATTAGAAGTTTCTATCCCTAGAAAACTTTATGATGAGTGGGAACCTACTATTAAAATTAAAATTAAAGATCATGAATGCTATGCTTTGTGTGATTTATGTGCTAGTGTTTCCACGATTACAAAAACTTTGTGTGATGTGTTAGGTTTCCGTGAATTTGATGATTGCTCTTTAAACTTGCACCTTGCAGATTCCACCATTAAGAAACCTATGGGAAGGATTAATGATGTTCTTATTGTTGCAAATAGGAATTATGTGCCCGTAGATTTTATTGTTCTTGATATTGATTGCAATCCTTAATGTCCTATTATTCTTGGTAGACATTTCCTTAGAACGATTGGTGCAATTATTGATATGAAAAAAGGAAATATTAGATTCCAATTTACATTAAGGAAATGCTTGGAACACTTTCCTAGGAAGTAAATCAAATTACCTTATGAATCTATTATGAGAGCCACCTATGAATTGAATACCAAAGATGGCTATACTTAGATTTAATCTCGCTTTTATGCCTAGCTAGGGGCGTTAAACGATAGCGCTTGTTGGGAGGCAACCCAATTCTATTTTTGTTCTTTGCTTTTTGTTCCTGTTTAGTAATAAATAATTAATCTATCCTCTGGTTAGATGTCGTTTTATTTTTTAATTACTGTTTGTGCCAAGTGAACCCTATACGATCTTCTAGGGTGATAGTTAATTTGATCTTGCTGAAAAACAGAAATTTTTGCACGCACGAGAATAATTTTAATAAATAACAGAAACATACTTTTCAGTTCATTATTTTTGTAGAAGATTAATAAACAAATTATCTAGGACTTACTATTTTGGTAGAATTTTTGGGGTTCCATAAGTATTCAAAAGTTACAGATTACTACAGACTGTTCTGACAGATTCTGTTTTTCATGTGTTGTTTGCTTATTTTGATGAATCTATGGCTAGTATCGGGGGGTATGAACCATAGAGAAGTTGGAATACAGTAGGTTTAACACCAATATATATAAAGAATGAGTTCATTGCAGTAACTTAAAGTGGTGGTTTTTTTTATTTCGCTAACGGAGCTCATGAGATTTTCTGTTGAGTTTTGTGTTGTGAAGTTTTCAACTTTTTGGGTAAGATTTGATGGATTATGGAATAAGGAGTGGCAAGAGCCTAAGCTTGCGGATTCCCAAGTCACCCCAAGGTAAAATTCAAGTACAAACAAAAGCTTAAGCTTGGGGATGCCCCGGAAGGCATCCCCTCTTTCGTCTTCGTCCATCGGTAACTTTACTTGATGCTATATTTTTATTCACCACATGATATGTGTTTTGCTTGGAGCGTCTTGTATGATTTGAGTCTTTGCCTTTTAGTTTACCACAATCATCCTTGCTATACACACCTTTTGGGAGAGACACACATGAATCAGAATTTATTAGAATACTCTATGTGCTTCACTTATATCTTTTGAGCTAGATAATTTTGATCTAGTACTTCACTTATATCTTTTTAGAGCACGGCAGTGGTATTATTTTATAGAAATTATTGATCTCTCATGATTCACTTATATTATTTTGAGAGTCCTTTAGAACAGCATGGTAATTGCTTTGGTTAAAATTTTAGTCCTAATGTGATGAGCATCCAAGATAGGTATAATAAAAAATATCATATAAAGTGCATTGAATATTATGTGAAGTTTGATACTTGATGATTGTTTTGACATATGAGGATGGTAATATTAGGGTCATACTAGTTGATTAGTTGTGAATTTGAGGAATACTTGTGTTAAAAGTTTGTGATTCCCGTAGCATGCATGTATGGTGAACCGTTATGTGATGAAGTTGGAGCATGATTTATTTATTGATTGTCTTCCTTATGTGTGGAGGTCGGGATCGCGCGATGGTTAACTCCTACCAACCCTTCCCCTAGGAGCATGCATTTAGTACTTTGTTTCAATAACTTGTAGATTTTTGCAATAAGTATGTGAGTTCTTCATGACTAATGTTGAGTCCATGGATTATACGCACGCTCACCCTTCCACCATTGCTAGCCTCTCTTGTGCCACGCAACTTTCGCCGGTATCATACACCCACCATATACCTTCACCATACCTACCTATTATGGCATTTCCATAGCCATTCCGAGATATATTGCCATTCAACTTTCCACCTTACGTTTATTATGACACGCTCCACCATTGTCATATTCCTTTGCATGATCATGTAGTTGACATCGTATTTGTGGCAAAGCCACCATTCATAATTCTTTCATACATGTCACTCTTGATTCATTATCCGGTACACCACCGGAGGCATCCACATAGAGTCATATTTTTTCCTAAGATTCTTGAGTTGTAAGTAGATAAGAGTATGATGATCTTCATTATTAGAACATTGTCCCATGTGAGGAAAGGATGATTGAAGCAATGATTCCCTCACAAGTTGGGATGAGTCTCCGGACTTTATGAAAAATAAAAGAGGCCAAAGAAGCCCAAATAAAAAAAGAGGCCAAAGAAGCCCACCAAAAAAATGAGAGAAAAAGAGAGAAGGGACAATGTTACTATCCTTTTACCACACTTGTGCTTCAAAGTAGCACCATGATCTACATGATAGAGAGTCTCCTATGTTGTCATCTTCATATGCTAGTGGGAATTTTTCATTATAGAACTTGGCTTGTATATTTCAATGATGGGCTTCCTCAAATTGCCCTAGGTCTTCGTGAGCAAGCAAGTTAGATGCACACCCACTTAGTTTCTTTTGATGAGCTTTCATACACTTATAGCTCTAGTGCATCTGTTGCATGGCAATCCCTACTCACTCACATTGATATCTATTAATGGGCATCTCCATAGCCTGTTGATACGCCTAGTTGATGTGAGACTATCTTCGACTTTTTTGTCTTCTCTACAACCACCATCCTATTCCACCTATAGTGCTATGTCCATGGCTCACGCTCATGCATTGCGTGAAGATTGAAAAAGTTTGAGAATACTAAAGAATGAAACAATTGCTTGGCTAAAATGGGGGTTGTGCATGATTTAAATATTTTGTGCGATGAAGATAGAGCATAGCCAGACTATATGATTTTGTAGGGATAACTTTCTTTGGCCATGTTATTTTGAGAAGACATGATTACTTTGTTAGTATGCTTGAAGTATTATTACTCTTATGTCAATATTAAACTTTTGTCTTGAATCTTTTGGATCTAAACATTCATGCCACAATAAAGGAAATTACATTGAGAATTATGCTAGGTAGCATTCCACATCAAAAATTCTGTTTTTTATCATTTACCTACTCGAGGACGAGAAGGAATTAAGCTTGGGGATGCTTGATACGTCTCCAACATATCTATAATTATTGATTGTTCCATGCTATTATATTATCTGTTTTGAATGTTTAATGGGCTTTATTATACACTTTTATATTATTTTTGGGACTAAGCTATCAACCGGAGGCCCAGTCCAAATTGTTGTTTTTGCCTATTTCAGTGTTTCGTAGAAAAGGAATATCAAACGGAGTCCAAACGGAATGAAACCTTCGGGAGAGTCGTTTTTGGAACAAATGCAATCCAGGAGACTTGGAGTGGATGTCAAGGAAGAAACGAGGAGGCCACGAGGCAAGGAGGCGCGCCCAGGGGGGTAGGCGCGCCCACCCTCCTGGGCCCCTCGTGGCTCCCCTGACCGACTTCTTTCGCCTATATATACTCATATACCCTGAAAACATCCGAGAGCACGACGAAACCCTATTTCCACCGCCGCAACCTTTTGTACCCGTGAGATCCCATCTTGGGGCCTTTTTCGGCGCTCCGCCGGAGGGGGAATCGATCACGGAGGGCTTATACATCAACACCATAGCCTCTCCGATGAAGTGTGAGTAGTTTACCTCAGACCTTCGGGTCCATAGTTATTAGCTAGATGGCTTCTTCTCTCTCTTTGGATCTCAATACAAAGTTCTGCTCGATCTTCTTGGAGATCTATTCGATATAATACTTTTTGCGGTGTGTTTATCGAGATCTGATGAATTGTGGGTTTATGATCGAGATTATTTATGAACAATATTTGAATCTCCTCTGAATTCTTTTATGTATTATTTGTTATCTTTGCAAGTCTCTTCGAATTATCAGTTTGGTTTGGCCTACTAAATTGATCTTTCTTGCAATGGGAGAAGTGCTTAGCTTTGGGTTCAATCATGCGGTGTCCTTTCCTAGTGACAGCAGGGGCAGCAAGGCACGTATTGTATTGTTGCCATCGAGGATAAAAAGATGGGGTTTATATCATATTGCTTGAGTTTATCCCTCTACATCATGTCATCTTGCCTAATGTGTTACTCTGTTCTTTTGAACTTAATACTCTTGATGCATGCTGGATAGCGGTCGATGTGTGGAGTAATAGTAGTAGATGCAGAATCGTTTCGATCTACTTGTCGCGGTCGTGATGCCTATATACATGATCATGCCTAGATATTCTCATAGCTATGCACTTTTCTGTCAATTGCTCGACAGTAATTTGTTCACCCACCGTAATACTTATGGCCCCCGGGTAAAACCTGTGGCCCCCGGGTCTATCTTCCATCATATAAGTTTCCGATCTACTTTATTTTGCAATCTTTACTTTCCAATCTATATCATAAAAATACCAAAAATATTTATCTTATTATCTCTATCAGATCTCACTTTTGCAAGTGGCCGTGAAGGGATTGACAACCCCTTTATCGCGTTGGTTGAAAGGTTCTTATTTGTTTGTTCAGGTACGAGGGATTTGTGTGTAGCCTCCTACTGGATTGATACCTTGGTTCTGAAAAACTGAGGGAAAACCAACGCATGCTCAAGAGGTAGCAAGCACCTTTAGGATCGACAAAACCTTCTGGTTGCATCATATACAGCTCTTCTTTAAGAAATCCATTAAGGAATGCAGTTTTGACGTCCATTTGCCAGATTTCATAATCATAAAATGCGGCAATTACTAACATGATTTGGACAGACTTAAGCATCGCTACGGGTGAGAAAGTCTCATCGACGTCAACTCCTTGAACTTGTCGAAAACCTTTTGCAATAATTCGAGCTTTGTAGATAGTAACATTACCATCAGTGTCAGTCTTCTTCTTGAAGATCCATTAATTCTCTATGGCTCACCTATCATCGGGCAAGTCCACCGAAGTCCACACTTTGTTCTCGTAGATGGATCCAATCTCAGATTTCATGGCCTCAAGCCATTTATCGGAATCTGGGCTCATCGTAGCTTCTTCATAGTTCGTAGGTTCGCCATGGTCTAGTAACATAATTTCTAGAACAGGATTACCATACCACTCTGGTGCGAAACGTTCTCTTTTCGACCTATGAGGTCCAGTAGTAACTTGATCTGAAGTTTCATGATCATCATCATTAGCTTCCTCTCTAGTTGGTGTAGGCATCACGGGAACGGATTTCTTAGATGTGCTAATTTCCAATTCAATGGAAGGTACAATTACCTCATCAAGTTCTACTTTCCTCCCACTCACTTCTTTCGAGAGAAACTCCTTCTCTAGAAATGATCCATTCTTAGCAACAAATATCTTGACTTCGGATCTGTGATAGAAGGTGTACCCAACAGTCTCCTTCAGGTATCCAATGAAGACACATCTCTTCAGGTACACCTCCCAATCACTTCTTTCGAGAGAAAATCCTTCTCTAAAAAGGTTTCGTTCTTGGCAACAAAGATCTTGCCTTCGGATATGTGGTGGAAGGTGTACCCAATTGTTTCCTTAGGGTATCCTATGAAGTCGCACTTCTCCAATTTGGGTTTGAGCTTATCAAGCTGAAGCCTTTTGACATAAATGTCGCAACCCCGAACTTTAAGAAACGACAACTTAGGTTTCTTGCTAAACCATAGTTCATATGGTGTCGTCTCAACGGATTTAGATGGTGCCCTATTTAACGTGAATGCAGTTGTCTCTAATGCATAACCCCAAAACGATAGTGGTAAACCAGTAAGAGACATCATAGATCGCACCATAACTAATAAAGTACGGTTACGACGTTCGGACACACCATTACGCTGTGGTGTTCCAGGTGGTGTGAGTTGTGAAACTATTCCTCATTGTTTTAAATGAAGGCCAAACTCGTAACTCAAATATTTGCCTTTGCGATCATTTCATAGAAACTTTATTTTCTTGTTACGATGATTCTCCACTTCACTCTGAAATTCTTTGAACTTTTCAAATGTTTCGTACTTGTGTTTCATTAAGTAGATATACCCATATCTGCTCAAATCATCTATGAAGGTCAAAAAATGATGATACCCGCTGCGTGCCTCAACACTGATCGGACCGCATACATCGGTATGTATTATTTCCAATAAGTCACTGGCTTGCTCCATTATTCCAAAGAACGGAGTTTTAGTCATCTTGCCCATGTGGCATGGTTCGCAGGTATGAAATGATTCATAATCAAGTGATTCCAAAAGTCCATCTGTATGGAGTTTCTTCATGCGCTTTACACCAATATGAGCTAAACGGCAGTGCCACAAATATGTGCACTATCATTATCAACATTGCATCTTTTGGCATCAATATTATGAATATTTGTATCACTACAATGGAGATTCAACAAGAACAGACCATTCATCAAAGGTGCATGACCATAAAAGATATTCTTCATATAAATAGAACAACCATTATTCTCTGACTTAAATGAATAACCGTCTGGCAATAAACAAGATCCAGGTATACTATTCATGCTCAACGCTGGCACCAAATAACAATTATTCAGGTCTAAAACTAATCTCGAAGGTAGATGTAGAGGTAGCGTGCCACCGTCAATCACATCGACTGAGGGAGTCCTGGACTAGGGGGTGTCCGGACAGCCGGACTATCATTATCCGCCGGACTCCAAGACTACGAAGATACAAGATTGAAGACTCCGTCCCGTGTCCGGATGGGACTTTCCTTGGCGTGGAAGGCAAGCTTGGCGATACGGATATGTAGATCTCCTACCATTGTAACCGACTCTGTGTAACCCTAGCCTCCTCCGGTGTCTATATAAACCGGAGGGCTTTAGTCCGTAGGACAACATACATTACAACAATCATACCATAGGCTAGCTTCTAGGGTTTAGCCTCCTTGATCTCGTGGTAGATCCACTCTTGTACTACCCATATCATCAATATTAATCAAGCAGGAGGTAGGGTTTTACCTCCATCGAGAGGGCCTGAACCTGGGTAAAAACATCGTGTCCCTCGTCTCCTATTACCATCTGCCTAGGCGCACAGTTCGGGACCCCCTACCCGAGATCCGCCGGTTTTGACACCGACATTGGTGCTTTCAATGAGAGTTCCTCTGTGTCGTCACCGATAGGCTTGATGGCATCTTCAACCAACAACGCTGTCCAGGGTGAGACTTTTCTCCCCGGACAGATCTTCGTATTCGGCGGCTTCGCACTGCGGGCTAATTCACTTGGCCATCTGGAGCAGATCGAAAGCTACGCCCCTGGCCATCAGGTCAGATTCGGAAGCCTAAACTTCACGGCCGATGTCCGCGGAGACTTGATCTTCGACGGACTCGAGCCACAGCCAAGCGCGCCGCACTGTGACGACGGGCACGATCTAGCTCTGCCACCGAACAGTGCCTTGGTGGCCGCTCACGGATCCGCTTCGGCCATTAGTCCGGAGCCGATCGCCCAGATCGAGGGCCGATGGATAGACGCCGCCCTGGGGGCTCCAACATCCACGGTGATGGAGCCGAACACTAACCTTGTCCCCTGCGAAACTCGTGATTCCGAGGCGCCGGACTCCTTGCCGGACTCTGAACCTCCCGCGCCCCTACCAATCGATCCGGATTGGGCGCCGGTTATGGAATTCACCGCCACGGACATCTTCCAATACTCGCCTTTTGGCGATATCTTGAATTCACTAAAGCATCTCTCGTTATCAGGAGAGTCCTGGCCGGACTATGGCCAGGATGGTTGGGGTATGGACGATGAAGAAATTCAGAGCCCACCCACCACCCACTTTGTAGCCACTGTCAACGATCTAACCGACATGCTAGACTACGACTCCGACGACATCGACGCTATGGACGACGATGCCGGAGACGAACAGGAACCAGCGCCCACAGGGCACTGGAAGACCACCTCGTCATATGACATATATATGGTGGATACCCCAAAAGACGGGGACGGCGAAGAAGCAGCGGAGGCAGACTCTTTAAAGAAGCAGCCCAAACGCCGGCGCCATCGGCGCCGCTCTAAATCCCACCACAACAAGAATGGAGATTCCGGCACAGGAGATAATAATACTCCAGAGAGTGCCGAAGACAATCCCCTCTAGCAAGACTCAGCGCAGGAGGATGCAGAAGCAAGCCCTCACGAGAGGGCGGCAGACGAAGAGGTTGAGGATCATAACTATATGCCTCCCTCCGAAGACGAAGCAAGCCTCAACGATGATGAATTCGTCGTACCTGAGGATCCCATCGAACAAGAGCGCTTCAAGCACAGGCTTATCGCCGCAGCAAAGAGCCTAAAGAAAAAGCAGCAACAGCTTCAAGCTGATCAGGACCTGCTGGCCGATCGATGGACCGAGGTCCTCACGGTCGAAGAGTATAAACTCGAACGCCCCTCCAAAAGTTACCCAAGACGCAAGCTGCTCCCCCGATTAGAGGAGGAAGCATACATACCTCCATCACCAGCGCACGATATGGCTGACCGACCACCCCGTGGTTGTGACAGAGAGGCATCCAGGCCTCCAGCCAACACCGTACCCCGGCATCGCTCCAAAAGTACGAAGCCAAGAGGGAACGCGCCGGACTTGCGAGACATATTGGAGGACAAAGCAAGGCAATCCAGATCCATCTACGGATCACATGGGCGCCCCACGACCCATGACGAATACCGTTGCGCCGGATACAATAACCCCGGCCGGGCCGAACACAGCAGACAGCGCTCTCTCGAGCTGCGTCGCGATATTGCTCAATATAGAGGCGCCGCACACCCACTATGCTTCACTGATGAAGTAATGGATCATCAAATCCCTGAAGGGTTTAAACCCGTAAACACTGAATCCTACGATGGCACAACAGACCCCGCGGTTTGGATAGAAGATTATCTTCTCCACATCCATATGGCCCGCGGCGACGATCTCCACGCCATCAAGTACCTCCCACTCAAGCTTAAAGGACCAGCTCGGCATTGGCTTAACAGCCTGCCCGCAGAGTCAATTGGGTGTTGGGAAGACCTGGAGGCCGCATTCCTTGATAACTTCCAAGGCACGTATGTGCGACCACCAGACGCCGATGACCTAAGCCACATCATTTAGCAGCCAGACGAATCGGCCAGACAATTCTGGACATGGTTCTTGACGAAGAAAAATCAAATCGTCGATTGTCCGGATGCAAAGGCCCTTGCAGCCTTCAAACATAACATCCGGGACGAATGGCTAGCCCGGCACCTGGGGCAGGAAAAGGCGAAATCCATGGCAGCCCTCACATCGTTAATGACCCGCTTTTGCGCGGGAAAGGACAGCTGGCTAGCCCGCAGCAACAATCTCCGTAAAAATTCTGGCAGTCCGGATACTAAGGACAACAACGGCAGGTCACGTCGAAACAAAAACAAACGCCGCATTAACGGCGATGATAAGGAGGATACGGCAGTCAACGCCGGATTCCGAGGCTCTAATCCCGGTCAGCGGAAGAAGCCATTCAAAAGAACCACTCCGGGTCCGTCCAATCTGGACCGAATACTCGACCGCTTATGCCAGATACATGGCACCTCTAAAAAGCCAGCTAACCACACTAATAGAGATTGCTGGGTGTTCAAGCAGGCCGGCAAGTTAATTGCCGAAAACAATGACAAGGGGCTAAACAGCGACGACGAGGAAGAGACCCGACTGCCGAACAATAGAGGACAGAAGGGTTTCCCCCCACAAGTGCGGACGGTGAATATGATATACGCGACCCACATACCCAAGAGGGAGAGGAAACGCGCACTAAGGGACGTCTATGCGATGGAGCCAGTCGCCCCGAAGTTCAATCCATGGTCCTCTTGTCCGATCACTTTCGATCGAAGAGACCATCCGACCAGCATACGCCATGGCGGATTCGCCGCATTGGTTTTAGACCCAATCGTCGATGGATTTCACCTCACGAGAGTCCTGATGGACGGCAGCAGTAGCCTGAGCCTGCTTTATCAGGATACAGTGCGCAAAATGGGCATAGACCCATCAAGGATTAAACCTACAAAGACAACCTTTAAAGGTGTCATACCAGGAGTGGAAGCCAACTGTACAGGCTCAGTCACACTGGAAGTGGTCTTCGGATCCCCAGATAATTTCCGGAGCGAAGAGTTAATCTTCGACATAGTCCCGTTTCGCAGCGGCTATCACGCTCTGCTCGGACGAACCGCGTTTGCAAAATTCAACGCGGTGCCGCATTATGCATACCTAAAGCTCAAGATGCCAGGCCCTCGTGGAGTCATCACGGTCAATGGGAATACGGAATGCTCCCTCCGAACGGAGGAACATACAGCGGCTCTCGCGGCAGAAGTACAGAGCAGCCTTCTAAGGCAATTCTCCAGTCTGGCCGTTAAACAGCCGGATACAGCAAAACGCGCCCGAAGCAATACCAACCAAGACTACCTGGCGCGATCAGAGCATGCGTAGCAATGTGGCCCCAACCCTCGCTCGCGCATGATCGCAATAATAACACTCCACGTACATCATTACGCTTTGGAGATACCATGGGCACAGGGGAGGTGCCACGATCGCAACGGACCCAGAGTGCGGTTCGACCACACCGGGGGCTCGCAAGTGTGCCCCCCTTTTTTATATTTTTTATTTTTCCTCTTTTATGTACACAGGACTCTGTCAACCAGAAGCCCTGTCCGGTGGCGAACCTGCCGAACTCACGATGCAACAGTCAGGGACTAAAGAAGGCTGCGACGAACATTCAGGTGGTCTCAATTACGAGCATTAAATTTGATTATATACACCAAGTCCGCAGCTCATCCCTGGAGGGGGACATGTTTGCTTAGTCCAAATCCCTTGCTTACCGCACTATTTGTATCAGTCCGCTCTACTAGCAGATTTTCTTTCATAAATAATGCAGCACCTTTTTGATCGCAATTGCATTACCTTTTATATATATATGCTCATTATATGACATCTTGCGCCCGTATATTTTGGTACGGCCTAATACACCGGGGGCTTATGTTCCCCACTCTATGGTGTGATAAGTCCGAACACTTTCACAAGTGCGGCACCCCGAACTTATAGCATTATATGAATCGGCTCCGAATCATGTCTTGGGTCAATAGTTGGGTTTGCCCGGCTCCCACGTTTTGGTGCCTTACATTCCGTTCTGTCGGCTAAGGTGGCACTGGGAGAACCACTGCGATTGCGCCCCGGTTGAGCCAGGCGAGCACCTCAGTGGAGAAAGCTAAAACTGACTGGCATGATAAGGCGAGAGACTGGTCGCTGTTCGAGAGGTTTTTTCGGGTCCTTAAAGACTCACGCCGCTTCGAGCGAAGTTCCGGACAATGTCCGACAAAGGCGTGGATAGCACCCCGGATTCGGTCTTCCGAATACCAGGGGCTTCGCCGAAATTTAAAATTATAGAATTCTATGGCTAAGTGAGAGTGTTCAAGCATTATAAGTCCGGTTGCCTTGTTCGTTGTGTTCAGCGCCTCCCTCGATGGACCCAACAATGGGAACAAGAGTGCTCAAGTTTATCCCGAACACCCCAGCACTAGTGGCTTGGGGGCCGAAGCCAATGACTTGCCATCTCCCAGATTTTATACACGGCCACACAGACGGTAATATTTTAAATTAAACAAGCGTTGCTTAACGCGCACATAAACAAAGTTTCAGCGCGCAGGATAATACATAGCAAATTCAATCAAAGATTACATTTCTGGGGCACTCATCCACAATATTGCGGGCTCCCTTCAGGACAGTTTTATAATACATTTCGGGCGTGTGATACTCCTTGCCCGGCGGTGGTGGGTCCGTGAGAAGCTTCTCCGCATCCAACCTGCCCCATTGCACCTTTGTGCGGGCGAGGGCCCGGCGAGCGCCTTCAATACAGGCGGAGCGCTTGATGACATCCACCCAGGGGCATGCATCCACAAGCCGCCGCACGAGGCCAAAGTAGCTCCCAGGCATGGCCTGTCCAGGCCACAGCCGGACTATAAGGCCCTTCATGGCCTCTTCAGCCACCTTGTGGAGTTCGACCAGCTGCTTCAGCTGGTCGCTTGGGGGCACCGGGTGTCCGGCCTCAGCATACTCAGACCAGAAGACTTTTTCCGTCGAGCTCCCCTCCTTGCCACGATAGAATGCGGCGGCATCGGACGCTCTACGCGGCAGATCTGCAAACGCCCCTGGAGAGCTCCGAATGCGGGTAAGTGTCAGGTATTTTACATTAACATGCTTGCTTTGCATGAAAAATGCCTTACCCGCCGCTATTTTCTTTATATCTTCAACCTCCTGAAGGGCCTTATGGGCCTCGGCCTTGGCGGACTTGGCACTTTTGAGAGCCGAGGCAAGCTCGGACTCTCGAGTCTTGGAGTCACGCTCCAAACTCTCATGCTTTTCCATGAGAGCCTGGAGCTCTTGCCGAACTTCCGCCACCCGTGCTTCCTGCTTTTCTCGCTCTGCCTGTTCCGCGGCCGCACTTTGTTCGGCCGCGGACACAGCATCCTTCAGGGCTGCCACCTCGTTAGTGGCCCCTGCAATACACATATTATCCTTGTTAACGGCCGTGGACACAGCATCCTTCAGGGCTGCCACCTCGTTAGTGGCCCCTGCAATACACATATTATCCTTGTTAATTTTATTGCAACCAAAATCCTTTTCTGTAAGGTACCTATTCAAAGTGGTGTTACTTACCTTCTTTGTCCTCGAGCTGCTTCTTCGCATGGCCGAGCTCTCGCTCGGACCGCTCGAGATCCTGCTTCAGCACATCGACCTCCGCCGTTAATGCGGCAGAGGCCAGCAGCGCAGCCTGCAAACCCATATTGACATATTTTTAGCAACCCTGTGCATATCTTGTTAGATCCTCAGTCCGGCTTTTCTTTTCGAACACCGAACTGAGCATCAGGGGCTACTGTCTATGCGGTATTACATTACATAATTTTAACTTCTTACCTCAAAGCCTGTTAAAAGGCTGCTGCAGGCTTCGGTCAGCCCGCTTTTGGCGAGCTGAACCTTTTGAATCACCGCACTCATGATAGTGCGGTGTTCTTCCTTGATGGAAGCGCCTTTAAGCGCCTCCAACAAGTTATCCGGCGCCTCCGGTTGGACGGAGGCCACCGGTGTCACGTTCTTGCCCTTCTTTCGAAGGGGCCGCTTGCCGGACTCTGGAACCACTGCGGGTTCCTATGTAGAGTCCGGCGCAAAGTCCGGGAGGCTGCCTGACGGCGCCTCCGGAGCCTCCTCCTGATGGGTCCCTCTCTGGGATCCCACCTCGGCGTCCTCGTCGGCGCGTGGGGTAGAGGCAGTCGAAAGTGAATTCACATCCGACGAGGCCAATGACCCGCTCGATGAGTCGGGGTGATCGTCATCGGCCGGACTACGGACAGAACGCGGCGTTAGAAGGACACTACGCGACATAAAATATATTGCATATCAAGGATCCGGGTACTTACGATCTTGCCGGACGCCTGGCCCTTGGAGGCCACTCATCCTCGCCAACGCTGGTGTTGGTGAAACTGTCCGGGGGGATAGTCCTCCACCTTTTGGACCCTTCGGCCTCCCCTATTGGGGAAGCCTTCCTCTTCTTCTCTCCCCCCTCCGGGAGGAGTCCGCGTCGTCGTCAGACGACTGATTGCGGGAACTCTTTCGAGTCCCCGCGGCCACCTTCTTGGCCTTCTTCTCCGGCACCACGTGCGGTGCCGGAACCAGCAGCCCTGCTAAACGGGCGTCCACCGGGTCTTCTGGCATGGGAGCCGGGCTGATAAGCTACCTGGCCTTCTCCATCCATTCCTGTCAAAGGAAAGGGAAGAATGAAACCCTCTTACAATCAATTCGATTACTACAAAGTGTCCCGTAATGGGGTTGAATCACTTACCTCGTCAGTTGGATGCTGCGAGCTGAATCCGCGATCTTCCGTCGCGGATGCGGGGGCTTCGGCGCCCTTAAACAGCACCCTCCAGGCGCCTTCATATGTCGTATCGAAGAGCCCGCTCAGCGCCTGGTGCTGTTCCGGATTGAACTCCCACAGATTGAATGCCCGTTCTTGGCATGGGAGAATCCGGCGGATGAGCATGACTTGGACCACGTCGACGAGCCTGAGCTTATTGCTCACTAGCTTCTGGATGCAGGCTCGGAGTCCAGTCACCTCCTTCGGATAGCCCCACAGCAAGCCCTTCTCTTTCCAGGAGGTGAGCTGCGTGGGGACGCCAGATCTAAACTCGGGGGCCGCCGCCCATGTAGGCTTGCGCGGCTCGGTGATGTAGAACCACCCCGACTGCCACCCCTTGACGGAGTCCACGAAGGCCCCTTCGAGCCAAAGGACGTTGGGTAATTTATCCAACATGGCGCCTCCGCATTCCGCTTGCGTGCCCTTCACAACCTTCGGCTTGACGTTGAAGGTCTTGAGCCACAGGCCGAAGTGGGGCCGGATGCAGAGGAAGGCCTCGCACACGACGATGAACGCCGAGATGTTGAAGATGAAGTTCGGCGCCAGATCGTGGAAATCCAGGCCGTAATAGAACATGAGCCCCCGGACGAATGGATGGAGCGGAAAGCCCAGTCCGCGGAGGAAGTGGGGAAGGAAGACGACCCTCTCGTGAGGCCCAGGGGTGGGGATGAGCTGCCCCTCGTCGGGCAGCCGATGCGCGATATCGCCGGAGAGGTATCCGGCGCTGTGCAGCTTGGTGATGTGCTCCTCCTTAACGGTGGAGGCCAACCACTTGCCTCCCCCTCCGTACATATTCGGAGAAGGTCGAGGCGAGATGCGCGAGCTTGGGCATTGGAGCTTGAGTGCGCGGAGATGTATAAGCAAAGGAGGAAGAAGGCGTAGGTGAGAAGGTAAATCCTTATCCCTTATATATAGGCGGACGAAACTGTGCGTCCCCCACCGGCCTGATAAAACTCGCTTATCTCCCAAGCGCCACCATCAATGGCGCGGTTGGGTTACCCACGTCCGTATTGATGAGAATCCCGGAATAAGGGGAACACGATCTCTGCTTCGACAAGACGTGCCAAGGAAACCGCTTCGCTAAACGTGCTGAGGTGGTATAGTAAAAAAATGATTCAAACAGTGGCTTGGTAGCGGTGTGATGTCACGCCGCATAATACGTCAGCAGACTGAACTAAGTGTACATTTTATTCTCTCTACGGTGGAATGTGGAATTTATTTTGCAGAGCCGGACACTATCTTGGTGTTCATGATCTTCTCTGGATTATTCAAGGGAGGAACCCGCCTTGCAATGCCGAACATTATGCGTGCCGGACTAATCGTCATTGAAGCCTGGTTCAAGGGCTACTGAGGGAGTCCTGGACTAGGGGTGTCCGGACAGCCGGACTATCATTATCCGCCGGACTCCAAGACTACGAAGATACAAGATTGAAGACTCCGTCCCGTGTCAGGATGGGACTTTCCTTGGCGTGGAAGGCAAGCTTGGCGATACGGATATGTAGATCTCCTACCATTGTAACCGACTCTGTGTAACCCTAGCCTCCTCCGGTGTCTATATAAACCGGAGGGCTTTAGTCCGTAGGACAACATACATTACAACACTCATACCATAGGCTAGCTTCTAGGGTTTAGCCTCCTTGATCTCGTGGTAGATCCACTCTTGTACGACCCATATCATCGATATTAATCAAGCAGGAGGTAGGGTTTTACCTCCATCGAGAGGGCCCGAACCTGGGTAAAAACATCGTGTCCCTCGTCTCCTGTTACCATCCGCCTAGGTGCACAGTTCGGGATCCCCTACCCGAGATCCGCCGGTTTTGACACCGACATCGTCCTTGGAACCATTCTCGACGCGCATCGTCACCTCGTCCTTAGCCAATCTTTGTTTATGCCATAGCTCCTGTTTCGAGTTACAAGTATGAGCAACCAAACCAGTATCAAATACCAAGGCGCTACTACGAGCATTAGTAAGGTAGACATCAATAACATGTATATCAAATATACCTTTGTTCACTTTGCCATCCTTCTTATCCGCCAAATACTTGGGGAAGTTCCACTTACAGTGACCAGTCCCTTTGAAGTGGAAGCACTCCGTTTCAGGTTTGGGTCCAGCTTTGGGCTTCTTCCTGGGAGTGGCAACTTGCTTGTCATTCTTCTTGAAGTTCCCCTTCTTCCCTTCCCCTTTTTCTTGAAACTAATGGTCTTGTTAACCATCAACACTTGATGCTCCTTCTTGATTCCTACCTCCGCAGCTTTGAGCATTACGAAGAGCTCATGAATTTGCTTGTCCATCCCTTGCATATTATAGTTCATCATGAAGCCTTTGTAGCTTGGTGGCAGTGATTGAAGAACTGTGTCAATAACACTATCATCTGGAAGACTAACTCCCAGCTAAGTCAAGTGATTATGATACCTAGACATTTTGAGTATGTGTTCACTGACAGAACTGTTCTCCTCCATCTTTCAGCTACAGAACTTGTTGGAGACTTCATATCTCTCAACTCGGGCATTTGCTTGAAATATTACCTTCAACTCTTGGAACATCTCATATGCTCCATGACGTTCAAAACGTCTTTCAAGTCCTGATTCTAAGACGTAAAGCATGTCACGCTGAACTATCGTGTAGTCATTAATACGCGACTGCAAGTCACTGGAGGGGGTGGCACACCTAGCGGTGCATCAAGGACACATTTTTTCTATGCAGCAATGAGGATAATCCTTAAGTTATGGACCCAGTCCATGTAGTTGCTACCATCATCTTTCAACTCCGCTTTCTCTAGGAACGCATTAAAATTCAAGGGAACGGTAGCACAGGCCATTGCTCTACAACATAGATATGCAAATACTATCAGGACTAAGTTCATGATAAATTAAGTTCAATTAATCAAATTACTTAAGAACTCCCACTTAGATAGACATCCCTCAAGTCATCTAAATGATACGTGATCCAAATCAACTAATCCATGTCCGATCATCACGTGAGATGGAGTAGTCATCAATGGTGAACATCTCTATGTTGATCATATCTTCTATATGATTCACGTTCGACCTTTTGGTCTCTAGTGTTCTGGGGCCATGTTTGTACAAGCTAGGCTCGTCAAGTTTAACCCAAGTATTCCGCATGTGCAAAACTGTCTTGCACCCGCTGTATGTGAACGTAGAGTCTATCACACACCAATCATCACGTGGTGTCTCAACACGGCGAACTATAGCAATGGTGCATACTCGGCGAGAACACTTTTACCTTGAAATTTAGTTAAGGGATCATCTTATAATGCTACCGCCGTACTAAACAAAATAAGATGTATAAAAGATAAACATCACATGCAATCAAAATATGTGACATGATATGGCCATCATCATCTTGTGCTTTTGATCTCCATCTCCAAAGCATCATCATGATCTCCATCGTCACCGGCTCTACACCTTGATCTCCATCGTTGCGTCATGGTCATCTCACCAACTATTGATTCTAGAACTTTCGCTAATGCATAGTGATAAAGTAAAGCAATTATATGGTGTTTGCATTTCATACAATAAAGAGACAACCAGAAGGCTCCTGTCGGTTGCCAATAACTTTTACAAAACATGACCATCTCATACAATAACGTATATGTAGGATCGAAAGTGTGTCTAGAGGGGGGTGATTAGACTACTTGACCAAACAAAAATCTAGCCTTTTCCCAATTTTAGTTCTTGGAAGATTTTAGCTACTTAGCACAAGTCAAGCAATCAACCTACACATGCAATTCTAAGAGTATAGCAGCGGAATGTAAAACAATTGCATATGAAGGTAAAGGGGAGGAGTTTGTGAAGGCAAACACAATTGGAGACACGGATGTTTTTGTCATGGTTCCGATAGGTGGTTCCATCGTACATCCATGTTGATGGAGACTTCAACCCACGAAGGGTAACGGCTGCGCGATGATGTCTACTACACAACCTTCTTCCTGTAGACGTTGTTGGGCCTGCAAGTGCACAGGTTTGTAGGACAGTAGCAAATTTCCCTCAAGTGGATGACCTAAGGTTTATCAATCCGTAGGAGGCGTAGGATGAAGATGGTCTCTCTCAAGCAACCCTGCAACCAAATAACAAAGAGTCTCTTGTGTCCCCAAGACACCCAATACAATGGTAAATTGTATAGGTGCACTAGTTTGGCGAAGAGATGGTGATACAAGTGCAATATGGATGGTAGATAAAGGTTTTTGTAATCTGAAATTATAAAAACAGCAAGGTAACTAATGGTAAAAGTAAGCGTAAACGGTATTGCAATGGTAGGAAACAAGGCATAGGGTTCATACTTTCACTAGTGCAAGTTCTCTCAACAATAATAACATAGATAGATCATATAACAATCCCTCAACATGCAACAAAGAGTCACTCCAAAGCCACTAATAGCGGAGAACAAACGAAGAGATTATGGTAGGGTACGAAACCACCTCAAAGTTATTCTTTCGGATCAATCTATTCAAGAGTTCGTACTAGAATAACACCTTAAGACACAAATCAACCAAAACCCTAATGTCACCTAGATACTCCATTGTCACCTCAAGTATCCGTGGGCATGATTATATGATATGCATCACACAATCTCAGATTCATCTATCCAACCAACACAAAGTACTTCAAAGAGTGCCCCAAAGTTTCTACCGGAGAGTCAAGACGAAAACGTGTGCCAACCCCTATGCATAGGTTCATGGGCGGAACCCGCAAGTTGATCACCAAAACATACATCAAGTGGCACGTGATATCCCATTGTCACCACAGATAAGCACAGCAAGACATACATCAAGTGTTCTCAAATCATTAAGGACTCAATCCGATAAGATAACTTCAAGAGGAAAACTCAATTCATCACAAGAGAGTAGAGGGGGAGAAACATCATAAGATCCAACAATAATAGCAAAGCTCGCGGTACATCAAGATCGTGGCATAGAGAGAACACGAGAGAGAGAGATCAAACACATAGCTACTGGTACATACCCTCAGCCCCGAGGGTGAACTACTCCCTCCTCGTCATGGATAACGCCGGGATGATGAAGATGCCCACTGGTGAGGGATCCCCCCTCCAGCAGGGTGCCAAAACGGGCTCCCGAGAGGTTTTTGGTGGCTACAGAGGCTTGCGGTGGCGGAACTCCTGATCTATCTTCGTCTTCGATGTTTTTAGGGTACGTAGGCTTATATCGACGAAATAAGTCGGTCGGCGGAGCCTCGAGGGGCCCACGAGAGGGTAGGGCGCACCCAATGGGTGGGCGCGCCCCCTGTCTTGTGGCTTCCTCGACGCTTCCTTTACTTCAACTCCAAGTCTCCTGGATCCTAAGCCGAAGGTTTCATTCAGTTTGGACTCCGTTTGATATTCCTTTTCTTCGAAATACTGAAATGGGCAATAAAACAGCAATAGGGCTGGGCCTCCGGTTAATAGGTTAGTCCCAAAAGATAAAATAAAAGTGTATAATAAAGCCCGTAATCATTCAAAACAGATAATAAAATAGCATGAATGCTTCATAAATTATAGATACGTTGGAGACGTATCACGCTAGTCCACAAAGGGCTCCACCCACGAAGGGTCCACGAAGAAGCAACCTTGTCTATCCCACCATGGTCGTTGCCCACAAAGGACTTGCCTCACTAGGGTAGATCTTCACGAAGTAGGCGATCTCCTTGCCCTTAGAAACTCCTTGGTTCAACTCCACAATCTTGTCGGAGGCTCCCAAGTGACACCTAGCCAATCTAGGAGACACCACTCTCCAAGAAGTAACAAATGGTGTGTTGATGATGAACTCCTTGCTCTTGTGCTTCAAATGATAGTCTCCCCAACACTTAACTCTCTCTCACAGGATTTGGATATGGTTGAAAGAAGATTTGAGTGGAAAACAACTTGGGGAAGGCTAGAGATCAAGATTCATATGGTAGGAATGGAATATCTTGACCTCAACACAAGTGTAGGTGGTTCTCTCTCAGAAAATGTATGTTGGAAGTGTAGGCATGTTCTGATGGCTCTCTCCATGAATGAAGAGTGGGTGGAGGGGTATATATAGCCTCCACACAAAATCTAACCGTTACTGACAACTTACCAATCTCGGTGGGACCGAATCGTCAAACTCGGTTGGAACGATTTAGCAAATAATGTGACCGTTAGGATTTTCGGTGGGACCGACATGTCAACTCGGTGGGACCAATATGGTTAGGGTTAGGTCATAACGTAATCTTGGTGAGATCGAGTACACAAACTCGGTGGGACCGATTTTGGTAATAAGCTAACCAGAGAGTTAGTCAGGCAAACTCGGTGGGACCGATTCGCTCATCTCGGTTGGACCAAAACGTTACGAAAGGGAAACAGAGAGTTTGCATTGCAATCTCGGTGGGACCGATCGCTCATCTCGGTTAGACCGGAATGTTACGAAGGGAAACAGAGATATTGCAAGCCCATCTCAGTGAGACCGAGATCCCTATCGGTGAGACCAAAAAGACTAGGGTTTGTGGCAGTGGCTATGACATCTGAACTCGGTGCCGCCGGATAGAAAGAATCGGTAGGGTCGAGTTGTACTTTTGGTTTGGGTCATATGTGGATGTGAGAAAGTAGTTGAGGGCTTTTGGAGCATATCACTAAGAATTTTGAGCAAGAGCCTCATTAAGCAACACCTCATCCCTCCTTGAGAGTATTGGCTTTTCCTATAGACTCAATGTGATCTTGGATCACTAAAATAGAAAATGTAGAGTCTTGTGCTTTGAGCTTGAGCCAATCCTTTTGTCCTTAGTATTTTGAGGGATCCACTTTTCTCTTCCATGCTATGCCAATCATTGAGCTTTCCTGAAATATTTATCTTGAAATAGCATTAGCTCAGTGAGCTATATGTTGTTAGGAATTACCAAAACCACCCAGGGCTAGTTGCACTTTCAATCTCCCCCTTTTTGGCAATTGATGACAACATATAGATCAAAGCTTCGACAAATGATAATAAGATTGAAAAACATTGTCGCTTTGAGAAGTATGTGATAAGAGCTCCCCCTAAATTTGTGCATTATTTAAAATTTGCTTTGGACTGCAACTGCACAATGAGTTAGGATCATGGGTTACTCTTCCATGTCACATACATCTTGGTGGAGCGCTCAAAATGATAATAATTAAATACATGCACTCATCACCAAGCAAAGTGAATGATCATATGAGGATATAAGAGATAATATCATTCAACAAGCATTAATGTAGCATAGCATATGATCAAATGCATGATCATCCAAGAATCTCACAAAAGGCATAATGTAACAAGCAAACAAGCAAACACACGAAAAATGAAGTTCAACCACCAAAAAGACAAGAGAGATCAAAAGCAACACTCTCTCTCGACGCCTATGATCTATACATTTTTCTCCCCCTTTGGCAACAAGTTACCAAAAGGTTCACAAGAAATGCATAGTGCTAAACGACTCTCAGGCTTGGTCTTCGTGAGATGGTGTAGAGATGGCTCCAAGGACGAAAGCTTCTGTTGATGTAGTTGGAGCTGGTGGAGTTGGTGCTGGAGCTGGAGGCACTGAAGCTGTAGCTGGTGCATATGATGTAGCTCTGGTGTCTGGAACAAGCACTGCAGCAGATCTCTGTCCTCTGGGCACTCTAGCAAAAGCATTTGTAGTAGACTTTCCCTTCTTCTCCTCCACATCCTCCTGAAGTTGCTCAACTGCAGTTTGGATCTCAGTAACTTTGACATCAAGAGCATAAAACTTCTGCTCTATGATTCTCTCCAAACTCTCCTGGTTTTGAGTCTGGGTGGCCAAGCCCTTTTCAATCCTCAAGGTGGAGGCAATCAAGTAGCCAAGCTGATCTTGCTTGCTCTTCAGGAAAACTTGAGATGCCTCTTCAGCAGTTGGCATCTTTGCAGCTTTTTTAGCCCTTGCTTTCTCTTTCTTCTCTTGTGCTTGCACAGATGATGGTTCATTTTCATCCATCACAATGGTGTTGTCCTCAAAATCAGGCTAGATGGGCAGGTGCTCCTTGTCCAAAAGATATGTGCTTGTGCCCATCTTGGAGTTTATGAGCTCTTGAATGTTTGGGGCATATCCACAAGATCTCTTCTGATCAGCAGCAGTCCTTTTGATTGTTTCCATATGAAGGAAATATGCCCTAGAGGCAATAATAAAGTTATTATTTATTTCCTCATATCATGATAAATGTTTATTATTCATGCTAGAATTGTATTAACCGGAAACATGATACATGTGTGAATACATAGACAAACATAGTGTCACTAGTATGCCTATACTTGAACTAGCTGATTGATCAAAGATGGTTATGTTTCCTAACCATAGGCATGTGTTGTCATTTGATTAATGGGATCACATCATTAGGAGAATGATCTGATTGACTTGACCCATTCCGTTAGCTTAGCACTTGATCGTTTAGTATGTTGCTATTGCTTTCTTCATGACTTATACAAAGTTCCTTCAACTATGAGATTATGCAACTCCCATTTACCGGAGGAACACTTTGTGTGCTACCAAACGTCACAACGTAACTGGGTGATTATAAAGGTGCTCTACAGGTGTCTCCAAAGGTACATGTTGAGTTGGCATAATTCGAGATTAGGTTTTGTCACTCCGATTGTCGGAGAGGTATCTCTGGGCCCTCTCGGTAATACTCATCACCTAAGCCTTGCAAGCATTGTAACTAATGAGTTAGTTATGAGATGATGTATTATAGAACGAGTAAAGAGACTTGCCGGTAACGAGATTGAACTAGGTATTGGATACCGACGATCGAATCTCGGGCAAGTAACATACCGATGACAAAGGGAACAACGTATGTTGTTATGCGGTTTGACCGATAAAGATCTTCGTAGAATATGTGGGAACCAATATGAACATCCAGGTTCCGCTATTGGTTATTGACCGAGAATAGTTCTAGATCATGTCTACATAGTTCTCGAACCCGTAGGGTCCGCACGCTTAACGTTACGATGACAGTTTTATTATGAGTTTATAAGTTTTGATGTACCAAAGTTTGTTCGGAGTCCCGGATGTGATCACGGACATGACGAGGAGTCTCGAAATGGTCGAGACATAAAGATTGATATATTGGATGAATATATTCGGACACCGGAAGTGTTCCGGGTGTTTTCGGAGAAAAACCGAAGTACCGGAGGGTTACCGGAACCCCCCGGGAAGTAATGGGCCTTGTTGGGCCCTAGTGGAAAGAGAGAGGGGCCGGCCAGGGCAAGAGGCGCTCCCCCTCCCCTTGAGTCCGAATAGGACAAGGAAGGGGGGCGGCGCCCCCCTTGCCTTCCCCCTCTCCCACTCCTTCCTTCCCCCTCCTTATTGGAATAGGAAAGGGAGGGGGCAAACCTACTTGGAGTAGGTTTCCCCCTCCTAGGGCGCGCCTCCCCTTAGGCCGGCCCCTCCTCCTCTCCCCCTTTGTATACGGGGGCGGGGGGCACCCCATAGACACAAGTTGATCTACGGATCGTTCCTTAGCCGTGTGCGGTGCCCCCCTCCACCATATTCCACCTCGGTCATATCGTCGCGGAGTTTAGGCGAAGCCCTGCGCCGGTAGAACATCATCATCGTCACCACGCCGTCGTGCTGACGGAACTCATCCCCGACGCTTCGCTGGATTGGAGCCCGGGGGACGTCATCGAGCTGGACGTGTGCTGAACACGGAGGTGCCGTACGTTCGGTGCTTGGATCGGTCGGTTCGTGAAGACGTACGACTACATCAACCGCGTTGTCATAACGCTTCCGCTTAACGGTCTACGAGGGTACGTAGACAACACTCTCCCCTCTCGTTGCTATTCCATCACCATGATCTTGCGTGTGCGTAGGAAAATTTTCGAAATTACTGCGTTCCTCAACAGTGGCATCCGAGCCTAGGTTTTATGGTTTGATGTTATATGCACGAGTAGAACACAAGTGAGTTGTGGGCGATATAAGTCATACTGCTTACCAGCATGTCATACTTTGGTTCGGCGGTATTGTTGGATGAAGCGGCCCAGACCGACATTACGGGTACGCTTACGCGAGACTGGTTTTACCGTCGTGCTTTGCACACAGGTGACTAGCGGGTGTCAGTTTCTCCAACTTTAGTTGAACCGAGTGTGGCTACGCCCGGTCCTTGCGAAGGTTAAAACAGCATCAACTTGACAAACTATCGTTGTGGTTTTGATGCGTAGGTAAGATTGGTTCTTGCTTAAGCCCGTAGCAGCCACGTAAAACTTGCAACAACAAAGTAGAGGACGTCTAACTTGTTTTTGCAGGGCATGTTGTGATGTGATATGGCCAAGACGTGATGCTATATTTTATTGTATGAGATGATCATGTTTTGTAACCGAAGTTATCGGCAACTGGCAGGAGCCATATGGTGGTCGCTTTATTGTATGAAATGCAAACGCCCTGTAATTGCTTTACTTTATCACTAAGCGGTAGCGATAGTCGTAGAAGCAATAGATGGCGTAAACGACAACGATGCTACGATGGAGATCAAGGTGTCGCACCGGTGACGATGGTGATCACGATGGTGCTTCAGAGATGGAGATCACAAGCACAAGATGATGATGGCCATATCATATCACTTATATTGATTGCATGTGATGTTTATCCTTTATGCATCTTATCTTGCTTTGTTTGACGGTAGCATTTTAAGATGATCTCTCACTAAAAATTATCAAGAAGTGTTCTCCCTGAGTATGCACCGTTGCCAAAGTTCGTCGTGCCCAGACACCACGTGATGATCGGGTGTGATAAGCTCTACGTCCATCTACAACGGGTGCAAGCCAGTTTTGCACACGCAGAATACTCAGGTTAAACTTGACGAGCCTAGCATATGCAGATATGGCCTCGGAACATGGAGACCGAAAGTTCGAGCGTGAATCATATAGTAGATATGATCAACATAAAGATGTTCACCATTGAAAACTACTCCATCTCACGTGATGATCGGTTATGGTTTAGTTGATTTGGATCACGTGATCACTTAGATGGCTAGAGAGATGTCTGTCTAAGTGGGAGTTCTTAAGTAATATGATTAAATTGAACTTAAATTTATCATGAACTTAGTACCTGATAGTATTTTGCTTGTCTATGTTTGTTGTAGATAGATGGCTCATGCTGTTGTTCCGTTGAATTTTATTGCGTTCCTTGAGAAAGCAAAGTTGAAAGATGATGGTAGCAATTACACGGACTGGGTCCATAACTTGAGGATTATCCTCATTGCTGCACAGAAGAATTACGTCATGGAAGCACCACTGGGTGCCAGGCCTGCTGCAGGAGCAACACCAGATGTTATGAACGTCTGGTAGAGCAAAGCTGATGACTACTCTATAGTTCAGTGTGCCATGCTTTACGGCTTAGAACCGGATCTTCAACGATGTTTTGAACATCATGGAGCATATGAGATGTTCTAGGAGTTGAAGTTAATATTTCAAGCAAATGCCCGGATTGAGAGATATGAAGTCTCCAATAAGTTCTACTGCTGCAAGATGGAGGAGAATAGTTCTGTCAGTGAGCATATACTCAAAATGTCTGGGTATAATAATCACTTGATTCAACTGGGAGTTAATCTTCCGGATGATAGCGTCATTGACAGAATTCTCCAATCGCTGCCACCAAGCTACAAGAGCTTTGTGATGAACTATAATATGCAAGGGATGAACAAGACTATTCCCGAGCTCTTCGCAATGCTAAAGGCTGCGGAGGTAGAAATCAAGAAGGAGCATCAAGTGTTGATGGTCAACAAGACCACTAGTTTCAAGAAAAAGGGCAAAGGGAAGAAGAAGGGGAACTTCAAGAAGAACAGCAAACAAGTTGCTGCTCAAGAGAAGAAACCCAAGTCTGGACCTAAGCCTGAAACCGAGTGCTTCTACTGCAAGCAGACTGGTCACTGGAAGCGGAACTGCCCCAAGTATTTGGCGGATAAGAAGGATGGCAAATTGAACAAAGGTATATGTGATTGATGTGTACCTAACTAGATCTCGTAGTAGCACCTAGGTATTTGATACTGGTTCTGTTGCTAATATTTGCAACTCGAAACAGGGACTACGGAATAAGCGAGCACTGGCCAAGGACGAGATGACGATGCGCGTGGGAAACGGTTCCAAAGTCGATGTGATCGCGGTCGGCACGCTACCTCTACATCTACCTTCGGGATTAGTTTTAGACATGTTTGTTATTTGGTGCCAGCGTTGAGCATGAACGTTATATCTGGATCTTGTTTGATGCGAGACGATTATTCATTTAAATCAAAGAATAATGGTTGTTCCATTTACATGAGTAATATCTTTTATGGTCATGCACCCTTGAAGAGTGGTCTATTTTTATTGAATCTCGATAGTAGTGATACACATATTCATAATGTTGAAGCCAAAAGATGCAGAGCTGGTAATGATAGTGCAACTTATTTGTGGCACTGCCGTTTAGGTCATATCGGTGTAAAGCGCATGAAGAAACTCCATACTGATGGACTTTTGGAATCACTTGATTATGAATCACTTGGTACTTGCGAACTGTGCCTCATGGGCAAGATGACTAAAACACCGTTCTCCGGTACTATGGAGAGAGCAACAGATTTGTTGGAAATCATACATACAGATGTATGTGGTCCGATGAATGTTGAAGCTCGTGGCGGATATCGTTATTTTCTCACCTTCACAGATGATTTAAGCAGATATGGATATATCTACTTAATGAAGCATAAGTCTGAAACATTTGAAAAGTTCAAAGAATTTCAGAGTGAAGTGGAAAATCATCGTAACAAGAAAATAAAGTTTCTACGATCTGATCGTGGAGGAGAATATTTGAGTTACGAGTTTGGTTTACATTTGAAACAATGCAGAATAGTTTCACAACTCACGCCACCTAGAAAACCACAAAGAAATGGTGTGTCCGAACGTCGTAATCGTACTTTACTAGATATGGTGCGATCTATGATGTCTCTTACTGATTTACCGCTATCGTTTTGGGGTTATGCTTTAGAGACGGCTGCACATTAAATAGGGCACCATCTAAATCCGTTGAGACGACACCTTATGAACTGTGGTTTGGCAAGAAACCAAAGTTGTCGTTTCTTAAAGTTTGGGGCTGCGATGCTTATGTGAAGAAACTTCAACCAGATAAGCTCAAACCCAAATCGGAGAAATGTGTCTTCATAGGATACCCAAAAGAGACTGTTGGGTACACCTTCTATCACAGATCCGAAGGCAAGACATTCGTTGCTAAGAATGGATCATTTCTAGAGAAGGAGTTTCTCTCGAAAGAAGTGAGTGGGAGGAAAGTAGAACTTGATGAGGTAACTGTACCTGCTCCCTTATTGGAAAGTAGTCCATCACAGAAATCAGTTCCTGTGACAAATACACCAATTAGTGAGGAAGCTAATGATATTGATCATGAAACTTCAGATCAAGTGTCTACTGAGCCTCGTAGGTCTTCCAGAGTAAGATCCGCACCAGAGTGGTACGGTAATCCTGTTCTGGAAGTCATGTTACTTGACCATGATGAACCTACGAACTATGAGGAAGCGATGATGAGCCCAGATTCCGCAAAATGGCTGGAGGCCATGAAATCTGAGATGGGATCCATGTATGAGAACAAAGTATGGACTTTGGTTGACTTGCCCGATGATCGACAAGCCATTGAGAATAAATGGATCTTTAAGAAGAAGACTGACGCTGACGGTAATGTAACTGTCTATAAAGCTCGACTTGTTGCGAAAGGTTTTCGACAAGTTCAAGGGGTTGACTATGATGAGACTTTCTCACCCGTAGCGATGCTTAAGTCTGTCCGAATCATGTTAGCGATTGCCGCATTTTATGATTATGAAATTTGGCAGATGGATGTCAAAACTGCATTCCTGAATGGATTTCTGAAAGAAGAGTTGTATATGATGCAACCAGAAGGTTTTGTCGATCCTAAAGGAGCTAACAAAGTGTGCAAGCTCCAGCGATCAATGTATGGTCTGGTGCAAGCCTCTCGGAGTTGGAATAAACGCTTTGATAGTGTGATTAAAGCATATGGTTTTATACAGACTTTTGGAGAAGCCTGTATTTACAAGAAAGTGAGTGGGAGCTCTGTAGAATTTCTAATATTATATGTGGATGACATATTGTTGATTGGAAATGATATAGAATTTCTGGATAGCATAAAAGGATACTTGAATAAAAGTTTTTCAATGAAAGACCTCGGTGAAGCTGCTTACATATTGGGCATTAAGATCTATAGAGATAGATCAAGATGCTTGATTGGACTTTCACAAAGCATGTACCTTCATAAAGTATTGAAAAGGTTCAATATGGATCAGGCGAAGAAAGGGTTCTTGCCTGTATTACAAGGTATAAAGTTGAGTTAGACTCAATGCCCGACCACTGCAGAAGATAGAGAGAAAATGAAAGGAGTTCCCTATGCTTCAGCCATAGGCTCTATCATGTATGCAATGCTGTGTACCAGACCTGATGTGTGCCTTGCTATTAGTTTGGCAGGGAGGTACCAAAGTAATCCAGGAGTGGGTCACTGGACATCGGTCAAGAACATCCTGAAATACCTGAAAAGGACTAAGGATATGTTTCTCGTGTATGGAGGTGACAAAGAGCTAGTCGTAAATGGTTACGTCGATGCAAGCTTTGACACTGATCCGAACGATTCTAAATCGCAAACCGGATACGTATTTTTATTAAACGGTGGAGCTGTAAGTTGGTGTAGTTCTAAACAAAGCGTCGTGGCGGGATCTACATGTGAAGCGGAGTACATAGCTGCTTCGGAAGCAGCAAATGAAGGAGTCTGGATGAAGGAGTTCATTTCCGATCTAGGTGTTATACCTAGTGCATTGGGACCAATGAAGATCTTCTGTGACAATACTGGTGCAATTGCCTTGGCAAAGGAATCCAGATTTCACAAGAGGACCAAGCACATCAAGAGACGCTTCAATTCCATTCGGGACCAAGTCCAAGTGGGAGACATAGAGATTTGCAAGATACATACGGATCTGAATGTTGCAGACCCGTTGACTAAGCCTCTCTCACGAGCAAAACATGATCAGCACCAAGACTCCATGGGTGTTAGAATAATTACTATGTAATCCAGATTATTTACTCTAGTGCAAGTGGGAGACTGAAGGAAATATGCCCTAGAGGCAATAATAAAGTTATTATTTATTTCCTCATATCATGATAAATGTTTATTATTCATGCTAGAATTGTATTAACCGGAAACATGATACATGTGTGAATGCATAGACAAACATAGTGTCACTAGTATGCCTCTACTTGAACTAGCTCATTGATCAAAGATGGTTATGTTTCCTAACCATAGGCATGTGTTGTTATTTGATTAATGGGATCACATCATTAGGAGAATGATGTGATTGACTTGACCCATTCCGTTAGCTTAGCACTTGATCATTTAGTATGTTGCTATTGCTTTCTTCATGACTTATACAAAGTTCCTTCAACTATGAGATTATGCAACTCCCGTTTACCGGAGGAACACTTTGTGTGCTACCAAACGTCACAACGTAACTGGGTGATTATAAAGGTGCTCTACAGGTGTCTCCAAAGGTACATGTTGAGTTGGCATAATTCGAGATTAGGTTTTGTCACTCCGATTGTCGGAGAGTTATCTCTGGGCCCTCTCGGTAATACTCATCACCTAAGCCTTGCCAGCATTGTAACTAATGAGTTAGTTATGAGATGATGTATTACAGAACGAGTAAAGAGACTTGCCGGTAACGAGATTGAACCAGGTATTGGATACCGACGATCGAATCTCGGGCAAGTAACATACCGATGACAAAGGGAACAACGTATGTTGTTATGCGGTTTGACCGATAAAGATCTTCGTAGAATATGTGGGAACCAATATGAACATCCAGGTTCCACTATTGGTTATTGACCGAGAATAGTTCGAGATCATGTCTACATAGTTCTTGAACCCATAGGGTCCGCACGCTTAACGTTACGATGACAGTTTTATTATGAGTTTATAAGTTTTGATGTACCGAAGTTTGTTCGGAGTCCTGGATGTGATCACGGACATGACGAGGAGTCTCGAAATGGTCGAGACATAAAGATTGATATATTGGATGAATATATTCGGACACCGGAAGTGTTCCGGGTGTTTTTGGAGAAAAACCGGAGTACCGGAGGGTTACCGGACCCCCCCCCCCCGGGAAGTAATGGGCCTTGTTGGGCCCTAGTGGAATGAGAGAGGGGCCGGCCAGGGCAAGAGGCGCACCCCCTCCCCTTGAGTCCGAATAGGACAAGGAAGGGGGGGCGGCGCCCCCCTTGCCTTCCCCCTCTCCCACTCCTTCCTTCCCCCTCCTTCTTGGAATAGGAAAGGGAGGGGCAAACCTACTTGGAGTTGGTTTCCCCCTCCTAGGGCGGGCCTCCCCTTAGGCCGGCCCCCTCCTCCTCTCCCCCTTTATATACGGGGGCAGGGGGCACCCCATAGACACAAGTTCATCTACGGATCGTTCCTTAGCCGTGTGCGGTGCCCCCCTCCACCATATTCCACCTCGGTCATATCGTCGCGGAGTTTAGGCGAAGCCCTGTGCCGGTAGAACATCATCATCGTCACCACGCCGTCGTGCTGAAGGAACTCATCCCCGACGCTTCGCTGGATTGGAGCCCGGGGGACGTCATCGAGCTGGACGAGTGCTGAACACGGAGGTGCCGTACGTTCGGTGCTTGGATCGGTCGATTCGTGAAGACGTACGACTACATCAACCGCGTTGTCATAATGCTTCCGCTTAACGGTCTACGAGGATACGTAGACAACACTCTCCCCTCTCGTTGCTATGCCATCACCATGATCTTGCGTGTGCGTAGGAAAATTTTCGAAATTACTGCGTTCCCCAACACCACAATCATACTCATGACTTTGAATTTCTGAGGCACATCAAATATATGCAGCAAGTTGATTGCATGGCCTCTAATCATCTTGTGATCACCTGACGTGGGCAGCAAAGTGTGCCTTAAGATCCAGTTGATAGTAGGCAATCCTGACAACAGGTAATGTACATATCCAAACTTATGTGTCTCTAGTGCAGCATCTGGGATCTCTCTGTACATGTGAGCTATAGAGTTGTGGTCTTTCTTCTTCTTGGCATAGACATCCAAGTCATCCTCATTCTCTTTTGGAGCATTTATCAACTCAGCCCATTATTCAACTGTGGATTGGTACCTAGTACCTTCAGACATCCAGACTATCTTCCCATCCAGGTAGAAGTGAGCTGTGGAGTAAAACTGCATGATGAGCTCATCATTCCACTTGGTGAGCTTCTGGCCAACAAAGTCATCTACTCCACAAGCACTGAAGCTGTCATACACCCCTGGATAGTGCTCTTCATTCTTCCTGATGTACTCCCAGTCAACCCATCTCATGTCACATACTATGGGCTTCTTGTCAAGCAAAACTGTCTCATAGAAATCTTGTTGTTCCTTAGTGTGGAACCTGTAGTCCACTGCAGTTCTTCTTCTGACACCATAGGGATCAGTCTATCTCCACAGTCTCAGTCATGCATCCTTCCTGAGCTTCATATCCTCTGCAACTAGATGTACATCGTTGTGATCAGGGATCTTGGCTTCAACTTTCTCAAGACAAGTGTGTCATCTTCTTCATCATCAACAGCTTCAGGCACTGGGGCCTTGTTCTTCTCAGATGCAGGAATACTCCTGGTGTTCCTCTTAGGTGCAAACTTGGGCTTAGGAGCAGCAGCCTTAGGAGCATCTTTGGGCTTAGATGGAGCAGCCCCTGATCTTATAGCATCTCCCATCAGCTTCTGAGCTTTAGGTGCTGGTGCAATAACCTCTTCCTCTTCTTCTTCCATCATTGAGGGCTTTCCAACAACTCTGGCCATAGTCTCCTTGTCCCTTTCTTTCCTTTTCTTCTCAGCCACAACTGGTTCTTTGGGTTTCGATCCCAAGGTTACTTGAGTAGAGGCTCTGGCCTTAGACATGGGAATTCTTTTGGCAGGAGCCTTTGTTTTCATTCCTGGCTTAGTGGATGCAGTTGTGCCATACTCCTTTTTCAGCACCTTCTTCTTAGATGTGGCATCATCCTCAATAGCCACATAGTCCTCATCTACAGAATCTGAGGTTCTCTTCTTCCTTGCCCTGGTGGCTGCCTTGGGCAAATTACTGGGTGTGCTCCTGCTGCCATCATCTGAGGTACTGGAGGGACTAGTGCCCTCACTCATATGAACTTGCTCCTCATACTTGTTTTGACTGTCATTCTGATCTGACATGATGCAAACTCTGACAGCAGACCCTGTGAATAGATGTAGATGAGGTAGAGTAGATGAGCATCACAAAGCACAGAGGTTTTTGCAAAAAAAATGAGTCAAAAACTTAGTTTTAGTTTTCCACAAAAAGCATTTCGGAGCTACCGATTTGTAAACTCGGTGATACCGAAGCAGCTTTTGGAACCTAAACTAGTGAACTCAGTCAGACCGAGTCACAGTTTGGTGGCACCGATACTGCTAGGGTTTCACAAAGAATCGATCTCGGTAACACCGATTTGCAATTCTCGGTCAGACCGAGAATCACATGTGCAATGGCCTGAGCCAAATCGGTGAGACCGATTTCTACAACTCGGTCGGTCCGAGATGAATTCGGCGGAAACCTAACCCTAAATTTTCAATCCAAGACTAATCTACGGAGTAGTTTTGCTGGATAGGAAGATTTCAAACGTGGCAAGATTCATGGCAATGCAATGTGCTAGGAATCGGAGTTAAGAATAGCACAAAGTTCAAATCCATACCCTAATGCGGCGATGGACTTGCTACGGCGGCAACGGCGGAGTAGAATCCCGTTGACGGCGGCGGAGGCCAGCGGCGGGAGGTCGCTGGCAACGAGGAGGACGATCCGGAGACCCGAAGAGGCAGAGCAAGTTGTGCGCGGGTGAAGGGTTTCAGAAAAATTTCCAAATTTCGGCCCAGGGGTATATATAGCCTGAACCTGTCGGTGTGACCGAGTGGAACAACTCGGTGGCACCCAGATGCATTACTGCAAGCAGTTACTGCAACTCGGTGTGACCAAAAAGTTCTAATCGGTTGCACCGAGATTGAAAACCTAGATCAACTTAGTGATCTCGGTATGACCGAAAAGGTTGAATCGGTCAGACCGAAACGCACAAAGAGGTTTTGGAAGTTTAAGTCTATGACGAATCGGGGACTCCGAGTGCTCCTCACACAGAGTGGTTCGAATCTAACTTGATCAAACTTTGTGATATAGCATAAATAGAGTTTGAGAAAAGAAAAGCATAGATAGCTAGAGGAGGTTCTTAGACATTCTTGTCCATCCACTTGGCAAAAGAAAGGAAACTAAACAATCAAAACTACAAGTGGATGTTCTCGAATGAGTAAATTATGCAACCAACATGCTCACACAATAAAATGGCAAATGAAATATGTGACAAAACATGCACAACCAATTCTGGCATCTATCAAGCAATTGGCGATGACTAGGTCATCTATATATGAGTATATTGACTTAGGAGTCAAATGAGAACATTTGATCATAGGTCATACTCATCGTTTAAGCACAAGTGGGGTTACCACTTTTACATAAAACATTGTTGTGTTCACACCATTAGAGTTGCTTTAGCTCAACTCTTAGAGTAAAGCTCCCCCTAGATGTGAGATCCCCCCCAAGAGGGATGAACTAACCTTGGGTTTTGTCGATGATGACTTCATGTAGGTGTTGAAGATGTGGATGCTCAATGTTGATGTAGATCATTTGGAGCAATCCTTTGGAGTGAATTGCACTTTCAATACCTACACGGGTTAGTCCCACAAGGAACAAACAAGGATATACATAGACATAGAGTGATGCACACAGAAGATGATGTCCATGAAAGCATTGGGTTACCTTGTCCCTTGTCTTACCAACAAGAGGGTTTGTGACTCCTTGAACTAGTGCAAGATGTGGAAGTTGATTGCACTTGTCCTCGCCAAAATGATAAGAGTGAAGTATGTAGGCAAAGTCACCCTCAAGAACTCTCTAGTTCTTCTTCTTCGGGATCCACATCATCTTGATGGGAATCCTTGGAGTTGTAGTTGTACTCGATGAAGTAGATCTTGATGTAGTCTTGGGAACCCACTTGACCAAGGCCTTAGGAGCTTCTTCAAATGCATAAATCTCCTCTTGAAGCTTGTCCTTGCCTTTTTGTTTGTGGTCTTGTGGTGAAAGATCATCTTGAGCTTGTCTCCCTTTGAAAGAAATAGGATCATACTTCTCTTGTTGAGGAACAAACTTCGTCTTGGGGTATTGATCTTCTTCCCACTCAACTCCATTGGCATTGAACTATCGTTCAAAACCAACACATTGGTTCTTCCGGTGCCTTCCTTGCTTGCATACAATTTCCTCGAATTGCTTACTCCCGGCAAGGTTCTTGTAAACACGCTTCTCTATAATTCCCTTCAAAAGGCTATCTTCTTGCTCAAGTGTAACTTGGCTAACAGAATCATTAGTGGGATCAAGAGAACTACTAGAAGCAACAACATTGGATTTAGCATGATTATTGTTACTACTAGAGGAAGAATCTTTCTTGTTCTTGTTACTAGACTTGACTTGAGGCATGTAAGTAGATAAGAGTAAACACTTGGCAATGTAAGAAGAACTTTTCTTGCGAAGATCATCATTGATTGCTTTCAAAAACTCATGTTCTTGCTCAAGGTTGAGCTTTTCAAAGCGCAACTTCTCATAAGTCCTTAAAAGTTCTCGATGGTCTCCTAAGATAGTTTCATGAGCTAACTTAAGAGTGTTTAGTTCTTTAGTTAGGAGCTCAATCTTCTCCTTATCATTGGCATTCGTTTTCTCTTGATTAGCATGATTATTTGACGTTTCATCATAGTATTCATCACTAGAGTTGTCAACAAGTAAATCATCATCACCTAACAAGTCATCTTCATCACTATTGAAATCAACATACTCGGGGTGTGTTACCTTTGGGCCTTTAGCCATGAAGCATCTTCCAAGTCCTTCATTTGGTGAGTCAAATATGTCGTAGGAGTTGGTTGACACAAGTGCTAGACCGGCAACACCTTCATCTTGAGTATATTCGGAGTCGGAGTGATAGCTTCTCTCGGAGTGATTGTCGGAGTCGGAACCGGATACCCATTCACCAACATGAGCTTGATGTCTTCGCTTTGTGTAGCTCCTTGATGACTTGTCCTTCCATTCCGAATCCTTGCTTCTCCAGGATGTTCTTCGTTCATAACGATCATGTCTACTCCTTCTTTCTCTTGATGGTGATTCTTCTCTTCTACTTCTTCTTTTTGGAGAGTCTTCTCTTCTTTTGTAGGGTGTCGTACACTCATTGGAATAGTGTCCAGGTCTTCCACACTTGTAGCAATTACGCTCTCGACTAGAAGATCTTTTGTCATTGTAGGACCTTGACTTGGAACTTCTTTCCTTGCTCCTACTCTTGTAGAACTTGTTGAAGTTCTTCACCATTAGACTCAATTCTTCATTGAAGGTTTGTTTCTCACTTGATGATGTTGGAGCTTCACATGAGGCTTTGTAAGCACCACTTGACTTGTTGTGGAGCTCCTCCTTATCCTTGAGTGACATCTCATGAGCAACAATTCTTCCAATGACTTCCGTTGGCTTGAGATCTTTGTAATTGGGCATCATTTGGATCAATGTGCACACGGTATCATATTTTCCATCCAAAGCTCTTAGGATCTTCTTGGTGATGAATTTGTCGGTCATCTCTTCACTTCCTAAGCCGGCAATCTCATTTGTGATGAGAGCAAGCCTAGAGTACATTTCAACGACACCTTCACCATCCTTCATTTTGAACTTGTCAAGTTGACTTTGAAGCACATCCAATTTGGATTCCTTGACGGAGTCGGTACCTTCGTGCATGTCAATCAAAGTATCCCAAATTTCCTTTGCATTCTCAAGACGGCTGATTTTGTTGAATTCTTCGGGGCACAATCCGTTGAAGAGGATATCACAAGCTTGAGAATTGTATTGCAGCATCTTCAACTCTTCCGCGGTAGCTTCACGGTTTGGTTCTCTCCAATCAAAGAATTCACCTTGCACGCCAATACACACAATAGCCCAAACAGCGGGGTTATGTCCAAGAATATGCATTTTCATCTTATGCTTCCAACTAGCAAAATTAGAACCATCAAAGTAAGGACCTCTACGGTGGTAATTTCCCTCGCTAGACTCCATACTCTCCTAGGTTGTGAAACCAAGGCTATGACCACCAAAAGCTATGGAAATCAAAGCAAATGGAGACCAAAGCTATGATACCACTTGTAGGATTGAAAGTATGTCTAGAGGGGGGTAATTAGACTACTTGACCAAATAAAAATCTAGCCTTTTCCCAATTTTAGTTCTTGGCAGATTTTAGCAACTTAGCACAAGTCAAGCAATCAATCTACACATGCAATTCTAAGAGTATAGCAGCGGAATGTAAAACAATTGCATATGAAGGTAAAGGGGAGGAGTTTGAGAAGGCAAACGCAATTGGAGACACGGATGTTTTTGTCGTGGTTCCGATAGGTGGTGCTATCATACATCCATGTTGATGGAGACTTCAACCCACGAAGGGTAACGGCTGCGCGAGTCCACGTAGGGCTCCACCCACGAAGGGTCCACGAAGAAGCAACCTTGTCTATCCCACCATGGCCGTCGCCCACGAAGGACTTGCCTCACTAGGGTAGATCTTCACGAAGTAGGTGATCTCCTTGCCCTTACAAACCCTTGGTTCAACTCCACAATCTTATCGGAGGCTCCCAAGTGACACCTAGCCAATCTAGGAGACACCACTCTCCAAGAAGTAACAAATGGTACGTTTATGATGAACTCCTTGCTCTTGTGCTTCAAATGATAGTCTCCCCAACACTCAACTCTCTCTCACAGGATTTGGATTTGGTGGAAAGAAGATTTGAGTGGAAAGCAACTTGGGGAAGGCTATAGATCAAGATTCATATGGTAGGAATGTAATATCTTGACCTCAACACAAGTGTAGGTGGTTATCTCTCAGAAAATGTATGTTGGAAGTGTAGGCATGTTCTGATGGCTCTCTCCATGAATGAAGAGTGGGTGGAGGGGTATATATAGCCTCCACACAAAATCTAACCATTACACACAACTTACCAATCTCGGTGGGACCGAATCGCCAAACTCAGTCGGACCGATTTAGCAAATAATGTGACCGTTAGGATTTTCGGTGGAACCGACATGTCAACTCGGTGGGACCGATATGGTTAGGTTTAGGGCATGACGTAATCTTGGTGAGACCGATTACACAAACACGGTGGGACCGATTTTGGTAATAAGCTAACCAGAGAGTTGGTTAGGCAAACTCGGTGGACCGATTCGCTCATCTCGGTTGGACCGAAACGTTACGAAAGGGAAACAGAGAGTTTGCATTGCAATCTTGGTGGGACCGATCGCTCATCTCCATTGGACCGAAACATTATGAAGGGAAACAGAGAGATTACAATCCCATCTCGGTGAGAACGAGATCCCTATCGATGAGACCGAAAAGACTAGGGTTTGTGGAAGTGGCTATGACATGTGAACTCGGTGGCGCCGGATAGAAAGAATCGGTAGGTCCGAGTTGGACTTTTGGTTTGGGTCATATGTGGATGTGAGAAAGTAGTTGAGGGACTTTGGAGCATATCACTAAGCATTTTGAGCAAGAGCCTCATTAAGCAACACCTCATCCCTCCTTGATAGTATTGGCTTTTCCTATAGACTCGATGTGATCTTGGATCACTAAAATAGAAAATGTAGAGTCTTGTGCTTTGATATTGAGCCAATCCTTTTGTCCTTAGCATTTTGAGGGATCCACTTTTCTCATCCATGCCATGCCAATCATTGAGCTTTCCTAAAATATTTATCTTGAAATAGCATTAGCTCAATGAGATGTATGTTGTTAGGAATTACCAAAACCACCCTGGGATATTTGCACTTTCAGTATATCACATCATGTCCTAACCATATCACATCAAAACATGCCCTGCAAAAACAAGTTAGATGTCCTCTACTTTGTTGTTGCAAGTTTTACGTGGCTACTACAGGCTTCTAGCAAGAACTGTTCTTACCAATGCATCAAACCACGATGGTGTTTCGTCAAGTTTGCTATTTTAACCTTCTTCAAGGACCAGACGTAGTCAAATTTGATTCAACTAAAGTAGGAGAAACAGACACCCGCCAGCCACCTTTATGCAAAACTAGTTGCATGTCTGTCGGTGGAACCAGTCTCATGTGTGTGTACATGTAAGGTTGGTCCGGGCTGCTTCATCCCACAATACCGTCGAATCAAAGTAAGACGTTGGTGGTAAGCAGTATGATTATCACCGCCCACAACTCTTTGTGTTCTACTCGTGCATATCATCTATCTATAAACCTGGCTCATGATGCCACTGTTGGGAATCGTTGCATGGAAAACAAAAATAATTCTACGCACACGCAATGATCTATCCATGGAGATGCATATCAACGAGGGGGAGAGTGTGTCTACATACCCTTGCATATCATCTACGTATAAACCTGGCTCATGATGCCATTGTTGGGAATCGTTGCATGGAAAACAAAAAAAATTATCAAGCGGTTGATGTAGTCAAACTTCTTCGCGCTTCAACCAATCAAGTACCAAATGCACGGCACCTCCGTGTTCTGCACACGTTCAGCTTGGTGACGTCCCTCGCCTTCTTGATCCAGTAAGACGTTGAGGTAGTAGATGAGTTCTGTTAGCACGACGGCATGGTGACGGTGATGGTGAAGTGATCCTCACAAGGCTTTGCCTAAGCACTACGAAAATATGACCAAGGGTGTAAACGGTGGAGGAGGGGCCGCACATGGCTAGGCCATTGTCTGGTGTGTGCTAGGGGAGCCCCCGCATATATATAGGTGGGAGGGGGAGGGAGCAGCTAGGAGGGCACCCCAAGTAGGCCGAATCCTACTTGGGAGTCCTCCCCAAGTGGCGCCCCCCTTTCCTTAATTGTTGGAGAAGGAAGGAAAGGGGGGGAAGAGAGAAGGAAGGGAAGGCTGAATCCTCCCCCTTTCCTTTCCCACTTGGGCGGCTGCCATGAGGGAGGGGGGCACCAACCCCCTCTTGTGGCCCATAGGCCCAATATACTCCCGGGGGTGACCGGAGGTGTGCTCCCCTCTTGTGGCCCAATAGGCCCAATATACTCCCGGGGGTGACCGGTACCCCCTCCGGTATTGGGTTGACTATCCGGTTTTCTCCGAAACACTTCCAGTGTCCGAATACCATCGTACTATATATCAATCTTTACCTCTCGACCACTTTGGGACTCCTCATCATGTCTGTGATCTCATTTGGGACTCCGAACAACATTTGGTCACCAAATCACATAACTCATATAATACAATATCGTCATCGAACGTTAAGCATGCGGACCCTATGGGTTCGAGAACTATGTAGAAATGATCGAGATACCTATCCGGTCAATAACCAATAGCGGAACCTGGATGCCCATATTGGCTCCTACATATTCTACGGAGATCTTTATCGGTCGAAACATTATGACAACGTACATTATTACCTTTGTCTATCGGTATGTTACTTGCCTGAGATTCGATCGTTGGTATCTTCATAGCTAGTTCAATCTCGTTACCGGCAAGTCTCTTTACTCATTCCATAATACATCATCCTGTAACTAACTCATTAGTTACTTTGCTTGCATGGCTTCTTATGATGTGTATTACCAAGAGGGCCCAGAGATACCTCTCTGGTACTCGGAGTGACAAATCCTAATCTTGATCTATGCCAACTCAACAAACACCTTCGGAGATACCCGTAGAGCATCTTTATAATCACCCAGTTACGTTGTGACATTTGATAGCACACAAGGCATTCCTTCGGTATCCGAGAGTTGCATAATCTCATAGTCGAAGGAAATTTGACATGAAGGAAGCAATAGCAATAAAACTGAATGATCATAATGCTAAGCTAATGGATGGGTCTTGTCCATCACATTAGTCTCCTAATGATGTGATCCCATTATCAAATGACAACTCATGTCCATGGTCAGGAAACCTTAATGATCTTTGATCAACGAGCTAGTCAATTAGAGGCTCACTAGGGACATGGTGTATGTTTATATATTCGCACGTGTATTTAGGTTTCCGATCAATACAATTCTAGCATGAATAATAAACCTCTATCATGAATAAGGAAATATAAAATAACAACTTTATTATTTCCTCTAGGGCATATTTCCTTCAAGGAGGAAGGCGACGGCTTACCGAGGAAGGAGGAGGGAGGAGGGCGGTGGCAATGCGACGATGACGGTGGGAGGAAGAAAAGGCAGAGTTAGGGAGTGAATAGAGGGAGTGAGAGGGCTGACAGGCGGGAGAGGGATAAGGGTGCCTTAGTAATAGCGCAGGACAAGGGCTTGCGCTACTGCTAAGCCCATTAGTTGTAGTGCATGCCACACACCCGACACTGCTACTAGGCCGGGGAGCTGGGCCCGTGTATCTATAGTAGCAGTGCGGGTGATGGAGGTCGCGCTACTACTAAGGGGCGTAGTAGTAGCGCGGGTCCATGCCCCGATGCTACTACTGTGGCGCCTCTGGGGCCATGGTGGGGACCACTTAGTAGTAGCGCGGGTGTGGTGGGCCCGTGCTACTGCTAATGTCTGTTGGGGAACGTAGTAATTTCAAAAAATTTCCTACGCACACGCAAGATCATGGTGATGCATAGCAATGAGAGGGAAGAGTGTTGTCCACGTACCCTCGTAGACCGAAAACGGAAGCGTTATGACAACGCGGTTGATGTAGTCGTACGTCTTCATGATCCGACCGATCCGAGTACCGAACGTACGGCACCTCCGAGTTCAGCACACGTTCAGCTCGATGACGATCCCCGGACTCCGATCCAGTAGGGTGTCGAGGATGAGTTCCATCAGCACAATGGCGTGGTGACGATGATGATGTTCTACCGACGCTGGGCTTCGCCTAAGCACCGCAACGATATGACCGAGGTGGAATATGGTGGAGGGGGGCACCGCACACGGCTAAGGAACGATCACGAAGATCAACTTGTGTGTCTAGAGGTGCCCCCCTGCCCCCGTATATAAAGGAGCAAGGGGGGAGGCCAGCCGGCTCTAGGGGGCGCGCCAAGGAGGGGGGAGTCCTCCTCCTAGTGGGAGTAGGACTCCCCTTTCCTAGTCCAACTAGGAAGGAGGAAGGGGGGAGGAAAGAGAGGGAGAGGGAGAGGGAAAGAGGGGCCGCGCCCCCCTCCCCTAGTCCAATTCGGACTCCCCATGGGAGGGGGCGCGCCACCTCCTCGGCTGTTGCCCTCTCTCTCCCCTCAGGCCCACTAAGGCCCAATACTTCCCCGGGGGGTTCCGGCAACCCCTCCGGCACTCCGGTTTTCTCCGAAATCACCCGGAACACTTTCGGTGTTCGAATATAGTCGTCCAATATATCAATCTTTATGTCTCGACCATTTCGAGACTCCTCGTCATGTCCGTGATCACATCCGGGACTCCGAACAACCTTCGGTACATCAAAACTTATAAACTTATAATAAAACTATCATCGTAACGTTAAGCGTGCGGACCCTATGGGTTCGAGAACTATGTAGACATGACCTAGAACTATTTTCGGTCAATAACCAATAGCGGAACCTGGATGCTCGTATTGGCTCCTACATATTCTACGAAGATCTTTATCGGTCAAACCGCATAACAACATACGTTGTTCCCTTTGTCATCGGTATGTTACTTGCCCGAGATTCGATCGTCGGTATCCAATACCTAGTACAATCTCGTTACCGGCAAGTCTCTTTACTCGTTACATAATGCATCATTCCGTAACTAACTCATTAGCTACATTGCTTGCAAGGCTTATAGTGATGTGCATTACCAAGAGGGCCCAGAGATACCTCTCCGACAATCGGAGTGAAAAAACCTAATCTTGAAATACGCTAACTCAACATGTACCTTCGGAGACACCTGTAGAGTTCCTTTATAATCACCCAGTTACGTTGTGACGTTTGGTAGCACACAAAGTGTTCCTCCGATAAACGGGAGTTGCATAATCTCATAGTTGTAGGAACTTTGTATAAGTCATGAAGAAAGCAATAGCAACATACTAAACGATCAAGTGCTAGGCTAACGGAATGGGTCAAGTCAATCACATCATTCTCCTAATGATGTGATCTCGTTAACCAAATGACAACACATGTCTATGGTTAGGAAACATAACCATCTTTGATTAATGAGCTAGTCAAGTAGAGGCACACTAGTGACATTATGTTTGTCTATGTATTCACACATGTATCATGTTTCCGGATAATACAATTCTAGCATGATAATAAACATTTATCATGATATGAGGAAATAAATAATAACTTTATTATTGCCTCTAGGGCATATTTCCTTCAATGTCTACCTGCAGTGCGAGGCTTCAGCCCGCGCTACTGCTAAGTAACATTTGTGTGGCGCATTTACCCTACAACGTCATTTTCCTTAGTTTTGGCCACTTGAAGCAACGCATCGAACGGTGAACAAGTGGTGCCCAAATCTCTAAGCAAGTAAGTGTGTTCATAATTTGGTCGGATATGCTCGATGTTTTGGTCATTTGACTAGATATGCTCTATGGTTTGGTCATTTGGGCGGATCAAATAGGCTCATTGTTGACAATATTTTATACTTTATGGCCTTCCTGTGCATGAAATTTGTTCTTGAAGTTGGATAAGAAGAACTCCGTCCTCGTGCATTGTTGGTTGAAGTTAAATGGCAACCTAAGTGAAATATATTTATTTCCTCCTCCGCCAAGACTGTCGACATCGGCACCGAGGAAGAAACAAGTGATTCAACCGACCCAACAAAAAAGTTGCCAAAGAAGGTTAGGAGAGGCTTGCGGGTAAGAAGTGGAGGAGGAGAAGGCGAAGCGAGAATGGGTGGAGGCCAAGATGACGGTTGGCGAAGAACGAGGAGGCATATGTCAAGTGCTCCAACATCAAGGAGGCATGTAAGGCTGAGAGGTTTAACATCTAGATGACGACGACCAAGGAGAAGCTCAAGCTTCAAAAGAAGAGGTCATCCTCGAATAGAAGAAGCTTCATATCGCAACCACTTTGAAGGAGGATAAGATGTTGACCTTAAAGATAGATGATTTTGACAACAATACAAAAATGATTGTGCAAGCCATCCTGTAGGATCGAAAGTATGTCTAGAGGGGGGGTAATTAGACTACTTGACCAAATAAAAACCTAGACTTTTCCCAATTTTAATTCTTGGCATATTTTAGCAACTTAGCACTAGTCAAGCAATCAACCTACACATGCAAATCAAAGAGTATAACAGCGGAATGTAAATCATTGCATATGAAGGTAAAGGGGAGGGGTTTGAAGGGAGCAACCACAATGTTGACATGGAGATTTTTGGCGTGGTTCCGATAGGTGGTGCTATCGTACATCCACGTTGATGGAGACTTCAACCCACGAAGGGTAACGGTTGTGCGATTCCACGGAGGGCTCCACCCATGAAGGGTCCACGAAGAAGCAACCTTGTCTATCCTACCATGGCCATCGCCCACGAAGGACTTGCCTCACTTGGGTAGATATTCACGAAGTAGGCAAACTCCTTGCCCTTACAAACTCCTTGGTTCAACTCCACAATCTTGATAGAGGCTCCCAAGTGACACCTAACCAATCTAGGAGACACCACTCTCCAAAACATAATAGATGGTGTGTTGATGATGAACTCCTTGCTCTTGTGCTTCAATGATAGTCTCCCCAACACTCAGCTCTCTCTCACAGATTTGGCTATGGTGGAAAAATGATTTGAGTGGAAAGCAACTTGGGGAAGGCTAGAGATCAAGATTCTTGTGGTTGGAATGGAATGTCTTGGTCTCAACACATGAGTAGGTGGTTCTCTCTTAGAAAATGAATGCTGGAAGTGTAGGCACGTTCTGATAGCTCTCTCCATGAATGAAGAGTGGGTGGAGGGGTATATATAGCCTCCACACAAAATCTAGCCGTTACACACAGATACCCAAACTCGGTGAGACCGGATAGTGAAACTCGGTCTGACCGATTCAGTTCAAAATGTGAACGTTAGGCTTTTCAGTGGGACCGACATGATCAACTCGGTGGGACCGATGCGCTAGGGTTAGGGCATAACTTGATCTCGGTGAGACCGATCACATGAACTCGGTGAGACCGATTTTAGTAATAGCCAAAGGAGAGTTGGTTAGGCAAACTTGGTGGGACTGATTCGCTCATTTCGGTGAAACTGAAACGTTACGAAAAGGAAACATGGGGTTTGCATTGCAAACTCGATGGGACCGGTCACTCATTTCGGTGAGACCGAAACGTTACGAATGAAAACAGAGAGTTAGCAATCCCATCACGATGAGACCGAGATCTGTATCGGTGAAACCGAAGTGATTAGGGTTTGTGGCAGTAGCTATGTCAAATGAACTCGGTGGCGCCGAATAGATCAAATCGGTGGGGCCGAGTATGACTTTTAGGTTTAGGATATATGTGGAGTGGCTGAGTGTTTTGGAGCATATAACTAAGCTTTTTGAGCAAGCAAGCCATTAAGCAACACATCATCCCCTTTTAATAGTATTGGCTTTCCTATGGACTCAATGTGATCTTGGATCACTAAAATAAAAATGTAGAGTCTTGAGCTTGTTGCCAATGTATGTCCTTAGTATTTTGAGGGGTCCACATCTCTAGTCCATGCCATGTCAATCATTGAACTTTCTGAAATGATCATCTTGAAAGAGTATCAGTTCAATGAGCTATATGTTGCTAATAATTACCAAAACCACCCAGGGATTAGTTGCACTTTCACATCCATTTCAAGATGTTGAGGCGGCAAAAAGATCAATTAGAGGCGGAGAAGCATGCGGCCGCAAACACAACGATCGAGAAGGCGGCGGCAGAATGAGTGATGAAGCTCGAATTGCCGCTCCGATAGGGCGATTTTTTGGACGCACCGTGGGATTGATATTTTTCTGTGATCGGATATGTAAATTCTATGCATACTTGCCTCTTTTTAGTTGTGATTGTGCGCTATGTGATTGGGGGTGTGTTTGGTTGCATTCTCGTCTCAGCATAGTTGTTCCCTCTTCGTGCACGCTCATCTCAGCACCCTTCTTCATACATGCTCTCTTCATACATGCTCCTAGTGTAATTCTGTTAAGCTAGTATAGATTCATGCGTCCTTCATACACTCTATCAAACACCTAAAAATGGACTGGAAAAAAAACCTTTTGAACTCATGTACCCTGCTAGTCGGAGACATTTAAGTTTCCAATTAATTAGATCTCGACGGACATTTAGAGAACAACTTTAAATGGCTGGCTCTCGGATCACCCTCCGCAGACTGGTCTCACGCATGGATATAGTATGGGTCTACGTTGATGCCCTGATTCCTCAAAATATTTCGAGGCCACGAGAGTCGTCCGTAGACCAAATCACTCCGGCACAATGGAAATTTGGGATTTCAACGGAGCATCCATCATCCATCATGTAATTTTGTTTATATATAATCAAATCATCTCTACCGGTGTGGACCATCCGACCGGGAGCAGCGGAATTCGTGTCCCTCCGCGTCCGCGGTCACTTTAGCCGTTGAAAGGTAGCCGCATGCTTTTTGGATTCTTCCTTCTTTATTTAGTCCTTATCGATCTCAGTCTCACACATGCAGATGTAGCCTTTTCCTTTTCTTTTCTCCTCTCCTTTCGTGGTTCGTGTTTGCCAAATTTCCCCAGCAGAGACACGAAAGGAATCTCGTCATTTTACAGCGGGGGCCGGGCTGACCATCCATCCAGCCAGATCTGTGGCGGGAACCACTATTTTTGTTTTTCTGACAAGCATGTCGAACGAGATGAGATCTCGACGTGTGCGTTTCGCCCATGCCTGCCTCTGACACGCTTTCATTTTTTGTCTGCTGCCACCGTGAAAATAGTGAAAATTGACAAATCCAGCCTTTTTAATACTTTAGCACAAAAATGAACCTGATCCAAAAAAATTCAAATAAATAACCCGCATTTGCACGATGCCTGGACAGGGGCGCCATGCTTGGTAGGCTGGTAGCATGTCGCCGCGTGGCAAGGCCATGACACCCCAGCAAAAGCGTCATGTTGTCTAGTCATGTGGGCTGTTTTGTGACAATTTTTTACCATGATTATTTTTTTCCGAGATATTTCTAATCTATTTATCTTCAATCATGGCAGTACAAAAAACAACAAAGATAATAAAAATTACAACAATGCCCGTGGACCACCTAGCGATGACTATAAGCACTGGAGCGAGCCGAAGGCGCGCCGCCGCCATCGTCTCTCCCTCACTGGAATCGGGCAAACCTTTGTTGTAGTAGACAGTCGGGAAGACGTCATGTTAAGCCCCGACAGAACCAGCGCACCAGAGTAGCAACCATCGCTGATGAAGAAAGTCGTAGATTAGAAGGATCAAACAAGTAAACACCTAAATGAAGACGACCGAAGACCGGATCCAAATAGATCGACCGAAGACCAGCACCGGCCGAATCCCACAAGATCTGACTTGTCTCCACACGCCCTCCGACGATACTAGACGCACCATCAGAACAGGGATAGAATGTGGGAGACATTATTCCTACTAAAAGACATCACCGCTGCCACACAGCCCCAGTCAAGACGCTGACTCTAACAAAAACGAGAACGGGGTCTCTCCCGCCAATGGGGGGCCGAGATCCTCCACATCTCCATGGCCTAGAGGCCATCAGAGATGGGACGGACCGGCGGCGGCGCCGGCAGGAGGAGAAATCATGTTGTACTTTAAACAACGACCGCAATATCCGCAGAACGACAGATCATGATCATTTTGTGCTAAAGTTTTAGAAAAGGGTAAGCTTTGTCCACTATCACGCGAAATGCATCTACTAACGTAAGAAGTGAAGCAAATCAACCTAACTCGGATGATTAGATTCTTTGTGCTGGTACCAGTCCATCAGGGTTCAAATCTAGACTTGACACTAATACACACATTTTTTTAAATTTATTTCAGATTTTTCGGCGATGTTAGTTCAGGGAAAGAAGACATCCCCGTCAATGTCAACTGTGAAGGCGCCTGTGATGATTTCGTCAATCTCAAAATGTGATGCCGGGTTAGTACCTCAGAGGTGCTCATGAGATAGGATGTGCGTGCATGAGTTTCTAGAGACAAGTGTATGCGTGTTTATATGAGCAACTTGCATGTGTACCGTGCTAAAAATTTTAGAGAGAAAACAAATGGTTAACACCATTGAAGGGGCACCTTCTAATCTGCATTGAAATCCATAGATTTTTCTAAGGATGTGTAGCGAAGCAAAGTCCAAAACACATTGTACGCTATTCAAAGAAATATCTAAAGAAGATTAAAAACAAAACACAGTAACACAAGTGAGAAGTCCAAGCCGATTATCATGCGTATACGTGGGACCATTACTACCAAGTTTTGGCCCATCTATGCTCGTGTCGTGGAGCATGGAAGGCATCGGAACAAAAAATCCATCATTTTCCTCCGAAAGGGCTACCACTCACATGAGAGTGCAGCCACCCGGGCAATCAATGCCGCATCACCTTACACATGCACGTCCGCATGTGCATCTCATCATCACAAAACAAGAGAAGAGAAAAGAAAAGAAAAGAAATCCATCCACCAATTGATAGCTACACCACGTACTCGACCCCCCAAAAAAGAATCATGCATGTGAAGCGAGAGCCAGGAGGGCCCATCCATCAGGAGCTAGCTAGTCTTGGTCCTGAGCGCGCACTCCTCCGGCACGGTCGGGAACCTCTTGCGGTCGTCGCAGTAGTCGTATATGACGAGGTTCCTGGCCACCCAGCCCGAGTCCCGGCGCTGGCCGTCGTCGAGCGCCCACGCCGGCGGCTGGTCCCACCAGGTGTTCCCCGTGGCGGCCGCGCACGCCGGCGGGGCCGGGCCGGTCGCCCAGGCGCAGGCGTCGGCGGTGAAGTCGCTGTAGGAGGAGACGAAGGGCCCCTTGGTCCAGTCCGTCTTCTCCAGCCCCCCGCGCGTGGCCCAGTCGTCGGCGTTCCAGATGCTGGAGAAGACGTACATGGGCTTCATGATCGGGAAGAACCTGTTGGGCTTGTCCGAGTTGCGGTACTCCCTGATGGGCACCTTGTCCACGAAAAACCTGCAAACGTACATACAATATCAACATCAAACACAAGTTGGCAAGTGCAATCGGATCTCGATCCCAGTATAGTACAGCGCGCTGGGCTATTCAGCAACCACGGAGATGTGCGCCCACACCGCTGTATACTAGTACTATTGTCTAGTAGGAGTATATGTTGCCGCAGTTTGGAGTGCAGGATCGAGCTGAAAGTTTCTCTCTCAGCAGTACGCAGTACTACGTCCGAGGCAGCCGAGAGAAGGGAGGGGGCGGCATGTGGGTTGAGCGAGGCGGTACAATGTACAAACAGTGAACGGCGGCGCGCATTGTTTGGTCCAAACAGGGTGCGTGCACGTACGTACCAACAAGAGCACAGCAACGGGGCCTAGTTTTGCTACTCTGCGGCCGGGAAGGGTCGGGTCCAGCCAGTGGGTATATCTATCTATCTATCGGAGTGACCCAAATGCAGGGGTGAGTGGGTGGATCCATTCAATTCAACTGCCCCCGCAGCTACTAAATCCGGCAGCCCACCCCAGATTACACGCAGCACTGGCGCAATCGGAGTTGAAATCTTAATTAATGGGAGCAAAGGAGTTGATGGCGGGCTTACACGATCTGCTTGGGGTTCCAGAGGATGGAGTAGCTGTGGAACTCGGCGGTGGGGTCGAACCACAGCGAGTGCCGCATCTCCCGCCCGCCCACGCCGCTGCGGTACACGTTCGTCTGGATGATGTACGGCTCGCCGGTGCGGTTGCCCAGGAACTCGAAGTCCAGCTCGTCGCGCTCCGGCGCTGCGTCAAGGTCCGAGCACATCTGATGATGATCAAACGCACGCAATCCATTCACGTCAGTTAGTTTTGTCTCTCCATCCAGTTGGATTTACTACTGGTCTGGTCGGCGCTGCTGCCGGGCTGGGAATGGGGTCCTGGATAGTACTAGTACGTACGTAGTAGGCGGTGACGACGCCGGCGGAGTCGTTCCCGACGAGCTTGAGCTTCATGCTGAACCACCCGAACAGGTACTTCTGCTTCGTCTGGAACCCAACGCCTGGAAGAAGAAGAACCAATCAATCAAAGAGAAGCTACTTTAGATAAGAGATGACGATTCTAATGGGGATGGATGGATGGATGGATGGTGTCGACGTTTACCCGTCTTGTTGTCGAGGGAGAGGTACCACGTCTGGCCGTCGGGGGAGGTCTTGACGTGGTCCTCGGCGCCGGTGATGTCGAAGTTGTCCCCGAACGACGGGGTCGCCGCCGCATAAGCACCCTGGAACTCGAAGCAGCAGCAGCAAGAAGCTGCAATGGCGGCGCACGCTAGGAGAGCGCCGACGCACGGACGCCCCATCGCTTCCCCCTCCACGAGACAACCCCAAGAGGAACCAAGACTGTATCGCCGACGACGACGAGTGGGGAACGGGGAACGGCAAAGCCACAAACAGGCACAGCAGTGGGCTGTGGGGGAGCGTGCTAATGCTTTGGTCCGGGGCAAAGCACAAGGCACAGGACACAGCTTTCTTATAGACTAGAGGGTGCTTTCATAGTTTAAGCTGCTGTTTGTTTTAAAGCAAGGCAGAAGCTGCATTTGTTTTCTGCGCTTTGGTTGCGTCCTACTCCTACACTTGGGTTGGAATCGCACCGTTGCGTTGCGGCCGCCTCTGATGATATTTTTTTAACTCTACTTGTGTACTACACTGGCTCTCTGCGTCTACCGCAGGGCAGTAGTAGGAGTACTTTATATACTACTACTCCAGGGCACGGCACTGGTTGCCACAGACGACGAGCTTCAGATCTAGCAGTAGTATCCAGCCGCAGCTCGTGTCTGTCACATGAAGATATCATGTTCATCTGGCCAGCGGATTAATTGCGGCTATGTGAGGTCTTGAGAGCTGTGCTCTGCCACCGTCGTGCCGGGTGATGGGGCCATAAAAACAGAGGAAGATTTGCAGTGGTAACCGGGTGACACTGTGTGCTGCGCAGACTTGCAGCGGGACCTGTACGGTGATCAAACGATCGACAGGAAGTCTTAACACGCTGCGAGCCCTCTGTGAGTGAGGTTCATCAACCAATCGTCGAGAGTTGAGACCAGACAGAGGCATGTGTGTCTCATGTAACAGTGAAGTCTACAACTTTGGACTGCATCTCGTTCTCGTCAAATGTTGGTGATGGGAATCTTATCAAGATTTGACGAGCGGCGTCAGGCGATAGAAAACTCAACCGGGATCCATGGGAGGTGGTGAGACGGGGCCGAAACCAACGGAAAGAGGGGGTCGGCAGCGCAACTGTAACCCGGGGTTCCAGGCTCCTGTCCACGGTAAAGTTCGCGATGGACAACTTTTGACTCATGCACTGGACAAGCCGGTGTAGTACGTTGCAGATACTAGTGTTGAATGTTCACTCGACCGTCCAACAACACTGGTGTTCGTTTTCTCAGGAAAATCATATCGATAAAGGAGAAAATCATATTGATAAAGGCCGTGTTTGGATCCATGGGTTAGGGTTAGTTTGGGTTCAACTAATCCAAAAATATCCATACAGGTGGGTTAGTTTGGGTAAGATGCATCTAACTCATTTAAAAAATCTAACCCACCCAAGAGGTGCTTATTTGGGTTAGTTCTTCTCGGGGCCACTAAAAAACACATTTTTCTCTCGCCCTCCCCGCAGCAGATCCTTCCCCACTTCCTCGAAACTTCTCGTCCTCTCCCCCCTCCCTCCCGCACCGCCCGTGAAGGCGCCTCGCCGTATCCGCGCTCCATCTAACCCTGTCATCCAAACACCTCATTGGCTAGAGTTAGTTCAGGGTTAGTTTAGGGTTAGAATCTAACTCTAACCTCTCACTGAGTTAGAGTATCCAAACAGGGCCAAAAGAAAAAGAGGCTAGCCAGGACGGCGCCTCGGGTCTTTATGCAAATGGGCGCGTGAAGCGCACCCTCCAATGCTGCTAGCTGGGCCGGCCCATGTATTGTCTGTTTTTTGTTAAAACATTCAAAAAAGTGCGCAATCGGAGTTCAAACTAGTTTTTGTTAAACAAGGCAAAAGACTTACCATTTTCATTTAATAAGAAGAGGTTTCAGAACAGACATCGCCAAGCGGCGGAAAAACAAAACGATTACTCTCGCGGCATTATATTACGCAAATGCTTACCGCCCGCAGTGGCCCAAATAAAAACTTCCTCTTTGATGCGTCTCATGACAGTCGCCACCGGCGCCGCTTTGCTCCTGAAGACACGAGCATTCCTTTCATTCCAGATCTCCCATCCCACAAGTAGTAACAGGGAAGACAGGGCCTTCGTCGGGAGTGTGTTAGTGTCAGAGAGGACCGCATCCCACCAAGATTTCATTGAATCGAACAGGAGCCACGGGCCCGTGGGGATAACAAGCCCAAGCCATGAGAAGACCGCATTCCAATTCCAGACAGAGAAACGGCACTTGAAGATCAGGTGTGCTACAGATTCTTGCACCCGACTGCAGAGTGGGCATTTGTCACAATTTGGCCATCCTCTCCTCTGAAGCCTATCAGCCGTCCAAACTCTGTTTTGGATAACAAGCCATGCGCAAAATTTGCATTTGGGGGGAGCCCACGCCTTCCAGACCGTAGCAGCCAAACTTGAGAGCGGGAGGTCATGACCATTCTCATCAGCGCCAACGACGCTCACCACTACGCCATCAAACACGAGTTGTTTCTAACTTGTAAATCTCTCTTACATTTTCAAAGTGAACTTCTCCCTCTAGCATCGGAAGTGAAGTAGCAATCCCTAGATTAGCATTCTCATTGTGAAAGTGGCTACTAATCACACACACCCGCGTAGGTCTTCCTTCTACCTGCATTGCTTGACAGTCAGGAGGGAGGAAAGAAGTCGGATCGAAGGGGAACGTTTCCATCTCGTCCGATGAGGAACGTCTCTCTATAGAAGTTGCCGCCGAGGAACTCTTCTTTGATGAGACTATAGAAGGATTTGGAATAATAGAGGAGGGGGCTAGAGGTTTTGGTAGGTACAACAATTAATGGAGAAGCCGAAGAAGCCACCCTTAACCCCCCTCCCACTTGTTTGCTTACGTCAGCCGCACCATCTGCAACGTTGTTTTCAGTATCAACCGCAATCTGGGCCTTGATTTCCAAACGACATTGCCTCGGTTGACCGCCCCTGATTTTTGGTGTTGTTCCTTCCTAGGATTGGAGAACTGACCCGACGACTGAGAGGACCAACAATTGCTAGCAACATGGGCCCATCCACCACATTTGTTGCATCTTATTTTATTGCCAGAATTGGGCCTAATGTGCCACGTCATCAGGCAACATACACATAATAGGCCTTTCTTGGCATTAAGGTGTTGGGCAACGTAGTAGAAAACAAAAAAATCGCACCTACGATCACCCAAGATCATTATGAAGATGCATAATGAGTTGGGATCACGACCGTTACCATCACTGAGTTGCAGCGGAAGAATAACGTGTCGATATAGATCGTACTTGGAGTCCCTCGAACTGTAGATGAACGATCCCTCGTACCGCCCATGAACAGTCCCTCGAACCGAAGACCGAAAGCACGACCTCTCTACTTGGTTGCAAGCATGCAACCTTCATGATCTGGCAGCGCTTCGCCTTCCAGAGCTAATCGTTGTCGGAGAATTAAAGGGAGGAGATTAGAACCACACTGGGCTTATAATTATGAGGACAAGAGGATTAGCCAAGCTCTAATTAGTCAACTAGGACCAACTAGAGAATGAACTAGAAGAACTAAAGGAGGCTCCAAAAACTCTGTATTCAATTGGGCACCAAACCTCAACTATATATAGGTTAGAGGGGAGAGGGAGGGCTGCCACCAAGGAGGGAAACCCTCCTTGGGGTGTTCAGCCAAGGGGAGGAGGAGTTGGACTTCTCCCCTACTCCTATTCGGGCCTCCTTCCTTAGGGAAGGGGCGCCTCTCCCAACTTGGGCCCTTATGGCCCAAGTTGCTTTCCACCTCTTGGCCTTTTTAGGCATGTTGATATTAAATTAAATATAAAATTCTTCTAAATACTTTCAGGACATTATATATATAATTTAACATTCCTAGAAACATTTTCCAACTATGTATTATTTATCGGTATTACCCGGTATTACCCATATTCACCAAAACCCTTCTAGTGACCCCGAAACGCTTTCGGATCCTCTCGGAACTATTGCAAATATTAATGAAAAAATTTCACAAATATATTCTCATTCCTCCCATCCTACCAACACTCAGTAGATCATGATTGCCTTAAGCTTGTGACCCCGTAGGTTCACTAACTCACAGACATGAACAAAATCCCTTCGTTCAATGACAAGCGGCGGGACCGTGGACGTCTGTATCGGTCCCTATGAGCACATGAATGATATTAGAGTGAACCCTAGGTTATCATGTGATGTTCCCTTTGCTTCGCAATACTTTACAAAACCTGTGTGCATTGGTATCCTCCTGAGTCATCACCATGTTCACTATATCGTTGCTCCCGTTACCGGTTTTGTTCTTCTTTCTCGTTGACATGTTCCGGCATCCCCGTGATGTAGTGACCTGTGTCTGCCCAGACAATGATGGATGTAGTAACACTGAGATGGCCCTAAGAATATCTCCCCATTGTCGGAGGAGCAAATCTTACTCTCGAGCTATCTGGCCACTTGTCAAAGTTTTCGATGAACCTGTAAGTTGTCATTATGATCAGCGTGTTACAGGTGACGTTTGAGCAACCCCAAAGCCCACCATACTGTTGGAAGTGACCACGATACTCTCATGGTCTAAGGAGCAATATCACACATTAACACTCTGTGTTATAACAATTGAATGCAGACGATATTAACTCAATTCATAACAAACAAGATTGGGTGGATTCAGTATGATCGTTCTTCCAACGTCACAATCTCAATGTTTTAGGACTATCTATACACTTAACGATATCCTAAGATCCAGAAAACGTGATCACCAACAACATTTGAGCTAGTCTTGGAGGCGTGACTAGGAACCTTTTATTTACCGTTTATTATTCCACACATGCATATGAGTTTTCCACCGAATTGCATATTCCAGGATCATAGCAGTTATAACATAGAATATAAACTCTTAACTATGAATTTGGAAATATAATAATGCAAATGTTATTGCCTCTAGGGCATATTTCCAAAAGTTTCCTACTTGCACTAGAGTCAATAGTCTAGTTAGCACTTTTAACTTTTATACCAATGGTAAACGTCAGTCTATGCTTTGCTTGTGGTATAGACTTCTTCCTACCGAATTTGACAACTTTAGATCTGTGTGTATCATTTGCATTTCTATGCATCCGTCATGCTTTCACATGAATTCACAATTTATGTGAAACAAGCTTACTAAATATTGAATCATTGGTAAGACCTTTCATTCCTTAGATTGAGCTACAGAACCACTATCTGAGAACAAAGTTCTTTTGCACAATCATCTAGAAACCATACCAAGTTCATAAGTGAACCTTTGATTCATCACCCTCTATTGTTGCTTCCAAAGTGACAATATACTCGGCCTTCTATTATAAAATTTACCATAGTAACTTTCTTGGACCAATTCCAACTTACTGTGCCACCATAAATCATTTAACTGAAATCAAAATTCGTTTGGCGCGCCGATTGAAGATTTTTGTCGATGTACTACTTACATCAAGCATGTATTGATATAAACTCCTTACACCAATCTCTTCATTTTCTCCGTATGCGAGAAACATGTCCTCAGTACTCAATGACATTCTCACTGTTGTCCTATGATCAACAATTTGACCTATCTGGTAACTTTACTCACAACTTACTTGGAGTAGTTGGACATATCTTGTTATTTACATACCATGGAATTAACACAAGTATGATTGAAATAATGTATTTCACTTATCATATTTTAAGATACCGATTCTTGCTGAGAACTCCTTCAATGTGACTTTGACAAGAAAACTCTTCTTGACATTTTTCATACTAAACTACTTCTTGACATTTTTCATACTAAACTACTTTAGAATTTTTGTTAATATTTATTTTGGCTAAGCCCAATTAAACAATAATATTTCCATAATTATTATGTCTAATATAATAACTATATTGCCTAAGTACTTTATCGAAAACTATTTTCAATAAAGTCTTAATCCATGTCAAGATACTTATATAATTTCCAATCAACAATGTGTCATGCACACACAGTATTTAGAAATGTTATCATGCTCCCACCGACTTTCTTGTAAATACAAGCATCTTTGTTTCTATTGATGAAATCATATTACTTGATCAATTCATCAAAATAAAGATTCCAACTCCACTATTCTTGCTTCGTATCATTACTGGATCTGTTGAAGTTTGCACACTTTACTAGCATCCTCTGGATCGAGAAAATTACCTTGGACCATATCAAATATACATCCTTGGTTCTATTTCCATCTCATGGGAATCATTTTGGCATCCATCTATTATATCTCATGACCGGAATATTTAGTAATTGCTAGTTTAATCAAAACTGACTTTAAGTATAATGATGATGAGACAATCTCATCATAATAAACTCCTTGATCTTGTCATAAACTACTTGCAACAAGTCAAGCATTATAAAACATTTTTCATCATTTTCAATTTATAGATCCATAACTACACTTTAGACTTCAAGTCTTTCAGTGGGTCTTTCAAGTTCTAAACTTGCATTACACTGGTACGTGTCGGTGCTATACAAACGGTTTTTAACCCCTTTCCGCGACGACATTTGGAACCGTCGCCAAGTGAGTGTGGGCGATAGGGGGGCCTTCCCACATGACCCATAAACCGTCGGGGATATGCCCTCCTGGCACAGACGCATGGAAAAATGAGGTCGTGTGCCACCGGCGAGCGCTCAAATATGGCTATATGTACAGTAATGCTAAAAAATACAATTATACATGCAAAATCGTTTTCAGTCATAAATAAATCCCACATAGTCAGTCCCCACTAATCGTTTCCTTTCGTATGTACATTCCACACAGTCCATCCAAGGAATACGTTTCCGTTAGTATGTACATCTCACACAGTTAATCCAAGAAGTACCAAACGTATGCGATGTGCACAACATCACAAACAGTCTATAATTTTGAAGCGTGTGTGATAAGGTGACTATCACAAACATTTAATAAGAAATAACTATGTGCGATGCTGTTGTTAATCGCACACGTTTTTTCTTGGCTGATCGTGTGTGCTATGGAGATTGATCGCACACGTTTTTTCTTGGTTGATCGTGTGTGTGGTGGAGATTGATCACACACGTAGCGGATCCTAGAAACGTGTCTGATCTCCACGTCTATCGCGGACGTTTCACTTTCGCCAACCGTGTGCAGTGTTATCCCTGATTAATCTCTAATTAATCCCTTATTAATCCCTAATTTAAAAATCATATGTTTTGAATTTGATAGTAGGCAATCACTTATTTCATGTCCAACCATGTTTATTACAAATATAGGTTCTGCACAGGTACATATACTGAAGAACTACAGAAGCACCAAGTAAAGAATGATGAACCACAGTTGTACTAAAGACTGTAAAGAGATAGGCGAAAGACATTCTGGTTGCTGGAGAAGCTGAAGTGGAATGCCCATATTGTGCCCTCCTCCATGCGTAATGCGCACACGACTCTAGGCCAACCCCTCGTGATGGTTGCGCTTCCATCCTTCACTGTCTTCATTATGACTTCTCGATGCTCATTGTAGTCCGGATGAAATACTTTAACCTTCACTGCGTGTCCACCAATCATGTACTTTGTGAGGTAAACTTGAGTGAACTGCTTCGAGAACCACTGCGAACAAAAAATATTCAGACATTGTTGTCTAACAACTCATTATGGGCAGTAAAAAGAGAAGGTTGCATAGTTTGTAGTTACCATCCTACAGCTCACTGTTGTGTTGGATAGAGCATAAACAAATAATTTTCTTGCCACCATTCGTATCTTTTTGCTAATAATCCTTATCACTTTCCTCATTTGATGCTTGTTCATGAATATCTCATTGCTCCATACGCAAGAAGGGTCGATGCATGGATCCTTGCCAAGGGCATATGTACCTACAAGCAACAAGTCAATATTAGAAGCTAACAAGTGTCCAGGCTTGGATCTATATGCACTACATTATGGAATGACGGGGGAGTACAAGCCGAGGATGAAGCTAACCTCGGCGGAAAATGGTGGCCACTCCTGTTGTTGTCCTGCATAAGTAGCGGAAAGGCATGATAAGTACAACAACCTTAACGTCAAACAAATATAGCAAAGGTAAACAATATCATCTCCAAATGATAGCTTGAATGTGTTGGTTTCAGCATGTTGTTAAAGCATATATAAAATGGAAGGCAATGTTACCGATAGCAGGCTTAACAGCCATCAAATATTGCAATTCAAATTGGTATTGTTGAAAATGAATAGAACATAGGTAATGTCCATTATCAGCTCACTCTTCATCAATCCCTATGGATCGATCTAGCAATCATGGAATCTATATTCTGTTTACTGAATCAGATGAAATTCTAGGGAACTCCACATACGTATTTCATATATGTATTTCATACATATGAATAGAGACCATTTCGACGAAAGTTCGAGTTTGCCAGGGGTACAAATGAAATGAAAATGAATTGATAAAACATTCCTACAAAAAAATAAACATCACTGGATAAATGTGTAAAAATGAAATAAAGGACATGTGTTAACTACACCAGGAATAACTGGAACCAAATATAGTGGTTCAAACTGGTATTGATGCAGTCGAGCGGCACAGTTCCGACTTGCACATAATGAACAACACATTGTGAATGACTGAAATAAACAAGGCATAAATAATCAGTATAACAACAAAATATAGCCATTGTAAACTAGACAGAGTCTCACTGCAACCAACCTAACAAGCAAATACAGGGCATATGCTTGAAAACTGAAGCAAATACAGATAAACAAGGCATCTGTTTGAAAACTGGAAAAATGCTAAAAAAAGAAACCTAACAACCAAATACAGATTAACAAGGCATCTGCTTGATAACTAGACAAATACTCACTACAACCAAACTAAGAACCAAATACATATAAATAAGGCATCGACTCGATAACTGGAAAAAAGCTCACTGTAACCAACCTAACAACCAAACACAGATAAACAAGGCATCTACTCACTATAAACAACCAAATATAGCCATTCGTGAAACTGAAGTGGACAATTCATACTTAAACATCACATAACCCTATTGAACAATACATTTTTGCATAACTGAAATAATTAACCAGGGCACAGTTATAGCACCGCACAACAAATGCTACTACAACAAAGGGTACGGGTTGGCAAGCTAGAAAAGGTAAGATTTGCTGATAGGATGTTGCCTCACATTTCATGGACGGGATCCTTCCAGTTGGAAGAGCACAGACCCATGGTGCGCTCTTTGATGTCACAGATGGGTTGTTTCACCTTGGAAGAACCTTTGTGGGTGCCCTCCTCGTGGTCGTGGTCGATGAGATCTGACTTGGAAATTGAGGATCCCAAGCCGCCGCCATAGAACGTGTCCTTCATGAATGACAAAATGGGCTTGATGGCGTATAAGGATCACAAATCCTTGATCTCTTGGCGAAGGAGATCAGCGGCAGGGCCGTCGAAGAGATTGACGAAGGTTGAACCAGAGGGGTTGGGGATGGACCATGTAACCTATGACATGGCCCGCGTGAAGTCGTTGCTGTCGATGAGCTTGATGTCGTAGCCAGCTTTCCCGAGATACAGTAATACGCAAGCCCGCTGATATGAAGTGTTCGACATGGCAACGTAGTCAACTTATTCGCTAGCTTCCGCGGCGACGTGTTGCTCCGGGATCGACAGGTCGGGGCAAACGGTGGCCACCTTGCCAACATCCGCCGGAGAGGCCATGATAAACCTCTTCTTGGTCGAACACTTGCCGGGCTCCCCGGGATACGTGGTCGAGCTTAGGCTGTGACATTCTGGAGCAGGGGATGTGGATCTGGCGGGGAGGGGCACCGTAGGCCTCATCTAAAAACTCAGGGGAGTGGGGCGATAGTATGGGAATCGCCGGGTAACCTGAACTTTATTATGTAAGCTAGGAGGAACGGGCAGACCGACATGGGTTGGCGGCGGCACCGGCGGCAGTCGCGAGCTAGGGTTTGAGGGGGGAGGGGAGCGGATGGGGGCATTGTGGAGGGGGGATGGTGGTGTTTGAGGATACGCCGCGGCTACTGAAAATTTTAGTAATGGTGGGTGGAGATGGTGGTGGACGAGGGAGGGTGACGGTTCAAATGCCTCGACTATTGCAATTTTACTATAGGGTCGGTGTTGGAGGAGTGTGGGCGACGGTTGAAGTACGGCGGCTACTAAAATTTGGGTAAAGGAATTGATGCATGGTGGGAGTGCCCAAGATCACGCATGGTCCAATAAGAATATGCATGTATGATAATAAGGAAAAAGTGGCCTAACCGCTGATTTTTGAAACGCTCAAGTTGGGTAGTTTATAAATAAACTTACCCGCCTTTAGCTTGCGCAGTCGTGGTGATTTTACATCGCACACGGTTAAGCCAGTAACTGCACCATTTGCTCGTGCTTGCGTGATACGTCTCTGTCGTATCTATAATTGTTGATTGTTTCATGCCAATGTTATACAACTTTCACATACTTTTGGCAACATTTTATATGATTTATTTGGACTAACTTACTTATCCTGTGCCTAGTGCCAGTTCCTGTTTGTTGCATGTTTTTGTATTGCAGAAAATCCATATCAAACAAAGTCCAAACGTGATGAAACTCTACGGAGAATTATTTTGGAATATTTGTGAATTTTAGGAGGCGGAAACACCACAAACGGAGGCCCACACAGACCATGAGACACCAGGGCGCGCCCTAGGCCCCTAGCGCGTGGTGGTGGGTTGTGCTCACCTCCTACGTTGGTTGGAGCTCTACTTCGGGCGCAAGGAAGCTTATATCAGGGAAAAAATCATGTAAAAAGATTAGCGCAATCGGAGTTACGGATTTCCGGGAATATAAGAAACGGTTTTCGGCCAGATCAGGAGAGCGCGAAACAGAAGAGAACAGAGAGGGAGATCCAATCTCGGAGGGGCTCCCACCTCTCCGCCGCCATGGAGACCATGGAACAGAGGGGGAACTCTCCTCCCATCTAGGGGGGAGGCCAAGGAAGAAGAAGAAGGAGGGGGGCTCTCTCCCCCTCTCTCCCTGTGGCGTAGGAGTGCCGCCGGGGCAAGATCGTGACGACGATCTACATCAACAATCTTGCTACCGTCAACACCAACTCTCTCCCCCTCTATGCAGCGGTTAACACCTTTCCCCCCGCTGCAATCTCTACTTAAACATGGTGCTCAACTCCATATATTATTTCCCAGTGATCTATGGTTATCCTATGATGTTTGAGTAGATCGGTTTTGTCCTTGGGGTTAATCGTGATCTTGGTTGCTATGATTGTATATTTTATTTATGGTGCTGTCCTACGGTGCCCTCCATTATCGCGCAAACATGAGGGGCCCCTGCTATAGGGTGTTACAATATGTTCATGGTTCGCTTATGGTGGGTTGCGAGAGTGACAGAAGCTTAAACCCGAGTAAGTGGGGTATGACATATGGGAGTAAAGAGGACTTGATACTTAATGCTATGGTTGGGTTTCACGACCTTAATGATCTTTAGTGGTTGCGGATGCTTGCTAGAGTTTCAATCGTAAGTGCATATGATCCAGGTAGAGAAAGTATGTTAGCTCATGCCTCTCCCTCATATAAAATTGCAAGAATGATTACCGGTACTTGTTATCGATTGCCTAGGGACAGATAACTTTCTTGTTGACACAAGCTATCCACTTTTATTGTCTCGCAATTTATTTGTATTTTTATTCTCACAAAGTACTCGTAGTTTTATTCTTGCAAAATAGTTTCATACTTGTCTTAGGTAAAGCAAACGTCAAGTGTGCGTAGAGTTGTATCGGTGGTCGATAGAACTTGAGGGAATATTTGTTCTGCCTTTAGCTCCTCGTTGGGTTCGACACTCTTATTCATCAAAGAAGGCTACAAACGATCCCCTATACTTGTGGGTTATCCAGACATTTTTCTGGCGCCGTTGCCAGGGAGCAATAGCGTGGGGTGAATATTCTTGCGTGTGCTTGTTTGCTTTATCACTAAGTAATTTTTATTTCCTGTTCTAAGTTGTTCTATATCTTTAGTTATGGATATGGAGCACAAAACACCAAAAAAAATTAGTTGTACTTGCTACTCATGGAGATGGGGAACCTCCTAAAACCCTCGATGCTCGTTATGTGAAAAATATTATGCACTACTTTGATAATACTGAGAAAACCCCATTCAACTTGATAATGGGAGTAACGTTGGATCAACGTGAATACTTTAGGGATTATCGCTTGACACAAAAAGGGAAACTTTTATGGGATCAAATTTATATGTTGCATTGGTATGGTCGGGATTTATGCTTGAGATATGATTTGACTTGTTGCTCTAGGATGAACGCTCCACATCTCCCCTTTTTATGCAAATTTAATGATAATGAAACCTTGGCTTCTTATGCCAATGGTATATATGATTACTATGATGTGGAACGAATAGAAGAATTTCTTGCTTTTAAGGGTGCTTATGAAATTGAATCTTTGTTTGAAAAGTTTGAAGATTTTCATGATTCAGTTTATATACATGAAAATTTTGCTATCCTTAAATAGTACGGTGATAACTAGAAATACAATTCCGATATTGATGCGTTTATTGAGAAAGTCTACGCTGTCCAAGAAGAGACTAATGCTTTGCAGGAGTCTATGGAAGAAGGAATTGATGAAACTGTGAGCTCATTGGGTGAAAAAGATGATGAGGAGAGTGAAGAACAAAAGGAGGAAGAGCAGATTAGCTACCCGTGCCCACCTTTCTAATGAGAGTAACTGTTCAACTCATGCGTTGTTTAATGTCCCTTCATTCTTACCGAATTATGAATGCTATGATAATTGCTATGATCCTGTTGATTCATTTGAAATATCCCTTTTTGATGATGCTTGCTATGCTTGTGGCCAAGATGCCAATATGAATTATGCTATTGGAGATGAACTTGCTATTTTTCCTTATGTTAAACATGAAATTGTTGCTATTGCACCCACACATGATAGTCCTATTATCCTTTTGAATTCTCCAAACTACACTATATCAGAGAAGTTTCCTCTTATTAAGGATTATATTGATGGGTTGCCTTTTACCGTGCACATGATGATTTTGATGAATATAATATTCATGTGCTTGCTGCTCCTACTTGCAATTATTATGAGAGAGGAACTACATCTCCATCTCTCTATGTTTCCAACACGGAAAAATTGCAAGAAACTACTTACGCTATGTATTGGCCTTTACTTGATGTGCATGAATTGTTCTTGTATGACATGCCGATGCATAGGAAGAGAGTTAGACTTATTCATTGCATGATATATGCTGCTTTGTGCTCACTACTAAATGCCAAATCATTGTTAGTTCAAATTGGCTTTGATATACCTTGGGATCCGGGTGGATCCATTACTTGACCACTTTATGCCTAGCTTAATGGCTTTAAACAAAGCGCTGCCAGGGAGACAACCCAGAAGTTTTAGAGAGTCATTTATTTGTGTTGAGTGCTTTTATAAAGTTTAAAAACAAAAAAATATAGAGGGGAACTTATAGCTTTTCACAAAAGAGAAGCGATTGAAAGGTGATGCATTTCGGAAGTGAGGGTCGACCTCGAACACTTGTGTCATGCTCATGGAAACAATGTAGAATTTTTCATGAAGATTCTCACAAAAATAATTATCCCCTTGTACAATTCCATTGTATTATAAAAATAATGCGCCAAGATTTGCCTTTAGGATGAGTAGATTGCTTATTGGTCTGTGCAGTGCAAAAACAGAAACTTTGGCTGTAGCACGCGATTTTGCATTTTTTACTGAACGTCAAACATTTCTGAAACTTTTTGCACAGTCTTGCTATACAAATTGTTTATTTTGTCATAATTTGTTCAGAATTTTTGGAGTACCAGAAGTATGGTAGATGTTCAGATTACTACAGACTGTCCTATTTAAGGCAAATTCTGTTTTTGATGCATTGTTTTGCTTGTTTTGATGAAACTATCGATTTTTATCGGTGGTATGAGCCATGGAAAAGTTATATTACAGTAGCGAAAATGCAAAAACAAAATATGAATTGGTTTGCAACAGCACTTAGAGTAGTGATTTGCTTTATTATACTAATGGATCTTACCGAGTTTTCCGTTGAGTTTTGTGTGGATGAAGTGATCAAAGATCGAGGAGGTCTCGATATGAGGAGAAGGAGGAGAGGCAAGAGCTCAAGCTTGGGTATTCCCAAGGCATCCCAAGTAAATTCAAGGAGACTCAAGCATCTAAGCTTGGGGATGCCCCAGAAGGCATCCCATCTTTCTTCAACAAGTATCGGTATGTTTCCGTCTTTGTTTCGTTCATGTGATATGTGCAAATCTTGGAGCGTATTTTGCATTTAGTTTTCATTTTTATTTTATGCACCATGTTGGTATGAGATAGTCCACGGTTGATTTATAGAATGCCCATTGCACTTCACTTATATCTTTTGAGTATGGCCTTATAGAATGCTTCATGTGCTTCACTTATATCATTTGAAGTATGGATTGCCTGTTTCTCTTCACGTAGAAAACCGATGTTCGTAAAATGCTCTTTTGCTTCACTTATATTTGTTAGAGCATGGTATTTTGTAGAAAGAATTGAACTCTCATGCTTCACTTATATCTATTTAGAGAAACAAATGGAATTGGTCAATTGCATGGTTAGTCATAAAATCCTACATAAAACTTATGGATCACTGAATATGATATGTTTGATTCCTTGCAATAGTTTTGTGATATAGAGATGGAATATGTGGGAAGTACTAGTAAATGGTTGTGTTTAGTAAGAATATTGGTGTTAAGGTTTGTGATTCCCGAAGCATGCACGTATAGTCTCTCGTTATGCCGGGAAGTTGGATCACAATTTATCTTTGATTGTCTATCTTTGTGTGAAGGTCGGGGACGCGCGATGGTTAACCCCTACCAACCTCACCCCTAGGAGCATGCATAGTAGTACTTTGCTTCGAGGGCTAATAAACTTTTGTAGTAAGTATATGAGTTCTTTATGACTAATGTGAGTCCATGGATTATACACACTCTTATCTTTCCGCAATTTGCTAGCCTCTATGGTACCGTGCATTGCCCTTTCTCACCTCGAGAGTCGGTGCAAACTTCGCAGGTGCATCCAAACCCCATAATATGATACGCTCTATCACACATAAGCCTTATTATATATTCCTCAAAACAGCCACCATACCTACCAATTATGGCTTTTCCATGGCCATTCTGAGATATATTGCCATGCAACTTCCACCGCTTCCGTTTGATGACTTGAGCATTCATTGTCATATTGCTTTGCATGATCGTATAGCTGACATAGTAGTTGTGGCTCAACCACCGTTCATCATTTTTTATACATGTTATGCTAGATCATTGCACATCCTGGTACACTGCCAGAGGCATTCATATAGAGTCATATTTTGTTATAGGTATCGAGTTGTAATTTTTATTCCTTTTGAATTATACGTAAATAGAAGTGTGATGATCATCATTTTTAGGGCAGCGCCCCAGTAAGGAAAGGATGATGGAGTCTATGATTCCCCCACAAGTCGGGATGAGACTCCAGACAATGAGAGAGAAAAAAAGAAATAAAAAAAGAAAAAAAGAAAAAAAAGAAAAAGAAAAAATAAACAAAGAGAAGGGGCATTGTTAGTATCCTTTACCACACTTGTGCTTCAAAGTAGCACCATGTTTTTCATATGGAGAGTCTCATATGTTGTCACTTTCATATACTAGTGGGGATATTTCATTATAGGATTAGATGCACACCCACTTAGTTTTCATATGGAGCTTTCATACACTTATAGCTCTTAGTGCATTCGTTGCATGGCAATCCCTACTCCTCACATTGATATCAATTGATGGGCATCTCCATAGCCCGTTGGTTAGACGCGTCGATGTGAGACTTTCTTACTTTTTTGTCTTCTTTATATTTACCCCTATCATCATACTCTATTCCACCCGTAGTGCTATATCCATGGCTTGCGCTCATGTATTGTGTGAGGGTTGAAAAAGCTGAAGCGCGTTAAAAAATATGAACCAATTGCTTGGCTGACACCGGGATAGTACATGATTTATACTTTGTGTTAGGAAGACAGAGCATGACAAGACTATATGATTTTGTAGGGATAACGTTCTTTGGCATTGATATTTTGAAAGACATGATTGTTTGTTGGGATGCCTGAGTATTGATGTCTTTATGTCAAATTATAGACTATTCCTTTGAATCACTTAGGTCTTAATATTCACGCCATGACTAGATATATGATCAAGTTTATGTTAGCCAGCATTCCACATCAAAAATTATCTTTTTTATCATTTACCTTCTCGAGGACGAGCAGGAATTAAGCTTGGGGATGCTGATACGTCTCCGTCGTATCTATAATTTTTGATTGTTTCATGCCAATATTATACAACTTTCACATACTTTTGGCAACTTTTTATATGATTTATTTGGACTAACTTACTTATCCAGTGCCCAGTGCCAGTTCCTATTTGTTGCGTGTTTCTGTATCGCAGAAAATCCATATCAAACGAAGTCCAACCGTGATGAAACTCTACGGAGAACTATTTTGGAATATTTGTGAATTTTAGGAGGTAGAATCACCGCAAATGGAGGCCCACACAGACCACGAGACACAAAGGTGCACCCCAGGCCCCTGGCGCGTGGTCGTGGGTTATGCTCACCTCGTACGTCGGTTGGAGCTCTACTTCAGGCGCAAGGAAGCTTATATCAGGAAAAAATCGTGTAAAAAGATCAGCACAATCGAAGTTACGGATCTCCGGGAATATAAGAAACGGTTTTCGGCTAGATCAGGAGAGCGCGAAACAGAAGAGAAAAGAGAGGGAGATCCAATCTTGGAGGGGCTCCTGCCCCTCCGCCTCCATGGAGACCATGGACCTGAGGGGGAACTCTCCTCCCATCTAGGGGGGAGGCCAAGGAAGAAGAAGAAGGAGGGGTGGCTCTCTCCCCCTCCCCCGGTGGCGCCGGAGTGGTGCCGGGGCAAGGATTGTGACAGCGATCTACATCAACAATCTTGCTACCGTCAACACCAACTCTCCCCCCTCTATGCAGCGGTGTAACACCTCTTCCCCCCGATGTAATCTCTACTTAAACATGGTGCTTAATGATACGTCCATTTTGCATCATCATTTTATATCGATATTTATTGCATTATGGGCTGTTATTTCACGTTATGTCACGATACTTATGGCTATTCTCTCTTATTTTACAAGGTTTACATGAAGAGGGAGAATGCAAACATCTGGGATTTTGGGCTAGAAAAGGAGCAAATATTGGAGACCTATTCTGCACAGCTCCAAAAGTCCTGAAACTCCATGAAAGTCTTATTTGGAATTAATGATAAATATTCAGCGGAAGAAACACCTGAGGGGGCCACCCACCGTCCACGAGGGTGGGGGGCGCGCCCTACCCCCCTAGGCGTGCCCCCTGCCTCGTGGGCCACCTGCCAGCCCTCCGGTGCCCATCTTCTGCTATATCAAGTCTCTTACCCTGGAAAAAAATCATAAGCAAGCTCACGGGACGAAACTCCGCCGCCACGAGGCGGAACCTTGGCGGAACCAATCTAGGGCTCCGGCGGAGCTGTTCTGCAGGGGAAACTTCCCTTCGGGAGGGGGAAATCATCACCATCGTCATCACCAATGATCCTCTCATCGGGAGGGGGTCAATCTCCATCAACATCTTCACCAGCACCATATCCTCTCAAACCCTAGTTCATCTCTTGTATCCAATCTTTGTACCAAAACCTCAGATTGGTACCTGTGGGTTGCTAGTAGTGTTGATTACTCCTCGTAGTTGATGCTAGTTGGTTTATTTCATGGAAGATCATATGTTCAGATCCTTAATGCATATTAATACCCTTTGATTATGAACATGAATATGCTTTGTGAGTAGTTACATTTGTTCCTGAGGACATGGGAGAAGTCTTGCTATTAGTAGTCATGTGAATTTGGTATTCGTTCGATATTTTGATGAGATGTATGTTGTCTCTCCTCTAGTGGTGTTATGTGAACGTCGACTACATGAAACTTCACAATTATTTGTGCCTAGAGGAAGGCATTGGGAAGTAATAAGTAGATGATGGGTTGCTTGAGTGACAGAAGCTTAAACCCTAATTTATGCGTTGCATCGTAAGGGGCTGATTTGGATCCATATGTTTCATGCTATGGTTAGGTTTACCTTAATACTTCTTTTGTATTTGCGGATGCTTGCAATAGGGGTTAATCATAAGTGGGATGCTTGTCCAAGAAAGGGCAGTACCCAAGCACCGGTCCACCCACGTATCAAATTATCAAAGTAACGAACGCGAATCATATGAGCGTGATGAAACTAGCTTGACAATAATTCCCATGTGTCCTCGGGAGCGCTTTTCTCATTATAAGAACTTGTCCAGGCTTGTCCTTTGCTACAAAAAGGATTGGGCCACCTTGCTGCACCTTATTTACCTTCATTGCTTGGTACCCATTACAAATTATCTTATCACAAAACTATCTATTACCTACAATTTCAGTGCTTGCAGAGAATACCTTACTGAAAACCGCTTGTCATTTCCTTCTGCTCCTCATTGGGTTCGACACTCTTACTTATCGAAAGGACTATGAGAGATCCCCTACACTTGTGGGTCATCAAGAATCTTTTCTGGCGTCATTGCCGGGGAGTGAAGCGCCTTTGGTAAGTGGAACTTGGTAAGGAAACATTTATATAGTGTGCTGAAATTTACTGTCACTTGTTACTATGGAAACTAATCCTTTGAGGGGCTTGTTCGGGGTATCTTCACCCCGACCAGTAGAGAAAAGAGTTTCTCCTCAACCTACTAAACCTACTGAAAATGTTTACTTTGAGATTCCTTCGGGTATGGTAGAGAAACTGCTAGCTAATCCCTTTGCAGGAGATGGAACATTGCATCCCGATTTACACCTTATCTATGTGGATGAAGTTTGTGGATTATTTAAGCTTGCAGGTATGCCCGATGATGTTATTAAGAAGAAGGTCTTCCCTTTATCTTTGAAGGGAGACGCATTGACATGGTATAGGATATGTGATGATATGGGATCCTGGGACTATAAACGATTGAAATTGGAATTCCACCAGAAGTTTTATCCAATGCATCTTGTTCATCGTGATCGCAATTATATATATAATTTTTGGCCTCGCGAAGGATAAAGTATTGCTCAAGCTTGGGGAAGGCTTAAGTAAATGTTATATTCATGCCCCAATCATGAGCTCTCAAGAGAAATGATTATTGAAAACTTTTATGCTCGGCTTTCTCTCAACAATCGCACCATGCTTGATACTTCTTGCGCTGGGTCTTTTATGATGAAGACTATTGAATTCAAATGGGATTTATTGGAAAGAATTAAACGCAACTCTGAAGATTGGGATTCCGACGATGGTAAGGAGTCAGGTATGATACCTAAGTTTGATTGTGTTAAATCTTTTATGGATACCGATGCTTTTCGTGGATTTGGCACTAAATATGGACTTGACTCTGAGATAGTAGCTTCCTTATGTGAATCATTCGCTACTCATGTTGATCTCCCTAAGGAGAAGTGGTTTAAATATAATCCTCCCATTGAAGTAAAAGTAGTTCCACCTGTTACAGTTGAAGAAAAGACTATCGCTTATAATTATCCTATTGTTCCTACTACTTATATTGAGAAACCACCTTTCCCTGTTAGGATAAAGGATCATGCTAAACCTTCAACTGTTGTTCGTAAGAGTAATACTAGAACATATACACCTCCTGAGTAAATTAAAGTTGAACCTAGTATTCCTATGGTTAAAGATCTCTTGGCTGATAATATTGATGGGCATGTCATTTATTTCTGTGATGAAGCTGCTAGAATTGCTAGAACTGATAACAAACATAAACATAAACCTATTGTAGGCATGCCTGTTATTTCTGTTCAAATAGGAGATCATTGTTATCATGGCTTATGTGATATGGGTGCTAGTGCTAGTGCAATACCTCATTCCTTATACAAAGAAATTATGCATGATATTGCACCTGCTGAGATAGAAGAAATAGATGTTCCAATTAAGCTTGACAATAGAGATACTATTTCACCAATTGGGATTGTTAGAGATGTTGAAGTCTTGTGTGGGAAAGTTAAATATCCTGCTGATTTTCTTGTTCTTGGTTCCCCACAAGATGACTCTTGTCCCATCATATTTGGTAGACCCTTCTTGAACAATATTAATGCTAAGATAGATTGCAAAAAGGATGTTGTTACGATTGGCTTAGGGGATATGTCTCATGAGTTTAATTTTGCTAAATTTCATAGACAACCCCATGATAAAAGAATTGCCTAGTAAGGATGAAATTATTGGTCTTGCTTCTATTACCGTGCCTCCTACTGATCCTTTAGAACAATATTTGCTAGACCATGAAAATGATATGTTTATGAATGAAAGAAGGGAAATAGATGAAGTATTCTTTAAACAGGGACCTATTTTGAAACACAACTTGTCTGTTGAAATCCTACGGGATCCTCCACCACCCAAGGGTGATCCCGTGTTTGAGCTTGAACCATTACCTGATACTCTTAAATATGCTTATCTTGATGAAAAGAAGATATATCCTATTATTATTAGTGCTAATCTTTCAGAGCAGGAAGAGGAAAGATTATTGAAAACTCTGAAGAAGCATCATGCTGCTATTGGATATACTCTGGATGATCTTAAGGGCATTAGTCCCACTCTATGCCAACACAAAATAAAATTGGAAGAAGACGCCAAACCAGTTATTGATCACCAACGACGATTAAATCCTAAGATGAAAGAACTGGTAAGAAAGGAAATACTGAAGCTACTTGAGGCAGGTATAATTTATCACGTTGCTGATAGTCAGTGGGTATGTCATGTCCATTGTGTCCCTAAGAAGGGAGGTATTACTGTTGTTCCTAATGATAAAGATGAATTGATCCCGCAAAGAATTATTACAGGTTATAGAATGGTAATTGATTTCCGCAAATTAAATAAAGCTACTAAAAAAGATCATTACCCTTTACCTTTTATTGATCAAATGCTAGAAAGACTATCCAAACATACACATATTTGCTTTCTAGATGGTTACTCCGATTTCTCTCAAATACCTGTGTAACCAGAGGATCAAGAAAAGACCACTTTTACTTGCCCTTTCGTACTTTTGCTTATAGACGTACACCTGCCACCTTTCAAAGATGCATGATGGCTATATTCTCTGACTTTTGTGAAAATATTTGTGAGGTATTCATGGATGATTTCTCCGTTTATGCATCCTCTTTTGATGATTGCTTGAGCAACCTTGATCGAGTTTTGCTGAGATGTGAAGATACTAGTCTCGTCTTGAATTGGGAAAAGTGCCACTTTATGGTTAATGAAGGCATTGTCTTGGGGCATAAAATTTCTGAGAAAGGTATCGAAGTTGATAAAGCTAAGGTTGATGCTATTTAATAGATGTCGTGTCCCAAGGACATTAAAGGTATAAGAAGTTTCCTTGGTCATGCAGGTTTTTTTGGAGGTTCATTAAGGACTTCTCTAAAATATCTAGGCCTCTGACTAATCTATTGCAAAAAGATATTCCTTTTATCTTTGATGATGATTGTGTAGAAGCGTTTGAAATACTTAAGAAAGCTTTGATTTCTACACCTATTGTTCAGCCACCTGATTGGAATTTACCCTTTGAAATTATGCGTGATGCTAGCGATTATGCTGTAGGTGCTGTTCTAGGACAAAGAGTTGATAAGAAACTAAATGTTATTCAATATGCTAGTAAAACTCTAGACAGTGCTCAGAGAAATTATGCTACCACTGAAAAAGAATTCTTAGCAGTTGTTTTTGCTTGTGATAAGTTCAGACCTTATATTGTTGATTCTAAAGTAACTGTTCACACTGATCATGCTGCTATTAAATATCTTATGGAAAATAAAGATGCTAAACCTAGACTTATTAGATGGGTTCTCTTGCTACAAGAATTTGATTTGCACATTATTGATAGAAAGGGAGCTAAGAACCCCGTTGCAGACAACTTGTCTAGGTTAGGGAATGTTCTTGATGACCCACTACCTATTAATGATAACTTTCCTGATGAGCAATTAGCTGTCATAAATGCTTCTCGTACTGCTCCATGGTATGCTGATTATGCTAATTACATTCTTGCTAAATTCATACCCCTAGTTTCACATACCAGCAAAAGAAAAAGTTCTTCTATGATTTAAGACATTACTTCTGGGATGACCCACACCTTTACAAAGAAGGAGTAGATGGTGTTATTAGACGTTGTGTAACTGAGCATGAACAGGAACAGATCCTATGCAAGTGTCACTCCGAGGCATATGGAGGACACCACGCTGGAGATAGAACTGCACATAAGGTTTTGCAATCCGGTTTTTATTGGCCTACTCTCTTCAAAGATGCCCGTAAGTTTGTCTTGTCTTGTGATGAGTGTCAAAGAATTGGTAATATTAGTAGACGTCAAGAAATGCCTATGAATTATTCTCTTGTTATTGAAACATTTGATGTTTGGGGCTTTGATTATATGGGACCGTTTCCTGCCTCTAATGGGTATACACATATTTTAGTTGCTGTTGATTATGTTACTAAGTGAGTAGAAGCTATTCCAATAGTAGTGCTGATCATAACACCTCTATTAAGATGCTTAAAGAAGTTATTTTTTGAGGTTTAGAGCCCCTAGATACTTAATGACTGATGGTGGTTCACATTTTATTCATGGCGCCTTTCGTAAAATGCTTGCTAAGTATGATGTTAATCATAGAATTGCATCTCCATGTCACCCACAGTCTAGTGGTCAAGTAGAATTGAGTAACAGAGAGCTCAAATCAATTTTGCAAAATACTGTTAATAGATCTAGAAAGAATTGGTCCAAGAAACTTGATGATGCATTATGGGCTTATAGAACTGCATATAAAAATCCTATGGATATGTCTCCATATAAAACGGTTTATGGAAAAGCATGTCACTTACCTCTCAAACTTGAACATAAGGCATATTGGGCAATTAAAGAGCTCAATTATGATTTCAAACTTGCCGGTGGGAAGAGGCTATTTGACATTAGCTCACTTGATGAATGGAGAACCCAGGACTACGAGAATGCCAAACTGTTTAAAGAAAAAGTTAAAAGATGGCATGACAAGAGGATACAAAAGTGTGAGTTTAACGTAGGTGATTATGTTTTGCTTTTCAACTCTCATTTAAGATTTTTTGCAGGAAAAATTCTCTCTAAATGGGAAGGCCCTTACGTTATCGAGGAGGTCTATCATTTCGGTGCCATAAAAATCAACAACTTCAAAGGCACAAATCTGAAGGTGGTGAACGGTCAAAGAATCAAACATTATATCTCAGGTAATCCTATAAATGCTGAAACTAATATTATTGAAACCATGATCCCGGAGGAATACATAAGGGACACTTTCCAGAATGTTTCAGACTCCGAAAAGAAATAGGTATGTGGTACGGTAAGTAAACCCACTCCAAAACAGTTCTAATAGCAATTTTTCTTCATTTTGGAATATTTAAGAAAATAAGAAAATAAGAAGTAGTCCAGGAAGGACACGAGGCTTCCACGAGGGTGGAGGGCGCTCCCTACCCCTCTCGGCACGCCCCTGCCTCGTGGGCACCTCGTGTGCTCCTCGGACTCCGTTTTCTTGCACGATACTTCTTTTGGTCGGTAAAAATTCATTATATAATCTCCCGAAGGTTTTGACCACCGTATCACGCAAATATCCTTTGTCTTTGTTTCGAGCTGTTTTTTTGACAGATCTAGAGCACCATGACGTCTTCAAGCGCTCCCAAGGACAAGTTTTTCGAGAGGGTCATCAACCCCTACCTCGCGGAGGTGCTGCATCACCTTCAAACCATTGAGATGCGTGAGGGGGTGCTGCACATCCGCGATGTGGAGGGACCAAGGAGTACCGGAAACCGGAAGCGTAGAGACAAAGCTCGAAGCAATGGAACAACAAGTTTTCAAGTGCCAAGGGATGGTGGAACGCGGACTCAACGCCAACCAGATAATGATCGCGGAGTTCACCAACAACCACAAGTTGGACACCAAGAACATTGGGGGAGACCATCTTCAAGCTTCATGAGAAAATCAAGCACCTTCAAGCCCAGATCTATGACCTGCAAAACCAAAACTGTGAGTATGAATACAGACTCAAGAGGATGAGTTTGGCTGTAGTTTGAGGATCCCGGAGACTCGATCATCTTTCTATGATGGTGAGCCTATGCCTTGGAAGACAGACGACGGGCCTACATCGTCAACAACTCCTTCATCACCACCTCCGAGGAACTAATCACATGAGTATGGGCACTCCCCTTGGCAACTGCCAAGCTTGGGGGAGTCGCCCCGGTATTGTATCACCATCACACTCCTACCTTTACCGTATTTCTTAGTTCGGTCCTTTTGGTAATATCTTGATCTAGTAGAATAAAGTTTTGGTATGAATTAGTTTTGAGTTTTGCTTTGCGATCCCTCTATGTAATCGAGTCCGTGAGCTATATATATAATAAAGATTAGTGTTGAGTCAAGGGCTTTGCTATCTTGCTATGATCTTAAGTGCATAAAAGAACAAAAGAAATAAAAGAGACCATATTGATTTTATGGATAGTAATGACTTCACATATAGAGAGTATGATGATTAAAAGTTGTTGAGAGTTGGCAAACATAGTTTTGGTCATCGTTGCATTTAATATGAAGTAATAAAGAAAGAGAGGTTTTCACATATGAATATACTATCTAGGACACTTTTTATGATTGTGAGCACCCATTAAAGTATGACATGCTAAAGAGTTGATGTTGGACAAGGAAGACAACGTAATGAGTTATGTTTTCTCACATCTCAATTAAAGTATATTGTCAAGGATCATTCAAACATGTTGAGCTTGCCTTTCTCCCTCATGCTAGCCAAATTCCTTGCCAAGTAGAGATACTACTTGTGCTTCCAAATATCCTTAAACCCAGTTTTTGCCATGAGAGTCCACCATACCTACCTATGGATTGAGTAAGATCCTTCAAGTAAGTTGTCATGTTGCATGCAATAAAAATTGCTCTCTAAATATGTATGACTTATTAGTGTGGAGAAAATAAGCTTTATACGATCTTGTGATATGGAAATAATAAAAGTGATGGACAGCATAATAAAGGTTCATATCACAAGTGGCCATATAAAGTGACGTTCTTTTGCATTAAGATTTCGTGCATCCAACCAAAAAGCACATGACAACCTCTGCTTCCCTCCGCGAAGGGCCTATCTTTTACATTCTGCAAGAGTCAAGGTGATCTTCACCTCTCCCTTTTTTATTTTATCCTTTGGCAAGAACCTCGTGTTGGAAAGATCCTGATATATATATATATATATATATATATATATATATATATATATATATATATATATATATATATATATATCCAATTGGATGTAAGTTAGCACGAACTATTATTGTTGACATTACCCTTGAGGTAAAAGGTTGGGAGGCAACACTTTAAGCCCCTATCTTTCTCTGTGTCCGAATAAAACTCCATAACCATAAGTATGGCGCGAGTGTTAGCAATTGTGAAAGACTAAATGATAGTTGAGTATGTGGACTTGCTGAAAAGCTCTTATGTTGACTCTTTCCGATGTTATGATAAATTGCAATTACTTCAATGACTGAGATTATAGTTTGTTAGTTCTCAATGAAGTTTCTGAATCATACTTGACATTGTGAATAGATTGTTACTTGAGCATAAGAAATCATATGACAAAATATGTATATGTTGCTGTTATAAGAATGATCATGATGCCCTCATGCCCGTATTTTATTTTTATCGACACCTCTATCTCTAAACACGTGGACATATTTTTCGATATCTGCTCCCTCTTGAGGACAAGCGAGGTCTAAGCTTGGGGGAGTTGATACGTCCATTTTGCATCATGCTTTTATATAGATATTTATTGCATTATGGGCTGTTATTTCATGTTATGTCACGATACTTATGGCTATTCTCTCTTATTTAACAAGGTTTACATGAAGAGGGGGAATGCCGGCAGCTGGGATTCTGGGCTAGAAAAGGAGCAAATATTGGAGACCTATTCTGCATAGCTCCAAAAGTCCTTAAACTCCACGAAAGTCATTTTTGGAATTAATGATAAATATTCAGCAGAAGAAACACCTGAGGGGGGCCACCCACCGTCCACGAAGGTGGGGGGCGCGCCCTACCCCCCTGCCTCGTGGGCCACCTGGCAGCCCTCCGGTGCCCATCTTCTGCTATATGAAGTCTCTTACCCTGGAAAAAAAAATCATAAGCAAGCTCACGGGACGAAACTCCGCCGCCACGAGGCGAAACCTTGGTGGAACCAATCTAGGGCTCCGGCGGAGCTGTTCTGCCATGGAAACTTCCCTCCGGGAGGGGGAAATCATCACCATTGTCATCACCAACGATCCTCTCATCGGGAGGGGGTCAACCTACATCAACATCTTCACTGGCACCATCTCCTCTCAAACCCTAGTTCATATCTTGTATCCATTCTTTGTACCAAAACCTCAGATTGGTACCTGTGGGTTGCTAGTAGTGTTGATTACTCCTTGTAATTCATGCTAGTTGGTTTATTTCGTGGAAAATCATATGTTCAGATCCTTAATGCATATTAATACCCCTCTGATTATGAACATGAATATGCTTTGTGAGTAGTTACGTTTGTTCCCGAGGACATGGGAGAAGTCTTGCTATTAGTAGTCATGTGAATTTGGTATTCGTTTGATATTTTGATGAGATGTATGTTGTCTCTCCTCTAGTGGTGTTATGTGAAAGTCGACTACATGACACTTCACCATTATTTGGGCCTAGAGGAAGGCATTGGGAAGTAATAAGTAGATGATGGGTTGCTAGAGTGACAGAAGCTTAAACCCTAGTTTATGCGTTGCTTCGTAAGGGGCTGATTTGGATCCATATGTTTCATGTTATGGTTAGGTTTACCTTAATACTTCTTTTGTAGTTGCGGATGCTTGCAATAGGGGTTAATCATAAGTGGGATGCTTGTACAAGAAAGGGCAATACCCAAGCACCGATCCACCCACATATCAAATTATCGAAGTAACGAACGCGAATCATATGAGCGTGATGAAATCTAGCTTGACGATAATTCCCATGTGTCCTCGGGAGAGTTTTTCTCATTATAAGAACTTGTCCAGGCTTGTCCTTTGCTACAAAAAGGATTGGGCCACCTTGGTGCACCTTATTTACTTTCATTGCTTGTTACCCGTTACAAATTATCTTATCACAAAACTATCTGTTACCTACAATTTCAGTGCTTGCAGAGAATACCTTACTGAAAACCGCTTGTCATTTCCTTCTGCTCCTCGTTGGGTTCGACACTCTTACTTATCGAAAGGACTACGATAGATCCCTTACACTTGTGGGTCATCACTTAACTCCATATATTATTTCCCAATGATCTATGGTTATCCTATGATGTTTGAGTAGATCCGTTTTGTCCTATGGGTTAATCGTGATCTTGGTTGGTATGATTGTATATTTTATTTATGGTGCTATCCTACGGTGCCCTCCGTTCTCGTGCAAACATGAGGGGCCCCCGCTGTAGGGTGTTGCAACATGTTCATGGTTCACTTATGGTGGGTTGCGAGAGTGACAAAAGATTAAACCCGAGTAAGTGGGTTATGATGTATGGGAGTAAAGAGGACTTGATACTTAATGCTATGGTTGGGTTTCACGACCTTAATGATATTTAGTAGTTGCAGATGCTTGCAAGAGTTCCAATCAGAAGTGCATATGATCCAAGTAGAGCAATTGTGTTAGCTCATGCCTCTCCCTCATATAAAGTTGCAAGAATGATTACCGGTACTTGTTATTGATTGCCTAGGGACAAATAACTTTCTTGTTGACAAAAGCTATCCACTTTTATTGTCTCGCAATTTATTCGTAGTTTTATTCTCGCATAGTACTCGTAGTTTTATTCTTGCAAAATAGTTTCATACTTTTTTAGGTAAAGCAAACGTCAAGTGTGCTTAGAGTTGTATCGGTGGTCGACAGAACTTGAGGGAATACTTGTTCTGCCTTTAGCTCCTCGTTGGGTTCTACACTCTTATTTTTCAAAGAAGGCTACAAACGGTCCCCCATACTTGTGGGTTATCAAGACATTTTTCTGGCACCGTTGTCGGGGAGCAATAGCGTGGGGTGAATATTCTCGTGTGTGCTTGTTTGCTTTATCACTAAGTAATTTTTATTTCATGTTCTAAGTTGTTCTCTATTTTTAGTTATGGATATGGAACATGAAACACCAAAAAAAATTAGTGGTACCTGCTACTAATGGAGACGGGGAACCTCCTAAAACCCTCGATGCTTGAGGGAGTCCTGGACTAGGGGGTGTCCGGACAGCCGGACTATCATCGTCAGCCGTACTCCAAGACTATGAAGATACAAGATTGAAGACTTCGTCCCGTGTCCGGATGGGACTTTCCTTGGCGTGGAAGGCAAGCTTGGCAATACGGATATGTAGATCTCCTACCATTGTAACCGACTCTGTGTAACCCTAGCCCTCTCCGGTGTCTATATAAACCGGAGGGTTTTAGTCCGTAGGACACACAACCATTACAACAATCATACCATAGGCTAGCTTCTAGGGTTTAGCCTCCTTGATCTCATGGTAGATCCACTCATGTACTACCCATATCATCAATATCAATCAAGCAGGAGTAGGGTTTTACCTCCATCGAGAGGGCCCGAACCTGGGTAAAGACATCGTGTCCCTTGTCTCATGTTACCATCCGCCTAGACGCATAGTTCGGGACCCCCTACCCGAGATCCGCCGGTTTTGACACCGACATTGGTGCTTTCATTGAGAGTTCCTCTGTGTCGTCACCGATAGGCTTGATGGCTTCTTCAATCAACAACAACGCAGTCCAGGGTGAGAATTTTCTCCCCGGACAGATCTTCGTGTTCGGCGGCTTTGCACTGCGGGCCAATTCACTTGGCCATCTGGAGCAGATCGAAAGCTACGCCCTTGGCCATCAGGTCAGATTTGGAAGCCTAAACTTCACGGCTGACATCCACGGAGATTTGATCTTCGACGGACTCGAGCCACAGCCGAGCGTGCCGCGCTGTCACGATGGGCATGATTTAGCTCTGCCGCCGGACTCATAGTTCGGAGCCGCACACGAATCCGCTCCGACCCATAGTTCGGAGCCGACCGCGCAGATCGAGGACAGGTGGCTGGACACCGCCTCGGGAGCTGCAACTTCTATGGTGATGGAGCCGAATACTGACCTTGTCCCTTATAAAGCTCGTGACTCCGAGGCGCCGGACTCCTTGTCGGACTCCGAACCTCCTGCGCCCCTGCCAATCGAATCTGATTGGGCGCCGATCATGGAGTTCACCGCCGCGGACATCTTTCAGCACTCACCCTTTGGCGACATCCTAAATTCGCTAAAGCATCTCTCATTATCAGGAGAACCCTAGCCGGGCTGCGGTCAGGATGGTTGGGATGCGGACGACAAAGAAATTCAAAGCCCACCCACCGCCCACTTTGTAGCCACTGTCGACGATCTAACCGACATGCTAGACTACGACTCCGAAGACATCGACGGTATGGACGATGATGCCGGAGACGATCAAGAACCAGCGCCTACAGGGCATTGGAAGACCACCTCGTCATATGACATATACATGGTGGACACCCCAAAGGATGGGGACGGCGAAGAAGCAGCGGAGGCAGATTCTTCTAAGAAACAGCCCAAGCAACGACGTCAGTGGCGCCGCTCTAAATCCCGCCACAGTAAGAATGGAGATTCCGGCACCAGAGATAATAACACCCCAGAGAGTGCCGAAGACAACCCCCTCCAGCAAGATTCAGCACAGGAGGACGGGGAAGCTAGCCCTCGAGAGAGAGCGGCAGACGAGGAGGATGAAAACTACATGCCTCCCTCCGGAGACGAGGCAAGCCTCAACGACGACGAATTCGTCGTGCCAGAGGATCCCATTGAACAAGAGCGTTTTAAACGCAGGCTCATCGCCACGACAAATAGCCTAAAGAAAAAGCAGCAACAGCTTCAAGTTGATCAAGACCTGCTGGCCGACAGATGGACCGAGGTCCTCGCGGCCAAAGAGTATGAACTCGAACGCCCCTCCAAGAGCTACCCAAAACGCAAGTTGCTCCCCCGACTAGAGGAGGAAGCATACAAACCTTCATCACCAGTGCACAATACGGCAGACCGACCACCCCGTGGTCGCGACAGAGAGGCATCTAGGCCCTCCATCAGGACCATACCCCGGCACCGCTCGAAAAGTACGAAGACACGAGGGAATGCGCCGGACTTGCGGGATATATTGGAGGACAAGGCAAGACAATCCAGATCTATCTATGGATCACGCGGGCGCCCCACGACCCACGACGACTACCGTCGCACCGGATACAGCAACTCCGGCCGGGCCGAACACAGCAGACAACGCTCTCTTGAGCTACGTCGTGATATTGCTCAATATAGAGGCGCCACACACCCACTATGCTTCACAGACGAAGTAATGGATCATCAAATCCCTGAAGGGTTTAAACCCGTGAACATTGAATCCTACGATGGCACAACAGACCCCGCGGTTTGGATCGAAGATTATCTCCTTCATATCCATATGGCCCGCGGCGACGATCTCCACGCCATCAAGTATCTCCCACTCAAGCTTAAAGGACCAGCTCGGCATTGGCTTAACAGCTTGCCCGCAGAGTCAATTGGGTGTTGGGAGGACATGGAAGCCGCATTCCTCGATAACTTCCAGGGCACATATGTGCGACCACCAGATGGCGATGACCTAAGCCACATAATTCAGCAGCCAGATGAATCGGCCAGACAGTTCTGGACACGGTTCTTAACAAAGAAAAATCAAATCGTCGACGGTCCGGATGCAGAGGCCCTCGCAGCCTTCAAACATAACATCCGCGACGAGTGGCTGGCCCGGCACCTAGGACAGGAAAAGCCGAAATCCATGGCAGCCCTCACATCACTCATGACCCGCTTCTGTGCGGGAGAGGACAGCTGGCTAGCTCGCAGCAACAACCTCAGCAAAAATGCTGGCAGTCCGGATACTAAGGACCACAATGGTAGGTCGCGTCGAAACAAAAACAAACGCCGCTTTAACGGTGACAACACTGAGGATACGGCAGTCAACGCCGGATTCAGAGGCTCTAAACCCGGTCAACGGAAGAAGCCATTCAAAAGAACTACTCCGGGTCCGTCCAATTTGGACCGCATACTCGACCGCTCTTGCCAGATACATGGCACCCCCGAAAAGCCAGCCAACCACACCAACAGGGATTGTTGGGTATTCAAGCAGGCAGGCAAGTTAATCGCCGAAAACAATGACAAGGGCTGCATAGCGATGACGAGGAAGAGACCCGGCCGCCAAACAGTAGAGGACAGAAGGGTTTTCCCCCACAAGTGCGGACGGTAAACATGATATACGCAACCCACATACCCAAGAGGGAGCGGAAGCGTGCACTTAGGGATGTGTATGCGATGGAGCCAGTCGCCCCGAAGTTCAATCCATGGTCCTCTTGCCTGATCACTTACGATCGAAGAGACCACCCGACCAGTATCCGCGACGGTGGATTCGCCGCATTGGTTTTAGACCCAATCGTCGACGGATTTCACCTCACTAGAGTCCTGATGGACGACGGTGGCAGCCTGAACCTGCTTTATCAGGATACAGTGCGCAAGATGAGCATAGACCCCTCAAGGATTAAACCTACAAAGACGACCTTCAAAGGCGTCATACCAGGTGTTGAGGCCAATTGTACAGGCTCAGTCACACTGGAAGTGGTCTTCGGATCCCCGGATAATTTCCGAAGCGAGGAGTTAATCTTCGACATAATCCCGTTCCGCAGTGGCTATCACGCTCTGCTCAGACGAACCGCGTTTGCAAAATTCAACGCGGTACCGCATTATGCATACCTTAAGCTCAAGATGCCAGGCCCTCGTGGAGTCATCATGGTCAACGGAAATACTGAACGCTCCCTCTGAACGGAGGAACACACAGCGGCTCTCGCGGCAGAAGTACAGAGCACCCTTTTAAGGCAATTTTCGAGTCCGGCCGCTAAACGACCGGACATGGCCAAACGCGCCCGGAGTAACATCAATCAAGACCAGCTGGCACGTTCCGAGCACGCGTGGCAATGCGGCCCCAACCCCAGCCCTTGCATGATTGCAAGACCAGCCCTTCGCGTACATCATTACGCTCTGGAGATACCATGGGCATAGGGGGAGGGGCACGACCATGACAGGCCCAGAGTGCGGCTTAACCACACCAGGGGCTCCCAAGTGTGTCACTCTTTTTTCTTCTTCTTTTTATTTTTCCACAGGACTCCATTCACCAGAGGCCCTGTCCGGCAGTAGATCTGCCGAACTCACGATGCAACAGCCAGGGAGGGACAAAGGCTATGACGAACACTCAGGTGGTCTCCATTATGAGCATTAAATTTGTTAAATACACCAGTCCGCAGCCCACCCCTGGAGGGGGACATGTTTAAAATAGTCCAATCCCTTGCTTACCGCACTATTTGTATCGTTCTGCACTCATGGCAGAATTCCCTGAATAAACAATGCATCACTTTTTCGCTTATAATTGCATTCCTTTTCTTATATATGTTCATTTATGACATCTTGCATCCGTACACTCTGGTACGGCCGAATACACCAGGGGCTTATGTTCCCCACATTATGGTGTGATAAGTCCGAACACTTTCACAAGTGCGGCACCCCGAACTTATAGCACTATATGCATCGGCTCCGAATCATGTCTTGGGTCAATAGTTGGGTTTGCCCGGCTCCCATGTTTTGGTACCTTAAGTTCCATTCTGTCGGCTAAGGTAGCACTGGGAGAACCACTGCGATTGCGCCCTGGTTGAGCTGGGCGAGCGCCTCAGTGGAGAAAGCTAAAACTGACTGTCATGATAAGGCGAGAGCTGGTCGCTGTTCGAGAGGTCTTTTCGAGTCCCTAAAGACTTATGCCGCTTAGAGCGAGGAACCGGCTTCGTCCGGCCCAGGCGTGGATAGCGCCCCGAACTCGGTCTTCCGAATACTAGGGGCTTCGCCGAAATTTAAAATTATAGAATTCTATGGCTAAGTGAGAGTGTTCAAGCATTATAAGTCCGATTGCCTTGTTCGTTGTGTTGAGCGCCTCCCTAGATGGACCCAAAAATGGGAACAAGAGTGCTCAAATTTATCCCGAACACCCCAGCACTCGTGGCATGGGGGCTGAAGCCGACGACTTGCCATCTCTCAGATTTAATAAACGGCCGCACAGAAGGTAATATTTTAAATCAATAAGCGTTGCTTAGCGCATATGAACAAAGTTTTCAGCGCACAGGATAACACATTGCGAGTTTACTCAATAATTACATCTTTGGGGCACTCATCCGCAATCTTGTGGGCACCCTTCAGGACACTCTTATAGTACATTTCAGGCGTACCATACTCCTTGCCCACTGGCGGCGCGTCCGTGATAAGCCTCGCAGCATCCAGCCTGCCCCAGTGCACCTTTGCGCGGGCAAGGGCCCGACGGGCACCTTCAATACAGGCGGAGCGCTTGATGACCTCCACCCAGGGGCACGCATCCACCAGCCGCCGCACGAGACCGAAGTAGCTCCCAGGCATGGCCTCTTCAGGCCACAGCCGGACTATGAGGCCCTTCATGGCCTGCTCGGCTACCTTGTGGAGCTCGACCAGATGCTTCAGCTAGTCGCTAAGGGGCACCGGATGTCCGGCCTCAGCATACTGAGACCAGAAGACCTTCTCCGTTGAGCTCCGCTCCTCGGCCCGGTAGAATGCGGCGGCATCAGACACGCTGCGAGGCAGATCTGCAAACGCCCCTGGAGAGCTCCGAATTCGGGTAAGTAACAGGTAATTTACCACATGCTTGCTTTGCATGAAAAATGCCTTACCCGCCGCTATCTTCTTCATCGCCTCAATCTCCTGGAGGGACTTATGGGCCTCGGCCTTAGCGGCTTTGGCACTTTCAAGAGCCGAGGCAAGCTCGGACTCTCGAGTCTTCGAGTCGCGCTCCAAACTCTCATGCTTTTCCATGAGATCCTGGAGCTCTTGCCGCACCTCCGCCACCCGCGCCTCCTACTTCTCTCGCTCCGCTCGTTCCACGGCCGCATTGTGTTCGGCCTCGGACACAGCCTCTTCAGGGTCGCCACCTTGTTCATGGCCCCTGCAGTACCCACGTTATCCTTGTTATTTCTATTGCAACCAAAATCCTTTTCTGTAAGGTACAAATTTAAAAGTGGTGTTACTCACCTTCTTTGTCCTCGAGCTGCTTCTTGGCAAGGCCGAGCTCTTGCTCGGACCACTCGAGGTCCTGCTTCAAAGCACCGACCTCCGCAGTCAATGCGGCAGAGGTCAGTAGCGCAGCCTGCAAACCCATATTGACATAATCTTTAGCACTCCTGCGTATATCTTTTTTAGATCCTCGGTCTGGCTTTTCTTTCCGAACACCGAACCGAGCATCAGGGGCTACTGTCTATGCGGTATCACATTACATATTTTAAACTTCTTACCTCAAAGCCTGTTAGAAGGCTACTGCAGGCTTCGGTCAGCCCGCTCTTGGCGAGCTGAACCTTCTGAATCACCGCACTCATGATAGTGCGGTGTTCTTCCTCGATGGAAGCGCCGTTAAGCGCCTCCAACAAGTTGTCCGGCGCCTCCGGTTGGACGGAGGCTGCCGGCGTCACGGTCTTGCCCTTCTTACGAAGGGGCCGCCTGCCGGACTCCGGAACCACTGCGGGTTCCGGCATGGAGTCCGGCGCAAAGTCCGGGAGACTGCCTTGCGGCACCTCCGGAGCTTCCTCCTGATGAGTCCCCTCATGGGATCCCACCTCGGCGTCCTCGGCATCGTGAGGGGTGGAGGCGGTCGGAATGGAATCCACGTCCGACGGAGCCAAGGACCCACTCGATGAAGTGGGAAGATCATCATCGGCCGGACTACAGGTAGTGTGCAGCATTAGAAGGACGCTATGTGACACAAAAGAGAAATTATAAATCATTCAGGAATCTGGATACTTACGATCTTGCCGGAGGCCTGGCCCTTGAGGGCCACTCTTCATCGCCAAGGTTGGCGTTGGCGGAGCTGTCCGGGGGAAGGGTCCTTCCCCTCTTGGACCCTTCGGCCTCCCCCATTGGGGAAGCCTTCCTTTTCCTCTCTCCCCCCTCTGGGGGAGAGTCTTCTTTCTCCTCCTCGTCTTCGGGGGAGGAGTCCGCCTCGGAGCCATCGGACGATGAGCCGATATCACCTGGCGCCGGGAACTTCTTCGAGTTCCCGTGGCCTTCTTCTTGGCCTTCTTCTCCGGCACCACATAAAGTGCCGGGACTAGCAGCCCCGTTAAACGGGCGTCCGCTGGGTCTTCGGGAAGGGGAGCCGGACAGTCTACCTGTCCGGATGTCCTCTGCCAGTCTTGTCAAAGGCATTGGGAGTTTTAAATCCCACATAGAGTCAAACTATGAAAGAAAATAAGTGTCCCATAGAGGATAACAAAGCTTACCTCGCCGACCGGGCGCTTGGTGCTGAATCCGCGGTCTTCCATCGCGGATGCGGGGGCTCCTCCACCCTTGTACAGCACCCTCCAGGCAGCTTCGTACATCGTGTCGAAGAGCCCGCTCAGGGTCCGGTGCTGTGCCGGATCAAACTCCCACAAATTGAAGGCCCGCTGTTGGCAGGGGAGAATCCGGCGGACGAGCATGACCTGGATCACATTGACAAGCCTAAGCTTCTTGTTCACCTAGGTCTGGAGACAGGACTGGTGTCCTGTCAGCTCCTCCGAACTGCCCCATAGCAAGCCCTTCTCTTTCCAGGAGGTGAGCTGCATGGGGATACCAGATCTGAACTCGGGTGCCGCTGCCCATTTAGGGTCACGCGGCTCGGTGATGTAGAACCACCCCGATTGCCACCCCTTGACGGACTCCACGAAGGCCCCCTCGAGCCAGGTGACGTTGGGCATTTTGCCCGCCGTGGCGCCTCCGCACTCCGCTTGAACGCCCTTCACAACCTTCGGCTTGACATTGAAGGTCTTGAGCCACAAGCCGAAGTGGGGCTGGATGCAGAGGAAGGCCTCGCACACGATGATAAACGCCGAGATGTTGAGGATGAAGTTTGGCGCCAGATCATGGAAGTCCAGGCCGTAGTAGTACATGAGCCCCCGGACGAAGGGATGAAGTGGGAAGCCCAGTCCGCGGAGGAAGTGGGGAAGGAATACACCCTCTCATGGGGCCTGGGGGTGGGGATGAGCTGCCCCTCGTCGGGTAGCCGGTGCGCGATGTCACTGGACAGGTATCCGGCGCCGCGCAGCTTGTCGATGTGATCCTCCGTAACGGAGGAGGTCATCCACTTGCCTCCCGCTCCAGACATGACTGGAGAAGGTCGAGACGAGATGTGACTTGGGTGCTGGAGCTCGAGTGCACGGAGATGGATAAGCAAAGGAGGAAGAAGGCGTAGGTAAAAAGGTGGATCCTTATCCCCTTATATGGGCGGACGAAGACTATGCGTCCCCACCTGCCTGGTAAAACTCGCTTATGTCCCAAGCGCCACCATCAATGGCGCGGTTGGGTTACCCACATCCGTATTGATGGGAATCCCGGAATAAGGGGAACACGATCTCTGCTTCGACAAGACGCGCCAAGGAAACCGCTTCGCTAAACGCGCTGAGGTGGTATAATAAAAAACGATTCAAGAAAAGGGTAGTGGCGTGACGTCATGCCACAGAATGCGTCAGCAGATTGAACTTGTGTACATATTATTCTCTCTACGGTGGAATGTGGAATTTATTTTGCAGAGCCGGACACTATCCTGGTGTTCACAATCTTCTATGAATTATTCTGAGATATATTGCCATGCAACTTCCACCGCTTCCGTTTGATGACTTGAGCATTCATTGTCATATTGCTTTGCATGATCGTATAGCTGACATAGTAGTTGTGGCTCAACCACCGTTCATCATTTTTTATACATGTTATGCTAGATCATTGCACATCCTGGTACACTGCCAGAGGCATTCATATAGAGTCATATTTTGTTATAGGTATCGAGTTGTAATTTTTATTCCTTTTGAATTATACGTAAATAGAAGTGTGATGATCATCATTTTTAGGGCAGCGCCCCAGTAAGGAAAGGATGATGGAGTCTATGATTCCCCCACAAGTCGGGATGAGACTCCAGACAATGAGAGAGAAAAAAAGAAATAAAAAAAGAAAAAAAGAAAAAAAAGAAAAAGAAAAAATAAACAAAGAGAAGGGGCATTGTTAGTATCCTTTACCACACTTGTGCTTCAAAGTAGCACCATGTTTTTCATATGGAGAGTCTCATATGTTGTCACTTTCATATACTAGTGGGGATATTTCATTATAGGATTAGATGCACACCCACTTAGTTTTCATATGGAGCTTTCATACACTTATAGCTCTTAGTGCATTCGTTGCATGGCAATCCCTACTCCTCACATTGATATCAATTGATGGGCATCTCCATAGCCCGTTGGTTAGACGCGTCGATGTGAGACTTTCTTACTTTTTTGTCTTCTTTATATTTACCCCTATCATCATACTCTATTCCACCCGTAGTGCTATATCCATGGCTTGCGCTCATGTATTGTGTGAGGGTTGAAAAAGCTGAAGCGCGTTAAAAAATATGAACCAATTGCTTGGCTGACACCGGGATAGTACATGATTTATACTTTGTGTTAGGAAGACAGAGCATGACAAGACTATATGATTTTGTAGGGATAACGTTCTTTGGCATTGATATTTTGAAAGACATGATTGTTTGTTGGGATGCCTGAGTATTGATGTCTTTATGTCAAATTATAGACTATTCCTTTGAATCACTTAGGTCTTAATATTCACGCCATGACTAGATATATGATCAAGTTTATGTTAGCCAGCATTCCACATCAAAAATTATCTTTTTTATCATTTACCTTCTCGAGGACGAGCAGGAATTAAGCTTGGGGATGCTGATACGTCTCCGTCGTATCTATAATTTTTGATTGTTTCATGCCAATATTATACAACTTTCACATACTTTTGGCAACTTTTTATATGATTTATTTGGACTAACTTACTTATCCAGTGCCCAGTGCCAGTTCCTATTTGTTGCGTGTTTCTGTATCGCAGAAAATCCATATCAAACAAAGTCCAACCGTGATGAAACTCTACGGAGAACTATTTTGGAATATTTGTGAATTTTAGGAGGTAGAATCACCGCAAATGGAGGCCCACACAGACCACGAGACACAAAGGTGCACCCCAGGCCCCTGGCGCGTGGTCGTGGGTTATGCTCACCTCGTACGTCGGTTGGAGCTCTACTTCAGGCGCAAGGAAGCTTATATCAGGAAAAAATCGTGTAAAAAGATCAGCACAATCGAAGTTACGGATCTCCGGGAATATAAGAAACGGTTTTCGGCTAGATCAGGAGAGCGCGAAACAGAAGAGAAAAGAGAGGGAGATCCAATCTTGGAGGGGCTCCTGCCCCTCCGCCTCCATGGAGACCATGGACCTGAGGGGGAACTCTCCTCCCATCTAGGGGGGAGGCCAAGGAAGAAGAAGAAGGAGGGGTGGCTCTCTCCCCCTCCCCCGGTGGCGCCGGAGTGGTGCCGGGGCAAGGATTGTGACAGCGATCTACATCAACAATCTTGCTACCGTCAACACCAACTCTCCCCCCTCTATGCAGCGGTGTAACACCTCTTCCCCCCGATGTAATCTCTACTTAAACATGGTGCTTAATGATACGTCCATTTTGCATCATCATTTTATATCGATATTTATTGCATTATGGGCTGTTATTTCACGTTATGTCACGATACTTATGGCTATTCTCTCTTATTTTACAAGGTTTACATGAAGAGGGAGAATGCAAACATCTGGGATTTTGGGCTAGAAAAGGAGCAAATATTGGAGACCTATTCTGCACAGCTCCAAAAGTCCTGAAACTCCATGAAAGTCTTATTTGGAATTAATGATAAATATTCAGTGGAAGAAACACCTGAGGGGGCCACCCACCGTCCACGAGGGTGGGGGGCGCGCCCTACCCCCCTAGGCGTGCCCCCTGCCTCGTGGGCCACCTGCCAGCCCTCCGGTGCCCATCTTCTGCTATATCAAGTCTCTTACCCTGGAAAAAAATCATAAGCAAGCTCACGGGACGAAACTCCGCCGCCACGAGGCGGAACCTTGGCGGAACCAATCTAGGGCTCCGGCGGAGCTGTTCTGCAGGGGAAACTTCCCTTCGGGAGGGGGAAATCATCACCATCGTCATCACCAATGATCCTCTCATCGGGAGGGGGTCAATCTCCATCAACATCTTCACCAGCACCATATCCTCTCAAACCCTAGTTCATCTCTTGTATCCAATCTTTGTACCAAAACCTCAGATTGGTACCTGTGGGTTGCTAGTAGTGTTGATTACTCCTCGTAGTTGATGCTAGTTGGTTTATTTCATGGAAGATCATATGTTCAGATCCTTAATGCATATTAATACCCTTTGATTATGAACATGAATATGCTTTGTGAGTAGTTACATTTGTTCCTGAGGACATGGGAGAAGTCTTGCTATTAGTAGTCATGTGAATTTGGTATTCGTTCGATATTTTGATGAGATGTATGTTGTCTCTCCTCTAGTGGTGTTATGTGAACGTCGACTACATGAAACTTCACAATTATTTGTGCCTAGAGGAAGGCATTGGGAAGTAATAAGTAGATGATGGGTTGCTTGAGTGACAGAAGCTTAAACCCTAATTTATGCGTTGCATCGTAAGGGGCTGATTTGGATCCATATGTTTCATGCTATGGTTAGGTTTACCTTAATACTTCTTTTGTATTTGCGGATGCTTGCAATAGGGGTTAATCATAAGTGGGATGCTTGTCCAAGAAAGGGCAGTACCCAAGCACCGGTCCACCCACGTATCAAATTATCAAAGTAACGAACGCGAATCATATGAGCGTGATGAAACTAGCTTGACAATAATTCCCATGTGTCCTCGGGAGCGCTTTTCTCATTATAAGAACTTGTCCAGGCTTGTCCTTTGCTACAAAAAGGATTGGGCCACCTTGCTGCACCTTATTTACCTTCATTGCTTGGTACCCATTACAAATTATCTTATCACAAAACTATCTATTACCTACAATTTCAGTGCTTGCAGAGAATACCTTACTGAAAACCGCTTGTCATTTCCTTCTGCTCCTCATTGGGTTCGACACTCTTACTTATCGAAAGGACTATGAGAGATCCCCTACACTTGTGGGTCATCAAGAATCTTTTCTGGCGTCATTGCCGGGGAGTGAAGCGCCTTTGGTAAGTGGAACTTGGTAAGGAAACATTTATATAGTGTGCTGAAATTTACTGTCACTTGTTACTATGGAAACTAATCCTTTGAGGGGCTTGTTCGGGGTATCTTCACCCCGACCAGTAGAGAAAAGAGTTTCTCCTCAACCTACTAAACCTACTGAAAATGTTTACTTTGAGATTCCTTCGGGTATGGTAGAGAAACTGCTAGCTAATCCCTTTGCAGGAGATGGAACATTGCATCCCGATTTACACCTTATCTATGTGGATGAAGTTTGTGGATTATTTAAGCTTGCAGGTATGCCCGATGATGTTATTAAGAAGAAGGTCTTCCCTTTATCTTTGAAGGGAGACGCATTGACATGGTATAGGATATGTGATGATATGGGATCCTGGGACTATAAACGATTGAAATTGGAATTCCACCAGAAGTTTTATCCAATGCATCCTGTTCATCGTGATCGCAATTATATATATAATTTTTGGCCTCGCGAAGGATAAAGTATTGCTCAAGCTTGGGGAAGGCTTAAGTAAATGTTATATTCATGCCCCAATCATGAGCTCTCAAGAGAAATGATTATTGAAAACTTTTATGCTCGGCTTTCTCTCAACAATCGCACCATGCTTGATACTTCTTGCGCTGGGTCTTTTATGATGAAGACTATTGAATTCAAATGGGATTTATTGGAAAGAATTAAACGCAACTCTGAAGATTGGGATTCCGACGATGGTAAGGAGTCAGGTATGATACCTAAGTTTGATTGTGTTAAATCTTTTATGGATACCGATGCTTTTCGTGGATTTGGCACTAAATATGGACTTGACTCTGAGATAGTAGCTTCCTTATGTGAATCATTCGCTACTCATGTTGATCTCCCTAAGGAGAAGTGGTTTAAATATAATCCTCCCATTGAAGTAAAAGTAGTTCCACCTGTTACAGTTGAAGAAAAGACTATCGCTTATAATTATCCTATTGTTCCTACTACTTATATTGAGAAACCACCTTTCCCTGTTAGGATAAAGGATCATGCTAAACCTTCAACTGTTGTTCGTAAGAGTAATACTAGAACATATACACCTCCTGAGTAAATTAAAGTTGAACCTAGTATTCCTATGGTTAAAGATCTCTTGGCTGATAATATTGATGGGCATGTCATTTATTTCTGTGATGAAGCTGCTAGAATTGCTAGAACTGATAACAAACATAAACATAAACCTATTGTAGGCATGCCTGTTATTTCTGTTCAAATAGGAGATCATTGTTATCATGGCTTATGTGATATGGGTGCTAGTGCTAGTGCAATACCTCATTCCTTATACAAAGAAATTATGCATGATATTGCACCTGCTGAGATAGAAGAAATAGATGTTCCAATTAAGCTTGACAATAGAGATACTATTTCACCAATTGGGATTGTTAGAGATGTTGAAGTCTTGTGTGGGAAAGTTAAATATCCTGCTGATTTTCTTGTTCTTGGTTCCCCACAAGATGACTCTTGTCCCATCATATTTGGTAGACCCTTCTTGAACAATATTAATGCTAAGATAGATTGCAAAAAGGATGTTGTTACGATTGGCTTAGGGGATATGTCTCATGAGTTTAATTTTGCTAAATTTCATAGACAACCCCATGATAAAAGAATTGCCTAGTAAGGATGAAATTATTGGTCTTGCTTCTATTACCGTGCCTCCTACTGATCCTTTAGAACAATATTTGCTAGACCATGAAAATGATATGTTTATGAATGAAAGAAGGGAAATAGATGAAGTATTCTTTAAACAGGGACCTATTTTGAAACACAACTTGTCTGTTGAAATCCTACGGGATCCTCCACCACCCAAGGGTGATCCCGTGTTTGAGCTTAAACCATTACCTGATACTCTTAAATATGCTTATCTTGATGAAAAGAAGATATATCCTATTATTATTAGTGCTAATCTTTCAGAGCAGGAAGAGGAAAGATTATTGAAAACTCTGAAGAAGCATCATGCTGCTATTGGATATACTCTGGATGATCTTAAGGGCATTAGTCCCACTCTATGCCAACACAAAATAAAATTGGAAGAAGACGCCAAACCAGTTATTGATCACCAACGACGATTAAATCCTAAGATGAAAGAACTGGTAAGAAAGGAAATACTGAAGCTACTTGAGGCAGGTATAATTTATCACGTTGCTGATAGTCAGTGGGTATGTCATGTCCATTGTGTCCCTAAGAAGGGAGGTATTACTGTTGTTCCTAATGATAAAGATGAATTGATCCCGCAAAGAATTATTACAGGTTATAGAATGGTAATTGATTTCCGCAAATTAAATAAAGCTACTAAAAAAGATCATTACCCTTTACCTTTTATTGATCAAATGCTAGAAAGACTATCCAAACATACACATATTTGCTTTCTAGATGGTTACTCCGATTTCTCTCAAATACCTGTGTAACCAGAGGATCAAGAAAAGACCACTTTTACTTGCCCTTTCGTACTTTTGCTTATAGACGTACACCTGCCACCTTTCAAAGATGCATGATGGCTATATTCTCTGACTTTTGTGAAAATATTTGTGAGGTATTCATGGATGATTTCTCCGTTTATGCATCCTCTTTTGATGATTGCTTGAGCAACCTTGATCGAGTTTTGCTGAGATGTGAAGATACTAGTCTCGTCTTGAATTGGGAAAAGTGCCACTTTATGGTTAATGAAGGCATTGTCTTGGGGCATAAAATTTCTGAGAAAGGTATCGAAGTTGATAAAGCTAAGGTTGATGCTATTTAATAGATGTCGTGTCCCAAGGACATTAAAGGTATAAGAAGTTTCCTTGGTCATGCAGGTTTTTTTGGAGGTTCATTAAGGACTTCTCTAAAATATCTAGGCCTCTGACTAATCTATTGCAAAAAGATATTCCTTTTATCTTTGATGATGATTGTGTAGAAGCGTTTGAAATACTTAAGAAAGCTTTGATTTCTACACCTATTGTTCAGCCACCTGATTGGAATTTACCCTTTGAAATTATGCGTGATGCTAGCGATTATGCTGTAGGTGCTGTTCTAGGACAAAGAGTTGATAAGAAACTAAATGTTATTCAATATGCTAGTAAAACTCTAGACAGTGCTCAGAGAAATTATGCTACCACTGAAAAAGAATTCTTAGCAGTTGTTTTTGCTTGTGATAAGTTCAGACCTTATATTGTTGATTCTAAAGTAACTGTTCACACTGATCATGCTGCTATTAAATATCTTATGGAAAATAAAGATGCTAAACCTAGACTTATTAGATGGGTTCTCTTGCTACAAGAATTTGATTTGCACATTATTGATAGAAAGGGAGCTAAGAACCCCGTTGCAGACAACTTGTCTAGGTTAGGGAATGTTCTTGATGACCCACTACCTATTAATGATAACTTTCCTGATGAGCAATTAGCTGTCATAAATGCTTCTCGTACTGCTCCATGGTATGCTGATTATGCTAATTACATTCTTGCTAAATTCATACCCCTAGTTTCACATACCAGCAAAAGAAAAAGTTCTTCTATGATTTAAGACATTACTTCTGGGATGACCCACACCTTTACAAAGAAGGAGTAGATGGTGTTATTAGACGTTGTGTAACTGAGCATGAACAGGAACAGATCCTATGCAAGTGTCACTCCGAGGCATATGGAGGACACCACGCTGGAGATAGAACTGCACATAAGGTTTTGCAATCCGGTTTTTATTGGCCTACTCTCTTCAAAGATGCCCGTAAGTTTGTCTTGTCTTGTGATGAGTGTCAAAGAATTGGTAATATTAGTAGACGTCAAGAAATGCCTATGAATTATTCTCTTGTTATTGAAACATTTGATGTTTGGGGCTTTGATTATATGGGACCGTTTCCTGCCTCTAATGGGTATACACATATTTTAGTTGCTGTTGATTATGTTACTAAGTGAGTAGAAGCTATTCCAATAGTAGTGCTGATCATAACACCTCTATTAAGATGCTTAAAGAAGTTATTTTTTGAGGTTTAGAGCCCCTAGATACTTAATGACTGATGGTGGTTCACATTTTATTCATGGCGCCTTTCGTAAAATGCTTGCTAAGTATGATGTTAATCATAGAATTGCATCTCCATGTCACCCACAGTCTAGTGGTCAAGTAGAATTGAGTAACAGAGAGCTCAAATCAATTTTGCAAAATACTGTTAATAGATCTAGAAAGAATTGGTCCAAGAAACTTGATGATGCATTATGGGCTTATAGAACTGCATATAAAAATCCTATGGATATGTCTCCATATAAAACGGTTTATGGAAAAGCATGTCACTTACCTCTCAAACTTGAACATAAGGCATATTGGGCAATTAAAGAGCTCAATTATGATTTCAAACTTGCCGGTGGGAAGAGGCTATTTGACATTAGCTCACTTGATGAATGGAGAACCCAGGACTACGAGAATGCCAAACTGTTTAAAGAAAAAGTTAAAAGATGGCATGACAAGAGGATACAAAAGTGTGAGTTTAACGTAGGTGATTATGTTTTGCTTTTCAACTCTCATTTAAGATTTTTTGCAGGAAAAATTCTCTCTAAATGGGAAGGCCCTTACGTTATCGAGGAGGTCTATCATTTCGGTGCCATAAAAATCAACAACTTCAAAGGCACAAATCTGAAGGTGGTGAATGGTCAAAGAATCAAACATTATATCTCAGGTAATCCTATAAATGCTGAAACTAATATTATTGAAACCATGATCCCGGAGGAATACATAAGGGACACTTTCCAGAATGTTTCAGACTCCGAAAAGAAATAGGTATGTGGTACGGTAAGTAAACCCACTCCAAAACAGTTCTAATAGCAATTTTTCTTCATTTTGGAATATTTAAGAAAATAAGAAAATAAGAAGTAGTCCAGGAAGGACACGAGGCTTCCACGAGGGTGGAGGGCGCTCCCTACCCCTCTCGGCACGCCCCTGCCTCGTGGGCACCTCGTGTGCTCCTCGGACTCCGTTTTCTTGCACGATACTTCTTTTGGTCGGTAAAAATTCATTATATAATCTCCCGAAGGTTTTGACCACCGTATCACGCAAATATCCTTTGTCTTTGTTTCGAGCTGTTTTTTTGACAGATCTAGAGCACCATGACGTCTTCAAGCGCTCCCAAGGACAAGTTTTTCGAGAGGGTCATCAACCCCTACCTCGCGGAGGTGCTGCATCACCTTCAAACCATTGAGATGCGTGAGGGGGTGCTGCACATCCGCGATGTGGAGGGACCAAGGAGTACCGGAAACCGGAAGCGTAGAGACAAAGCTCGAAGCAATGGAACAACAAGTTTTCAAGTGCCAAGGGATGGTGGAACGCGGACTCAACGCCAACCAGATAATGATCGCGGAGTTCACCAACAACCACAAGTTGGACACCAAGAACATTGGGGGAGACCATCTTCAAGCTTCATGAGAAAATCAAGCACCTTCAAGCCCAGATCTATGACCTGCAAAACCAAAACTGTGAGTATGAATACAGACTCAAGAGGATGAGTTTGGCTGTAGTTTGAGGATCCCGGAGACTCGATCATCTTTCTATGATGGTGAGCCTATGCCTTGGAAGACAGACGACAGGCCTAGATCGTCAACAACTCCTTCATCACCACCTCCGAGGAACTAATCACATGAGTATGGGCACTCCCCTTGGCAACTGCCAAGCTTGGGGGAGTCGCCCCGGTATTGTATCACCATCACACTCCTACCTTTACCGTATTTCTTAGTTCGGTCCTTTTGGTAATATCTTGATCTAGTAGAATAAAGTTTTGGTATGAATTAGTTTTGAGTTTTGCTTTGCGATCCCTCTATGTAATCGAGTCCGTGAGCTATATATATAATAAAGATTAGTGTTGAGTCAAGGGCTTTGCTATCTTGCTATGATCTTAAGTGCATAAAAGAACAAAAGAAATAAAAGAGACCATATTGATTTTATGGATAGTAATGACTTCACATATAGAGAGTATGATGATTAAAAGTTGTTGAGAGTTGGCAAACATAGTTTTGGTCATCGTTGCATTTAATATGAAGTAATAAAGAAAGAGAGGTTTTCACATATGAATATACTATCTAGGACACTTTTTATGATTGTGAGCACCCATTAAAGTATGACATGCTAAAGAGTTGATGTTGGACAAGGAAGACAACGTAATGAGTTATGTTTTCTCACATCTCAATTAAAGTATATTGTCAAGGATCATTCAAACATGTTGAGCTTGCCTTTCTCCCTCATGCTAGCCAAATTCCTTGCCAAGTAGAGATACTACTTGTGCTTCCAAATATCCTTAAACCCAGTTTTTGCCATGAGAGTCCACCATACCTACCTATGGATTGAGTAAGATCCTTCAAGTAAGTTGTCATGTTGCATGCAATAAAAATTGCTCTCTAAATATGTATGACTTATTAGTGTGGAGAAAATAAGCTTTATACGATCTTGTGATATGGAAATAATAAAAGTGATGGACAGCATAATAAAGGTTCATATCACAAGTGGCCATATAAAGTGATGTTCTTTTGCATTAAGATTTCGTGCATCCAACCAAAAAGCACATGACAACCTCTGCTTCCCTCCGCGAAGGGCCTATCTTTTACATTCTGCAAGAGTCAAGGTGATCTTCACCTCTCCCTTTTTTATTTTATCCTTTGGCAAGAACCTCGTGTTGGAAAGATCCTGATATATATATATATATATATATATATATATATATATATATATATATATATATATATATATATATATATATATCCAATTGGATGTAAGTTAGCACGAACTATTATTGTTGACATTACCCTTGAGGTAAAAGGTTGGGAGGCAACACTTTAAGCCCCTATCTTTCTCTGTGTCCGAATAAAACTCCATAACCATAAGTATGGCGCGAGTGTTAGCAATTGTGAAAGACTAAATGATAGTTGAGTATGTGGACTTGCTGAAAAGCTCTTATGTTGACTCTTTCCGATGTTATGATAAATTGCAATTACTTCAATGACTGAGATTATAGTTTGTTAGTTCTCAATGAAGTTTCTGAATCATACTTGACATTGTGAATAGATTGTTACTTGAGCATAAGAAATCATATGACAAAATATGTATATGTTGCTGTTATAAGAATGATCATGATGCCCTCATGCCCGTATTTTATTTTTATCGACACCTCTATCTCTAAACACGTGGACATATTTTTCGATATCTGCTCCCTCTTGAGGACAAGCGAGGTCTAAGCTTGGGGGAGTTGATACGTCCATTTTGCATCATGCTTTTATATAGATATTTATTGCATTATGGGCTGTTATTTCATGTTATGTCACGATACTTATGGCTATTCTCTCTTATTTAACAAGGTTTACATGAAGAGGGGGAATGCCGGCAGCTGGGATTCTGGGCTAGAAAAGGAGCAAATATTGGAGACCTATTCTGCATAGCTCCAAAAGTCCTTAAACTCCACGAAAGTCATTTTTGGAATTAATGATAAATATTCAGCAGAAGAAACACCTGAGGGGGGCCACCCACCGTCCACGAAGGTGGGGGGCGCGCCCTACCCCCCTGCCTCGTGGGCCACCTGGCAGCCCTCCGGTGCCCATCTTCTGCTATATGAAGTCTCTTACCCTGGAAAAAAAATCATAAGCAAGCTCACGGGACGAAACTCCGCCGCCACGAGGCGAAACCTTGGTGGAACCAATCTAGGGCTCCGGCGGAGCTGTTCTGCCATGGAAACTTCCCTCCGGGAGGGGGAAATCATCACCATTGTCATCACCAACGATCCTCTCATCGGGAGGGGGTCAACCTACATCAACATCTTCACTGGCACCATCTCCTCTCAAACCCTAGTTCATATCTTGTATCCATTCTTTGTACCAAAACCTCAGATTGGTACCTGTGGGTTGCTAGTAGTGTTGATTACTCCTTGTAATTCATGCTAGTTGGTTTATTTCGTGGAAAATCATATGTTCAGATCCTTAATGCATATTAATACCCCTCTGATTATGAACATGAATATGCTTTGTGAGTAGTTACGTTTGTTCCCGAGGACATGGGAGAAGTCTTGCTATTAGTAGTCATGTGAATTTGGTATTCGTTTGATATTTTGATGAGATGTATGTTGTCTCTCCTCTAGTGGTGTTATGTGAAAGTCGACTACATGACACTTCACCATTATTTGGGCCTAGAGGAAGGCATTGGGAAGTAATAAGTAGATGATGGGTTGCTAGAGTGACAGAAGCTTAAACCCTAGTTTATGCGTTGCTTCGTAAGGGGCTGATTTGGATCCATATGTTTCATGTTATGGTTAGGTTTACCTTAATACTTCTTTTGTAGTTGCGGATGCTTGCAATAGGGGTTAATCATAAGTGGGATGCTTGTACAAGAAAGGGCAATACCCAAGCACCGATCCACCCACATATCAAATTATCGAAGTAACGAACGCGAATCATATGAGCGTGATGAAATCTAGCTTGACGATAATTCCCATGTGTCCTCGGGAGAGTTTTTCTCATTATAAGAACTTGTCCAGGCTTGTCCTTTGCTACAAAAAGGATTGGGCCACCTTGGTGCACCTTATTTACTTTCATTGCTTGTTACCCGTTACAAATTATCTTATCACAAAACTATCTGTTACCTACAATTTCAGTGCTTGCAGAGAATACCTTACTGAAAACCGCTTGTCATTTCCTTCTGCTCCTCGTTGGGTTCGACACTCTTACTTATCGAAAGGACTACGATAGATCCCTTACACTTGTGGGTCATCACTTAACTCCATATATTATTTCCCAATGATCTATGGTTATCCTATGATGTTTGAGTAGATCCGTTTTGTCCTATGGGTTAATCGTGATCTTGGTTGGTATGATTGTATATTTTATTTATGGTGCTATCCTACGGTGCCCTCCGTTCTCGTGCAAACATGAGGGGCCCCCGCTGTAGGGTGTTGCAACATGTTCATGGTTCACTTATGGTGGGTTGCGAGAGTGACAAAAGATTAAACCCGAGTAAGTGGGTTATGATGTATGGGAGTAAAGAGGACTTGATACTTAATGCTATGGTTGGGTTTCACGACCTTAATGATATTTAGTAGTTGCAGATGCTTGCAAGAGTTCCAATCAGAAGTGCATATGATCCAAGTAGAGCAATTGTGTTAGCTCATGCCTCTCCCTCATATAAAGTTGCAAGAATGATTACCGGTACTTGTTATTGATTGCCTAGGGACAAATAACTTTCTTGTTGACAAAAGCTATCCACTTTTATTGTCTCGCAATTTATTCGTAGTTTTATTCTCGCATAGTACTCGTAGTTTTATTCTTGCAAAATAGTTTCATACTTTTTTAGGTAAAGCAAACGTCAAGTGTGCTTAGAGTTGTATCGGTGGTCGACAGAACTTGAGGGAATACTTGTTCTGCCTTTAGCTCCTCGTTGGGTTCTACACTCTTATTTTTCAAAGAAGGCTACAAACGGTCCCCCATACTTGTGGGTTATCAAGACATTTTTCTGGCACCGTTGTCGGGGAGCAATAGCGTGGGGTGAATATTCTCGTGTGTGCTTGTTTGCTTTATCACTAAGTAATTTTTATTTCATGTTCTAAGTTGTTCTCTATTTTTAGTTATGGATATGGAACATGAAACACCAAAAAAAATTAGTGGTACCTGCTACTAATGGAGACGGGGAACCTCCTAAAACCCTCGATGCTTGAGGGAGTCCTGGACTAGGGGGTGTCCGGACAGCCGGACTATCATCGTCAGCCGTACTCCAAGACTATGAAGATACAAGATTGAAGACTTCGTCCCGTGTCCGGATGGGACTTTCCTTGGCGTGGAAGGCAAGCTTGGCAATACGGATATGTAGATCTCCTACCATTGTAACCGACTCTGTGTAACCCTAGCCCTCTCCGGTGTCTATATAAACCGGAGGGTTTTAGTCCGTAGGACACACAACCATTACAACAATCATACCATAGGCTAGCTTCTAGGGTTTAGCCTCCTTGATCTCATGGTAGATCCACTCATGTACTACCCATATCATCAATATCAATCAAGCAGGAGTAGGGTTTTACCTCCATCGAGAGGGCCCGAACCTGGGTAAAGACATCGTGTCCCTTGTCTCATGTTACCATCCGCCTAGACGCATAGTTCGGGACCCCCTACCCGAGATCCGCCGGTTTTGACACCGACATTGGTGCTTTCATTGAGAGTTCCTCTGTGTCGTCACCGATAGGCTTGATGGCTTCTTCAATCAACAACAACGCAGTCCAGGGTGAGAATTTTCTCCCCGGACAGATCTTCGTGTTCGGCGGCTTTGCACTGCGGGCCAATTCACTTGGCCATCTGGAGCAGATCGAAAGCTACGCCCTTGGCCATCAGGTCAGATTTGGAAGCCTAAACTTCACGGCTGACATCCACGGAGATTTGATCTTCGACGGACTCAAGCCACAGCCGAGCGTGCCGCGCTGTCACGATGGGCATGATTTAGCTCTGCCGCCGGACTCATAGTTCGGAGCCGCACACGAATCCGCTCCGACCCATAGTTCGGAGCCGACCGCGCAGATCGAGGACAGGTGGCTGGACACCGCCTCGGGAGCTGCAACTTCTATGGTGATGGAGCCGAATACTGACCTTGTCCCTTATAAAGCTCGTGACTCCGAGGCGCCGGACTCCTTGTCGGACTCCGAACCTCCTGCGCCCCTGCCAATCGAATCTGATTGGGCGCCGATCATGGAGTTCACCGCCGCGGACATCTTTCAGCACTCACCCTTTGGCGACATCCTAAATTCGCTAAAGCATCTCTCATTATCAGGAGAACCCTAGCCGGGCTGCGGTCAGGATGGTTGGGATGCGGACGACAAAGAAATTCAAAGCCCACCCACCGCCCACTTTGTAGCCACTGTCGACGATCTAACCGACATGCTAGACTACGACTCCGAAGACATCGACGGTATGGACGATGATGCCGGAGACGATCAAGAACCAGCGCCTACAGGGCATTGGAAGACCACCTCGTCATATGACATATACATGGTGGACACCCCAAAGGATGGGGACGGCGAAGAAGCAGCGGAGGCAGATTCTTCTAAGAAACAGCCCAAGCAACGACGTCAGTGGCGCCGCTCTAAATCCCGCCACAGTAAGAATGGAGATTCCGGCACCAGAGATAATAACACCCCAGAGAGTGCCGAAGACAACCCCCTCCAGCAAGATTCAGCACAGGAGGACGGGGAAGCTAGCCCTCGAGAGAGAGCGGCAGACGAGGAGGATGAAAACTACATGCCTCCCTCCGGAGACGAGGCAAGCCTCAACGACGACGAATTCGTCGTGCCAGAGGATCCCATTGAACAAGAGCGTTTTAAACGCAGGCTCATCGCCACGACAAATAGCCTAAAGAAAAAGCAGCAACAGCTTCAAGTTGATCAAGACCTGCTGGCCGACAGATGGACCGAGGTCCTCGCGGCCAAAGAGTATGAACTCGAACGCCCCTCCAAGAGCTACCCAAAACGCAAGTTGCTCCCCCGACTAGAGGAGGAAGCATACAAACCTTCATCACCAGTGCACAATACGGCAGACCGACCACCCCGTGGTCGCGACAGAGAGGCATCTAGGCCCTCCATCAGGACCATACCCCGGCACCGCTCGAAAAGTACGAAGACACGAGGGAATGCGCCGGACTTGCGGGATATATTGGAGGACAAGGCAAGACAATCCAGATCTATCTATGGATCACGCGGGCGCCCCACGACCCACGACGACTACCGTCGCACCGGATACAGCAACTCCGGCCGGGCCGAACACAGCAGACAACGCTCTCTTGAGCTACGTCGTGATATTGCTCAATATAGAGGCGCCACACACCCACTATGCTTCACAGACGAAGTAATGGATCATCAAATCCCTGAAGGGTTTAAACCCGTGAACATTGAATCCTACGATGGCACAACAGACCCCGCGGTTTGGATCGAAGATTATCTCCTTCATATCCATATGGCCCGCGGCGACGATCTCCACGCCATCAAGTATCTCCCACTCAAGCTTAAAGGACCAGCTCGGCATTGGCTTAACAGCTTGCCCGCAGAGTCAATTGGGTGTTGGGAGGACATGGAAGCCGCATTCCTCGATAACTTCCAGGGCACATATGTGCGACCACCAGATGGCGATGACCTAAGCCACATAATTCAGCAGCCAGATGAATCGGCCAGACAGTTCTGGACACGGTTCTTAACAAAGAAAAATCAAATCGTCGACGGTCCGGATGCAGAGGCCCTCGCAGCCTTCAAACATAACATCCGCGACGAGTGGCTGGCCCGGCACCTAGGACAGGAAAAGCCGAAATCCATGGCAGCCCTCACATCACTCATGACCCGCTTCTGTGCGGGAGAGGACAGCTGGCTAGCTCGCAGCAACAACCTCAGCAAAAATGCTGGCAGTCCGGATACTAAGGACCACAATGGTAGGTCGCGTCGAAACAAAAACAAACGCCGCTTTAACGGTGACAACACTGAGGATACGGCAGTCAACGCCGGATTCAGAGGCTCTAAACCCGGTCAACGGAAGAAGCCATTCAAAAGAACTACTCCGGGTCCGTCCAATTTGGACCGCATACTCGACCGCTCTTGCCAGATACATGGCACCCCCGAAAAGCCAGCCAACCACACCAACAGGGATTGTTGGGTATTCAAGCAGGCAGGCAAGTTAATCGCCGAAAACAATGACAAGGGCTGCATAGCGATGACGAGGAAGAGACCCGGCCGCCAAACAGTAGAGGACAGAAGGGTTTTCCCCCACAAGTGCGGACGGTAAACATGATATACGCAACCCACATACCCAAGAGGGAGCGGAAGCGTGCACTTAGGGATGTGTATGCGATGGAGCCAGTCGCCCCGAAGTTCAATCCATGGTCCTCTTGCCTGATCACTTACGATCGAAGAGACCACCCGACCAGTATCCGCGATGGTGGATTCGCCGCATTGGTTTTAGACCCAATCGTCGACGGATTTCACCTCACTAGAGTCCTGATGGACGACGGTGGCAGCCTGAACCTGCTTTATCAGGATACAGTGCGCAAGATGAGCATAGACCCCTCAAGGATTAAACCTACAAAGACGACCTTCAAAGGCGTCATACCAGGTGTTGAGGCCAATTGTACAGGCTCAGTCACACTGGAAGTGGTCTTCGGATCCCCGGATAATTTCCGAAGCGAGGAGTTAATCTTCGACATAATCCCGTTCCGCAGTGGCTATCACGCTCTGCTCAGACGAACCGCGTTTGCAAAATTCAACGCGGTACCGCATTATGCATACCTTAAGCTCAAGATGCCAGACCCTCGTGGAGTCATCATGGTCAACGGAAATACTGAACGCTCCCTCTGAACGGAGGAACACACAGCGGCTCTCGCGGCAGAAGTACAGAGCACCCTTTTAAGGCAATTTTCGAGTCCGGCCGCTAAACGACCGGACATGGCCAAACGCGCCCGGAGTAACATCAATCAAGACCAGCTGGCACGTTCCGAGCACGCGTGGCAATGCGGCCCCAACCCCAGCCCTTGCATGATTGCAAGACCAGCCCTTCGCGTACATCATTACGCTCTGGAGATACCATGGGCATAGGGGGAGGGGCACGACCATGACAGGCCCAGAGTGCGGCTTAACCACACCAGGGGCTCCCAAGTGTGTCACTCTTTTTTCTTCTTCTTTTTATTTTTCCACAGGACTCCATTCACCAGAGGCCCTGTCCGGCAGTAGATCTGCCGAACTCACGATGCAACAGCCAGGGAGGGACAAAGGCTATGACGAACACTCAGGTGGTCTCCATTATGAGCATTAAATTTGTTAAATACACCAGTCCGCAGCCCACCCCTGGAGGGGGACATGTTTAAAATAGTCCAATCCCTTGCTTACCGCACTATTTGTATCGTTCTGCACTCATGGCAGAATTCCCTGAATAAACAATGCATCACTTTTTCGCTTATAATTGCATTCCTTTTCTTATATATGTTCATTTATGACATCTTGCATCCGTACACTCTGGTACGGCCGAATACACCAGGGGCTTATGTTCCCCACATTATGGTGTGATAAGTCCGAACACTTTCACAAGTGCGGCACCCCGAACTTATAGCACTATATGCATCGGCTCCGAATCATGTCTTGGGTCAATAGTTGGGTTTGCCCGGCTCCCATGTTTTGGTACCTTAAGTTCCATTCTGTCGGCTAAGGTAGCACTGGGAGAACCACTGCGATTGCGCCCTGGTTGAGCTGGGCGAGCGCCTCAGTGGAGAAAGCTAAAACTGACTGTCATGATAAGGCGAGAGCTGGTCGCTGTTCGAGAGGTCTTTTCGAGTCCCTAAAGACTTATGCCGCTTAGAGCGAGGAACCGGCTTCGTCCGGCCCAGGCGTGGATAGCGCCCCGAACTCGGTCTTCCGAATACTAGGGGCTTCGCCGAAATTTAAAATTATAGAATTCTATGGCTAAGTGAGAGTGTTCAAGCATTATAAGTCCGATTGCCTTGTTCGTTGTGTTGAGCGCCTCCCTAGATGGACCCAAAAATGGGAACAAGAGTGCTCAAATTTATCCCGAACACCCCAGCACTCGTGGCATGGGGGCTGAAGCCGACGACTTGCCATCTCTCAGATTTAATAAACGGCCGCACAGAAGGTAATATTTTAAATCAATAAGCGTTGCTTAGCGCATATGAACAAAGTTTTCAGCGCACAGGATAACACATTGCGAGTTTACTCAATAATTACATCTTTGGGGCACTCATCCGCAATCTTGTGGGCACCCTTCAGGACACTCTTATAGTACATTTCAGGCGTACCATACTCCTTGCCCACTGGCGGCGCGTCCGTGATAAGCCTCGCAGCATCCAGCCTGCCCCAGTGCACCTTTGCGCGGGCAAGGGCCCGACGGGCACCTTCAATACAGGCGGAGCGCTTGATGACCTCCACCCAGGGGCACGCATCCACCAGCCGCCGCACGAGACCGAAGTAGCTCCCAGGCATGGCCTCTTCAGGCCACAGCCGGACTATGAGGCCCTTCATGGCCTGCTCGGCTACCTTGTGGAGCTCGACCAGATGCTTCAGCTAGTCGCTAAGGGGCACCGGATGTCCGGCCTCAGCATACTGAGACCAGAAGACCTTCTCCGTTGAGCTCCGCTCCTCGGCCCGGTAGAATGCGGCGGCATCAGACACGCTGCGAGGCAGATCTGCAAACGCCCCTGGAGAGCTCCGAATTCGGGTAAGTAACAGGTAATTTACCACATGCTTGCTTTGCATGAAAAATGCCTTACCCGCCGCTATCTTCTTCATCGCCTCAATCTCCTGGAGGGACTTATGGGCCTCGGCCTTAGCGGCTTTGGCACTTTCAAGAGCCGAGGCAAGCTCGGACTCTCGAGTCTTCGAGTCGCGCTCCAAACTCTCATGCTTTTCCATGAGATCCTGGAGCTCTTGCCGCACCTCCGCCACCCGCGCCTCCTACTTCTCTCGCTCCGCTCGTTCCACGGCCGCATTGTGTTCGGCCTCGGACACAGCCTCTTCAGGGTCGCCACCTTGTTCATGGCCCCTGCAGTACCCACGTTATCCTTGTTATTTCTATTGCAACCAAAATCCTTTTCTGTAAGGTACAAATTTAAAAGTGGTGTTACTCACCTTCTTTGTCCTCGAGCTGCTTCTTGGCAAGGCCGAGCTCTTGCTCGGACCACTCGAGGTCCTGCTTCAAAGCACCGACCTCCGCAGTCAATGCGGCAGAGGTCAGTAGCGCAGCCTGCAAACCCATATTGACATAATCTTTAGCACTCCTGCGTATATCTTTTTTAGATCCTCGGTCTGGCTTTTCTTTCCGAACACCGAACCGAGCATCAGGGGCTACTGTCTATGCGGTATCACATTACATATTTTAAACTTCTTACCTCAAAGCCTGTTAGAAGGCTACTGCAGGCTTCGGTCAGCCCGCTCTTGGCGAGCTGAACCTTCTGAATCACCGCACTCATGATAGTGCGGTGTTCTTCCTCGATGGAAGCGCCGTTAAGCGCCTCCAACAAGTTGTCCGGCGCCTCCGGTTGGACGGAGGCTGCCGGCGTCACGGTCTTGCCCTTCTTACGAAGGGGCCGCCTGCCGGACTCCGGAACCACTGCGGGTTCCGGCATGGAGTCCGGCGCAAAGTCCGGGAGACTGCCTTGCGGCACCTCCGGAGCTTCCTCCTGATGAGTCCCCTCATGGGATCCCACCTCGGCGTCCTCGGCATCGTGAGGGGTGGAGGCGGTCGGAATGGAATCCACGTCCGACGGAGCCAAGGACCCACTCGATGAAGTGGGAAGATCATCATCGGCCGGACTACAGGTAGTGTGCAGCATTAGAAGGACGCTATGTGACACAAAAGAGAAATTATAAATCATTCAGGAATCTGGATACTTACGATCTTGCCGGAGGCCTGGCCCTTGAGGGCCACTCTTCATCGCCAAGGTTGGCGTTGGCGGAGCTGTCCGGGGGAAGGGTCCTTCCCCTCTTGGACCCTTCGGCCTCCCCCATTGGGGAAGCCTTCCTTTTCCTCTCTCCCCCCTCTGGGGGAGAGTCTTCTTTCTCCTCCTCGTCTTCGGGGGAGGAGTCCGCCTCGGAGCCATCGGACGATGAGCCGATATCACCTGGCGCCGGGAACTTCTTCGAGTTCCCGTGGCCTTCTTCTTGGCCTTCTTCTCCGGCACCACATAAAGTGCCGGGACTAGCAGCCCCGTTAAACGGGCGTCCGCTGGGTCTTCGGGAAGGGGAGCCGGACAGTCTACCTGTCCGGATGTCCTCTGCCAGTCTTGTCAAAGGCATTGGGAGTTTTAAATCCCACATAGAGTCAAACTATGAAAGAAAATAAGTGTCTCATAGAGGATAACAAAGCTTACCTCGCCGACCGGGCGCTTGGTGCTGAATCCGCGGTCTTCCATCGCGGATGCGGGGGCTCCTCCACCCTTGTACAGCACCCTCCAGGCAGCTTCGTACATCGTGTCGAAGAGCCCGCTCAGGGTCCGGTGCTGTGCCGGATCAAACTCCCACAAATTGAAGGCCCGCTGTTGGCAGGGGAGAATCCGGCGGACGAGCATGACCTGGATCACATTGACAAGCCTAAGCTTCTTGTTCACCTAGGTCTGGAGACAGGACTGGTGTCCTGTCAGCTCCTCCGAACTGCCCCATAGCAAGCCCTTCTCTTTCCAGGAGGTGAGCTGCATGGGGATACCAGATCTGAACTCGGGTGCCGCTGCCCATTTAGGGTCACGCGGCTCGGTGATGTAGAACCACCCCGATTGCCACCCCTTGACGGACTCCACGAAGGCCCCCTCGAGCCAGGTGACGTTGGGCATTTTGCCCGCCGTGGCGCCTCCGCACTCCGCTTGAACGCCCTTCACAACCTTCGGCTTGACATTGAAGGTCTTGAGCCACAAGCCGAAGTGGGGCTGGATGCAGAGGAAGGCCTCGCACACGATGATAAACGCCGAGATGTTGAGGATGAAGTTTGGCGCCAGATCATGGAAGTCCAGGCCGTAGTAGTACATGAGCCCCCGGACGAAGGGATGAAGTGGGAAGCCCAGTCCGCGGAGGAAGTGGGGAAGGAATACACCCTCTCATGGGGCCTGGGGGTGGGGATGAGCTGCCCCTCGTCGGGTAGCCGGTGCGCGATGTCACTGGACAGGTATCCGGCGCCGCGCAGCTTGTCGATGTGATCCTCCGTAACGGAGGAGGTCATCCACTTGCCTCCCGCTCCAGACATGACTGGAGAAGGTCGAGACGAGATGTGACTTGGGTGCTGGAGCTCGAGTGCACGGAGATGGATAAGCAAAGGAGGAAGAAGGCGTAGGTAAAAAGGTGGATCCTTATCCCCTTATATGGGCGGACGAAGACTATGCGTCCCCACCTGCCTGGTAAAACTCGCTTATGTCCCAAGCGCCACCATCAATGGCGCGGTTGGGTTACCCACATCCGTATTGATGGGAATCCCGGAATAAGGGGAACACGATCTCTGCTTCGACAAGACGCGCCAAGGAAACCGCTTCGCTAAACGCGCTGAGGTGGTATAATAAAAAACGATTCAAGAAAAGGGTAGTGGCGTGACGTCATGCCACAGAATGCGTCAGCAGATTGAACTTGTGTACATATTATTCTCTCTACGGTGGAATGTGGAATTTATTTTGCAGAGCCGGACACTATCCTGGTGTTCACAATCTTCTATGAATTATTCGGAGGAGGAACCCGCCTTGCAATGCCGAACAATATGCGCGCTGGACTCATCGTCATTGAAGCCTGGTTCAAGGGCTACTGAGGGAGTCCTGGACTAGGGGGTGTCCGGACAGCCGGACTATCATCGGCAGCCGGACTCCAAGACTATGAAGATACAAGATTGAAGACTTCTTCCCGTGTCCAGATGGGACTTCCGTTGGCGTGGAAGGCAAGCTTGGCAATACGGATATGTAGATCTCCTACCATTGTAACCGACTCTGTGTAACCCTAGCCCTCCCCGGTGTCTATATAAACCGGAGGGTTTTAGTCCGTAAGACACACAACCATTACAAGAATCATACCATAGGCTAGCTTCTAGGGTTTAGCCTCCTTGATCTCGTGGTAGATCCACTCTTGTACTACCCATATCATCAATATCAATCAAGCAGGAGTAGGGTTTTACCTCCATCGAGAGGGCCCGAACCTGGGTAAAAACATCGTGTCCCTTGTCTCCTATTACCATCCGCCTAGACGCACAGTTCGAGACCCCCTACCCGAGATCCGCCGGTTTTGACACCGACAATGCTCGTTATGTGAAAAATATTATGCACTACTTTGATAATCCTGAGAAAACCCCATTCAACTTGATAATGGGAGTAACGTTGGATTAACGTTAATACTTTCGGGATTATTGCTTGACACAAAAAGGGAAACTTTTATGGGATCAAATTTATATGTTGCATTGGTATGCTCGGGATTTATGCTTGAGATATGGTTTTACTTGTTGCTCTAGGGTGAACGATCCACATCTTCCCTTTTCATGCAAATTTAATGGTAATGAACCTTAGCTTCTTATGCCAATGGTATATATGATTACTATGATGTGGAACGAATAAAAGAATTTGTTGCTTTTAAGGGTGCTTATGAAATTGAATATTTCTTTGAAAGGTTTGAAGATTTTGATGATTCAGTTTATAGGAGTCTATGAAAAATTTGCTATCCTTAAATATTGCTATCATAACTATAAGTACAATTCCGATGTTGATGCCTTTATTGAGAAAGTCTCCGCTGTCCAAGAAGAAACTAATGTTTTGCAGGAGTCTATGGAAGAAGGAATTGATAAAACTGTGAGCTCATTGGATAAAAAAGATGATGAAGAGAGTGAAGAACAAAAGGAGGAAGAGCGGATTAGCTACCCGTGCCCACCTTCAAATGAGAGTAACTCTTCAACTCATACATTGTTTAATGTCCCTTCGTTCTTATGAAATGATGAATGCTATGATAATTGCTATGATCCCGTTGATTTGTTTGAAATACCCCTTTTTGATGATTCTTGCTATGCTTGTGGCCAAGATGCCAATATGAATTATTCTATTGGAGATGAACTTGTTGTTATTCCTTATGTTAAACATGAAATTGTTGCTATTGCACCCACACATGATAGTCCTATTATCCTTTTGAATTCTCCAAACTACACTGTATCAGAGAAGTTTGCTCTTAATAAGGATTATATTGATGGGTCGCCTTTTACCGTTGCACATGATGATTCTGATGAATATAATATGCATGTGCTTGCTGCTCCTACTTGCAATTATTATGAGAGAGGAGCTACATCTCCATCTCTCTATGTTTCCAACATGAAAAAATTGCAAGAAACTACTTAGACTATGTATTGGCCTTTACTTGATGTGTAGGAATTGTTCTTGTATGACATGTCGATGCATAGGAAGACAGTTAGACTTCGTCATTGCATGATGTATGTTGCTTTGTTCTCACTACTAAATGCCAAATCATTGTTAATTCAAATTGGCTTTGATATACCTTGGGATCCGGGTGGATTCATTACTTGACCACTTTATGCCTAGCTTAATGGATTTAAACAAAGAGCTGCCAGGGAGACAACCCGGAATTTTTAGAGAGTCATTTATTTCTGTTGAGTGCTTTATAAAGTTTAAAAACAAAAAAATATAGAGGGGAACTTAAAACTTTTCGCAAAAGAGAAGCGATGGAAAGGTGATGCATTGCGGAAGTGAGGGTCGACCTTGAACACTTGTGTTCTTGCTCATGGAAACAATGTAGAATGTTTCATGAAGATTCTCACAAAAATAATTATCCCCTTGTACAATTCCATTGTATTATGAAAATAATGTGCCAAGATTTGCCTTTAGGATGAGTAGATTGCTTGTTGGTCTGTGCAGTGCAAAAAACAAAAACTTTGGCTTTAGCGCGTGATTTTACATTTTTTACTGGAACGTCAAACGTTTCTGAAAGTTTTTGCACAGTCTTGCTATACAAATTATTTATTTTGTCATAATTGTTTCAGAATTGTTGGAGTACCAGAAGTATGGTAGATGTTCAGATTACCATAGACTGTCCTATTTAAGACATATTCTGTTTTTGATGCATTGCTTTGCTTGTTTTGATGAAACTATCGGTAGTCGATAGAACTTGAGGGAATATTTGTTCTGCCTTTAGCTCCTCGTTGGGTTCTACACTCTTATTTATTGCAGAAGGCTACAAACGATCCCCTATACTTGTGGGTTATCATTGCACAATCGTGGTGATTTTACAGCGCACTTGCATCGCACACGGTAAAGCCAATACCTGCACCATTTGCTCGCGCTTGCGCAGTCGTGGTGATTTTATAGTAAAAAAATAACATATCAATTAAATGAATCTTGAGATATGCAAATTCCAACCGGGTTGTAACGCGCCGAGACCGATGCGCCAGGTGTCTTCTAGTTATTCGTTGTCGTTGCCATGTCATTTGCTTGTGTGTTTCACTTTGCCATGTCATCATCTGCATTTCATCTGCATGTTTTTCAAAACTTGCATCCGTTCGGTTCCCCCGGTTCTCTTTGTTGTCCGTTCTGAGCCCAACCACCCTCCCACACGCGCCCGCGGCACCTCCCAGTTCTTGTTTCGTGAGCGGGAGAAAAACGTTCTCGGAATGGACCGAGATTTGCCGAGTAGCCTTGGTATATCACCGGTAGACCGGCCGTCAAGTTTCGTTCCATTTGGAGGCCGTTTGATGCCCCAACGATTAACCGAGTTAACTGAAACCCCCTTCTTTTTGCAGCCCAGAACCCCTTCACAACAGCCTGCAAGCCCATCTAAACCCCATCCATGCTCTCCGCCATTGAATCACGATCGTGTGGGCGAAAACCGCACCTCATTTGGACTCTCCTAGCTCCCTATATCTATAAATTAGTCCCCTCCCCCGAAATCGGGCAAACCCTAGATCAAAACCTCCCTCTCACCCGCTGGACATGTCCGCCCGCCGCCGGACGCGAACACTACTGCCAGCCACGTCGCTCGGCCAATCAGAGGCTGCCACGTCACCCAGCGCCGCCGCCCGCAGCCAGTGGCCTCGCGCCACCTGTCTCTGCGCCGCCCCCGTCCGTCGCGGCCCGCCCATGCCCGCGCATGGCCCGTCGGGCCCATCTGGCCGCGCCGCCAGCCCCCGTGAGCCCGAGCTCCCTGCCCCTCGCCGGCGAACTCCGCCGCCGCCGCCCCGCCGGTGCGACTCCCGCACCCGGCCGTGCCACCATTCGACCTCCGGCCGCCCCTTCGCCGACTTCGCCGCCGCAGCTCCGCCGCCCTAGCGCCGCCCGCTCCGTGCGCTCGCCTCCTTGCTGCCAGAGCCCCGCAGGAGCGCGCCCCGCTGCCGTTCGACCTCTGGATGGCCCGCGTCGCATCAGGTCCACCGCTTGCCGCCGCCTGTCCAGCCTCGTCGCCGCTGCATGCCGGCAACCGCCGCCCCGCGCCCCTTGGTGGGATCCGGCCGGATCCGGTAAGATCAGGCCCGGATCGGACCCTCCACCGCGCCGGAGCACCTCCACCTCGCCGGAGTTTGGCACGCCGCCGCTCGGGTCCTCCACCGTGCCGGACCCGATCCGGATCCACCCCGACCCGGATCCACCCCGACCCACTCCGTTGACTCCGAGGGTATAATTTTTGGCCAAGTTCCCAGGAGTTTTATCATATGTGTGCATCTTGCCTTGACCATATCTTCATGCATATAGCTCCGTTTTGCTTGCATGATATATCGAAATGTTCATCTCAGAGTGCTCTTCATGATGGAGTAGTTTTCATTCATGTTCCTGCTCATATTGATGCCTTAATATTCGTTGCAAAACTGCTAATTGATATAAACTGCTAAAACTGCTGCATGTTAACATCATGTATGCCTCTTGTGAGTGCTATAACTTTGTACCTGTTGATCCTACGACGATGATCTTGATATGCACATATGATGCTCTTCATGCTCTACATGTGGGTTTGCTTTGAATTCATGTTATAGTGCATATTGGTATCTTAATCTCTGTTGCAAAAGTGCATGTTGCTGTTAACTGCTGAAAACTGTTGTAACTTGCTGATTTGTCATTTTTGTTGCATTTTGTGTGATTTTCTTTTGAGCATCATGTCTACATGTTTTAGGATAATAAACATGCCATATTTACAGGGGTTCAACCCATGTATTTTGATATGCCCTGTAGTGAGTGCATCAAGCTTGTGAAGTGGGCTACTTGCTGTTAACTTTCTGTCAAGTCTGTTTCTGTCATATCATGATGCCATGTTTGCTTGATGCTAACAATTAATCCATGCATAACCTGGAGATGCTTAGTTGACATGTTTTGTTGTCCTTGTTATGCTCTATTATTACATGCCTTTGGATGCCTCATATATGTCATGTAGTATATGTTTTCATTGCCATGAACATGCTTATATGATGTTCCAGATTTCTGTTAACTTCATGATGCTATGTTGTGAGCTTGATAATAATTATTCTAGGCCTCTTCTGGAGATGCTCCAATTACATTATTTTATTGATGCCATTAGTAATTTTTTCACATGCCATGTTTGCTAATTTTGGATGTGATATGACCCTGTTGCATGCTTGCAAACATGCTATCATAATGTTACTGTTTTACACTTGCTGAAACTGTTTCAATTTTCAATCTTGTCTTGTTGGTTCCTACTAGTCCATGAGCCATATGTAGATGATGCCATGATATAATTTTAACTTTGTTATTTTTAGTTTGATGCCATGCCCTTGGTCGCTAGATATAGTTGCTGTAGCATCTTTGTTTCGTGCCTCGAACATGCCATCATTTGAACTCTGCTCATGTATATGCTCCTGTGTTATAAAGTTGCTTTTTGCATTGATCATATTGGTTTAATATTGATGCCTATGGAACTTAACCTTAATGATATTTGAAGTATGTTATCTGTATATTAAGTGCATGTCAAGTTTGTGCTCATATGATTCCTGTAGCATGTTGTTTTGATGTTTGCAAAGTGCCTACTTGCTGTTTTGGGCAGATTATTGTTATATCTTGTTTGGAGTGTATGTGTTGCACCATTGCTCCGTTTTGAGCATGCTCTGTATGAAACTTGCTTGATTTTGCATGTAGTTTCATCTTATCATGTTGCATCCATGTTTTGAGAGTGTTTGCTTGATGTTTGAATGCATTGTGCATCAATGCCATGTTTAGCTTGTTTTGCTCATATCTTCTAGGCCGTAGCTCCGAATTAAATGAACTTTATATGTAACTTGACTAGAATTTCGTGTAGATCATCTTGGTGCATCTTAACTTGCTGTTTAAAAACTTGAACATAAGGTTATTCAGATCTGGACCAATTTCAAAACTTGCATATGGGGACTTACCGGAATTGTTATATGTTATTTCCGGCCTCATTTAAACTTGCTTTGATGTGTTGTTCTTTTTGCGTCATCTCTTGCCATGAGTAGCATCATATAGCCTTTGTCATGCATCATGCTTGGTTGTGCATCATGTCATGTCTATGTGTTGTGTGTTTACCATGTTGTTTTCTTCTTTCCGGTTGTGCTTTTTCTCATTAGTTCTTGTTTCGTTGCAATCGTGAGGATTCGTTCGACTACGCTTGGTTCATCTTCACCCGTTCGTCTTCTTCATGGACCCGTTCTTCTTCCTAGCGGGATTTCAGGCAAGATGACCGTTACCCTGGATCTCACTACTATCATTGCTATGCTAGTTGCTTCGTTCTATCGCTATGCCGCGCTACCTATCACTTGTTTATCAAGCCTCCCAAATTGCCATGTTAGCCTCTAGCCTTTTCATCCTTCCTAGCAAACAGTTGTTTGGCTATGTTACCGCTTTTGCTCATCACCTCTTATAGCGTTGTCAGTTGCAGGTGAAGTTGAAGATTGCTCCATGTTGGAACAGGATTATGTTGGGATATCACAATATTTATTATTTAATTAATGCATCTATATACTTGGTAAAGGGTGGAAGGCTCGGCCTTATATGCCTGGTGTTTTGTTCCACTCTTGCCTCCCTAGTTTTCATCATACCGGTGTTATGTTCCTTGATTTTGCGTTCCTTAAGCGGCTAGGTTTATGGGAACCCCTTGACAGTTCGCTTTGAATAAAACTCCTCCAGCAAGGCCCAACCCTGGTTTTACATTTGCCTAACAACCCATAACCTTTCCCTTGGGAGTAATTAACCCGAGGGTCATCTTTATTTTAAACCCCCCCGGGCCAGTGCTTCTCTAAGTGTTGGTCCGAACCGAGCAGCCTCCGGGGCCACCTCGGGGAAACTTGAGGGCTGGTTTTACTCGTAGCTTGACTCATTGTAACGCCCCGAGCCCGATGCTCCAGAAGACTTCCATATATTCCGAGTTTCGCCGTGCGATGTATTTGTTTATTGCATTGCATCATGTCATCATGCCATCATGTCATTTAGTTTGTGCAACTCACCTAAATAAATTGCATAGATCGTTGATCTATTTAAATCGAGGGACCCCCTTGATAGTTCGCTTTGAATAAAACTCCTCCAGCAAGGCCCAACCTTGGTTTTAACATTTGCCACCTAAGCCTTTTTCCCTTGGGTTCTGCAGACTTAAGGGTCATCTTTATTTACCCCCTTGGGCCAGTGCTCGTCGTGAGTGTTGGTCCAACCTGTCAGCCGCCGGTGGCCACCAGGGGCAACTCTGGGATGGCCTACCGGAAGTTTGGACAATCCGGTGTGCCCTCAGAACGAGATATGTGCAGCTCCTATTAGGATTTGTCGGCACATTCGGGCGGCTTTGCTGGTCTTGTTTTACCATTGTTGAAATGTCTTGTAAACTAGGATTCTGAGACTGATCGGGTCTTCCTGGGAGAAGGTATATCCTTCGTTGATCGCGAGAGCTTATCATGGGCTAAGTTGGGACACCCCTGCAGGGTTATAAACTTTCGAGAGCCGTGCCCGCGGTTATGTGGCAGATGGGAATTTGTTAATGTCTGGTTGAAGATAACTTGACACCAGATCTGAATAAAAATGCATCAACCGCGTGTGTAGCCGTGATGGTCTCTTCTCGGTGGAGTCCTGGAAGTGAACACGGTTTTGGGTTATGTTTGACGTAAGTAGGAGTTCAGGATCACCTCTTGATCATTTCTAGTTGACTACCGTTCCTTTGCTCCTCTTCTCGCTCTCATTTGTGTATGTTAGCCACCATATTTGCTTAGTGCTTGCTGCAGCTCCACCTCATTACCCCATCCTTCCTATAAGCTTAAATAGTCTTGATCTCCCGGGTTTTGAGATTGCTGAGTCCTCGTGGCTCACAGATTACTACAACAACAGTTGCAGGTGCCGATGATACCAGTGCAGGTGATGCAACCGAGCTCAGATGGGAGCTCAACGAAGATCTTGGTCGTTGCTATGTTTCGTTTCATGTTGATCAGTAGTGGAGCCCAGTTGGGATGATCGGGGATCTAGCAGTTGGGTTATCTTCTTTTCTTTTGGCTTCGTCCGTAGTCGGACCATGTGTGTGCTTTGAATGATGTATGAATTATGTGTTCATTGTGTTAAGTGGCGATTGTAAGCCAACTCTTTACCCCATTCTTGTTCACTACATGGGATTGTGTGAAGATGACCCTTCTTGCGACAAAACCACCATGCGGTTATGCCTCTAAGTCGTGCTTCGACACGTGGGAGATATAGCCGCATCATGGGTGTTACAAGTTGGTAATCAGAGCCATCCCCGACTTAGGAGCCCCCTGCTTGATCGAATCGTTGGCGTTGTTGAGTCTAGAACAAAAATGTTTTGAGTCTTAGGATTATATATATTGGAGAGTAGGATTCTTTTTACTCCTCAGTCCCTTCGTCGCTCTGGTGAGGTCTCCTGACGTAGATGTTTTGACTTTCCTCTCCTCAAATTTCACTAATTTTTTTTAGGATCACGCGGGTATCTTGGAATCGTTCCGATATTCTTATGACGAGAACATTGTTCTTGGTGCCTCCTGAAATTTAGGGGTTGTGGCAGTGTCCCGGGGAGTTGAGCTCCGAGGTGTTGTCGTCATAATTTTATCGTTGCAGTTCTGGAATACCTGAGTTTTGCCGACATCGAAAATCTCTTTTATGTAGTTGTTGGTGAGATAACCTCGATGCCACCCAGTACTGGGGAGTTCGGGAGTATTGCCATAGCTCGTATAACGGATGCTCTTCGAAGGTTGAGGTACACGATTTCCGAAGGTTTCTTGGTTATGTGTTGACGGATGGATACAGCTTGGATGTAGGGATTGTTAGTTTTGGGTGAGATATATATATTGCTTCCCCTGTATCCCCAACACCAGATTGCATAACCAGAAAGTTTCGGGAGTTTTATAGGTGGGAATTCAAGTAGCTCTAGTTTTTTTTTCCGACAGATGCATGATATGAGATTTGGGTTCGACGTCTAGTGGTCCGCCTATCCACGGTCGTTTTTTACAGTGGTCTCATTGTGTCTTAAAGAACCCTTGGCTATGCTGGTTCGGGGACACTTCGTATGTCATGTGCACTGCCTTGTACATGATGGTGCTGTACGATCGAGCCCGTGTGGGCCCCACCACGAAAACTTCGGACGAAGTCTCTATCATATGTTTGTTTCCGGCTTATTCTGCAAGCCAAATCCTTTGTTTTGTTTTGAGTTGTGGTATTCAAGTTGCTTCAGTGTCAAGTGTTGATTCCATATCTTTCCTAAGCGGTGTTCTCATATTCCTATGTGAATACTAATCCTTCTTGATCATCGAGGTCGTCATGTTAATTCTTTTCCAACCGGTGCGCTTCTCTTTCGAGATGATCCCATTATTCTCCCCATCCACAAGATCAATTCTCAGTTCTTCGGAACGGTGTTTGTTTCATCTGTCCCCAAGTTGCCTTTGTTTTATCGCCCTCCCACCCTTTTTCTTCAAGGACATTGGTTTCTTAATCAAGTATCCATCTTATGGATGGGAAGTCTCTCCATTCTTTTCCGTCAATGTTCTTATCCGGTGATTCTCAGGAAGATACTAACGGAGCTTCAAGTTTATTATTCTTCATCTCTTTCCTTCTCCGGGGGATTAATTTCAAGTTTCGGTGTTGATCATATCTCTCCCTTTTGTTTCACATATCTTCCCATGTGAATTTCTTATCCAAGGATCTCTTATTTATTCACCTCTCCCAGTTCATATCCGGAGTGTTGAAGTTATCTCGGAAGACTCGTGTTTCCATTCTCTATCTGTTCATCGTTCAAGTTATTTTGAGGTTGTTATCTCATTCAAGCCATTTAATTCAACCGGTGCAATCCCCCATTTCAAGCAATCGTCAATGGTGTTTTCTCTTTAGTGGGCATAACCCACAGGTTTTTCCCAGGATCTTACCTGACTCTTCTAATTATCAGGAGCGATTCTCAAATTCTTTTTGAAGTTTGACGCAAGAATGAATTTCATCAGTCAGATGTTTTCCAAGATCGCTTTCAAATATGTTCATCGCTGGTTCATCATTTCTATTCTTCTTTGTTCCGAAGTGCCTCATCAATTTTGGTGGTTCTCGTCATCATTCTCAGCACGTGAAGATCGAAGAAGAGTTCCTCTTAAATCCTTACCCGTTCTTCCAAAGATGTGTAGTTCAAGCTTGATGCCATCCTCTCATAATTGTTTTCGATTGTGAGAATTCCTTTCACCCATCCGGAGCATTTCATGAGTTGTTTCTATTTCTTTTCTCTGAAGGCCACCATGTCATAATTCTTCATTCTCAGCGTGTAGCTATCGTTCTCCAAATCTTACCAGTGCTTCATTCAAATATCCTCTAATCAGTTCATGATCTCTTTGTTCTCATGTATCTAAATCCCCTCAAGTATCTTCATTCGTTTTTCAATCCTTCCCGGTGAATTGTGCCTTTGCTTCGTTCATTTTCAATTCTTATGACGGTTCGTTCAAGATTTCGCTTCCTTCGTTATCGTATCAATTCATTCATTCTTTCGTTGTTTCAATCCTACCGGTGGTTGTTGAAGACCTTTTTCAAGTTGGCACTATATCTCTCTTTAATCCTTTCTACGAGAATAAGTAGTATGCCAGATCCGTTGCTTGTCATCAATTTATATTGGTGAAGGATACACATAACGTAATTATTATTGTTGTTTCATCCAAGTGATCTAGTTTCTTCTTTCCAGAGTTGTTCATCATGTCACATTTCTCGGTTCGAGATGCTTCATCTTCTCTTTTTCGGAGTTCCAAGTTTTCCGCATTATCTCGTCGCGAAGCTCCATCTAAATCATTGCAAGGCTTCACCTTGTGTTTTCAACTTCTCTTTCTTTCTACCATCCTTTTATTACCGGAGTTCTTCATGGAGGCTCTACATGGTGGTTCGTCAAGGATTCCTTGCATTCTTCATTTGTTCTTCATGATTTCTCTGGAGGTGATGATCCACCAAGCTATACTCTAAAATAAACATGGTGCTTAACACATGTTTTGTTTTGAGGAGTTCAAGCATTCTTCATCTTGCATTTCGAAGTGCAATTCTTTCTACCTTATTTCTTGAGGTGGTGTTATGCCATTCTTGACAATTCCCTTTGTGTTTCATGATTCACAAGTTTTCAAGAATGACATATTTTAAACCCATCACTTTCTTCCTTGGAGTTGTCTTGGTATAGGCTTCACCTAAAGCCTTCCCTAAGAAATATTGCTAATTGTGGTGCCTATCGATAATCCAAGTTTCCTCCTATTCTCTCATTAAAAGGAGTTTTCATCTCCTTGTTGATCTCAATCCAATTAACTGTTTCCATCAGTGGCCGGTTGTCACCTCATCATTTTGAGATGTTTGCCATAAGCCCACAACAAGCTTGTGCTTTTCATTGTTGATTTTCCAACAACTCCGTTCAATTCTTCTTTGCAAGGATGCTTTCCAAGTTCTCTTGTGGCAAAAGTTATCATTTTCTTCACCATTCTGTTATTCCAATGATCTATCTCCTATTCTTTCTTCCGGAGACATTGTGATGTTGCTTTCTTCACTCATCATCTTGTTTTGTCAGGATCGTGTTCTTTTCATGCTTATCAATTTAACCGGAGTGTCGTGTCTTTTTTTCAAGTTCTTTTTCAGCTTATCAAGTCTTGCATCTCTTTTCAACTGGAGTGCTGTCCGAATTTGATCTTCCTTGTTCCTTGTTTATCTCGTTTCAACCAGAGTGGTTTCAATTCCTTCCTGTCCATTGTACTCGTCGTTCATAGCTTTGCAACCTCCAAGGTTCACATGGTGTTCCTTGTTTCTATTTCCTACCGCAGTGCTCTCAATTGTGTTCAACTCTGTTGTGTTCTTTCTTTCAAATTTTTCAACCTCTCAAGGCTCTTGGTTTCACTCGTTTGTCAAAGAAGCAACATTGTTTTACCTCTTGTTCTTTCATTTCTCTCCGGTGCCATTCTTAGATCTCGGGACGAGATCCTCTTGTAGTGGTGGAGTGTTGTAACGCCCCGAGCCCGATGCTCCAGAAGACTTCCTGATATTCCGAGTTTCTCCATGCGATGTATTTGTTTGTTGCACTGCATCATGTCATCATGCCATCATGTCATTTAGTTTTTGCAACTCACCTAAGAAAATTGCATAGATCGTTGATCTATTTAAATCGAGGGATATTCACATGGTGATTCCTCTTTAAAACATATTCAAAGTCTCCTACTATTATTAGGGAGCTATACTAAAATTATTCCATTTATTCGGAATCACCCATAAACACACTTGCAAAATAATTTCGTTCCTTTTATGCTTCAAGTTTGGTCTCCAAACCTTGCCCGTAATTTCTTTCATCATTTTCCGGAGCTCCACCAAAAATCTCAACATTTTTGGACACTTCAAAAACCAAGTCCTAATTCAAACCATTTGAGTGAAATTCAAATGAGTTTGAATTTACATCTTTTGATCATGGCTTTTTCTATTTTCTCGGAATAAGCATATTTTTGTGAGTCCGGGAAAATAATCCCCATGCCCAAACTCTTTCTCTAACCTTTTCTTTTCTTCCCTTTTCTTTCTTTTTCTCTGTTATGAGAAAATAAGGGGGAGAGAGGAGCAAGCCCAGCCGGCCTCCTGCAGTCCAGCTAGGCCCAACCAGCAGCCCAGCCGCCCCACCTAAACCTAACCCTATCCCGCACCACACTCTCCCGATCCCCATCTCTCCCTCTCGTTCCTGTGCCCGCCGCCACACCCGCATCGCGCCCGATCCCATCACCCGCTTGACCTCCTTCTTCGTCCCGACCGGCAACAGAAACGCCACCAGGCCGTCGTCCTGCGCCCAAGCTCCTCCGCCCCGAGCTCCGTTCACGCCTGCATCTCTCCGTCTTCAGCCACCTCAAGCTCGCCACCGTGCCAGGTCCTCCTCGCCCGCCTCCTCGTCTACCCGGTGCCACCGCCTCATTAGCTCCGTCCCCTTCGGCCCCGACTCCAGCGAGCGCTGCACCGTCTTCTTCACCTCCTACCGCGAGCTCCGCCTACCATGGCGTGCTGCTGTCAACTCCACCAAGCGCGACCTCCTACCTCGTTCGTTCCCGTGCCGCTCGTCGCCAAGGCCAAGTGTAGGACGCCTCTGCTCCTCCTCACCTCGTCCGCGTTGCCGGGATCGCGTCAAGTCCCACGCCGTTGTCCTCTGCTCGGGAACGAGCTCGGCCCTGCGCCTTGGCCTCGTCCCATGCCCAGATCTCCCTGCGCCTCGCCGCCTGCTGCCTCCTCTACATCGCGCCAAGCCCCGCTCCTGCCTCTGTTCGAGAGGAGGATGCTGCAGACGCGCCCGGTCGCTCGCGTTGATCGCGACCTGCCCATCTCCTTCGCCTCCTTGCTGTTGCTGTTGACGCCAAGTCCAACGACCACCGAGCAAGGAGTAGCGCCAAGTACCACGACGTCTTTGGGAGACCCGTTTCGCCAAGTTCAACTACACGAATCCGCCAAGTATCTCCACGCACGAAGATGCAAGATCATCCCGGATATCGCCAAGTACCACGACACCCATGTTCCGTCGCCAAGATCGCGAATACCTCTACCGTTGCTGTGAACGACTACTTTGACGACGTCCGTGAACCACTACTTCCACTACCGTCGCGACAACGACTACTTCCACTACGACCCGTGTACCACTACTTCCATCTACACCGCATCGAACTCGTTCCGTCCCGAATGCATGCTTCAAAGGTATAACGCCGAGAAGATCACCCGTGGACCGTATGCATGTGTGTTGTCTGAGATGAACCATATGTTTGCACCATGCCCGTTTGCTTCATGCACGTTCCTCCTCGTTTGCCATGCCGTCGACCCGTGGGAACCCGGTAACCGGGATCACCCCACCATCTTTTGCATGTTCTGCACATCCACACTTTCTTTTGCACCGACATCTCAATGAGTTGTTGCATCACCGGAATGTTGCCGTGGCACCATTTCCGTTGTAGTTGCCGTGGCACCCATTTCGTTCCGCCATGGTGACAAATGCTTCATAACATGCTCTTGTCAACATTTTCATAAAAACTGCATAAAACTTGAATATGTCATCTGCATCATGATAACAACAATTTTAAAATGTTTATATTTGTTGTTTCCATTAATTTGCTAAATGCACATGAGGATTTTCCGGAATTGTTGTTTGTTATTTCCGGACTCATTTAAACTTGCCTAAATAGTTAGTTTACTTATGCTTTACCTCTTGCCATGTTAATAACATTTAATATTGTTGTGTACCTAACCGAGAGTAAACTAAAATAGTTCGATGTGGTGTTTCGTCAATATGCAACTCGTTGCATATTGAGTTCCACTTAACTTGTAGTATTGTTTGTTGCACTTTGCCATGCCATGCCTTATTAAACCGGACATGCATCGTACTTGTTTGTGCATCATGACATGTTTATGCTTGTGTGTTTACCATGTTGCTTGCTTCTTTCCGGTTTGCTTCTCTCGTTAGCTTCGGTTTCGTTCCGGAGTTGTGAGGATTCATTCGACTAAGTCCGTTTGTCTTCTTCATGGACTCGTTCTTTTTCCTTGCAGGATTTCAGGCAAGATGACCATTACCCTCGATATCACTTCTATGTTTGCTTGCTAGTAGCTTCATTCTATCGCTATGCTGCGCTACCTATCACTTGTTTACCAAGCCTCCCAAATTGCCATGAACCTCTAACCTTTGTCACCCTTCCTAGCAAACCGTTGTTTGGCTATGTTACTGCTTTGCTCAGCCCCTCTTATAGCGTTGTTAGTTGCAGGTGAAGTTGAAGATTGCTCCATGGTGGACAGGATTATGTTGGGATATCACAATATCTCTTATTTAATTAATGCATCTACATACTTGGTAAAGGGTGGAAGGCTCGGCCTTATGCCTGGTGTTTTTTTCCACTCTTGCCGCCCTAGTTTCCATCATACCGGTGTTATGTTCCCGGATTTTGCGTTCCATACGCGGTCGGGTGATTTATGGGACCCCCTTGACAATTCGCTTTGAATAAAACTCCTCCAGTAAGGCCCAACCTTGGTTTTAACATTTGCCACCTAAGCCTTTTTCCCTTGGGTTCTGCAGACTCAAGGGTCATCTTTATTTACCCCCTCGGGCCAGTGCTCGTCGTGAGTGTTGGTCCAACCTGTCAGCCGCCGGTGGCCACCAGGGGCAACTCTGGGATGGCCTACCGGAAGTTTGGACAATCCAGTGTGCCCTGAGAACGAGATATGTGCAGCTCCTATCAGGATTTGTCGGCACATTCGGGCGGCTTTGCTGGTCTTGTTTTACCATTGTCGAAATGTCTTGTAAACTGGGATTCCGAGACTGATCGGGTCTTCCTGGGAGAAGGTATATCCTTCGTTGATCGTGAGAGCTTATCATGGGCTAAGTTGGGAGACCCCTGCAGGGTTATAAACTTTCAAGAGCCGTGCCCGCGGTTATGTGGCAGATGGGAATTTGTTAATGTCCGGTTGTAGATAACTTGACACCAGATCCGAATTAAAACGCATCAACCGCGTGTGTAGCCGTGATGGTCTCTTCTCGGCGGAGTCCGGGAAGTGAACACGGTTTTGGGTTATGTTTGACGTAAGTAGGAGTTCAGGATCACCTCTTGATCATTTCTAGTTGACGATCGTTCCTTTGCTCCTCTTCTCGCTCTCATTTGCATATGTTAGCCACCATATTTGCTTAGTGCTTGCTGCAGCTCCACCTCATTACCCCATCCTTCCTATAAGCTTAAATAGTCTTGATCTCACGGGTTTTGAGATTGCTGAGTCCTCGTGGCTCACAGATTACTACAACAACAGTTGCAGGTGCCGATGATACCAGTGCAGGTGATGCAACCGAGCTCAGATGGGAGCTCAACGAAGATCTTGATCGTTCCTATGTTTCATTTCATGTTGATCAGTAGTGGAGCCCAGTTGGGACGATCGGGGATCTAGCAGTTGGGTTATCTTCTTTTCTTTTGGCTTCGTCCGTAGTCGGACCATGTGTGTGCTTTGAATGATGTATGAATTATGTGTTCATTGTGTGAAGTGGCGATTGTAAGCCAACTCTTTACCCCATTCTTGTTCATTACATGGGATTGTGTGAAGATGACCCTTCTTGCGACAAAACCACCATGCGGTTATGCCTCTAAGTCATGCTTCGACACGTGGGAGATATAGCCGCATAGTGGGTGTTACACTCATCCAGTGTGCCCTGAGAATGAGATATGTGCAGCTCCTATCGGGATTTGTCGACACATTCGGGCGGTCTTGCTGGTCTTGTTTTATCATTGTCGAAATGTCTTGTAATCGGGATTCCGAGACTGATCGGGTCTTCCCAGGAGAAGGAATATCCTTCATTGGTCGTGAGAGCTTATAATGGGCTAAGTTGGGACACCCTTGCAGGGTTTAAACTTTCGAGAGCCGTGCCTGCGGTTATGTGGCAGATGGGAATTTGTTAATGTCTGGTTGTAGAGAACTTGACACTTGACTTAATTAAAACGCATCAACCGCGTGTGTAGCCGTGATGGTCTCTTCCCGGCGCAGTCCGGGAAGTGAACACAGTTTGGGTTATGTTTGGACGTAAGTAGTTTCAGGATCACTTCTTGATCATTACTAGTTTGTACCCATTTGTGTAGCTTCTCATCTTATTCTTGTATTCATAAGTTAGCCACCATATCATGCTTAGTCGCTGCTGCAACCTCACCACTATCCATTCCTTACCCTTTAAGCTTTGCTAGTCTTGATACCCATGGTAATGGGATTGCTGAGTCCCCATGGCTCACAGATTACTACAACAACAGTTGCAGGTATAGGTAATGCAATGATCATGACGCGAGAGCTATGTTTACTTGTTTTGGAGTTCTTCTTCTTCTTCTTCTTCGATCAGGGGATAGGTTCCAGGTCGGCAGCCTGGGCTAGCAGGATGGATGTCGTTTGAGTTTCTGTTTGTGTTTCATCTGTAGTCGGATGTTGCTCTTATGTATGTTGATGTTGCATTCCTGTGGCATCGTATGCCTCTTGTATGTATCCCCAACTTTTATGTAATGGTACGATGTAATGATATCCACCTTGCAAAAGCGTCTCCAATATGCGCTTCTATCCTTGGTGGGACCTTCGAGTTCCTTTAGGATAGGGTCGCATATTGGGCGTGACACAGGTAACCCATCCTTGGACTACTCCAGCCCAAGAACACTTAACTTCTGCGTTCTATTCGACTAGGCTAGCGGATGGGAAGCGGCACCTTGCTGATAGGAATTGCCTCCTTGCCTTTAAGGCGTTGCATGCTGGTCACCCTATGGGACCTATTCCCTCCTATCACGCACATTTGTTCTTTTAGAAAATGTGTGTGATATTTACATAGCTGGTGTGTCGCCGCCTAGCCTTCAATGAGCACTGACACTGGTAGAGGGAAACCGATGGGAGAAGAGGCGGGAAACCGATCAGAGGAGTGGCGGGAAATGGTAGCCTGTTTAGAAAACGTAGAAGAGAAGGAAGCGTGAGCTAGCACGACGCATGAGCACAATGCTTACCCATGTACTGCATGTGCTGTTGAAAGGGCTGAGGGTTGCTTCGATCTGGAAGCATCAATGGTGCAGACATACGATCCGTGGGGTTTGGGTTGTGGCCAATCCGAACGCATGACTCAGATCCCGCGCGTAGCAGGGGGGAGGGGGGCATCGACCACGGTTTGGTAGGCACACAGCTTTCGTGAGTGAACCGTGTGCTATTTGAAAACATTTCGTGAGAAGAATCTTGGTTTTTAAATCACAGTAAATCCAAAACTCACCTAAAATCGTGAAACTTAGCATGGTGTCACAACATGGCACATATATGTCGAGGAATTTGTTTTTCATTTTGGCGCAAGTTTTATTACAAGCCTCTTACAAACCGGAGCTTCTCTCAAAGAAAGCCTCGTGGTTCCGATAGGGAAACGTGTCCCCCTTGTGGGGGAAACGATAATCACTGCCTCTTTTCACATTGTATTTTCTTCTACCGGCAACATGGAACGACAATATATCTGTGCTAAAATTTAAACTTATTCAGGGTTCGTTTGGCCTTTTTATACACTAATTGAGTTTTCTAGGCATTTATTGTCTATAATTCAAATCTGAACCTCAAATACATGCTCCAGTTCACCAAAATGGATAGAAAAAGTATACATGCATGTGTTCTTGGGTGCATGTTTAGGTCTCATGCCACGAATGGGAACGAATTACAACCGTACCGGCATCCTGGCTCGTCCTCAAACATTTGGAATCTCGGTTTTTAAATCCCCGTAAATCATAAACTCCCCAGAAAGTAATGAAAGTAGGCGCGGTGTCACGTCATGGCACATATATGTCGTGGTAAAAACATTGTCCAATTTGGGCCAAGCCTTATTACCTTACATACTGGAGCTTCTCTCAAAGAAGCCTCGTGGTTCCGACAGGGAAACGTGTTCCCCTTGTTGTCGAAACATAATCACTACCTCTTTTCGCCTGTTATTTTCTTCTATGGGCAACATTGGACGGCATGATATCCGTGCTGAAATTTAAACTTATTCAGGGTTTGTTTGGCCTTTTTATACACTAATTGAGTTTCCTAGGCATTTAATGTCCATAATTCAAATCTAAACTTCAAATACATGCTCCGGTTCACCAAAATGGCTAGAAAAATTATACATGTGTCCTCGGGTGCATGTTTAGGTCCCATGCCAGGAATGGAAATGAATTACAACAATACTGGCATCCTCGCTCATCCTCAAACATTTAGAATCTCAGTTTTTAAATCCCCATAAATTCTAAACTCACCAGAAAGTCATGAAAGTTGGTATGGTGTCACATCATGGCGCATATATGTCATGGTAATAACATTGTCCAATTTGGGCCATGCTTTATTACAAACCTCTTACAAACCAGAGCTTCTCTCAAAGAAGCCTCGTGTTCCGATAGGGAAACGTGTTCCCCTTGTGGCAAAACGTAATCACTGCCTCTTTTCACCTTGTATTTTTTTCTACGGGCAACATGGAACGACAGGACATCCATGCTGAAATTTAGACTTATTCAGGGTTCGTTTGACCTTTTTATACACTAATTGAGTTCCTAGGAATTTAATGTCCATAATTCAAATCTGAACCTCAAATATATGCTCCAGTTCACCGAAATGGCTAGAAAAATTATACATGCATGTGTCCTTGGGTGCATGTTTAGGTCCCATGCCAGGAATGGGAACAAATTACAACCGTACCGACGTCCTGGCTCGTCCTCAAACATTTGGAATCTTGGTTTTTAAATCCCCATAAATCCAAAACTCACCAGAAAGTCATGAAAGTAGGCATGGTGTAACGTCATGGCACATATATGTCGTGGTAAAAACATTGTCCAATTTGGGCCAAGCTTTATTACAAACCTCTTACAAACCGGAGCTTCTCTCAAAGAAGCCTCGTGGTTCTGATAGGGAAACATGTTCCCCTTGTTGTCGAAACGTAATCCTTGCCTCTTTTCGCCTTGTATTTTCTTCTACGGGCAACATGGAACGACATGATATCCATGCTGAAATTTATACTTATTCAGGGTTCGTTTGGCCTTTTTATACACTAATTGAGTTTCCTAGGCATTTAATGTCAATAATTCAAATCCGAATTACAAATACATGCTCCTGCTCACCAAAATGGCTAGAAAAATTATACATGTGTCCTTTGGGTGCATGTTTAGGATCCATGCTAGGAATGGGAACAAATTACAACCTTACATGCTTCCTCGCTCGTCCTCAAACATTTGGAATCTCGGTTTTTAAATCCACATAAATCCAAAACTCACCAGAAAGTCATCAAAGGTGGAAGGTGTCACGTCATGGCACATATATGTTGTGGTAAAAACATTGCCTATTTGGGCCACGCTTTATTACAAACCTCTTACAAAACGGAGCTTGTCACAAGAACCCTCATGGTTTCGATATGGAAGTGTGTCCCGTTGTGGGCCAAACGATAATCGCCCTCTTCTAGCCTCGTATTTTTTCTACACACAACACGGAACAATGGGAGATTCACGCTGAACTTTGAAATTATTCAGGGTTCGTTTGACCCTTTTTATTCATTAATTGAGTTTTCTAGGCATTTCATGTCCATAATCCAAATCTGAACTACAAATACATGCTCTAGTGCACCAAAATGGCTAGAAAAAACGTACATGTGTGTCCTTGGGGTGCATGTTTAGGTCCCATGGAACGAATGGGAACGAATTCAACCGTCTCACCATCCTATCTTGGCCACAAACATTGCGAATCTCGGTTTATAAATATCTGGAAATCCAAAACTCACCAGGAAATCGTGAAACTTGGCAGGGTGTCACTACATGGTACATATAATTGTCCAATTTGGGGAAGCAAATTACAAGCCTCTTATAAACCGAAGCTTCTCACAACCCTCATGGTTTCGGTGGGCCAAACGATAATCGTTGCATCTTCAAGCCTTGAACTTTGTTTTCTACAGGCAACATAGAATAACAGGAGTGTCATGCCGAAATTTGAAACTGTTTAGGGTTCGTTTGGCCATTGTATATATTACTAATTAAGTTCTCTACGCATTTAATGTAGTCCATAATTCAAATTTGAACTATAAGCACATGCTCTAGTGAAGCAAAATGGGTGGGAAATCATACATGTGTCATTGAGTGCATGTTTAGGTCTCATTTAAGGAATGGGAATGAATTACAAACTTGTCATCGTCCTGAAACATTGAGAATCTTGGTTTTTAAATCCTAGTAAATCAAAAACTCACCCAAAAAACATGAAACTTGGCATGGTTTCATGACATGGCACATATAGGCAGTGGTAAAAAATCGTCCAATTTGAGAAGAGGCGCACACATTAGTAGCCAACAAAGTTCTTTTTGAAACAATAAGCTAACACGTTAATATCACAAATGGGTGGGACGAGCGCGAGAAGTCCTCCATGCGTGCTCGGCGGGACGCGTGTGAGCAGTCCACCGCGCAGGCTCAACGGGACACGTGCATCATGTCCACCTCATAGGCTCGACGGGACACGTGCGAGCAACAAGGCCATCGATGCTCACCGGGAAGCAAGCTCTTTGACCTCCATGCACCAGCCGCCGCCCGCCTCACTCACAAGTTCTCCATTAATGGGTTAATTATGCCTGGACGGAGTTCTTTTAGGGGTGTACGGAGGGTGTTTGGTTGTGATCCCATGGCAGCATTTGCTTTGTTCGTGTCTTCAACTCGTATTCTGGCCTAATATAAATTGCCACATAGGGCAATGAATAATACGACGACAAATAAAATGGAAACAAATAGTACGACGACAAATTTACAATGGCGTAGATAATAATTGTCTTACATATTCCGGATAATTTTAAATGCCACATGCAGGAAAACCCGGAAGACACGGGGACAAGAGAACAAGGAAATCGCAGAGAACGATCTAGATCGCTACTGTATCTACTCTTCGATGGATTGCTAGGCGATGACATCCTCGAGCTCCTTCCTCAATTCCTCACGGTGTTGCTTGAAAGCACCCACGGATTCCTCCACCTCCTGCTCGCGCTCGATCCGGAGCTTCCTCAAGTCACCCATTAGTTCCTCAATAACTGTTGTCAGCGTCATCCTCGAGGCACTGCTCTTCTCATGTAGCATCTTCCAGCGGGCGGCCTCGTCCTCCTTCTCGGCGAGCGCCTTGAGGAGCTTCGCATTGTCACCCATGAGTTGCTCGACGAGGCCAGTCGCCTTGTCAACCAAGGCATCACTGATCTCGAGCAGCTTCATCAAGCCGTCGACCAGCTCCTGTTGCCTCATCGCCTGCCAAGGACTTCAGCAACACCAACTCGTCACGATCGGCGACGCGGCGAGTGCGCTTGTGAGGGCCCTCGCGTGCCCGTGAGAGCTCGTTCGAGGGCTCCGTGGTGCGCCGAGACATCTCTGCTGCGGCTGCCGCTTCACGGTGGGACCTCTCTAGTGCTTCCGCCGCCTTGGTCTTTGCTGCCTGGTTTTATGCCCACCCGAAATTCCTCCTACCGGTCATGGTGGAACGACTTGACAGGAAAGACCAGTTTTGTGGCTGATGAGGAGAGGAACTATGAAGTAATTTTTGAGTGGGTGGTTTTTATTGCCCGGTGCTAAGTGTGAACACATATTAGTTTAATTGGTGTGAACATATTTGCAATTACTTTTTGCATTGTAATCTGCAATGTGACGAGAAACAAAGTCAAAACTCATTGATGGTTCTGGGCCTACAAAGCCCCATTTTTGTTGTTCTGCCTCATCACAAATAGTTCTTTTGGATCAACCGTATGCCAAGCATCGGAAGCCCAAAACATGGGCCCTTGTTCTCAGATGTACGTGTAGGTGTCTGCCCACTATCACACACGGTCATGATATCACCATCGTGTCCTATGGATGCACCGTTGCGTCTCCCACGGGGTGCCAGAAGGTTGACCACGTGGTTGCTCGTCGTGGCATCCCTGCTTTTTAGCGGGTCCGTGGCGTCCCTGTGCGCGCTCTGCTCGCCTTGAGGCAAATTTAAAATGGCAACGGTTAATAATTGTCTTACATATTCAGGATAATTTAAAATGCCACATGCAGCAAGGCACAAACACTCGTGACCTACTTATGCATACAATTATAATAAAATATAGGCTAAAAAGCTGAGCCAGCGGCCTTCCGACGACGGTCTTCTCGGACTGCATGATCAGCATATCACCCTTGCGGCCGTTCATTATGTGTAACTTACTAATCATCACACACGAGTACTCGCAGACGCATCATGTGCCATACTCCTACCCACTGCAAGCAACTAGTTTGCTTTTTTCAAAGTTTTTTGTACGAACAGAATCGCACATGAACTTACTATAGTAACCGTCTGTGTTATAATTTCTCATCGCAAATAGTTTATCCGAGTGGGCTGTTTGCTGCGTATCACACACATTCGGTTTACACTAATCGTTTGTGTTCTTTTGGCTGATCGCAAATGCCGCATATCACACACATCTTGTTAAGATGAACCGTTTCTGTTCTCTTGCCTAATCAAAAACAGTTTGTCCGAGTGAACCATATGCCGTATATCACACACACCTTGATCTGGCTGACTGTTTCTGTTGCATTCCCTAATAGCACACAGCTCATCGGAGGGAACTATATGCCGTATATCGCACACACATTGATGTGGCTGCCCGTTTCTGTTGTTCTTCCTCATCGCAAACAGTTCTGCTGGATCAACCATATGCCTAGCATCGCACACGTAACTAAAATCTGAACCGTGTTTGATGTATCCGCCATGGCAAATGTTTTGCACCCTTTTTGACAGTTTTTCACACCACCGTTTACGATTATTGCATCGCACACAGTTTCGTCGAAGGGTCTCTGATCGTAGTGTCGCGTTAGCAGCATTATGCAGTAGTGTTATGTGTATGGATACTATCTCAGATTATTTTGGCATATAGACAATTTCGGAGTCAGGGCCCATCAATGCTTCTCTGTGTATCATAAGTTCGTTTCAAAACTATTTCATCTGCACATAGTGAAGGTCAGTAAAATTTTCTCAACCTATATAGTTCAGTTGCACATTCAACCAAAGTCTCTATATCCTATGTAGAGACTTCTGTTCAGTCGTAGTAAGAAATTTTAGAACTAATTTTAGTGTTTCTTTTCTTTGACCTGATCGTGAAGATTCTGTAATCTCGTTGAATTGCACTGTCATCCCACTCACTCTTTTGCAAACTAACATTTATTCAAAATTTCTGCACTCTGTGACAAAACACTTTCCCTCGACGTAGTGATAGAGGAATACCCAACCATTTGGGATAACCTACAAAGTAGCACTTATTTCACCAAATTTGATGGCACACTTTTAGTGCCAAAGCCAGTCTCTAAAGCATCACGTTAAAAAGTAGGTTGGCAAAATAATTAATGCCATCTTTGATCACACCATGTCATACATAGTGTCGGTGTACTAAAGTAGGGGCGCTCCTTGGTACCCCTTATTTGTGCACGGGCAGTCAGAGCCACACCCACGACCACGCTTAGGCAGGGCGGAAACACAGAATCAAAGCAATGTCAAGACAGAAGCATAAAGAGCCAGAAGGCGAAGTGGTTTTCCCCGGTAATGTCTTTGCCGGGGCAGCCCCCACGACCCCGACAAGACCCTTGCCGTGGCAGCCTACCTAACGCCAGCAGGGCGCGCCACCCTTGAGCCCTAGCCCCTCCAGCGCTGCCAACCGCGTTGGGACCAAAGCTCGGGAGACGCCTCCATGGTGGCATGCAGATCTTTGTGAAGACAAGGAACACCTCAAATCAGAAGAGCAGAAGACGACGAACCTCGGCGAGACCCTCGCCGAGGAAACCCACAAGACCCCCGGCAAGACCCTTGCCGGGTACGACCGCAACGCCACGGCAAGACCCTTGCTGGGGCCCCGACAAGGCCCTTGCCGAGGACGTCCGCGAGGCTGGCCCGCACCCGCCAAGCCTTTGCCACCGCTCCCATGCAGTTGCCAGCCCACCAGCTGGGCAGGCACCTGCGTGTCAGCACAAGGCTTCTCAGCCAACTCAGCGCATGCCTACGTGGTGGCATGCAAATCTTCGTGAAGGCCCTACAACCACGCCACCTCAGCAGCCTGCCAGCCTACATGGCGCTGGCCGCCTTGCTGGCCCAGGTGCGTGTGGAGATAGGGCAAGGCGGCGGTAAAGTGGAGGGGACACGTAAGGGGTGCATTAAATGCACTTTGTCCCGTAATAGCTAGCAATAGGCTTAACCGCAGTACCCCGATGCCACCTCCTGTGTGCCACTGTGGCGATCCCCTTGCCTATAAAAGGAGGCCTAAGGCATCCAGGAGAAGGATTCGGACTTTTTGAAAAGTCACGCCCATTGTAGCTAGTTCAAGAACCTCAAGAACACAAATACACACATCCAAGCAGGACTAGGGTGTTACGCATCTCTGCAGCCCGAATCTGGGTAATTGATCCGCGTGCTCGTACTGACTGCTGATCCTGCTCTGCTCACAACCCAGTGCCCCGCAATCGTAGTAGGGATTCTTGTGATCCCATAGGTGTCATTTCCCACCGACATCTTTGGCGCGCCAGGTAGGGGGCGTAGTAGTGAGCATCTGGTTTTGCAGCCAGTGGCACAGCTCTTCGTCGCCATGGCTCCCAAGAAAAAGATGACCACGGTGATCGGTTCGTTCGGGACCGGATTGCCTGTACCGGTGCGGACAAGTAGCGGGCCAGTTGTGGAGAGAACCCGTGGCACAGCCTGCGAACATCCACATCACCCTGGCAGTCCGAGCCTGGTGAGCGGTGTCATTCCTGCACCAGATGACGAGCCACACGTCGCGAACTCCAGAGACGGAGTTGGGCCCCCCGCAGGCGGCGCGGGGACCTCCAAGACACCAACATCGGCGCCCACGACACGCTCTTCTCAGTTCGTGCGCGATGAGCAGTGCCGCCTGGCTGGTGACCCTGGGTGCCGCCCTGGGAAGAGTCCCGTGCGCCCTTCACGTGACGAGGAGGGCCAGCATGCGCGCCGAGGTGTTGGCGGAGGTGGCGGACGGCCGCAGGGCCGTGATGGAGCTCCTTCTAACGTAGTTACAAGTCGAAGCGCGTCACGGTCCATGCAGCTTTCGCAGCCGCCCACACCAGCAGAAGCCCTAGCACGCGCGCAGCTGCTCCTCGACTTTCCTCCTGCTGTGGAGAAGTTCGACGAATGGAGGGCCACCGTCCGAAGCCTTGTCGGCATCGCCAACAAAGATGAGTTGCGACCGGCGGGGCCTGTAGGCCGTCGCTCCGTCGAGCCACCGCATGCCAGCGGTGGACGGGCCGGAGGCGAGCGACCATGGTGCACTCCCCTCCTCCACATCATCCACCGCGGGTGTCGATCCGTCACGACAACGCTCGTGATGATATCTCCATAGTGTCGTCCGACCCGCGAACCCACCGCGACCAACGTCAAGTTCTTCCGGAGTGAGCTCATGAAGATGCTCGAACCACCATCGAGTGCCGACATGATGCGCGCCACCAGTCGGACAGGCGGGCAGGATCTACCATGGACCACCCAGCACCGGGAGGCTACAGTGGCCTACCCTACGAGGTGGCTGTCCATCCTTCACCCGTGAGCTGCGGCAGTTCCGGTGGCCCTCCCACCGCACGTTCAAGCCAGACGTTGGCGAGAAGTACAACGGCAGGACTCACCCGTCGGAGTTCCTTAGCATCTACACCATCGCGATGCAAGCTGCTGGGGCTCGCGGCGATAAGGTGCTTGCCAATTACTTCCCGTTGGCACTCAAGCCCAATGTTATGTCATGGTGGATGCACTTGCCGGTGGACTCCATTTCTTCTTGGGCGGATCTGTGTCATGAATTTGTTGGTGCCTTTACTGGAGGCCACCAAGCTCATGGCCAGGCGAGCGACTTGCATATCATCCCCAGAAGGAAGGAGAAAACTTGAGCAAGTACATCCAAAGGTTCAGCCGAGTGCAATACAACATTCCCGACGTTCATCCTGCCGCCGTGATCAGTGCATTCCATCAGAATGTGCGCAATCGCAAGATGCGTGAGGAGCTGGCGATGAACAAGGTCAAGGATGTGGCCGAGCTTTATGTTCTGGCCGATCGGTGCGCTCGAGCTGAAGAGGGGAGGAAGTACCCCGGCGAAGACGCCGGTGCAGAAACTGACTCCACGGATGACACCGCCACCCCGGCGAAGAAGGGTCGGCGCTGTAATTGGAAGCGCAAAGGCAAGATCGTGCTTGCTGTCGAGGGGTCCGACGACACTAGCGCCACCAGCCAAGGCGAGCGATACCGGTAAGGAGGTTGTCGGGTGTGTCACTTGCCGGGCCTTGGCGGCTGCCGACAAGCCAGGGGGCTCCGACAACTAGTATTGCAAGATCCATCACACCAAGGGCCACGACCTCCAGAACTACCGGCAAGTTGAGCTGCTCGCTGAGAAGCAGAAAGCCGAGTATGAGCAGCGGGACAAGGAGAAGGGCCAAGAGGGTGCCGAGGGATCCGGCAAGAAGCATGGCGGCCAAGGAGGCTGCCGCGGCAAAGGTAATCAACGGGAGAGACCCGCCCGGGGCCGCAATAAGAAGCAGAAAGCTACAGAGGCCATGACCACGAGTTCCTCACTGCACACATCCCACCGCCAGCTCAAGCAGTGGGCGCGTGAGATCACAGCCGTGGAGCCGTCGCTCGACGCACGGAAGCCGCCAAAGTGGTCCAGCACGCCCATCATTTTCGACACCGAGGATCACCCTGACTGCACTACTACGGTCAGGTGCTTGCCGTTGTTGGTCTCACCAACAATCCGCAACCTCAAGGTGACGAAGATGCTAGTTGATGGTGGGGCCAGTCTGAACTTGATCTCGCCTGTTTTGATCAAGAGGCTGCAGATCCCTGATGGAGACCTCGAGGAGACGGGCACGTTCCAAGGGGTCAATCCGGGGAGGAGCCAGCCAAAGGGAAAGGTCATGCTGCCCGTGACGTTTGTAGGCGAGTTGAACTATAGGACGGAGAGGATTGTCTTCGATGTAGCCGAGACCCCCTTGCCTTACAACAGGATTCTCGGCCGCCCGGCACTAGCAAAGTTCATGGCGGCTTCTCACTACTCCTACAACATACTGAAGATGCCCGGGCCGATGAACATCATCACCGTTCCCTCCGACAAGAAAGGCGCATTGATTTGCGCCGACCAACTCTACTGGGACGCGATTGCGGCAGCGGCTGCCAAGGCACCTGCTCCTACCGACGGAGCCCCGGGAGGAAAGAAGACCGTCGAGACTCCTCGCACCCACTCCGACAAGCGCACCTCTTCGGGGTGTTGCGCTCCCGTCGAGGACGTGCCAGAGAGCTCCACCAGTAAGAGTAAGAAGTCCAGAGCTGCACCACCAGAGACCAAGAAGGTGTCTATCAAGGAGGACGGCATGGGAGGGGCTTTTACCATAAGCTCCACCCTCGATGGCAAATAGGAAAGCGAGCTCATCACTTTCCTGCGGGCGAATGTCGATGTGTTTGCATGGCAAGCATCCGACATCCCCGACGTTCCCAGGGAAGTGATTGAGCACCATCTTGCTGTGTGTCCTCATGCGCGGCCCGTCAAGCAGAAGGTCAGGAAGCAAGCTCTGGAGAGGCAGGAGTTCATCACGGAGGAGATCAGAAAGCTAGAGGCGGCAGGCTTGGTAAGGGGATGCTCCATCCGACGTGGTTGGCCAACCCGGTAGTGGTGCGCAAGGCAAATGGGAAGTGGAGACTGTGTATTGATTACACAGACATCAATAAAGCTTGTCCAAAGGATCCCTTCCCGTTACCACGCATCGACCAGATTGTTGGCTCCACGGCCAGGTGGGACCTGTTATCATTCCTCGATGCCTACTCAGGGTACCACCAGATCTTCATGACAAAAGAAGACGAGGAGAAGACAACATTCATCACCCCATGTGGTACATATTGCGTTTGACGGATGCCTTTCGGGTTGAAAAGTGCTTGCTCAACCTTTTCGAGAGCAGTCCGAATTGGTTTTGAGCCCCAGCTACATAGAAATATGGAAGCTTATATGGACGACATAGTGGTCAAGACCAAGGACAAGGCAACACTTGTGCAAGATCTGGAGGAAACGTTTGCAAACCTGCGCAAGATCAGCCTCAAGTTGAACCCTGAGAAGTGTGTATTCAGTGTTCCATCTGGCAAGCTTCTCGGGTTCTTTGTGTCGCAGCGTGGGATTGAGGCAAACCCAGATAAGATCAAGGCCATTGAGCAGATTGAGGCACCTAAGCGGATCAAAGACGTGCGTCGATTCACTGGCTACATTGCCGCCATGAGCAGATTCATCTCCAAGTCCGCGGAGCATGCCCTTCCCTTTTTCAAGATCTTGAAGAAGGCAGGCCCAATGGAGTGGACCCCGGAAGCCAAGGCAGCGCTGCAGGATTTGAAGAAATACCTTTCCTCTACCCTAGTGCTGGTTGCGCCTAAACCACAAGAACCGTTGCTCCTGTACCTAGCAGCAATGAATCAGGTGCTTAGCGCCGGTCTGGTGGAGCAGAGAGAGGTCGACGAAGAGGCAGCGGCTGCGGCAGAATCAACGGATGGGAGCCGGAACCCTCCCTGGCAGGGCTCGGTCCCGGCAAGACTGAGTCCCCGGCAGGGGCTGACGCCAGCGCAACAGGGCCCATACGACTAGGTGAAGTGGTGCAGAAGAAGAAAATGGTGCAGCACCCAGTTTACTTCGTCATCTCCCTCTTGCAGGGGGCTAGGTATAGGTACTTTGGTGTGCAGAAATTGCTCTTCGGCCTCCTTATGGCCTCGAGGAAGCTGCGTCATTACTTCCAAGCGCACGAGATCACCGTTGTCACCCGGCTTCCGTTGCAACAGATACTGCATAACCCAGACACAACGGGGAGGATTGTGGAATGGACCCTGGAGCTGTCAAATTTTGGTTTAAAGTTCGAGAGCACCTCGACGATTCAAAGCAGAGTGATGGAGGAGTTCGTTGCAGAATGGACCTCGACGCCCGACGAAGAGGTACAGGAGACCACTCTCCCCGGCAAGGAAACGAGCAACAGCTAGATCATGTACTTTGATGGGGCTTTCTCGCTGCAAGGCGCCGGTGCTGGTGTGCTGCTTGTCGCACCCACCGGGGAGCACCTCAAGTACGTCATCCAAATGCACTTTCCCTGGAAGATGTCAACTAACAACACCACCGAGTACGAGGGCTTGCTTGCCAATCTCAGGATCGCAGCAGGCCTCAGAGTTAAAAAGCTCATCGTCAGGGGTGATTCATAGCTCGTTGTCAGGCAAATCAACAAGGATTATCAAAGCCCGCTGATGGAAGCATACGTCGATGAAGTGAGGAAACTGGAGGAGAGCTTTTACGGGATACAGGCGGAGCATGTCCCCCGAGTGGAGAATGATGTCACCGACTATCTGTCGTAGCGTGCTGCCCTCAAGCTACTTGTGGAACCAGGTACTTTTGTGCTTCGGTTAACTCAACCATCCGTCGAACCATCGACAGGGCAGAACAAGCGGAGGAAGCTAGGCCCCGGCGAGTACTTCCCCACCAAACTCCCTGGAGCCGCCGGCGAAGGAGTTGCCGTGGACGCTGAGCCTGCCGTGGAACAACCGACTCCGGCGGGGCGCCATGCCCTTGTCACGGAGGCAACAGTTTTGGCCCTCGCCATCGAGCCACAGGCTCCGGCATGGGCGCGGCACACCGTCTGATTCCTCCAAATAGGAGAGCTTCCTGAGGAGCAGGAAGAGGCAGAGAAAGTAGCCCGCTGGTCTGCTTTGTACCAATTCGTTGACAACGTCTTGTACAAAAAAGACCAAATGGGGTGAAATTGAAGTGCATCTCTGGGGAGGAAGGACTGGCGCTGTTGGCAGAGATACATGGAGGCATATGTGGCTCCCACATAGGGTCAAGGGCCCTTGCTGGCAAGGCTTTTCGGCAAGGTTTCTTCTGGCCCACTGCCCTCCAGGATGCGAAGGCGCTAGCAACCAAGTGTGAAGCATGCCAGTTCCATTCGAAGAAACTTCATCAGCCAGCTCAAGCCTTGCAGACGATCCCTCTCTCCTGGCCATTCTCGGTCTGGGCACGACATACTTGGCCCCTTCCCACATGCCGTCGGGGGCTTTGAGTACTTGTACGTTGCAATCGACAAGTTCACAAAGTGACCTGAAGTGGAAGCAGTGAGGAAGGTGACAGCGCAGTCAGCCATCAAGTTCTTCCAAGGGCTAGTATGCCGTTTTGGTGTACCCAACACGATCATCACCGACAACGACATATATTTCACAAGCCACGCCTTCAGGCAGTACATCGAGGATATCGGCAGCAAGGTCTGTTTTGCTTCCGTGGCACACCCACGAAGCAACAGCTAAGCAGAGAGGGCAAATGCTAAAGTTCTGCGAGGCTTAAGAACGAAGACTTTTGACAGGCTACGCAAAAATGGAAGGCGCTGGATTGACGAGTTGCCGGCGGTTCTTTGGTCGACCAAAATGACGCCAAATCGAGCCACCGGCCAGACACCCTTTGCCCTGGTCTACGGGGCAGAAGCAACTCTCCCCATGAAACTCATATACGGGTCACCTCGAGTGCTCGCTTATGATGAGCTTGAGCAAGAGCGATTGCGGCAAGATGACGCAAAGTTCCTTGAGGAAGATCGTCTCCGGGCGGCTATGAGAGCAGCACGCTACCGGCAAGCCTTGTGCGGCTACCATAGCTGCAAGGTTCATGCCCGGAGCTTTGAGGAAGGCGACCTTGTTCTTCGGCACATTCGGTCGGCCAAGAATTCCAACAAGTTGACGCCGAAGTGGGAAGGCCTTATCGGGTAACACGAGTCACCAGGCTGGCGCAGTTCGCTTGGAGACCAAAGATGCCATTCCAGTGAACAACTCCTGGAACATCGAGCATCTTCACAAGTTTTACCCATAAGGCGCGGCTGCCGGGTCCCTCGGCAAGCCACCTTTTGTACAAGCCTTGCCGGCAAGGCATGTAACCCTCTGTACAAGGCCACGCGCAGACCCTGAGCATAAATAAACGAAGCGTACACGCCCTAGGTTATAGCATGCATGCTAGATTGAGTCTCTCCCTCAGTTAGGGTTGATAGTACTTAGCGGTGACTAACCCCTAGCATAGAGGTCGAGTTTGCGTCATTTTGTTCCTATCCATCCTCTTTGGTACTCAGGGTACATAATGTGTTTCCGCCAAGCCAAGTGGAAGGAAAAGAACAAGCCGGCGCCCCGGGCCCGACAAGCCAAGCTTGCCGGGGGCTGAAGACACGAAGGTCCACCCACAACAAGTCAGGGTTGCCGGGGGCTGCAGATTCAGATAAGTTTTCCCATCCCCTGTCATGCATTTCTGTATGAAACTTGGGACGTATGGAACCTCGTTTTGTTCCAAGGCTGTCGTGCTCCCCTTGTTCCTATCACCCAAGAGCTTCTTGGTTCAGAATATGGTTGTAGCTGCGGTGGCAAGGAAGCAAGCGTAGGGCCCACCCCCACTTCGTCCCTGCCTCCGCCAAAGGCGTGAGTATGGACGAACGGAGTGGGGGAACGAGAAGGCCTACTGACGGGCAACGATGTTTATATTGAAAATAACAAGGATTTGTTCCTTGGTATGGGCTTTGCTCACACGCACACACAAGACCCGGCAAGCACCCTTTTTCCATTAATACGTTCCATGCAGGTATAGTTCGTATGGAATATAAACATGAACAAGGAGATTAAAGGTTTTAGATCTAAATAAGGCCCGTGGGCTTACAAATTGAAAAAAAGATAAAATGCCTGTAATCCCTTTCTTGTCCCTCTCCTCAGGAAATGAAACAAGAAGACAGAAAGGCAGAAGGAGCGCCTAGGCGAGGAACGGGCAACAAAAGGCACCAAAAGAACATGCCGACGGTCGCCTAGGAGAGGGTTGGCAGTGGTGGCGCCCGAGGAAGAGCTGGAAGATGAGGCAGCGGTCCGTCAATACACTATGAAGGCGTCAGTGCCATCGTATCCTACTTGACGGCCTCCACCCGCCTTCTTCGCCTTCTCCGGCCTCCCTAAGCCAGCCGCCCAAGGAGGCGACCCCGAGAAGTTCAAGGAGCCAGCGACACGGATGATGAGGTCGCCGGTATCACCTCGGAGCGGCGCGCCCAATGCTTAGTCGTACCCACCATCATGCCACCCGCTACCCTCGTCGTCGTTGCCTTTGTCCTCCTCGCCACTTTCGCTCGAGGAGGAATCTTCGTCATCAGAAGATCTCTCCACGCAGCACCTTATGCGGGTCCCGAAGTGTCCGAATACCTTGACGGAGAGGAGGCCACTCTCCATTAGTTTGAAATGGAGAGTGAGCCCCTCCGTCAGGCTGTGGATGCGAGCGAAGGTCTTCCACCCCCAGCGAAGCACTACAAAAAAAATACACTTCCGTGATGATACATGTTTGTCACAGTAGGTCGCATTTTCTGTCATGCATGTACATCCATGACGATTTTATGACAGAATCAAGATAGTCATACCTGTGCTGTCGTAGAAGTGTTCCATGACATTACCAAAATTATCATCACGGAAGTATCCACTTCCATGACGATAAATCGCGCGTCACAGAAGTGCTTTCGTCAAGGGTGACCGACACGTGGCATCCACCGTAACGGAACGCCGTTAAGCTATCGAGTCAGGTTTTGGATCCGATAACCCGTTAACAGCCCCAATCAGTGGGGATTTTCCATGTGTAAAATTATCATTGGCTGGAGGAAACACGTGTCGGCTCACCGTTGGGATAGATGTCATCCGCTCATTGGACCGAAGGCGCCTATGATACGGTGACACATGGCACGGCCCAACAGAGGCCCATTCCTGTGAAAAGGCCGGCCTGTTTGACTTGGTCAAAAGGTGGAGGGCCGGCCCACGGGAAGCCTGTTAACGGCATGTTCGCATGTAGCCCATTTACAGCCCGCTAACCTAGGGCCCATTACGCCCTATCCGAATTAGGCCCAGTAGCGTCATCTGGGTCGTGCAATATGATTCAGCCCATTTTAACTTCCGGCCCATATGAGGACCTTTGTAACTCTTGGCCCATTAACGACCCGTGGTGAAACTGGCCAGTAATGAACAGTGTATCACTTTATACCCATTAACGGCTCGTTATTCCATTGGGCCATTTTCAGCCCAAGTTATCTTTCGGCCTTCTCAGGGCCCATTGATTCTTGGGCTCATTTGCAGCATTTGGTTACATACAGCCCGTTACTATCATTTTCTGCTTGTGGGCCAAATTCAGCCCATTGTTTCAGTCGGCCCATTTGAGAACAGTTAATATGTTGGGCCGTTGTCATGTAAAAAAAACCCCGTTGGGCTGTTTTCATAGAGTTATCAAATACGGCCTATTAACGGCCCATTATGGTCCACGAATAGTACGGCCCATGATTGGCGAAATGATGATACGCCCCGTAGAAGGCCCATGGATCCTACGGCCAGTATGAGGCCCATGGATAGTACGGCCCGTAGAAGGCCCATGGATCGTACGGCCCGTAGAAGGCCCATGGACCCTACGGCCCGTAGAAGGCCCATGGACCCTAAGGCCCGTATAGAAGGCCGATGGATCCTACGGCCCGTATAGAAGGCCAATGGATCCTACGGTCGGACGAAGGCCCATGGATCATACGGCCTGCAGGAGGCCCATGGTTACAACAGTCCGTGTGTTGCCATGATTATTTTGGCCTAGTTACCAAAAATAGGCTATTGTGGCCACTAAAAAAACAGAAAAAGAACTGCAGTGACTACAAGCAAACAACTAAACAAGACAATAAGGAAATAAATAAGCAAACAATTAACGGTAGCCTATTACCGCTATTACACATATTAGATCCACTGGGCATCAAAGTTCGTCACCAGTGCAAATATAGGGAATAAAACAGCACATTACATACACTGGCCGTCAAAATTGGCCACCAGTGCAAATAAACACGGCAGCAAAACAAGAGCATAACTGAAACAACTTCAGAACAGCTCAAGAAATGTTATCCTGGGTATCCACCATGCTGGCAATAATCTTAGCAAGATGATTAGCTTTGTCCTGTTTGGCGCTAAAATCCTCCAACGCTTGCTGTTGCACCAGAAAGTATGCATCTGAATGCTCCAGGGACTTCCGCAGTCCTTCCGCTTCTTGTCTCAGCACAGCTGATCGATGTCTTTTAGCTTGTAGTTGAGACTCAAGAAACCGAACTGATTCAGACAGTGAGTTTGAATAGCTTGTGCATGCGGTAGTGGCCAATAACTTGAACACTAAACCAAGTCAGGACTTTGGGGTTGTCTCGCTGTCTTCAAGATAGTCCTTGTCGGTGTCAAAACCGGCGGATCTCGGGTAGGGGGTCCCGAACTATGCGTCTAGGCGGATGGTAACAGGAGACAAGGGACACGATGTTTTTACCCAGGTTCGGGCCCTCTCAATGGAGGTAAAACCCTACTCCTGCTTGATTGACATTGATGATATGGGTAGTACAAGAGTGGATCTACCACGAGATCAAGGAGGCTAAACCCTAGAAGCTAGCCTATGGTATGGTTGTTGTTGTGTCCTACGGACTAAAACCCTCCGGTTTATATAGACATCGGAGAGGGCTAGGGTTACACAGAGTCGGTTACAATGGTAGGAGATCTACATATCCGTATCGCCAAGCTTGCCTTCCACGCCAAGGAAAGTCCCATCCGGACACGGGACGAAGTCTTCAATCTTGTATCTTCATAGTCTTGGAGTCCGGCCGATGATGATAGTTCGGCTATCCGGACACCCCCTAGTCCAGGACTCCCTCAGTAGCCCCTGAACCAGGCTTCAATGACGACGAGTCCGGCGCACATATTGTCTTCGTCATTGCAAGGCGGGTTCCTCCTCCGAATAATTCATAGAAGATTGTGAACACCAGGATAGTGTCCGGCTCTGTAAAATAAATTCCACATACCACCATAGAGAGAATAATATTTACACAAGTTCAATCTGCTAACGTATTTTGTGGCGTGACATCACACCACTACCAAGCCTTTACTCGAATCGTTTTCATTATACCACCTCAGCGCGTTTAGCGAAGCGGTTTCCTTGGCACGTCTTGTCGAAGCAGAGATCGTGTTCTCCTTATTCCGGGATCCTCATCAATACGGACGTGGGTAAGCCAACCGCGCCATTGATTGCGGCGCTTGGGAGATAAGCGAGTTTTACCAGGCCGGTGGGGACGCATAGTCTCGTCCGCCCATATATAAGGGGATAAGGATCCACCTTTTTACCTACGCCTTCTTCCTCCTTTGCTTATCCGTCTCCGCGTACTCAAGCTCCAGTGCCCAAGTCCGCACATCTCACCTCGACCTTCTCTAGCCATGTCCGGAGCGGGAGGCAAGTGGATGGCCTCCTCAGTTACGGAGGGGCACATAGAGAAACTGCACAGCGCCGGATATCTGTCCAGCGACATCGCGCATCGGCTCCCCGATGAGGGGCAGCTCATCCCCACCCCCAGGCCCCATGAGAGGGTGGTATTCCTTCCCCATTTCCTCCGCGGACTGGGCTTCCCACTCCACCCCTTTGTCCGGGGGCTCATGTACTACTACGGCCTGGATTTCCACGATCTGGCCTCGAATTTCATCCTCAATATCTCAGCATTTATCGTTGTGTGCGAGGCCTTCCTCTGCATCCAGCCCCACTTCGGCTTGTGGCTAAAGACCTTCAATGTCAAGCCGAAGGTTGTGAAGGGCAGCCAAGCGGAGTGCGGAGGCGCCATGGTGGGCAAAATGCCCAACGTCACTTGGCTCGAGGGTGCCTTCGTGGAATCCATCAAAGGGTGGCAATCGGGGTGGTTCTACATCACCGAGCCGCGTGACCCTAAATGGGCAGCGGCCCCCGAATTCAGATTTGGCATCCCCATGCAGCTCACCTCCTGGAAAGAGAAGGGCTTGCTATGGGGTAGTTCGGAAGAGCTGACCGGACTCCAGTCCTGTCTCCAGAGCCTGGTGAACAAGAAGCTCAAGCTTGTCAACGTGATCCAGGTCATGCTCGTCCGCCGGATTCTCCCCTGCCAGCAACGGGACTTCAATTTGTGGGAGTTTGATCCGGCACAACACCGGACCTTGAGCGGGCTCTTTGACACTACGTATGAAGCTGCCTGGAGGGTGCTGTTCAAGGGCGCCGAAGCTCCCGCATCCTCTACGGAAGATCGCAGATTCAGCACGCAGCGCCCGGCTGGCGAGGTAAGCTATGTTATCCTTTACGGGACACTTGCTTTTCATAGTTTGACTCTATGTGGGATCTAAACTCCCAATACCTTTAACAGGCCTGGCAGAAGATGTCTGGACAGGTTAACTGTCCGGCCCCCCTTCCAGAAGACCCAGCGGATGCCCGTTTAACAGGGCTGCTGGTCCTGGCACTTTACATAGTGCCGGAGAAGAAGGCCAAGAAAAAGGCCATGAGAACCCGAAGGAGTTCCCAGCGTCAGGTGGTATCGGACTCATCGTCTGATGACTCCGAGGCGGACTCCTCCCATGAGGACGAGGAGGAGAAGAAAGAGGCCTCTCCCCCAGCGGGGGAAGAGAAGAAGAGGAAGGCCTCCCCAACGAGGGAGGCCGAAGGGTCCCAGAAGGGAAGGACCCTTCCCCCGGACTGTTCCGCCAATGTTGGCGACGACAAGGAGGAGTGGCCCTCAAGGGCCAAGCCCCTGGCGAGATTGTAAGTATCCGGACTCCTAGATAATTTATAACTTTTCCTTTTGTCACACGGTGTCTTTCTAATGCCGCATACAACCTGTAGTCCGCCCAAGGACGATCTTCCCGCTTCGTCGAGTGGGTCCTTGGGCACGTCGGATATGGATTCTCTTCCGACCACCTCCACCCCCCGTGACTCTGACGACATCGAGGTGGGATCCCAGGGAGGAACGCGCCAGGAGGAGGAGGCCCCGGAGGTGCCACAGGGCAACCTCCCGGACTTTGCACCGGACTCCGCACCGGAACCTGCAGTGGTTCCGGAGTCCAGCGAGCGCCCCCTTCGTAAGAAGGGCAAGACTGTGACACCGGAGGCCTCCGTCCAACCGGAGGCGCCGGATAACTTGCTGGAGGCGCTCAACGGCGCTTCCATCAAAGAAGAACACCACACTGTCATGAGTGCGGTGATTCAGAAGGTTCAGCTCGCCAAGAGCGGGCTGACCGAGGCCTGCAGCAGCCTTCTAACAGGCTTTGAGGTAAGAATTTTAAGATGTGTAATATAATACCGCATAGACAGTAGCCCCTGATGCTCGGTTTGGTGTTCGGAAAGAAAAGCCGGACTGAGGATCTAAAAAGATATACGCAGGAGTCTAAAAAATGTGTCAATATGGGATTGCAGGCTGCGCTGCTGACCTCTGCCGCACTAAATGCGGAGGTCAATGCTTTGAAGCAGAGCCTCGAGCGGTCCGAGAGCGAGCTCGGCCGTGCCAAGAAGCAGCTCGAGGACAAGGAAGGTGAGTAACACCATATTAAAGTTGTACCTTACAGAAAAGGATTTGGTTGCAAGAGAAATAACAAGGATAACGTGGGTACTTCAGGGGCCACGAACGAGGTGGCGACCCTGAAGGAGGCGGTGTCCACGGCCGAACGCAATGCGGCCGCGGAGCGAGCCGAGCGAGAGAAGTGGGAGGCGCGGGTGGCGGAGGTGCAGCAAGAGCTCCAGGCTCTCGTGGAAAAACATGAGAGTTTGGAGCGCGACACAAAGACTCGAGAGCCCGAGCTTGCATCGGCTCTTGAGAGTGCTAAATCCGCTAAGGCCGAAGCCCACAAGGCCCTCCAAGAAATCGAGGCGTTGAATAAGATAGCGGCGGGTAAGGCATTTTTCATGCAAAGCAAGCATGTGAATGTGAATTACTTATTACTTACCCGAATTCGGAGCCCTCCAGGAGCGTTCACAGATCTGCCCCGCAGCGTGTCCGATGCTGCCACTTTCTACCGGGCCGAGGAGGGGAGCTCGACGGAGAAGGTCTTCTGGTCTCAGTATGCTGAGGCCGAACATACGGTGCCCCTTAGCGACCAGCTGAAGCAGCTGGTCGAGCTCCACAAGGTGGCCGAACAGGCCATGAAGGGCCTCATAGTTCGGCTGTGGCCCAAGGAGGCCATGCCTGGGAGCTACTTCGGCCTGGTGCGGCGGCTGGTGGATGCGTGTCCCTGGGTTGAAGTCGTCATGCACTCCGCCTGCATTGAAGGTTCCCGTCGAGCCCTTGCCCGTGCAAAGGTGCACTGGGGCAGGATGGACGCTGAGAAGCTTGTGACGGACGCGCCACCGACGGGCAAGGAGTACCGTACGCCCAAAATGTATTATAAGAGTGTCCTGAGGGGTTCCCGCATGATTGCGGGTGAGTGCTCCAAAGATGTAATATTTGAGTAGACTCGCATTTTGTTATCATATGCGCTGAAAACTTTGTTCATATGCGCTAAGCAACGCTTGTTAATTTAAAATATTACCTTCTGTGCAGCCGTTTATCAAATCTGAGAGATGGCAAGTCATCGGCTTCAGCCCCCATGCCACGAGTGCTGGGATGTTCGGGATAAACTTGAGCGCTCTTGTTCCCATTTTTGGGTCCATCTAGGGAGTCGCTCAACACAACGAACGAGGCAACTGGACTTATAATGCTTGAACACTCTCACTTAGCCATAGAATTCTATAATTTTAAATTTCGGCGAAGCCCCTAGTGTTCGGAAGACCGAGTTCGGGGCACTATCCACGCCTGGGCCGGACAAAGCCGGTTCCTCGCTCTAAGCGGCATAAGTCTTTAGGGACTCGAAAAAACCTCTCGAACAGCGACCAGCTCTCGCCTTATCATGACGGTCAGTTTTAGCTTTCTCCACTGAGGCGCTCGCCCAGCTCAACTTGGGCGCAATCGCAGTGGTTCTCCCAGTGCTACCTTTGCCGATACAACGGAACGTAAGGTACCAAAACATGGGAGCCGAGCAAACCCAACTATTGACCCAAGACATGATTCGGAGTCGATGCATATAATGCTATAAGTTCGGGGTGCCGCACTTGTGAAAGTGTTCGGACTTATCACACCATAATGTGGGGAACTTAAGCCCCTGGTGTATTTAGCCGTACCAAAGTGTACGGATGCAACATGTCATAAATGAACATATGTATAAGAAAGAAATGCAATTATAAGCAAAAAGCGATGCCATGAATGCAGAACGATACAAATAGTGCGGTAAGCAAGGGATGGGACTATTAAACATGTCCCTCTCCAGGGGTAGGCTGCGGAATGGTGTAGAAAACAGATTTAATGCTCGTAATGGAGACCACCTGGATACTCGTCGTAGCCTTTCTCCTTCCCTGGTTGTTGCATCGTGAGTTCGGCAGGTCTACTGCCGGACAGGGCCTCTGGTGAACGGAGTCCTGTGGGTAAGAAAAAATAAAAAGGAAAAAGAATGACACACTTGGGAGCCCCTGATGTGATTAAGCCGCATTCTGGGCCTGTCGTGGTCGTGCCCCTCCCCCTATGCCCATGGTATCTCCAGAGCGTAATGATGTACGCGAAGGGCCAGTCTTGCAATTTTGCAAGGGCGGGGGTTGGGGCTGCATTGCTATGCGTGCTCGAAACGTGCCAGCTGGTCTTGTTGTAGGTTACTTCGGGTGCGTTTAGCCGTGTCCGGTCGCTTAACGGCCGGACTCGAGAATTGCCTTAAGAGGCTGCTCTGTACTTCTGCCGCAAGAGCCGCTGTGTGTTCCTCCGTTCGGAGAGAGTGTTCAGTGTTTCCGTTGACCATGATGACTCGTCGAGGGCCTGGCATCTTGAGCTTGAGGTATGCGTAGTGCGGCACCGCGTTGAATTTTGCAAACACGGTCCGTCCGAGCAGAGCATGATAGCCGCTGCGGAACTGAACTATGTCAAAGATTAACTCCTCGCTTCGGAAGTTATCTGGGGATCCAAAGGCCACTTCAAGTGTGACTGAGCCTGTACAATTGGCCTCTACACCTGGTATGACGCCTTTGAAGGTCGTCTTTGTGGGTTTAATCCTTGAGGGGTCTATGCCCATCTTGCGCACTGTATCCTGATAAAGCAGGTTCAGGCTGCTGCCGCCGTCCATCAGGACTCTGGTGAGGTGAAATCCATCGACGATTGGGTCTAAAACCAATGCGGCGAATCTGCCGTGGCGGATACTGGTGGGGTGGTCCCTTCGATCAAAAGTGATCGGGCAGGAGGACCATGGGTTGAACTTCGAGGCGACTGGCTCCATCACGTATACGTCCCTGAGTGCACGCTTCCGCTCCCTCTTGGGTATGTGGGTTGCGTATATCATGTTCACCGTCCGCACTTGTGGGGGGAAACCCTTCTGTCCTCTATTGTTCGGCAGTCGGGTCTCTTCCTCGTCATCGCTGTGCAGCCCCTTGTCATTGTTTTCGGCAATTAGCTTGCCTGCCTGCTTGAATACCCAACAGTCCCTGTTGGTGTGATTAGCTAGCTTTTCGGGGGTGCCGTGTATCTGGCACGAGCGGTCGAGTATTCGGTCCAAATTGGACGGACCCGGAGTAATTCTTTTGAATGGCTTTTTCCGCTGACCGGGTTTGGAGCCTCTGACTCCGGCGTTGACTGCCGTATCCTCAGTGTTATCGCCATTAATGCGGCGTTTGTTCTTGTTGCGACGCGACCTGCCGTTGTGGTCCTTGGTATCCGGACTGCCAGAATTTTTGCTGAGGTTGTTACTGCGGGCTAGCCAGCTGTCCTCTCCCGCGTAGAAGCGGGTCTTGAGTGATGTGAGGGCTGCCATGGATTTCAGCTTTTCCTGTCCTAGGTGCCGGGCAAGCCACTCGTCGTGGATGTTATGTTTGAAGGCTGCGAGGGCCTCTGCATCCGGACAGTCGACGATTTGATTTTTCTTTGTTAAGAACCGTGTCCAGAATTGTCTGGCCGATTCGTCTGGCTGCTGAATTATGTGGCTTAGGTCATCAGCGTCTGGTGGTCGCACATACATGCCCTGGAAGTTATCAAGGAATGCGGCTTCCAGGTCCTCCCAACACCCAATTGATTCTGCTGGCAAGCTGTTAAGCCAATGCCGAGCTGGTCCTTTAAGCTTGAGTGGGAGATATTTGATGGCGTGAAGATCGTCACCGCGGGCCATGTGGATATGAAGGAGATAATCTTCGATCCAAACCGCGGGGTCTGTTGTGCTGTCGTAGGATTCAATGTTCACGGGTTTGAACCCTTCGGGGATTTGATGATCCATTACTTCATCTGTGAAGCATAGTGGGTGTGCGGCGCCTCTATATTGGGCTATATCACGACGTAGCTCAAGCGAGCTTTGTCAACTGTGTTCGGCCCGGCCGGAGTTGCTGTATCCGGCGCGACGGTCGTCGTCGCGCATCGTGGGGCGCCCACGCGATCCGTAGATCGATCTTGATTGTCTTGCCTTATCCTCCAATATGTCTCGCAAGTTCGGCGCATTCCCCCGTGGCTTCGTACTTTTCGAGCGGTGCCGGGGTACGGTTCTAGTGGAGGGCCAAAGGCCTCTCTGTCGCGGCCACGAGGTGGTCGGTCAGCCGTATTGTGCGCTGGTGATGCAGGTTTATATGCCTCCTCCTCTAATCGGGGGAGCAGCTTGCGTTTGGGGTAGCTTTTGGAGGGGCGTTCGAGTTCATGATCTTCGGCCGCAAGGACTTCAGTCCATCTGTCGGCTAGCAGATCTTGATCAGCTTTAAGCTGTTGCTGCTTTTTCTTGAGGCTGTTTGCCGTGGCCATAAGCCTGCGTTTAAAACGCTCTTGTTCGACGGGATCCTTAGGCACGACGAATTCGTCGTCGTCGAGGCTTGCCTTGTCTCTAGAGGGAGGCATGTAATTATCATCCTCTACCTCTTCGTCTGCCGCTCTCTCATGAGGGCTGGCTTCTTCATCCTCCTGTGCTGAATCTTGCTGGAGGGGGTTGTCTTCGGCACTCTCTGGGGTGTTATTATCTCCTGTGCCAGAATCTCCATTCTTGCTGTGGCGGGATTTAGAGCGGCGCCGCTGATGCAGGCGCTTGGGCTGTTTCTTGGAGGGGTCTTCCTCCGCCGTTCCTTCGCCATTTCCATCCTTTGGGATATCCACCATGTATATGTCATATGACGAGGTGGCTTTCCAGTGCCCAGTAGGCGCTGGTTCTTGGTCGTCTCCGGCATCGTCGTCCATACCATCGATGTCTTCGGAGTCGAAGTCTAGCATGTCGGTTAGATCATCGACAGTGGCTACTAAGTGGGTGGTGGGTGGGGTTTTAATTTCTTCGTCGTCCGCATCCCAACCATCCTGACCGCTGTTCGGCTCGAGCTCTCCTGATAACGAGAGATACTTTAGCGAATTCAGGATGTCGCCAAAAGGTGAGTGTTGAAAGATGTCCGCAGCGGTGAACTCCATGATCGGCGCCCAATCGGATTCGGTTGGAGGGGGAACGGGAGGTTCAGAGTCCGGCGAGGAGTCCGACACCTTGGAGTCACGAGCTTCACAAGGGACAAGGTCAGTATTCGGCTCCATCGCCGTAGAGGTTGCAGCCCCCGAGGCGGTGTCTAGCCACCCATCCTCGATCTGCGCAGTCGGCTCCAAATTAGGGATTGGAGCGGACTCGTGTGCGGCCTCCAGGACACTATCCGGCGCAGAGCTAAATCGTGCCCATCGTGACAGTGCGGCGCGCTCGGCTGTGGCTCGAATCCATCGAAGATCAAGTCTCCGTGGATGTCAGCCGTGAAGTTTAGACTTCCAAATCTGACCTGACGGCCAGGGGCGTAGCTTTCGATCTGCTCCAGATGGCCAAGCGAATTGGCCCGCAGTGCAAAGCCGCCGAATACGAAGATCTGTCCGGGGAGAAAAGTCTCACCCTGGACTACGTCGTTGGTGATGATCGAAGGAGCCATCGGGCCTATATGCGACGGCACAGAGGAACTCTCAACGAGAGCATCAATGTCGGTGTCAAAACCGGTGGATCTCGGGTAGGGGGTCCCGAACTGTGCGTCTAGGCGGATGGTAATAGGAGACAAGGGACACGATGTTTTTACCCAGGTTCGGGCCCTCTCGATGGAGGTAAAACCCTACTCCTGCTTGATTGATATTGATGATATGGATAGTACAAGAGTGGATCTACCACGAGATCAAGGAGGCTAAACCCTAGAAGCTAGCCTATGGTATGATTGTTGTTGTGTCCTACGGACTAAAACCCTCCGGTTTATATAGACACCGGAGAGGGCTAGGGTTACACAGAGTCGGTTACAATGGTAGGAGATCTACATATCCGTATCGCCAAGCTTGCCTTCCACGCCAAGGAAAGTCCCATCCGGACACGGGACGAAGTCTTCAATCCTGTATCTTCATAGTCTTGGAGTCCGGCCGACGATGATAGTTCGGCTATCCGGACACCCCCTTGTCCAGGACTCCCTCAGTCCTCCTTAGCTGTTTTATTTGCTTTGTTGGAGACCAACAAGGATGTGTCACTATCCTGAACCTTATCTGCATTACTTGCTTTACCATTGCTTAATAAGGCACTCTTCCCCAATATTCTGTCAGCATTCTAAAAGAAGAAACAAGTATACACATAACAAGTTTAGCATGTACTAGTATATGAAACTCATTTAGGTGAACCAGTTCATTAGTAAGGTGGACAGGATTAAACTACCAAGTCTTCTATTGCCAAGTACTAGTACATAATAAAAGCATCAAACAAACATATATCTATGTCCTATGGTCACTGCATTGTCTTGCCAAATAAAAATAGAGACACAGTTCAAATCATATTAGTTCAAGACAAAGCAGCAGTGAAAGAATACAAAGCGTGGGAAACTACACGGCACAACAAGATTTCAGATGGGTACCATGGGTCTACATGTACAATAACACTATTGGCTCTGTTGTGATGCTAGTAATGTGCATGATATGAAAGTCAACTGTATATACAATTGAAATTGAAATCAACAGAGCTAAGAGCAAACCTGTTAAAGAAACATGCGTGAACATACCTGCTGTGCCATTGGAGTTTCGATTGGATCCTTCAATTTAAAAATAAGTTTGTATGAGTAAATACAGTGATACAAGAGCAAAGCAATCATAGTTAAAAATGGCGCGCCTAAGCGAGCGCTTAAGCGCGCCTAGGCTCTAGGCGTTGGCAAAACGCATTGCGCATAACTATGCATAATCTATGCATAACTGCGCATAAGCATGAGCTTTGGTCAGTAAAGCACAAGGCGGTGGCAAAATGCAAAATTAACGCCTAGCGCTTTTTTGAACTATGATAGCAATGGAATCTTAAATTAGAACAGTTGTTCTTCAGGTTTAGGCACTTGTTCTACATGAACAGAGTACAGTAAGACGCAAGAATATAATACTTAAAAATAGAAAATGAGCTCATAGACCTTACCACATTCTTGGTTCGGGACCAGTACAGAACAAGGCGTTCCCAGTCATCGTCCAGTAAATGTGTCTCAGGAGAACGTAAGGGAATTTGATGACTTTCTTTGCCGGTGAAGTATGTTTTCTTCAGGTAATTCCGATACTGCCACCAAGCATTCTGGAATATAGCAGAGGTATTAGCACAGGTTACCTCATCCCGAGTTTCCAAATCGGTCCTTCTCTATAGAGAAAAATGGGAAAATTTGCTGTATTATAACCATCATCGAGGTAGGATGTATGGGACGAAGCAAAGTAATTGCTATGAATAACATTACTTACACATAACTCCTGGACAAACACCTGCAACTGGAATTTTCCTTCATCTTCAGTATAATATTTTCAAGATGGGAAGATACGCACATATGATTTAACAACATCAAATGCGATAGATGCTAAACTACGACTAGCTGGTTGTGCTTCCTCCATAGGAGTAGGCGTACTAACTGGTGGAGTTGGGGTTCGCCGTGATAGTACTGGCCCTTTGGGCACTGGAGCTGCCTTACTAACTGATCTTGTTTGGGAGCTCTGTAGTGGAGATGGTGCTGTGTCAACAGGAACTGGGTTACTATCGGCTGGGGTTGGGGTTAGATTGGGTGAAGCTGGTTCTCTGTCCATCGCAGTAGGGGTACAATCTGCGAGAGTTTGGGTTATGTGTGGTAGGGCTGGTTCTTGTGCATGTACAACTGGGGTTCTATCACCACCAAGAGGTAGCACTGTTTTATTTGAAGACCGTGTTTTTAGTCCGCTAGATACTGGCGTCACCCGCTCCAATTCAAATGGCTGATAAACAGGAAACATAGTTGGATGTACAGACATTGTATGAGAGACAGATGCAATAGATAGTGTGGAAAAAAGAGGGCATGAAATAGTTGACATGTATATTGTTTAACTAAAATGGATAGCATGACATAATTTCACATATATGATGTCTATCTAAACTGGATAGCATAGCATAACATAATTCAAAGATATGATGAATAACTAAACAGGATCACATGACATAATTCACCTACATGTTATCTAAGTAATCAGGATCACATCATTTAATTCACATATGTGATTTATATGCTAAATAGAGGGCATTCGATATGATGTCTGAACTAAGAACATGGTGTTGAATATTGTGTATATGATGTCTAAACTATGCAATGCAAGACACCGTATGCATGATATGAGCAGTATAACCGTGCCAAGTTAGAGCATACACCTCAGTGGGGGAATAGGACTGGTCATCTGTCTCTGAATCCATCTCTGAGGAGCTATCGGGACCCAATAAGAGATCTGCTTCGACAGGTAGCACTGTCTGCTTTGAAGGCCTTGTTTCACTCCAGATTTTTCCATCTCCCACCCAAATGGCCGATTCACAGGAAGAGTAGTTTAATGTACAAACATTGTCGACAAATGGAAATGTAATGAAGAAAAGGATGGGCAAGATATCATTCAAATATATGATGCCTGGTTAAACAGGATGGCATGCACATTTCACATATATTATGGCTGGCTAAAATACATGAGACTGCATAATTTCCATATATGATATAGAAACTAAACAGGTGGCATTACAGAACATGTCTAAACTAAGCAGATGACATATATGATGTCAAAAGTAGGCACTTCAAGGCAACATATGCATGATATGACTAACATCATCATGCCAAGGTAGAGCAAACACCTTGGTGGGTAAATAGGAGTGGTCAGCGGCGTCTGAATCCGCCTTAGAGCAGATATCTTCCTCTGGATTACAATCTGGAGAGGGGTGGGGAGGGTTTGCCATTGAACCCACCATGGAGCGATGTCTGCATGACATTGTATTGCCGCGCAAAACTCTTCTCTTTTTATGTACATGTTCAGCATGATTGTGTACAATATCTGACATGCATACGAAAAAAATATAGTGAGATTAAGTAAGGAGAGCATGCAGAAATTTAGAGTGATGGTAACAACCAGTGGATCGACGTTTTTCTGTTGAACCAAAATAGCCTAATGGATCGACGTGAATGTATAGTAATAAGTGATGCAACAAGTGTACAACCTCTTTGCCGTAGCCGTGTCGACCTCAGCATCATTGGGTTGGTCGCTGAAGCAGTTGAGGCAGAGGTGGCTGTCGGAGGTGTGGAGGAAGATCTGAGGAATCTGTAGACGGCGTCCAGGGCACTGCTCTATTATGATGGATCATTCTGTCGTTGGAGCAGCTCCGGTGAGCCGTAAGACGTCAAGGCTGAAGCAGCACAAGACAGACATCATCAATCTCAAGTGGGATTCTAATAGCATCTCCAATAGATGATGTAAGATGGATGTAAAATTAACATCACCGAAAACCACCTGACTACAACAGATGAGGTAAAAACTGTTGACTCTGAACTTAACTGTCGAAACTGAAATTTACTGTGGAATCTGAATGCTACCGTCGAAACTGAACGCAATGGTAGCAGAGAGGCACTTGACATGTAGTTTAGGGAGGGCCTGCAGTTCATCTTCAACCTGCACCCCCCTGAGCCGCCAGCCACCACCGACCGAACCGCCGGCCCCAGTGCCGCCTTGCCGCCCCGAAACAACTCGCCACCGCCGCCCCGGCCAGCCCTCTAGGCCCCCCGCCCCCACCCTGAACCCTAAGATAGATAGTGGGGTACCTCTCCGGCGAGCCCCCGTCCCCGCTGCGGGTTGTTCTTCCTTAACTCCAGCGAGCCCCCCTCCCCCAACCCCTGAAAATCGATTGACCGAAAAGTCGGTTCAGTCGACTGAAGTGTGGCTTAATCGGAGCAGAGCAGCAGCACGAGCAAGGGGGAGAGCAGCAGCAGCAGCTGGGCAAGCGAGCGATCGAGCGAGAGCCGGAGCAGCAGCAGCAGCTGGGCAAGCGAGGGATCGAGCGAGAGCCGGAGCAGCAGCAGCAGCGCAAGCGAGCGAGCGAGAGCCGGAGCAGCAGCAGCAGATCCGGCTGGTATGGACGCCGCCGCCGAAGGGGCCTAGCACTGGGGGAGAGCCGCCGTGGAAATGTCGCCCGCGGCGCCGGCTTCAAGGTAGCCGCTCCATGGGAGTGCGGGATGGAGCACCGTCGGCGCCGGGAGGTCGAGTTAAGGAGAAGGTGTGATGCGATGAGTGTACAACCTCTTTGGTGGCGCCGAGTAGGCCTCGGCTTCGTTCGAGGAGTCGGTGAGGATGCTGCCATTCCGGTGGAGAAGGTTAAGGCGGTGTTGTGGGGATGGAGCAGCCGCGATAGATGAGGCGATTGTCGAAGCAGCTCCTTGGAGGTGGAGGACGGGGCGACTGAGCCGGCGGGACGGCGAGATAGACGATGGATCCTCATCCGGGGAGGTGGACGAGGGACGTCGAGCTATTGCGGTGGACAACGTCGTCGGGGAAGAGGCTCCGACTGGGCAGCGGTGACGTGGCGTACAGAGGAGGGTGGGGTTTCGGGGCTGGAGCGGAGAGGTTATGGCGGCCTGGGATTTCGAATGGTGAAAAGGGGGCGATGGGAGGGGGTGAAGCATGACTTAGGGACGCGCTTGTCCAAAATGTAGGGTGTGTTACAAAAGTACCCCCCACCGATTTGAACTAGCGGCCCTTTCGGCTCAGGGTTAGAAGGGGGATTTCGCGTGTCGGGATTTGGCAGCTGGAGGGAGTTTTCGCGCGCTTTGTAATTTCGGGATAGCAAGGCGCGGGTTGTGAAGGCGCCAGTTTTTGGAGCACGATATCTGAATTTTTGGGATATAACAAGACGCGGGTTGAATTTTAGGGACAAGCCTAACATGTAGTAATATTGTACTTGTACATACCAAATCAATTCGCACTTCCCTCAACCAAAAAGAAAACGAAAAAAATAAAACTATTCACACCACACAAAGAGAGAGTCTTGCCCCGTTTTACTATACAAATGCTATTCAAAGCTACTCCCTCCTTCCATCTATATAGGGCCTAATGCGTTTTTTGATGCTAACTTTGACCAAATATTAGAGCAATGATATATGACATGCAACTTACACAAAGCACACCGTTAAATTTGTCTGTGAAAGGTTCTTTCAATGATATAATTTTCACATTGTGCATGTCATGTACTATTAATCTTGTCAATAGTCAAAGGCAGGCTTAAAAATCTCATTACGCCATATATAGATGGAAGGAGGGAGTATGAATCCATGTTATGTCCGATTAATTTTTTTTGCTTGCTGTATAATGCATGTAACCTACTCATACAAACATTTTAGTGCATTCCAAATGTCTATACTACCGCTGCAATTCGAACTAAATTTGAATTCGTTTCTCTATTTCAATAAGAATCTACAATCATGATTGTTGCCAACTTCAACCATCATAGTTTCTTGCTATCCGCCAGATATAAATTGGACGGCCTGTAATGCAGGATGGCAGGCACACCATCATCAACAACTCCGTTTTTTATAAGAGTAGAGATAAAATATATTAAATGTAGTATAACATGTTCATAACCACACCATGTGTATCACCGTTATATATATTCACACATGCGTCGGTTTAAAACACTATGATAAATTCTTCAAATATCCGAATTCGCTTTTTATAATGAAGTATATACGATCTCTATTCGTCTTTTACACCCACACAAACCTCTTATCTTTGTAGCTAGCGCTAACTTTCTCTTGTGCATGCACACGCCCGCATCCCTCTCACCCTCCCTCGGCATTCTCTAGCTCCATCGCGCAAATTTGTCTTTTCACTTTAGGTCGTTCACCCACGGTGTGTGTAGGCCCCCCAGCTCCTTCTTTATGGCACACATCGATCGATATGCCTCTCTAGCCAGGTGTGCCTAGCACAAACACAAGCTTCCCCTCTTCTCTTGTCACCGTCCATGCCTCACTCCCACCACTCTTTTCATCGTTCTCGTACTCGCACACTCTTCCCCCCTCTATATAGTATGCCTCTCGTACCACCTCCTACATGCATCCCACTCTATCTATCCTTCTCCTCGTGCCTCATTTGCTTCTAACACACACATGCATGTATACCGATCGATATCCCAACTTATACCTAGATCGACTTTAACTACCCCCCCATCGATCGACGTACCTCACAAGTTATGTCTCTCCTTTCTCTAACAAAGGGCGATTGATCTTCCTATGTAGTTACGTCTGCTTACCACAGCCACATTGTCCCCCCTCATCATTCGTGCATGCCTCCTGACCCATCTCTCACACGCACGTGCACAGACAACAAGCAGCCATCTCCTCTCTTATTGGTATTGCGGGCGTGCCCTCCGTTTGTCTAGCAAGCCTATCCCACCATTTGTTAGAAGCAACTCCACTACCATCCCCTCCAACACTCTAGCTCTCTATCTCTCTCCCAACCTTATTCCTCTCCTGCACATATGCATGGATGTCGATCGATCTCCCTTAATACATGAGGCAGATCGATCTCCTTAATACATGAGGTAGGCCTCCCTCCTCCTCCACACATATACCAGCCATTGTACCTCTATAGTTAATTGGGCCTCCCTCTTCCCCCACCACACACCGATAGTTGAGCTCTGCAGGTAGGTATCCATGCCACAGAGACAAACTACACATGTCCCCTCTCACGTTCTAGTAGGCCAGCCACTCTATATCTTTGACGTGGGCACACACAAATTCGATGGCACTCTTTATCGATCACGCGCGCGCACACACACACATCATCCCTCTCTTCGATTCTATGGACACCTCAAGCCGATGATACCTCCACTCTCTTCTCGTGGATCGCCCCCTCTATATATATGTTATACCTAGGACTCTATTTCACACACATTGCATATGTTATATTTTTTGATTGACCCCCCCCCCCCCAAAAAAAACTCTCAAGAACCCACACACTATATCTCTCTAGGTTTGTATCTCTCTCACACAACCCCACGTAGGTGGTGTACGTATACAAGAAGAGAATAGGTGCACCGTGCATGTACTCACGCTTCGCGCCCAGCCACACCTGCGTGGGTACACGGTGGAGCTCATTTCTTTACGAAATGGCAGCCCACGTGCTAATTTGAACGCCTATAGCGGTTGTTTACCTAGGGAGGTCGTGTACCACGCGTGCACGAAACAAAGTTCGACTTGCCATGTTGCCGCGTTATTTTTAAATAAAGTTATAGCGCTCAATGGCACGTACACAGAATATAAAACGATTTTTATGGTGAAAAGGTAGTCCGCTCACTATATACAATGGAGCCTGCCTGCCTGGTTTGTCGCTCTTCAGAGTATCTCACACAAGGCTGCGGTGGTCTCTCTCTCTCTCAACGTTGGTCACTGATCCGGCCGCATCCTGTCCACCAGGGGAAAGGGAGTGCTGTGGCCTCTCTCTCTCTCACCGTTGGTCACTGATCCAGCCGCATCCCGTCCGCCGGGGGAAAGGGAGGAAGTGCATCGTTTCTCTGTTCGACGGCGCCGAGGCAGCATGTCCCGATCTGCGGTACACGCCATTCTCTCTGACCAAGCTCCGACGCGGTAGGGCCTACGCCACCTGCTCGCAGATTCCGCCCGCCGCTGCTCACCTAGTTACATCCGGATGACCTCCAGGTATCCCCTCCGGCCTTTCTCCACTGTCCGTCTTCCCATGTTGCTGCATGTGGATCTTCCATAGTTCTTTGCCCAAAACGTAGCTCGTCCGGCGTACTTTCCATATTGTATTCTCGTCCTCACACCATTTTACACAAACACAACCGTGTTGTTATCTTCCCTTAGGACAAGGAATATGCTTCTTTTTTGTCGTCGCATGTGTCATCAACTGTTATTGGCCAGTAATTGTTTCCTTTCTACCTCTTTTTTTTGCAAACAGGGCTATCCATTTCACCTCGTTGCTATTGCGACCTTTTGGTGAACTGCACAAATCACTTTTTTCTTAAGAGTGTTTTGTGCAGTTGTACTAAAATGTCACACGGGCAACGTCTCTACATTTTAGTGCAACTGCATGAAGGGAGATTGGTTTTTCTCTATCCTCCTCATCCAACTCCGAGCCTAATCTTCTCCAACTAGTTAGTCTTAAGAAAGGCTGCAAAGGTGACCGGCTTCTATTTGTGTGTTTATTGTTTCATCAGCAGTCCTCTATTATCGTAATCACACATAATATCTTTGGAACAGGGATGCTCAGCTCTATTTTAGTGAAACTACACAAAATGACCGGAATGTTGCATGCTCCAGACAGCTACTTTTTTCCCAACATGCCTTGTTGATTTAGACAGGGCTGGGGGGACGTTGCTGCCAATGAAAGCATGGATCAATTTTAATTTAACACCTTCTCACAACTCTGCCTTCAGTTGTGATGTAATTATTAGCTCTGATCTGCTAATAATTGACATGCATTAGCAAGGAAGTTAGTTTTTTATTGTTTCCGAAAGAGCATCGATGGCAAGACACGCAAAACAAAAGCTGAAAGCTCACACCATTGTACAATTTCATGTCACTAGAAAATTATTTGTATAGTACGTCAATTATGTAAACAAATTATGGAAGCTTGATAGCATTGCCAGAAGCCTCTTCATCATCCGGGTCCATGTGCCATGCACAAAATTATACTCCTTCGTTCCTAAATATTTGTCTTTTTACAAATATCAAACGGGCATATTTTAGAGTGTAGATTCACTCATTTTGCTTCGTATTTGTACTCCCTCCGTTCCTACATATTATATTCATCTTTCTAGAGATTTCAACAAGTGACTACATACGGAGCAAAATGAGTGAATCTACACTCTAAAATATGTCTATATACATCCGTATGTGCCAGTCCATTTGAAATCTCTAAAAAGACAAATATTTGAGTAGTCACTCGTTGAAATCTCTAGAAAGACAAATACTCTGGAGTATATTTAAGAACCGAGGGGATAGTGCACAACCGCATGGGAGACTCAGCCTAGTCGTTGCGCCACATTAATAGTGAGTAATGAGCAGTCAAATCATAAGCCCCACCTTTCCCACTGTAAGTTGCTCTAAAGAAGCAACCATCAATACGCTCTTCTTGAAATCCGCTCATACTACTCCATCCATCACTACTTATACAGCGCGCTTCAGGAAAAAGAAAAAAAATTGTGGGACCAAGGCGACTAGCGATCGGCCTGAAAAATAACATTGGTAGTTATAGCACGGCGTCTATTACTAGAGGGAATAATGCGTACACACATGCATGCAGTGCTTCCACCCCAGGTACACACATGCATGCACTTACTCCACTCCGTAGTAGTACAGTACATGGAGAGAAAATTGTGGACTTGATTGCGGTTACCACACCCTAATTAATTGAGCATTAAACCAAACGCGTCTAAAGTCTCTCTGGTGGTGGAAATGCATTGAGAGAAATGCATCATAATGAAGCACACCCTGTAAACTTTGACGGAGGGAGGAGTAGTATGAAGGTGCAAAACCAAGTACGCGTATGGCCAGTCGGTCAACGCACCTCCTCTTGGCATATCACTGACATGTGGGACAGGAGTGTGAGCAAACCGATCTCAATTGACGGCAAAGAGCCAACTCGCCGTTCCTTGAGAGAGACGAGGAGCGAGAACACACAGACGGGCTCGCACGGAGGCCAAGATATATTCGAGCACGGTTGGTTGATCGGTATCATTCATTACATGTTGGGCTGCCGTTTTCCACCCTTCTCCGGAATAAACGTGTACTTTATCAGAGATAAAAAATTTAGAGTACAGACGCTCCACCATGCGGTTCTAGTAGTAGTACTACTCGTACTACTGCGCTTGGCTCTTTGCCTCTTCGTGAAGTCAAACAATGATGGTACTCCGCATGTTGGGTACTACAGTGTATGCCTCTGACAATCTGACGCCGAATGGACTGATGCATGTCCACCGAGGGTTGCATTAGTCAAAAGGCGTAAGCAAGCTTCACCTTGTCCTACAAGCTTCTCCTTGTTCTGCGAGTTGACGGGACACACCAAAAAGTAGTGCTAGTCCATACTCCCTCCTTTTCGGTTAATATGGCTTAATCTATTTTGCGGGTAAATGAGAGAGCTTTATTCATATATAAGCATTCTTAGGACGATCAGCCAAGACACTGGTCACTAGGAAGCGAGGTACCTCGCAAAAAAAGAAGTAGGAAGCGAGGTGTTTCATCAAGCCAGCTCTCGGCCACATTCAATGTGCAGCAAGCACGGTTCGCACGAAGATGCGCCGCAAGGTTTGCTGACCTGTTTACATGCTGAATAACAAAAAAAAGAGGAAATATTACCGAGCGCTACTATTTGTAACAGGATATGAGCCAGAATTAAGTGAGAATTGTGGCGAGTGTTCCATGCAATCAACTTACATTATCACAGGTGAGAACTCTCGAAGAGAACCAAATGTGTTGAAGATTGCTTTATCACATTTTAAAATTATAATAAGTGTGCAGACGCTCCTCCATCCGGTTCCTAGTACTAGTATAGTATGTACCTTTATAGACTACAGTAGTAGTACTAGTACTAGTAAACTTTGCGCTTGGATGTTCGCCTATTCGGGAAGTCGAACGATAATAGCACTAGTAGTATAGTGTATGCTTCTGGCAATCTGACACCGAATTAACTGTGGCACGTCCACCGCCTAAGCGAGGGAGAGCTTGCATTAGTCAAAAGTTTCTCCTTGTCCTGCGAGCCACCACGCGCAAGCTTCTCCCATCCTGCAACCTTCTCCTCGTTCGGCAAGTTGACGGGACACAACAAAGTAATGCTAGTCCATACTGACTCCTCTCCGGTTAACATGGCTTAATTTCAAACGAGATAAATACACTGTCTGTCACCGTATATTTGTAAAAATACGGTCAATGGACTTCATAATATGCTCACTGCGCTCAATATATATATTTTCCGGTGTTTATACGGTCACTAGCTCACCCTGACTGAGTATGTGTGTGCATGCACGTGTAGGTTGAGCACTTGAGCGTGACCGTGTGTGTTCCGCCGTGTGCTCGGACATGCATGCATTAGGGCGTCGCGCGTGTTTTTGCGTCCATGTGTACGTGTGACTATTGCATACCCGTAGGGGGAGTACGTGTAGGGGCCGCTAAGGAGCAGTCAAATCACACAGTAAGTTAGTCGGAAAAAGCAACCATCATTTCACTCTTGAATGACATGTACGCAATATAAAATGGTTGATATGGAGAGAAAAAGAAAACCACTATATATACACTAGCAGGAGCCTAAGCTACAAGCCTGCTTCCTTAGGTTGCTCTCTTCACAAGGATAGAACGACGGGCCTAATCCCGCAGCTAGGGGAAGGGAACAATGTTCTGCGTAGACGCGGTAGACATCGGCGAGGGAGAAAACCCACAGTCAGTGCGTCCCAATCGGGGGTCACCGCGGTATGGGCCGATGCCGCGTCCCAACCTCCCTTCTAGCTACAGCCCGATGTCCTAGGTAGTCCATCTTCCTTTTGGAGCCGGCTTGCTCCACTGCCGTAGCTCCATCTCCATGTTGATCTTTCTCTACTTCTACCGTCTTCTACTTGTGATGAGTTTATGTCTCATGAACTAGTGCCAGTACTATTATTCTAATCACACTTCTTCAATATCTTTGCCATCAGGGATGCTCAGGTCGATTTTAGTGGAACCGCACAAAAGCATCGTATGATCCGAGTGTGCCAGCCGTCTTTCCTTCGCCAGGTTCTACCTGGCCAGGAAATTAAATCATTTTTAGGATTTAGGGTTTAAGTTGTAGCGACCCCATCAGTAGTTTTTCTTTCGTACACGCTCTCACAACTTTTTTCTTTAGTTGTGAAGTAAATATTGGCTATGATCTGTGAATCATTGAGATGCATCAGCATGCGTGTTAGTTTTCCTTTGTATTTGGTGGAGTGTTGTAACGGGGCAACCTTGGAATAGGAATGAAAATGGAGTGGAAAGTTTCCATTTTTCCGGAGAAAAAATGGAAACGGAGAGAAACCAACGTTTCGTTTCGTTGGATCACGCCACCGAGCAAAACCAACGTTTAAATCACGTCTGTCGTGTTCGTGTCTCACCCTCCTCCACGGCTCGACCCCACACGATCGCTTGGCATGCCACTCACTGCAAACCGAGTATACGATAACTTTCCCGCCTGCTTGTCGATGGATCGCGCCATGGAGTACTAGCACTACTGGAAGAGATTGACGAGTTGGGGAGGATAGCTAGCTGTAGCACGGACTCCCAAGAACTTTTTACATGCATGTTGTAGCCGGCTATTGCAACCTTTGAACGCAGAGCAGCCGCGTGCACCCAGAAGCGGCGCAGGCGACGCTCTCTTGGCCGGCGCGCCGCTTTAATGCCGGCGCCAGTGAGAGGTCGTGTCCGCTCTGGCCGGGCATGAATGCAGCGTTGACCGTTTCGGGCGGGAAGCACGCACGGGTGATGAAGAGTGTTCGGGTTGGTCAGGACCGGCCGTGGCAGCGGTCCGGATGTGCGCAAAAAAGAGATGCTGTATGTTAATATTGCTGCATATATAATTAACAACGTAAATAATGTGCCAGTTGGACAAATATGATTGGAGATGGAGATGGAAATGGAATTCTACGTAAACACGGATATGCATGTCTATGTCTATGTGTGTGTGCGCGACGACTCTCGTGACCTGGAAGCGGGGGCGTGTTTTTGTTCGAGTTTTCTTTATTGGTACGTTAGAAAATCAGTTTGTCTAATTCACATATAGATGTTATTTAAGGATATCACATCTAAGCTCCCACAAGTATATAATGTAGCAACAAGAAACAAAAAAAACTAGGACAGAAAAAATAGACCACAAACAGAGTGGACATCAACTTAGATGTGACATAACTATGTCACATCTAGATGTGTCCTAGACAGACCCTTAAAAAATTGTCCGCCAGTTTTCGTTTCTTTTTTTCTAGGAACGCGCGTATTCTATTTAAAACCACTGCTATGGAGAGATTTTTTTACTCCATTATAGCCTCTTGTTTGATAGAGTTTCTCGCATCTCGCTCTCTCACCCTCTCCATAACAAAACAAGATGACAGTGTCAACTCTATCTCTCTCCTCACCGGTGGTCACAGATCCGGCCGAATCCCGTCCGCTGCGGGAGGTGAGGAGGTGCAGCGTTGATGTTGTCGCCGTCGGCGACGGAGGAAGCCGATGCACACCGTCCTCTCGGAGCCAGCGCTAGCGCGGACGAAGATCCTCCGCGCCCTTGTTCGCTGCCGTCGTGTGGGTAGATCCCGCCCGCCCGCCTAAACGACATCTCGCCGACTTGAGGTATAACTTCTTGTACTGGTCCAGCTCCCCAGGTCGCTGCGTGCGGGTTTTCTTCTATGCGACTACTCCCCAGCTCCCCATGCATAGTAGCTAGGGTTCGTCGGCTGGTCCAACATCACCTACTAGTACTATTATAGAGGAAATGCCACTCGAAAAGTTGTCCTGATTTATGCCTCGGTGGAGGTATACATGTTGTTTAGACAAAAAGTACATGGTGGTTGTGCGGTCATTGTCCATATGGTGGTAGTACTATCACTGGTTAAATGAAGAAATGCTTTTTTCTCGGGTATCCTGGTTTAGTTCCCATCAAGATATAATTATGATGCTTCTGTTTGTTGGTGCACTTTTCATTAATTCTTATTGACAATTGAGATGTTGTTGCTAACCCTTTTTTATATTTTTGGAAACAGCGATGCGTGTCTCCATACCCGGGCATGTCTTCCTCAATTTTAGTGGAACTGCACAAAATTGGATGGCCATTGTTGTTCTGCCTCACTGTCCTTTGCCACGTGGTTCTTCCTTCCTCGAGCTTGATTACTGAGAAGAAACAGACCACAGTGAGGATTTGTCGAACTTCATAGGTGCCTCACCCAAACTTGATGCCAAATGGATGATGCATCACCACGATGACCTATCGATGCTCATGGTTGCGCCTCATGGTTGCGTCGGCTGGTGAAGCTGATCGATTTTCAATGAAAAACAAGTTGTCTTCCATTAGCGCTCTTTGCTTGTTATGCACAAAGATGATATCCTTCGTCAGTTCACCTTGGTTGCGTTGGAGACGCAGTCATCTTTCACGTTGGTGCAATTTTATCACACAATTGGCTATGAACCAAATGTTTCCTCGAAGAAGGATCGACGTTGGTACTAAGAGCATAAGTTTTGTATTGATTTCTAGGCATTCTTACAACTTTGTCTCCAGCTCCCCTGTAAATTTATTTGTCCAGCTATTAACTTTGATTTTAAAAAATGGTGTGGACTAAACCCGGATGGACATAGTAGCCCTCCATTTTTATTTACTCCACATATTAGATTTGACTGAAGTCAAACTGTAATACTCTCAAACCTTTCCGAGAAATTAAAATTCTTTATTTGTACACACTCTCACACGTTTCCGATAATTTGGCGCATGTGTGGTTGTTCACTTAAGGGAGGTAGTGTACCACACGTGAAGGACAGGAAGTGCGACCAGGACGCGTGGGCATGGATCGTTAGTTCATCGGAAGTAGTACTAGTTTTCTTCACTGTACATTAAATAAAGAGTTTCGTTTCGTACTTACACAATTTAAAATGATTGTTATGGAGAGAATAAGAAAACCACTCCACTATATATTAGTCGTATACACGAGAGTACTATATGGACGCAGCTTCATTGACTTAGTGCACCTGCCTTTGGTTTATGACAGGTGGGCCCCAAATGTGGCTGGCTCACCTGTCATATAGCCAAAAGCAAGCGCAGTGAAGGCACCGGAGCTTAGTCCGTACTACAGTAGTATATATATAAGCAGGCGCCTCAGCGCTTGTTCGCTAGGGTTTTCACTCTCCACACGCTCGCTGCACTACATATATGTTACACGCTGGAGGCTCAGTGTTCATTTGCTAGGGTTTGCTATATTCACAGTCTCTCACACTCTCTTCACCAGATCTAAACAAGACTGCGTTGGCCTCTTGTCTCTCCCCCCCCCTCACAGCTGGTGAAGGAGGCATCTGTATCCCGTCGCACCGGGAAGAGGAGGAGGTGCAGCGTTCACTCTATCGCCTTCAGCGAGGGAGGCAATCCACTGCGGGCTGCGTTGTTCTCTTTCACCCAGTGCCTATGCGGGAGGGCCACCGACCCCTTCTTCCTCGCTGCCATACGTAGTGTGGACAGATCCGGCCTCCCGCCGCACGCCTTGCCACATCCCGACGACCCTAAGGTATAAGTTTCTTTGAAACCGTCGTTGCTCTAGCTGCATGTGGATCTTTTTCGATCTGTAGTCGAATCTAGGTCTTGGTTCAAAGAGGAAAGAAGGGTGCGATGGGCTGGAGCAAGAATCTAGGACGTGGTTCAATGAGGAAAGGAGGGGCGGAAAGTAGTATAGACTGGCTATCTAGCCGCTTTGTAGGTCGAAAAGGGAAAAAGGGGGTAACCCAGTACACACATCTGTAAGGAACCGATCTCTTGTTGAAAAGGGAAAGAAACTGGGGGGGGGGTCGGGTAGTTTGTGCAGGACTAGATTTGCTGCCCTCACATAGGAAGAAGGTTCAAAGAGAACAAATATGGGACCAACGCATATATGCTCCTTGGCTACATACTTGCATCACCCATTTATACGTGTGGACGCACATGGTGCTGGCATGTCCCATACACCTATTTTGCTGTTGTTAATCTAAGAATGCCGCCGAAAAATTGAAGCAATGCCACTGTTAAAAGTAAATTACTTTTTTTAATGAATGTTGTTTGAAGAGAATGTCTCTGTTAATATGAACCAGTGCAACCGTTTTAGAAATGCTACTATCCTACTTTGTTTTCCATCCAAGATAAAGTTACATGCTTCTTCTATCACCGTTTGTTTCATCCTCCTTTATCGGCAAGTAATTGTTTCCTTTTTTGCCTCTATTAAAACAGGGGTATCGATTCAACTTGTTGCTATTGCGAAATTTTGCTTTGCTACTCGAAACACTTATGTTTTAAGAGTGTTTTGTGCAGTTCAACTTGAATGTCACACCAGTGACTTTGCTTAATTTTGGTGGAACTGCACAAAAAGAGATCAAGATTTGTTTCCAGTCTTCGTGGCGAGTTGTTTCAAATCTTGGTCTCATCTGCATGATGTGCAGGGTGCTTTGAGATGTTGTGCTACTTGTTTTGGTACTATTTTAAATAAATGTTGAATTGAAGCTATTGTATTGCTGTCTTTTCCCATTAAGTAGTGAACAAAAATGGAACCAACCCTGACATGATGCTTGTTGCTTTGTTACAACAAATTCAGCATCACCCCCTTTATAAGCCATTAATTGATGCCACTCTCAGAATTAACTACTGAATCTTATTTCAAAACTGCAACACTTGTTAGGGATTGACGGGATTACCATTTTTGTGGTCGCATGTTTCATCCTCCTTTATTAGCCAGTAATTGATTCCTTTTTTGCCTCTGTTTAAACAGGGATATCTATTAAACTTGTTGCTATTGCGATATTTTTCTTCGCTATGCGAAACACTTTGCTTGATTTCCGTGCAACTACACAAAACGAGATTAGATTTCCTATTCGTGTTGGCAGATTCGTATTTTATCTTGTCCGTCTGATGAAAGGTCAGTACAGGTCTTCATCCACATGATTGTGCAGTGTGCTTTGAGATGTTGTGCTACTTGTATTGGTACTGTTTTAAATAAATATTGAAATGAAGCTATTGTATTACTGTCTTTTCCCATTAAGTAGTGAACAAAAATGGGACCAACCCAAACATGATGCTTGTTGCTTTGTTACAACAAACTCTGCATCACCCCCTTTATAAGTAGATGGAAGCACATACTGTTGTTGCGCCCACTCTCCCCTGGAACTGTTTATGCTTTTCGTTAATCTAATGCCGTTGGTATAATTAAGCAATGCCACTCTCAGAATTAATTAACTACTGAATCTTAGTTCAAAACTGCAACACTTGTTAGGAATGGTACTATCCTGCTTTGTAGTTCTTTCTTCATGTTTAACCAAGGTATTGTTAAGATAATGTCTCTGTTAAAATGAATCAGTTGCATTGTTTTAGGAATGGTACTTTCCTGCTTTGTCGTTCTTTATACATGTTGAAACAAGGCATTGTTAAGATAATGTCTCAGTCAATATGAATGAATCACACTGATGGAGAATTGCTACTCTCCTGCTTTGTTTCCCATTAAGATAAAGTAGATCAGTAGATGCTTTTCTTCTGGGAGTACAAGTCATCAACTGTTATTTCTCAGTAATTGTTTCTCTTATACCTATTGTTGCTTACAGGGATATCAAAATTAAAGCTCGGTTTTATTCCAACTTCGATTTTAGTTGAACTGCACAAAAGGAGCCAATGTGTCTAAGGCAAACTGCTGCAATTACTGGGTCCAGTTGGTCGTTCCACTTTGCAGAAAGAAGCAGTCACTGTTTGCGCTACATTACAAAAGGAATGACCGAGATGCTTTACATAGTATTATTAGACAGCGGTGACATGACTAGTCTGCAGAGACAATTGGCAATTTAACAACACGTGGAGTGCCCTGGGCAAAAAGTTCCCAAACAAGTACAAGAAGCTACGACAGGACTCCATGATCATAGGCATTACAAATTTTGAATGGGAAAACTTGTCAAAGTTTAATCATTGATGTTAGCAAGAAGACGTTAGTTTAATATATTGGAATTGGAAAACCTTGTCAAAATTTGCTCATTGATGTTAGCCAGAAGACATGCATTTGATATTTTTGAGTGGGACACCCTTGCTGTGAGCAGCGTCGAGTGTTTTTTCCTGTTGTTGTGTTCAGTTTAGAAGTAAATAGTTACTCTGCTGAGATATTCCTGTGTTAAGAGTTTGTTCTGAATATTGTCTATGTAATGCCAGGCCTTGTGCTTGATTGCTAAGTTGAGCTTGGAATGTTGTGGCATGCGGCATCATGAGCTGTTCACCGTGCCTCCTGAGAATAATGCTTCGTATTGTTTTGCATGTCGATCTAATGCTAGTTATTTGCTTGTTAAGAAGATCATCCTCTTCTGTTGTTCCTGTGCTTAAGAAGTTCATCGTCTGATGTTTCATTCATAGCCTATATGACAAGTCGGGTAGGTTAGACGTGAAACCATATGATCTTCCGACCAACTCATGATATTAGGCCGTGATTGGATCGTCGTTTTCCAACCATAACCGCTTGTAAAACTAATGCTTGTAAATTAAAGCAGATGGTCTCGGGCGAAGGCTCTTGGTTGGTCGATTTGGACTAGTAAAATATCAGAAGTACTTCACACATGATAAAACGCTGAACGACACTCGGACGATTGCTAATCCAACAGTTAGTTGCTGTTTCAGCCTTGCCCATGGATGGCATGATACGCACGTCATGCATGTATCGTCTGGTAATGTCGTCCATATAGCAGTGCTCATAAAATATACACTGGTCTCTCAAATTACATGCGTAACCCGCCGGTTTTACTTACAGACCTCGGGCCCTTGGTTTCATTATGCCTGTATTTTACGTGTTGTTTCCGAGACGAGTAAGTTACACTTGTATGTTAGTACAGGTTTGAAATAAACCAGAGCTCCCAAGCGCGGCCTTACCGTTTCATGTCGTCTCAATTTCTCGACGGTTCTCATAGGTGTCTGATGATCCTGGCTTCCTAATTGAGCAGCGGGGGCTGTATCAGACCATCGATAGGGCCCGTGAGGCCCTCTCCATTGTCCTTCGAGTTGTTGCGCTCGTCGTGGTGCCGAGCATTGTTAACATCGTCAACGAACATGAGGATTTAGGAGATGACTTTATTTTGACTGGATGACACTAGGGACCCACTAGGGCCATAGCCGTACGTACGCAAGTGCCTCCTTATTATGTACAACTATATTTTTTTTTGCTTTCTGCTGGTTTCCTGACATCACGGTTGCACACCATCGTCAACCTATGTAGTCAATATAAATGAGAGAATTGCACAAGGTGCGGCCGACAGCTGGGACCAAGCAGCTCGAGCAGTATTTGTGTTTTTGAGACGTGAGCACTGCAGAGTTTTTCCTGGCGATGATTTCATTGTTGTTTAGAGGAGAGCAGGGTATTAACTGGGCGGGCTATGGCCCGTCTAGCCCAGGCTAGATATCCAGCCCAGATACTATGTTTTTCAAGATGAAAATGGCTAGCCCGGCTATACGTCTTTTTGAGGAATACCCAGGCAAGGTCAACTTGTTATTCTCCGCCCCGCTGGGCTGCAAATCTTTCCTAGGAGGGATGCATTAGGCTTAACAGGAAAATGGGCTTTAAAAATAATAAATGGGATGTAATTATAAAAACTGGGCAGTAACTATAAAAAAATGCACCAAACACGAAATTAGTTTATAAAATATTATTTATGGATTTTGAAAATCTTAAATTTTTATTGTTGCGCGCGCAATGTTTCGCTGGATTTTTACGTAATACAAATTTATATTTAATCTGACTAGAAATTTCGGGATAAAAATATTTTGGATCCCATCAAAATGTGGGAAATTTTATTGAATTCTGTCTTCGACGGTTGGTTGAAATTATTAATCGTTGTCCTAGCTAGAAAATGGGTTGTACTTTTAACAAACTGTAAATGGGCTGTTATAAATTCCATTAGAATTCAAAAATGGGCTGTACATTCTTACAAAACACAAATGGGCTATAAGTTCTCTGCCACACACTTGTGGGCCTACTAAGTGACGCGTCCCCTAAAAAAATAAGTTGACGCGTATGCAAGGCTTTGTCAACTTATTATAGTCAACACACGGTTCTAGCAGCAGTGGCCGTTGGGTGTCTATCCAATGGATGTCGTGCTTCTTCTTCAATCTCGGATATTCTTAGCTTCGGCCGCCCAAAAAATGATTCCTCCCCCTGACATCTAGGGCGCGCCGTTTCGGAGGCTGACCTGTGGGCCTACTAAGTTGGAGCGTACCAAGGGCTTTGTCAACTTAGTCAATATAAACGATTCTAGCTTCAGTGACCGTACGATGTCCATCCAACGGCCGTAGTGCTTCTTCAACCTCTGGTCTTCTTGGTCTAGCCGCCCAAAGCAGCGCCGGTCGTGCCGCCTGCTCCTGCCTCCCGTGGCCGGCTGTGCTGCCGCGGAGGCCTCACCGCCCCCCATACTACTCCCACCGCTGGCTGCTACGTCTCGAGCTTGCGTTGGTTTTCCCCGAAGAGGAGAGGATGATGCAGCACAGTAGCGTAAGTATTTCCCTTAGTTTTTGAGAACCAAGGTATCAATCTAGTAGGAGGTGATGCGCAAGTTCCTCGTACCTGCACAAAACGATATCTACTCGCAACCAACGCGATTAGGGGTTGTCAATCCCTTCACGGTCACTTACGAGAGTGAGATTTGATAGAGATAATACTTTTGGTATTTTTGGTATAAAGATGCAAAGTAAAAAGTAAAAGCAAAGCAAATAAATAAAGTGATAGAGATTGATATGATGACAATAGACCCGGGGGCCATAGGTTTCACTAGTGGCTTCTCTCAAGAGCATAAGTATGGGTGAACAAATTACTGTTGAGCAATTGACAGAATTGAGCATAGTTATGAGTATATCTAGGCAATGATCATGTATATAGGCATCACGTCCAAAACAAGTAGATCGAAACGATTCTGCATCTACTGCTATTACTCCATTCATCGACCGCTATCCAGCATGCATCTAGAGTATTAAGTAAAAACAGATTAACGCCGTAAGCAAGATGACATGATGTAGAGGGATAAATTCATGCAATATGATAAAAACCCCATCTTGTTATCCTCGATGGCAACAATACAATACGTGCCTTTCAACTCTTTCTGTCACTTAGTAAGGACACCGCAAGATTGAACCCAAAGCATGCACTTCTCCCATTGCAAGAACTACCAATCTAGTTGGCCAAACCAAAAAGGATAATTCGAAGAGACTTGCAAAGATAACTCAATCATACATAAAATAATTCAGAGAAGAATCAAATATTTTCCATAGATAATACTAGATCATAAACCCACAATTCATCGGTCTCAACAAACACACCGCAAAAAGAAGATTACATCGAATAGATCTCCACGAGAGAGGGGGAGAACATTGTATTGAGATCCAAAAAGAGAGAAGAAGCCATCTAGCTACTAGCTATGGACCCGAAGGTCTGAAGTAAACTACTCACACTTCATAGGAGGGGCTATGGTGTTGATGTAGAAGCCCTCCATGGTGGATGCCCCCTCCGGCAGAGCTCCAGAACAAGCCCTAAGATGGGATCTCGTGGATACAGAAGGTTACGGCGGTGGAATTAGGTTTTTGGCTCCTGTTCTGATCGTTCGGGGGTACGTAGGTATATATAGGAGGAAGGAGTACGTCGGTGGAGCTTCGAGGGGCCCATGAGGCAGGGGGCACGCCAGGGGGGGAGCCCTCCACCCTCGTGACCTCCTCGGAAGCTTCTTGGAGTGGGGTCCAAGTCTCCTGGATCACGTTCGGTTGAAAAATCACAATCCCGAAGGTTTCATTCCGTTTGGACTCCGTTTGATATTCTGTTTCTTCGAAATACTGAAAAAGGCAAAAAAAACAGCAATTCTGGGCTGGGCCTCCGGTTAATAGGTTAGTCCCAAAAGTAATATAAAAGTCGAAAATAAAGCCCATATAGTCCAGAACAGTAGATAAAGTAGCATGGAGCAATCAAAAATTATAGATACGTTGGAGACGTATCAGGCATCCCCAAGCTTAATTCCTGCTCGTCCTCAAGTAGGTAAATGATAAAAAAGAATTTTTGATGCGGAGTGATACTTTGGCATAATTTCAATGTAAATCTTCTTAATCATGGTATGAATATTCAGATCCGAAAGATTCAAGACAAAAGTTCATATTGAAAAAGAAATAATAATACTTCAAGCATACTAATCAAAGCGATCATGTCTTCTCAAAATAACATGGCAAAAGAAAGTTCATCCCTACAAAATCATATAGTTAGGCTATGCTTCATTTTCGTCACACAAAGATACCCCAATGACAAGCCAAGCAATTGTTTCATACTTAAATAATCTCAAACTTTTTCAACCTTCACGCAATACATGAGCGTGAGCCATGGATATAGCACTATGAGTGGGATAGAATATGCTGATGGGGATTGTGTGGAGAAGACAAAAAAGGAGAAAGTCTCACATCAACGAGGCTAATCAATGAGCTATGGAGATGCCCATCGATTGATGTTGATGCAAGGAGTAGGGATTTCCATGCAACGGATGCACTAGAGCTATGAATGCTCAACAAAAGAAAACTAGTGGGTGTGCATCCAACTTGCTTGCTCATGAAGACCTAGGGCATTTTTAGGAAGCCCATCATAGGAATATACAAGCCAATTTCTATAATGAAAAATTCCCAGTAGTGTAAAAAGACAGCTTATGAGACTCACTACATGAAGAACAAGGTGCTACTTTGAAGCACAATATATGAGACTCACTACATGAAGAACAAGGTGCTACTTTGAAGCACAAGTGTGGAAAAAGAGATAGTAGCATTGCCCTTTTTATTTTATTTTTTATTTTTTTGGGCCTTTCCTTTTTTTTATTTTGGCCTTTCTCTTTTTTTGGCCTTTCTTTTTATTTATTTGGGCAATGCTCTAATAATGATGATCATCACACTTTCATTACAACATATGAATTACAACTTGAAACTAGAAGAAGATATGACTCTATATGAATGCCTCCAGCGGTGTACCAGGATGGTGCAATGAATCAAGAGTGACATGTATGGAAAATAATGCATGGTGGCTTTGCCATAAATACGATGTCAACTACAAGATCATGCAATGGCAATATGACAAAAGTAATGCATGTCACGATGATGATGGTGGAAGTTGCATGGCAATATATCTCGGAATGGCTATGGAAATGCGATGATAGGTAGGTATGGTGGCTGTTTTGAGGAAGATATAAGGAGATTTATGTGTGATAGAGCGTATCGTATCAAGGGGTTTGGATGCACCGGCGAAGTTTGCACCAACTCTCAAGGTGAGAAAGGGCAATGCACGGTACCGAAGAGGCTAGCAAAGGTGGAAAGGTGAGAGTGCGTATAATCCATGGACTCAACATTAGTCAAAAGAACTCATATACTTATTGCAAAAATTTAGAAGTCATCAAAAATCAAGTACTATGCGCATGCTCCTAGGGGGATAGATTGGTAGGAAAAGACCATCGCTCGTCCCCGACCGCCACTCATAAGGATGCACAAGCTAGGTACACTTCATGTTTCAAATTTGTTACATAACTTTAACCATACGTGCATGCTACGGGATTTGCTAACTTCAACACAAGCATTTCTCAAATTCATAATCACCCATCTAGCACGACTTTGATATTATCACCTCCATATCTCAAAACAGTTATCAAGCATCAAACTTATCTTAGTATTCAACGCACTCAAAAGAAAGTTTCACATATCTTGAATACCAAGTATATTAACATTAAGCAAATTACCATGCTATTAACGACTCTCAAAATAATCTAAGTGAAGCATGAGAGATCAAGTTTCTTTAAAACAAATCCACCACCGTGCTCTAAAAGATCTAAGTGAAGCACTAGAGCAAAAATTATCACGCTCAAAAAGATATAAGTGAAGCACTATGAGCAAACTATCAAGCTCAAAAGATATAAGTGAAGAACATAGAGTATTCTATAAAATTTCAATTCATGTATGGCTCTCTCAAAAGGTGTGTACAGAAAAGGTTATTGTGGTAGACTAACAAGCAAAGACACAAATAATACAAGACGCTCCAAGAAAAACACATATCATGTTGGTGAATAAAAATATAGCTCCAAGTAAATTACCGATGGAAGTGGACGAAAGAGGGGATGCCTTCCGGGGCATCCCCAAGCTTTGACTTTTTGGTGTCCTTGGATTATCTTGGGGGTGCCATGGGCATCCCCAAGCTTAGGCTCTTGCCACTCCTTGTTCCATAATCCATCAAAAGAATTCACCCAAAACTTGAAAACTTCACAACACAAAACTCAACAGAAATCTCGTGAGCTCCGTTAGAGAAAGAAAACAAAAGACTACTTCAAGGTACTGTAATGAACTCATTATTTATTTATATTGGTGTTAAACCTACTGTATTCGAACTTCTCTATGGTTTATAAACTAATTTACTCGCCATAGATTCATCAAAATAAGCAAACAACACACGAAAAACAGAATCTGTCAAAAACAGAACAGTCTGTAGTAATCTGTAACTAACGCAAACTTCTGGAACTATACAAATTGTAAAAAAATAGTAAGTCCTGGAAAATTTGTTTATTGATCATCAGCAAAAATAATCAACGCAAAATCACTCTCCAGTAAAAAATGGCAGCTAATCTCGTGAGCGCTAAAGTTTCTGTTTTTCAGCAGAATCAAATCAACTATCATCATAGGTTATCCTATAGGTCCTACTTGGCACAAACACTAATTAAAACATAAAACCACATCCAAACAGAAGGTAGATGGATTATTTATTTCTAAACAGAAGCAAAAACAAAAAACAGAAAATAAAATTGGGTTGCCTCCCAACAAGCGCTATCGTTTAACGCCCCTAGCTAGGCATTGAGAATTTTAATGATGCTCACAAGAAAGACAAAAATTGAAGCGCAAAGAGAGCATCATGAAACACGTGACAAACACATCTAAGTCTAACATACTTCCTATGCATAGGCATATTATAGGCAAATAAATTTGCAAGGCAAACAAAAACTAGTATATGCAAGGAAGAACAAAGAGATGATAGCAATCTCAACATGAAGAGAGGTAATTTAGTAACATGAAAATTTCTACAACCATATTTTCCTCTCTCATAATAATTATATGTAGAATCATAAGCAAATTCAACAAAATAGCTATCACATAACATATTCTCAACACGATCCACATGCATGTAAAGTTGACACTCTTCCAAAATAGTGGGATTAACATTAACTAAAGTCATGACCTCTCCAAACCCACTTTTATCAAAAATACCATAAGATTGAACATTCTCCAAATATGTGGGATCTAAAGTTGACACTCTTCCAAATCCACTTTCAATATTATTGCAAACAATATTATGAATCTCATATTCATCATGGGGATTAAGTAAATTTTCAAGATCATAAGAAAAATCTCCCCAATCATGATCATTGCCACAAATAGTGGACACAACAAAACTAGCATCCCCAAGCTTAGGGTTTTGCATATTATTAGCATAATTGACATCAAGAGGATTTATAGTAAAATCATTGCAATCATGCTTTTCATCGAAGGAACTATCAAGTATGGGTGCAATAGCAACGATCTCATGTTTAACATAAGGAACTATAGCAAATTCATCTTCATAAATATTGGCATCATGGCCACAAGGATAGAAGCATCAGTATAATCAAGGGATATTTCAATCAAATCATCGGAATCATCATTATCTATAGATTCATGCATATCATTATTTCCTTCCAAAGCAGCGGTCACTCTCTCAATAAATTCTTTGACACAGACATTATGAGCATAATTTTCATAGCAATATTTAAGTATGTCAAAAATTTCAGATTCGTAGAGAGTAATATCATACTTTTCAATCAAAGAAGAAACTTCATAAGCACCCTTAAAAGCCACAAATTCTTCAATTTGTTCGATATCATAGTAACTGTAAACACCCTTTGCATAAGAAGATAATATTTCATTTTCATTAAACTCACATTGGTAGGGAAGGTGTTTTTTAGGGTTTTCAGAACAACAAGTAAAATCATATTCCCAACATAAATTCCAAGCATAGCATTGCAAACGTTGAATTTGACTCCATAATAGTTTCCCTTTTTCAGATATACGGTGTCGCACATAACAAGCATGCTCATATAAAGATTTGCCCTCAACTAAGCTAGTTGGGGTTTCAACACGAGCACATAGGGATCGAAGATGATCCAAGTAGAACACTTTAAGTGGATCCATATCAATAGATTTTTAGCGAGCGAAGATGCAAGCATATAGAAGGCACAAGGAAACACAAACAAAGATACATACGGGAAGAAGGCGAACGAAAAAGAGAGGGCGAATAAAACGGCAAGGGTAAAGTGGGGGAGAGGAAAACGAGAGGCAAATGGCAAATAATGTAATGCGAGAGATAGGGATTGTGATGGGTACTTGGTATGTTGACTTTTGCGTAAGCCTCCCCGGCAATGGCGCCAGAAATCCTTCTTGCTACGTCTCGAGCTTGCGTTGGTTTTCCCCGAAGAGGAGAGGATGATGCAGCACAGTAGCGTAAGTATTTCCCTCAGTTTTTGAGAACCAAGGTATCAATCCAGTAGGAGGTCACGCGCAAGTCCCTCGTACCTGCACAAAACGATAGCTACTCGCAACCAACACGATTAGGGGTTGTCAATCCCTTCACGGTCACTTACGAGAGTGAGATCTGATAGAGATAATATTTTTGGTATTTTTGGTATAAAGATGCAAAGTAAAAACTTAAAGCGAAGCAAATAAATAAAGTGATAGAGATTGATATGATGACAATAGACCCGGGGGCCATAGGTTTCACTAGTGGCTTCTCTCAAGAGCATAAGTATTCTATGGTGCGTGAAAAAATTACTGTTGAGCAATTGACAGAATTGAGCATAGTTATGAGTATATCTAGGGAATGATCATGTATATAGGCATCACATCCAAAACAAGTAGATCGAAATGATTCTGCATCTACTACTATTACTCCACTCATGGATCGCTATCCAGCATGCATCTAGAGTATTAAGTAAAAACAGAGTAACGCCGTAAGCAAGATGACATGATGTAGAGGGATAAATTCATGCAATATGATAAAACACCCATCTTGTTATCCTCGATGGCAACAATACAATACATGCCTGGCAACTCTTTCTGTCACTTAGTAAGGACACCGCAAGATTGAACCCAAAGCCATGCACTTCTCCCATTGCAAGAACTACCAATCTAGTTGGCCAAACCAAAAAGGATAATTCGAAGAGAGTTGCAAAGATAACTCAATCATACATAAAATACTTCAGAGAAGAATCAAATATTTTCCATAGATAATACTGGATCATAAACCCACAATTCATCGGTCTCAACAAACACACCGCAAAAAGAAGATTACATCGAATAGATCTCCACGAGAGAGGGGGAGAACATTGTATTGAGATCCAAAAAGAGATAAGAAGCCATCTAGCTACTAGCTATGGACCCGAAGGTCTGAAGTAAACTACTCACACTTCATAGGAGGGGCTATGGTGTTGATGTAGAAGCCCTCCATGGTGGATGCCCCCTCCGGCGGAGCTCCAGAACAAGCCCCAAGATGGGATCTCGTGGATACAGAAGGTTACGGCAATGGAATTAGGTTTTTGGCTCCTGTTCTGATCGTTCGGGGGTACGTAGGTATATATAGGAGGAAGGAGTACGTCGGTGGAGCTTCGAGGGGCCCATGAGGCAGGGGGCGCGCCAGGGGGGGAGCCCTCCACCCTCGTGACCTCCTCGGAAGCTTCTTGGAGTGGGGTCCAAGTCTCCTGGATCACGTTCGGTTGAAAAATCACGATCCCGAAGGTTTCATTCCGTTTGGACTCCGTTTGATATTCTGTTTCTTCGAAATACTGAAAAAGGCAAAAAAACAGCAATTCTGGGCTGGGCCTCCGGTTAATAGGTTAGTCCCAAAAGTAATATAAAAGTCGAAAATAAAGCCCATATAGTCCAAAACAGTAGATAAAGTAGCATGGAGCAATCAAAAATTATAGATACGTTGGAGACGTATCACTAGCCAGGCCATCCCTGCACTCACCCACACCCCCTGTTATTCTGCGGCGACGGTAGCCTCACACCGCAGCCGAGCCAATGAACCCTCGGACTCCTCTCCGCGTGGGCTTCCACTGTTGCGTCTTCCCCGGCTCCACGTCGTCCCCTTCCTAGGCCTCGCCGTTGTCCACCGCCCTGGTGCTCTTAGCGCGGCATGGTCAACGTGGTCAACGTCCGACTTCCATCGGAAGAGTACTGTACATGGAGAGGCTGACAGTTGGGTCCATGGCGTCCGCAAGGAAGTGCCTCCTTATTACGCACAAAATAATTATTCCTCCACCTGATAGCAGGGACCCACTGGACATGCCACCTTATTTCGCGAAAAAAACGTTTCCCCCTAACTGCTGGGACCCACCGGACGGGCCACCGTATTTCATGAAAAAAACGTTCCCCCTGCTGTCAGCTCGGACCCACCGAAAGTGCCTCCTTATTACGCACAAAAAAAGAATACTCCCCCTGCTAGCTGGGACCCACCTTGGTGCGAGGCTGTCTTGTGGGCCTACTAAGTTGATGGGGATGGAGGGCTTTGTCAACTTAGTCAATATGAACGATTCTAGCTCCAGTGACCGTACGATGTCCACCCAACGGCCATAGTGCTTCTTCAACCTCTGGTCTTCTTGCTCCAGCCGCCCAAAGCAGCGCTGGTCGTGCCGCCTGCTCCTGCCTCCTGTGGCCGGCTGTGCTACCGCGGAGGCCTCACCGCCCCCTACTATTCCCACCGCTGGCCAGGCCCTGCGGCGACGACAGCCTCACACCGCAGCCGAACAAGTGAACCCTCATACTCCTCTCCGCGTGGGCATCCACTGCCGTGTCTACACCGGCTCCGCGTCGTCCCCTTCCTAGGCCTCGCCGTCATCCATCGCCCAGGTGCTCTCAGCACGGCGTGGTCAACATGGTCAAGGAACGACTTCCATCGGACGTGGACTGTACGTGGAGAGGCTGACAGCTGGGTCCATGGCCGCAGCAAGGAAGTGCCTCCTTATTACGCGGAAAATAATGATTCCTCCACCTGACAGCAGGGACCCACCGGACGGGCCACCATATTTCGTGAAAAAGCGTTTCCCCCCTGACTGCTGGGACCCACCAGCTACACCTTCGCACGCAAGGAAGTGCGTCCGAAAAAAAAACGATTCGCCCCCCTGACTGCTGGGACCCACCAGCTACATCTTCGCACGCAAGGAAGTGCGTCCGGGCAAAAAAAACCAAAACGATTTGCCCCCCTGACTGCTGGGACCCACCAACTACATCTTCGCAGGCAAGGAAGTGCCTGACAGTCGGGACCCACCTAGTCGAAGCATACGTAGCATTGTCATTCTGGTCGCGAACGTGTACATACATATATACTGGTTGATGTAGAGGCGCGCACGTGTCGTAGTAGAGGCGCGTACGTGTTGTAGTAGAGGCGCGCACGTAGCATGTACACGTACGTACAGCGGCCAGGGTGCAAGAAAGAAAATACGACCACGTACGTACATATGGGCAGGGTCTCGAATGCCTACTCGTGCATACGTACGGCCAGGGCTCGTGTACATGGCTGGGTCGGAACGGAGAAAGAGCGTCGTCGTCGTGTTCATGGGGAGGCAATTGGCTGGGTCAGAACGGAATGCGTCGTCGTTATCATCGGGAGGGCTTGGATGAAACAACCGATGGAAACGAGGCCTGGCGTACCGCAGAACAGAGGAAACGGCCTTGTGTTCGACCAGCCACGTTGGGAACGAGATCCTGTTCATCGGGAGGGGTCTGGCGTACCGACGGAGGAAACAGACCTCCTACGGTCAAAACGAGGGTCCTGTTGATCGGGAGGGGTGTGGCGTACTTCAAAACGGAGGAAACGGACCTCCTACGGTCGAAACGGGGGTCCTGTTGATCGGGAGGGGTGTGGGGTACCGCAAAACGGAGGAAACGGACGTCCTACGGTCGAAACGGGGGTCCTATTGATCGGGAGGGGTGTGGCATACCGCAAAACGGACGAAACGGACTTGTGTTGGAGCGCTATGGTCGAAACGGGGGTCCTGTTCATCGGGAGAGGTGTGGCGTACCGCAAAACGGGACTCCACGGGATACTGTTCATCTCCACCGTCGACCTCGTCCAGCCTCCACGGGCTACCGTCGACCTCCTCCAGCCTCCACGGGTTCCTGTTCATCCAGCCTGAACCACCCCTCCACGGGCACCCCTCCACCGTCTACTGTTCATCCAGCCCTCCACTCCATGGGGTCCTGTTCAACCACCCCTCCACGGGCACCCCTCCATCGTCTACTGTTCATCCAGCCCTCCATTGTCTACGGTTCATCCAGCCCTCCACACCACGGGGAACTGTTCAACCACCCCTCCACGGGCACCCCTCCACCATCTACTGTTCATCTGGCCCTCCACACCACGGGGTCCTGTTCATCCAGAGGCAACGCCACCGCTCACTGTTCATCCACCCAGCCCCCCCCCCCCCCCCCCCCCGCAATGCTCACTGTTCATCCAATCGATCCGCTTTAGTTAGCAGCAGTAGCGAAGGAATCGCTCGATCGGGTTCAGTTAACAGCCATCGATCGATCGCTCGGGTTCAGTAACGCGTAGCCTGCAGTGCAATCGCTCGGGTTCAGTTAGAGCCCAACGCCTCGCTCGGGTTCAGTTAGTGCCAATGCCTCGCACACACGCGCATACGTGTACGAGAGAAACGCGCATCTCGCTCGGCCGCCGACCTCCCACCGTAACGGGAACTCCCCAAAATTTTCCTCGCCCTCGCTTCTACCATGGTTTTTTCCGTCATGGATGGCCCAAAGAATGTCATGCAACTACGTCTCTGGCCCGCCCAGGACGAAAAGCCCATTTTCTATCATGATTTTTTGTCATAGAAGTAGGAGCCCACCACATCTATGATGATATCGAGTTTTGTCACAATTATCGTCATAGAAGTGTCATATGTATGACAGAAATTTTTTTCGTTCGGCCCAAAATATCACGGATGTGTCTTTTTTTTGTAGTGAAGCTACATGACGTGAGGGGCTGGGAACTCGACGCCGGCCCATGTGATGTTGTTCCCACAGCCCCTCATATGCAGCCGCAGTGCCTGCGGCGGGTCCAGCTCCATCTCCCGCGCAAATGGGGTCGGGAGGCGAAGACGACGGCGTGGCGGCTGGCGCAGCCTGATGAAGAACTCGTAGGGGTTGTCCCCGACATGGCCCTCCACCGGGGGAGGGGCCGCTGGCGGAGGTGAAGCCGATGCGCCGGCCCGTCCTCCTCTTCCCCAAGTGTCGTTGCGTCCTCGACCTCGCCCCCTCCCCCTGCCTCTAATGGCTAGCTCCGCCGCCACGAGCTCTTGAGGAGGGGCGATGCGTTGTCGAGCAGAGACCCTCATCGCCACCGATGAAGCATCACCGCGCCCTCTCGCCATGGTAGAAGATAGGAAGGATCAGGAATGGGGAGAGGCGGATGATGAAGGACTGAGAGGTGTCGTTCCTCCCGCTCCCCTCCTTATAAAGAGACAGGGGCGGGGCTCGGCCGCCCCTCTCGGCCAATCTGGCTCATTAAAGGTGACAGCGGGCGAGGCCGTCGACCGCCCTCCCTACCCAATTGAAGGCGCGTGTGAATCGACCCACACGCGCACGTCTTCCTGTATCCCGCACGCCTGTCATTCGCCCTGCATCGTGCATGCGGCGTACGTGGCGCAAGAGACGGGGTAATGGGACACGTGGAACAACGGTTCCCAGGTAAAGAGAGTAAATGAGCAGCGGCCCTGCGGTGTCGAAGGGACACGCGAGCCGCCTCTTTACTGTTCACCGCCAGATGACACAAGCGTGCTTCGGTCACCCGAGCGCGCAACCCCCACGTCACGCATCCAACGTGGGTCGTGGGGAAGCGTAGCGGACGGAAAGATACCATGGTAAAAAAAACCGCCCCGCCTGCCCGCGCACCGTTCTGGGCCTGGCCCAACAATGTGTCGCGCTTATGTGTGTCCCAGGCCCGGGGGCTCCTGTCGGTGTACTAAAGTAGGGGCACTCCTTGGTACCCCTTATTTGTGCACGGGCAGTCAGAGCCACGCCCGCGACCATGCTTAGGCCGGGTGGAAACACAGAATCAAAGCAACGCCAAGACAGAAGCATAAAGAGCCAGCAGGCGAAGTGGTTTTCCCCGGCAAGGTCCTTGCCGGGGCAGCCCCCACGACCCTGGCAAGACCCTTGCCGGGGCAGCCTACCTGACGCCAGCGGGACGCGCCGCCCTTGAGCCCCAGCCCCTCCAGCGTTGCCAAACGCGTTAGGACCAAAGCCCGGGAGACGCCTCCATGGTGGCATGCAGATCTTTGTGAAGACAAGGAACACCTCAAATCCGAATAGCACAAGACGACGAACCTCGGCAAGATCCTCACCGAGGAAACCCACAAGACCCCCGGCAAGACCCTTGCCGGGGACGACCACAACACCACGGCGAGACCCTTGCCGGGGCCCCGGCAAAGCCCTTGCCTAGGACGTCTGCGATGCCGCAGCCAGGCCCGCACCCGCCAAGCCTTTACCACCGCTCCCATGCAGCTGCCAGCCCACCAGCTGGGCAGGCACCTGCGTGTCGGCACAAGGCTTCTCGGCCAACTCAGCGCATGCCTATGTGGTGGCATGCAAATCTTCGTGAAGGACCTACCACCGCGCCACCTCAGTAGCCTGCTAGCCTACATGGCGCTTGCCGCCTTGCTGGCCCAGGCGCGTGTCGAGACAGGGCGAGGCGGTGGTAAAGTGGAGGGGACACGTCAGGGGCGCATTAAATGCACTTTGTCTCGTAATAGCTAGCGATAGGCTTAACCATAGTACCCCAATGCCACCTCCTGTGTGCCACTGTGGCGATCCCCTTGCCTATAAAAGGAGGCCCAAGGCATCCAGGAGAAGGATTCGGACTTTTGGACAAGTTACACCCATTGTAGCTAGTTCAAGAACCTCAAGAACACAAATACACACATGCAAGTAGGACTAGGGTGTTACACATCTCTGCGGCCAGAACCTGGCTAAACGATCCGCGTGCTCGTACTGACTGCTGATCCTTCTCTGCTCACAACCCAGCGCCCCGCAACCGTAGTAGGGATTCTTGTGATCCCATAGGTGTCGTTTCCCACCGACACATAGCATGATTACATCTACTCAAAACACTCTACTCTTAGTAGTGTTTCTAGGAGGTGCAAGCTATAAGACATTTTTCACAGCTCATTAGACATTCGCTAAATTTGTAAATCAAATATTCTTTTCTACAATCCAATTGTAGAAACATAATTTTCTTGTTACAATAATTTCTACTCCATACTGGAAATCTTTTGAAACATTCAAAAGATCCAGATTTATGTCTCAGTTAGTTAATATAAATATCTACTTGAGTCATCCCTGAAGATAGATAAATCCACTGCTTGCAACAACGCTTATTGGACTACATGCATCAATATGCATATTTCTAAAAAAAATTGTTGCTCGTTATTTATGGCCTGTGAACGGTATTTTAGTTTATTCACTATTTGGATGAAAGTTGCAAGTGTCATATGATTCGTAATCATATGACTCCAAAATCCATCACTATGTAATTTCTCCATGCGGGTTTCTCCAATGTGACTAAATGCAGTGCCAATAACTTAAATCCTATTCAGTGTTATGGATGTTCAATTTTTATCATCAATATTCATAACTTAAATCCTATTCACAATAGGAGCATGGACCTTTTGTTCATTACATTGAACAACTATTATTCTCTCATGAACAACCTTTTTGCAACTTCTAAGCAATGGGCTAGAGTGTACGCAACTCTAAAATGAATTGTGACAATAAATTCAGATGTAATATGTTGATGAAAAAGTATCATAAGTATTAAAAAAATTCAACACATATTTTAACCTCATTAATTTGTTGGTCATTAGGTCGTAGTAATTCTTGAACCGATTCGCAACAACATGCAATCGAGTCGGTATTCTTGTGATCAACTTTTAACAACAAATCCCTAAGAATTTAGTGTTTAACAATTTAATCACGATTCTCAAGAATCACACTTTACTTGACCAACTTTCTCTACATCTTATAACTTGTATGGCATTCATTCCTGAGCTAGACATTCCAGTCTTCTTTTCTTTCCACCTCTAAACTTCTTACAATTTACTTCAATATTTCTCTCACTCTCAGAAGAAACATCAACTTTAAGAGTGGTGTAAGCCCTAAAATTTGAAGGAAATATGCCCTAGAGGCAATAATAAAGTTGTTATTTTATATTTACTTATATCATGATAAATTTTTATTATTCATGCTAGAATTGTATTTACCGGAAACTTGATACATGTGTTGATACATAAACAAAACACCGTGTCCCTAGTAAACCTCTACTAGACTTGCTCGTTAATCAAAGATGGTTAAGTTTCCTATCCATACACATGTGTTGTCATTTGATGAACGGGATCACATCATTAGGAGAATGATGTGATGGACAAGACCCATCCGTTAGCTTAGCATTATGATCGTTCAGTTTTATGCTATTGATTTCTTCATGTCAAATACATATTCCTACGACTATGAGATTATGCAACTCCCGGATACCGGAGGAATGCTTTGCGTGCTATCAAATGTCACAACTAACTGGGTGATTATAAAGATGCCCAATAGGTATCTCCGAAGGTGTTTGTTGGGTTGGCATAGACCGTGATTAGGATTTGTCACTCTGAGTATCAGAGAGGTATCTCTGGTCCCTCTCGGTAATACATATCATAAGAAACCTTGCAAGCAAAGTGACTAATGAGTTAGTTACATGATGATGTATTATGGAACGAGTAAAGAGACTTGCCGGTAACGACATTGAAATAAGTATGAAGATACCGACGATCGAAACTCGGGCAAGTAACATACCGATGGACAAAGGGAATAACGTATGTTGTCATAACGGTTCGACCGATAAAGATCTTCGTAGAATATGTGGGAGCCAATATGAGCATCTAGGTTCCTCTATTGGTTATTGACCGGAGAGGTGCCTCGGTCATGTCTACATAGTTCTCAAACCCACAGGGTCCGCACGCTTAACGTTCGATGAAGATATAGTATTATATGAGTGATATGATTTGGTGACCGAATTTTGTTTGGAGTCCCGGATGATATCACGGACATGACGAGGAGTCTTGAAATGTTTGATAGGTAAAGATTGATATATAGGACGATGGTATTCGGACACCGGAAGTGTTCCGGAGGGTATCAGGTGCATATCGGGTCACCGGAAGGGGTTCCGGGAACCCCCGGCAAAAGATATGGGCCTTATGGGCCAAGAGGGGAAACACACCAGGCACAAGGGGCTGGTGCGCCCCCCATATGGGTCGGCCAAAGAGGAGAAGGAAAGAGGACAAAGGAAAATGGAAAGTTAGGAAGCACTACTTCCTTCTTCCCCCTTTCCTTCCCCCTCCGGCAATTTATGGAAGGGCGGGGTACCACTTGGGAAAACCCCAAGTAGGGTCTGAATCCTACTTGGGGTGCCCCATGGCTGCCTTCCCTCTCCTTCCAAGCTATATATATGTGAGGGTGGCACCCTAGCACACCCCAGACTATTGTTAGCCATGTGCGGCACCCCCCTCCACCGTTTACTACCACGGTCATATTTTTGTAGTGCTTAGGCGAAGCCCTGCGAGGATCACTTCACCATCATCGTCACCATGCCGTCGTGCTGACGGAACTCATCTACTACCTCGACATTTTGCTGGATCAAGAAGGCGAGGGACGTCACTGAGATGAACGTGTGCAGAACTTGGAGGTGGCGTACATTCGGTATTTGATCGATGGATTGCGAAGAAAGTTTGACTCCATCAACCGTGTTATGATACACTTCCGCTTACAGTCTACAACGGTACGTAGAAACACTCTCCCCCTTGTTGCTATGCATCTCCTAGATAGATCTTGCATGAGAGTGGGATTTTTTTTTAAATTGCATGCTACGTTTCCCAACATGGTATCGGAGCCAGGTTTATGCATAGATGATATGCATGAGTAGAACACAAAGAGTTGTGGGCGGTGATCATCATACTGCTTACACCAATGTCTTATTTTGATTTGGCGGTATTGTTGGATGAAGTGGCCCGGACTAACCTTACATGACCATGTTCATGAGACCGGTTCCACCGACAGACATGCAACTAGTTTTGCATAAAGGTGGATGGCGGGTGTTTGTTTCTCCTACTTTAGATGAATTGGATTTGTCTGCGGTCGGTCCTTGTTGAAGGTTAGAACAGCAAACTTGATAAATCACCGTTGTTGTTTTGATGCGTAGGTAAGAACGGTTCTTGCTCGAAGCCCGTAGCAGCCACGTAAAACTTGCAACAACAAAGTAGAGGACGTCTAACTTGTTTTTGCAGGGCATTTTGTGATCTAATATGGTCAAGACATGATGTGATATACGTTATTGTATGAGATGATCATCTTTTGTAAAAGTTATCAGAAACCGACAGGAGCCTTATCACTAATGCAGGATGCTGCTAATGCGACACTACGATCAGAGACCCTTTGACGAAATTGTGTGTGATGAATTAATCGCAAACGGTGATGTAAAAAAACCATCAAAAAGATGCAAAACGTTTGTGATGGCGGGTACATCAAACACGGTTCAGATTTTACTTGCGTGTGCGATACTGGGCATACAGTTGATCCAAACAAACTGTTTGCGATTAGACAGAACAACAGAAACGGGGAGCCATATCAATGTGTGTGCGATATACGGCATACAGTTTGCTCCGTTGAACTGTTTGCTATTAGGGAAAGCAACAGAAACGGCCAGCCAAATCAAGGTGTGAGTGATATAAGGCATATGGTTCACTCGAATGAACTGTTTTCGATTAGGGAAGAGAACATAAACGGTTCAACTTAACAAGATGTGTGTGATACGCGGCAAACACGCCCGGAGGTTAATTTGATAACAAGTACACAGAGGTGAATTTGACATACATGATTTATAAGTTTCACATAAATCATATCACTTTTTTTGGAAAACATTTAATTGCGTTGAATGCATATTGTGCTCCGTCCTATTAGTTGAATTAACCTCGAGGTCCATGTTTTGGAAGCATGTTGTAAAGTAACAGGATAGACCTTCATTAAAGCCAATCAACATGTGTTAAAAAACAAAAATTATCAAAAAGTAATGAGATAGACCTTCTTCAAGCCAATCAACATGTGTTCAAAAAACAAAAAATGTCAAAAATTACAAAACAAGGACCTCGAGGTTAATTCAACTAATAGGAGGGAGCACGATATACATTTAAGACAATTAAATGTTTACAGTGACCCATCCCATCAGTTAATTTAACATCGAGGCTACTTCTCATCCGGTCACCCATCTGATGACTACTCAAGCCTCAGCACAGTTAACTTGGGAGTTCTGTTAGATGAGCTATCGGTAGGGAAGCTAGTCTTTGCTGCTGTAGGATCCCTCTTTGCATCCTTTATTGCGCACCTAGATGACCGATTGTTGCCACCCAATGGTCAATGCCACGTCCCCCGCGAATGTAGAAGCTTCCCTCCATTGGATGAGTGGCAAACGGTTAATCCAGAAGAACTGTTTGTGATGATGCAGAATGACAAAAACGGGCAGCCAGATGAGGATGTGTGCGATATACGGCATACAGTTCACTAGGATGAGCTGTGTGTGATTAGGCAACACAATGGAAACGGTTTGACTGAAATAGATGTGTGTAATACGCGGCAAACAGGTCCATAATCAGAAATGTGTGTGAAGACCAATAATAACACAGACGATTGCTGCTAATAAGCCGTGTGATTTGCTCTGTCTACAGAAGAATAACATGTATATATATATATATATATAACTAAAATAAACATCCAATTACATAAGTGACTATACAGATCATTCGCATACACCTCAATAAACAATTGCATGCATTCTAAAGTAGGAGAAACGATCGTCTAGTCATCTACTTCTTGTGACGCTCCCGTCACTGCTTTGTGGCTCGATCCCTCGTCTGGGGCAGGAAGAAGACACTTCCTCATGTCAACGATCCGTCTGTACATCTCGTAGCTTGTGTACGCGTCCTTGGCCGCGTAGTTGACTAGCTGTTCATCCAATCTCTCATGCCAAACACTGTGCCAAGCGTTCTTGTCCTTCTTGCTCTCATCCTTCATCTTCATGTAATGCGGTCGATGATGGCCGAGTCGAGGTCAACCAGGGAGTTCAGTTTGTTGCTGTCGCTGCCCCAAAGCTTGTAGTGGTCCTGGATGTTGACAACATTTCGGCATTTCAAGCCTGAAACCTTGAGCGCTTTTAGATCGTTGGTGGTGTCCACCGTAGCGAAACTGTAGTCGAAGCTGTTGATAAACCTGGAGAAACGCTCACAAGGACTTGTGGCTAGGTGGTAGTGGTAGACGAGGATGTCATGTCGCACACACAATTGGGCGACGACAACCTTCTGATCGTTCCCGGCACGACCGATGGTGTACTCGAGGTCCAAGCCGACCACTTGGTACTTGTCCTCGGCAAGGAACTGCTCCATAGTTTTGATGGAGCTCTTCACCGACACCGGATCATTCGTGTACATCATTGAGAGGGCCTTCCCCCTCACGTGGGTGTCCCCTATGTGATGCGTGGTGAACTACCCACCGTTGTCGGCGTCGGCCGCTGGGAGTGCCATTGGAGCCACGAGGAGCGCCATTGGAACCGCTGGATGTCCTCTCTGTATGTGTCATCGTGGATGTGCTTATTGTGTCGTGTGACGTGAGAGATGAAGATAAATGGCCGCAGGAATAAATGGGGGCCGGGCAGCCTGAAATCTCAGCGCGTCCGCATGGCAGTTTTTGCAGCGGGTAACTTCATCGCCGCGCCACGCTCGGCGCAACCGCATGCACACGAACGTGCATGATCGTGCGCCAGCACCAAATACTGGCAGCGCGCATGGAGGTACGAGGGAAGAGCACCCGAAGGGACACGAGAGCAGAGCACGTCGTGGCAGGACGCGAGTAGAGCGCGTCGCGGCCGCCTCAACTGCAAGCAACCACACACATAGAGCAGTTGAACACGCAGGAAATGGTCGCCTACAAGCCAGCCGACAGTTGCGTCACTGCATAGAGAGTGACCGTGTGCTACTACCTCTGTCTCGGTCTATAGTCCCTTTATATTCTGTGCCATACTTTGCCCTCAAATTTAACCAACAAAATGTTAATGCATGTTATAAAAATTATATAATTGGAAACTATGTTCAAATACGAATCCAGCTATATAATCTTTGGCGACATGCATTCGTATTTAATAGTTAAATCCTACTTATAAATCAGGACGGGAGTATAGTAGGTAATTAAATTGCAAACATTTTTTTATTAACCATATGTGTACGTGGACTTTCGTCCTCCTCTCGCACATCTTGTCACCCCGCTGCCACAGACAGCTTACAGCGCAAGCTTGCGTAGCGCGCGGGGGCGTTCTTTTGGCTAAATGCTGGCACCAATGGATCGTCGGTGAGCCCGTTCCCGTGCAATCTCGCAGGTTCCTGCGCAAGCTTCCTGCTCGACTCGGTGAAATCCCCCAAAATCCCAATGCTTACCGGCCTGCTATATAAACCCTCACGGCCGGCGAGTCCTGCGTCGCATTTCCCCCTCCCTCCCTGTAGCTTATCACGTCTGCTTCTCCCACAATCACCAATGGCACCGGTCCGTCGTCATTGCTCTGCCACTCCGCCTCCATCAGAGGACAGCTCTGGCTAGGAGGCTACACCACGGCGGCGACGCAGTCCCCACCGTAGTGTAGTGCACATGGCATCCCTGTTGGGTGTGCGCGGAACACCCACCACACGCTCCGCCACCGCTGCCCATCGCCAGCTGTTGCCGGCTGCCGTTGCCACCACACTACCGTCCAAAGGCAGGGCCATTGCGCACTCCGCCGCCTCGGCCCGAAGGTGGGAGGTGGCAGCCATGGCCGCCACCCCACTGCCAGCCACCATGGCCATCACCCGCTCCGCCACCATGGCCCAAAGGCGGGAGGTGGTGGTCGTGGCCACCACCCCATCATCGTCTGCCGTGGCCGCCAGCCCACTGTCAACCGCCGCGGTCATCATTCGCTTCGCCACCGCTGCCCAAAGGCGGGACACGGAGGTGGAGGCCCGCACGTTTGTCAGTGACCTTGCGTGCTACACCAAGTTCCTGTGGGAGGAGGAGGAGCGCCTCGTTGAGCACGCAAAGAGCCTTACCGCTGCCGTGGCCGTGGCACACACCGCCTCAAAGGCGCAGAATCCGGAGATCTACGAGGAGAACCACCACTTCGAGAGGGGTCGTCTGGAGTGGCAGAGGGCGTTCGAGGTGAGCGTCACTGATGGTGCAGCAGTGGCAGGCACCGTATTGCATTTGTCTAGCTCGTCGGTAGGCTCGTCCTCCTCTGCCTCTTACTGAGAGCGCTCGGCAGAGGAGAGGCTGCCGGAAGTAGTACAAAGCCCCTCCATAGTAGTAGTATTTAGGGGCTATTTTGTTCAGTTCATCTGACTATAGATGTGGTGGAACTGTATAACGTACTTAAAATTAGCTAGTATATATAGTTGAACTAGCTATTTTAGTACGTGGTTGGCAACAATTGGTGAAAATTTGGTCGGTTCAGCTATCGAGTTGAACTATTTGTATAAAGAACGGCTGCTTAATCTATGAATGAAATCTATGCTTAATTACTGAATTTTAGTTGCAAAAATTAGATACCGCTAGTGATCTTTAGCTGCATATTTTGACAAATCGCACTGCTACAAGGTTGACAAGTGGCAATGTTACTAGATCAACAAAAGTCAATCTTTCCAGTTTGACAAATGGCAACATACCCAATATGACAGACGCAAACCTTACCAAATTGTTTGTAAGTGGTTGCACACGGGTCATCCAAACAACCGTTTGCGTTGAAGGGATGCAGAAATCCTGCTCGGCACCTTTCTCTTGGCTTAGTGTCAAAGTCTGGATTTGCATACCATATTCCATTTGAACCGTTTGCGTTGAAGAGATGCACAAATCCTGCGCTGCGAATTTTACTTTGACTTAAGGGGGAAGTCCATAACTCTCTCTTTGCATATGGGTGTTCTATCTAAAATGTTTGCGATCAAGAGCTGCACAAGTCCTGCTCGGCACATTTTCCCTTGGCTTCCTGGGGAAGTTGTAAGTTTGCATACGAGTGTTCTAACTAAAACATTTGCGATGAGTGTTTTATATTTAAAAACCATTGACGTTTTTATCAAAAGAATTTTTTTTGATAAGTCAGTACATTAAGAGAGAAAAACGAAAGCTCGTTCAAACCATATCTTTCATTCAGTCACACTACGAATTTATATTCATATGATCGAGATAAGTATTAAACCCCAAAAAAACTATTTCCGGCGACGACGGAGGTGGCCTGCCGCACCATCGTCGTTGTTGTCGTCCTCCGGGACGCCGTTGTTGAAGTCTTCAAGGCAGCACATAATGTTCTTCACTTGTAAATCAAACATAATGTCGTCGCGCGATCGACGGGCGGGGCGTGGGAGCACGGCAACTGGCGGCGCTAAGAGGTAGCGGTTGACGGCAGTGTCCCATGCCGCTGAGGGGGGCGCGCGCATGGGCACGGGCGCGGCAGGTGCAGCCAAACGCACGGGGACCGACGCCGCGATGGGTGGAGGGGCGCGCATGGGCACGGGCATGGGCGCTGGCGCTGGCATGTACACGAGCCCGCATGGGTCCGCGGAGACCTCGCTGACGCCCACGGCTTCCAGTTCTGCGATAGGGCTCGGCGACCAGCCCGTCAAGGCTACGGGGATGGTCGCTGGTGCAGGCGCGGGGATGGGAGCGGGGGCAGCAACGCCGCGGCCAGCTCGTTCAGGGCCATGCCCATGAGGCCCCATTCCTCCTTATTTTCTATCTCCTCCGGCTCGGAGTCGACTTCACCAAACTTGGAGACTAGTGGCAGATGATCCTTCTGCGCCAAGGCGTTGGTGGAGGTCTGCGGGAGGGAGGGGAATGGGAGGCGAACAATAAGACCGCCCCTATTAAACAGCGGCTCAGACACCATTAATGGAGAGGAAGGCATACGACCATGGAAGTCAAAGGGCTCGATTCCCATTAAGCCTGCGCAGCAGCTCGCAAGCTTCACTGTGAGCATGCGCATTGGAGGACAACTTGCACGTCTCTCGGTCAGCCTGCGCACCGGACTGCGCTTGCACGCCTCCCGTTCAGTCAAGCAGCTGTCCGCACGGCACCTCCTATAGCCATTAAAACCAAGACACGTGGCGTCACGTGAATGGTCAACATAACACACACGATTTAAATTATACAAACGTTTGAGATATTAAAGTGGCAGCTATTTTTTCAAAATGCCTTTTTGGCTATTATTCGAGTGCGCCTTCTCTCGAAATGGACACGATAAAATCCACAGCATGTCGGGTGCCATTCCATGATAGCATGTCAAGTTTCATCAATTTCAGACGAGTCTTGGATTTACTAGAATTTGAAAACAAAGTATCTCAATGTTTTGCCGGCAATCAACAGTGCCCTAGTGTTTGAAATTCATTCCCATTTCTTGCATGGGACCTAAGCATGCACCCAAGAACACAGATGTGATTTTCAACCAATTTATATGCACTGAAGCATGTGCATGTAGTTAAAATTTGAATTATGCAGATAAAATACCTAGAAAACCCAGTTAATGTATAAAAATGTCCAAATGAACCCCGAAAAAATACAAAATTTAACATAACACTCATGTTGTTCTATGTTGACACTAGAAATTTTTTGAAATCAATAAGAGGCAATGGATATCATTTTGTCCCCAAAGGTGGAACTTTCCCTACCGAAACCATCAGGCTTGTTGTGAGAAGCTCTGGTTTGTGAGAAGTTTATATCCAAACCTGCCCCAAATGGGACAAAAATTTTGCCACGGCATGTTGACGTCGATCCATGATAGCATGCCAATTTTCATGAATTTTAGACGAGTTTTGGATTTACTAGAATTTAAAAACCAGGTATCTCAATGTTTGCGGACGAGTGACGGTGGCAGGGTGGTTGACATTCATTCCCATTTCTTGCATGGGACCTAAGCATGCAACCAAGGACACATATTTGAATTTTCAAGCCATTTATATGCTTTATAGCATTTGCCTGTAGTTCAAATTTGAGTTATGGACATAAATGCATTGAAAACTCAATTAATTCATAAAAATGTCCAAACAAACCCCGAAAAATTCCAAAATTTAACACAACACTCCTATTGTTCTATGTTGACACTAGAAAAAATTTGAAAGCAATAAGAGGCAATGGATATCGTTTCGTCCCAAAGCTGTGACGTTCCCTACCGAAACCATCAGGCTTGTTGTGAGAACCTCTGGTTTGTGAGAAGCAGATACCCAAACCTGCCCCAAATGGGACAAAAAAATTACCACGACATGTTGATGCCGCTCCATGATAGCATGCCTAGTTTCATGAATTTCAGACGAGTTTTGGATTTACTAGAATTCAAAAACCAAGTGTCTCAATGTTTGAGGCCGAATGACGGTGGTAGGGTGTTTGACATTCATTCCCATTTCTTGCATGGGACCTAAGCATGCAACCAAGGACACATATTTGAATTTTCAACTAATTTATATGCATTAGAGCATGTGCCTGTAGTTCAAATTTGAATTATGCACATAAATGCATAGAAAACTTAGTTAATGTATAAAAATGTCCAAACAAGCCCCTAAAAATTCCTAAAATTAACACGACACTCATGTTGTTCTATGTTGACACTTGAAAAAATTGAAATCAAGAAGAGGCACCAGATATCATTTCGCCCACAAAGGTGAAACGTTCCCTACCATAACCATGAGGCTTGTTGTGAGAAGCTCTGGTTTGTGAGAAGCTTATATACCCCAATCTGCCCCAAATGGGAAAATATTTTTACCACTGCCTGTTGATGTCATTCCATGCAAGCATGTCAAGATTCATAAATTACAGACGCGTTTTCGATTTGCTAGAATTTAAAAACCATGTATCTCAATGTTAGCGGCCGAGCGACGGTGGCGAGGTATTTGACATTCATTGTAATTTTTGCATGGGACTTAAGCATGTAACCAAGGGCACACATTCCAATTTTGAACCAATTTATATGCACCGGAGCATGTGCATGTAGTTCAAATTTGAATTATGCACATCAATGCATAGAAAACTCAGTTATATAAAAATTTCCAAGCGAACCCCGAAAAATCCCAAAAATTGACACAACACTCGTGTTGTTATATTTTGACACGAGAAAAATTTGGAATTAATAATAGGCAACAGATATCGTTTCGTCCCCCAAGGTGGCACATTCCCTACCGAAACCTCAGGCTTGTTGTGAGAGAAGCTCTGGTTTGCGACAAGCTTATACCCAAACCTATCCCAAATGGGACAATATTTTTACCATGGCATGTCGATGCCGTTCCATGATATCATGTCAAGTTTCATGAATTTCATAGGAGTTTTCAATTTACTAGAATTTTAAAACCATGTATCTCAATGTTAGCGGCCGAGCGACAATGTCAAGGTGTTTGACATTCATTCTCATTTCTTGCATGTGACCTAAGCTTGCAACCAAGGACAAGCATTTGATTTTGCAACCCGTTTTTATGGACTGGAGCATGTGCATGTAGTTCAATTTTGAATTATGCACATAAATGCCAAGAAAACTCAATTAACTTATAAAAATGTCCAAACAATCCCCGAAAAAAATCCAAAATTTAACACGACACTCCTGTTGTTCTTTGTTGACACTAGGAAAAAAATTGAAAGGAAGAAGAGGCGATGAATATCGTTTTGTTCACAAAGGTGACACGTTTCCCTAATGGAACCATGAGGATTCTTGTGAGAAGCTCTTGTTTGTGAGAAGCTTATGCCATGGCCTACCCCAAATGGGACAATATTTTTTACCCCAGCATGTTGATGCCATTCCATTATAGCATGCCAAGGTTCATGAATTTCAAACAGGTTTTGGATTTATTAGAATTACAAAATCAAGTACCTCAACATTTGCCGGAGAGCCACGGTGCTGTGGTGTTCGAAATTCGTCCCCATTTATTGCATGGGACATAAGCATAAACCCATGGACACATAAATGATTTTACAACCCATGTTGGTGCACCGGAGCATGCGCATGTAGTTTAATTTTGAAGTGTGCACCTGAAATGGTTAGAAAGCCAATTTAATGTATAAAATGTCCAAACGAACCCTGAATAATTCCAATTTTTTTACGACACACATATAGTTGCATGTTCACTGCAGATAAAAGGTTTAACAATTCAAACACTGTCCATTGCCGATGTGACCCCATTATGTAATTCATATCAAGATGAAAAATCAAGTAGATCCCACATAGTTTATTATCACCAACCGTATGAAATGCAGTATGAAATATCCCGCAGCATCGTCGGTGTATAGTACGCCTATGGCTTACGCGAGAAGGTGCGTCGGCTACAGTCCACAGCCGGCGTGTCAAGCACACTAGCTCTCTCCCCAAATATCATTTCATTGTTCAATCGTCACAGGTGAAAGATGGGGACGTGGACCCGCGTCATGAGGGCAACTTCGGCGGCCCACTCCGGCGGGAGTGCAGCCACATCTGCCATGCGCGTGCTAACAAGGTGCATGAGCGCGGTCGCAATTTGCAACTGGGCAGCCAAGGCAGCCCAAACGGCCGCTGTTGCTTCTCAGGTGGCGGCAACAACATCTGCCTCGGGGATAGCAACTGGCGAGAGTGGCACCACAGCTGCTCGTTCCGCAGCGGCGGCCTTAGCCCTGATGGAGGCCGCCCATGACCATGTCGAGGCCGCCCACACCCAGCTCGTGGCGGTCACCGCACAAATCAAACGAAGCTTCTTCGACAAGGGTCGGTAACCCACGGCCGAAGAGTTCGCAATCGCCGAGCGCATTCGACTAGCCGTCCGTTCCTCCGCCGCATACCTTGCCACGACAGAGCCCGTCCAAGCCCAGATCACGGCAGCCCACGCCCAGCTCGTGGCGGCCTTTTAGAATGAGATGGCGAACGTGGATGGCGAGATGCTTGCCGAGTATGGTGTGATGGATGCCATGGAGCCCCTTCCCTAGGAGACCGTCGGGTGCGAGCTGGACATGGAGGAGCTGGCGGAGATCGACGAGCACCAGCCGTAGTAGTATGCTTTCTTTTGTTTAATTAAGAGCGTTGGTCTTTAATATGTTTAGAGTAATGTTTAGGTCATCTAGCTCTGTTTAATTGCTGAACTTGCTCGATTAAGAAGTGTGGGTGTGATGTAGTGTCCTTTGTGTACCCAAATTATGCAATGACGTGGATGACCACTGTAACTAGGGAAATTGGAACCAAAATTTTTGATGTTCAAACTCATCACACACGGGTTAACCTATCTGAATCATTTGTGATGTTCACATATCATACACAGTTCTGAATAAGGGACCGTGTCTGATGACACTTTGGGCGCCAGTTTTTCCGCTGAACCGAATCAAAATTTTCGGCTTTCGCGGAAATATCTACCTTCCCGCCCCCTCCCCCTTACAAAAATCTACATTTCCCCTGTTATCGCTAATTTCGAAAGGTTCTAGATGTTGCATGTGAAACTTGGTGCTGGCGCAGTTGTGTAATGGGCTAGCTGAGTGCTGAAGTTATATCATGTTGTACTATGATGTATTTCAATTATGAAATCCTGCTCCCTTAATGGAAATGAAATATATTAATGTGCTTAATATGAATGTCAATTAGATTAATGAATGTATTATTAATAATAGGGCAATTAGCCTGCTAATGGCGAATTAGCCTGCTAATTGGGTTTTGCTATTGCAAACGGTTATTGACAAAATACCGTGAGTGATGACCTCAGGCAACGCACACAGTTTCTAGGAATAAACCGTGTTGGATCAATGAACAATCACACACGACATTCTCTTGAAAAATGTTTGTGTTAGGCCACCTTGCGCAAATGTTTACCACATAAAAACTATGTGTGATGGACAACCTTTGCCACACAGTTTCTTCTATGCACCATGTGTGATGCATTCAATAACGCAAATGATAAAATTGTTAATATCGTGTGCAATGGCAACGCTATCACAAACGATTTAACGGGGAAAATTGTGTTCATGTACCTGCAAACTGAAACGTTTTCCTTGGAGCGACTATGTGTGATGTATATACGAACGAAAACATTTAGTGGGGACTGACTGTGCCGGATGTACTTACGACCGGAAACGAGTTCGTCTGTATAGTTGTATTTTTAGCACTACTATACGTAACCGTATTTGATCACTCGCCGATCACGCACGACCTCATTTTGCCGAGCGTATGTGCTAGGAGGGCATATCCCCGATGGTTTCTGGGTTGTGTGGGAAGGACCCCCCTATCACAGTCACTCACTAGGTGACGGTTCAGAACGACATCGCTGAAAGGGGTTAAAAACCGTTTGCATAGCACCTCGATGTACCACTGTATGGTTGTCTCTTTATTGTATGAAATGCAAACGCCATATAATTGCTTTACTTTATCACTATGTGTTAGCAATAGTTGGCGAGATGAGCATGACACAACGATGGAGATCAAGGTGTCGAGCTGGTGACGATGGAGATCATGACGATGCTTTGGAGATGGAGATCAAAAGCACAAGGTGATGATGGCCATATCATGTCACATATTTTGAGTGCATGTTATGTTTATCTTTTATGCATCTTATTTTGCTTAGTACGATGGTAGCATTATAAGATGACCCTTAACTAAATTTCAAGGTATAAGTGTTCTCCCTGAGTATGCACCGTTGCGACAGTTCGTCGTGCTGAGACACCACGTGGTCATCGGGTGTGATAGGCTCTACGTTCACATACAACGGGTGCAAGATAGTTTTGCACATGCAGAATACTCGGGTTAAACTTGACAAGCCTAGCATGTACAGACATGGCATCGGAACACTGGAGACTGAAAGGTCGAACGTGAATCATATAGTAGATATGATCAACATAGAGATGTTCACCATTGATGACTATACCATCTCACGTGATGATCAGACATGGGTTAGTTGATTTGGATCACGTATCATTTATATGACTTGAGGGATGTCTACTAAGTGGGAGTTCTTAAGTAATTTGATTAATTGAACTTAATTTATCATGAACTTAGTCCTGATAGTATTTGCAAATTATGTTGTAGATCAATAGCTTGCGTTGTAGCTCCCCTATGTTTTTTGATATGTTCCTAGAGAAAAATAAGTTGAAAGATGATAGTGGAAATGATGCGGACTTGGTCTATGATCTGAGCATTATCCTCATTGCTGCTAGAAGAATTATGTCCTTAATGCACCGTTAGGTGACAGACCTATTGCAGGAGCATATGTAGATGTTATGAATGTTTGGCAAGCTCAATATGATGACTACTTAATAGTTTAGTGCACCATGTTTTACGGCTTAGAACTGGGACTTCAAAAATGTTTCGAATGCCACGGAGCATATGTGATGTTCCAAGAGCTGAAATTGGTATTTCAGACTCATGCCCATGTCGAGAGGTATGAGTCCTCTAACATGTACTTTGTCTACATGATGGAGGAGAATAGCTCAGCTAGTGAGCATGTGCTCAGAATGTTTGGGTACTACAATCACTTGAATCAAGTGGGGGTTAATCTTCCAGATAAGATAGTGATTGACAAAGTTCTCTAGCACTATCACCAAGCTACTAGAACTTCGAGATCAACTATAATATGCAAGGGATGACGAAAATGATTCCCAAGCTTTTCGCGATGCTGAAATCGACAAAGGTAGAAATCAAGAAAGAGCATCAAGTGTTGATGGTTAACAAGACCACTAGTTTCTAGAAAAAGGGCAAGGGAAAGAAAGGGAACTTCAAGAAGAATGGCAAGCAAGTTGGCACTCCCGTAAAGAAACCCAAAGCTAGACCTAAGCCCGAAACTGAGTGCTTCTGCTGCAAAGTAAATGGTCACTAGAAGCGGAACTGCCCCAAATATTTGGTGGATAAGAAGGATGGAAAAGTGAACAAAGGAATATTTTATATACATGTTATCGATGTGTACCTTACTAGTGCTCATAGTAACCCCTGGGTATTTCATACCTGTTCGGTTGCTAAGATTAGTAACCCAAAACAGGAGTTGCAGAATAAATGGAGACTAGTTGAGGGTGAAGTGACGATGTGTGTTGGAAGCGGTTCCAAGATTGAAATAATCATCATCGCACACTAGCTATACTTTCGGGATTAGTGTTGAACCTAAATAAATGTTATTTGGATCGTGTTTATTGCAATACGGTTATTCATTTAAGACAGAGGATAATTGCTATTCTGTTTACATGAATAAAACCTTCTATGGTCATACACCCAATGTTAATGGTTTATTGAATCTCGATTGTAGTGATACACATATTCATAATGTTGATGCCAAAAGATGCGAAGTTGATAATGACAATTCAACAGACTTGTGGCACTGCCGTTTAGGTCATATTGGTGTAAAGTGCATGAAGAAACTCCATGCTGATGGGCTTTTGGAATCACCTGATTATGAATCATTTCATACTTGCGAACCATCCCTCATGGGTAAGATGACTAAAATTCCGTTCCACGGAACAATGGAGCGAGCCAATGACTTAGTGGAAATAATACATACCGATGTATGCGGTTCGATGAGTGTTGAGGCTCGCAGCGGCTATCGTTATTTTCTGACTATCGTTATTTTCTGACCTTCACAGATGATTTGAGCAGATATGGGTATATCTACTTAATGAAACACGAGTCTGAACATTTGAAAAGTTTAAAGAATTTCACAGTGAAGTGGAGAATCATCGTAACAAGAAAATAAAGGTTCTACGATCTGATCGTGGAGGCAAATATTTGAGTTACGAATTTGGCCTTCATTTAAAACAATGTGGGATACTTTCACAACTCACACCACCTAGAACACCACAGCGTAATGGTGTGTCCGAATGTCGTAACCGTACTTTATTAGATATGGTTCTATCTATGATGTCTCTTACTGATTTACCACTATCGTTTTGGGGTTATGCATTAGAGACAGCTGCATTCACGTTAAATAGGGCACCATTTAAATCCATTGAGACGACACTGTATGAACTGTGGTTTGGCAAGAAACCTAAGCTGTCGCTTCTGAAAGTTTGGGATTGCGACACTTATGTCAAAAGCCTTCAGCCTGATAAGCTGGAACCCAAATTGGAGAAGTGTGTCTTCATAGGATACCCTAAGGAAACAATTGGGTACACCTTCTACCACAGATCCGAAGGCAAGATCTTTATTGCCAAGAACGTAACCTTTCTAGAGAAGGAGTTTCTCCCGAAAGAAGTGAGTGGGAGGAAAGTAGAACTTGATGAGGTAATTGTACCTTCTCCGAATTTGGAAAGTAGCTCATTAGAGAAATTCGTTCCCGTGATGCCTACACCAATTAGAGAGGAAGCTAATGATGATGATCATGAAACTTCAGATCAAGTTACTACCGAACCTCGTAGGTCAACCAGAACACGATCCACACCAGAGTAGTACGGTAATACTGTTCTGGAAGTCATGTTACTAGACCATGGCAAACCTACGAACTATGAAGAAGTTATGATGAGCCCAGATTCCGATAAATGTCTTGAGGCCATGAAATCTGAGATAGGATCCATGTATGAGAACAAAGTGTGGACTTTGGTGGATATGACCGATGATCGGCAATCCATAGAGAATAAATGGATATTCAAGAAGAAGACTAACGATGATGGTAATGTTACTGTCTACAAAGCTCGACTTGTCGCAAAAGGTTTTCGACAAGTTCAAGGGGTTGACTACGACGAGACTTCCTCAACCGTAGTGATGCTTAAGTCCGTCCGAATCATGTTAGCAATTGCCACATTTTATGAAATCTGGCAAATGGATGTCAAAACTGCATTCCTTAAATGGATATCTCTAAGAAGAGTTGTATATGATGCAAACAGAAAGTTTTGTCGAGCCTAAAGGTGCTAACAAAGTGAGCAAGCTCCAGCTATCCATCTATGGACCAGTGCAAGCATCTCGAAGTTGGAATATACGCTTTGATGAGGTGATCAAAGAATATGGTTTTATACAGACTTTCGGTGAAGCCTGTATTTACAACAAGTGAGTGGGAGCTATGTAGCATTTCTGATATTATATGTGGATGACGTATTGTTGATTGGAAATGATATAGAATTTCTGGATAGCATAAACGGATACATGAAAAAGAGTTTTTCCAATTAAAGACCTCGGTGAAGCTACTTATATAGGAGGCGTGGAATGAAGATAGTCTCTCTCAAGCAACCCTACAATCAAATACAAGAAATCTCTTGTGTCCCCAACACACCCAACACAATGGCAAATTGTATAGGTGCACTAGTTCGGAGAAGAGATGGTGATAAAAGTGTAGTATGGATAGTAGATATGATTTTTTGTAGTGCGAGCAATAAAAAACAGCAAGGTAGTAAATGATAAAACGGAGCACAAACGGTATTGCAACAACGGAAAATGAGGCCTAAGGTGCATACTTTCACTAGTGCAATCTCTCAACAATGCTATCATAGTTGGATCATATGATTATCCCTCAAAGTGCAATAAAGAATCACTCCCGAGTTCCTATTAGCGGAGAACAAAATATAGAAATTGTTTGTAGGGTACGAAACCACATCAAAGCTATTCTTTCCGATCAATCTATCCTAGAATGCGTACTAAAATAACACAAAGCTATTATTTTCGATCAATCTAACCAAGAGTTCGTACTAAAATAACACCATATGACACACATCAACCAACTCTAATGTCACCTAAATACTCCAATGTCACCACAAGTATCCTTGAGTTATTTCTATGATAAGCATCAAACAACTTCATGATCATAATATTCAATCCACATAAAGAACTACAAGGGGACCCCAAATTTTCTATCAGAGAAAAGATAATAAAACGTGCATCAACCCCTATGCATAGATTACCCCAATGTCACCTCGAGAATCCGCAAGTTGAGTGCCATAACATACATCAAGTAAATCAATATGATACCCCACTGTCACCTCAAGTATTCATACTGCAAGACATACATCATGTGTTCTCCGATCTGAACATTCAATCTGACAAGACAAAACTTCTAAGGGTAAAAAATTCAATTCATCACAACAAGTGTAGAGAGGGGAGAAACATCATATGATCCATCTATGTTAACAAAGCCTATGAGACATCAAGATCTTAACATCTCAAGATCACGATATATATATATATAGAGAGAGAGAGAGAGAGATATTAAGCACATAGCTACTGGTACAAACCCTCAGCCCTGAGGGTGGACTACTCCTTCCTCATCATGGTGGCCGCCGGGATGATGAAGATGGCCCCGGTATGATCTCCCCCTTCGGCAGGGTGCCAGAACGGGCTCCTGATTGGTTTTCGGTGGCTACAGAGGCTTGCGGAGGCAGAACTTCCGATCTAGGTTCTCCGTGAGGGTTTTTGGTATATTTGAGAATTTATAGGGCGAAGAGGGGGTGCGGGAGGCCACCGTGGTGGGCACAACCCACCGGGGCGCGCCTGGGGGCCCAGGCACGCCCTGGTGGGTTGTGCCCCCCTCGGGACACCCCCAGGTCCTGCTCTATCCCATTGGTGGTCTTCTGGTCCATAAAAATTCCACAAGAAGTTTCGCGGTGTTTGGACTTGGTTTGATATTGATTTCCCACGATGTAAAAAACAAGCAAAAAACAGCAACTACACTGGGCACTGGGTCAATAGGTTAGTCCCAAAAAAGATATAAATTTGCTATAAATGATTTTAAAACATCCAAGAATGATAATATAACAGCATGAATACCTCATAAATTATAGATATGTTGGAGACGTATCAGCATCCCCAAGCTTAATTCCTACTCATCCTCGAGTAGGTAAATGATAAAAGAAATAATTTATGAAGTGTGAATGCTAGCAGAGTGCATAAGTTTGATCAACGATAATTTCAATCACTTTTCCTAGTGTCATAACAACAAATTTTTCTTGTAAAACCTCTCATGTTAAAGTAGCAACCAATTCACATGTAAAGGTTCAAACAATGAATTCTCTTGAAACTCAACAACCTATATTCTTAGTCACCAAACAATTGCAATTCAACTTATTCAACAGAGTCTAAGTAAGAGCTCCATATACTCAACCATCATATAGTCTTCTTTGATTGCTAACGCTCACCGCATACACATGAGCAAAATGTTTCAACCGGACACATAGAAAGATAAGGGCTTATAATTTTGCCTCCCAACATATTCACCTCTAGGGTGATGTCAACAATAATAACTCATGCTACCCGTATCCAACTGGATATATGTGCCTAGATCTTTCCTCACCACATGATGCTTGCCAAAAGAGAAAAATAAAAAGGAATAGGGAGAAAGACTTTGACTCTTGCATGAAAGTAAATACATAAAAGTAAAAGATAGGCCCTTCGCAGAGAGAAGCAGAGGTTGTCATGCACTTTTTGGTTGTATGCTCAATCCCTTAGTGCAAGAGAACGTCACGTTATATTTCCCCTTATGATGGCAACCTTTATTATGCAGTCTGTCGCTTTTATTCTTCTCCATCACAAGTTCATACAACACTCAATTTTCACTTACACTAAATGATCTAACACTTTTAGAAGCAATTTTTATTGCCTTATTGCACCGATGACAACTTACTTGAAGGATCTTACTCAATCCATAGGTAGGTATGGTGGACTCTCAAAACAAGATTTGGGTTTAAGGGTTTTTGGATGCACAAGTAGTATCTCTACTTGGTGCGGGATTTTTGGCTAGCAAATATGGGGGGCAAGCACCACATGTTGAAGGATCTATGAAAACATAACTTCTATGTGAATATGAACAAACATAAATCATTACGTTGTTGTTCTTGTCCAACGTCAACAATTTTGGCATATAATATTTTGATGGGGGCTCACAATCACAAAAGATTCCCAAGATAGTGAATTTGCATGTGAAAGTTCTCTTCCTTCTACTAATCATTCATGAATTGCTTGTATGAACAATATTGTGATTGTCATGTTTCAAAAGATTTCACTTTCGAAACCCAATGTGAAGCTACCACTAGGCATGATACGAACATACAATTTCAACTTCTTGATATTCAATTCATTCAACAATTTACTCATAGGATATAAGTGAAGCAAAAGAGTAAATGACAAGCTACTCCTAAAAGATATAAGTGAAGATCAAGCGAGTAGTTATGTAGATGGCTAGCTATTTTTAGAACTCTCTTTTATTTAAAAACTTTCAGATCTAAGTATTTTATTAAGACATCAAGCAAAACATATTAAAATGACATTCCAAGAATAGTACAACTCATGTGAAGAAGCAAAAACTTAGGCTCAACCGATACTAACCGATAATTATTGAAGAAAAAAGGTGGGATGCCTACCGGGGCATCCCCAAGCATAGATGCTTGAGACTTCTTGGAATATTATCTTGGGATGCCTTGGGCATCCCCAATCTTAAGCTTTTGTGTCTCCTTAATTCCTTTTATATCATGGTTTCCCAAAATCTTAAAAACTTCATCCACACAAAACTCAACAAGAACTCGTGAGAGTATAAACGAATGCAAAAACCTTATCATTCTCTACTATAGCAAGCCTTATCATTATCTACTGTAGCAAATCACTAAAATTATTACTCAACATTGCATACTAATTGCCTCTGCATATTTAATACTCCTATCCTCAAATGGAATCATTAAACAAGTAAACATATGCAAACAATGCAAACATAACAACAATCTGTCTAAACAGTACAGTCTGTAAAGAATGCCAGATTCGTCATACTTCCCTAACTCCAAAACTTCTGACAATTTACCACACTGTAGAAAATTTATCATATCTTATTATGCAAAAAAATTCAACATTTTATCACATACTGACTTTTCTCGGGAATTTTCGCAACGGCGATAAACTTTCTGTTTTAAAACAGCAACATGTAGACTTGCAAAATAAGCATGGTAAAGGCTATCCTTGACATTTTTATTGAAAATAAAGATGAAAATTTTTATTATAAATAACATAAAGAAAATCCTAACAAAATAAAATGACGCTCCAAGTAAAACTCATATCATGTGACGAATGAAAATATAGCTTCAATTGAGGTTACCGATAATGTTGAAGACGAAAGAGGGGATGCCTTCCGGGGCATCCCCAAGCTTAGTTGCTTGGATCTTCCTTGAATATTACCATTGGGGTGCCTTGATCATCCCCAAGCTTAGGGTCTTGTCACTCCTTATTCCCCTCATATCACAATCTCACCCAAAACTTGAAAACTTCAATCACACAAAACTTAACGGAACTTCGTGAGATATGTTAGTATGATAAAGAGCAAACCATTTCACTTCGGTACTGTCAAAGACAAGATTCATAATTGTTTCCACACAATGCCTACTGTATCATATCATTTCCACAATTTATATTGAGCAATATAATCCATCTAAACTAGGAAACAAGCAAACTATGCATTGAAAACAGAATCTGTCAAAAAACAGAACAATCTGTAGTAATTTGTACTCCAACCATACTTATGCTACTCCAAAAATTATGAAAAATTGGGAAAACGTATAGAATATGTATATATATCATCTTTAAAAAATTCAGATCAAAATCACTTCCCAGTGAATTTTAGAAATTCCTGGAATGGCCGCAAAAGTTTCTGTTTTTGCACAGAATCAAGTCAACTATCATCCACACTATCCCAAAGGCTTTACTTGGCACTTTATTGAAACAAAAGCAATAAAACATGATTACTACAGTAGAATAATCATGTGAAAACACAAAAACAGTAGGTAAAAGTGTTGGGTTGTCTCCCAACAAGCGCTTTTCTTTAATGCCTTTTAGCTAGGCATGATGATTTCAATGATGCTCTCATAAAAGATAATGATTGAAACAAAACAAGACCATCATGAATCGTAAGTTCCTATCTCATAATAGTTTTCAGTAGCATTATGAATATATTAATCCATATAACCATCACATAAAGCATTCTTTTCATGATATAAAAGCATAGAAAAATTATTACTCTTTATGGCATACATGTCATCATAATAATCATCATAAGTAGCAACTTTGTTCTCATCATAGTCAATTGAAACCTCTTCCAAAATAGTGGATGTATCACTAAATAAATTCATGACCTCTCCAAATCCACTTTCATCAATATTTTAAGAAGATTAAAAACCCTCCAAAATAGTGGGATCACTACTACCTAGAGTTGATACTCTTCCAAACCCACTTTCATCATTGTAATCATCGTAAATAGGAGACATGCTATCATCAAAATAATTTTTCTTGTCAAAAGTAGAAGAAATCAAAGTATCATATTCATTATTCAAAGCATCCCCAAGCTTGGGACAAGCATTATTTTCAGCAAATAAATCTTCAAACATTTCATACTTATCAAACATAGCATCCCCAAGCTTGTGGTTTTGCATATCATCATAATCATTCTTATCAATAGCATGAATGTCACCAATAGTATAGCAAAAATTATTATCATATTCTTCCAAGCAAGTGCCAAAAAGATTTTCAAGATCATAAGAGACATCATTGTCTTCCCCATCATAATCATCACAACAAGTAGTAGGCATCACAAAATCATAATCAATATCATCAACCTCCATCAACATATTTGATTCACTTTCATGAGGCACAATGGTGATAGGAGCAATATTACTTGGGAGAATTACCTTTTACCTCTACTTTTTCTACTTCACCACCTCACGTGTGGGTTTAATCCATTTTTTCGAGCTTCTTGTTGAAGATATTGATTGGATAGGAAGCTCCTCCTCGTTATCTGATTCATCATAATAAACACTAGGAGGGTATTGGGAAATATTTTCCCTTTCATTAATACTCTCTTCATACTTTATTTGTTTCCTTTTATTTAGATAGTTGGCAATATAAGGATTCTCAATGCAATTTACCGCACAAAACATGTAAATTTCCTCTAGATCAAAATCAAGAAATCTATTAAGATTAAATTTTGGAATACCCTTAGTTATACGTTTCATTTCTTCATGCCCCAAAAGAAGACTAAGCTCTTTATGATGCTCGAGGGTAATCAAGTTATCGCAATTTTTGGACGTGATTTGATCATGAAACAAATAGCATTGGGGATTTAAATGTCCACGTTCATTGCAAAGTTCACAAGGATGGCGAAAAAATTAAATTTTTCAGCACAACCATCTAGCCTACCTTGTAACCAATTAGTTTCTAAATACATATGCCTCTTGCAAAATCTATCTTCCCTTTTTGGATTGTAGTTCCAAATTCTATGCACTCCACAAAAATTGACATGCTGATAAGAAACATTTTTATCATGACTAGTGCAATCATCATTAGTACTATGGATATTCAAAGAATTCATACTAAGAACATTGCAATTATGCTCATCATTCAAATAATTTGTGCCAAACATTTTATTGACTTCTTCTTCTAACAATTGACCACAATTTTTTGAACCATCATTTTCAAGAAAGATATTATAGAGATGATCAATAATATGATGCAACCTCAATTCCATTATTTTATATAGTTTTCTTTTATAAACCAAACTAGTGATAAAACAACAAACTAAAAGATTCAATTGCAAGATCTAAAGATATACGTTCAAGCACTCACCTCCTCAGCAACGGCGCCTGAGAAGAACTTGATGTATACTACACAACTTTATTCTTGTAGACTCGTGTTGGGCCTCCAAGCGCAGAGTTTTGTAGGACAGTAGCAATTTTCCCTCAAGTGGATGACCTAAGGTTTATCAATCCGTGGGAGGCGTAGGATGAAGATAGTCTCTCTCAATTGAACCCTGCAATCAAATACAAGAAATCTCTTGTGTCCCCAACACATCCAATACAATGGCAAATTATATAGGTGCACTAGTTCAGTGAAGAGATGGTGATAAAAGTGTAGTATGAATAGTAGATATGAGTTTTTGTAGTGCGAACTATAAAAAACAGCAAGGTAGTAAATGATAAAACGGAGCACAAATGGTATTGCAATAATGGAAAATCAGGCCTAGGGTGCATACTTTCACTAGTGCAATCTCTCAACAATGCTAATAGAGTTGGATCATATGATTATCCCTCAAAGTGCAATAAAGAAACACTCCCGAGTTCCTATCGGTGGAGAACAAAATATAGAAATTGTTTGTAGGGTACGAAACAACCTCAAAGCTATTCTTTCCGATCAATCTATCCTAGAGTTCGTACTAAAATAACACAAAGTTATTCTTTTCGATCAGTCTAACCAAGAGTTCGTACTAAAATAACACCATATGACACTAATACATCTCCAACGTATCTATAATTTTTTATTGTTCCATGCTATTATATTATCTGTTTTGGATGTTTAATGGGCTTTATTATACACTTTTATATTATTTTTGGGACTAACCTATAAACCGGAGGCCCAGTCCAAATAGCTGTTCTTTTGCCTATTTTAGTGTTTCGCAGAAAAGGAATATCAAACGGAGTCCAAACGGAATGAAACCTTCGGGAGGGTGATTTTTGGAACAAACGTGATCCACAGGACTTGGAGTGGACGTCAAGAAAGAAGCGAGGAGGCCACAAGGCAGGGAGGCGCGCTTGCCCCCCCGGGCGCGCCCCCCCACCCTTGTGGGCCCCTCGTAGCTCCACCGACCTACTTCTTCCTCCTATATATACCCATATACTCCGAAAACATCCAGGAGCACCATAGATCGGGAGTTCCGCCGCCGCAAGCCTCTGTAGCCACCAAAAACCAATCAGGACCCTGTTCCGGCACCCTGACGGAGGGGGGATCCCTCACGGTGGCCATGTTCATCATCTCGGCGCTCTCCATGACAAGGAGGGAGTAGTTCACCCTCAGGGCTGAGGGTATGTACTAGTAGCTATGTGTTTGATCTCTCTCTCTCGTGTTCTTGATTCGGCACGATCTTGATGTATCGCGAGCTTTGCTATTATAGTTGGATCTTATGATGTTTTTGCCCCTCTACTCTCTTGTAATGGATTGAGTTTTCCCCTTTGAAGTTATCTTATCGGATTGAGTCTTTAAGGATTTGAGAACACTTGATGTATGTCTTGCATGTGCTTATCTGTGGTGACAATGGGATAATCACGTGATCTACTTGATGTATGTTTTGGTGATCAACTTACGGGTTCAGTGACCTAGTGAACTTATGCATAGGGGTTGGTGAGGGAGTCCTGGATTAGGGGGTCCTCGGATAGCCAGACTATATACTTGGGCCGGACTATTGGACTATGAAGATACAAGATTGAAGACTTCGTCCCGTGTCCGGGTGGGACTCTCCTTTGCGTGGAAGGCAAGCTTGGCAATTCGGATATGTAGATCTCCTTCTCTATAACCGACTCTGTGTAACCCTAGCCCCCTCCGGTGTCTATATAAACCAAAGGGTTTAGTCCGTAAAACGAAATACAATCATAATCATTGGCTAGCTTCTAGGGTTTAGCCTCTACGATCTCGTGGTAGATCAACTATTGTAATACTCATATCATCAAGATCAATCAAGCAAGAAGTAGGGTATTACCTCCATCGAGAGGGCCTGAACCTGGTTAAACATCGTGTCCCCTGCCTCCTGTTACCATTGGCCTTAGACGCACAGTTCGGGACCCCTTACCCGAGATCCGCCGGTTTTGACACCGACATTGGTGCTTTCATTGAGAGTTCCATTGTGCCGTCACTATAAGGCTTGATGGCTCGCCTTGTTATCAAGGACCACATCACCTCGGGGGGATCCCTGGCTTTAGGTGAAACTCTCCGACTGGGCGGCTTCGTCATGACCGCCCGTTCGGCCGTCGCGCCGACGATGACTTCTCAAGTCATCAAAAACAACCTCCACGTCAGCTCGGAACTCACCGAACAGATGGATCCAACGGAGCTATCCTCCCTGAACGAGCTCTTGGATCGCATCGCCGCTCTGGGAGTCGCTACAGGCTATGATCGAATCGGGCTTAAACCCGGCCAAAGGGAGATTAACTCTCCGCCGGTCACCCATCAGATAGCGATGGTGGAGGAGCAATGTAGCGATTCTTCCTCTATTTTGAGGACGAACTATGTATGGATTCCTGAGCTCTCGAGCCGGATACCCATCTATTGGAGGACATGGCCCAAGCTCCGAACCTAGAATCGGACAGCGGGCTGGAAAAATTGGGCAACATCCCGGAGCCCGAGCTGCTGAGCTCGGAAGCTCCTCTGCCCCAGGATCTCAGATCGGGTCAGGGTTTGGACTTAAATCTACCCACCCACCCAGATACAAGTGATATTTTCCACATTAGACAAGATCTCCAAGAGACAGTACATCACTTCTGGGCCAGATTCCTCCTTGTAATGAACAAGGTTAAGGACTGTCGCGAGGAAGACGCAGTCTCATTCTTTTGCAAAAATTGCACGGACAAGGGAATCCTCAACGCCATAAGTTGCTGTGACATAGTACACTTCGCGGACTTGGCAGCCATAGTATAGAAGTACTGTGCGAAGGAAAGCGCCTGGAAAACCCAAACAAAATTTTGGGATCCTCCGGCTCTCACTAAACCCCTCGTCCGAACTAAAAGTGTGCACTCTCGCAAGTCACCCGATCCAATTACAAAGAAACCAAAGCCCACTACAGGGCGTGGAACCGTATTGGAGGGATGGCTTAATGGGCCATGCAAAATTCACAGTACACCGGATACCATACCAACACACAGCCTTAGAGCATGTTGGATACTCCGGCAGGTGGCCAAGAGCGGCGAGGATCTCCTCATCAACAATACCGCAAAACACCATCCCACAGAAAATAACAATACAGCACTAACAGTCTTTGAGACTTTTGCCTCAAATAATAGGCGCAAGCGAGCACTCCTCAGCCTCGCTGAAGTCTGCCACGTCGCAGCAATAAATCCATGGAACGACATGGCCATAACCTTCAATGCCAGTGACGAACCTCAATTCCGAACAGTCCGAGCACCAGCCGCTTTGGTCCTTAGTCCAATTGTGGACGGCTTCCGTCTTACTAAAGTTCTCATGGACGGCGGCAGCGGATTAAACCTCATCTATGAGGAGACTCTTAACAAAATGGAAATAGACAAGAGCCGCATCGAGCAAAGCAACACGACCTTCAAGGGAATCATCCCTAGTCAAGAGGCACGATGTGCGGTAAAAATCACACTAGATGTGGTATTTGGCACGTTGGAGAATTATAGGTCCGAAGAAATCACATTCCAAGTGGCCCCGTTCAGTAGCGGATACCACGCCCTTTTAGGGCGGGATGCATTCACGAGCTTCCAAGCTATACCCCATTACGGGTACATGAAGCTCAAGATGCCCGGGCCCAATGGAATCATCACTCTAGCTATTGATCCGGACGTAGCACTCCGCGCCGAAAATAAAACCGCCGCACTGGCCCTTGAGGCATTATCCGAAGCCCTCGCAGCCGAAGAACTAACTGCGTTGCGCTCCACAATGGACAGGAACAACGTGATACTCGACAAACGACCCAAGTCCACCTCTTTCAAACCACCGGACGAAATAGTCAAATTCCAGGTCCACCCAACGGACCCTACAAAAACAGCATCCATCGGGGCATAGCTGAACCCCACAATAGATGCCGCACTGCGAGAGTTCTTGTGTGAGAATTGGGATATCTTCGCCTGGCATCCTTCAGATATGCCAGGTATCCCACGCAGGCTGGCCGAACATAGCCTAAACATACTGAAGGGATACAAGCCGATCAAGCAGACTCTTCGGCGCTTTTCAGAACCTAAGCGACAAGCCATTGGAGAAGAGCTAGCCAAATTACTTGAGGCCGGATTCATCAGAGAAATAAAACATCCGGACTGGCTAGCAAACCTGGTGATGGTACCAAAGAAGGACAAATCCTGGTGCCTATGTGTCGATTTCAAAGACCTCAATAAGGCTTGCCCCAAGGATCCCTTCCCCCTTCCCCACATTGATCAAATCATCGACGCTACCGCAGGACACGATTCATTGTGCTTCCTCGACGCATACTCCGGATATCATCAAATCAAGATGGCGGAGTCTGATCAAGCCACAACGGCATTCATCACACCGTACGGCTCGTTCTGCTTTAATACGATGCCTTTCGGGCTAAAAAATGCCGGTGCTACCTATCAACGCATGATTCAGACATGCCTAGAAAAACAAATTGGCAAAACAGTGGAGGCATACATAGATGACGTGGTCATCAAAACCAGACACGTCGAATCTTTAATAGACAACTTGAGGCTTATGTTCGACAATCTCCGAACATATGACATTAAGCTCAATCCGGAAAAATGCGTTTTCGGCGTGCCTGCCGGGAAGCTGCTGGGCTTCATCGTCTCCAATAGGGGAATTGAAGCAAATCCGGCTAAAATCCGAGCTCTATCATAGTTGGCTACCCCAACAGACCTCAAGCAAATCCAGAAATTAACTGGATGTGTGGCTGCCCTAAGCCGCTTTATCTCCCGATTGGGAGAAAAAGCACTAGCTCTTTATCGCCTTCTTCGACGCACCGAACACTTCAAGTGGACGGATGCGGCCACGGCCGGATTGGAAGAAATAAAGGCCCTCTTGGCCAGCAATCCAATCCTGGCCGCACCAAATATCGGTGAACCCATGCTGTTATACATAGCTGCAACACACCAGGTTGTAAGCGCAGTGCTCGTTGTCGAACGAGAAACGGACGGACATAAGTTCCCGCTTCAAAAGCCGGTATACTACATATTCACTGCCCTCACTCCATGCAAGTCCCGGTACCCACATTATCAAAAGATAGCATATGCGGTCTTCATGGCATCCCGGAAGCTACGACACTACTTTCAAGAGTGTTCAGTCACGGTGGCCTCTGAAGTACCACTCAACGATATAATAAATAACCGCGATGCCACGGGCCGGATTGCTAAATGGGCTATTGAGGTCCTCCCGTTCGACATAACATACAAACCACGGCGAGCCATTAAGTCGCAAGTACTGGCCGACTTCGTCGCCGAATGGACAGAAGCCGAACTCCCTAAAGAGTACGGTATGTACTCCAATTGGATCATGCACTTTGACGGCTCTAAGATGCTGGCTGGTCTGGGGGCAGGCGTTGTCCTCACATCCCCCACCGGAGATACAGTCCAATACGTACTCCAAATATTATGCACAGACTCCAACCACGCAGCCGAATATGAGGCTCTATTGCATGGTCTTCGGATGGCAGTCTCCATGGGCATTAAATGTCTGGAAGTGCGTGGTGATTCGAACCTCACAATATCTCAAATAAATGGAGACTTTGACGCCAAGGACCCAAAAATGACGGCTTACCGTAATGTCGTCCTCAAAATGTCAGCTCGGTTCGAGGGGCTCCAATTCCACCATGTGGTCTGAGAAAACAATCAAGCGGCGGATATCCTCGCCCGCATCGGTGCTAAGCGCGACACCGTCCCACCTAATATCTTCCTGGAAAGGATGTTCAAGCCATCCGTGGTGTGGGAAGGGGAGACCGACAATACCAGTCCGGATCCGAACACAACCCCATATCCTGAACATCTGACATAATCGGAGGCTCCGCCACCGAAATAACACCTTCAACCCACGTGATTATGGTTGTCATCTCCCCGTGGATAGAACCCTTCTTAGCCTACCTAAACAGGCAAGAACTCCCTGAGGACCAAAATGAGGCGCGTTACATTGTGCGGCGCTCTAAAGCCTCCAAGGTTCACGAGGGAGAGCTTTATAAGAAAAGCGCGACCGTAGTGCTCCAAAGGTGCATCTCCGAAGAGGAGGGACGATAGCTACTGGCCGAAATTCATGCTGGACTCGGCGGCCATCACGCCGCAGCTCGGGCCCTTGTAAGCAAGGCCTTCCGTACAGGTTTCTACTGGCCGACAGCCCGAGCAGACGCACAGGACCTCTTCCAACATTGTGTCGGTTGCCAGCTTTTTGCCAATCAAAGCCATATGCCACCTACCGCTCTCCAAACAATCCCCATAACTTGGCCCTTTGCAGTCTGGGGGCTCGATATGGTTGGACCCCTTAAAGGAGGAAGCCATAAGAAAAAAATACTTGTTGGTCATGATATATAAATTCACCAAATGGATAGAGGCCAAACCAGTTAAAACGGCTGAATCTGGACCAGTGATAGACTTCATATGCGGGGTCGTACACCGTTACATCGTCCCCCACAGCATCATCAGTGATAATGGCTCCAACTTCACAGCCGATGAGGTGAAAACTTGGTGCAGCAACATGGGCATTAAGCTCGATTATGCCTCTGTCTATCATCCCCAAAGAAACGGTCAAGTCGAACGAGCAAATGGCCTTATTATGAGTGGTATTAAACCCAGGCTAGTGCGATCCTTGAAGGAATCAGATACGCACTGGGTTGAGGAGCTCGACTCTGTACTATGGGGGCTGCGAACCACCCTGAACCGCACTACCAGATACACACCATTTTTTATGGTGTACGGTGCAGAGGCGGTGCTACCCTGCGATATCATTCATGACTCACCTCGAGTGCGCATGTACGAAGAGAGAGAAGCCGAGATGGATCGGCAGGACAGTTTAGACGCGCTGGAGGAGGAGCGTGACGTCGCAAAGGCCCGTTCCCCATTCTATCAGCAGTAGGCTCGAAGGTATCAAAGCAGAGAAGTACGGGCCAAAACTTATAACCTTGGCGAACTCATTCTACGCCTATCGGAGAAGAAAAAGGACACGCTCAAGCCCAAGTGGGTGGGTCCCTTCATCATTGATAAAGTTCTCACCGGAGGAGCGTACCGTCTGCGTGATGCATCAGATAATCGACTCGAGCCGAACCCATGGAACGCGTCCAGACTCCGAAGATTCTACGCCTAGTGCCGAACTCTGTGTTCGTCTCGTTACCTCCGCCTTTCTTTTTTAAGTTATATCCTCTTTCTCTCTTTCTCTTTTTTATATAGCCTTAAAAGCTTCAAGTGTGCTTCCACCGCACACTCCTGCCACGCTATGCGCGCTCAATATACCTGGGGGCTTCTTATACAGAAGCTTAATATAATTATCTTTTGGGCTTTATGCCCATCGCATATGCGTCACTTCTCCATATGTACCTTTTTTCGCCATTATATGCATCGATATGACTTAAGTTTTGGCCAAGCTGGGTTGCTTGGCTCTTGTGTTTATGCCCTACATTCCCATTAATTTGGCTAGGGCATAAGGGGAGCACCTCTGCGATTGTTACTGTCGGGTCAGCCGGATGTGTACCTCAGACTGGGTGAAGCCGAAAGCTAGCGTTCTTAAGGGAATATTCGATCAGTGAACAAAAGATGTTTCTTACCTACTTACAATATAAACCCCCAGATGTTTTATATCCCGTGTCTCTGTGCGCAGCTCGGACATGCACATTAATGCATGTGTACCCAGGGAAAGGAACCCTTAACGGAACTATTCTCCCTGGAAGATGTTTCTTACTATCCATGTAATATAACATAGCTAGTTGGGTACTTGTCTATTTAAGCACTTATGACCCCTACGCCTGGTTTCCATGCGTACCCCAGTTTACATAACTGAGCGGGTATTCGGATACACTCTGGACTATAGGGTCCGAAGGCTGAAGCGAAAAGGTCTGCCATGACAAATGAGGGAGTCCTGGACTAGGGGGTGTCCGGACAGCCGGACTATCATCGCCGGCCGGACTCCAAGACTATGAAGATACAAGATTGAAGACTTCGTCCCGTGTCCGGATGGGACTTTCCTTGGCGTGGAAGGCAAGCTTGGCGATACGGATATGTAGATTTCCTACCATTGTAACCGACTCTGTGTAACCCTAGCCCTCTCCGGTGTCTATATAAACCGGAGGGTTTTAGTCCGTAGGACGAATGACCATTACAACAATCATACCATAGGCTAGCTTCTAGGGTTTAGCGTCCTTGATCTCGTGGTAGATCCACTCTTGTACTACCCATATCATCAATATCAATCAAGCAGGAGTAGGGTTTTACCTCCATCGAGAGGGCCCGAACCTGGGTAAAAACATCGTGTCCCTTGTCTCCTGTTACCATCCGCCTAGACGCACAGTTCGGGACCCCCTATGCGAGATTCGCCGGTTTTGACACCGACATTGGTGCTTTCATTGAGAGTTCCTCTGTGTCGTCACCGATAGGCTTGATGGATTCTTCAATCAACAACAACGCCGTCCAGGGTGAGACTTTTCTCCCCGGACAGATCTTCGTATTCGGCGGCTTCGCGCTGCGGGCCAATTCACTTGGCCATCTGGAGCAGATCGAAAGCTACGCCCCTGGCCGTCAGGTCAGATTTGGAAGCCTAAACTTCACGGTGGATATCCACGGAGACTTGATCTTCGATGGATCCGAGCCACAGCCGAGCGTGCCGCACTGTCACGATGGGCATGATCTAGCTCTGCTGCCGGACAGTACCTTGGAGGCCGCACACGAATCCGCTCCGACCCATAGTCCGGAGCCGATTGTGCAGATCGAGGACGGGTGGCTGGACACCGCCTCGGGAGCTGCGACTTCCACGGCGATGGATCCGAACACTGACCTTGTCCCATATAAAGCTCGTGACTCCGAGGTGCCGGACTCCCTGCAGGACTCCGAACCTCCTGCGCCCCTGCCAATCGAATTCGATTGGGCGCCGATCATGGAGTTCACCACTGCGGACATCTTTCAGCACTCACCCTTTGGCGACATCTTAAATTCGCTAAAACATCTCTCACTATCCGGAGAGCCCTGGCCGGACTATGGCCAGGATGGTTGGGATGCGGACGACAAAGAAATTCAAAGCCCACCCACCACCCACTTTGTAGCCACTGTCGACGATCTAACCGACATGCTCGACTACGACTCCGAAGACATCGACGGTATGGACGACGATGCCGGAGATGATCAAGAACCAGCACCTACAGGGCACTGGAAGACCACCTCGTCATACGACATGTACATGGTGGACAACCCAAAAGATGGGGAAGGCGAAGAAGCAGCGGAGGCAGATTCCTTAAAGAAACAGCCCAAGCACTGGCGTCAGCGGTGCCGCTCTAAATCCCGCCAAAGCAAGAATGGAGATTCTGGCACAGGAGATAATAACACCCCAGAAAGTGCCGAAGACAATCCCCTCCTGCAAGATTCAGCGCAGGAGGATGCAGAAGCAAGCCCTCATGAGAGAGCGGCAGACGAAGAGGTCGAGGATGATAATTACATACCTCCCTCCGGAGACGAGGCAAGCCTCGACGACGACGAATTCGTCGTGCCTGAGCATCCTGTCGAACAAGAGCGTTTCAAACGCAGGCTAATGGCCACAGCAAATAGCCTAAAGAAAAAGTAGCAGCAACTTCAAGCTGATCAAGACCTGCTGGCCGACAGATGGACCGAGGTCCTCGTGGCCGAAGAGTATGAACTCGAACGCCCCTCCAAGAGCTACCCAAAGCGCAAGTTGCTCCCCCGACTAGAGGAGGAAGCATATATACCTTCATCACTAGCGCACAATACGGCAGACCGACCACCCCGTGGTTGGGACAGAGAGGCACCTAGGCCCTCCACCAAGACCGTACCCCGGCATCGCTCGAAAAGTACGAAGCCACGGGGGAATGCGACGGACTTGCGGGATATATTGCACGACAAGGCAAGACAATCCAAGTCTATCTATGGATCACGAGGGCGCCCCACGACCCACGACAAATACCGTCGCGCCGGATACAACAACTCCGGCCGGGCCGAACACAGCAGACAACGCTCCCTTGAGCTACGTCGTGATATTGCTCAATACAGAGGCGCCGCACACCCACTATGCTTCACTGACGAAGTAATGGATCATCAAATCCCTGAAGGGTTTAAACCCGTAAACATTGAATCCTACGATGGCACAACAGACCCCGCAGTTTGGATCGAGGATTATCTCCTTCATATCCATATGGCCCGCGGTGACGATCTCCACGCCATCAAATATCTCCCGCTCAAGCTTAAAGGACCAGCTCGGCATTGGCTTAACATCCTGCCCGCAGAGTCAACTGGGTGTTGGGAGGACCTGGAAGCCGCATTCCTCGACAACTTACAGGGCACATATGTGCGACCACCGGACGTCGATGACCTAAGCCACATAATTCAGCAGCCAGACGAATCGGCTAGGCAATTCTGGACACGGTTCTTAACAAAGAAAAATCAAATCGTCGACTGTCCGGATGAAGAGGCCCTCGCAGCCTTCAAACATAACATCCGCGACGAGTGGCTAGCCCGGCACCTAGGACAGGAAAAGCCGAAATCCATGGCAGCCCTCACATCATTAATGACCCGCTTCTGTGCGGGAGAGGATAGCTGGCTAGCTCGCAGCAACAACCTCAGTAAAATTGCTGGCAGTCCGGATACTAAGGACCACAACGGCAGGTCGCGTCGAAGCAAAAACAAACACCGTGTTAACGGCGATAACAATGAGGATACTGCAGTCAACGCCGGATTCCGAGGCTCTAAACCCTGTCAGCGGAAGAAGCCATTCAAAAGAACCACTCCGGGTCCGTCCAATTTGGACCGAATACTCGACCGCTCTTGCCAGATACATGGCACCCCCGAAAAGCCAGCTAACCACACCAACATAGATTGTTGGGTATTTAAGCAGGCAGGCAAGTTAATTGCCGAAAACAACGACAAGAGGCTGCACAGCGACGACGAGGAAGAGACCCGACCGCCGAACAGTAGAGGACAGAAGGGTTTCCCCCCACAAGTGCGGACGGTAAACATGATATACGCAACCCATATACCCAAGAGGGAGCGGAAGCGTGCACTAAGGGACGTATATGCGATGGAGCCAGTCACCCCGAAGTTCAATCCATGGTCCTCTTGCCCGATCACTTTCGATCGAAGAGACCATCCGACCGGTATCTGCCATGGCGGATTCGCCGCATTGGTTTTAGACCCAATCGTCGATGGATTTCACCTCACGAGAGTCCTGATGGACGGCGGCAGTAGCCTGAACCTGCTTTATCAGGATACAGTGCGCAAGATGGGCATAGACCCCTCAAGGATTAAACCTACAAAGACGACCTTCAAAGGCGTCATACCAGGTGTTGAGGCCAATTGTACAGGCTCAGTCACAGTGGAAGTGGTCTTCGGATCCCCGGATAATTTCCGAAGCGAGGAGTTAATCTTCGACATAGTTCCGTTCCGCGGCGGCTATCACGCTCTGCTCGGACGAACCGCGTTCGCAAAGTTCAACGCGGTGCCGCATTATGCATACCTCAAGCTCAAGATGCCTGGCCCTCGTGGAGTCATCACGGTCAACGGAAATACGGAACGCTCCCTCCGAACGGAGGAACATACAACGGCTCTCGCGGCAGAAGTACAGAGCAGCCTTCTAAGGCAATTTTCGAGTCCGGCCGTTAAACGACCGGACACGGCCAAACGCGCCCGGAGCAACATCAATCAAGACCATCTGGCGCGTCCCGAGCACGCGTAGCAATGCGGCCCCAACCCCAGCCCTCGCATGATTGCAAGACCAGCATCATGACGCTCTGGAGATACCATGGGCATAGGGGGAGGGGCACGACCACAACAGACCCAGAGTGGGGCTCGACCACACCAGGGGCTCCCAAGTGTGTCGCTCTTTTTATTTTTATTTTCCTTCTTTTTATACACAGGACTCCGTTCACCAGAGGCCCTGCCCGGCGGCGAACCCGCCGAACTCACGATGCAACAGCCAGGGAGGGAAGAAGGCTACGACGAACACTCAGGTGGTCTCCATTACGAGTATTAAATTTGATTATACACACCAGTCCGCAGCCCACCCCTGGAGGGGGACATGTTTAATTAGTCCAATCCCTTGCTTACCGCACTATTTGTATCATTCCGCACTCATAGCAGAATTCCTTGAATAAATAATGCAGCACTTTTTGCCTATAATTGCATTACTTTACATATATGTTCATTAATGACATCTTGCACCCGTATATTTTGGTACGGCCGAATACACCAGGGGCTTATGTTCCCCGCATTATGGTGTGATAAGTCCGAACACTTTTGCAAGTGCGGCACCCCGAACTTATAGCATTATATGAATCGGCTCCGAATCATGTCTTGGGTCAATAGTTGGGTTTGCCCGGCTCCCATATTTTGGTACGTTACGTTCCGTTCTGTCGGCTAAGGTAGCACTGGGAGAACCACTGCGATTGCGCCCCGGTTGACCTGGGCGAGTGCCTCAGTGGAGAAAGCTAAAACTGACTGGCATGATAAGGCGAGAGACTGGTCGCTGTTCGAGAGGTCTTTTCGAGTCCCTAAAGACTTATGCCGCTTCGAGCGAAAAACCGGATAATGTCCGGCCAAGGCGTGGATAGCGCCCCGAACTCGATCTTCCAAATACTAGGGGCTTCGCCGAAATTTAAAATTATAGAATTCTATGGCTAAGTGAGAGTGTTCAAGCATTATAAGTCCGGTTGCCTTGTTCGTTGTGTCGAGCGCCTCCCTAGATGGACCCAAAAATGGGAACAAGAGTGCTCAAGTTTATCCCGAACACCCCAGCACTAGTGGCATGGGGGCTGAAGCCGACGACTTGCCATCTCTCAGATTTTATAAACGGCCGCACAGAAGGTAATATTTTAAATCAAACAAGCGTTGCTTAGCGCATATGAACAAAGTTTTCAGCGCACAAGATAACACATAGCGAGTTCACTCAATAATTACATCTCTGGGGCACTCATCCGCAATCTTGCGGGCACCCTTCAGGACAGTCTTATAGTACATCTCGGGCGTACGATACTCCTTGCCCGCTGGCGGCGTGTCAGTGATAAGCCTCTCCGCATCCAGCCTGCCCCAGTGCACCTTTGCGCGGGCAAGGGCCCGACGAGCACCTTCAATACAGGCGGAGCGCTTGATGACCTCCACCCAGGGGCATGCATCCACCAGCCGCCACACGAGGGCGAAGTAGCTCCCAGGCATGGCCTCTCCAGGCCACAGCCGGACTATGAGGCCCTTCATGGCCTGCTCGGCTACCTTGTGGAGCTCGACCAGCTGGTTCAGCTGGTCGCTAGGGGGCACCGGATGGCCGGCCTCAGCGTACTGAGACCAGAAGACCTTCTCCGTTGAGCTCCCCTCCTCGGCTCGATAGAATGCAGCGGCATCGGATGCACTGCGAGGTTTATCTGCAAACGCCCCTGGAGAGCTCCGAATTCGGGTAAGTATCAGGAAGTTTACATTAACATGCTTGCTTTGCATGAAAAATGCCTTACCCGCCACTATTTTCTTCACATCCTCAACCTCCTGAAGGGACTTATGGGCCTCGGCCTTGGCGGCTTTGGCACTTTCGAGAGCCGAGGCAAGCTCGGACTCTCGAGTCTTCGAGTCACGCTCCAAACTCTCATGCTTCTCCATGAGAGCCTGGAGCTCTTGCTGCACCTCCGCCACCCGCGCCTCCTGTTTCTCTCGCTCTGCCCGTTCCGCGGCCGCATTGCGTTCGGCCGCGGACACAGCCTCCTTCAGGGTTGCCACCTTGTTCGTGGCCCCTGCAGTACCCATGTTATCCTTGTTATTTTTATTGCAACCTAAATCCTTTTCTGTAAGGTAACTATTCAAAGTGGTGTTACTCACCTTCTTTGTCCTCGAGCTGCTTCTTGGCACGGCCGAGCTCTTTCTCGGACCGCTCGAATTCCTGCTTCAAAGCACCGACCTCCGCAGTCAGTGCGGCAGAAGTCAGCAGCGCAGCCTGCAAACCCATATTGACATAATTTTTAGCAACCTGCGTATATCTTTTTAGATCCTCAGTCCGGCTTTTCTTTCTGAACACCGAACCGAGCATCAGGGGCTACTGTCTATGCGGTATTACATTACATAATTTTAACTTCTTACATCAAAGCCTGTTAGAAGGCTACTGCAGGCCTCGGTCAGCCCGCTGTTGGCGAGCTGAACCTTTTGAATCACCGCACTCATAATAGTGTGGTGTTCTTCCTCGATGGAAGCGCCTTTGAGCGCCTCCAGCAAGTTGTCCGGCGCCTCCGATTGGACGGGGGCCGCCGGCGTCACGGTCTTGCCTTTCTTGCAAAGGGGCCGCCTGTCGGACTTTGGAACCACTGCGGGTTCCGGCGTGGAGTCCGGCGCAAAGTCCGGGAGGCTGCCTTGAGGCGCCTCCGGAGCCTCCTCCTGATGGGTCCCTTCCCGGGATCCCACCTCGGCGTCCTCAGCATCGCGAGGGGTGGAGGCAGTCGGGATGGAATCTACATCCGACGGAGCCAACGACCCGCTCGACGAAGCGGGGAGATCATCATCGGCCGGACTACAGGCAAAGTGCGGCATTAGAAGGACACTATGTGACACAAAAGAGAAATTATAAATCATTCAGGAATCCAGATAAGTATTAAACCCCAAAAAAACTATTTCCGGTGACGGTGGAGGTGGCCTGCCGCACCATCGTCGTTGTTGTCGTCCTCCGGGACGCCGTTGTTGAAGTCTTCAAGGCAGCACATAATGTTCTTCACTTGTAAATCAAACATAATGTCGTCGCGCGATCGACGGGTGGGGCGTGGGAGCACGGCAACTGGCGGCGCTAAGAGGTAGCGGTTGACGGCAGTGTCCCATGCCGCTGAGGGGGGCGCGTGCATGGGCACGGGCGCGGCAGGTGCAGCCAAACGCATGGGGTACGACGCCGCGGTGGGTGGAGGGGCGCGCATGGGCACGGGCACGGGCGCTGGCGCTGGCATGTACACGAGCCCGCACGGGTCCGCGGAGACCTCGCTGACGCCCACGGCTTCCAGTTCTGCGATAGGGCTCGGCGACCAGCCCGTCAAGGCTACGGGGATGGTCGCTGGCGCAGGCGCGGGGATGGGAGCGGGGGCAGCAACGCCGCGGCCAGCTCGTTCAGGGCCATGCCCATGAGGCCCCATTCCTCCTTATTTTCTATCTCCTCCGGCTCGGAGTCAACTTCACCAAACTTGGAGACTAGTGGCAGATGATCCTTCTGCGCCAAGGCGTTGGTGGAGGTCTGCGGGAGGGAGGGGAATGGGAGGCGAACAATAAGACCGCCCCTATTAAACAGCGGCTCAGACACCATTAATGGAGAGGAAGGCATACGACCATGGAAGTCAAAGGGCTCGATTCCCATTAAGCCTGCGCAGCAGCTCGCAAGCTTCACTGTGAGCATGCGCATTGGAGGACAACTTGCACGTCTCTCGGTCAGCCTGCGCACCGGACTGCGCTTGCACGCCTCCCGTTCAGTCAAGCAGCTGTCCGCACGGCACCTCCTATAGCCATTAAAACCAAGACACGTGGCGTCACGTGAATGGTCAACATAACACACACGATTTAAATTATACAAACGTTTGAGATATTAAAGTGGCAGCTATTTTTTCAAAATGCCTTTTTGGCTATTATTCGAGTGCGCCTTCTCTCGAAATGGAGACGATAAAATCCACAGCATGTCGGGTGCCATTCCATGATAGCATGTCAAGTTTCATCAATTTCAGACGAGTCTTGGATTTACTAGAATTTGAAAACAAAGTATCTCAACATTTTGCCGGCAATCAACAGTGCCCTAGTGTTTGAAATTCATTCCCATTTCTTGCATGGGACCTAAGCATGCACCCAAGAACACAGATGTGATTTTCAACCAATTTATATGCACTGAAGCATGTGCATGTAGTTAAAATTTGAATTATGCAGATAAAATACCTAGAAAACCCAGTTAATGTATAAAAATGTCCAAACGAACCCCGAAAAAATACAAAATTTAACATAACACTCATGTTGTTCTATGTTGACACTAGAAATTTTTTGAAATCAATAAGAGGCAACGGATATCATTTTGTCCCCAAAGGTGGCACTTTCCCTACCGAAACCATCAGGCTTGTTGTGAGAAGCTCTGGTTTGTGAGAAGTTTATACCCAAACCTGCCCCAAATGGGACAAAAATTTTGCCACGACATGTTGACGTCGATCCATGATAGCATGCCAATTTTCATGAAATTTAGACGAGTTTTGGATTTACTAGAATTTAAAAACCAGGTATCTCAATGTTTGCGGACGAGTGATGGTGGCAGGGTGGTTGACATTCATTCCCATTTCTTGCATGGGACCTAAGCATGCAACCAAGGACACATATTTGAATTTTCAAGCCATTTATATGCTTTATAGCATTTGCCTGTAGTTCAAATTTGAGTTATGCACATAAATGCATTGAAAACTCAATTAATTCATAAAAATGTCCAAACAAACCCCGAAAAATTCCAAAATTTAACACAACACTCATATTGTTCTATGTTGACACTAGAAAAAATTTGAAAGCAATAAGAGGCAATGGGTACCGTTTCGTCCCAAAGCTGTGACGTTCCCTACCAAAACCATCAGGCTTGTTGTGAGAAGCTCTGGTTTGTGAGAAGCATATACCCAAACCTGCCCCAAATGGGACAAAAAAATTACCATGACATGTTGATGCCGCTCCATGATAGCATGCCTAGTTTGATGAATTTCAGATGAGTTTTGGATTACTAGAATTCAAAAACCAAGTGTCTCAATGTTTGAGGCCGAATGACGGTGGTAGGGTGTTTGACATTCATTCCCATTTCTTGCATGGGACCTAAGCATGCAACCAAGGACACATATTTGAATTTTCAACTAATTTATATGCATTAGAGCATGTGCCTATAGTTCAAATTTGAATTATGCACATAAATGCATAGAAAACTCAGTTAATGTATAAAAATGTCCAAACGAGCCCCTAAAAATTCCTAAAATTAACACGACACTCATGTTGTTCTATGTTGACACTTGAAAAAATTGAAATCAAGAAGAGGCACCAGATATCATTTCGCCCACAAAGGTGAAACGTTCCCTACCATAACCATGAGGCTTGTTGTGAGAAGCTCTGGTTTGTGAGAAGCTTATATACCCCAATCTGCCCCAAATGGGACAATATTTTTACCACTGCATGTTGATGCCATTCCATGCAAGCATGTCAAGATTCATAAATTACAGACGCGTTTTCGATTTGCTAGAATTTAAAAACCATGTATCTCAATGTTAGCGGCCGAGCGACGGTGGCAAGGTATTTGACATTCATTGTAATTTTTGCATGGGACTTAAGCATGTAACCAAGGGCACACATTCCAATTTTGAACCAATTTATATGCACCGGAGCATGTGCATGTAGTTCAAATTTGAATTATGCACATCAATGCATAGAAAACTTAGTTATATAAAAATTTCCAAGCGAACCCCGAAAAATCCCAAAAATTGACACAACACTCGTGTTGTTATATTTTGACACGAGAAAAATTTGGAATTAATAATAGGCAACAGATATCATTTCGTCCCCCAAGGTGGCACATTCCCAACCGAAACCTCAGGCTTGTTGTGAGAGAAGCTCTGGTTTGCGACAAGCTTATACCCAAACCTATCCCAAATGGGACAATATTTTTACCATGGCATGTCGATGCCGTTCCATGATATCATGTCAAGTTTCATGAATTTCATAGGAGTTTTCAATTTACTAGAATTTTAAAACCATGTATCTCAATGTTAGCGGTCGAGCGACAATGTCAAGGTGTTTGACATTCATTCTCATTTCTTGCATGTGACCTAAGCTTGCAACCAAGGACAAGCATTTGATTTTGCAACCCGTTTTTATGGACTGGAGCATGTGCATGTAGTTCAATTTTGAATTATGCACATAAATGCCAAGAAAACTCAATTAACTTATAAAAATGTCCAAACATTCCCCGAAAAAAATCCAAAATTTAACACGACACTCCTGTTGTTCTTTGTTGACACTAGGAAAAAAATTGAAAGGAAGAAGAGGCGATGAATATCGTTTTGTTCAAAAGGTGACACGTTTCCCTAATGGAACCATGAGGCTTCTTGTGAGAAGCTCTTGTTTGTGAGAAGCTTATGCCATGACCTACCCCAAATGGGACAATATTTTTTACCCCAGCATGTTGATGCCATTCCATTATAGCATGCCAAGGTTCATGAATTTCAAACAGGTTTTGGATTTATTAGAATTACAAAATCAAGTACCTCAACATTTGCCGGAGAGCCACGGTGCTGTGGTGTTCGAAATTCGTCCCCATTTATTGCATGGGACATAAGCATAAACCCATGGACACATAAATGATTTTACAACCCATGTTGGTGCACCGGAGCATGCGCATGTAGTTTAATTTTGAAGTGTGCACCTGAAATGGTTAGAAAGCCAATTTAATGTATAAAATGTCCAAACGAACCCTGAATAATTCCAATTTTTTTACGACACACATATAGTTGCATGTTCACTGCAGATAAAAGGTCTAACAATTCAAACACTGTCCATTGCCGATGTGACCCCATTATGTAATTCATATCAAGATGAAAAATCAAGTAGATCCCACATAGTTTATTATCACCAACCATATGAAATGCAGTATGAAATATCCCGCAGCATCGTCGGTGTATAGTACGCCTATGGCTTACGCGAGAAGGTGCGTCGGCTACAGTCCACAGCCGGCGTGTCAAGCACACTAGCTCTCTCCCCAAATATCATTTCATTGTTCAATCGTCACAGGTGAAAGATGGGGACGTGGACCCGCGTCATGAGGGCAACTTCGGCGGCCCACTCCGGCGAGAGTGCAGCCACATCCGCCATGCGCGTGCTAACAAGGTGCATGAGCGCGGTCGCAATTTGCAACTGGGCAGCCAAGGCAGCCCAAACGGCCGCTGTTGCTTCTCAGGTGGCGGCAACAACATCTGCCTCGGGGATAGCAACTGGCGAGAGTGGCACCACAGCTGCTCGTTCCGCAGCGGCGGCCTTAGCCCTGATGGAGGCCGCCCATGACCATGTCGAGGCCACCCACACCCAGCTCGTGGCGGTCACCGTACAAATCAAACGAAGCTTCTTCGACAAGGGTCGGTAACCCACGCCCGAAGAGTTCGCAATCGCCGAGCGCATTCGACTAGCCGTCCGTTCCTCCGCCGCATACCTTGCCACGACAGAGCCCGTCCAAGCCCAGATCACGGCAGCCCACGCCCAGCTCGTGGCGGCCTTTTACAAAGAGATGGTGAACGTGGATGGCGAGATGCTTGCCGAGTATGGTGTGATGGATGCCATGGAGCCCCTTCCCCAGGAGACCGTCGGGTGCGAGCTGGACATGGAGGAGCTGGCGGAGATCGACGAGCACCAGCCGTAGTAGTATGCTTTCTTTTGTTTAATTAAGAGCGTTGGTCTTTAATATGTTTAGAGTAATGTTTAGGTCATCTAGCTCTGTTTAATTGCTGAACTTGCTCGATTAAGAAGTGTGGGTGTGATGTAGTGTCCTTTGTGTACCCAAATTATGCAATGACGTGGATGACCACTGTAACCAGGGAAATTGGAACCAAAATTTTTGATGTTCAAACTCATCACACACGGGTTAACCTATCTGAATCATTTGTGATGTTCACATATCATACACAGTTCTGAATAAGGGACCGTGTCTGATGACACTTTGGGCGCCAGTTTTTCCGCTGAACCGAATCAAAATTTTCGGCTTTCGCGGAAATATCTACCTTCCCGCCCCCTCCCCCTTACAAAAATCTACATTTCCCCTGTTATCGCTAATTTCGAAAGGTTCTAGATGTTGCATGTGAAACTTGGTGCTGGCGCAGTTGTGTAATGGGCTAGCTGAGTGCTGAAGTTATATCATGTTGTAGTATGATGTATTTCAATTATGAAATCCTGCTCCCTTAATGGAAATGAAATATATTATGTGCTTAATATGAATGTCAATTAGATTAATGAATGTATTATTAATAATAGGGCAATTAGCCTGCTAATGGCGAATTAGCCTGCTAATTGGGTTTTGCTATTGCAAACGGTTATTGACAAAATACCGTGAGTGATGACCTCAGGCAACGCACACAGTTTCTAGGAATAAACCGTGTTGGATCAATGAACAATCACACACGACATTCTCTTGAAAAATGTTTGCGTTAGGCCACCTTGCGCAAATGTTTACCACATAAAAACTATGTGTGATGGATAACCTTTGCCACACAGTTTCTTCTATGCACCATGTGTGATGCATTCAATAACGCAAATGATAAAATTGTTAATATCGTGTGCAATGGCAACGCTATCACAAACGATTTAACGGGGAAAATTGTGTTCATGTACCTGCAAACTGAAACGTTTTCCTTGGAGCGACTATGTGTGATGTATATACGAACGAAAACATTTAGCGGGGACTGACTGTGCCGGATGTACTTACGACCGGAAACGAGTTCGTCTGTATAATTGTATTTTTAGCACTACTATACGTAACCGTATTTGATCACTCGCCGATCACGCACGACCTCATTTTGCCGAGCGTATGTGCTAGGAGGGCATATCCCCGATGGTTTCTGGGTTGTGTGGGAAGGACCCCCCTATCACAGTCACTCACTAGGTGACGGTTCAGAACGACATCGCTGAAAGGGGTTAAAAACCGTTTGCATAGCACCTCGATGTACCACTGTATGGTTGTCTCTTTATTGTATGAAATGCAAACGCCATATAATTGCTTTACTTTATCACTATGTGTTAGCAATAGTTGGCGAGATGAGCATGACACAACGATGGAGATCAAGGTGTCGAGCTGGTGACGATGGAGATCATGACGATGCTTTGGAGATGGAGATCAAAAGCACAAGGTGATGATGGCCATATCATGTCACATATTTTGAGTGCATGTTATGTTTATCTTTTATGCATCTTATTTTGCTTAGTACGATGGTAGCATTATAAGATGACCCTTAACTAAATTTCAAGGTATAAGTGTTCTCCCTGAGTATGCACCGTTGCGACAGTTCGTCGTGCTGAGACACCACGTGGTCATCGGGTGTGATAGGCTCTACGTTCACATACAACGGGTGCAAGATAGTTTTGCACATGCAGAATACTCGGGTTAAACTTGACAAGCCTAGCATGTACAGACATGGCATCGGAACACTGGAGACTGAAAGGTCAAACGTGAATCATATAGTAGATATGATCAACATAGAGATGTTCACCATTGATGACTATACCATCTCACGTGATGATCAGACATGGGTTAGTTGATTTGGATCACGTATCATTTATATGACTTGAGGGATGTCTACTAAGTGGGAGTTCTTAAGTAATTTGATTAATTGAACTTAATTTATCATGAACTTAGTCCTGATAGTATTTGCAAATTATGTTGTAGATCAATAGCTTGCGTTGTAGCTCCCCTATGTTTTTTGATATGTTCCTAGAGAAAAATAAGTTGAAAGATGATAGTGGCAATGATGCGGACTTGGTCTGTGATCTGAGCATTATCCTCATTGCTGCTAGAAGAATTATGTCCTTAATGCACCGTTAGGTGACAGACCTATTGCAGGAGCAGATGTAGATGTTATGAATGTTTGGCAAGCTCAATATGATGACTACTTAATAGTTTAGTGCACCATGCTTTACGGCTTAGAACTGGGACTTCAAAAATGTTTCGAATGCCACGGAGCATATGTGATGTTCCAAGAGCTGAAATTGGTATTTCAGACTCATGCCCATGTCGAGAGGTATGAGTCCTCTAACATGTACTTTGTCTACATGATGGAGGAGAATAGCTCAGCTAGTGAGCATGTGCTCAGAATGTTTGGGTACTACAATCACTTGAATCAAGTGGGGGTTAATCTTCCAGATAAGATAGTGATTGACAAAGTTCTCTAGCACTATCACCAAGCTACTAGAACTTCGAGATCAACTATAATATGCAAGGGATGACGAAAATGATTCCCAAGCTTTTCGCGACGCTGAAATCGACAAAGGTAGAAATCAAGAAAGAGCATCAAGTGTTGATGGTTAACAAGACCACTAGTTTCTAGAAAAAGGGCAAGGGAAAGAAAGGGAACTTCAAGAAGAATGGCAAGCAAGTTGGCACTCCCGTAAAGAAACCCAAAGCTAGACCTAAGTCCGAAACTGAGTGCTTCTGCTGCAAAGTAAATGGTCACTAGAAGCGGAACTGCCCCAAATATTTGGTGGATAAGAAGGATGGAAAAGTGAACAAAGGAATATTTTATATACATGTTATCGATGTGTACCTTACTAGTGCTCATAGTAACCCCTGGGTATTTCATACATGTTCGGTTGCTAAGATTAGTAACCCAAAACAGGAGTTGCAGAATAAATGGAGACTAGTTGAGGGTGAAGTGACGATGTGTGTTGGAAGCGGTTCCAAGATTGAAATAATCATCATCGCACACTAGCTATACTTTCGGGATTAGTGTTGAACCTAAATAAATGTTATTTGGTGTTTGCATTGAGCATCAACAAGATAGGATCGTTTTTATTGCAATACGGTTATTCATTTAAGACAGAGGATAATTGTTATTCTGTTTACATGAATAAAACCTTCTATGGTCATACACCCAATGTTAATGGTTTATTGAATCTCGATTGTAGTGATACGCATATTCATAATGTTGATGCCAAAAGATGCAAAGTTGATAATGACAATTCAACAGACTTGTGGCACTGCCGTTTAGGTCATATTGGTGTAAAGTGCATGAAGAAACTCCATGCTGATGGGCTTTTGGAATCACCTGATTATGAATCATTTCATACTTGCGAACCATCCCTCATGGGTAAGATGACTAAAATTCCGTTCTACGGAACAATGGAGCGAGCCAATGACTTAGTGGAAATAATACATACCGATGTATGCGGTTCGATGAGAGTTGAGGCTCGCAGCGGCTATCGTTATTTTCTGACTATCGTTATTTTCTGACCTTCACAGATGATTTGAGCAGATATGGGTATATCTACTTAATGAAACACGAGTCTGAAACATTTGAAAAGTTTAAAGAATTTCACAGTGAAGTGGAGAATCATCGTAACAAGAAAATAAAGGTTCTACGATCTGATCGTGGAGGCAAATATTTGAGTTATGAATTTGGCCTTCATTTAAAACAATGTGGAATACTTTCACAACTCACACCACCTAGAACACCACAGCGTAATGGTGTGTCCGAATGTCGTAACCGTACTTTATTAGATATGGTTCTATCTATGATGTCTCTTACTGATTTACCACTATCGTTTTGGGGTTATGCATTAGAGACAACTGCATTCACGTTAAACAGGGCACCATCTAAATCCATTGAGACGACACTGTATGAACTGTGGTTTGGCAAGAAACCTAAGCTGTCGTTTCTGAAAGTTTGGGATTGCGACACTTATGTCAAAAGCCTTCAGCCTGATAAGCTGGAACCCAAATTGGAGAAGTGTGTCTTCATAGGATACCCTAAGGAAACAATTGGGTACACCTTCTACCACAGATCCGAAGGCAAGATCTTTATTGCCAAGAACGTAACCTTTCTAGAGAAGGAGTTTCTCCCGAAAGAAGTGAGTGGTAGGAAAGTAGAACTTGATGAGGTAATTGTACCTTCTCCGAATTTGGAAAGTAGCTCATTAGAGAAATTCGTTCCCGTGATGCCTACACCAATTAGAGAGGAAGCTAATGATGATGATCATGAAACTTCAGATCAAGTTACTACCGAACCTCGTAGGTCAACCAGAACACGATCCACACCAGAGTAGTACCGTAATACTGTTCTGGAAGTCATGTTACTAGACCATGGCAAACCTACAAACTATGAAGAAGTTATGATGAGCCCAGATTCCGATAAATGTCTTGAGGCCATGAAATCTGAGATAGGATCCATGTATGAGAACAAAGTGTGGACTTTGGTGGATATGACCGATGATCGGCAATCCATAGAGAATAAATGGATATTCAAGAAGAAGACTAACGATGATGGTAATGTTACTGTCTACAAAGCTCGACTTATCGCAAAAGGTTTTCGACAAGTTCAAGGGGTTGACTACGACGAGACTTCCTCAACCGTAGCGATGCTTAAGTCCGTCTGAATCATGTTAGCAATTGCCACATTTTATGAAATCTGGCAAATGGATGTCAAAACTGCATTCCTTAAATGGATATCTCTAAGAAGAGTTGTATATGATGCAAACAGAAAGTTTTGTCGAGCCTAAAGGTGCTAACAAAGTGAGCAAGCTCCAGCTATCCATCTATGGACCAGTGCAAGCATCTCGAAGTTGGAATATACGCTTTGATGAGGTGATCAAAGAATATGGTTTTATACAGACTTTCGGTGAAGCCTGTATTTACAACAAGTGAGTGGGAGCTATGTAGCATTTCTGATATTATATGTGGATGACGTATTGTTGATTGGAAATGATATAGAATTTCTGGATAGCATAAACGGATACATGAAAAAGAGTTTTTCCAATTAAAGACCTCGGTGAAGCTACTTATATAGGAGGCGTGGAATGAAGATAGTCTCTCTCAAGCAACCCTACAATCAAATACAAGAAATCTCTTGTGTCCCCAACACACCCAACACAATGGCAAATTGTATAGGTGCACTAGTTCGGAGAAGAGATGGTGATAAAAGTGTAGTATGGATAGTAGATATGATTTTTTGTAGTGCGAGCAATAAAAAACAGCAAGGTAGTAAATGATAAAACGGAGCACAAACGGTATTGCAACAACGGAAAATGAGGCCTAAGGTGCATACTTTCACTAGTGCAATCTCTCAACAATGCTATCATAGTTGGATCATATGATTATCCCTCAAAGTGCAATAAAGAATCACTCCCGAGTTCCTATTAGCGGAGAACAAAATATAGAAATTGTTTGTAGGGTACGAAACCACATCAAAGCTATTCTTTCCGATCAATCTATCCTAGAATGCGTACTAAAATAACACAAAGCTATTATTTTCGATCAATCTAACCAAGAGTTCATACTAAAATAACACCATATGACACACATCAACCAACTCTAATGTCACCTAAATACTCCAATGTCACCACAAGTATCCTTGAGTTATTTCTATGATAAGCATCAAACAACTTCATGATCATAATATTCAATCCACATAAAGAACTACAAGGGGACCCCAAATTTTCTATCAGAGAAAAGATAATAAAACGTGCATCAACCCCTATGCATAGATTACCCCAATGTCACCTCGAGAATCCGCAAGTTGAGTGCCATAACATACATCAAGTAAATCAATATGATACCCCACTGTCACCTCAAGTATTCATACTGCAAGACATACATCATGTGTTCTCCGATCTGAACATTCAATCCGACAAGACAAAACTTCTAAGGGTAAAAAATTCAATTCATCACAACAAGTGTAGAGAGGGGAGAAACATCATATGATCCATCTATGTTAACAAAGCCTATGAGACATCAAGATCTTAACATCTCAAGATCACGATATATATATATATATATATATATATATATATATATATAGAGAGAGAGAGAGAGAGAGAGAGAGATATTAAGCACATAGCTACTGGTACAAACCCTCAGCCCTGAGGGTGGACTACTCCTTCCTCATCATGGTGGCCGCCGGGATGATGAAGATGGCCCCGGTATGATCTCCCCCTTCGGCAGGGTGCCAGAACGGGCTCCTGATTGGTTTTCGGTGGCTACAGAGGCTTGCGGAGGCAGAACTTCCGATCTAGGTTCTCCGTGAGGGTTTTTGGTATATTTGAGAATTTATAGGGCGAAGAGGGGGTGCGGGAGGCCACCGTGGTGGGCACAACCCACCGGGGCGCGCCTGGGGGCCCAGGCACGCCCTGGTGGGTTGTGCCCCCCTCGGGACACCCCCAGGTCCTGCTCTAGCCCATTGGTGGTCTTCTGGTCCATAAAAATTCCACAAGAAGTTTCGCGGTGTTTGGACTTGGTTTGATATTGATTTCCCACGATGTAAAAAACAAGCAAAAAACAGCAACTACACTGGGCACTGGGTCAATAGGTTAGTCCCAAAAAAGATATAAATTTGCTATAAATGATTTTAAAACATCCAAGAATGATAATATAACAGCATGAATACCTCATAAATTATAGATATGTTGGAGACGTATCAGCATCCCCAAGCTTAATTCCTACTCATCCTCGAGTAGGTAAATGATAAAAGAAATAATTTATGAAGTGTGAATGCTAGCAGAGTGCATAAGTTTGATCAACGATAATTTCAATCACTTTTCCTAGTGTCATAACAACAAATTTTTCTTGTAAAACCTCTCATGTTAAAGTAGCAACCAATTCACATGTAAAGGTTCAAACAATGAATTCTCTTGAAACTCAACAACCTATATTCTTAGTCACCAAACAATTGCAATTCAACTTATTCAACAGAGTCTAAGTAAGAGCTCCATATACTCAACCATCATATAGTCTTCTTTGATTGCTAACGCTCACCGCATACACATGAGCAAAACGTTTCAACCGGACACATAGAAAGATAAGGGCTTATAATTTTGCCTCCCAACATATTCACCTCTAGGGTGATGTCAACAATAATAACTCATGCTACCCGTATCCAACTGGATATATGTGCCTAGATCTTTCCTCACCACATGATGCTTGCCAAAAGAGAAAAATAAAAAGGAATAGGGAGAAAGACTTTGACTCTTGCATGAAAGTAAATACATAAAAGTAAAAGATAGGCCCTTCGCAGAGAGAAGCAGAGGTTGTCATGCACTTTTTGGTTGTATGCTCAATCCCTTAGTGCAAGAGAACGTCACGTTATATTTCCCCTTATGATGGCAACCTTTATTATGCAGTCTGTCGCTTTTATTCTTCTCCATCACAAGTTCATACAACACTCAATTTTCACTTACACTAAATGATCTAACACTTTTAGAAGCAATTTTTATTGCCTTATTGCACCGATGGCAACTTACTTGAAGGATCTTACTCAATCCATAGGTAGGTATGGTGGACTCTCAAAACAAGATTTGGGTTTAAGGGTTTTTGGATGCACAAGTAGTATCTCTACTTGGTGCGGAATTTTTGGCTAGCAAAGATGGGGGGCAAGCACCACATGTTGAAGGATCTATGAAAACATAACTTCTATGTGAATATGAACAAACATAAATCATTACGTTGTCGTTCTTGTCCAACGTCAACAATTTTGGCATATAATATTTTGATGGGGGCTCACAATCACAAAAGATTCCCAAGATAGTGAATTTGCATGTGAAAGTTCTCTTCCTTCTACTAATCATTCATGAATTGCTTGTATGAACAATATTGTGATTGTCATGTTTCAAAAGATTTCACTTTCGAAACCCAATGTGAAGCTACCACTAGGCATGATATGAACATACAATTTCAACTTCTTGATATTCAATTCATTCAACAATTTACTCATAGGATATAAGTGAAGCAAAAGAGTAAATGACAAGCTACTCCTAAAAGATATAAGTGGAGATCAAGCGAGTAGTTATGTAGATGGCTAGCTATTTTTAGGACTCTCTTTTATTTAAAAACTTTCAGATCTAAGTATTTTATTAAGACATCAAGCAAAACATATTAAAATGACATTCCAAGAATAGTACAACTCATGTGAAGAAGCAAAAACTTAGGCTCAACCGATACTAACCGATAATTATTGAAGAAAAAAGGTGGGATGCCTACCGGGGCATCCCCAAGCATAGATGCTTGAGACTTCTTGGAATATTATCTTGGGATGCCTTGGGCATCCCCAATCTTAAGCTTTTGTGTCTCCTTAATTCCTTTTATATCATGGTTTCCCAAAATCTTAAAAACTTCATCCACACAAAACTCAACAAGAACTCGTGAGAGTATAAACGAATGCAAAAACCTTATCATTCTCTACTATAGCAAGCCTTATCATTATCTACTGTAGCAAATCACTAAAATTATTACTCAACATTGCATACTAATTGCCTCTGCATATTTAATACTCCTATCCTCAAATGGAATCATTAAACAAGTAAACATATGCAAACAATGCAAACATAACAACAATCTGTCTAAACAGTACAGTCTGTAAAGAATGCCAGATTCGTCATACTTCCCTAACTCCAAAACTTCTGAAAATTTACCACACTGTAGAAAATTTATCATATCTTATTATGCAAAACAATTCAACATTTTATCACATACTGACTTTTCTCGGGAATTTTCGCAACGGCGATAAACTTTCTGTTTTAAAACAGCAACATGTAGACTTGCAAAATAAGCATGGTAAAGGCTATCCTTGACATTTTTATTGAAAAGAAAGATGAAAATTTTTATTATAAATAACATAAAGAAAATCCTAACAAAATAAAATGACGCTCCAAGTAAAACTCATATCATGTGACGAATGAAAATATAGCTTCAATTGAGGTTACCGATAATGTTGAAGACGAAAGAGGGGATGCCTTCCGGGGCATCCCCAAGCTTAGTTGCTTGGATCTTCCTTGAATATTACCATTGGGGTGCCTTGCTCATCCCCAAGCTTAGGGTCTTGTCACTCCTTATTCCCCTCATATCACAATCTCACCCAAAACTTGAAAACTTCAATCACACAAAACTTAACGGAACTTCGTGAGATATGTTAGTATGATAAAGAGCAAACCATTTCACTTCGGTACTGTCAAACACAAGATTCATAATTGTTTCCACACAATGCCTACTGTATCATATCATTTCCACAATTTATATTGAGCAATATAATCCATCTAAACTAGGAAACAAGCAAACTATGCATTGAAAACAGAATCTGTCAAAAAACAGAACAATCTGTAGTAATTTGTACTCCAACCATACTTATGCTACTCCAAAAATTATGAAAAATTGGGACAACGTATAGAATATGTATATATATCATATTTAAAAAATTCAGATCAAAATCACTTCCCAGTGAATTTTAGAAATTCCTGGAATGGCCGCAAAAGTTTCTGTTTTTGCACAGAATCAAGTCAACTATCATCCACACTATCCCAAAGGCTTTACTTGGCACTTTATTGAAACAAAAGCAATAAAACATGATTACTACAGTAGCATAATCATGTGAAAACACAAAAACAGTAGGTAAAAGTGTTGGGTTGTCTCCCAACAAGCGCTTTTCTTTAATGCCTTTTAGCTAGGCATGATGATTTCAATGATGCTCTCATAAAAGATAATGATTGAAACAAAACAAGACCATCATGAATCGTAAGTTCCTATCTCATAATAGTTTTCAGTAGCATTATGAATATATTAATCCATATAACCATCACATAAAGCATTCTTTTCATGATATAAAAGCATAGAAAAATTATTACTCTTTATGGCATACATGTCATCATAATAATCATCATAAGTAGCAACTTTGTTCTCATCATAGTCAATTGAAACCTCTTCCAAAATAGTGGATGTATCACTAAATAAATTCATGACCTCTCCAAATCCACTTTCATCAATATTTTAAGAATATTCAAAACCCTCCAAAATAGTGGGATCACTACTACCTAGAGTTGATACTCTTCCAAACCCACTTTCATCATTGTAATCATCGTAAATAGGAGACATGCTATCATCAAAATAATTTTTCTTGTCAAAAGTAGAAGAAATCAAAGTATCATATTCATTATTCAAAGCATCCCCAAGCTTGGGACAAGCATTATTTTCAGCAAATAAATCTTCAAACATTTCATACTTATCAAACATAGCATCCCCAAGCTTGTGGTTTTGCATATCATCATAATCATTCTTATCAATAGCATGAATGTCACCAATAGTATAGCAAAAATTATTATCATATTCTTCCAAGCAAGTGCCAAAAAGATTTTCAAGATCATAAGAGACATCATTGTCTTCCCCATCATAATCATCACAACAAGTAGTAGGCATCACAAAATCATAATCAATATCATCAACCTCCATCAACATATTTGATTCACTTTCATGAGGCACAGTGGTGATAGGAGCAATATTACTTGGGAGAATTACCTTTTACCTCTACTTTTTCTACTTCACCACCTCACGTGTGGGTTTAATCCATTTTTTCGAGCTTCTTGTTGAAGATATTGATTGGATAGGAAGCTCCTCCTCGTTATCTGATTCATCATAATAAACACTAGGAGGGTATTGGGAAATATTTTCCCTTTCATTAATACTCTCTTATACTTTATTTGTTTCCTTTTATTTAGATAGTTGGCAATATAGGGATTCTCGATGCAATTTACCGCACAAAACATGTAAATTTCCTCTAGATCAAAATCAAGAAATCTATTAAGATTAAATTTTGGAATACCCTTAGTTATACGTTTCATTTCTTCATGCCCCAAAAGAAGACTAAGCTCTTTATGATGCTCGAGGGTAATCAAGTTATCGCAATTTTTGGACGTGATTTGATCATGAAACAAATAGCATTGGGGATTTAAATGTCCACGTTCATTGCAAAGTTCACAAGGATGGCGAAAAAATTAAATTTTTCAGCACAACCATCTAGCCTACCTTGTAACCAATTAGTTTCTAAATACTTATGCCTCTTGCAAAATCTATCTTCCCTTTTTGGATTGTAGTTCCAAATTCTATGCACTCCACAAAAATTGACATGCTGATAAGAAACATTTTTATCATGACTAGTGCAATCATCATTAGTACTATGGATATTCAAAGAATTCATACTAAGAACATTGCAATTATGCTCATCATTCAAATAATTTGTGCCAAACATTTTATTGACTTCTTCTTCTAACAATTGACCACAATTTTCTGAACCATCATTTTCAAGAAAGATATTATAGATATGATCAATAATATGATGCAACCTCAATTCCATTATTTTATATAGTTTTCTTTTATAAACCAAACTAGTGATAAAACAACAAACTAAAAGATTCAATTGCAAGATCTAAAGATATACGTTCAAGCACTCACCTCCTCAGCAACAGCGCCTGAGAAGAACTTGATGTCTACTACACAACTTTATTCTTGTAGACTCGTGTTGGGCCTCCAAGCGCAGAGTATTGTAGGACAGTAGCAATTTTCCCTCAAGTGGATGACCTAAGGTTTATCAATCCGTGGGAGGCGTAGGATGAAGATAGTCTCTCTCAATTGAACCCTGCAATCAAATACAAGAAATCTCTTGTGTCCCCAACACATCCAATACAATGGCAAATTATATAGGTGCACTAGTTCAGTGAAGAGATGGTGATAAAAGTGTAGTATGAATAGTAGATATGAGTTTTTGTAGTGCGAACAATAAAAAACAGCAAGGTAGTAAATGATAAAACGGAGCACAAATGGTATTGCAATAATGGAAAATCAGGCCTAGGGTGCATACTTTCACTAGTGCAATCTCTCAACAATGCTAATAGAGTTGGATCATATGATTATCCCTCAAAGTGCAATAAAGAATCACTCCCGAGTTCCTATCAGTGGAGAACAAAATATAGAAATTGTTTGTAGGGTACGAAACAACCTCAAAGATATTCTTTCCGATCAATCTATCCTAGAGTTCGTACTAAAATAACACAAAGTTATTCTTTTCGATCAGTCTAACCAAGAGTTCGTACTAAAATAACACCATATGACACTAATACATCTCCAACGTATCTATAATTTTTTATTGTTCCATGCTATTATATTATCTGTTTTGGATGTTTAATGGGCTTTATTATACACTTTTATATTATTTTTGGGACTAACCTATAAACCGGAGGCCCAGTCCAAATAGCTGTTCTTTTGCCTATTTTAGTGTTTCGCAGAAAAGGAATATCAAACGGAGTCCAAACGGAATGAAACCTTCGGGAGGGTGATTTTTGGAACAAACGTGATCCACAGGACTTGGAGTGGACGTCAAGAAAGAAGCGAGGAGGCCACAAGGCAGGGAGGCGCGCTTGCCCCCCCGGGCGCGCCCCCCCACCCTTGTGGGCCCCTCGTAGCTCCACCGACCTACTTCTTCCTCCTATATATACCCATATACTCCGAAAACATCCAGGAGCACCATAGATCGGGAGTTCCGCCGCTGCAAGCCTCTGTAGCCACCAAAAACCAATCAGGACCCTGTTCCGGCACCCTGACGGAGGGGGGATCCCTCACGGTGGCCATGTTCATCATCTCGGCGCTCTCCATGACAAGGAGGGAGTAGTTCACCCTCAGGGCTGAGGGTATGTACCAGTAGCTATGTGTTTGATATCTCTCTCTCTCTCGTGTTCTTGATTCGGCACGATCTTGATGTATCGCGAGCTTTGCTATTATAGTTGGATCTTATGATGTTTTTGCCCCTCTACTCTCTTGTAATGGATTGAGTTTTCCCCTTTGAAGTTATCTTATCGGATTGAGTCTTTAAGGATTTGAGAACACTTGATGTATGTCTTGCATGTGCTTATCTGTGGTGACAATGGGATATTCACGTGATCTACTTGATGTATGTTTTGGTGATCAACTTATGGGTTCAGTGACCTAGTGAACTTATGCATAGGGGTTGGTGAGGGAGTCCTGGATTAGGGGGTCCTCGGATAGCCAGACTATATACTTGGGCCGGACTATTGGACTATGAAGATACAAGATTGAAGACTTCGTCCCGTGTCCAGGTGGGACTCTCCTTTGCGTGGAAGGCAAGCTTGGCAATTCGGATATGTAGATCTCCTTCTCTATAACCGACTCTGTGTAACCCTAGCCCCCTCCGGTGTCTATATAAACCAAAGGGTTTAGTCCGTAAAACGAAATACAATCATAATCATTGGCTAGCTTCTAGGGTTTAGCCTCTACGATCTCGTGGTAGATCAACTATTGTAATACTCATATCATCAAGATCAATCAAGCAAGAAGTAGGGTATTACCTCCATCGAGAGGGCCCGAACCTGGGTAAACATCGTGTCCCCTGCCTCCTGTTACCATTGGCCTTAGACGCACAGTTCGGGACCCCTTACCCGAGATCCGCCGGTTTTGACACCAACATTGGTGCTTTCATTGAGAGTTCCATTGTGCCGTCACTATAAGGCTTGATGGCTCGCCTTGTTATCAAGGACCACATCACCTCGGAGGGATCCCTGGCTTTAGGTGAAACTCTCCGACTGGGCGGCTTCGTCATGACCGCCCGTTCGGCCGTCGCGCCGACGATGACTTCTCAAGTCATCAAAAACAGCCTCCACGTCAGCTCGGAACTCACCGAACAGATGGATCCAACGGAGCTATCCTCCCTGAACAAGCTCTTGGATCGCATCGCCGCTCTGTGAGTCGCTACAGGCTATGATCGGATCGGGCTTAAACCCGGCCAAAGGGAGATTAACTCTCCGCCGGTCACCCATCAGATAGCGATGGTGGAGGAGCAATGTAGCGATTCTTCCTCTATTTTGAGGACGAACTATGTACGGATTCCCGAGCTCTCGAGCCGGATACCCATCTATTGGAGGACATGGCCCAAGCTCCGAACCTAGAATCGGACAGCAGGCTGGAAAAATTGGGCAACATCCCGGAGCCCGAGCTGCTGAGCTCGGAAGCTCCTCTGCCCCAGGATCTCAGATCGGGTCAGGGTTTGGACTTAAATCTACCCACCCACCCAGATACAAGTGATATTTTTCACATTAGACAAGATCTCCAAGAGACAGTACGTCACTTCTAGGCCAGATTCCTCCTTGTAATGAACAAGGTTAAGGACTGTCGCGAGGAAGACGCAATCTCATTCTTTTGCAAAAATTGCACGGACAAGGGAATCCTCAACGCCATAAGTTGCTGTGACATAGTACACTTCGCGGACTTGGCGGCCATAGTATAGAAGTACTGTGCGAAGGAAAGCGCCTGGAAAACCCAAACAAAATTTTGGGATCCTCCGGCTCTCGCTAAACCCCTCGTCCGAACTAAAAGGGTGCACTCTCGCAAGTCACCCGATCCAATTACAAAGAAACCAAAGCCCACTACAGGGCGTGGAACTGTATTGGAGGGATGGCTTAATGGGCCATGCAAAATTCACAGTACACCGGATACCATACCAACACACAGCCTTAGAGCATGTTGGATACTCCGGCAGGTGGCCAAGAGCGGTGAGGATCTCCTCATCAACAATACCACAAAACACCATCCCACGGAAAATAACAATACAGCACTAACAGTCTTTGAGACTTTTGCCTCAAATAATAGGCGCAAGCGAGCACTCCTCAGCCTCGCCGAAGTCTGCCATGTCGCACCAATAAATCCATGGAACGACATGGCCATAACCTTCAATGCCAGTGACGAACCTCAATTCCGAACAGTCCGAGCACCAGCTGCTTTGGTCCTTAGTCCAATTGTGGACGGCTTCCGTCTTACTAAAGTTCTCATGGACGGCGGCATCGGATTAAACCTCATCTATGAGGAGACTCTTAACAAAATGGAAATAGACAAGAGCCGCATCGAGCAAAGCAACACGACCTTCAAGGGAATCATCCCTAGTCAAGAGGCACGATGTGCGGTAAAAATCACACTAGATGTGGTATTTGGCACGTTGGAGAATTATAGGTCCGAAGAAATCACATTCCAAGTGGCCCCGTTCAGTAGCGGATACCACGCCCTTTTAGGGCGGGATGCATTCACGAGCTTCCAAGCTATACCCCATTACGGGTACATGAAGCTCAAGATGCCCGGGCCCAATGGAATCATCACTCTAGCTATTGATCCGGACGTAGCACTCCGCGCCGAAAATAAAACCGCCGCACTGGCCCTTGAGGCATTATCCGAAGCCCTCGCGGCCGAAGAACTAATTGCGTTGCGCTCCACAATGGACAGGAACAACGTGATACTCGACAAACGACCCAAGTCCACCTCTTTCAAACTAGCGGACGAAATAGTCAAATTCCAGGTCCACCCAACGGACCCTACAAAAACAGCATCCATCGGGGCATAGCTGAACCCCACAATAGATGCCGCACTGCGAGAGTTCTTGTGTGAGAATTGGGATATCTTCGCCTGGCATCCTTCAGATATGCCAGGTATCCCACGCAGGCTGGCCGAACATAGCCTAAACATACTGAAGGGATACAAGCCGATCAAGCAGACTCTTCGGCGCTTTTCAGAACCTAAGCGACAAGCCATTGGAGAAGAGCTAGCCAAATTACTTGAGGCCGGATTCATCAGAGAAATAAAACATCCGGACTGGCTAGCAAACCTGGTGATGGTACCAAAGAAGGACAAATCCTGGTGCCTATGTGTCGATTTCAAAGACCTCAATAAGGCTTGCCCCAAGGATCCCTTCCCCCTTCCCCACATTGATCAAATCATCGACGCTACCGCAGGACACGATTCATTGTGCTTCCTCGACGCATACTCCGGATATCATCAAATCAAGATGGTGGAGTCTGATCAAGCCACAACGGCATTCATCACACCGTACGGCCCATTCTGCTTTAATACGATGCCTTTCGGGCTAAAAAATGCCGGTGCTACCTATCAACGCATGATTCAGACATGCCTAGAAAAACAAATTGGCAAAACAGTGGAGGCATACATAGATGACGTGGTCATCAAAACCAGACACGTCGAATCTTTAATAGACAACTTGAGGCTTATGTTCGACAATCTCCGAACATATGACATTAAGCTCAATCCGGAAAAATGCGTTTTCGGCGTGCCTGCCGGAAAGCTGCTGGGCTTCATCGTCTCCAATAGGGGAATTGAAGCAAATCCGGCTAAAATCCGAGCTCTGTCATAGTTGGCTACCCCAACAGACCTCAAGCAAATCCAGAAATTAACTGGATGTGTGGCTGCCCTAAGCCGCTTTATCTCCCGATTGGGAGAAAAAGCACTAGCTCTTTATCGCCTTCTTCGACGCACCGAACACTTCGAGTGGACTGATGCGGCCACGGCCGGATTGGAAGAAATAAAGGCCCTCTTGGCCAGCAATCCGATCCTGGCCGCACCAAATATCGGTGAACCCATGCTGTTATACATAGCTGCAACACACCAGGTTGTAAGCGCAGTGCTCGTCGTCGAACGAGAAACGGACGGACATAAGTTCCCGCTTCAAAAGCCGGTATACTACGTATTCACTGCCCTCACTCCATGCAAGTCCCGGTACCCACATTATCAAAAGATAGCATATGCGGTCTTCATGGCATCCCGGAAGCTACGACACTACTTTCAAGAGTGTTCAGTCACGGTGGCCTCTGAAGTACCACTCAACGATATAATAAATAACCGCGATGCCACGGGCCGGATTGCTAAATGGGCTATCGAGGTCCTCCCGTTCGACATAACATACAAACCACGGCGAGCCATTAAGTCGCAAGTACTGGCCGACTTCGTCGCCGAATGGACAGAAGCCGAACTCCCTAAAGAGTACGGTATGTACTCCAATTGGATCATGCACTTTGACGGCTCTAAGATGCTGGCTGGTCTGGGGGCAGGCGTTGTCCTCACATCCCCCACCGGAGATACAGTCCAATACGTACTCCAAATATTATGCACAGACTCCAACCACGCAGCCGAATATGAGGCTCTATTGCATGGTCTTCGGATGGCAGTCTCCATGGGCATTAAATGTCTGGAAGTGCGTGGTGATTCGAACCTCACAATATCTCAAATAAATGGAGACTTTGACGCCAAGGACCCAAAAATGACGGCTTACCGTAATGTCATCCTCAAAATGTCAGCTCGGTTTGAGGGGCTCCAATTCCACCATGTGGTCCGAGAAAACAATCAAGCGGCGGATATCCTCGCCCGCACCGGTGCTAAGCGCGACCCCGTCCCACCTAATATCTTCCTGGAAAGGATGTTCAAGCCATCCGTGGTGTGGGAAGGGGAGACCGACAATACCAGTCCGGATCCGAACACAACCCCATATCCTGAACATCTAACATAATCGGAGGCTCCGCCACCGAAATAACACCTTCGACCCACGTGATTATGGCTGTCATCTCCCCGTGGATAGAACCCTTCTTAGCCTACCTAAACAGGCAAGAACTCCCTGAGGACCAAAATGAGGCGCGTTACATTGTGCGGCGCTCTAAAGCCTCCAAGGTTCACGAGGGAGAGCTTTATAAGAAAAGCGCGACCGTAGTGCTCCAAAGGTGCATCTCCGAAGAGGAGGGACAATAGCTACTGGCCGAAATTCATGCTGGACTCGGCGGCCATCACGCCGCAGCTCGGGCCCTTGTAAGCAAGGCCTTCCGTACAGGTTTCTACTGGCCGACAGCCCGAGCAGACGCACAGGACCTCTTCCAACATTGTGTCGGTTGCCAGCTTTTTGCCAATCAAAGCCATATGCCACCTACCGCTCTCCAAACAATCCCCATAACTTGGCCCTTTGCAGTCTGGGGGCTCGATATGGTTGGACCCCTTAAAGGAGGAAGCCATAAGAAAAAAATACTTGTTGGTCATGATATATAAATTCACCAAATGGATAGAGGCCAAACCAGTTAAAACGGCTGAATCTGGACCAGTGATAGACTTCATATGCGGGGTCGTACACCGTTACATCGTCCCCCACAGCATCATCAGTGATAATGGCTCCAACTTCACAGCCGATGAGGTGAAAACTTGATGCGGCAACATGGGCATTAAGCTCGATTATGCCTCTGTCTATCATCCCCAAAGAAACGGTCAAGTCGAACGAGCAAATGGCCTTATTATGAGTGGTATTAAACCCAGGCTAGTGCGATCCTTGAAGGAATCAGATACGCACTGGGTTGAGGAGCTCGACTCCGTACTATGGGGGCTGCGAACCACCCCGAACCGCACTACCAGATACACACCATTTTTTATGGTGTACGGTGCAAAGGCGGTGCTACCCTGCGATATCATTCATGACTCACCTCGAGTGCGCATGTACGAAGAGAGAGAAGCCGAGCTGGATCGGCAGGACAGTTTAGACGCGCTGGAGGAGGAGCATGACATTGCAAAGGCCCGTTCCCCATTCTATCAGCAGTAGGCTCGAAGGTATCAAATCAGAGAAGTACGGGCCAAAACTTATAACCTTGGCGAACTCATTCTACGCCTATCGGAGAAGAAAAAGGACACGCTCAAGCCCAACTGGGAGGGTCCCTTCATCATTGATAAAGTTCTCACCGGAGGAGCGTACCGTCTGCGTGATGCATCAGATAATTGAATCGAGCCGAACCCATGGAACGCGTCCAGACTCCGAAGATTCTACGCCTAGTGCCGAACTCTGTGTTCGTCTCGTTACCTCCGCCTTTCTTTTTTAAGTCATATCCTCTTTCTCTCTTTCTCTTTTTTATATAGCCTTAAAAGCTTCAAGTGTGCTTCCACCGCACACTCCTGCCACGCTATGCGCGCTCAATATACCTGGGGGCTTCTTATACAGAAGCTTAATATAATTATCTTTTGGGCTTTATGCCCATCGCATATGCGTCACTTCTCCATATGTACCTTTTTTCGCCATTATATGCATCGATATGACTTAAGTTTTGGCCAAGCTGGGTTGCTTGGCTCTTGTGTTTATGCCCTACGTTCCCATTAATTTGGCTAGGGCATAAGGGGAGCACCTCTGCGATTGTTACTGTCGGGTCAGCCGGATGTGTACCTCAGACTGGGTGAAGCCGAAAGCTAGCGTTCTTAAGGGAATATTCGATCGGTGAACAAAAGATGTTTCTTACCTACTTACAATATAAACCCCCAGATGTTTTATATCCCGTGTCTCTGTGCGCAGCTCGGACATGCACATTAATGCATGTGTACCCAGGGAAAGGAACCCTTAACGGAACTATTCTCCCTGGAAGATGTTTCTTACTATCCATGTAATATAACATAGCTAGTTGGGTACTTGTCTATTTAAGCACTTATGACCCCTACGCCTGGTTTCCATGCATACCCCAGTTTACATAACTGAGCGGGTATTCGGATACACTCCGGACTATAGGGTCCGAAGGCTGAAGCGAAAAGGTCTGCCATGACAAATGATTTACAATCCGGCTAGGGACAAACTATGTCATCTAAAGTACATAGTCACTAAGATTGACTAAATTCTTCTATACCATCCAACAGGCTGTCTAGCCTACAATCCTGTTGGTAATACTTTGCGGCTAATGCTACCTGGTCATATACCAGACTAACGGGGATCTCTTTCCCATCTGACCCTACGGGTCCGACCTCGGCCATGTGGTTCGGGTTAGCCTTGGTGTATCGCGTCTTCACCATGGCCCAGGCTTCCCTTGCACCTTGTCGGTAGGCAGATATCTTCCATAATCGGAAGCGCCGTCGCGCTCCCTTGAGCATCTCTACAAGCTCCCCCATGCCTCCTGGCAGGGAGGCGGATGGCCACAAGGCCTGGGCGATACCCTTCATCACCTGCCGAACTTGTTCATGCAGGTGTGATAGTTCTTGCAGAAGATCGCCGGCAGATCCAGGCATCTCCTCTTCGGGACGACCTATCGGCATACCTACAGACATAACTCTGTTAGCCTATTTCTTCACCGAATTGTGTAAAGGTTCGTTCGAGCACTTACTAAAAATGCCGCGCCGAAGCCTCTTATTCTCCTTCACGGAGTCAGCAAGCTGGCCTCGAACATCTTTTAATTCAACGTGCAACTGGGTCTTGGAGTCCTTGAGATCATTATTCTCTCGAATAACCCATCTAAGCACGCGCTCGCCAGCCTCTCGCTGTCGTTGAGCATGTTGCTCATCCACCGATACGATCTCTGGATTGCCTCCGGGATCGTCTGCGGAATCTATTGTTAGATTTGCATGCATGCCGAATACTAGCTGGTACATGTCATTACATTCTTTTTTTGATTAAGACAAGTATTACTGAGGGAGTCCTGGACTAGGGGGTGTCCGGACAGCCGGACTATCATCGCCGGCCGGACTCCAAGACTATGAAGATACAAGATTGAAGACTTCGTCCCGTGTCCGGATGGGACTTTCCTTGGCGTGGAAGGCAAGCTTGGCGATACGGATATGTAGATTTCCTACCATTGTAACCGACTCTGTGTAACCCTAGCCCTCTCCGGTGTCTATATAAACCGGAGGGTTTTAGTCCGTAGGACGAACGACCATTACAACAATCATACCATAGGCTAGCTTCTAGGGTTTAGCGTCCTTGATCTCGTGGTAGATCCACTCTTGTACTACCCATATCATCAATATCAATCAAGCAGGAGTAGGGTTTTACCTCCATCGAGAGGGCCCGAACCTGGGTAAAAACATCGTGTCCCTTGTCTCCTGTTACCATCCGCCTAGACGCACAGTTCGGGACCCCCTATGCGAGATTCGCCGGTTTTGACACCGACATTGGTGCTTTCATTGAGAGTTCCTCTGTGTCGTCACCGATAGGCTTGATGGATTCTTCAATCAACAACAACGCCGTCCAGGGTGAGACTTTTCTCCCCGGACAGATCTTCGTATTCGGCGGCTTCGCGCTGCGGGCCAATTCACTTGGCCATCTGGAGCAGATCGAAAGCTACGCCCCTGGCCGTCAGGTCAGATTTGGAAGCCTAAACTTCACGGTGGATATCCACGGAGACTTGATCTTCGATGGATCCGAGCCACAGCCGAGCGTGCCGCACTGTCATGATGGGCATGATCTAGCTCTGCCGCCGGACAGTACCTTGGAGGCCGCACACGAATCCGCTCCGACCCATAGTCCGGAGCCGATTGCGCAGATCGAGGACGGGTGGCTGGACACCGCCTCGGGAGCTGCGACTTCCACGGCGATGGATCCGAACACTGACCTTGTCCCTTATAAAGCTCGTGACTCCGAGGTGCCGGACTCCTTGCCGGACTCCGAACCTCCTGCGCCCCTGCCAATCGAATTCGATTGGGCGCCGATCATGGAGTTCACCACTGCGGACATCTTTCAGCACTCACCCTTTCGCGACATCTTAAATTCGCTGAAACATCTCTCACTATCCGGAGAGCCCTGGCCGGACTATGGCCAGGATGGTTGGGATGCGGACGACAAAGAAATTCAAAGCCCACCCACCACCCACTTTGTAGCCACTGTCAACGATCTAACCGACATGCTCGACTACGACTCCGAAGACATTGACGGTATGGACGATGATGCCGGAGATGATCAAGAACCAGCACCTACAGGGCACTGGAAGACCACCTCGTCATACGACATGTACATGGTGGACAACCCAAAAGATGGGGAAGGCGAAGAAGCAGCGGAGGTAGATTCCTTAAAGAAACAGCCCAAGCACTGGCGTCAGCGGCGCCGCTCTAAATCCCGCCAAAGCAAGAATGGAGATTCTGGCACAGGAGATAATAACACCCCAGAAAGTGCCGAAGACAATCCCCTCCTGCAAGATTCAGCGCAGGAGGATGCAGAAGCAAGCCCTCACGAGAGAGCGGCAGACAAAGAGGTCGAGGATGATAATTACATACCTCCCTCCGGAGACGAGGCAAGCCTCGACGACGACGAATTCGTCGTGCCTGAGCATCCTGTCGAACAAGAGCGTTTCAAACGCAGGCTAATGGTCACAGCAAATAGCCTAAAGAAAAAGTAGCAGCAACTTCAAGCTGATCAAGACCTGCTGGCCGACAGATGGACCGAGGTCCTCGTGGCCGAAGAGTATGAACTCGAACGCCCCTCCAAGAGCTACCCAAAGCGCAAGTTGCTCCCCCGACTAGAGGAGGAAGCATATATACCTTCATCACTAGCGCACAATACGGCAGACCGACCACCCCGTGGTTGGGACAGAGAGGCACCTAGGCCCTCCACCAAGACCGTACCCCGGCATTGCTCGAAAAGTACGAAGCCACGGGGGAATGCGACGGACTTGCGGGATATATTGCACGACAAGGCAAGACAATCCAAGTCTATCTATGGATCACGAGGGCGCCCCACGACCCACGACGAATACCGTCGCGCCGGATACAACAACTCCGGCCGGGCCGAACACAGCAGACAACGCTCCCTTGAGCTACGTCGTGATATTGCTCAATATAGAGGCGCCGCACACCCGCTATGCTTCACTGACGAAGTAATGGATCATCAAATCCCTGAAGGGTTTAAACCCGTAAACATTGAATCCTACGATGGCACAACAGACCCCGCAGTTTGGATCGAGGATTATCTCCTTCATATCCATATGGCCCGCGGTGACGATCTCCACGCCATCAAATATCTCCCGCTCAAGCTTAAAGGACCAGCTCGGCATTGGCTTAACATCCTGCCCGCAGAGTCAACTGGGTGTTGGGAGGACCTGGAAGCCGCATTCCTCGACAACTTACAGGGCACATATGTGCGACCATCGGACGTCGATGACCTAAGCCACATAATTCAGCAGCCAGACGAATCGGCTAGGCAATTCTAGACACGGTTCTTAACAAAGAAAAATCAAATCGTCGACTGTCCGGATGAAGAGGCCCTCGCAGCCTTCAAATATAACATCCGCGACGAGTGGCTAGCCCGGCACCTAGGACAGGAAAAGCCGAAATCCATGGCAGCCCTCACATCATTAATGACCCGCTTCTGTGCGGGAGAGGATAGCTGGCTAGCTCGCAGCAACAACCTCAGTAAAATTGCTGGCAGTCCGGATACTAAGGACCACAACGGCAGGTTGCGTCGAAGCAAAAACAAACGCCGTGTTAACGGCGATAACAATGAGGATACTGCAGTCAACACCGGATTCCGAGGCTCTAAACCCGGTCAGCGGAAGAAGCCATTCAAAAGAACCACTCCGGGTCCGTCCAATTTGGACCGAATACTCGACCGCTCTTGCCAGATACATGGCACCCCCGAAAAGCCAGCTAACCACACCAACATAGATTGTTGGGTATTTAAGCAGGCATGCAAGTTAATTGCCGAAAACAACGACAGTGCGCAAGATGGGCATAGACCCCTCAAGGATTAAACCTACAAAGACGACCTTCAAAGGCGTCATACCAGGTGTTGAGGCCAATTGTACAGGCTCAGTCACAGTGGAAGTGGTCTTTAGATCCCCGGATAATTTCCGAAGCGAGGAGTTAATCTTCGACATAGTTCCGTTCCGCAGCGGCTATCACGCTCTGCTCAAACGAACCGCGTTCACAAAGTTCAACGCGGTGCCGCATTATGCATACCTCAAGCTCAAGATGCCTGGCCCTCGTGGAGTCATCACGGTCAACGGAAATACGGAACGCTCCCTCCGAACGGAGGAACATACAACGGCTCTCGCGGCAGAAGTACAGAGCAGCCTTCTAAGGCAATTTTCGAGTCCGGCCGTTAAACGACCGGACACGGCCAAACGCGCCCGGAGCAACATCAATCAAGACCATCTGGCGCGTCCCGAGCACGCGTAGCAATGCGGCCCCAACCCCAGCCCTCGCATGATTGCAAGACCAGCATCATGACGCTCTGGAGATACCATGGGCATAGGGGGAGGGGCACGACCACAACAGACCCAGAGTGGGGCTCGACCACACCAGGGGCTCCCAAGTGTGTCGCTCTTTTTATTTTTATTTTCCTTCTTTTTATACACAGGACTCCGTTCACCAGAGGCCCTGCCCGGCGGCGAACCCGCCGAACTCACGATGCAACAGCCAGGGAGGGAAAAAGGCTACGACGAACACTCAGGTGGTCTCCATTACGAGTATTAAATTTGATTATACACACCAGTCCGCAGCCCACCCCTGGAGGGGGACATGTTTAATTAGTCCAATCCCTTGCTTACCGCACTATTTGTATCATTCCGCACTCATAGCAGAATTCCTTGAATAAATAATGCAGCACTTTTTGCCTATAATTGCATTACTTTACATATATGTTCATTAATGACATCTTGCACCCGTATATTTTGGTACGGCCGAATACACCAGGGGCTTATGTTCCCCGCATTATGGTGTGATAAGTCCGAACACTTTCGCAAGTGCGGCACCCCGAACTTATAGCATTATATGAATCGGCTCCGAATCATGTCTTGGGTCAATAGTTGGGTTTGCCCGGCTCCCATATTTTGGTACGTTACGTTCCGTTCTGTCGGCTAAGGTAGCACTGGGAGAACCACTGCGATTGCGCCCCGGTTGACCTGGGCGAGCGCCTCAGTGGAGAAAGCTAAAACTGACTGGCATGATAAGGCGAGAGACTGGTCGTTGTTCGAGAGGTCTTTTCGAGTCCCTAAAGACTTATGCCGCTTCGAGCGAAAAACCGGATAATGTCCGGCCAAGGCGTGGATAGCGCCCCGAACTCGATCTTCCAAATACTAGGGGCTTCGCCGAAATTTAAAATTATAGAATTCTATGGCTAAGTGAGAGTGTTCAAGCATTATAAGTCCGGTTGCCTTGTTCGTTGTGTCGAGCGCCTCCCTAGATGGACCCAAAAATGGGAACAAGAGTGCTCAAGTTTATCCCGAACACCCCAGCACTAGTGGCATGGGGGCTGAAGCCGACGACTTGCCATCTCTCAGATTTTATAAACGGCCGCACAGAAGGTAATATTTTAAATCAAACAAGCGTTGCTTAGCGCATATGAACAAAGTTTTCAGCGCACAGGATAACACATAGCGAGTTCACTCAATAATTACATCTCTGGGGCACTCATCCGCAATCTTGCGGGCACCCTTCAGGACAGTCTTATAGTACATCTCGGGCGTACGATACTCCTGCCCGCTGGCGGCGTGTCAGTGATAAGCCTCTCCGCATCCAGCCTGCCCCAGTGCACCTTTGCGTGGGCAAGGGCCCGACGAGCACCTTCAATACAGGCGGAGCGCTTGATGACCTCCACCCAGGGGCATGCATCCACCAGCCGCCACACGAGGGCGAAGTAGCTCCCAGGCATGGCCTCTCCAGGCCACAGCCGGACTATGAGGCCCTTCATGGCCTGCTCGGCTACCTTGTGGAGCTCGACCAGCTGCTTCAGCTGGTCGCTAGGGGGCACCGGATGGCCGGCCTCAGCGTACTGAGACCAGAAGACCTTCTCCGTTGAGCTCCCCTCCTCGGCTCGATAGAATGCGGCGGCATCTGACGCACTACGAGGCAGATCTGCAAACGCCCCTGGAGAGCTCTGAATTCGGGTAAGTATCAGGAAGTTTACATTAACATGCTTGCTTTGCATGAAAAATGCCTTACCCGCCACTATTTTCTTCACATCCTCAACCTCCTGAAGGGACTTATGGGCCTCAGCCTTGGCGGCTTTGGCACTTTCGAGAGCCGAGGCAAGCTCGGACTCTCGAGTCTTCGAGTCACGCTCCAAACTCTCATGCTTCTCCATGAGAGCCTGGAGCTCTTGCCGCACCTCCGCCACCCGCGCCTCCTGTTTCTCTCGCTCAGCCCGTTCCGCGGCCGCATTGCGTTCGGCCGCGGACACAGCCTCCTTCAGGGTTGCCACCTTGTTCGTGGCCCCTGCAGTACCCATGTTATCCTTGTTATTTTTATTGCAACCTAAATCCTTTTCTGTAAGGTAACTATTCAAAGTGGTGTTACTCACCTTCTTTGTCCTCGAGCTGCTTCTTGGCACGGCCGAGCTCTTTCTCGGACCGCTCGAATTCCTGCTTCAAAGCACCGACCTCCGCAGTCAGTGCGGCAGAAGTCAGCAGCACAGCCTGCAAACCCATATTGACATAATTTTTAGCAACCTGCGTATATCTTTTTAGATCCTCAGTCCGGCTTTTCTTTCCGAACACCGAACCGAGCATCAGGGGCTACTGTCTATGCGGTATTACATTACATAATTTTAACTTCTTACATCAAAGCCTGTTAGAAGGCTACTGCAGGCTTCGGTCAGCCCGCTCTTGGCGAGCTGAACCTTTTGAATCACCGCACTCATAATAGTGCGGTGTTCTTCCTCGATGGAAGCGCCTTTGAGCGCCTCCAGCAAGTTGTCCGGCGCCTCCGGTTGGACGGGGGCCGCCGGCGTCACGGTCTTGCCTTTCTTGCAAAGGGGCCGCCTGCCGGACTTCGGAACCACTGCGGGTTCCGGCGTGGAGTCCGGCGCAAAGTCCGGGAGGCTGCCTTGTGGCGCCTCCGGAGCCTCCTCCTGATGGGTCCCTTCCCAGGATCCCACCTCGGCGTCCTCAGCATCGCGAGGGGTGGAGGCAGTCGGGATGGAATCTACATCCGACGGAGCCAACGACCCGCTCGACGAAGCGGGGAGATCATCATCGGCCGGACTACAGGCAGAGTGCGGCATTAGAAGGACACTATGTGACACAAAAGAGAAATTATAAATCATTCAGGAATCCAGATAAGTATTAAACCCCAAAAAAAACTATTTCCGGCGACGACGGAGGTGGCCTGCCGCACCATCGTCGTTGTTGTCGTCCTCCGGGACGCCGTTGTTGAAGTCTTCAAGGCAGCACATAATGTTCTTCACTTGTAAATCAAACATAATGTCGTCGCGCGATCGACGGGCGGGGCGTGGGAGCACGGCAACTGGCGGCGCTAAGAGGTAGCGGTTGACGGCAGTGTCCCATGCCGCTGAGGGGGGCGCGCGCATGGGCACGGGCGCGGCAGGTGCAGCCAAACGCACGGGGACCGACGCTGCGGTGGGTGGAGGGGCGCGCATGGGCACGGGCACGGGCACTGGCGCTGGCATGTACACGAGCCCGCACGGGTCCGCGGAGACCTCGCTGACGCCCACGGCTTCCAGTTCTGCGATAGGGCTCGGCGACCAGCCCGTCAAGGCTACGGGGATGGTCGCTGGCGCAGGCGCGGGGATGGGAGCGGGGGCAGCAACGCCGCGGCCAGCTCGTTCAGGGCCATGCCCATGAGGCCCCATTCCTCCTTATTTTCTATCTCCTCCGGCTCGGAGTCGACTTCACCAAACTTGGAGACTAGTGGCAGATGATCCTTCTGCGCCAAGGTGTTGGTGGAGGTCTGCGGGAGGGAGGGGAATGGGAGGCGAACAATAAGACCGCCCCTATTAAACAGCGGCTCAGACACCATTAATGGAGAGGAAGGCATACGACCATGGAAGTCAAAGGGCTCGATTCCCATTAAGCCTGCGCAGCAGCTCGCAAGCTTCACTGTGAGCATGCGCATTGGAGGACAACTTGCACGTCTCTCGGTCAGCCTGCGCACCGGACTGCGCTCGCACGCCTCCCGTTCAGTCAAGCAGCTGTCCGCACGGCACCTCCTATAGCCATTAAAACCAAGACACGTGGCGTCACGTGAATGGTCAACATAACACACACGATTTAAATTATACAAATGTTTGAGATATTAAAGTGGCAGCTATTTTTTCAAAATGCCTTTTTGGCTATTATTCGAGTGCGCCTTCTCTTGAAATGGACACGATAAAATCCACAGCATGTCGGGTGCCATTCCATGATAGCATGTCAAGTTTCATCAATTTCAGACGAGTCTTGGATTTACTAGAATTTGAAAACAAAGTATCTCAACGTTTTGCCGGCAATCAACAGTGCCCTAGTGTTTGAAATTCATTCATTTCTTGCATGGGACCTAAGCATGCACCCAAGAACACAGATGTGATTTTCAACCAATTTATATGCACTGAAGCATGTGCATGTAGTTAAAATTTGAATTATGCAGATAAAATACCTAGAAAACCTAGTTAATGTATAAAAATGTCCAAACGAACCCCGAAAAAATACAAAATTTAACATAACACTCATGTTGTTCTATGTTGACACTAGAAATTTTTTGAAATCAATAAGAGGCAACGGATATCATTTTGTCCCCAAAGGTGGCACTTTCCCTACCGAAACCATCAGGCTTGTTGTGAGAAGCTCTGGTTTGTGAGAAGTTTATACCCAAACCTGCCCCAAATGGGACAAAAATTTTGCCATGGCATGTTGACGTCGATCCATGATAGCATGCCAATTTTCATGAATTTTAGACGAGTTTTGGATTTACTAGAATTTAAAAACCAGGTATCTCAATGTTTGCGGACGAGTGACGGTGGCAGGGTGGTTGACATTCATTCCCATTTCTTGCACGGGACCTAAGCATGCAACCAAGGACACATATTTGAATTTTCAAGCCATTTATATGCTTTATAGCATTTGCCTGTAGTTCAAATTTGAGTTATGCACATAAATGCATTGAAAACTCAATTAATTCATAAAAATGTCCAAACAAACCCTGAAAAATTCCAAAATTTAACACAACACTCCTATTGTTCTATGTTGACACTAGAAACAATTTGAAAGCAATAAGAGGCAATGGATATCGTTTCGTCCCAAAGCTGTGACGTTCCCTACCGAAACCATCAGGTTGTTGTGAGAAGCTCTGGTTTGTGAGAAGCATATACCCAAACCTGCCCCAAATGGGACAAAAAAATTACCACGACATGTTGATGCCGCTCCATGATAGCATGCCTAGTTTCATGAATTTCAGACGAGTTTTGGATTTACTAGAATTCAAAAACCAAGTGTCTCAATGTTTGAGGCCGAATGACGGTGGTAGGGTGTTTGACATTCATTCCCATTTCTTGCATGGGACCTAAGCATGCAACCAAGGACACATATTTGAATTTTCAACTAATTTATATGCATTAGAGCATGTGCCTATAGTTCAAATTTGAATTATGCACATAAATGCATAGAAAACTCAGTTAATGTATAAAAATGTCCAAACGAGCCCCTAAAAATTCCTAAAATTAACACGACACTCATGTTGTTCTATGTTGACACTTGAAAAAATTGAAATCAAGAAGAGGCACCAGATATCATTTCGCCCACAAAGGTGAAACGTTCCCTACCATAACCATGAGGCTTGTTGTGAGAAGCTCTGGTTTGTGAGAAGCTTATATACCCCAATCTGCCCCAAATGGGACAATATTTTTACCACTGCATGTTGATGCCATTCCATGCAAGCATGTCAAGATTCATAAATTACAGACGCGTTTTCGATTTGCTAGAATTTAAAAACCATGTATCTCAATGTCAGCGGCCGAGCGACGGTGGCAAGGTATTTGACATTCATTGTAATTTTTGCATGGGACTTAAGCATGTAACCAAGGGCACACATTCCAATTTTGAACCAATTTATATGCACCGGAGCATGTGCATGTAGTTCAAATTTGAATTATGCACATCAATGCATAGAAAACTCAGTTATATAAAAATTTCCAAGCGAACCCCGAAAAATCCCAAAAATTGACACAACACTCGTGTTGTTATATTTTGACACGAGAAAAATTTGGAATTAATAATAGGCAACAGATATCGTTTCGTCCCCCAAGGTGGCACATTCCCTACCGAAACCTCAGGCTTGTTGTGAGAGAAGCTCTGGTTTGCGACAAGCTTATACCCAAACCTATCCCAAATGGGACAATATTTTTACCATGGCATGTCGATGCCGTTCCATGATATCATGTCAAGTTTCATGAATTTCATAGGAGTTTTCAATTTACTAGAATTTTAAAACCATGTATCTCAATGTTAGCGGCCGAGCGACAATGTCAAGGTGTTTGACATTCATTCTCATTTCTTGCATGTGACCTAAGCTTGCAACCAAGGACAAGCATTTGATTTTGCAACCCGTTTTTATGGACTGGAGCATGTGCATGTAGTTCAATTTTGAATTATGCACATAAATGCCAAGAAAACTCAATTAACTTATAAAAATGTCCAAACAATCCCCAAAAAAAATCCAAAATTTAACACGACACTCCTGTTGTTCTTTGTTGACACTAGGAAAAAAATTGAAAGGAAGAAGAGGCGATGAATATCGTTTTGTTCACAAAGGTGACACGTTTCCCTAATGGAACCATGAGGCTTCTTGTGAGAAGCTCTTGTTTGTGAGAAGCTTATGCCATGACCTACCCCAAATGGGACAATATTTTTTACCCCAGCATGTTGATGCCATTCCATTATAGCATGCCAAGGTTCATGAATTTCAAACAGGTTTTGGATTTATTAGAATTACAAAATCAAGTACCTCAACATTTGCCGGAGAGCCACGGTGCTGTGGTGTTCGAAATTCGTCCCCATTTATTGCATGGGACATAAGCATAAACCCATGGACACATAAATGATTTTACAACCCATGTTGGTGCACCGGAGCATGCGCATGTAGTTTAATTTTGAAGTGTGCACCTGAAATGGTTAGAAAGCCAATTTAATGTATAAAATGTCCAAACGAACCCTGAATAATTCCAATTTTTTTACGACACACATATAGTTGCATGTTCACTGCAGATAAAAGGTCTAACAATTCAAACACTGTCCATTGCCGATGTGACCCCATTATGTAATTCATATCAAGATGAAAAATCAAGTAGATCCCACATAGTTTATTATCACCAACCGTATGAAATGTAGTATGAAATATCCCGCAGCATCGTCGGTGTATAGTACGCCTATGGCTTACGTGAGAAGGTGCGTCGGCTACAGTCCACAGCCGGCGTGTCAAGCACACTAGCTCTCTCCCCAAATATCATTTCATTGTTCAATCGTCACAGGTGAAAGATGGGGACGTGGACCCGCGTCATGAGGGCAACTTCGGCGGCCCACTCCGGCGGGAGTGCAGCCACATCCGCCATGCGCGTGCTAACAAGGTGCATGAGCGCGGTCGCAATTTGCAACTGGGCAGCCAAGGCAGCCCAAACGGCCGCTGTTGCTTCTCAGGTGGCGGCAACAACATCTGCCTCGGGGATAGCAACTGGCGAGAGTGGCACCACAGCTGCTCGTTCCGCAGCGGCGGCCTTAGCCCTGATGGAGGCCGCCCATGACCATGTCGAGGCCGCCCACGCCCAGCTCGTGGCGGTCACCGCACAAATCAAACGAAGCTTCTTCGACAAGGGTCGGCAACCCACGGCCGAAGAGTTCGCAATCGCCGAGCGCATTCGACTAGCCGTCCGTTCCTCCGCCGCATACCTTGCCACGACAGAGCCCGTCCAAGCCCAGATCACGGCAGCCCACGCCCAGCTCGTGGCGGCCTTTTACAAAGAGATGGCGAACGTGGATGGCGAGATGCTTGCCGAGTATGGTGTGATGGATGCCATGGAGCCCCTTCCCCAGGAGACCGTCGGGTGCGAGCTGGACATGGAGGAGCTGGCGGAGATCGACGAGCACCAGCCGTAGTAGTATGCTTTCTTTTGTTTAATTAAGAGCGTTGGTCTTTAATATGTTTAGAGTAATGTTTAGGTCATCTAGCTCTGTTTAATTGCTGAACTTGCTCGATTAAGAAGTGTGGGTGTGATGTAGTGTCCTTTGTGTACCCAAATTATGCAATGATGTGGATGACCACTGTAACCAGGGAAATTGGAACCAAAATTTTTGATGTTCAAACTCATCACACATGGGTTAACCTATCTGAATCATTTGTGATGTTCACATATCATACACAATTCTGAATAAGGGACTGTGTCTGATGACACTTTGGGCGCCAGTTTTTCCGCTGAACCGAATCAAATTTTTCGGCTTTCGCGGAAATATCTACCTTCCCGCCCCCTCCCCCTTACAAAAATCTACATTTCCCCTGTTATCGCTAATTTCGAAAGGTTCTAGATGTTGCATGTGAAACTTGGTGCTGGCGCAGTTGTGTAATGGGCTAGCTGAGTGCTGAAGTTATATCATGTTGTACTATGATGTATTTCAATTATGAAATCCTGCCCCCTTAATGGAAATGAAATATATTATGTGCTTAATATGAATGTCAATTAGATTAATGAATGTATTATTAATAATAGGGCAATTAGCCTGCTAATGGCAAATTAGCCTGCTAATTGGGTTTTGCTATTGCAAACGGTTATTGACAAAATACCGTGAGTGATGACCTCAGGCAACGCACACAGTTTCTAGGAATAAACCGTGTTGGATCAATGAACAATCACACAAGACATTCTCTTGAAAAATGTTTGCGTTAGGCCACCTTGCGCAAATGTTTACCACATAAAAACTATGTGTGATGGATAACCTTTGCCACACAGTTTCTTCTATGCACCATGTGTGATGCATTCAATAATGCAAATGATAAAATTGTTAATATCGTGTGCAATGGCAACGCTATCACAAACGATTTAACGGGGAAAATTGTGTTCATGTACCTGCAAACTGAAACGTTTTCCTTGGAGCGACTATGTGTGATGTATATACGAACGAAAACATTTAGCGGGGACTGACTGTGCCGGATGTACTTACGACCGGAAACGAGTTCGTCTGTATAATTGTATTTTTAGCACTACTATACGTAACCGTATTTGATCACTCGCCGATCACGCACGACCTCATTTTGCCGAGCGTATGTGCTAGGAGGGCATATCCCCGATGGTTTCTGGGTTGTGTGGGAAGGACCCCCCTATCACAGTCACTCACTAGGTGACGGTTCAGAACGACATCGCTGAAAGGGGTTAAAAACCGTTTGCATAGCACCTCGATGTACCACTGTATGGTTGTCTCTTTATTGTATGAAATGCAAACGCCATATAATTGCTTTACTTTATCACTATGTGTTAGCAATAGTTGGCGAGATGAGCATGACACAACGATGGAGATCAAGGTGTCGAGCTGGTGACGATGGAGATCATGACGATGCTTTGGAGATGGAGATCATGACGATGCTTTGGAGATGGAGATCAAAAGCACAAGGTGATGATGGCCATATCATGTCACATATTTTGAGTGCATGTTATGTTTATCTTTTATGCATCTTATTTTTCTTAGTACGATGGTAGCATTATAAGATGACCCTTAACTAAATTTCAAGGTATAAGTGTTCTCCCTGAGTATGCACCGTTGCGACAGTTCGTCGTGCTGAGACACCACGTGGTCATCGGGTGTGATAGGCTCTACGTTCACATACAACGGGTGCAAGATAGTTTTGCACATGCAGAATACTCGGGTTAAACTTGACAAGCCTAGCATGTACAGACATGGCATCGGAACACTGGAGACTGAAAGGTCGAACGTGAATCATATAGTAGATATGATCAACATAGAGATGTTCACCATTGATGACTATACCATCTCACGTGATGATCAGACATGGGTTAGTTGATTTGGATCACGTATCATTTATATGACTTGAGGGATGTCTACTAAGTGGGAGTTCTTAAGTAATTTGATTAATTGAACTTAATTTATCATGAACTTAGTCCTGATAGTATTTGCAAATTATGTTGTAGATCAATAGCTTGCGTTGTAGCTCCCCTATGTTTTTTGATATGTTCCTAGAGAAAAATAAGTTGAAAGATGATAGTGGCAATGATGCGGACTTGGTCTGTGATCTGAGCATTATCCTCATTGTTGCTAGAAGAATTATGTCCTTAATGCACCGTTAGGTGACAGACCTATTGCAGGAGCAGATGTAGATGTTATGAATGTTTGGCAAGCTCAATATGATGACTACTTAATAGTTTAGTGCACCATGCTTTACGGCTTAGAACTGGGACTTCAAAAATGTCTCGAATGCCACGGAGCATATGTGATGTTCCAAGAGCTGAAATTGGTATTTCAGACTCATGCCCATGTCGAGAGGTATGAGTCCTCTCACATGTACTTTGTCTACATGATGGAGGAGAATAGCTCAGCTAGTGAGCATGTGCTCAGAATGTTTGGGTACTACAATCACTTGAATCAAGTGGGGGTTAATCTTCCAGATAAGATAGTGATTGACAAAGTTCTCTAGCACTATCACCAAGCTACTAGAACTTCGAGATCAACTATAATATGCAAGGGATGACGAAAATGATTCCCAAGCTTTTCGCGACGCTGAAATCGACAAAGGTAGAAATCAAGAAAGAGCATCAAGTGTTGATGGTTAACAAGACCACTAGTTTCTAGAAAAAGGGCAAGGGAAAGAAAGGGAACTTCAAGAAGAATGGCAAGCAAGTTGGCACTCCCGTAAAGAAACCCAAAGCTAGACCTAAGCCCGAAACTGAGTGCTTCTGCTGCAAAGTAAATGGTCACTAGAAGCGGAACTGCCCCAAATATTTGGTGGATAAGAAGGATGGAAAAGTGAACAAAGGAATATTTTATATACATGTTATCGATGTGTACCTTACTAGTGCTCATAGTAACCCCTGGGTATTTCATACATGTTCGGTTGCTAAGATTAGTAACCCAAAACAGGAGTTGCAGATTAAATGGAGACTAGTTGAGGGTGAAGTGACGATGTGTGTTGGAAGCGGTTCCAAGATTGAAATAATCATCATCGCACACTAGCTATACTTTCGGGATTAGTGTTGAACCTAAATAAATGTTATTTGGTGTTTGCATTGAGCATCAACAAGATAGGATCGTGTTTATTGCAATACGGTTATTCATTTAAGACAGAGGATAATTGTTATTCTGTTTACATGAATAAAACCTTCTATGGTCATACACCCAATGTTAATGGTTTATTGAATCTCGATTGTAGTGATACGCATATTCATAATGTTGATGCCAAAAGATGCGAAGTTGATAATGACAATTCAACAGACTTGTGGCACTGCCGTTTAGGTCATATTGGTGTAAAGTGCATGAAGAAACTCCATGCTGATGGGCTTTTGGAATCACCTGATTATGAATCATTTCATACTTGCGAACCATCCCTCATGGGTAAGATGACTAAAATTCCGTTCTACGGAACAATGGAGCGAGCCAATGACTTAGTGGAAATAATACATACCGATGTATGCGGTTCGATGAGTGTTGAGGCTCGCAGCGGCTATCGTTATTTTCTGACTATCGTTATTTTCTGACCTTCACAGATGATTTGAGCAGATATGGGTATATCTACTTAATGAAACACGAGTCTGAAACATTTGAAAAGTTTAAAGAATTTCACAGTGAAGTGGAGAATCATCGTAACAAGAAAATAAAGGTTCTACGATCTGATCGTGGAGGCAAATATTTGAGTTACGAATTTGGCCTTCATTTAAAACAATGTGGGATACTTTCACAACTCACACCACCTAGAACACCACAGCGTAATGGTGTGTCCGAATGTCGTAACCGTACTTTATTAGATATGGTTCTATCTATGATGTCTCTTACTGATTTACCACTATCGTTTTGGGGTTATGCATTAGAGACAGCTGCATTCACGTTAAATAGGGCACCATCTAAATCCATTGAGACGACACTGTATGAACTGTGGTTTGGCAAGAAACCTAAGCTGTCGTTTCTGAAAGTTTGGGATTGCGACACTTATGTCAAAAGCCTTCAGCCTGATAAGCTGGAACCCAAATTGGAGAAGTGTGTCTTCATAGGATACCCTAAGGAAACAATTGGGTACACCTTCTACCACAGATCCGAAGGCAAGATCTTTATTGCCAAGAACATAACCTTTCTAGAGAAGGAGTTTCTCCCGAAAGAAGTGAGTGGGAGGAAAGTAGAACTTGATGAGGTAATTGTACCTTCTCCGAATTTGGAAAGTAGCTCATTAGAGAAATTCGTTCCCGTGATGCCTACACCAATTAGAGAGGAAGCTAATGATGATGATCATGAAACTTCAGATCAAGTTACTACCGAACCTCGTAGGTCAACCAGAACACGATCCACACCAGAGTAGTACAGTAATACTGTTCTGGAAGTCATGTTACTAGACCATGGCAAACCTACGAACTATGAAGAAGTTATGATGAGCCCAGATTCCGATAAATGTCTTGAGGCCATGAAATCTGAGATAGGATCCATGTATGAGAACAAAGTGTGGACTTTGGTGGATATGACCGATGATCGGCAATCCATAGAGAATAAATGGATATTCAAGAAGAAGACTAACGATGATGGTAATGTTACTGTCTACAAAGCTCGACTTGTCGCAAAAGGTTTTCGACAAGTTCAAGGGGTTGACTACGACGAGACTTCCTCAACCGTAGCGATGCTTAAGTCCGTCCGAATCATGTTAGCAATTGCCACATTTTATGAAATCTGGCAAATGGATGTCAAAACTGCATTCCTTAAATGGATATCTCTAAGAAGAGTTGTATATGATGCAAACAGAAAGTTTTGTCGAGCCTAAAGGTGCTAACAAAGTGAGCAAGCTCCAGCTATCCATCTATGGACCAGTGCAAGCATCTCGAAGTTGGAATATACGCTTTGATGAGGTGATCAAAGAATATGGTTTTATACAGACTTTCGGTGAAGCCTGTATTTACAACAAGTGAGTGGGAGCTATGTAGCATTTCTGATATTATATGTGGATGACGTATTGTTGATTGGAAATGATATAGAATTTCTGGATAGCATAAACGGATACATGAAAAAGAGTTTTTCCAATTAAAGACCTCGGTGAAGCTACTTATATAGGAGGCGTGGAATGAAGATAGTCTCTCTCAAGCAACCCTACAATCAAATACAAGAAATCTCTTGTGTCCCCAACACACCCAACACAATGGCAAATTGTATAGGTGCACTAGTTCGGAGAAGAGATGGTGATAAAAGTGTAGTATGGATAGTAGATATGATTTTTTATAGTGCGAGCAATAAAAAACAGCAAGGTAGTAAATGATAAAACGGAGCACAAACGGTATTGCAATAACGGAAAATGAGGCCTAAGGTGCATACTTTCACTAGTGCAATCTCTCAACAATGCTATCATAGTTGGATCATATGATTATCCCTCAAAGTGCAATAAAGAATCACTCCCGAGTTCCTATTAGCGGAGAACAAAATATAGAAATTGTTTGTAGGGTACGAAACCACATCAAAGCTATTCTTTCCGATCAATCTATCCTAGAATGCATACTAAAATAACACAAAGCTATTATTTTCGATCAATCTAACCAAGAGTTCGTACTAAAATAACACCATATGACACACATCAACCAACTCTAATGTCACCTAAATACTCCAATGTCACCACAAGTATCCTTGAGTTATTTCTATGATAAGCATCAAACAACTTCATGATCATAATATTCAATCCACATAAAGAACTACAAGGGGACCCCAAATTTTCTATCAGAGAAAAGATAATAAAACGTGCATCAACCCCTATGCATAGATTACCCCAATGTCACCTCGAGAATCCGCAAGTTGAGTGCCATAACATACATCAAGTAAATCAATATGATACCCCACTGTCACCTCAAGTATTCATACTGCAAGACATACATCATGTGTTCTCCGATCTGAACATTCAATCCGACAAGACAAAACTTCTAAGGGTAAAAAATTCAATTCATCACAACAAGTGTAGAGAGGGGAGAAACATCATATGATCCATCTATGTTAACAAAGCCTATGAGACATCAAGATCTTAACATCTCAAGATCACGATATATATATATATATATATATATATATATATATATATATATATATATATATATAGAGAGAGAGAGAGAGAGAGAGAGATATTAAGCACATAGCTACTGGTACAAACCCTCAGCCCTGAGGGTGGACTACTCCTTCCTCATCATGGTGGCCGCCGGGATGATGAAGATGGCCCCGGTATGATCTCCCCCTTCGGCAGGGTGCCAGAACGGGCTCCTGATTGGTTTTCGGTGGCTACAGAGGCTTGCGGAGGCAGAACTTCCGATCTAGGTTCTCCGTGAGGGTTTTTGGTATATTTGAGAATTTATAGGGCGAAGAGGGGGTGCGGGAGGCCACCGTGGTGGGCACAACCCACCGGGGCGCGCCTGGGGGCCCAGGCACGCCCTGGTGGGTTGTGCCCCCCTCGGGACACCCCCAGGTCCTGCTCTAGCCCATTGGTGGTCTTCTGGTCCATAAAAATTCCACAAGAAGTTTCGCGGTGTTTGGACTTGGTTTGATATTGATTTCCCACGATGTAAAAAACAAGCAAAAAACAGCAACTACACTGGGCACTGGGTCAATAGGTTAGTCCCAAAAAAGATATAAATTTGCTATAAATGATTTTAAAACATCCAAGAATGATAATATAACAGCATGAATACCTCATAAATTATAGATATGTTGGAGACGTATCAGCATCCCCAAGCTTAATTCCTACTCATCCTCGAGTAGGTAAATGATAAAAGAAATAATTTATGAAGTGTGAATGCTAGCAGAGTGCATAAGTTTGATCAACGATAATTTCAATCACTTTTCCTAGTGTCATAACAACAAATTTTTCTTGTAAAACCTCTCATGTTAAAGTAGCAACCAATTCACATGTAAAGGTTCAAACAATGAATTCTCTTGAAACTCAACAACCTATATTCTTAGTCACCAAACAATTGCAATTCAACTTATTCAACAGAGTCTAAGTAAGAGCTCCATATACTCAACCATCATATAGTCTTCTTTGATTGCTAACGCTCACCGCATACACATGAGCAAAACGTTTCAACCGGACACATAGAAAGATAAGGGCTTATAATTTTGCCTCCCAACATATTCACCTCTAGGGTGATGTCAACAATAATAACTCATGCTACCCGTATCCAACTGGATATATGTGCCTAGATCTTTCCTCACCACATGATGCTTGCCAAAAGAGAAAAATAAAAAGGAATAGGGAGAAAGACTTTGACTCTTGCATGAAAGTAAATACATAAAAGTAAAAGATAGGCCCTTCGCAGAGAGAAGCAGAGGTTGTCATGCACTTTTTGGTTGTATGCTCAATCCCTTAGTGCAAGAGAACGTCACGTTATATTTCCCCTTATGATGGCAACCTTTATTATGCAGTCTGTCGCTTTTATTCTTCTCCATCACAAGTTCATACAACACTCAATTTTCACTTACACTAAATGATCTAACACTTTTAGAAGCAATTTTTATTGCCTTATTGCACCGATGGCAACTTACTTGAAGGATCTTACTCAATCCATAGGTAGGTATGGTGGACTCTCAAAACAAGATTTGGGTTTAAGGGTTTTTGGATGCACAAGTAGTATCTCTACTTGGTGCGGAATTTTTGGCTAGCAAAGATGGGGGGCAAGCACCACATGTTGAAGGATCTATGAAAACATAACTTCTATGTGAATATGAACAAACATAAATCATTACGTTGTCGTTCTTGTCCAACGTCAACAATTTTGGCATATAATATTTTGATGGGGGCTCACAATCACAAAAGATTCCCAAGATAGTGAATTTGCATGTGAAAGTTCTCTTCCTTCTACTAATCATTCATGAATTGCTTGTATGAACAATATTGTGATTGTCATGTTTCAAAAGATTTCACTTTCGAAACCCAATGTGAAGCTACCACTAGGCATGATATGAACATACAATTTCAACTTCTTGATATTCAATTCATTCAACAATTTACTCATAGGATATAAGTGAAGCAAAAGAGTAAATGACAAGCTACTCCTAAAAGATATAAGTGGAGATCAAGCGAGTAGTTATGTAGATGGCTAGCTATTTTTAGGACTCTCTTTTATTTAAAAACTTTCAGATCTAAGTATTTTATTAAGACATCAAGCAAAACATATTAAAATGACATTCCAAGAATAGTACAACTCATGTGAAGAAGCAAAAACTTAGGCTCAACCGATACTAACCGATAATTATTGAAGAAAAAAGGTGGGATGCCTACCGGGGCATCCCCAAGCATAGATGCTTGAGACTTCTTGGAATATTATCTTGGGATGCCTTGGGCATCCCCAATCTTAAGCTTTTGTGTCTCCTTAATTCCTTTTATATCATGGTTTCCCAAAATCTTAAAAACTTCATCCACACAAAACTCAACAAGAACTCGTGAGAGTATAAACGAATGCAAAAACCTTATCATTCTCTACTATAGCAAGCCTTATCATTATCTACTGTAGCAAATCACTAAAATTATTACTCAACATTGCATACTAATTGCCTCTGCATATTTAATACTCCTATCCTCAAATGGAATCATTAAACAAGTAAACATATGCAAACAATGCAAACATAACAACAATCTGTCTAAACAGTACAGTCTGTAAAGAATGCCAGATTCGTCATACTTCCCTAACTCCAAAACTTCTGACAATTTACCACACTGTAGAAAATTTATCATATCTTATTATGCAAAAAAATTCAACATTTTATCACATACTGACTTTTCTCGGGAATTTTTGCAACGGCGATAAACTTTCTGTTTTAAAACAGCAACATGTAGACTTGCAAAATAAGCATGGTAAAGGCTATCCTTGACATTTTTATTGAAAAGAAAGATGAATTTTTTTATTATAAATAACATAAATAAAATCCTAACAAAATAAAATGACGCTCCAAGTAAAACTCATATCATGTGACGAATGAAAATATAGCTTCAATTGAGGTTACCGATAATGTTGAAGACGAAAGAGGGGATGCCTTCCGGGGCATCCCCAAGCTTAGTTGCTTGGATCTTCCTTGAATATTACCATTGGGGTGCCTTGCTCATCCCCAAGCTTAGGGTCTTGTCACTCCTTATTCCCCTCATATCACAATCTCACCCAAAACTTGAAAACTTCAATCACACAAAACTTAACGGAACTTCGTGAGATATGTTAGTATGATAAAGAGCAAACCATTTCACTTCGGTACTGTCAAACACAAGATTCATAATTGTTTCCACACAATGCCTACTGTATCATATCATTTCCACAATTTATATTGAGCAATATAATCCATCTAAACTAGGAAACAAGCAAACTATGCATTGAAAACAGAATCTGTCAAAAAACAGAACAATCTGTAGTAATTTGTACTCCAACCATACTTATGCTACTCCAAAAATTATGAAAAATTGGGACAACGTATAGAATATGTATATATATCATCTTTAAAAAATTCAGATCAAAATAACTTCCCAGTGAATTTTAGAAATTCCTGGAATGGCCGCAAAAGTTTCTGTTTTTGCACAGAATCAAGTCAACTATCATCCACACTATCCCAAAGGCTTTACTTGGCACTTTATTGAAACAAAAGCAATAAAACATGATTACTACAGTAGCATAATCATGTGAAAACACAAAAATAGTAGGTAAAAGTGTTGGGTTGTCTCCCAACAAGCGCTTTTCTTTAATGCCTTTTAGCTAGGCATGATGATTTCAATGATGCTCTCATAAAAGATAATGATTGAAACAAAACAAGACCATCATGAATCGTAAGTTCCTATCTCATAATAGTTTTCAGTAGCATTAGTTCGTGGGAGGCGTAGGATGAAGATAGTTTTCAAGATGACAGTAGCAATTTTCCCTCAAGTGGATGACCTAAGGTTTATCAATCCGTGGGAGGCGTAGGATGAAGATAGTCTCTCTCAATTGAACCCTGCAATCAAATACAAGAAATCTCTTGTGTCCCCAACACATCCAATACAATGGCAAATTATATAGGTGCACTAGTTCAGTGAAGAGATGGTGATAAAAGTGTAGTATGAATAGTAGATATGAGTTTTTGTAGTGCGAACAATAAAAAACAGCAAGGTAGTAAATGATAAAACGGAGCACAAATGGTATTGCAATAATGGAAAATCAGGCCTAGGGTGCATACTTTCACTAGTGCAATCTCTCAACAATGCTAATAGAGTTGGATCATATGATTATCCCTCAAAGTGCAATAAAGAATCACTCCCGAGTTCCTATCGGTGGAGAACAAAATATAGAAATTGTTTGTAGGGTACGAAACAACCTCAAAGCTATTCTTTCCGATCAATCTATCCTAGAGTTCGTACTAAAATAACACAAAGTTATTCTTTTCGATCAGTCTAACCAAGAGTTCGTACTAAAATAACACCATATGACACTAATACATCTCCAACGTATCTATAATTTTTTATTGTTCCATGCTATTATATTATCTGTTTTGGATGTTTAATGGGCTTTATTATACACTTTTATATTATTTTTGGGACTAACCTATAAACCGGAGGCCCAGTCCAAATAGCTGTTCTTTTGCCTATTTTAGTGTTTCGTAGAAAAGGAATATCAAACGGAGTCCAAACGGAATGAAACCTTCGGGAGGGTGATTTTTGGAACAAACGTGATCCACAGGACTTGGAGTGGACGTCAAGAAAGAAGCGAGGAGGCCACAAGGTAGGGAGGCGCGCTTGCCCCCCCGGGCGCGCCCCCCCACCCTTGTGGGCCCCTCGTAGCTCCACCGACCTACTTCTTCCTCCTATATATACCCATATACTCCGAAAACATCCAGGAGCACCATAGATCGGGAGTTCCGCCGCCGCAAGCCTCTGTAGCCACCAAAAACCAATCAGGACCCTGTTCCGGCACCCTGACGGAGGGGGGATCCCTCACGGTGGCCATGTTCATCATCTCGGCGCTCTCCATGACAAGGAGGGAGTAGTTCACCCTCAGGGCTGAGGGTATGTACCAGTAGCTATGTGTTTGATCTCTCTCTCTCGTGTTCTTGATTCAGCACGATCTTGATGTATCGCGAGCTTTGCTATTATAGTTGGATCTTATGATGTTTCTGCCCCTCTACTCTCTTGTAATGGATTGAGTTTTCCCCTTTGAAGTTATCTTATCGGATTGAGTCTTTAAGGATTTGAGAACACTTGATGTATGTCTTGCATGTGCTTATCTGTGGTGACAATGGGATATTCACGTGATCTACTTGATGTATGTTTTGGTGATCAACTTACGGGTTCAGTGACCTAGTGAACTTATGCATAGGGGTTGGTGAGGGAGTCCTGGATTAGGGGGTCCTCGGATAGCCAGACTATATACTTGGGCCGGACTATTGGACTATGAAGATACAAGATTGAAGACTTTGTCCCGTGTCCGGGTGGGACTCTCCTTTGCGTGGAAGGCAAGCTTGGCAATTCGGATATGTAGATCTCCTTCTCTATAACCGACTCTGTGTAACCATAGCCCCCTCCGGTGTCTATATAAACCAAAGGGTTTAGTCTGTAAAACGAAATACAATCATAATCATTGGCTAGCTTCTAGGGTTTAGCCTCTACGATCTCATGGTAGATCAACTATTGTAATACTCATATCATCAAGATCAATCAAGCAAGAAGTAGGGTATTACCTCCATCGAGAGGGCCCGAACCTGGGTAAACATCGTGTCCCCTGCCTCCTGTTACCATTGGCCTTAGACGCACAGTTCGGGACCCCTTACCCGAGATCCGCCGGTTTTGACACCGACATTGGTGCTTTCATTGAGAGTTCCATTGTGCCGTCACTATAAGGCTTGATGGCTCGCCTTGTTATCAAGGACCACATCACCTCGGGGGGATCCCTGGCTTTAGGTGAAACTCTCCGACTGGGGCGGCTTCGTCATGACCGCCCGTTCGGCCGTCGCGCCGACGATGACTTCTCAAGTCATCAAAAACAGCCTCCACGTCAGCTCGGAACTCACCGAACAGATGGATCCAACGGAGCTATCCTCCCTGAACGAGCTCTTGGATCGCATCGCCGCTCTGGGAGTCGCTACAGGCTATGATCGGATCGGGCTTAAACCCGGCCAAAGGGAGATTAACTCTCCGCTGGTCACCCATCAGATAGCGATGGTGGAGGAGAAATGTAGCGATTCTTCCCCTATTTTGAGGACGAACTATGTACGGATTCCCGAGCTCTCGAGCCGGATACCCATCTACGGGAGGACATGGCCCAAGCTCCGAACCTAGAATCGGACAGCGGGCTGGAAAAATTGGGCAACATCCCGGAGCCCGAGCTGCTGAGCTCGGAAGCTCCTCTGCCCCAGGATCTCAGATCGGGTCAGGGTTTGGACTTAAATCTACCCACCCACCCAGATACAAGTGATATTTTCCACATTAGACAAGATCTCCAAGAGACAGTACATCACTTCTAGGCCAGATTCCTCCTTGTAATGAACAAGGTTAAGGACTGTCGCGAGGAAGACGCAATCTCATTCTTTTGCAAAAATTGCACGGACAAGGGAATCCTCAACGCCATAAGTTGCTGTGACATAGTACACTTCGCGGACTTGGCGGCCATAGTATAGAAGTACTGTGCGAAGGAAAGCGCCTGGAAAACCCAAACAAAATTTTGGGATCCTCCGGCTCTCGCTAAACCCCTCGTCCGAACTAAAAGGGTGCACTCTCGCAAGTCACCCGATCCAATTACAAAGAAACCAAAGCCCACTACAGGGCGTGGAACTGTATTGGAGGGATGGCTTAATGGGCCATGCAAAATTCACAGTACACCGGATACCATACCAACACACAGCCTTAGAGCATGTTGGATACTCCGGCAGGTGGCCAAGAGCGGTGAGGATCTCCTCATCAACAATACCACAAAACACCATCCCACGGAAAATAACAATACAGCACTAACAGTCTTTGAGACTTTTGCCTCAAATAATAGGCGCAAGCGAGCACTCCTCAGCCTCGCCGAAGTCTGCCATGTCGCACCAATAAATCCATGGAACGACATGGCCATAACCTTCAATGCCAGTGACGAACCTCAATTCCGAACAGTCCGAGCACCAGCCGCTTTGGTCCTTAGTCCAATTGTGGACGGCTTCCGTCTTACTAAAGTTCTCATGGACGGCGGCATCGGATTAAACCTCATCTATGAGGAGACTCTTAACAAAATGGAAATAGACAAGAGCCGCATCGAGCAAAGCAACACGACCTTCAAGGGAATCATCCCTAGTCAAGAGGCACGATGTGCGGTAAAAATCACACTAGATGTGGTATTTGGCACGTTGGAGAATTATAGGTCCGAAGAAATCACATTCCAAGTGGCCCCGTTCAGTAGCGGATACCACGCCCTTTTAGGGCGGGATGCATTCACGAGCTTCCAAGCTATACCCCATTACGGGTACATGAAGCTCAAGATGCCCGGGCCCAATGGAATCATCACTCTAGCTATTGATCCGGACGTAGCACTCCGCGCCGAAAATAAAACCGCCGCACTGGCCCTTGAGGCATTATCCGAAGCCCTCGCGGCCGAAGAACTAACTGCGTTGCGCTCCACAATGGACAGGAACAACGTGATACTTGACAAACGACCCAAGTCCACCTCTTTCAAACCGGCGGACGAAATAGTCAAATTCCAGGTCCACCCAACGGACCCTACAAAAACAGCATCCATCGGGGCATAGCTGAACCCCACAATAGATGCCGCACTGCGAGAGTTCTTGTGTGAGAATTGGGATATCTTCGCCTGGCATCCTTCAGATATGCCAGGTATCCCACGCAAGCTGGCCGAACATAGCCTAAACATACTGAAGGGATACAAGCCGATCAAGCAGACTCTTTGGCGCTTTTCAGAACCTAAGCGACAAGCCATTGGAGAAGAGCTAGCCAAATTACTTGAGGCCGGATTCATTAGAGAAATAAAACATCCGGACTGGCTAGCAAACCTGGTGATGGTACCAAAGAAGGACAAATCCTGGTGCCTATGTGTCGATTTCAAAGACCTCAATAAGGCTTGCCCCAAGGATCCCTTCCCCCTTCCCCACATTGATCAAATCATCGACGCTACCGCAGGACACGATTCATTGTGCTTCCTCGACGCATACTCCGGATATCATCAAATCAAGATGGCGGAGTCTGATCAAGCCACAACGGCATTCATCACACCGTATGGCCCGTTCTGCTTTAATACGATGCCTTTCGGGCTAAAAAATGCCGGTGCTACCTATCAACGCATGATTCAGACATGCCTAGAAAAACAAATTGGCAAAACAGTGGAGGCATACATAGATGACGTGGTCATCAAAACCAGACACGTCGAATCTTTAATAGACAACTTGAGGCTTATGTTCGACAATCTCCGAACATATGACATTAAGCTCAATCCGGAAAAATGCGTTTTCGGCGTGCCTGCCGGAAAGCTGCTGGGCTTCATCGTCTCCAATAGAGGAATTGAAGCAAATCCGGCTAAAATCCGAGCTCTGTCATAGTTGGCTACCCCAACAGACCTCAAGCAAATCCAGAAATTAACTGGATGTGTGGCTGCCCTAAGCCGCTTTATCTCCCGATTGGGAGAAAAAGCACTAGCTCTTTATCGCCTTCTTCGACGCACCGAACACTTCGAGTGGACGGATGCGGCCACGGCCGGATTGGAAGAAATAAAGGCCCTCTTGGCCAGCAATCCGATCCTGGCCGCACCAAATATCGGTGAACCCATGCTGTTATACATAGCTGCAACACACCAGGTTGTAAGCGCAGTGCTCGTCGTCGAACGAGAAACGGACGGACATAAGTTCCCGCTTCAAAAGCCGGTATACTACGTATTCACTGCCCTCACTCCATGCAAGTCCCGGTACCCACATTATCAAAAGATAGCATATGCGGTCTTCATGGCATCCCGGAAGCTACGACACTACTTTCAAGAGTGTTCAGTCACGGTGGCCTCTGAAGTACCACTCAACGATATAATAAATAACCGTGATGCCACGGGCCGGATTGCTAAATGGGCTATCGAGGTCCTCCCGTTCGACATAACATACAAACCACGGCGAGCCATTAAGTCGCAAGTACTGGCCGACTTCGTCGCCGAATGGACAGAAGCCGAACTCCCTAAAGAGTACGGTATGTACTCCAATTGGATCATGCACTTTGACGGCTCTAAGATGCTGGCTGGTCTGGGGGCAGGCGTTGTCCTCACATCCCCCACCGGAGATACAGTCCAATACGTACTCCAAATATTATGCACAGACTCCAACCACGCAGCCGAATATGAGGCTCTATTGCATGGTCTTCGGATGGCAGTCTCCATGGGCATTAAATGTCTGGAAGTGCGTGGTGATTCGAACCTCACAATATCTCAAATAAATGGAGACTTTGACGCCAAGGACCCAAAAATGACGGCTTACCGTAATGTCGTCCTCAAAATGTCAGCTCGGTTTGAGGGGCTCCAATTCCACCATGTGGTCCGAGAAAACAATCAAGCGGCGGATATCCTCGCCCGCACCGGTGCTAAGCGCGACCCCGTCCCACCTAATATCTTCCTGGAAAGGATGTTCAAGCCATCCGTGGTGTGGGAAGGGGAGACCGACAATACCAGTCCGGATCCGAACACAACCCCATATCCTGAACATCTAACATAATCGGAGGCTCCGCCACCGAAATAACACCTTCGACCCACGTGATTATGGCTGTCATCTCCCCGTGGATAGAACCCTTCTTAGCCTACCTAAACAGGCAAGAACTCCCTGAGGACCAAAATGAGGCGCGTTACATTGTGCGGCGCTCTAAAGCCTCCAAGGTTCACGAGGGAGAGCTTTATAAGAAAAGCGCGACCGTAGTGCTCCAAAGGTGCATCTCCGAAGAGGAGGGACAATAGCTACTGGCCGAAATTCATGCTGGACTCGGCGGCCATCACGCCGCAGCTCGGGCCCTTGTAAGCAAGGCCTTCCGTACAGGTTTCTACTGGCCGACAGCCCGAGCAGACGCACAGGACCTCTTCCAACATTGTGTCGGTTGCCAGCTTTTTGCCAATCAAAGCCATATGCCACCTACCGCTCTCCAAACAATCCCCATAACTTGGCCCTTTGCAGTCTGGGGGCTCGATATGGTTGGACCCCTTAAAGGAGGAAGCCATAAGAAAAAAATACTTGTTGGTCATGATATATAAATTCACCAAATGGATAGAGGCCAAACCAGTTAAAACGGCTGAATCTGGACCAGTGATAGACTTCATATGCGGGGTCGTACACCGTTACATCGTCCCCCACAGCATCATCAGTGATAATGGCTCCAACTTCACAGCCGATGAGGTGAAAACTTGGTGCGGCAACATGGGCATTAAGCTCGATTATGCCTCTGTCTATCATCCCCAAAGAAACGGTCAAGTCGAACGAGCAAATGGCCTTATTATGAGTGGTATTAAACCCAGGCTAGTGCGATCCTTGAAGGAATCAGATACGCACTGGGTTGAGGAGCTCGACTCCGTACTATGGGGGCTGCGAACCACCCCGAACCGCACTACCAGATACACACCATTTTTTATGGTGTACGGTGCAGAGGCGGTGCTACCCTGCGATATCATTCATGACTCACCTCGAGTGCGCATGTACGAAGAGAGAGAAGCCGAGCTGGATCGGCAGGACAGTTTAGACGCGCTGGAGGAGGAGCATGACATTGCAAAGGCCCGTTCCCCATTCTATCAGCAGTAGGCTCGAAGGTATCAAATCAGAGAAGTACGGGCCAAAACTTATAACCTTGGCGAACTCATTCTACGCCTATCGGAGAAGAAAAAGGACACGCTCAAGCCCAAGTGGGAGGGTCCCTTCATCATTGATAAAGTTCTCACCGGAGGAGCGTACCGTCTGCGTGATGCATCAGATAATCGACTCGAGCCGAACCCATGGAACGCGTCCAGACTCCGAAGATTCTACGCCTAGTGCCGAACTCTGTGTTCGTCTCGTTACCTCCGCCTTTCTTTTTTAAGTTATATCCTCTTTCTCTCTTTCTCTTTTTTATATAGCCTTAAAAGCTTCAAGTGTGCTTCCACCGCACACTCCTGCCACGCTATGCGCGCTCAATATACCTGGGGGCTTCTTATACAGAAGCTTAATATAATTATCTTTTGGGCTTTATGCCCATCGCATATGCGTCACTTCTCCATATGTACCTTTTTTCGCCATTATATGCATCGATATGACTTAAGTTTTGGCCAAGCTGGGTTGCTTGGCTCTTGTGTTTATGCCCTACGTTCCCATTAATTTGGCTAGGGCATAAGGGGAGCACCTCTGCGATTGTTACTGTCAGGTCAGCCGGATGTGTACCTCAGACTGGGTGAAGCCGAAAGCTAGCGTTCTTAAGGGAATATTCGATCGGTGAACAAAAGATGTTTCTTACCTACTTACAATATAAACCCCCAGATGTTTTATATCCCGTGTCTCTGTGCGCAGCTCGGACATGCACATTAATGCATGTGTACCCAGGGAAAGGAACCCTTAACGGAACTATTCTCCCTGGAAGATGTTTCTTACTATCCATGTAATATAACATAGCTAGTTGGGTACTTGTCTATTTAAGCACTTATGACCCCTACGCCTGGTTTCCATGCGTACCCCAGTTTACATAACTGAGCGGGTATTCGGATACACTCCGGACTATAGGGTCCGGAGGCTGAAGCGAAAAAGTCTGCCATGACAAATGATTTACAATCCGGCTAGGGACAAACTATGTCATCTGAAGTACACAGTCACTTAGATTGACTAAATTCTTCTTCTATACCATCCAACAGGCTGTCTAGCCTACAATCCTGTTGGTAATACTTTGCGGCTAATGCTACCTGGTCATATACCAGACTAACGGGGATCTCTTTCCCATCTGACCCTACGGGTCCGACCTCGGCCATGTGGTTCGGGTTAGCCTTGGTGTATCGCGTCTTCACCATGGCCCAGGCTTCCCTTGCACCTTGTCGGTAGGCAGATATCTTCCATAATCGGAAGCGCCGCCGCGCTCCCTTGAGCATCTCTACAAGCTCCCCCATGCCTCCTGGCAGGGAGGCGGATGGCCACAAGGCCTGGGCGATACCCTGCATCACCTGCCGAACTTGTTCATGCAGCTGTGATAGTTCTTGCAGAAGATCGCCGGCAGATCCAGGCATCTCCTCTTCGGGACGACCTATCGGCATACCTACAGACATAACTCTGTTAGCCTATTTCTTCACCGAATTGTGTAAAGGTTCGTTCGAGCACTTACTAAAAATGCCGCGTCGAAGCCTCTTATTCTCCTTCACGGAGTCAGCAAGCTGGCCTCGAACATCTTTTAATTCAACGTGCAACTGGGTCTTGGAGTCCTTGAGATCATTATTCTCTCGAATAACCCATCTAAGCACGCGCTCTCCAGCCTCTCGCTGTCGTTGAGCATGTTGCTCATCCACCGATACGATCTCTGGATTGCCTCCGGGATCGTCTGCAGAATCTATTGTTAGATTTGCATGCATGCCGAATACTAGCTGGTACATGTCATTAGATTCTTTTTTTGAATAAGACAAGTATTACTGAGGGAGTCCTAGACTAGGGGGTGTCCGGACAGCCGGACTATCATCGCCGGCCGGACTCCAAGACTATGAAGATACAAGATTGAAGACTTCGTCCCGTGTCCGGATGGGACTTTCCTTGGCGTGGAAGGCAAGCTTGGCGATACGGATATGTAGATTTCCTACCATTGTAACCGACTCTGTGTAACCCTAGCCCTCTCCGGTGTCTATATAAACCGGAGGGTTTTAGTCCGTAGGACGAACGACCATTACAACAATCATACCATAGGCTAGCTTCTAGGGTTTAGCGTCCTTGATCTCGTGGTAGATCCACTCTTGTACTACCCATATCATCAATATCAATCAAGCAGGAGTAGGGTTTTACCTCCATCGAGAGGGCCCGGACCTGGGTAAAAACATCGTGTCCCTTGTCTCCTGTTACCGTCCGCCTAGACGCACAGTTCGGGACCCCCTACGCGAGATTCGCCGGTTTTGACACCGACATTGGTGCTTTCATTGAGAGTTCCTCTGTGTCGTCACCGATAGGCTTGATGGATTCTTCAATCAACAACAACGCCGTCCAGGGTGAGACTTTTCTCCCCGGACAGATCTTCGTATTCGGCGGCTTCGCGCTGCGGGCCAATTCACTTGGCCATCTGGAGCAGATCGAAAGCTACGCCCCTGGCCGTCAGGTCAGATTTGGAAGCCTAAACTTCACGGTGGATATCCACGGAGACTTGATCTTCGATGGATCCGAGCCACAGCCGAGCGTGCCGCACTGTCACGATGGGCATGATCTAGCTCTGCCGCCGGACAGTACCTTGGAGGCCACACACGAATCCGCTCCGACCCATAGTCCGGAGCCGATTGCGCAGATCGAGGACGGGTGGCTGGACACCACCTCGGGAGCTGCGACTTCCACGGCGATGGATCCAAACACTGACCTTGTCCCTTATAAAGCTCGTGACTCCGAGGTGCCGGACTCCCTGCCGGACTCCGAACCTCCTGCGCCCCTGCCAATCGAATTCGATTGGGTGCCGATCATGGAGTTCTCCACTGCAGACATCTTTCAGCACTCACCCTTTGGCGACATCTTAAATTCGCTAAAACATCTCTCACTATCCGGAGAGCCCTGGCCGGACTATGGCCAGGATGGTTGGGATGCGGACGACAAAGAAATTCAAAGCCCACCCACCACCCACTTTGTAGCCACTGTCGATGATCTAACCGACATGCTCGACTACGACTCCGAAGACATCGACGGTATGGACGACGATGCCGGAGATGATCAAGAACCAGCACCTACAGGGCACTGGAAGACCACCTCGTCATACGACATGTACATGGTGGACAACCCAAAAGATGGGGAAGGCGAAGAAGCAGCGGAGGCAGATTCCTTAAAGAAACAGCCCAAGCACTGGCGTCAGCGGCGCCGCTCTAAATCCCGCCAAAGCAAGAATGGAGATTCTGGCACAGGAGATAATAACACCCCAGAAAGTGCCGAAGACAATCCCCTCCTGCAAGATTCAGCGCAGGAGGATGCAGAAGCAAGCCCTCACGAGAGAGCGGCAGACGAAGAGGTCGAGGATGATAATTACATACCTCCCTCCGGAGACGAGGCAAGCCTCGACGACGACGAATTCGTCGTGCCTGAGCATCCTGTCGAACAAGAGTGTTTCAAACGCAGGCTAATGGCCACAACAAATAGCCTAAAGAAAAAGTAGCAGCAACTTCAAGCTGATCAAGACCTGCTGGCCGACAGATGGACCGAGGTCCTCGTGGCCGAAGAGTATGAACTCGAACGCCCCTCCAAGAGCTACCCAAAGCGCAAGTTGCTCCCCCGACTAGAGGAGGAAGCATATATACCTTCATCACTAGCGCACAATACGGCAGACCGACCACCCCGTGGTTGGGACAGAGAGGCACCTAGGCCCTCCACCAAGACCGTACCCCGGCATCGCTCGAAAAGTACGAAGCCACGGGGGAAGGCGACGGACTTGCGGGATATATTGCACGACAAGGCAAGACAATCCAAGTCTATCTATGGATCACGAGGGCGCCCCACGACCCACGACGAATACCGTCGCGCCGGATACAACAACTCCGGCCGGGCGAACACAGCAGACAACGCTCCCTTGAGCTACGTCGTGATATTGCTCAATACAGAGGCGCCGCACACCCGCTATGCTTCACTGACGAAGTAATGGATCATCAAATCCCTGAAGGGTTTAAACCCGTAAACATTGAATCCTACGATGGCACAACAGACCCCGCAGTTTGGATCGAGGATTATCTCCTTCATATCCATATGGCCCGCGGTGACGATCTCCACGCCATCAAATATCTCCCGCTCAAGCTTAAAGGACCAGCTCGGCATTGGCTTAACACCCTGCCCGCAGAGTCAACTGGGTGTTGGGAGGACCTGGAAGCCGCATTCCTCGACAACTTACAGGGCACATATGTGCGACCACCGGACATCGATGACCTAAGCCACATAATTCAGCAGCCAGACGAATCGGCTAGGCAATTCTGGACACGGTTCTTAACAAAGAAAAATCAAATCGTCGACTGTCCGGATGAAGAGGCCCTCGCAGCCTTCAAACATAACATCCGCGACGAGTGGCTAGCCCGGCACCTAGGACAGGAAAAGCCGAAATCCATGGCAGCCCTCACATCATTAATGACCCGCTTCTGTGCGGGAGAGGATAGCTGGCTAGCTCGCAGCAACAACCTCAGTAAAATTGCTGGCAGTCCGGATACTAAGGACCACAACGGCAGGTCGCGTCGAAGCAAAAACAAACGCCGTGTTAACGGTGATAACAATGAGGATACTGCAGTCAACGCCGGATTCCGAGGCTCTAAACCCGGTCAGCGGAAGAAGCCATTCAAAAGAACCACTCCGGGTCCGTCCAATTTGGACCGAATACTCGACCGCTCTTGCCAGATACATGGCACCCCCGAAAAGCCAGCTAACCACACCAACATAGATTGTTGGGTATTTAAGCAGGCAGGCAAGTTAATTGCCGAAAACAACGACAAGGGGCTGCACAGCGAGGACGAGGAAGAGACCCGATCGCCGAACAGTAGAGGACAGAAGGGTTTCCCCCCACAAGTGCAGACGGTAAACATGATATACGCAACCCATATACCCAAGAGGGAGCGGAAGCGTGCACTAAGGGACGTATATGCGATGGAGCCAGTCACCCCAAAGTTCAATCCATGGTCCTCTTGCCCGATCACTTTCGATCGAAGAGACCATCCGACCGGTATCTGCCATGGCGGATTCGCCGCATTGGTTTTAGACCCAATCGTCGATGGATTTCACCTCACGAGAGTCCTGATGGACGGCGGCAGTAGCCTGAACCTGCTTTATCAGGATACAGTGCGCAAGATGGGCATAGACCCCTCAAGGATTAAACCTACAAAGACGACCTTCAAAGGCGTCATACCAGGTGTTGAGGCCAATTGTACAGGCTCAGTCACAGTGGAAGTGGTCTTCGGATCCCCGGATAATTTCCGAAGCGAGGAGTTAATCTTCGACATAGTTCCGTTCCGCAGCGGCTATCACGCTCTGCTCGGACGAACCGCGTTCGCAAAGTTCAACGCGGTGCCGCATTATGCATACCTCAAGCTCAAGATGCCTGGCCCTCGTGGAGTCATCACGGTCAACGGAAATACGGAACGCTCCCTCCGAACGGAGGAACATACAACGGCTCTCGCGGCAGAAGTACAGAGCAGCCTTCTAAGGCAATTTTCGAGTCCGGCCGTTAAACGACCGGACACGGCCAAACGCGCCCGGAGCAACATCAATCAAGACCATCTGGCGCGTCCCGAGCACGCGTAGCAATGCGGCCCCAACCCCAGCCCTCGCATGATTGCAAGACCAGTATCATGACGCTCTGGAGCTACCATGGGCATAGGGGGAGGGGCACGACCACAACAGACCCAGAGTGGGGCTCGACCACACCAGGGGCTCCCAAGTGTGTCGCTCTTTTTATTTTTATTTTCCTTCTTTTTATACACAGGACTCCGTTCACCAGAGGCCCTGCCCGGCGGCGAACCCGCCGAACTCACGATGCAACAGCCAGGGAGGGAAAAAGGCTACGACGAACACTCAGGTGGTCTCCATTACGAGTATTAAATTTGATTATACACACCAGTCCGCAGCCCACCCCTGGAGGGGGACATGTTTAATTAGTCCAATCCCTTGCTTACCGCACTATTTGTATCATTCCGCACTCATAGCAGAATTCCTTGAATAAATAATGCAGCACTTTTTGCCTATAATTGCATTACTTTACATATATGTTCATTAATGACATCTTGCACCCGTATATTTTGGTACGGCCGAATACACCAGGGGCTTATGTTCCCCGCATTATGGTGTGATAAGTCCGAACACTTTCGCAAGTGCGGCACCCCGAACTTATAGCATTATATGAATCGGCTCCGAATCATGTCTTGGGTCAATAGTTGGGTTTGCCCGGCTCCCATATTTTGGTACGTTACGTTCTGTTCTGTCGGCTAAGGTAGCACTGGGAGAACCACTGCGATTGCGCCCCGGTTGACCTGGGTGAGCGCCTCAGTGGAGAAAGCTAAAACTGACTGGCATGATAAGGCGAGAGACTGGTCGCTGTTCGAGAGGTCTTTTCGAGTCCCTAAAGACTTATGCCGCTTCGAGCGAAAAACCGGATAATGTCCGGCCAAGGCGTGGATAGCGCCCCGAACTCGATCTTCCAAATACTAGGGGCTTCACCGAAATTTAAAATTATAGAATTCTATGGCTAAGTGAGAGTGTTCAAGCATTATAAGTCCGGTTGCCTTGTTCGTTGTGTTGAGCACCTCCCTAGATGGACCCAAAAATGGGAACAAGAGTGCTCAAGTTTATCCCGAACACCCCAGCACTAGTGGCATGGGGGCTGAAGCCGACGACTTGCCATCTCTCAGATTTTATAAACGGCCGCACAGAAGGTAATATTTTAAATCAAACAAGCGTTGCTTAGCGCATATGAACAAAGTTTTCAGCGCACAGGATAACACATAGAGAGTTCACTCAATAATTACATCTCTGGGGCACTCATCCGCAATCTTGCGGGCACCCTTCAGGACAGTCTTATAGTACATCTCGGGCGTACGATACTCCTTGCCCGCTGGCGGCGTGTCAGTGATAAGCCTCTCCGCATCCAGCCTGCCCTAGTGCACCTTTGCGCGGGCAAGGGCCCGACGAGCACCTTCAATACAGGCGGAGCGCTTGATGACCTCCACCCAGGGGCATGCATCCACCAGCCGCCACACGAGGGCGAAGTAGCTCCCAGGCATGGCCTCTCCAGGCCACAGCCGGACTATGAGGCCCTTCATGGCCTGCTCGGCTACCTTGTGGAGCTCGACCAGCTGCTTCAGCTGGTCGCTAGGGGGCACCGGATGGTCGGCCTCAGCGTACTGAGACCAGAAGACCTTCTCCGTTGAGCTCCCCTCCTCGGCTCGATAGAATGCGGCGGCATCGGACGCACTGCGAGGCAGATCTGCAAACGCCCCTGGAGAGCTCCGAATTCGGGTAAGTATCAGGAAGTTTACATTAACATGCTTGCTTTGCATGAAAAATGCCTTACCCGCCACTATTTTCTTCACATCCTCAACCTCCTGAAGGGACTTATGGGCCTCGGCCTTGGCGGCTTTGGCACTTTCGAGAGCCGAGGCAAGCTCCGACTCTCGAGTCTTCGAGTCACGCTCCAAACTCTCATGCTTCTCCATGAGAGTCTGGAGCTCTTGCCGCACCTCCGCCACCCGCGCCTCCTGTTTCTCTCGCTCTGCCCGTTCCACGGCCGCATTGCGTTCGGCCGCGGACACAGCCTCCTTCAGGGTTGGCACCTTGTTCGTGGCCCCTGCAGTACCCATGTTATCCTTGTTATTTTTATTGCAACCTAAATCCTTTTCTGTAAGGTAACTATTCAAAGTGGTGTTACTCACCTTCTTTGTCCTCGAGCTGCTTCTTGGCACGGCCGAGCTCTTTCTCGGACCGCTCGAATTCCTGCTTCAAAGCACCGACCTCCGCAGTCAGTGCGGCAGAAGTCAGCAGCGCAGCCTGCAAACCCATATTGACATAATTTTTAGCAACCTGCGTATATCTTTTTAGATCCTCAGTCCGGCTTTTCTTTTCGAACACCGAACCGAGCATCAGGGGCTACTGTCTATGCGGTATTACATTACATAATTTTAACTTCTTACATCAAAGCCTGTTAGAAGGCTACTGCAGGCTTCGGTCAGCCCGCTCTTGGCAAGCTGAACCTTTTGAATCACCGCACTCATAATAGTGCGGTGTTCTTCCTCGATGGAAGCGCCTTTGAGCGCCTCCAGCAAGTTGTCCGGCGCCTCCGGTTGGACGGGGGCCGCCGGCGTCACGGTCTTGCCTTTCTTGCAAAGGGGCCGCCTGCCGGACTTCGGAACCACTGCGGGTTCCGGCGTGGAGTCCGGCGCAAAGTCCGGGAGGCTGCCTTGTGGCACCTCCGGAGCCTCCTCCTGATGGGTCCCTTCCCGGGATCCCACCTCGGTGTCCTCAGCATCGCGAGGGGTGGAGGCAGTCGGGATGGAATCTACATCCGACGGAGCCAACGACCCGCTCGACGAAGCGGGGAGATCATCATCGGCCGGACTACAGGCAGAGTGCGGCATTAGAAGGACACTATGTGACACAAAAGAGAAATTATAAATCATTCAGGAATCCAGATACTTACGATCTTGCCGGAGGCCTGGCCCTTGAGGGCCACTCTTCGTCGCCAACGTTGGCTTTGGCAGAGCTGTCCGGGGGAATAGTCCTTCCCCTCTTGGACCCTTCGGCCTCCCCTGTTGGGGAAGCCTTCCTCTTCCTCTCTCCCTCCTCTGGGAGAGGGTCTTCTTCCTCCTCCTCATCTTCATGGGAGGAGTCCGCCTCAGAGCCATCGGACGATGAGTCCGATATCACCTAGCGCCGGGAACTTCTTCGAGTTCCCGTGGCCTTCTTCTTGGCCTTCTTCTCCGGCACCACATAGAGTGCCGGGACCAGCAGCCCCGTTAAGCGGGCGTCCGCTGGATCTTCGGGAAGGGGAGACAGACAGTCTACCTGTCCGGACGTCCTCTACCAGTCCTGTCAAAGGCATTGGGAGTTTTTAGATCCCACATAGAGTCAAACTATGAAAGAAAACAGCTATCCCATAGAGGATAACGAAGCTTACCTCACCGGCCGGGCGCTTGGTGCTGAATCCACGATCCTCAGTCGCGGACGCGGGGGCTTCTCCACCCTTGAACAGCACCCTCCAGAGGGCTTCATACGTCGTGTCGAAGAGCCCGCTCAGAGTCCGGTGTTGTGCCAGATCAAACTCCCACAGATTGAAGGCCCGTTGTTGGCAGGGGAGGATCCGGCGGATGAGCATGACCTGGATCACATTGACAAGTCTGAGCTTCTTGTTCACCAAGGTCTGGAGACAGGAATGGAGTCCTGTCAGCTCGTCCGAACTACCCCATAGCAATCCCTTCTCTTTCCAGGAGGTGAGCTGCATCGGGATACCAGATCTAAACTCGGGGGCCGCCGCCCATTTTGGGTCACGCGGCTCGGTGATGTAGAACCACCCCGATTGCCATCCCTTGATGGACTCCACGAAGGCCCCTTCGAGCCAGAAGACGTTGGGCATCTTGCCCAACATGGCGCCTCCGCACTCCGCTTGAGTGCCCTTCACCACCTTCGGCTTGACGTTGAAGGTCTTGAGCCACAAGCCGAAGTGGGGCTGGATGCAGAGGAAGGCCTCGCACACGACGATAAACGCTGAGATGTTGAGGATGAAGTTTGGCTCCAGATCGTGGAAATCCAGGCCATAATAGTACATGAGCCCCCGGACAAAGGGATGCAACGGGAAGCCCAGTCCGCGGAGGAAGTGGGGAAGGAATACGACCCTCTCATGGGGCCTGGGGGTGGGGATGAGCTGTCCCTTGTCAGGCAGCCGGTGCGCGATATCGCCGGAAAGGTATCCAGCGTTGCGCAGTTTTGCGATGTGCTCCTCCGTCACGGAGGAAGCCAACCACTTGCCTCCCGCTCCGGACATGGTCGGAGAAGGTCGAGACGAGATGCGCGGACTTGGGCGCTGGAGCTCGAGAGTGCGCGGAGATAGATAAGCAAAGGAGGAAGAAGGCGTAGGTAAAAAGGGGGGATCCTTATCCCCTTATATATGGGCGAACGGAAACTATGCGTCCCCACCAGCCTGGTAAAACTCGCTTATCTCCCAAGCGCCACCATCAATGGCGCGGTTGGGTTACCCACGTCCGTATTGATGAGAATCCCGGAATAAGGGGAACACGATCTCTACTTCGACAAGACGTGCCAAGGAAACCGCTTCGCTAAACGCGCTGAGGTGGTATAATAAAAAACTATTCAAGTAAAGGCTTGGTAGTGGCGTGACGTCATGCTACATAATACGTCAGCAGATTGAGCTTGTGTACATAATATTCTCTCTACGGTGGTATGTGGAATTTATTTTGCAGAGCCGGACACTATCCTGGTGTTCACAATCTTCTATGAATTATTCGGAGGAGGAACCCGCCTTGCAATGCCGAACAATATGCGCGCCGGACTCATCGTCATTGAAGCCTGGTTCAGGGGCTACTGAGGGAGTCCTGGACTAGGGGGTGTCCGGACAGCCGGACTATCATCGCCGGCCGGACTCCAAGACTATGAAGATACAAGATTGAAGACTTCGTCCCATGTCCGGATGGGACTTTCCTTGGCGTGGAAGGCAAGCTTGGCGATACGGATATGTAGATTTCCTACCATTGTAACCGACTCTGTGTAACCCTAGCCCTCTCCGGTGTCTATATAAACCGGAGGGTTTTAGTCCGTAGGACGAATGACCATTACAACAATCATACCATAGGCTAGCTTCTAGGGTTTAGCGTCCTTGATCTCGTGGTAGATCCACTCTTGTACTACCCATATCATCAATATCAATCAAGCAGGAGTAGGGTTTTACCTCCATCGAGAGGGCCTGAACCTGGGTAAAAACATCGTGTCCCTTGTCTCCTGTTACCATCTGCCTAGACGCATAGTTCGGGACCCCCTACCCGAGATCCGCCGGTTTTGACACCGACAATTACCAGACGGGGCCTTCTTGGACTCCTCCATTCCGGTAACTGCGGCCTGTAGCTAGGCTTTGCACTCCTCCAGCTCTTTAGACAACTGGATATTCTTCTCCGTAAGAACCTATGCATACAATGATCCTTAAATCAGTTGTGCCAACTGTTTCAAGTCTCAGGGGCTACTGATATACATAATTATCAGATTTTCTTACCAGTATATCCTTTACATACTGGTCCATGGCTCTGGCAAGTCCATCTTGAGCGGCTTGGATGTACGCGTCTCCTGAGTTGAAGGCATTGAACGCCTCTTCGGAGAAACTAGGATCGCGTAGTACGGCCCGGTGATGCATGTGATTCATGGCGCTCTCCACTTTGGAATTCATAGCGGACAGTCTATCTGCATCCTCTATAGGAGGACCATCCGGCATTGTCCCCACATTAGCCTCTTCCCCTAATTCCGGCTCTGGAGTCCGGCTGGTGGAGGCGTGGCCGGCAGGCTCTCCGGACACTATCCGGCGAGCGTTTTTGCTGCCAGGAACCAAGGACATTATTATATTTTAAAGACGATAATCATGGAGCAGGTTTTTAATCATACCTTTGCGACGGCATCTCAGTCCTGACCGCCTTCCTTTTGAGCCTACCTAGCTTCCGTGCCCCTTGTTGACGAGTCACCGCGGGTTCGGCATGGCGCCCCGATGGCCTTCCCTGTAAGACGCAATATATATGCGGTGGGTAAGAGGCAAAGAAGGGATCCTTCTCGGAAGTTGGGACTCCGGTTTTACTTACATGCGATGTAGGGAGTAGGCCAGGGTAATCGGCTATGATGGCTACCAAGGCGCCATCATAGCTTAGCTGATAGAACGTCCTATCAACGAGCTCCACAAATACGTCCGGATCTTCTTCAAGTCCGGGGTCAAGGGCCCGGTCGGGGTCCTCTAGCTATGGAGACGGGCTGTGGATCTCCCTCACTGCTTTTCGCAGTTCCTGCTATGAATTAGCAAGGTAAATATTTATGATGAAGAATGCGGGAAGGACTGGACTAAAGGATAGAAGCTCACCCAGCTTGGGGGGTTGTACATGGAGAATCCATCCCGTGGCTTAATACGGATGAACTCCTCTTCTTCTCCTTTGTACAAATCATACAGTATCTTCGCTAGAGCAGCGGCGGAGTCCGGGCTTTTACGGCCGCAGCGGGTGGCATCGTCTTCTCCATTGAAGTGCCACATGGGTTTCCCCCGATACTGAAGTGGCTGCACCCCCCGCATTATACAAATTGACATAACCTCGATTATTGTCAGTCCTGATTTGGCCAGCGTTTTAATCCTGCCCATCAGGTAAAGGAGCTCTCTGTTATCTTCCTCCTGGGGGCTCCGAGGGCGCCCGCTGTGGCATTTCTTTAATGGGACATTAGCAAACTCAGGAAGTCCCATCCTAATAGGGTCCAGAAGGGGGACGTCCTCCATATAAAACCACTCCCAAGGCTAGTCTTCGGGTGTCTTCTTCGGAGTACCGGACAGGTATCCGGCCCGGTGATGCGCCATATTCGGCTCCGCCCACTTGATATATCGACCCCTCCTGAGTGCGGGGTACGAGGCAGAATAGCCTCTTCCATAGCTCGAAATGAGCTTCGCATCCCAGAAATAGCTCGCTGAGGGCGACGTAGCCTACAATGTGCAGTATGGAGGCAGGAGTGAAGTTATGTAGCTGGAGGCCGTAGAACTCCAGGAGCTCGCGGAGGAACGGATGGATTGGAAATCTGAGTCCCCTCAGCAAGTAAGGGACAAGGCATATTGATACGTCTCCAACGTATCTATAATTTTTTATTGTTCCATGCTATTATATTACCCCTTTTGGATGTTTATGGGCTTTATTTTACACATTTATATAATTTTTGGGACTAACCTACTAACCAGAGGCCCAGCCCGTATTGCTATTATTTTTCCCTATTTCAGTATTTCGAAGAAAAGGAATATCAAACGGAGTCCAAACGGAATGAAACCTTCGGGAGCGTGATTTTTGGAATGAACGTGATCCGGCGAACTTGGAGTGCAAGTCAAGAAGCAGAGGAAGCCTCCAAGAGATAGGAGGGCGCGCTCACCTCTCCTGGGCACGCCCCCTGTCTCCTGGGCCCGTCGGGCGGCCACCAACGTACTCCTTCCTCCTATATATACCTACGTACCCCAAAAACATCCAGGGAGCCAACGAAACACAATTTACACCACCGTAACCTTCTGTATCCGCGAGATCCCATCTTGGAGCATTCGTCGGTGCTCCACCGGAGGGGGAATCGACCATGGAGGGTTCTACATCAACACCATAGCCCTTCCGATGAGTTGTGAGTAGTTTACCACAGACCGTCGGGTCCATAGTTATTATCTAGATGGCTTCTTCTCTCTTTTTGGATCTCAATACAATGTTCTCCCCCTCTCTTGTGGAGATCTATTCGATGTAAACTCTTTTTGCGGTGTGTTTGTCGAGATCCGTTGAATTGTGGGTTTACGATCAAGTTTATCTATGAGAAATATTTGAATCTTCTCTAAATTCTTTTATGTATGATTGAGTTATCTTTGCAAGTCTCTTCGAATTATCAGTTTGTTTTGGCCTACTAGATTCATCTTTCTTGCCATGGGAGAAGTGGTTAGCTTTGGGTTCAATCTTGCGGTGTCCTTTCCCAGTGACAGCAGGGGCAGCAAGGCACGTATATTCTTGTTGCCATCGAGGATAAAAAGATGGGGTTTATATCATATTGCTTGAGTTTATCCCTCTACATCATGTCATCTTGCTTAATGCTTTACTCTGTTCTTTATGAACTTAATACTCTAGATGCAGGCAGGAGTCGGTCGATGTGTGGAGTAATAGTAGTAGATGCAGGCTGGAGTCGGTCTACTTGTTACGGACGTGATGCCTATATACATGATCATGCCTAGATAATCTCATAATTATTCGCTTTTCTATCAATTGCTCGACAGTAATTTGTTCACCCACTGTAATACTTATGCTCTCTTGAGAGAAGCCTCTAGTGAAACCTATGGCCCCTAGTTCTATCTTCTATCATATAAGCTTTCAATCTACTTTTACTTGCATCTTTACTTTTTGCATCTATATTATAAAATACCACAAATATATTTATCTTATCATACTATCTCTATCAGATCTCACTTTCGCAAGTGGCCGTGAAGGGATTGACAACCCCTTTATTGTGTTGGTTGCGAGTTCTTTGTTTGTTTGTGTAGGTGCGTGGGACTTTTGAGGATCCTCCTACTGGATTGATACCTTGGTTCTCAAAAACTGAGGGAAATACTTACGCTACTCTACTGCATCACCCTTTCCTCTTCAAGGAAAACCAACGGAAGCTCAAGACGTAGCACATACCCGCTCCCCCATGGATGGGTTGGGAGAACTCTCCGCTTGCTCCCCGCCATTGTAAGTGGCTGGTCCGGCTCGGAGGGGGACCATGTACGCAGGCGGGAGAAACCCCTGGGTCTGCAACTCTACCAATCGGCTATGGGGGACGGAACACTTCTCCCAATCGCCTGGCTTAGTGCTACAGGAGCGAGAGGAGGAGCTGCGCTGGCCGCCCATGATGGGATGGTTTCTTCCGGGCGCACTCTGATGGATACTCGCTAGGGGAGGATGGTGTGATTTGGATCTGAGGATCCCCGTCTCTATTAATAGACGATTTACTTACATGGTCAGGGTGGCATATGAAAAAATGCCCCGACTTCTCGCATTCGCTCGACACGTGGAGATAGCCATTATTAAAGCGCAGAAGCCGAGGAGTGCAACATTAATGGGAAGTCGGACACTACTCGTTATAACAGGTACTCAGAGAGTTTGGAGAAGAACCCGCCTTGCAATGCCGAAGACAATATGCGCGCCGGACTCATCGTCATTGAAGCCTGGTTCGGGGGCTACAGAGGGAGTCCTGGATTAGGGGGTCCTCGGACAGCCGGACTATATACTTGGGCCGGACTGTTGGACTATGAAGATACAAGATTGAAGACTTCGTCCCGTGTCCGGGTGGGACTCTCCTTTGCGTGGAAGGCAAGCTTGGCAATTCGGATATGTAGATCTCCTTCTCTGTAACCGACTCTGTGTAACCCTAGCCCCCTCTGGTGTCTATATAAATCAGAGGGTTTAGTGCGTAGAACAACATACAATCATAATCATAGGCTAGCTTCTAGGGTTTAGCCTCTATGATCTCGTGGTAGATCAACTCTTGTAATACTCATACCATCAAGATCAATCAAGCAGGAAGTAGGGTATTACCTCCATCGAGAGGGCCCGAACCTGGGTAAACATCGTGTCCCCCGCCTCCTGTTACCAATGGCCTTAGATGCACAGTTCGGGACCCCCTACCCGAGATCCGCCGATTTTGACACCGACAGTTGGCACACTTTTTCGTCTTGACTCTCCGGTAGAAACTTTGGGGCACTCTTTGAAGTTCTTTGCATTGGTTGAATAGATGAATCTGAGATTGTGTGATGCATATTGTATAATCATAACCACGGATACTTGAGGTGACATTGGAGTATCTAGGTGACGTTAGGGTTTTGGTTGATTTGTGTCTTAAGGTGTTATTCTAGTACGAACTCTATGATAGATCGAACGGAAAGAATAGCTTCGTGTTATTTTACTACGGACTCTTGAATAGACCGATTAGAAAGAATAACTTTGAGTTGGTTTTGTACCCTACCATAATCTCTCCGTTTGCTCTCCACTATTAGTGACTTTGGAGTGACTCTTTGTTGCGTGTTGAGGGATAGTCATATGATCCAATTATGTTATTATTGTTGAGAGAACTTGCACTAGCGAAAGTATGAACCTTAGGCCTTGTTTCCTAGCATTACAATACCATTTACGGTCACTTTTACCACTTGCTACCTTGCTGTTTTTATATTTTCAGATTACAAAAACCTATATCTACCATCCATATTGCACTTGTATCACCATCTCTTCGCCGAACTAGTGCACCTATACAATTTACCATTGTATTGGGTGTGTTGGGGACAGAAGAGACTCTTTGTTATTGGGTTGTAGGGTTGTTTGAGAGAGACCATCTTCATCCTACGCCTCCCACGGATTGATAAACCTTAGGTCATCCACTTGAGGGAAATTTGCTACTGTCCTACAAACCTCTGCAATTGGAGGCGCAACAACGTCTACAAGGAGAAGGTTACATAGTAGACATCAAGCTCTTTTCTGGCGCCGTTGCCGGGAAGGTGAGTGCTTGAAGGTATATTTTCAGATCTTGCAATCGAATCTTTTAGTTTCTTGTTTTATCACTAGTTTAATCTGTAAAAGAAAACTACAAAAAAAATGGAATTGAGGGTGCCTCATATGCTTCATCTTTTTAATGTCTTCCGTGAAAATAAGGATTCCGATAATTGTGCTCAATTGCTAGAGGAAGAATGCATTAAAATGTTTGGCACTAAATATTTGAATGATGAGCATGATTGCAATGTTGTTAGTATGAATTCTTTGAATACCCATGATGCTAATGATATGCAAAGTTACAAGCTTGGGGAAGCTATGTGTGATAAAGATGATATTTTTTGTCCCCCAAGTTTTGATGAGCAAATTTATTATGATGAAAGCATGCCTCCTATTTATGATGATTATTATGATGACATGTATGCTATAAAGAATAAAGATAACCATGAAACTTGTCATCATGATTTTAATTTTCAATTGGATTATGCTTCACATGATAGTTATTTTGTTGAGTTTGCTCCCACTACTATTGATGAGAATAAACTTGCTTATGTGGAGAGTACTAAATTTTCTATGCTTGTAGATCATGAAAAGAATGCTTTATGTGATAGTTATATTGTTTAATTCATTCATGATGCTACTGAAAATTATTATGAGAGAGGAACATGTGCTTTTACATATTGCAATAATATCAAGTTTCCTCTCTATGTGTTGAAATTTTTGAAGTTGCACTTGTTCTGCCTTCCTATGCAAGTTGATTCTTGTTCCCATAAGTTGTTTGCTCACAAAATCCCTATGCATAGGAAGTGGGTTAGTCTTAAATGTGCTAGTCATATGCTTCATGATGCTCCCGTTATGTTTCAATTCTTATCTTCTATGTGAGCATCATTGAAATCATCATGCCTAGCTAAAAGGCATTAAAGAAAAGCGCTTGTTGGGAGACAACCAAATATTTACCCTCACTGTTTTTGTGTGTTCACATGATTATGACACTGTAGTAATCATGTTTTATAGCTTTTGTTTCAATAAAGTGCCAAGTAAGACCTTTAGGATAGCTTACGGTGATAGTTGTGTTGATCCTGCTGAAAATCAAAACTTTTGCATCCAGTAAATTAGTTTTTATAACTCACAGAAACGTGCTTTTGATATTATTCTTTTTGATATGGATTGGTACGCAAATTTCTCAGGTTTTCCTAATTTGGTAGAATTTTTGGAGTTACATAAGTATTCGCGAGTTACAGATTACTACAGACTGTTCTGTTTTTGACAGATTCTGTTTTCTATGTGTTGTTTGCTTATTTTGATGAATCTATGAGTAGTATCGGAGGGTATGAACCATAGAGAAGTTGGAATACAGTAGATATTACACCAATATGAATTTAGAATGAGTTCATAACAGTACCTAACTGGTGATTTATTTTCTTATACTAACGGAGCTTACGAGTTCTCTGTTAAGTTTTGTGTTGTGAAGTTTTCAAGTTTTGGGTAAAGATTCGATGGACTATGGAATAAGGAGTGGCAAGAGCCTAAGCTTGGGGATGCCGAAGGCACCCCAAGGTAATATTCAAGGACAACCAAGAGCCTATGCTTGGGGATGCCCCGGATGGCATCCCCTCTTTTGTCTATGTTCATCGGTAACTTTATTTGGAGCTATGTTTTTATTCACCAAATGATATGCGTTTTGCTTGGAGCGTCATTTTATTTCGTTAGTATTTGCTTGATGTTATTTAGAACAATGTTTTTCATCTATATTTTCCATAAAAATGTCAAGGATAGCCTTTACCATTCTTATTTTGCAAGTATACATGTTGCTGTTTCAAAACAGAAAGTTTACCACTGTTGCAAAAATTCCATAGAAAAGTCAGAAAATGATATAATGTTGAAACTTTTTGCATATTGAGCTCTGATAAATATTCTACAGTTGGGTATACTTTCATAATTTTCGGAGTTAGGGAAGTATGATGAATCTTGCATTCTTTACAGACTGTACTGTTTTGGCAGATTGCTGTTATGTTTGCATTGTTTGCATATGTTTGCTTTTTTAATTATTCTATTTGAGGAGAGGAGTATGAAATATGCAGAGAAATTTAGTATGCAATGTTGAATAATAATTTTTGTGATTTGTTACAGTAGAAAATGATAAGGTTTTTGCATTGGTTTATACTAACTTATCTCACGAGTTCTTGTTGAGTTTGGTGTGGATGAAGCTTTCGAGATTTAGGAAACCGAGATATAAAAGGAACTAAGGAGACACAAAATCTCAAGCTTGGGGATGCCCAAGGCACCCCAAGATAATATTTCCATAAGTCTCAAGCATCCAAGCTTGGGGATGCCCCGGTAGGCATCCCACCTTTCTTCTTCAACAATTATCAGTTAGTATCGGTTGAACCTAAGTTTTTGCGTCTTCACATGATGTGTGCTATCCTTGAAATGTCATTTTGTTTTGTTTTGCTTGATATTTGAATAAAATACCAAGATCTGAAATTCTTAAATGTTAGAGAGTCTTCACATAGTTGCACAATTATTTCACTACTCGTTGATCTTCACTTATATCTTTTGGAGTAGTTTGTCTTTTGCTCTAGTGCTTCACTTATACCCTTTTTAGAGCACGGTGCTGGTTTTATTTTGTAGAAATTATTGATCTCTCATGCTTCACTTATATTATTTTGAGAGTATTTTAGAACAACATGGTAATTTGCTTTGGTTATAAAATTAGTCCTAATATGACGGGCATCCAAGTTGGGTAAAATAAAAACTTCCATTTGGAGTGCATTAAACACTATGATAAATTTGATACTTGATAATTGTTTTGAGATATAAAGGTGGTAATGTTAGATTCATGCTAGTTGGATAATTATGAAATTAAGAAATACTTGTGTTAAAGTTTGCAAGTCCCGTAGCATGCACGTATGGTGAACGTTGTGTGACAAATTTGAAGCATGGGGTGTTCTTTGATTGCCTTCCTTCTGAGTGGAGGTCGGGATCGCGCGATGGTTAACTCCTACCAACCCTTCCCCTAGGAGCATGCATAGTAGTACTTTGCTTCGAGGGCTAATAAACTTTTGCAATAAGTATATGAGTTCTTTATGACTAATGTGAGTCCATGGATTATACGCACTCTTACCCTTCTGCAATTTGCAAGCCTCTACGGTACCGTGCATTTCCCTTTCTCACCTTGAGAGTTGGTGCAAACTTCGCCGGTGCATCCAAACCCCGTGATATGATACGCTCTATCACACATAAACCTCCTTATATCTTCCTCAAAAGAGCACCATACCTACCTATTATGGCATTTCCATAGCCGTTCCGAGATATATTGCCATGCAACTTTCCACCGTTCCGTTTATTTGACACGCTTCATCATTGTCATATTGCTTTGCATGATCATGTAGTTGACATCGTATTTGTGGCAAAGCTACCTTTATATTTCTTTCATACATGTCACTCTTGATTCATTGCAAATCCCGGTACACCGCCGGAGGCATTCACATAGAGTCATATTTGTCCTAAGTATTGAGTTGTAATTCTTGAGTTATAAAAAATAGAAGTGTGATGATTTCCATTATTAGAGCATTGTCCCATGTGAGGAAAGGATGATGGAGACTATGATTCCCCCACAAGTCGGGATGAGACTCCGAACGAAATAAAAAAAAGAGAAAAAAAGAGGCCAAAGAAGCCCAAATAAAAAAATGAGAGAAAAAGAGAGAAGGTAGTAAATGAACAATAAAAAACAACAAGGTAGTAAATGATAAAACGGAGCACAAACGGTATTGCAATAATGGAAAATGAGGCCTAGGGTGCATACTTTTACTAGTGCAATCTCCCAACAATGCTAACAGAGTTGGATCATATCATTATCCCTCAAAGTGCAATAAACAATCACTCCCGAGTTCCTATTAGCGGAGAACAAAATATACAAATTGTTTGTAGGGTATGAAACAACCTCAAATCTATTCTTTCCGATCAATCTATCCTAGAGTTCGTACTAAAATAACACAAAGATATTCTTTTCGATCAATCTAACCAAGAGTTCGTACTAAAATAACACCATACGACACTGATACGTCTCCAACGTATCTATAATTTTTGATTGTTACATGCTATTATATTATCTGTTTTGGATGTTTAATGGGCTTTATTATACACTTTTATATTATTTTTGGGACTAACCTATTAACCGGAGGCCCAGTCCAATTTGTTGCTTTTTTTGCCTATTTCAGTGTTTCTCCAGAAAAGGAATATCAAACGGAGTCCAAACGGAATGAAACCTTTGGGAGAGTGATTTTTGGAAGGAGGCCACGAGGCAGGGAGGGGCGCCTGCCCCCCTGGGCGCTCCCCACCCTCGTGGACCCTTGCAGCTCCACCGACCGACTTCTTCCTCCTATATATACCCATATACTCCGAAAACATCCAGGAGCACCATAGATCGGGAGTTCCGCCGCCGCAAGCCTCTGTAGCCACCAAAAAGCAATCGGACCCTAATCCGGCACCCTGTCGGAGCGGGGATCCCTCACCGGTGGCCATCTTCATCATCCCGGCGCTCTCCATGACGAGGAGCGACTAGTTCACCCTCGGGGCTGAGGGTATGTACCAGTAGCTATGTGTTTGATATCTCTCTCTCGTGTTCTTGATTCGGCACGATCTTGATGTATCGCGAGCTTTGCTATTAAAGTTGGATCTTATGATGTTTATCCCCCTCTACTCCCTTGTAATGGATTGAGTTTTCCCTTTGAAGTTATCTTATCGAATTGAGTCTTTAAGGATTTGAGAATACTTGATGTATGTCTTGCATGTGCTTATCTGTGGTGACAATGGGATATTCACGTGATCTACTTGATGTATGTTTTGGTGATCAACTTGCGGGTTCAGTGACCTTGTGAACTTATGCATAGGCGTTGGCACACGTTTTCGTCTTGACTCTCCGGTAGAAACTTTGGGGCACTCTTTGAAGTTCTTTGTGTTGGTTGAATAGATGAATCTGAGATTGTGTGATGCATATCATATAATAATACCCACGGATACTTTAGGTGACGTTGGAGTATCTAGGTGACATTAGGGTTTTGGTTGATTTGTGTCTTAAGGTGTTATTCTAGTACGAACTCTATGATAGATCGAACAGAAAGAATAGCTTCGTGTTATTTTACTAAGGACTCTTGAATAGATCGATCAGAAAGAATAACTTTGAGGTGGTTTCGTACCCTACCATAATCTCTTCGTTTGTTCTCTGCTATTAGTGACTTTGGAGTGACTCTTTGTTTCATGTCGAGGGATAGTTATATGATCCAATTATGTTATTATTGTTGAGAGAACTTGCACTAGTGAAAGTATGAACCTTAGGCCATGTTTCCTAGCATTGCAATTCCGTTTACGCTCACTTTTACCACTTGCTACCTTGCTGTTTTTATATTTACAGATTACAAAAACCTATATCTACCATCCATATTGCACTTGTATCACCATCTCTTCACCAAACTAGTGCACCTATACAATTTACCATTGTATTGGGTGTGTCGGGGACACAAGAGACTCTTTGTTATTTGGTTGCAGGGTTGTTTGAGAGAGGCCATCTTCATCCTACGCCTCCCACGGATTGATAAATCTTAGGTCATCCACTTAAGGGAAATTTGCTACTGTCCTACAAACCTCTGCACTTGGAGGCCCAACAACGTCTACAAGGAGAAGGTTTCGTAGTAGACATCAGACACTGCTACCTCTTGAGCTTGCATTGGTTTTCCCTTGAAGAGGAAAGGGTGATACAGCAAAGTAGCATAAGTATTTCCCTTAGTTTTGAGAAATAAGGTATCAATCCAGTAGGAGACGACACACAAGTCACCGAATGCCTGCACAAACAATCAAGAACCTTGCAACCAATGTGATAAAGGCGTTGTCAATCCCTTCGCGGTCACTCGCAAAAGTGAGATCTGATAGAGATAATAAAGTAAATATTTTTGGTATTTTTGATGTATAGATTGGAAAGTAAAGATTGCAAAATAGTAAACGAGATTCAACAATATGGAAAAGAGATGCAATATAATGGAAAAGAGACCCGGGGGCCATAGGTTTGACTAGTGGCTTCTCTCGAAATAGCATATATTACGGTGGGTGACCAAATTACTGCCGAGCAATTGATAGAAAAGCGCATAAGTATGAAGACATCTAAGGCAATGATCATGAACATAGGCATCATGTCCGTGTCAAGTAGACCAAAACAATTCTGCATCTACTACTATTACTCCACACATCGACCGCTATCCAGCATGCATCTAGAGTATTAAGTTCATAAGAACGGAGTAACACATTAAGCAAGATGACATGATGTAGAGGGATAAACTCAAGCAATATGATATAAACCCCATATTTTTATCCTCGATGGCTACAATATAATACGTGCCTTGCTGCCCCTACTGTCACTGCGAAAGGGCACCTCAAGATTGAACCCAAAGATAAGAACTTCTCCCATCGCAAGAAAGATCAATCTAGTAGGCCAAACTAAACTGATAATTCGAAGAGACCTGCAAAGATATCAAATCATGCAAATAAGAATTCAGAGAAGAACCAAATAATATTCATAGATAATCTTGTTCATAAATCCACAATTCATCGGATCTCGGCATACACATCGCAAAAGAGTACTATATCGAATAGATCTCCAAGAACATCGAGGAGAACTTTGTATTGAAAATCAAAGAGAGAAAAGAAGCCATCTAGCTAATAACTATGGACCCGAAGGACTATGGTAAACTACTCACGCTTCATCGGAGAGGAAATGGTGTTGATTTAGAAGTCCTCCATGATCGATTCCCCCTCTGGCAGATCGCCGGAAAAAGCCCCAAGATGGGATTTCACAGGTACAGAAGGTTGCGGCGGTGGAAAAGTGGTTTCGTGGCTCCCCCTGATATTTTTAGGGTATAAGAGTATATATAGGTGAAAGAAGTACGTTAGTGGAGCTAAGAGGGGCCCACAAGGGTGGGGGGAGCGCCTACCCCCCTGGGCGCGCCCTCCTACCTCGTGGACACCTCATGGCATTTCTGACTTCAACTCCAAGTCTTCTGGTTTGCTTTCGGTCCAAGAAAGATCATCGCGAAGGTTTCATTCCGTTTGGACTCCGTTGGTATAGCTTTTCTGCAAAACCCTAAAATAGGCAAAAAAAAAACTGGCAATGGGCCTCCGGTTAATAGGTTAGTCCCAAAAAAATATAAAGGAGCATATTAAAGCCCATTAAACATCCAAAACAGATAATATAATAGCATGGAACAATCAAAAATTATAGATACGTTGGATACGTATCAAGCATCCCCAGCTTAATTCCTGCTCGTCCTCGAGCAAGCAAATGATAAAAACAGAATTTTTGATGTGGAATGCTACCTAACATATTTATCAATGTAATTTTCTTTATTGTGGCATGAATGTTCAGATCCAAAAGATTCAAGACAAAAGTTTAATATTGACATAAAAATAATAATACTTCAAGCATACTAACAAAGAAATCATGTCTTTTCAAAATAACATGGCCAAAGAAAACTATCCCTACAAAATCATATAGTCTGGTTATGCTCCGTCTTCATCACACACAATATTTAATCATGAACAACCCCGATGACAAGCCAAGCAATTGTTTCATACTTTTGATGTTCTCAAACCTTTTCAATCTTCACGCAATACATGAGCGTGAGCCATGGACATAGCACTATAGGTGGAATAGAATGGTGGTTGTGGAGAAGACAAAAAGGGGAAGATAGTCTCACATCAACTAGGCATATCAACGGGCTATGGAGATGCCCATCAATATATATCAATGTGAGTGAGTAGGGATTGCCATGCAACAGATGCACTAGAGCTATAAGTGTATGAAAGCTCAACAAAAGAAACTAAGTGGGTGTGCATCCAACTTGCTTGCTCACGAACACCTAGGGAACTTTTGAGAAAGCCCATCATTGGAATATACAAGCCAAGTTCTATAATGAAAAATTCCCACTAGTATATGAAAGTGACAACATAGGAGACTCTCTATCATGAAGATCATGGTGCTACTTTGAAGCACAAGTGTGGTAAAAGGATAGTAGCATTGCCCCTTCTCTCTTTTTCTCTCTCTTTTTTTATTTGGGCCTTTTCTCTTTTTTTATGGCCTCTTTTTTTTAGTTCGGAGTCTCATCCCGACTTGTGGGGGAATCATAGTCTCCATCATCCTTCCCTCACATGGGACAATGATCTAATAATGAAGATCATTACATTTTTATTTACTTAAAACTCAAGAATTACAACTCAATACTTAGAAAAAAATATGACTCTATGTGAATGCCTCCGGCGGTGTACCGGGATGTGCAATGATTCAAGAGTGACATGTATGAACAATTATGAATGGTGGCTTTGCCACAAATACGATGTCAACTACATGATCATGCAAGGCAATATGACAATGATGAAGCGTGTCATAATAAATAGAACGGTGGAAAGTTGCAATATATCTCGGAATGGCTATCTAAATGCCATAATAGGTTGGTATGGTGGCTGTTTTGAGGAAGGTATATGGTGGGTGTATGGTACCGGCGAAAGTTGCGCGGCACAAGAGAGGCTAGCAATGGTGGAAGGGTGAGAGTGCGTATAATCCATGGACTCAACATTAGTCATAAATAACTCACATACTTATTGCAAAAATCTATTAGTTATCGAAACGAAGTACTACGGGCATGCTCCTAGGGGGGTAGACTGGTAGGAAAAGACCATCGCTCATCACTGAGTGCCACTTATAAGGAAGAGAATCAGTGAATAAATCATGCTCCAACTTCATCACATAACGGTTCACCATACGTGCATGCTATGGGAATCACAAACTTTAACACAAGTATCTCTCAAATTCACAACTACTCTACTAGCATGACTCTAATATTACCATCTTCATATCTCAAAACAATCATAAAGAATCAAACTTCTCATAGTATTCAATGCACTTTATATGAAAGTTTTTATTATACCCATCTTGTATGCCCATCATATTAGGACTAATTTTATAACCAAAGCAAATTTTCATGCTGTTCTAAAAGACTCTCAAAATAATATAAGTGAAGCATGAGAGATATAAGTGAAGCACTAGAGCAATATAGTCTAGCTCAAAAGATATAAGTGAAGCACATAGAGTAATCTAATAAATTCTGATTCACGCGTGTCTCTCCCCAAAGGTGTGTACAACAAGGATGATTGTGGCAAACTCAAAATGAAAGACTCAAATCATACAAGACGCTCCAAGTAAAACACATATCATGTGGTGAACAAAAATATAGCCTCAAGTAAAGTTACCGATAGACGAAGACGAAAGAGGGGATGCCTTCTGGGGCATCCCCAAGCTTAGGCTTTTGGTTGTCCTTGAATTTTACCTTGGGGTGCCTTGGGCATCTCCATGCTAAGGCTCTTGCCACTCCTTATTCCAAAATCCATCAAATCTTTACCCAAAAACTTGAAAACTTCACAACACACAACTTCAACAGAAAATCTCATGAGCTCCGTTAGTATAAGAAAATAAACCACCACTTTAAGGTACTGTAATGAACTCATTCTTTATTTATATTGGTGTTAAACCTACTGTATTCCAACTTCTCTATGGTTCATACCCCCCGATACTACTCATAGATTCATCAAAATAAGCGAACAACACACGAAAAACAGAATCTTTCAAAAACAGAACAGTCTGTAGCAATCTGTAACTTTCGAATACTTATATAACGCTACAAATTATGAAATAAATTGGTGGACGTGAGGAATTTGTCTATTAATCGTTTGCAAAAATAATCAACCTAAAATCCTTTTCTGTAAAAAATGACAGCTATTCTTGTGAGCGCAAAAGTTTCTGTTTTTTACAGCAAGATTGCAAAGACTTCACCCAAGTCTTCCCAAAGGTTCTACTTGGAACAAACACTAATTAAAACATAAAACCACATCTAAACAGAATCTATATGAATTATGTATTACTAAACAGGAGCAAAAAAGCAAAGAACAAAAATAAATTTGGGTTGCCTCCCAACAAGCGCTATCGTTTAACGCCCCTAGCTAGGCATAAAAACAAGAATATATCTAGATATTGCCATGTTGGGTATGCAATCCATAAGTGGCTCTCATAATAGATTCCTAAGGCATTTTAATTTTATTCCTAGGAAAGTGTTCCATGCCCTTCCTTAACAGAAATTGGAATCTAATATTTCCTTCTTTCATATCAATAATTGCACCAATTGTTCTAAGGAAAGGTCTACCAAAAATAATAGGACATGTAGGATTGGAATCTATATCAAGAACAATGAAATATACGGGCACATAATTCCTATTTGCAATAATAAGAACATCATTAATCCTTCCCATAGGTTTCCTAATGGTGGAATCCACAAGATACAAATTTAAAGAACAATCATCAAATTCACGGAAACCTAGCACATCACACAAAGTTTTTGGAATCGTGGAAACACTAGCACCCAAATCACACAAAGCATAGCATTCATAATCCTTAATCTTAATTTTAATAGTAGGTTACCACTCATCATAAAGTTTTCTAGTGATAGAAACTTTTAGTTCAAGCTTTTCTTCATAAGACTACATCTAAGCATCAACGATATGTTTAGTAAAAGCTTTATTTTGATTATAAGCATGAGGAGAATTTAACACGGATTGCAACAAGGAAATACAATCTATTAAAGAACAATTATCATAATTAAATCCCTTGAAATCCAAAATAGTGGGTTCATTACTATGTAAAGTTTTTGTCGGCGTTCTGAATATAGGGGTATCCAGACTCGCCTGCCTGCGGCCCACCCCGTGGCTCCTTCGACAGCCTAGTACGGCCCAGCTTCAGCATCAACGACTCAAGACCCTTGCGAGGAGCCAAGCCTTGCGAGGCGGACGACACCAAGACCCCCGAGGGGATTGGTCTCCTCGGGCTGGCTCCCAAGGAGCAGAGAGTTCTATGCAAGGTGCATCTCGCGAGGCTTAGCTGACATGAGCCATGACGACCAAGGCCAGGAAGGCGCCAGCGGGCGTAGAGTGCTAGTTTCCTCTTCAGTGGAAGGGAGGCAAGCCGCAGGCGTGGAGTCCCGAGGAATAAGCCAAAGGTTTCCATTCTGGAGCAACAAGACGAAGACCGCCAGGACGGCAGGACGGAGGTCATCACCAAGGCCACCGCGGCATCACGAACAGAGGCTCTTCGCAGGCTAAGACCACTTTAGTCAGTATAGGGTATACTACATGTCCCCTTTCAAATCTGGCCGTTGTGGGATCCCTCCCCGCCAACATTTGGGAAGAGGACCAAGGCCACTATAAGACTTAGCCACCACCATAGAGGGGGGGGGAATTGGATCCATTCTTACCCGACCACCTCACCACCTCTCTTGAGTTCAAGAACACCTCACCTCCTGAGGCCAGTTCATCCACTGTACTAGTTCATCCTCAGCCCTTCGAGGCAATCCACCAAAACGCTGGAGTAGGGTATTACACCGCAAGGTGGCCCGAACCAGGATAAACTGTGGTGTCTCTTTGTCTCTTTGAGCCCGACGCGCTAGGCTTAGGAGGCTTGCGAGTAGGCAGGCATGGTAGGTTGAGATCTCTACACGCACCCCAGATTTCAAACCTTTCAAGGGTTTGCGGAACCCGTAATCTGACATTTGGCGCGCCAGGTAGGGATGCATCGGATCTCCTCTTTCGTCGACCAGTCCTCCGCCGCTCCACCAACACCATGGCTGATGCTCCGAGGGCCCACATCGAGCACTGGGTTGTCCGGGCCTCCTCGACAGCGCCCACTGACGAGGAGGACCTCCACTCCGCTCTGCTCACGGCCTGCGCCTTCGCCTGGGGCGGCCGCGCCGCAACCGCGCTGCTGCGCGATCTGCTAGCTACACCGCGGCAACCGCACCGCACACGCGTAGGGAGCAGGCAAACATGCGGGCTGCGGTCATCGTGGCTTGAGAGCTCTTGAGGTGCAGGTTGCTGGAAAGCGGCCGCGACGCCCTGCTGAAGCATGTTGCCGAGCTGCTGGACACGGCGTGCAGGGGCGCATCACCATTCTGCACCCTGCCCACGTCGCAGGCCGTGGTAGGGGCGCGCGCTCGTCCTTGCCCCAATTGCGCGCCCCTTCCCAGGGCCCCTGAAGAGCCTCTCGGCATCGGCCAGCCTCACGGTGCAGCCCGCACTCCTCCGAAAATGCCACCTCACGGTGGGGCTGCTCCGAGCAACATCCCCAGGGGCCGCGCTAGGGCGCCGGCCCCTGGTCATCAAGACCAGAGGGCGACCGAAGAAGGTGGGAATGTGATGCAGCTGGGCAGCGATTCTGGCACAGCCAGCCCAGAAGCCTACATGCCCGTTGTGGTGGACCTTAGGCACGGGCAGGGAGAGGGCCCCAGTCGATCCCCCACTATCGGTGTCAAAACCGGCGGATCTCGGGTAGGGGGTCCTGAACTGTGTGTCTAAGGCTAATGGTAACAGGAGGCGGGGGACACAATATTTACCCTGGTTCGGGCCCAATCTATGGAGGTAATACCCTACTTCTTGCTTGATTGATCTTGATGAATATGAGTATTACAAGAGTTGATCTACCACGAGATCGTAATGGCTAAACCCTAGAAGTCTAGCCTATGAGATATTGTGGCTTAAACCCTAGGAGTCTAAACCCTCCGGTTTATATAGACAGCGGGAGGGGCTAGGGTTGTACAAAGTCGGTTACAGAGAAAGGAATATACATATCCGAATCACCAAGCTTACCTTCCACGCAAAGGAGAGTCCCATCCGGACACGGGACGAAGTCTTCTATCTTGTATCTTCATAATCCAACAATCCGGCCAAAGTATATAGTCCGGCTGTCCGAGGACCCCTTAGTCCAGGACTCCCTCAGTAGCCCCTGAACCAGGCTTCAATGACGATGAGTCCGGCGCGCAGATTGTCTTCGGCATTGCAAGGCGGGTTCCTTCTCCGAATACAACAACATAGTCTTCCGAACACAGGAAACGTGTCCGGCTCTGCAAAACAAGTACCACACACAACCGTAGAGAGTATAATATTTCACGAGTCTAATCCGCTGACAACTTTTTCTAGCATGACATCACGCCACCGCCCGGTCATTATTCGAACCATTTTTTAGCCTGCCGCTCCGTATTTCGAGGTGCGGTTTCACTGGCACGTCTTGTCGAAGTAGAGATTGTGTCCCCTTATCACGGGATTCTCATTAATACGGGCATGGGTAACCCAACCGTGTCATCTGCACGGCGCTTGGGGAATAGGCGGATTTTTAGGCAAGCAGGGAGGCGCACAACTTTTACTGCCTTTATAAAGGGATAAGGATTCATCCTCGTTCACCCAGGCCTTCTCCTTCCTCTGCCCATCCATTCTCAAGCTCCAACGCCCAAGTTCTTGCCTTCTCCGCCCAAAGAAGCACTCTAACCATGTCTGGGTTTGGAGCTGGACGCAAGTGGATGGCCTCCTCCGTCAAGAATAAGGACATCAAGGAGCTCTGGGAGGCCGGGTACCTGGCCAAGGAGATCGTTCATCGTCTTTTGGCCAAGGGACAGATCGTCCTTACCCCAGAGCCCCATAAGAGGGTTGTGTTTCTCACACACTTCGTCCGCGGGCCGGGATCCCCTCTCCACCCGTTTGTCCGCGGACTAATGTTTTACTATGGGTTGGACTTCCATTATTTGGCCCCCAACTCTATCCTCAACATCTCGGCATTTATTGTCGTGTGTGAGGCCTTCCTCCGCATCCCACCTCACTTCAGCCTATGGCTAAAGACTTTCAATGTGAAGCCCAAGGTGGTGAGCGGCCAACAAGCAGAATGTGGAGGCTCCATGGTGGGAAATATGCCCAATGTCACCTGGCCCGAAGGCTCCTTTGTGGAGACTGTAAAGGGATGGCAATTGGGGTGGTTCTACATCACCGAGCAGCGCGACACCAACTGGGCAACGGCCCCCGCGTTCCGATCCGGCATTCCAATGCGGCTCACCTCCTAGCAAGAGAAGGGCCTGCCCTGGGGTTCTCCGGATGAGCTGACAGCGCTCCAGACGCGCGTTCAAAGTATGATAATCAAGAAAGTCAAGCTCGTCAACGTAGTCCAGGTTATGCTTGTCCGCCGGATTCTTCCGTGCCAACGTCGGACTTGCTATCTGTGGGAGTATGACCCGGCCAAGCACCAAACCCTATTAGAGCTCTTCAGCACGACGCACGAAGATATATGTAAGGTGCTCTTCAAGGCCAACGAGGTGCCGACGGCCACGGACGAGGACCGTGGGCACGACCTAACCCACCCTGCAAATTCGGTAAGTCCTTTCATGTTTTGAAGGTGTACCCTTTACTCGCATACTGGAGGAAGACATCTAAATCTCCCTATCGATTATTTCAGGATTGGATGGAGATAGCAGAGCAGATCGACTGTCCGGCTCCACTGCCTGAAGGCCCGGAGACTCCGCTCCTGACGAAGATGCTATTTCCGGCGCCCTACGAGGTGCCAGAGAAGAAGGCCCAAAAGAAGGCCAAGGGGAACAGAGATGGTCTCCGTCGCAAGGGCGTTTCGTACGTGATGTCCGAAGACATTGAGGATAACTCCTCCGCCGCCGAAGACGACGAGGAGGAGGAAGAAGAAGAAGAAATCCATCCCCCCCCCCCCGGTCGGGGGAAGAAAGAAGAGGACGGCCTCCACACACAGGGAGGCCAAGGTGAAGGAAATATGCCCTAGAGGCAATAATAAAGTTATTATTTATTTCCTCATATCATGATAAATGTTTACTATTCATGCTAGAATTGTATTAACCGGAAAGATAATAGATGTGCGAATACATAGACAAACTTCATGTCACTAGTATGCCTCTACTTGACTAGCTCATTAATTAAAGATGGTTATGTTTCCTAACCATAGACATGGGTTGTCATTTGATTAATGGGATCACATCATTAGGAGAATGATGTGATTGACATGACCCATTCCCTTAGCTTAGCACTTGATCGTTTAGTATGTTCCTATTGCTTTCTTCATGACTTATACATGTTCCTACAACGATGAGATTATGCAACTCCTGCTTACCGGAGGAACACTTTGTGTGCTACCAAATGTCACAACGTAACTGGGTGATTATAAAGGAGCCCTACAGGTGTCTCCAAAGGTACATGTTGAGTTGGCGTATTTCGAGATTAGGTTTTGTCACTCCGATTGTCGGAGAGGTATCTCTGGGACATCTCAGTAATGCACATCACTACAAGCCTTGCAAGCAATGTAGCTAATGAGTTAGTTACGGAATGATGCATTACGTAACGAGTAAAGAGACTTGCCGGTAATGAGATTGAACTAGGTATTGGATACCGACGATCGAATCTCGGGCAAGTAACATACCGACGACAAAGGGAATAACGTATGTTATTATGCGGTTTGACCGATAAAGATCTTCGTAGAATATGTAGGAGCCAATATGAGCATCCAGGTTTCGCTATTGGTTATTGACCGGAAACGAGTCTCGGTCATGTCTACATAGTTCTCGAACCCGTAGGGTCTGCACGCTTAAGGTTTCGTTGACAATTTTATTATGAGTTTATGAGTTTTGATGTACCAAAGGTTGTTCGGAGTCCCAGATGTGATTGCGGACTTGACGAGGAGTCTCGAAATGGTCGAGACATAAAGATCGATATATTGGACGACTATATTTGGACAACGGAAAGGTTCTGGGTGAGATTGACACAATACGGGAGCTCCGGGAGGTTATCGGAACCCCCCGGGAGGTATATGGGCCTTATTGGGCCTTAGTGGAAAGGAGGGAGAAGAAGCAAAGGAGGGGGCGCCCCCCAAGCCCAATCCGAATTGGGAAGGGGGTCGGCCCCCCTTTCCTTCTTCCCTCCCCCTCTTCCTTCCCTCTCCCTCTCCTAATAGGAAAGGGGGGAGTCCTACTCCCGGTTGGGGTTGGACTCCCCCCTAGGGCGCGCCACCCCCCTTGGCCGGCCCCCTCCTCTACTCCTTTATATACCGGGGAGGGGGGCACCCCATAGACACAACAATTGATCTGTTGATCTCTTAGCCGTGTGCGGTGCCCCCCTCCACCAAAGTCCTCGATAATATTGTAGCGGTGCTTAGGCGACGCCCTGCGATGGTAGAACATCAAGATCGTCATCACGCCGTTGTGCTGACGAAACTCTTCCCCGACATTCTGCTGGATCGGAGTACGGGGAACGTCATCGAGCTGAATGTGTGCTAGAACTCGGAGGTGCCGTAGTTTCGGTGCTTGATCGGTCGGGCCGTGAAGACGTACGACTACATCAACTGCGTTGTTCTAATGCTTCCACTTTCGGTCTACGAGGGTACGTGGACAACACTCTCCCCACTCGTTGCTATACATCACCATGATCTTGCGTGTGCGTAGGATTTTTTTTGAAATTACTACGTTCCCCAACAGTGGCATCCGAGCCAGGTTTTATGCGTAGATGTTATATGCACGAGTAGAACACAAGTAAGTTGTGCGTGATACAAGTCATACTGCTTACCAGCATGTCATACTTTGGTTCAGCGGTATTGTTGGATGAAGCGGCCCGGACTGACATTACGCGTACGCTTACGCGAGACTGGTTTTACCGCCGTGCTTTGCACACAGGTGACTAGCGGGTGTCTGTTTCTCCAACTTTAGTTGAACCGAGTGTGGCTACGCCCAGTCCTTGCGAAGGTTAAAACAGCACTAACTTGACAAACTATCGTTGTGGTTTTGATGCGTAGGTAAGAACGGTTCTTGCTCAGCCCGTAGCAGCCACGTAAAATTTGCAACAACAAAGTAGAGGACGTCTAACTTGTTTTTGCAGGGCATGTTGTGATGTGATATGGTCAAGACGTGATGCTATATTTTATTTTATGAGATGATCATGTTTTGTAACCGAGTTATCGGCAACTGCCAGGAGCCATATGGTTGTCGCTTTCTTGTATGAAATGCAAACGCCCTGTAATTGCTTTGCTTTATCACTAAGCGGTAGCGATAGTCGTAGAAGCAATAGATGGCGTAACGACAACGATGCTACGATGGAGATCAAGGTGTCGCGCCGGTGACGATGGTGATCACGATGGTGCTTCGGAGATGGAGATCACAAGCACAAGATGATGATGGCCATATCATATCACTTATATTGATTGCATGTGATGTTTATCCTTTATGCATCTTATCTTGCTTTGATTGACGGTAGCATTTAAAGATGATCTCTCACTAATTATCAAGAAGTGTTCTCCCTGAGTATGCACCGTTGCGAAAGTTCTTCGTGCTGAGACACCACATGATGATCGGGTGTGATAGGCTCTACGTTCAAATACAACGGGTGCAAAACAGTTGCACACGCGGAATACTCAGGTTAAACTTGACGAGCCTAGCATATACAGATATGGCCTCAGAACACGGAGACCGAAAGGTCGAACGTGAATCATATAGTAGATATAATCAACATAGTGATGTTCACCATTGAAACTACTCCATCTCACGTGATGATCGAACATGGTTTAGTTGATTTGGATCACGTGATCACTTAGATGACTAGAGAGATGTTTGTCTAAGTGGGAGTTCTTAAGTAATATGATTAATTGAACTTAAATTTATCATGAACTTAGTACCTGATAGTATTTTGCTTGTCTATGTTTGTTGTAGATAGATGGCTCATGCTGTTGTTCTGTTGAGTTTTAATGCGTTCCTTGAGAAAGCTAAGTTGAAAGATGATGGTAGCAATTACACGAATTGGGTCCGTAACTTGAGGATTATCCTCATTGCTGCACAGAAGAATTACGTCTTGGAAGCACCACTAGGTGCCAGGCCTGCTGCAGATGCAACTGACGACGTTAAGAACGTCTGGCAGAGCAAAGCTGATGACTACTCCATAGTTCAGTGTGCTATGCTTTACGGCTTGGAACCGGGTCTTCAACGACGTTTCGAACGTCATGGAGTATATGAGATGTTCCAGGAGTTGAAGTTAATATTTCAAGCAAATGCCTGGATTGAGAGATATGAAGTCTCCAATAAGTTCTATAGCTGTAAGATGGAGGAGAATAGTTTTGTCAGTGAACATATACTCAAAATGTCTGGGTATAATAATCACTTGATTCAACTGGGAGTTAATCTTCCTGATGATAGTGTCATTGACATAATTCTTCAATCATTGCCACCAAGCTACAAGAGCTTCGTGATGAACTATAATATGCAAGGGATGGACAAGACTATTCCCGAGCTCTTTGCAATGCTAAAGGCTGCGGAGGTAGAAATCAAGAAGGAGCATCAAGTGTTGATGGTCAATAAGACCACCAGTTTCAAGAAAAAAGGTAAAGGGAAGAAGAAGGGGAACTTCAAGAAGAACAGCAAGCAAGTTGCTGCTCAAGAGAAGAACCCAAATCTGGACCTAAGCCTGAGACTGAGTGCTTCTACTGCAAGCAGATAGACACTAGAAGCGGAACTACCCCAAGTATTTGGTGGATAAGAAGGATGGCAAGGTGAACAAAGGTATATGTGATATACATGTTATTTATGTGTACCTTACTAATGCTCGCAGTAGCACCTGGGTATTTGATACTGGTTCTGTTGCTAATATTTGCAACTCGAAACAGGGACGACGGATTAAGCGAAGATTGGCTAAGGATGAGGTGACGATGCGCGTGGGAAATGGTTCCAAAGTTGATGTGATCGCGGTCGGCACGCTACCTCTACATCTACCTTCGGGATTAGTTTTAGACCTGAATAATTGTTATTTGGTGCCAGCGTTAAGCATGAACATTATATCTGGATCTTGTTTGATGCGAGACGGTTATTCATTTAAATCTGAGAATAATGGTTGTTCTATTTATATGAGTAATATCTTTTATGGTCATGCACCCTTGGAGAGTGGTCTATTTTTATTAAATTTCGAAAGTAGTGATACACATGTTCATAGTGTTGAAGCCAAAAGTGCAGAGTTGATAATGATAGTGCAACTTATTTGTGGCACTGCCTTTAGGTCATATTGGTGTAAAGCGCATGAAGAAACTCCGTACTGATGGACTTCTGGAATCACTTGATTATGAATCACTTGGTACTTGCGAACCATGCCTCATGGGCAAGATGACTAAAACGTCATTCTCCGGAACTATGGAGCGAGCAACTGATTTGTTGGAAATCATACATACTGATGTATGTGATCCGATGAATATTGAGGCTCGCAGCGGGTATCGTTATTTTCTCACCTTCACAGATGATTTGAGCAGATATGGGTATATCTACTTGATGAAACACAAGTCTGAAACATTTGAAAAGTTCAAAGAATTTCAGAGTGAAGTGGAAAATCATCGTAACAAGAAAATAAAGTTTCTACGATCTGATCGTGGAGGAGAATATTTGAGTTACGAGTTTGGTTTACATTTGAAGCAATGCGGAATAGTTTCGCAACTCATGCCACCCGGAACACCACAACGAAATGGTGTTTCCGAATGTCGTAATCGTACTTTACTAGATATGGTGCAATCTATGATGTCTCTTACTGATTTACCGCTATCATTTTGGGGTTATGCTTCAGAGACGGCCGCATTCACATTAAATAGGGCACCATCAAAATCCGTTGAGATGACGCCTTATGAACTGTGGTTTGCCAAGAAACCAAATTTGTCATTTCTTAAAGTTTGGGTTTGCGATGCTTATGTGAAGAAACTTCAACCAGATAAGCTCGAACCCAAATCGGAGAAATGTGTCTTCATAGGAAACCCAAAAGAGACTATTGGGTACACCTTCTATCACAGATCTGAGGGCAAGATTTTTGTTGCTAAATTCGGATCCTTTCTAGAGAAGGAGTTTCTCTCAAAAGAAGTGAGTGGGAGGAAAGTAGAACTTGATGAAGTAACTGTACCTACTCCCTGATTGGAAAGTAGTTCATCACAAGAACCAGTTCCTGTGACAACTACACCAATCAGTGAGGAAGCTAATGATAATGATCATGAAACTTCATATCAAGTTACTACCGAACCTCGTAGGTCAACCAGAGTAAGATCTGCACCAGAGTGGTACAGTAATCCTATTCTGGAAGTCCTGTTACTAGACCATGACGAACCTACGAACTATGAGGAAGCGATGATGAGCCCAGATTCCGCAAAATGGCTTGAGGCCATGAAATCTGAGGTGGGATCCATGTATGAGAACAAAGTATGGACTTTGGTTGACTTGACCGATGATTGGCAAGCCATCGAAAATAAATGGATCTTCAAGAAGAAGACTGATGCTGATGGTAATGTAACTATCTACAAAGCTTGACTTGTCGCGAAAAGTTTTTCGACAAGTTCAAGGGGTTGACTACGAAGAGACTTTCTCACCCGTAGCGATGCTTAAGTCTGTCCGAATCATGTTAGCAATTGCCACATTCTATGATTATGAAATATGGCAAATGGATGTCAAAACTGCATTCCTGAATGGATTTTTGGAAGAAGAGTTGTATATGATGCAACCAGAAGGTTTTGTCGATCCAAAAGGTGCTAACAAAGTGTGCAAGCTCCAGCGATCCATCTATGGACTGGTGCAAGCCTCTCGGAGTTGGAATAAATGCTTTGATAGTGTGATCAAAGCATGTGGTTTTATACAGACTTTTGGAGAAGCCTTTATTTACAATAAAGTGAGTGGGAGCTCTGTAGCATTTCTGATATTACATGTAGATGACATATTATTAATTGGAAATGATATAGAATTTCTGGATAGCATAAAGGGATACTTGAATAAAAGTTTTTCGATGAAAGACCTCGGTGAAGCTGCTTACATATTAGGCATCAAAATCTATAGATATAGATCAAGACACTTAATTGGACTTTCACAAAGCACATACCTTGATAAAGTTTTGAAAAAGTTCAAAATGGATCAGGCAAAGAAAGGGTTCTTTCCTGTATTACAAGGTGTGAAGTTAAGTCAGACTCAATGCTCGACCACAGCAGAAGATAGAGAGAAAATGAAGGATGTTCCCTATGCTTCAGCCATAGGCTCTATCATGTATGCAATGTTGTGTACCAGATCTGACGTATGCTTAGCAATAAGTTTGGCAGGGAGGTACCGAAGTAATCCAGGAGTGGATCACTGGACATCGGTCAAGAATATCCTGAAATATCTGAAAAGGACTAAGGATACGTTTCTCGTTTATGGAGGTGACAAAGAGCTAGGCGTAAATGGTTACGTTGATGCAAGCTTTGACACTGATCCGGACGATTCTTAATCGCAAACCGGATACGTGTTTATATTGAACTGTGGAGCTGTCAGTTGGTGCAGTTCTAAACAAAGTGTCGTGGCGGGATCTACATGCGAAGCGGAGTACATAGCTGCTTCGGAAGCAGCAAATGAAGGAGTCTGGATGAAGGAGTTCATTTCCGATCTAGGTGTCATACCTAGTGCATCGGGACCAATGAAGATCTTCTGTGACAATACTGGTGCAATTGCCTTGGCAAAGGAATCCATATTTCACAAGAGGACCAAGCACATCAAGAGATGCTTCAATTCCATCCAGGACCAAGTCCAGGTGGGATACATAGAGATATGCAAGATACATACGGATCTGAATGTTGCAGACCCATTGACTAAGCCTCTTCCACGAGCAAAACATGATCAGCACCAAGACTCCATGGGTGTTAGAATCATTACGGTGTAATCTAGATTACTAACTCTAGTGAAAGTGGGAGACTGAAGGAAATATGCCCTAGAGGCAATAACAAAGTTATTATTTATTTTCTCATATCATGATAAATGTTTATTATTCATGCTAGAATTGTATTAACCGGAAACATAATACATGTGTGAATACATAGACAAACTTAATGTCACTAGTATGCCTCGATTTGACTAGCCCAGTAATCAAAGATGGTTATGTTTCCTAACCATAGACATGAGTTGTCATTTGATTAACGGGATCACATCATTAGGAGAATGATGTGATTGACATGACCCATTCCCTTAGCTTAGCACTTGATCGTTTAGTATGTTGCTATTGATTTCTTCATGACTTATACATGTTCCTACAACTATGAGATTATGCAACTCCCATTTACCGGAGGAACACTTTGTGTGCTACCAAACGTCACAACGTAACTGGGTGATTATAAAGGAGCTCTACAGGTGTCTCCAAAGGTACATGTTGAGTTGGCGTATTTCGAGATTAGGTTTTGTCACTCCGATTGTCGAAGAGGTATCTCTGGGCCCTCTCGGTAATGCACATCACTACAAGCCTTGCAAGTAATGTAGCTAATGAGTTAGTTACGGAATGATGCATTACGTAACGAGTAAAGAGACTTGCCGGTAACGAGATTGAACTAGGTATTGGATACCGACGATCGAATCTCAGGCAAGTAACATACTGATGACAAAGGGAACAACGTATGTTGTTATGCGGTTTGACCAATAAAGATCTTCGTAGAATATGTCGGAGCCAATATGAGCATCCAGGTTCCGCTATTGGTTATTGACCGGAAACGAGTCTCGGTCATGTCTACATAGTTCTTGAACCCGTAGGGTCCGCACGCTTAAGGTTTCGTTGACAGTTTTATTATGAGTTTATGATTTTTGATGTACTGAAGGTTGTTCGGAGTCCCGGATGTGATCACGGACTTGACGAGGAGTCTCGAAATGGTCAAGACATAAAGATCGATATATTGGGCGACTATATTTGGACACCAGAAAGGTTCCGGGTGAGACTGGGACAATACCGGAGCTCCGTGAGGTTATCGGAACCCCCCGGGAGGTATATGGGCCTTATTGGGCCTTAGTGGAAAGGAGGGAGAAGAAGCAAAGGGGGGGGGGGGGGCGCCCCCCCCCAAGCCCAATCCGAATTGGGAAGGGCCCCCCCTTTCCTTCTTCCCTTCCCCTCTTCCTTCCCTCTCCCTCTCCTAATAGGAAAGGGGGGAGTCCTACTCCTGGTTGGGGTTGGACTCCCCCCTAGGGCGCGCCACCCCCATTGGCCGGCCCCCTCCTCCACTCCTTTATATACGGGGGAGGGGGCACCCCATAGACACAACAATTGATCTCTTGATCTCTTAGACGTGTGCGGTGCCCCCTCCACCAAAGTCCTCGATAATATTATAGCGGTGCTTAGGCGAAGCCCTGCGACGGTAGAACATAAAGATCGTCACCACGCCGTCGTGCTGATGAAACTCTTCCCCGACATTCTGCTGGATCGGAGTACGGGGAACGTCATCGAGCTGAATGTGTGGTAGAACTCGGAGGTGCCATAGTTTCGGTGCTTGATCGGTCGGGCCGTGAAGACGTACAACTACATCAACCGCGTTGTTCTAACGCTTCCGCTTTCGGTCTACGAGGGTACGTGGACAACACTCTCCCCTCTTGTTGCTATACATCACCATGATCTTGTGTGTGCGTAGGAATTTTTTTGAAATTACTATGTTCCCCAACACAAGGCGTCCAAGAAGGGGAAGACTTCCCTTCCGGACAACTTCACGGCAGCCACCAATGGCGGCGAGGAGTGGGAGCCCATTGTCAAGCCACTGGCCAAATTGTAAGTACCCAGACACAGTAATGTATCTGGCCTTTTTACTTATTGGTTTTAATGTGCTGGATTGTGCACTTGCAGTCCGGCCTGGTCCAGTCCCAAGCGGTCCTTATCCTCAGAGGATTCGCTAGATCTGGCTGCGATGGACAGCGGGACCCTTCCATCGGCCACTTCTCCCCTGGACCTGGATGGTGCTGAGGCATTGTCCCGAAGGATCCCAGAGGTTGGTAGGAGGGCGCAGGATGGGGAAGCCTCGGGGGTCGGACATATGGGGGAGCAAACCCCCATGGATACTGACGATGGGGGCCCTATACAATTCGGCCCTCATCCGAATATAATTTCGGAGACCCCTACGGTTCTGAATTCAGGCGAGGATCCCCTTCGAAGGGAAGGGGTGTGCCTATACCGCCGGTAACCTCTGTCCAACCAGAGGCACCGGACCGGTTGTTGGAAGCACTGAAAGGCGCTTCCATTGTTGACGAACACCGTACCCTAATGGGTACGGTGATTGAGAAGATCCACTCCATGAAAAGCGGTTTGACCGAAGCCTGCACTAGCCTTCTAACAGGCTTTGAGGTAAGTGATGTAATTGTAAAAAGAATATCACAGTGTAGACAGTAGCCCCTAATGCTCTGTTCGGTGTTCGGAAAGAAAAGCCGGACAGAGGATCAAATAATTTTTGCAGGAGTCTAACATAAGATGTCTATCTGAATAAGTAGGCTTCGCTGCTAGCTACTGCAGCTCATAATACGGAAGTCTCCGGACTGAAGCAAAATCTGGAGCGGGCCGAGGAAGAGCTCGGCCTCATGGAGAAGCAGCCGGAGGAAAGCAAAGGTATGTATTTAACCTGTGCATATGTTTAGGAAGGATGTATGGTTCGTGCTGACTAAAGTGTCATGAACTTTATTAGGGGCCACGACCGAAGTGGCGACCCTCAAGAAGGCGTTGGCCGAAGCCGAGGACAAAGTGGCCAAGAAACACACCGCGCGCGAGAAGCAAGAGGCCCGGGTCAGCGAGGTCCAGCAAGAGCTCTAGGACGCCGTCAAGAAGTATGAGTCCTTGGAGCGTGATTCTAAGACTCAAGAGTCCGAACTTGCCAAGGCCCGCCAGAGTGCACAAGATGCCCGAGCCAAAGCGCAGGGCGCCCTCCAGGAAATCTAGGTGGCCAGGAAGATCGCGGTGGGTAAGGCTTTCATTATGCAAAGCAAGTATGTGAAGGAAAGGTTCCTCTTACTTACCCTTATTTGGAGTTCTCCAGGGGCGTTTGCGGATCTGCCGCGCAGCATATCAGATGCTGCCGAATTCTATCGAGCCGAAGAAGGGAGCTCTACGGAGAAGTTGTTCTGGTCTCAATACCTTGGACCAGAACATCCCGTCCCCTTTAGCGACCAGCTGAAACAGCTGGTCGAGCAGCATAAGGCGGCCGAACTAGCCATGAAGGACTTAATAATCCGGCTATGGCCTGCCGAGCCCATGCCCAGCAGCTACTTCGGACTTGTGAAGCGGCTTGTCAGTGCCTGCCCGCGGCTCGAAGTCATAAAGTGGTCGGTCTGCATTAAAGGTGCGCGGATGGCCTTTGCCCGCGCCAAGATGCACTGGGCGAAGATGGACGCCACGAAGCTGATTACCGAGGGGCCGCCTGAGGGCAAAGAGCACCGCCGACCCGAGCTGTATTTTTATAGTGTCCTGGAGGGATCCCGCCTTGTGGTGGAGCAATGTGCAAAGGATGTTATATTCCCACGAAAACATTCATGTTATCCTGTCCTGTACTATGTAACAAGATCTTTATATAATATAATGCTTTTTTATTTAAAATTTTACCTCATGTGCGGCCATTTATGAAATCTGAGAGTTGGCCAGTCGTCGGCTTCTGCGCCCACGTAGATAGTGCGGGGGTGTTAGGGATAAATCTAAACACTCCTTATCCAAGGTTTTGGTCCTTTAAGGAGGTGTTTAGCACAACGAACAAGGCAATCGGACTATACAGCTTTATCACCTTCACTTAGCCATAGGAGTTCGATAATTTTAAATTTTGGCGCAGCCCCTGGTATCCAGAAGTCCGAACTTGGGGCGCTATACATGCCTAATCCGGTAAGAACCGACTCATCGCACAAAGCGGAAAAAATCTCTAACAATTTGAAACCTCTCGAACAGCTGACCAGCTCTAGCAGCATCATGACAGTCAGTTTTCGGCTTTCTCTACTGAGGTGCTCGTCTGGAAGAACCGGGACACAATCGCAGTAGTTCTCCCTTTACTACCCTAGCCGATATAGCAGAGTGTAAGGTAGTAAGCACAGGAGCCGGGCAACCCAACTATTGACCAAAGACATGATTCGGAGCTGATGCATATAATGCTATAAGTTCGGGGTGCCGACCTGTACTATAAAAGTGTTCATACTTTCTTGCCGTGTTATGGGGTGTGATGAAGCCCCTGGCAAATTAAGGCGCACTAGAGTGTACGGGTGCAATAGATAATAAACAGAAAGACAAGGAAAAAATCAAGTAATAAGCTGACACCGCAGATAATGAGCCGCAAACTGTTTTCCATTGTAGTTTGATTAATACGTCAAGGCGTATGTGTACAAGTAGTGCGATAGGCAAATAAGGCTATTTAACATGCCACGACCAAGAGCGAGTTGCATGCGGGTATTTAAAATAGGTATAACGATCATTAGCAGATACCACTTGGGTATTCCCTTGTACGTCAAAGCCCCTTGCCTTCTTGGTGTATCCATCCCGTAATAGGTCTGATGATCAGGTTATCAGCAAAGCCTCAAGAAGAGAAAAAACTGAAATAAAAAAGAAAAAGTGAAGGTATGCGGATCGAGGGGCGGTTGAGCCGCATTATGGACCCGGTCTAGCTGTGCCTCCATCCATGCCCATGGTATTTTGAGTGCATAGTTATGTACGCGCGGCACAAATGTCACCGCTTGATTGGGACTGGGATGGAGGTCGAATTGCTAGTCGAGCTCTGGACGGACTGGACTGTCCTGCTGCAGAGTAGTTCGGACTCGCTTGATGGTGTCCGAGGGCTTTACTGCTGAATTGAGGTTCTGCCTAAAAAGGCTACTTTGTAATTCAGCTGCAAGGGCCGCGGTGTGCTCCTCAGTGCAGAGGGAGCGTTCCGTATTTCCATTGACTGTTATAACACCGCGTGGTCCGAGCATCTTGAGCTTGAGGTAGGTGTAGTGCGGCACCGCATTGAAGCGAGCAAATGCGGTTCGTCCGAGCAGTGTGTGATAGCCACTACGGAAAGGAACGATATCAAAGATTAACTCTTCACTTCGGAAATTATCCGGGGAACCGAAGACCACTTCCAATGTGATTGAGCCCGTACAGCAGGCCTCTACACCTGGTATGACACCTTTAAAGGTGGTTTTTGTGGGCTTGATCCTTGAGGGATTCGATAGCCATTTTGCGCACTGTATCCTGATAGAGCGGGTTCAGGTTGCTGCCACCATCCATGAGGACTCACGTGAGATGGAATCCCTCAATAATTGGGTCAAGGACCAGTGTGGCTGAACCGCCATGACGGATGCTGGCCAGGTGGTCCTTGCGATCGAAGCTGATCGGACAGGAGGACCATGGGTTGAACTTTAGGGCGACTAGCTCCATCGCGTAGACGTCCCTGAGTGCACGCTTGCGCTCCTTCTTGGGGATATGGGTGGCGTATATCATGTTCACCATTTTAATTTGGGGGGGGGGGTTTCTTCTGTCCCCCCTGTGTTCGGTGGTCGGGGTTCTTTCGTCATCGTCATCGCTTTGCAACCCTTTCTCCTTATTGTCGGCATTTAATTTGCCGGCCTGTTTGAAGACCCAACATTCCCTGTTGGTATGATTGGCAGGTTTATAAGGAGTGCCGTGGATTTGGCATGGTCGATCTAGCATGTGGTCTAGACTAGACGAGCCCGGATTGTTTTCTTAAATGGCTTCTTCCGCTGACTGGACTTAGAGCCACTGAATCCGGCATTGACCGCCGTGTCTTCGGTGTTATCATCGTTGTTTCCACGCTTATGTCTATTGCGTCGGGGCTTGCCGTTGTTGTTTCTGGCTTCAGAATTGCCAAGTTTGCTCGTATTGTTGTTGCTACGGGCTAGCTAGGTATCTTCGCCCGCACAAAAGCGGGTCATGAGTGTCGTAAGGGTGACATGGACTTCGGTTTTTCCTGGCCGAGGTGTCTGGCCAGCCATTCGTCATGGATGCTGTGCTTGAAGGCCGCTAGGGCTTCGGCGTCTAGACAGTCGACGATCTGGTTCTTTTTAGTTAGGAACCGAGTCCAGAATTTCCTGGTTGACTCTCCGGGCTGTTGGATTATATGACTTAGGTCATCGGCATTCGGATGTCGGACATATGTGCCTTGGAAGTTGTCGAGGAAGGCAGCCTCCAATTCCTCCCAGCTGCCAATGGAGTTTTCGGGCGGACTGTTTTACCAGTATCTTGCTGGTCCCTTGAGTTTGAGCGGGAGGTATTTGATGGCGTGAAGATCATCGTCGTGGGCCATATGAATGTGGAGAAGAAAGTCCTCAATCCACACTGCGGGGTCAGTTGTGCCATCATTTGATTCGATGTTAACGGATTTAAACCCTTCTGAGAAATCATGTCCCATTACTTCATCAGTGAAGCAGAGGGGGTGTGTGATGCCTCTATATCGGGCCAAGTCGTGACGTAGCTCGGATGGAGTTCGTCTGCGGTTTTCGGCCCGGACGTGATTATGTTTGTCACGTTCAGGCAGATGGCCATTGTCGCGCGTTGGTGCATGCCCCCGTGATCCATAGATAGATCTTGTCTGACCTGCTCTGTTTTCCAAATCATGCCACAGGTCATGTGTGTATCCCCGAGCTGTTGTATTTCTGTTTGTTCGGTGCGGTAGTGTGGGCTGGTGTTCGGCTCGAGGTGCCGCTTTATCCCGGCCATGTGGTGGTCGGTCAGCTGCATTGTACCTTTGTAGGACGGCCTCTAGTGCCTCGTCATCAAATTGTGGTAACAGTTTGCACTTCAGGTAGCTTTTGGTTGGGCGCTCGAGGCCATATTCCTCGGCTGCCAGGACATCCGTCCATCTTTCATTGAGCAGATCTTGATCAGCTTGAAGCTACTGCTGCTTCTTTTTCAGGCTTCTTGGAGTGGCAATTAGCTGACGCTTAAAGCGTTCTTGTTCGGCGGGATCCTCAGGCACGATGAACTCTTCATCGCCGAGGCTAACCTCATCCTCGGAGAGCGGAAGGTAGTTGCTATCCTCCGAGTCTTCGTTCATGGCATGTTCGCCTGGGCTGACTCGCCCATCCTCCCGTTCCTCCTGTTCGGAGGTTGGCTCAACGGGGTCTTCATTGTTTTTGGCACCGTCCAGAGTGTTATCCTCTTCTGTGACGGTGTTGCTGTTTTTACTACGGCATGGCTTAGAGCAGCGCCGCTGACGTTGGCGCTTTGGTTGTATCTCAGGAGGTTTATCATCGACTGGATTTTCATCGTCGCCGTTATTTTCTTTGGGTGTATCCACCATGTATATGTCGTACGAGGAAGTGGCTGTCCAACACCCTGTAGGCAGTGGTTCCTGATCCTCTCCAGCATCATCATCCATACCGTTGATGTCTTCGGAGTCGTAGTCAAGCATGTTGGTTAAGTCGTTGACAGTGGCTATAAAGTGGGTGGTGGGTGGGACACAAAATTCTTCGTCATCCGCTTCCCACTCGAGCCGAACATAGTTTGGCCGAGCGTTCCACGACAGGGAGAGGGATTTCAATGAGCTTAGTATGTTGCCAAAAGGCGAGTGCTGGAAGACATCTGCGGAGCTGAACTCCAAGATCGGCGCCCAATCAGGTTTGATGGACGCAGATGCACGCGGTCCGGAACCCATGGCCGGAGACGAGTCCGAGGTTCCGGTAACACAAGCCCAGCTCAACATTGGGTCTGTGTGCGGCTCGAGCACCGCTGAGTCTGCGGCCTCCGTGGCGGGGTTAAGCTTCCCGTCTTCGGACGACACAGTCCGCTTCGGCTCTAGGGCCAGGGCGGTCATAGGCGCTATCTCCTGTGCGCAGCCAGATGACAAATCTAGGTCATGTTGATCGTGGTGGCCGAGGATAGCCGTCATGGGCTCGAATCTGTCGAAGATCAAGTCTCCGCGGATATCGGCCACAAAAATTCAGGCTTCCAAATCTGACCTGACGGCCAGGGGCGTAGCTATCGATCTGCTCCAGATGGCCAAGCGAGTTGGCCCGCAGTGTGAAGCCGCCGAATACGAAGATTTGTCCGGGGAGGAAGATCTCCCCTTGGACTGCATTGTTGCAGATGACTGATGGAGCCATCAAGCCTATCTTCGACGGCACAACGGAACTCTCAATGAAAGCACCAATGTCGGTGTCAAAACCGGCGGATTTTGGGTAGGGGGTCCCGAATTGTGTGTCTAAGGCTAATGGTAACAAGAGGCGGGGGACACAATATTTACCCAGGTTCGGGCCCTCTCTATGGAGGTAATACCCTACTTCCTGCTTGATTGATCTTGATGAATATGAGTATTACAAGAGTTGATCTACCACGAGATCGTAATGGCTAAACCCTAGAAGTCTAGCCTATGAGATTATGATGGTTGTGGCTTAAACCCTAGGAGTCTAAACCCTCCGGTTAATATAGACACCGGGAGGGGCTAGGATTGTACAAAGTTGGATGGAGAGAAAGGAATCTACATATCTGAATCGCCAAGCTTGCCTTCCACACAAAGGAGAGTCCCATCCAGACACGGGACGAAGTCTTCTATCTTGTATCTTCATAGTTCAACAATCCGGCCAAAGATAGTCCGGCTATCCGAGGACCCCTTAGTCCAGGACTCCCTCACCCACGCCAGGCTCGGCGCTGGATGTACACGAAGCTGAGACCCTTTACGAGCCGCCGCCGAGCCCCGCCAATGTCTCCAACGGCAACAACCTCTCGGTACAGCTAATGCCATAGGGGCACGCTTACGTTGACCATAGATCGCAGGTGAACCAGGGCGCAGCTACTATCAAGACTCTCATGACGGCAGGTCCGCTACGGGAGCATGAAGGGCGTTGGGAGCAGCGGGGGGGGAGGGGGGGGGGGGGGGGGCGCCCGGGGGCAGGGCCTCCCCCACGCTGCGGGGAGCAGGACCCTGCTTGGAGCTAGGTTCCCCGCCGGGGAAGGCGCCGGCGAGCCCTTCCTCCCGATGGGGGGTCTACGATCGCCGAGAACGCCGCCAACGTCCCCCTTTGCTTCTTGGTCTTGTCCTGGTTTCCGGTCTCCCCAACAGTGGTCGGGGCGGCGCAGGTCGGGGTCCTCGTCGGGCCATATGAAGCAAGGCTCCGACCTGTGAAGGTCTCCGCTCGTGATACTCTCACGTAATAATGAGTGGGGCTTTACACGCCCCGGAGTCTCCTGAGCGCCGCCCTGGGGCCTCACAGAGGCTCCCACCCACGTCCTAGTGGAAGCACCATGCTCTGTGCTGGCCGTCGACACTGTCCCCCAATGACTATGCCCAGCCAGTGGAAGCACTTAGCTCCGCGCTGGTGAGAAGACTTGAAGACTAGCTACACGCCGGACGCGGCCATTTGCTTTCGCCTCCTTTTTGTACTCGTTCATCGACTTTTTGGAGTAACTTGGTTCTCGTGCGTTTATAAAAAAATGGGGGAGCTTTTCTTGTCTTGCGTTGCTCTCTCGCTTTTTGATCTTGCGTTTTTCCGGAGCTCATGCCTACTGCCCTGCCCCCGAGCGCCTCACGAGCAGGGGCTGGGTGCGGTGCGCGCACGTCAGGATTGATCGCTTTCCCCTCAGGGGCTCAAGGGTGAGGCCGCCATGCACGCCCACCTCGCCACGATCTGGCAGTTGGCTCCTTGTGAAGCACTTCAGGACAGGTCAACAGGCTCCTCGCAAGATCCAGACTCTCACAAGCCCGCAGCGGGCACACCTCGGGAAGACAAATGTTTCTACAGTGTCAGGGCTCGCTCGAGACCCGCGGAGCCAAAGATAAGTCATGACCACCATCCCGCTTAAGGCTGCAGACCTGAGGGGTCGCTTCGTGGCATCATTTCAAGGCATTTCACAATTATATACATCACAAGGGGCCCCCCTTTTCAAAATGCTCTCACAAGGGAACTTTCAAGTTTGGTCATGCAGGTTAAAGCAAACAGGAGTACAGGTCTAGTTGTGCGCGTGATGACCCACAAGTGTAGGGGATCTATCGTAGTCCTTTCGATAAGTAAGAGTGTCGAACCCAACGAGGAGCAGAAGGAAATGATAAGCGGTTTTCAGTAAGGTTTTCTCTGCAAGCACTGAAATTGTAGGCAATAGATAGTTTTGTGATAAGATAAATTGTAACAAGTAACAGACAATGAAAGTAAATAAAATGCAGCAAGGTGGCCCAATGTCACGCCCAATATGCGATACTATCCTAAAGAGACTCGAAGGTCCCACCAAGGATAGAACCGCATATTGATACGCTTTTTCAAGGTGGATATCATAACATCAACATTACATAATAGATGGGGATACATACCAGAGGAAAACAATGCCACATGAATACATCAATACATCATCCATAAGATCAACATCCGACTACAGATGAAACACAAACAGAAGCTCAAACGACACCCACCCTCCTAGCCCTGGCTGCCGACCTGGAACCTATCCAATGATCGAAGAAGAAGCAGAAGAAGAACTCCAAAACAAGTAAGCATCGCTCTCGCGTCATGATCATCGCATAACCTGTACCTGTAACTGTTGTTGTAATAATCTGTGAGCCACGAGGACTCAGCAATCCCATTACCATGGGTATCAAGACTAGCAAAGCTTAATGGGTAAGGAATGGATAAGTGATGAGGTTGCAGCAGTGACTAAGCATGATATGGTGGCTAACATACGCATATAAGAGCGAGAAGAGAACAAACGGAACGGTCGTGAAGCTAGCAATTATCAAGAGTTGATCCTGAACTCCTACTTACGTCAAACATAACCCAAAACCGTGTTCACTTCTCGGACTCCACCGGAAAGAGACCATCACGGCTACACACACGGTTGATGCATTTTAATTAAGTCAAGTGTCAAGTTATCTACAACCGGACATTAACAAATTCCCATCTGCCACATAACCACGGGCACGGCTCTCGAAAGTTTATACCCTGCAGGGGTGTCCCAACTTAGGCCATCATAAGCTCTCACGGTCGAGAAGGATATTCCTTCTCCCAGGAAGACCTGATCAGTCTCAGAATCCCAGTTTACAAGACATTTTGACAGTGGTTAAGCAAGAACAGCAAGACCACCCGACTGTGCCGACAAATCCCGATAGGAGCTGCACATATCTCGTTCTCAGGGCACACCAGATGAGTGAAGCGTACAGGTACCAACGTAACCCAAGTTGCCAAGGGACGGTCCCGCACGGTGCTCTAGTTTGGACCAACACTCGGAGGAGCACTAGCCCGGGGGAGTAAATAAAGATGACCCTCGGGCTCCGGAAATCCAAGGGAAAAAGGCTTAGGTGAGGCAAATAGTAAAACCAAGGTTGGGCCTTGCTGGAGGAGTTTTATTCAAAGCGAACTGTCAAGTGGGTCCCATAAATCACCCAACCATGTAAGGAACACAAAATCAAGGAACATAACACCGGTATGACGGAAACTAGGGCGGCAAGAATGGAACAATACACCAGGCATAAGGCCGAGTCTTCCACCCTTTACCAAGTATATAGATGTATTAATTAAGTAAGAGATATTGTGATATCCCAACATAATCCTATCCAACATGGAGCAATCTTCATCTTCACCTGCAACTAACAACGCTATAAGAGGGGCTGAGAAAAGCGGTAACATAACCAAGCAATGGTTTGCTAGGAAAGGTGAAAAGGTTAGAGGCTGACATGGCAGTTTGGGAGGCTTGATGAACAAGTGATAGGTAGCGCAGCATAGTGATAGAACGAAGCAACTAGCATAGCAATGATAGTATGAGATCCAAGGTGACGGTCATCTTGCCTGAAATCCCGCAAGGAAGAAGAACGAGTCCATGAAGAAGATGAAGCCATGAAGACGAACCAAGCGTAGACGAACGAATCCTCACGATCGCAACGAGACAGGAACTAACGAGAAAGAGCACAACCGGAAAGAAGCAAACAACAAGGTAAACACACAACACATAGACAAGACATGATGCGCAACCAAGCATGATGCGTGACAAAGCTACATGCATACAAGAGCAACATATCAAAGCAAGTTTAAATGAGGCCGGAAACAACCTATAAAAAATCCGGTAAGTCCTCATATGACAATTTATAAATTGGTCCAGATCTGAATAAACCTTAGGTTCAAGTTGTTAAACAGCAAGTTAAGATGCAATAAGATGATCTACACGAAATTCTAGTCAAGTTACATATGAAGTTCATTTAGTTCGGAGCTACGGCCTAGAAGATATGAGCAAAACAAGTTAAACATGGCATTGATGCAAAATGCATTCAAAACAAGGATGTAACATGGCACGATGAAAATACATGCAATTCTAAGCAAGTTTCATATAGAGCACACTCAAAACGGAGCAACGGTGCAACACATACACTCCAAACAAGTTTAAAGGACAAGCTGTCCACAACAACAACTAGGCATCTAGAAAGCATCAAAACAATATATTACAGCACCTCAACATGAAGACAAAAGGCATGTACATGATTTACAGGTAAGTCATGACAAAACATAAACACTGAGCTATCTCCAGAAATCAATAGAACATGCTCAAAAGGACATGTCAATATTGCAAATAATAACAGTTCACAGACTTAGCAGAAATCACTGGACATGGCAGAAATAACATCAGGTTGCAATGTTTAGAGCTATCAAACAACATGCTACAGGAACTTATAATGGCAACCAAAGGCATGGCATGCTAATACTAAAGACAAAAAACAAAACTGCCTTACTTAACTTATTCCAAAGATCAACAGAAAATATGGTAGCATCCATGCAAACATGGCAAATGATATGACAGATTCAGAATAACAGTACATGGCAGGAACAATGATATGTAGGCATGTTGGTGAGCTTGTACAACTCACCACAGAGCAATAAAGGGCATGTTGAGGCGATCATCTATAAAATGACATATTTATGAAGCTATACATGGCACGAGCATGTTCATAGGATGCATGGATCACTAGCAAAACTCATGGCAAAACTGAACTTAATGTTAACAGGCTGACAGCAACATTATTTAGCAATTTGAGAGCAAGATTACAACAAGCTACATCAGGCTATAAATGCAACCAAGGGAACTTATGGATAGATAATGACATTTATAACAAAATAGCTTTAGTGAACATCTCCATATTATGCATAGAATGACTTGTAGCAGCAGGTTTATATAGCATCATGATACAGCAGATTCAGCCTAACAAAACAGTAACAGCAGGCACCCTACTTCACGAGCTTGATGCACTCACTACAAGGCACAAAAAACATATATTGCACCACTGTAAAGATGACATGATGTATCTCAAAACTCATGTGGCATCAAGCTCATAAGATGCACACACAAAATGCAATGAAAACGACAAAACAGCAAGTTCTGTTAACAGACACCAGTTAACATCATATAGCACTCTCGCAACGATGATAATGGCATCAATATGGACTCAAACAAGCATGACACAATGGAATGAAATTAATAGCATCTCTCAATGAACATTTTGATATATTATATGCATGAAACGGAGCAGTGTGCAACAAGTTATGGTATGTCAAAGAGGGCACCAAAATGCAACAATTCCGGGACAGAAAATTTCGGGGGTCAACCTGAGAATTCCAGATCTGGATCGGGGAGCGCGGAAAACGAGGCGGGGCCGGGGCACTCGCTTGAGCACGGCCGGAGACGAAGGGTACAGGCGGATTCGTGGCGAGGGATGCCGGATCCGGCGAGGGTTGAGGACGAGGAGGCCGGTGGCGAGCTTCCAAGGCGGCGGCGCGGTCCGGCAACCCGGCGGCGCGAGGAGGAGCCGTGGGGGCTCGGGCGCGGGGTTCCGGTGGCGTCGTTGGGCGGCGACCACGAGCGGCGGCGGGGTGGAGTCCGGCGGGGGCGCTCGGGCCGGGGGGGCGCTGCGGCGGTGCGCGAAGGAGAGGCGGCGGGCGGCGGCCTCGGGCGAACGGGCCTCGCAGGCGGCGGCGCCGGGCGGGCCGTGGTGGTTGGCGCGGTGGAGGAGAGAGAAAGGCGGCGGCGCTGACGTGTCGAGATGCGGTTGGTCAAGGGGCGGCGGCGGACATGTCCGGCGGCGGGTGAGGGAGTCCTGGACTAGGGGGTGTCCGGATAGCCGGACTATCATCGTCAGCCGGACTCCAAGACTATGAAGATACAAGATTGAAGACCTTGTCCCGTGTCCGGATGGGACTTTCCTTGGCGTGGAAGGCAAGCTTGGCGATACGGATATGTAGATCTCCTACCATTGTAACCGACTCTGTGTAACCCTAGCCCTCCCCGGTGTCTATATAAACCGGAGGGTTTAGTCCGTAGGGCAACAACCATTACAACAATCATACCATAGGCTAGCTTCTAGGGTTTGGCCACCTTGATCTCGTGGTAGATCCACTCTTGTACTACCCATACCATCAATATCAATCAAGCAGGAGTAGGGTTTTACCTCCATCGAGAGGGCCCGAACCTGGGTAAAAACATCGTGTCCCTTGTCTCCTGTTACCATCCGCCTAGACGCACAGTTCGGGACCCCGTACCCGAGATCCGCCGGTTTTGACACCGACATTGGTGCTTTCATTGAGAGTTCCTCTGTGTCGTCGCCGATAGGAAGGATGCCTCTTCCCGTGTTCAAGGACGGTATCTTCGTCAAAGGAGCCTTGGCCGCCGGCCAAACTATCCGGCTAGGTGGTTTTCTCATGACCGCCTGTTCGGCCACCGCTTCGACAATGACCTCTCAGGTCGTCAAAAGCAATCTTCACATCAGCTCGGAATTCGCCGAGCGGCTGGATCCAATAGAGCTCTTGTCCGTAAACAAGCTCTTGGATCGCATCGCCGCCCTGGGAGTCGCTACAGACTACAATCAGATTGGGCTTAAAACCGATCTGAGAGATATTAACTCTCCCCACGTCACCCACCACGTTGCAGTGGTAGAGGAACAACACGGCGACTCTTCTCCTGTATTGAAGACTAGTCATGTCCGGGCTCCCGAACCCTCCATGCCGGATTCCCGCGAAGGGACGGACTTCGATCGAGCACTGAACCTAAAGTCAGGCATCGGACCGGACTCGTTGGACAACATCCAGCAATCTAAGCTTCCAAATTTGGAAACTTCTCGGCCCTTGAGCCTCGAGATGGGTAGGGTTCCGGACTTAATTCCACCCACCCGCCCAGACATATGCGATCTATCTCTAATCCGGCAAGAGCCCGCTGAAACAGTACATCACTACTGGGCCAGATTCCTCCTGGTTATGGACAGGATAAAGGACTACCAAGAGGAAAACGCAATCTCAATTTTTTGCAATAATTGCACGGACGAGGGAATCTTGAACGCCGTCAGCCGTCGTGAAATTACACGCTTCACCGACCTGGCGTCCATAGTACGAAAGTACTGTGCGATGGAGAGTTTCCGGAAAACCGAAAATAAGTTTTGGGACAATCCGGCCCCGAATACAACCCTAGTCCGCAACAAAAGGGTGCATTACACTCAGGCACCAGGTACAAAAACCAAAAAGAAAAAACTCCATAAAGGGCACGGAACCGTACTGGAGGGATGGCTTAGCGGACCCTGTAAAATTCCCAGTACAGAGGGCGCCATCCCAACACATAGCCTTCGAGCATGTTGGATATTACGGCAGGTGGCCAAAAGTGGCGAGGAGCTTCTAGCCCCGAAAAACCACTCCAACAATACTGGTACGGTATCAACAGTCTTCGAGACTTTCGCATCAAATAATATGCGGAAACGAACAATCCGCAGCCTCGCCGAAGTCTACCAAGTAGCAACAACAAATCCATGGAGCGACACAGCCATCACCTTCAACGCCAGCGACGAACCTAAATTCCGAACAGCCCGAGCACCAGCCGCATTGGTCCTTAGTCCAATAGTGGACGGCTTTCGACTTACCAAGGTACTCATGGATGGCGGCAGCGGATTAAACCTCATCTACGAGGAAACTCTTCAAAAAATGGAAATAGACTGGAGCCGCATTAAGCGAAGCAGCACAACCTTCAGAGGAATAATCCCTAGCCGGGAAGCGCGCTGCACCGGAAAAATCACACTCGATGTGGTGTTCGGCTCGCCGGACAATTATAGATCCGAAGAAGTCACATTCCAAGTGGCCCCGTTCAACAGCGGATATCACGCTATATTAGGACGAGAGGCATTCACAATCTTTCAAGCCGTACCCCGTTACGGGTACATGAAGCTCAAAATGCCCGGGCCCGGCGGAATAATCACTCTCGTTAGTGATCCTGACATAGCACTCCGCGCCGAAAACAAGACAGCCGCATTAGCCCTGGAGGCACTATCTAAAGCCCTAGCGGCAGAAGAACTCACCGCGCTGCGCTCTACTGTGAATAGGGACGATGTGATACTCGATAAGAGATCCAAGTCCACCTCCTTTAAACCAGCGGACGAAATAGTAAAATTCCAGGTCCATCCAACGGACCCGACAAAGACGGCTTCCATCGGGGCACAGTTGAACCCTGATGTAGACGCCGCACTGCGAGAATTCCTTCGGGAAAATTGGGACATTTTCGCCTGGCACCCTTCGGATATGCCCTGAATCCCACGCAGATTAGCAGAACACAGCCTAAACATCCTAAAAGGATTCAAGCCAGTCAAACAGGCTCTTCGACGATTTTCCGAACCCGAAAGACAGGCAATGGGAGAAGAGCTAGCCAAACTATTGGAAGCCGGATTCATCAGAGACATCAAACATCCGGATTGGCTAGCAAACCTGGTAATGGTACCAAAGAAGGACAAATCCTGGCGCCTATGTGTCGATTTTAAGGACCTCAACAAGGCCTGCCCAAAGGATCCCTTCCCCCTACCCCGCATCGACCAGATAATCGACGCTACCGCAGGATATGATTCATTGTGCTTCCTTGACGCATACTCCGGCTACCATCAAATCAAGATGGCGGAAGTGGACCAAGCCGCAACGGCATTCATCACTCCGTATGGACCATTCTGCTTCAATAGGATGCCCTTGGGACTTAAAAACGCCGGCGCAACATATCAGCGCATGATTCAAACATGTCTGGCCACCCAGATCGGCAAAACAGTAGAGGCATACGTAGACGACGTAGTCATCAAAACCAAACACGTCGAAACTCTAGTAGACGACTTGAGGCTCACATTCGACAACCTCAGAGCATATGACATCAAGCTGAATCTGGAAAAATGCATTTTCGGCGTACCAGCCGGAAAGCTCCTAGGCTTCATTGTATCCGGCAGAGGAATCGAAGCGAACCCAGCCAAGATACGAGCTCTGTCATAGCTGGATATCCCAAAGGACCTCAAACAAATACAAAAGTTGACTGGATGCATGGCGGCTCTAAGCCGCTTTATCTCCCGTCTAGGAGAAAAGGCTTTGCCCCTCTATCGCCTCCTTAGGTGCACCGAACACTTTGAGTGGACGGATGCTGCCACTGCCGGACTCGAAGAAATAAAAGCCATATTGGCAACAAATCCGGTCCTGGCTGCGCCCAACCTGGGCGAACCAATGTTGTTATACATCGCAGCAACACATCAAGTTGTAAGCGCGGTACTCGTCGTCGAACGAGAGACAGAAGGGCATAAATTGCCTCTTCAAAAACCAGTGTACTACGTATCCACTATGTTAACCCCCTGCAAGTCTCGTTACCCGCACTATCAAAAGATAGCATATGTGGTGTTCATGGCATCCCGGAAGCTCCGACACTACTTTCAAGAGTGTTCAATAATAGTGGCCTCCGAAGTACCCCTCAACGACATTAGAAACAACCGTGACGTGATGGAAAGGATTGCAAAATGGGCCATTGAGCTTTTACCATTCGATATAACTTACAAACCTCGTCGAACTATAAAGTCGCAAGTTTTGGCTGACTTTGTTGCTGAATGGACCGAAGCCGAACTCCCTAAAGAGTATGGCGCATACTCCAATTGGATTATGCACTTCGACGGCTCTAAAATGTTGGCCGGATTGGGGGCTGGCATCGTATTGATGTCCCCAACCGGGGACACAGTCCAATACGTACTTCAAATAATGTACATGGACTCCAACAACGCAGCCGAATACGAGGCCCTTTTACATGGCCTCTGGATGGCAATCTCCATGGGCATTCAACGCCTAGAGGTGCGCGGGGATTCAAACCTTGCAATATCCCAAGTAAATGGAGACTTCGATGCCAAGGATCGGAAAATGGCAGCCTATCGTAACGTTGTCCTAAAAATGTCAGCTCGGTTTGAAGGACTTGAATTCCACCATGTAGCCCGGGATAATAACCAAGCAGCCGACATATTGGCACGCATCGGCGCAAAACGTGACGCTGTCCCTCCAAATATCTTCCTGGAACGGCTCTTTAAGCCATCCGTACTATGGGAAGAGGCGTCCGGAAATAACAAACCAGAAGCAGCCGCACCAACCGAGACAAAACAATCTGACATAATCGGCGACATAGCCGATGAAATAACACCTTCAGCCCATGAAATAATGGCAGTAATTGCCCCGTGGACAGAGCCATTCCTAGCCTACTTACTTAGGCAGGAACTCCCCGAAGACCAAAATGAGGCCCGCTGCATAGTTCGGCGATCTAAAGCCTACAAGGTCCATGAGGGAGAACTTTATAAGAAAAGCACAACCGGAGTCCTTCAAAGGTGTATCTCCGAAGAGGAAGGGCGAAACCTTCTGGCTGAAATTCATGCCGGACTAGGCGGACACCACGCCGCAGCCCAGGCCCTTGTAGCAAAGGCATTCCGAACAGGATTTTATTGGCTGACGGCCCGACAGACGCTCAGGACTTAGTCCAAAGATGCGTCGGTTGTCAGCTCTTTGCTAATCAGAGCCATATGCCACCCACCGCCCTCAAAACTATACCCATTACCTGGCCGTTTGCGGTCTGGGGGCTTTACATGGTTGGACCCCTTAAAGGGGGAACCCACAAGCAAAGGTACCTATTGGTCATGGCGGACAAATTCACCAAATGGATAGAGGCCAAGCCAGTTAAAACGGCAGAGTCCGGACCAGTGATAGACTTCATATCTGGGGTAGTACACCGATATGGTGTCCCCCACAGCATCATTACCGATAACGGCACGAACTTCACCGCCGACGAGGTTAAATTATGGTGCAAAAATATGGGCATTCAGCTCGATTATGCTTCAGTCTATCATCCTCAAACCAACAGTCAAGTGGAGCGAGCGAATGGTCTAATAATGAGCGGCATCAAACCCAGGCTAGTGCGGTCCCTGACGAAATCGGACACGCACTGGGTAGAGGACCTCGACTCCGTACTCTGGGGGCTGCGGACGACGCCCAACCGTACTACCGGATTCACACCATTCTTTATGGTATACGGCGCAGAGGCAGTTCTGCCCTGCGACATTATTCATGACTCACCTCGAGTGCGCATGTACGAAGAAAGAGAAGCCGAGTTGGATCGGCAGGACAGCTTGGATGCATTGGAGGAAGAACGTGACGTCGCCAAGGCTCGTTCCGCATTTTATCAGCAGCAGGCTCGAAGATACCAAAGCAAAGAAGTACGGGCTAAAACCTACAATGTTGGTGAACTAGTTCTACGCCTGCCGGACAAGAAAAAGGACAACCTCAAGCCCAAATGGGAAGGCCCCTTCATTATCGATCAAGTCTTGACTGGCGGGGCGTACCGTCTACGAAATGCGTCGGACAACCGACTCGAGCCGAACCCATGGAACGCAGCCCGCCTCCGAAGATTCTATGCCTAGCGCCGGACTAAGAGTTCGTCCCCTTCCCCCGTCCAAATTTTTACACTTTAGCTGCCTTTTGTTTCTCTTCTTTCTCTCAACCCTATTCATAAAAGCCCTAAAAGGCCTACTTGCGCATTGTTCGCACACAATTGATGTGCTATCCGCACTCATTATACCTGGGGGCTTCTTTACAAGAAGCTTAATTATAAGGGCTTCATGCCCAGCACACGTGTCACACTTCCAGTGTACCTTTTATTCACCACTATATGCATCGATATGACTTAAGTTTTGGCCAAGCTGGGTTGCCTGGCTCCTGTGCTTACCCCTACGTTCCCGATTGTTCGGCTAGGAGGTAAAGGGAGCACCTCTGGGATTGTTACTGCCGGGTCAGCCGGATGTGTACCTCAGACTGGGTGAAGCTGAAAGCTAGCGTTCTTAAGGGAATACTCGGTCGTTGACTTGAAAAATGATTTTTTTACCTATTTATTTATATGCCCCCAGAAGTTTTCCTGCTCTTTTCCCAGTCCGAACATGCACTTTAGGGCATGCCTCCCAGGGAAAGGAACCCTTAACGGAACTATTCTCCCTGGAAGATGTTTCTTACTAACCGTGTGTCACGCCCAATATGCGACCCTATCCAAAAGGAACTCGAAGGTCCCACCAAGGATAGACCCGCATATTGAGACGCTTTTGCAAGGTGGATATCATTACATCAACATTACATAATAGATGGGGATACATACAAAAGGCATACAATGCCACACCAATACAACATCATCTTACATAAGAGCACCATCCGACTACAAATGAAACACAAACAGAAACTCAAACGACATCCACCCTGCTAGCCCAGGCTGCCGACCTGGAACCTATCCCCTGATCGAAGAAGCAGAAGAAGAACTCAACGCACGCAAGCATCGCTCTCGCGTCAAGATCATCGCATAACCTGTACCTAAAACTGTTGTTGTAGTAATCTGTGAGCCACGAGGAGTCAGCAATCCCATTACCATGGGTATCAAGACTAGCAAAGCTTAATGGGAAAGGAAGGGGTAAAGTGGTGAGGTTGTAGCAGTGACTAAGCATGATATGGTGGCTAACTTACGCAAATGAGAGCGAGAAGAGAAACAAAGGAGCGGTCGTGAAACTAGCAATGATCAAGAGGTGATCCTGGACACCTACTTACGTCAAACATAACCCAGAAACCGTGTTCACTTCCTGGACTCCGCCGAGAAGAGACCATCATGGCTACACATGCGGTTGATGCATTTTAATTCGGATCTGGTGTCAAGTTATCTACAACCGGACATTAACAAATTCCCATCTGCCACATAACCGCGGGCACGGCTCTCGAAAGTTTATACCCTGCAGGGGTGTCCCAACTTAGCCCATGACAAGCTCTCGCGATCAACAAAGGAATAGACCTTCTCCCAGGAAGACCCGATCAGTCTCGGAATCCCGGTTTACAAGACATTTCGACAATGGTAAAACAAGACCAGCAAAGCCGCCCGATGCGCCGACAAATCCCGATAGGAGCTGCACATATCTCGTTCTTAGGGCACACCGGATGAGCAAGACGTCGGGTTGGCATAGACCCTGGTTGCCCAGGGGGCGCCGGACATCGCTTGGTTCGGACCAGCACTTAGACAAGCACTGGCCCGGGGGGGCTAAAATAAAGATGACCCTCGGGTTGGCCGACCCAAGGGAAAGGGATAGGTGGTGGTGAGGCAAATGGTAAAACCAAGGTTGGGCCTTGCTGGACAAGTTTTATTCAAAGCGAACTGTCAGGGGGGTCCCATAAATCACCCGACCGCGTTAGGAACGCAAAATCCGGGAACATAACACCGGTATGACGGAAACTAGGGCGGCAAGAGTGGAACAAAACACCAGGCATAAGGCCGAGCCTTCCACCCTTTACCAAATATATAGATGCATTAAATAATATAAGAGATATTGTGATATCCCAACATAAACCCTGTCCACCATGGAGAAATCTTCAACTTCACCTGAAGCTAGCAACGCTAGAAGAGGGGCTGAGCAAAAGCGGTAACATAGCCAAACAACGGTTTGCATAGGAAAGGTGTCAAAGGTTAGAGGTTCATGGCAATATGGGATGGCTTGATAAACAGGTAATAGGTAGCGCAGCATAGCGATAGAACGAAGCAACTAGCATAGCAATGATAGTAGTGAGATCCAGGGTAGCGGTCATCTTGCCTGAAATCCCGCAAGGAAGAAGAACGAGTCCATGAAGAAGATGAAGCCATGAAGACGAACCACACGTAGACGAATGCATCCTCACGATCGCAACGAAACGGGAACTATCGAGAAGAAGCACACAACATGGTAAACACACCACACATGACAAGACATGATGCACAACAAACATGATGCATGACCAAGCTACATGAAGCTACTCATGGCAAGAGATGATGCAAACAAGAACAACACATCATGGCAAGTTTAAATGAGGCTGGGAACAACATATAACAATTCCGGTAAGTCCTCATATGCAAATTTCGAAATTGGTCCAGATCTGAACAAACCTTATGTTCAAGTTTTTAAACAGCAAGTTAAGATGCACCAAGAGGATCTACACGAAATTCTAGTCAAGTTACATATAAAGTTCATTAGATTCGGAGCTACGGCCTAGAAGATATGAGCAAAACAAGTTAAACATGGCCTTGATGCAAAATGCAAACAATCATCAAGCAAACACCTCAAAACAAGGATGCAACATGATAATATGAATCAACATGCAAAATCAAGCAAGTTCCATATAGAGCACACTCAAAACGGAGCAACGGTTCAACACATGCACACTATACAAGTCATAGCAACAATCTGTCCAAAACAGCAACTAGGCATCTTGCAAGCACAAAAACAATATGCTACATCACCCCAACATAATAACAAAAGGCATGGGCATGAAGTACTGGTAAAGGACAACAAAACATGAACACTGAGCTATCTCCAGAAATCACTAGAACATGCTCAAAAAGACATGGAGATATTGCAAATAATAACAGTTTCAGACTTTAGCAGAAATAACATCAGGTTGCAATGTTTAGAGCTATCAAACAACATGTTACAGGAACTTAACATGGCAAACAAAGGCATGGCAAGAATCTACTAATTTTATAGATCAAAAGACCCTTACTGACCATGAGCCAAAAAGGATCAGAAAATATGATGGCACCCATGTAAACATGGCAAGTTATATTACAGATTCATACATGGCAGGAACAACAATAAGTAGGCATGTTCGTGAGCTTGAACCACTCACCACAGAGCAATACATGGCATGGCAAGGCAACCAACAGCAAGAAGGCATATTTTTGAAGCTAAGCATGGCAAGATCAAGGTCATAGGGTGCATGGATCACTAACAATAAGCATGGAAGCAACTGAACTTAATGTTAACAGGCTGACAGCAACATCATTTAGCAAACTTTAGAGCAAGATAACAACAAGCTACAGTAGTCTATAACTGCAAACAAGGGCATTAATGGATAGAGCATAACATGTAGATCAAAACATGTTTATAGGACATCTCCAGATTATGCATAGAATGATTAGTAGAAGCATGTTAACATAGCAACAAAATATAAAAGAATCTGCCAGGAAAACAGCAACAGGAACTACCCTACTTAACAAGCTCGATACACTCAGCACACAACACACAAAAATATATGGTTGACACCCCTGGAAAGATGGCATGGCATAGATCAACATACATGTAGACATCAACCTCATAGGATGCACACATCAATCATGGCAAAAATGATAAATGAGCAAGTTATAACAGTTTTAGCAGATTAACATCAACATGCACTCTTCCAACAGCATTTCGGGCATCAAGATGAGCTCAAATGAAAATGATGCAATGGAATGAAATGAAGTACTCATCGAGACGAACAATTCGACATGTTATACGCACGAAACGGAGCTAAGGATGCAGAGATGCAGCAGGTCAAACATGGCATGTTTATGACAAAATTACAGGACTTAGGCGTTTTCGGGGGTCAACCTGAGAAGGCACGGATTACGAGGTTCGCCGGGGTTCGCCGGAGGAGCTGCCGGAGAGGACGAGGAAGACGCCGGCGAGGTCGAGGGAGAGGTCGGGGACGCCGGGGAAGGGCGGATCCGGTCGGCCCCGGCCCGGATCCGGTCGCGGGGAGGCTTGGCGCGGGGAGGCGCGGCGGCGGCGCACCTTGGCCGGGGCGGCACCGGCGGAGGAGCCGCGGGGCCGGGCAGAGGAGCCGCGGGGCGGAGACGGCACAGCTTGGCCCCGGCGGCACCGGCGGAGGAGGCCGTGGGGCCGGGCAGGGGAGCCGCGGGCGGAGGCTAGGACGAGCGGGGCGACGGCGGTCGTCGGCGGAGACCGGCGGCGGCGGCGAGGGAGCCAGGCAGCGGCGACCGGCGGCGGGGTCGGCGGCGCCGCGGGAGGCAGCGCGGCCGGGCGGCGGCGGGCGCGGAGCGGGCCCGCACGGGCCCCGGATGGGCTCCGCGGGTCGCGGCGGCGGTGAGGGCGCGGGTGCCACGTGGCGCGTGGGGAGTGGAGGAGGGAGGCGGCGGAGGCGACGTGGCACGTCCCCATTGGTCAGGCGACGTGGCCGGCGGACACGTCCGGCGCGAACGGACGTGTCCGGCGGCACGAGGAGGAAGACGCTAGGGTTTCGGGGGTTTGGACTGCGAAATTTCGGGGAGAGCACATATTTATAGGTAGAGGGAGCTAGGAGAGTCCAAATGAGGTGCGGTTTTCGGCCACGCGATCGTGATCGAACGCCCGAGAGCATGGAGGGGAGTTTGGTGGGTTTTGGGACACTTTGGAAGGGGTGTTGGGCTGCACACAAAAGAGGTCTCTACGGTTACCCGGTTAACCGTTGGAGTATCAAACGGACTCCAAATGGCACGAAACTTGACAGGCGATCTACCGGTGCTATACCAAGGCCGCTTGGCAAACCTCGGGCCATTCCGAGAAAGTTTAACACCCGCTCACAAAAGAAGGGGCAAAAAGAGGGCGCCGGATGACATAGGAGTGCCGGATTGCAAAACGGACAACGGGGAAAATGCTCGGATGCATGAGACGAACACGTATGCGAATGCAATGCACATGATGACATGATATGAAATGCATATGATGACATGGCAAAGTGCAACACGCAAGCAAATGACATGGCAAAGACGGCAAAATAACTGGCGGACACCTGGCGCAACGAATCCGGGGCGTTACACCATGTAATATAACATAACTAGTCGGGCACTTGTCTGATAAAGCACTAATGACCCCTACGCCTGGTCTCCATGCATGCCCCGATTGTTTCTTAACCGAGAAGGTATTCGGACACACTTCGGACTCTAGGGTCCCGAGGTTGAAGCGAAAAGGTCGGCAAAGACAAACGATCTACAATCCGGCTAGAAGGCATTTTACATGTCATTTTAAAATACATTGTCAAATTGACTGACTGTATTCTTCCTCAATCCCGTCTAACAGGCTGTCTAATTTACAGTCCCGTTGGGAAAATTTAGCGGCCAACTCTACTTGGCCGTATACTAAACTCACAGGGATCTCCGTCCCATCAGGCCCCACAGGTCCGATCTCGGCCATGTGGTTGGGATCCGCCTTCTTGTACCGCGTCTTCACCATGGCCCAGGCCTCCCTGGCACCTTGGCGGCAGGCTGAAATCTTCCATAAATGGAAGCTCTACCGCACTCCCTGAAGCTTCTCCGCAAGCTCTCCAAGGCCCTTGGGTAGGGAGACGGATGGCCATAAAGCCTGGACGACGCCGCTCATTGCCTGCCGAACTCGTTCGAGCAGTTGCACCAGCTCGGGAAGCTGATCACCCGTTGATACGGGCATCTCCTCCGCAGGGCGACCTGTGAGTATAGCTACAGACATATTTTGTCAATTGACTTCCTCGCCGAACTCTTCTTTTCAAAGGAGTTCGCTCAAGCACTTACCATAGATGCCGCGACGAAGCCGCTGATTCTCCTTAACGGAGCCAGACAGCTCGGCCCGAACGCCTTTCAGCTCTTCTCCAAGCTGGGCGTGGGCATCCTGGAGCTTGTTCCTTTCCTGCTGCACCCTCGTCAGCACTCTCTCACCGGCCTTCAGCTGGCGCAGTAGTTCTTGCCTGTCCGGATCCTGTCCGGCAGCACCTGCAAAGTCATTTTTAGACTTGCACGCACGCCGCCCACCACTTATCTTTTTAACAAAAAAAATATATTAATGTGTTACCAGGAGGGGTCACTGTGTCTCCTCCTGCGGCAGTCAGTGCGGCCTCAAGTTGGGCCTTACAATCTTGCAACTCCTGGGACAGTTGGGTATTCTTGTTCGTAAGATCCTACATTTCCACTGATCCTTAAATCAGTTAATACAACTACTTTAAGTCTCAGGGGCTACTGGCATATACAACTATTAAAATCTCTTACCCGTATGTCTTTTACATACTGCTCCGTGGCTCTGGTTAAACCATCTTGAGCAGCACGGAGGTGCGCGTCCCCCGCGTTAAAGGCATCCAACGCCTCAGGGGAGAAGCACGCGTCACGAAAGACTGTCCGGCGGCGCCTGTGGTTCATGGCGCTCTCCACCTCAGACTTGGTGGCGGACAGTCTGTCGGCATCCTCCGTTGGAGGAGTATCCGGCTCGCGCCTTGCGCTCGCCTCCCCCTCCAGACCTGGTGCTGGAGCTTGGCTGGTAGAGGCTGGGTTGGCAACTTCTACGCCCGCAGTCCGGCGGGCGCTTTTTCTCCTACAAAAGTCATGAGCATTCAAACGCTTCCTAGGAACGTTGCTCTAAATAACGAACCATGGGCTGTACCTTTGCGGCGACGTTTCAATCCGCGTCGCGCTCCTCTTCCGCCTGCTAGGCCGGACTGACCCTTGTTGGTCAGCTGCCGCAGGCTCGGCTTCCCGCCCTGAAGGCGCCTCCTGCAAAGCACCATCGTATACGGTGGTCAGAAATGAGCAAGGAAGAAATAATGGTGTCGGGACTTCGGTCACAATCACCTGGGAAGCCGGATATAGTCCGGGGTGGTCAGCCGTAATGGAGACTAAAGCATTATCCATGTTGAGCTGGTGGAACACCCCGTCGATCAGCTCCACCTTTATGTCCGGGTCCTCTTCAAAGGCCGGATCCTGGGATCTCTCTGGATCCTTGGGTTGCGGAGCTGGACTAAGCATGCCATCCACAACCCGACGCAGCTCCTGCGTCGAAAGCATAATATAAGAAACTTAAACTTTGAAAGCACGGGTCGGGCACACAAAGTGTTCGCTTACCCAACGCCGAGGGTTATTCATGGAGAACCCATTTAATGGGCTCGTCTGGAGGAAATCCTCCTTCTCCCCCTTGTACAGGCCGGACAGGATCTTCGCCAGGTCTTTGGCCGATCCCGGCCCTTTGCAGCCATGACGGGTGGCATCGTCCTCCCCGTTGAAATCCCACATAGGGTGGCCCCTGTATTGCAGCGGCTACACCCCCCGCATAATGCATGTTGCCATGACTCCAATCATGGTCAACCCGGAATGGGCCAGTAACCTTATCCGGCCCATCAAATAGTGGACGCTCTTGTCTTCCTCCAGTTGGGGGCTCCGTGGGCGCCAGCTAAGGCGCTTCTTCAAATGAGCATTACTGAACTCCGGGAGGCCGATCCGAACAGGGTCCGGCAGCGGAGCGTCTTCTATGTAAAACCATTCTAAAGGCCAGTCTTCGGACGCCTTCTTAGGGGTTCCGGATGGATATCCGGTTCCGGCGATGCGCCATATTTCGGCACTGCCCACTTGATATATGGACCCCTCGTGAGAGCGGGGTACAAGGCAGAACAACCTCTTCCACAGCACAAAATGGGGCTCGACGCCCAGAAATAGCTCGCAAAGAGCTACGTAACCTGCGATATGCAGGATAGAGGCGGGCGTGAGGTGATGGAGCTGGAGTCTGTAGAACTCCATGAGCCCGCGGAGGAACGGATGTATAGGAAATCCGAGCCCCCTTATCAGATAGGGGACGAAGCATGCCCGCTCCCCTTTGTTGGAACTTGGGGTAGCCTCCGCTTGCTTCCCACCTTGGTAGGTGGCCAGCCCGGCTTGAACCGGAACCATGAAGGCCGGAGGGAGATATCCCTCCGCTTGGAGCGTCACTAGCTCGTTGTGCGGGACAGAACATCTCCGCCAATCTCCTGGCAGAGGGCTAGGAGCGCGAGAGGAGGAGCCGCGTCGACGGTCCATGATGGAATGGATTTTTGGTCAGAGGCGCTCCGATGAATACTCGCGGAAGGAAGACGGTGTGATTTGGATCTGGATTCTTGCCTCTCTTATAGGCAGATTATTTGCGCAGCTAGGGGGTAAAACATAAAAGATACCCTGGCTTTTCGCATTTGTGCGACGCGTGGAAGAAGGCCATTATTGGGCGTGGAAGCCAAGAAGCGCAACATTCATAAGGAAGCCGGACACTGTTCGGCAGGTACATGGAACTTAAAGGAGAACCCGCCTTGCAACGCCGAAGACTACATACGCGCTGGAATTATCGTCATTGAAGCCTGGTTCGGGGGCTACTGAGGGAGTCCTGGACTAGGGGGTGTCCGGATAGCCGGACTATCATCGTCAGCCGGACTCCAAGACTATGAAGATACAAGATTGAAGACCTCGTCCCGTGTCCGGATGGGACTTTCCTTGGCGTGGAAGGCAAGCTTGGCGATACGGATATGTAGATCTCCTACCATTGTAACCGACTCTGTGTAACCCTAGCCCTCTCCGGTGTCTATATAAACCGGAGGGTTTAGTCCATAGGGCAACAACCATTACAACAATCATACCATAGACTAGCTTCTAGGGTTTAGCCTCCTTGATCTCGTGGTAGATCCACTCTTGTACTACCCATATCATCAATATCAATCAAGCAGGAGTAGGGTTTTACCTCCATCGAGAGGGCCCGAACCTGGGTAAAAACATCGTGTCCCTTGTCTCCTGTTACCATCCGCCTAGACGCACAGTTCGGGACCCCCTACCCGAGATCCGCCGGTTTTGACACCGACAGCGGGGTTTTTGTCCGGTGGTGCGAGGGGAGCGGGGCTAGGGTTTTGGACCCGAAAATGGAGGGGGGGCGTTTATATAGGTAGAGGGAGCTAGGACTGTCCAAATGAGGTGCGGTTTTCGCCCACATGATCGTGGCCAAACGACCAAGAGCATGGAGGGGATTTGGATGGGATCACAGGCTGTGGTGAAGATGGGCTGGGCTGCAAAGAGAAGGGGGGTTACGGGCTACGCGGTTAACCATTGGGGCATCAAATGACCTCCAAATGGAACGAAATTTGACGGGCGGTCTACCGGTGATATACCATGGCCACTCGGCAAATCTTGGTCCATTTCAAGAATGTTTTTCCCCGCTCATGAAACAAAGTCTGAGAGGGGCGACGGGTGTGCGTGAGTGTGGTCTGGACTCCAAACGGACATCGGAGAGAACCGGCGGAACCCAAACGGATGCAAGTTTTGAAAAACATGCAGATCAAATGCAGATGATGACATGGCAAAATGCAACACGCAAGCAAATGACATGGCAACGACGGCGAATAACTGGAAGACACCTGGCTCATCGGATCTGGGGCGTTACAACTCTCCTCCACTAACAAGAGATCTCGTCCCGAGATCTTAGGAACGAGAAGTAAGAGAAAGAGGAAGAGGTGAAGTAAGAACGCAAGAGAAAAGATGAACCAAGTCAAAAGAACTCGGGTAGAAAAGAGGAATGACGAGTATGACAAGAATCAAAAACTCAACGAATAAGATAGGCTCTGAAACCACTCCGGTTAGAACAAGATAGAAAAGGGATAAGAATGAAAGAATTTCGGCAACACTCCGACTGAAAATGGAAGGAATAGAACATGAACTCCACAAGATGGGATGGCACTTGAGAGATGAACAATGCAATGCCTCCAAAAGAATTGAAATAGTGGAATGAAAAGAACTTAGAAGGAAGGATTGAACGGAGTTGTTGAGAAAATCAACAACAAAAGAATAAGCTTGTTGTGGACTTAAAGAAAACATCTCAAAATTGTGAGGTGACAACCGACCACAAACGGAAAAGATTGAATAGCTGAGAAGAATGAGGAAATGCAAAACTCCACTTCAAAAGAATACGGAGAATTAATAGCACTTCGAAAAGCAAGAAGAAGAATACTTGAGCTTTGCCTCCAAGGATCTTGATGAACACTTGCGGAATGAATTAAATCATGACGAACCACCATGAAGAACTCCGGTAATAAAAGGATGATGAGGTAGAATGAAGGATGAAAGAATAAGATGATCCTTGCGGTGATTTAGATGGAGGTTCTAATGAAATGGCCGAGGAAAATTGAACTCCGGAAAAGAAAAGATGAAAACACTTGAAACTAGAAATTATTCATCAAGAACAAGCTCCGAAGGAAGGGATTACTTGATGACGATGAAGTAAGAATAAGAATTACGTTATGCTTATCCTCATCGAATTTAATTGATGACAAGCGGATTTGACATGCAACTTATTCTTTTTGAAAAGGATTGAGGGGAATATGGCGCAAAACTTGAGAAAGTATTCATGAACCACCGGTAGGATTGGAAAGAAAAAATGGATTAAAATGATAATCAAGGAAAAAGAATCTTGAACGAACCACCGTAAGAATTCGAAAATGACTGATGAAAGAGAATGAATCACCGGGAACAATCAGAAGAACAAATATGCTAGAGGGGATTTAGATGCAAAAGAACGAAGAGATCATGAGCTGATTAAAGAACACTTGAACGAAGCACCAGAATAATTGGATAACGGTAACTGAAATGTGAGGACTAAGAATTCTTCTGGAACGATGGCCTTCGGTGAAAAGAAACTGAAAACAACTCCTGACATACTCTGGATGGGTAAGAAAAGGAATATCTGACAAATGGAATAATTCGAGAGGATAACATGAAGCTAGAACCACGAATCTTCGAGAGAACAGACAAGATTTAGAGGAAAAACTCTTCTTCTATCTTCGAATGATGATGAGAAACACCACCAAAATTAGTGAGATACTCCGGGAGAATGAAAAGCGAAAAGGTTGAGCCAACAATGAAAAGAATTTGAAAGAGATCTTGGGGAAGTCATGTGACTGATGGGATCCATTCTTACGTCACACTTGAAAAGAATTTGAGAATAGCTCCGGGAAATTAGAAGAGTCAGGTAAGATCCTAGGAAAAGACCTGTGGGTTAGGGCCCACTGAAGAGAAAACACCATTGGGAAGGATTGTTGAAGAGATAGATGATGCACCGGAACAATTGGAATATTTGAATGAGGTGACAACCTCGAATTAATTGGAACACAGACGAATCTCCTGAGATGTCTTCCGAACTCTAGAATGATTGAATGGCGAGAGGCAAATGAGCAAGGAGAACCAAGGAAAAGAATGTGATCAACCTGAAAAACTTGAATTGAGTCCACCGCAGAAGAAAAAGAGTTGAAGAATGACAAACGAGACGAGAATTCACCAGTTGAAATAATTGACGAAAGACTGAAGAGGCTCCACACGAATGAAATTGATGCTCGAAACAGACTCAGACTCCGGGAAGAAGAGGGTGGGATGGCGGGAAAACAAAGGCAACTTGGAAGGGGGAAAACCGGTGAATAACTTCAAGAGGAAACACCGGTTGAAAGGAAGCAAAAGCTTCGCATGAGTAGGATGGATACTCAATTACGGACTCCAGTTCTGAGAAGAAGAAGGGGTGGGCGGGTGGGAAAAGAAAACAACTGAGGATTGAACTTGCAAAAACGGAGAGGGTCGAATCGTCTTGACGAGAAATGCACCGGATGAAAAGAGCTGAGAACCAACGAACGGAAACCAACTGCGTGATCCTAAATAAAATTTGAAGGGGAAGAGAAGTAATTCAAAACACCTACGTCAAGATTCCTCACCAGAGCGACGAGGGGACTGAGGAGTAAAAAGAATTCCTACTCTCCAATATAACTAGACTCCAAAAACAGTTTTCTACTAGACTCAACAACGGCCAAACTACACGATCAATCAAGGGGGCTCCTATGGTCGGTCGAGGCCCTGATACCAACTTGTCACGCCCAATATGCGATACTATCCTAAAGAGACTCGAAGGTCCCACCAAGGATAGAACCGCATATTGATACGCTTTTTCAAGGTGGATATCATAACATCAACATTACATAATAGATGGGGATACATACTATAGGCAAACAATGCCACATGAATACATCAATACATCATCCATAAGATCAACATCCGACTACAGATGAAGAACAAACAAAAGCTCAAACGACATCCACCCTGCTAGCCCAGGATGCCGACCTGGAACCTATCCCCTAATTGAAGAAGAAGCAGAAGAAGAACTCCAAAACAAGTAAGCATCGCTCTCGCGTCATGATCATCGCATAACCTGTACCTGCAACTGTTGTTGTAGTAATATGTGAGCCACGAGGACTCAGCAATCCCATTACCATGGGTATCAAGACTAGCAAAGCTTAATGGGTAAGGAATGGATAAGTGATGAGGTTGCAGCAGTGACTAAGCATGATATGGTGGCTAACATACGCATATAAGAGCGAGAAGAGAACAAACGGAACGGTCGTGAAGTTAGCAATGATCAAGAGGTGATCCTGAACTCCTACTTACTTCAAACATAACCCAAAACCATGTTCACTTCCCGGACTCAACCGAAAAGAGACCATCATGGCTACACACACGGTTGATGTGTTTTAATTTAAGTCAAGTGTGAAGTTATCTACAACCGGACATTAACAAATTCCCATCTGCCACATAACCGCGGGCACGACTCTCGAAAGTTTATACCCTGCAGGGGTGTCCCAACTTAGCCCATCACAAGCTCTCACGGTCAACGGAGGATATTCCATCTCCCAGGAACACCCGATCAGTTTCGGAATCCCGGTTTACAAGACATTTCGACAATGGTAAAACAAGACCAGCAAGACCACCCGACTGTGCCGACAAATCCCGATAGGAGCTGCACATATCTCGTTCTCAGGGCACACCGGATGAGTGAAGCGTACAGGTACCAACGTAACCCAAGTTGCCAAGGGACGGTCCCGCACGGTGCTCTAGTTTGGACCAACACTCGGAGGAGCACTAGCCCGGTGGGGGGGGGGTAAATAAAGATGACCCTCGGGCTCCGAAAATCCAATGGAAAAAGGCTTAGGTGAGGCAAATGGTAAAACCAAGGTTGGGCCTTGCTGGAGGAGTTTTATTGAAAGCGAACTGTAAAGGGGGTCCCATAAATCACCCAACCACATAAGGAACGCAAAATCAAGGAACATAACACCGGTATGACGGAAACTAGGGCGGCAAGAATGGAACAAAACACCAGGCATAAGGCCGAGTCTTCCACCCTTTACCAAGTATATAGATGCATTAATTAAGTAAGAGATATTGTGATATCCCAACATAATCCTATCCAACATGGAGCAATCTTCATCTTCACCTGCAACTAACAACGCTATAAGAGGGGTTGAGCAAAGCGATAACATAGCCAAGCAATGTATTGCTAGGAAGGGTGAAAAGGTTAGAGGCCGACATGGCAGTTTGGGAGGCTTGATGAACAAGTGATAGGTAGCACAGCATAGCGATAGAACGAAGCAACTAGCATAGCAACGATAGTAGTGAGATCCAAGGTGACGGTCATCCTCCCTGAAATCCCACAAGGAAGAAGAACGAGTCCGTGAAGAAGATGAAGCCATGAAGACAAACCAAGCATAGACGAACGAATCCTCACGATCGCAACGAAACAGGATCTAACGAGAAGGAGCACAACCGGAAAGAAGCAAACAACAAGGTAAACACACAACACATAGACAAGACATGATGCGCAACCAAGCATGATGCGTGACAAAGCTACATGCAGCTACTCATGGCAAGAGATGATGCGTACAAGGGCAACATATCAAAGCAAGTTTAAATGAGGCCGGAAACAACCTATAACAAATCCGGTAAGTCCTCATATGCAAATTTAGAAATTGGTCCAGATCTGAATAAACCTTATGTTCAAGTTGTTAAATAGCAAGTTAAGATGCACCAAGATGATCTACACGAAATTCTAGTCAAGTTACATATAAAGTTCATTTAGTTCGGAGCTACGGCCTAGAAGATATGAGCAAAACAAGTTAAACATGACATTTATGCAAAATGCATTCAAAGATCAAGAAAACACTCTCAAAACAAGGATGCAACATGGCATGATGAAACTACATGCAATTCTAAGCAAGTTTCATATAGAGCACACTCAAAACGGAGCAATGGTGCAACACATACACTCCAAACAAGTTTAAAGGACAAGTTGTCCACAACAGCAACTAGGCATCTAGCAAGCATCAAAACAATATATTACAATACCTCAACAAAAGGCATGGACATGATGTACAGGTAAGTCATGACAAAACATGAACACTGAGCTATCTCCATAAATCACTAGAACATGCTCAAAAGGACATGGCAAGATTGCAAATAATAACAGTTCACAGACTTAGCAGAAATCACTGGACATGGCAGAAATAACATCAGGTTGCAATGTTTAGAGCTATCAAATAACATGCTACAGGAACTTATAATGGCAACCATAGGCATGGCATGCTAATACTAAAGACAAAAAACAAAACTCCCTTACTTAACTTATTCCAAAGATCAACACAAAACATGGTAGCATCTATGCAAACATGGCAAATGATATGACAGATTCAGAATAACAGTACATGGCAGGAACAACGATAAGTAGGCATGTTGGTGAGCTTTTACAACTCACCACAGAGCAATACATGGCATGTGAAGGTGACCAGCAGCAATGGGACATATTTATGAAGCTATACATGGCAAGAGCAAGTTCATAGGGTGCATGGATCACTAGCAAAACTCATGGCAAAACTGAACTTAATGTTAACAGGTTGACAGCAACATTATTTAGAAATTTGATAGCAAGATTACAACACGCTATAGCAGGCTATAAATGCAACCAAGGCGCTGATGGATAGAGCATGACATGTATAACAAAACATATTTAGTGAACATCTCCAGATTATGCATTGAATGACCTGTAGCAGCAGGTTTACTTAGCATCATGATATAGCAGATTCAGCCTAACAAAACAGTAACAGTAAGTACCCTACTTCACGAGCTTGTTGCACTCACTACAAGGCACACAAAAATACATGGATTGCACAACTTTAAAGATGACATGATGTAGCTCAAAACTCATGTAGGCATCAAGCTCATAGGATGCACACATAAAATGACACGAAAAAGATAAAACAACAATTTATGTTAACAGACAGTAGTTAACATCATATAGCACTCTCGCAACAATGATAATGGCATCAAGATGGACCCCAACAAGCATGCCACAATGGAATTAAATGAAGATAATCTCCCAATGAACATTTTGATATATTATATGCATGAAACAGAGCAGTATGCAACAAGTTATGGCATGTTAAAGAGGGCACCAAAATTCAATAATTCCAGGACTTAGGAAATTTCAGGGGTCAACCTGAGAATTCCAGATCTGGATTGGGGAGCGCGGAAAACGAGGCGGGGCCGGGGACTCGCCGGAGCACGGCCGGAGACGAAGGGGACGGGCGGATCCGCGGCGAGGGACGCCGGATCCGGCGAGGGTTGAGGACGAGGAGGCCGGCGGCGAGCTTCCAAGGCGGCGGCGCGGTCCGGCAACCCGGCGGCACGAAGAGGAGCCGTGGGGGCTCGGGCGCGGGGTTCCAGTGGTGTCGTTGGGCGGCAAGGACGAGCGGCAGCGGGGTGGAGTCCGGCGGCGGCGCTCAGGCCGGCGGCGGCGCGCTGCGGCGGCGCGCGAAGGAGAGGCGGCGGGCGGCGGCCTCGGGCGAATGGGCCTTGCGGGCGGCGGCGCCGGGCACCGATGGGCCTGCGCGGGCTTGCCCCGGGCCCGGGCGGGCTGCGGTGGCTGGCGCGGTGGAGGAGGAGAGAGGAAGGCGGCGGCGCTGACGTGTCGAGCTGCGGTTGGTCAAGGGGCGGCGGCGGACATGTCCGACAGCGGGGTCTTCATCCGGCGGCGCGAGGGGAGCGGGGCTAGGGTTTTGGACCCGAAAATGGAGGGGAGGAGCATTTGTATAGGTAGAGGGAGCTAGGAGAGTCCAAATGAGGTACGGTTTTCACCCACACGATTGTGACCGAACGACCGAGAGCATGGAGGGGGTTTGGATGGGCTCACGGGCTGTGGTGAAGAGGGGCTGGGCTGCAAAGAGAAGGGGGGTTACGGGCTACGCGATTAACCTTTGGGGCATCAAATGACCTCCAAATGGAACGAAATTTGACGGGCGGTCTACCGGTGATATACAAAGGCCACTCGGCAAATCTCGGTCCATTCCGAGAACGTTTTTCTCCCGCTCATGAAACAAAGTCTGAGAGGGGCGACGGGCGCGCGTGAGTGTGGTCTGGACTCTAAACAGACAACGGAGAGAACCTGCGGAACCCGAACGGATGCAAGTTTTGAAAAACATGCAGATGAAATGCAGATGATGACATGGCAAAATGCAACATGCAAGCAAATGACATGGCAACGACGGCGAATAACTGGAAGACACCTGGCGCATCGGATCCGGGGCGTTACACCCAATCCTTTATGTAGCAAAGGATAAGCCTTGACAATTTCTTATAATGAGGAAGGATCTCTCGAGGACACATGGGAATTATCGTCAAGCTAGTTTTCATCACGCTCATATGATTCGCGTTCGGTACTTTGATAATTTGATATGTGGGTGGACCGGTGCTTGGGTACTGCCCTTACTTGGACAAGCATCCCACTTATGATTAACCCCTATTGCAAGCGTCCGCAACTACAGAAGAAGTATTAAGGTAAACCTAACCACAGCATTAAACATATGGATCCAAACAGCCCCTAACGAAGCAACGCATAAACTAGGGTTTAAGCTTCTGTCACTCTAGCAACCCATCATCTACTTATTACTTCCCAATGCCTTCCGCTAGGCCCAAATAATGGTGAAGTGTCATGTAGTCGACGTTCACAAAACACCACTAGAGGAAAAGACAACATACATCTCATCAAAATATCGAACGAATACCAAATTCACATGACTACTAATAGCAAGACTTCACCCATGTCCTCAGGAACAAGCGTAACTACTCACAAAGCATATTCATGTTCATAATCAGAGGAGTAATCATATGCATTAAGGATCTGAACATATGATCTTCCACCAATTAAACCAATTAGCATCAACTACAAGGAGTAATCAACACTACTAGCAACCCACAGGTACCGATTTGTAGTTTTGATACAAGATTGGATACAAGAGATGAACTAGGGTTTTGAGAGGAGATGGTGCTGGTGAAGATGTTGATGGAGATTGGCCCCCTCCCGATGAGAGGATCGTTGGTGATGATGATGGTGTGATGATTTCCCCCTCCCGGAGGGAAGCGTCCTCGGCAAAACAGCTCTGCCGGAGCTCTAGATTGGTTCCGCCAAGGTTCCGCCTCGTGGCAGCGGAGTTTCGTCCCGTAAGCTTGTCCATGATTTTTTTTCCAGGGTAAAAGCCCTATATAGCAGAAGATGGACATTGGGGGGGCACCAGGGGGCCCAGGAGATAGGGGGCGCGCACAGTAGGGGTGGGCGCGCCCCCACCCTCCTGGCCAGGGTGTGGGCCCCCTGATGTATTTCTTCCGCTCAATAATTCTTATTAATTCCAAAAACATGTTTCATGGAGTTTCAGGATTTTTGGAGCAGTGCAGAATAGGTTTCCAATGTTTGCTCCTTTTCCAACCAGAATTCCAGCTGCCGGCATTCCCCCTCTTCATGGTAAACCTTGTAAAATAAGGGAGAATAGCCATAAGTATTGAGATATAATGCGTAATAACAGCCCATAATGCAATAAATATTGATATAAAAGCATGATGCAAAATGGACGTATCAACTCCCCCAAGCTTAGACCTCGCTTGTCCTCAAGCGGAAGCCGATATCGAAAAATATGTCCACATATTTAGAGATAGAGGTGTCGATAAAAATAAAATATGGACATGAGGGCATCATGATCATTCTTGTAACATCAACATATATAGATTTTATCATATGATTTCTTATACTCAAGTAACAATCAATTCACAATGTCAAGTATGGTTCAAAAACTTTATTGAGAACTAACAAACTATAATCTCAGTCATTGAAGCAATTGCAATTTATTATAACATCAGAAAGAGTCAACAATAGAGCCTTTTCAGCAAGTCCACATACTCAACTATCTTGTAGTCTTCTACAATTGCTAACACTCATGCAATACTTGTGGTTATGGAGTTTCAGCTGGACACTGAGAAAGATAGGGGCTTATTGTGTTGCCTCCCAACATATTCACCTTTAGGTGATGTCAACAATAATAGCCTGTGCTAACTTACATCCAGTTGGATATATATATCCTGATCTTTCAAACACGAGGAGCTTGCCAAAGGATAAAATGAAACAAAGGAAAAAGGTGAAGATCACCTTGACTCAAGCATAAAGTAAAAGATAGGCGCTTCGCAGAGGGAAGCAGAGGTTGTTATGTGCATTTAGGGTTGGATGCACAAAAGCTTAATGCAAAAGAACGTCACTTTATATTGCCCCTTGTATGTGGACCTTTATTATGCAGTCCGTCGCTTTTATTGCTTCCACAACAAGATTGTATAAAGCTTATTTTCTCTGCACTAGTAAATCATACATATTTAGATAGCAATTTTTATTGCCCGCAACATGATAACTTACTTGAAGGATCTTACTCAATCCATAGGTAGGTATGGTGAACTCTCATGGCAAAACTAGGTTTAAGGATATTTGGAAGCACAAGTAGTATCTCTACTTGGTGCAAGGAATTTGGCTAGCATGAGGGGGAAAGGCAAGCTCAACATGTTTGGAAGGTCTATGACAATATACTTTAACTGAGATGTGAGAAAACATAAACCATTACGTTGTCTTCCTTGTCCAATGTCAACTCTTTTAGCATGTCATACTTAATGAGTGCTCCCAATCATAAAAGATGTCCAAGATAATATATTTGTATGTGAACCTCTCTTTCCTTATCACTTCCTATTAATTGCAACGATGACCAAAACTACGTTTGTCAACTCTCAACAACTTTTATGCCTCATACTTTCTATGTGTGAAGTCATCACTAACCATAAGATCAATATGAACTCTTTTATTCTTTCTACTTTCTTAGGATCATAGAAACATTGCAAAGCCCTTGAGTCAACACTAATCTTTATTATGGATAGCTCACGGACTCGATTACAAAAAGAGATCACAAAGCAAAACTCAAAACTACTTGATAACAAAACTTCAATCTACTAGATCAAGATACTACTAAATAAAACGGTAAAGATAGGAGTGTGATTGTGATACGATACCGGGGCACCTCCCCCAAGCTTGGCAGTTGCCAAGGGGAGTGCCCATACCCATGTAATTATGTCCCGGAGGTGGTGAAGTAGGAGTTGTTGATGATGTAGGCTTCTTCCTCACTTTACGCTTGAGTATAGTATTTTGCTCTTTTAGGTCGTCGATCTCCTGCTCAAGGATTAATACTCTTTTGCACAATTCCTGTTTATTTTCCTGCAAGAGACGAAAAGGGATAAACTCAATCTTTGGCTTCTTTGCTCTATTAGGAAGGCTTGACTTCTTAAACTCCACATGCATATCCCCAGGTTGGGGTAATGGGGTTTCGTCCTCGTCGGAACTCGTCTCCTCCTTTCCCTTAGGCTCATAGTCTTCTTCTTCTTCAGAGGTCCAGCCATCATGCTCTAGGTCCCACATTAGGGTCTACAAGGTAATCAGCCACATAGCTTTCCCCTTCCGAATCCTGAGATGACATAATGCTCTAAATCTGCAATAGAGACAGCTCGAAACGAAAACAGAGGATATTTGCGTGATATGGTGGTCAAAACCTTTGGGAGTTTATATAATGAATTTTTACCGACCAAAATACATAACGTGCAAGAAAACAGAGTCCCGAGAGCACATGAGGTGCCCACGAGACAGGGGGGCACGCCCAGTAAGGGTGGGGGCGCCCTCCACTCTTGTTGGGCCCTTGTGTCCCTCTCGGACTACTTCTTTCTTCCTAAAATTTGTAAATATTCCCAAACTGATAAAAATTGCCATTGGAGTTGTTTTGGAGTCGGTTTACTTACCGTACCAAATACCTTTTCCTTTTTGGAGTCTGGAACATTCTGGAAAGTGTCCCTTATGTATTCCTCCGGGGTTACGGTTTCAATAATATTAATTTCAACATTGATAGGATTACCTGAAATATAATGTTTAATTCTTTGACCGTTCACCACCCTCGGACTTGTGCCTTCGAAGTTGTTGATTTTTATGGCACCAGAACGATATACCTCCTCGATAACGTAAGGACCTTCCCATTTAGAGAGAAGTTTTCCTGCAAAAAATCATAAACGAGAGTTGAATAATAACACATAATCACCTATGTTAAACTCACGCCTTTGTATCCTTTTGTCATGCCAGCGTTTGACTTTTTCTTTGAATAGCTTGGCATTCTCATAGGCTTGGGTTCTCCATTCATCAAGTGAGCTAATATCAAACAACCTCTTCTCACCGGCAAGTTTGAAGTCATAATTGAACTCTTTAATAGCCCAATATGCTTTATGTTCAAGTTCAAGAGGTAAATGACATGCTTTTACATAAACCATCTTATAAGGAGACATACCCATAGGATTTTTGTATGCAGTTCTATAGGCCCATAATGCATCATCAAGTGTTTTGGACCAATTCTTTCTAGATCTATTGACAGTCTTTTGCAAAATTAATTTGAGCTCTCTATTGCTCAACTCTACTTGACCACTAGACTGCGGATGATAAGGAGATGTGATTCTATGATTGACATCATACTTAGCAAGCATCTTACGGAAAGCACCATGAATAAAATGTGAACCACCATCAGTCATAAGATATCTAGGGACTCCAAACCTCGGAAAAATAACTTCTTTAAGCATTTTAATAGAGGTGTTATGATCAGCACTATTAGTTGGAATAGCTTCTACCCACTTAGTAACGTAATCAACAGCAACTAAAATATGTGTGTAACCATTAGAGGCAGGAAAAGGTCCCATATAATCAAAGCCCCAAACATCAAACGGTTCAATAACAAGAGAATAATTCATAGGCAGTTCTTAACGTCTACTAATATTACCAATTCTTTGACATTCATCACAAGATAAGACAAACTTACGAGCATCTTTGAAGAGAGTAGGCCAATAAAAACCAGATTGCAGTACCTTGTGTGCAGTTCTATCTCCAGCGTGGTGTCCTCCATATGATTCGGAGTGACACTTGCGTAGGATCTGTTCCTGTTCATGCTCAGGCACACAACGTCTAATAACACCATCTACTCCTTCTTTATAAAGGTGTGGGTCATCCCAGAAGTAATGTCTTAAATCATAAAAGAACTTTTTCTTTTGCTGGTATGTGAAACTAGTAGGTATAAATTTAGCAACAATGTAATAAGCATAATCAGCATACCAGGGAGCAGCACGAGAAGCATTAATGACCGCTAATTGTTCATCAGGAAATCTATCATCAATAGGCAATGGGTCATCAAGAACATTCTCTAACCTAGATAAGTTGTCTGCAACGGGGTTCTCAGCTCCCTTTCTATCAATAATATGCAAATCAAATTCTTGAAGCAGGAGAACCCATCTAATGAGTCTAGGCTTAGCGTCTTTCTTTTCCATAAGATATTTAATAGCATCATGATTAGTGTGAATAGTAACTTTGGAATCAACAATATAAGGTCTAAACTTATCACATGCAAACACAACTGCTAAGAATTCTTTTTCAGTAGTAGCATAATTTCTCTGGGCAGTATCAAGAGTCTTGCTAGCATACTGGATAACATTCAATTTCTTATCAACTCTTTGCCCTAGAACAGCACCTACAGCATAATCACTAGCATCACACATAATTTCAAAAGGTAAATTCCAATCAGGTGGCTGGACAATAGGTGCAGTGATCAAAGCTTTCTTAAGTATTTCAAATGCTTCTACACAATCATCTTCAAAGACAAAAGGAATATCTTTTTGCAATAAATTAGTCAGAGGCCTAGAGATTTTAGAAAAGTCCTTAATGAACCTCCTATAAAAACTGGCATGACCAAGGAAACTTCTTATACCTTTTATGTCCTTGGGACATGGCATCTTTTCAATAGCATCAACTTTAGCTTTATCAACTTCGATACCTCTCTCCGAGATCTTGTGCCCCAAAACAATGCCTTCATTCACCATAAAGTGGCACTTTTCCCAATTCAAGACGAGACTAGTGTCTTCGCATCTCTGCAAAACTCGATCAAGGTTGCTCAAACAATCATCAAAATAGGATCCATAAACAGAGAAATCATCCATGAATACCTCACAAATCTTTTCGCAAAAATCAGAGAATATAGCCATCATGCATCTTTGAAAGGTAGCAGGTGCATTACATAAACCAAAAGGCATACGTCTATAAGCAAAAGTACCGAAAGGGCAAGTAAAAGTAGTTTTAGATTGATCCCCTGCTGACACAGGTATTTGAGAGAAGCCAGAATAACCATCTAGAAAGCATAAATGTGTGTGTTTGGATAGTCTTTCTAGCATTTGATCAATAAAAGGTAAAGGGTAATCATCTTTCTTGGTAGCTTTATTTAATTTACGGAAATCAATTACCATCCTATAACCTGTAATAATTCTTTGCAGGATCAATTCATCTTTATCATTAGGAACAACAGTAATACCTCCCTTTTTAGGAACACAATGCACAGGGCTTACCCAATCACTGTCAGCAACGGGATAAATTATACCTGCCTCAAGGAGCTTTAGTATCTCCTTTCTTACCACTTCTTTCATCTTGGGATTTAGTCGTCGTTGAGGATCTCTAACTAGTTTGGCATCTTTCTCCACTGTAATTTTGTGTTGGCATAACGTGGGACTAGTGCCCTTAAGATCATCCAGAGTATATACAATAGCAGCTTGGTGCTTCTTTAGAGTTTTCAATAATCTTTCTTCTTCTTGCTCTAAAAGGTTGGCCCTAATAATAATAGGATATATTTTCTTCTCATCAAGATAAGCATACTTAAGATTATCAGGTAATGGTTTGAGTTCAAACACGGGATCACCATTGGGTGGAGGGGGATCCCCAAGAATTTCAACGGGAATGTTATGTTTCAGCATAGGTTCCTGTTTAAGGAACACTTCATCTATTTCCGTTCTTTCCTTCATAAACATTTCGTTTTCATGGTCTAGCAAATATTGTTCTAACGGATCAGTAGGAGGTACGGCAATGGAAGCAAGACCAATAATCTCATCCTTACTAGGTGATTCTCTATCACGAGGTTGCTTACGAAACTTAGCAAAATTAAACTCATGAGACATATGTTGGGGAACATAGTAATTACAAAAATTTTCCTACGCACACGCAAGATCATGGTGATGCATAGCAACGAGAGGGGAGAGTGTTGTCTATGTACCCTCGTAGACCGAAGCGGAAGCGTTGACGCAACGTAGAGGAAGTAGTCGTACGTCCTCCCGGTCCAACCGATCCAAGCACCGTTACTCCGGCACCTCCGAGTTCTTGACACGCGTACAGCTCGATGACGCACCCTCGATCTCCAATCTAGTAGAGGCTCCGAGGGGGAGTTCCGTCAGCACTACGGCATGGTGACGATCTTGATGTTCTCCTGTCGCAGGGTTTCGCCTAAGCATCGCTACAATATGATCGAGGTGTAATATCGTGGAGGGGGGCACCGCACACAGCTAAGGAACGATCAATAATCAACTTGTGTGTCCTAGGGTGCCCCCCTACCCCCGTATATAAAGGAGGGAGGAAGGAGGTGGCCGGCCTCAAGGGGGGCGCGCCATAGGGAGGGGGAAACATACTCCAAGTAGGTTTCCCTCTCTTTTCCTTATCTTATTTGGAGGGGGAAGGAAGGAGTACTAGTATTAGGAAGTAGTACTAGTAGTAGGAAGGAAGAGAGGGGGAAGGAGAAAGGAAAGGGGGGGCCGGCCCCCTCCCCAATTCGGATTGGGCTTGGGGGGGCGCGCCCCCCTCCCTTGCTCCTTCTCTCTTCCTCCTACATGGGCCCAATAAGGCCCATATACCTCCCGGGGGGTTCCGGTAACCTCCCGGAGCTCAAAACTTCTCCGGAACCTTTCCGGTGTCCAAATATATCCGTCCAATATATCAATCTTTATGTCTCGACTATTTCGAGACTCCTCGTCATGTCCGTGATCATATCCGGGACTCCGAACAACCTTCGGTACATCAAAATACATAAACTCATAATATAACTGTCATCGAAACCTTAAGCGTGCGGACCCTACGGTTCGAGAACAATGTAGACATGACCGAGACATGTCTCTGGTCAATAACCAATAGCGGGACCTGGATGCCCATATTGGTTCCTACATATTCTACGAAGATCTTTATCGATCAAACCGCACAACAACATACGTTGTTCCCTTTGTCATCGGTATGTTACTTGCCCGAGATTCGATCGTCGGTATCCAATACCTAGTTCAATCTCGTTACCGGCAAGTCTCTTTACTCGTTCCGTAATACATCATCTCACAACTAACTCATTAGTTGAAATGCTTGCAAGGCTTAAGTGATGTGTATTACCGAGAGGGCCCAGAGATACCTCTCCGACATTCGGAGTGACAAATCCTAATCTCGAAATACGCCAACTCAACAAGTACCTTCGGAGACACCTGTAGAGCACCTTTATAATCACCCAGTTACGTTGTGACGTTTGGTAGCACACAAAGTGTTCCTCCGGTAAACGGGAGTTGCATAATCTCATAGTCATAGGAACATGTATAAGTCATGAAGGAAGCAATAGCAACATACTAAACGATCGTGTGCTAAGCTAACGGAATGGGTCATGTCAATCAGATCATTCAACTAATGATGTGACCTTGTTAATCAAATAACAACTCCTTGTTCATGGTTAGGAAACATAACCATCTTTGACTAACAAGCTAGTCAAGTAGAGGCATACTAGTGACACTCTGTTTGTCTATATATTCACACATGTATTATGTTTCCGGTTAATACAATTCTAGCATGAATAATAAACATTTATCATGATATGAGGAAATAAATAATAACTTTATTATTGCCTCTAGGGCATATTTCCTTCAGTCTCCCACTTGCACTAGAGTCAATAATCTAGATTACACAGCAATGATTCTAACACCCATGGAGTCTTGGTGTTGATCATGTTTTGCTCGTGGAAGAGGCTTAGTCAACGGGTCTGCAACATTCAGATCCGTATGTATCTTGCAAATCTCTATGTCTCCCACCTGGACTAGATCCCGGATGGAATTGAAGCGTCTCTTGATGTGCTTGGTTCTTTTGTGAAATCTTGATTCCTTCGCTAAGGCAATCGCTCCAGTATTGTCACAAAAGATTTTCATTGGACCCGATGCACTAGGTATGACACCTAGATCGGATATGAACTCCTTCATCCAGACTCCTTCATTGGCTGCTTCCGAAGCAGCTATGTATTCCGCTTCACATGTAGATCCCGCCACGACGCTTTGCTTTGAACTGCACCAACTGACAGCTCCACCGTTTAATGTAAACACGTATCCGGTTTGCGATTTAGAATCGTCCGGATCAGGGTCAAAGCTTGCATCAACGTAACCATTTACGATGAGCTCTTTGTCACCTCCATATACGAGAAACATATCCTTAGTCCTTTTCAGGTATTTCAGGATGTTCTTGACCGCTGTCCAGTGATCCACTCCTGGATTACTTTGGTACCTCCCTGCTAGACTTATAGCAAGGCACACATCAGGTCTGGTACACAGCATTGCATACATGATAGAGCCTATGGCTGAAGCATAGGGAACATTTTTCATTTTCTCTCTATCTTCTGCAGTGGTCGGGCTTTGAGTCTTACTCAACTTCACACCTTGCAATACAGGCAAGAACCCTTTCTTTGCTTGATCCATTTTGAACTTCTTCAAAACTTTGTCAAGGTATGTGCTTTGTGAAAGTCCAATTAAGCATCTTAATCTATCTCTATAGATTTTAATGCCCAATATGTAAGCAGCTTCACCGAGGTCTTTCATTGAAAAACTTTTATTCAAGTATCCCTTTATGCTATCCAGAAATTCTATGTCATTTCCAATCAATAATATGTCATCCACATATAATATTAGAAATGCTACAGAGCTCCCACTCACTTTCTTGTAAATACAGGCTTCTCCAAAAGTCTGTATAAAACCAAATGCTTTGATCACACTATCAAAACGTTTATTCCAACTCCGAGAGGCTTGCACCAGTCCATAAATGGAACGTTGGAGCTTGCACACTTTGTTAGCTCCCTTTGGATCGATAAAACCTTCTGGTTGCATCATATACAACTCTTCTTCCAGAAATCCATTCAGGAATGCAGTTTTTACATCCATTTGCCAAATTTCATAATCATAAAATGCGGCAATTGCTAACATGATTCGGACAGACTTAAGCATCGCTACGGGTGAGAAGGTCTCATCGTAGTCAACCCCTTGAACTTGTCGAAAACCTTTTGCAACAAGTCGAGCTTTGTAGACAGTAACATTACCGTCAGCGTCAGTCTTCTTCTTGAAGATCCATTTATTCTCAATTGCTTGCCGACCATCGGGCAAGTCAACCAAAGTCCATACTTTGTTCTCATACATGGATCCCATCTCAGATTTCATGGCTTCAAGCCATTTTGCGGAATCTGGGCTCACCATCGCTTCTTCATAGTTCGTAGGTTCATCATGATCTAGTAGCATGACTTCCAGAATAGGATTACCGTACCACTCTGGTGCGGATCTTACTCTTTTCGACCTACGTGGTTCTGTATTAACTTGATCTGAAGTTCTATGATCATTATCATCAACTTCCTCACTAGTTGGTTTTAACGTCACAGAAACCGGTTCCTGTGATGTATTATTTTCCAACAAGGGAGTAGGTACAGTTACCTCATCATGTTCTACTTTCCTCCCACTCACTTCTTTCGAGAGAAACTCCTCTAGAAAGGATCCATTCTTAGCAACGAATGTCTTGCCTTCGGATCTGTGATAGAAGGTGTACCCAACTGTCTCCTTTGGGTATCCTATGAAGACACATTTCTCCGATTTGGGTTCGAGCTTATCAGGTTGAAGCTTTTTCACATAAGCATCGCAACCCCAAACTTTAAGAAACGACAACTTTGGTTTCTTGCCAAACCATAGTTCATAAGGTGTCGTCTCAACGGATTTCGATGGTGCCCTATTTAACGTGAATGTGGTTGTCTCTAGAGCATAACCCCAAAACGATAGCGGTAAATCTGTAAGAGACATCATAGACCGCACCATATCAAGTAAAGTACGATTACGATGTTCGGACACACCATTACGCTGTGGTGTTCCGGGTGGCGTGAGTTGTGAAACTATTCCACATTCTTTTAAGTGTAAACCAAACTCGTAACTCAAATATTCTCCTCCACGATCAGATCATAGAAACTTTATTTTCTTGTTACGATGTTTTTCAACTTCACTCTGAAATTCTTTGAACTTTTCAAATGTTTCAGACTTATGCTTCATTAAGTAGATATACCCATATCTGCTTAAATCATCTATGAAGGTGAGAAAATAACGATACCCGCCACGAGCCTCAACATTCATTGGACCACATACATCTGTATGTATGATTTCCAACAAATCAGTTGCTCTCTCCATAGTACCGGAGAACGGCGTTTTGGTCATCTTGCCCATGAGGCACGGTTCGCAAGTACCAAGTGATTCATAATCAAGTGGTTCCAAAAGTCCATCAGTATGGAGTTTCTTCATGCATTTTATACTGATATGACCCAACGGCAGTGCCACAAATAAGTTGCACTATCATTATCAACTTTGCATCTTTTGGCTTCAACACTATGAATATGTGTATCACTACTATCGAGATTCATCAAAAATAGACCACTCTTCAGGGGTGCATGACCATAAAAGATATTACTCATATAAATAGAACAACCATTATTCTCTGATTTAAATGAATAACCGTCTCGCATCAAACAAGATCCAGATATAATGTTCATGCTCAACGCTGGCACCAAATAACAATTATTTAGGTCTAATACTAATCCCGAAGGTAGATGTAGAGGTAGCGTGCCGACTGCGATCACATCGACTTTGGAACCATTTCCCACGCGCATCGTCACCTCGTCCTTTGCCAGTGTTCGCTTAATCCGTAGTCCCTGTTTCGAGTTGCAAATATTAGCAACAGAACCAGTATCAAATACCCAGGTGCTACTGCGAGCTCTAGTAAGGTACACATCAATAACATGTATATCACATATACCTTTGTTCACTTTTCCATCCTTCTTATCCGCCAAATACTTGGGGCAGTTCCGCTTCTAGTGACCAGTCTGCTTGCAGTAGAAGCACTCAGTTTCAGGCTTAGGTCCAGACTTGGGTTTCTTCTCTTGAGCAGCAACTTGTTTGCTGTTCTTCTTGAAGTTCCCCTTCTTCTTCCCTTTGCCCTTTTTCTTGAAACTAGTGGTCTTGTTAACCATCAACACTTGATGCTCCTTCTTGATTTCTACCTCCGCAGCTTTTAGCATTGCGAAGAGCTCGGGAATCGTCTTATCCATCCCTTGCATATTATAGTTCATCACGAAGCTCTTGTAGCTTGGTGGAAGTGATTGGAGAATTCTGTCAATGACGCTATCATATGGAAGAGTAACTCCCAGTTGAATCAAGTGATTACAATACCCAGACATCTTGAGTATGTGCTCACTGACAGAACTATTCTCCTCCATCTTGCAGCTATAGAACTTATTGGAGACTTCATATCTCTCAATCTGGGCATTCTTCTGGAATATCAACTTCAACTCCTGAAACATCTCATATGCTCCATGACGTTCAAAACGTCGTTGAAGTCCCGGTTCTAAGCCGTAAAGCATGGCACATTGAACTATCGAGTAGTCATCAGCTTTGCTCTGCCAGACGTTCTTAACGTCGTCAGTTGCATCAGCAGCAGGCCTGGCACCCAACGGTGCTTCCAGGACGTAATTTTTCTGTGCAGCAATGAGGATAATCCTCAAGTTACGGACCCAGTCCGCGTAGTTGCTACCATCATCTTTCAACTTAGCTTTCTCAAGGAACGCATTAAAATTCAACGGAACAACAGCACGGGCCATCTATCTACAAACAACATAGACAAGCAAGATACTATCAGGTACTAAGTTCATGATAAATTTTAGTTCAATTAATCATATTACTTAAGAACTCCCACTTAGACAGACATCTCTCTAGTCATCTAAGTGATCACGTGATCCAAATCAACTAAACCATAATCGATCATCACGTGAGATGGAGTAGTTTTCAATGGTGAACATCTTATGTTGATCATATCTACTATATGATTCACGCTCGACCTTTCGGTCTCTGTGTTCCGAGGCCATATCTGCATATGCTAGGCTCGTCAAGTTTAACCTGAGTATTCTGCGTGTGCAAAACTGGCTTGCACCCGTTGTAGATGGACGTAGAGCTTATCACACCCGGTCATCACGTGGTGTCTGGGCACGACGAACTTTGGCAACGGTGCATACTCAGGGAGAACACTACTTGATAATTTTTTTTAGTGAGAGATCATCTTAAAATGCTACCGTCAATCAAAGAAGGATAAGATGCATAAAGGATAAACATCACATGCAATCAATATAAGTGATATGATATGGCCATCATCTTCTTGTGCTTGTGATCTCCATCTCCGAAGCACCATCATGATCACCATCGTCACCGGCGCGACACCTTGATCTCCATCGTAGCATCGTTGTCGTTTACGCCATCTATTGCTTCTACGACTATCGCTACCGCTTAGTGATAAAGTAAAGCAATTACAGGGCGTTTGCATTTCATACAATAAAGCGACAACCATATGGCTCCTGCCAGTTGCCGATAACTTCGGTTACAAAACATGATCATCTCATACAATAAAATATAGCATCATGTCTTGGCCATATCACATCACAACATGCCCTGCAAAAACAAGTTAGACGTCCTCTACTTTGTTGTTGCAAGTTTTACGTGGCTGCTACGGGCTTAAGCAAGAACCAATCTCACCTACGCATCAAAACCACAACGATAGTTTGTCAAGTTGATGCTGTTTTAACCTTCGCAAGGACCGGGTGTAGCCACACTCGGTTCAACTAAAGTTGGAGAAACTGACACCCGCTAGTCACCTGTGTGCAAAGCACGGCGGTAAAACCAGTCTCACGTAAGCGTACGCGTAATGTCGGTCCGGGCCGCTTCATCCAACAATACCGCCGAACCAAAGTATGACATGCTGGTAAGCAGTATGACTTATATCGCCCACAACTTACTTGTGTTCTACTCGTGCATATAACATCAAACCATAAAAAAACCTGGCTCGGATGCCACTGTTGGGGAACGTAGTAATTACAAAAATTTTCCTACGCACACGCAAGATCATGGTGATGCATAGCAACGAGAGGGGAGAGTGTTGTCTATGTACCCTCGTAGACCGAAGCGGAAGCGTTAACGCAACGTAGAGGAAGTAGTCGTACGTCCTCCCGGTCCAACCGATCCAAGCACCGTTACTCCGGCACCTCCGAGTTCTTGACACGCGTACAGCTCGATGACGCACCCTCGATCTCCAATCCAGTAGAGGCTCCGAGGGGGAGTTCCGTCAGCACGACGGCGTGGTGACGATCTTGATGTTCTCCTGTCGTAGGGTTTCGCCTAAGCACCGCTACAATATGATCGAGGTGTAATATCGTGGAGGGGGGCACCGCACACGGCTAAGGAACGATCAATGATCAACTTGTGTGTCCTAGGGTGCCCCCCTACCCCCGTATATAAAGGAGGGAGGAAGGAGGTGGCCGGCCTCAAGGGGGGCGCGCCATAGGGAGGGGGAAACCTACTCCAAGTAGGTTTCCCTCTCTTTTCCTTATCTTATTTGGAGGGGGAAGGAAGGAGTACTAGTATTAGGAAGTAGTACTAGTAGTAGGAAGGAAGAGAGGGGAAAGGAGAAAGGAAAGGGGGGGCCGGCCCCCTCCCCAATTCGGATTGGGCTTGGGGGGGCGCGCCCCCCTCCCTTGCTCCTTCTCTCTTCCTCCTACATGGGCCCAATAAGGCCCATATACCTCCCGGGGGGTTCCGGTAACCTCCCGGAGCTCCAAACTTCTCCGGAACCTTTCCGGTGTCCAAATATATCCGTCCAATATATCAATCTTTATGTCTCGACTATTTCGAGACTCCTCGTCATGTCCGTGATCATATCCGGGACTCCGAACAACCTTCGGTACATCAAAATACATAAACTCATAATATAACTGTCATCGAAACCTTAAGCGTGCGGACCCTATGGTTCGAGAACAATGTAGACATGACCGAGACATGTCTCCGGTCAATAACCAATAGCGGGACCTGGATGCCCATATTGGTTCCTACATATTCTACGAAGATCTTTATCGTTCAAACCGCACAACAACATACGTTGTTTCCTTTGTCATCGGTATGTTACTTGCCCGAGATTCGATCGTCGGTATCCAATACCTAGTTCAATCTGGTTACCGGCAAGTCTCTTTACTCGTTCCGTAATACATCATCTCACAACTAACTCATTAGTTGAAATGCTTGCAAGGCTTAAGTGATGTGTATTACCGAGAGGGCCGAGAGATACCTCTCCGACATTCGGAGTGACAAATCCTAATCTCGAAATACGCAAACTCAACAAGTACCTTCGGAGACACCTGTAGAGCACCTTTATAATCACCCAGTTACGTTGTGACGTTTGGTAGCACACAAAGTGTTCCTTTGGTAAACGGGAGTTGCATAATCTCATAGTCATAGGAACATGTATAAGTCATGAAGGAAGAAATAGCAACATACTAAACGATCGTGTGCTAAGCTAACGGAATGGGTCATGTCAATCAGATCATTCAACTAATGATGTGACCTTGTTAATCAAATAACAACTCCTTGTTCATGGTTAGGAAACATAACCATCTTTGATTAACAAGCTAGTCAAGTAGAGGCATACTAGTGACACTCTGTTTGTCTATATATTCACACATGTATTATGTTTCCGGTTAATACAATTCTAGCATGAATAATAAACATTTATCATGATATGAGGAAATAAATAATAACTTTATTATTGCCTCTAGGGCATATTTCCTTCAACATACCCTCTAAGCTAATTGTAACAATATCCTTTTCACAATCAATCCTAGCCTTAACCGTGTTCAAGAAGGGTCTACCGAAAATAATGGGACAAAAATCATCTTGTGGGGAACCAAGAATAAGAAAATCAGCAGGGTATTTAACCTTCCCACACAAGACTTCAACATCTCTAACTATCCCAACTGGTTTAATGGTATCCCTATTAGCAAGCTTAATAGTAACATCAATGTCTTCTAATTCAACGGGTGCAATTTCGTGCATAATTTCTTTATATAAATCATAGGGTATTGCACTAGCACTAGCACCCATATCACATAAGCCATGATAACAATGATCTCCTATTTTAACAGAAATAACAGGCATGCCTATGACATGTCTATGTATCTTAGTATCTGGTCTAGCAATATTAGCAGTCTCACCACAGAAATAAATAACATGCCCATCTAAATCATCATCCAAGAGATCTTTAACCATAGCAATAATAGGAGGTGTCACTACACCACGAAAAACATTAAGGGCAATCAACTGCCGGGAAAAGTTAAGAATTTGGGTCACTTATACTTCCGGCAAAACTTTAGCTGCCGGGAAAAATATTATAGGGCGTGCTATGTGCCGACGATAATGAACTTACAAGGGCAGTCTATCTGCCGGCGTCTTTAGGGTCGGTCCATCTGCCCTAAATAGTAAACGAGGGCGGATGCACTGCCGGTATGCATGTTGGCGGGGATTAAAAAATTCGAACCAAAAAAGCGCGCGAGGCAGCCGCGGAGAAGCGAAAAGATAGAAGTCACTGGCAGCGCACGGCCACACGCAGCCCTAATTTCTTTCCCCACGTCCAGTCCCCACCTCTTCCCTCAGCGCCGCACTCACCAAGTCAACATCGATCCCCATCGCCCCGCATCATCACCGCCCAGTGCCGTCGCCTTGGATCCCCCACCCGCACCATCGCCGCCCGGCCGGTGCCGTCGCCCCCAGCCCCTTTGTCCAATACCGCGCCGCCCCCTCTCTCTCTCGTCGCTCCTCCTCTCCCCCGATCTGGATCTGGAGGGAGAACGCCTGGTCGCCGCCCTACCTTCTCTACCCGTTGCTCCCCACCTCTCCTCCCTCCCACTGTTTGGAAGGTCAATGACAATATATTTAACTGAGATGTCGGAAAACATAAAGCATTACGTTGTCTTCCTTGTCCAACGTCAACTCTTTTAGCATGTCATACTTAATGAGTGCTTCACAATCGTAAAAGATGTCCAAGATAATATATTTGTATGTGAACCTCTCTTTCCTTATTACTTCCTATTAATTGCAACGATGACCAAAACTACGGTTGCCAACTCTCAACAACTTTTATGCCTCATACTTTCTATGTGTGAAGTCATCACTAACCATGTTATAAGCATATGAAACATATAAAGATTCAGATTTATGACATTCAATTCATTCCCCATTTACTCATAGGATATACGTGAAGCACAAGAGTAAAGGACAAACTACTCCAAAAGATTTGAGTGAAAGGCACTGGAGTAGGCAAGTAATTATTAACTAGCCATGGGAGGATTCTTTTTCATTCAATATTTCAGATCCAATGATTTTATTCAAACAGCAAGCAAAACAAAATAAAATGACATTGCAAGGATAGCACGACTCATGTGAAGAAGCAAAAACTTAGGCTCAACCGATACTAACCGATAGTTGTTGAAGAAGAAAGGTGAGATGCCTACCGGGGCATCCCCAAGCCTAGATGCTTGAGACTTCTTGAAATATTATCTTGGGGTGCCTTGGGCATCCCCAAGCTTGAGCTTTTGTGTCTCCTTAATTCCTTTTATACGTCGGTTTCCTAAATCTCAAAAGCTTCATACACACCAAACACAACAGGAACTTGTGAGATAGGTTAGTATAATTTGTATATTAATCTTCTGCAAAAAGAATCAACTCAAAATCACTCTTCTGTAAAAAATGACATCTATTCTCGTGAGCGCAAAGTTTCTGTTTTTTACAGCAAGATCACTTTAACCTTCACCCAAGTCTTCCCAAAGGTCTTACTTGGCACTTTATTGAAACAAAAGCTATAAAACATGATTACTACAGTAGCTTAATCATGTAGACACACAAAAACAGTAAGGGTAAATATTGGGTTGTCTCCCAACAAGCGTTTTTCTTTAATGCCTTTTAGCTAGGCATGATGATTTCAATGATGCGCACATAAAAGATAGGAATTAAAGCACAATGAGGGCATCTTGAAGAATATGACTAGCACATTTAAATCTAACACACTTCCTATGCCTAGGTATTTTGTGAGTACACAATTTATAAGAACAACAATCAACTAGCATAGGAAGGCAAAACAAGCATAACTTTCAAAACTTTAAGCACATAGGGAGGAAACTTAATATTATCGCAACTCGTACAAGCATGTATTCCTCCCTCATAATAATTTTCAGAGGCATCATGGGTAACAACTTTGTTCTCATACTCAATTGGAACCTCTTCCGAAATAGTGGAATCATTACTAACTAAAGTTGACACTCTTCCAAATCCACTTTCATAAATATCACACTAAGATTCAATATCTTCCAAAATAGTGGGATCACTAATTCCTAAAGTTGACACTCTTCCAAACCCAATTTAAATGATAGTATTATTCATACTCCAAAATGTATAAGTGAAGTTCATGGATCATTCTACAACTGACCAATATCCAAGCTCAAAATGTATAAGTGAAGCACATGAAGCATTCTATAAAACCATACTCAAAAGAATTAAGTGAAGCACAAAGAGCAATTCTATAAGATCATACTTAAAAGATTTAAGTGAAGCACATGAAGTATTCTATAAATCATTGAAGGGATAACTCACGCTAGCATGGATCTTAAAGGAAAAACAAAAACACAAAGGACAAAAATCATGTGAACAAAACAAAAACCGAGGTATACCGATAATCGTTGAAGAAGAAAGATGGGATGCCAACCGGGGCATCCCCAAGCTTAGATGCTTGAGTACCCTTTGAAATATTTACTTGGGGTGCCTTGGGCATCCCCAATCTTGAACTCTTGTCTCTCTTTATTCTTCTCACATCGGTAACTCCTCGTTCTTCAAACACTTCATTCACAAAAACTTAAACAAAAACTTGTGAGATCCGTTAGTGTAATAAAGCAAACTACCACTTTAAGGTAGTGTAATGAACTCATTCTTTATTTGTATTGATGTTAAATCTAATGTATTCCAACTTCTCTATGGATCATACCTTCCGATACTACTCATAGATTCATCGAAATAAGCAAACAACACATGCAAAACAGAATCTGTTAAAAATAGAAAAGTCTATAGTAATCTGGAAGTTTGGCAAACTTCTGTAAATTCTAAAATTGTAAACTAAATTCTACAATTTGAAAATTTTGTACATAAGTAATGTGAAAAAATAATCAGAACCATTTGACTTTCTAGTTAAAAATGTAAATTCATGCACTACAGAAAATGTTTCTGTTTTTGTTTTGCACAAAGCAAACAAGCAATCTAATCATCCTAAATCCAAAGCTTGGCACATTATTTTTATAATACAAGGAATAAATACAAGGGGATAATTATTTGTAGAGAAACTTCCATGAAAAATTCTACATTGTTTCCGTGAGCATGAGCACAAGTGGTGTTATCATAAAGTTAGAATATATTACTAAATATTATAAATAGCGAGTGTGGAATAATAATGGATCGGTGTGCTGAATTGTCCTAGGCAATTGTTAACAAGACCGGTAATCACTATTGCAGTTTCATATGAGGGAGAGGCATAAGCTAACATACTTTCTCTACTTGGATCATATGCACTTATGATTGGAACTCTAGCAAGCATCCGCAACTACTAAAGATCATTAAGGTAAAACCCAACCATAGCATTAAAGCATCAAGTCCTCTTTATTCCCATACACAACAATCCCTCTTACTCGGGTTTGTGTTTCAGTCACTCACCAACCCACTATAAGCGAATCATGAACGTATTGCAACACCCCACAGCGGGAATCCCTCACGCTTGCGCGACACGGAGGGCACCATAGGACAACACCAAAGTAAAACATACAACTCATACCAATCTAGATCATCAATCAACCCAAAGACAAAAGATATCTACTCAAAACATCATAGGATGGCAACACATCATTGGATCATAATATGTGGCATAAAGCACCATGTTCAAGTAGGGATTACAGCGGGGTGCGGGAGAGTGGACAGCGTAAAAGAGATGAGGATGGTGATGATGATGGTGATGTTGATGAAGACGATCACCGTGGCGATGATTCCCCTCCCGATGGCACTCCGGCACCACCGGAAGAGAGGAGGAGAGGTTCTTCCCCTTGTTCTTCTTCCTCCATAGCTTCCACCTTCTAGTCCTTGGCCTTCATGGTGATGAAGACCCCTCCGGGATACTCCTCCATGGCCACCGGTAATGATGGCCTCCTCCGGCAGGGTGCCGGAGAGGGCCCTGATTGGTTTTTCATGGCTACAGAGGCTTGCGGCGGCGGAACTTCTGATCTAATCTCTGTTCTGGAAGTTTTAGGGTACGAGAGTATATATGGGGGCAGGGGGTACGTCAGAGGAGCTACGGGGGCCCCACGAGGCAGGGGGCGCGCCCAGGGGGGGTGGGCGCGCCCCCACCCTTGTGAGCACATCCCATATCTCCTGACGTGCACTCCAAGTCCATCGGGTGGCTTTCCTTCCAAAAATAACTTCTCCAGTTGATTTCGTTCCGTTTTGACTCTGTCTGATATTCCTTTTCCTCGAAATACTGAAATAGGCATAAAACAGCAAATCTGGGTTGGGCCTCCGGTTAATAGGTTAGTCCCAAAAATAATATAAAAGTGGATAATAAAGCCCAATATTGCCCAAAATAGTAGATAAAGTAGCATGGAGCAATCAAAAATTATAGATACGTTGGAGACGTATCAATGGACGTATCAGTGCGCCCTCTTCATCGCCTTCATCCGCGCTGCTCGTGCTACCCGAGCCATGGCGACTATCCTCCTCATCACCACTTCTCGTGCCACTCGCTCCGGCCATGAGCACGGCCATGTCATCTTCAGAAGCCAGTTCCTCCACCAAGGCGTTCACATGGTCATCCACCCACCAGGCGAGCCTGTCCTGGGTAGCCGCAGGCACGGGGGCTAGCACAGCGTTGAAGTCAAAATGGGAATCGCGGTTCAGGAGATTGCTGAAGACACGCGAGAGCGCACACCCGAGGAGGCCCCGGCTCCTTCCCTCAACAACATCTGTGAAGAAGTTAAGATGGCTGGCATGGTCACTCTCATGCAGGTGAAGAGCGCTCTCATCGCAGATGGCGCCCAAGGCACGGTTAGCCCTGACGTGCAGACCCTGGAGCATGGAGTCATGCTCACATTATGCATATAGGGGTATCTAGACTCGCCTGCCTGCGGTCCACCGCGTGGCTCCTTCGACGGCCTGGTACGGTCCAGCTTCAACATCAATGACTCAAGACCCTCGCGAGGAGCCAAGTCTTGCGAGGCGGACAACACCAAGACACCTGAGGGGATTGGTCTCCCCAGGCTGGCTCCTGAGGGGCGGAGAGTTCTATGCAAGGTGCACCTCACGAGGCTCAGCTAACATGAGCCATGACGACCAAGGCCAGGCGGGCACCAGTGGGCGCAGAGCGCCAGTTTCCTCTTCGGTGCAAGGGAGGCAAGCCGCAGGCACGGAGTCCCAAGGAATCAGCCAAAGGTTTCCATTCTGGAGCAACAAGACCAAGACCGCCAGGATGGCAGGACGGAGGTCATCACCGAGCCCAGTGCAGCGTCACGACCAGAGGCTTTTCGCAGGCGAAGACCACTTTAGTAAGGATAGGGTGTACTACCTATCCCCTCTCAAATCTGGCCGTTGTGGGATCCCTCCCCGCCAACATTTGGAAAGAGGACCAAGGCCACTATAAATAGGACTTAGCCACCACCATAGAGGGGGGGAATCGGATCCATTCTCACCCGACCACCTCACCAGCTCTCTTGAGCTCAAGAACACCTCACCTCCTGAGGCCAGTTCATCCACTGTACTAGTTCATCCTCAGCCCTTCGAGGCAATCCACCAAAATGCTAGAGTAGGGTATTACACCGCAAGTTGGCTTGAACCAGGATAAACTGTTGTGTCTCTTTTTTCTCTTTCAGCCCGACACACTAGGCTTAGGATGATTGCGAGTAGGCAGGCTAGGTAGGTTGAGATCTCCACATGCACCCCAGAGTTCGAACCTTTCAAGGGTTTGCGGAACCCGTAATTCGACAGTTTTGACCTCTTCAATCCCACTTTTATCAATTTTTGCATCTAGATCTAAAAACTCCGAATCATTGGGACGCCTTTTAACTAAAGTTGACTCATCTCCAGTCCCATCTTTATCAAGATTCATATTGGAAAACAAAGATTTAGTAGGATTCACATTAATCACTTTTAGATTTTCATCATTATTATCATGAAAACTATAAGAACACACTTTCACAAACCAATCTTTTTTAGCACGCATCCTAGCGGTTCTTTCTTTGCACTCATCAATGGAAATTCTCATGGATTTGAGAGACTCATTGATATCATGCTTAGGTGGAATAGATCTAAGTTTCAAAGAATCAACATCAATAGAAATTATATCCACGTTCCTAGCCAACTCATCAATCTTAAGCAATATTTCTTCAATCAAAGCATTGAAATTCTTTTGCAAACTCATAAATTCTTTAACACTATTCCCAAAATCAGAGGGCATCTTATTAAAATTTACATAAGAGTTGTTATAGGAATTACCATAATTATTAGAGAAATTACTAGGAAACTGCCTAGGATTAAAATTTCCTCTATATGCGTTGTTACCAAAATTGTTCCTACCAACCAACTTCACATCCATAGATTCATTATTATTCTCAATCAAAGTGGACAAAGGCATATCATTAGGATCAGAAGAAACACTTTTATTAGAAAACAATTTCATAAGTTCATCCATCTTTCCACTCAAAACATTAATTTCTTCAATCGCATGAACCTTTTTACTAGTGGATCTTTCGATGTGCCACTGAGAATAATTAACCATAATATTATCTAGGAGCTTAGTAGCTTCTCCTAAAGTGATTTCCATAAAAGTGCCTCGCACGGCCTAATCTAAAACATTTCTAGAAGCAAAATTCAATCTGGCATAAATTTTTTGTATAATCATCCACAAATTCAAACCATGTGTAGGGCAATTACGTATCATTAATTTCATCCTCTCCCAAGCTTGTGCAACATGCTCATGATCAAGTTGCTTAAAATTCATAATATCATTCCTAAGAGAGATGATCTTAGCGGAGGAAAATACTTAGAGATAAAAGCATCTTTGCACTTATTCCATGAATCAATACTATTTTTAGGCAAAGAAGAGAACCAAGTTTTAGCACGATCTCTAAGCGAAAACGGAAATAGCTTCAATTTAACAATATCATTATCCACATCTTTCTTCTTTTGCACATCGCACAAATCAACAAAGTTGTTTAGATGGTTGCGGGATCTTCACTAGGAAGGCCAGAAAATTGGTCTTTCATAACAAGATTCAACAAAGTGGTATTAATTTCACAAGATTTAACATCGGTACTAGGAGCAATCAGAGTGCTAATAAAATCATTATTGTTGGTATTATAAAAGTCACATAATTTAGTATTAACTTGAGTCATTGTGACAAGCAATCAATCCAACACACAAGCACACAATAAGCAAACGAAAAGAGATGAAAGAAAGAGGGACGAAGAAAAGGCAAAGGCTTTCGAAAATCATTTTAGAAGTGGGGGAGAGGAAAACGAGAGGCGAATGGCAAATAATGTAATGCAAGGGAGAAGAGTTTATGATGGGTACTTGGTATGACTTGACTTGGCATAGATCTCATCGGCAACGGCGCCAGAAATCCTTCTTGCTACCTCTTGAGATTGTGTTGGTTTTCCCTTGAAGAGGAAAGGGTGATGCAGCAAAGTAGCGTAAGCATTTCCCTCATTTTTGAGAACCAAGGTATCAATCCAGTAGGAGATGACGCACAAGTCACTTAATACCTGCACAAACAATCAAGAACCTTGCAACCAACGCGATAAAGGGGTTGTCAATCCCTTCATGGTCACTCGCAAAAGTGAGATATGATAGAGATAATAAAGTAAATATTTTTGGTATTTTTTATGTATAGACTAGAAAGTAAAGATTGCAAAATAGTAAACGAGATTCAACAATATGGAAAAGAGATGCAATATAATGGAAAAGAGACCCAGGGGCCATAGGTTTCACTAGTGGCTTCTCTCGAGATAGCACGTATTACGATGGGTGAACAAATTACTGCCGAGCAATTGATAGAAAAGTGCATAATGATGAAGGCATCTAAGGCAATGATCATGAACACATGCATCATGTCTGTGTCAAGTAGACCGAACCGATTCTGCATCTACTACTATTACTCCACACATCGACCGCTATCCAGCATGTATCTAGAGTATTAAGTTCATAAGAACGGAGTAACGAATTAAGCAAGATGACATGATGTAGAGGGAAAAACTCAAGCAATATGATATAAACCCCATTTTTTATCCTCGATTGCAACAATACATATGTGCCTTGCTGCCCCTACTGTCACTGGGAAAGGACACCGCAAGATTGAACCCAAAGCTAAGCACTTCTCCCATGGCAAGAAAGATCAATCTAGTAGGCCAAACTAAACCGATAATTCGAAGAGACTTGCAAAGATATCAAATCATGCATATAAGATTTCAGAGAAGAATCAAATAATATTCATATATAATCTTGTTCATAAATCCACAATTCATCGGATCTCGGCAAACACACCTCAAAAGAGTATTACATCGAATAGATCTCCAAGAACATCGAGGAGAACTTTGTATTGAGAATCAAAGAGAGAGAAGAAGCCATCTAGCTAATAATAATGGACCCGAAGGTCTGTGGTAACTACTCATGCTTCATCGGAGAGGCAATGGTGTTGATGTAGAAGCCCTCCATGATCGATTCCCCCTCCGGCGATCAGGCCCCAAGATGGGATCTCATGGGTACAGAAGGTTGCGGCACTGGAAAAGTGGTTTCGTGGATCCCCGTGATGTTTTTAGGGTATAAGAGTATATATAGGCGAAAGAAGTACGTCGGTGGAGCTACGAGGGGCCCAAGAGGCTGGGGGCGTGCCCTCCTGCCTCGTGGACGCCTCGTGGCATTTCTGACTTCAACTCCAAGTCTTCTGGTTTGCTTTCGGTCCAAGAAAGATCATCACGAAGGTTTCATTCTGTTTGGACTCCGTTTGGTATTCCTTTTCTGCAAAACTCTAAAATAGAAAAAAAAACGAAAACTGGCACTGGGCCTCAAGTTAATAGGTTAGTCCCAAAAATAATATAAAAGAGCATATTAAAGCCCATTAAGCATCCAAAACAAATAATATAATATCATGGAACAATCAAAAATTATAGATACGTTGGAGACGTATCAGACACACATCAACCAACTCTAATGTCTCCTAGATACTCCAATGTCACCACAAGTATCCGTGAGTTAATTCTACGATATGAATCAAACAACTTCATGATCATAATATTCAATACACACAAAGAACTACAAGGGGACCCCAAAGTTTCTATCGGAGAAAAGATAATAAAATGTGCATCAACCCATTGCATAGATTACCCCAATGTCACCTCGAGAATCCGCAAGTTGAGTGACATAACATACATCAAGTAAATCAATATGATACCCCATTGTCACCTCAAGTATTCATACCGCAAGACATACATAATGTGTTCTTAGATCTGAACATTCAATCCGACAAGACAAAACTTCTAAGAGTAAAGATTCAATTCATCACAACAAGTGTAGAGAGGGGAGAAACATCATATGATACATCTATGTTAACAAAGCCTATGATACATCAAGATCTTAACATCTCAAGATCACGAGAGAGAGAGAGAGAGAGAGATTAAGCACATAGCTACTGGTACAAACCCTCAGCACTGAGGGTGGACTACTCCCTCCTCGTCGTGGTGGCCATTGGGATGATGAAGATGGCCACCGGTGATGATTTCCTCCTCCGGCAGGGTGCCAGAACGGGCTCCTGATTGGTTTTCGGTGGCTACAGAGGCTTGCGGCGGCAGAACTTCCGATCTAGGTTCTCCATGAGGGTTTTTGGAATATTTGAGAATTTATAGGGCGAAGAAGGGGTGCGGGAGGCCACCGAGGAGGGCACAGCCCACCGGGGCACGCCCTGGTGGGTTGTGCCCCCCTTGTGGCACCCCCAGGTGCTGCTCTGGCCCATTGGTGGTCTTCTGGTCCATAAAAAATCCACAAAAAGTTTCGCGGTGTTTGGACTCCGTTTGATATTGATTTCCTGCGACGTAAAAAACAAGCAAAAAATAGCAACTGGCACTGGGCACTGGGTCAATATGGTCCCAAAAAAATGATATAAAGTTGCTATAAAATGATTTTAAAACATCCAAGAATGATAATATAACAGCATGAATACTTCATAAATTATAGATACGTTGGAGATGTATCATAGGACTTCCACAAAGCGCATACATTGACAAAGTTTTGAAAAGGTTCAAAATTGGGACAATCAAAGAAAGGGTTCTTGTCTGTGTTGCAAGGTGTGAAGTTGAGTAAGACTCAAAGCCCGACCACGGTAGAAGATAGAGAGAGAATGAAAGTCATTCCCTATGCCTTTGCCATAGGTTCTATAAAGTATGCGATGTTGTGTACCAGACCTGTTGTGTGCCTTGCCATGAGTTTTGCGAGGGGGTACTGTCATGGAATAGTCACGGCAGATGTCCTAGTGTGAGGACTTAGTCATGGAGCCGTCGCAACTAGGTTAGCTTAAAGGGGTTAAATGGGACAGAGGACATAGAGAGTTTATACTGGTCCGGCCCCTTGCGGTGAAGGTAAAGGCCTAATCCAGTTTGAGGTGGTATTGCTTATGTCTCGATTACCAGGTAGCGAATACGCTTGACCTAGCTTTCAATCTCTTGTTTCTTGCCCTGAACCGCCGCTGGGTCGTCCCTTTATATACACAAGTTGACGCCTAGCGGCTCACAGAGTCCCGGCCGACTCATAGACAATGTGTACGGCTCGGTGACTAAATAAACTTGCCTTACAATATAAGTCATACATATATGGCGGTTTTACCCCTATGGGCCTTAAGTCGCCCTTGGGCCTTGGGCCCTTGCTTCATGAACCGCCATCTTCAATATCCTCATGGGCTTCATATTGATGAACCGCCATAGGTATAACCCGGCCCCTCCTGGGCGGGTCATACGTAATAGTAATATCCCCAACATTAGGCCCCAGATTGATTTGAACTTGTTCATGTCAATCTTCAACACTAAGAAAAAATCCTTCCTTCTTCATTTGTGCGAGATCTCATAACCCACCATGACATCATCTCCTGCAATCACGGCAACCCGCCGTGACGTCATCTCCCATTAATTTTACACAATATCCAATATATCTTAACAGATCCTTATCCTTAATGAGGCGGCCGCACCGCTGGATAATCATTCTTTGGCTTCCTCATTTCTCGCGCCCGCCTGTTACCCTTCTCCTTATAAATAGGGTCAGACGGCCCTCTTTTCATTTCCTCCCTTTCTTGCTCGTCTTACTCCTCCTCTCGCGACTCCTCTGCCGCCTCAAGCTTTGTCGTCGTCGTCCTTCGAGCACTACACCAACTCAGGCCGCTGCATCAACCTGACTGGTCCAGAAAACATCAGCGCTCCACCGCAGTCCATCTGCATTGGTAAGTGTTCATCTCCCTCTGCGCCAGATCTGCATTAGGGTTAACCTTGTTCTTCGTTGTTCTTCATTGTACCTCTAGTCAGTCCTTGCTTAGATCCAAATATATCCTTTAAGACGTGTGGAATATGTTTCTATTCCTTCTCTTATCACAGAACCTATTTCGCAGATGCAAAAATCTCGCCCTTGTGCTAGTTCCTCTGCTGCTGTAATATTAGATTTTAATTTATTTTCTTTTTTTCACACAACGCTCGATCCAAATCACCTGCTCTAGTCTGTAAAAACCTGTTTTTTCAACACTTAGAAGATTTCACTCTTGATAGATATCAATCTGGTCATGGCGGCTTACATCACCAATTGTAGCTAGATTCAACAGTTAGCAGATTTCACTCTTGATAGATATCAATCTAGTCATGGCGGCTTACATCACCAGTTGTAGCTAGTCATATATCATTAGGCCCCTTTTAAGTCGCCTATCTGAATATGTACTGTTGTGTTTTTCCTCCGGCTTAATGAATCAACTTAAACCGGCAAAATTGTTCTTTCTTTTAGGCTTCTTTCTTCACAATGCCGCCAAAGACAGCCACTTCATGTAACTGGGTTCCCTCCATTATCACTGAAGGCATGCTCAGATTTTGTCAAAACCGGCTATTTACCAGAAAAATCTGTCATGCATTATCGCGACCCCAATCCAGAAGAAGAAAGACCTCAGCCGAAGGATGATGAGGTCATTGTTTTTACTGATCACATGAATCAGGGCTTCTCACCGCCCGGTTCTAAATTTTTCCGAGATGTCCTGCACTTCTTTGATCTTCATCCTCAAGACATTGGACCCAATTCCGTGTCAAAGATCTGCAAGTTCCAAGTTTTCTGTGAAGTATACCTTCAAGAGGAGCCCAGTGTTGAACTGTTTAGGGAATATTTTTATTTGAACCGCCAAAATGAGTTTACGAATGGACCCAGCTTGGAACTTGGCGGAATCTCAATTCAACGAAGAAGAGATTCCATCTTCCCCTATGCTTGCTTGCTGAGTCACCCCAAAGATTGGAACCAGACATGGTTTTATTGCCAAGATACCTCTCCGGCTGACGAGAATCCACTGTCGGGTTACCGTGTCCAGCATCTTGACTCAAAACATCATCTTCCTAAGAAGCTTACCGCTCCTGAAAGTAAAAAGCTCGCCCCCACCATTGCAAAGGTCAAGGCTCTACTAGGAAACGGTTTAACTGGTATTGACTTGGTTCGATGCTGGGTTGCTTGGCAGATCAGACCCTTTAGTCGCTGATCCGGCTTAATGTGTACTTACATGGGTGGTAAGAAGGATCATTGCGCCACAGCACCGTGCGTTTAACTGATGACGCCATCAATGAAATGACAAAGTCCCTTCTGAATGAAGATCTCGAGGACTGCAACAAAGTGGGTCTGAACCCTTTCTGCAAGCTTAACCCGCCACCAGAGGTGAGTCTTTAAATTACTTACTTTACCTTTATCACTCCAATATTCGATTAACTCAACTTTGATGACTTTCATAGGCTGGAGATGATTCTTGGAAAAACAAATACGACCATCGAGCTGCCAAAAGGGCCAGGGCTACCAAGAAAGCCGCCAAGAAAACCGCCAAGAAGAACAAGAATAAATCCAGTACTTCTGAGCTGTTTGAACTGAACGATAGCTCTGAGTCGGAGGTAGCTCTTGATTATCTTGGCTCCTTTTTCAACTACCTTATTGACATTGATTATCATCAGGATGACATGGGGGCCAGTCAAGCAATCGAGGAAGAGGTAACTATCATTTCCTCTGACTCCGAGACTTTGCCAAGACAAAAAACTCGAAGAGTAACCCGGAAAGTAAGCTTTTCACACCCCTTAGCTCATCTGGATCCTCACTTTCTCTTGAAGCAACAGCAGCACTAGAGCCGGCGACAGACTCGGACCAGCAGAGGTGAAGAATTATCTTCCGGCTTACCGAACACTCCAAGGAAACGCCAGAACGAGGTCATCCCAAATTTAAACTCTTTTTATCCTCTGGCGCGTCTCATCCGCCGACCACTTAATTCTTCCGATTCAAATTATCAGGAGACTTCTCGTTCCTCTTCCAGCGACTCATCACAGTCCCAATTGCCGGCTTTCAAAACTGCTCCTGGGTAATAACAATTATTTATTATTTGCTCCTTATGCTCCTTTATATTTACGCTGACCTCTCATGACTCGTGTAGTGGAAAGGCCATGTAGCGACCAGACCTCAGACGGTCAAGTCTCTATGCATCAGTGTCATCCCTGGATTGGTAATGCTGACACACACAGTACTCGAGGAATTATAACAGAGTTTCAATCACACACTTATTACATTGAGCCCTCATAAAGAGTATTATTACATAAATAAATCATGGTTGAAGGCCATCTAAAGTAGATAACAGCGGAAGGCTTCGAAGGTAAATGAGTCCATCAACTCCAACGGCATAGCTGAGTGCAAAACAACGACCTATCGCACCTTATTGGTCGTCTGAGTAGTCTGCAACATAAGACATTGCAGCCCGAAACATTAGAGTAACATGATGAGATCACATCAATAGATTCAAGTACTAGATACTCAAGATGTCCATAACCGGGGACACGGCTAATCATGATTAGTTTGTACACTCTGCAGAGGTTTGCGCACTTTTCCCCATAAGACACGACCGCAGCCATGATCAGATGATCGAGAAATAGCCTTTCTGAAGAATTAACTCTCTACTCTGGGTAGACAGTACCACCTACAACCCTCTACATCTGCTAGTCTACCTCTTCAAGAGCTCATGCAACTTACTCAACTATGCCACAGCCCATAATGGCATGTGGCTGCACACAGAAGTTTCTAGCATGAATAATCCTATGATCCCTTTGAGCATGGGTGGCATTCCATAGGATAATCACACGGGTACTCCGGGATTTCCAAAACAGATAACACTGGGTACTCCAGGTGCCTCAACCAATCCACCCAGATTTGTATTAAAGTTGCCACCTTAATGTTATCCATAATTAAATAACTCTCAAACTTCCATGTGTGAATCACGATCCAATCCCCGTCTACGAGCATGGCTAAGCAATAATAAGCATAACGTATATTCCCGGGGTGATCAAAAGGTATTAGGTTCCAAGCTCAAGCACTGCAACCAAAACCACATGTTCCCAATCCTACCAATGCAAATATTTGTGGGGCAGAACTAATGCATAGTAAAAACTGGGTATAAAAGAGTATGATCAAAGTGTAACTTGCCTTGCTGACGATCTGCAAACTCTAGAGACTCGTAGTAACAAGCTTCGCACTCCAGGTAATCTAGCGTAGACAAACAATAGCATACATAAGCAATCACTCAATCGAAACACGAGAAAACTCAAGAAAATATCCAAATCGAACGCGAAACAAGCAACGGCTTAAACAAACAAGACTCAAAAACCTAACAGCATTATTAACATGTGAATTAGATCTTAACAGAAAGTGCATGTGATTAGCTATGATTCGCAAAAAGATTCAACTGAAATGGAGCAACGAAACTCGAAATATGAACGAAACAAGATCGTTTACTAATCAGGACTAAAGTCAAATTTTACAGTACCAAAATCATGTTCAAGTTGTTTAACTAGAAATAGGGCTTCGAGACGAAGATTTAGGCACTGGTTTCATCTAATTTGGATAAACGAGTAAAAAGTTATACTAGTTTGAAAATCAGAGGCTGAATCGCGATAAAAATAATCGCAAATAAACCCCTGGCGAAAATAAAAATAAAAGAAAAGACTAACAAACGAACGTTCGCTATCTGAATCTAACCGGCGAACAACGTTCGTAAAACGAACGAACGGACGAATGTCCGCTAAATAAGTAAACCGACGAAAACCAAACCGATCTAACAAAAAAACAGATCTAGGGTTTATAAAAAAACCGAACGGTTTTTATTCCAAAACCGAAAAAGACTGGGGCGGCGGCTTCTGGCGAGATCCCGCGGCGGCGACGACGGTGGTCGGCGGCACAGCGGTGCGGGGCGGCGGGTGGCTGCGGCGGCGGCGCGGCGCGGGGTGGCGGCGTGGGGGACGGCGGAGTGGCGCGACGGCGGCGCTGCTCTGCTGCTGCTGCTGCGGGGGCGAGGCGAGGCGAAAGCGGCGGGGCGGCGGCGGCTTTTAAGGAGGAGGGGGATGCCTTGGCGGAGGGGGCAAGGCGCGACGCGGGGGTGGGGGTGACGGGCTGGCTGGGCTTCGGCCGAGTTCGGTCTAGAGTTTTTTTTTTCAAATAATTTCGCCCGAAAAGAAAAATCCTAATAAGATATAAAAATTTAAAATGCCAAAAAGAATTTTCACCGTCTAAATGAAATATTTAGAACAAAGTGAACATTTTTCTGGCCTAAAATGCAATTTTGGAAAAATGCATATTTTTCTAGTTCAAATAAAATAGCAAATAAAATACCAGAAAAATCATAATTTGATTTTAAAATTCTTTCTCCAATATTTCTCTTAATTTGAGGAAGTCATATTATCTTCTCTCGTTTATTTTTAATATTGGAAATAATTGAAGAGAAAAATAATAAAACCAAATTGATCCTTTTCTTCAAATTTGAAATAAATTCAAATATGAATTTTGTGAAACCTCCAACTCTCTCCGTGGGTCCTTGAGTTTCTTAAGATTTCTAGGATCTCAACCAAAAGCAAAAATAAATATGATATGCATATGATGATCTATGTTTAACATCCAAATTGAAATTTGGGATGCTACAAACCTACCCCCCCTTAAGATGAATCTCGCCCTCGAGATTCGGGTTGGTCAGCAAAAAGGTTTGGGTGATCTCCACGGAGGTCTTCGTCTCGCTCCCATGTGGCTTCCTCATCGGTATGGTGGCTCCACTGAACTTTGCAAAACTTGATAACCTTGTTGCGAGTAACTCGGCTAGAAAACTCGAGAATCTTGACTGGTTTCTCCACATAAGTCAAATCACTATCTAACTGAATTGCTTCCAGTGGCACTGTATCTCTGAGAGGAATATCGGCCATCTCTGTGTGGCAGTTCTTCAACTGGAAAACGTGAAACACATCGTGAACTCCTAGCAATTCTTCCGGCAATTCCAACTTGTAAGCGACTTCTCCCATACGTTCCAAAACTCGGTATGGTCCCACAAAACGTGGTGCTAGCTTTCCCTTAACTCCAAAATGCTTAACTCCTCGAAGTGGGGACACTCGAAGGTATACTCTGTCTCCGACTTTGTAAACTGTCTCCTTGCGTTTAGAATCCGCATAACTCTTCTGCCTGGACTGGGCTACTTTGAGTCTATCGCGAATCTACTTAATCTTCTCTTCAAAGTCTTTAATTAAATCTGGTCCAAACAATTGTCGATCTCCAACTTCATCCCATAATAACGGTGTCCTGCACCTCCTTCCGTACAAAGCTTCGAAAGGGGCCATCTTCAAACTGGCTTGATAACTGTTGTTATAAGAGAACTCTGCATACGGCAAATTGTCATCCCAACTAGATCCATAATCTAGTGCACAAGCTCTCATCATGTCCTCCAGAATCTGATTGACTCTCTCGGTCTTTCCATCTGTCTGTGGATGAATGGCTGTAATGAACTCTAGCCTAGTACCCAAAGTCTCATGCAACTGATTCCAAAATTTTGAAGTGAACTGGGTTCCTCTGTCTGATACAATGGTCCTTGGAACTCCATGCAGACATACGATCCTGGTCATGTATATCTTTGCCAACTTAGCACTTGTATAAGTGGTCTTCACTGAGATGAAATGAGCTACTTTCGCCAAACGGTCACTACAACATAGATGGAGTCATATGATCGAGTCCTGGGAAATCCAGTGATAAAATCCATGCCAAGCTTATCCCACTTCCATTCGGGTATCGGTAATGGCCGTAGCAATCCAGCTGGCTTCTGATGCTCTGCCTTAACTCTCTGACATACATCACATACTGCTACATACTCGGCAATATCCTTCTTCATTCCTGTCCACCAGAAACTTTCCTTCAGATCCAGATACATCTTGGTGTTTCCTGGGTGAATTGAATACGGCGAATCATGGGCCTCCTGCAGAATCAACTTCCTGATCTCGGGGTCATTAGGCACATATATGCGATCCTCAAACCATAAAGTATCATGCTCATCCTCAGAAAATCCTTTAGACTTTCCTTTGCTCATCCTTTCCTTTATTTTCGAAATCTTCTTGTCAGTCTTCTGGGCTTCTCTGATCTTACCCATCAAAGTGGACTGAATTTCCAATGCTGCTACATAACCTCTCGGAACTATTTCCAAACATAGCTCATGAAGATCCTCTGCTAACTCCTTGGGTAATCCTTCGGTCATGAGCATATTAACATAACTCTTGTGGCCCAACGCATCTGCTACTACAATGGCCTTTCAGGGATGATAGGCAATTTCATATCATAATCCTTAATGAGCTCCAACAACCATCTCCTCTGCCCGAGGTTCAACTCCTTCTGCGTGAAGACATATTTTAAACTCTTATGATCCGTGTATACCTCACAATTGTTTCCGATGAGAAAATGTCTCCAAGTCTTCAGCGTGTGCACTACGGCTGCTAACTCCAAATCATGCGTAGCATAATTCAACTCATGAGGTTTAAGTTGTCATGAGGCATATGAAACAACTCTTCCTTCCTGCATAAGCACTGCTCCAAGTCCTCGACGTGAAACGTCGCAATACACTTGATAATCCTTTCGCTGGTCTGGAAGAATCATCACTGGGGCTGTAACCAAAGGTTTCTTTAACTCCTGAAAACTGGCTTCACACTCCTCAGTCCATTTGAACTTGGTGTCCTTCTTCAACAACTCTGTCATGGGCTTTGCAATCCTAGAAAAATTCTCAATGAACCTCCAACAATATCTTGTGAGTCCAAGAAAACTCTTGATCTCTCCAACTGATGTGGGTGCTACCCCTTTAGCCACAGAAACAACCTTGGTAGGGTCTATTGCTATTCCTTCCCCGTATATAACATGTCAGAGAAATCCAACTTCCTTTAGCCAGAACTCACACTTGCTGAACTTGGCATACAACTGATGTTCTCTGAGCTTCTCAAGAACCAAACGCAAATGCTCCTTATGCCCCTCTTCGTTCTTCGAGTAGACCAATATATCATCAATGAACATCATGGCAAACTTATCCAAAAACTCCATAAACACTTTGTTCATCATGTTCATGAAATAGGTAGGTGCGTTAGTCAGACCAAATGACATAACGGTATACTCGTATACCTGTACCTTGTGGTAAAAGCTGTCTTAGGTATATCCTGCTCTCGAATCTTCAACTGGTGATAACTTGATCGAAGATCTATCTTAGAGAAAACTTTAGCTCCTTGCGATTGGTCAAACAGATCATTTATCATCGGCACAGGGTATTTGTTCTTGATCATCACTTCATTCAACGCATGATAATCAGCAACCATCCTTAATGATCCATCCTTCTTCTCCACTAGAAGCACTGGGGCTCCCCAAGGTGATGAACTTGGTCGAATGTAACCTTTATCTAGTAACTCCTTAATCTGCTTCTTAATTTCCTCCAAATCTTGGCGGGCATCCGATACGGTCTCTTTGATATTGGGCCGGTGCCTGGCAATAGCTAAATAAAAAACTCAATGTCTCGATCCGGTGGCATGCCTGGCAACTCCTCTGGAAATACGTCGGGGAAATCCTTCACCACTCGCACTTCCTCCTATACAACTCCTGATAAGGAATTTACTTGAGTCCTCTTCGGCACATGCCGGGATACATACTTGATCCTTCTTCCTTCTGGGGTGGTGAGAAGTATCGACTTACTAGCACAACCAATGTTCCCTCCATACTTCGATAACCAATCCATGCCTAATATTATATCCAATCCTTGTGACTCCAAAATTATTAGGTCCGAGGGAAACACATAGTTACCAATCCTTAAGGGTAGCCGATCACACCATAGGTTGGCCATATACTCTGCTCCTGGCGAGGTTACTAACATGGGTGACCTAAGGGCTTGGGTTGGCAGGTTATACTTATCCACAAATCCCCTTCATATGTATGAATGCAATGCACCAGTATCAAAAAGAACGAGTGCGGTAAATGCATTAATCAAAAACTTACCGACAACTGCGTCGGGTTGATCCTCAATCTCCTCCACGCTGATGTGGTTCACCTTACCTTTGGTGAAGGGGTTGGGCTTCTTGGCAGAACTTCCATTGCTATTTCCATTCTTAGCTTCAGGACATTCAGTGGCATAACGTCCAGTCTTCTGGCACTTGAAACAGGTAATGTGGCTCCGATCCCTCTTGGCTGGTGTTGAAGGGTTGGAATGGTTCTGGCTGCTGCTCCCTCCATTTCCATTGCCATTCCTGGTGCCATTATGGTTGTGGGAACTTGCTCCGTTGTGCATGTGTCCTCCATGGTTATGGCCTCCATGGTTGTGGGTATGTCCTCCAGAGTACGGGGGAATAGCGGGGCTTCTGCTGAGCTCCTGAAGTGTACCTCCCCTGTCCATATTTCCTCTTGCGATTGTCAATCTGTTATTGCTTGCCTTCAATCATAAGAGCCCTGTCTACCAACTCCTTGTAGTTGTTGAATGTTACCACCATCAACTGCATGCTCAGCTCATCATTCAGTCCTTCCAGAAACTTCTCCTGCTTAGCGGCATCTGTAGCTCCGTCATCAGGGGCATAACATGCTAAGTTACTAAACTCATCCACATACTGGCCCACTGTGCATCCTCCTTGGCGAAGTTGCGAAACTCACGCTTCTTCATGCTCATAGCTCCAGCTGAAACATGGGCAGTGCGGAAAGCCTGCTGAAACTGATCCCATGTAACAGTGTCAACAGGGTAAGTGGCTGTGAAATTCTCCCACCATGATGTTGCGGGTCCATCAAGCTGATGTGCGGCAAACCGCACTCTCTCCGCATATGTGCATCCTGCAGTGGTTAGCTCTCTTCCAATCTTGCGGAGCTAATCATCTGCAATAATTGGCTCGGTGCTACTAGAGAACACCGGCGGATTCAACCTTAGGAAACGGGCTAGGTGATCACAAGGGGGTGGTGGGGTGGGTTGTTGTTGTTGTTGCCTTGGTTCTGATTCTGGACTAAAATTTGCATCAAGGTATTCTGTTGCTGGATCAACTAAGTGAGCTCCGGTGGGAAGGCAAATCCATTGTCACATCTCGGAGGCATCTGATGGGTTTAGAAGGGGTGAGAAAACAGAATAGAAAAGGGGTCTAAAAGAGATTCACTGCCCATAATGCTCATGAGACAAACACAATCAATTTCACTTCAATCAATAGCACACAAGATTACAAAAGCGGTCTACCTATAAGTACTAACTCGATCGTTGCAACTACTTGGAGGGAAAAATACTACTAATTACAATGGTGGCCGTCTAGAAATTTTCATCAGAAAAAGACTCCATAATATCATATCTAGCTTCATCAATGTAGTCATCATCGCTATCAGGGTCGGAGTCGGTGTCGTGGAGGATGATGTAGTCTCCTGGCTGGTTGTCCTTCTTTGGTGCAGGGCCTCCCATGAATACTCCTAGCTTCCTTGTCAGGTCATCATTCTTTTCCACCAATATTGCAATCTCCTCCTCGTATCCATCGCGCGTCTACTTGACCTCCTCTTCCAGCTCGTTGTTCCTCCTCACCAGTTTCTTGTTCCTCTTCATGAGGATAATCTGTTGATTCTCCTGTCGATGAATATGATCTCCCATCTCTTGAATGTAAGCTGCAATTGATCCATCCCTCCTGGTACGAATCATCTCCCATTTGTCATCTCGGCGGCCACATATCTGGTAGACGGTATTCTCCAGCTCCTTGTGATACACCTCACATATGCATCCAAAGGTGATATGTGCGGCCATGCTCTTTCCAATACTCCAGCTTGGTGTATCCAGGTAGAAATCAATAGGCTCCGTTATTGGCATAAAGGTCCTCCCGAGTATCCAGACTTTGACCTTCCAGTGCTCCTCTTCCGATACAGATGTAGAGAAATTCCCTGTGAAGCTTGGTAATCCGATGTTCAGATACTTAGTGACTTCCTTCAAGTGTTTTCCGAAAGGGGTGTCGTCATCCGGCTGAGTGAACTTGTTCCTGGGATCTGCCATCTATAGAGTAGAAAGAGAGGAGAATTAGAAATGAGTAAAGAAGAGAAATCATGTGGCTCATTCTAGTGATCGCGTCCTACAGTCAGCGTGTGCTCTGGTACCATCTTGTAGCGACCAGACCTCAAATAGTCAAGTCTCTGTGCATCAGTGTCATCCCTGGACCGGTAATGCTGACACACACAATACTCGAGGAATTATAACAGAGTTTCAATCACACACTTATTACATCGAGTCCTCATAAAGAGTATTATTACATAAATAAATCATGGCTGAAGGACATCTAAACTAGATAACAGTGGAAGGCTTCGAAGGTAAATGAGTCCATCAACTCCAACGGCATAGCTGAGTGCAAAACAATGACCTATCACACCTTATTCGTCGTCTGAGTAGTCTGCAACATAATACGTTGCAGCCCGAAACGAGCCAGCACATGGAATATGCTGGCGTAGTTACACTGTAAAGAAATGATGCAAGACTATATCTACATGCAATATTTGGCTGGTGGAGGCTGTAAGTTTCATGATTTTGCATAAAGCTAGTTTTTCCCTACAACAAAGGAATAAATTTATTTAACTACTCCCATGTTGCCCATTATTTGAGAAGGTTCCTCCAACTCAAATCCCAATTAAAAGTAGCATCATTAACCCATCATCATAATTAATTAGAGTAACATGATGAGATCACATCAATAGATTCAAGTACTAGATACTCAAGATGTCCATAACCGGGGACACGGCTAATCATGATTAGTTTGTATACTCTGCATAGGTTTGCGCACTTTTCCCCACAAGACTCGACCGCATCCATGATCGGATGATCGAGACATAGCCTTTCTGAAGCATTAACTCTCTACTTCGGGTAGACAGTACCACCTACAATCCTCTACATCTGCTAGTCTACCTCTTCAAGAGCTCACGCAACTTACTCAACTATGCTAGAGCCCATAAAGGCTTGTGGCTGCACACGGAAGTTTCTAGCATGAATAATCTTATGATCCCTTTGAGCCTAGGTGGCATTCCATAGGATAATCACACGGGTACTCCGGGATTTCCAAAACAGATAACACTGGGTACTCCAGGTGCCTCAACCAATCCACCCAGATTTGTATTAAAGTTGTCACCTTAATGTTATCCATAATTAAATAACTCTCAAACTTCCATGTAAGAATCACGATCCAATCCCCGTCTACGAGCATGGCTAAGCAATACTAAGCATAATGTATATTCCCAGGGTGATCAAAAGGCATTAGGTTCCTACCTCAAGCACTAGAACCAAAACCACATGTTCCCAATCCTACCAATGCAAATATTTGTAGGGCAGAACTAATGCATAGTAAAAACTGGGTATAAAAGAGTATGATTAAAGTGTAACTTGCCTTGCTGACGATCTGCAAACTCTAGAGATTCGTAGTAACAAGCTTCGCACTCCAGGTAATCTAGCATAGACAAACAATAGCATACATAAGCATTCACTCAATCGAAACACGAGAAAACTCGAGAAAAGATCCAAATCAAACACGAAAAAAGAAACGGCTTAAACTAACAAGAGTCAAAAACCCAACAGCATTATTAACATGTGATTAGATCTTAACAGAAAGTGCATGTGATTAGGTATGATTCGCAAAAAGATTCAACTCAAACAGAGCAACGAAACTCCAAATACGAACGAAACAAGATCATTTACTAATATGGACTAAAGTCAAATTTTACAGTACCAAGATCATGTTCAAGTTGTTTAACTAGAAACAGGGTTTCAAGACGAAGATTTAGGTGCTGGTTTCATCTAATTTGGGTAAACGAGTAAAAAGTTATACTAGTTTGAAAATCAGAGGCTGAATCACGATAAAAATAATCGCAGATAAATCCCTGGCGAAAAAAATAATAAAATAAAAGACTAACGAACGAACGTTCGCTATCTGAACCTAACCAGCGAACAATGTTCGTTAAAACAAGCGAACGAATGAACGTCCGCTAAATAAGTAAACCGACGAAAACTAAACCGATCTAACGAAAAAAAACAGATCTAGGGTTTATAAAAAACCGAACGGTTTTTATACCTAAACCGAAAAAGACCGGGGCGGCGGCTTCCGGCGAGATCCCGTGGCGGTTGCGATGGCGGTCGACGGCGCGGCAATGCGGGGCGGCGGCGGGTGGCTGCGGCGGCGGCACGGAGCAGCGCAGAAGGCGGTGGAGTGGCGCGGTGGCGGCGGAGTGGCGTGGCGGCGTTGCTGCTCTGCTGCTGCGGGGGCGGGGCGGGGCGAAAGCGGAGGGGCGGCAGCGGCTTTTAAGGAGGAGGGGGGCTGCCTTGGCGGAGGGGGCAAGGCGCGGCGGTGGTGTTTGAGCCGGACTCCACTTGGAGTCCGCCGGTGACACGCGGCGCGGCGCGGGGGCGGGGCGGGGACGGGGCGGCTGGGCTTCGGCCCAGTTCGGTCCGGAGTTTTAAAAAAAAAATTCCTGAAAAGAAAAATCCTAATAAAATATTTAAAAAATTCTAAAAATGCCAAAAACAATTTTCACCATCTAAATGAAATATTTAGAACAAAGTGAACATTTTTCTGGCCTAAAATGCAATTTTGGAAAAATGCATATTTTTCTAGTTCAAATAAAATAGCAAATAAAATACCAAAAAAATCATAATTTGATTTTAAAATTCTTTCTCCAATATTTCTCTTAATTTGATGAAGTCATATCATCTTCTCTCGTTTATTTTTAATATTTGAAATAATTGGAGAGAAAAATAATAAAACCAAATTGATCCTTTTCTTCAAATTTGAAATAAATTCAAATATGACATTTGTGAAACCTCCAACTCTCTCCGTGGGTCCTTGAGTTGCTTAAGATTTCTAGGATCTCAACCAAAAGCAAAAATAAATATGATATGCATATGATGGTCTTTGTTTAACATCCAAATTGAAGATTGGGATGTTACAGGCCAAGCCTAGCAAGAAGGCAAAGGTGACTAAGTCGGTCGAGGACCCCAAAGTCCATGAACCGGAGCAGCAAATTCCTGCATCTGACACCTCCGCAGCACAACAAGAAGAACCAGTTCTTGACACTGCACCAGAAATTCCTGACCCTACCACCGATCAAGCAAAAAAATGATCCTTTGAATACTAAATCCCCGAGCCCAACTAAACCGGCTGAAACACATGCCGATGACGTGATGATTACTGGCACCGGCTTTAGAGATCCGGGAAGACCTACTGTTTTGGCCAAGCACTCCGCCAAAGAAGTACATATTGAGAGGCAAAAACTGAGATTTGATGTTGCCAACTACTCTCAACTGAGTATTGGTGAAGTATACTCGGGTTATCTCAATCAAGTGCACACCAGCCGCGATCTTGAAGTTGACATGGTGAAGTAGATGCATCAAAAATTTGAGGTATGAACTCCTTCTTTAAGGAGTTATGCATATCCTGTCAGCCCCCGAGTCTATTGTATATGATAAAATTGAATATGTTGTAGACTTGATAGAATCTTTCAAAATCTAGCTTACGCATCCGAGTTATAGCAGATCCTTAATGATTAACACTGCATCCATAGCCCCCAAGGGCCGGTTTAATCAGCATGAATGAACCGGTCCTATTCATCGTTGTTTATGAATTGAAGCTTACTTGTGTAGCCCCCATGAGCCGGTTGTGTTTGTTTACCGCGCATCTCGGTCATCATAAGATAACAATGAAATACGAGCAATATGCATTAGCCCCCAAGTGCCAAGTACTCTTGTTTGCAAAGTGCTTGGGACTTAGTCATATGTGCCTTTGTATGAATAATTTTTCGGCAGACATTAGCCCCCAAGTACCAAGTGTTGTTGCTTGCAAAGTGCTTGGGACTTCCTTTTTTAACCCAAATATGAGCATGATTTTGAATGGGTGTATGTGCAGGACACCACTGCTCAACTTCAATCTCAATTGATTGATGTGAAAGCCCAGCTGGAGTTGCAAGAATCTGAGACCCGGAAGGCGGACTCAAAATTCCAATTTAGCGTGGCTGAAACGGAAAAGTTGAAGACCGGTTTTGAGGTTGAAAGAACCGCCTGGGCTGAAGAAAAAACTGCCTTGATACAGCGGGCTAAAAAGGCTGAGGCGGCTCGTTAGGAGGTGACCACTGAGCTTACCAGTTTAAAACACCGTGTATCCCAGATGGTTTCTGCTATCTTTGGTGAGTCACCTTACTAGTATCATATTTGAATCTCTTCCTTGATGGTATAAACCGCCTCTAACCCATCCATAATTATTATTCAGGTCCCAGGAGCACCAATCTTAGTCAAGAGATGTTGGTGAAGCTGAAGGCTGTTTATACACTTGTTGAACAACTATATACTGGAACTCAGCGCGCACTGGCCACCCTTTCTCCGGCTAATCAAGCACCTACTCTCTTGAGTGATGTTTTGAAAAAAGCTTTCTGTTCTGCGTGAGAGGATCAATGAGATGAAGCGATCATCTGCAAGAGCCGGTGTTGTGACAGCTTTAAGCCGGGCCAAGGCATGGCTACCAGAGCTAGACACGGCCGATTTAGCTACTGGGTATCCGAGCTGAAAGGAAGATGGCACTCCTTTTGAGAAGAAAGACTTCGCTGCCTGCGTTAAGGAGATACGCCCCCTGGCCAGCCTGATTGCCAATGAAACAGATCTTTCAAGATATCAACCGGCTTATGACATGGAGAACCAGAAGATGCCCACACCAACTTATAAAGTGATGTATCTAATTCCCCTGGCCAGCCTGATTGCCAATGAAACAGATCTTTCAAGATATCAACCGGCTTATGACATGGAGAACCAGAAGATGCCCACACCAACTTATAAAGTGATGTATCTAATTCCCCCAATCCGTAAGCACACTTTTTCTCCTGAAGTTGACCCGTCTGAGCTTATAGATGATGAAGCTGAATCCAAGCCTTATGTGGCATTGATTGGTTATCACCAAACTTCCAAGCAGCAGAGGAGGATGAAGAACCGGAGAAGGATGATCCAGAAGCTTCAAGCTGTCAAGGCCAAGAAGATTGATCCGCTGGGCGGTTCATATATTTGATCTTCTGAACACACTTAAGCATTTTGGCTCATTGAGTCATGTAATAGGCTAGTAAAAACTTTGCTCTGTCGTGCCATCGTGCATGTTTTGTGTTTTGCCCAACACTATTTGATCTGCCACTGGAAAGCTATCATCTTATACTTATGATGATATTGAGTTATGCAGATGAGATTTAGTACTATCCTGCACAGAAGCACATCACAAGAGTCCTGGCGGTTTACCGCAGGGCGGGTCATAATACCCCATATAAAACCACTGGTGACTAAAATAGTTCATGACCAGGGCCGGTTTAAACATAATCATGTAAACTTATAAAAAATATCATACCTGTGATATTGAATCATACTGCCGGCTTATGACACCAATGCAGTAAGGGTTAATATCCCAAGGCTTATAGAACAGCGCTCCAAGCACATAAAATCATTATACGCTGGCGACTTAACGTCCAGAGCCAGCTCACGAGGGTAGTAATGCTATGTTCTCTTTGGTGAATACACCTATGTTTGAACAGGAAGCCCCCACGTGTTTTGTAATCATGTCGTATGAACTGGACCAAAAGGGTTATTTCATAGCTATGCGTCGAATGCGAGCAGGAAGCCGCCAAGTGGTTTGTAATCATGTTGTATGAACCGGACCAGAAGGGTTATTTCATGGCTATGCTTCAAATACGAGCAGGAAGCCCCCAAGTGGTTTGTGGCATTGAGCCGATCAAGAGGGATATTCACAGCTATGCTTCGAATACGAGCTAGAAGCCCCCACGTGACCACAAGTTTAGGCATTGCGCCGATCAAGAGGGATATTCACAGCTATGATTCAAATATGATCACGAAGCCCCCAAGTGACCATAAGTTTTGGCATTGCGCCGATCAAGAGGGATATTCATAGCTATGATTCAAATATGATCAGGAAGCCCCCAAGTGACCATAAGTTTTGGCATTGCGCCGATCAAGAGGGATATTCACAGCTATGATTCAAATATGATTAGGAAGCCCCCCAAGTGACCATAAGTTTTGGCATTGCACCGATCAAGAGGGATATTCACAACTGTGATTCAAATATGATCAGGAAGCCCCCAAATGACCATTAAAGATATGATGAAAAAAGACTCGTTATTCTTGGAGATAAAACGACAGAGGCCCTGCTCTATCAGGGATGTCGGCTTTATTATAATCATCATAATATATACATTGTCAAAATATGTACATCATAAGAGCCGGTGGCTCAAGTGTAGTAAGGCCGAAGATGAGTAATATTCCATGGTCGGCGGTCTCCTCCTCTGACTGACGTGAGTCCTTGTGGTCTCGAATATTGATAAGCTAGCATGACCCATTGTTCAAATTCTTGCTGACCACAAAGGGTCCTTCCCAAGGTGGGGATAGCTTGTGCATATCAGTCTGATCCTGGATAAGCCGGAGCACCAAGTCACCTTCTTGAAAGGTTCTGGTCTTAACCCGGCGGCTGTGATAACGGTGTAGATCTTGTTGGTAAATCGCCGAACGAGCCGCCGCAAGGTCACGCTCCTCATCTAACAGGTCAAGTGCATCCTGACGTGCTTTTTCATTATCATCTTCAACATAAGCCGCCACGCGGGACGAGTCGTGACGGATGTCACTAAGGAGAACCGCCCCTGCTCCGTAAACCATGAAGAAAGGCATGTAACCCGTAGATCTGTTGGGGGTAGTATTGATACTGCATAGCACTGAAGGTAACTCTTCCACCCAACAACCCGACGTCCTCTGCAAAGGAACCATAAGCCGGGGCTTGATGCCTCTCAAAATTTCTTGATTGGCTCTTTCAGCTTGGCCATTGGATTGGGGGTGAGCTATTGACGACAAATCCAGCCGAATATGCTCCCGTTGACAAAACTCTTTCGTAGCACCCTTGGACAGATTAGTGCCATTATCAGTTATAATGCTGTGGGAAAACCAAAGAGAAAAATCACCATTTTGATGAATTGAACCGTCGTTGTCGCGTCACTCTTACTGACCAGCTCTGCTTCGACCCACTTTGTGAATTTATCAACCGCCACCAAAAGGTGGGTATTTTTATGGTTGGACCTTTTAAAAGGCCCAACCATATCAAGCCCCCAAACTGCAAACCGCCAAGTAATTGGAATCATCCTCAATTCTTGAGTCGGCACATGAGCTCGCCGTGAAAATTTCTGACAACCGTCACATTTACTGACCAAATCCTCTGCATCAGCATGAGCCGTGAGCCAATAAAATTCATGATGAAAAGCTTTAGCCACGAGATATTTAGAGCCGGCATGATGACCACAATCTCCTTCATGAGTCTCATGAAGAATCTCACGACCCTCCTAAGGAGAGACACAACGTTGAAACGCCCCAGTCACACTGCAGTAGTGCAGCTCTCCATTAACAATTGTCACTGACTTAGACCACCGGGTTATCTGCTTGGCCAAAGTTTCATCTTCAGGTAACTCGCCCCGGGTCATATAAACCAAATATGGAATTGTCCAATCAGGAATAGCGTGAAGAGCCGCCACCAATTGTGCTTCCGGGTCAGGAATAGCCAGATCTTCCTCTGTAGGCAATTTGACAGAAGGGTTATGCAGAATATCCAAGTGTTAGGTGGCACCGGCTTACGTTGGGACCCTAACCGGCTTAAGGCATCAGCCGCCTCATTTTTCCTGCGATCAATGTGTTCCACTTGATAACCCTTGAAGTGCCTAGCAATAGCATCAACCTCGCGGCGATAAGCCCCCATGAGTGGATCCTTAAAATCCCATTTGCCTGAAACTTGCTGAGCCACCAAGTCTGAGTCGCCGAAGCGCCGTACCCAGCTTAAACTCATCTCCTTAGCCATCCGGAGACCATGGAGCAGGGCTTCATACTTAGCTGCGTTGTTAGTACATGGAAACATCAACCTTAAAACATTGTAGATAGCAAAGCCCACATCCTTCGAGGAAACTGAGAATCTAAAGCAACGATCTTTGAGAAAAATGACTTTGAAGCAAGAACCGTTACCTCCAAAACAAGCTTGAAGTATAAGACCCATTGAATCTTGGTTGAGACGGATCTTGGATCGAGAGAACTGAGCTACCAAAAGAAATTCCTTCCTAGAGTTCCCCTCGATATAATTCACTGGAAGGCCAAGATTCTTCATTATCCTATCTTCAAATTCTAAGCCTGGTTGGAACCTCAAATCCGACAAGAGCCATGTCAACCGGACCAGAAGATCTGAGCGAAAACACACCAGAGTGGTGGATGTCGTTGTCGGAGTGGCCGGCGACAAGGGGGTTTAGGTGGCTGACGTTGCCGGAGTGGCTAACGTTAGGCGGCTAGTGGCCGCCGCCGGGGAAGGCCAGCGGCGGGTTAGGAGCGGGAGGCTAGTGGTAGAATGGAGTTGGGGTGTTTGGTTGTGGTTGTATCATGGTTTGTCTTTATTTATAAAGCGGGTCAAGAAGCCTTTTTCGATAGAACCTGCACCGCGCAAGGGCTATAAGGGTTTTGGGGAGAGTCTCGACCCGACTGCGCGCTCAAAATCGACTACGTCCTGGATAATTGTCCGTCTGCTTCTACCACTTCCTCTCCGGGAGACCAGTACCTTGTTTTCTCCATCGTGGTTGACGACACTGTTGCACCAGAGTTTCCGATGAACTCTTATGTTATGAACCTCCCCATGTTGACATGTGACTTTGATCCATATACTTACATACTAGATTTTTCTTGTCTGTTGCATGCGATTTGCCATGTTAGTAAACTTCTGATGATGCTAATTTGTATTAAGTTAAATTGAAAAATGCCCAACTTCCTAACATCCGCTAGACCTTTTTTAGGTAGAATCTGCTACAGACTTTCTATGGGTAAATGTGTAAACAGTAATATTCGGAGGCAGGGAGGCGTTTCATTTCTGAATTTGGCATCAGAAAATGAGCATAAACTATAAGTTGTTCTGCAAGTTGATGTCTTGATGTCAGTCACCGAAGCCATAGCATGGATCACAGTTCAGTTATGAGAGGATAGGAGTAGCACGCACGCAACCGATCTCAGCTTATGTGCAACCAGTTCTAACCGCTGGAACTGTCCAAACTACGCGTGGATAAATTTTTGTCCTTGCGCGTAACCGATCGAAATCCTGGGCACCACCGTCGACGTAGCGGCCATAACCACTCACGGTTGCGACCCTCGCCTGCCCTGCCCGGCTGCATGCGAACGAATTCCCACGATAAGCATGGAACCATCGAAGAGATGAGCCCGGACGCTACCATGCACCATGCACGCACGCATGAAGAGTCATCTCGTTCCTATAAATACAGTGGGATTCCGAGGCGAAGCAGCCATGCAGGCACTTGCACTTCTTTGATCCTCCTATTATCCTGCATACAGGTGCCAGAGTTCGAAGCCATGGCGTCGCCGTTCTCCGCCCCTTCTTTGGTTAGTGTTGCTACTTTGTCAATGATGCATTTTGAACTGCAGCAGAGTGTCTGATCGTGGCTTTCTTATGTGATGGACCTGTACGTACGTGCAGATCATGGAGGAGGAAGGGCGGTTCGAGGCGGAGGTGGCCGAGGTGGGGGCGTGGTGGAACACGGAGAGGTTCCGGCTCACCAAGCGCCCCTACACCGCCCGCGACGTCGTCCTCCTCCGCGGCACGCTCCGCCAGAGCTACGCCTCCGGCGAAATGGCCAAGAAGCTCTGGCGCACGCTCAAGGCCCACCAAGCCGGCGGCACGGCCTCGCGCACGTTCGGCGCGCTCGACCCCGTGCAGGCACGCAGGGCAATTCGTTGTCCCATGATCCGTTCCACCTGTACTGTACGTCTCGCTCAAGAATTTGTCCGTGCAGGTGACGATGATGGCCAAGCATCTGGACACCATCTACGTGTCCGGGTGGCAGTGCTCGTCCACGCACACCTCCACCAACGAGCCGGGGCCGGACCTCGCGGACTACCCCTACGACACCGTGCCCAACAAGGTCGAGCACCTCTTCTTCGCCCAGCAGTACCACGACCGGAAGCAGCAGGAGGCGCGCATGTCTCTGCCCCGCGCCGAGCGCGCCCACGCGCCTTTCGTCGAATTCCTCAAGCCCATCATCGCCGACGGCGACACTGGCTTCGGAGGCGCCACTGCCACTGTCAAGCTCTGCAAGCTCTTCGTCGAGCGCGGGGCAGCCGGGGTCCACCTGGAGGACCAGTCGTCGGTCACCAAGAAGTGCGGCCACATGGCGGGGAAGGTGCTCGTCGCCGTCTCGGAGCACGTCAACCGCCTCGTCGCCGCTCGGCTGCAGTTCGACATCATGGGCGTCGAGACCGTCCTCGTTGCCCGCACGGACGCCGTCGCCGCGACGCTGATCCAGACAAACATCGACGCGCGCGACCACCAGTTCATCCTTGGCGCGACGAACCCGCGCCTCAAAAACCGGAGCCTCACGGCCATGCTCTCCGACGCCATGTCGGCCGGCAAGAACGGCAGGGAGCTGCAGGCCATCGAGGACGAGTGGACCGCCACGGCGCAGCTCAAAACCTTCTCCGAGTGCGTCAAGGACGCCATCGCGAGGCTCAACACCACGGACCTGGAGAAGCAACGTAAGCTCCAGGAGTGGAGCAAGGCCACCAGCTACGACAAGTGCGTGTCCCACGAGCAAGCGCGCGACATCGCCGCGAGCCTGGGAGTCGGGTCCGTGTTCTGGGACTGGGATCTGCCACGGACCAGGGAAGGGTTCTACCGCTTCCAGGGCTCCGTGGCGTCGGCCGTGGTCCGCGGGCGCGCCTTCGCGCCGCACGCCGACGTGCTGTGGATGGAGACGTCGAGCCCAAACATCGACGAGTGCACGGCCTTCGCCGAGGGCGTGAGGGCGGCTTTCCCGGAGGCGATGCTGGCCTACAACCTCTCGCCGTCGTTCAACTGGGATGCGTCAGGCATGACGGACGCCGACATGGCGGCCTTCATCCCGCACGTCGCCAGGCTCGGGTACGTGTGGCAGTTCATCACGCTGGCCGGGTTCCACGCCGACGCGCTGGTCACCGACACGTTCGCGCGGGACTTCGCCCGGCGCGGGATGCTGGCGTACGTGGAGAGGATCCAGCGGGAGGAGAGGAGGAATGGGGTGGAGACTCTGGAGCACCAGAAGTGGTCGGGTGCCAACTTCTATGACAGGGTGCTCAAGACCGTGCAGGGCGGCATGTCCTCGACCGCAGCCATGGGAAAAGGCAAGTTGTCTATAAATCTTAATCTAGTGACTAACTTTTCAGAGTTTTTGTCTCAATTGTTCATGCATGTTTTGTATTTTATCTTTTTTGAAATAAATAAATGTATATTTCTTTATATTCTTCTAAATTTTTAACTAAATGTTTGGTGTTGCTTGCAGGAGCTACTGAAGAGCAGTTCTGGACTAAGCCTGGAAGCGAGGGCAGTAGTCAAAATGTTCTTGCCAAGTCCAGGATGTGATGAAGGTTGAGAAGGAATAATGATTAAGAAGAAAACTCTAAGATAATTGATATAATAAAAGCGGCACGAGGGCACATCAGGCATGGAATTGCCTAGCTATATATACTCCTACGAATTATGTTAGGCTCCAATTGGATAATGTCAAATCGGGGTAAACTGTATTGACGATGTCTTTCAGGTCGTCAATGAATTGGACAAGTCAATTGCTATTGAAACTCCTATGTATGTCAACTCATGCAAGCATGCTTCCATCAATATAAGTCTCCATTTTGTGGCAAGATTTGTTTGTAATCAGGACAGTGAAGTTCTTAGAGCTCTAAGCAACTGCCGCATGCCAAATCGCAACTTAACCATACGTATCACTGTAACTAAGTACATAAATAAATGATTAAAGCACCCTCAGTTAAGTAGTAGGAGTACATCAGAAAGGCTCACTGCAAGTACATCAATTATTAAGTGGATAAAGCATGTTTGCAACATGCGTCCCACAAAGGGATTTTTTTTTTCCTACTTAGCCCAAGGCTTTAGAACTGAAAGCACGATGATCACCGCGATGATGAGAAGCAAGATAATTGCGATCATCATGCACTTCCTTGACTTCTTCTGCAGGCTCTTGGCGCTGCGCAACGCTTCGGTACCAGTTTGCACGTGGTTTACAGCATTCTGAACCTGGGAGTTGAAACGCAGCAGCAAGCATGAACATCTAACTCGATGAACTTACAGAATTCTCAGTAAGATCAGCAGAACAGAAAGGAAAAGGTAAACAAGTAATAGACCTGGCTCTCTATGTTGTCCAATATCTCTCCTTGTGCATCCACAAGGGCGGCCATGTCTGCAAAAATCTGAAACCACAATGTTAGATGCCATTAATCGTAAAGTATGATCAAGAACATGTGAAAATCAAAACAAGCACGTGCTTTTTTTTTTCTTCAGCAAAAAAGAAAAAGATCGAAGAAGGCGAAACAAAAACGACAAACAAAGAACATTGACAAATTCTCAAGTTACAACAAAGCTTTCTGAAGTTTTGATTTTTTGACCAAGAGCTAAACGGAAACGCGCAATCTGCCAAAATTACCTGTTGCAATTCTAGAAGCTTTTTTTCAATATCCACCACTATATCATGCCGTTCCTGAATTTCTTCAACCGTGGCCATAATCTTTTCGCCAATGGCAATTTATGAAAAATCAATTTAAGACTCATCAGACTCAACAACATGAGGTTTGCAACACAAGTTGTTTGTGGAGAGAAACCATAATCAACCTGCCCTCGACCGATTCCTTGAATGGCTTTCTCGAAGATCTGCTCACTGCTTCCGGTCTCAATCAGGTTATCAATGACCTACTCATGTTTTCATGCCACATTGAATTCAGAAAGACAAATGCATTTTTCATTTTGCATGTACAAAATGTAGTAGGACTAGCATCCTCACCTCATCAGAAGGCTTTGTTCCAGTGACTGCGGTTCCAACATTCAGGTTTATCAAAAAACGGTAGCAAGACGATTTAAACTGAAATTATAGATCAGCACGAGCATAATGCATTAAGAATAAAGCTCTCCTGACCTGTGAAGAACCTTCTCTCAACGACTTCTCGATACTCTTGCTGGATAGTTTGCCTCAAACTCTGTAAAAATGTGGATTAATATAGTGCATGCTCCTTGTTCGTTTCGGCGCAGAAGATGGGCAGTGAGTTACATAACCAAACCTGGAAATCGTTCATTCTTTCTTTAAGCCTCTTCTTCAGTGCACTGCAATCATCAAAAGCTAGCAAAGTCTCACAATGTTTTTGTTGGTGGAAAAAGCAGTACATTAAACTTTTCCCTGACAGCTTAAAATGATTTTGGACTAGCTCATTCTTATTTTTATTTCTTTTTGAAACAAGAGGACTAGCTCATTATTAAACTGGTATAGGTCCGCCGTCCCGGAAAGAACTGGAATGTAGCCAGCTTATTATGTCACATATTTTTTTCTGTGCGGTCATTGGAGGGTCAGTATTTTTAGAGATTAAAACTATATGGTTTTGCTGTCTAACAAGTTGTCCTAGCACAAAGCAATTATTTGTATGCACTAACCTGCTGTCGATGATTAAATTTACTCAAGAAAGGGACGGATATCTTACATGGTCATCGACATCCTCGATCGATCTACACTTGTGCCCTTCCCACAACCTGGCTTCTTCCTGTTAGCAAGATTCTGGAAACAGAAAAGGTGAGTGAAACCTGAACATTCTCTTAGTCAGGTGAATTCAGGTGCTGCTGAACTAGAAAGGTTAATATCAGTCAGTACATTTCTGTCCATTTGCTCTAGCTTCACTTTTATGCTTCGTGCGATCTTCCCTACTTCATCGATGTCTTTCTCCATGCGTCCCTTGATTGCTGGAAGATGCATCGTTTAAACGCTTCGGGTATATCATACCACATTACCAGTCAGGAAATGCAATTAGTACATATATGCAAGTAAAGGATGGACTTCGAACCTTTCATTGCAGAGGCCTTAGTGACTGATTTTGATTCCTCATTGGCTTCCTACAGGTGGAAAGAAAGAATCAATTTTCCTTGTCAATAGTAGTACAAGTTAGAGACTAAGATTATGGCAAAATGTAAGTGTTTTTTTAAGAAGAGTTCATGTCTGAAACGTCTGAAACAAAATTTACCTGAAGTTTCTGAACTATATTAGACATCTTGTCCAGCAGCATCTCGATCTCTTTGACCTATATCACGACAGCTTACTTTAAGAAGGTAGGACGATGATTTTCTACAGTTAATAGCACTTAACACAAACTGTCCTCTGGTTGCACAACTGAGGTTGCCATCAAAATACATGGAAACTTTGATGCTCATGGACTAGATAGCAGACCTCTTTGAAGAAGTCTTCGAGTCCATAATCTGATTTGTTCTTGGAGTTCTGGCGCCCCATCTCGATGTCCCTCTCCTTTGGGGGCTTCTCGTCCATTTCAAAAGAATCCTACGATTTATTCAATTGATGGAAAGCATCAACAATCATACAGTAATTGCAAGTTGGACACATTTACTGAAAGTTCCAACAAATAGGATTTGGACGTTTGAATTATCTGGAAATCAATCAGGGTTATGCAGCCCGTGTAATTATTGACCTATGATGACACTAGTAGAAACCAAACGAAGTTTCTTTGTTCGTAAAGGAGGATGAAACCCGGGGCCTAAGAAGAAACGAACTGTAAAGCAGTTGGCACGAACTGTATCTACATTCGTTGAATTACGGCCGCTGACAGACAGAAACCAAAGAAGCAGCGCAAGTAATAAGGAGGAATAGGAACCGCATCATCTTGGACAGAAATAATCTTGTAAACTGTAAAGAACATTACCGTCAAAAGATTGTTCATCTTGGCTTCGTGTGTGTGTGTGTGTGTGTGTAGAGAGAGAGAGAGAGAGAGAGAGAGAGAGAGAGAGAGGAGATGAAGAAATGTATGCGGTGATGGTGACTTTGGGAAGATCGTCTTGGTGTGGAACGCCGGCCAGCGATGGAACCAAATAACTATACCAGACAACTGGGTTTAGTAAAATTTAACAGCGACGTTAATTCGTTTCTTTGCTTGCCGTCTAGGGGGGACAGCGATTGCGTGCGTCTCCGTGGAAACAGCCACGGTGACTGTTTTTCTTTCTGAGATAAACCTGCTGACTGTTGTGCTGCAACCGGCAACTCCGCTGTGCGGCCTCCTTGCTGTCGCGGTTTACTCCCACATTAACGCTCGATGCGACCACCGCATAATGCAGCAAATAAAAAATACCCCAAAATCACAAGTTAAGAGTTATTTTTTGCAAAGATCAGTCCCGTCTTCTCATATGCTGGCATGTAGCGCATTGCATGTGCGTCACTTGTCATAACCAAGAGTCTTTTTTTCGTATATTCATTTATTTCAAATATTTTATCTCTTTAATTGTGTGTTTAAATTTCAAACCGTTTTCACTGTTGGATTACTCACATCGAGATCTTCGATCTCATATTAATAAGTTTCGACAAACTTTTTTTTCACAAAGAATATCAAATTGAATTGGAGCCGGAAGCACGTTTTTTATTTCAATTTCTTTTCTTTTCAAGAACCATAACCGTGCTTCCCGTGGAAGCACAATTTTTTCCTTTCCGAGAAGTACAATTATGTCTCTTCCGAAAGCAAATATGTGCTTCTTATGGAAGCACAACTTTTCATTCCGAGAAGCACAGCTATGCTACTCGCAGAAAGAAATATGTGCCTCCATGAGCAGCAAACATGTGCTTCTTTTGGAAGCATGTTTTTTTTCGAGAAGCACAACTGTACTTTTCGCAGAAGCACGGATGTGTCTCCACCAGAAGCAGAGTGTTTCCTGTGAAAGCATAGTTTTTTTTTCCTTTGTGTTAAGCATAACTATGCTTCTTTTGAAAGAAAATATGTGCCTCCACGAAAAGCAAATTTGTATTTTTCATAGAAACACATATTTGTTTCCTTGTCTGAGAAGCATTGTGCTTCTCGCAGAAGCAAGTTTGTGCCCCTCGTGCAAGTATATATTTTTTTTCTTTTCGAGAAGCACATCTGTACTTCTCCCGAAAGTCAATCTGTGCCTACACGAGAAGCAAATTTGTACTTATCAGGGAAGCACATATTCTCGCAGAAGCTCATTTCTGTCTCCACAAGAAGCAAATATGTGTTTACCATGAAAGCATAATTTTTTACACAGAAATAAAATTTCATGAATTTTTTCCTCCAAAATGTACGGAAAACCGGTCCAAACCAAAAAAAACACAAGAAACCATCTAAAACATGAAAACTTATACAGAAAATAGTGAAAACAAAATTTCGAGGGATGGGCAGCACGCGACATGTGACGGCAACTGAACACACCATTTGTTTTGCTCCAAGGGATCAAAAAATGAGCCGTGGGGGTCCCCCACAAGGGGTAACCTTCAGTTAGCTGCTCTCGAAATACCCTGCAATGGTATCGTTTGAAGTGAGGAGAAAGTGGTTCCACATGGCTGGACCAGTAGAGGTAACCTCGGGGAAAAAGTCATGCTGCTTTTATCAACACCATTTTTGTGTATGGTTTATGGCAAGGTTTTTTCGTATAAACGTTTTGAAAGTTTAAAAAGGTTGTAAATATACAAAGATGTAAGATGTTCAGGAACTTTAAAAATCATTTCGAATATACAAATATTATTTAATTTCCAAAAGAGTTGGTGAACTTTCAAAACATCTTTATAATCTAAAAATGTTGCATAATTTAGAAGAAGTTCACAAAATTTCAAAATGTTCCAATTTTTTAACAAAAAATGTTCGCAGTATTAAAAAATAGTTCTGAATTTTGAAAAGTGATAATATAAAGAATATTACGAAAAATAAAATTTCCATATATTTAAAAGATGCTCGTGTATTTGAAAAAAATCATGAATTTGAAAATATTCATGAGTTTTAAAAATGTTCACACAGTTTGAAAGTGTTCATGAATTCAAAAAGTATTAAGTATTCATAAAATCAATAATTGTTTTTGAAAATAAAATAGCAAAGAAACAAACAGGGAAAGATAAAATAAAAAGGAAAAATAAAAAATAGGAATAAAAACCAAATAGATACCTAGCAAAGAAACACATAAAAGAAGAAAAAACTGCTAGAGGCTTCTACAAAATGGGTGAAAACTTTCAAAGGCCGCGCCAAGAGCTTTGTAGTCCGCAAATGGGCCGACACACTAGCGTTGTTGTGTCGTTAATTTGGTTGACACGTATCACAATAGGTAATACATATCATTCTTGTCTCAAAAAAGGGTAATACATATCATTCGCTGGGGACCTCCTATACAATGCTTTGTGTGTCGAATTGCCCTTAGTTCGCACAGGCGTGAGCTGCTGGGCCGACCCATTAAGCCAAGTCCCTCGTACCACGTTTTATGTAACGAGCGGCATTACTGAAGTGGTACTTCATATACTACGAGGTGAAGAAAGCCTGGAAGTGAGCAATGAAACCATCCTCGTTTTGATCCCAAAGGTAAAAGACCCCACTCGGTTTACTCAGTTCAGGCCAATAAGTTTGTGTAATGTGTCATACAAGATTGCTTCGAAGGTGCTTTCAAACAGGTTGAAACAGATCCTACCAGAGATTATATCAGAGGAGCAATCGGCTTTTGTCCCGGGAAGACTCATCACAGATAACATCATCTCGGCATATGAATGTTTGCATTTCATGAAGAGGAATAAAGCCAAAAGAAATCGTTTCTGTGCTGTTAAAATGGATATGATGAAGGCATATGATCATGTCGAATGAGAGTATTTGGAGGCCATCATGTTAAAATTCGGTTTTGCGCCAACATGGGTCTCTTTGATCACGAGGATGATGAGCTCAGTTACATTTTCAGTTCTGTTTAATGGTGGCAAATTGGAGGTTTTTTTACCTTCTAGGGGAATCCGTCAGGGGACCCAATTTATCCTTACCTATTTTTACTTGCAGCGGAGGGCCTTTCGTGCCTCTTAAAAACAACAAACGAATCATCGCACCTCAGTGGTATTCAAGTGGCTCCCACGGCTCTGCCGGTTAGCCACTTGCTCTTTGCGGATGATAGCCTGCTGTTTGTAAAAGCTAGTGTTGATGGAGCAAATGAGTTGTCCTCTTTGATGGAGAGATATTGCAATGCATTAGGGCAAAGAATTAATATATCAAAGTCTTCGGTGTACTTCAATAAGGGGTGCCCGACCAGCCTCAAAACAGAAGTTAAGCAGGCCTTAATAATCCCACTGAAAGCCTGTCTCATAGATACCTTGGCATGCCAACTGATGTTGGTAGTAGTAAGAATGGAGCCTTCAAGTTTTTAAAGGACCGAGTGTGGAATAAAGTCAAGGGTTGGATGGAAAAGGTTCTGTTAGTTGGGAGGAAAGAGGTGCTTATTAAGTCAGTGGCCCAAGCAGTCCCTGTTTACTCTATGTCATGTTTCAAGCTCCCGCATGGTTTATGTGAGCACCTAAACTCGTTTATTCGGAAATTTTGGTGGGGCAGAAAGGAAGGAAAGAGGAAAGCTAGTTGGGTGTCTTGGAGCACTATGACAAGGCCAAAGCAATGCGGTGATCTAGGGTTCGGAGACATAGAATTATTCAACCTTGCACTCCTGGCTAGGCAAGCATGGCGGATTCTCACGGAACCAAACTCTTTGAGCGCACGGATCCTTAAGGCCAAATATTTCCCTAACTGTGAATTTTTGCAAGCTGAGCTAGGATCAGCTCTGTCTCAAGTGTGGAGGTCGATTATGGACGGACGAGACATGCTAAACCAAGGCTTGATAAGGAGAATAGGCGATGGGAACAGCACTTCGATCTGGCAACATAACTGGCTACCCCGTCTACATAACATGCGGCCAATCATGAACAGAATAGCCAATCCACCACAACTAGTTCGGGATTTGATCCTTCCCGCGGCGGAATGGGATAGAGAAGCAATTGCAGAAATCTTTATCCCAACGGATGCTTCAACAATTCAAGCTACCCCGCTATGCACTCGCCAGATCGAGGACTTTTGGTCTTGGGTACATGAGAAAAATGGTATGTTTACGGTCAGGTCTGCATAGCGGATGCTAGTGACAACCAAGCTAAGGCGTGAGGCATGGTTAGAGGGACGATCCGACTCATCAAATGATGCGGGTGAGCAGAAAGTTTCGTCGAAATTGTGGAAGATTGATGTGCCTTCTAAATTAAAAATATTCCTATGGTGTTTGGCTCAACAATCGATCCCAACGGCTGACCTTCTACATCATAGAAATATGTGAACACTCTCTTCATGTGGCCTGTGTGGAGCGGAGGACTCCTGGCAACATTCCCTGCTACATTGCACAGTGGCGAGATGCGTGTGGGCTCTCCAAGATAATGACCTTGTTGAAGCAGTTAATAGTGTAAGGGAGCCAGAAGCCAAACGATGGGTTTTTGAGCTGATAGAGATTCTACCAGAGACAGAATTTAATCAGGTTCTGATTAGCCTGTGGGTGATATGGCATGCTAAGCGCAAGGCACACCATGATCATATCTTCCAGAGCCCACAAAAAACTCATGGCTTTATCATATGAAATATCTCTATGAATTGGAAGAGTGCAGGCCGAAGAAGCCAACAGTTACTTCTGCCAGTCCGGTTAGAGCGAAACCCAAGTGGATTCCACCACCTTCAGGGGTGTTTAAGGTCAGATGGGGTTGTGGCTCGATCATGTAATGAAGGAGCCTATAGTGCTGTTTGCAGGAACTCGGAGGGCACGTACATGGGAGCCTCGGCAATCAGATGCATCGGTGTTACTGATCCAGCAACCTTGAAGCGCTTGCGTGTCGAGAGGCGCTGGCCTTGGCTAATGATCTGGGTTTAACACATGTTATCATCGCGTCTGACTGAAGGAAATATGCCCTAGAGGCAATAATAACGTTATTATTTATTTCCTCATATCATGATAAATGTTTATTATTCATGCTAGAATTGTATTAACCGGAAACATGATACATGTGTGAATACATAGACAAACATAGTGTCACTAGTATGCCTCTACTTGACTAGCTCATTGATCAAAGATGGTTATGTTTCCTAACCATAGGCATGTGTTGTCATTTGATTGATGGGATCACATCATTAGGAGAATGATGTGATTGACTTGACCCATTCCGTTAGCCTAGCACTTGATCGTTTAGTATGTTGCTATTGCTTTCTTCATGACTTATACAAAGTTCCTGCAACTATGAGATTATGCAACTCCCATTTACCGGAGGAACACTTTGTGTGCTACCAAACGTCACAACGTAACTGGGTGATTATAAAGGAGCTCTACAGGTGTCTCCAAAGGTACATGTTGAGTTGGCATAATTCGAGATTAGATTTTGTCACTCCGGTTGTCGGAGAGGTATCTCTGGGCCATCTCGGTAATACTCATCACCTAAGCCTTGCAAGCATTGTAACTAATGAGTTAGTTATGAAATGATGTATTACGGAACGAGTAAAGAGACTTGCCGGTAACGAGATTGAACTAGGTATTGGATACCGACGATCGAATCTCGGGCAAGCAACATACCGATGACAAAGGGAACAACGTATGTTGTTATGCGGTTTGACCGATAAAGATCTTCGTAGAATATGTGGGAACCAATATGAACATCTAGGTTCCACTATTGGTTATTGATCGAGAATAGTTCTAGGTCATGTCTACATAGTTCTCGAACCTGTAGGGTCCGCACGCTTAACGTTACGATGACAGTTTTATTATGAGTTTATAAGTTTTGATGTACCGAAGGTTGTTCGGAGTCCCGGATGTGATCACGGACATGACGAGGAGTCTCGAAATGGTCGAGACATAAAGATTGATATATTGGACGGATGTATTTGGACACCGGAAAGGTTCCGGATGAGATTGGGATTATACCAGAGTTCTGGGAGGTTACCGGAACCCCCCGGTAAGTATATGGGCATTATTGGGCCTTAGTGGAAGGGAGGGAGAAGGAGCAAAGGAGGGGGCGCCCCCCCCCCCAAGCCCAATCCGAATTGGGAAGGGGGGCCGCCCCCCCCCCCCTTCCTTCTTCCCTCCCCTCTCTTCCTTCCCTCTCCTACTCCTAATAGGAAAGGGGGGCCAAACCTACTTGGAGTAGGTTTGCCCCCCCTAGGGCGCGCCTCCCCTCTTGGCCGGCCCCCTCCTCCTCTCCCCCTTTATATACGGGGAGGGGGCACCCCATAGACACACAAGTTGATCTACGGATCGTTCCTTAGCCGTGTGCGGTGCCCCCCTCCACCATATTCCACCTCGGTCATATCGTCGCGGAGTTTAGGCGAAGCCCTGCGCCGGTAGAACATCATCATCATCACCACACCGTCGTGTTGATGGAACTCATCCCCGACGCTTCTCTGGATTGGAGCCCGGGGGACGTCATCGAGCTGGACGTGTGCTGAACACGGAGGTGTCGTACGTTCGGTGCTTGGATCGGTCAATTCGTGAAGACGTACGACTACATCAACCGCGTTGTCATAACGCTTCCGCTTAACGGTTTACGAGGGTACGTAGACAACACTCTCCCCTCTCGTTGCTATGCCATCACCATGATCTTGCGTGTGCGTAGGAAATTTTTTGAAATTACTACGTTCCCATCCGAGCCTAGGTTTTATGCGTTGATGTTATATGCACGAGTAGAACACAAGTGAGTTGTGGGCGATATAAGTCATACTGCTTACCAGCATGTCATACTTTGGTTCGGCGGTATTGTTGGATGAAGCGGCCGGACCGACATTACGTGTATGCTTACGCGAGACTGGTTTTACCGCTGTGCTTTGCACACAGGTGACTAGCGGGTGTCAGTTTCTCCAACTTTAGTTGAACCGAGTGTGGCTATGCCCGGTCCTTGCGAAGGTTAAAACAGCACCAACTTGACAAACTATCGTTGTGGTTTTGATGCGTAGGTAAGAACGGTTCTTGCTCAGCCCGTAGCAGCCACGTAAAACTTGCAACAACAAAGTAGAGGACGTCTAACTTGTTTTTGCAGGGCATGTTGTGACATGATATGGCCAAGACGTGATGCTATATTTTATTGTATGAGATGATCATGTTTTGTAACCGAAGTTATCGGCAACTGGCAGGAGCCATATGGTTGTCGCTTTATTGTATGAAATGCAAACGCCCTGTAATTGCTTTACTTTATCACTAAGCGGTAGCGATAGTCGTAGAAGCAATAGATGGCGTAAACGACAACGATGCTACGATGGAGATCAAGGTGTCGCGCCGGTGACGATGGTGATCACGATGGTGCTTCAGAGATGGAGATCACAAGCACAAGATGATGATGGCCATATCATATCACTTATATTGATTGCATGTGATGTTTATCCTCTATGCATCTTATCTTGCTTTGTTTGACGGTAGCATTTTAAGATGATCTCTCACTAAAAATTATCAAGAAGTGTTCTCCCTGAGTATGCACCGTTGCCAAAGTTCGTCGTGCCCAGACACCACGTGATGATCGGGTGTGATAAGCTCTACGTCCATCTACAACGGGTGCAAGCCAGTTTTGCACACGCAGAATACTTAGGTTAAACTTGACGAGCCTAGCATATGCAGATATGGCCTCGGAACACGGAGACCAAAAGGTCGAGCGTGAATCATATAGTAGATATGATCAACATAAAGATGTTCACCATTGAAAACTACTCCATCTCACGTGATGATCGGTTATGGTTTAGTTGTATTTGGATCACGTGATCACTTAGATGACTAGAGAGATGTCTGTCTAAGTGGGAGATGTCTGACTAGAGAGATGGCCAGGCGATGGAGGTGGTAACGGCCCTGGCCAATGTTGATGTTCCTGTGCCTGGGGCTGTGGATGAGGTGTCTGACAGATCTGATTCAGAGAGGGCGTCCAAGTGGGCACGCAGGAAGGAAAGGATGCTCTGTTACCGGTGTGGTGAGAAGGGTCATTTTATTGCAGAGTGCGTGGCAGAACTGTGTGACTCGTGTGGCAAGCCTGCACATGATTCGGGAGAGTGCCCGTTAGTGCATGACCAGGCTCCATCTCTGACTATGTATGGGCTTTATTGTGCGGAGCTTTTGTTCTTCGAGTCCCCGGCTGCGAGGGAGATTCCAGAGGAGACACAGTGCTTGACTACCGGAATTGCGAAAGCAACTCAGGGCGAGGTGACTGAGGCTCAGATTATCCGGAGGCTTTAGGAGTTGGCACCGGGTGACTTCCAGTGGGAGCTGGTCAGCCTCGACGCTAATATCTATAAGGTGGATTTCCCCTCTGTTGAGGATTTACAGAAACTGTTGAACTTTGGCTTGTCTAGAGTTCCTGGTACTAAGTGTATTTTGGAGTTTCACGAGTGGACGAAGGTGGAGCCTAAAGAAAAGCCGCTTACGCAGGTCTGGTTGAGGTTCTCTGGGGCCCCATCTAAGCCTTTGCAGGATGTTCGAGTTGTGGCCAGTATGGGTATCATGGTTGGGAAGACGGAGAGAGTGGATATGGCTTTCACTCGGGCTCATGGAGTGGCTCGGATTTTGGTGAGTGTTCTAAATGTTGAGTTCGTGCCTGATGTGGTTCACTGGACATATAGGGGAGATGTGTTCCCACTCGACATAGAGTTTGAGGACGTTGAGATGTTTGCTGAGGAGGTTAATGGGGGTGATGTTCATATGCACGAGGGCGGCGGCGGTGCAGGAGCCAAGGGGGCGCCGGCCGAGTCCGCTCGTGAGGGGTCGACCGGGTCTCGCCAAGATGCTCAGTTGCCTGGGGAGGGGACCGGGGCTGAGACAGCACCGTCACCTTCAGTGCCTTCGACGTCGTTGCGTTTCGGGTCCTTTGCGCCTGCTTCTGCGCCTCCCAGACTGTGGAGTGATAGGGTGGAGACAGATGATGTGTTTGAGCACACGCTTCCTTTGCTGGACATTGACGGGATTGCAGTTCGGGAAGTTGAGCCAGAGGTCGCTCCTATCTCCCTTGCTTCACCGGTTGGCGTGGTTCCAGTGATGCCGTCTCCGCTCGAGGTGGGCCTTGGGGGAGGGAGGTCAGGGCAGGTGGCCTTGACCTCTCCCCTCCCTATTCTGTCGTCAGTGACGCCGGTCTCTTCGGGGCCAGCCAGTGCTGGGAGTGGGAGCCCGAGGCAGGTGGCCTCGGCTCTTCCCCCTCAGGCCCTGGCTGCGGCACCCACGTCTCCCGTGGCGCTGGGGGACACTACTAGGGAAAAGCCTATACACAGAATCTTAGCAGCAGCGAGGGTTAAAAACCCTCGCTACTGCTACTTACTAGCAGCGCAGGTTTTTAAACCTCGCTACTACTAAGTCGATAGCAGCAGCGCGGGTTTGTAACCCTCGCTACTACTAAGCGGTCTCTATCGTGCCCCCCGGGATATGCCATAGTAGTAGCGCGGGTTTTTAACCCTCGCTACTACTAATAGTAGTAGCGAGGGTTAAAAACCCGCGCTACTGCTATCAACTTAGTAGTAGCGAGGGTTAAAAACCCGCGCTACTGCTATCAACTTAGTTTTAACCCTCGCTGCTACTAATAGTAGTAGCGATGGTTAAAAACCCGCGCTACTGCTAATCGTCTGCCATAGTATTAGCGCGGGGTATGGCCTATTTGTCAAAGTCTACCCCCCCCCCCCTTGGACCGCCTTTTCAGTTTTAAAAAAAATAAAAGAAAATGATAAAAATGTCAAAAAAATAAAAGAAAATAAGTTTCCCATATGATATGTGGTCTAGTTGTTGGGAAAATTTACAAATATGAATTTCGACTTTATTTGCAAAATCTCTCTGGAAATTTGTAAAATGGCCATAACTTTTGCATATGAACTCGGATGAAAAAGTTTTTTATATGAAAAATCATCTACTCGAAAAGTTACATCCGAATTTAAGGGGGGGAACCCCGGTAAACATTTTTAAAATCCTCAAAAACCTAACAGAAAAAAAAGTTACGGGGCTTTTAAGATCTGAAGGCAAAAAAATTCATCAAATTTTAGTTTTTTTAATTTTTGTTAAATCTGGTCAAACTATGGTCAAACTAATTATTCAAGAATATTAGTGTTACTAAATAATTATTTTAGTTTTTTTGAATTTTGGTCAAATCTGGTCAAACTGTGGTCAAATCTGGTCAAACTATGGGTCAAACTAATTATTCAAGAAATATTAGTGTTACTAATTTTTTAGAACAATAGTTTCAAACTCAAACAGTGAAATATGTCACTACATGCTCAAGCTAAATTCCTGAGGTTAATAGGATTGACATCTTACTATTGTCAGGAAAACAACAAGTGCAGACTTGGAAACAAGGGAGAATAGAACCCGGAAGTTAAGCGTGCTCAGGCTGGAGTAGTGAGAGGATGGGTGACCGTCCAGGAAGTTAGATGATTTGGAATGATGAGGGGTGATTAGAGATTAAATTTAGCAGCGATGATGGGTGATTAGAGATTTGAGGTTAAAATAATTCAGAAATTTGAAAATTAGGGAAAAAATCAAAAAAAAATCGAAAAAATTAAAAAAAAATCAGAGATTACAGATTAGTACTAGCGCGGGTTTTTACCCACGCTACTACTATACGTTAGCTGTAGCGCGGGTGGCACCCGCGCTACTGCTATAAGTTAGCTGTAGCGCCTTATTAGTAGCGTCGGTCCCCGCGCTACTAATAGGCCCAAAACCCGCGCTGCTGCTAGGCTTTTCCCTAGTAGTGGGAGGGGGGCTGGGGCATGTGGCCCTAGACCGCCCTTCATCATCTGCGGTCAGGAAGACCGCGCCGTCGGTGACTTAGTCACTTCGCTCTGAGCAGGTGGTTGGGGCAGGAGGAGGGAGTGGGCAGGTGGCCCCAGCTGTCCCGCCTCTTGTCCTACCCGCAGGGCACGTGGCCGAGGGCCTTGGGAGCCCGCAGCCTCCTCCTCTTTTCACTCGAGAGGAGGTTGTTGCCTTTGGCGGGATCCCGGACCCGGTCTCGGCGGGGAGACGGATGAGTGCTCGCGTGCTGGACCTTCCGGAGGTGGATGATATGCAGCAGCGGTGCGCTATGAGGGCGGCCAAGCTTCACGATGCTGCGATCTCTTCTGGTATGTCCGTTAACATATCCAATTCTTTATTGCATTTTGCTCATGAGGAGATTATTAATAATGCAAACCAATTAGGAGTTTCACTAGGCGCCACTGGTACTGAAATATCCAATTCAGTGAATGATATGTTAGATTTAGAGGCGGAGCGGGCCTTAGAGACTATTCGTAATCTTGCTGCGGTTAAACCCATGAATGATGAGGAAATTGATGCGTTAGGGGTTAGAGTGCTAGATAATCTGTGTGCGGATCTAGCACCCTCTCATCAGGAGTCTGAGGACGATGATGTGCCTTTAGATGGTGTCGTTGTTCTTTCCGTTCAGCCCGGTTATGAGGACTGGGTGACGGAGCCAACTAAGCCAAAGCGTAAGTGGAAACGAAAGGTTTATCCAGATTCTACAGTTCGTAGGAGTGCTAGGATTCGGACTGCTAAGAAATTCCATGATGAACTATGAAAGGAATCTTTTGGAATAGCAGAGGTCTGAAGGACTTGGCTAAAAGAAGGTTTCTTGCTGAAGCTTCTCTGGAACATCGGTTAGATTTCATTGCTCTATCGGAAACCAGTAGAGAGAATTTTGCGCCGCAGTTTCTTTCCTCTCTTGTGGGTGGTATTGATTTCGATTGGCATTGCCTTCCGCCACGAGGTAGATCGGGAGGTATCTTACTGGGTGTGAGATGCGATTCCCTTGAAGTCCGGAGTGTAGTGATGGGTGACTTCGCCGTAAAGTTTTGAGTTAGGTCTAAAGTTGATGGGTTCAACTGGGCTTTGGTGGCGGTTTATGGTGCCGCACAGCCCGAGCTTAAACCAGAGTTTCTGGCGGACCTTGTTCGGATCTGTGGGTCCGAACAGCTTCCGATTTTGGTCGGGGGTGATTTCAATATCATTAGGAGGAGAGAGGAGAAAAATAATGATAATTTTGACGGCAGGTGGTCGTTTATGTTCAATACCATTATCGAAAGCTTGGATCTAAGGGAGAGCTTTCTGGTAGAAAGTTTACTTGGGCGAATGCTCTGCCAAACCCGATGTATGAAAAGCTTGATCGAGTTCTTGCTAGCGTGGAGTGGGAACAGAAGTTCCCTCTTGTTACAGTGCAAGCTCTCACACGGGGAATATCCGATCACATACCATTGTTCGTAGACTCAGGGGAGCCGAACCATATGGGAAACAAAAACACCTTCTCATTCGAGATGGCCTGGTTCGAACGCGAGGGGTTCCTAGACCTTATAGCCAGGGAATGGGCCAAGGATGTAGGAGGTAGGACGGCGGTCGAGCGCTGGCAGAATAAAATTAGGCATTTGAGAAGTTTCTTACGGGGTTGGGCTAAGCACCTCAGTGGGGTGTATAAGATTGAGAAGGATAGGCTCCTCTCTCTTGTACAGGCCCTGGACATAAAAGCCGAAACCACGATTTTGCTGCCTGCCGAGCTCCAGGTCAAAAGTGAGGCGGAGAAGAGGCTGAAAGAACTTCTCCGCGAAGAAGAATTGAAGTGGGCTTTGCGAGCTAAGGTCCGCAAGGTGGTCCAAGGGGACGCGAATACTCAATTCTTCCACCTCATTGCTAATGGTAAGCACAGAAAGAAGCGGATCTTTCAGCTAGAACAGGATGAGGGTACTATTTTTAGGTCAGGATAATCTCAAAACCTATATTACCGACTATTATAGACAGTTATTTGGACCGCCGGAGGACAATTGTGTGTCCCTCGTTGAGTCCAGGATTGAGGACGTGCCTCAACTGTCTGCTGCTGATAATGATATCCTGGTTGCCCCGTTCTCCGATAAGGAAGTGTTCGAGGCCATTGCACAAATGAAAAACAATAAGGCTCCCGGTCCGGATGGGTTCCCGGCCGAGTTCTATAAAAAGTGCTGGCACATTATTAAGGGGGATTTACTGCCTATGTTTCATGATCTATTCTCTGGACAACTTCACTTATTTCACCTGAATTTTGGAACTATCACATTGCTCCTGAAGAAAACTGATGCTGTGAGGATTGAGCAGTTCAGACCGATCTGTCTTCTTAATGTTAGTTTCAAAATCTTTATCAAGGTCGGGACTAATAGGCTCACACAGATTGCGCATTCTGTGGTGCAGCAATCCCAAACTGCTTTCATGCCGGACAGAAACATCCTTGAAGGGGTGGTTGTTCTTCATGAAACGCTCCATGAAATCCATTCCAAAAAATTAGATGAAGTAATTTTTAAAGTGGATTTCGAAAAAGCGTATGATAAGGTTAAGTGGCCGTTCCTCTAGCAGGCATTGCGTATGAAAGGTTTTCATGAAGCCTAGCACCGACAGGTCGAATCCTTTACGCAAAAAGGGAGTGTGGGAATTAAAGTGAATGACGATATAGGTCATTACTTCCAGACACATAAAGGCCTCAGACAAGGAGATTCGATGTCCCCTATCCTGTTTAACATTGTAGTGGACATGTTAGCAATTTTGATAGGAAGGGCTAAGGAGAATGGTCAAGTGGGTGGTTTGGTTCCTCATCTCGTTGATGGAGGTGTATCCATCCTTCAATACACCGATGATACAATCATCTTTATGGAGCATGATTTGGCCAAGGCGAGAAACATGAAGCTAGTGTTATGCCTCTTTGAACAATTGACCGGGTTAAAGATTAACTTTAATAAGAGCGAGTTGTTTTGCTTTGGTAGAGCCAAAGACGACCAGGATTCTTATAGGCAATTGTTTGGGTGCGAGTTGGGGAGTTTACCCTTCTCTTACCTTGGTATTCCGATTCACCATCGTAGGCTATCAAACAGAGAATGGAAGTGCATCGAGGATCGATTTGAGAAAAAACTGAGCTGTTGGAAGGGTAAGCTTATGTCATACGGAGGCCGTTTGATTTTGATTAATTCGGTGCTCACGAGTATGCCTATGTTTCTCTTATCGTTCTTTGAGGTCCCAGCTGGTGTTAGGAAACGACTGGACTTCTATCGGTCGCGCTTCTTTTGGCAGGGTGATGAACTTAAAAGAAAATACCGGCTTGCTAAATTGGACATCATCTGTAGACCGAAAGACCAAGGGGGCCTTGGTATTGGAAATCTTGAAGTTAAGAACAGATGTCTTCTTAGTAAGTGGTTGTGGAAGCTTTCTTCCGGGACTGAGGCCATGTGGGCGCAGATCCTCCGCAACAAGTACCTCCAGACTAAAACATTGTCCCAGGTCTTCGTCAGGCCGACTGATTCGCCTTTCTGGAAAGGGCTAATGAAAGTCAAACAATCTATGTTCAACAGGACGAGATTTGTTATTGGAAATGGTACAAGTACACGTTTCTGGGAGGATACTTGGCTTGGAGACTCACCTTTAGCCGTTCAATATTCGTCTTTATATCGTATTGCTCAACGACGTGAGGTGTTCGTGGCAACGGTATTTCAATCTGTCCCCCTTAATATTCAGTTTAGACGGTCGCTAGCGGGCAATCGCTGGGAAGAATGGCTCCATCTAGTTAGGAGACTGATGGAGGTTCAACTTTCTCACCAACCCGATGTATTACGCTGGAAGTTGACTAGTTCTGGAGCTTTTACAGTTAAATCAATGTATATTGATGTTATTAATTCGAATACTATTCCAACTTCCAAGTATGTTTGGGCTGTCAAAGTTTCTTTAAAAATTAAAGTGTTTATGTGGTTTGTCCATAAACAAGTTATTTTAACAAAGGACAACTTGATTAAGCGTAATTGGACAGGACCTACTAGGTGTAGTTTCTGTGATCGGGACGAGACGATTAAGCATTTATTCTTTGATTGCCCGTTGGCCAAAGTGCTTTGGCGGACAGTCCATATTGCTTTTAATATTACTCCCCCGACTTCGGTCAATGCTTTATTTGGGCCATGGCTTAATGGGGTTGAGCCTGACTTAGCAAGACATATTCGGATTGGAGTTTGCGCTTTGTTATGGACTATCTGGAATTGCAGAAATGATTTGGTTTTTAACAGATCATCACGGTTTCATTTCTTGCAGGTTATTTTCCGAGCTACGGCACTGCTCCGTTCGTGGTCGCTACTCACTCCGATGGAGGCCAGCGAGCATTTGGTTACTGGTTCTATCTGTTGGAAGATGGTAGCTCGGGATATCTTCAACCGCTTTGGATGGCAGTCATGTAATAGGATAGGCAATTAATTTCCCTATCTATTTTTAGCTAGCCGGTTGTGGCACCTTTTCCTGGCTAGTTTGTGTCTAGCGTTTTGTCGCTCTGTGTGAGCTGCATTTATCTTTTTCTTTTATCTTTCGCTGAAGACTATGGAACCTTATTGGCACTTTTTGTTATTTGGTTAATAAGATGGCTGTATGCATCTTTCTGATGCAGAGACCGGGAACCCCTTTTCGAAAAAAAAAACCTACATCCTCGAGAACGACAGGACCAGGTGCAGGATGCACGCGGAGGCGCTGGCGCCGCCATGGTGGGAGTGCTTCCAGTTCCGCCTTGTGAAGGTGCTGACGGACGAGTCCTACAAGCACAAGGGCGACAAGTTCATCTTCGGCGCCATCTACGAGCACGTCGCCCCGGCGGGCGGGCGCCGCCACCCTTCGGCTCCGCAGTACGTCGTGGCGTTCCGAGGGACCATGCTGCTGCACCCCAAGGCGATACACGACCTGTGCCTCGACTTCAAGATCATGGTCAACACGCTCCCGGACTGCAAGCGCTCCCAGCGCGCGCACCAGGCGGTGGACACGCTCCTGGCGACCGTCGGCGCCGACAACCGCGCCGTCTGGCTCACGGGGCACTCCCTCGGCGCGTCGCTGGCGCTGGACGTCGGGAGGGCCATGATGTCGGAGCAGGGGCTCAGCCTGCCGACCTTCCTCTTCAACCCGCCGCAGGTGTCGCTGGCCCCGGCGATCACCAGGCTGCTCCCGTCGGATGGGCTGAGGAAGGACCTGTACGCCACGAGCAACCTTGTCAAGGCCGGCCTCGGGCTGGTCCTGAGCCCGCACCGGAAGCGCATGGAGAAGCTGTTCGAGCAGCTGGCGGCGTGGGAGCCGAAGCTGTACGTGCACGACAGGGACCCCATCTGCCAGGGCTTCATCGACTACTTTGAGCAGCGGGAGCAGTTGGAGGAGCGCTTCCATGGCGTGGCCAAGTCGGCGAGGACACTGTCGTACCGTGACATGCTCTTCTCCGCGGTTGGCAAGGAGAAGGAGCGGCCGCACCTCCTGCCGTCGGCGACGCTCTGGAGGAACTCCAGCATGGACAGCGACGCGCACGGACTCCACCAGTGGTGGAAACCCAACGGCGACCTCAGATTGAGCGACAGGCGTTATAGTTACCCTTGACCTTTGGGCATAAACTGGTGCCACGTTTGTCCTTGCTTCTTGTTCCTATCATTTTCTCAATGACGATCTTCTGCACACGTTAGATACAAATTCAGTTTTTCTTAGAAGTTAAAAGGGTCAATATGTATTGAACATAAAGTCGGATTTATGATCCGTTTGCACATCCACGTTCAATGTAACAACGGCTTTGAAATAAGATCAATCTTGAATATATAGATTTTGATGATTTTTAAATTTTGACTTCTGAAGCATGGAACTCTATGAAACACAGTGATACACTCTAGAAAACGAGAAAACCTGGTAAAACTTGGTACGCACGAATGTTTATTATAAATTTGTAATATTAAGTTTCATTATGTTCCACAAAAACAATCCTATTGTTTCACTGTGGTTCATCATGTTCAACAACATATCATCACTATGTTTCATACAGTTTCATCGTGTTTTTGGAACTTGAATTTTAAACTAATGCATCATAAATTGAACTTGCCAAAGATAAAGTAGATTCAGTATTTAATATCATATGAAAAAGCATGGACGAGTGTATTATTGCTTGGCAGTGTGAGAGAAGTTGGAGGAATCCGGGTCAGTGCAGTGCACGGCATAAAGGTGACATTGATGATGTGACATAATGGGCTAGTAAACAATAAGATACACAAGACTACAAATATACAGATCTGAATGCTAAGCAAATGGATGGTTTGAACCATGCATTGGATATCCCGTGCAAGGTAGAATTGCTTTTCTCACACCATTGGAGACTCTTGAATAATGTTCGAACTATGTCACTGCAAGGCATGAAAAAAAAAATACAAGCACGGATGACATTACAAACAACATGGAATACTTCTATATATACATACGAACATAGTTGTTACACCAAGGCACACCCATTGCAGTTCATAGCAATGCTAATAGAAAGATGAAGCTGTATGTAAATAGCGTACCAAGCATCCTCCGCAGGATTAAACACGCAAAATTGGAGCCGATACCTACTGTAAGACGACTCCTTGTTTGTTGAGGCAAATGAGCCTTAAAAGCTCCTCTCCACCCCAATCGCCTTTTTATCGGCATAAACAGGAAGCCTAGCTGCCAATTAGATGGGTTGCGGAGCAGGAGAGTAGCGATGGTAGACATGCATCACAATGGCGATCCGCTCACTAACTGGGCTCAAGACAACATAAGCTCCTAGTGCAAATGCTGCAACCATGCCTCTTGTCGCCTGCTCCATGCAAACTACAGAGAAGAACATGTAGACTGCACGAAGCAGTGGATGAACATGATCCGAACCAGCATAGGTGAGCCAGATGGTGGACAACGTGGAGCCCACAAATGCAAGTGTGTTTGCCATCACAAATGCCTTGAAGGTGTATCTATGTGACAAAATTGGTGCACCAGCATGCGGATGACCGTCAGATATGTTGCCACCGGGTAGAGTGAATACTGCTGCAAACGTGACTGTTGAGACAAGGACGGAGCCAACTACTAAATTCTGCGCAATGTTGCTGAATTTCTTTAGCTCGTTCCCAGAGGCTTTCCCAATGTGGAACTCATCTATGAAATGATCCAGGCGACGCGGAGTAAGGACAGCTCCTGTCCATGCTAAACAGCGAAGTATAATGACCTGTGGATTCTATCCGAACAAATCAACATTTCAGAAAAACAAAGCAGCTGAACTGGAAATGTTCTACAGCCAAACAAGAATACACATTAAACTGTGCCAAGAAGAATAGATTTGGTAGGCTCAAGAAGATTACCAGCGTATAACTCATCCCTTTGTCAGTTGCCAGTACCGCAAGATCTAAGGCAGTGAGGCCCTTGTTGTTCACTATATTTGGCAGTACACTTTTATTTGCCATCAGAAGGCTTACTATCATCTGGTCTGCATTCTTGACTGCAAGATGCAGAGCTGTATTCCCTTCATAATCCATGACATTCACCATTCTTTCGAGCTCTGGGGTACCACAGAAATGCCAAACAACTTTCCATTTCTTATACTCAACAGCAATATGTAAAAAGTTCCTTCCTTTACCATCAAGCTTCTCATCAGAATCTGGGCAGTGTTTGCAGAGTTCATAGATTAGTTCACCATATCCCATTTTAGCAGCAACATGTACAGGAAACAATCCATTTGAATCTGGGACATATGCTGGAGAAGTATCATATCTCAGTAACAGCTTCAATGCAGAAATGTTTCCAGCAGATGCAACATAATGAAGAGGAGTGCTTCCTGAATCATCAACTTCTTTCGCAAGTGCCGGATTCCACTGCAACAGTTCCTGTGTCATTTCTGTTACTAAAAACTTAGTAACTATGTCAACTACACAAAATCCAATTTAACATTCTAGGAAGATACTACTTAGAACAAACAATAAAATAGTTTTTCTAATTTAACAATAAATTAGTGCTGCAATGAATATAACCCTTGTTGTCTTTTGAAGAAAAAAATTGTCATTCTATACATATTCACAGGATATTCAACGTGAACCAAACAATGTGTAAATGTATTGATTGTTATGTAAACCAGGAAAGATGCAAACAAAACAAAAGTAAGTAACTGATCAAATCTGTTACTCGAGCACCAATCAGGAACAATGACGAACTATCAAAATTCAAAAATCACTTTATGATGTCAATTACAAAGATGAACAGAGTTCTGAGGTAAATAATACACATGGTATCTTAACTATGTATGCTTACATGTATGTCCTATCTTCTACTACAAACTTAAGAAAAACAGCCCATGGTATTGGTGTCTTACCTATGGATATACAACCAAGAAGATTTATCAACTCTATTTTTTGTAGGAAAACTGTATAGTTACCATACAACTATTAAGATTGATTAACACTACACTTACTCCCTCCATTCCCTTATACAAGGCCACTATGAAAAATACAATTTGCATCTATATAAGGCCACTAACAGTAATCGAGGCAAAAATTAATGATGTTTCATCGTACTACTAACTTATTTAATACTTGCATGCATGTAGTCCTTCCCATGCCTTCTTTGCATGCATGCGGGCGTATTAATGATCCCGGTTAACGAAAAGAATAATTGACTTACGAAGCAGTCATTAAATTTTACATTGGTACCTGTAATTTGAGTTTGTGGCCTTGTATAAGGGAATGGAGGGAGTACTATACACCTAAATTAAGTGTTCGCACGATGAAATTAGAGGGGGTGGCTGTCCCTAGGGGTAGCAGGCTATTTCCCATACTCAAATGTAGATAAAATATCAAAATCGTTCAGAAGTCACAGCGAATACCAATATTAGACTGAACTTTTGATTTGAATTGCAGTTTACAAGTTACTATAGACTTAAATACGGAAGCTTTTATCTATATAATGATTAAGTCAATACGACTAGATGTTTTGTAAAGTTTTCCGCCAAGTTCCACTCTATCTTCTGATCCTAAAAAGGAAAACCCCATCCTATCCTTTGATCCTATCTATCTTGTTCTTAACTCGCGTAGATCCCACAATTAAATTACTTCAAGAAAATTCCCATTATATTTACACATGCTGGTATACATTTCCATCATTCCATACTTAGATATCCTTTTCAATCGGAATATAGGTTCTTTTTACATATTAAATTTTTTGGTCTCATGAGCCACACTACTCATTTCAGTAGTACTATACCAAACTCTAGTGCGTGCCAGTCATCAGAGTGTCTCCATCTCAAAAAAAAAAGGAATCATTACAGTCAGATCCTATAGCGCCACAGACACTAAAGTGCCTACCAACACATACCCCACTAGCCAAAATCAATAATGTTACCCTTGACAGCTTGCTCAATGCGACCCAGATACCCCGAACCCAACATTGCTAGTTGGTACTGTTCGAATTTACTAGTTGAGTACAAGTGTGAACCTAGCCTATAACTTCTTTTTTTCTCTACTGAAATGTAAAGCAGAATCAAACAGAGCAGAACCTAACCTACACTAAAATTCAAAACAGAATCACCTGAAAGCAAATTGTTATATTAAAGAGAACCAAGAAAGAGTACCCTACCGCTTGATTTAGAAGTAATTTCTAATCTCAACTGAGCTATAGTCCAATTAAAGATTATTCCAGTCAATTACAGGTGAAGAAAATACTTCAGACACACATCTTGCAGAGTTGCAAATAAGGCAATATAATAACCAACTAAATACAAGGCGATGTCTCGTCAGGCACTCACCGTTACTCGTGAGGACAGCGGCGTGCAGCGCCGTGCGCCTTCCCGGGCCCGTGCACGAACACAATTTTGGTGTCTCATCTTCGTCGGCGTCGTCGTTCTTATACGACTTGATAAGAACGCGCACCATCCCAAGTGATCCTGCGGCCGTTGCCATGTAAATCGGTGTCTCCCCCGCGCCACCGCACAGCCCCGCGAGCCCCGGGTCCGCGGCGGCCAGCGCACGCGCAGCGTCCTCGTGCCCGCCCCGCACCGCGTCGTGAAGCGCCGTCTCGCCGCGCTTGTTGGTGGCGCGGGTGAGGGCGCGCAAGGACGAGGTGGAGGGGGAGGAAGCGATGAGGAGGGCGGCGACCTTGTGGGCCCCGGCGCGAGCAGCGAGGTGGAGCGGCGTGTCCAGAGCGGCGTTGCAGGCGGCGAGGAGGCCAGAGGCGCGGCGGAGGAGGAGCGCCGCGAGTGCCGCGTGCCCGCCGGAAGCGGCCACGTGCAGGAGCGTGTTGCCTCCTGCGGTGGTAGCGGTCTCGAGGTCGGGCGCGGACGGGTCCGCGAGGAGCTCCTTCACGAGCCGCCGCTCGTCACCGCTTCGCGCCGCGCGGAGGAGTGCGGGCCTCAGGGATGGCGCGGTTGCCAGCGGCCGAGGCGTTGCGCAGGACACGGTGGACGGCGGCGAGGTCTCTGCCTCAGGCGAGGACATCGTGTGCGCGTCGGTTGTGGGACGAGGGGGGAACGTGGGTGGTTTACTTCGCAAGATTCATATCACTGGCGAAGTGGCGATCGGTGACTTCCTGTGCTTCAAAACATTGAGGAGGCAAAACTAAGTCGATACTGGTTTAATTGTGTACACATGCCCCTTTTCTTCGACCGCGTTCTTCCTTTCGTTTTGCTATGTCCTCCCTCAGAAAAAGAAAAGAAATATGAGAGCATTCCCTCAAAAAAGAAAAAGAAATATGAGAGCATCTCTAGCACATCCTGTATAACCTCCTTGGGTCGCATTTTTCTGACGGTTTTACAGGACGGTCAAAACATCCGACCACACTAGGTCTGGTAAAAATGACCTGGCCCATAAAATCGTTACGGGAGGCCCGTAAACCGCTTGCGATTCTGGTATATATGCCGGCTCCGGGACGATTTCGGCTTCCCATCCCTCTTTCCTCCATTAACCTTCGTCGCGTTGCTTGCACTCTGGCGACAAATCGAGCGATTTTCGGTGTCGTTTTCTAGCGGGGTTAGTCACCTGAGGCAAGAGGGGGGCTCGGCGGCCGCGACGGTAACCCGCCCCGCAAGCGCTGCAACGACGCAAATGCTGGCATGCTTGCAATCAAGTGGAGAGGCCATGCTTTCGGTATTCGGTTCGAGGGACTATTTGTGGACAGTTCACGGGATCGTTCATAGATGGTTCGAGGGACTCCAAATACGATCTACACCGACATGTTCATCTTCCTCTTCAGCTCGATGACGGTAACGATCGTGATCCCAACCCGTTATGCATCTTCATATTGATCTTGGGTGTCCGTAGGCGCGGTTTTTTTTTTGTTTTCTACTATGTTTCCCAACAACACGATCAGATACTTGTGTCCCTTATTTCCTCTGATCGATCACATGATTCGGCAACCATCTTGACAACTAACATATGGTGTGTGGGTTTAGCATAGATCACAATGTTAACTAGGGCCAAATGCCCTCCGAGTTAGATCATCCTTTTTGCCATGATGGAAAAAGTTTCATAATTTTATCAAGGGCGGGCTGCCATTTAGACTTGGCTGACATCCCATAGAAAGTTACAAAACAAGATATTTATAGGAAAAACTAGTCAATATACAAGGTAGAGTAGCAACCACTAACTCTCTGCCTCAGTCTTCTACACAGATCAGAATAACCAAGGATTTTACATAATTGATTTGCAGACCAAAGGCCATTCAGATGATATTCATCACCTTTCTTGCAAAGTTATGGTCAATTCGAGATGGCCTGATGAACAAGATAATCTCGTTGGCATAGATACATAAACAGTACAAAAGTGAACATCCTTGCATGAGCAAGATCAATGCATGCATCGCAATGGCAAAGATCTGTGGTGAGATGTGATCACCCTGCCTAAATATAGTGACTTGCACGACATTGTTTCCCCCAATGCCACTGTAACCATTCAGAGTGCTTGCCAAGGAGACAAAATTGCAAACCACTTCACCCACCTTCCAGAGAAACATTTTTCCTGGAGAACCTCAAAGAGGAAAACAAAGAAAGGAATTCAAATGCACGAGATATGTCTAGTTTGAGAAGCACATGTTTAGCTTTTCCTATGATGAATCTTGTGCAAATTGCTAAACCAGAGTGAAGTTCTCATGAAGATTTCACCCCTTAATAAAAGTTGATGAGTTTGCACTAAAAAATCACCATCCGGGGCCTAAGCCTAACTAATGGTAGTCTCAGGGGCGGACCCAGAAACTATTCTAAGTGGGGGCAAACTATGGGAGTGGGGGCATACTTTGTACAAATTCACATAATTTTGGCAAAAATTTCTGAAATTTCAAAGAAATATAACTGAAGTTTCATATTTTGAGTAGGGTCCTAGGCCCCCACTCCCATGAACGTGGGTCCGCCCCTGGGTAGTCTAGAGACAAGCCTTGGAAAGGTATGCACTAAGTTGATTGGCCTATACCCTCCCACCCACACCACGTTAGGATCTTCAGGTATCAACACTACCGCAGGATGCTACTAACGCGACACTACGATCAGAGGCCCTTTGACGAAAGTGTGTTCGATGCATTAATCGCAGACGGTGATGTAAAATAACCGTCAAGAAAGATGCAAAATGTTTGCAATGGCGGATAGTTCAGATTTTAGTTGCGTGTGCAATGCGGGGCATACGGTTCAGTTCAATGAACTATTTGCGATGAGGCAGAACAAAAGAAACGGGCAGCCAGATGAAGGCGTGTGCGATATATGGCATATAGTTCACTCGGATAAACTGTTTGTGATGAGGCGGAACAACAGAAACGGGTAGCCAGATGAAGGCGTGTGCGATATACGCATACAGTTCACTCGGATGAACTGTTTACGTTGAGCCAAGAGAACAAAAATGGTTCAACTTAACAAGATGTGTGTGATACGTGGCAAACAGGTCTGTAATCGGAAACATGTGGGAAGACCAACCACAACACAAACGATTCCTGTTAACAAGTCGTGTGTGTTGTGAGCAAACGATTGCTGGTATACAATTGTCAATGATTGATTAAATCATCACCGACGGGTTCCATTGTTTAGTCCATGTGCGATGTGATTTGCTCTATCTACAGAGCATCAACATATATACTTAAAAAGACAGCATTGCAAAACCAAATTATGTTGGAAATATGCCCTAGAGGCAATGATAAAATGGTTATTATTATATTTCCTTGTTCATGATAATTGTCTATTGTTCATGCTATAATTGTATTAACCGGAAACCGTAATACATGTGTGAATACATAGACCACAACATGTCCCTAGTGAGCCTCTAGTTGACTAGCTCGTTGATCAATAGATGGTTATGGTTTCCTGACCATGGACATTGGATGTCATTGATAACGGGATCACATCATTAGGAGAATGATGTGATGGACAAGACCCAATCCTAAGCATAGCACAAGATAGTGTAGTTCGTTTGCTAAGAGCTTTTCTAATGTCAAGTATCATTTCCTTAGACCATGAGATTGTGCAACTCCCGGATACCGTAGGAATGCTTTGGGTGTACCAAACGTCACAACGTAACTGGGTGGCTATAAAGGTGCACTACAGGTATCTCCGAAAGTGTCTGTTGGCTTGGCACGAATCGATACTAGGATTTCTCACTCCGTATGACGGAGAGGTATCTCTGGGCCCACTCGGTAATGTATCATCATAATGAGCTCAATGTGACTAAGCAGTTAGTCATGGGATCATGAATTATTGTCGTGGAATTGTCACGTCAGATGTCCTAGTGAAAGGGTTTAGTCGTGGAGCCATCGCAACTAGGAAGCTTAAAGAGGTTAATCGGGACAAAGGACACGAGGGTTATACTGGTTCGGCCCCTTACGGTGAAGGTAAAAGCCTACGATCCAGATTTGAGTGGGATTGCTGATGACTCGATAACTAGGGAGCAGAATCGCTTGACCTAGCTCTCGATCTGATATTTCTTGCCCTGAACCGCCGCCGGGTTGTCCCTTTATATACAGAGAGCGACGCCCAGCGGCTCACAGAGTCCCAGCCGGCTCATAAACAGTGTCCGGCTTGGTCTCTTAACTATTCTTGCCTTACAATACAAGTCACGTACATATGGCGGCTTATCACTACGAGCCTTAAGTCGCCTCTGGGCTTTGGGCCCTTAACTAAACCGCCATCTTCAACCTTGGTCTTGGGCTTCAAGAATACTTGTAGGTATAACCCAGACCCTCCTGGGCGGGTCATACCAACAGTTCTATCCCCAACATTAGGCCCCAGATTGATTTGGACTGGTTCATGTCAATCTTCAATACTTAAGAAAAAATCTTCTGCTCTTACTTATGAAATTCTTCGTAACCCGCCATGACATCATCCTCTGGATTTGTGGTAACCCACCATGACGTCACCTGCCATAAATGCACGTTTTGTTCAATGTATCCCAACAGATCTTTATCTTGATGACCATCCCAAAAATCGAGGCATCCTTGTAGTTGGATAACTTTATGTTTTTGGCCTCCTCGTTTTTCGAGCTCTTTAGTGGTCCTTCCTTATAAATAGACCCGACCAGGTCTTTCTCCATTCTTCCCTTTCTTCGTCTTCTTCCTCTCACCCCCTACTGTTTCTCGAGCTCCGCCGCCGCCGCAGCGCACCTTCGTCTCCGTCGACTTTGGCCGCTGCATCAACCTGAATCCGTCCAGAGAACGGCGGCGCCCCTCCGCAACAGATCTACCGCTATAAGTTTTCCCCTTTCTGCATCTTAGATCCATGCTAGGGTTACTGAGTTCCTTGTACAGTTTGTAGTTCATCTCAGTTCTTCATGTTTCTTCTGTCGTGGCTTCTTTTGATCCAACAGTAGCATAGATCTCATGCGGTAGCTATTCTGCATCCATTTTAGGCACCAACAGATCCTCTTTCTTTGTAAAGAATCCTCATTAGAACGCATGAACTCCTCTGTACCATGTTTTTAGGTCTAGAAATTTTTCTTTTCTGAACAGCCATTTGATCCAAAATAATAGTTGTAGTTTGTGAAACTTGTTTATGCAACACTTAGGCAAAAATCTGTACTTGTTAGATCCATCTAGCCATGGCGACTCTTATCACCGGCTTTAAAGAGGCAATGCTCAACTGATAACCTTGACCACCCATGGCGGTTTAAACAGCTTTAACGGCTTATAGAGCCTATGGCGGCTTAAATAATTTTGACATAATTATCCTGATACCATTAGGCCCCTTCATAAGCCGCCATCTTGAATATGCACCATAATGTTTTGTCCGGCTTAAATTTGAACCGGTATTTTTTACTCCTTTTAGGCTTTCATCACAATGGCACCGAAAGCACCCACTTCCTGCAACTGGGTCAAATCCATTGTCACAGACAGCACACTTGACGACTTTGTGAAGACCGGCTATCTGCCGAAGAAGGAAATCATGTCCTACCGTGCTCCTAACCCGGAGGAGGAATTCCCTCATCCCAAAACGGGAGAGGTTATTGTTTTCACAGATCACATGAACCGGGATTTCTCTCCACCCAGCTCATAATTCTTCAGAGATGTGTTTCACTTCTTTGACCTTCGCCCACAAGACATCGGACCCAATTCCGTGTCTGTAAGTGCATCTAGTGCCCCTTAGTGACTTTGGTGTATTGAAGACTTATAGGTTAAGTAACTGATGCGTTTGTGAGTGTACACAGGTCTATAAGTCTATGAGGAGTTTGATATTTACAGAGAAAGTCGACCCCTAAAAATGAAGTTCTTCAACTGAAGACTTTGATATTCTGAAGACTTTCTGAAGACTTTGAAAGTGAAGAAATTGGTGTGACCTTGAAGACTTGATATTCATTCGAGGAATATGAAGCGTGAAGACTTTTGTTTTTGTAGTTTCATTTTCTCTTTCTTGAGTCATAGGAAACACCGTACTGTTAAAGGGGGTCGAGGAAATACTAAGGAAAAATTTCCATGTGATGCTCAACTCAAAATCCTACACCTACCAATCCCTTCGAGTGAAGCCATTGGAAATCTCATACAGTTCAGTCAATTTCTTCAGTGACAGAGACGCAGTTCTTCTGGTCACTGAGGACTTTGCTCTGACTGAGGAGTTAGGAATTCGCCAGTGCGAATTGCCTAAACAGTGAGGAACATGATAGCCCTGAGGAATTTGAGAGTCAAATTTCCGACCGTTGCTGTGCTGCGCGCCGGCTGTCCCAAAATATCTTATCCACCTAACGGTCATATCATTGAAGGGCATTTATGTCTTATCATGTCGGGCTGCTCCCTAGGCTATAAATAGCCGCCCCCTACAACCACTAGCTGGTTGGCTGCTCCGAGAGAACTTGACACTTGTCATCTGAGAGCAACCCATCCTCCGAGGACTTTGAGCGAAAATCATCAAGTGAGGAAAATCCCAAAACCAAACCCCCACAAACCCAAAGTGATTGAGCATCACTGAAGAAATTGATCCTGCGTGGATCCGACGCTTGTTACCTTTGAAGACTGTGCTTCTTCCAGACGGTTAGGCGTCAAGGTCTAGAGCATCCAAGAGGAATTGTGGATCGCCGAGTGACCAAAGTCTGTGAAGGTTTGGAAGTCACCTGAAGACTTACCACGAGTGATTGGACAAGGCCTGCGTGGTCTTAGTTCAAGGAGAATACGGTGAGGACTGGGTGTCCTGAGTTACGGCTCAGAGACTGGGTGTCCGGGACTGTGTGTCCTCGAGTTTAAATACTCAGCCGCTCCAACCAGACGTACAACTGAGACAGCAGTTGGAACTGGTTTACCAAATCATTGTCTTCACCAACTGACTGGTTCTATTTCCTCAACTCTTTCATTTCCTCATTACTGTGTTAAATGTTGTTCATATCTGTGTTTGAAGACTTTGACTGAAGACTTTCACAAATTCCTCAGTTCAATTTCTTCAGTCTGTTTGTCTTCATCTTGTTATCCTGTGTTTACGCTTTCCGTACTCTGTGTTAGTCTTCATTTCATCATGATGACTATGTGTGTATCCTGTTATGTTTACTTCTGAGTACTTATTCCGCTGCAAGTAGTTCTTCGCTAAGGAATTTACTCACCAGCAAATTCCTCGGTGAAGAATTCATAAAAATCGCCTATTCACCCCCCTCTAGTCGATATAACGCACTTTCAATTGGTATCAGAGCAAGGTACTCCCTTGTTCTGTGTGATTTTGGTTTAACCGCCTGGAGTTTTAGTTATGTCGACCGCAGGTATGATCAAGGTCTCGGCTGGGTGTCCTACCTTTGATGGAACGGACTACCCCTACTGGAAGAACAAGATGCGAATGCATCTTGAGGCAATTGATAATGATCTCTGGTATGTTGTGGAAAATGGTGTCCCCTCTGTCACTCCCACACTGAACGCTACCGATGTGAAGAGATTCAAACAACTCGACTCTCAAGCGAAGAATATCATATGTGGTCATCTGAGCAAAGGACAGTATGGAAGAGTGAGTGCTTTGGAAACTGCTAAGCTTATCTGGGATAGGCTGTCCAAAGTAAATGAAGGAGTTTCAACTCAGCGTGACTCTCGAGCCAATGTTCTTCGGAATCTCTTCAACTACTTCAAAAGACTTGACAATGAGAATGTTCAACAAACCTTTGATCGCCTCACTGACATCTCAAATGAGCTTCAAGCCCTCGGTGCCACTGACATCACTGATCATGAAGTTGTGAAGAAACTGCTGAGATCGCTTGATTCCTCATTTGATACTCTGGGGCTGATGATACAAGAACGTGCTGACTACAAGTCGCCTGATCCTGCTGATATCCTTGAAAGGCTAAACACTCACGAGTTCCAGCTTGCTAAAAAGATAGATCTCTATGGCTCAAACTATGGCAAACCACGTGCCCTGAAGGCTAAGGTTGTGTCTGACTCAGAATGTGAGGATTCTGGTAGTAGCCTTGGTGATCCTGAAGAACTGAGCCAGGATCTAGCACTGCTTGTGAAGAAATTCCAGAAATTCACAAGACGTGGTCGCTTTGAAAAATCCTCAAGAGGAAGTGATTCCTCATCCAGTGACTATAAGAGAAGACTTTGCCACAAATGCAAGAAGCCTGGTCACTATATTCAAGATTGTCCTCAGTGGGAAAAGGAAATGAAGAAGAAGAAATACAAGGATTACAGTTTTGATGATGCGAAGAAAAAGAAGAAATCGTCAAAATCTTTGTCATCGAAATCCTCGAAGTCCTCATCTCACAAGAAGGGCAGCTCCAAGAAGGCTCGGGCATTCATTGGCAAGGAAATGAACTCTGAAGCTGAATCTGAGGAAAATGATGAAGAGGAGGAGTCTGAAGAATCTGAGTCTGGTGTGGCTAGTCTGGTCGTTGCTACTGCCTTCGTCAGCAAGTCCATCTTCAACACTGAAGAAACTGACTCCACCGACAAGCCTGATGAAGATAATGATGGCTACGCTCCCACCTATTGCTTCATGGCAAAAGGAGCTAAGGTACTCAAATACAACTCCTCTAACTCTAGTGAAAATGAATCTAATGAGGATCTGAAGCCCAGCTACTCTAAACTTGCTAAAATTGCTGTGAAACAACAACGGGCTCTTGAAAAGGTTCAAAACATGCTAGATAAAAGTGATGATATGTTGGGTGAAGAAATGGATCGCACTAAAGCCTTGACTGAAAATCTTCAGAGACTTCAGTCTAGGTATGACAACCTTCAAGGTCATCATAACTCTCTCTTGTCTGATCATGAGAAACTTTCTTATGAATTTCTTCAAGAAAAGCAAGATCACGAGAAGCTTTCTCTTGAAGCTCTTCAAAGAAAGGAAGATCTTGAAAAGCTAAGAGTATGTTATGAAGATCTTCAGAAGGAGCGCGATTCATTACTAGCTCAACAAATCAGCACTTCTCAGGAAGAATTTGTTCCTCCATGCTTAAAGTGCATTGAACGTGAATCTGCTAATTCTTCACCTGAATGTTCAAATGCTTCAAATGTTACAAATTCTTCATCTGCCTCTGCTATCACTAATTCCTCATCTGAGGACATTACTAGTATCAGTGACAATGCAGGGCTGAAGGAATTGTACATGACAGGCATGTACAAAAGCCTCAAAGGGCATCAGACACTTTGTGATGTGGTCAAAAAGCAGATCCTCAATAGAAACCCTAGGAAAGAGGGTATTGCCTTTGAGAGGAAACTCAATGCTGATGGAACATATTGGAAGCCTGAGCAGTATCCCAAAACCTCATGGGTTGCTGCAAAGGGACCTCCAGTTGATCCATCTAACTTATCTGGCTTTACATGTGAATCTCCTCATTCTTCTGATGAGTCATTTGACTCCAACTATAAACTGTTCAAAAATCAGAATGGTGAAGTATTTGCTAGATATGTTGGCACTAACTGCAGGAACAGTTCCCCCATGAAGAAAATCTGGGTTCCCAAAAGCTGTGTTGAAGGTCTTCAGGTGAATGTCCTCATGACACCACCTGTGAAGAACAGGAACCCCAGATCAAATTCTTCATACAGATCAAATCCTTCACATGGATCAAATTCCTCAACTGGATCAAAGTCCTCATATGATTATTATCGTGCTAACAACTCTGTCTCGTAGGATAGAGCTAAGGGCTATGAATATGTACATTATTCTTCAAACCATTATGTTCATAAGTCCTCGAAGAATTACTCTGCTTATTCATATGCTTACCCTAACCCCTCCTATGTGAAACGAAATGGTTTGGCATCTTTGCCACCCTTCTCATATGGTGCTCGCAGGATGATGAACTCTTTGCCACCCCTCCAGATGTGGGTGGTGAAGAAAAAGAACTAATCTCTTCTGCAGGGTCAGGTCTCCAGACGTGCTCTAACGTCTGAAGAATTTGCTGGGGACCTGACGAAAATGCCTGAAAGGATGCAGGCGAATCATGATGAAATGAACTTTCATTTCACACGTCCTCATACTGCTATATCTGTTTACCGCTTGATGAAATTCATCTGATGAACTTGATATCATATTCTTCACTGATGAAGCATATGAGATTGTAAACTACACTAATTCATCTGCAGGATGATCAACCCAAAACCACTGAATGGGTCCTCGATAGTGGATGTACAAATCACATGACTGGTGACAAGAATCTATTGATGGATGCTCCCTTATCACCATCACCTCTGAAGCATATCATCTTTGCTGACAAAGGCAAAAGTCAGGTATTGGGTCTTGGTAAGGTTGCTATCTCTAAGTATAAGCACATGGACAAAGTCATGCTTGTTGAGTCCTTAGGATACAATCTCATGTTAGTCTCAATGCTTTGTGATCTTGATATGGTTGTTGTCTTCGGCAAATATCGCTGTGTTGTGATTATGGAAGCTGACAATTCCAAAGTCTTCGAAGGCTTTAGGAGAGGAGATCTGTATATTGTTGATTTCTCTACAGGACCACAACCAGCCGTGTGTCTACTTGCAAAAGCGTCAGAAGGCTGGCTATGGCATCGACGACTTGGTCATGCAGGCATGAGGAATCTGAACACGCTTGCGAAGAAGAAGCATGTCATTGGCATTGAGAATGTCAAATTCCTCAAGGATCACTTATGCGGAGCATGTGAAGCCGGGAAAATGACCAAGGCCAAGCATCCAGCGAAGACTATCATGACCACTACACGTCCATTCGAATTGCTTCACATGGACCTCTTCGGACCTAATCATTATTCAGCAGTCACAAATGATGCATCTTTATATGGTTTTGTCATTGTTGATGATTATTCTCGATATACATGGGTACACATTGTTACTTACAAACATGAAGTGCAGGAAGTCTTCAAACGATTTTCCTCGAGGGCTTCAACCAACTTTGGTGTGAAGATCAAGCATATCAGAAGTGACAATGGAACTGAGTTCAAGAATTCTGGTCTTGATGCCTATCTTGATGAACTTGGTATTACTCATGAGTTATCTGCTCCCTATACTCCTCAGCAGAATGGCGTCGTGGAGCGCAAGAACAGAACTCTTGTTGAGATGGCTCGCACTATGCTTGATGAGTACAAAACGCCTCAGCGTTTTTGGATTGATGCAATTGATACTGCCTGCCATATCATCAATAGAGTATATCTTCACAAATTCTTCAAGAAGACTGCCTATGAACTCCTCACTGACAAGAAACCCAATGTGAGTTATTTCAAAGTCTTCGGTGCTAAATGTTGGATTAGAGATCCTCACCACAATTCTAAATTTGCACCGAAAGCACATGAAGGTTTTATGCTTGGTTACGGAAAGGACTCGCACACCTACAGAGTCTTCAACATTGTTCTTCACAAGATTGTTGACACTGTAGATGTGCGGTTCGATGAAACTAATGGCTCGCAACGAGAGCACCTACCTTCTGTGTTAGATGAACCAGCACCTGAAGATGCTATCAAGCTCAAGGCAACTGAGGATGTCATTCCTACTGAAGAATCTGCTGAAGAATTCATTCCTGTTCATGAAGAACATCGAGCTGATGCACCTGAAGAACATGATGAGGAAAATGGTGCTGAAGAAAATGCTGATCAAAATCCTCAGCGACAGCCAACTCATCCACACATTGCAAAAGAAGTGCAAGTGGAGAAGATCATCGATGACATTAGCGCACCAGGTCCTCTCACACGCTCAAAAGCCTCACACTTATCTAACTTTTGTGGGCACTATGCTTTTGTCTCTATCACAGAGCCCACTAAGGTAGATGAAGCATTTCTAGAGCCGGAGTGGATTCAGGCTATGCAAGAAGAATTACATCAGTTCGAGCTGAACAATGTCTGGGAATTGGTCAATCGCCCAGATCCTCGCAAGCATAATATCATTGGCACAAAGTGGATCTACCGCAACAAGCAAGATGAAAATGGCCTTGTGGTGAGGAATAAGGCACGACTAGTAGCTCAAGGCTACACACAGGTTGAAGGAATTGATTTCGATGAAACTTTTGCACCTGTTGCTAGACTTGAGGCTATTCGCATTCTACTTGCCTATGCTAACCATCATGATATCATCTTATATCAAATGGATGTGAAAAGTGCATTCCTCAATGGTAAGCTTGAGGAAGAAGTATATGTTGCTCAACCCCCAGGTTCTGAAGATCCCAAGAATCCTGACAAAGTCTTCAGACTCAATAAGGCCCTCTATGGCCTCAAACAAGCCCCTCGGGCGTGGTATGATACATTGAAGGAATTCTTCGTGAAGAATGGCTTCACACCCGGTTCACTCGACCCTACTCTTTTTACTAAATGATATGATGGTGAACTGTTTGTGTGCCAAATATATGTTGATGATATTATCTTTGGTTGTACTAACCAACGTTATAGTGATGAATTTGCCTATATGATGAGTGAAGAATATCAAATGTCTATGATGGGAGAGTTGAAATTCTTCTTAGGTCTTCAAATTCGTCAGCAGCGCAATGGCATATTCATATCTCAGGAGAAATACCTCAAAGATGTGCTGAGGAAATTCGGCATGCAAGATTGCAAAGGCGTCAAAATTCCTATGCCCACAAATGGCCATCTATGCACTGATGAAAATGCATTGACTTCGATCACAAGGTATACCGCTCCATGATTGGTTCTTTATTGTACTTATGTGCATCTAGGCCAGATATAATGCTTAGTGTTTGCATGTGTGCCCGATTTCAAGCTGCACCGAAGGAATCACACCATAAGGCTGTGAAGCATATTCTTCGATATCTAGCTCACACACCAACACTAGGATTATGGTACCCCAAGGGCTCTGCTTTTGATCTCATTGGATATTCTGACTCTGACTATGCTGGTGATCGTGTGGATCGCAAGTCAACATTTGGCACTTGTCATTTCCTCGGACGATCTTTGGTCTGTTGGTCCTCAAAGAAACAGAACTGCGTATCACTGTCTACTGCTGAAGCTGAATACATTGCTGCTGGCTCTTGCTGTGCTCAACTGCTTTGGATGAAGCAAACCCTCAAGGACTATGGCGTCAACGTGAAGAATGTGCCTCTCCTCTGCGACAATGAGAGTGCCATCAAGATTGCTCACAACCCAGTTCAGCACTCGAAGACTAAGCACATCCAGATTCGTCATCATTTTCTTCGTGATCATGTGTTGAAGGGCGATATCTCCATCGAGCATGTGAAGACTGAAGAACAGCTAGCTGATATCTTTACTAAGCCCTTGGATGAGAAGAGATTTAGCAAGTTGCGGTGTGAGCTAAATATCTTAGAATCTTCGAATGTTCTTTGAAAAGGACACACATCCTAACCCTTATGCAGAATTGATGACTTAGATGTGCAACACATGAAGAAACATTTTTCTTCAATCAATGAAGAATAACACTCTAAGTGTGATGAAATTAATGAAGAATTTGATTCTCAGAACCCTACGACAATTGTACGCGGTGTCTGAAATCATCATTCTTATACGGTGGGTTATGCCACCACAAAAGTTGAAAATCTTCAATTTGAGTTTTTCCTCATTTTTGAAATTCTTCAGTTTTACAAATTCTTCGACTTTGCAAAATCTTCAATGTTTCTGTCGTTTTTCTTCATTGGCTATATATATATGTGAGTTTATGTCCTCTACAGCATTCACTTATTGCTATTTCTTCAAGTTGTGATTTCTGCTAAGTGAATGTGATCGGACCCTTCCCCCTCTATGATATACTCAACCCAATCTATTCACAAATTCTTCATGTGCGTTCTGATTGAAACTCGTTCAAAGTCTTCACTGTGTCCTTGACAGCTGAAGAAATTGCGAACGAAATTTTAAAAAACAAATCTTATCCAGATTTTCGGTTTTATCGCTCAAACCGTTCCGCATCCCACGATACATTAGTTTATCCACCCGCGATCTTACACGATCTCATCTGCACAGTGCGTGGGTGACACATGTCGCGTGAAGAAGAAAGGGCAGGGGCATGTTCGTCCCAAAATCTTCGGGCGAACAGTTTTTACCGTGGCTATAAATACCCCTCTTCTTTCCTTACTTCATTTACTCCGCTCGGTCGCTGTCTCTCGCTCGATCTCTCCTCAAACCCTAGCGCCGCCGCTACTCCATCGCCGTCGGTGAGGAAGAGCTTCACTGCCTCGACCTCGTCGCCGTCGTACTCGTGCCGGCTGCGGAAATCTTCACTCCGCCGCCGCCGTAGTTGTCTCCCTCTGCCAAGTTAGGGCGTGGGAGATCTAACGTGACGAACTTCACCACGGTTCATCTATGTTCGTCGTGTTCTTCAGTTCGGGTAATTAAAAGTCACTTTTATTACTCGCTTTGATTCTCAAACTTTTCTGAAAATCTTCAAAGGTTTTTTGTTCTTCAAATCTTCACTTATGAACACCTCACACACTGTATGCTCTTGATTCATCTCTCTAAGCACTCATTTCTTCAAGATTCCTCAATTGTGCGGATTTTCAATCTGTACAACTCTGGAACCTAAGACAAGAACGCTTAGTGAAATTCCTCAAGGCTCAACTGGTCAAATTCCTCAAAACTTGTTTTTTTTTGAAAAATCTTCTGAGAACGCATATGACCTCTCCAAATTCCTCGCACCTACACTCTGTTCACAGGTACTCATGTCCGCTGCTGAATCACTAGGTTCTCATCAACTTAACTCATTTGCAGCGTTCCTCGAAGAAAAACTGCATACTTCTTCAGAGTGTTCTATTGTTCAAATTCCTCATCTGAAGAAAATGGCAGAGGGCAAGAGACCGCAGAAAGGAGGAAAGAAACCGGAGGTCATGACTGCCTTTGAGATCCCTGATGAAATATACAAAGATTATTGCACACCTGATGAAGCCAAGTTTGGCAAGGAGAACAAAAATCAGCGCAAAGTGCGCATTCAGAGGATAGAACGAAGATGGGCACGAGAATGGAGGGAATATCGCTATGTTACTCCCAAGTACATGAAGAAATTCGCCTTAAACCCTCCATGCCCAAGAGCTCCATTAGCACCTGGCCAAGTCGCTGATCCCACCAGCATCAAGCGTGGTGAGGACTTTCCTGAAGAATGGTCTAGGCGTCAAGCCAAATTGGCAAGACAGGCCAAAGAGGCAGTGAGGAAATTCAATGAGGATTCTGCTGCTGCTGCTGCCGCTGAGACCTCGGTCAAGCCGAGGAAATCAATGCCGAAGAAGCCTGCTCGCAAGCCAAGTGATTCACCATCAGCGCCCTCACGGCCCAGTTCCTCAGCCGCGCCCTCACGGCAAATTCCTCAGACTACTGCTGCTCCATCAAAGTCCTCAGCAGCTCCCTCCAGGTCCTCAACTCCTGTACATCTGGCTACATGTCAAAGGACTCGGGGTTTCTCGATTGCTTCTGGTGTCTCAGCAAGTTCCTCAGCTGCACCAATGTCCTCATCAGGCCCCACTCTGCTGAAGACAAAAGCAACAGCTGGACGCGGTCCTCGGCCAAGTCCAAGAAAGAAAGTTGCTTTCCAAGTGCCCTCTGATGACGAGGCTTCTGATGAAGAACTTGCAGAAATCATCAGAGACAGACTGGCAAAGGCCGCTAGAGCCAAAGGAACAACTATGCCTCTGCTTTTGGATCCAAGGAGGATCCTTGACTTCATCGACTTATGGCATCAGGATCCAAACACTCCCATGCCTGATCTGCCTCTGACTCCTGGTCAAAGTCATATGCTGAACCATTTCATCTCTGAAGAGAAATGGAAATTTGAAAAGGCTCGTGAGATAAAGAGAGCACAAGCCAGAAAGGAGAAGCTTCTGAAGAAGAACATCGTCAACCTGACTCCTGAAGAACTTCTCAAAGCTCAATCTGAAATCCAAGCCCTCAGCAAGGATTTTGATGCTTACAATGCTGATTGGCAAGGAGCCAAAGTGAGATTCGTCAATTTGATGAAGAAAATGACAACTGTTGCAGCCCCATCGCAACAAGAAAATCCTCAGGCTACACACTCTGCTCAGCCTGCTGAAGAACATGCCAGCACTACTGATGACTTTCAGCCTGCTGATGAGAATACAAGTTCCAGGGCTGATAACTCCATTCCAGCCGCTGAAGAAATTCCCAGGGCATCCCCTAGTGGTGCGCCTGAAGAAACTGAAGAGATCAGGGCAACTGCACCAGTTGCGCCTGAAGAAAATGAACCACAGTCCTCAGCTCCTCCTGCGCCAACACCAACTCCAATTCTTCCTTCTGCTTATGAAGTGAAGAAGACAAAGGCTGCAGAGCGAGCTGTAGTGAAGAAGAGGAAGGCATCAGCTGCGTCAAATTCTTCGGATGCGAAGAAAATGAAGCCGATGACCAGCTCGCTTGAAAATCCCATTGATGCCATTCCCATTTCCTCCATGTCGTCTAAGGAAATTGTTCCTTATGGAGAAGACTACAAGATCCCAAGCGGATCTGATGAAGAAAATCACTCTGTTGCTACCTCAGAACAGTTTGATGAAGAAATTGAAGTGGAAGCATTCCCTTCACCGCCAGTCGTTTCCTCACCCATGCCTCAGTTCACAGCTGAAGAGGCTGGTGTTGAGGAAATTGAAAAAGAAGATGAAGACGTGGATATTGGATGCACTACACCAGTGATGAACGATGACTTTTGGGAAAGTCAGCATCCCAATACTCCTCTCTTCACTCCGATTCAACAAATTCCTCAGTCCCCGGCTACAACTGTTCAAATGGGCTCTGAAGAAACTCATCCCACATCGTCTGTTCATGAAGAAATTCCAGCCGCTAGTGCTGAAGAACCTACTGCTGATCCCCAAACTGCACAAGAAGAGGAACCAGAAATTCCTCAGCCTGAAGCACCTGAGATCGCGATTCCTGAGGTTGTGCTGCAAATCACTGATATCCCTCTGCCCAAACCGAAGAATCCGTTCTCGAGCAAGCAAAAATTCAAGGCTGAAGACTTCTTTTCTGAGCATGTGTTCTTCACTGATTACAATCCATATGACTCTGCTCGCATAAGGAAAAGACGATTTTGGACTGCTACTCAAGCCAACTTCTATTCCTTAGTGCTCTTTGACAAGGACAAAATCTTCGATCATGAGCATATTCCTCATGTGGATATGGAATCTCTGCCATGCTTCGAGCCATTCTCCGAGTTATTCATGATGCAGGACTCCTGAATTTCTGCACTGATATCTGTGATTGGAATGAAGAACTCATTCTTCAGTTCTATGCCACTTTGCATATCACCGGAGATGCTGAAGATGTCAATTCATGGGTGCTGGATTGGATGACAGAAAACACTCACTACAAGGCACCAGCAACTGAATTGCTTCGTGTCCTTCCTCTTGATCCTCCCCATGAAAGTGCACGTTGCATCTACAATGACCGCGAGCTGACTGATCATTATATGCAAGTGCTCATGAAGCCTTTGAAGCCAGGGCAGGCCCCTCGAACCAAATTCCTCGTCAAGGAACTGCTGTATGTGCCTCGGACTGTCTATCGAATCCTGACGAAGACAATGAGTCCCATCAAAGGCCACGACTCAAATGATGAAGATGTTGTTGGCATCATGAAGAACATGCTTTTCAACATCATTCATGGCGTTCCCGTCAACTTCCATGATTTCTTCATGAGGACTCTGGCTAATGTTGCAATGTCACCTTTTGAGCTGAAGCCCTATGCGCCTTGGATTATGAGATTCATAAGGGCAAGATCTTCACTGAATTACAAGGCTGACACTCTGAACCATGGTAGCTACTTGCCACCCATTGAAGTCCTCAAGCGACCAGTTTCATCATCTGATGATAAGGACAAGGCAGCTGCTGTGATTGATGAAGGCACTCGTCCATTGGATGGTCAATTCCGTCTAGCTACTTCTTACTCCACCAATGACGATTCTGCAACACATGACACTGCCGCAAATACCTCAGCCAAGCAAAAGCCTCAAGCAACAGCACCCAGGGTGATGACTGACCGTGAGTTACTCCTCAGTCTTCATCAGAAGGTTGAACGCAATCAGAAATGGGTGAAGCGTCAATTTGCTGCAATTCTTCACAACATGACCTCAACACATAATGAAGTGAAGAAAAATCAGTATTACCTTCATGAAACCCTCAACCGCACCTGGCTGTTCTCACGCATGTATATTCCGCGGAAGAATTGAAGACTATGGGTCTCCAGGAAGCATTTGACTGGTCTGCACCACCTCCGAAGAAATTCAAGAGAGTCAAAGTTCCTGATCTGGTGGCTAGTTCTTATTCTTCATCGCGTGAAACTGATGAACATGAAGATTTGGACGACACTGCGGCAGGCCCTACTTCAACAACCAACCCCGACAACGCTGGCGCTCCTCCATCGACTTGAAAATCTTCAGGGGCGTTAGTCCTCAGTTTCGATCCTTTTGGTCATTTGATGCCAAAGGGGGAGAAATCTGAGTTAGTCTTCAAGCGGGTTTATATTATGGGTGTTTTATTAAGTTACAACTCTCGTTCTTCCGAAACTTTTATTGGATCGAGTTGTAATCTTAAATCCGATGGTGCCTTGATACTTTTGGTCGTGCTCTGATGCTTCTGATGCACTGAGCTCTAAAACTTTTGATGTGCTATTCCGCATGCTTATTCCTTGTCAATATTATTGCACGCATGTTGAATCTCATTAGGCACCATATTTCATCATGCATTTCAAATTCTTCATATTATATATCAAATGCGTGTATGAATTACAAGATATAGGGGGAGATCTCCATGATTCAATTCTTCAAATGTGCATTGCCTCAAAAGCAATTTCCTCACTATGCACATATGCAGGGGGAGTTCTTCTATATCTTGCAATCAAATTCCTCAATATCAGTATTTACACTTCATATGTTTATCCCCGTTGAAAACTTAACCTATGTTGTCATCAATCACCAAAAGGGGGAGATTGTAAGTGCATCTAGTGCCCCTTAGTGATTTTGGTGTATTGAAGACTTATAGGTTAAGTAACTGATGCGTTTGTGAGTGTACACAGGTCTATAAGTCTATGAGGAGTTTGATATTTACAGAGAAAGTCGACCCCTAAAAATGAAGTTCTTCAACTTAAGACTTTGATATTCTGAAGACTTTCTGAAGACTTTGAAAGTGAAGAAATTGGTGTGACCTTGAAGACTTGATATTCATTCGAGGAATATGAAGCGTGAAGACTTTTGTTTTCGTAGTTTCATTTTCTCTTTCTTGAGTCATAGGAAACACCGTACTGTTAAAGGGGGTCGAGGAAATACTAAGGAAAAATTTCCATGTGATGCTCAACTCAAAATCCTACACCTACCAATCCCTTCGAGTGAAGCCATTGGAAATCTCATACAGTTCAGTCAATTTCTTTAGTGACAGAGACGCAGTTCTTCTGGTCACTGAGGACTTTGCTCTGACTGAGGAGTTAGGAATTCGCTAGTGCGAATTGCCTACACAGTGAGGAACATGATAGCCCTGAGGAATTTGAGAGTCAAATTTCCCATCGTTGCTGTGCTGCGCGCCGGCTGTCCCAAAATATCTTATCCACCTAACGGTCATATCATTGAAGAGCATTTATGTCTTATCATGTCGGGCTGCTCCCTAGGCTATAAATAGCTGCCCCCTACAACCACTAGCTGGTTGGCTGCTCCGAGAGAACTTGACACTTGTCATTTGAGAGCAGCCCGTCCTCCGAGGACTTTGAGCGAAAATCATCAAGTGAGGAAAATCCCAAAACCAAACCCCCACAAACCCAAAGTGATTGAGCATCACTGAAGAAATTGATCCTGCGTGGATCCGACACTTGTTACCTTTGAAGACTGTGCTTCTTCCAGACGGTTAGGCGTCAAGGTCTAGAGCATCCAAGAGGAATTGTGGATCGCCGAGTGACCAAAGTCCGTGAAGGTTTGGAAGTCACCTGAAGACTTACCACGAGTGATTGGACAAGGCCTGCGTGGTCTTAGTTCAAGGAGAATACGGTGAGGACTGGGTGTCCTGAGTTGCGGCTTAGAGACTGGGTATCCGGGACTGTGTGTCCTCGAGTTTAAATACTCAGCCGCTCCAACCAGACGTACAATTGAGACAACAGTTGGAACTGGTTTACCAAATCATTGTCTTCAACAACTGACTGGTTCTATTTCCTCAACTCTTTCATTTCCTCATTACTGTGTTAAATGTTGTTCATATCTGTGTTTGAAGACTTTGACTGAAGACTTTCACAAATTCCTCAGTTCAATTTCTTCAGTCTGTTTGTCTTCATCTTGTTATCCTGTGTTTACGCTTTCCGTACTCTGTGTTAGTCTTCATTTCATCATGATGACTATGTGTGTATCCTGTTATGTTTACTTCTGAGTACTTATTCCGCCGCAAGTAGTTCTTCGCTAAGGAATTTCCTCACCAGCAAATTCCTCGGTGAAGAATTCATAAAAATCGCCTATTCACCCCCCCCTCTAGTCGATATAACGCACTTTCAGTGTCTAACATCTGCAATTTCCAAGTATTCAGTGAAGTATATCTTGGAGAAGAACCCAACATTTTACTCTTCAGAGAGCTATTCTACTTGAACCGCTAGAATGAGTGCGCCAACGGCCAGAGCTTAGAACTTGGTGGTGTCTCGATCCAGCGTCGTAGGGATGTAATCTTTCCTTATGCCAATCCACCGAGTCATCCCAAAGACTGGAATCAGACATGGTTTTTGTTAGAGTTATAATATAAGTTATGTACCCCTTTATATTATCCCGTTGTATAAGGGGTTTCCTGCATATGTTCCACACATGTACATGTATATATATCGGCCTATGGCCTCATGGGAATACAAGTTGCTTATTCCTAACATGGTATTAGAGCTAGGTCAATTTTTTGCACATTGTAACTCGTGCATTTGATCCGTCTCTACATCCCGATCGATCTCCAACCAGGCCACTCGAAGTGTCCCCGCTCGATATCCTTCTTCTTCTGCACGATCGAAGCAGGGGGGCTCGTCCCGCAGGCCCCCGATCGATCTCCTGCTCCCGCCGGCCCTGATCTCGTCCTGCAGGCCCCCGATCGATCTCCTGCTCCCGCCCAGCCCCAATCTCCTGCTCCCGCAGGCCCCGGACTCCCGCAGGCCCTGCTCCAGCCGGCCCCGATCTCGTCCTGCCTGCTGCTGGTTCCGTCCCCGGATGCTGCGGGTCTTCATCCGATCGACTGCCTGTCCCTCCCCGATCCCGTCCCGTTCCCGATTGGAAGCTCTCTTGTCGGATTCTGCTGATTTCGGATCTCTGCTAAAAAAATGTCTATTGCATCGGGCTATGTTGCTGTCCCTCGCTGTCCGGTGATCTTTGATGGTACTAACTACACCGAGTTCACTGGCTTTATGTGCATTCACATGCATGGCATCCGTCTCTGGGGTGTTCTTTCTGGCGAGGTCTGCTGTCCACCACGTCCGGTTCCTCCGGTTGCCCCTACTCCACCAACTCCGCTGGTTCTTCCTACGGATGCTAATCAGGTCGCCAAGGATGCGGCTAAGCTTGCTGATGAGGCTGCTGATCGTGCTTATGATGAGAGGGTTTTGGCTTATGAGGAGGCTCTTCAGACGTATCATGGTGCTCTGACTGTTTACACCCAGTGGCTTGATGATGGTGCTCGTGCTGCAGCTGTTCTCACTGCTAGTATTCTGCCTCGGTTTGCTTCTGAGTTTTTGGGTCTTCCTACTGTCTTTGAGATGTGGACCCATCTTCGCCAGCGCTATGAGCCCTCTGGTGATGCCTTATACCTTTCTGTGGTCCGTCAGGAGCATGCTCTTCAGCAGGGTGACTCTAATGTTGATGACTTCTATGCACAGAGTTCTGCTATCTGGCGCCATCTTGATTCTCTCCGCAGTGCTGGTTGTCGTACTTGCCCCTGTTGCCAGGCTGTCCAGGCCAATTTGGAGTTTCATCGCGTCTACGAGTTCATGTCTCGGCTTCGTAAGGAGTTTGAGCCCCGGCGTACTCAGTTGTTTTCTCGTGGCCGTATTTCTCTCATGGAGGCGCTTTCAGAGATTCGTGCTGAGGAGACTCGCTTACGTGGTGCTGGTTTGCTGGAGGTTCCCTCTGTGCTCGCTACTCAGCCTTCTTCCACTCCACCTGCTGCACTGACCCCTTCTCGCTTGAGTGCTCCGCCGCTCTTGCCCAATCCTTCTGGAGGCTCAGGTCTCCCCCGTACACATTTTGACTACTGCAATAATGATGGTCATGTTGAGTCCCAGTGCTACACGAAGCGGAAACACCTGCGCAAGGCACGGTCATCATCTTCAGGGACTTCGTCATCTACCTCGACAGCTTTAGCCATTGCTTTGACTGAGCAGGATATTCTAAGACTTAAGCGTGTGCTCGCGGCTTCAGGTTCTTCCTCGATGAGTACTGTTAGTTCCATGACTGATGCTTCCCGCACTGAGCAACCGCCCTCTACATAGTTAGGTACATCCCCATGGGTTCTGGACTCTGGAGCTTCTTTTCATATGTCTTCTCATTCTTCCACTTTGTCCTCTCTTCGATCGCTGGATTCTCCTGTTCATGTCTTCACTGCTGACGGTACTCCACTTTCTGTTGTTAGTAGAGGCAATCTTACCACTTCTTATTCTGTTCCTGATGTTGCTCATGTTCCTCGACTTACCATGAATCTGTTTTCTGCTGGTCAACTTACTGATTCTGGTTATCGCGTCATCCTTGACGTTGACTCTTGTTCTGTCCAGGACCGTCGCACGCACACTCTGGTTGGGGCTGGCCCTCACCGCCATGATTCTCAGGGTCTTTGGGAGTTGGACTGGCTTCATGTTCCTTCCGCTGCCACCACCATCGCCAGTTCCTCCGCTTCAGTCGCCTCCGTTACTGGTTCCTTCAAGAAGTGGCATCATCGACTTGGTCATCTGTGTGGTTCTCAGTTGTCGTCTTTAGTTCATCGAGGTCTTCTGGGGCCTGTCTCAGGAGATGTCTCTTTAGAGTGTCAGGGTTGTCGTCTTGGCAAGCAGATTCAGTTACCATATTCACATAGTGAGTCAGTGTCTAAGCGTCCTTTCGACTTAGTCCATTCTGATGTATGGGTTCTGGCTCCTTTTGCTTCGAAAGGTGGTCATAAATACTATATTATTTTCATAGATGATTTCTCTCGTTACATATGGCTTTATTTCATGACTTCTCGTAGTGAGGTGTTGTCTATTTATAAGCATTTTGCTGCCATGGTTCATACTCAGTTCTCTTCACCCATTCATGTTTTTCGTGTTGACTCCGCTGGCGAGTATATCTCTAAGATGTTGCGTTGTGTTCTTGCTGAGCAAGGAACTCTCTCTCAATTCTCTTGTCCTGGTGCTCATGCTCAGAATGGTGTGGTTGAGCGAAAGCATCGTCATCTTCTTGAGACGGCTCATGCATTGATGATTGCTACCTCTCTCCCGCCTCATTTTTGGGGTGAGGCAGTCTCCACCTCCACCTATCTTATCAACATACAGCCTTTCGCTGCTCTACAGGGTGATGTTCCTTTCGAGCGTCTTTTTGATTGTTCTCTCGATTATTCGATGCTTCACTTGTTTGGTTGTGTTTCCTATGCTCTTCTTGCCCCTCGTGAACGCACCAAACTGACCGCTCAATCTGTTGAGTGTGTTTTCTTAGGCTACAGTGATGAGCATAAGGGCTATCGTTGTTGGGATCCTATCGGTCATCGGATGTGTATCTCTCGAGACGTGACTTTTGATGAGTCTCGTCCCTTCTACCCACATCCATCTTCCTCGACCTTTTCAGTGGAGGATATCTCTTTCCTCATTTTTCCTGACTCACCTATCACCCCCGTCGAGCTTGTGCCAATTCGTTCCACTCCCTCTGCTTCTCCACCTCTAGTTGATTTGTTGCCACCATCTTCCATGGTCTTCTCGCCTAGCATGTCACCGGATTCTACACCTTCATCTCCGGTGACTTCTTCGTCGCCACCCCCCGATTCTACCTCGGTGATTCCTCCTTCTATTGTTCCATCTTTTCCTCAGTGTTACACTCGTCGTTCATGATTTGTGGATGCCTCTGTTGATGTGTCGTCATCTTCCTCTCAGCCTACTTATGGCTTGCGTTCTCGTCCTCGTCTGCCTGTTGATCGCTTTGGATTTCCCACCGCTGGTGCTGCTGTTCTTGAGCCAAATTCTTATCGTCAGGCTGTTGTTCATCCTGAATGGCAGTTTGCGATGGCAGAGGAGATTGCTGCTCTTGAATGCACTGCTACCTGGGATCTTGTTTCCCTTCCTCTCGGAGTCTGTCCCATCACTTGTAAGTGGGTTTACAAGGTTAAGACTCGCTCCGATGGTTCTCTTGAGCGTCACAGAGCTCGTCTTGTGGCTCGTGGTTTTCAGCAGGAGCATGGTCGTGATTATGATGAGACTTTTGCTCCTGTGGCCCATATGACCACTGTTCATACACTTCTTGTCGTTGCCTCTGCACGCCACTGGTCTATATCTCAACTTGATGTTAAGAATGCCTTTCTTAATGGTGAGCTGCGTGAGGAGGTGTACATGCAGCCACCACCTGGGTATTCTGTTCCTGATGGCATGGTATGTCGTCTTTGTCACTTTCTCTATGGCCTTAAGCAAGCCCCCATGCCTGGTTTGAGCGGTTTGCCTCTGTGGTGACTGCCGCTGGTTTTTCAGCAAGTGCTCATGATCCAGCGTTGTTTATTCACCTTTCTCCTCATGGTCGGACTCTTCTTCTTCTCTATGTTGATGACATGATCATCACTAGGGATGACCCCGAGTATATTGCCTTTGTAAAGGCCCGTCTTAGTGAGCAGTTTCTTATGTCTGATCTTGGCCCTCTTCGCTACTTTCTTTGGATTGAAGTCTCTTCTACCTCTGATGCCTTTTTTATATCCCAGGAAAAGTATATCCAGGATCTTCTTGCTCGTGCTGCTCTTACTGACGAGCGCATTGTTGAGACTCCTATGGAGCTCAATGTTCACCTCCCCGTGCTACTGATGGTGATCCCCTCCCTGACCCGACGCTTTATCGTCATCTTGTTGGTAGTCTTGTCTATCTAGCTGTCACTCGTCCGGATATCTCTTATCCGGTTCATATTCTGAGTTAGTTCGTCTCTGCTCCCACATCGGTTCACTATAGTCATCTCCTTCGTGTTCTCCGATATCTTCGGGGCACAATCTCTCACCGTCTATTCTTTCCTCGCTCCAGTTCTTTACAGCTTCAGGCCTATTCGAATGCTACGTGGGCTAGTGATCCTTCAGACCGCCGTTCACTTTCTGCTTACTGTGTTTTTCTTGGTGGTTCTCTCAGTGCCTGGAAGACGAAGAAACAGATTGCAGTTTCTCGTTCGAGTGCAGAGACTGAGTTTCGAGCCATGGCTCTTTCGACGGCAGAGGTGACTTGGTTACTTTAGGATTTTGGAGTTTCTGTCACTACACCGACTCTGCTTTTATCTCACAGTACAAGTGATATTAGCATTGCGCGCGATCCTGTGAAGCATAAGCTCACCAAGCATATTGGTGTTGATGCTTTCTATGTGCGTGCTGGTGTGCAGGATCAGGTTATTGCTCTTCGGTATGTGCCTTTAGAGTTACAGTTGGCGGATTTCCTGAGGAAGGCCCAGACTAGAGCACAACATGGCTTTTATCTCTCCAAACTCAGTGTTGTTCATCCACCATGAGTTTGAGGGGGGGTGTTAGAGTTATAATATAAGTCATGTACCCCTTTGTATTTATCCCGTTGTATAAGGGGTTTCTTGCATATTTTGCACACCTGTACATGTATGTATATCGGCCTATGGCCTCATGGGAATACAACACTACAAAAAAAAGACACATCCGTGACATTTTGGGCCGAACAAAAATATTTTCTATCATACTTATGACACTTCTATGACGATAATTGTGACAAAACCCGGTATCATCATAGATGTGGTGGCTCCTACTTCTATGACAAAAAATCATGACCGAAAATGGGCTTTTCGTCCTGGGCGGGCCGGAGACGCAGTTGCATGACATTCTTTGGGCCGTCCATGATGGAAAAACTGTGGTAGAAGCGAGGGCGAGGAAAATTTCGGGAAGTTCCAGGTTACGGTGGGTGGCCGGGGGCCGAGCGATGCACGTATCTCTCGTACACGTACGCGCGTGTGTGCGAGGCGTTGGCTCTAACTGAAGCCGAGCGAGGCGTTGGGCTCTAACTGAACCCGATCGATTGCACTGCAGGCTACACATTACTGAACCCGAGCGATCGATTGATGGCTGTTAACTGAACCCGATCGAGCGATTCCTTCGCTGCTGCTGCTAACTGAAGCCGATCGATGCTGCCTCTGGATGAACAGTGAGTGTTGCATGCGGGGGGGATGAACAGTGAGCGGTGAGGATGGATGAACAGGACCCCCTGGCGTTGCCTCTGGATGAACAGGACCCCGATCGATCGAGCCGGTTGGGGCTGTATGAACAGGACCCCATGGAGGGCTGGATGAACAGGACGACCCCGTGGAGGGCTGGATGAACAGTAGACGGTGGAGGGGTGCCTGTGGAGGGGTGGTTGAACAGTAGCCGGTGGTAGCGCGCGGTGGAGGCTGGATGAACAGGAGCTCGTGGAGGCTGGAGGAGGTCGACGGTAGCCCGTGGAGGCTGGAGGAGGTCGACGGTGGAGATGAACAGTATCCTGTGGAGTCCCGTTTTGCGGTACGCCACACCCCTCCCGATGAAGAGGACCCCCGTTTCCATCGTAGCGCTCCAACACAAGTTCGTTTCGTCCGTTTTGCGGTACGCCACACCCCTCCCGATCAACAGGACCCCCGTTTCGACCGTAGGAGGTCCATTTCCTCCGTTTTGCGGTACGCCAGACCCCTCCTGATGAACAGGATCCCGTTTCGAACGTGGCCGGTCAAACACAAGGCCGTCTCCTCCATTCTGCTGTACGCCAGGCCTCATTTCCATCGCCTGTTCCATCCAAACCCTCCCGATGAACACGACGACGCATTCCGTTCCGACCCAGCCGGTTGGCTCCCCATGAACATGACGAGGACGCTGTTTCTCCGTTTCAACCCAGCCATGTACACGAGCCTTTACCGTACGTATGCGCGAGTAGGCGTTCGAGACCCCGCCCGTATGTACACATACGTGGCCGTATTTTCTTTCTTGCACACTGGCCGCTGTACGTATGTGTACAAGCTACGTGCGTGTCTCTACTATGACACGTGCGCGCCTCTACATCGACCAGTATATATATGTACGTACACGTTCGCGACCTGAATGACAACGTTACGTACACTTCGACCAGGTGGGTCCCGACTGTCAGGCACTTCCTTGCGTGCGAAAATGTAGCTGGTGGGTCCCAGCAGTCAGGGGGGCGAATCGTTTTTTCGGACACACTTCCTTGTATGCGAAGATGTAGTTGGTGGGTCCCAGCAGTCAGGGGGCGAATTATTTTTTTTTGCCCGGACGCACTTTCTTGCGTGCGAAGATGTAGCTGGTGGGTCCCAATAGTCAGGGGGAAATGTTTTTTTCGTGAAATACGGTGGCCCGTCCGGTGGGTCCCCGCTGTTAGGTGGAGGAATAATTATTTTGTGCGTAATAAGGAGGCACTTCCTTGCTGCGGTTGTGGACCCAGCTGTCAGCCTCTCCATGTACAGTCCATGTCCGGTGGAAGCCGTTTCTTGACTACGTTGACCACGCCGCGCCGAGAGAACTAGGGCGGTGGATGACGGCGAGGCCTAGGAAGGGGACGACGCGGAGCCGGGGAAGACACGACAGTGGAAGCCCGCGCGGAGAGGAGTACGAGGGTTCACTGGTTCAGCTACGGTGTGAGGCTGCCGTCGCCGCAGGGCCTGGCCAGCGGTGGGAATAGTAGGGGGCGGTGAGGCCTCCGCGGCAGCACAGCCGGCCAGGGGAGGCAGGAGCATGCAGCACGACCGGCGCTGCTTTGGACAGCTGGAGCAAAAAGACCAGAGGTTGAAGAAGCACTACGACCGTTGGATGGACATCGTACGGTCACTGGAGCTAAAATCGTTCATATTGACTAACTTGACAAAGCCCTCCGTCCCCGTCAACTTAGCAGGCCCACAAGTCAGTCTCCCACCAAGGTGGGTCCCAACTAGCTGGGGAAGTATTCATTTTTTATGCGTAATAAGGAGGCACTTCTGGTGGGCCCGAGCTGACAGCGGGGGCAACGTTTTTTCGCGAAATATGGTGGCCCGTCCGGTGGGTCCCAGCAGTCAGGGGGAAATGTTTTTTTTTGCAAAATACCGGTGGCCCGTCCGGTGGGTCCCTACTGTCAGGTGGAGGAATAATTATTTTCTGCGTAATAAGGAGGCACTTCCTTGCGGCTGCCGTGGACCCAGCTGTCATCCTCTCCACGTACAGTACTCTTCCGATGGAAGTCGGTTGTTGACCACATTGACCACGCCGCGCCGAGAGCACCATGGTGGTGGACGATGGCGAGGCCTAGGAAGGGGACGACGCGGAGCCGGGGAAGACGCGGAAGTGGATGCCCACGCGGAGAGGAGTACGAGCGTTCACTGGTTCGACTGCGATGTGAGGCTGCCATCGCCGTAGAATAATAGGGGGTGTGGGTGAATGGAGGGATGGTCTGGCCAGTGATGGGAGTAGTATGGGGGCGGTGAGGCCTCTGCGGTAGCACAGCCGGCCACGGGAGGCAGGAGAAGGCGGCACGACCGGCGCTGCTTTGGGCGGCTGGAGCAAGAAGACCAGAGGTTGAAGAAGCACTATGGCCGTTGGATGGACATCATACGGTCATTGGAGTATTGACTAAGTTGACAAAGCCCTCCGTCCCCGTCAACTTAGTAGGCCCACAAGTCAGCCCAACAATATGGTGGGTCCCAGCTAGCAGGGGGTATTCATTTTTTTGGGCGTAATAAGGAGGCACTTCCTTGCGTGCGAAGATATAACTGGTGGGTCCGACCTGTCAGCGGGGGGAACGTTTTTTTCTCGAAATACAGAGGCCCTTCCTGTGGGTCCTAGCTGTCAGGTGGAGGAATCATTATTTTGCGCGTAATAAGGAGGCATTTCCTTGCGTGCGGCCGTGGACCCAGCTGTCAGCCTCTCCACGTATAGTCCACTTCCGATAGATGTCGTTCATTGACCATGTTGACCAGGCCGCGTCGAGAGCACCAGGGCGGTGGACGACGGCGAGGCCTAGGAAGCGAACGACACGGAGCCAGGGAATACTCGGCAATTGTTTCCCACGCGGAGGAGTATGAGGGTTTGCTGGTTCGTCTGCTGTCCCCGGAGAATAACATCAGGTGCGGGTGAGTAGAGGGATGGCTAGGCCAGTGATGGGAGTACGGTGGGGCCGTGAGGCCTGCGCGGCAGCATAGCCGGTCGCGGGAGGAGGGAGCAGGCAGTCCCGCCGGCGCTTGTTTGAGCGGCTGGAGCATGAAGAGCAGAGATTGAAGAAGCACGACAGTCGTTGGATGGACATCCAACAGTCACTGCTCTCATGTGTTGACTAAGTTGACAGGGTGTTTCGTGTGCGTCAACCTTTTTTATATGAAAGCATATGTGTCAACCTGTAGTAGGCGCACAAGTCAGCCTCAAATCTGTGGAAAACAGCATACAACCCATCTGCCATTATTTCTAATAATGTACAACCCATTTGCTAATTCTTAAGAATTTTTTTGGAGTCCATCTTCTTTTTGTTAGCATTACACCCCATATTGCGGCCACGGTTAAAAAGTATACGAAATTTTGCATATTTTGGTGCGGTTAACTGTTTTTAATCCAGAAATATCGATTCACATTCAAACTATTTTGAAAAATAATTTATATAAATATAAAATCCAAATAATTGTCCACGCATAAAAATCAATGGAATTTAAAATCTTTTAATGAAAAAAATTTGAAACTAATTCCCGGTTTGATGTGTTTTAAAAATGTACAGCCCATTTCTGGGCAAACTGAATGAAACTCTCCTCGTCTTGAAAGATTTGCAGCCCAGCAGGGCCGATAAAGCAAGTAGGCCTTGTTTGGGTATTTCTTTAAAAAAATAGAACTGGGCTAGCCATTTTTAGCAAGAAAAAAACACAACTGGGCTCATGATGTGGTAAACATAAATAAAACCCTGGCTAGGCGGGCCATAGCCCCCGCACAGCCCCGTTGTTACCCTGACCCATCGCTAAAACTAGTATAAATAACAACTGCCTGTTCCTAAAAAAAATTGCGCGACCTGTTGGGTCCCTGGTGTCAGCCGCTCGTTGTAATTGTCTCGTTTATTGACTACGTTGACAATGGCGTGAGCCCCAGATGTCCAACTATTAGGAGGAACCATATTTTTGGGCTTGTAATATAGAGGCACTTGCTTGCGTACTACCATGACGCTGGTGGGTCCCTACTGTCATCCTCTCCACGTACAATCATCTTCTTGTTCCTCTCGGTTGTTGACGACGTTGACAATGCAAGAGGGCGGCGCACCGCGCACGGTGAGCGAACGAAGGACGCAAGGCGGAGGACGGCGGTGAGGCCTCGGACGGAATGAACAGGAGCCGTGGAAGATGCGCCGGTCTAGTCACAGGCGGAGGGGAGTACGAGGGTTGACTAGTTCGGGCGCGAGTGCGTGTTGGGGCTGACGTCGCCGAAGAATAACAGGACATGTGGGGGAATAGAGGGAGGGACTGGCCAACGTTGGAGGGTATGTACGGCAGGGCGGCGGAGGCGCAGCCAGCCATGGGAGGCAGGAGCAGGCGGAGCCGACGGGGTGGTTTGGTTTGGGCGGCTGGAGGAAGAAGAAGACAAGAGATAGAAGATACACGACGGATGTTGGATGTCAATCCAACGGCTGGTAGGCAGAATCGTTTGTTGACTGGCTAGTAAGTCGACACCACCTTAGATAGGCTATTTCCTCACGGGTCCCAAATGTCAGAATCCAAATCTATCACGGTCATGCAGCCTTTCCTATGAAAATTTACATCCCATTTGATGTGCTAGTTCGAAATAAGTTTGTGGGTGCTGGTGGGGGCTAATCACTTGACTTCTGTAATGCACAGTGAGCTCAAGCAGCCGGCGAGAGTGATGTTATTTCCCTTGGTTGGGATTTGTTACAATATTTCACTCTAAATTAAACGAATGGCAAGCCATTTGCCTTGTTTCAAAGAAAATATGACAATCACAGCCGAGTTGAAAAGGGAAGGAACATCTAACTCTAGCTTACAAACTGTACAAAAGCACGAGGGTTAATTGTTCATCAGGTTTACAAAAAAAAACAGGTTAAAAAGGGCAACAACATCTAACTCCAGCACTATTTTCGGTAGTCACAGTCAAATGGATCGGTCAGGTCCATACAATGAACATCCTGGGTCGTAAAATTTACTAGATTATGACCACAATATGTTGTAAATAGAAGCCCGACACGTTCAGAAGCTCTTTTGCCCACCTGAAACTCCTTTTTTTGCTCTTCGACATACCCATCCATCAAAACCATGCTGCTGATAAACTTAAGCCTGATGGACAATAGTAAGCTCGCATTCAGCAGGAAGAATGTGACAAATCTAGTGTTTGCACGGTTGGCTACATATCGTTCTAGCGTTATTGTCTTCAATCGAATCTCATGAGAAGTGAGAAAATCCCGATGCTTACGAATCCACCGATTGGTTATAACTTTCTTACCCCGTCATGTTGCCTAAATAGACATGAAGATCGAAAACAGTTAAGGTCTAAAAGAAGAGTGTCGAAAGAGCAACAGCTGAACGGTTAATTCTAGTACACTATATGCGGGCTTCCAATGTGCGTGAAATCATCACCTTTATATACAACTTCTCCAGACATGGAAAGCATTGCAGCAAGCCAATAATCTTGTTCAGATCAAAACTATTCATTTGGATATATAAGATCTTGACAGAATCCAGTACCATTGATAGGCCATCCATGGAGAAACTCTTCATTGATCATAGAACATAATATTAGTACAAAATGTGTACTCCAATATGATATATAACTTATGCGCAGAAATTTAAAATGCAGCTTATGGTTACAAGTGTAGATGATAATATAAAGTACCTGAAGAACTGTGGAGCCAAACACCATATTGAAATGATATTTGTGCCCAAGGTCTCCAGTTTAGGCGCAGAGAGGACAGTTATTTGCAACGGTGAATAACTAGAATCAAGGATCAACCTTTGAAGTGAAGGGGCATCTTGGATGATGAGCTGCCTTCCGTCAAAAGAAATTCCAATTCTTACAAGGTTAGGCGACTTTATTTGGAGACAACCGATTCTAATTGTGAAAACAAGCACCAAGCACTTCAGGGCAGGGCAACTGGAGTGGATGATGCTGTGCAATGAGGCCTCCGATATACGAACCCGCACAAGTGAAAGTTTCTTGAGAAATGGGAGTCGAAGGTTTAGTACCAGATTGTCTGGTAGGTAGCACAGCGCAAAAGTGGCGGTGTGGAGAGAGGAGGAAAATCGTGAGATGGACATCGGTGCTGAGGGCACAAGTTCATGGCGTTCGGTATGTGGTATGTGATTTCCAAGGGAATAGTAGAACTCAAGCAGCTGTAGTTCTGTGAATTTAGGGGATTTCAGCCAGGTGTCCACCGTGCAGGGCATGGTATGCTTGCTCAGGTAGCATGACGGGATGCAGAGGCTTTGAACGGAGCCCTGGTGGGGGGAGATGATGGCTCTGGGGATTTCAAAATCATTGAAGACAGATAGCTGACGACAGTCGAGATTAAGGGGCACGACGCGCCATTGAGGGCACCACCGAATTGAGAGGACGTGGGTGCGGCAGCAATCCTTGGTGGGGAGAAGCGAGATGATCTCCCCATGGACGGCGTGCGGGAGATCACTGATGCGGTCCACCCGAGATTCTACGGGTTCCTGGGATCCGGTGGGGGCAGGGTCGCCGCTTCTCCCCGCGCTGCCGGGTGTGGGATCTACAACAGGCGTCGCCGCTGGCGGGAGCCTCATCTTCTTAAAGCTGGGGTCAGCCGACTCCATTTTCCTCAAGGGCGTCGCATCGCGCTCATGGATTTGAGCAGAGTAACGAATGACGAGCCTAGTTGTAGTGCGAGTGAAGAAGAAGGAGAGCTGGGGGTTTTCTGTAGGAGTGAGGAAGAAGGGGAGCTAGGGTTTTTTGTAGGTGTGAGGTGAGGAATTTGGGGGTATGAGTGGAGCGAGCTGACGTGAGGTGGGTGGGAGCGAGGAGGAAGAAGATCACCCAGGTTTTTTTTGGGGGGGCAGTGTGCTGGGTGTGGGTAGCACCTCTCATTCAGTAAATATATGGGCTTTCGAATTGATTTTACTATTTACTAGTGTGGATGGGCTGTTTTGTCTTGGGCCTAGAGAAACAATTACTACTAGTACAGTGGAGACACTCTACAGCTACCCAGAAAAACAATTACTACTAGTACAGTGGAGACACTCTACCGCTTCTGGCTCCTCCTAGGTCATTGAAACGTCTCCCTCTACTGAATGTCGTTATACTTTTGTTCACCGACATGCGGGCCATGCAGCACGCGGGCCCAAATGCCATCCACCAAATTAGAAGGCAGTATGCAGGCGGAGAGTCACCCTAGTCGTAGCACGGCAGTAACGAGCCGTCGTATCACAAAACCCCACCTCCCCACAGTCTAAGTTTGACGGACGAAGCAACCATCATTTCACTCTTCGCTGAATCCCCTTCTCCCTCACCGTCTTCAAGAAAGGCAACACTCGCATCTGCCACTGTTCTTCTCTCCCAACGAAGGGAAGGTAAGCGGATCCGTGATGTTGGTATATTTTTGTTCAGAAAAAAAAAACTTTTGCAAAGCAGTAACCGATCCTCACTCTCTTTTTTGTTTCATTGTCATTGCAATTGTGTTTTCCTTTCAGTGGTCTCCTAGTATTCGTCAGTTTCATGATGGACCAAGGAGAACCAGGCAAAGATCTGCCGATATTGGAGCAGACGCGGGAGGCTGATCCCCACAAGACAGAGAGCTCCAAGAAGATGGAGGCAGCCATCGAGCCGACCCCAGATACGCTCACGGCCACTACTGAGATGGTCAACGCCCCGTTTGAGGTTACAACCCCTGTGGCACTCCAGGAGCAGTTTTCCCCCTTCGAGGATGTGTCCCCCCCCCCCCCCCCCCCGCTGAGCTGCCCAAGGTGATTTTCTTCTTTGCTGATCTCGATTGTGGTTTTTCATCTAAGTATGTGGTGATTAATAATGCAAAATTTTATTAGCTTCGATGCCATGCTATACATAGTGGTTTAAATAACTTGTGTTTCTTATACTGAAAAGTAATTCAGAATTTGTTTCTGTTTCAATTAGAGCCCTGATGCAGACAAGGATTGTGTGGTTGTACATGTCACTCGCTATGAGGCGGATGACCTGAATATACGCACTGGGAAAACATAGTTCTTAGGCTGTTGGATCCTGGAAGCAATTTGCGGTTATACCAATGAAGAGTTGTATTCCAGCCTCACTGTTGTCAGGCGTGTTGTCCAGGGTGCACTAAAGCACAAGAAGTTGAAAGCTACTCCTTCGTTTGTGAGGCATACTGTTCTTGTCAAGCTTACACAGGAAGATGACGTGGCATGCCTCCACAAACAAGTTTATCAGTGGCAAGGCCACAAGGTTGTCTTCATGAAGGTTCACAGGATTGAGCTGCTGCCGAACATCCTCGATGATGTTCATGGCAAGGTCCATCTTGTGTCCAGCCCAAATTAGATCGAGGCATGAAATAGTTGCCCCAGCTAGTATTTAATAGTAGTTTGGATTGTGTCTAATTATCCGAACCTTGCCTGTTATCGACCCCTCTGGGGCTAGTACTCTGTTTGAATCCGTCTATGGGAATTGCTGCTACTTTTGTGTGCCCGTGAATCATGTGAGAACCATCTTAATTGTTGCCAAAACAGATGCGTCCTCACTAGTTTTTTCATGAATATGGCATGGTAAGACATAAGTTTTCACGGTTTATCATACGAGCAGTGTTTTTTTTTGATGAAATAGAGCACTCGTTCGAGAACTGTGCGCCGACGTATACATAAGTACTTGTAAACACTGTTGGTGCTACCCCACTTGTAAGCAGTTGTGCAAAACACGGCACATTGGCTCAGCTCGCTTCAACACTAGGCTATCGACCAGCTAACAACCAACAATCTACTGCCTGGCATATAAGAAACTATGTATCTTGTTACAGTGGTTCATGCAGTTAACTGAGGCCATAATGTAATAAATTCCAAATGTTCACACGCTAGTCCAGTGCTCATGTGGAACACTCACATTAAACTCGTCTTCATAAAAAACTTGAAAAGCATAAGTTAAGCAATTTTATACATCTCAATTCATAGAACATAACAAACATATACTGGTTCACAGCAAAAGACAAAGTTGTGAGAAGGTTTACAAATCAGGAAAAAACAAGCAAGGCTTCTCTGAGCAAAGGGCCTCCCGGCAGGCTTAAATTTCCTGGAGTTCACTCTGGTTTTTTCTTGTTGCCACCATCCAGGGTTAGGTTCTCTCATTCCAGAATAAACAATTATAATTGTGGTCTCAGCTGGAATGCTCAACTGAACCATGCAGTGTACTGACCAGGTGAAATTCTTGTGCATTCCACTAAATTTAAGCACCGCTATTTGCAGAAATAAGCAGACCACAATGCCTCTTGTCCGTGCACCTGTCCAAAAAACCGTTGTGCAGCCGTGCCAGCTAGTCCTTGGTCCATGGATGAACTGGTAGAAAGTGCATTCCAGACTAGGATGTAGTTGTTTTCGCTCGTCCCTGCAATGCAATCAGGAAGTAAAACGTATGAATCAGCTTCTTTTAGATTGCGTTGGTCATTCTAACCTCGCGGTCCCATACAAAGCGTCACACGCGAGTGAGTGTCGTGTAGGACAACCACCGATTGCGTGTGGACCAAACATGTATGTATGAAAGGGTTGTGCAATCTTTTAAATAACGAATTAACGACTTTGATGTGGCACCTGCCTCACAAAATGGCCAATCCCACACGGTGGTTCATGACTCGTAGTGTACTACCAGACACCTCCCTAGACGCATACACATAACTACGATGCATGTTAAAATCTTCTGCGATGAACATATGTTACCAAAGGAGGGACGTTTTAATTTTAGAAAAAATAGAGATCATTAAGACTTTTTTGGTACATTGATTGATTTTGTAGGGGTATAATGTGCAAAAATCAAATTTGAGCTACATGCACACATGACAGTGCACCTAAATGGATTGAAAAAACACATGTGTGTCACTAGGTGCATGTTTACTCCCCGTGCAAGAAATTTCAAACATTGAGGATCTTGATTTTTAAAATCTAGTAGTACATCCAAAATTTACTTAAAATTCATGAAACTTATCGTGTTGTCACATCTACACCAATACACAGTGGTATTGTACTTTTTTGTCAAATTTGAGTCAAGTTTTTATGTAATTTTTATCTTCTTCTAAACAAGAGATTATTAATAATTGGGAACCAATATCGCAATGGTTTATTTATTCAAACCGTGGGCGTTAGACCAACAATGGATACATGCCATGCTTCGGTAAGCAATAAAGCGACAACATTAATCATCAAAATAAACAATATACGTGCCGCCATGCATCCTATGTGTCGTGAGAACAGGCGTGAGTTGACAGGATGCATGCGAGCAGTCCGCTGCACAGGCAGGCCGGGAGGCGTGCGTGCAGGTGTGTGAATTGACGGGAGACATGCCAACAGTCTACTGCCCCGGTTGTGTGAAATTGACGGGAGGCGCAGAGTCATCGGGGGCGTGCGAGTAGCTGTGTGAAATGACGGTAGGCATGCCAACAGTCTGCTGCGCTGGCTCATCGGGAGGCAAGCCAGCGGTTTGACCGCCACCCGCCTCTCTCCCACTACACCATATTAATGGCCCGCCCGAGCGGCCGCAGCCCCCATCCTCACAACACACACAATCCTCTTTCTTAGCCTGCATCCTCGTCGTCGCTCTCAGTCCTCAAAGCCGTCAGTCTATGAGGATGCCGTCGAAGCGCCCCATCGAAGGGAGTGGCGACGCCGGGGCTGCTGAAGCACCAGAGCACGACGTGAAGATGGAGACAGAGGTTGTCGTCGTCACCGATGAGGTATCGTTGCACCTTGCCATCGTCGACAGCATTGTGCTTCCACAGCCGGAGCCGAAGGTCCACACCGACACCGATGATGACTCTTGTGATGACTCGGGCGACGACTTTGACAACCACTCCAGCGACGACTCCAACGGCGACGGACAACCGGTTGGTCATCTATACCCATTTATGTGTCAAATACATCCTAGGGTCTCTAATGTTACTCCTGCCTCCCCTTTTTGGAATAGAAATCCCATGGTTATGTTCTCTCAATCCATGAAATCTGAGTAAGTCTCGTTAGATCCGTGTAGTGTATTGATTGTTTGAATCGTACAAATGATAAGTGATTAGTTGTTTCATTCGTGCAAATGATTTCTGCTAATAATCCGACTAGGGTTAGTGTTCGTGCTAATAATTCCTAGCCAGGTCTTGACAATTGATTTCGAATGACCTACATATATGTTTGTGCCTTTTTTTCAAGATTGCTTTGTACATAGACGATTGTGCTTAAAAATCGAACCATAATCTTTGGCTATGTCTAAAAAAATAGCCATACATTCCTAATTCTACTTTACGACATGTAAAAATTGATTTGATGCCAAAATTTGGCAACTGCCAAATGTTCGCTAGAGATTAGTTTGTATTCCAAATTTGACGCCACAATTTTTTACTATATGTATAGGTGCCATCTGACGATGTCGACAGGGAGGATGAAGATGGCCAGAGGAGGTATAAGACGCAAATCATCATGGAGCTTTATGCGGGGATGCATAACAAGCGTATTAGGACCTGGAACTGGGGCTTTCGATGCCCATTTTGCAACCAAAAGCTTCATGATGCGTATGAAAGTGTTCTGGCGCATGCAAGAGGACGAGCCGTTGGCTCCTTCAGGCAGAAGTATTCTCGCAGGGTGGTGCACGCCGCGTACGCTGAGTACCTGGAGAAGCTTCAGGATCGTGCCGGCAGATGAGATGAGATGTGGGGTTGAACTATCTATGGCTATGTAGTGTCTTAATTATAAATGTGCTTGAGTATGCTTAATGATGGTTGAACTATGCTTGTGTACGCTTATTATTTGTGCCAGAGTATGTTTAATCTATGTTTACTTATGTCTAAATGTGGGATATGGATGCACTCGGTTTGGTTGATGGAATTTTATGCATATTAGGGTGAATGTTTAGCGCACGTAAAAAATTTAGATTCAGCCGACGAAGGAAAAGTGGAACCACCCTGAAATATGGTTATTTTTTCCCAAATTGAAACCGTGTGCAATGACTTCCATTTTCCTAGTTACGTCAATCACACATGGTTGGCTCTAGCAAACCGTTGCCTCTGAAACTCTTTATGGGATAGAAAATCCTCACCACCCAATTCAAAAAGAAAAAAAATAAAACCCTCACCATCCCCACGTCACAAAAACCCTCACCCCGCCAGCCCCCGCCTCTGGTCCCCATTCACACAAGCACAAGCTCCTCCGCGACTCTGCATGGCACCGCCTATCACCACAATAACCACTTAGCTCGACGGCTCTTGCCCAGGCTGCCGGCAAACCCCATCACATTTTGCCACTTCCGCTTGCCGCCGCCTATCGTCATCGACTTTCTCGACGCTGCTCGTCGTCGACCCAGCTCAGCCTAATTGGGAAATCCGTGCTACTGAGGTTTTTTTTCTCATGGACAACAAGGTAACTAATTTACCGAGATATTCTCTCACCTCTTATCCCAGTTCATCTTCCTCCTTTAATCACCCGGCCAAAATCATCATGAATTCATTTTTATTTGAGCTTTGAGGGTTTTCTTTCATTCGTAGAGTGTACAGTGCATGGACACATCAGGACTTTGCGGCCTTGGCCAGACATCCATGGAGTTCCATCTCACCGTACCAGATGACTTCAGGATGCGCACGATATGTTCAATCTCACCCTACATCGATTGGCATGGCCTACTTTGTTGAACATATACTATATATTGCTACATTTGGATAAAAGGTGCCACGTGCAGCATATATGTCAAAGGGGATTTTTTCCCTCTTCTTTCTATATTAGGCAAATTAATGATGTATTGTTCTTTCGATTACTCTCATAATTTCATGACATCATGGTTACACCATCTGTTTAATTATAGATTTTTGTCCTTTGATTTCAACTATTGTGCTGTTCTTTCAATTTTGCTCATATTTACATGTTACCATATTCTTTAACAATCCTAGCATTTTCTGCAGCACGTCCCTTGCTATGCAACAGCATCTGGAGTACACAATCTTGCCCTTTACATAACTCAAGACTGCTAGGATGTCATACTGAACACAAACCATGGATTCACAATCGTTGCTTCTGTAAGACTTGATGAACGTGGTAACTCCTATTTTGGCACGGGCCTTTGGATAGAAATTTCTAAGTTTTATGTACTGAAAGCTGGCACTAAAATTGCACTGCACATAATAGAGCTTGTTCATGAGATATATGCTAACTTCCCCGACGATATCATCCGTCCAGACTTTGTTTGAAGTAAGTGTTCTTTTCAAGTATCTGCTTGTTGACTTGCCCAGCAATATCAAAGGAATTGTGTAGTATTTAGGCAACCAATTGTTATTCCATTTTCTTACTCTATTCCTACCTACTAACTTCTAGTTACCAATACACTTTTCTTTTGTTTTAACTAAATATTCCCTGCACTCCCACTTATATCACAAAGTGCCGCTGACGAGGAGACTCTGGAGGTGGAGAATGAGGCTGCCAACAAGTGGAGGCGGGTCGAGCAAGAACCGCAAGCGACTCCAACAGGCCTAGGCTTCACCAGCAGCTTCCCCAATGATATGTTGATAGTCATAATCTCCCTCCTCCCAATCAAATATGGGGCACGGACAACCGTCCTTTCCCGGCGGTGGCACCCCCTATGGCACTCCACCCCTCTCGACCTCATCAATGCCCAGAGCTCTGCCATGGCTATTGCAAATGCTTGGATGCGTTGTCCCAGATCCTCGGCAGTCACCATGGCCCAATCAGAGGCCTTAGCATGGGCAAGTTCCGTTCCAACGGCAAGGACCGAGCCAAGCTTGATGAGTGGTTCCAATCCCTCGCCCTAGATCAGCTCGAGGAGCTCAGTTTTAATGATGGGCATATGTGCTCGCTGCCAACATCCGCGCTCCGCCTCACGCCCATGCTGCGCCTCACCAAGTTCATGAACTGCCATCCCCCTTAATAACGTGCCTCCTCTTTTTCTACCACGACTGAAGCACCCCAAAGGATGACATGGAGTGCCTGCTCTACGGCTGTACTGCACTCGAGTACCTTCGTCTTCAGGCGATCTATGGGTTGAGTAGCTTCCACATCACCTCCATGACTCTCCGGACTATTTATGTGTGTTGCTGGTGCTACAACAAGACATCACAAAAGGTGTACCACAGTATGGTCATTGAGGACACACCTTCACTTGAGAGATTACTTGTAGTTGATCAAGAAGGTCCAACAAGAATCAATGTCATTTCTGCACCGAAATTGACAGTGATGGGCTACTCGTCTGACAAATACTCCGAACTTGTTATTAGATCCACACCCGTTCAGGTACAACAGTCGCCTTCTAACTCTCCTTCTTGAAATTAACATTATTTCAAATTTTGAAGATGTATGTTTGTCTGTCATCCAAAAAATTATTCCAACAAGCTTGACCCTGAATCTGCGCACAGTGAAGGTCTTGGCACTAGAATCTATCAACCCCAACCTGGACGAAGTTATCAGTTTCCTGAGATGCTTTCCGTGCTTGGAGAAGTTATATATTGAGGTGATGTTCCTTTCCTGTTAAATGTTAACCATAAGGGAGTTCAATTTTTGACACCTTTTCCCAAGTTTACAATGACAATGTACTATGATTTCTGAAGGAATTTTGGAGGATTTCAGTACATACTTGTTTTCCCCTCATATTGGTTGCTTGATTCATATGGTTACAATCCATAAGCATTTCTCCTTTGGAATCATCTGTACTAGTTTTCTTAGGGATTTTTTCATCCACTTCAACCTATTGTGAAGAATGCTACATTTTTCTAGATTGTAATGAAATGCCCATTTAGATATATTATAACTGAGCACCCTCTGAGCCCTCTCAGGCCATCAGTATTTCTAACCGTTGGATCGCTACTATTAGTCATTTTGGCCGTCGGATTCACTCTTAATAGCACCTTTTTTTTGAGGCAAACTCTTAATAGCACCTAAATCGCGCGTACAGTCTTCCTCATGAGGGCTGACCTTCTCGGGCCGCTGCTCCGGTCGTTTTTTTGGACGCTTTGTGTTAATTGGGCCCAATTGGCTGTATCACTCCTGCAATCGAGACGCAGACTCGCACAGTCTTTGCAGAGAAAAGGCTCGCCCACTCGCCACAATTCGTGGGGGCTCGATACAGAGGATCCAATCGAGAGGTGCACAAGGAAATCCAGCAGACGAGTGGGATGCGAGTGAATTCGGCGATGGGAGATTCAATGGGCGATACGAACGGGCGTTGATGCGCAGATTAAAATGGCCGTGATCCTCCACCGCCGTGATCCTCTCTAGCTCGCTGCCCCTCGCAGACCCCCATGTGGAAGGACACCTCTGCGTTCAAGATTAAAACAGCGGAAGGGAACAACCTATTGCACAGCGATGGCTGCTGAGCCTTCGCCTGGTTCCCGTGGGCAACAACGTTTCGGGCATTCTCAATCCGTACCCCGCGACCGAAGATCCCCCTGCTGCGGCGGCGCTACCCTCCTTCCACATCGCCGGATCGACGTCGCCGATCCCGTGCGGCAAAGATCCCATACCACTGCGTCCGGATTATTGTTGACCTCCCCTTCATTATGGGCGCTTTGTCGTCTCTAATGGTTCCAGCGGGTGTGGACCGTGGACTCCTGCTACGAGAAAAATAGAAGGAGGTGCCTCGACCGCGATGGTGATATGGTCCATGGAGAACGCCGATGTATTGGGATTCCAGTGAAACCGGTGCTCAGGTGAGACGCAGCTGCCCGTAATCCCCAGAAGATCGTTTTCAATCCTTTTTGTTTGGTCCTTGCTGATCTCCGATGGGCACTATGGTTAGATTGTCTATCTTCCAGGAAGCGGTCCACATGCGCGAGCAAATCTGGATGGCAGGAGCAAGGTGTGTAGCCCACGGGAAGAGTTAGCTCCAGAATCGTCTGTGGGGGCGCTCCTTCGAGGGGCCAGGTTGCTGAACATAATGCAAACTACAGCGAAAATGCGCCCATAGAATCAGGTGAATCCGCTGTGAAGCCGGATATGGATTAAGATGTAATTAGGTTACTTTGGTAAAGAACTAGAATTGTTCGTCAGTTGGCATGTGCCTGAATGTTCTTTAAATTCCGAAAGTAAATCATCGTGTAAGTGTGAAATTGGTGATGTTTGAGCTGTAATACATTGCAGAGTAGTTGAACAAGGAGCTTACTTTAGAGGAATGAAGCATTGTACAGTCTCGTGAGAGTGCATCTGGATTAGCCATCAAATCATGATTTCTGAATGTGCCATGCTTGCTATTTCATTTTATTTTTTTGCGGTCTGCCACGGCACAGTAGGGTAAGCTGACATTCTCTCGAATGAGTTTGATTTCCTACGTTACTGACAATGCAGTGAAACCAAAAGGTTTGCACTCTATTTTTGCCTCTGATATTTCAGTTGATTTCAATTGTTGAGCGTTTCATGAAAAGCAAAACTTTATGGAAACCAAAATGCAGGTATGCCCATAGAATGAATATAATTTATAGATTTCTCTTATTGTGTTTGTGTGACAGAATCTGTGTTGCCGTCTTATCTCCGTTGGGAAATCTTAGCATTGTCTGCAAAAGAAATTGGCATAATGTCAAAGGATCCATACCATCTTATAACCGCCTCTATGAAATTTGATAGTGCAAAGCATCAAAGCATATATACTATATAATCTAAGTAGTCCAATTGCACAAGTTTACTCGGTGGATGGCTCTGGTATATGTGGCATAAATAAAAGCAATGTTCAGTAAACGTTTACTCATAGAGTGATAATAGTTGGCCCATCTAAGTTGTCCCATTATTTTCCACACTATCTTCTACTGCTGGGAACAATGTCTGAAGTAACAGTCAAACCATCATGAACTAATCTGCAATCCCAAAATGAAGCATAATTTCCTTTTAATATTTCAGTTATCTACCCCATCACGTGTCGACTGTCCTCGCACCAACTGAAGGCAATTAGACCAAAGAAAAAACCATGTCCTGACATACTACCCCTATACTTCCTTGCAAATCAATTAGATTTCATCTCTCTTCTGTTGCTAACAAATATATAGGTCATAGATGCAAATTTAATTATGGTTCCTAATTCAAGCATTCTATATTTAAGAAAATTCCAAATATATGGGCGCGGCAACGCGCGCCATCAATGGTCTAGTGTTAATCATGTCGGATCGAAGATGGCATGTTAGTGCATTTCACAAATCCTGCAAACCAAATAGTAGTAGTGTTCAAAATTGCACGTAGGCACTAACACATTTTCTCCTTTTGTAGATAAGATTAGGCCCAGTGGTGGATAATGTGATACAATATAACAATCAAATCGAATGCCTAGATCTGCATCTCTCAGAAATTACTTTGAACTCCTACCGAGGGACCTTACCGGAGATTATATTCGCCAGGTTCTTTGTTGTCAGAGCAAGGGTGCTGAAGGTAATGAGGTTTGCCCTACATTTATTTCACAAAAATGAATGGTTTGTTGATCAGTGCCGGCGGCTGCGGCAGAATGAAAAAGGCTCCGAAAAAGCTGAATTTCATTTTGAAACTTCAGATGACAGAGTAATGGGAAGTCATCGTGTCAACCCGATACATGACTTCTTAGTCGCTGACCCCTTTGCAAAAAAATTGAGGTTTTGAAACTAGACTTAGAAGTGGTAATATCAGTTTGAACCTCTCTAATATCCATGTTCGGCGGATCAGCACGAGCGTTTGTAGCTGATGAGCTGAATTTCATTTCTAATATCAGTTTGAACCTTATAATCTTTGAATTTGAGCTATGTAACTCTGAAATTTGAACCTTATAATATTTCAGGCTTTTGTGGTACAATCGTTGAGATGGCAACGTATGAGATTCATATATTGGTAGTACTATTTTGACCTTAATATGCAATGGACTTAGATTTTATTAACCATTCTCGAATGTGTTTCCCTTGTCGATCTCATAGCAAACGATCTGTATAGCTAACTCGACTGCGATCTTCGACATTATTGCACACAGTTGGTTTCTTCAACCGCGTGCCCTGTAGAGCGCAGAATTAATTATCGCATTCGAGTGTCTACCATCACCCTTCTGTGTAACTTTGACCTCATCACCCACGGGTAAACTTATGATCGAAGTCATTCCACACACTTCATTTTTGCAAAGCTTTTTGCCAATAAACGTCCATGATTTTCCCCCTTCTAGCTGACGCGTGGCCAAGCTAGGCGGGCGAGAAGCTTGAGCGGTTGCGCGCGGTAAACTGTGTGGTTGCGCGGGAACAGGCTAACTAATGATACATTTGGCACCTCTTCGAGCCCACGCGTCGTCAAATGAAACGCGTGTGGGGTGCTCAAGCGTGCACTGGAATCCTCCACTATGAATGCGGTGACAATGCATGACGATTATAGACCGGTCGGCCCCCATTTATTACAGCGGCCATTTAACCCTTGTGTCTATTCAACCTTTTTCTCGCGCCCCAGTACTGCAAGAAGCACATCCACCACGACAAATTCTTAGAGGGTATCCTGCGCGGCACCAATGACGCTCTGAGCGGCTGCCGACGACGAGCAGCAGTTCACCATGCATGCCATGGTGGACACCCACAAAAGGTTCACGGAGCTCTCGGTGGTGTACACCAACAACCCGGTCTGGGTGGAGCACTCCATCCACATCATGGAGCTGTTGCTTGCTGGCGAGAAGTACAAGGTGGTCGGGTTCGACCTCGAGTACACCTGCGCTCGTGTCCGGTCTCGTCCCAAGGTCGTCATCGCCCAGATGTGCGTGCACAATCACGTCCTCGTCTACCACTATTGCTTGGCCACAAGGCCTTGCGAGCATTTCGCCAGGTTTGTCAACAGCCCCCACTACATGTTCGCTACAGTGGACATCACCAACAATGTAAAGGTGCTCAAGAATTCGGGCATCGCCTACCAGAATCTTGTCAACATCCAGGGCCAATACAAGATCTGGGGCAGCAAGAAACTTGAGAAGACTCACTGGTTCACCTCGCCGATGCCATCATCAACACCTACTACAGAGACATGCATGAAGGATTCCTGCAACAAGGACAAGCATGCCTGGCACTCGGCCTAGATGGAGAAACTCGACAAAGCTCACATCATGTACACAACCAAGGAGGCGTACACAAGCTACGATACGTATAGACGGATCATTGACATGAGGAAGTGCCTCCTTCTCCAAAACGGCCAGGATCCAGCCGGAAGCAGAGCAATGGCAAGCGCCGTCACAACAACATGTAGATGATTAGATGCTCGTTTCTCCTAATTTAGTATGCATGTAATTGCTTACTTTGGTGTGTGGAATTGTTATGTGTGTGGAAATGTCATTTGCTCACAACACACATGGCTTGTTAACAGGAATCGTCTATGTTGTTATCGGTCTTCTGACACATTTCTGATAACTGACCTGTTTGTCGCGTATCACACATATCCTGTTAACTTGAACTGTTTCTGTTGTGTTGGCTAATCGCAAACAGTTCATCCCAGTGAACTGTATGCCGTATATCACACACACCTTGATCTGTCTAACTATTTCTGTTGTGTTGCCTAATCACAAACAGTTCATCCGAGTGAACTGTATGCTGTATATCGCACACAAATTCATCAGTCTGGCCGTTTCTGCAGTTATGCTCATCGCAAACAGTTCACTCAAGTGAACTGTATGCCACCCGTCGCACACGCAACTACAATCTGAATCATGTTTGATGCCTCCGCCATCGCAAACGTTTTGTATCTTTTTTGTCAGTTTTATTACATCTTCGTTTGTGATTAATGCATCGCACACAGTTTCGTTGAAGGGTCTCTGATTGTAGTGCCGCATTAGCAGCATCCTGAAGTAGTGGGCGTCCAATCCCTTAAAAGGATTTGAAATATTGGGATCATATTCCCATTCCTCCTTGCGCACATTTTCAAAACCATGTAAATTCACCCAAAATACCTCAAATTTGAATATGCGCTTGGGCTAAAGATTGGGATTCAGCGAGAGTGAAGTGGACAATGATCTAAGAAAGACATGGAGAGAGCATGGAGCAAACATTCAGGGTGATCCATCTCTAAATCCATGCAGACGAGTATGATCAATATTAGGTAGAGTGGGGGTGTATCTCTCACTGGTCATGCAGACCTACTTCCACGAAGAAAAGTTCTTCCAAGCAATGCACAACTAGAAAATTCTCCATCATACTCTAGTGAGGATTTGAGTTTTTTTAAGCCCGCAAAATGAGGTTCAAGCTTCAATGATAAGCCATGGCCCAGAAAAGAGTAATTTTCTAGTGATTAATACCTGAAGGGAAATGACCTTGTCATTCAAAACATATCATTTCAAGGAGTATTCAATCCCACTAAAAAGATTTATTTTCTGAGAAAGTCTCTTGCGGCCTTAACATTTCATTATGGCCACTTCAACTAGAAATGAAGATGTCTTCATTTCTTGCATTAATGGTCGTGCCCATGGCGGTGGTGGTGGCCGTTACCGTGGCCAGAACTAATGACTACTCCTACTTTATTAGATTAACTAAGTATGACTATCAATCTAAGTCACATTACAACCAATTTTTTGTCCAGTAATATTAGGAATGAAATTAAACTAAGTCTAAATCAAATGGGTCATGAAGTATTAATTTTTTGGAATAAATATTGTAGTCGATGTCAAATTTTACGAATTGTTGTTTACGCACAGCGGTCATGGCTTCCATATGCGTCTCATATAGCTTGGAGTCTGTTGTGTAAGAGCACCTACATCCGGACATGGCAAATCAGGCTCCTATACACCCGCGGGCGCGTCTACGGACAGCGCCCGCCGGCCCCTCATATCTCGTGTGGAGCATCCACATAACTCAAATCCGAACTCTTAAATCCATGCAATCCATGCACGTTAATCATGCACGCCAATGTCGCATGTAAATAACACATGTTGGTACCGAAAACAAGTAGTGTTTACATAAAATTATTTTGAGTGCACAACTCAAACATCAGCTCTTTGGTTTCCATTGTAGGTCCGCATATGCTCCACAAGATCTTTGAGTAGCTGCGCGTGCACATGATTATCTTGAAGATTCTGATGCATCTGTAGAAAGTTTGTAAGCTGAGCTGCATCTTGATCATCCAGGAATTGAACTCGTTCCCCAAGCGGTTCAAAATCATAGGTTTGGGCAACACCATCGCCCTCATCCTTGACAATCATAATGTGCAAAATACCACAACATGTCCTGAACTGCCACAAAGTTTCCAATTCCACATCATTACAGCCCCACAAACAATTTCCTAACGAGCTTGAAGCACTTCGAATGCCCTCTCCGCATCCTTATTAGCTGCTTCCTGCATTGTTGTAAAGTGGCTTTATTTTTTTCCCTGTGGTTCGGATATGGCCTTCAGAAACGCCTCCCATCGAGGATAGATGCCACCGGCAAGATAGTATCCCATGTTGTAGTCACGGTTGTTGATGGTGTAGTTGCATGGCAGTGATTTCTCATTGAAAAGCCTCCTGAACACCAGAGATCCTTGAAGCACGTTGATGTCGTTGTGGGAACCCGACATTCCAAAGAAAGCATGCCAAATCCATAAGTCATGTGATGCCACTACTTCTTGTATGATTGTGGCCTCTTTGGTGTGACCTTAATATATTCCCCGTAAATCTTTGAGACAGTTCTTCCATTGTCAATGCATGCAATCAATTGATCCGAGCATTCCTGAAAACCCTTTGGCCTCTCCAATAGTCAACAATTTCTCTGTGTCCTGCACATATGGTTCTTTCAGATACTCTGCTCCAAACACCCGCACCACACGGGCAAACTTGACAAATAGTCTTCAGGCATGTGCTCTCCCCCATCTTGACCATCTCACCAACAACATCTGCAGCAGTACCAAGTGCAAGCATCCTTAGAGCCGCCATGCACTTATTCTTAGCAGAGAAGGAAGTTGGCCGCAACAATCCCTTGTGAGCTTGAAGTAGTCATCAAGTGCCTTCACCCCTCCACAATGCACAAAAACAATGATTTCCGCATGCGAAAATGGCGACGAAACCTTGGATCATCCGAGAAAGTTAGGTTCGAAGAAAAGTAGTCCTTCTGCAGTAGCCGTACTCCGGACACCCTATCTCGATTGATCACTCTTCTCCCTTTGATTAAGCCCTTGAAGTTGAGAATATGCTCCACTTGCTGGTCCATTTCCTCTTGCATGCTCATGAACATGATCATGTCCACTTCTTCGTCCAAAGCCGAGGAATCAAAAAACTTATCTTGAATCATTTGATCAAGCTCCGTTGGTGCATACTCCTCGTCCGGTGAAGCATCAGAATTCATTGTAAAAAAACACAAAAACTAGGTCGGACAAATGTGTTGAACACATAGAGTGCAAGGGGGAGCTTGGGAGTTGCCGGACGTACCGCGGTGGCGTCCGGACCGGCAACGCTGTCCCTGGCGGCGAGGACGGGAGACATGAGTGTTGTGTCGTGCCGGTGCTGGCGGCACAGGGGCTCGGAATGGCTACAGAGCGCGCGCGGCGGCGGAGCTGCGAGATGGACGTCGCAAACGAGGAAGAAGAGAGGAGAGAGCAAATGGATCCGATAGGTCGAGGGGATAGATTTGGTGCAATTTGCGATGAGGTAGGGTTGTCGGGTCCGACGTGGAGGGCGCTCCCTATATTCGCTCTATATTTGGACTGGATTTGAGGGTGCCGGTCAACCCAGGCGTTTGAGACCCGTTTGAGGAGCCCGTCTGAGTCTAATTTTCGTGACTGGGCCGTTTGACCGGGCGTTTGAGGCGGGTTTAGGGGCGCGTGCTTTAGATGCTCTAAATGCTCTTGAGTACAGGGTTCTACATGGCACATTTTTCTCAGAGCTGAGAAAAAGAAAGCTCACTATTTTTGGCAATGGTATTCTTCTAAAGTCGTGATGCGACATGGTAGGTGCCGGACAGCTGTTGGCTCGTCTAGATGGATGGTCTACGGATACACACACAGAAAATACGTTCAGGCCCAACTGCCCATGCCCTAGACCGAGAGTATCTGATTCTCACATTGTTGGACTGACCGGGCGAGATGTCTCCATGCTCTAACAGCAACTCGTGCATAAAGGAGACCGTCGAGGTCGAATCGTATTGCCAGAGACGGAACGATTTTATTACTAGTACTAGTATTACCTTTTGATCGCGCAGTGCTGGATCGATTTAGCTAAGCTTGAGATGGAACAACTGGTTTCGTATCTTGGTAGTAGCTGGCACAGCACGCACACGCGTTGCGGGCGCATTCCCTTTTGACCACCAATAATTGTGTCCATCGTGGGTCGTCGTCGAAGGCGGCGTGGGAAAGAGGCACAAAGCACACGCGGGAAACCGTGATACAGGCCGACCGGGCGGCTATTTTGGATTTCGCTTCTGCTTTCCTCTATACTCGCGCGCCATCTCCATGGTGCCGACCGGCCGCGCACTCTGCCGGGTGTCGGTGCTTTAGCGATAACCGTAACCATCGTAGTCACCACACCAAGCACTAGCTACCAACGTTCATGAACAGTTTTCGAGAATCAGCAGTAAGCTCGCTACCGGTCGACGGTCTCGCCGGCCAGAGAGAGCTTGCACCAAGCTTATGGTGCAAGTCAGGCTGCACGTGGGACTGTCCTTGGGAGTCCCGCCACAATCAACTTAGTCCCAACATGATTTGAGGGGCAATAGCTAAGGCTGGTTGTAATGGTAGTATCATAAGTGGTATCATGCATGCCAACTAGATTTTCTGGATGATGTGGCACACAATTAAATGAGAAAAGAGAGGGTGTGGTATCATATTAAATGTTGTACTACTTTGTGTCATGCATGGCAATTAATAAGGCAACCTAAGATACTAACTTATGATACTGTGCATTACGGATGTAGTATCATATACTACTCCCTCCGTTCCTAAATACTTGTCTTTCTAGAGATTTTAACAAGTGACTACATACGGCGCAAAATGAGTGAATCTACACTTTAAAATATGTCTACATACATCCGTATGTTGAGTCCATTTGAAATGCCTAGAAAGACACGTATTTGGGAACGGAGGGAGTAGTATCATATGCATGATACTACTATATGATACTCCCCATTACAACCAGCCTAACAACCCACTAAGATTTATTTCCTCCGTTCCTAAGAGAAAATATAATAGAACTTACTTAGCAGGCTATAAAATACTCCACGTCTGCAAAGCCAAAGAGAGAAGGGAGTGGGCGCTCCATGTATCGCCGGCCTACAGCACAATCTACAATGAAATTGAGCCAGCATGAAGCCCGTGGCAAGACTTAAGGCCGGCACTTATTGCTACCGGCCAATCACCGTGCGTTTTTTTTTCTTGCCTATCTCTGCATGCAAGCATTGATTATTATAGCTCATGTACAGTCAGCTTATTATATGACCAGTTTTGTACGCCGGCAACAGGCTCTGCTATTAGCCATGCTCTAAATAGGTGTGCGTGCTCTACTAGCTCTGGTTACCCGTCGATCCATGGCGCTCAACAACAATAAGAAGCCTCCTGCTTCCAATGCAGGCAACACCAATGGCCTGTTAACGATCAAGACGCCGGCGTACAAAAAGGACGAGGCAGCACTGACGGCGGACGCGATGCCAACGATGGTGGAGCTGGACGCCACCTTGTCGAGGCAAAATTTTCTGTTTTGACCCTTTTTAGCTAGTTTAACAAGATTTGATCCCGGTCTGAAAAAGTTTCGAGATTTGACCCTTTTGCTACCGCCGGAGGCCCTGGCGGTAGCTTTACACGGCCTACCTCCGCCCTGCCTGGTGGTAGATTTCGTTGACGGCCGTCTGTCAGTTAACGGGTCCTGACGTGGCAAAGGGCCCTAACGCCGCAGACGCTGGCGGTAGGCTCTAACACCCTATTGCCGAGGTCTCTGGCGGTAGGGTCCTGGATAAGGTTGTGAGTGATGGGGGTTGTGCTGCCCCACCAACTCATTCACCCCAATTCCCATTCCCCTCTTTTGAGCTCAAGCTCTCTCCCCTCTTCTCCCCCACCAAAGCACCCACTATCATTTTGACTGTAATGGCATGTATCTTTATCATTTATGTAACCTATGTCATTTGAACCAGTGAGAACTTTGTGTATTAGGTAATTCTAAATAAGTTATGCTTTGTGTTTGTTTTGTATCATTTGATTTAAGTTATGTTTTATTCCATTTCACGTAGCATGGAAAACAGGACCCCGGAGATGAAGATAGCATATGAGAAGTGTTGTGAGATTGCATCTATGAGTCTGGCGGTAGGTTGTGAGAAGGTTGTAGCGGAGCGACAACTTGGTATTAAGAGGGAGCTTCAAGCATGGTTCAAGAGCAATGATGAGGTAAATGCTGCCATGATGGATTTCAACAAGTATCCTTTTATGGAGGAACCTTCTGATCTTAAGGAGATTTTTTTTCCGGAAGCTTATGAAAGAAAAAAAGAAGATACTTAATGAGCTGCATGAGATGGAATATGCTTGCAGACAAGCTTTGGCAACGGAGATTGGGTTCTCTGTGAGCAAAGAAGAATTCCGCGAGCTGGACTTAAGAAAACCCGAACAGGTCATTGGATGGGCAATCACACAAGGCGTGTCAGAGATTCCGGAACGATGTGCTCGATGGGCCTGGTTCGGCGAAACGAAAGGTGTGTTGGAGAATTGGGCGGGATCCTCGAATTTTCAACTGAAGCCTAATCCTGATCGTGACTCAATTGAACGTCTTATACGTTTCCGTTCTTTTTTTCCATTGTAGAAAATGTATGCTCGAGCTCGAGCTTCTAGTTTAAACTCATGTCATTCGAATCGCTAGATGTTTTAAGTCATTTGAACAAGTGTCATTTATGGATGTAACGAACTATGCTCAGTTATGTATGTCTTTGCTACTCAATCATTTCTGGATGTCATCTGTGGACGCTTAGTTCATAAAAGTTTTAAAAAGAAAGGGCTAAAAAAGAAAGGCAATGGAAGGTTGGGTGGCCAACCCTACTGCCATGGACCCTGTCGGTATGGTGGCCAACCCTACCGCAGAAAATGTGGATGAATTGGTCACAGGACAGGCAGCAGAAGGCAGTAGGGTGGCCAAGCCTACCGCCATGAACCTTATTCAACATGAAGCTATCTACAAATTTCTGCAAAACGAAAAAAAAATTACTCAACAATTCTACAAAAAGAAACATTCAAATAGTTAGGAACTATATTGGCCCTTCAAAAGTATATCGTACATATACCGCTTGTGCAGTTCACAAGTAATCGATACAGGACACAACCAGAGGTTCTAGATGTATAGTTGTGCTTGAACAAATAACTGGGCCTTAAATATACCCATTAATAAGTATGTAAAATAGAGAAAGGTCTTTGCGTAAAATAAATATAAAGAACTTAAAACCATTTCTCCTATGAGCCTCCCATGCAATATGGTGTAAGCCCTTAAGTCTGAAGCATATATAGATAGATGACCAAGAGACTGCCATGCATTTTTTAATTTTAAAATTTGTAGAACAGTCCAACAAGTATGAGGTATAACACATGTAGGGATTCCAACAACCCTCGATTCAATTGTCTCCATGATGAACAATTGATGAATCCTGCACATGAATAGCAGTTGACAATGGTCGTTTGCATATACTCCCTCCGTTCCAAAATAATTGTCTTTCTAGCCATCTCAAATGGACTACAACATACGGATGTATGTAGACATGTTTTAGAGTGTAGATTCACTCATTTTGCTCCGTATGTAGTCACTTGTTGAAATCTCTAGAAAGACAATTATTTAGGAACAGAGGGAGTACATGATTAACATTTGTCCACCCAGATTTATTTGTAACATTTTTCACTCAAGAGTTTCTTACCATAGGCTGAAACCATTGCACTAAGAATGTGATAATAAGCCTGCGAACTAAGCCAGAACAAGTTACAAGCTTCCTGTGCGTAGCTGCACAATGGATAGTAGATGCAAAACCAGGGTCATCGAGTCATAATGCCTCGTCTGACAGTAGCACACACAGTTGGTGAATAGAATAAATATTTAGAGAACCTTCAAGATACTGGATATAAGGATATTGCTAGCTATGGGTTCACATTTACCTGCACTATTATATATCTACATCTTTTGAATTTCACTTTAGATTTTCCTGCAAAAATTAATGGTTAGTCATTGACTGTCTAAGCAGTCCATCAACATAGACAGTAAACAAGCAGGTGAAAAGAAGACTACATTATGATGTAATTCTCTCCAAAATTGAAATGACACAATGTTTGACATCTCGGAAAATTCCTGACAGAGGAAATCAATGGCCTTGCAAAAATACCACCAATTGTGCCAAACCAGCCTAAAACTGCCCGTATTTCGTAAAAGCCATAGAAGTATTCAGATCATAAAAAGAAGTTGCATGTCTTAAATAAAAGACGTATTCAGGCTAGGTGATGTTTCAGTAAGCACATGTAAAGCAAATGATAGTTCAAGTGACGACAGATGAAATATGCAACTATTTATTATTGATCTCATCACCAACAAACTGACTAACTCGATAGCAAGCACTTCATACCTTCAGAGAAGTCACTCCCCAGGGCGACGTTGGGTCGAACCCTAGCGCCACCAGAAAGGTATCCCACCTGTCGACTGCCTTGCGGCTGCTGTCGCCGAGGTCGTCCGCTGGGGCGGCGGGCCCAGTGCCGATGGTGCCTGTGGGCTGGAAGATTGTGGCGGCATCCCGATGGTGGCTGCTGCTGGGGTGGTGTTCGTGGCGCTCATATGGATGCGGCGGCCGGGGAGGGTCAAGGTCAGGCCGGCTCCTCGCTGCCTCGGATGTGACGGCGGCGGCAGGCAGGCGGGCGAGGAGATCGGAGATCGAGTTCAGGCCAGCTCCTTGCTGCCTCGGATGTGACGGCGGGGGCGGGGCGGCGGGGCCCCGAGGAGTCGCAGGCGTCGGCCAGGTCCCGGGGCGCCGAGGAGTCGGGCAGGGAGAGGAGATCGGAGAGAAGAAGAGGACGGCGGCGCGAGGACGGGAGGAGTGCAGGCATCGGGAGGATCGCGCGTCAAGGGCTTGCGCCAATGAACGCGTTAATGGGCCGGCCCAAGTGCCTTGCGAGAGGTGGGCGATTCGTGGGCGATGGGCGATACATACGAGTGATGGGATGAGGTATAGAGATGATGAGACTTACGCGGTAGGTGTTCTCATCTGATAACTTTAAAATTTCATTTGTTAGCTTATCTTCCAATAACCAATTAATCATGTTTGTTTGGGCAGCTAGCATTGCCAAAGGTTTCTATAAGAAGCACGAACATGAAGATGGTTTTCCTCTTGCTAAGTTGTTCTTACACGGTATCATGCAACTATTCATTTCATGCAAATATGTGGTGAACTAAATTATGTTACTTGGCCATTGAGTTGGATAATTATCATGTTTTCAGTTTCACACTTGAACATGTGTAAGGAGTTCAAGAATGTTTTCTGATCCATATATTTTTGCAAGCGTTAGGTTTTTTATCGTGTAATTCAATGCCTCTTGACTGTAACCAGTAAAGTAGGCTTAAGTTCGTACTTGGGAAATGAAGGAACTTTGCCAACTGAATTTTTTAACGTTAAATAATTTAACTACATGTTTCAATAAAAAAATAACTATGTTGCATCCATCCAGTGATGGTACGATTAAATTTTCATCATAGTATGATTATTTGGCAGACAAATGAATGAGAGAGTCCCATTTACTGTCTCATTTACATACGAATTTGGTGATGGGAATCCATCGAATTATGCACTATTCTCGCGGAGTGTAGAGATCATAGTTGCCACTCTCAAATATTATATTGACTTTATTGTACTCCCTTCGTTTTTGAATATAAGTCTTTTTAGAGATTTCACTATGGACTACATACAGATGTATATAGACATATTTTAGAGTATAGATTCATTTATTTTGCTCCGTATGTAGTCCCTTGTTGGAATCTCTAAAAAAGACTTATATTTAGGAACGGAGGAAGTATATTATATTGACTGTGATAATTCATGATCGGTTTGATTCATGACATCGTTGCCTATAGCAACACGCATTTAACTATATTCCATTATAACGTGCATGGTGGCGCATCAGTTGCATGCCCAACAATGGACATCATATTTTTGTTTCATGGTAATGCACAACATTCATTCAGCTATATGTTACAATTTGACAATGGCTCAGGATACAACGGAATTACCTTCTTGGGTCGGGGGGGGGGGGGGGGGGGGGGCGTCACGTGTAGTGCACGATCTCCTTGATGACGGTGAAGGATCGGCATGAACATGGGGGAGGGGATCAGGGCGGAGTGCGGGGCGGTTGGGCTGGGACTCCTTGGCGGTCCGTGGGGAACTACAGTGTGAAGGAGAGAGAGGGCGCCATGGCAAAGGTGAGGTAGGCATCATTCGGTTTGAAAGGAGAATGCTCCAAGGAGAAATGTCCTACTATGGCGGGAAATCAAGCAGGAAGAGGAGGGTTCGGCAGGAGAAGTAATGTGTCATGTGGTGGGGTTTTTGTGTTGGGACCGTGTGTTACATGGTGGATAATCCGGACAATAATATTTCTCCCCCACATATGGGCTGGATTTGTGGGAGCCCGGACTATCCAGACGGCTGAATTTTGGGGAGCCCGTTGGACGCCCATTCGATGTCTGAATATAGATGTTTGAGAACAAAATGATCTTCAACATTGAAGATGACTTTAATCGTTTATTCGATTCATTTATAGCATTGCAGCCCGTAGCAACGCATGCGTTCTGCTAGTGTAATCTACCGAGATGGTCGTGTTTTGCTGTAAACCTTTTGATACTCAATGACTTGGATGTACTTGTTGCTTAATAAAACGGTTGTGTGCATCGTATGATGCAGAGGCCGGGGTTATCCCTTTTTTGAAAGAAAAAATAAATCTCACCCCTGCCAATCTCCAATCCAAAAAGGCCAACCTGATCTCATGAACTATCCCTGTAACCGGTTTGCACTGTTTGGTAAAGATCCCTCTGTTTCTTTCCTTGCAAATTTCCAAAGAAGTAGTATTAGAGTGGTCTTGATTCCTTAGCGTGGGCTTAGGGCACGACATGTCGCTCTCTGGCAGAGGTCCATGACGCTCCCACAGTGTCTGTGTTGACAGCGTTGCCGATCGCCTCACAACCCTTCCGTCTAGCAACCTTGGACCAAATTGTCTTCGAAACCGGGCAATGACAGAACAGATGTGTAGATGACCTTTTCTGTTTTGAACTTAGAAGCAGACTGCTCTGTTTTGAACCACTTTTCTGTTTTGAACTTGGAAGCAGACTGCTCTGTTTTGAACCCACTTTTCTGTTTTGAACTTGGAACCAAACTACTCTTCTTTAACCCAACCTGATAGCTCTGTTTTTTAGGACAACCGGAGTTTTCCTTACTTTACAGCACAACCCCCATTTCATTAGCTTCTTTTACAGCACGACTCCTTTGGATTAGTTTGTGATCGCACTAATCCCGTGTCCAATAAAATGACTTTGTACGTGACATTAATGATATATTTTGTATGTTATGACAATTGCATGATGTATTGCTCTTCGTGCATAGGCACATATATATGATGTACAAAGATGGGCCATAGACCTCAACTATACAAGGAACTAGGAGGCGGGCACAATACACAATATGCACATAACACATATATTTAACCTCCCCCCCCCCCCCCCCCCCCCCCGCAGTCGAAGCGGCACCGCGACTGATGCAAAGACTGGACCGGAACTCCTCAAATGACGCCGTAGGCAAGCCCTTGGTCATGATATCGGCAAATTGTTGGGAAGTAGGGACGTGTAAAACACGAATATGCCCAAGGGCCACCTGTTCACGAACAAAATGAATATCCAACTCAATATGCTTGGTCCGTCGATGATGCACCGGGTTAGCGGAGAGGTAGACCGCCGAGACGTTGTCGCAGTAGACCACCGTGGCACGGTCAACAGGACAAGAGAGCTCCTGAAGCAGCTGGCGAAGCCACGAACACTCGGCGACGGCGTTGGCCACCGCACGATACTCAGCCTCAGCATTGGAACGAGAGACCGTAGGTTGCCGCTTGGACGACCACGAGATAAGTGAGGATCCAAGGTAGACACAATAGCCCAAAGTGGAGCGACGAGTGTCAGGGCAGCCCGTCCAGTCTACATCGGAGTAGGCAGTGAGGGCGGTGTCGGTGGAGGCGTGAAGCGTGACGCCAATATCCATAGTGCCACAGATATAGCAGAGAATCCGCTTGACGGCAGCCCAGTGAACGTCTCGAGGAGCATGCATATGAAGACACACCTGCTGCACGACATACTGGATCTTCGGTCAAGTCAGAGTGAGGTACTGGAGAGCACCAACGATAGACCGATAGAAAACAGCATACGAAGCAGGAGAACCATCCGTGGCAGAAAGCTTGGCCTTCGTATCAACAGGCATAGCGGCGGGCTTGCAGTTAAGCATACGGGCGCGCTCCAGGAGCTCGTGAGCGTACTTCCGCTGATGAAGGAAGAAGCCATCCGGACCGCGCACCACCTCGACACCGAGGAAGTAGTGAAAAGGACCCAAGTCCTTGATGGCGAAGTCAGCGCAAAGACGCGCCGTGAGCTGACTGAGGAGACCAGCCGTACATGCCGTTAGGATGATGTCGTCGAAGACATAGAGCAGCAAGTAGGCTGTGTCAGAACCCTGATCCTGATGATAGACGAAGAGCGAGGCGTCCGAGCGGGTAGAGCAGAACCCAAGCTGGTGGAGAAACGCCGCGATGTGCTGGTACCAAGCACGCAGAGCCTGCTTGAGTTTGTGCAAGGACCACGAAAGCAGGCACACATGGTCGGGAAGCGCCGGGTCAACAAACCCGGTGGGCTACTGGCAGAAGACCTGCTCCTCGAGGTGACCATGGAGGAAGGCGTTGGAGACGTCCATCTGGTGCACCGACCAAGCACGGGAGACCGCAAGGTGGAGAACCATGCGTATCATGCCGGGCTTGACGACCGGAGCAAAGGTGTCGGTGAAGTCGATGCCAGCACGCTGTCGGAAGCCATGAACGACCCAGTGCGCTTTGTAGCGACCAAGGGTACCATCAGGACGGATCTTGTGTTTAAAGACCCACTTCCCGGTAATCATGTTGGCGTGCCGGGGACGGGGAACAAGCTGCCACGTCCGGTTGCGCAACAGAGCGTCAAACTCCTCTTGCATCGTAGCCATCCAGAGCGGGTCACGAACAGCGGCTCGAACGGAGGACGACAACGGCGACGACTCAGAGGTGGACGCCGCATGGACGTAGTCATCCGAGGCATAGCACAAACTCGGGTGAAAAACGCCCGTACGGGCGCGGGTGACCGGACTGGCCACAGGCGCCGGGGGCGCCGCGGGCGCCGAGCGGGCCACAAGCACCGGGGGGACCGCGGGCGTCGGGGGTGCCGGGGGCGCCAAGGGGGCCAAGGGGGCCGCGGGCGCCAACATCGGGGGCGCCGCGGCTGGAGGAGGCGCCGCATGCGGGGACGCGCCTCAAAGCCAGGGGCGGGCCAAGAGAGGCGCATGAGCGCCCTAGGAGAGGCGTCGAGGAGCCCGCATCACCGGTGGCGGGAGGAACAGCTGGCGGTACCTGGTGAAACGGAAACACATGCTCATCAAAGTAAATGTGCCGGGAAGTGAACACATGGTGGGAGACGGGATCGTAGCACCGATAGCCCTTGGAGTTGGAGGGGTAGCCGATGAAGATGCAAGCGACAGAACGAGGTGCGAGTTTGTGAGGAGCGGAGTCGGCAGTGCTAGGATAGCACAGGCACCCGAAAATACGCAAGCCATCATAAGATGGGGGCGTACCAAAGAGAAGATGGTGAGGTGCATGGTTCCACCGTGGGTGGCAAGGGCGAAGGTTAAGGAGAAGAGAAGCAGTAGCGAGTGCGTCCGGCCAAAAATGAGGCGGCACGTTAGTATGGAACAGGAGCGTGTGAACGCAGTCATTCAGAGTGCGAAGGACGTGTTCAGCTCGACCGTTCTGCTAGGAAGTATACGGGCATGTGAGACGAAAAACTGTGTCGTGGTGTGACAGAAAAGTGCGGAAAGCAAGGTTGTCGAACTCTTTTCCATTGTCAGTCTGAAGAGCAGACGCCCAAAATGCGTGCTGACATAGGAGTAAAAAGCCGTCAAAGTGGAGAGTGCATCTGACTTTCTGCGCAAAGTAAAAGTCCACACATAATGAGAATAATCATCAAGGATAAGCAGATAATATAAATAGCCTGAATTACCAGGAACCGGAGAGGTCCACACATCGCTATCAATCAACTGAAAAGGAAAAGAAGCTATGGTGGTGGAGTTATTAAACGGGAGGCGAACATGTTTGCCGACACGACATGCATGATAGGTGTGATACTCTATCTTATGACAACTGAAAGTGAAACTCTTAAGAATATGACGAAGTATGACGGGGTTGGGATGACCCAAACGAGCGTGCCAGAGATCGACGCCGGTGGAGAGAGCAACCGGTGCGGTGGTGGAGGTGGACGGCAAATGCACCGGATAGAGCTCGTCGAGGTTGTTACATCGGTGAAGTACCATCCTGGTTTGAGCGTCCTTGACACAAAACCCAAGCTTGTCAAATTCAACAGTAACGAGATTTTCACGAGTTAAACAACGAACGGAAACAAGGTTCTTAATAAGATGGGGTGACACAAGTATGTTAGACAAAGTAATAGGCATGGAATTAGAAGGAAAATAAGTGTGCCCGACATGTGTGATAGGGAGTGTGGAACCGTCACCGACAATGATGCGACGGTCGGTGGTGACGGGAGTGAAGGAGGCAAGATTACCAGGATGAGCAAACATGTGAGCCGTAGCCCCGGTGTCCATGTACCAATCATCACCTCCAGTGAAGTTGTTCGGCGTAGGAGCGGCGGGCAGCACGGCGAAGAGCACGGGTCCCAGGGCGCTGGCGGCAAGGCTGGCGAGGGGGGCGGAGATGCCATGGTGGAGGCAGGAACGACACCGGTCCATGGGTTGTAGCTGAAGTCCCACAGGAAAGGCACCTGAAGCTGTGGTTGCTGCTGCTGACGAGGTGCACCGACGTCCTGCTGCTGCGACTACTGGCCGCTGTGCCTGCCACCGCGCCAGCCCCCGCGACGCCTTTCGGCGGGAAGGGTGGGAAGCGGCGCATAAAAAACCGGGGTGAAGGACCACTCGGCACCACGGACGAAGCCACATGTCCGTCGATGCACCGCCGTAGGGCGCTCCGTACGAGGCGGGCGCACCGTATGGAGATGCCAGCACCGAAGTTGGCGGGTAGGCGTAGGCCAACGGGGCAGCGTTGCCATAGGATTGCTGCAGCGCAGAGGGAGCCGACCACTGGCTAGCCGGCGCGGCGCCGTAGGAGCCGGCCACCGGCGGCTGTTGAAGGGACGAAGCGCCCTGAGGTGGATGCGCTGCTCCGTAGGGCATATACGGAGCGGCGCCGTAGAAGCCTGCAGGCGGGACTCCATATGGAAGCGGGACAATGCCCTGATGACTGGTGGCTGGAGTGACGTCGTATGGCGCAAACGGGACGGCGGCGCCATAGGAGCCCACCGGTCACTACTAGGGAAAACCTTATACACAGAAGTTTATCAGCAGCGCGGTTTAAAAATGGGCGCTACTGCTAATTAGTAGTAGCGAGGGGTATAAAAACCGCGCTACTACTAAGTTGATAGTAGTAGCGAGGGGTATAAACCCGCGCTGCTACTAAGTGGTCTTCACCATGCCTCTCCGGACAGGTCATAGTAATAGCGAGGGGTGTAAAACCTGCGCTACTACTAAATAAGTAGCTATAGCGCAGGTAACACCCCCACGCTATTACTAAGCATGTCTGGCCCGATCCACTCCCACCCACCACTCTCTCTCTCTCTCATCCCTAAAAAATCTCTCTATCTCATCCTCGGTCCACCCCCATCCCGGGCGTCTCGTGGAGGAGTCTCGCTCGGCCTCCTCTCTCCCTGTTCTAGCCGCCACCTCTCGCCCTCCCGCGAACTCCATGGTGACTGCGGCCTGATCTGCATCCTCGCCGGCCCTGCTGCCTCGCCGCCGCCCTGCTGACCCCGTCTACCTCGCCGCCGCCCTAGTCTTCAAATCACAGCTGGCCCCACTTCAACCTGCCCGCCGCCAGGTCCAGCACACCGTCGCCGCCGGCCGGCCGGGAGAGGTAGCTACTCCATCTCCTCCTCTCCTCTTCCTTCCCCTACCTCCCTCGTTCCTGCCTCGGCCTGGCGAGCCCCTGCTGCGTGCGTGACCAGGGACAAGCCCTTGATTTTTGTTTGACAAGGGATGAGGCCTGCCAATTTGTTTCTACGGAGAGCCCCTGCTGCTGTAGGCTGCCAATTTGACCAGGGACAAGCTCAGAGTGGATCGATCTATTGTGGCCAAAATACACTGCAGTGATTTGTCCATGGGAGTACAACTTCCTTGAGCTTGTTCTCTAAGTGTGCACTGGTATTCATCTCCTTCTGATTGGACAAACTTCAGTTTTGAGGAAATGTCGTTCAGATGGATTACTACGCATGAGTGCTACATCTAGCATCCAATTTCCCCATGTTCTCCGGTGTTTACAGAGAGCCTACACTTATCTCAATATTGTTTTGTCAACTACTGTATCTATCTTCTGTACAGAGAGCCGTATATGTTTCAGACCAACAATTTGCTTCTCTGTTCCCTTGTGATTGTCATGTTTAGGTGGTCAAAACGATTACAGTAGATGTATAGACTTTTCATTGTTTGTAGCTACTATGCTCATATTTAAGTTTGTTCATTGCTTCTCATGCTGAAAAAACTATTCTGTAGGGGCTTGGTGTTGTAAAACTATTCTGTAGAGCGGCGTACAAGCTAGTCATGCGGGCTGCGGCGGCTGACGACGCTGGTTGACCTTCTCCTGCGCGTGCAGGGCAACATCGACGCTGGACCAGATGGACGAGCTACAGTGCCAAACTGGTACCTCTAAATTTTGCTTCAGTTTTGCTTCCTGCTAATCTGAATTTAGGGGAAGCTCTGAATTTTGTTATGTTTTGCAGGGAGAGGAATAGACGCTCCAGCAGCAGTGGTATTCTCTATGCAATCAAACAAGAAGCATTTAGTGTTGTTTCACCGAATCAAAAGAGACCAAAATCAGACCACATATGATTGCAGATTATGCGTGTGTATGTGGAGAACATAACTGGGTCGATTGATTTGACGTTAATTTGTTTGCTTCACTCTGTTTATTTTTGGCTACGACGACGGCGGCGGCACACGAGGTAAATTAAACCCAGCCCCCCTTCGCGTTCTCATCCATTCCGCCGCCCACCTTGTGCTCCTAGCTGACGAACCCCTTTCCTGCTCTCCCTTTCCGGCGATTGAAGATGAGGCGCAGGTGGGCGCCGAGGGGGAGAGCCAGCAGCCGGCGCTGGAGTATGAGGAGAGGATCCACAAGTTCCCCGGCGTGGTAAAATTACCGACCTAACTCTGAATCCTAGTTAATTTCGCTACTGTCCTAATCACTCTGCGAACAAGCAGATTGGCTAGAAACCTTATGTTTGCTGTCCAGTGTCAATGGTGGAGCTCGAAACCCTGGAAGCATGTTCAACCTCATGAATAGACCTGAATATTTGTTTTAGGTAGATGCTTGACCATTATGCTTTGGAAGAGTGCAGGAGAGTCTACCATCTGAAACTATAGTTGACCAATCTAATTTGGCATGACCAGTTGTTGCGTCTCGGTGATAAAAGGGTTAACAATATCGAGGGATTTTGTTCGACCTTTGCATTTTCCGCAGGTTGCAATTCGTGTAGCACATAGTATATTTATTGGTCCATATGTTTGTAGATAATAATGGATCTGAATGTCTGAATGTCACATTATGTCACTATAAATGTCGTTTTGGACTTTGATATGGTCTTCCAGTGTACACTTTGACATCATTTTTCTTGAAAATATGCTTCGTCGAATAAAATAGGCACATATAAGCAGAGTACATTTCATTAGGCTTGTTTTATCTGTTTGGTGTTATAGATGGTTGACGGGGAGAGACGACACTGCCGGTTTGCTGAAGTGGTAGGTTGCCATTCAGGTCAGTCCCCAATATTCTTCTTCCTTGGGCTCCAGAATTTACTTGCACTAGGGAGTTAGCCGAGCCACATTTAACCTGGTGAAGACAAGATTACGACTTTAGTACATTGATAGTCAACAGAAGAACACAACTAAAATATGCGCAGAAGTTGTAGAGAATGTTTGGGTGTGATTCCTGTCGGTGGACTGATGAAATTTTTGGTAGAGCAATTCAGGCATGTAGTTGGATGGATGAATATACCTTGCATACATCTCTAGGATTTACAGAATGAAGCTAACAATTGCTTGAGCCTACTATGTTATATATGTTAGGAGTATCCTCGGCCAGGTTAATTACTAATGATCTGAATTGCTTGAATAGCTGCAAACTTGTGGCCACACAAGTTAACTTTTTATATTTTACCTAATGATTTTTATACTAGCTAGCGTTTCTCATATCACAAAAGCTGTTGCTGCACTTGGGATAGAATACAGGATTTTCTGAAAATGAAAGCGAGTTCACCATGACTACGACAGATACTAGGTAGTTTAGCTTGGGATAGAATACAATGCACGGGTTACAACAGAAGTTATTTCTTGTCTCACAATTACTGATTTCTCTTTGTTCTCATTTTCCTTTGTTAGCTGAAACTATTCCTTGTCTACAGATAAGCTGAAATTTTATTGAGGTCAAAATTATACGAATGTGAATATTGGCCATTCTGCTTCTTCCTGTCCATTTCTTGTATAAGTAGTTTGCCAAGTCTTCTCCAATAGTAATGCGTATGTCATGTATGTTCCTATTCGCTCCCAATTTCCTGAATATCTATGATCTGAATATGCATAATTTTGATAAATTTGGCAGGCACTCAGGAAGGTGCCAAGGAGATGTTGGACCAAGGCGTGGAGGCACTACGAGCTGAAGAGCACATAGCTGCAGATGCTGGAGGCCGGCCCGGTGAGCTGAGGATTGGAGGTAGCACTAATTGGTGTTTTTATGGAGAGATAGGATGCCACTGTTTGGTGTTTTTATGCATTTTGGTTTGCTTGTAACTGTGTTTGCACTAGCTGGGAGTAAGTGACTTGGCAAGAAGTGTAGGTGTTTTAATTGAAGGCATGAAAAGCCATGACAATATGTATGCTCTTACAGGATGTGCTCTAATGGTGCTGGTTTATTATAAATCTTGGATTAGTAATGATGTATAATGCTGCTGGTTCATTGCAAATATGTGTTTGTTTTAGTTGGAATTGTATGTATAGAATGGAATTGGTGGATTTAATTTTTTTAATTCCTAATTAGTTAGTAGTAGCGTGGGAAAACACCAAATGCCTTACTACTACTTCGTTAGTAGTAGCGTGGGTTTGCATCCACGCTACTACTAACTTTTTAGTAGTAGCGTGGGAAAAAAACCTGCGGCGCTACTACTACTTCTTTACTAGTAGCGCGGGTTGCGCCCGCGCTACTACTAAAATGTTAGTAGTAGCGTGGGTTTCACCCGCGCTACTACTAACTATTAGCTATAGCGCGATACTAGGAGCGCGGGTACCCGCGCTGCTAGTAGCCATTTTACCCGCGCTGCTAGTAGCCATTTTCCTAGTAGTGGGTGGCTATGCGCCGGAGTCGCCGAAGACTGGCGACAGTGACGAAGACCTGGGCAGTGGCAGCCATGGAGGCACAGGCCAGGGAGAGCAGCAGCGGAGAAGCCAAAAAGGCGGGTGTATGCTACGTCTTGAGCTTGCGTTGGTTTTCCTCGAAGAGGAGAGGGTAATGCAGCAAGTGTAGCGTAAGTATTTCCCTCAGTTTTCAGAACCAAGGTATCAATCCAGTAGGAGGCTCCTCAAAAGTCCCATGCACCTACACAAACAAACTGAGAACTCGCAGCCAATGCAATAAAGGGGTTGTCAATCCCTTCACGGCCACTTGCGAAAGTGAGATCTAATAAAGATAGTATGATAAGATAAATATATTTTTGGTATTTTATAATATAGATGCAAAAAGTAAAGATGCAAGTAAAAGTAGATTGAAAGAAAATATGATAAGAGATAGACCCAGGGGCCATAGGTTTCACTAGAGGCATCTCTCAAGATAGCAAGTATTACGGTGGGTGAACAAATTACTGTCGAGCAATTGATAGAAAAGCGCATAGTTATGAGATTATCTAGGCATGATCATGTATATAGGCACCACGTCCATAACAAGTAGACCGACTCCTGCCTTCATCTACTACTATTACTCCACACATCGACCGACTCCTTCCTGGATCTAGAGTATTAAGTTCATAAGAACAGAGTAACACATTAAGCAAGATGACATGATGTAGAGGGATAAACTCATGCAATATGATATAAACCCCATCTTGTTATCCTCAATGGCAACAATACAATATGTGCCTTGCAACCCTTTCTGTCACTGGGTAAGGACACCGCAAGATTGAACCCCAAGCTAAGCACTTCTCCCATGGCAAGAAAGACCAATCTAGTAGGCCAAACCAAACTGATAATTTGAAGAGACTTGCAAAGATAACTCAATCATACATAAAAGAATTCAGAGAAGATTCAAATATTATTCATAGATAAACTTGATCATAAACCCACAATTCATCGGATCTCGACAAACACACCGCAAAAAGAGTTTACATCGAATAGATCTCCACAAGAGAGGAGGAGAACATTGTATTGAGATCCAAAGAGAGAGAAGAAGCCATCTAGCTAATAACTATGGACCCGTAGGTCTGTGGTAAACTACTCACAACTCATCAGAGGGGCAAGGATGTTGATGTAGAAACCCTCCGTGGTCGATTCCCCCTCCAGCAGAGTGCCGGCGAAGGCTCCAAGATGATATCTCGCGGATACAAAAGGTTACGGCGGTGGAAATTGTGTTTTGTGGTGCTCCTGGATGTTTTCGGGATGCGTAGGTATATATAGGAGGAAGAAGTACGTCGGTGGCCGCCCGAGGGGCCCACGAGACAGGGGCGCGCCCTACAGGGGGGGGGGGCGCGGCCTCCTATCTCGTGGGGGCCTCGGGTACTTCTTGACTTGCACTCCAAGCTCTCCGGATCAGGTTCGTTCCAAAAATCACGCTCCTGGAGGTTTCATTCCGTTTGGACTCCGTTTGATATTCCTTTTCTTTGAAATATTGAAATAGGCAAAATATAGCAATATGGGCTGGGCCTCCGGTTAGTAGGTTAGTCCCAAAAATGATATAAATGTGTAAAATAAAGCCCATAAACATCCAAAAGGGGTAATATAATAGCATGGAACAATCAAAAATTATAGATACGTTGGAGACGTATCAAGCATCCCCAAGCCTAATTCCTGCTTGTCCTCGAGTAGGTAAATGATAAAAAAGAAATTTTTGATGTGGAATGCTACCTAGCATAATTCTCAATGTAACTTTCTTTATTGCGGCATGAATGTTCAGATCCAAATGAATACAAAATAAAAGTTCATATTGACATAAGAGAAATAGTAACACTTCAAGCATACTAATCAAAGTAATCATGTCTTCTCAAAATAACATGGCTAAAGAAAGTTATCCCTACAAAATCATATAGTCTGGCTGTTGCTCTATCTTCATCACACAAAGTATTTAATCATGCACAACCCCGATGACAAGCCAAGCAATTATTTCATACTTTAATAATCTCAAACTTTTTCAACTTTCACGCAATACATGAGCGTGAGCCATGGACATAACACTATATGTGGAATAGGATGGTGGTTGTGGAGAAGACAAAAAAGGAGAAGATAGTCTCACATCAACTAGGCATATCAACGGGCTATGGAGATGCCCATTAATAGATATCAATGTGAGTGAGTAGGGATTGACATGCAACGGATGCACTAGAGGTATAAATTTATGAAAGCTCAACAAAAGAAACTAAGTGCGTGTGCATCCAACTCGCTTGCTCACGAAGACCTAGGGCACTTTGAGGAAGCCCATCATTGGAATATACAAGCCAAGTTCTATAATGAAAAATTCCCACTAGTATATGAAAGTGACAACATATGAGACTCTCTATCATTAAGATCATGATGCTATTTTGAAGCACAAGTGTGGAAAAAGAGATAGTAGCATTGTCCTTTCTCTCTTTTTCTCTCATTTTCTTTTTTTTTCTTTTTTTATTTTTCTTCCTTTTTTTTTCTTTGGCCTTCTTTTTTTTTCTTTTTGGCCTTTCTCTTTTTTTTGTAAAGTCCGAAGTCTCATCCCGACTTGTGGGGGAATCATAGTCTTCATCATCCTTTCCTCACTAGGACAATGCTCTAATAATGAAGATCATCACACTTTTATGGATTTACAACTCAAAGCTAGAACAAGATATGACTCTATATGAATGCCTCCGGCGGTGTACCGGTGTATGCAATGAATCAAGAGTGACATGTATGAAAATTATGAAGGTGGCCTTGCCACAAATACAATGTCAACTACATGATCATGCAAAGAGCAATATGACAAAAGTAATGCGTGTCATATGAACGGAACGGTGGAAAGTTGCATGGCAATATATCTCGGAATGGCTATGGAAATGCCATAATAGATAGGTATGGTGGCTGTTTTGAGGAAGGAGTATGGTGGGTGTATGGTACCGGCGAAAGTTGCACGGTACAAGAGAGGCTAGCAATGGTGGAAGGGTGAAAGGGTGCGTATAATCCATGGACTCAACATTAATCAAAAGAACTCATGTACTTGTTGCAAAAATCTAGAAGTCATCAAAAACCAAAGCACTACGCTCATGCTCCTAGGGGGATAGTGTCGTGGTTCTAAGTCTGACAGTAGAGTGGGGGGTAGGTATGGAGAGACAAGGTCCTAGCTATGGAGAGGTTGTAAACACAAGCGATGTACGAGTTCAGGCCCTTCTCGGAGGAAGTAAAAGCCCTACGTCTCAGAGCCCGGAGGCGGTCGAGTGGATTATGTGTATATGAGTTACAGGGGTGCGAACCCTTCTGCCTGTGGAGGGGGGTGGCTTATATAGAGTGCGCCAGGACCCCTGCCAGCCCACGTAATGAAGGGTTTAAGGTACATTAAGTCCGGGGCGTTACTGGTAACGCCCCACATAAAGTGTCTTAACTATCATAAAGTCTACTTAATTACAGACCGTTGCAGTGCAGAGTGCTTCTTGACCTTCTGGTGGTCGAGTGAGTCTTCATGGTCGAGTCCTTCAAGTCAGTCGAGTGGGTTCCTCGTAAGTCGACTGGAAGGTGATCTCTTCTAAGGGTGTCCTTGGGTAGGGTACTTAGATCAGGTCTATGACCCTACCCTAGGTACATGAATCCATCATTAGCCCCCGAATGGATTGAGGCTTGAGTGAGGAAGGAGTTGATGTAGTTTCCGATTGACTTTTGCATACTGGTCATGCGTTGTTTTGGACTAAGAATCTCTTTGTTGATAACGAGCAACTTTTCTTCAGTCGACTCGATCCATTCTTTTCTTTCGTCGAGTGATCTTTTGGACTTTGCCGAATTCCGAGCGACGGATCGCAGGAAATCCCGCGTCTGACAGACCGATCTGCTGTTCGCGGATTCTGCAAGATATGAAATTTGGGGAAGCGCGCGAAGCGGGGCGGACCGCGGCATTCGGATGGGATAGGGCATAGACGCCTCGATCCTCGCGCCGCTTTTTTTGCCACGTATCGCGTCCGCGCAACTGTTTCGGGATATGATTAGATCGACCGGGCCCACCTGTCATCCACTCGGAAGGGAACTTATAGATGCGCCCGGCGAGGGTTTTTGAACAGTGCCTCAGCATTCCCTCTCTGCTCTCCTCGTCTCCACCCAACGCGCCCGCTCTCGCCCCCGCACAACTTCTCCTCGCGCGTCTCGCCAGCAGCCATGGTGAAGGAGAAGACGGCGGCGCTGGAACGTGCGAAGAAGGCGTCCGCGTCGGAGAAGGCGAAGGGGAGATCCACCAGCCGCGGCGGGTCTTCGTCCAGATCCCGTCTGCCGAACGGCGGGGTCCAGGGAGATTGGATCCGGTCGACCATCACGGAGAAGGATCTCCTCGACATGGCCAACGACGGTCTGATCCCCCACGGCGCTGCAAGACTTCCGGGGAAAGAGTGGCAGCCCCAGCCGGCGGAGGGTGAGTGCGTGCTTCTGGCTACCCACGTCGACCGCGGATTTTCGTTGCCACCAAGTGTTTTCTTCCGTGGTTTTTTGAACTTCTTTGGAGCGCAACTCCACCACTTCACCCCGAATTCCATCGCCTATCTTGCCGCGTTTGTGTCCATGTGTGAGAATTTTCTGGGCTGTCGACCGCACTGGGGCTTGTTCAAGCACATATTCACGTGTCGCTCTCAGACCGTGAAGAAGGCGAGCCCAGGCGATGAAAAGACCCAAGTTGTCCAGATGTGCAGTGGTCTGGGGATCCAGATGAGGAACAAGAGCACCTTCCCAGCCATGTCGTTTCCCGAGTCGGTCAGAGGCTGGCAGTCGACCTGGTTCTACTGCCAGAATGAGCCGACGCCGGGGCAGTCGAGTGGACTCCCTCAGTTTACCATGGACCGAGTGAACAAACCTTCTTCACTGAAGGTGATTCCGGAGGAGAAAGCCGACGTGAAGATGCTGATGGAGCGTGTAGTTCAGCTGGTTCGAGATGGAGTAACTGGTATGGATCTCTTGGAAGTTTTCCTTAGGCGGCATATCCAGCCTCTTCAGTTTCGGAGCCATTGCATGTGGTTGTACTGCGGGACTGAAGATGAGACTCGGGTCCACCCAGAAGTAGTTGACGATGCCACGTTGGAAAGGTGGATGGCTGCGGTCACTGGGAACAAGGATAACCCCCGTGGAGCCAGAAGGATTCCTCCACTTGACCATCACAGCGTTCCAGACAAGGTATGTTCGCTCTTCCTTCCATTGTATTCTTGTCATATTTTTTTCTGTTCTCTCCGCAAATCGGTCGATTGATCTTTGTCTCGATGTCTACCAGGCTCTCACCGAGCTGTACTCGATGCCCAATGGAGCTCAGGCTCCGACTGAAGAGGGAGAAGCCAGCGGGGGCAAGAGCCAGGAGGAGTGCGACTCGGACGCCACCGAAGATGATGATGATGATGATGATGAACATGATGAGGAAGAAGAAGAGGCGGAGGAGGAGGTCGCACCGCCGCGCTCGGAAAGGCGGTCGAAGCTTGCCCATGACCCTGTGACTGAACGTGGCAAGGGGATTGCGACTGCCGCGTAGTCGACCAAGCGCCCTCGGACCACTTCCCCGGCGCCGACTGAAAAGGCGCCGAAGCAGTCCAGGGTGGCCCCGTCAAAGCCGACCAAGCTCCTGCCGAAGATGAAGGTGTCCATCCCCACCATATCAGGGTACTCATGCTGCTCAAGTCTTCTTGTTTTGTGCGAGCTTTATCTCTGACTGACATTTGAGTTAATCGACTGATTCTTTGGAATTGTAGTGCTGCTACTTCTGAGACTTCAGCTAGGGCTGACGACCATGAAATGGAGGATGCGGCAACCTCACACCCTGGTACTATACTCTTAATTCTGTTTGTAGTCGATTGACTCTTTATCCCTAATTCTGATTCTTTTCTGTAGTCACATCCAATGTCGTTATCACTCTTCCCGATGATGATGAAGATGAGGAACCACTGAAGCACAGGAGGAGCAGGAAAGCGTCTGCCGGCAGGGTGGCACAGGATGTGACGGCGCCCGAGACTCTGGTCACGGAGGAGGAGAACACCACTCGACACACCGTGTCTTTCGTGGTGCCGTTGACGAGTGCTCATCCTGCTTCGTCGAGTGCCGCACAGCCTTCTCTCTTCACGACGCACCACGTCCCAGAGGACCAAGCCAGCGCTGCGAAGGAAGCCATACGCCAAGCAGGGGTCATGATGGAGCAGGTGAAGGCCATCCGGGAAGCAAGTCAAGCAGCTTATGACGCCAGCTCCGCCCTTCAAAGCAATGTTCAGGTCAGTCGACCATCGCTTGTTCTGTTAGGATATGCTATCAAAAACTTTTCTTTCCGGAATCTATAGCAGTCACCCACTGGGTGTGTCGATTGAAACTCCGTGTTAGCGGGGGCACGCTGAGTGCACCCGCTGGGTGTAGTCCCCAAGGCTAAGGTCGACTGCTGGCAGTCAGCCTTAGGCTTTATAAGTGAAGTATTTCCGTCGTTCGACTAAGGCGAATGGATTTCTCAAACCGGTGGGGGCACGCTGAGTGCACCCACTGGGTGTAGTCCCCGAGACTATGGTCGACTGCTTGCAGTCGATTTCAGTCTTAAAGAATACGTCTTTTTTTTTGGGGTCGACTGGTCGACTCTGTCTTCAATAGTATTAGTGGGGGCACGCTGAGTGCACCCAATGGGTGTAGTCCCCGAGACTACGGTCGAATGCTTGTATTCGGCTGTAGTCTTAGAAACACATGATTTTTCCTTTTCCACTCGGAAGTGAATTATCTTTGACATTTTGTCGATTGGTTCTTCGCAGAAATCCTGTGACCTTGCGGCTCGTTACACCGAACTGGAAAACAAGCACATTCAGCTCGAGCTGGATCTGAAGCTGGTTCAGGAGAATCTGACGAAGGCAAAGGAGGAGACCAAAGGTATGTTTGGTGAGATCTCGACGACTGCTTTTTTCCTTTATTTGTTTCAAAATCTGATCTTGCTGTAACTTGCAGGTAAGGTGAAGGAGGCCCAGAAGAAAAAAGACCTTGAGCTAGCTGAGAAGATCAAGCTTGCTGACGAGAAGTTAGCTTCAGTCACCAAGCTCGAACAAGAAAATACCAATCTGAAAGCTGCTCTTGGGATCGCCAACAAGGAAGTCAGTCGACTGAAAACTGACAAAGCTGACCTGATCGACAAAGTCAGTCAGTTGACTGGGAAGAAAAATGATCTGGAGGCCTTCCTGAGTGGACTTGCCAAGAAGTTGTTCCTTATGCTCGAAGGTAATCCTTTACGCTCGACAATCATTTTCAACTGTGATCTTTCCATTCGACCATTGTCTTGACTCGGTGATTGTCTTTGCAGAATTTTGTCAAAACTTTGAAGAAGAGACTAGCCAGCTGGAACCAAACCTCGACCCCGTCAATTCTCCGGTGAAGGATGAAGTTGCCATGAATGTTTTCCGACTGGAATCCCGTGTTGCAGCCGTCGTGGACTATCTTGCAAGGCTGAAGGTCGCCACTTCTCGCATCGACTCAACGCTCTGGCCCAGGGAGACGCTCCAGAATGACCTCGAGTCGCTGATGGCTCGACTGAACACGGTTCCTGATCGAGTGCAGGAGTGGAAAAAGTCCTCGGCTCGGTGCGGTGCAGATGTTGCTCTGTGTCTGGCCCGAGTCCACTGCAAAGATGCGCGAGAAGACAAGCTGGCGGCTCTCCGGGTGGCCAACACCAAGAAACACGACTTCAGGTCCTTCATGGAAACCTTCATCGCTGCTGCCACTCGGATCGCAGACGGAATCGACCTTGATGAGTTCGTTGCACCTTCCAGCCCTCCACAGGAGGGATAAAAAACTTCTTTTAAGCTTGACACTTTAAATTTGCCTCGGTATGCCGAGTGGAGTTGTAACCGATAAACCTTAACAGGCTTAGCGCCTGAGCACTTTCGGTTCTTTTAGGTATCGATCTGAACTTGGATTTGATGTTTGAATATGATTGCTTTTGGCTCGAAATGTTTTTTGCAGGTTCAAAGCAAGACGCTCACTGCAGTCGACTTGTTCCTTAATTCACTTAGGCGAGCGCTGGGCTGCAACTAAGCCCCCGAGTGAGAGGTTCGCTCTTCACTCGGTAGGATTTTTATATCTTAGGCGAGCACTGGGCTGCAGCTAAGCCCCTGAGTGAGAGGTTTGCTCTCCACTCGGTAGGATTTTTATATCTTAGGTGAGCACTGGGCTGCAGCTAAGCCCCCGAGTGAGAGGTTTGCTCTTCACTCGGTAGGCTTTTTATATCTTAGGCGAGCACTGGGCTGCAGCTAAGCCCCCGAGTGAGAGGTTTGCTCTTCACTCGGTAGGATTTTTATATCTTAGGCGAGCACTGGGCTGCAGCTAAGCCTCCGAGTGAGAGGTTTGCTCTTCACTCGGTAGGATTTTTATATCTTAGGCGAGCACTGGGCTGCAGCTAAGCTCCCGAGTGAGAGGTTTGCTCTTCACTCGGTAGGATTTTCACGTTGTACTTGTGGCGAAGCTCAGAGGAGAGGGTCGCAGTCGACCTGCACCTCGTCCTCCTTGCGAGCGCACATTGTACTTATGGCGTAGCTTAGAGGAGAGGGTCGCTGTCGACCTGCACCTCGTCCTCCTTGCTAGCGTACATTGTACTTATGGCGTAGCTCAAAGGAGAGGGTCGCAGTCGACCTGCACCTCGTCCTCTTTGCGAGCGTACGTTGTATTTGTGGCATAGCTCAGAGGAGAGGGTCGCAGTTGACCTGCACCTCGTCCTCCTTGTGAGCGCATATTGTACTTAGGCGAGTGTTTAAACTGTAGCTAAGCCCCCCGAGTGGGAGTCTGGCTCGCCACTCGGTGGGATTTATATAACTTAGGCGAGTACTTGGACTGCAGCTAAGCCTCCGAGTGGAAGTCTGGCTTACCACTCGGTAGGATTTTTATAACTTAGGCGAGTACTTGGACTGCAGCTAAGCCCCCGAGTGGGAGTCTGGCTCACCACTCGGTAGGATTTCATTTAAACTTAGGCGAGTACTTGGACTGCAGCTAAGCCCCCGAGTGGGAGTCTGGCTCACCACTCGGTAGGATTTTATTTTAAACTTAGGCGAAACGGATTTGCAGCTAAGCCTCCGAGTGGGAGTCTGGCTCACCACTCGGTAAGGATTTTTTACAAACTTAGGCGAAACGGATTCGCGGCTAAGTCACCCACTGAGGGGAAAATTTTATTGGACAAATAAAAAGTGATAAAAATTATGGAGAAATTATGACACTATTATTTTGTAATCCATGAACTACAGAAGTACTTTATTACAACTCATCCGAGTGAAAACTTTAAGTGTAAAATGGGCGGAGTAGTTCCGCGTTCCAAGCTCGGGGCTCGTCGATATTGCGTTCGACGTTGTAAAGACGGTACGCCCCGTTGTGGAGGACCTTGGTGACGACGAAGGGTCCTTCCCAAGAAGGACGAGCTTATGCTGTTTCTGCTGATCCACTCGGAGTACTAAATCTCCTTCCTGGAAGGCTCGACCCCTCACATTTCTGGCGTGAAAGCGACGCAGGTCTTGTTGGTAGATGGTCGATCGGATCAGAGCCATCTCCCTTTCTTCCTCTAAAAGGTCGACTGCGTCCTGCCGTGCTTGTTCAGCTTCTGCTTCGTTGTAGAGTTCGACTCGAGGAGCATTGTGGAGAAGATCACTCGGCAAGACTGTCTCAGCTCCGTAGACCAAGAAGAATGGAGTTCTTCCGGTCGACCGATTAGGTGTGGTCCGCAGTCCCCAAAGCACCGAGGGAAGTTCGTCGACCCACGCTCCAGCCGCATGCTTGAGATCACGCATCAGTCGGGGGTTTCAATCCTTTGAGGATCAGGCATTGGCTCGCTCTGCTTGTCCATTCGACTGCGGATGGGCGACTTAAGCGTAGTCGACTCGTGTGCCTTGAGAGTTGCAGAAATCTCTGAATTCCTCTGAGTCAAAGTTCGACCCGTTATCTGTAATGATGCTGTGCGGGACTCCATATCTGAATATCAGTTCCCTGATGAAGCTAACAGCAGTACCGGCGTCAAGGTTCTTGATTGGCTTAGCCTCAATCCACTTGGTGAACTTGTCGACTGCCACTAGTACATGCGTGAAGCCACTTCGACCTGTTCTCAAGGGACCGACCATGTCCAACCCCCATACTGCGAAAGGCCAGACGAGTGGAATTGTCTTTAGAGCTGACGCAGGCTTGTGTGACATATTTGAGTGGAACTGACACCCTTCGCACTTGTCCACTATTTCCTTCGCCATCTCATTCGCCTTTGGCCAGTAAAATCCGGCTCGGTATGCTTTGGCCACGATGGTCCGAGAGGACGCATGATGACCACAGGTCCCCGAGTGGATGTCATTGAGAATGATTCGACCTTCTTCCGACGTTATGCACTTCTGACCAACTCCAGTCGCGCTCTCTCTGTACAACTGTCCTTTGATAACGGTAAAGGCCTTGGACCGACGGACGATCTGTCGAGCCTCTTCCTCATCCTCTGGGAGCTCTTTTCTCAGGATATACGCGATATATGGAATTGTCCAGTCGGGTGTGACTACCAAGATCTCCATAACCAAGTCGACCACTACTGGGACTTCTACCTCAGTCGGATCCGTGGCACTCTTGGGTTGCAGGGTTTCTTCAGTGAAAGGGTCTTCCTTAACTGACGGAGTATGAATATGCTCCAAGAACACGCCACTCGGAATGGCTTCTCTCTTGGAACCTATCTTTGCCAGATCATCAGCTGCTTGATTTTTCAGTCGGGGTATATGATGGAGCTCTAACCCCTCAAACTTCTTTTCCAGCTTCCTCACTGCATTGCAGTATCCAGTCATGGCTGGGCTTCTCACGTCCCACTCCTTCATCACTTGGTTGACCACTAAATCTGAATCGCCATAGACCATCAGGCGACGGACGCCGAGTGAAATGGCCATGCGCAATCCGTATAAGAGGGCCTCATACTCTGCCTCATTGTTGGAGGAATCAAAGTGGATCTGGAGCACATATCTAAGCTTATCTCCTCTGGGGGAAACCAAGACCACCCCAGCACCGGAACCATTCAACATTTTAGAGCCATCAAAGAACATGGTCCAATGCTCCGAGTGAACTTCAGTCGACTGCTGTTGTTCAATCCACTCGGCGAGGAAATCTGCTATTGCCTGGGACTTAATGGCTTTCTTTGCCTCAAACTTGATATCAAGGGGAAGAAGTTCAATCGCCCATTTCGCCACTCGACCAGTTGCATCTCTATTGTGCAAAATCTCTAAAAGTGGAGCGTCGCTGACGACTGTGATGGAATGATCGGAGAAATAATGAGCAACCTTCTTCGTGGTCATGTATATTCCATACACAAGCTTCTGATAATGAGGGTATCTCTGCTTGGATGGAGTCAAGACTTCAGACAAATAATACACTGGGCGCTGAACTTTGAAGGCTTTTCCTTCTTCTTCCCGCTCGACCGTAAGCACTATACTGATGACTTGTCCTGTGGCTGCGATATAAAGCAACAGAGGCTCTTTGCTGATTGGAGCAGCAAGCACCGGCTGGGTGGAGAGTAGAGCTTTTAGCTCGGCAAACGCTGCATCAGCTTCTGGAGTCCACTCAAACTTGTCTGCCTTCTTCATCAGTCGGTAAAGAGGCAATGCCTTTTCACCGAGTCGTGAGATGAATCGACTTAATGCGGCCAAGCATCCAGTAAGCTTCTGGACATCGTGCACTCGCACAGGGCGTTTCATTCGGAGAATAGTGCCGATCTTTTCTGGATTAGCATCGATTCCTCGCTCGGAAACAAGAAAACCGAGTAACTTGCCACCAGGAACTCCGAATGTGCACTTTGATGGATTGAGCTTGATATCATACCTTCTGAGGTTGGCAAATGTTTCGGCGAGGTCAGTGAGCAGGTCGGAACCTTTTCGTGACTTGACGACGATATCATCCATATACGCTTCCACATTCCGACTGATTTGAGTGAGCAGACACTTCTGAATCATTCGCATAAATGTGGCTCCGGCATTATTGAGGCCGAATGGCATGGTGATATAGCAGAAGCACCCGAATGGAGTGATGAAAGCTGTTTTTATCTCATCGGGTCCATACAGACGGATCTGATGGTACCCGGAATAGGCGTCTAGAAAAGACAATCTCTCGCACCCTGCGGTCGAGTCAACAATTTGATCAATGCGAGGTAAAGGAAAATGATCTTTCAGGCAGGCCCGATTGATGTGCTTGAAGTCAATGCACATTCGGAGCGATTTGTCCTTCTTAGGAACCATGACGACATTAGCGAGCCACTCGGAGTGGTATATCTCTCGGATAAATCCTGCCGCCAACAGTCGAGCCACTTCCTCACCAATAGCCTTTCTCTTCTGGACGGCGGACCTCCGAAGATGCTCTTTAACTGGTTTTGCTGATGAATCGACTCTAAGGCGATGCTCAGCCAGTCCCCTGGGAACACCTGGCATGTCAGCTGGCTTCCATGCAAAAATGTCCCAGTTCTCACGGAGGAACTGGATGAGCGCTTCTTCCTATTTTGGGTCGAGTGTTGTGGAGATGTGGGTCGGGGCTGCATTAGGATCGGTCGGGTGAATGTGGACAGGCTTCGTCTCACCGGACGACTGAAATGCAGATTCCGTGGCGGGCTTCTTGGATCGCAGCAAATCACTCGGATCTGCGCTTTGCTTATATTCTTCAAACTCGACCGCTGTCACCTGGGAATCGGCAATCTTTGAGCCCTTCTGAAAGCACTCTTCTGCCTTTTTCCGATCACCAGTGACAGTGATCACTCCTTTGGGGCCGGGCATCTTCAGTTTGAGGTACACATAGCATGGTCGAGCCATGAACCGTGCGTAAGCTGGTCTCCCCAAAATGGCATGGTATGCACTCTGAAAATCCACGACCTCAAACGTCAACTTCTCCTTGCGAAAATGTTTTGAATCACCAAACACCACGTCCAGAGCTATTTGGCCGAGTGACTCGGCTTTCTTTCCGGGTATAACTCCATGAAAGCTCATGTTACTGGTGCTCAGTCGGCACATCGGAATGCCCATTCCTTTCAGTGTGTCTGCATACAACAAGTTCAGCCCACTACCACCGTCCATCAGCACTTTTGTCAGTCGAGTGCCTTCGACAACTGGATCGACCACCAAAGGTTGCCTCCCAGGAGTGGCAATATGAGTCGGGTGATCAGATTGGTCGAATGTGATGGGTGTTTGGGACCATCTCAGATAACTTGCTTTTGCTGGGGCAACCATGTTCACCTCACGGTTAATGACTTTCAGTCGACTCTTGCTTTCCACATCTGCAAAGATCATCAGAGTGGAGTTGACATGCGGATATCCTTCCTCACTGTCCTCCTTGTCTTCGACCTTGTCCGACTCCTTTTCCTTGTCCTTAGACTGTTTTCCTTGAAACTGCTGGATCAGGAGTCGACATTGGCGAGTAGTATGCTTTGGGTAAATGATATTGCCCTCTTCATCTTTCTTCGTGTGGATGTGACACGGCATATCCATCACGTCATTCCCTTCTTTATCTTTCACCTTCTTAGGGTTCCAGGATCCTTTAGGTTTCCCTTTGAACTTTCCCTGAGTCACGGCCAGAGCCTCTCCAGGAGCTGCTGGTTCAGCCTTCCGCTTCTGTTTCTGACTGGTGTTTCCCTTCTCCGACTGACTCGGCTTGTACTTGCCGCTTCGGAGTCGGTCTTCTTCTTCGCCGTTGGCGTACTTGGTAGCAATCTCCATCATCCGACTCAGGGTCATGTCTCCGGTTCGACCAAATTTCAAACTCAATTCTCTGTTCTTGACGCCGTCTTTGAAGGCGCAGACTGCCTGATGATCAGACACATTCTCCACAATATGGTGCAAAGTGATCCATCTCTGAATATACTCTCTGAGAGTCTCATTGGTCTTCTGCACACGGACTTGCAGCTCCGTCAATCCAGCCGGTCGCTTGCAAGTTCCTTCAAATGTTCTGACGAACACTCGGCGCAGATCTTCCCAAGTGTAAATGCTGCTAGGAGGTAACTGATTCAACCACGCTCTAGCAGAACCTTCCAACATGAGGGGCAAATGCTTCATGGCCACCTCGTCATTTCCACCACCAATCTGAACCGCCACTCGGTAGTCTTCAAGCCAAGTTTCAGGCTTAGACTCACCAGTGAACTTGCTGACTCCTGTTGCCAACCTGAAATTGGGGGAGGGGGGGGGTCACTGCGGCTCTGATAGCCCTGCTGAAACATTCTGGACCAGAAACATGCACTCGACTGCTTGTGGGCGCATCTCTGTCGGGTCCACCCCCATGGGCTCTGTTCCGGTCGACCAAGCCTTGCACGATAATGGATCGCGCGTCGAAACCTGGTTCCCTGGGGTCGACTGGAGCTCTTCGCCCCACACTGAGCTGACGCCTGTCATCTTGCTGCCGAGGAGCGTAAGACCCACCCCACAGAGGGGAAGTGGGCACTCGACGCCTATCATCTCGGTCGTGTCGGTCTCCGTACTGGTCCCGCCGATTCTCGCGCCCTTCACGCCGCGGAGGTGATCTGGGACTGTGAGCCGACTGAACCGTATTCGCAGCGACGGATCGACTGTGAATTCTGTTGTGCGACTGCGACACGGCTGAATTCTGGTCTCCTGCTGCCCGGAGCAAATCTTTGATCTGCATCAAGCCTCTGCCAGCTTCCGACTGAGAGGGCTGGATGGACTCTGTTATACGGGTCGCAGCTGCTAAATTCTGGATTGGGGTTCGATATACCTGAGTCGGCGGGAAGAGTTGATGTCGATTGGCGTCGGGAACTCGTTGCCGCGCGCGCTCGTCGAGTGCTCGCTGAAGATTCTCCAGACGAGCGCATTCGGCCAAATTGGCCAAACGTGCCTCCTCCAAGGCACGAGCCTCAGGGGTTTCTCCTACGATGGGAGTATGCAGGGCATCCATGTTCCTGCGGCGAAGTTCCTCTCTTTGCAGAGAGTCGAGTGGCTCGGGCTGGTACTCCTCGTGGTCTCGTGCGGGGTCGTCTCCGCCGCCTGCCCCGCCCTCATCGGCGAAGCCAGGGGGACTGCGAGGTCCGTTGACCATCAGGATTTCTGCCGCCGGATCACTGCTATCGCATTCAGATGCAGTCTCTACGGAGCCAGTCGACAGATCGAACAGGCCGTAGAGAGATTCGTCGGGCTCGATTGCCGCAACTTGGGTGGTGGCCGTCTGGCGAGCCACCGCGTGTCTCACCCACCGCTGAAGCCTCGACCGACCAGAGCGCTTGCGCTGGCGGGAGACCGGGAGGGTGGTCGATAGGGGAGTCGACCGATACGGGGTCGACGGTTGTCGCAGCAGAACGCCGCGGACACATGCGCGAAAATGTGTCGCACCGCGGACGGGGAGCGCATCAACGTCGAGTGGAGCCTCCTGGAGCCAGGCGGAGTCGTCGGCGATGAAGGTGAGAGCGCCGAGACGGATCTCGCGACCCTCGACCAAAACTCCAGCAGTCATCATGATGAATATACTCGGAAGAATCACAACTTCTCCAAAAAATCGCTAAAACACCGGCCCCAAGGTGGGCGCCAACTGTCGTGGTTCTAAGTCTGACAGTAGAGTGGGGGGTAGGTATGGAGAGGCAAGGTCCTAGCTATGGAGAGGTTGTAAACACAAGCGATGTACGAGTTCAGGCCCTTCTCGGAGGAAGTAAAAGCCCTACGTCTCGGAGCCCAGAGGCGGTCGAGTGGATTATGTGTATATGAGTTACAGGGGTGCGAACCCTTCTGCCTGTGGAGGGGGGTGGCTTATATAGAGTGCGCCAGGACCCCTGCCAGCCCACGTAATGAAGGGTTTAAGGTACATTAAGTCCGGGGTGTTACTGGTAACGCCCCACATAAAGTGTCTTAACTATCATAAAGTCTACTTAATTACAGACCGTTGCAGTGCAGAGTGCTTCTTGACCTTCTAGTGGTCGAGTGAGTCTTCATGGTCGAGTCCTTCAAGTCAGTCGAGTGGGTTCCTCGTAAGTCGACTGGAAGGTGATCTCTTCTAAGGGTGTCCTTGGGTAGGGTACTTAGATCAGGTCTATGACCCTACCCTAGGTACATGAATCCATCAGATAGATTGGTAGAAAAAGACCATCGCTTGTCCCCGACCGCCACTCATAAGGAAGACACTCAATAAATAAAATTATGCTCTAACTTCATCACCAAGCGGTTCACCATACGTGCATGCTACGGGAATCACAAACTTCAAAACAAGCATTCTTTAAATTCATAATCACCCAACTAGCATAACTTTAATATTACCACCTCCATATCTCAAAACAATTATCAAGCATCAAATTGATCATAGCATCCAATTCTTTTTCTATGATAGTTTTTATTATACCCAACTTGCATGTTCATCATTCTAGGACCAACTTTATGATAATAGCAAATACCATGCTGTTCTAAGAGACTCTCAAAATAATATAAGTGAAGCATGAGAGACTAGCAATTTCTTCAAAATTAAGACATCACTGTGCTCTAAAAGATACAAGTGAAGCACTAGAGCAAAAACTATCAAGCTCAAAAGATATAAGTGAAGCACATAGAGTATTCTAGCAAATTCTAATCAAATAGGCTTCTCCCAAAAGGTGTGTACAGCAAGGGTGATTGTGGTAAACTAAAAAGCAAAGACTAATATAATACACGACGCTCCAAGCAAAACACATAACATGTAGCGAATAAAAATATAGCCCCAAGTAAAGTTACCAATGAACGAAGACGAAAGAGGGGATGCCTTCCCGGGGCATCCCCAAGCTTAGGCTTTTAGCTATTCTTGAATATATTGGGTGCCATGGGCATCCCCAAGCTTAGGCTCTTGCCACCCTTTATTCCATAGTCCATAAAGGCTTTACCCAAAACTTGAAAACTTCACAACACAAAACTCAACAGGAAATCTTATAAGCTCCGTTAGTGAAAGAAAACAAAACCACCACATAAGGTACTGCAATGAACTCATTCTTTATTTAATTTGGTGTTAAACCTACTGTATTCCAACTTCCTTATGGTTTATAAACTAATTTACTAGCCATAGATGCATTGAAATAAGCAAACAACACACGAAAAACAGAATCTGTCAAAAACAGAACAGTCTGTAGCAATCTGTAACTAACACAAACTTCTGGAACTCTAAAAATCCTACCAAAATAGGAAGTCCTGGACAATTTGTCTATTGAACAGCAGCAAAAAGAATCAACGCAAAAGCACGTTCCTGTGATTTAACAAAATTATATTCGTGCGTGCAAAGTTTCTGTTTTTCAGCAGAATCAAATCAACTATCATCGTAGGTTATCCTATAGGTTCTACTTGGCACAAACACTAATTAAAAGATAAAAACACATCTAAACAGAAGGTAGATGCAAGATTTATTACTAAACAGGAGCAAAAACAAAAACATAGAGAAAATTGGGTTGCCTCCTAACTAGCGCTATCGTTTAACGCCCCTAGCTAGGCATAAAAAGCGAAGATAGATTTAAGTGGTGCCATAATAATAAGATAGATCTTGAAAGCTCATCTCATATTCTCTATATTCGGCAGCAAGTTTTCTTTGAGGCAAGCAAAGGTAATCAAAAGGGCTAAATTTAGTGGGACAAAGGTCCCCAAGATCAATCACAGGAGGTATGGGTTCCTCCTTTGGCCCTTCATAGTGCACAACTATTTCATCACTAAAAGCATTCTTTTGGCAAAATCTTGTGAGCCTATACTGAAGAGAGTATCCTAGCTCATTGTTTCGAAGGGCAAAATCATTATTAAGCTCGTTAATGCAATCAACCAAGACATTGGTAGGGATCTTTTTTCTAAGGTTTTCATTAAAAGCAACATAGTCCAAAGATTGAAAACGTCTAAATTCCTCTTGATCATAGAGGATCGCTTCTATGGGAGGACGACCGACATCCACCCTATAGTGCGCAAAGATTTCTCAGGCCTCTCTTATGATAAATCTAAACTCGTGGGCCAAAAAGATAGTAACAACGCACTTAACGGAAGAATGCTCAATATTAGAGAATTCTAGGAAAATTCTTTATATGCAAGGATGCATATGCATAAATTGTCTTTCAAGTTCAACTACAAGCATAGCGATAGCATCCGCAAGACTACTAGTTCTATGAAGAATAGAACAACCCAAGGAAGGTAGAGCACCGGCACAAGTAAAGAAATCTTGAATAACACCTTTGCCAATGATGTTACCACTACCGATTCGAAACTTTTTAGTATGCAAGATAGGGGGTTCATTGGCCGGAGCCTCGGGATTTTCAATGTTATCATTGTTGTCCATATCGACAATAATCTCCCCAATTTCAGACATAGCGGCAAACAAAAGCAAGGCGAAAGAAAGCGAACAAAAGAGAGGAGGAGATTGGGAAAGAGAGGGCGAATAAAACGACAGGGGTGAAGTGGGGGAGAGGAAAACGAGAGGCAAATGGCAAATAATGTAAATGCAAGGGAGATGGGTTTGTGATGGGTAATTGGTATGTCTTGACTTGAGCGAAGACCTCCTCGGCAACGGCGCCAGAAATCCTTCTTGCTATGTCTTGAGCTTGCGTTGGTTTCCCTCGAAGAGGAGAGGGTAATGCAGCAAGTGTAGCGTAAGTATTTCCCTCAGTTTTGAGAACCAAGGTATCAATCCAGTAGGAGGCTCCTCAAAAGTCCCACGCACTATACAAACAAACTGAGAACTCGCAACCAACGCAATAAAGGGGTTGTCAATCCCTTCACGGCCACTTGCGAAAGTGAGATCTAATAAAGATAGTATGATAAGATAAATATATTTTTGGTATTTTATAATATAGATGCAAAAAGTAAAGATGCAAATAAAAGTAGATTGAAAGCAAATATGATAAGAGATAGACCCGGGGGCCATAGGTTTCATTAGAGGCTTCTCTCAAGATAGCATAAGTATTACGGTGAGTGAACAAATTACCGTCGAGCAATTGATAGAAAAGCGCATAGTTATGAGATTATCTAGGCATGATCATGTATATAGGCATCACGTCCATAACAAGTAGACCGACTCCTGCCTTCATCTACTACTATTACTCCACACATCGACCGACTCCTGCCTGCATCTAGAGTATTAAGTTCATAAGAACAGAGTAACGCATTAAGCAAGATGACATGATGTAGAGGGATAAACTCATGCAATATGATATAAACCCCATCTTGTTATCCTCGATGGCAACAATACAATACGTGCCTTGCAACCCTTTCTGTCACTGGGTAAGGACACCGCAAGATTGAACCCAAAGCTAAGCACTTCTCCCATGGCAAGAAAGACCAATCTAGTAGGCCAAACCAAACTGATAATTCGAAGAGAATTGCAAAGATAACTCAATCATACATAAAAGAATTCAGAGAAGATTCAAATATTATTCATAGATAAACTTGATCATAAAGCCACAATTCATTGGATCTCGACAAACACACCGCAAAAAGAGTTTACATCGAATAGATATCCACAAGAGAGGGGGAGAGCATTGTATTGAGATCCAAAAAGAGAGAAGAAGCCATCTAGCTAATAACTATGGACCCATAGGTCTGTGGTAAACTACTCACAACTCATCGGAGGGGCAAGGATGTTGATGTAGAAGCCCTCCGTGGTCGATTCCCCCTCCGGCAGAGTGCCAGCAATGGCTCCAAGATGAGATCTCGCGGATACAGAAGGTTACGGCGGTGGAAATTGTGTTTCGTGGTGCTCTTGGATGTTTTCGGGATCCGTAGGTATATATAGGAGGATGAAGTATGTCGTTGGCCGCCCGAGGGGCCCACGAGACAGGGGGCGCGCCCTACAGGGGGGCAGCCTCCTATCGTGGGGGCCTCGGGTACTTCTTGACTTGCACTCCAAGCTCTCCGGATCAGGTTCGTTCCAAAAATCACGCTCCCGAAGGTTTCATTCCATTTGGACTCCGTTTGATATTCCTTTTCTTCGCAATACTGAAATAGGCAAAAACACAGCAATATGGGTTGGGCCTCCGGTTAGTAGGTTAGTCCCAAAAATGATATAAATGTGTAAAATAAAGCCCATAAACATCCAAAAGGGGTAATATAATAGCATGAAACAATCAAAAATTATAGATACGTTGGAGACGTATCAGTGTAGTATTGAGAATTAGCGCTAGCGATCCAGCAGCGTGTAGCGATCCAGCAACGACAGTACTTAGCAATCAGCAGCGACGCGGCTTGGCGGGCGGCCTGCACGTGATGGACAGCAGCAGTAGTACCACGGAGGACAAGTGATTGATTGACTTCGTTTTCACGTGGAGATGTAGCAACGACAATGGATATCTCGGCGGATATCTCCTCATGAGTTGCTGCGTCGCTGATCGTCTCAGGACTGCGGCAACTCGTGGATCTGGCTGCAACCGCGATTTGTACGCTTGAACGCGTACGTACAACAGCCCGACTCCCTGTCGATCTCGGACACGGGCGATGACTTCGGCGGAAACTGCGGTTCGATGGACCGCAGGATGGCGGCGGCTGGCGCGGGAGACGCAGGGGCAGCGGCGGCTGGGTGGCGGCGGCGCGAGGAGTCGCGCGGCGGCAGTGGCGGCGCGTGGGAGTCGCGCGGCGGCGGGGGCGGAAGCTAGGGTTAGAACCCGGAAACTGATACCATGTATGTTGTGAGAATTGCACGATGTATTGCTCTTCGTGCATAGGCACGTATATATGATGTACAAAGGTGGGCCACGGACCTCAACTATACAAGAAACTAGGAGGCGGGCCCAATACACAATATGCACATAACACATATACTCAACATATTTAACTTCTGCTTCTTTTAAATCTTAGCCGTAGGCATCAAATTTTAAAGGTGGAGATAATTTAAGTGGAGCAATGGGGTGGCTTGTTTGCGTCTTATTTTAATAATATAATACTAATAGATACTCCCTTCGTTCTTAAATATTTTTTTTTAGAATTCAAATGGACTATCACATACGGATGTATATAGACATATTTTAGAGTGTAGATTCACTTATTTTGCTCCGTATGTAGTCACTTGTCGAAATCTCTAGAAAGACAAATATTTAAGAACGGAGGGAGTAGATAATAGATTCAGAACACAAGGGAGCAAAATCGTGCAGTGTAAGGCGTCAAATTTTCTTGGAACAAAGTTCTGTACTTCTGTGGCTACAATATTCTCGCCAGGTGAATCTCAACATGCATGACATTTCAACTTGAACTGAAATTATTATTTTTGCAAGGTACCCACAGCACCATGTCTGTACAAGCATATGAACTTATGTGGGATACAGAGAACGTGATATCATTACATACAGAAGTTGCATCTATCCTGTATCCGGGGCCATCTTCCGATTATGACCACCCGTGAGAACCTTCACTCGCTGTTTCTGTGCCAAATATGGTCGTGTATGTGTAGATTCAAATGGTAAAGAATCCCTCAGTGGAAGCATATCTTCCGGTGCCTTTTTATGTTTTCTTTGCCTGTACCTGTAAAATGAACAAGGTTACGTTTGTAGGTTTTCTTTGTCTCATTGATAGTCTACTAGTAGCTAGGGTATTGGAGTACTTTATCTGTTTATATGACACTAAATCTAGTCAGGTTATTGCAAATAAAAGTGAGAAGAATAGCAACTTACCAGTTTGAGGTATTTCTTGTGAAGTTTCAGAGCTCCAGCGCAGGCTTTTTTCGCATCTAAATTCCCATTTACATCATTCAATATCTGAAAGGAAACAAATGCAGGAGTTGCAGATACAGAACACATGATGATATACAAACATATAATACGGGCTTAAATTTGATTTAATTTTAGGATATGTGCTTAAAATTGGCCTTCTTTTAACTAAAAAGAAGCTTAGTCGTTGGCAACTTGCTTAAAACTGATTGGGAATTTTGAAAAATAAGAAAAGTCAGGTTTTGGTCCAGTACCCTAATAAGATCATCCAGTCCTCTAGCTTCTTGTAACAGTTTTTCTCTCTTTTCCTTGAGCACACTTGCAACCATGAAAACTGAAATGGGAACTGGGCCATCAGTTTCCTCAGAGACATCCTTATCCTTGTCCTTGTCCTTGTCCTTATCCCACTTGGCAAAATGGCGCACTCCTCTTAATTTTGATTTCGATACTTTTTTATGTGCACCGCTTGCTTCTTCACATGCTGCAAAGAAGATATCTGGATCGTATTCGAGAGCCCACATCATCTGTTGGTAGGTTTTAAAAATCAGATAAGAGAATCAGAAGCAACTAACAGAAACTCATTCCGATACTAATACCACTTAACGTTTGCCAATACCAAATAAATATTAGTGCTTACAATTTTGTGAGATTTTTTTTCATGCAAGCACACAAACCACCCTACTTTGCAAATAGATGGAAACGTGTTATTATCTTTCTTTTTTCCTCAAGAGGAACCAAGCCATTAAGTTCGTCCACGTGTAACAAATAATGGAACACCTATTTGAATAGAAGTAATTTCAGTAAAGGAGAGATATCAAATGCAACATGCATACAAACCCTTTAGTTTAAGCACAAAATAAAAGTCGAAGAATCCAAACCAGGTTGTAGACAGTTTACTTTTCAATTGACTTAGCCAATCTGTATTACTGAAGCTCTAACTCTCTATGTCGAGAGTAATGAAAAAGAGAAAATTCTGACAAAATAATAAATGAAAGAACAAAGTTACTCTGCATGGCAAAATTCTCTTTTTTGGTTTACCATCCCATTTTCAATTGGAAGTTAATTTGAAACGATGATACATCTAAAAGACTCGACAAACTAAGGGCAGCCTGGTGCACGTAGCTCCCGCTTGCGCAGGGTCCGGGGAAGGGTCCGACCAATTTGGGTCTATAGTAGGCAGCCTTTCCCTACATTTCTGCAAGAGGTTGTTTCCAGGACTACCGTTGCGCCAAGGCTCCCCTTCAAAAGACTCCACAAGCTACATTGCCAAAAAAAGGGAATCGTCATGTTGATCTTTTACCTAAGCCAACAGGATTTTGTGATCCCCCCTAAAGTAACTTTCCACCATCTATCTCACATTCTATAAAATGTACAGCATATAATAATTTAGAACAACCATCAAACAGAAAAATGAGATGTCAAAATCGATTGTCTGGTTCTAGCAATACTCATCATACTATATTGTTATTAGGATAGCTTCATACCTCCCACAGGTACAAGGAGTCCCCAAATGACACCTCACGTCGAAATAGAACCATGAACATGCGGAATGCAAAAAGATAGTCACCTCCACCAAGTGTTTCTGTGTCCAGAACTCAACAATATTATAAAACCATAGGTAAACCAGAGAAAAGAAGATTAGATGTTTCACGATATGATCGGTCCAGAAATTTATACCTAGGTGGTCATGTAGCTTGGGGTCCAGCACCTGAATAATAGATGCAAGGTGCTGAAGTTGGTTAGCCACGCCAACAGATTGATCTGTGCATCTGAAATTTCCTCGCTTTAAAGATCAAACATCAGATGGTTAGAATAATGACAAAGAAAAAAGAAATCAATTCTAGGTAATTTCTAGTAGAACAAATGCACAATGGTTACTTTTATAATTAGAGGAAAGGTGTCATGAGAAAACATGGCGGACAAGGCATACCAATCTACGCATCAACCTCTCAAAGCACCAAAATGCATCTGCCTCATCGTTGAGTAGCACAATCATTGGTGAGCATAAATCACTCATTCCTGTGAGATATACAAGTTACATTGTAAGCTTGTCTGGATACTAAGTTTCCTGTGCAAGTCAGATGTAGCGTACCTTGACAGTAACCAACATCTTTGTCAATCCATGCATACACGGCTAGAATATCCCACAACTTTGAAAGATTTTCCTTGTTCTCGTAAAATACCATGGTGCGGTCAGTACGTAGCACGTCAAGTCCTATATTATTTTCAAAAATCAGAAGAAATTGGGTGAAAAGAGTCAAAGTAGAGAAACATAAGGGTTACACTTTACCAATTTGATGTAATGTAAGCTTCCATTCAATAATTTGCTTGTCAGTAATACGTTCTGCAGATTCGTCTACTTCAATTCCATTGTGGTTGCTAGTTGAAGTACCCTCTGAGGTGTTTTGGTTTGAAGTAGCCTCAAGTAAAACCAAAGGATCCTTAATAGGTCTTCCATCCTCAGTGATAAGTGGTGCTGTGATAACTTTACCACTACCAACATGAGAATCCATCTCTTTGCATTCTTCCTTCCATCTAGCATATTGTAGCCTGCATAAATCATCAGGTAAAACACTTCAGACCAAGTGAACACAGTGTTCTATTTACAGTTATCTACTGCTGAAAATCATAAAAATGAATTATTAGAGATATCATGGGAAACATAACCGTAATGCTTGGATATTACAATGGCCACTACATGATTAACAGTTACAGAAAAATTGGCATGCTCCTGATGATACCCACAATTGCCTCCTTTTTCTCATTATGTAAGCATACGTTTATTGTTTTTGGAAGGCGCTATCCTTTTTGGGGGATAGAGTACATTAAGTAGGCGATAATTTTTTTGGAGCAATATGGCTGATTTAGATAAGGATAAACTCCATGCTTACTGTTTGGTTAAACTATCTTCAGACATAATTCAACTTGTACCTTGTGAGAGAAATAATAATGACAGTTGCAACGAATAATACTAAAAAAAAATATTTGGCAAAGAATATTATTCAATAGAAATAGCACTTGAGATGGGATGCATCATAATATGCATTTGAGAAACAAAAAAAAAACAAATATCTTGGCAAAGGTTTTGGACCAGAACAGAGCAACCATATGCAAATCAAATATGTCAGACAACAACTCAAATTTGAAATAAATAGCGTGAGCAGACAGCCGTATAATGGATGTCAGATGCATGATTAAGATGTTGACATGATGACATCACTCTTGAAGGTAGTGTGCAGTAGCAAAATTGCACACCAGATGCTCTAAGGAAGGACAGTACCTTCTTATTTGCCTGATCTCCTCCCTCTCATCAAAGGTACTCCTCGGATCAAAGCAGCCAAGTAAGAACTCCCAAACCTCCCCCCTGACAGTCGGGTGAACACCCTAAAAGAACAACATAAACCATTTATGATTTTTAGATTGTTAACCATGCACAATCACAATGCATATAAGGCCTTGTTCAATGGGAGGTGCTTAGAGAGATGCTTAGAAAAATAAACCGGATTTTTCTGAAGCACCGGTGCCTATTTCTACAGGAGAGGCGCTTAGTTAAGCATCTATCCTGTACAAATAAGCACCGGTGCTTAAGAGAAGCCTGGTTTATTTTTGTAAGCACCTCCCCTAAGCACCTCCCATTGTACAAGGCCTAAGAAGACAACTGTCTAACAATAGCGTATTTTGAAACTCAGAAAAAACTCTAAATTGAGGAATCTTACTCCTTTTTGTATCCTGCTTAGGACCGAGGCAATGTCAAGACACCCATCAGGATTAAATGCAGCTTGCCATTTCCGAACACTCAGTGTTTTGCCAGCCTGAAACAAAGGGAAAATACTAAGTTGCTCAGAATAAGAAAGGACTCTACTCCATACATAAGAAACAAGAGTAGCCTTAACACCATTGCAGATCATAATGGGTATGTTCCCCAGTGCTCTCCCAAGAACTAAGATGGAAAATACGACATTTAAAGCACATTGCAGCCTTATTTACAAGCACCACCACAAATCATCATGCTTGAAAGTAAGTAACATTGAGCTTTAAAATCAGTAGAAGCACATAAAGAAAACGAGTTTTCACGGCAACTATGATTAGAAGTAACTAAACATGCACAAACTTCCTATCTCTAATTGTATTAACCCCGTGCCAACTTCCTCGCTTTTATTTAACCTGATGATAAATGCTAAATTTTACTTCTTTGTCCTAATTAGGCCTTTGTTTCGGGGTTTTTTTTCTCCATTTTTTGTTCTGCTTTGTTAGTTTTGTATCTTTTTGGCGGGTCTGGTTGTCTTCTTTCTCTGATACAAAATGACGCGCATTTTGATGTGTGTTCAGGTAAACCTATATATGTTGCAATGTGGTGAATATTGTTTGTCATTTTGTACAAAATCAGTGATAAATTAAGAAACAAATAGTTCGACCTGTCATTTGCAACACATTCACATTCACAAAAGGAAATTACTCCAAAATTATGTTGCAAAAGCAAAAATTATTTTTATTGCAACGATACACCCTTAGATTCTCCATATTTTCAACTCAAAAATAAATTCTCCCTATTTTCACTTGTGTAATGCTTTTACTCGAGATTCTTCAGCATTTTCATCCATATCATCGATATTGCATTGTACACACTCCAATGTCATGAATATCCCACTTTGCCTAGAACCAGTACATTTCGGTAGGCCCAACAGCTACCACACAAACACAAAATGAAATAGAAGGAAAAAGGAAAGCAAACCTTGATCTTGAACTTGCTTTTGGGCACATCGTCTGTGCAATCCGAGCGGACCTCGTAGTACGAATCCGCGGGCGTCCCGCTGCTGATCCCCCACTTGATCATTTTCCAAGTGAATCAGGAATGTAGCAGCAGCCGGAACCCAATCAAGAAGCCAAGAAAGGCGGCAGCGCCTCTGAGGGAGGGGGGGAGGAACCAGGCTCTATTTGACCTCACGAATCAAAAAATGGCAAAAGCAAACCAGGATGAGATAATGGGATCAAGTGCAATGGAACTGATCCCCCCTTGGACCTTCTCCTCCTGAAAGGAAGGGTGCGAGTGGAATCGCAGGAGGAGGGGAGGTTAAGGGGGGACGAGGTCAGGCAAAATCGGGAAGGCCTAGTGGGGTTAAATTAGAGAGGACAGGGGCGAGGGGCGTGGAAGGACGAGGACGACCGGTTCCAAGCCGCTGCCGGGCACGAGTTTGCCGGCTTCTACGGGCATCTTTGCCCATCTTGGTGGTAGTTTTCATGGTCGGAAATGGAGAACGACGCTTGCTCTTCAGCGAAGAAGACTTCGCCTTCTCCTTTTCCTTTTTTTGGAGAAAAGGAAGACTTTGGTTCCAGTTTTGGAAAATTAGTCAATTTCATGATTAATTCCAAATACTCCCTCCATCTACTCATATTTTGAACGATTTGGGTCTTAAAAAAAACTAATCTGGCCCCCGCGTCCCCTCCAGGCAACTCGGGCAGTGACCGCGCATCGCCCAAAATCCACTGATCTTCGGGCTGCCTCTCCTCTTCATAGCCGGCTGACCGTGCAGGGGCAAAGCTCCATGCGTTGCATCGCAGCGGCGGGGCGTTCCCTTCTTCCCCGTCCTCTCATCCTCGTGTCGGTCTACATTGCTTCACGCCACCGCCGCCGCCAGCGGCTGCTCTGCCCTCACGAATGGATAGCTCCGGCGAGTGGGCCACTCAACCATGAGAGACTGCAGCTGCGACGTGGCTAACCGTGGCCTGGTAACCGATCCAACCGGCATGGTCAAGCAGCCGGCCAGACCAAGGTCCAACCAGGCCGGTGGAGGAGGAGGTGACAGGTGGCAGCGACGGTGTGTGTTGATAATGGAGGTTTTGACAAATCTGATGTCGGCAACGGTAGCTTTGGCATCGTCCATGATTGACACAGCGTGTTTGCCTTGATTTAGATTTGATGGTGCTTCAGACCTAGTCGGCAGGGAGGTCGTAGACTATGCTACAGCGACCTCCTGCAGCTTCACGACAGCGGTGGTCTCCGAAAGGTCTTCGAAGAGGGTTCATATTTTCAGATTCAGTGGTTAACTTCGGTGGTGAGATGCAAATTATCGATGAGAACTTGACAAGGAGAGATAGTTGTACAATGACAGTGGTCGCACATCGCATGTAGCTACTGGGTTCATGAAAATGTGGTGGCGACAACACATGACTAACTCCGATGGTGGTGTTAAGTGCACCCGGTCCTGAGCTACCAGGGTGAAAGTCTAGATATGAATATCAGGTAACGGCGACGTGTTTTTGAGTCATTACCTTATTGAAGGCATTGTTGGTAGAGATATGACAGGCAAGTCAACTCGACGAAGAACAAAAAGCAAGCAGGGGACACAATATTTAACGTGGAAAATCCCTCCAAGACAAAGGGGGAAATACCACGGGCGCTGCTACGTCTTGAGCTTGCGTTGGTTTTCCTCGAAGAGGAGAGGGTGATGCAGCAAGTGTAGCATAAGTATTTCCCTCAGTTTTGAGAACCAAGGTATCAATCCAGTAGGAGGCTCCTCAAAAGTCACACGCACCTACACAAACAAACTGAGAACTCGCAACCAACGCAATAAAGGGGTTGTCAATCCCTTCACGGCCACTTACAAAAGTGAGATCTAATAAATATAGTATGATAAGATAAATATATTTTTGGTATTTTATGATATAGATGCAAAAAGTAAAGATGCAAATAAAGGTAGATTGAAAGCAAATATGATAAGAGATAGACCCGGAGGTCATAGGTTTCACTAGAGGGTTCTCTCAAGATAGCATAAGTATTACGGTGGGTAAACAAATTACTGTCGAGCAATTGATAGAAAAGCGCATAGTTATGAGATTATCTAGGCATGATCATGTATATAGGCATCACGTCCATAACAAGTAGACCGACTCCTGCCTGCATCTACTACTATTACTCCACACATCGACCGACTCCTGCCTGCATCTAGAGTATTAAGTTCATAAGAACAGAGTAATGCATTAAGCAAGATGACATGATGTAGAGGGATAAACTCATGCAATATGATATAAACCCCATCTTGTTATCCTCGATGGCAACAATACAATACGTGCCTTGCAACCCTTTCTGTCACTGGGTAAGGACACCGCAAGATTGAACCCAAAGCTAAGCACTTCTCCCATGGCAAGAAAGACCAATCTAGTAGGCCAAACCAAACTGATAATTCGAAGAGAATTGCAAAGATAACTCAATCATACATAAAAAAATCCAGAGAAGATTCAAATATTATTCATAGATAAACTTGATCATAAAGCCACAATTCATCGGATCTCGACAAACACACCGCAAAAAGAGTTTACATCGAATAGATCTCCACAAGAGAGGGGGAGAACATTGTATTGAGATCCAAAAAGAGAGAAGAAGCCATCTAGCTAATAACTATGGACCCATAGGTCTGTGGTAAACTACTCACAACTCATCGGAGGGGCAAGGATGTTGATGTAGAAGCCCTCCGTGGTCGATTCCCCCTCCGGCAGAGTGCCAACAATGGCTCCAAGATGAGATCTCGCGGATACAGAAGGTTACGGCGGTGGAAATTGTGTTTCGTGGTGCCCCTGGATGTTTTCGGGGTACGTAGGTATATATAGGAGGAAGAAGTACGTCGGTAGCCGCCCGAGGGGCCCACGAGACAGGGGGTGCGCCCTACAGGGGGGGGGGGCGACCTCCTATCTCGTGCCTTCCTCGGAAGCTTCTTGACTTGCACTCCAAGCTCTCCGGATCACGTTCGTTCCAAAAATCACGCTCCCGAAGGTTTCATTCCGTTTGGACTCCGTTTGATACTCCTTTTCTTCGAAATACTGAAATAGGCAAAAAAACAGCAATATGGGCTGGGCCTCCGGTTAGTAGGTTAGTCCCAAAAATGATATAAATGTGTAAAATAAAGCCCATAAACATCCAAAAGGGGTAATATAATAGCATGGAACAATCAAAAATTATAGATACGTTGGAGACGTATCAGGCGCCAACCAGCCAAACTTCACTATATCAGAGGAGGTTACAAACGCAGGGATTTACAACTGATCAACTTATCCCGTGCGGCCGCTTACAAGAGGTATATATAACACAGGTGACCTAGGTCAATAGTGATTGATACCGCGGGGGGCTACGCCCACCCCCCGCATCCCCGGGTGTCCCTGTACTGGCGACGGGCCTCGCTCCGCTCGCTCGTCAGGAGTTAGTATTTTTCTTTATACTTGAATTTGGAGCATAACATAACAAACTTCCACCTTGAAACAATTTTCATCTTGTAGCATGAATGAGAACCTCCTCCCTAAACAACAAGAAAACACTTTTAGTGCCAAACAACCGCTAGGGCTAATGAGTTATACCAACTAAGTCTGAGCAAAAGCTCAAACGTAGCAACATGAACTGGCGTTGTCAACATATCAACATGACTATCATGAGTACTAATCTTGCATACCTTCAGTTTACCTTGCTCAACAATGTCTCAAAAATAATGATATTTGACATCAATGTACTTTATTCTCTCATTGAACATCTGATCCTTAGTGAGGTAAATGGCACTCTGACTGTCACAAAACAAGTTAATGCAAGAATTATCTCCACAAAGCTCATCATACAAACCTTTCAGTCAAACTGATTCTTTACATGCTTCTGCAGTAGCCATGTATTCTGCTTCAGTGGTAGATTGGGCAACTACTGGCTGCAACATTGCCCTCCAACTCACGGCACAACCACCAACTATGAACACATAACCTGTAAGGGACCTCCTCTTGTCCAAATCGCTGGAAGCAAAATCCGAATCCACATAGCCAGCTAGTCCCTCGCTAGTCTTGCCGAATTTCAAACTTGCATTGGAAGTGCCATGAAGGTACCTGAAAATCCACTAAACAGTCTTCCAACGTTCTTTACCAGGGTTAGCCATGTATTGACTGACCAAACTCATTGCAAATGACAAATCAGGCCTAGAAAACACCATGGCATACATTAAAAAACTAACAACGCTGGAATATGAAACTCTTGACATATACTCAAACTCTTCAGCATTACTTGGACAATGAGAAGATGATAATTTGAAATGAGGAGCAATGGGAGTGCTTACTGACTTAGCATCATGCTTGTTAAAATGATGAAGAACTTTATTAATGTAACTCTGCTGACTAAGAAATAACAAACCAGAATTCCCGCCCCTCGTAATCTCCATACCTAGAATTTTCTTATCAACACTAAGATCCTTCATCTCAAACTCACCACTTAACTGTGCCTTTAAAGTAGTGATCTCTTTCTTGCCCTTAGCAGCAATCAACATATCATCAACATAAAACAAGTATATAGGTGACCCATCAATAAATTTAATGTAAACACAACTATGATATGTAGACCTCTTAAATCCATGTGCTATCACAAACGAATCAAACCTTTTATATCACTGTCTCAGAGATTGTTTCAAACCATATAGGGGCCTCTTTAACTTGCAAACAAATTTCTCCTTACCAGGCACTATGAAACCTTCTGTTTGGTCCATATAAACATCCTCCTTTAGTTCACCGTGTAGAAAAGCAGTCTTGACATCTAACTGCTCAAGATCAAAATCATGCATAGAAACAATACCAAAAAAATACATGAATGGAACTATGCTTCACAACTAGAGAGAACACATCATTATAACCAATACCTGGTATCTGATTGAAACCCTTAGCCACTAACTTTGCCTTAAATCTCGCGGGCTCACTAGGATACAAACCCTCCTTCCTTTTGAAGATCCATTTGCGGCTAACGGTCTTATTTTGTTTAGGAAAGCTCACAACATCCCTTCCTACATAGCAGCAATCCACTTCTCGCGGTAACCGGAAACAACTGCTTCAGTGTATGTGGATGGCTCATGGATGTTCTCGACATGTTCTGCACAACTGAAAGCATAATGAACAATGTCACATTCTTCAATTAGGCGTTTAGGTTGTTAATGACTCTTTCTCCTACCGGCTGCAAGAGATTGAACTTGTCGCTGCAAAACAGGGGGTGAGTGTTGCACAACATCATCATCATGGACCTCTGTATCTGGAACACCATCACCATTATCATTAACTTGTGCATCTGGAGCAACATCATCATTATCCACAATTACATTTTCCTCCTCATCAAGTTGCTCAACCTGCACAGTAACTCGTTGTGGCTGTTCATCGAAAGTATCTTTAGATCATCATGATACATAACAAATTCATTGAAAACAACACTACTGCTCACGAAAACCTTATTAGTTTCAGGATTCCATAACTTGTATCCGTTTACTCCTGAACCGTAACCAACAAACACACACTTAATAGCTCTAGGCTCAAGTTTTCCATTATCAACGTGTGCATATGCAGTGTAACCGAAACCTCTCAAATGTGAATAATCAGCTGGTGTACCAGACCATACCTCAATGGGAGTTTTCTTATTAAGTGGAATGGATGGTGACCCATTGATGAGGTAGCAGGCGGCTGAGGCGGCTTGAGCCCAAAAACGTTTGCCCATGCGAGCATTGGACAACATGCAACGAGCCCTGGAGATGATGGTTATGTTCATGCACTCAGCCACACCATTCTATTGAGAGTGTATGGGACGGTGTGGTGCCTGACGATGCCCAGGTTTCTGCATTAACTGTCAAAAGCTTTTGTACAGAATTCCATACCATTGTTAGTAAGAAGTATTTATCTCCCTCTCAGTTTGCCTTCCTAACATAACTTTTCAATCCTTAAAGGCATCAGACACATCATATATATATTTTTCAAAAAATAAGGCCATACTTTTCTGGAGTAATCATCAATAATTGTAAGCATATAACGAGCATCAGCAAGCGAGGGTCTACGGGAAGGTCCCCACAAATCAGGATGTACGTAATCTAATATACCTTCTGTAGTATGAACAACAACATTGAATTTTACCCTCTTGTGCTTACTAAAAATGCAGTGCTCACAAAACTCCAACTCACTTACGTTGCAACCATCCAGAAGTACTCTCTTGGTCAATTCTGTCATGCCAAGTTTACTCATATGCCCAAGGTGCATATGCCAAATATTAGTTTTACTGGATTTATCAGAAGTAACAGCAACAACAACAGTACCAGTAATAGTGCTTCCTCTAAGAACATATAACTTAGCAGAATTCATGGGCCCAAGCCTACCGGAAGCATCAAGAGAAGTTAGTCTTTCTCTTTATACTTGAATTTGGAGCATAACATAACAATTGCTTGGATATGCTTGGACTGAATTTTATGGGTGAAAACTTAGATTATGGTCTTGATAGTTGCAATTGCTTGGATATGCTTGGACTAAATTTTATGGGTGAAAACTTAGATTATGGTCTTGATAGTTGAATCCGGTGACGGAAGCGCCCGAGCGTCGTTTCCTTCCCGAAGGCACTGTTGTAGAAGAACGTCGTTGTCTGTGTGGTGCCATGAAATGGTTGTTGCGGATACGCTCCTTGCTACAGTTTGCCGCTCATGGATCTGAACGCTTTGTGATTTGTTTTCTTTTTCTCTCTCCTACACATAGTTTTGGACTATGACTTTGCTAAGTGCTGCGTGTTTTTGTGTGCGTTGATTTTCCTATGTGCATCCAAGCCATACAGAAGCAGGGAATGTGTGTATTCTCTTGATGCTTCATTTAAGCTAATAACATCAACCTTTGTCAAAAAAGATCTACTCATATTTTTTTTGTTTGATTTTAACCATTATTTCTGACAATAAAATATGATTTATATGTCTTTATTAGCAAGCCCGCTAAATCATGACTGGAGCCACCATGTCACATACATTGTTTTAACTGTACGGAACATTTGTGTATAGTACTACAGAAACATTATATGTTGTATAAAGATTTTTTAAAATTTTCACGTACATTTTTTTTCCAATTTCAGGAACATGGTTTCATGCCAGGAGCAATTTTTAAATGATGTCAACATATTTCTTAGTTGCATTGACATTTTTTATACTGTGCGACCATTTGTTTTTCTCCAAATTCATGGTTTTCGAATTAAGTATAAATTCAAAAAATATATTCATTTAAAATATAAATATAAATAGGAAAGGAAAAAAGGAAATAGATAAATGACCATGATGTTTGTGTGAGGTCATCGTGGAGCGGGGAGCCTATGTCGTGCTCGCGCACGCGAGCGAGGGCGAAGCACTGCTGCTGCGCTGTGTCGCGCTATAAGCTAAACATAGGCACCCGTGCCGCATCCTATTTGGCGCTTAAGGCGCCGGCGACGGGATCGACCAGCGACCTCCTCGTTAGGAAGCTAGCATAGTAACCACTAGGCCATATCATCCGCGTTTGCACAATTACTTGGTTTACCCATTTTATTACGGTCTCAGTTCATGGATCGCTGGTCAGTTTTCCTGCGCTTATTCGTTTTTTTCTTGTTCATTCTTTTTTCTTGTCTTTTTCCTGTTCTCTTAAATGTGCAGTATTTGGTTTAATTTTGTGGTTTTTTTTCAAAATCAATGAGCTTTTTTCCCAAAATCGATGTTTTTTAAAAAATTGATGTACTTTCTCAAATTTGTAAAAAAATTAAAAAATGATGAATTGTTTTCAAATTCGACAAATTTTATTCAAAAACTTTTCTTCACAATCAATGAAATTTCCTACAAAATTGACGAATTTTTTTCTAAGTTCGATGAACTTTTTTCGAAATTGATGAACCTTTTTCGCAATCAATGAACTTTTTCCAAAATTCATGAAATTTTATTGAAAATTGATGAACTTTTTAAAAAATTCGAGAACTTTTTTCAATTTTGATGAGCTTTTTTCAAAATCTGTGAACCTTTTTCACTTTTGTGATTTTTTTTCAAAATTTATGAAAGTTTTTAAAAATTGGATGAACTCTTTTTTCCAAATTTGTGCACTTTTTGAAAAATTCGTGAACTTTTCAAATTCGTGAATGTTTTTCCAATTTCATTCAAATTTGTGAATGAGAGATCCTACATGAAAAAGAGACTCGTGAGCGAGTGATCCTTTGTTTAGGGAGCAAGTGAGTTTTGGGCCATGGCCCAGTAAGCTATCGTGTGGGCATCAGGTGGGTGCCGAACAGGAGCTCGCGGCACGTGCGGAGAACGACGGCAATTCCTATTTAGCGCTGCAGGCGCCGGTTTCTACTGTTTTTGCTAACCGGCGCCTGCAGCAGGTACTCGCGGGCCGGCCCATCACGCCCCCGTTTTTTCTGTGTTTTTTCTTTTTGATACGCAAAAACTATGCGCCTGAGGAGAATCGAACTCAGGACCTGAAGGGCAGAACAACGCAACAACAAGCACCACGCCAACATGGCTGATGTGTAAACGTCTTTTTCCAACGTTTCTTATATCTTCTTTCCTTTTAAATCGTTTCGTTTTTTCGTTTTTTATGTTTCTTCTTCCTGGTTTGATGATTTTATTTTCAAATTCATGATTTTTTCTTAAAATGGATGAACTTTTTTTCTTAAATTTGATTATTTTTTATTCAATTCAATGAACTTTTTTGTTCAAATTTGTTGATTTTTTTAAACTCCGTGAACTCTTTTTAATTTTGGATGAACTTTTCTCAAATTTGATGAATTTTTTCCAAATCAATGAACTTTTTTTTAAAATGGATGAACCTTTTTCAAATTTGATGAACCTTTTTCAAATTGATGAACTTTTTTCGAATTCAATGATCTTTTTTCAAAATTGGTGAACTTTTTTCAATTTAGATGAACTTTTCCCAGATTCGATGAACTTTTTTCAAAATCGATGAACTTTATTTCAAAATCAATGAATTTTTTTTAATTTAGAAGAACTTTTTCCAAATTCGACAATTTTTTTGAAATCGATGAACTTTTTTTGAAATTCGAAGAACTTTTTTGAAATTCGATGAACTTTTTTTGAAAATCGATGAACTTCATTTGAATTCATGAACCTTTTTTTTAGTACATGAACTTTTTCGATTTGCTGAACCTTTTTTTCCATGCTCATGAACTTTATTGGTAATATGTGAACCTACGTAAAAACTGACTTGTCAAGATTTAATTGGAAGAGAGATTTGCCCGGGCTCCCACCCCGCGAAAATCAGGGGGGGGGGGGGGGGGGGGGGGGGCGAGAGGATTAGATTAGGAGGGTTAAGTAACTTCACGTAGGTTGGTTACGTAGGTGTAGGATTATTGTTTCAAATAATTAGAAAATATAAACACTACAGTGTAATGCGCAATAAATTGCGCGTCTAGTTTCTATTTTTAAAGACTTCGCGCTGTCAATATTCGCGAGCAGTAAGCTGGTCCAGTGTACCTCCCGACATGAGCGTGTTGAGTCAATTGGGCCAGTCAGTTTTTTCAAGCCATCGGTTTTGGGAAGGTTCAAGAATCTATGAAGCAAATTTTCCTTTTCCCTTATGTTTTCTTCCATTTTTTATTTTTCCTTTTTCGTATTCCTTTTTCTTTTTCTATGTGTTTTCTTTTTTTCTGGTTATTCTATTTTTATTTTTATTTTAGTTGAAATTTCTGAGTATATTTTGCAAATCCAACAACATTTTCTGAAATCCATTTTTTGATAGAAAGACGGTAAGGAAGACCCTACAATATATTGGCGCAACAAACTCAAATTGCAAGTATCGTGTCTTGAACCTGGCTGGGTGGAAAGGCATCAGCTCCTTTCCACAACTCGGCTATGTGTTAGTCTACTTATTCTTTGAAATGATACACTTTTTTTGAATTTGAGAACAATTTTTGAAAGTAACTAACATTTTTTTGAATATCTGAATACTTTTTGAAATCTGTGAACATTTTTTATTGATGAACATTTTTAACTCATGAGCATTTTTGAAATTTGGGAACAGTTGTTGAAATTCATGAACATTTTTTAAAACTCATGAACTTTTTGGATTCTTAAATATTTTTTAATTCATGATTTTTATCAATCCTAATTATATTCTTAAAATCTGAGATTCGTGAACGGTACTCTATGTAAAAAAGGAAACAAAGAAGAAAAATGAAAAAAAAGAGCACCGGACCCACACATGGACCAGCCCAAAATGACGAATGGGGGAGCTAGGGGTGCGGGTTAGCTCGCTTTCTAGCGTGTGAGTCGGGGAATAGGAGGAATGTACCAAGGCAGCGCCATCGCGTGTTAGCACACACAAATCTTGACAAACACTTTAATGGTTATGGAGTAGATCGAGATTTAGTTAATTCTCAATTGATTGAGAAATAATAATTCGGCTAACTTATAGGTTCGTGTCTTTTATTTTTCAGGCCGAAAGGTAGGTTACCACCACGAGTAGCACCAGCAAAGCCACGGTTACCCCTTGATCCAAAGTCAACATCAGCTCTATTCTTTTTTGGGCTCGATTCTTGTTTGGGCATCGCATGTAGCCAGTCTTATATTCATGGCTTTTATAATTAGTTTATAAAAAGGCAAATGTTCTCTCCTACTCAAAAGAGAGTGACGTTCCCTATTTCACTTCTTTCGTCAAGCCCTTCCAGCACGGCTTGACAAAACTGTCACTAGCAACCCTAGCCGCGACCAAACCATCTGTTATCAGAGACCCTATCGATCGATCTCATCTGGCTGGCCCAAGCGGTTGATATTTTGTTTTTGCGGGGATCCCTAACGACCAATGTCTGGCTAGCCCAGGTGAACTCGATCAGATCAATCATCCCAAGCCCAGCAAGCGTGCACGATCGGTCGACCTTTTTAGTGTTCCAATCGATCTTTCAGGTTTTCCTGACCCGGACGCACAATCACGATCAATCTTTCATTCTTGACTTGGATGGGCAATCACGATCGATCTTTCCCGTGGACCGTACACCTTCGTTCTACATCTACTATGAAAAGAAAACACTAGTTAGAGTTAAGCACGTTTCCAACCCCTCTACGTGCATAAGTCTGAATAGACTGGCGGGGCTCTGTGTTGGACTATCGAGATGGAGGCTAGCATCATGGACGGAGGCGGTCACTGCTGTCATGCCGTCTCCTATGTCTCCACATCCATCTCGTTTGTCCTGTCAATTGCATGGCTTCAAGGTACGCGAGATTGTAACTGCCACTCTCAGAGGTTGAGATTCCTGACCTTATACACATAGTATGACTTAATCATATATTCTTTTTTTTTTTTTTTGCGGGGGGACTTAATCATATATTCAGTTTCTAGAAACAAGGATAAGTGAAGACATCTACCTATTGAGTGAGCTGGGGTCTTCAACCATTCTTATTTGTACTAGGGATGCATGGACATTTTTTTCCTTCTGCTGTAACGCATGGCCATGTTTGTTTGTCAGCTTATAAGACCTACTAGGGATGGCACCCGCAAGATATGGATACGGATGAAGCCACCCCATACCCTTACCTGTCCATCATGAACTTACCTATCACCCATACTCATTCCCATCAAGGGTAAATTTTTTTGACCTAGCCACCTCTGACATCAATACAGGATTTGCCTCAACGACACCTCCGATGGTGGCAAGAAGACATGATATGGGATGGTGGAGACTGGCAGCTAGAGTTTCTCACTGAGTCCCACCTGTGAAGATGTGATAGGTTTGCAGCCCTGACAAAATTTGTATGAGACTTCACTGAACCAATGGGCTGACAAATATAATGATAGGTACGTAGATAATTGATGATCACTAGTTCACTACCATGGCCGATCCGATCGTGTCATCCTACGAAGTATGTGATTTCAACGTATCGATACGGATTATCTTTTCCAGACACATCCGACGCATCACCCTCGCCTGCACGCACCAGCTGAAAGGCAAAAGGGGAAATGGAGAAAGACGGGCAACCATCGTACGCAAAGGAAAGCTTGCTAGCTACGTCCCCAACCCAAGATGGAATATTCCAGACTCTTCTTCCCTGATCCGCTCTTAAGCTCAATGCATTCAGCTTGAGTGGTACACCACCTCGACTGCTTTACGATAGTATTTGTGCATGAATTGATAACATCTTTAATTGATTACTTTGCTATGAATGGTGCAGTTAGCAAGTGCTACACATTAAGCTCTTGTCTAATATTGGTCGCTGTCGTCAACTAGAGCAAGTTTGGCAAAGGGAAACGAAGCATCAGCACACTACTCGATCTCAATAGTTTGCTTATGCTTATTGATCGTCTATATGCCGATGTGTCCACTGGTGCTCACCATATATCCGTCAAGTTCATTCCCAAAAGTGTATGATCTTATTAGCTAGTGATATCTACTCATCTAATACTACTAATTAATCAGCATCATTGCATCAAGATGTGGCCAGTGTGCTCTCGAAGTTCTTTTTTTCTGTTAATGGAACGCCAGTGTTCGCTTTCGCCAACAGGTGGGTGTGGCTCTTGTCCACCGGCTGTCACCTGTTGGCGAGTTTTTTCTTTGTCTTGCCTTCGGTCTATACTTCATATGTACTTCTCTCTATGGGTGGAAGCATTTGCCTTACTATGATCGCTTTGACTATGTAAAAATAATTGTGTTTTAATGGTAGAATCTTTTCTTCTATGCAGGTTATTTACCGTTGCACGCATTGGCTTCGTACATGGTCTACTCTGTACCGACCGGAGTACCAATCGATGTTCAAGGCGCAATGTGTGCGGTTGGAGCGGGTGTTCAGGGAGGTTTTTATTCAACATGAGTGGCAGCATAATTTTCGAATCGGTCCACCTTCTCATTCGACATAGGCATAATTTCGGTCTCATATGGCTTTACTATTGCCACTTTGTCGTTTTTATATTCTTTGTTAGGCTGTTCGTTTGATGGTTGTGTGCATCTTAGCTATTCAGAGACCGGATGTTGCTCGTTATGCTTTGTATCTGCTTGATGCTGCATTTTGAGTTAATAAAAATCTCTTTTATCGAAAAATATGTACTTCTCTCTCTTAATTAATTAATAAAATATGATAAAGTTTGCTGTTTTTTTGCAGGAGAAGTTTGTTGTTGTTTCATGTAAAAAAGGAACATTAAGGAGTTATCCATTTCTACTCACCCATTTTCACCTTACATGTCTAGATGAAAGAACACTTCTTAAACAACACAATGTCAAGAGCTAATTGAAACATTGAGAATGCACACGGCCAAAAAGAAATAGAAGAAAAAAGACATCTCAACGAGTGTCATACTGAGGCGAACAATGATATACTGCAACAAGCAACGACATCTACCGTTACCCATTAGGGAGGTAAGCAAGACGAATGTGGGCTCCATCGTGGTCGAGCCTCCCGTCACCGGCACAAGGGGTGTCAGTCGTGGTCACATGCAACTCCTACTCCCCCTTTCCCTGGCCTAGGGCTCACTGGTCTTAGATCTAGCGATGCTTGGGCGGAACTATTGCCGTTGGCTCGGTCGATGGATGGGGTCGGTAGATTGGGTCAAAGCTGATCCTTCGGTTGGTCGCCGTGTGGTTTGGATGCAATGCGGTGGTTGGAGGGGCAGTGTTCGTTGGTAAAATGACTAAGACGTTATTCACATGCCATATAGAATGGGCGACTGACTTATTTGAAATTATACGTACAAATGTATGTTGTCTAGTGATTATAGACTCGTGCGGTGGATTTCTCTACTTCATTACTTTCACTAACAATTGGAGAAGATACCAGTATATCTATTTAATGGGTCATAAGTTCAAAGAATTTCAAAATGAAGTAGAAAAATCATCATAACAAAAAAAAATCAAGTTTCTAAGATCGCATCACAGAGGGGAGTATTTGAGTTACGATTTTAGCGAACATTTGAAGAGTTGTGGAATTGTTTAGCTTACCCCTCCCGGAACGTCACAGAGGAATGGAGTGTCTGAGAGACGCAATCGGACCTTGTTAGACATGGTGAGATCGATGATGTCACTAACTAAACTGTCATTATCCTTTTGGGGTTATGGTATATAGATTGCGACTTTTACAATGAATAGATCACCATCTAAATCTGTTGAAATGGCTCTATATGAGATATGGCACGAGAAGATACCGAACATGTCTTTTCCTAATATTTTGGGGATGCATTGCGTATGTAGTGTTCACAACCAAATAAGCTCGATCGAAATAAGTGCTACTTTGTAGGTTATCCATAAGAACGTGATGCGGAGCATCCTTCGCTCATCCCCATGGACTCTACATCGACTCATGAAGCACCACGCGGACCTATAACAAGAGCTCGCGCAAGGGCAATTGAAACCGAGGTGAACTCTTTCCTCATTGAGCTTAACACGGATTCGACCGAAACTTGTTTACTACCTCACCATGAAACGTTGTGCATCATTAGGTATGAGGAAGACACCTACAAGGAAGGTAAGAAGGTCCACCAAGTCCAAGAAGGACAGGAAGGCCGCAACGAAGACGGAGGCCAGTAGCTGGAAGAAGAGGCTTCGCCCAGGCGACCCCGTGCCCACGAGCTCTTCGGACCCCGTGCGCACGGGCCCAGAAGACCCGATGCGCATGGGGCCCCTCGCTGCAGACGCTACTAAGCCCGTGCGCATGGGCGTGTACTGCGCCCACGGGGCCCCCGTGCGCACGGGCCTCACTTACCCCATGTGCACAGGCTCTCCAGGGAGCAGGCCGTGTTATGACCTTTTCGCCCCCCCCTCCTTCATCACTTACCTCCTCCTACCTATATATTCCGTACCTAGTCCATTTGTTAGGGTTAGCAAAGTATATGTGAGACATTGATAGAGCTTTGCACCTTCTACCACTCATCTTGGAGATCAAGACCTAATAGAGAGGATCCCAAGTGGACATCAAGACCTCCTCCTGGAAAAGACTATCATCAAGACTCACCTCCTTAGGAGTGGGAAGAACCTTACCTTTGTGCTTGTTTCCTTGGATTGATCTTGTATACTTGTGGATCTCATGTGTTTGCTATTCTAGTGGATGTGTGATTGGGTTTTGTTTGAGTGATTTTCCCCTTGTGTTCTTGTGAGCTCATCCATTTTCCCCTCCAAGTGTGAAAAGATCTCCCTTAGGGTTTCACCCTACATCAGAACGGTTGGGTATTCCTTTTATCATCACACTTAAGGCAAAGTAGTTGTCGCAAAGAATGATGTGTTTTTAGACTAAAGAGTTTTCTGTGGAAGAGGTTTGTGGGAGGACAATGCAAGTCGACGAGAGTAGTGAATCTTTGTCATCAAGTTAGAGTGACACGGAGTAGAAAGTGGTATCGGAGTTTCCCGCAATGACTGACACGGAAGCTCCTACATGTGTTGCAGAGGCATCAGTCGAGCTAGCAACTGAACCATGTAGGTCACATAGAATTTTCACAAAACCGCAATGGTATCCAGACAAAGTATTGTAGTTAGACAATGATGAGCCGACGACATATATGGAAGCAGTGATGGGCCCTGACTCTAGTACATGGCTAGACATCATATATCCGAGATAGGATCCATGTACAAGAACCAAGTTTGAAACTTGGTAGACCCTCCAGAAGGCGTGAAGCCTATCGAATGCAAATGGATCTATAAAAATAAAACAAACGTGGATGGGAACATATACATCTATAAATCTCAACTTGTGCCAAAGGGTTTCCGACAAGTTCAAGGAGTTGACTATGACATTCTCACCCGTAGAGATGTTTAAGCCTTTTCGGATTATTCTACCCATTGCTGCACATTTCAATTATGAGATGTGGCTAATGGATGTCAAAACAACTTTCATAAATGGGAGGCTAACCGAGAACGTTAATACGATACATCCCAAGGGTTTTGTAAATTTGAAGGATGCTAGAAATATATGCAAACTTTAGAGATTCATCTATGGACTGAAACAAGCACAACAAAGTCGGAATCTTCCCTTTGATGAAGTGGTAAAAGGGTTTAGCTTCATAAAGATTGGTGAAGAGGCTTGTGTTTACAAGGAAGTATGTGGGAGCTCAAAAGAATTTCTAATACTGTGGATAACGTATTGTTAATTGGGAATGATGTACCTTTTCTTGACATAATTAAGGTGTTGGGGAACGTAGTAATTTCAAAAAAATTCCTATGCACACGCAAGATCATGGTGATGGCATAGCAACGAGAGGGGGGAGTGTTCGTCCACGTACCCTCGTAGACCGTAAGCGGAAGCGTTAGCACAACGCGGTTGATGTAGTCGTACGTCTTCACGATCCGACCGATCCAAGCACCGAACGTACGGAGCCTCCGAGTTCAGCACACGTTCAGCTCGATAACGATCTCCGGCCTCCGATCCAGCCGAGCTCCGAAGATGAGTTTCATCAGCACGACGGCGTGGTGACGATGATGATGTTCTACCGGCGCAGGGCTTCGCCTAAACTCCGCGACGATATGACCGAGGTGGAATATGGTGGAAGGGGGCACCGCACACGGCTAAGGAACGATCCATAGATCAACTTGTGTGTCTATGGGGTGCCCCCCGCCCCCGTATATAAAGGAGGGAGGGGGGAGGCGCGGTCGGCCCCCTAGGGGTGCGCCTGGAGGAGTCCTACTCCCACCGGGAGTAGGACTCCCCCTTCTTGCCTTGGTGGAGAAGGAAAGGGGGGAGGGGAAAGAGGAAAGGGGGGCGCCGCCCCCCCTTCCTTGTCCTATTCGGACTAGGGGGGAGGGGGCGCGCGGCCTGCCTTGGCCGGCCCTCCTCTTCTCCCTCTTGGCCCACTAAGGCCCAATATCCCCCGGGAGGGTTCCGGTACCCCCCCGGTGTTCCGGTAAAATCCCGATTTTACCCGGAACCATTCTGATGTCCAAATATAGGCTTCCAATATATCAATCTTTATGTCTCGACCATTTCGAGACTCCTCGTCATGTCCGTGATCACATCCGGGACTCCGAACAAACTTCGGTACGTCAAAACTTATAAACTCATAATAAAACTGTCATCGAAACGTTAAGCGTGCGGACCCTACGGGTTCGAGAACTATGTAGACATGACCTAGAACCATTCTCGGTCAATAACCAATAGCGGGACCTAGATGCCCATATTGGTTCCTACATATTCTACGAAGATCTTTATCAGTCAAACCGCATAACAACATACTTTGTTCCCTTTGTCATCGGTATGTTACTTGCCCGAGATTTGATCGTCGGTATCCAATACCTAGTTCAATCTCGTTACCGGCAAGTCTCTTTACTCATTCCGTAATACATCATCTCATAACTAAATCATTAGTTACATGCTTGCAAGGCTTAGGTGATGAGTATTACCGAGAGGGCCCAGAGATACCTCTCCGATAATCGGAGTGACAAAACCTAATCTCGAATTATGCCAACCCAACATGTACCTTCGGAAACACCTGTATAGCACCTTTATAATCACCCAGTTACGTTGTGACGTTTGGTAGCACACAAAGTGTTCTTCCGGTATACGGGAGTTGCACAATCTCATAGTTACAGGAACTTTGTATAAGTCATGAAGAAAGCAATAGCAGTATACTAAACGATCAAGTGCTAGGCTAACGAAATGGGTCATGTCAATCACATCATTCTCCTAATGATGTGATCCCACTAATCAAATGACAACACATGTCTATGGTTAGGAAACATAACCATCTTTGATAGAGGCATACTAGTGACTATAGTTTTGTCTATGTATTCACACATGTATCATGTTTCCGGTTAATACAATTCTAGCATGAATAATAAACATTTATCATGATATGAGGAAATAAATAATAACTTTATTATTGCCTCTAGGGCATATTTCCTTCAGTCTCCCACTTGCACTAGAGTCAATAATCTAGATTACATAGTAATGATTCTAACACCCATGGAGTCTTGGTGCTGATCATGTTTTGCTCGTGAGAGAGGCTTAGTCAATGGGTCTGCAACATTCAGATCCGTATGTATCTTGCAAATCTCTATGTCTCCCACTTGGACTTGGTCCCGAATGGAATTGAAGCGTCTCTTGATGTGCTTGGTCCTCTTGTGAAATCTGGATTCCTTTGCCAAGGCAATTGCACCAGTATTGTCACAGAAGATCTTCATTGGTCCCGCTGCACTAGGTATGACACCTAGATCGGAAATGAACTCCTTCATCCAGACTCCTTCATTCGCTGCTTCAGAAGCAACTATGTACTCCGCTTCACATGTAGATCCCGCCACGATGCTTTGTTTAGAACTGCACCAACTTACAGCTCCACCGTTTAATAAAAACACGTATCCGGTTTGCGATTTAGAATCGTCCGGATCAGTGTCAAAGCTTGCATCGACGTAACCATTTACGACTAGCTCTTTGTCACCTCCATATACGAGAAACATATCCTTAGTCCTTTTCAGGTATTTCAGGATGTTCTTGACCGCTGTCCAGTGATCCACTCCTGGATTACTTTGGTACCTTCCTGCCAAGCTTATTGCTAAGCATACGTCAGGTCTAGTACACAGCATTGCATACATGATAGAGCCTATGGCTGAAGCATAGGGAACATTTTCCATTTTCTCTCTATCTTCTGCTGTGGTCGGGCATTGAGTTTGACTCAACTTCACACCTTGTAGCACAGGCAAGAATCCTTTCTTTGCCTGATCCATTTTGAACTTTTTCAAAATTTTGTCAAGGTATGTGCTTTGTGAAAGTCCTATTAAGCGTCTTGATCTATCTCTATAGATCTTGATGCCCAATATGTAAGCAGCTTCACCGAGGTCTTTCATTGAAAAACTTTTATTCAAGTATCCCTTTATGCTATCCAGAAATTCTATATCATTTCCAATTAATAATATGTCATCTACATATAAAACTAGAAATGCTACAGAGCTCCCACTCACTTTCTTGTAAATACAGGCTTCTCCAAAAGTCTGTATAAAACCATATGCTTTGATCACACTATCAAAGTGTTTATTCCAACTCCGAGATGCTTGCACCAGTCCATAAATGGAACGCTGGAGCTTGCATACTTTGTTAGCACCTTTTGGATCAACAAAACCTTCCGGCTGCATCATATACAACTCTTCTTCTAGAAATCCATTCAAGAATGCAGTCTTGACATCCATTTGCCAAATTTCATAATCATGAAATGCAGCAATAGCTAACATGATTCGGACAGACTTAAGCATCGCTACGGGTGAGAAAGTCTCATCGTAGTCAACCCCTTGAACTTGTCGAAAACCTTTCGCAACAAGTCGAGCTTTATAGACAGTTACATTACCATCAGCGTCAGTCTTCTTCTTAAAGATCCATTTATTCTCAATGGCTTGCCGATCATCGGGCAAGTCAAACAAAGTCCATACTTTGTTTTCATACATGGATCCCATCTCAGATTTCATGGCCTCTAGCCATTTTGCGGAATCTGGGCTCATCATCGCTTCCTCATAGTTCGTAGGTTCATCATGGTCAAGTAACATGACTTCCAGAATAGGATTACCGTACCACTCTGGTGCGGATCTTACTCTGGTAGACCTACGAGGTTCAGCAGAAACTTGATCTGAAGTTTCATGATCAATATCATTAGCTTCCTCACTAATTGGTGTAGTCGTCACAGGAACCGGTTCTCGTGATGAACTACTTTCCAATAAGGGAGTAGATACAGTTATCTCATCAAGTTCTACTTTCCTCCCACTCACTTCTTTCGAGAGAAACTCCTTCTCTAGAAAGGATCCATTCTTAGCAACGAATGTCTTGCCTTCGGATCTGTGATAGAAGGTGTACCCAACAGTCTCTTTTGGGTATCCTATGAAGACACATTTCTCCGATTTGGGTTCGAGCTTATCTGGTTGAAGTTTCTTCACATAAGCATCGCAACCCCAAACTTTAAGAAACGACAACTTCGGTTTCTTGCCAAACCACAGTTCATAAGGCGTCGTCTCAACGGATTTTGATGGTACCCTATTTAACGTGAATGCGGCCATCTCTAAAGCATAACCCCAAAATGATAGCGGTAAATCGGTAAGAGACATCATAGATCGCACCATATCAAGTAAAGTACGATTACGACTTTCGGACACACCATTTCGTTGTGGTGTTCTGGGTGGCGTGAGTTGCGAAACTATTCTGCATTGTTTCAAATGTAAACCAAACTCGTAACTCAAATATTCTCCTCCACGATCAGATCGTAGAAACTTTATTTTCTTGTTACGATGATTTCCCACTTCACTCTGAAATTCTTTGAACTTTTCAAATGTTTCAGACTTGTGCTTCATTAAGTAGATATACCCATATCTGCTCAAATCATCTGTGAAAGTGAGAAAATAACGATATCCGCCACGAGCCTCAACATTCATCGGACCACATACATCTGTATGTATGATTTCCAACAAATCTGTTGCTCTCTCCATAGTTCCGGAGAACGGTGTTTTAGTCATCTTGCCCATGAGGCACGGTTCGCAAGTACCAAGTGATTCATAATCAAGTGATTCCAGAAGTCCATCAGTATGGAGTTTCTTCATGCGTTTTACACCGATATGACCTAAACGGCAGTGCCACAAATAAGTTGCACTATCATTATCAACTCTGCATCTTTTGGCTTCAACATTATGAATATGTGTATCACTACTATCGAGATTCAATAAAAATAGACCACTCTTGAAGGGTGCATGACCATAAAAGATATTACTCATATAAATAGAACAACCATTATTCTCTGATTTAAATGAATAACCGTCTCGCATTAAACAAGATCCAGATATAATGTTCATGCTCAACGCTGGCACCAAATAACAATTATTCAGGTCTAAAACTAATCCCGAAGGTAGATGTAGAGGTAGCGTGCCGACCGCGATCACATCGACTTTGGAACCGTTTCCCACGCGCATCGTCACCTCGTCCTTGGCCAGTGCTCGCTTATTCCGTAGTCCCTATTTCGAGTTGCAAATGTTAGCAACAGAACCAGTATCAAATACCCAGGTGCTACTACGAGCTCTAGTTAGGTACACATCAATAACATGTATATCACATATACCTTTGTTCACTTTGACATCCTTCTTATCCACCAAATACTTGGGGCAGTTCCGCTTCCAGTGACCAGTCTGCTTGCAGTAGAAGCACTCAGTTTCAGGCTTAGGTCCAGACTTGGGTTTCTTCTCTTGAGCAGCAACTTGCTTGCCGTTCTTTTTGAAGTTCCCCTTCTTCTTCCCTTTGCCCTTTTTCTTGAAACTAGTGGTCTTGTTGACCATCAACACTTGGTGCTACTTCTTGATTTCTACCTCCGCGTCTTTTAGCATTGCGATGAGCTCGGGAATAGTCTTGTTCATCCCTAGCATATTATAGTTCATCACAAAGCTCTTGTAGCTTGGTGGCAGTGATTGGAGAATTCTGTGAATGACACTATCATTAGGAAGATTAACTCCCAGTTGAATCAAGTGATTATTATATCCAGACATTCTGAGTATGTGTTCACTGACAGAACTATTCTCCTCCATCTTGCAGCTATAGAACTTATTGGAGACTTCATATCTCTCAATCTGGGCATTTGCTTGAAATATTAACTTCAACTCTTGGAACATCTCATATGCTCCATGACGTTCAAAACGTCGTTGAAGACCCGGTTCTAAGCCGTAAAGCATGGCACACTGAACTATAGAGTAGTCATCAGCTTCGCTCTGCCAGACATTCTTAACATCGTCAGTTGCATCAGCAGCAGGCCTGGCACCCAGCGGTGCTTCAAGGACGTAACTTTTCTGTGCAGCAATGAGGATAATCCTCAGGTTACGGACCCAGTCCGTGTAGTTGCTACCATCATCTTTCAACTTTGCTTTCTCAAGGAACACATTAAAATTCAACGGAACAACAACACGAGCCATCTATCTACAAACAAACATAGACAAGCAAGATACTATCAGGTACTAAGTTCATGATAAATTTAAGTTCAATCAATCATATTACTTAAGAACTCCCACTTAGACAGACATCTCTCTAGTCATCTAAGTGATCACGTGATCCAAATCAACTAAACCATAACCGATCATCACGTGAGATGGAGTAGTTTTCAATGGTGAACATCACTATGTTGATCATATCTACTATATGATTCACGCTCGACCTTTCGGTCTCCGTGTTCCGAGGCCATATCTGCATATGCTAGGCTCGTCAAGTTTAACCTGAGTATTCCGCGTGTGCAAAACTGGCTTGCACCCGTTGTAGATGGACGTAGAGCTTATCACACCCGATCATCACGTGGTGTCTCGGCACGACGAACTTTGGCAACGGTGCATACTCAGGGAGAACACTTCTTGATAATTTTAGTGAGAGATCATCTTAAAATGCTACCGTCAATCAAAGCAAGATAAGATGCATAAAGGATAAACATCACATGCAATCAATATAAGTGATATGATATGGCCATCATCATCTTGTGCTTGTGATCTCCATCTCCGAAGCACCGTTGTGATCACCATCTTCACCGGCGCGACACCTTGATCTCCATCGTAGCATCGTTGTCGTTTACGCCATCTATTGCTTCTACGACTATCACTACCGCTTAGTGATAAAGTAAAGCAATTACAGGGCGTTTGCATTTCATACAATAAAGCGACAACCATATGGCTCCTGCAAGTTGCCGATAACTTCGGTTACAAAACATGATCATCTCATACAATAAAATATAGCATCACGTCTTGACCATATCACATCACAACATGCCCTGCAAAAACAAGTTAGACGTCCTCTACTTTGTTGTTGCAAATTTTACGTGACTGCTACGGGCTTAGCAAGAACCGTTCTTACCTACGCATCAAAAACCACAACGATAGTTCGTCAAGTTGGTGCTGTTTTAACCTTCGCAAGGACCGGGCGTAGCCATACTCGATTCAGCTAAAGTGAGAGAGACAGACACCCGCCAGCCACCTTTAAGCACGAGTGCTCGTAACGGTGAAACCAGTCTCGCGTAAGCGTACGCGTAATGTCGGTCCTGGCCGCTTCATCTCACAATACCGCCGAACCAAAGTATGACATGCTGGTAAGCAGTATGACTCGTATCGCCCACAACTCACTTGTGTTCTACTTGTGCATATAACATCAACGCATAAAACCTAGGCTCGAATGCCACTGTTGGGGAACGTAGTAATTTCAAAAAATTTCCTACGCACACGCAAGATCATGGTGATGGCATAGCAACGAGAGGGGAGAGTGTTCGTCCACGTACCCTCGTAGACCGTAAGCGGAAGCGTTAGCACAACGCGGTTGATGTAGTCGTACGTCTTCACGATCCGACCGATCCAAGCACCGAACGTACGGAGCCTCCGAGTTCAGCACACGTTCAGCTCGATAACGATCTCTGGCCTCCGATCCAGCCGAGCTCCGAAGATGAGTTTCGTCAGCACGACGGCGTGGTGACGATGATGATGTTCTACCGGCGCAGGGCTTCGCCTAAACTCCGCGACGATATGACCGAGGTGGAATATGGTGGAAGGGGGCACCGCACACGGCTAAGGAACGATCCGTAGATCAACTTGTGTGTCTATGGGGTGCCCCCCGCCCCCGTATATAAAGGAGGGAGGGGGGAGGTGCGGCCGGCCCCCTAGGGGTGCGCCTGGAGGAGTCCTACTCCCACCGGGAGTAGGACTCCCCCTTCTTGCCTTGGTTGAGAAGGAAAGGGGGGAGGGGAAAGAGGAAAGGGGGGCGCTGCCCCCCCCCTTCCTTGTCCTATTCGGACTAGGGGGGGAGGGGGCGCGCGGCCTGCCCTGGCCGGCCCTCCTCTTCTCCCTCTTGGCCCACTAAGGCCCAATATCCCCCGGGAGGGTTCCGGTACCCCCCCGGTGTTCCGGTAAAATCCTGATTTTACCCGGAACCATTCCGATGTCCAAATATAGGCTTCCAATATATCAATCTTTATGTCTCGACCATTTCGAGACTCCTCGTCATGTCCGTGATCACATCCGGGACTCCGAACAAACTTCGGTACATCAAAAATTATAAACTCATAATAAAACTGTCATCGAAACGTTAAGCGTGCGGACCCTACGGGTTCGAGAACTATGTAGACATGACCTAGAACCATTCTCGGTCAATAACCAATAGCGGGACCTGGATGCCCATATTGGTTCCTACATATTCTACGAAGATCTTTATCGGTCAAACCGCATAACAACATACTTTGTTCCCTTCATCATCGGTATGTTACTTGCCCGAGATTTGATCGTCGGTATCCAATACCTAGTTCAATCTCGTTACCGGCAAGTCTCTTTACTCGTTCCGTAATACATCATCTCATAACTAACTCATTAGTTACATGCTTGCAAGGCTTAGGTGATGAGTATTACCGAGAGGGCCCAGAGATACCTCTCCGACAATCGGAGTGACAAAACCTAATCTCGAATTATGCCAACCCAACATGTACCTTCGGAAACACCTGTATAGCACCTTTATAATCACCCAGTTACGTTGTGACGTTTGGTAGCACACAAATTGTTCTTCCGGTATACGGGAGTTGCACAATCTCATAGTTACAGGAACTTTGTATAAGTCATGAAGAAAGCAATAGCAGTATACTAAACGATCAAGTGCTAGGCTAACGAAATGGGTCATGTCAATCACATCATTCTCCTAATGATGTGATCCCACTAATCAAATGACAACACATGTCTATGGTTAGGAAACATAACCATCTTTGACTAATGAGCTAGTCAAGTAGAGGCATACTAGTGACTATAGTTTTGTCTATGTATTCACACATGTATCATGTTTCCGGTTAATACAATTCTAGCATGAATAATAAACATTTATCATGATATGAGGAAATAAATAATAACTTTATTATTGCCTCTAGGGCATATTTCCTTCATAAGGCTTTGTTAAAAAATATTTTTTCAATGAAGGACTTGGGGTGGGCAACATCCATATCAGGCATTAAGAGCTTATCCACTCGCCCCCCCCCCCAATAGGCCCCCAAGGCGTTTTTTACCGCCGGCGTCTAAATATCGGCCCAGTCGCGCCCCCAGAAGGCCAAATTTCACCGGTTATGGCCGAAATTGGCGCCGGCAGACCCAGGACGAACCCGGTGCGCTGGGAGGGCGCCCGGGGGCCGGGGGAAGCGTTTTTGGCGCGAAAGTCAGGCGGGCCAATCGAGTCAGTGACCAGCCGCTTCTCGTCTTCCTCAGTGCCTCGTTTCCCGCAGGGAATCAATGCCAAGGCTGCCGCTGGTCAGCCTTCCATTGATTCCCCACGGGAGGCGCAGTGATGGCCCGACGATGCACCGTCCCCCTCCCGCCACGCGTACACACACGTCTGCCGCCTCCCGGCGGCTATAAAAACCCACACCCTACTCGGCGGTGGACACACTCTCCTTCGCTCGCAGTCCTTCTCTCATCGCCGCCGCACCATCCATCTCCACCCCCCTCGCCGACACCAGCCACTGCGTCTACATCCTCCAAGGTGAGCGTTTCCCCAGCGACGGTGCGGCGGCCAACGGCTTCGGCCGCTGCACCTAGCACGACTGGGAGGCGCACCTCCTCTACGAGGCCAACTACTCGGCGCCGCCTGATAATGCACGCGCCGGGGCGGTGGAGGCTCGGCGCCGGAGGCATCCCAGTCCCCCGCAGCCCGATGCCGACCACCCCGCCCACTTCCACGACGAGATTGAGTGCATCCAGGCCTCCCTGCCGGAGGAGGTGCGCGGCCGCTCGGAGTACGCCGCTGACAACGACGCCAGCTTGGTGGCGTACTTCCAACGCCACCACGAGGAGCAGCTGGCCTCCACAAACATCGCGCCAGTGAGGAGGCGCCACAAAGCCGACGGCCGCCGCCTATGGTGGGGCGTCCCCGGGCGGACGCTGCACTTCGTCCTCGAGCACCTCGAGGGCGGCAACCAACCGCCGCTCCAGTACACAGCGGCCTGACGCCTGTTCCCCGCCGGAGCGGCGGCGGCATTTGACTGCCGCCACGCATCTCGGGTGGGTCCTCCTCCTCCTCCTACTCCCACTCGTCCGGATCGCCGGTGATCACCAGCGTCAAGGCCGAGCCCATGGAGACGCCGCTAGGGCGGCGCACCTGCGGCGGCGCCCTCGTCATCAACGAGGGCGACCGTGGCTCCTCTTCCTCCCGCCTCGTCAAGCCGAAGACGGAGTCGGGGCTCGTCACCGTGAAGAGCGAGCACGACGACTTGGCCGTTGCCGATGATGAGGCCGCGCTCAAGTGGGCGCGCGAGGACTACGTCAAACTGGAGATGGAACGCCAGCGACGCGCCCTCGAGGAGATCGCGGCCCGGCGCCGCAGCTGCGATGCGGGCGGCGTCATTATCCTCGAGGATAGTGATGACGACGCACCATCGCCGCCAACCAAACCCGTCCGCCAAGGCGACGCAGGGCAGGGGTGCAGCAAGGACGGCGACAGCATGAAGAAGGAGGCCGATGACGGCGGCGACGACTACAGCGCCTTCGGCGCGTTCTTCGGCCTGTAGGAGGGGCGGTGGAAGGCGGCGCAATAGTTTTTAATTATGTTTTTAGTTTTGAATTGTGTTTTTAAGTTTTTATGTACAAATATCAGGGAAACCGCCTCATATGTGTTGAATTTGGCCGAATTTTGTCGTGTTTGGCCGATTTTGGGCGAGTTTATTTTTCAAAGACGGCGTTTGGGTTGGGCTTGGGGCGGCGGTTGGGAAACCGAGCGCCCCCACGCCTAAAATATCGCCGGCGCGCCCCCATGCGGCGATATTTCAGGCGCCTGGGGGGCCGAACGGCTGGAGATGCTCTAAGATCTATGGAGATAGATCCAAGCTCCTAATAGGGCTAAGCTAGAGTACACATATACACAAAGTGCTGAAGAGGGTCGGTATGGAAATGCCAAGAAGGGTTCTTGACGATGTTGCATGGGAAAATTTTGAGCGACTCAATGTCCTTTGACACCTGATGAGTTAGAATGCATGGCAAGCATGTACGCCATGATATGTAGAAGAGCAGATGTGTCATATGCTCTGAGTGTTACGGGAAGATACTAGAGTGATCCAAGTCATGGTCACTGGACAATAGTAAAAAATATCCTTAAGTACTTAAAAAGGAGTAAGGGCATGTTCCTTGTACACAATGGTGATGATCGAAGAGCTGATTGTAAGGGGTTACACCGATGTTAGCTTTGTTAAAGATATGGAGATTTTCGATCTCAATCAAGCTTTGTGTATACACTCAACGGTGGTGTGGTTAGCTAGAAGAGATCCAAGCAGGACACTATGGCAGTTTATACAATGGAGTCCGAGTATATCGCTGCTTCAGAAGTGGCAAGGGCGGATTTTGGATAAAGAAGTTTGTCTCCAAGCTTGGTGTGGTTCCAAGCGCGTTGGATCCTACGAAACTCTATTGTGGTAATAGTGAAGTGATACCATAGCTCAAGTCAAGGAGCCAAGGTCCTGCCAGAAATCCAAACATATACAAAGCTGATTCCACATCATCCAAAAATTAGTGGAGCGTGGAGACATAAATAAAATACAACATACACAGAGACCTGAATGTGTCAGATCCGTTGATGAAGCCTCTGCCACAAGCAAAACATGAGCAACCCGAATGCCATAGTTGTTAGCATTGACTAGAGTATTGACTCTAGTGTAAGTCGCAGAGTCTTCGAAATATGCCCTAAAGGCAATAACAAAGTTGTTGTTGTTCCATTTCCATGTTCATGACTAAGTTTATTTTCTATGCTAGAATTGTGTTGGTTCCTGAATATGAGATTCAGAGGAAAACATAATTGCATGTGTGGAATAATAAACACCAAACATATCTCTAGGTAGTACTCTAGACTAGCTCATGTATTGTTGGTCTTGTTTTCCTGATCATGGACATTGTTAATGTAACTACGGTGTCTACAACAATGAGAACACATTGTTAGGGTAACAATGATATTGGATAGACCTACTTATGAAATATTACGAGATCACGTCGTCAAAATGGTGTCAGTATTTTCTCATAATGTGTTCACATTTACTTGTGTCCTTAGACCATGAGCCATGATAATATCATAGACCCAGATACCAGATGGTTGATTTTGGGTCATCAAACGTTACTCCATAACCGGGTAATTATAAAGGTGACTTTCAGATAAGTTATGAAGTATGTTGTCATGCTAGATATGTCAAGAATGGGATTTACCCTTTCGCAATAGAGAGATACACTATGGGCCCACTCGGTTCACGGTGTCCAGCATTGCCTGGCCAGGTATTGTGGCTATGGAGTTAATTAGTCTATACTTGTATACGAAAATGATAAAAAATTACAAACCAGAAACAAGGATGACTAGGTATGGTGATCAAGGAGTTGATCACATGGTAACTTCAAAGTCTCGCCTCATGTTGTTAACGTACCACGAGGCAAAGGGGCCTGAATGTGGCGGTGGAAGGTCCACTCGATAAAGATCTTCGATAATATGTGGGAATCGTTATGGTTGTCTAGATCCTGCTCACATAACATTTCTCGACATTCAGGAATGCTATGATTTACTGGAGACTGAGATATGAGGGTTTAGAAATTGCTTCTAAATATGTTGGAAGCACTCCAGAAGGTCCCGGAGAGTTTTGATGATGTCCGGAAGTGTTTCGAAAGGTATGGGAAGATTCTATAGGGAAGATTCTAGGACATGATGGAGACTTTCAAAAATGACTGAAAGATTACAGAATGTTCCAAAACATTCCGGAAGGATCATACTGGGCCGCCCCACTTGCTTGAGGGACAAGGCAACCCGGTGGGGCCAAGTCAGTCGAACCCCTCTAGGCTTGGAGGGCAAGGCAATCTAGGTGGAGTCCTGGTAAGACCCCTCTGGCATAGGGAGGGAGGACTCCTCCTTGTTCGGCCGACCCTCCTACCCTGTTCAAAAGAATATTTATGCATGGTCGATAAGTTACAATTTTGGAATATGAATAAGTTCGTTCAAAATGAAGTTTGAGAATCTGTTGACAATAGTTAGTTTCACAGACAAAATTCACATTTTTTTCAAGTTCATACACAATTAACTTCCAATTAATATCTTCGTAATTTTTTAAGATGCACACGATTTTTTTGAGCCATGCATACATATTTAGTTCATTTCGCCAATGTGTTAGAACCTTTTTAAATATGTTAGATCTTTCTATGTGTCATCTGAAGTAATATGGAAAGTCAAAGCTCTTTCCTGTGTTCATCAACAAACATGTTGAGTTAATTGATGTGAACCTTTTGATTTCACAAACAAGACGTTAGTTTGTTTAGGAAAGAGAAATACAGTAATGTGCATTGGTATCTCTCTTTTTTGTCACGATCCATACATGAGGAACCATACAATGTCTTGGCAAAATAACAAAAACAGCCTGTAACACCCACGATGCGGCTATATCTCCCACGTGTCGAAGCACGACTTAGAGGCATAACCACATGGTGGTTTTGTCGCAAGAAGGGTCATCTTCACACAATCCCATGTAATGAACAAGAATGGGATAAAGATAGTTGGCTTACAATCGCCACTTCACACAATACATGAATAAGTTCATACATCATCCAAAATACACTCATAGACCGACTACGGTCAAATCCAAAAGAAAAGAAGACAACCCCAAATGCTAGGTCCCCGATCGCCCCAACTGGGCCCACTACTGATCATCTGGAAACGAAACATAGTAACGACCAAGGTCCTCGTCAAACTCCCACTTAAGCTCGGTTGCGCCACTTGTGCTGGTATCCTCGGTACCTGCATCTGTTTTGGTAGAATCTGTGAGCCACGGGGACTCAGCAATCTCACACCCGCGAGATCAAGACTATTTAAGCTTGTAGGTAGGAAAAGGGGTAATATGGTGGAACTGCAGCAAGAACTAAGCATATATGGTGGCTAACATACACAAGTGAGAGCGAGAAGGGAAGCAACGCTTCGGTCGAGAAGCTAGAAGTGATCCTGAAACTACTTACGTACATACATAACCCAAACCGTGTTCACTTCTCGGACTCCGCCGAGAAGAGACCATCACGGCTACACACACGGTTGATGCATTTTAATGAAGTCAAGTGTCAAGTTATCTACAACCGGACATTAACAAATTCCCATCTGCCTCATAACCGCGGGCACGGCTTTCGAAAGATAATATACCCTGCAGGGCCCATCATAAGCTCTCACGGTCAACGAAGGATATACCTTCTCCCGGGAAGACCCGATCAGTCTCGGAATCCCGGTTCGCAAGACATTTCGACAATGGTAAAACAAGACCAGCAAGACCGCCCGATGCGCCGACAAATCCCGATAGGAGCTGCACATATCTTGTTCTCAGGGCACACCGGATGAACACTACGTACAACTAAAACCATCCCTCAAGTTTCCCCGAGGTGGCGCTGCAAGTGGCTCTAGTTTGGACCAACACTCGAAGGAGCACTGGCCCAGGGGGTTAAAATAAAGATGACCCTCGGGCTCGCGAAAACCCAAGGGAAAAAGGCTTAGGTGGCAAATGGTAAAACCAAGGTCGGGCCTTGCTGGAGGAGTTTTATTCAAAGCGAACTGTCAAGGGGGTCCCATAAATCACCCAACCGCGTAAGGAACGCAAAATCAAGGAACATAACACCGGTATGACGGAAACTAGGGCGGCAAGAGTGGAACAAAACACCAGGCATAAGGCCGAGCCTTCCACCCTTCACCAAGTATATAAGGTGCATTAATTAAACCGGAGATATTGTGATATCCCAAAGTATCCATGTTCCAACAAGGAACAACCTTCAACTTCACCTGCAAATAGCAACGCTATAAGAGGGGCTGAGCAAAAGCGGTGACATGGCCAAACAACGGTTTGCTAGGAAAGGGTGGTTAGAGGTTTGACATGGCAATATGGGAGGCATGATAAACAATGGCAGGTAGAGCTAACATAACGATAGAGAGAGCAACTAGCAAAGCAAAGATAGAAGTGATATCGAAGGTATGGTCATCTTGCCTGCAAAGTTCTCAGAGTTGTCGAAAGCTTGATCCTCTTTAGCGTACTCAACAGGTTCCTTGTTCACGTACTCGTCTCCCGGCTCTACCCAAAGCAAGAACACAAGCAAAGGAACAACTATCAACCACGATGCAATGCACAAGCAACATGATGCAAAACATGACATGATATGCGAGATGTGATATGCAATGCAAATGCGGGCTCCGGAAGGGAAAATGGTGAACAAGGCATCAACTTGGCAAACCAAGTATGCCGCTGGAAAGATGAGATGATTTCGGTTGAAATCGATATAAAGATCACCGGAATCGGATGCACGGTTTGCAAATGGCAAGCAAAACAAGAATGACAAATCTGCAATTAACAACACGATAGCACTTAGAACACATCAATGAACTATGCTACAGCACCCCAACATAACAACAAATCATATGACAGTGATCTACAGGAGATGCTTAACAAAAAGGAACACTGAGCTACGGCTAAATCACACCATAGCAGGTTCAAACAAGCATGGGAAAAGTGCAAAAGATATCAGGTTGGACATGGCATAAACAACATCAGGTAGCAATGTTCAGAGCAAGGAATCAACATGCTACAGGAACTTATAATAGCAAAACAAGGCATGACATGATTCTACTCAAAGCATAGAACAAAAGTCCCTTACTGACCATGAGCCAAAAAGGATCAGAAGAAATGATGGCATGCATGTAAACATAGCAAGTTTCGTTAACAGATTCAGCAAACAGGGCATGACATTGACAGAATTACGAAGGCACCTTCATGAGCTCGATGCACTCACTACAGAGAATTTCATGATAAACTAAGCATACATCCATCAAGAAGACATGGCATAGAAGCTATACATGGCAAGAACAATATCATAGCATACACGGATCAACTACAACAACCTTGTCAAAATTGAATAACATGTAAACAATCTACCAGGAAACATTTTGTAGCAAAAGTAGAGCACGAAAATGACATGCTAGACTACTCCATAATTTCAAACAGGGGCATGAATGGATAGAGCATAACCATATGTTCAAAACACCCTTACTGAAGTATCTCAAAATAAGCATGGATCTCTCTATAGCATCAAGTTTACATGGCATAAAAATAACAGCAGAACAGAGACTAAAATCAGCAACATCACGAGGCCTAGTTTGCATGCTTGTGCTAGTCACCACAGGATCACAAAAATACATGGCATACACCCCTGTAAAGATGGCATGGCATAGAACAAAACACCTGTAGGGCTCAAGTTCATAAGATGCACACATCAATCATGGTAAAAATGACAAAAGTGCATGTTCTGATAAGAATCTGAAACTAACATCACATAGCCCTCTTCCAACAGCATTTCGGGCATCAATTTGAGCTCAAATGAAAATGGTGCAATGAGATAAAATGATGTACTCATCGAGACGAACATATCGGTATGCTACACGCCCAAAACGGATCCACGGGTGCAAAGTTATAACACGATGAACAGGGCATGATAATATCAAAACATTCAGGGACTTGAGCCTAATACGGGGTCAACCTCTCAGATCTGGATCCGGGCGCGGACGCCGAGGCACGCCAGATCCTCGCCGGAGATGGAGAGGAAGAAGGCCGCCGGAGTCGAGGCTGGCCGGATCCGGGGGAGGCGGGGCCGACCGGAGCTGGGGGAGGCGGCGGCGCGGAGCGATGGGGCGCGGCGGCCGGATCTGGGCCGGGAGGAGGCGGCGGCTGCTAGCGGAGGACGGCGCCGGGCGGCGGCGAGGCGGACGGTGGGCGCCGCGGGTGGCGGCGCGGCGCGGCCTCGGGAGCGGGCGGCGGCGGGCGCGGTGCTCCGCGGGAGCGGGCGGCGGCGGCGGGCCGCGGGGGCCCCGCACGGGCCGAGCGGGCCGGCGGCGGCGCGCGGTGGCGGGGGCCACGTGGCGGCGGTTGGGCGACCCGGACGTGTCCGGTGGCGGCGGAGACGAATCTGCTAGGGTTAGGGGTGGAATGACCCGAAATTTCGGGAGGAGGGGTGTTTTTATAGGTAGGAGCTAGGAAGCACCAAATGAGGTGCGGTTTTCACCCACACGATCGTGATCCGACGACGGAGAGCATGGAAGTGACTTAGATGGGTTATTGGGCTGTTTTGGAGGGGTGTTGGGCTGCAACTCAAAAGAGGCCTTTGCGGTTATGCGGTTAACCGTTGGAGTATCAAACGAGCTCCAAATGACTCGAAACTTGACAGGTGGTCTACCGGTGGTGTACCAAGGCCACTTGGCATGGCTCGGTCCATTCCGAGAATGTTTAACACCCACACACGAAAAGAGACAAGAGGGGTGCGCCGGTGCATGTGGGAGTGTCGGATTGCAAAACGGACAACGGGGAAAATGCTCGGATGTATGAGACGAACACGTATGCAAATGAGATGCACATGATGACATGATATGAGATGCATGATATGAACAAAAAGCAAAACAAAAGACAAAAACCCAACCACGGAGGGAATATCATAGCACATAGCCGAAAATGGCAAGAGTTGGAGTTACAATTATGGAAATTTACATCCGGGGTGTTACAACACTCCACCACTACAAGAGGATCTCGTCCCGAGATCTAGGACTGAAAGAACTCTGGATATTCGGAATGGAGGTGATCCTCGCGCTCCCAGGTGGCTTCTCGGTCGGAATGTTGTGACCACTTCACTTTCAGGAATTTGATTGACTTGTTGCGAGTCTTGCGGTCGGTTTCTTCAAGAATAGCAACGGGGTGCTCATGATAAGAGAGATCTTCTTGGAGGTCAATTTCTTCAAAGTTGATAGTGCGCCCAGGAGTCTTGAAGCACTTGCGAAGCTGTGACACGTGAAACACATCGTGCACGTTTGCAAAGTTGGATGGAAGCTCGAGTTGATAGGCGAGGTTGCCTCTTTTGCCAATGATCTTGAAAGAACCCACGTATCTAGGGGCAAGCTTCCCTTTGATACCGAAGCGACGAGTGCCTTTCATTGGAGAGACGTGGAGGTACACATGGTCTCCGATTTCAAAAGCCAAGTCACGGTGCTTGCTATCATAGTAACTCTTCTGGCGCGATTGCGCGGCCTTGAGATTCTCACGAATGACTTTGCACATTTCTTCGGCTTTTGTGATCAAGTCGTTGCCAAGAAGTCGGCGTTCACCCCTCTCGGACCAATTGAGAGGAGTACGGCACTTTCTGCCATAGAGAATTTCGAATGGGGCCTTGCCCGAACTCGCTTGGAAGCTGTTGTTGTAGGAGAACTCGGCATATGGAAGACAATCTTCCCACTTCATACCGAAGGAAATGACACAAGCCCTGAGCATATCTTCAAGGATTTGATTGACTCGCTCGACTTGGCCACTAGTTTGAGGATGGAAAGCTGTGCTGAAACGAATGTTGGTGCCCATGGCCTTCTGAAAGGAGTCCCAGAACTTAGAAGTGAAAATGCTTCCGCGGTCTGAAGAGATCAATTGCGGAATGCCGTGCAAGGAGACAATTCTGGAGGTGTATAGCTCTGCCAGCTGAGCTGCTGTGATAGATTCTTTGATAGGAAGAAAATGAGCCACTTTAGTAAGCTTGTCAATGACAACGAAGATAGCATCATTTCCACGCTTGGACTTAGGAAATCCAGTCACAAAGTCCATCTCGATGTGATCAAACTTCCATTCCGGAATAGCAAGAGGTTGGAGCAGACCAGCTGGTCGTTGGTGTTCTGCTTTCACCCTTCTGCAGACATCACATTCATTCACGAACTGAGCAATTTCTCGCTTCATTCGAGTCCACCAATACGACTGCTTGAGGTCATGGTACATCTTTGTACTTCCAGGATGAATGGATAGGAGGGAATTGTGTGCCTCGTTCATGATGAATTTTCTCAGATCACCTTTAGGAACCATAATTCGGTCCTCGAAGAAGAGAGTATCTTTGTCATCCAAGCGATAGCACTTGTATTTGGAAATGCCCTTGTCGATACCACGTTTCACCTTCTTCACCATGGTATCCAGGAGTTGTGCCTCACGAATTTGATCTTCCAAAGTAGGAGAGACTATGAGGTTGGCAAGAAAGCCTTGAGGAACAACTTGAAGATTCAGCTTGCGGAAAGCTTCACAAAGATCCGGTTGGAAGGGCTTGAGAATTAAGCTGTTGCAATAAGCCTTTCTGCTCAAAGCATCTGCAATCACATTCGCCTTGCCACGAGTATATTCAATACTTGGATTGTACTCTTGAATCATTTCGACCCATCGAGTTTGTCTGAGGTTGAGGTTGGGTTGAGTGAAGATATACTTGAGACTCTTGTGATCGGTGAAAATGTCCACTTTCCTTCCCAACAAGAGATGTCTCCATGTTATCAATGCATGGACAACTGCCACCAACTCAAGATCGTGAGTGGGGTAGTTCTTTTCGTTGGGCTTCAACTGACGAGAGGTATAGGCCGCAACTTTGTTCTCTTGCATTAACACAGCACCGAGACCTTGAAGAGAAGCATCACAGAATACTTCGAATGGCTTGGATTCATCAGGAGGAGTCAAGACAGGAGCTGTGACTAGGTTCTCTTTGAGGGTGTTGAAAGCAACGTCACACTCAGGCGTCCAGACATACTTGACATGCTTCTGGAGGAGGTTGGAAAGAGGCTTTGCAATCTTAGAGAAGTTCTCAACGAATCTTCGGCAATAGCTTGCAAGACCAAGAAAACTGCGGAGCTGCTTGACATTCTGAGGAGGTTCCCAATTCACAACTGCAGACACCTTCTCGGGATTAACAGCGATGCCCTTGGCGGAGATGATGTGACCAAGATAAAGAACTTCATCAAGCCAGAACTCACATTTGGAAAACTTCGCATAGAATTGATGCTCTCTGAGCTTGTCGAGCACCAATCGCAAATGTTTGGCATGATCCTGCTTATTCTTGGAGAAGACCAAAATATCATCGAGATACACCAGGACGAATTCATTGGTGTAGGGGTTGAAGATAAAGTTCATCATTCGAGAGAATGTTGGAGGAGCATTGACAAGGCCGAAAGACATGACAGTATATTCATAAGAACCATAGCTTGTTCTGAATGCTGTCTTGTGAATATCTTGTTCACGAATGCGAATTTGATGATAACCCATACGGTGATCAAGCTTGGAGAATACTTTAGCACCTTTGAGTTGCTCGAATAGCTCATTGATGTTGGGAAGTGGATACTTGTTCTTGATTGTCTTCTTGTTCAATGGACGGTAATCGACACACAGTCGGTCCGTGCCATCCTTCTTCTGGACAAAAAGAACTCCACAACCCCATGGAGATGAACTCGGTCTGATCAAACCCAGACGCTCTTGTTCATCGAGCTGTTTCTTCAATTCCTTCAGTTCTTCAGGTCCAAGCTTGTAAGGACGCTTGCAAACGGGTTCAGTGCCAGGCTCAAGATCGATAATGAATTCGACTGGCCGACGCGGAGGCATACCTGGAAGCTCTTCTGGAAAGACATCTTGGTACTCACAAACGACTGGAATCTGAGAGATAGCATCCAACTCGCCCTTCTCATTTAGAGAAAACAACCGAATGGTTTCATCATGAGCGGCATAGATGATAACATCCTCAGAAGAGTGTGTCAATTGAATTTCCCTGGCAGCACAATCAAGTTGAGCTTTGTGCTGAGAAAGCCAGTCCATCCCGAGAATTAGATCAATATCCGAGTCACCAAGGACAGTTGGTTTAGACAGAAATTTATAGTCGCCCATCTTGATAGAAACATCCGGGACGCAATTATTAGATGTCATTTGCTTACCCAGGGACACAATCTTCAACGGGACAAGAATCTTTTCCGTCACAAACTCATGCTTGGCAACAAAAGGTCTTGAAATGAAAGGAAGCGATGCACCAGTATCAAATAAGACTTTTGCAGGAATATCATTAACAGGAAGATTACCCATTATCACGTCAGAAGAATCCTCTGCTTGCGCTGCATTCATCATGTTCACCTTTTGCAAACTTGGAATTATGCTTGACCACTGCATTGCTTGAAGACCTCACGGGAGGAGGAGGAGGAAGGCGCCTTTGGTTGAAGCATTTGTTCGCGTAGTGACCTTTCTGCTGGCACTTGTTGCAAGTCACCTCTGAGAGCGGACGATGATACGAAGCATTTGACCTTGGAGCTTGAGAATTTGACTTGTTCTGATAGCCTGGGTTGGGTGGGTGGGAAGATCCACGGCCACCTGAGTTCTTCTGCTGGTAAGGCTGACGAAACGGAGGAGGAGGAAGGTAGAACTTTTGCTGCTTAGCTGCCACTTGAGAGGAAGAAGAAGACTGAACTGCATCCCTGATTCTCTTCTTAGAAGCCTCACACTTGAGCTGAGCACCTTCTTGCTTAAGGGCCATGTTGTAGAATTGATCAAACTGAGTAGGCTCAACAAGAACGAGAGCTAACTGCAGATCCTCTCTAAGGCCACCTCTGAATTGATAGATCATACTCTTTTCATCAGGAATGTCTTGTTTAGCAAAGCGAGCAAGTTTCTCAAACTGCTTGTTGTATTCGTACACTGACATGTTGCCTTGCTTGAGATTGTGGAACTCCTCACGCTTACTCTCAACAACACTGGTAGGAATGTGGTGAGCTTTAAAGTCCCGAGAGAAATCAGTCCAAGTAATCACTCGACCTCCTCTGGAATCCTTGTATTGCTGGAACCAATCAGCTGCTTGGTCCTTGAGCTGAAAAGAAGCGAACTTGACGTAGTCCTCAAGCCTGACATTGCTGCATTCGAAATGCTTGTTGATATCCACGAGCCAATCGTCGGCGTCTGTGGCCTCGACACAGTAGCTGAAAGACTTCGGCTGATTTGCAAGGAACTGGTTGAGGGTAGGAAACTGAGGCTGATGGTTGAACTGCCCTTGACCTTGATTCCCTTGGTTGCCTTGGCCTTGGTTGCGCTCTTGCATCAGCTGAATCAACAACTGAGCGTTGGCATTTGTGGTTGCCATCAAAGTTTGCCATGCCTCCGGAGGCGGAGGTGGAGGTGGAGGATTCGTCTGACTCTCATCATTGGGTTCCGGATTCTGACGCGTTGGCGGAGCCATCCTGAAGAGGGTGACATCCGTTAGCATCTTGATAGACAGATAGACAAGTTGAATCAACGGATAGAAATTGCAACATATAGTTTTCACAATAAACATTCAAACAAGGATGAACGAATGAATTCCAAAGTAAACATCAAGTCCATTAAGTTGAGAAGCCACTTGATAAGAGATTGATGAATGAAAATAACAAGGTACAACTGGAACAAATAAGTGGTAAGGATTACCCAATCACAAACCAAATATCTGCGGGAAGAAATGCTAGAGCTACTTGAATCCCACCTATAAACTCCCGAAACTTTCTGGTTATGCAATCAGGTGTTGGGGATACAGGGGAAGCAATATATCTCACCCAAACTAACAATCCCTACATCCAGCTGTATCCATCCGTCAACACATAACCAAGAAACCTTCGGAAATCGTGTACCTCAACCTTCGAAAAGCATCCGTTATACGAGTTATGGAAATACTCCCGAACTCCCCACTACTGGGTGACGTCGAGGTTATCTCACCAACAACTGCATAAAAGAGATTTTCGATGTCGGCAAAACTCAGGTATTCCAGAATTGCAACGATAAAATTGTGACGGCAACACCTCGGAGCTCAACTCCCCAGGACACTGCCACAACCCCTAAATGTCAGGAGGCACCAAGAACAATGTTCTCGTCACAAAACCATCGGAACGATTCCAAGATACCCGCGTGATCCTAAAAAAATTTAGTAAAATTTGGGGAGAGGAAAGTTAAAACTTCTACGTCAGAAGACCTCACCAGAGCGACGAAAGGACTGAGGAGTAAAAAGAATCCTACTCTCTGATATATATAATCCTAAGACTCAAAACATTTTTGTTCTAGACTCAACAACGCCAGCAAACAATCAAGCAGGGGGCTCCTAAGTCGGGGATGGCTCTGATACCAACTTGTAACACCCACGATGCGGCTATATCTCCCACGTGTCGATGCATGACTTAGAGGCATAACCGCATGGTGGTTTTGTCGCAAGAAGGGTCATCTTCACACAATCCCATGTAATGAACAAGAATGGGATAAAGAGAGTTGGCTTACAATCGCCACTTCACACAATACATGAATAAGTTCATACATCATCCAAGATACACTCATAGACCGACTACGGTCAAATCCAAAAGAAAAGAAGACAACCCCAAATGCTAGGTCCCCGATCGCCCCAACTGGGCCCACTACTGATCATCTGGAAACGAAACATAGTAACGACCAAGGTCCTCGTCAAACTCCCACTTAAGCTCGGTTGCGCCACTTGCGCTGGTATCCTCGGTACCTGCATCTATTTTGGTAGAATCTGTGAGCCACGGGGACTCAGCAATCTCACACCCGCGAGATCAAGACTATTTAAGCTTGTAGGTAGGAAAAGGGGTAATATGTTGGAACTGCAACAAGCACTAAGCATATATGGTGGCTAACATACGCAAGTGAGAGCGAGAAGAGAAGCAACGCTTCGGTCGAGAAGCTAGAAGTGATCCTGAAACTACTTACGTACATACATAACCCAAACCATGTTCACTTCCCGGACTCCGCCGAGAAGAGACCATCACGGCTACACACACGGTTGATGCATTTTAATGAAGTCAAGTGTCAAGTTATCTACAACCGAACATTAACAAATTCCCATCTGCCTCATAACCGCGGGCACGACTTTCGAAAGATAATATACCCTGCAGGGGTGTCCCAACTTAGCCCATCATAAGCTCTCACGGTCAACGAAGGATATACCTTCTCCCGGGAAGACCCGATCAGTCTCGGAATCCCGGTTCGCAAGACATTTCGACAATGGTAAAACAAGACCAGCAAGACCGCCCGATGCGCCGACAAATCCCGATAGGAGCTGCACATATCTCGTTCTCAGGGCACACCGGATGAACACTACGTACAACTAAAACCATCCCTCAAGTTTCCCCGAGGTGGCGCTGCAAGTGGCTCTAGTTTGGACCAACACTCGAAGGAGCACTGGCCCGGGGGTTAAAATAAATATGACCCTCGGGCTCGCGAAAACCCAAGGGAAAAAGGCTTAGGTGGCAAATGGTAAAACCAAGGTTGGGCCTTGCTGGAGGAGTTTTATTCAAAGCGAACTGTCAAGGGGGTCCCATAAATCACCCAACCGCGTAAGGAAAATCAAGGAACATAACACCGGTATGACGGAAACTAGGGCGGCAAGAGTGGAACAAAACACCAGGCATAAGGCCGAGCCTTCCACCCTTCACCAAGTATATAAGGTGCATTAATTAAACAGGAGATATTGTAATATCCCAAAGTATCCATGTTCCAACAAGGAACAACCTTCATCTTCACCTGCAACTAGCAAAGCTATAAGAGGGGCTGAGCAAAAGCGGTGACATGGCCAAACAACGGTTTGCTAGGAAAGGGTGGTTAGAGGTTTGACATGGCAATATGGGAGGCATGATAAACAATGGCAGGTAGAGCTAACATAACGATAGAGCGAGCAACTAGCAAAGCAAAGATAGAAGTGATATCGAAGGTATGGTCATCTTGCCTGCAAAGTTCTCAGAGTTGTCGAAAGCTTGATCCTCGTTACCGTACTGAACAGGTTCCTCGTTCACGTACTCGTCTCCCGGCTCTACCCAAAGCAAGAACGCAAGCAGAGGAACAACTATCAACCACGATGCAATGCACAAGAAACATGATGCAAAACATGACATGATATGCGAGATGTGATATGCAATGCAAATGCGGGCTCCGGAAGGGAAAATGGTGAACAAGGCATCAACTTGTCAAACCAAGTACGCCGCTGGAAAGATGAGATGATTTCGGTTGAAATCGATATAAAGATCACCGGAATCAGATGCACGGTTTGCAAATGGCAAGCAAAACAAGAATGACACAAATCTGCGATTAACAGCACGATAGCACTTAGAACACATCAATGAACTATGCTACAGCACCCCAACATAACAACAAAGTATATGACAGTGATCTACAGGAGATGCTTAACAAAAGAGGAACACTGAGCTACGGCTAAATCACACCATAGCAGGTTCAAACAAGCATGAGAAAAGTGCAAAAGATATCAGGTTGGACATGGCATAAACAGCATCAGGTAGCAATGTTCAGAGTAAGGAATCAACATGCTATAGGAACTTATAATAGCAAAACAAGGCATGACATGATTCTACTCAAAGCATAGAACAAAAGTCCCTTACTGACCATGAGCCAAAAAGGATCAGAAGAAATGATGGCATGCATGTAAACATAGCAAGTTTCGTTAACAGATTCAGCAAACAGGGCATGACATGTACAGAATTACGAAGGCACCTTCGTGAGCTCGATGCACTCACTACAGAGAATTTCATGATAAACTAAGCATACATCCATCAAGAAGACATGGCATAGAAGCTATACATGGCAAGAACAACATCATAGCATACACGGATCAACTACAACAACCTTGGCAAAATTGAATAACATGTAAACAATCTACCAGGAAACATTTTGTAGCAAAAGTAGAGCACGAAAATGACATGCTAGACTACTCCATAATTTCAAACAGGGGCATGAATGGATAGAGCATAACCATATGTTCAAAACACCCTTACTGAAGTATCTCAAAATAAGCATGGATCTCTCTGTAGCATCAAGTTTACATGGCATAAAAATAATAGCAGAACAGGGACTAAAATCAACAACATCACGAGGCCTAGTTTGCATGCTTGTGCTAGTCACCACAGAGATCACAAAAATACATGGCATACACCCCTATAAGATGGCATGGCATAGAACAAAACACCTGTAGGGCTCAAGTTCATAAGATGCACACATCAATCATGGTAAAAATGACAAAAGTGCATGTTCTGATAAGAATCTGAAACTAACATCACATAGCCCTCTTCCAACAGCATTTCGGGCATCAAGATGAGCTCAAATGAAAATAGCACAATGAGATAAAATGATGTACTCATCGAGACGAACAAACCGGTATGCTACACGCCCAAAACGGAGCCACGGGTGCAAAGTTATAACACGATGAACAGGGCATGATAATATCAAAACATTCGGGGACTTGGGCGAAATACGGGGTCAACCTCTCAGATCTGGATCCGGGCGCGGACGCCGAGGCACGCCGGATCCTCGCCGGAGCGATGGGACGCGGCGGCCGGATCTGGGCCGGGAGGAGGCGGCGGCTGCCGGCGGAGGACGGCGCCGGGCGGCGGCGAGGCGGATGGCGGGCGCGGCGGGCGGCGGCGCGCCGCGGCCTCGGGAGCGGGCGGCGGCAGCGGGCCGCGGGGGCCCCGCACGGGCCGAGTGGGCCGGCGGCGGCCCGCGGTGGCGGGGGCCACGTGGCGGCGGCGGGGCGACCCGGACATGTCCGGCTGCGGCCGGACGTGTCCGGTGGCTGCGGGGACGAATCTGCTAGGGTTAGGGGTGGAATGACCCGAAATTTCGGGAGGAGGGGTGTTTTTATAGGTAGGAGGAGCTAGGAAGCTCCAAATGAGGTGCGGTTTTCGCCCACACGATCGTGATCCGATGACGGAGAGCATGGAAGTGACTTAGATGGGTTATTGAGCTGTTTTGGAGGGGTGTTGAGCTGCAACTCAAAAGAGGCCTTTGCGGTTATGCGGTTAACCGTTGGAGTATCAAAACGAGCTCCAAATGACTCGAAACTTGACAGGTGGTCTACCGGTGGTGTACCAAGGCCACTTGGCAAGGCTCGGTCCATTCCGAGAACGTTTAACACCCGCACACGAAAAGAGACAAGAGGGGTGCGCCGGTGCATGTGGGAGTGTCGGATTGCAAAACGGACAACGGGGAAAATGCTCGGATGCATGAGACGAACACGTATGCAAATGAGATGCACATGATGACATGATATGAGATGCATGATATGAACAAAAAGCAAAACAAAAGACAAAAACCAACCACGGAGGGAATATCATAGCACATAGCCGAAACTGGCAAGAGTTGAAGTTACAATTATGGAAAGTTACATCCGGGGTGTTACATAGCCAACAATCAAAGACTGGGATTCATTACAACTCTTACCTCTCTCTAGAGGTAAGAATGACCATGGTAAACAATAGTTCTTTTTAGTAACTAAATTAGCAATTCTGTAATTAAATTGCCTTCGGCTTTGTTCGGTTGTAGTGGAAATAAACCTCTAGTGGATTTCACCCTCTAGAGGATTAGGTGACCCCCGCTTGACACCGAAACCACTCGGGGGTCAAATCCCTGCCACTATGCAATCCAAGCGTCAGGCTAAATCTGTTCGGAGGGCTGAATCTGATGGAGGTACCGGGCTGGCCGTTCCAGACGAATTTGGAGCCGTACTCGATGCCCTGCAGGTCTTGTTCCTGGATTCAGCAGTTCGGCCTTGTTTAGGTACATGATCATGTGGCTAAGAATCCAATCTTCACATTTCGATCCAAACTAGACATTAGAGGAGGAGGAGCACGGGCTTTACCGGTCCACCATTGGGGAAGAAGCACGCCGGCTATAGGGTCGTTGTGGACTTGTGGTCGCCAGAAAGCTCTTGGCGCCGCTGCTCCGGGTCGCCGTCGAGCTCGCGCCGCCGCTGCAGTTGGATGAGGTGCCGTTGGTTGGGCAGGGGACGGGGAAGCACTGCCGCAGTCTCCTCCAGTAGCGCTGTCGCTGGCCCTCCGTCTCCGGCGCTGGCGCTGGCGCAGGCGCCACCACACAATCGAAAGAGGGAGAGAGGGGTTGGGGCGAGAGAGAGGACTCGAGCGGGGGTTGCTTCCACGGGGTGGGAGGAGAGGGTTACTTCCCGGCGGTTTCCGCGTGGTTTACGAGAGGTTTGAGCGGGGTTTCATACCGGCCGGTGCTAACCGAGGGCACACAGAGGGCAGACCGGGATTGAACCCCGGTCGGGCGAAATCCACGCGGATTGGGGGGATTGGGACTCAATCCCGGCGGGGTCGGGCGTAACCGAACATAGCCCTGGGAAAAAGACCCCCCCCCCCCCCCCCCCCAATAATGTAGTGAGGATTACTTGTCGTGGAAGCTGATCTTTACAAACTTTGACCAAGTTTATTGAGAAAGATATCATATCGATAATACCAAATATATGTCATATGAAAATATATTTCATGATGAATCCAATGGTGTAATTTTGTATTTTATATGTTGCTGATTTTTTCTATAACCTTGGTTTATGTTTACAAGGTGTCTTTTTTTAGGGAAAGGCCAAATGCCATATAGTATTAGATAAAACCAACCCTATAAGAACTTCCATAAAAAGATTAATAAATTATTAGCAAGTCCTTGGAGAAATAAACACTTCCTTTCTTCTGCATCTACCGCCGGGACGTTGTGAGCAAAACTCGTTATTGCCTCTGGGCCGCCGTCTCAGCGGAGCAACCTTGTTGAAACCCAGTAGTTTGAAAAGGCAGTGTACTGTGTCGCGGTGAGCCGTGCAAAAACTTTGCATTTGTCTCAACAAGAACCTGTTATCATTCCAGCATATGTTAGCCACAGCGAGCCGTGCAAAAACGTTTGCATTTCAGAGGTAAAGATGGGGTTACCTAATAGGCATACAGATCCAGCGTGAAAGAATTCTCATGCTAAAAATGATATCCAATCAGACCTGGTGCACACTTTGAAGATTGAGAAGCAGGCAAGCAGCAAGCACCATGCACTTGCCTTGTGTATCTCCACATGCTTTCTACATGGCAGCTTGCTTGCCCCATCAGTCACTAATTCCCCTGTCCCCTTTCGGTCTGCATAATATGTGCCCAGTTTGTTACATACAACCTCTGCGTTTTCCACAAGAAGAGAGCCTTGTGGCTCCAAATGGTAACAGCTGAGCCACTAATCTACACTCTTAAATAATTAGTTGGGATCGACTCAGATCACTGCCCTGTCATCTTTTCCATTTCCATGAGTGGATGCTCAGATCACCCCACACCAAGTGTCCTCCGCTCTGCTCTGCTCGCACGACTCACCCAGCATTTTCCATCCGCTTTCTTCTAGCCCCATTGGCGCATCGCATGCATCACTGATTAGGTGATGGTGCACTAGCTAGCTGCGTACCTGGGATTATCCGTGTCACCCCGGGGTGCACACAGACACAGGAGCAAGGGCGGCATATGCTCTTACTAGGTTGTTGCGCTGGCGCCTTTGGCAATGTATATATAGGGCTGCACAGCTCTCTGCTGCTAATACCTTCAGAGAGCTAGCCGCAGAAATATACGTAGTAGCAAAATCAGGATGGGTGGTGCCGGCGGCGCCAAGGCTTACGGCGCGGTGGTTCTCATCAGGGTCATGTACTCCGGCATGCATATCATGAGCAAGATAGCGCTGGATCAAGGCATGAACCCCTTCGTCTTCGTCTTCTACCGGCATACCACCGCCGCCCTGGTGCTCATCCCCATTGCTTTTGCTCTGGAGAGGTGAGATTGTTGTTTGACACCGCGCGCCTTGATCCATGTCCGTCTGCTTGCTTGCCCGACTCGCTGTTTCATAACCTAGTATACTTAGTGTACCATGATTCTCTTGTTGCGCAGGCAAAAGACTAAACCTGTGACGTTGAAGATTGCAGGGAAGATGTTCGTACACGCCTTATATGGGTATGTTATAACTTGTTCTAGCGTGAGTTCTAAATATTGTGGCAGCCACATAGTTCATGCAGGAAGTGTTGTTTTGTTTCCGGAGAAAGCTTCTTTCTCTTTTTTTTTTTTTTTGCGGGGGGGTTCCGGAGAAAGCTAATGCATGCAGGCTGTGTGGCCTAGTTGCCCAATAGTCCTGTGTGGAGAATAATCAAGCTTTGTGTACCTTTCAATATAAATATGGGCACACACTTCCCAATCAAGTGTCCGATCGTGTGCTTTGAGATCTTCCAGTGTGCATGTATAGCACTGGATATCCAGAATTTGTGCATCTCCCTGAAGCCGCTGAAATAAACTTGCAACTTTCGGATTCTAAACATTTCAGCTCCATCAGTCCTAGTCTAACCTGCTTAACTTTTTTCTTGTTCGATCCCAGGGTAACAGCATGTGGCGTCTTATTTAACCTTGGTCTCAACTATGCATCCGCGACATCATCTTCGGCCTTGTACAATGTTCAACCGGTGGTTACCTTCATCCTGGCGGTCATAATTGGGTAATTAATTCAAGTGTTGTTTCTGTTCTGACCTCTGCTCGATACTTGTCCTGAAACTAAGCATTCGTGGGTTTTTTGGCATCAAAATAAACTAGTAGTACATGCATTCTCTGCTGGCTTACCAAATCAAAAACCGAACGATCTACACGTAACAGAGTTCAGAACATGCACTTACTAACAAGTCTGGACGGAAAAGCTACAGTGTCGGTCGGTTCCTTTCCTTCCCCTAAAGAACAAATTCCCTTGTGATGTGACAGGATGGAGTCTATGAAACTGAAGAAGCTCCATGGCAACCTAAAAGTGGCAGGCATTCTCTGCTGCGTCGCCGGCGTCACGGTGCTGGCCTTCTACGAGGGGCCAATGTTCAGATCTTTCAACCATCACCGGCTCTTCCAGCACGGCAGCAGCGGCAGCAGCTCCTCCGGAGCAGGCACCTACTCCAAGAACCAGTGGGTATTTGGGATTTTCCTCATGACACTCTCCAACATTCTAGCAGGCTTGTGGACTGTGCTTCAGGTGAATATACATACACTCAAAATTCAGATTTCATTTTTCACAGCTTCAGACCCTGACGTGTAGGGAATAACTGCAACTTGTTGATGGTTTTTGCGCAGGGGCCACTGATAGAGGACACTTCCAAGCTTATGAATACCACGCTGCAGATCTCATGCGCGTCCGTCCAGGCCTTCGTGGTGGCTGTCGCAGCCGAGAGGGATTTCTCCAAGTGGAAGATCGGCTGGAATATTAGCCTCGCCGCTATCATCTACAGTGTACGTGTAATTGAGCCTCAGAAACAATGGTCATTTGCATATTAGTTACTGAAAGTTGAGTTGCTTCTCCATGGGATAAAAACATGCAGGGCGTGATCGTGACCGCGCTTTCGTACTACATGCAAATGTGGACGATCGCCAAGAGGGGGCCGGTGTTCCTCGCCATGTCCATGCCGCTCACTCTGATCTTCACAATCATCATATCTTCGTTCGTTTTAGGAGAGGCAGTTAGCCTAGGAAGGTACGTGCGCAATATAAAATGTGCAATTAAGCTCTAGTCTACAACTATATACAGTATAAGCTTAATCTCTGTGTTATTATTAACTCTCCTGAGCAGTATAATTGCTGGGATACTACTGATCGGAGGCCTGTACAACGTCCTGTGGGGGAAAAGCATGGAGAGAAAAGATGAGGACACGAACAAGATGGGTGGCAGTAAGCCTGCCCAGGAGCTGCAAGAGCAGGCCCGAGTGCCGGATGATGCGGCGGCAAAGGTCTGAGCCAAGCAAGCAGTGATCGGCGACGGGACAGAAAAGATTGTGTGAGGACATACTACTGGTTCCGGACTGTGTTGGAAAGCAACGCATGCATGCACCGTGAACTGGCGGCAGGCCAGGACGATAAGATGGGCAGTGCGCCATTGCTGTACCCACTTTCTGCCTCATGGTTTCCTTTCAAGTCTCCCGTCGATGTTGTATGTACCGAATTAATAAAACAAGTTTCAGATGCTTTTAGTGAGCTCCTATGTGGGTGGCTTCACCACGCACTATTTTACGGACATCAGATCAGGTGCCGTTGCTTTTTGGGTCACTGCTGTGTGTTTGCCACCATGTATGTCCATGATGCCCAAAGTCCTGACGGCGAAATATATTACGTGCTAGTACAGTGGCTACTGATGACTGGTTAGGATTGACAATATCTTGCGTAAACAAACAAGTAGCAAGTCAGCTCCAGATCAGTGCAAGTAAGTGGAGCACATAGGAGGAGTAACATATATTTGCAGAAAGAAAGAATTAAGAAGCTCTCACATGCCAGTACGGATGTACGGCCACCACATTGTCGTGGTTTCACGAATCACGATGAGCCCTGCCGTCGAGCAACTCGCCCACTGTTGATTGATTGATTATTAATCGGATCCTGAGTTGGAATTAGGAACTGCATCTCAGTGGAATGTTTCCCATGCCGTGTAGAAACTGGACTCGTGCATGTCATGTCAGTCGGTTACGCGTCGGATCAAAAAGGCCAAGGGCGATCCAGAAGGTCGGCAGCGTTGCGTGAGCCGGCTGGCGGGCTGGGCGATGCAGTCGCGCGGGGCACGCGAAGCTGCCGCTGCCGCTGCCGCTCAAGATCGCGTGTGGCTTGCACTGTTGCACGGTCGGCCAACGCCGATCGAGTGCCACTGTCTGTCTAGTGTCTACCAGCAGCTACCCCGTGTGCGGGTGCCGTGCCCGCGACCGCGCGCGCACGTCCATGCCTGTTTCCTTGTCTAGGCCGTGTCCTCCCCCTGTCTTTCTCTAGCCCCACCATCTCCATGCCACTCTTTTCTCTCCCAAAACCGTCGCGCTCCCACCCCCGCCGTCATGGCCGACGCACCGGCCGCTGTCCCGGCTGAAGCCGCACACGTCCCCAGCATGACCGTCCGCACCCGTCTTCATCTCCGTCATCATCTTCGTCATTATCCCATCTCCATTCCGTTTTAATACCAACCTCCAGTGGATCCCTACGTATATTACTCTGATTTTATTATCTATGTTTGTCACCACCATTCGTATGATGCTTGCTGTCCCCATATGTGACTAATTCCCTGGTTATCGGGGATATGGATGAATCTTGAAATGTATAGGTACCGAACGCTTATAATGATATCATATTCTCCGTTGACTGTTTAATTTAATAGCCTCTGTCAATGTCATGAAGGGGACTCACTTAGCGCTTCCGTCTTGTACGACTATGGAGCATATTACTATTGTTATAAAGGTTAAGATGTCGAGGTAATTCAAGATGACGGTAAAATCCTCTCTTCCTCACCTTTGCAATTGGGAGGAGAATAACAGAAGCCACGTCCACTGGAAACCTCTTAATTGCCGCAGTGGGAACCGAAGTGGGAAAACTACGATAGTGGCATCTGTTATACGGAGTCTACTTAGAGTAGAATGTATACTATACCCGAATATGATCAACTATAAATATCGAGTGACTCAAGTATCCAACTTAAAATTATGCAATCACATATATTACATTAGTCACATGTCAATGGGAATTCCGGACTCTGGGAACACTTTAATCCTCTTGTTTTTTTTTTTGAAACAAGGCAAAAGATTTGCCATTTTCATTGATTAAGAGAGAAGTTTTAACAGGAACCCGCAAGGCGGGGGAATGAAGTCTACTCTCGCGGCATTACATTACAGAGGTGTCTAGCACCTGCAAGCGCCCAAATACGAGCCTCCTCCTTTATCCTTGCAGTGACCATGGTCACCGTGGTAGCGACATTCCTAAAAACTCTTGCATTGCGCTCATTCCAAAGTTCCCAGGAAACAAGCATGAGCATGGAGGCCAGAGCCTTCCTCGGGGGCCCCCTATCTAGTATAGTCTTGAACCACCATTCCTTTACAGAAATTTCGTAAGCCAGCCCGCAATGATAGCACTGTTTATGCCGATCCATGAAGCCACATTAGCCCAAACGCGTTGGGAAAATCTGCATTGGAATAGGAGATGTGGTGCAGATTCAGTAACTTGCTTGCATAAAGGGCAAAGCCCACAATTGGGCCAGCCCCGACGCTGCAGCCTGTCCGCTGTCCAAACACGATTCTGGATGACGAGCCAAGCAAAAAACTTGCACTTGGGAGGAGGCCAAGCTTTCCAAACGGACATGTTCATGTTGCTCCTGAGATGGCCCTCGAACTGCACCATGTAGGCTGAAGAAGCGGAATACTCGCAACTTGTAGTGAGCTTCCATAGGATAGTATCACGGACACCCGCAACAAGGTTGATCCTAGACACCCTTTCCCAAAGGAGGGCGAACTCCTGGATGTGCCCCAAGGATAGGCCGTGTTGGGTGTTTATTTGGCTGACCCAGAAATTGTTCAGGAGTGCCTTTTGGACTGTGCACGTCTTTTTCTTAGAGATGTCGTAGAGAGCGGGTGCAATGTCTTTCGGCCTGATTCCATCCAGCCAAGAGGAGTTTCAGAAGCTCGCGATGCAGCCGTATCCGATGTGAACCATGGTGGCAGCCGCAAAAATGTCTCTGTCCTTGTCAGTACATGGTGTTCCAGTGCCTAGCCAAAGCTTAGGGGATCTGCCCATTCATACCAAAGCCAACGAAGACGCAAGGCGGTTGCAAATTTCTCGAGGTTGAGCACTCCTAGCCCACCATAAATCCTTGGCTTACACACAAGTTCCCAATTAACTTTGCATTTTCCTCCTGTGACCTTGTCACAACCTGCCCACAGATATGCGCGTCTCAAACTATCAATCTTCTTCCTCACCTCCACCGGTAAATCAAGGGGCGTCAGATGGTAGATTGCAATGGCCCTGAGCACCGCCTTGACGAGGACAATACGACCAGGGTTGGCCACGTGCTTGGCCTCCCATGGCGGGAGCTTGCCGGTGACCTTGTCCTCTAAATATTGGAAATGTATCCTTTTGAGCCTTCTAACTGAGAGGGGCAGCCCCAAATATGGCACTGGGAAGCCGGAGCGAACTGCTGGAAAGTCATGTAGAACATCCTGAAGGTCGATGCCCTCGCAACGGATAGGCGCAACGAGACTCTTTGCACAACTGGTGACCAAGCCAGTGACCTCCCCAAAAGAGGCCAATGTCGATGCCAAGAATTGAATATCACTTTTAATGGGTGCAACGAAGATGGCAGCATCATCGGCGTACAAGGACGCACGGATCGGTCTTCCTCTGAGCGGATGCAAGCTCCCTTGGGCCGTGGCTTTGGCAAGTATGTGGTGTAGGGGGTCAATAGCAAGGACAAAGAGGAGCGGCGAGAGCGGGTCCCCTTGCCGAAGGCCTTGTCCATGTCTGATCGGGTCGCCGGGAATGCCGTTAAGTAGCACACGGGAGGAGGCTGTGGAGAGGAGCGTCGAAACCCAATCACGGAAGTGACTTGGGAAGCCCAGGTGTCAAAGAAAATCCATCAAATAGTCCCATCTAACCGAATCGAAGGCCTTTTTGATATCAATCTTGAAAAGGAGGGTAGGGGATTTCGTGCGGTGAAAGCTTCTGGCCAAGTTTCTTACATACATAAAGTTGTCGTGGATGCTTCTCTTTTTGATGAAAGCACTTTGTGCATTGGAGACTAGGTTGGGCATGTGAGGGGCTAAGCGAGAGGCCATCATTTTAGCGATGATTTTGGCAACCGCATGAATGAGGCTAATTGGTCAGAAATCCGAAATGTCCTCGGCGCCGTATTTTTTGGGATAAGGGCGATGTTCGGTGAGTTGAGCCAGGTGAAGCTGGAGGTGTTGGGGAACGTAGTAATTTCAAAAATTTCCTACGCACACGCAAGATCATGGTGATGCATAGCAACGAGAGGGGAGAGTGTGTCCACGTACCCTCGTAGACCAAAAGCGGAAGCGTTATGACAACACGGTTGATGTAGTCGTACGTCTTCACGATCCGACCGATCCAAGCACCGAACGTACGTCACCTCCGTGTTCTGCACACGTTCAGCTCGATGACGATCCCCGGACTCCGATCCAGCAGGGTGTCGGGGATGAGTTCCGTCAGCACGACGGTGTGGTGACGATGATGATGTTCTACCGGCGCAGGGCTTCGCCTAAACTCCGCGACGATATGACCGAGGTGGAATATGATGGAGGGGGGCACCGCACACGGCTAAGGAACGATCCGTAGATCAACTTGTGTGTCTCCAGGGTGCCCCCCTGCCCCCGTATATAAAGGAGCAAGGGGGGAGGCTGGCCGGCCCTAGGGGCGCCAAGGAGGGGGGAGTCCTCCTCCTAGTGGGAGTAGGACTCCCCTTTCCTAGTCCCACTAGGAAGGAGGAAGGGGGAAGCAAAGAGAGGGAGAGGGAGAGGGAAAAGGGGGGGCCGCGCCCCCTCCCCTAGTCCAATTCGGACTCCTCAAGGGGGGGGCGCCACCTCCTGGGCTGCTGCCCTCTCTCTCCCCTCAGGCCCACTAAGGCCCATTACTTCTCCCGGGGGGGGGGGTCCGGTAACCCTCCGGCACTCCGGTTTTCTCCGAAATCACCCGGAACACTTCCGGTGTCCGAATATAGTCGTCCAATATATCAATCTTTATGTCTCGACCATTTCAAGACTCCTCGTCATATCCGTGATCACATCCGGGACTCCGAAAAAACTTCGGTACATCAAAACTTATAAACTCATAATAGAAATGTCATCGTAATGTTAAGCGTGCGGACCCTACGGGTTCGAGAACTATGTAGACATGACCTAGAACTGTTTCCGATCAATAACCAATAGTGGAACCTGGATGTTCATATTGGCTCCTACATATTCTACGAAGATCTTTATCGGTCAAACCGCATAACAACATACGTTGTTTCCTTTGTCATCGGTATGTTACTTGCCTGAGATTCGATCGTCGGTATCCAATACCTAGTTCAATCTCGTTACCGGCAAGTCTCTTTACTCGTTACGTAATGCATCATTCTTTAACTAACTCATTAGTCACATTGCTTGCAAGGCTTATAGTGATGTGCATTACCGAGAGGGCCCAGAGATACCTCTCCGACAATCGGAGTGACAAAACCTAATCTCGAATTACGCCAACTCAACATGTACCTTTGGAGACACCTGTAGAGCACCTTTATAATCACCCAGTTACGTTGTGATGTTTGGTAGCACACAAAGTGTTCCTCCGGTAAACGGGGGTTGCATAATCTCATAGTTGTAGGAACTTTGTATAAGTCATGAAGAAAGCAATAGCAACATACTAAACGATCAAGTGCTAGGCTAACAGAATGGGTCAAGTCAATCACATCATTCTCCAAATGATGTGATCTCGTTAATCAAATGACAACACATGTCTATGGTTAGGAAACATAACCATCTTTGATTAATGAGCTAGTCAAGTAGAGGCATACTAGTGACATTATGTTTGTCTATGTATTCACACATGTATCATGTTTCCGGATAATACAATTCTAGCATGAATAATAAACATTTATCATGACATGAGGAAATAAATAATAACTTTATTATTGCCTCTAGGGCATATTTCCTTCAGTCTCCCACTTGCACTAGAGTCAATAATCTAGATTACATAGTAATGATTATAACACCCATGGAGTCTTGGTGCTGATCATGTTTTGCTCGTGAGAGAGGCTTAGTCAACGGGTCTGCAACATTCAGATCTGTATGTATCTTGCAAATTTCTATGTCTCCCACTTGGACTTGGTCCCGGATGGAATTGAAGCGTCTCTTGATGTGCTTGGTCCTCTTGTGAAATCTGGATTCCTTTGCCAAGGCAATTGCGCCAGTATTGTCACGGAAGATCTTCATTGGTCCCGATGCACTAGGTATGACACCTAGATCGGAAATGAACTCCTTCATCCAGACTCCTTCATTTGCTGCTTCCGAAGCAGCTATGTACTCCGCTTCACATGTAGATCCCGCTACGACACTTTGTTTAGAACTGCACCAACTTACAGCTCCACCGTTTAATATAAATACGTATCCGGTTTGCGATTTAGAATCGTCCGGATCAGTGTCAAAGCTTGCATCGGCGTAACCTTTTACGACAAGCTCTTTGTCACCCCCATAAACGAGAAACATATCCTTAGTCCTTTTCAGGTATTTCAGGATATTCTTGACCGCTGTCCAGTGATCCACTCCTGGATTACTTTGGTACCTCCCTGTTAAACTAATAGCAAGGCACACATCAGGTCTGGTACACAACATTGCATACATGATAGAGCCTATGGCTGAAGCATAGGGAACTCCTTTCATTTTCTCTCTATCTTCTGCAGTGGTTGGGCATTGAGTCTGACTCAATTTTATACCTTGTAATACAGGCAAGAACCCTTTCTTTGCCTGATCCATATTGAACTTTTTCAACACTTTATCAAGGTATGTGCATTGTGAAAGTCCAATCAAGCGTCTTGATCTATCTCTATAGATCTTGATGCTCAATATGTAAGCAGCTTCACCGAGGTCTTTTATTGAAAAACTTTTATTCAAGTATCCTTTTATGCTATCCAGAAATTCTATATCATTTCCAATCAACAATATGTCGTCCACATATAATATTAGAAATGCTACAGAGCTCCCACTCACTTTCTTGTAAATACAGGCTTCTCCAAAAGTCTGTATAAAACCATATGCTTTGATCACACTATCAAAGCGTTAATTCCAACTCCGAGAGGCTTGCACCAGACCATAGATTGATCGCTGGAGCTTGCACACTTTGTTAGCTCCCTTAGGATCGACAAAACCTTCCGGTTGCATCATATACAACTCTTCTTCCAGAAATCCATTCAGGAATGCAGTTTTGACATCCATCTGCCATATTTCATAATTATAAAATGCGGCAATCGCTAACATGATTCGGACAGACTTAAGCATCGCTACGGGTGATAAGGTCTCATCGTAGTCAACCCCTTGAACTTGTCGAAAACCTTTTGCAACAAGTCGAGCTTTGTAAACAGTAACATTACCGTCAGCGTCTATCTTCTTCTTGATGATCCATTTATTCTCTATTGCTTGCCGACCATTGGGCAAGTCAACCAAAGTCCACACTTTGTTCTCATACATGGATCCCATCTCAGATTTCATGGCTTCAAGCCATTTTGCGGAATCTGGGCTCACCATCGCTTCTTCATAGTTCGTAGGTTCACCATGATCTAGTATCATGACTTCCAGAATAGGATTGCCGTACCACTCTGGTGCGGATCTTACTCTGGTTGATCTACGAAGTTCAGTAACAACTTGATCTGAAGTTTCATGATCATCATCATTAACTTCCTCACTAATTGGTGTAGGTGTCACAGGAACCGATTTCTGTGATGAACTACTTTCCAACAAGGGAGCTGGTATAGTTACCTCATCAAGTTCTACTTTCCTCCCACTCACTTCTTTCGAGAGAAACTCCTTCTCTAGAAAGGATCCATTCTTAGCAACGAATGTCTTGCCTTCGGATCTGTGATAGAAGGTGTACCCAACTGTCTCCTTTGGGTATCATATGAAGACACATTTTTCTGATTTGGGTTCGAGCTTATCAGGTTGAAGTTTTTTCACATAAGCATCGCATTGCCAAACTTTCAGAAACGACAACTTTGGTTTCTTGCCAAACCATAGTTCATAAGGAGTCGTCTCAACGGATTTTGATGGTGTCCTATTTAACGTGAATGCAGCCGTCTCCAAAGCATAACCCCAAAATGATAGCGGTAAATCGGTAAGAGACATCATAGATCGCACCATATCTAGTAAAGTACGATTACGACGTTCGGACACACCATTGCGCTGTGGTGTTCCGGGTGGCGTGAGTTGCGAAACTATTCCGCATTGTTTCAAATGTAAACCAAACTCGTAACTCAAATATTCTCCTCCACGATCAGATCGTAGAAACTTTATTTTCTTGTTACGATGATTTTCAACTTCACTCTGAAATTCTTTGAACTTTCAGATGTTCCAGATTTATGTTTCATTAAGTAGGATATACCCGTATCTGCTTAAATCATCTGTGAAGGTGAGAAAATAACGATATCCGCCACGAGCTTCAATATTCATCGGACCACATACATCTGTATGTATGATTTCCAACAAATCTATTGCTCTCTCCATAGTACCGGAGAACGGTGTTTTAGTCATCTTGCCCATGAGGCACGGTTCGCAAGTACCAAGTGATTCATAATCAAGTGGTTCCAAAAGTCCATCAGTATGGAGTTTCTTCATGCGCTTTACACCGATATGACCTAAACGGCAGTGCCACAAATAAGTTGCACTATCATTATCAACTCTGCATCTTTTGGCTTCGACATTATGAATATGTGTATCACTACTATCGAGATTCAATAGAAATAGACCACTCTTCAAGGGTGCATGACAATAAAAGATATTACTCGTATAAATAGAGCAACCATTATTCTCTGATTTAAATGAATAACCGTCTCGCATCAAACAAGATCCAGATATAATGTTCATGCTCAACGCTGGCACCAAATAACAATTATTCAGGTCTAAAAACTAATCCCGAAGGTAGATGTAGAGGTAGCGTGCCGACCGTGATCACATCGACTTTGGAACCGTTTCCCACGCGCATCATCACCTCGTCCTTGGCCAGTGCTCGCTTATTCCGTAGTCCCTGTTTCGAGTTGCAAATAATAGCAACAGAACAAGTATCAAATACCCAGGTGCTACTGCGAGCTCTAGTAAGGTACATATCAATAACATGTATATCACATATACCTTTGTTCACCTTGCCATCCTTCTTATCCGCCAAATACTTAGGGCAGTTCCGCTTCCAGTGACCAGTTTGCTTGCAGTAGAAGCACTCAGTTTCAGGCTTAGGTCCAGACTTGGGTTTCTTCTCTTGAGCAGTATCTTGCTTGCTGTACTTTTTGAAGTTCCCCTTCTTCTTCCCTTTGCCCTTTTTCTTGAAACTAGTGGTCTTGTTGACCATCAACACTTGATGCTCCTTCTTGATTTCTACCTCTGCAACTTTTAGCATTGCGAAGAGCTCGGGAATTGTCTTGTTCATCCCTTGCATATTATAGTTCATCACGAAGCTCTTGTAGCTTGGTGGCAGTGATTGGAGAATTCTGTCAATGACGCTATCATCCGGAAGATTAACTCCCAGTTGAATCAAGTGATTATTATACCCAGACATTTGGAGTATATGCTCACTGATAGAACTATTCTCCTCCATCTTGCAGCTATAGAACTTATTGGAGACTTCATATCTCTCAATCCAGGCATTTGCTTGAAATATTAACTTCAACTCCTGGAACATCTCATATGCTCCATGACATTCAAAACGTCGTTGAAGACCCGGTTCTAAGCCGTAAAGCATGGCACACTGAACTATAGAGTAGTCATCAGCTTTGCTCTGCCAGACGTTCACAACATCTGGCGTTGCTCCTGCAGCAGGCCTGGCACCCAGCGGTGCTTCCAGGACGTAATTCTTCTGTGCAGCAATGAGGATGATCCTCAGGTTACGGACCCAGTCCATGTAATTGCTACCATCATCTTTCAACTTTGCTTTCTCAAGGAACGCATTAAAATTCAACGGAACAACAACGCGAGCCATCTATCTACAACAAACATAGATAAGCAAAAAAAACTATCAGGTACTAAGTTCATGATAAATTTAAGTTCAATTAATCATATTACTTAAGAACTCCCACTTAGACAGACATCTCTCTAGTCATCTAAGTGATCACGTGATCCAAATCAACTAAACCATAACCGATCCTCACGTGAGATGGAGTAGTTTTCAATGGTGAACATCACTATGTTGATCATATCTACTATATGATTCACGCTCGACCTTTCGGTCTCCGTGTTCCGAGGACATAATGCTAGGCTCGTCAAGTTTAACTTGAGTATTCTGCGTGTGCAAAACTGGCTTGCACCCGTTGTAGATGGACGTAGAGCTTATCACACCCGATCATCACGTGGTGTCTGGGCACGACGAACTTTGGCAACGGTGCATACTGAGGGAGAACACTTCTTGATAATTAGTGAGAGATCATCTTAAAATGCTACCGTCAATCAAAGCAGGATAAGATGCATAAAAGATAAACATCACATGCAAGCAATATAAGTGATATGATATGGCCATCATCATCTTGTGCTTGTGATCTCCATCTTCGAAGCACCGTCATGATCACCATCGTCACCGGCTCGACACCTTGATCTCCATCGTAGCATCATTGTCGCTTACGCCGTCTATTGCTTCTACGACTATCGCTACCGCTTAGTGATAAAGTAAAGCAATTACAGGGCGTTTGCATTTCATACAATAAAGCGACAACCATATGGCTCCTGCCTGTTGCCGATAACTTTGGTTACAAAACATGATCATCTCATACAAAAAATATAGCATCACGTCTTGACCATATCACATCACAACATTCCCTACAAAAACAAGTTAGACGTCCTCTACTTTGTTGTTGCAAGTTTTACATGGCTGCTACGGGCTTAGCAAGAACCGTTCTTACCTACGCATCAAAACCACAACGATAGTTCGTCAAGTTAGTGCTGTTTTAACCTTCGCAAGGACCGGGCGTAGCCACACTCGGTTCAACTAAAGTTGGAGAAACTGACACCCACCAGCCACCTGTGTGCAAAGCATGTCGGTAGAACCAGTCTCGCGTAAGCGTACGCGTAATGTCGGTCCGGGCCGCTTCATCCAACAATACCACCGAACCAAAGTATGACATGCTGGTAAGCAGTATGACTTGTATCGCCCACAACTCACTTGTGTTCTACTCGTGCATATAACATCAACGCATAAAACCTAGGCTCGGATGCCACTATTGGGGAATGTAGTAATTTCAAAAATTTCCTACGCACACGCAAGATCATGGTGATGCATAGCAACGAGAGGGGAGAGTGTGTCCACGTACCCTCGTAGACCGAAAGCGGAAGCGTTATGACAACGCGGTTGATGTAGTCGTACGTCTTCACGATCCGACCGATCCAAGCACCGAACGTACGGCACCTCCGTGTTCTGCACATGTTCAGCTCGATGACGATCCCCGGACTCCGATCCAGCAGGGTGTCGGGGATGAGTTCCGTCAGCACGACGGTGTGGTGACGATGATGATGTTCTACCGGCGCAGGGCTTCGCCTAAACTCCGTGACGATATGACCGAGGTGGAATATGATGGAGGGGGCACCGCACACGGCTAAGGAACGATCCGTAGATCAACTTGTGTGTCTCCAGGGTGCCCCCTGCCCTCATATATAAAGGAGCAAGGGGGAGGCCGGCCGGCCCTAGGGGCGCGCCAAGGAGGGGGGAGTCCTCCTCCTAGTGGGAGTAGGACTCCCCTTTCCTAGTCCCACTAGGAAGGAGGAAGGGGGAAGGAAAGAGAGGGAGAGGGAGAGGGAAAAGGGGGGCTGCGCCCCCTCCCCTAGTCCAATTCGGACTCCTCAAGGGGGGGGGGGCCACCTCCTGGGCTGCTGCCCTCTCTCTCCCCTCAGGCCCACTAAGGCCCATTACTTCTCCCGGGGGGTTCCGGTAACCCTTCGGCACTCCGGTTTTCTCCGAAATCACCCGGAACACTTCCGGTGTCCGAATATAGTCGTCCAATATATCAATCTTTATGTCTCGACCATTTCGAGACTCCTCGTCGTGTCCGTGATCACATCCGTGACTCCGAACAAACTTCGGTACATCAAAACTTATAAACTCATAATAGAACTGTCATCGTAACGTTAAGCGTGCGGACCCTACGGGTTCGAGAACTATGTAGACATGACCTAGAACTATTTCCGATCAATAACCAATAGTGGAACCTGGATGTTCATATTGGCTCCTACATATTCTACGAAGATCTTTATCGGTCAAACCGCATAACAACATACGTTGTTCCCTTTGTCATCGGTATGTTACTTGCCCGAGATTCGATCGTCGGTATCCAATACCTAGTTCAATCTCGTTACCGGCAAGTCTCTTTACTCGTTACGTAATGCATCATTCTGTAACTAACTCATTATTCACATTGCTTGCAAGGCTTATAGTGATGTGCATTACCGAGAGGGCCCAGAGATACCTCTCCGACAATCGGAGTGACAAAACCTAATCTCGAATTACGCCAACTCAACATGTACCTTTGGAGACACCTGTAGAGCACCTTTATAATCACCCAGTTACATTGTGATGTTTGGTAGCACACAAAGTGTTCCTCCGGTAAACGGGAGTTGCATAATCTCATAGTTGTAGGAACTTTGTATAAGTCATGAAGAAAGCAATAGCAACATACTAAATGATCAAGTGCTAGGCTAACAGAATGGGTCAAGTCAATCACATCATTCTCCTAATGATGTGATCTCGTTAATCAAATGACAACACTGTTGGGGAACGTTGCAGAAAATTAAAAAATTTCCTACGGTTTCACCAAGATCCATCTATGAGTTCATCTAAGCAACGAGTCAAGGGAGTGAGTTTGCATCTACATACCACTTGTAGATCGCGTGCGGAAGCTTGCAAGGGGATGGTGATGATGGAGTCGTACTCGACGTGATTTAGATCACCGATGTTCGAGTGCTGAACGGACAGCACCTCCGCGTTCAACACACGTACGGGACGGGAGACGTCTCCTCCTTCTTGATCCAGCAAGGGGGGAGGAGAGGTTGAGGAAGATCGCTCCAACGGCAGCACGACGGCGTGGTGCAGTTGGTGCAGCAGTACTCCGACAGGGCTTCGCCAAGCACGTACGGAGGAGGAGAGGTGTTGGGGAGGGAAGGGGCTGCGCCTTGGCTTGTGTATTGCAGCCCTCCCCTCACCCCTCTATATATAGGGGAAGAGGCAAGGGGGGCCGTCCCTCTAGGGGAAAACCCTAGAGGGGGGCGGCGGCCAAAGGGAGAGGGGAAGAGGGGTGGCTTGCCCCCCAAGCTAGGGGGGCGCCCCCTTTAGGGTTTCCCCCTCCCTTGCCCTAGCCGCATGGGCCTAGGTGGGGAGGTGCGCCCAGCCCACCAGGGGCTGGCTCCTTCCCCCACGCAGCCCAAGTGGCCCCCCGGGAGGGGTGGCCCCTCCCGGTGGACCTCCGGAACCCTTCCGGTGGCCCCGGTACAATACCGGTACGCCCCCGAAACTTTCCGGTGTCCGTTTAACAACTTCCCATATATAAATCTTTACCTCTGGACTATTTCGGAACTCCTCGTGACGTCCGGGATCTCATCCGAGACTCCGAACAACATTCGGTAATCACATACAAGTCTTCCTAATAACCCTAGCGTCACCGAACCTTAAGTGTGTAGACCCTACGGGTTTGGGAGACATGCAGACATGACCGAGACACTCTCAGGTCAATAACCAACAGCAGGATCTGGATACCCATGTTGGCTCCCACATGCTCCTCGATGTTGTCATCGGATGAACCACGATGTCGAGGATTCGATCAAACCCTGTATACAATTCCCTTTGTCAATCGGTACGTTACTTGCCCGAGACTCGATCGTCGGTATCCCAATACCTTGTTCAGTCTCGTTACCGGCAAGTCACTTTACTCGTACCATAACGCATGATCCCGTGGCCAACACCTTGGTCACCTTGAGCTCATTATGATGATGCATTACCGAGTGGGCCCAGAGACACCTCTCCATCATACGGAGTGACAAATCCCAGTCTCGATCCGTGTCAACCCAACAGACACTTTTGGAGATACCTGTAATGCACCTTTATAGTCACCCAGTTACGTTGTGACGTTTGGTACACCCAAAGCACTCTTACGGTATCCGGGAGTTACACGATCTCATGGTCTAAGGAAGAGATACTTGACATTGGCAAAGCTCTAGCAAACGAACTACACGATCTTTGTGCTATGCTTAGGATTGGGTCTTGTCCATCACATCATTCTCCTAATGATGTGATCCCGTTATCAACGACATCCAATGTCCATAGCCAGGAAACCATGACTATCTGTTGATCATAACGAGCTAGTCAACTAGAGGCTCACTAGGGACATATGGTGGTCTATGTATTCACACGTGTATTACGATTTCTGGATAATACAGTTATAGCATGAATAAAAGACAATTATCATGAACAATGAAATATAATAATACTTCTATTATTTCCTCTAGGGCATATTTCCAATAGTCTCCCACTTGCACTAGAGTCACCAATCTAGTTACATTGTGATGAATCGAACACCCATAGAGTTCTGGTGTTGATCATGTTTTGCTCGCGAGAGAGGTTTAGTCAACGGATCTGCGACGTTCAGATCCGTATGTACTTTGCAAATTTCTATGTCTCCATCTTGAACATTTTCACAGATGGAGTTGAAACGACGCTTGATGTGCCTGGTCTTCTTGTGAAACCTGGGCTCCTTGGCAAGGGCAATAGCTCCAGTGTTGTCACAGAAGAGTTTGATTGGCCCCGACGCATTGGGTATGACTCCTAGGTCGGTGATGAACTCCTTCACCCAAATTGCTTCATGCGCTGCCTCCGAGGCTGCCATGTACTCCGCTTCACACGTAGATCCTGCCACGACGCTCTGCTTGCAGCTGCACCAGCTTACTGCTCCACCATTCAACATATACACGTATCCGGTTTGTGACTTAGAGTCATCCAGATCTGAGTCGAAGCTAGCGTCGACGTAACCCTTTACGACAAGCTCTTCGTCTCCTCCATAAACGAGAAACATGTCCTTTGTCCTTTTCAGGTACTTCAGGATATTCTTGACCGTTGTCCAATGTTCCTTGCCGGGATTACTTTGGTATCTTGCTACCAAACTTACGGCAAGGTTTACATCAGGTCTGGTACACAGCATGGCATACATAATAGATCCTATGGCTGAAGCATAGGGGATGACACTCATCTCTTCTTTATCTTTTGCCGTGGTCGGTGACTGAGCCGTGCTCAATCTCACACCTTGTAACATAGGCAAGAACCCTTTCTTGGACTGATCCATTTTGAACCTTTTCAAAATCTTATCAAGGTATGTGCTTTGTGAAAGACCTATGAGGCGTCTCGATCTATCTCTATAGATCTTGATGCCTAATATATAAGCAGCTTCTCCAAGGTCCTTCATTGAAAAACATTTGTTCAAGTAGGCCTTAATGCTGTCCACAAATTCTATATTATTTCCCATCAAGAGTATGTCATCTACATATAATATGAGAAATGCTACAGAGCTCCCACTCACTTTCTTGTAAACGCAGGCTTCTCCATAAGTCTGCATAAACCCAAACGCTTTGATCATCTCATCAAAGCGAATATTCCAACTCCGAGATGCTTGCACTAGCCCATAAATGGATCGCTGGAGCTTGCATACTTTGTTAGCGTTCTTAGGATCGACAAAACCTTCCGGCTGCATCATATACAGCTCTTCCTTAAGATGCCCGTTAAGGAATGTCGTTTTGACGTCCATCTGCCATATCTCATAATCATAGTATGCGGCAATTGCTACATGATTCGGACGGACTTTAGCTTCGCTACGGGAGAGAATGTCTCGTCGTAGTCAATCCCTTGAACCTGTCGACAACCCTTAGCGACAAGTCGAGCTTTATAGATGGTAACATTTCCATCCGCGTCCGTCTTCTTCTTAAAGATCCATTTGTTCTCTATCGCTCGCCGATCATCGGGCAAGTCTGTCAAAGTCCATACTTTGTTTTCATACAGGGATTCTATCTCGGATTTCATGGCTTCAAGCCATTTGTTGGAATCTGGGCCCGCCATCGCTTCTTCATAGTTCGAAGGTTCACCATTGTCTAACAACATGATTTCCAGGACGGGGTTGCCGTACCACTCTGGTGCGGAACGTGTCCTTGTGGACCTATGAAGTTTAGTAGCAACTTGATCCGAAGTACCTTGATCATCATCATTGTTTCCTCTTCAGTTGGTGTGGGCATCACAGGAACATTTTCCTGAGTTGCACCACTATCCCGTTTGAGAGGTAGTACTTCATCGAGTTCTACTTTCCTCCCACTTACTTCTTTCGAGAGAAACTCTTTTTCCAGAAAGCATCCGTTCTTGGCAACAAAGATCTTGCCCTCGGATCTTAAGTAGAAGGTATACCCGACAGTTTCCTTAGGGTATCCTATGAAGACGCATTTTTCCGACTTGCATTCGAGCTTTTCAGGTTGAAGTTTCTTGACATAAGCATCGCATCCCCAAACTTTTAGAAACGACAGCTTAGGTTTCTTCCCAAACCATAATTCATACGGTGTCGTCTCAACGGATTTAGACGGTGCCCTATTTAAAGTGAATGTAGCTGTCTCTAGAGCGTATCCCCAAAATGATAGCGGTAAATCGGTAAGAGACATCATAGACCGCACCATATCCAATAGAGTGCGATTACGACGTTCGGACACACCGTTACGCTGAGGTGTTCCAGGCGGCGTGAGTTGTGAAACGATTCCACATTTCCTTAAGTGTGTACCAAATTCGTGACTTAAGTATTCTCCTCCACGATCTGATCGTAGGAATTTTATCTTTCGGTCACGTTGATTCTCTACCTCATTCTGAAATTCCTTAAACTTTTCAAAGGTCTCAGACTTGTGTTTCATTAAGTAGACATACCCATATCTACTCAAGTCATCAGTGAGAGTGAGAACATAACGATATCCTCCGCGAGCCTCAACGCTCATTGGACCGCACACATCGGTATGTATGATTTCCAACAAGTTGGTTGCTCGCTCCATTGTTCCGAAGAACGGAGTCTTGGTCATCTTGCCCATGAGGCATGGTTCGCATGTGTCAAATGATTCATAATCTAGAGACTCCAAAAGTCCATCAGCAAGGAGCTTCTTCATGCGCTTGACACCAATGTGACCAAGGCGGTAGTGGCACAAGTATGTGGGACTATCATTATCAACTTTACATCTTTTGGCATCCACACTATGAACATGTGTAATATTACGCTCGAGATTCATTAAGAATAAACCATTGACCATCGGAGCATGACCATAAAACATATCTCTCATATAAATCGAACAACCATTATTCTCAGACTTAAATGAGTAGCCATCTCGTATTAAACAAGATCCAGATACAATGTTCATGCTCAAACTTGGCACTAAATAACAATTATTAAGGTTCAAAACTAATCCCGTGGGTAAATGTAGAGGCAGCGTGCCGACGGCGATCACATTGACTCTGGAACCATTCCCGATGCGCATCGTCACGTCTTTCGCCAGTCTCCGTTTATTCCGCAGCTCCTGCTGTGAGTTACAAATATGAGCAACGGCACCGGTATCAAATACCCAGGAGTTACTACGAGTACTGGTAAGGTACACATCAATTACATGTATATCAAATATACCTATGGTGTTGCCGGCCTTCTTATCCGCTAAGTATTTGGGGCAATTCCGCTTCCAGTGACCCTTCCCCTTGCAATAAAAGCACTCAGTCTCAGGCTTGGGTCCATTCTTTGACTTCTTCCCGGTAACTGGCTTACCGGGTGCGGCAACATCCTTGCCGTCCTTCTTGAAGTTCTTCTTGCCCTTGCCCTTCTTGAACTTAGTGGTCTTATTGACCATCAACACTTGATGTTCTTTCTTGATTTCAGCCTCTGCTGACTTTAGCATAGAGAACAATTCAGGAATGGTCTTTTCCATCCCCTGCATGTTGTAGTTCATCACAAAGCTCTTGTAGCTTGGTGGGAGCGACTGGAGGATTCTGTCAGTGACTGCCTCATCTGGGAGGTTAATATTCAGCTGGGTCATACGGTTGTGCAACCCAGACATCTTGAGAATGTGCTCACTGACAGAACTATTTTCCTCCATCTTACAACTATAGAACTTGTCGGAGATGTCATATCTCTCGACCCGGACGTGACTTGAAAAACTAGTTTCAGCTCTTCGAACATCTCATATGCTCCGTGATGCTCAAAACGCTTTTGGAGCCCCGGTTCTAAGCTGTAAAGCATGCCGCACTGAACGAGGGAGTAATCATCAGCACGAGTTTGCCAAGCATTCATAATGTCTTGGTTCTCTGGGACGGGAGCGTCACCTAGCGGTCCTTCTAGGACATATTGTTTCCTGGCAGCTATGAGGATGATCCTCAGGTTCCAGACCCAGTCCGTATAGTTGCTGCCGTCATCTTTCAGCTTGGTTTTCTCTAGGAACGCGTTGAAGTTCATGTTGACATGAGCATTGGCCATTTGATCTACAAGACATATTTGCAAAGGTTTTTAGACTAAGTTCATGATAATTAAATTCTAATCACATTATGAACTCCCACTCAGATTAGACATCCCTCTAGTCATCTAAGTGTTACATGATCCGAGTCGACTAGCCCGTGACCGATCATCACGTGAGACGGACTAGTCATCATCGGTGAACATCTTCATGTTGATCGTATCTTCCATACGACTCGTGTTCGACCTTTCGGTCTCCGTGTTCCGAGTCCATGTCTGCACATGCTAGGCTCGTCAAGTTAACCCTAAGTGTTTTGCTGTGTAAATCTGTCTTACACCCGTTGTATGTGAACGTAAGGATCCATCACACCCGATCATCACGTGGTGCTTAGAAACGACGAACTATAGCAACGGTGCACAGTTAGGGGAGAACACTTCTTGAAATTTTTGTAAGGGATCATCTTATTTACTACCGTCGTCCTAAGTAAACAAGATGCATAAACATAATAAACATCACATGCAATTATATAGTTGTGACATGATATGGCCAATATCATATAGCTCCATTGATCTCCATCTTCGGGGCTCCATGATCATCTTGTCACCGGCTTGACACCATGATCTCCATCATCGTGTCTTCATGAAGTTGTCACGCCAACGACTACTTCTACTTCTATAGCTAACGCGTTTAGCAATAAACTAAAGTAAGTTACATGGCGTTCTTCAATGACACGCAGGTCATACAAAAAATAAAGACAACTCCTATGGCTCCTGCCGGTTGTCATACTCATCGACATGCAAGTCGTGAATCCTATTACAAGAACATGATTTCATACATCACAATTCATCATTCATCACAACTTCTGGCCATATCACATCACATGATCAATCGCTGCAAAAACAAGTTAGACGTCCTCTAATTGTTGTTGCATCTTTTACGTGGCTGCAATTGGGTTCTAGCAAGAACGTTTTCTTACCTACGAATAACCACAATGTGATTTTGTCAACTTCTATTTACCCTTCATAAGGGCCCTTTTCATCGAATCCGCTCCAACTAAAGTGGGAGAGACAGACACCCGCCAGCCACCTTATGCAACTAGTGCATGTTAGTCGGTGGAACCGGTCTCACGTAAGCGTACGTGTAAGGTTGGTCCAGGCCGCTTCATCCCACAATACCGCTGAAGCAAGAAAAGACTAGTAGAGGCAAGCAAGTTGACAAGATCCACGCCCACAACAAAATTGTGTTCTACTCGTGCAAAGAGAACTACGCATAGACCTAGCTCATGATGCCACTGTTGGGGAACGTTGCAGAAAATTAAAAATTTTCCTACGGTTTCACCAAGATCCATCTATGAGTTCATCTAAGCAACGAGTCAAGGGAGTGAGTTTGCATCTACATACCACTTGTAGATCGCGTGCGGAAGCTTGCAAGGGGATGGTGATGATGGAGTCGTACTCGACGTGATTTAGATCACCGATGTCCGAGTGCTGAACGGACAGCACCTCCGCGTTCAACACACGTACGGGACGGGAGACGTCTCCTCCTTCTTGATCCAGCAAGGGGGGAGGAGAGGTTGAGGAATATCGCTCCAACGGCAGCACGACGGCGTGGTGCAGTTGGTGCAGCAGTACTCCGACAGGGCTTCGCCAAGCACGTACGGAGGAGGAGAGGTGTTGGGGAGGGGAGGGGCTGTGCCTTGGCTTGTGTATTGCAGCCCTCCCCTCACCCCTCTATATATAGGGGAAGAGGCAAGGGGGGCCGGCCCTCTAGGGGAAAACTCTAGAGGGGAAGAGGGGTGGCTTGCCCCCCAAGCTAGGGGGGCGCCCCCTTTAGGGTTTCCCCCTCCCTTGCCCTAGCCGCATGGGCCTAGGTGGGGAGGCGCGCCCAGCCCACCAGGGGCTGGCTCCTTCCCCCACGCAGCCCAAGTGCCCCCCCGGGAGGGGTGGCCCCTCCCGGTGGACCTCCGGAACCCTTCCGGTGGCCCCGGTACAATACCGGTACGCCCCCGAAACTTTCCGGTGTCTGTTTAACAACTTCCCATATATAAATCTTTACCTCCGGACTATTCCGGAACTCCTCGTGACGTCCGGGATCTCATCCGGGACTCCGAACAACATTCGGTAATCACATACAAGTCTTCCTAATAACCCTAGCGTCACCGAACCTTAAGTGTGTAGACCCTACGGGTTCGGGAGACATGCAGACATGACCGAGACACTCTCAGGTCAATAACCAACAGCGGGATCTGGATACCCATGTTGGCTCCCACACGCTCCTCGATGTTGTCATCGGATGAACCACGATGTCGAGGATTCGATCAAACCCTGTATACAATTCCCTTTGTTAATCAGTACGTTACTTGCCCGGGACTCGATCGTCGGTATCCCAATACCTTGTTCAGTCTCGTTACCGGCAAGTCACTTTACTCGTACCATAATGCATGATCCCGTGGCCAACACCTTGGTCACCTTGAGCTCATTATGATGATGCATTACCGAGTGGGCCCAAAGATACCTCTCCGTCATACGGAGTGACAAATCCCAGTCTCGATCCGTGTCAACCCAACAGACACTTTCGGAGATACCTGTAATGCACCTTTATAGTCACCCAGTTACGTTGTGACGTTTGGTACACCCAAAGCACTCTTACGGTATCCGGGAGTTACACGATCTCATGGTCTAAGGAAGAGATACTTGACATTGGCAAAGCTCTAGCAAACGAACTACACGATCTTTGTGCTATGCTTAGGATTGGGTCTTGTCCATCACATCATTCTCCTAATGATGTGATCCCGTTATCAACGACATCCAATGTCCATAGCCAGGAAACCATGACTATCTGTTGATCATAACGAGCTAGTCAACTAGAGGCTCACTAGGGACATATGGTGGTCTATGTATTCACACGTGTATTACGATTTCCGGATAATATAGTTATAGCATGAATAAAAGACAATTAGCATGAACAATGAAATATAATAATACTTTTATTATTGCCTCTAGGGCATATTTCCAACAAACACATGTCTATGGTTAGGAAACATAACCATCTTTGATTAATGAGCTAGTCAAGTAGAGGCATACTAGTGACATTATGTTTGTCTATGTATTCACACATGTATCATGTTTCCGGATAATACAATTCTAGCATGAATAATAAACATTTATCATTATATGAGGAAATAAATAATAACTTTATTATTGCCTCTAGGGCATATTTCCTTCAGGAGGCGCGCAGGTTGGAGAAGCCATTGACAACAGCCATCAGATCCTGCTTGATGATGTCCCAACATTCCTTGAAAAAAATACCGGTGAAGCCATCCGGTCCGGGTGCCTTGTCACTTGGTAGGGAGAAAATAGCCGCTTTAGTTTCCTCTTCAGTGAATGGTAGGTCCAGATCCGCAAGGTCACATGGCTGGGTTGGAATGGCCTCCCAGTTGAAATCTTTTGACCGTGCCTGCCCCTTACGAATGACCGTGGAGAAGTGCTCATGGACAATGGCTTTCTTGTTGGTTTCATTGCTTATTTACCTCGCTTGCTCTTTTACTTATTTTAAGTTATTTACTTTTGTTCACACTCTACTCAAAATTATTACAACCTTCCGCCTTCATTTTGCTTTACGTCTACAACTAACTTGCAGGCACGTTTCCATAAGTCTCTTTTAAGGGACAAAATTCAATTCTTGCACTCCTTGTGGGATCAATACTCTTATATTTTGAAAAAGCTACAACTAAACCATGTGCACTTGCAGGCCATCACCTACACACACAACAGAATAAGGTAAAAATAATAAAATCTAATGAAATAAAGGATTATGGAATGATCATATTAAAAGGTACCAAAACTAGTAGATATGCAAAATGGGTGACGTTGTCATAACCCAGGGGTGCCTTAAGACCCCAGAAGTTGGTCCACAAGGCCGACCCAAGAAACCTAGGCTGCTATATGGTCTGAGCCATTAGCATGACTTGGGGACCTCGAGAAGAAATGAGCCGGCATCCTTGTAGTGCAAGACAGGGATGACAAACTGCCAGAAGATCCTTCGACTTCCTTTGAATCAACTAGGACTCTATAACCCTGGGGCCCTTCCTTTATAAGCCGGGGCTAGGCTAGTGACACACTTTTAGGCATCATCCTTCAGTGCAACTACGATCCTTGAGATCGGTCCTGTACTTTGTACAACCCATCCAATGAATATACCAAGGGCATGAGTAGGGTTTTTCCTTCATAGCGACGGCCTAAACCTAGCTAGGCAAGTCGTGTCTTGTTTCTCCTCTGGGATTTTTGGCTAGTCGGGTCACCCAAATGAGTGGTCAACTAGAATTCACATTTACAGTGGCAGGCTAGGCATGAGTCCTGATTGTGAGAACCTATACCCGAATGGGATGTGAATTCAATCGCGGTGCCTTCGCTCCTAGCATATGTTTGCTTTCGGCATGATGAACTTCATCACCAACTCGACAGGGCAAATCGAGCCCATCAGCACTTACAAGCCAAGCCAGACACTCTTCTTCGGGAGCCTGGAATTCGTCACCGACTCGCACGGTGAGCTCGACCTGCGTGGCCTGGAGCCTTGTTGGGGGCAGGAGCTGGAGACGATATTCATTAACCCACCCACCTCCCAATTCATCGCCAAGTGGAGTCACTCACTCAATGACATCCTCGAGGAGCGTGAGACAAAAGAGGAGGAGAGCGACGAAAGCTGCCCTGAGGCCATGTCGGTTCGTCCTCGGCCTTGGCAGGAAACTGCTTGTTATGGACAACATCGACAATGATGGGGATGCCGCTAATGTTGAGGAAACCTATGATGACCTCGGCGAGGGGCATCACACGAGGCAGCGAGGACTAACACCCACCGCTCAACTCCTCTGCACTGATGACACGTGGGCTAGCGAGGGGCAGCTCCCTGACGCTCTAAGCAAGGTATAGGATAAACAGTTGGAGGGGCATTGACGAAGTGCGAAGAGAGAAATGCGATGAATGTGAGTGTCATGTCCAATGCCTCGTGGGTGAAGTAACTACACTTAATTGGAATCTCGAGGGGCGCGCCTGACCCTTCTGGAAACATGATGGTGGTCAAAATTTGATGCAAGGCTGCATGCACATGTTGGCGTGGCATGCGAATAGGAGGTATGGTTGTGCCACTGTCATGCAATCATCGTGTTGTCCCATTCTGTCCCATCGACAGTGGGCTCCATGACAGAAGCTATGGTCAAACACTCCCCACCCCCACCCCCACCCCCCGGTGCGCGCACGCAATTGACATGACATGTGGTGTGTCCATTGTGAATCCTGGTTTTGCTAACCTTCTGGAAGTTTTCGGTACGGTTTTAGTTTTGGTAATTTTGTTTTCTAGTTGTTTATTTCCAGCTTTGTCTGGTTTTACTCTTTTTTCCTTTTCCTTTTTTTATGTTTCTTTTTCCCTTTTTTAAATTTTTTGGCAACTTTAAAAAAATATTCAATATATTAAAAAAATGTTCGCTTTACACAAAAACTGTTCAACAATTGTTCATGTTTTATAAAAAATTGTGTTTCCAAAAAATGTTCAGAATTTCATAATTTGTTTGTGTTATGAAAAACCATTTGGAATTAAAAAAACGAGTTTTCAAAATTTGTTGAAAATTCTAGAAAATGCATTTCAAATTTTGTTCCCACCTTTTAAAAATTGTCCCCAAGTTGTCAAAAATTGTTCGCATTCCCAAAAAATTGTTTGAGTTTTTTAAAATGTTTAAATTTGAAAACTTCTCATGATTCCAAAATTATTTACTTTTTCTAAAAAGTTTGTGTTCAAAATTTCAAATATGTGTCCAGTAATACTCCCTCCGTCCCTTTATTTAAGGTGTATTTTTCTGGGCACGGTAATGAAGACACATTATTTAGGGGAATGTTTTAAAAAAAGACCTTAGCTATTTAGGCAACTAGCAACTTATTTAGAGGCAACTAATAGCTAGCAATCGAATAATATGCAGTTGAATCCTGCTACGTGGGAATAAAATCAATTGATGGGGAAGTTACGAGGCAGTCAGAAAACTTACCTGTGCTCGTGCCCTCGTGCGAACTCATCTAGGATTCCCTGCCTCTCGCCGGTGCCAGTCAGCATCGTTTCCTATGGTCCTTGGACCATGGAGGGGCGGTGGATCCCGGCCCTTTGCTTGTAGGTGGTTTTTTTCTGAATTTTGTTTAGAATTTGTGCCATACTCCAGAAGACGAGGTGGCGGTGGCTTTTTGAAGATGGAATAAGGTCCTCCCAGTCTACCCCCGCCCGGTGATGTTTCAAGAGTTGTCGGAAGGCGTCTGGAGGTTTGCCTCCGACGGATCTCATGGGATCAGGTCGGCGTTAGTCTTGGGTGGATCTGATTGGATCCGGTCTTCGTTTGTCTACGTATGTGTGTTTGCGGATTGAATCTTTTCGATCTACGCTTCTCTTCATCATCGGTGGTTGCTATTCTGGTATGCTGGTCCTGTAGGGCCTTAGGACAACGACTTCCCGATTGTCTGCTACAACAATGTTTGCCCGACTCCGATGAGGGAGGGGCGATCGCAGCGGCGCGCCTTCGGCTGGCTTCAATGCTTGTAGTTGTCGCTAGGTGGTCTACGGACCTGGATATAAATTTTACTTCTAGTGTTCTGTGTACTATCCTGACAGTAGATGAATAGTTTGGAAGTTTTCTCGCAAAAATATCAATTAATGGGATAGAAGAGAGAGAAATGTAAATGTGTTCAATCAGGGAGAGAGATTCTTTTTTAACTACCTTCCAATCAGGGAATAAGTATTACTTTTAGCGAAGGCACATACTCGATAGTGGAGGGGCAAAAACTGAGGGGGGGGGGGGGGGAAGGGAAATGCATTTTACATTGTGATATTTTTTGTGAAAAATAAATAAACCTTATATAAAGGAAGGAACAGATGGAGTAGTTCTTAAGATCATGCACTGCTTAAAAGTCACCAAACCCACTAGTCCCAATGCTAACCACACGCACCTAAAGCGTGAGGTCTTGTTCCATCCCAATCACGCTCACCATTTTTCTCAGGAATTTCAGAGTTCCGCAACAGAACAGATCACTGCTACCAGTCGGGGGACTGTGCGATGGATCGTTAGCTGGAAAACCCTATTAGCCGTTCTCTGTAGGCAAACAGTCGGGGTACCGCACAGGGCTATTGATCGAGCGGTCGTGCATGGGCCGGCCTGTTAAGTGTTCCGACTATAGTGGTTTTGGAAACCTTCTATAAATGTTTCTAGCCGGGTTTTTTTTTCAGTTTTAGAAACAAGTATGAAAGTGCATTATATCGACTAGAGGGGGGTGAATAGGCAATTTTTATGAATTATTCACTAAGGAATTTGCTGGTGAGGAAATTCCTTAGCGAAGAACTACTTGTAGCAGAATAAGTACTCAAAAGTACACATAACAGAACACTAGCATAGTCATCATGATGAAATGAAGACAAGCACATAGTACAGAAAGCGTAAACACAGGATAACACAGGATGAAGACGGACAGACTGAAGAAATTGAACTGAGGAAATTGAGAAAGTCTTCAGTCAAAGTCTTCAAACAGATATGAACAAGCACATAACAACTAAAATGAGGAAATGAAAGAGTTGAGGAAATAGAACCAGTAAGCTTGGTGAAGACAATGATTTGGTAGACCAGTTCCAACTGTTGTCTCAGTTGTACGTCTGGTTGGAGCAGCTAGGTATTTAAACCTGAGGACACACAGTCCCGGACACACAGTCCTCACCGTATTCTCCTTGAGCTAAAGTCACACAGACCTCGCCCAATCACTCGTGGTAAGTCTTCAGGTGACTTCCAAACCTTCACAGACTCGGTCACTCGGCGATCCATAATTTCTCTTGGATGCTCTAGACCATGATGCCTAACTGTCTGGAAGAGGCACAGTCTTCAAAGGTAACAAGCGTCAGATCCACGCAGGATCAATCTCTTCAGTGATGCTCAATCACTTTGGGTTTGAAGGTGTTTGGGTTTGGGTTTTCCTCACTCGATGATTTTCACTCAAAGTCCTTGGAGGATGGGATGCTCTCAAATGACAAGTGTCAGTTTCTCTCGGAGCAGCCAACCAGCTAGTTGTTGTAGGGGGCGGCTATTTATAGCCTAGGGAGCAGCCCGACATGATAAGACATAAATGCCCTTCAATGATATGACTGTTAGGTGGGTAGATATTTTGGGACAGCTGGCGCATAGCACAACAACGGTCAGAATTTTGACTCTCAAATTCCTCATGGCTATCATGTTCCTCACTGTGTAGGCAATCCGCACTGGCGAATTCCTAACTCCTTAGTTAGAACAAATTCCTCAGCAACCAGAAGAACTTCGTCTCTGTTACTGAAGAAATTGACTGAACTATATGATATTTCCAATGGCTTCACTCGAAGGGGTTGGTAGGTGTAGGATTTTGAGTTGAGCATCACATGGAAATTTTTCCTTAGTATTTTCTCGACCCCCTTTAACAGTACGGTATTTCCTATGACTCAAGAAAAAGAAAATGAAACTACGAAAACAAAAGTCTTTATGCTTCATGTTCCTCGAATGATTGCCAAGTCTTCAAGGTCATACCAATTTCTTCACTTTCAAAGTCTTCAGAAATTCAAAGTCTTCAGTTGAAGAACTTCATTTTTAGGGATCGAGTTTCTCTGTAAATATCAAACTCCTCATAGACTTATAGACCTGTGTACACTCACAAACGCATCAGTCCCTTAACCTATAAATGTTCAATACACCAAAATCACTAAGGGGCACTAGATGCACTTACAAAGTAATGTTTTTATATTTCCTTTTCATTTTTATTTTTTTTATTTTTCTGTCTTTTTTTCTTTCTTCTTGCTATTTTCTTTGTTTTCTATTTTCATCGAATGTTTCAGAATTGTTTTAAAAGTGAAAATTTCAGATTTTTTTCCAGGAAATGTTCCTGCTTTCAATTTTTTTTCAGAAATTTCATAAAAATTTAGAATTTTTAAAATTGTTCACTTATTTTAAAAAAGTGTTTGTATTTTAAAATTTTGTTCACAAACTAAAAAATTTCGCAGTTTCAGAAATATGTTTCCGTTCTCAAATGTTTTTTCCAAAATTCAAAACATATTCATATCTTCCGTTTAATTTTTCCTTTTTCTTTTTAAACTTTTGGAGAAGTCCAAATATTGTTCAGCATTTTCAAAAATGTTCTCGTTGTTAAAATTTGTTCATATTTTTAAAATAATGTTCACATTTTCAAAATTTTATTCACAATTTTAAATAATGTTCCTGTCTTCACCTTTTTTGTTAAATTTCAAATGGAAGTTAAAAATTCCAAATTTTGTTCACATTTAAAAAATTGTTCCCAGTTTTCAAAAATATTTGAAATTTTAAAATCTGTTCATGTTTTCAAAAGATGTTGTTCATGTTCCAATAAATGTTCAAAATTTTACAATTGTGTTCACAATTTTCAAAAATTGTTTGCAATATTAAAAAATATTTTAAATTTTGTTTGTGTTTTCAAAAAAGTTTAGATTTTCAAATTTTGTTCATGTTTCTAATAAAAATTCGGAATTTATAAGTTTGTTCGCGTTTTCAAAAAAGTTTGGAGTATCAATTTTTGTCCGTGGTTTCAAAATTTGTTCAGCGTTTCAAGTTTTTGTTCTCGTTTTTGAAAATTTATTCCAATTTTTTCAAAGATTGTTCGTGTATAAAAAATTATTCTCATTTTCAAAATAAATTGGAATTTAATAAAATGTATTTCTTTCTTAAATCTTTGAGTAATGTTGAGTTACACTGCTTCTCTTGTGTTCTTCTTATTTCGCGCTACATGTATTTCACAACAAGCAAGTCAGTTCGAGTGGCAGCGTTGTTATGACCTCAGCAGAAGCATATAGGAGGCGTTTCCTATTTAGTGCTGCGGGCGCCCATTTGTGTGCATTTCGCAAACTGGCGCCTGCAATGCCTCGTGCTTGGCCGGCCCATGTAGGGGTGTCTAAGGTTTTTTCTTCTTCTATGTTTTTAGAACGCAAAAAAGTGATGGAGTAGGTTGCAACTTGAACCTGGGACCTCGCTCGCCACTAAATGCTTGTGTTACCACCCAGCCAAGCAGCAGGTTGTAATAAGTTGTAGCCTTTCCTCTCTTTTATTCTCACTTTTTCCTTTTTTTCCTTTTACATTTCCCCTTTTTGTTTTCTTTTTTTCCTTTTTGTACGATCAGGTTCGACAAGGTTGCCCCTGCGCCCTTTGAATTTGATGAACTTTTTTTCAAACTCGATAAATTATTTTGAAATTCTATGAACTTTTTCAAATTTGATGAAACTTTTTCAAATTCGATGAACCTTTTTCAATTTTCATGAACTTTTTTTCAAAATGGATGAACTTTGTTTCAATTTCGATGATTTTTTTTCCAAATCAATGAACTTTTTTAATTCTGATGAACTTTTTCTAAGTTGATGAACTTTTTTCAAAATCAGTGAACTTTTTTTCGAGTTTGATGAACTTTTTATTCAAAATTGATGAACTTTTTTAAACAATTTGTGAACTTTATGTTCATGATCGGTGAACTATTTTCAAAATAGATGAACTTTTTCCAAATTTGTGAACCTTTTTCAAAATTTCATGAACTTTGTCCTAAATTTCGCGAACTTTTTCCAAATTCGTGAAGTTTTCTCAATTCACAATTTTTTTTTGAGTTTGTACGAACCTTTCCAATTTTGTGAACTTTCTTTAAATTCATGTTTTTTATATTGTGCATTCATTTTCTTTTTCCTTTTCATTTTATCATAAAATAACACCCATAATAGTCTGTGTGTAATAAGGGTTATTTGTCCTCAAAATAGACAGCTTAGGGAGTTCGGCCTAGTGGCTGCGTTCGAGAGATCGAATCCTGGCTCTACCGCATTTTTTACGATCTAACAACCTCGCTGCGCATCCTTGGCCGGCCCAGTTCGCGTCCGTGGAGGCGCCAGCGACGAGAATCGGCGCTTACAGCGCTGCTAAATCCTATTCGGCGCCCTCTGCGCCCGCTACAGTACATCGCGCAAACGGGCGCATACCCCCCCTCTCTGCTGGGCCGGCCCATCTTGATTTTTTTTTGTTTTTTCGAAACGCAAAAAAGGTCTGCTAGTGTTGTGATTGGAACAAGAGACGTCATGCCAAACTTCAAGCTGCGTTAACCACCCCGCCATCTGCAGTTCGACGTGCTAGTTTTATCCTTTTTGGTCTTTACTTCCTTCTTTTTTGTTTTTTGTTTTCTCTTTACTTTTTCCTTTTACTTTTTTTCGTTTTCGTTTTCGTTTTTCGTTTTTCTTTTTCCTTTTTCTTCTTGCTGTGTTCGATGAACTTTTTTCAAATTCGTGAAATGTTTCTTCAAATTTGATGAACTTTTTATTGAATTTGATGAACTTTTTCGTATTAGATGAACTTTTTTTCGAATTCGATGAACTTTTTTTCGAATTCGATGAATGTTTTTCAAATTCGATGAACTTTTTTTCGAATTCGATGAACTTTTTTCAAATCCAACAAACTTTTTGTAAAGTCGATGAACTTTTTTCAAATCGGATGAACTTTTTTAAAATTGGACGAACTTTTTTCAAATTCGATGAACTTTTTTTCAAATTCGACGAACTTTTTTAAAATTTCAAGTTTTTTTTCAGTTTTGATGAACTTTTTTGAAATTTGATGAGTTATTTTCAAATTCAATGGTTTTTCGCCAAATTCGATGAACTTTTGTAAAATTCGATGAACGTATTTTAAATTCGATGAAATTTTTTCTAAGAAAAAGAATACATGTTGTATCCAACTGGTTGTTTTTTCCCTAAGAAAATGAATACATACCATAGCAATTTAGCGACAGAAAAAAAAAAGCAATCGAGCAGGAGCCAGCGATCCAGCGAGCGGCGAGGCGCAGCGATCGACTGAGCGCTGGGAGGCAGCGAGCGGGCGAGCGGGAGGAGCTAGCGAGCGAGCGTAGCTGGGCCTGGCCCAGTCAAGCGACGCAGCGGGCGCTGCGTTCGCAAACTGGCGCTGAAGGCGCCAAGGAGGAGGTCTCTACAGCGCTGTATATGAGCAACCTATAGGAGGCAATATAGGACCCTCCACGCGGTAACTATGTCTAAGCGATTCCATGGGCGGCCTAGTATTGTATCGGACTCTGAGCGAGTTTACTTCTTTCTCTGTGTTTTGTTTTTCAGTTTTGACTGTTTTCTTCAGTTTTTCTATTTCATTTTTCTTTTTAATTTCTTCTATTTTTTTTCAGTTTTTCAGTTTTACTTCATTTTAGTTTTCCTTTTTAAGACACATCTACTTTCTTTCACACGTATTGTGTATAATTCATATACACAAGATTATTTTTTATAAGTTAAACATTTTTCAAATACTTTATGAACATTTTTTAAATGTATATTTTGCTGTCTAATTTTGTGTACACATAATGTACAATATTTCATATACATTAGGAATATTTTTATACAAGTTTAATATTTTCTAAAATACATTATTAACTTTATTTCTAAAATATATTTTTGATGTCTAATTTTTTACATACACGTTGTGTATTTTTTGTATGTATAAAAATATTATTTTATTCACATTTAACATTTTTTAATTACATGATTAATGTTTTTAATATATTTTTATGTCTACTTTTTTCATATAAAATTTAAATTTTTCTTATACATAAGGAACATTTTTTAGTTCACATCCAACCATTTTTGAAAAAATGACTTGTTTTTCAAATATATGTTCTTTTGCTAAAATTTTCATACACATTGTACACTTTTCATATATATCAGGAATATTTTTTTTAAACATGTTTAACCTTTTTCAAGTACATCATTAATATTTCTCAAATAAATTTGATGTCTATTTTTTCATACGTGTTGTATATTTTTTTGTATACATACGGAACATTGTTTTTCCAGGTTTATGATTAACATATTTTCAAATACATGTTTTGATGCCGATTTTTTCATACACGTTATAATTTTTTGTAGGAGCGTGCTACGCGTCGGTCGGCGGATCTTTTTAAAAGACCGCTGGGTTCCGAGCCATTAGATCTGACATGGTCTCGTAACCAAGCGTCGTCCTCACTTTTGCAGCAGAGGTCGTGTTGCAAGAACCCTTTTGCAACATAGGTTTTTTTTATCGAAACATTTCAAAAATGGTTGTGCTGCGGGTTTTTTTTTGCAGCCGAGGTTTTCTTGCAGATTTTTTTGCAACAAGTTGATGTTTACACCAGAGGTATTGTTTTAGATTTGTTTTTGCAATATAGGTCTAGTTGCATTGTATGCACGTGGGGGTTACTGGAGATAAGGTAAGGGGGCACATGGTTGGTTGGTGCGAGCGACAACAGATATGAAGGTGTGAGGTTGGATCGGAGGGGATCCTTTTCTTTGCGGAAATAAAACTTTCATTACTCAATCACCGACGTATTACAATCATCGGATGCTATTCCCAGGACCTCCGGAGGTCCTGCTTCAAGCCAGGTCATAGTTCTACTAGAAGACATAGCATAGTTCGCGAGCCAGGCACTAGCTTTATTTTGAGAAATACTACCAAAGGAGATACAAGAATTACAGCTACCAATTAGCTGCTTAATTTCAAACACCAAGTGGGCGTATATTTGTTGGGGAACGCAGTAATTTAAAAAAAAATCTAACGCACACGCAAGATCTATCAAGGTGATGCATAACAATGAGAGGGGAGAGTGTAGTCCACGTACCCTCGTAGACCATAAGCGGAAGCGTTATGACAACGCGGTTGATGTAGTCGTACATCTTCACGATCCGACCGATCCTAATACCGAAAGTACGTCACCTCCATTATCTGCACACGTTCAGCTCGATGATGTCCCACGAACTCTCGGTCCAGCTGAGTGTCGAGGGAGAGCTTCGTCAGTACAACGACGTGATGACGATGATGATGAAGTTACTGGCGCAGGGCTTCGCCTAAGTACTACAATCATATGACCGAGGTGGATTATGGTGGAGGGGGGCACCGCACATGGCTAAGACAGTTGTCTGTTGTATGTCTATGGGATGTCTCCCTCCCCCGTATATAAAGGAGTGGAGGAGGGGGGGAGGGCCGGCCCTCTATGGCGCGCCTTGGGAGGAGTCCTACTCCCACCGGAAGTAGGATCCCCCCTTTCCCTAGTTGGAGTAGGAGAGAGGGAGAAGGAAAGGGGGACTCCGCCCCCCGTTCCCTAGTCCAATTCGGACCCAAGGGGGAGGGAGCGTGCGGCCTGCCCTGGCGGCCCCTCTCTCTCTCCGCTAAAGCCCATTAGGGCCCATATACTCCTCGGGGGGTTCCTGTAACCCCTCGGTACTCCGATAAATGCCGGAACTCACCTGGAACCATTTTGATGTCCAAACATAGTCATCCAATATATCAATCTTTATGTCTCGACCATTTCGAGACTCCTCGTTATGTCCGTGATCATATCCGGGACTCAGAACAACCTTCGGTACATCAAAACACATAAACTCATAATACCGATCGTCACCGAACGTTAAGCGTGTGGACCCTACGAGTTCGAGAACTATGTAGACATGACCGAGACTCATCTCCGGTCAATAACCAATAGCGGAACCTGGATGCTCATATTGGTTCCTACATATACGAAGATCTTATCGGTCAATCTGCACAACAACATACGTGGTTCCCTTTGTCATCGGTATGTTACTTGCCCGAGATTCGATCGTCGGTATCATCATACCTAGTTCAATCTCGTTACCAGCAAGTCTCTTTACTTGTTCCGTAATGCATCATCCCATAACTAACTCATTTGTCGCATTGCTTGCAAGGCTTATGGTGATGATCATTACCGAGTGGGCCTAGAGATACCTCCCCGATACACGGAGTGACAAATCCTAATCTCGATCTATGCCAACTCAACAAACACCATCGGAGACACCTATAGAGCATCTTTATAATCACCCAATTACGTTGTGACGTTTGATAGCACACAAGGTGTTCCTCTGGTATTCGGGAGTTGCATAATCTCATAGTTAGAGGAACATGTATAAGTCATGATGAAAGCATTAGCAATAAAACTAGACGATCATTATGCTAAGCTAACGGATGAGTCTTGTCCATCACATCATTCTCTAATAATGTGATCCCGTTCATCAAATGACAACACATGTCTATGGTCAGGAAACTTAACCATCTTTGATTAACGAGCTACTCTAGTAGAGGCATACTAGGGACACTTTGTTTTGTCTATGTATTCACACATGTATCAAGTTTCCGGTTAATACAATCCTAGCATGAATAATAAACATTTATCATGATATAAGGAAATATAAATAACAACTTTATTATTGCCTCTAGGGCATATTTCCTTCAGTTTCCCACTTGCACTAGAGTCAATAATCTAGTTCACATCGTCATGTGATTTAACACCAATAGTTCACATCTTTATGTGATTAGTTCACATCTCCATGTGACTAATACCCAAAGGGTTTACTAGAGTAAAAAGTCTAGTTCACATCGCTATGTGATCAACACCCAAAGAGTGATCATGTTTTGCTTTGTGAGAGAAGTTTAGTCAACGGGTCTGCCACATTCAGAGCCATATGTATTTTGCAAATTTTCTATGTCTACAATGCTCTGCATGGAGCTACTCTAGCTAATCGCTCCTACTTTCAATATGTATCCAGATTGAGACTTAGAGTCATCCGGATCAGTGTCAAAGCTTGCATCAACGTAACCCTTTACGACGAACTTTTTGTCACCTCCATAACTGAGAAACATGTGCTTATTCCATTAAGGATAATTTTGACCATTGTCCAGTGATCCAATCCTGGATCACTATTGTACCCTCTTGCCAAACTCATGGTGAGATACACAATAGGTCTGGTACATAGCATAGCATACTTTATAGAACCTATGACTAAGGCATAGGGAATGACTTTTCATTCTCTTTCTATTTTCTGTCGTGATCGGGTTTTGAGTCTTTACTCAACTTCACACCTTGCAACACAGGCAAGAACTCTCTCTTTGACTGTTCCATTTTGAACTACTTCAAAAACTTGTCAAGGTATGTACTCATTGAAAAAATTTATCGAGCATCTTGATCTATCTCTATAGATCTTTATGCTCAATATGTAAGCAACTTCACCAAGGTCTTTCTTTGAAAAACTCCTTTCAAACACTCCTTTATGCTTTTAAGAAAATTCTACATCATTTTCGACCAACAATATGTCATTCACATATACTTATCAGAAAGGCTGTAGTGCTCCCACTCACTTTCTTGTAAATACAGGCTTCACCGCAAGTCTGTATAAAACTATATGCTTTGATCAACTTATCAAAGCGTATATTCCAACTCTGAACAAGATTACCGTACCACTCTCGTGTGGACCGTACTCTGGTTAACCTACGAGGTTTGGTAGTAACTTGATCTAAAGTTTCATGATCATCATCATTAGCTTCCTCACTAATTGGTGTAGGAATCACTGGAATTGATTTCTGTGATGAAGTACTTTCCAATTCAGGAGAAGGTACAATTACCTCATCAAGTTCTACTTTCCTCCCACTCACTTCTTTCGAGAGAAACTCCTTCTCTAGAAATGATCCATTCATAGCAACGAATATATTTCCTTCGGGTCTGTGATAGAAGGTGTACCCAACAGTATCTTTTGAGTATCATATGAAGACACATTTCTCCGATTTGGGTTCAAGCTTATCAGGTTGAAGCTTTTTCACATAAGCATTGCAGCCCCAAACTTTAAGATACGATAGCTTAGGTTTCTTGCCAAACCACAGTTCATACGGTGTCGTCTCAACGGATTCAGATGGTGCCCTATTTAACGTGAATGTAGTTGTCTCTAATCCATAACCTCAAAACAATAGTGGTAAATCGGTAAGAGACATCATAGATTGCACTATATCCAATAAAGTAAGGTTGCGACGTTCGGACATACCATTACGCTGTGGTCTTCCAGGTGGCGTGAGTTGTGAAACTATTCCACATTGTTTTAAATGAAGGCCAAACTCATAACTGAAATATTCGCCTCTGCGATCATATCGTAGAAACTTTATTTTCTTGTTACGATGATTCTCCACTTTACTCTGGAATTCTTTGAACTTTTCAAATGTTTCAGACTTGTGTTTCTTTAAGTAGATATAGTCATATCTTCTCAAATCATCTGTGAAGGTCAGAAAATAACGATACCTGCCGTGAGCCTCAACACTCATCTGAGTGTATACATCAGTATGTATTATTTGCAATAAGTCAGTGACTCGCTCCATTGTTCCAGAGAATGGAGTCTTAGTCATTTTTCCCATGAGGCATGGTTCGCAATCATCAAGTGATTCATAATCAAGTGATTCCAAAAGCCCATCAGTATGGAGTTTCTTCATGCGCTTTACACCAATGTGACTTAAACGGCAGTGCCACAAACATGTTGCACTATCATTATTAACTTTGCATATTTTGGCATCAATATTATCAATATGTGTATCACTGCAATCGAGATTCAGTAAACCATTTACATTGGATGTAAGACCATGGCAGGTTTTATTCATGTAAACAGAACAACAATTATTCTCTGATTTATATGAATAATCATATCGCAATAAACATGATCCAATCATGCTCATGCTCAACGCAAACACCAAATAACATTTATTTAGGTCCAATACTAATCCCGAAGGTAGAGGGAGTATGCGATGGTGATCTTATCAACCTTGGAATCACTTCCAACATACATCGTCACCTCGCCCTTAACTAGTCTCTGTTCATTTTGCAACTCCTGTTCCAACTTACTAATCATAGCAACTGAACCAGTATCAAATACCCAGGGGTTACTACTAATACGAGTAAAATACACATCAATAACATGTATATCATATATACTTTTGTTCACTTTGCCATCCTTCTTATCCGCCAAATACTTGGGGCAGTACCGCTTCCAGTGACCAGTCCCTTTGTAGTAGAAGCACTTAGTCTCAGGCTTAGGTCTAGCTTTGGGCTTCTTCATGGGAGTGGCAACTTGCTTGCCATTATTCTTGAAGTTCCCTTTCTTTCCCTTTGCCCTTTTCTTGAAACTAGTGGTCTTGTTAACTATCAACACTTGATGCTATTTCTTGATTTCTACCTTCGCTGATTTCAACATCGCAAAGAGCTTGGGAATTACTTTCGTCATCCCTTCCATATTATAATTCATCACTAAGTTCTAGTAACTTGGTGATAGTGACTAGAGAACTTTGTCAATTACTATCTTATCTAGAATATTAACTCACACTTGATTCAAGCAAGTGTAGTACCCAGACAATCTGAGCACATGCTCACTAGTTAAGCTGTAACATCCCAAATTTTCAATTTGGAATGTTATACAATAGATCATCATTGCATATCATATTTTATTGCTTTTGGCCTGATCCAGAAATTCTACGCAATTCGAGGACCCTCGGAGAGAGTTGGGATTTTCGTTATTTTCATATTTGAGTTTTCTCAAATTTTAAAAATAGGATCATTTGATTTTATTTTTTTTACCTTCAATTATTTCTGTTATAAAAATATGAGAGCGGGAATAAAATGAATTTCCCAAAATAAAGAAATATTGAGGATTTAATAAAAAAATCAAATAAGATTTTTATTTCGGAGTTTTTGCCTTTTTATTTTAATTTAGCAAAATTGCACATTTTTCAAAACTGCATTTTAGAGCCAAGAAAATGTTCATCTTGTTCTAAATATTTTATTTAGACGATGAAAATTTTATTTTGGCATTTTTAGAATTTTATTTTATTTTCTAGGATTTTTATTAGTTTTGGCGGAATTTATTTTAAAAAAAAATCGCGCGCGCTTGACTGGGCCGAGGCCCAGCCGAGCCGGCCCGCCTCCCCCGCGCCGCCGTCTCCCTCCCGGAGACCGCGCGCCACCGCCGCGCCCACTCGGACCGGAGTCCGAGCCGGACTCCGCCTCCCCGCCGCCTTGCCCCCTCCTCCAAGCCGGCCCCCCTCCTTAAATACCCCCACCCCACCGCCTCACCCCATCCCGCCCCGCCGCCGAACCCGCCCCTGCCGCCGAAGCTGCCATCGCCGTCGGGAGCCCCGCCGCCGAAGCCCGCCGTCGCCGCCGCTCTGCCACCCACACCGCCCCGCCGGAGCCCGAGCCCCGCCGGATTCCGACGAGGTAGCCGTCGTTCGCCGCCGCAGGTTTTTTTTAGAAAACCGATTCGGTTTTTTAGAAACCCTAGTTCATTTTTTTAGATCGGTTCATCGGTTTTCACCGCCCTGCCACCCACGTTCACTCGTTCGGTCGTTTTAACGGACAAGTTCACCATTTAGTTGCAGTTAACGAACGTCCGTTCGTTAATCCGTTCGTCAGTTTTTCTTTTTCTCGGATTTTTCCGCGATTATTTTTGATCGCGATTTCTGATCCAATTTTCGTTCTAGTATAACTTATCGCTCATTTATCATAATCAGGCGATTCAAGCGCCTAGAGTTTCGTCTCGGAACCCCCTTTCCGTTTAACCAACTCAAACAAGTTTTTATCTCTATAAAATTTGACTTAGGTCCAGATTAGTAAACGAAGCTTGTTTTTTTCGCCGTTTGATTTTCGTTGCTTCGTTTGATTTGATTCTTTTTGCAAACCGGAGTTCTTAAGTTGAACTTTCTGGTTAGATCTCTTATTTGAGTTTTACCCGCGCATTAGATGAGTACTTATTGTATGCTTGTTTATTGCGATAGAGTACCCAGAGTGCGCCGCTTGCTACTTCGAATCGCTAGGTTTCACGGATCATCAGCAAGGCAAGTAACACTTTGATCATACCTCTTTACTACCCAGTTTTATTGCATTAGATCAATCCTCAAACAATTGCATGATTAGGATGTGATTAATATGTGGGTTTTGGGAAGTAGATGAGGTAGTACCTATTACCTGTTTTATTATCAAACCCTTGGGAGTTACTTCTACGTTTGCTTATAATGCCATGCTATGCTAGTAGACGTGGATTGGGTGAGTGTATCCATGACAGATGTGAGATTGTTATTTAATGGTTTATTTAAGGTGGCAACTTTAACACACATCTGGATGGATTGAGCCACCTGGGTATTCCAGCGATTGCCTGATTTTCTTTATGGACCGCCACCCAGGCTCAAAGGGATCATGAGATTATTCATGCTAGAAACTTCCATGTGCAACTACAAGCTACTATGGGCTCTAGCATAGTTGATTAAGTCATGCGAACTCTTACAGTGGTAGACTAGCAGATGTAGGGGAAAGTAGGTGTAACTGTCTACCCGATCGTAAGGTGCTAGCGCTTCTGAAAGACTATGTCTCGGTCATCCGTTTCTCAAACACCATGTAGTGCGAGAAATCCATGGAGGAGATTGAGTCTTGTGGGTAAAAGTGCGCAAACCTCTGTAGAGTGTATAAACTAATCATGGTTAGCCGTGTCCCCGGTTATGGACGTTTTGAGTATCTAGTACTTGGATTATCATGTGAATCTCATCATGTTACTTTAATTAAATTTGTTGGGTTTAATGATGATGCTTAATTGGGATTGAGAGGATGTCTATCTTCTCAATGTTTAACAACCACCATGATAGTTAAATAAAATTTATTCCTTTGCAGTAGGGAAAAATTGGCTTTACGCAAAATTTATTCCATGTGCTGAACCATTTTTGGCCTGCAACGTTCATCTTGCAGACTTTTCAGACGGCGAGTAAGGTGCCTTAGGTCGTGGTCTTATACTCAGTGATGCCGTTGGAGTTGATGGACTCATTTATCTTCCAAGCCTTCCGCTGTTATCGTTTATTAGATGGCCTTAAGCCATATTTATTGTAATAAGTTCTCTTTTGAGACATTCGATGTAATAAGTGTGTGATTGCTACTCTGTTATAAATCCTTCAAGTACTGTGCATGTCAGCATTACTGATCCAGGGATGACACTAAAGCATAGAGATCAGACTGTTTGAGGTCTGGTCGCTACAAGATGGTATCAGAGCACACGCTGACTGTAGGACACGACCACTAAGCTAAAAGCCCTAGATCACTACTCTCTCTTCTCATTTCTGACTCCTCATCTTTTCTACTCTTTTAGGATGGCGGATGCAAGGAACAAGTTCACGCAACCGAATGAAGATACACCTTTTGGACGCCATTTGAAGGAAGTCACTAGATACCTGAACATCGGAGTACCAAGCTTCACCGGGACCTACATCGCCACTTTACCTGAAGAGGAGCGTTGGATGATTCAAGTTCAAGTTCCAGGAAGGACGTTCATGCCCGTCACTGAGCCCATAGAGTTTTCCTTTGATGCACCAACCTGGAGTCTAGGAAAGAGCATGGCAGCCCACATCACCATGGGATGCATTGGAGAAGTTTACCACAAGGATCTCAAGGGTACTATCTACTAGATTTGTGGGTGCCGAGATGAGCAATGGGAAATGATCAGCACCAGGAAGGATAGATCAATTGCAGCATTCATCCAGGAGTTGAACCAACACATTCGTCGCCAGGAGAACCAGATGTGCGCAGGCATGATAGATCTGAAGAAGGCCATGATCAAGATCACGGAACTGGAGGAAGAACTCATGTCTACACGTGATGGATATGAGGAGGAAATAGCAACGCTTGTGGAGAAGTATGATGATCTGAAGAAGAAGCTAAAAGTATTCATGGGATTTCCCGCGACTGGAGGAGAAGACGATGATTGCACTTGCCCGGAGAATTACATCATCATCGACGACACCGACTCGGACCCAGACGATAGTGATGATGACTTTGTTGATGAAGCTGGAGCAGATATCATGGAGTCTTCAATGGAGCAGTTTTTTTAGTCGACCACCATAACAGTAGTAGTATTCCCCCATGAATCTAGTATAGTCCGAGCACTTTTGAAACGATAGATAGACCATTGTATGCCCTTGTTTGATTGATTGAAGTGATATTGTTTGCATTTGTCTCATGTGCATATGGGTAGTGTTTTCTCTCTAGACCTCATTCTATTCTATTTTCTCATCTTTTCTAAAACCCTCAGATGCCTCCGAGACGTGACAATGGATTTGCTTTCCCATCGGAGCTCACTCAGTTGATCCAGCAGCAGAATGCATTGATGCAGTTACTAGTCCAGAATCAGAATCAGGGGAACAACAACAGCAACAACAACCCACCACCTCCACCACCTGTTGATCACTTAACCCATTTCCTTAGACTGAATCCGCCGGTGTTCTCCAGTAGAACTGAGCCGATAGTTGCAGATGATTGGCTCCGCAAGACAGGAAGGGAGTTGACCACTGCAGGATGCACAGATGCGGAGAAGGTGCGTTTTGCCGCACATCAGCTTGATGGCCCCGCAGCATCATGGTGGGAGAATTTCACAGCCACTTATCCTATCGACATGGTCACATGGGATCAGTTTCAGCAGGCTTTCCGTACTGCCCATGTTTCCGCAGGAGCTATGGCCATGAAGAAGCGTGAGTTTCGCAACTTGCACCAAGGAGGACGGACAGTTGGCCAGTATGTGGATGACTTTAGTAAGTTAGAACGTTATGCCCCAGATGACGTCGCTATGGATGCAGCTAAGCAGGAGAAGTTTCTGGAAGGACTGAATGCCGAACTAAGCATGCAGTTGATGGTAGCAACCTTCAACAACTACCAGGAGTTGGTAGATAGAGCTCTCATGATTGAAGGGAAGCAGCAGCAGATTGACAACCGCAAGAGCAAGTATGGACAAGGGAAGTACAATTCTGGAGCTCAGCAGAAGCCACGTTTTACCCCGAAATCGGGAGGACATTTCTAGCATACCCATGGAGGAGGTAGCTCGCATAATCATAGTGGCCCCAAGAATGGTAACGGGAATGGAGGAAGCAACGGTCAGAACCGTACCAACCCATCAACCCCGGCCAAGAGAGACCTGAGCCAAGTCACTTGCTATAAGTGTCAGAAGACTGGACATTATGCCAATGAATGTCCTGAAGCCCAGAATGGAAATGGCAATGGAATCTCTGGGAAGAAGCCGAACCCTTTCAACAGGGGACAGGTGAACCACGTTAACGTGGAGGAGGTTGAAGCACAACCAGATGCAGTAATAGGTAAGTTTTTGGTTAAGTCATTTACTACAATCGTTCTTTTTGATACTGATGCTTCGCATTCATACATATCAAGGGGATTTGTGGATAAGTATAAACTGCCCACCAAGGTTCTTAGAACATCTATGTTAGTAAGCTCACCAGGAGCGGAGTATATGGCCAGTCGAGGATGTTTTCAAGTGCTATTGAGTATAGGTAGGCATGTTTTCCCCTCGGATTTAATCATTCTGGAATCACAAGGTTTGGATGTGATTCTGGGTATGGATTGGCTATCGATGCATGGAGGAAACATTGATTGCGCTAGTAAGTCGATTTTTCTTATCACCCCGGAAGGGAGAAGGATCAAGTATGTATCACGACATGAGCCGAAGAGGACACAAGTAAATTCCTTATTGGGAGTTGTGCAGGAGGAAGTACCAGTGGTGAAGGATTTCCCTGATGTATTTCCAAAGGAGTTGCCAGCCATGCCACCGGATAGAGACATTGAGTTTTTGATTGAGCTTTTGCCAGGCACGGGGCCGATATCTAAGAGACCGTACAGGATGCCCGCACAAGATTTGGAGGAAATTAAGAAGCAGATTAAGGAGTTACTAGATAAAGGCTATATTCGCCCAAGTTCTTCACCTTGGGGATCGCTAGTGCTTCTAGTGGAGAAGAAGGATGGATCATTGAGGATGGTTGTTGATTATCGAGGATTGAATGAAGTAACAATCAAGAACAAGTACCCATTGCCGATGATCAATGATTTGTTTGACCAATTGCAAGGAGCTAAGGTATTTTCCAAGATCGATCTACGATCAGGATACCATCAATTGAACATTCGAGAGCAGGATATACCTAAGACGGCTTTTACCACCAGGTACGGGCTGTATGAGTATACCGTTATGTCATTTGGTCTGACTAACGCACCTGCCTATTTCATGAACATGATGAACAAGGTGTTTATGGAGTTTCTGGATAAGTTCGTCGTGGTGTTCATTGATGATATTTTGGTATATTCAAAGAATGAAGAAGAGCATAAGGAGCATTTGCGTTTGGTACTGGAGAAGCTCAGAGAACATCAGTTATATGCCAAGTTCAGCAAATGTGAGTTTTGGTTGAAGGAAGTTGGATTCCTCAGACATGTTATATCCGGAGAAGGAATAGCAGTAGATCCCACCAAAGTTGTCACTGTGAAAAATTGGGTAGCACCAACGATAGTTGGAGAGATCCGGAGTTTTCTTGGACTCGCAGGATACTACTGGAGGTTCATTGAGAATTTCTCGAAGATCGCAAAGCCCATGACAGAGTTGTTAAAGAAGGACACCAAGTTTAAATGGACTGAGGAATGTGAGGCTAGTTTCCAGGAGTTGAAGAAATGTTTGGTTACATCGCCAGTTTTAATTCTGCCAGACCAGCGCAAGGATTACGAGGTGTATTGCGACGCTTCTCGTCGAGGACTTGGAGCAGTTCTTATGCAGGAGGGAAGAGTTGTTTCGTATGCCTCATGATAGCTTAAGCCCCATGAGTTGAATTATGCTACACATGACTTGGAGTTAGCAGCCGTAGTGCACACATTGAAGACTTGGAGACATTTTCTCATCGGAAACCATTATGAGGTGTACACGGATCACAAGAGTTTGAAGTACATCTTCACACAGAAGGAGTTGAATCTCAGGCAAAGGAGATGGTTGGAGCTCATCAAGGATTATGATATGAGATTGCATTATCATCCCGGAAAGGCTAACGCAGTAGCTGACGCTTTGAGCCGCAAAAGCAGTAGCTGACGCTTTGACCGGAGAGTTACCTAAGGAGTTAGCCGAGGATCTTCGTGAGCTATGTTTAGAGATAGTTCCAAGAGGCTATATTGCAACATTGGAGATTCAGTCGACTTTGATGGATAAGATCAGAGAAGCTTAGAAGACTGACAAGGAGATTGCCTCTATAAAGGAGAAGATGAGCAAAGGAAAAGCTAAAGGATTTTGTGAGGATGAGCACGATACTTTATGGTTTGAGGACCGCGTTTATGTGCCCAATGATCCGGAGATCAGGAAGTTGATTCTGCAAGAGGCCCATGATTCGCCGTACTCGATTCACCCAGGAAATACCAAGATGTATTTGGATTTGAAAGACACGTTCTGGTGGACCGGAATGAAGAAGGATATTGCGGAATATGTAGCAGTTTGTGATGTATGTCAGAGAGTGAAGGCAGAGCATCAGAAGCCAGCAGGATTGTTACAGCCATTGCCGATACCCGAATGGAAGTGGGATAAGCTAGGCATGGATTTTATCACTGGATTGCCCAGGACTCGTTCAGGCTATGACTCGATTTGGGTTGTAGTTGATCGTTTGACGAAGGTAGCTCATTTCATCCCAGTGAAGACCACTTACACCAGTGCTAAGTTGGCAAAGATATACATGACCAGGATCGTATGTCTGCATGGAGTTCCGAGGAGCATTGTATCAGATGGAGGAACCCAGTTTACCTCAAAGTTCTGGAATCAGTTGCACGAAACTTTGGGTACCAGGCTAGAGTTCAGTACGGCCTTTCATCCGCAGACAGATGGACAGACCGAGAGAGTCAATCAGATTTTGGAGGATATGCTGAGAGCTTGTGCGCTAGATTATGGATCTAGTTGGGACGACAATTTGCCATATGCAGAGTTCTCTTAGAACAACAGTTATCAATCCAGTTTGAAGATGGCCCCTTTCGAAGCCTTGTACGGAAGGAGGTGCAGAACACCGTTGTTGTGGGATGAAGTTGAAGATCGCCAATTGTTTGGACCAGATTTGATTAAGGAGTCTGAACAGAAGGTGAAGTTGATTCGCGATAGGCTCAAGGTAGCCCAGTCCAGGCAGAAGAGCTATGCAGATTCAAAATGCAAGTAGACAGCTTACAAAGTCGGAGACAGAGTTTATCTTCGTGTAAATCCACTTCGAGGAGTTAAGCGCTTTGGAGTTAAGGGAAAGTTAGCGCCACGTTTTGTGGGACCATACAAAGTTTTGGAACGCATGGGAGACGTTGCTTACAAATTGGAATTGCCCGAAGGATTGTCAGGAGTTCATGATGTGTTCCATGTTTCCCAGTTGAAGAAGTGCCACGCAGAGATGGCTGATATACTGCTGAGAGATACAGTGCCGCTGGAAGCGATTCAGTTGGATAGTGATTTGACCTATGAGGAGAAACCAGTCAAAATTCTCGAGTATGCCAGCCGAGTCACCCGCAGCAAGGTTATCAAGTTTTGTAAAGTTAAGTGGAGCCACCACACCGAGGATGAAGCCACCTGGGAGCGAGAGGAAGAGCTACGGAAGGACCACCCTCAATTATTTTCTAGCCAACCCGAATCTCGAGGGCGAGATTCATCTAGATTTGGAAGTTTGAACTATACGGCTGACGTCCGTGGAGACTTGATCCTCGACGGGTTCGAGCCACATCCAAGCGCGCCGCACTGTCACGATGGGCATGATCTAGCTCTGCCGCCGGACAGTGCCCTAGAGGCCGCACCAGTGTCAGCTCCGACCCTTAGCTCGGAGCCGACTGCGCCGATCGAGGACGGGTGGCTGGACACCGCCTCGGGGGCTGCTATCTCTATGGCGATTGAGTCGAACACCAACCCTGTCCTTTGCAAAGCTCATGACTCCAAGGTGTCGGACTCCTCTCTGGACTCTGAACCTTCCGCACCCCTGCCAATCGAATCCGATTGGGCGCCGATCATGGAGTTCACCGCCGCGGACATCTTTCAGCACTCGCCCTTCGGCGACATCCTGAATTCGCTAAAGTCTCTCTCCTTATCAGGAGAGCCCTGGCCGGATTATGGTCAGGAAGGTTGGGATGCGGACGACGAAGAAATTCAAAGCCCACCCACCACCCACTTCCTAGCCACTGTCGATGATTTAACCGACATGCTCGACTTCAACTCCGAAGACATCGACGGTATGGACGACGATGCAGGAGACGACCAAGAACCAGCACCTACAGGGCACAGGAAGGCCACCTCGTCATACGACATATACATGGTGGACATTCCAAACGATGGAATGGCGATGGAACAACGGAGGATGACCCCTCCAAGAAACAGCCTAAGCGCCGGTGTCAGCGGCGCCGCTCTAAATCCCGCCACAGCAAAACGGCGATTCCGGCACCGGAGACAATAACACTCCGGACAGTGCCAAAGACAACCCCCTCCAGCAGGATTCAGCGCAGGAGGATGGAGAAGCCAGCCCTCAGGAGAGAGCGGCAGACAGAGAGGTAGAGGACGATAATTACATGCCTCCCTCCGAAGACGAGGCAAGCCTCGACGACGACGAATTTGTCGTGCCTGAGGATCCCGTCGAATAAGAGCGTTTCAAATGCAGGCTTATGACCACGGCAAGCAGCCTCAAGAAAAAGTAGCAACAGCTTAGAGCTGACCAAGATTTGCTAGCCGACAGATGGACTGAAGTCCTGGCGGCCGAAGAGTACGAACTCGAATGCCCCTCCAAGAGCTACCCAAAACGCAGGCTGCTACCCCGATTAGAGGAGGAAGCACCTAAACCTACATCACCAGCGCATGATGCGGCTGACCGGCCACCTCGTGGCTGCGACAGAGAGGCCTCTCGGCCCCCCACTCAAGCTGCACCTCGGCGTCGCTCAAAAAGTACCAAGGCACGGGGAAATGCGCCAGACCTGCGAGATATATTGGAGGACAAGGCAGGACAAACAAGATCGATCTACAGATCGCGTGGGCGCCTCACTACACGTGACGATAACCGTCATGCCGGATACAACAAATCCGGCTGAGCCGAACACAGCAGACAAAGCTCATTTGAGCTACGTCATGATATAGCCCAGTACAGGGGCGCCGCACACCCACTATGCTTCACAGATGAAGTAATGGATCATCAAATCCCCGAGGGTTTCAAACCCATAAACATCGAATCGTAGGATGGCACAATAGATCCTGCGGTATGGATCGAGGACTACCTCCTTCATATCCACATGGCCCGCGGTGATGATCTACACGCCATCAAATACCTCCCACTCAAGCTTAAAGGACCAGCTCGACATTGGCTTAACAGCTTGCCAGTGGAGTCAATTGGTTGTTGGGAAGACCTGGAAGCCGCATTCCTCGACAACTTCCAGGGCACCTATGTGCGACCACCAGACGCCGATGACCTAAGCCACATAATTCAGCAGCCAGAGGAATCAGCCAGACAATTCTGGACACGGTTCCTAACCAAGAAAAATCAAATCGTCGACTGTTCGGATGCAGAGGCCCTTGCAGCCTTCAAACATAACATCCGCGACGAGTGGCTTGCCCGGCACCTAGGACAGGAAAAGCCGAAATCCATGGCAGCCCTCACAACACTCATGACCCGCTTTTGCGCGGGAGAGGACAGCTGGCTAGCTCGTAGTAACAACATGACCAAGAGCCCTGGTAATTCGGATACCAAGGACAGCAAGGGCAGGTCGCGTCGCAACAAGCACAAGCGCAGCATTAACAGCGATAATGCTGAGGATACGGCAGTCAATGCCGGATTTAGAGGCTCTAAACCCGGTCAGCGGAAAAAGCCATTCAAAAGAAATACTCCGGGCCCGTCCAATTTGGACCGATTACTCGATCGCTCATGCCAGATACACGACACCCCCAAAAAACCAGCCAACCACACCAATAGGGATTGTTGGGTGTTCAAGCAGGCAGGCAAGTTAAATGCCGAAAACAATGACAAGGGGCTGCATAGCGACGACGAGGAGGAGCCTCGGCCGTTAAACAATAGAGGACAGAAGGGCTTTCCCCTACAAGTGCGGATGGTGAACATGATATATGCAACCCATATACCCAAAAGGGAGCGGAAGCGTGCACTAAGGGACGTATATGCGATGGAGCCAGTCGCCCCAAAGTTCAATCCGTGGTCCTCCTGCCCGATCACTTTTGATCGAAGGGACCACCCCACTAGCATCCGCCATGGCGGATTTGCCGCATTGGTTCTAGACATAATCATTGACGGATTTCACCTCACTAGAGTCTTGATGGACGGCGGCAGCAGCCTGAACCTGCTTTATCAGGATACAGTGCACAAAATGGGCATAGACCCCTCAAGGATTAAACCCACAAAAACGACCTTTAAAGGCATCATACCAGGTGTAGAGGCCAACTGTACAGGCTCAGTTACACTTGAAGTGGTCTTCGGATCCCCGGATAACTTCCGAAGCGAGGAGTTAATCTTCGACATAGTCCCGTTCTGTAGCGGCTATCACGCACTGCTCGGACGAACCGCATTTGCAAAGTTCAATGCGGTGCCGCACTACGCATACCTCAAGCTCAAGATGCCAGGCCCTCGAGGAGTCATTACGGTCAACGGAAACACCGAACGCTCTCTCCGAACGGAGGAGCATACGGCGGCCCTCGCGGCGGAAGTACAAAGCAGCCTCTCAAGGCAATTCTCGAGTCCGGCTATTAAACGTTCGGACACCGTCAAGCGCGCCCGGAGTAACCTACAACAAGACCGCCTAGCACGTCCCGAGCATGCGTAGCAATGCGGCCCCAACCCCAGCCCTCGCGAAATTGCGAAACCAGTACCACGCGCACATAATTACGCTCTGGAAATACCATGGGCATAGGGGAGGGGCACAACCACGGCAGGCCCAGAATGCGGCTCAACCACACCAGGGGCTCCCGATTGTGTCATTCTTTTTTTCTTACTTTCAGGACTCCGTTCTCAAGAAATCATGTCCGGTAGTAGAATCGCCGAACACACGATGCAATAGCCAGGGAAGCAGAAAGCTACGTCGAGTGTCCAGGTGGTCTCTATAACGAGCAGTATACTTGTTTCACATATCATCCCGCAGCTCGCCCTGGAGGGGGACAGGTCAAATAGTCCTGTCCATTGCTTATCGCACTATTTGTATCGTTCTGCTTTTACCGCAGCCTTTTTGAATAAACAATACATAGCTTCTGCCTATTATTGCATTCCTTTTTTCTATATATGTTCACTTATGACATGTTGCATCCATACACTTTGGTATGGCCAAATACACCAGGGGCTTAAGTACCCCAAAATATGGTGTGATAAGTCCGAACACTTTCACAAGTGCGGCACCCCGAACTTATAGCATTATATGCATCGGCTCCGAATCATGTCTTGGGTCAATAGTTGGGTTTGCCCGGCTCCCATGTTTTGGTACCTTACGTTCCGTTATACCGGCTAAGATAGCACTGGGAGAACCATTGCGATTGTGCCCCGGTTGAGCTGGGTTAAGCACCTCATTGGAGAAAGCTAAAACTGACTGTCATGATAGGGCGAGAGCCGGTCGCTGTTCGAGAGGTTTTCGAGTCCCTAAAGACTTATGCCGCTTAGAGCGAGGAGTCGGCTTTGTCCGGCCCAGGTGTGGATAGCGCCCCGAACTCGGTCTTCCGAATACTAGGGGCTTCGCCAAAATTTAAAATTATAGAATTCTATGGCTAAGTGAGAGTGTTCAAGCATTATAGTCCGGTTGCCTCATTCGTTGCGTTGAGCGCCTCCCTCGAAGGACCCAAGAATGGGAAAAAGAGCGCTCAGGTTTATACCGAACACCCCAACACTCGTGGCATGGGGGCAGAAGCCGACGACTCGCCATCTCTCAAATTTAATAAATGGCCGCACAGAAGGTAATATTTTAAATTCACAAGCGTTGCTTAGCGCATATGAACAAGTTTTCAGCGTACAGGATAACAAATGCGAGTTTACTCAAAAATTACATCTTTGGAGCATTCACCCGCTATAAGGCGGGCACCCTTTAGGACGCCCTCATAATACATCTCGGGCTTGCGATACTCCCTGCCCGGCGGTGGTCTGTCCGTCACAAGCTTCTCAGCGTCCATCTTGCCCCAGTGCACTTTAGCACGGGCAAGGGCCCTACGGGCACCTTCGATGCAGAAGGAGCGCTTGGCAACTTCAATCCATGGACAGACGTCCACCAGCCACCTCACCAGCCCGAAGTAGCTCCCAGGCATGGCTTCCTTAGGCCATAGCCAAACTATGAGGCCCTTCATGGCCTGTTCGGCCACCTTATGGAGCTCGACCAGCTGCTTCAGCTGGTCGCTCAAGGGCACCGGGTGTACGGCCTCAGCATACTAAGACCAGAACACCTTCTCCGTTGAGCTCCCCTCCTCGGCTCGGTAGAACCCGGAAGCATCGGACACACTGCGGGGAAGATCTGTGAATGCTCCTGGAGAGCTCCGGATTCGGGTAAGTAACAAGTAATTCACTTTCACGTGCCTGCTTTGCATAAAGAATGCCTTACACGCCGCTATCTTCATCGCTTCAATTTCCTGGAGGGCTTTTTGGGCTTCGGCCTTAGCGGCTTTGGCGCTCTCAAGGGCCGAGGTGAGCTCGGACTCTCGAGTCTTTGACTCACGCTCCAAACTCTCGTGTTTTTCCACGAGAGCCTGGAGCTCTTGCCGCACCTCCGCCACCCACGCCTCCTGTTTCTCTCGCTCGGTGCGCTCCGCGGCCGCATTGCTTTCGACCGTGGATACCGCTTCCTTCAGGGCCGCCACCTCGTTCATGGCCCCTGTAATACTCACGTTATTCCTGTCATTTTTTGCAACCACATCTTTTATATACTTCCATAAGTTATTACTTACCTTCCTTGTCCTCGAGCTGCTTTTTGGCAAGGCCAAGCTCGTTCTCGGACCGCTCGAGGCTCTGCTTCAATGCATTAACCTCCGCAGTCAGTGCGGCAGAGGTCAGCAGTGCAGCTTGCATTCCCCATATTGACATACTTATGTTAGACTCCTGCGTACATCTTTTTAGATCCTCAGTTCGGCTTTTCTTTCCGAACACCAAACTGACATCAGGGGCTACTGTCTATGCGGTAATATTTTTACATATCTTAAATACATACCTCAAAGCCTTTTAGAAGGCTGGCACAGGCTTCAGTCAGCCCGCTCTTAGCGGACTGAACTTTCTGGATCACCACACTCATAACAGTGCGGTGCTCCTCGTCGATGGAGGCGCCGTTAAGCGCCTCCAGCAAATTATCCGGTGCCTCCGGTTGGACGGAGGTCACCGGTGTTGCAGTCTTATCCTTCTCACGAAGGGGCCGCCTGCCGGACTCCGGAACCACTGAAGGTTCTGGTGCGGAGTCCGGCCCAGGGCCGAACTTAGAGCCCTTTGGGGTTTTATCCCCCTTGCGCCTGGAGTCCAGGAGGTTGCCTTGCGGCGCCTTCTGGACCACCTCCTCCTGGCTGGGCCCCTTTTGGGACCCCACCTCGGCATCATCTGCAGCGCGAGGAGAGGAGGCAGCCGGAAGTGAGGTGCTATTCACGTCCGATGAATCCAGGGAGCCGCTCGTTGAAGCGTCGAGCCCGTCCTTGGGTGGGCTGCAGGGTTATATTCGGCGTTAGGAGATTCTGTGCGACAAATGAAACACCATGAGTTATTCTGGTATCTGGACACTTACGATTTCACCAGGGGCTTAGCCCTCGGTGGCCACTCCTCTTCACCGTCGTCGGCGTTGGTGGAGTAGTCCGGAGGAAGGGTCCTTCCCTTCTTGGACCCTCCGGCCTCCCCAGTTGTGGCGGCCTTCCTTTTCTTCTCTCCCCCCGCTGGGGGAGAGGCCTCTTTTTCCTCCTCCTCGTCTTCGCGGGAGGAGTCCGCCTCGGGGTCATCGGACGATGGGTCCGACAACACCTGGCGCCGGGAACTCCTTCGAGTTCCCGTGGCCTTCTTCTCCGGCACCACGTGAGGTGCCGGAACCAGCAGCCCCGTTAATCGGGTGTCAGCTGGGTCTTCTGGCAAGGGAGCCGGACAGTTAACCTGCCCGGACGTCTTTTGCCAGGCCTGTCAAAGGTAAGGGAGTTTAGATCCCGCATAGAGTCAAACTATGAAAAACAAGTGTCCTGTAAAGGGTAAAATAGCGTACCTCGCTGGCTTGACGCTGCGAGTGGAATCCGCGATCTTCGGTAGCGGATGCGGGAGCCTCGGCGCCCTTGAACAGCACCTTCCAGGCATCTTCGTATGTAGTGTCGAAGAGCTTGCTCAAGGTTTGGTGCTGTGCCGGATCAAACGCCCACAAGTTGAAGGCCCGTTGTTGGCACGGGAGGATCCGGCGGATGAGCATGACCTGGACTACGTTGACAAGTTGAGCTTCTTGTTCACCAGGTTTTGGACGCAGGTTCGGAGTTCGGTCAGCTCTTCCGAATTACCCCATGTCAGGCCCATCTCTTTCCAAGAGGTGAGCCGTGTAGGGAAGCCAGATCGGAATTCGGGGGCCGCGGCCCATTCAGGGTCACGCGGCTCGGTGATGTAGAACCACCCCGATTGCCACCCCTTTATGGTCTCCACAAAGGAGCCCTCGAGCCATAGGATGTTGGCCACCTTGCCCACCATGGCACCTCCGCACTCCGCCTGGCGGACGCCCACTACCTTCGGCTTGACATTGAAGGTCTTCAGCCATAAGCCGAAGTGGGGCTGGATGCAGAGGAAGGCCTCGCACACGACGATGAACGCCGAGATGTTGAGGATGAAATTCGGGGCCAGATCATGGAAATCCAGGCCGTAGTAGAACATGAGCCCTGGAAAAATGGGTGAAGTGGAAAACCTAGTCCGCGGAGTAAGTGGGTGAGGAACACCACCCTCTCATGGGGCCTGGGGGTGGGGATAAGCTGCCCCTTGTCGGGGAGCCAATGCGCGATGTTGCTGGACAAGTATCCGGCCATCCGCAGCTTTTTGATGTGCCCCTCCGTGACGGAGGAGACCAACCACTTGCCTCCCGCTCCGGACATGGCTGGGGAAGGTTGAGGCGAGATGTGCGGACTTGGGCACTGGAGCTCGAGTGCGCGGAAATGGATGAGCAAAGGAGGAAGAAGGCGTGTGTGAAAAAAGTGGATCCTTATCCCCTTATATGGACGGACGAAGCTATGCGTCCCCACCAGCCTGGTAAAACTCGCTTATCTCCCAAGCGCCGTTATCAATGGCGCAGTTGGGTTACCCACACGCGTCTTGATGAGAATCCCAGAATAAGGGGACACGATCTCTGCTTTGACAAGACGTGCCAAGGAAACCGCCTCGCTAAACGCGCTGAGGTGGGACAGTAAAAACGATTCGAATAAAGGCTTGGCCGTGGTGTGGTGTCACGCCACGGAATACGTCAGCAGATTGAATTTGTGTAAATATTATTCTCTCTACGGTGGTATGTGGAACTTATTTTGCAGAGCCGGACACTATCCTTGTGTTCAAAATCTTCTATGAAGTCTTCGGAGGAGGAACCCGCCTTGCAATGCCGAAGACAATATGCACGCCGGACTCGTCGTCATTGAAGCCTGGTTCAGGGGCTACCGAGGGAGTCCTGGATTAGGGGGTGTCCGGATAGCCGAACTATCACATTTGGCCGGACTCCTAGACTATGAAGATACAAGATTGAAGACTTCGTCCCGTGTCCGGATGGGACTTTCCGTGGCATGGAAGGCAAGCTTGGCGATACGGATATGTAGATCTCCTACCATTGTAACCGACTCTGTGTAACCCTAACCCTCTTTGGTGCCTATATAAACCGGAGGGTTTTAGTCCGTAGGACAAACAACAATCATACCATAGGCTAGCTTCTAGGGTTTAGCCTCTCTAATCTCGTGGTAGATCTACTCTTGTACTACCCATATCATCAATATTAATCAAGCAGGAGTAGGGTTTTACCTCCACCGAGAGGGCCTGAACCTGGGTAAAAACATTGTGTCCCTTGTCTCCTGTTACCATCCGCCTAGACGCACAGTTCAGGATCCCCTACCCGAGATCCGCCGGTTTTGACACCGACAACGGGCATGAGTATGAAATACCAATTTCAACTCTTTGAACATCTTATATGCTCCGTGGCGTTCAAAACATTTTTGAAGTCCCGGTTCTAAGCCGGAAAGCATGGTGCACTAAACTATCAAGTAGTTATCATACCGAGCTTGCCAAATGTTCATAACGTCTGTATCTGCTCCTGCAATAGGTTTGTCACCTAGCGGTGCATCAAGGACATAATTGTTCTGCAACAATGAGGATAATCCTCAGATCATGGATCTAGTCCGCATCATTGCTACTATCATCTTTCAACATAGTTTTTCTCTAGGAACATATCAAAAATAAACGGGGAGCTACATCGCGAGCTATTGATCTACAACATAGTTATGCAAATACAATCAGGACTAAGTTCATGAGTTCAATTAATCATATTACTTAAGAACTCCCACTTAGATAGACATCCCTCTAATCATCTAAGTGATCACGTGATCCATATCAACTAAACCATGTCCGATCATCATGTGAGATGGAGTAGTTTTCAATGGTGAACATCACTATGTTGATCATATCTACTATATGATTCACGCTCGACCTTTCGGTCTCAGTGTTCCGAGGACATATCTGCATATGCTAGCCTCGTGAAGTTTAACCCGAGTATTCTGCGTGTGCAAAACTGGCTTGCACCCATTGTATGTGAACGTAGAGCTTATCACACCCGATCATCACGTGGTGTCTCGGCACGACGAACTGTCGCAACGGTGCATACTCAGGAAGAACACTTATACCTTGAAATTTAGTGAGAGACCATCTTATAATGCTACCGCCGTACTAAGCAAAATAAGATGCATAAAGGATAAACATCACATGAAATCAAATAAGTGATATGATAGGGCCATCATCATCTTGTGCCTTTGATCTCCATCTCCAAAGCACCATCATGATCACCATCGTCACCGGCTTGACACCTTGATCTCCATCGAAGCATCGTTGTCGTCTCGCCAACTATTGCTTTTGCGACTATCGCTACCGCTTACCGATAAACTAAATCAATTACATGGCGATTGCATTTCATACAATAAAGCGACAACCATATGGCTCCTGCCAGTTGCCGATAACTGTTACAAAACATGATCATCGCATACAACAAGTTATATATCATCACGTCTTGACCATATCACATCACAGAAAGCCCGGCAAAAACAAGTTAGACGTCCTCTACTTTGTTGTTGCAAGTTTTACGTGGCTGCTATAGGCTTGTAACAAGAATCGTTCTTACCTACGCATCAAAACCACAACGATTTTTTGTCAAGTGTGATGTTTTAACCTTCAACAAGGACCGGGCGTAGTCACACTTGATTCAACTAAAGTTGGAGAAACAGACACCCACTAGCCACCTGTGTGCGAAGAACGACGGTAGAACCAGTCTCATGAACGCGGTCATGTAATGTCGCTCTAGGCTTCTTCATCCAACAATACCGCCGAATCACAGTATGACATGCTAGTAAGCGGTATGACTATTATCGCCCACAACTCTTTGTGTTCTACTCGTGCATATAACATCTACACATAGACCTGGCTCGGATACCACTATTGGGGAACGCAATAATTTCAAAAAAATCCTACTCAGACGCAAGATCTATGAAGGTGATGCATAACAACGAGAGGGGAGAGTGTAGTCCATGTACCCTCATAGACCGTAAGAGGAAGCGTTATGACAACGCGGTTGATGTAGTCGTACGTCTTCACGATCCGACCGATCCTAGTACCAAAAGTATGGCACCTCCGCGATCTGCACACGTTCAACTGGTGACGTCCCATGGATTCTCGATCCAGCTGAGTGTCGAGGGAGAGCTTCGTCAGCATGACGGCGTGATGATGGTGATGATGAAGTTACCAGCACAGGGCTTCACCTAAGCACTACAACGATATGACCGAGGGTGATTATGGTGGAGGGGGGCACCGCACACGGCTAAGACAATTGTCTATTGTATGTCTATGGGGTGCCCCCCTCCCCGTATATAAAGGACTGGAGGAGGGGGGAGGTCCGGCCCTCTATGGCGCGCCCTGGGAGGAGTCCTACTCCCACCGGGAGTAGGTTCCCCCCTTTCCCTAGTTGGAGTAGGAGAGAATGAAGGAGGAGAGAGGGAGAAGGAAAGGGGGGCGCCACCCCCTTCCCTAGTCATATTCGGACCCAAGGGGGAGGGGGCACATGGCCTGCCCTGGCCGCCTCTCTCTCTCTCTCCCCGCTAAAGCCCATTAGGGCCCATATACTCCCGGGGGGGGGGGGTTCCGGTAGCCCCTCGATACTCCGGTAAATGCCCGAACTCACACAGAACCATTCTGATGTCCAAACATAGTCCTTCAATATATCGATCTTTATGTCTCGACCATTTCGAGACTCCTCGTTATGTCCGTGATTATATCTGGGACTCTGAACAACCTTCGGTACATCAAAACACATAAACTCATAATATCGATCGTTACCGAATGTTAAGCGTGCGGACCCTACAGGTTCGAGAACTATGTAGACAAGACCGAGACTCATCTTCGGTCAATAACTAATAGCGGAACCTAGATGCTCATATTGGTTCCTACATATTCTACGAAGATCTTTATCGGTCAAACAGCACAACAACATACGTGGTTCCCTTTGTCATCGGTATGTTACTTACCCGAGATTAGATCATCGGTATCATCATACCTAGTTCAATCTTGTTACCGGCAAGTCTCTTTACTCATTTCGTAATGCATCATCCCGTAACTAACTCATTAGCCACATTGCTTGCAAGGCTTATAGTGATGATCATTACCGAGTGGGCCCAGAGATACCTCTCCGATACACGGAGTGACAAATCCTAATCTCGATCTATGCCAACTCAACAAACACCATTGGAGACACCTCTAGAGCATCTTTATAATCACCCAGTTACATTGTGACGTTTGATAGCACACAAGGTGTTCCTCCGATATTCGGGAGTTGCATAATCTCGTAGTCAAAGGAACATGTATAAGTCATGATGAAAGCATTAGCAATAAAACTATACAATCATTATGCTAAGCTAACAGATGGGTCTTGTTCATCACATCATTCTCTAATGATGTGATCCCGTTCATCAAATGACAACACATGTCTATGGTCAGGAAACTTAACCATCTTTGATTAACGAGCTAGTCTAGTAGAGGCATACTAGGGACACTTTGTTTTGTCTATGTATTCACACATGTATCCAGTTTCCGGTTAATACAATTCTAGCATGAATAATAAAAATTTATCATGATATAAGGAAATATAAATAACAAATTTATTATTGCCTCTAGGGCATATTTCCTTCAATATTGATCTGTCAACTTCCTTGATGTCGATCAACTTCACTACACTCTTCGACCCCAGCTCAATTTGTATGGGTATATTGTTCCTCTGGAGTGCAGTGGTGAAGCCCTCCTTACACGCGCTTAGTTCTGCTTCTATCACATCATTGCACAAGTGTAGCTTCCTTCACGAAGAAAAAATAATGGCGCCATCTTCATTCCTAAGAACCGCTCTTGCACCCGCTCCTCCAGCAACACCATATGAACCTGCACAATTCAACTTCATCCATCCCCTCGGCGGAGGCATCCATCTAGAGCCAAATTCAGTTAGCGAGCTAGTATTTCTATCGACAACAGAGGAATAGGAGATCAATGCCTTTCCCTTCCTTGGGTCAACATTCTGGTTAAGTTTAATGCCAAGAATCGAATCGAAATAACTCTGAAGAAACTGAGCTGAGACTTCTAGCGGTGGAGCAGGTTTATTGTGCACCACTTTTTTTTGAAACAAAAAGGTAGCTTAGTTGCTACCTTATATATTTCAAAACAGGCAGAGCCTGGAGACCATAAGGTCGATTACATGAGCATGTGATTGCACCAGGGTGCAAGGCCACAACAGCCTTGGAACAAGAGAGGGAGGGGCTACACTAAGAAGCCATGTATACAAACATTATCTATCAAGAAGATTAGCCCAAAAGAGAATGTCACTTTGATCCTGTGGGAGTATAGCACGGAAACGCCACAAACGTAACAGATTTGGTGCGTATAACCTGAGGTACGACTCAGACCAAATCTTGCTGTTGAAGACTCGGTCATTTCGGGCATGCCAGAGCGAGACCAAGCAAGCAGCGAAGGCCACATTCCACTTACGTTTGAAAACCAGCTGCATCGAAGCCTGCGTAGCAAAGTTTTGCTAATTGACTGAAGAAAGAGCCAGGGGTGTCAAGTGCAAGAACTCCCAAAGGGCTTGTGACTGTCGACAACGCAAAGCAAGGTGCTCAAAGGACTCCACCGCAGGACACAGATCACAGTGGGCATGCAGGGCGACAGCTGACCAGCCCTTTTTTATCATGTTATCTCTAGTGTTCAGCCGTCCCCAAAAAGCAAGCCAAAGGAAGTTTATGTACTTCAATGAGATAAGCTTATCCCAAATCCACTGCTCGTATGGGATTTGGACCCCTCGGAAAGTTAGCAGATTGTAGAAGTACCTCGTACACACACCTTTGCCGGAGATAGAAGCAGACCGGGCATCTTCAGAATCGCCGACCGGGGCAATGTTTTCCAGAATCTCTTGCTGAGTTTGGAGCTTAGAGCGCGCAACCCTTGAGAGGTTTGGATGGAGTTGGACCTCCCAACCATTTTGAGTGAACTGTGAAGCAACAGAACATCATGGGTCCCTTGCAAAGAAGTATATGATGGGTAGCAAGAACTTCGGTTGGCCGGAGTCAAGCCAACAATCATGCCAGAAGGAAACTAGAGCCCCAAAGCCAAGCGAGCAGCGGGTTGAGTTGATAGCCAGGGGGATGCATTGTTTGAAACCTTTCCAGAAGGTCGTATCACCACGGTGCGCAGCCAGGGACAGGTCATTAGTGCAATATTGCGTGTCAAACCAAACGTAGCAAGGGATATCTGATGGTTGCAGAACCTTGGCTACAAACTTACACAACATCGATTGATTGTAAGCACTAAAGTCCTGGACAGCAAGACCACCAGAGCTGCAGGGGAGAGTAACATGATCCCAGGCAACAAGACATTGACCACCCTTGACCTTGCTCTTTCCCTGCCATAGGAAGGCGCACAAGAGACTCTCTAGCTTGCAAACCAATTCCCTCGGCCAAGGGAAGCATGCCATGAAGTAGCTGGGAATGCCAACGATCATAGATTTTATGAGAGTGAGACGCCCCCCATAGAGAGGAAGGTGGCAAGACAACTTGACAAACACTTGTCAACTCTGTGAATGACAAGCATGAGCATAGCATGGGAAATTTTGTGTAGAGAAAGCGGCAGCCCGAGGTAATTGCACGGGAAGGAGGAAAGAGAGCAGCCGAGCAGTTGAGAAATATCCACGGCCACATCTTCATCAACTCCAACTGGTACCATGGTGCTCTTGCTGAAGTTAATATGCAGCCCTGAGAAGTCTGAAAAGGCCTTCAGAATGTTTTTAATAACCCTGGCTTGCTGAACATCGCCAGGGAAGATCAAAAGAGTGTCATCCGCGTATTGGAGCACTAGAAACATGGTCGTAGCCTCGAGAGGATGCACTAAGCTGCCATTGTGGAAGTGCCAGCAGCAGAGTCTCTGAAGCACATCAGCCACTAGGATAAAGAGGTAGGGCAGAATGGAATCCCCTTGGCGAAAACCCCTCTTATGGAAGATAGGCTCCCCAACCTCGCCATTTAGCAGCACCCTGGAACTGGCCGTCGATAAGAGAGAGGAAATCCACTGCGTCCATACAGGGGGTGATGACCCACAAGTATAGGGGATCTATCATAGTCCTTTCGATAAGTAAGAGTGTCAAACGCAACGAGGAGCAGAAGGAAATGACAAGCGGTTTTCAGTAAGGTATTCTCTACAAGCACTGAAATTGTAGGTAACGGATAGTTTTGTGATAAGATAATTTGTAACGGGTAACAAGCAACGAAAGTAAATAAGGTGCAGCAAGGTGGCCCAATCCTTTTTGTAGCGAAGGACAAGCCTGGACAAGTTCTTATAATGAGAAAAGTGCTCCCAAGAACACGTGGGAATTATCGTTGAGGGGGTCCTGGATTAGGGGGTATCCGGACAGCCGGACTATATACATCGTCGGACTATTGAAGCGTGAAGATACAAGACTCAAGACTCCGTCCCGTGTCCGGATGGGACTCTCCTTTGCGTGGGAGGCAAGCTTGGCGATCCGGATATTGTGTTTCCTTCCTTGTAACTGACTCCATGTAAACCCTAGCCCTCTCCGATGTCTATATAAACCGGACAGGTTGGTCCTTAGAAGGCCGATCACAATTACAATCATACCATCATAGGCTAGCTCTTAGGGTTTAGCCTCTACGATCTCGTGGTAGATCTACTCTTGTACTACTCATATCGTCAATATTAATCAAGCAGGAAGTAGGGTTTTACCTCCATCGAGAGGGCCCGAACCTGGGTAAATATTGTGTCCCTTGCTTCCTGTAACCATCAGCCTAGACGCATAGATCGGGACCCCCTACCCGATATCCGCTGGTTTTGACACCGACATTGGTGCTTTCGTTGAGAGTTCCTCTGTGTCGTCGCTGCAGGGCTTGATGGCGCCTTCAATTGTCAACAACACGGTCCAGGGGGAGATTTTTCTCCCCGGACAGATCTTCGTGTTCGGCGGCTTCGCACTGTGGGCCAATTCGCTTGGCCATCTAGAGCAGATCAATAGCTACGCCCCCGGCCACCAGGTTAGGTTCGGAAACTTGAACTACACAGCGGATATTCGCGGAGACTTGATCTTCGACGGATTTGGGCCTGCGCCAGGAGCACCGAACAGTCACGACGAGCACGGCTTAGACCTGCTGTCGGACAAAGCTCGGGATATCACCCCTGCAGTAGCCTCAGATCTAAATCCGGAGCAAGTTGCGTTTCCTAAGGACGGAGGGGTGGACCCCGCCCTGCAGGCCGCACACTCATCGGCGGTGGATCCGAACATAGGTCTCGCCTGTGTTGAAACCTGTAACCCCGGGCCCCCGGACTCGTATCAGGTTGTTGGTTCCGGTCCGCACACGCTCAAGCCAGTTGAGCCAGGTTGGGCTCCGGTAACGGAGTTTGCCGCCGCGGACATCTTCCAGCACTCGCCCTTCGGCAACATGCTGAACTCATTAAAGTCTCTCTCTTTGTCAGGAAGCTCTGGGCCGAACTATGTCCGGCTTGAGTGGGAAGCAGGCGATGAAGGAATTCGCTGCCCACCCACCACCCACTTCTTTGCCACGGTCGATGATTTAACCGACGTGCTTGACTTTGACTCCGAAGACATCGACGGTATGGACGACGATGCAGGAGAATTACAGGAGCCACCGCTCATATGGCGGTGGACGGCCACCTCCTTATATGATATATACATGGTGGACACTCCAAAGGACACCAATGGCGACGAGGCAACGGAGGATAACCCCTCAGCGAGAAAAGCAAAGCATGGGCGTCGTCGGCGCCGCTCCAAGCCCCGTCACAGCAATACTGGCCCCGAAGAGGAAAGCAATTTGGATGGTGCCGAAGAGGAATACAACCCTGACCAGCCCGCCTTCGAGCAGGCCGAACGGGAGGATGAGCAGGTCAGCCCAGACGAACAGGCGACTGACGGATACCTGGAGGAGAACAACTATATGCCCCCATCCGAAGACGAGATTAGCCTCGGTGACGACGAGTTCGGCGTGCCTGAGGATCCCGTGGAGCAGGAGCGCTTCAAGAGTCGGCTTATTGCCACTGCAATGTAACGCCCCGGATTCGATGCACCAGGTATCCGCCAGTTATTCGCCGTCGTTGCCATGTCATTTGCTTGCGTGTTGCACTTTGCCATGTCATCATCTGCATTTCATATCATGTCATCATGTGCATTGCATTGCATACGTGTTCGTCTCATGGATCCGAGCATTTTCCCCGTTGTCCGTTTTGCAATCCGGCACTCCTATGTCCTCCGGCGTCCCCCTTTTGCCTCTTTTCGTGAGCGGGTATTAAACTTTCTCGGAATGGCCCGAGGTTTGCCAAACGGCCTTGGTATAGCACCGGTAGACCGCCTGTCATGTTTTGTGCCATTCGGAGGTCATTTGATACTTCAACGGTTAACCGGGTAACCGCAAAGGCCTCTTTTGTTTGCAGCCCAACACCCCTTCCAAAGTGGCCCAAAACCCATCTTAACCCCCTCCATGCTCTCGGTCGTTCGATCACGATCGCGTGGTCGAAAACTGCACCTCATTTGGACTCTCCTAGCTCTCTCTACCTATAAATATGTGTGCCTCCCCCGAATTCCCGGTCTATCCCTAGCCCCGCTCCTCTCCGCGCCGCCGGACACGTCCGGTCCGGCCGGACAACGTCCGCCGCCGCCGCCCCGGCCAATCGGGGGACGCCACGAGGCGCTCCGCCGCCACCCTCGCCGCCGGCCCGCGGAGCCCATCGCGGGCCCGCGCGGGCCCTCGCGCCGCCGCTGCCCGGCCCGACCGCCGGAGCCGCGCCCGCTCCCGCCGACGCCGCCGCCTCCTGGCCGTGCGCCGCTTCCGCCGGTCGCCGCCGCCTCCCGGCCCCGCGATGGCCGCCGCCTCCTCCACTCCGGCCGCGGAGCACCGCCGCCGCCCAGCTCCCGCCGCCCGCGTCGCCTCCTGCGCCGGTCCTCCGCTCCGGCACCGCCGCCGTCCGCGTCCGCCGGCGCGCCGCCCGGCCGACGCCGCCCGCGCCGCCCCGCCGTGGCCCCTCCGCCGCCGGCCTCGCCTCCGGCCGGATCCGGGCCGGACACGGTCGGATCCGCCCGACCCCGCTATCCCCGACCCCGCCGGCGCCTCCTCCGACGATGCTCCGGCCAACCTCGAGCCCCGTGCAGCCCAGATCTGGAGGTTGTCCTCGAAAACGCCTAAGTCCCCGAATTCATACATTATCATGCCATGTTCATCATGTTGTATATCTGCATCCGTAGCTCCGTTTCATGCGTGTAATATGTCAAATTGTTCGTCTCGACGAGTACTTCATTTCATTCCATTGCATCATTTTCAATTAAGCTCATCTTGATGCCCGAAATGCTGTTGGAAGAGTGCATGTTGATGTTAATCTGCTGAAACTGTTATAACTTGCTCATTTATCATTTTTGCCATGTTTGATGTGTGCATCCTATGAGGTTGATGTCTACATGTATGTTGATCTATGCTATGCCATCTTTCCAGGGGTGCCAACCATGTATTTTAGTGAGTTGTGTGCTGAGTGTATCAAGCTTGCTAAGTAGGGTAGTTGCTGTTGCTGTTTTCCTGACAGATTCTGTTATATTTTGTTGCTATGTTAACATGCTTCTACTAGTCATTGTGTGCATAATCTGGAGATGTTCTATAAACATGTTTTGATCTACATGTCTTGCTCTATCCATTCATGCCCTTGCTTGTAATTATAGCCTGCTGGAACATGTTGTTATCTTGCTCCAAAGTTGCTTCATAATGTTGCTGTCAGCCTGTTTACATTAAGTTCAGTTATTTCCATGTGTTTTCCTAGTGATCCATGAACCCTATGACCTGGCTATTGCCATGCTTAGCTTCATAAACATGCCTTCTTACTGTTAGTTGTCTTTCCATGCCATGTATTGCTCTGTGGTGAGTGGTTCAAGCTCACAAACATGCCTACTTATTGTTGTTTCTGCCATGTTTGAATCTGTAATATAATTTGCCATGTTTACATGGGTGCCATCATATTTTCTATGCCTTTCTGGCTCATGGTCAGTAAGGGACTTTTGATCTATGCTATTAGTAGGTTCATTCCATGCCTTTGTTTGCTATGTTAAGTTCCTGTAACATGTTGTTTGATAGCTCTAAACTTTGCAACCTGATGTCATTTCCTGATAAGTCTGAAACTGTTATTATTTGCAATCTTACCATGTGTTTTGGAGCATGTTCTAGTGATTTCTGGAGATAGCTCAGTGTTCATGTTTTGTTATGCTTTACCTATACTTCATGTCCATGCCTTTTGTTATTATGTTGGGGTGTTGTAGCTTATTGTCTTGATGCTTGCAAGATGCCTAGTTGCTGTTTTGGACAGATTGTTGTCATGACTTGTATAGAGTGTATGTGTTGCACCGTTGCTCCGTTTTGAGTGTGCTCTATATGAAACTTGCGTGATTCTGCATGTAGCTTCATATTATCATGTTGAATCCTTGTTTTGAGGTGTTTGCTTGATGTTTGGGTGCATTTAGCATCAATGCCATGTTTAACTTGTTTTGCTCATATCTTCTAGCCCGTAGCTCCGAATCTAATGAACTTTATATGTAACTTGACTAGAATCTCATGTAGATCATCGTGGTGCATCTTAACTTGCTGTTTAACAACTTCAACTTAAGGTTTATTCAGTTCTGGACCAATTTCGAAATTTGTATATGAGGACTTACCGGAATTGTTATATGTTGTTCCCGGCCTCATTTAAACTTGCCTTGATGTGTTGTTCTTGTTTGCATCATCTCTTGCCATGAGTAGCTTCATGTAGCTTTGTCATGCATCATGCTTGTTGTGCATCATGTCTTGTTTATGTGGTGTGTTTACTATGTTGTGTGCTTCTTCTCGATAGTTCCCGTTTCGTTGCGATCGTGAGGATGTGTTCGCCTATGTGTGGTTCGTCTTCGTGGCTTCATCTTCTTCATGGACTCGTTCTTCTTCCTTGCGGGATTTCAGACAAGATGACCGCTACCCTGGATCTCACTACTATCATTGCTATGCTAGTTGCTTCGTTCTATCGCTATGCTGCGTTACCTATCTTTTGCTCCTCAAGCCTCCCAAATTGCCATGAACCTCTAACCTTTGACACCATTCCTAGCAAACCATTGATTGGCTATGTTACTGCTTTGCTCATCCCCTCTTATTGCGTTGCTAGCTGCAGGTGAAGTTGAAGATTTCTCCATGGTGGACAGGGTTTATGTTGGGATATCACAATATCTCTTATATTATTAATGCATCTATATACTTGGTAAAGGGTGGAAGGCTCGGCCTTATGCCTGGTATTTTGTTCCACTCTTGCCACCCTAGTTTTCGTCATACCGGTGTTATGTTCCTGGATTTTGCGTTCCTAACGCGGTCGGGTGATTTATGGGACCCCCCTGACAGTTCGATTTGAATAAAACTTGTCCAGCAAGGCCCAACCTTGGTTTTACCATTTGCCTCACCACCACCTACCTTTCCCTTGGGAGTAATTAACCCAAGGGTCATCTTTATTATAGCCCCCCCGGGCCAGTGCTTGTCTAAGTGTTGGTCCGAACTGAGCAGCCTGCTGGGACACCTCGGGGAAACTCGACGTCTGCTTTTACTCGTAGCTTGACTTATCCGGTGTTGCCCTGAGAACGAGATATGTGCAGCTCCTATCGAGATTGTCGGCGCATCGGGCGGCTTTGCTGGTCTTGTTTTACCATTGTCGAAATGTCTTGTAAACCGGGATTCCGAGACTGATCGGGTCTTCCTGGGAGAAGGTCTATTCCTTCGTTGATCACGAGAGCTTGTCATGGGCTAAGTTGGGACACCCCTGCAGGGTATAAACTTTCGAGAGCCGTGCCCGCGGTTATGTGGCAGATGGGAATTTGTTAATGTCCGGTTGTAGATAACTTGACACCAGATACGAATTAAAACGCATCAACCGTGTGTGTAGCCGTGATGGTCTCTTCTCGGCGGAGTCCGGGAAGTGAACACGGTTTTGGGTTATGCTTGACGTAAGTAGGAGTTCAGGATCACTTCTTGATCATTGCTAGCTTCACGACCGTTCCTTTGCTTCTCTTCTTGCTCTTACTTGCGTATGTTAGCCACCATATATGCTTAGTCGCTGCTGCAACCTCACCACTTTACCCCTTCCTTTCCCATTAAGCTTTGCTAGTCTTGATACCCATGGTAATGGGATTGCTAAGTCCTCGTGGCTCACAGATTACTACAACAACAGTTGCAGGTGCAGGTTGCGATGATCATGACGCGAGAGCGATGTTTGCTTGTTTGGAGTTCTTCTTCTGCTTCTTCTTCGATCAGGGGATAGGTTCCAGGTCAGCAGCCTAGGCTAGCAGGGTGGATATTGTTTGAGTTTCTGTTTATGATTCATCCGTAGTCGGATGTTGTTCTTGTATGTTGCATTGTTGTATTCATGTGGCATTGTATGCCTTATGTATGTATCCCCATCTATTATGTAATGTTGATGTAATGATATCCACCTTGCAAAAGCGTTCCAATATGCGGGTCTATCCTTGGTGGGACCTTTGAGTTCCTTTTGGATAGGGTCGCATATTGGGCGTGACATGCAAGGAGCCTAAAGAAGAAGCAGCAGCAACTCCAGGCTGATCAAGACTTGCTCATAGATAGATGGACCGAAGTCCTGGCAGCCGAGGAATATGGACTCGAGCGCCAAACGGCTGACCGGCCACCTTGTGGCCGGGATAAAACGGGATATCAGACCGAATACCAGCCCGCACCCCCACGCCAATACACTACGGCCCGGGGCAATAGGCAAGACCTGCAAGATATTCTGGAAAACAAAGCAGGACAGCCAAGATCGATCTACGGATCGCGGGGACGCACCCCAGCACGCGACGATGACCGTCACGCCGGATACATCATCAACAAGTCTGGCCGGGCCGAACACAGTAACCGAGACCAATTCGAACTGCGTAGCCACATAGCTCAGCACAGAGGAGCCGCACACCCCCTCTGCTTCACTGACGAAGTGATGGATCATGAATTCCCAGAAGGGTCCAAACCTGTAAACATCGAATCATACGATGGCACAACAGACCCCGCAGTATGGATCAAAGATTTCCTTCTCCACATTCACATGGCCCACGGAGACGATCTACACGCCATCAAGTATCTTCCCCTTAAGCTCAAAGGACCAGCCCGGCACTGGCTAAACAGCCTGGCAGCGAATTCCATTGGCAGTTGGGAAAACCTGGAAGACGCATTCCTCGACAACTTCCAGGGCACATATGTGCGACCACTGCACGCCGATGACCTGAGCCACATTACTCAACAGCCCGGAGAGTCAGCCAGGAAATTCTGGACTCGGTTCCTAACTAAAAAGAACCAAATAGTTGACTGTCCGAACGCCGAAGCCCTGGCGGCTTTTAAGCATAATATCCGTATCGAGTGGCTTGCTCGACACCTCGGCCAGGAAAAACCCAAGTCCATGGCAGCTCTCACAACACTAATGACCCACTTTTGCGCGGGCGAGGACAGGTGGTTGGCTCGCAGCGGCACCACGCCACACTCCGGCACTCCGGATGTCCGCGACAATAACGGCAAGCCACGATGCAACAGAAAAAATCGACGGAACAATGGCGACAACACTGAAGACACGGCAGTAAACGCCGGATTCAGCGGATCCAAGTCCGGTCAGCGGAAGAAGCCATTCAAAAGAAACAATCATGGACCGTCCAGTCTGGACCGTATACTAGAGCGCTCGTGCCAAATTCATGGCACCCCGGACAAGCCAGCCAACCACACCAACAGAGATTGCTGGGTGTTCAAACAGGCCGGCAAAATTAACACCGACAACAAGGACAAGGGGCTGCACAGCGACGATGATGAGGAGCCCCGGCGTCCGAACACGGGGGGACAGAAGAAATTTCCCGCCCAGGTGAAAACGGAAGCGAGCACTACGGGAGGTCTTTGCGATGGAGCCAGTCGCCCCCAAATTCAACCCATGGTCAGCTTGTCCGATCACCTTTGATCATAGGGATCATCCTACTAGCATCCGTCACGGCGGCTCGGCCGCGTTGGTCTTAGACCCAATCATCGACGGATTCCACCTCACGCGAGTCCTTATGGACGCGGCAGCAGCCTGAACCTGCTTTATCAGGACACAATGCACAAAATAGGCATCGACCCTTCAAGGATCAAGCCCACTAAAATCACCTTTAAAGGTGTAATTCCTAGAGTAGAGGCCCGCTGTACGGGCTCCATAACATTGAAGTGGTCTTCGGATCTCTGGACAACTTCCAAAGCGAAGAGTTAATCTTCGATATCGTCCCTTTCCGTAGCGGTTACCACGCACTGCTCGGACGAACCGCATTCTCTAGATTCAATGCGGTGCCACACGATGGATACCTCAAGCTCAAGATGCCAGGCCCGCGCGGGGTTATAACAGTCAACGGAAACATGGACCGCTCTCTCCGTACAGAAGAGCATACTGCAGCCCTCGCAGCAGAAGTACAATGCGGCCTCCTCCGGCAAACAACCAATCCGGCGACGACAACCTCAAGCACCGTCAAGCGAGTCCGGAGCACCCCGCAACAGGATTATCAGGCACGCCAAGAGCGCGACTAGTAGTCCCGCCTCCGCTCAAACCCCATTAAAGCAGCACTCGTGCCACGCGTACACAATTACGCACTCAAAATACCATGGGCGCATGCGGAGGTGCATCAGTGACTCAGTCAACAGTGCGGTATCACCGCAACACACCTTCGTAATCTTTCCATTTTACCTTTCAGGACATTGCTTTAGTGCATCCTCTTCAGAAGAGCCGGATTGCCAGACTTACATAGGAGAGAAAACCAAGGAGGCAATAGGCTTTGCGCACAGAAGGAAACACCCAGGTGGAATCTATTTGCAATCGTTATACCTGTTTTATCTATCTGTACATGACCTGCCCCCGGATAGGACATGTCAAATAGTCCTATTTATCTCCGCTTCATGCATTCATTGTAAACATACGCTTCAATGTATTATTCAACAATGGGAGATCACATATAGCGTCAGCTTATCAGTCTTCTTTGAGCATTTTTCTCACAAATGTTTATTTGATATTGCATCCGTACACCTTGGTACGTTCAGTTTGCCAGGGGCTTCTTATGGCGCCCCATAATACGGCAAGACAAGTCTGAACACTTTCAACATTGCGGCACCCCAAACTTATAGCACTATATGCATCAGCTCCGAATCATGTCTTGGGTGTACAGTTGGGTTAGCCCGGCTCCCTTGTTTTGGTACCTTACGTTTCGTTATATCGGCTAAGGTAGCGCAGAGAGAACTACTGCGATTGTGTCCCGGTTCTTCCGGACGAGCACCTCAGTAGAGAAAGCCGAAAATTGACCGGCATGATGTGGCAAGAGCTGGTCGCTATTCGAGAGGTCTTAAAATCCTTAAAGATTTTTCCGCTTTAGGCGATACATCGGCTTCGTCTGATCTAGGCATATATAGCGCCCCAATTCGGCCTTCCGGATTCTAGGGGCTTCACCAAAATTTAAAATTGTAGACTTCTATGGCTAAGTGAAAGTTATAAAGCCGCATAGTCCGATTGCCTTGTTCGCTGCGCCGGACACCTCCTTAAGGGACCAAACATTTGCATAAAGAGTGTCCTGGTTTTCCACGAACACCCTAGTACTAGTTATGTGGGGGCGGAGGCCGACAACTGGCCTACTTTCAGAATTTTATAAACAGCCGCACAGAAGGTAATATTTTAAATAACAAAAGCGCTACATAGCGCAAGTAACTTCGTCTTTAAATTACAAACATGACATAAGTGAATTCATTCTAAAATGGTGTCCTTGGTACATTCATCGGCCACGAGATGAGCGCCCTTCATCACGCCATCACAGTACATCTCGGGATGGTGATGCGCCTTGCCCTCCGGCAGCCCGTCCTTCACCAGCTTCTCCGCATCCAGCTTGCCCCAATGCACCTTCGCGTGGGAAAAGGCCCGGCGGGCACCCTCAATGCAAACAGATCGCTTGATCACTTCAAGCCGCGGACAGGCATTCACCATCCGCTTGATCAGGTCGAAGTACCTAGTGGGCAGGAGCTCACCAGGCCACATCCGGACTATGAAATCTTTCATAGCCACTTCGGCCACCCTGTGGAGTTCGACCAACTGCTTCATTTGGTCACTCAGAGGCATTGGCTGTTCAGCCCCAGTATACGGGGACCAGAACAGCTTCTCCGTTGAGGTCCCCTCCTGGGCACGGTAGAACTCCGCGACATCTGATACACTGCATGGCAGATCTGCGAATGCCCCTGGAGAGCTCCGAATTCGGGTAAGTAAAAGAAACGCCACCTCCACATGTTTGCTTTGCATAAATAATTTCTTACCCGCCGCTATCTTTTTGGCGTCCTGGATTTCCTGCTGTGCCTTCTCGGCTTCGGCCTTGGCGTCTTTCACATTCACAAGGGCCTTCGCAAGCTCGGCCTCTTTCATCTTCAGATCATGCTCCACGGACTCGAACTTCTTGTCGAGGTCCCGGAGCTCTTGCTGTACCTCGCCCACTCTAGCACTTTGCTTTTCGCGCTCCTTGCATTCCAAGGCCGCCTTGTCTCGGCCTCGGACAGCGCTTTCTTCAGGGACGCCACTTCGGCGGTGGCCCCTTGTCACAACCCCAGATCTCGCCTTGCCTGTCTTGCATTAGCCTCCATGCATCATGTCTAAATTTTTATGAAACTTTGAAATGGGGGCTGATAAACCCTAGCAGCAAATGAAACTCAACTAGGGTCCAAATAAAAATCATTTCACTGAACCCAAAATGCTCTTCTAAAATGTTCATCATTTTTGGATTGGTCTTGAACCTCTGCCAAAAATATTGCACATTTTTCTAGGTCAATTGGGGGTCACTGAATTAAATCATACAGTATTTGCATTTGAGCATTTAAATCCTATAAATATTTTAAATGCCCAAATAATCACAAACTGAAATGTTTACGGTTGGAAATATTCCAAACAGTGGCCACAGACAGTTGCATGATTTTTGGAAATGCTCTGGCATTTTTAATAAATCTAAACACAATTACAGAAAATAGGAAATAGAAAAACCAGAGAGAGAGAACCTACCTGGGGAACTTCCCTGGCGGCCCATCTACTCTGGCCCAGCTGACTGGCGCTGCCAGCCGTCGTCTCCACCGCGCCAGAAGGACGCCGAGCGCGTGCTCGCCGTGCGCACACACGCGCCCATGCCACCTCCTGCCTGCTAGCTTGCGTGGTGCCACGGACAGACCCGCGAGAGCCGTCTGGATCGCTCAGACCGCCCTGCACTCTCCCCCTCGTCTCCCTCTCGCCCTCTCCACCATGGCTGAGACGCCCGCGAGCTCGCTGCCGCCATAGCCACGGCCACCGCCTCTCCCTCCTCCGCTTGAGCAGTCCAGGAGCTCCGAATCATCTCCGCAGCCCTCTCCGTCGACTCAGGCGACCGGAAGAGCACCGACGCGTCGTCCTCGACCTCATCTTCTTCCTCGGCCACGGGAGATCGCAGCCGGGATTCCGCCGCCGTCAAGCCTTCCTCGAGCACGCTGACCCTCTCCCCGTCCTCCCTGTGAGCTACTGCGTCTTCCCCCCTCTCCTCTCTCTTCTTTTTGCGCCCCCAGCTAGTTTCACCGCCGTGCCCGAATCTCGCCGCCGCCGTGCCATGTCGCTGCCGCGGCCAGAGCTTTCCCCGCCCGCTTCTGAGCGTGTTGCCGTTCTCACCGTGCTCCCAGGAGCCGAAAGCATGCACCATCTCCTCCGGTCGTGCTCCCTAACACCGAACCCGAGCTCGCCCGAACTCCGGCCGCCGCAAAAGTTGCCGCCGTCGTCGATTTAGTCCACTCTAGCGCGAGCTGTTGCCTCCGTTGGATGCGCGAGGCTCTCAGCTTTCTGTAGCCGCAAACCGCGTCCAAACCCGAGCCCTGTGGGCGTTTTCCGAAGCGCTCCGCCGCGTCCGGCCTCGCGGCGGCTAAACGCCAGTGAGTTGACCGCTTTGACCGGCGAGGTTTGACCCCTCTCTCTCACTAACATGCGGGCCCCGGCCCTTGTTAATTAGCTAAGTGTTAAAATTAACTTAAGTTAATCCCATAGTCACTAACGTGTGGGTCCAGGGACTAATTAGCCTAGATTAACTTTTAGTTAGTACCAATTAACCCTGATAGCTGACTGAGTCACTGACTAGTGGACCCCACTGGTCAGGTTTGACCTGGACCGGCCCCGTTGACCTACTGATGTCACGCTGACGTCAGGCTGATGTAGTAATCCTTTTCTGGAATTAGTTTAATTCTATTTATTCAGGAAATTCCAGAAAATAGTTAAAACTTGTAAAAATCATAGAAATTCAACCGTAACTCCAAATGAGATAATTATATATGAAAAATGATCAGAAAAATCCAATCTATTCATCTATACCATTTTCATGCATGTTAGAACAACTTATAGCCGCTGTTTAGGACAAATCATATGAATGGCATTTAAATAATCACATGTGGAGTTTGAATTTGAACCTAGGGTTCAAACCAACTCCATTTAACTTGCTGCTAGTTGCATTAGCTCAAATCATAGCATATTGCCATGTCATGATCATGCATCATATTGTGCATTGCATTGATTGTGTTCTTCCTTGTTTGCCGGTGTTTGTCCCCTCTCGATAGACGTGTTCCGACGACATGATCGATGACACCGATGAAGAGCTATAATATCTTCAGAAGTGCCAGGCAAGCAAAACCCCCTTGTTCATTCCGATACAATCCTACTCTCTCGCTCCTGCTCTCTTTTACTGCATTAGGACAACAACGATTCATCTGTTACTTGCTGCGGTAGCTGAACCCCTTTATCCTCTGCATGACCTGTCATTGCCACAGTAAATAGATGAAACCCACTAGCATGAGTAGGAGTTGTTTGAGCCCTGATGTGCCTACTCATTCATGCTTGTTTGTCATGCCTGCTATTGCTTAGAGTTGTGTCAGGTCTGATTCATCGGGGATGAATTGGAGGTGTGTGAACATGTCCTACTGTTGAGAGCTAAGCGTGTGAACACGATTTGGTAAAGGTAGCGGTGAGAGGCCATGTAGGAGTACATGGTGGGTTGTCTCATTGCAGCCGTCCTCAGGAACTGAGTTCTGTGTTTGTGATCCATGAACAGTTACTACCACACATTGGGCTCCGGGCACTCCAAGCTCTCTCGACTTATTAATCAACTTGATCTCTGTCTAGGAGTTGCAACTAGTTTCTAGTGTTTGTAGGTAGTGTTAGTAGTCTACCAAGTGGCACCCGGTACAGGTGGGCTTGGGACAGACTAGGCACAGTGGCCCAGTGTACCAAGTGGCACCCGGATGGTGGACTTGGGAACCCTGCACACATCGTTTGGGGCCGTGAGCGACACCCCGGCCGGATCTCCTTGCGGATGGAACCCGAATAGGTGATAAACCTGGACTAGAGACTTGTGTGGTTAGTCAGGTCGTGGCTGACTCCCTCGCCAGGCTTCCGCTTGAAGGTTGCCGAGATACACGTGGTGTACATGGTGGTAAGTGGCGAGAGCGTGTGTGAAGAAGTACACCCCTGCAGGGTTAATATGATCTATTCGAATAGCCGTGTCCGCGGAAAAGGACTTCTGGGTTGCCTGTACAGTTCATAGACAAGTGAAAGTGGATACTCTAAAATACGCAAGATAAGCGTGAGTGCTATGGATGGCGTTCTCGTAGGGAGACGGGAGCGGATCCATAGTGGAGTATTGATATGGTGAATATGTGGACTCGTGTGCGCCACCTCAAAAGAGTTACTTGCAGTCGTAGTTCAGGATAGCCACCGAGTCAAAGCTGGCTTGCTGCAGTCAAACTCCACCATCCCCTTTGTTGAAAATGATGCATATGTAGTTAGTTCTGATGTAAGTCTTGTTGGGTACATTTGTACTCACGTTTGCCTATTTTACGTTTTTGTAGAGACTTCCGTCTCACTAGTAGCTTCACGTGGACTTCGACGTTTAGCTTGTTACCTCAGCTACGATCTTGTGCCCTCGGCAGGATCTGGTAGATAGTCAGGCTTCTCAGCCTTTTTCATTTGTAGATGTCTGTACTCAGACATGTTAAGCTTCCGCTTGTGCTTTGACTTGTATGCTCTGAATGTTGGGTCATGAGGCCCATGGTTGTAATATCTCGCTCCTCGGAGCCTATTGAATAAGATACTTGAGTTGTAGAGTCATGTTGTGATGCCATGTTGTATTTGCACATATCGAGCATATTGTGTGTATGTTATTGAAATGCTTGGTATGTGTGGGATCTGACTATCTAGTTGTTTATCCTTAGTAGCATCTCTTACCGGGAAATGTCTCCTAATGCTTCCACTGAGCCATGGTAGCTTGCTACTGCTCCGGAACACTTAGGCTGGCCGGCATGTGTCCTTCTTCGTTCCTGTGTCTGTCCCTTCGGGGAAATGTCACGCGATGAATACCGGAGTCCTGTTAGCCCGCTACAGCCCGGTTCACCGGAGTCCTGCTAGCCCAGTGCTACAGCCTGGATTCACTCGCTGATGACCGACACGTTCGATGCTGGGTCATGGATGCCTGTCCCTGTAAGTTTGTGCCACTTTGGGTTTACGACTAGCCATGTCAGCTCGGGCTCCTTATCATATGGATGCTAGCGACACTATCATATACGTGTGCCAAAAGGCGCAAACGGTCCCGGGCAAAGGTAAGGCGACACCCGTGGGAATACCGTGCGTGAGGCCGCAAAGTGATATGAGGTGTTACATGCTAGATCGATGTGGCATTGAGTCGGGGTCCTGACAGCTTTGGTATCAGAGCCTGACTGCCTGTAGGATTACCAAGCCAAACTGGTCGAAGTTGAGTCTAGAAATTCTTTAGTTATATAAGGGAATTGATTGTGGGATGGAACGTAAGGCTCTTTTTACTCCTTATACCTTATGCATTCTGTTCTGAGTCACCTTATCTTTCCTACGGGGTTAAGAAACTAGGCTTCTCATCTTTCTATCAGGATCACGTGTTACTAATCCATAAACTTATATGATTGTTGGTTTCAAGCCTCGGTTAAGTTCCTACTACTTCCGTATGTAAATTGTTGATCTCGAAACCTTGATATTGTGATGATCGAGTGGTTATGCCACCATTTTTGTAGCATGTCTAAATTCTTTTGAGCATCTACAGCCGTTATGCTGTTCGAGTCATCCCAGGTTTCTAAATAGTCTGATGCATTTGCAAATTCCTTTTACCGTTCTGAAGATCCTTTGTGCCAGACCAACCACACTAACTAGTGTGTTGAGGTATTTCATTGCCTCAGCATATATGTTGGAGTTATTATTCTGACCCTAGGTGTCTCAGGGGATCATCTAGTAATCTAGCCATGCTCGTGTTCCCAGTGTGATGATTCTGGCCTTCATTCTTGAAAGCATCCCGTGATGCAATTTAGTAGTAGGTATTCTACTCCTTGGGTTTCGAACCCGAGATTCGCCCTACTTACCTCGTGTTGATAGTGTTTGCTAGTTCCTTTAGGATATTAGTAACCTTTGCGATAGTCCTCGAGATCCGTGGTATTTCCTTCTTCCAATACCATGAACTGCTTATGGCAGAAGTTCCTCGCTGAACCGAAAGATTACAATAAGAGTGCTCTTGATGAGTTCTCGACTCTATGTTGTGACTCTGCCAGTCCAACCTTTCTGCATGGGTTATCCAGAAGAAATATGTTGAACTCGTTCGACATGCTAGTCCATGCATCCACAACTCAGAAAGATATATGTTCCTTTGAGTTATCCCTCTGTAGTTGTATTCCGATCCTTGTCTATCAGTTGATAGCCAAGTTTATGGCGTGCATTCGTGTTATCGATACCTATTATTCTTGTGGTCCATCGAGCCATTCTATTCTGGAATGACTAGGAGAAACAAACTCCAGTACCTTGTCCATTTCCAGGATTGGGTCAAAGCAGTTGTATTCCGCAGATCGAAATGCAATCAAGCTTTTAGTTTGTTCTACCCTGAAGTATTACCCACTTTAAGTCAGGAATGTCATGAGAATTGCACCTTCTCTTATGAATTCTTGACGTAGTGATACTTCTCGCCATCATTATTCATTCCTCGATTCCGTGTTGTTGTAACCGGAATGCCGACAAGTGAATTGTGATGTGTGAAATCAATACTCCGAGCAACTCGTTGCTTGGTAGTAAATGGACAATATTCTCACTCTTAGCGTGTTGGTTATTGAATCATCATTCTAAGATTGATCGTGCTACCTAGTCCTTATTTCTGGTACACTCCTGATCAATGAGTTAGGATTTATCCAATTCCTTGCTTATTTCACCATATCATCTTGCCCTGAAAAGCAAGATTGTTCTCGAGCTTAGTGACATATCGATGGTTCATGATTTTCCGTATATCTTCTCAGAAGTATTACCAGGTTGTCACCTGACCGCTATGTTGAGCTCGTGATCAAGTTGGTTTCTTGTAAACCACCCCTTCTCCAAGAATCCGTGTTGGATACCCCTGAGCTCGTTGGTTAAGCTAAACGACAACTTGGAGAGTTAGAAGATAAAAGCTTACCTAACCTAGTTCGTTTCAAAGGGATATCCAGGTGTTGGTGTGTTAGTTGAAGAAAGATGATATCTTCATCGATTGGTCCCTGTGATCAGTTGTTGGACCTATTATCTTATAAAAACTTTGATTTGAGTATGGGCTATCATCAAATCAAATCAGAACCAACGATGTTCGTAATGTTGTCTTACTCGCGGTTATCCCTCGAGCATACACCATTACATCTTTTGGGTCTGACCAATGCTATGTCCTTGTTCACATAATTATGGAATTCCATTTATATGGTCATCCCTATGACTTGTTGTTGAGCCCATCAGCAGCATTTTATCTTCTCCATGATCATGTTGAACATCCATCTAGTGTTGGAAACTTTTGTAAACATTACCTTCGTGTTCCATTCATGAGGTATATGTTCGGATGAAAGAAGTGACTTTCTCTAATTCACGTGCACTTGGTGTAAGTTGCCGCCGTGGATCCGAGAAAGATTGTTTTTGCTTCCTTTGGAATCATCCCAAGTCAGTCATGCATGTGCGAAGTATACATTGGATTGTGAGATTAGCTACCTCCATTCCACATGTATTTCCTAGCACACTAAGCCACTGATTGATTTGTTCAGGATAAAGGAGTCTGTTCTAAGGTGAAATCTTTGGACTTCCACGCGTGGAGACTCCGATATCATTGACGATGGTTCCCCACCTGAACTCGGTAGTATTTTATTATAAGACTACTACGTGGTCATGCTTGTCTGGGACAACGTGTTCACATGTTTGTAGCAGAACCAGCTCATGTTTTGGACCTTGCTATCGTAGTTCTTTTCCCGAGAATCTCGCAACGTCATCTCGTCGATTTGTGTTGCAAACTTTCTTTTCTAGACTTGATGAGTCTGGAATATCCTGACGCCAACCAGATCTGAATCTCAGGCAGATATGATGGTTGGAACATTTCCCAAGAACTATAATAATGGTCTCACCGTAACCGGTAACGTGGATGTCGTGGCCAACACACCTAGCCGGAAGGCCTATTATTGTAGTATCTTGGTTGAAGAAGTTGGTCACCTCCCCATAAGGATCTCGTAAAACTTATTCCAGTAGTTGTTCCTTATGGATTTTTTGTGCTCCTGAAGTCCAACCTTTTACTTGATGTTCTAGATATCAAACCATATCTATGAATGGGTTAAGCTAGCACATCAAGGAGAACATTAGAAGCGGAGTGCTAAATGTCTCTCGGTCGATCATCCAAATTTTGTTCCCTTGGCCCAGCTAAGGCAAAATCTGAGAAGGTTATCTTCCTTTCCATCTGCATCGTCCATCGCTGTTCATCATGGTAGTATGTTGTGTTGCCACGATCCTTGACACAGATGTTGGTAAAACCTTGATGAATATGGAAAAGCTCAAGTTCTTGAGAGCACACTCAGTCACTAGGTTACATCCTCGGTATCAATTGGAATGTGCCTTCCATTTGCCGAATTGCCCTATAACCGTAGTTTCCTTTCCAAACTGAGTATGCCATTTCTTTGAATTCCTTCAAACGATCGTTTGTGAATTGCCATTAGCCTGGTATGAAGAGCTTCAATAATCCTTTTCGATAGAATTTCCTTCTGTCATCGTCGTGTTAGATGAAGATCTCGAAAGCAAAGATGTCAAGATCAATTTGGAGCAATGAATCAATATCAACGATGAGGGCAGTTGGATCATGAAGATCATGTTAGCTTGTGTCCCTCCATCTTCTTACCTCACGTCTTGAATCTCGGGACGAGATTCTTGTTTAGTGGGGGTGAGCTGTCACAACCCCAGTTCTGGCCTTGCCTGTCTTGCACTAGCCTCCATGCATCATGTCTAAATTTTTATGAAACTTTGAAATGGGGGCTGATAAACCCTAGCAGCAAATGAAACTCAACTAGGGTCCAAATAAAAATCATTTCACTGAACCCAAAATGCTCTTCTAAAATGTTCATCATTTTTGGATTGGTCTTGAACCTCTGCCAAAAATACTGCACATTTTTCTAGGTCAATTGGGGGTCACTGAATTAAATCATACAGTATTTGCATTTGAGCATTTAAAACCTATACAATATTTTAAATGCCCAAATAATCACAAACTGAAATGTTTACTGTTGGAAATATTCCAAATAGTGGCCACAGTTAGTTGCATGATTTTTGGAAATGCTCTGGCATTTTTAATAAATCTAAACACAATTACAGAAAATAGGAAATAAAAAAACCAGAGAGAGAGAACCTACCTGGGGAACTTACCTGGCGGCCCATCTACTCTGGCCCAGTTGACTGGCGCTGCCAGCCGTCGTCTCCACCGCGCCAGAAGGACGCCGAGCGCGTGCTCGCCGTGCGCACACACGCGCCCATGCCACCTCCTGCCTGCTAGCTTGCGTGGTGCCACGGACAGACCCGCGAGAGCCGTCTGGATCGCTCTGACCGCCCCGCACTCTCCCCCTCGTCTCCCTCTCGCCCTCTCCACCATGGCCGAGACGCCCGCGAGCTCGCTGCTGCCATAGCCGTGGCCACCGCCTCTCCCTCCTCCGCTTGAGCAGTCCAGGAGCTCCGAATCATCTCCGTAGCCCTCTCCGTCGACTCAGGCGACCGGAAGAGCGCCGACGCGTCGTCCTCGACCTCATCTTCTTCCTCGGCCACGGGAGATCGCAGCCGGGATTCTGCCGCCGTCAAGCCTTCCTCGAGCACGCTGACCCTCTCCCCGTCCTCCCTGTGGGCTACTGCATATTCCCCCCTCTCCTCTCTCTTCTTTTTGCAGCCCCAGCTAGTTTCACCATCGTGCCCGAATCTCGCCGCCGCCGTGCCATGTCGGTGCCGCGGCCAGAGCTTTCCCCGCCCGCTTATGAGCGTGTCGCCGTTCTCACTGTGCTCCCAGGAGCCAAATGCATGCACCATCTCCTCCGGTCGTGCTCCCTAACACTGAACCCGAGCTCGCCCAAACTCCGGCCGCCGCAAAAGTTGACGCCGTCGTCGATTTAGTCCACTCTAGCGCGAGCTGTTGCCTCCGTTGGATGCGCGAGGCTCTCAGCTTTCTGTAGCCGCAAACCGCGTCCAAAACCGAGCCCTGTGGGCATTTTCCGAAGCACTCCGCCACGTACGGCCTCGCCGGCGGCTAAACGCCGGCGAGTTGACCGCTTTGACCGGCGAGGTTTGACCCCTCTCTCTCACTGACATGCGGGCCCCGGCCCCTCTTAATTGGCTAAGTGGTAAAATTAACTTAAGTTAATCCCATAGTCACTGACGTGTGGGTCTAGGGACTAATTAGCCTAGATTAACTTTTAGTTAGTACTAATTAACCCTGATAGCTGACTGAGTCACTGACTAGTGGACCCCACTAGTCAGGTTTGACCTGGGCCGGCCCCGTTGACCTGCTGATGTCACGCTGACGTCAGGCTGATGTAGTAATCCTTTTCTGGAATTAGTTTAATTCTATTTATTCAGGAAATTCCAGAAAATAGTTAAAACTTGTAAAAATCATACAAATTCAACCGTAACTCCAAACGAGATAATTATATATGAAAAATGGTCAGAAAAATCCAATCTATTCATCTGTACCATTTTCATGCATGTTAGAACAACTTATAGCTGTTGTTTAGGACAAATCATATGAATGGCATTTAAATAATCACATGTGGAGTTTGAATTTGAACCTAGGGTTCAAACCAACTCCATTTAACTTGCTGCTAGTTGCATTTGCTCAAATCACAGCATATTGCCATGTCATGATCATGCATCATATTGTGCATTGCATTGATTGTGTTCTTCCTTGTTTGCCGGTGTTTGTCCCCTCTCGATAGACGTGTTCCGACGACGTGATCGATGACACCGATGAAGCGCTATAATATCTTCAGAAGTGCCAGGCAAGCAAAACCCCCTTGTTCATTCCGATACAATCCTACTCTCTCGCTCTTGCTCTATTTTACTGCATTAGGACAACAACGATTCATCTGTTACTTGCTGCGGTAGCTGAATCCCTTTATCCTCTGCATGACCTGTCATTGCCACAGTAAATAGATGAAACCCACTATCATGAGTAGGAGTTGTTTGAGCCCTGATGTGCCTACTCATTCATGCTTGTTTGTCATGCCTGCTATTGCTTAGAGTTGTGTCAGGTCTGATTCATCGGGGATGAATTGGAGGTGTGTGAACATGTCCTACTGTTGAGAGCTAAGCGTGTGAACACGATTTGGTAAAGGTAGCGGTGAGAGGCCATGTAGGAGTACATGGTGGGTTGTCTCATTGCAGCCGTCCTCAGGAACTGAGTTCTGTGTTTGTGATCCATGAACAGTTACTACCACACATTGGGCTCCGGGCACTCCAAGATCTCTCGACTTATTAATCAACTTGATCTCTGTCCAGGAGTTGCAACTACTTTCTGGTGTTTGTAGGTAGTGTTAGTAGTCTACCAAGTGGCACCCGGTACAGGTGGGCTTGGGACAGACTAGGCACAGTGGCCCGGTGTACCAAGTGGCACCCGGATGGTGGACTTGGGAACCCTGCACACATCGTTTGGGGCCGTGAGCGACACCCCGGCCGGATCTCCTTGCGGATGGAACCTGAATAGGCGATAAACCTGGACTAGAGACTTGTGTGGTTAGTCAGGTCGTGGCTGACTCCCTCGCCAGGCTTCCGCTTGAAGGTTGCCGAGATACACGTGGTGTACATGGTGGTAAGTGGTGAGAGCGTGTGTGAAGAAGTTCACCCCTGCAGGGTTAATATGATCTATTCGAATAGCCGTGTCCGCGGAAAAGGACTTCTGGGTTGCCTGTACAGTTCATAGACAAGTGAAAGTGGATACTCTAAAATACGCAAGATAAGCGTGAGTGCTATGGATGGCGTTCTCGTAGGGAGACGGGAGCGGATCCATAGTGGAGTATTGATATGGTGAATATGTGGACTCGTGTGCGCCACCTCAAAAGAGTTACTTGCAGTCGTAGTTCAGGATAGCCACCGAGTCAAAGCTGGCTTGCTGTAGTCAAACTCCACCATCCCCTTTGTTGAAAATGATGCATATGTAGTTAGTTCTGATGTAAGTCTTGCTGGGTACATTTGTACTCACGTTTGCCTATTTTACGTTTTTGCAGAGACTTCCGTCTCACTAGTAGCTTCACGTGGACTTCGACGTTTAGCTTATTACCTCAGCTACGATCTTGTGCCCTCGGCAGGATCTGGTAGATAGTCAGGCTTCTCAGCCTTTTTCATTTGTAGATGTCTGTACTCGGACATGTTAAGCTTCCGCTTGTGCTTTGACTTGTATGCTCTGAATGTTGGGTCATGAGGCCCATGGTTGTAATATCTCGCTCCTCGGAGCCTAATGAATAAGATACTTGAGTTGTAGAGTCATGTTGTGATGCCATGTTGTATTTGCACATATCGATCATATTGTGTGTATGTTATTGAAATGCTTGGTATGTGTGGGATCTGACTATCTAGTTGTTTATCCTTAGTAGCATCTCTTACCGGGAAATGTCTCCTAGTGCTTCCACTGAGCCATGGTAGCTTGCTACTGCTCCGGAACACTTAGGCTGGCCGGCATGTGTCCTTCTTCGTTCCTGTGTCTGTCCCTTCGGGGAAATGTCACGCGATGAATACCGGAGTCCTGCTAGCCCAGTGCTACAGCTTGGATTCACTCGCTGATGACTGACACGTTCGATGCTGGGTCATGGATGCCTGTCCCTGTAAGTTTGTGCCACTTTGGGTTTACGACTAGCCATGTCAGCCCGGGCTCCTTATCATATGGATGCTAGCGACACTATCATATACGTGTGCCAAAAGGCGCAAACGGTCCCGGGCAAAGGTAAGGCGACACCCGTGGCAATACCGTGCGTGAGGCCGCAAAGTGATATGAGGTGTTACATGCTAGATCGATGTGGCATTGAGTCGGGGTCCTGACAGCTTTGGTATCAGAGCCTGACTGCCTGTAGGATTACCAAGCCAAACTGGTCGAAGTTGAGTCTAGAAATTCTTTAGTTATATAAGGGAATTGATTGTGGGATGGAACGTAAGGCTCTTTTTACTCCTTATACCTTATGCATTCTGATCTGAGTCACCTTATCTTTCCTACGGGGTTAAGAAACTAGGCTTCTCATCTTTCTATCAGGATCACGTGTTACTAATCCATAAACTTATATGATTGTTGGTTTCAAGCCTCAGTTAAGTTCCTACTACTTCCATATGTAAATTGTTGATCTCGAAACCTTGATATTGTGATGATCGAGTGGTTATGCCACCATTTTTGTAGCATGACTAAATTCTTTTGAGCATTTACAGCCGTTATGCTGTTCGAGTCATCCCAGGTTTCTAAATAGTCTGATGCATTTGCAAATTCCTTTTACCGTTCTGAAGATCCTTTGTGCCAGACCAACCACACTAACTAGTGTGTTGAGGTATTTCATTGCCTCAACATATATGTTGGAGTTATTATTATGACCCTAGGTGTCTCAGGGGATCATCTAGTAATCTAGCCATGTTCGTGTTCCCAGTGTGATGATTCTGGCCTTCATTCTCGAAAGCATCCCGTGATGCAATTTAGTAGTAGGTATTCTACTCCTTGGGTTTCGAACCCGAGATTCACCCTACTTACCTCGTGTTGATAGTGTTTGCTAGTTCCTTTAGGATATTAGTAACCTTTGCGATAGTCCTCGAGATCCGTGGTATTTCCTTCTTCCAATACCATGAACTGCTTATGGCAGAAGTTCCTCGCTGAACCGAAAGATTACAATAAGAGTGCGCTTGACGAGTTCTCGACTCTATGTTGTGACTCTGCCAGTCCAACCTTTCTGCATGGGTTATCCGGAAGAAATATGTTGAACTCGTTCGACATGCTAGTCCATGCATCCACAACTCAGAAAGATATATGTTCCTTTGAGTTGTCCCTCTGTAGTTGTATTCCGATCCTTGTCTATCAGTTGATAGCCAAGTTTATGGCGTGCATTCGTGTTATCGATACCTATTATTCTTGTGGTCCATCGAGCCATTCTATTCTGGAATGACTAGGAGAAACAAACTCCAGTACCTTGTCCATTTCCAGGATTGGGTCAAAGCAGTTGTATTCCGCAGATCGAAATGCAATCAAGCTTTTAGTTTGTTCTACCCTGAAGTATTACCCACTTTAAGTCAGGAATGTCATGAGAATTGCACCTTCTCTTATGAATTCTTGACGTAGTGATACTTCTCGCCATCATTATTCATTCCTCGATTCCGTGTTGTTGTAACCGGAATGCCGACAAGTGAATTGTGATGTGTGAAATCAATACTCCGAGCAACTCGTTGCTTGGTAGTAAATGGACAATATTCTCACTCTTAGCGTGTTGGTTATTGAATCATCATTCTAAGATTGATTGTGCTACCTAGTCCTTATTTCTGGTACACTCCTGATCAATGAGTTAGGATTTATCCAATTCCTTGCTTATTTCACCATATCATCTTGCCCTGAAAAGCAAGATTGTTCTCGAGCTTAGTGACATATCGGTGGTTCATGATTTTCCGTATATCTTCTCGGAAGTATTGCCAGGTTGTCACCTGACCGCTATGTTGAGCTCGTGATCAAGTTGGTTTCTTGTAAACCACCCCTTCTCCAAGAATCCGTGTTGGATACCCCTGAGCTCGTTGGTTAAGCTAAACGACAACTTGGAGAGTTAGAAGATAAAAGCTTACCTAACCTAGTTCGTTTCAAAGGGATATCCTGGTGTTGGTGTGTTAGTTGAAGAAAGATGATATCTTCATCGATTGGTCCCTGTGATCAATTGTTGGACCTATTATCTTATAAAAACTTTGATTTGAGTATGGGCTATCATCAAATCAAATCAGAACCAACGATGTTCGTAATGTTGTCTTACTCGCGGTTATCCCTCGAGCATACACCATTACATCTTTTGGGTCTGACCAATGCTATGTCCTTGTTCACATAATTATGGAATTCCATTTATATGGTCATCCCTATGACTTGTTGTTGAGCCCATCAGCAGCATTTTATCTTCTCCATGATCATGTTGAACATCCATCTAGTGTTGGAAACTTTTGTAAACATTACCTTCGTGTTCCATTCATGAGGTATATGTTCGGATGAAAGAAGTGACTTTCTCTAATTCACGTGCACTTGGTGTAAGTTGCCGCCGTGGATCCGAGAAAGATTGTTTTTGCTTCCTTTGGAATCATCCCAAGTCAGTCATGCATGTGCGAAGTATACATTGGATTGTGAGATTAGCTACCTCCATTCCACATGTATTTCCTAGCACGCTAAGCCACTGATTGATTTGTTCAGGATAAAGGAGTCTGTTCTAAGGTGAAATCTTTGGACTTCCACACGTGGAGACTCTGATATCATTGACGATGGTTCCCCACCTGAACTCAGTAGTATTTTATTATAAGACTACTACGTGGTCATGCTTGTCTGGGACAACGTGTTCACATGTTTGTAGCAGAACCAGAGCTTGCTATCGTAGTTCTTTTCCCGAGAATCTTGCAACGTCATCTTGTCGATTTGTGTTGCAAACTTTCTTTTCTAGACTTGATGAGTCTGGAATATCCTGACGCCAACCAGATCTGAATCTCAGGCAGATATGATGGTTGGAACATTTCCCAAGAACTATAATAATGGTCTCACCATAACCGGTAACGTGGATGTCGTGGCCAACACACCTAGCCGGAAGGCCTATTATTGTAGTATCTTGGTTGAAGAAGTTGGTCACCTCCCCATAAGGATCTCGTAAAACTTATTCCAGTAGTTGTTCCTTATGGATTTTTTGTGCTCCTGAAGTCCGACCTTTTACTTGATGTTCTAGATATCAAACCATATCTATGAATGGGTTAAGCTAGCACATCAAGGAGAACATTAGAAGCGGAGTGCTAAATGTCTCTCGGTCGATCATCCAAATTTTGTTCCCTTGGCCTAGCTAAGGCAAAATCTGAGAAGGTTATCTTCCTTTCCATCTGCATCGTCCATCGCTGTTCATCATGGTAGTACGTTGTGTTGCCACGATCCTTGACACAGATGTTGGTAAAACCTTGATGAATATGGAAAATCTCAAGTTCTTGAGAGCACACTCAGTCACTAGGTTACACCCTCGGTATCAATTGGAATGTGCCTTCCATTTTCCGAATTTCCCTATAATCGTAGTTTCCTTTCCAAACTGAGTATGCCATTTCTTTGAATTCCTTCAAACGATCGTTTGTGAATTGCCATAGCCTGGTATGAAGAGCTTCAATAATCCTTTTCGATAGAATTTCCTTCTGTCGTTGTCGTGTTAGATGAAGATCTCGAAAGCAAAGATGTCAAGATCAATTTGGAGCAATGAATCAATATCAACGATGAGGGCAGTTGGATCAAGAAGATCATATTAGCTTGTGTCCCTCCGTCTTCTTACCTCACGTCTTGAATCTCGGGACGAGATTCTTGTTTAGTGGGGGTGAGCTGTCACAACCCCAATTCTGGCCTTGCCTGTCTTGCATTAGCCTCCATGCATCATGTCTAAATTTTTATGGAACTTTGAAATGGGGGCTGATAAACCCTAGCAGTAAATGAAACTCAACTAGGGTCCAAATAAAAATCATTTCACTGAACCCAAAATGCTCTTCTAAAATGTTCATCATTTTTGGATTGGTCTTGAACCTCTGCCAAAAATACTGCACATTTTTCTAGGTCAATTGGGGGTCACTGAATTAAATCATACAGTATTTGCATTTGAGCATTTAAATCCTATAAAATATTTTAAATGCCCAAATAATCACAAACTGAAATGTTTACTGTTGGAAATATTCCAAACAGTGGCCACAGTCAGTTGCATGATTTTTGGAAATGCTCTGGCATTTTTAATAAATCTAAACACAATTACAGAAAATAGGAAATAAAAAAACCAGAGAGAGAGAACCTACCTGGGGAACTTACCTGGCGGCCCATCTACTCTGGCCCAGCTGACTGGCGCTGCCAGCCGTCGTCTCCACCGCGCCAGAAGGACGCCGAGCGTGTGCTCGCCGTGCGCACACACGTGCCCATGCCACCTCCTGCCTGCTAGCTTGCGTGGTGCCACGGACAGACCCGCGAGAGCTGTCTGGATCGCTCTGACCGCCCCGCACTCTCCCCCTCATCTCCCTCTCGCCCTCTCCACCATGGCCGAGACGCCCGCGAGCTCGCTGCTGCCATAGCCGCGGCCACCGCCTCTCCCTCCTCCGCTTGAGCAGTCCAGGAGCTCCGAATCATCTCCGTAGCCCTCTCCGTCGACTCAGGCGACCGGAAGAGCGCCGACGCGTCGTCCTCGACCTCATCTTCTTCCTCGGCCACAGGAGATCGCAGCCGGGATTCTGCCGCCGTCAAGCCTTCCTCGAGCACGCTGACCCTCTCCCCGTCCTCCCTGTGGGCTACTGCATATTCCCCCCTCTCCTCTCTCTTCTTTTTGCGGCCCCAGCTAGTTTCACCGCCGTGCCCGAATCTTGCCGCCGCCGTGCCATGTCGGTGCCGCGGCCAGAGCTTTCCCCGCCCGCTTATGAGCGTGTCGCCGTTCTCACTGTGCTCCCAGGAGCCAAATGCATGCACCATCTCCTCCGGTCGTGCTCCCTAACACTGAACCCGAGCTCGCCCGAACTCCGGCCGCCGCAAAAGTTGCCGCCGTCGTCGATTTAGTCCACTCTAGCGCGAGCTGTTGCCTCCGTTGGATGCGCGAGGCTCTCAGCTTTCTGTAGCCGCAAACCGCGTCCAAAACCGAGCCCTGTGGGCGTTTTCCGAAGCGCTCCGCCGCGTCCGGCCTCGCCGGCGGCTAAACGCCGGTGAGTTGACCGCTTTGACCGGCGAGGTTTGACCCCTCTCTCTCACTGACATGCGGGCCCCGGCCCCTCTTAATTAGCTAAGTGTCAAAATTAACTTAAGTTAATCCCATAGTCACTGACGTGTGGGTCTAGGGACTAATTAGCCTAGATTAACTTTTAGTTAGTACTAATTAACCCTGATAGCTGACTGAGTCACTGACTAGTGGACCCCACTAGTCAGGTTTGACCTGGACCGGCCCCGTTGACCTGCTGATGTCACGCTGACGTCAGGCTGATGTAGTAATCCTTTTCTGGAATTAGTTTAATTCTATTTATTCAGGAAATTCCAGAAAATAGTTAAAACTTGTAAAAATCATAGAAATTCAACCGTAACTCCGAACGAGATAATTGTATATGGAAAATGATCAGAAAAATCCAATCTATTCATCTGTACCATTTTCATGCATGTTAGAACAACTTATAGCTGCTGTTTAGGACAAATCATATGAATGGCATTTAAATAATCACATGTGGAGTTTGAATTTGAACCTAGGGTTCAAACCAACTCCATTTAACTTGCTGCTAGTTGCATTAGCTCAAATCACAGCATATTGCCATGTCATGATCATGCATCATATTGTGCATTGCATTGATTGTGTTCTTCCTTGTTTGTCGGTGTTTGTCCCCTCTCGATAGACGTGTTCCGACGACGTGATCGATGACACCGATGAAGCGCTATAATATCTTCAGAAGTGCCAGGCAAGCAAAACCCCCTTGTTCATTCCGATACAATCCTACTCTCTCGCTCTTGCTCTCTTTTACTGCATTAGGACAACAACGATTCATCTGTTACTTGCTGCGGTAGCTGAACCCCTTTATCCTCTGCATGACCTGTCATTGCCACAGTAAATAGATGAAACCCACTAGCATGAGTAGGAGTTGTTTGAGCCCTGATGTGCCTACTCATTCATGCTTGTTTGTCATGCCTGCTATTGCTTAGAGTTGTGTCAGGTCTGATTCATCGGGGATGAATTGGAGGTGTGTGAACATGTCCTACTGTTGAGAGCTAAGCGTGTGAACACGATTTGGTAAAGGTAGCGGTGAGAGGGCATGTAGGAGTACATGGTGGGTTGTCTCATTGCAGCCGTCCTCAGGAACTGAGTTCTGTGTTTGTGATCCATGAACAGTTACTACCACACATTGGGCTCCGGGCACTCCAAGATCTCTCGACTTATTAATCAACTTGATCTCTGTCCAGGAGTTGCAACTAGTTTCTGGTGTTTGTAGGTAGTGTTAGTAGTCTACCAAGTGGCACCCGGTACAGGTGGGCTTGGGACAGACTAGGCACAGTGGCCCGGTGTACCAAGTGGCACCCGGATGGTGGACTTGGGAACCCTGCACACATCGTTTGGGGCCGTGAGCGACACCCCGGCCGGATCTCCTTGCGGATGGAACCCGAATAGGCGATAAACCTGGACTAGAGACTTGTGTGGTTAGTCAGGTCGTGGCTGACTCCCTCGCCAGGCTTCCGCTTGAAGGTTGCCGAGATACACGTGGTGTACATGGTGGTAAGTGGCAAGAGCGTGTGTGAAGAAGTTCACCCCTGCAGGGTTAATATGATCTATTCGAATAGCCGTGTCCGCGGAAAAGGACTTCTGGGTTGCCTGTACAGTTCATAGACAAGTGAAAGTGGATACTCTAAAATGAGCAAGATAAGCGTGAGTGTTATGGATGGCGTTCTCGTAGGGAGACGGGAGCGGATCCATAGTGGAGTATTGATATGGTGAATATGTGGACTCGTGTGCGCCACCTCAAAAGAGTTACTTGCAGTCGTAGTTCAGGATAGCCACCGAGTCAAAGCTGGCTTGCTGTAGTCAAACTCCACCATCCCCTTTGTTGAAAATGATGCATATGTAGTTAGTTCTGATGTAAGTCTTGCTGGGTACATTTGTACTCACGTTTGCCTATGTTACGTTTTTGCAGAGACTTCCGTCTCACTAGTAGCTTCACGTGGACTTCGACGTTTAGCTTGTTACCTCAGCTACAATCTTGTGCCCTCGGCAGGATCTGGTAGATAGTCAGGCTTCTCCGCCTTTTTCATTTGTAGATGTCTGTACTCGGACATGTTAAGCTTCCGCTTGTGCTTTGACTTGTATGCTCTGAATGTTGGGTCATGAGGCCCATGGTTGTAATATCTCGCTCCTCGGAGCCTATTGAATAAGATACTTGAGTTGTAGAGTCATGTTGTGATGCCATGTTGTATTTGCACATATCGAGCATATTGTGTGTATGTTATTGAAATGCTTGGTATGTGTGGGATCTGACTATCTAGTTGTTTATCCTTAGTAGCATCTCTTACCGGGAAATGTCTCCTAGTGCTTCCACTGAGCCATGGTAGCTTGCTACTGCTCCGGAACACTTAGGCTGGCCGGCATGTGTCCTTCTTCGTTCCTGTGTCTGTCCCTTCGAGGAAATGTCACGCGATGAATACCGGAGTCCTGTTAGCCCGCTACAGCCCGGTTCACCGGAGTCCTGCTAGCCCAGTGCTACAGCCTGGATTCACTCGCTGATGACCGACACGTTCGATGCTGGGTCATGGATGCCTGTCCCTGTAAGTTTGTGCCACTTTGGGTTTACGACTAGCCATGTCAGCCCGGGCTCCTTATCATATGGATGCTAGCGACACTATCATATACGTGTGCCAAAAGGCGCAAACGGTCCCGGGCAAAGTAAGGCGACACCCGTGGGAATACCGTGCGTGAGGCCGCAAAGTGATATGAGGTGTTACATGCTAGATCGATGTGGCATTGAGTCGGGGTCCTAACACCCCTGTTACACAGTCGCGATGCTTTGGCGTTAGACTAACCAATTTTGTCTATCATTAAATATATAAGAGCGGGGAATTACTTACCCTTGTTCTCTTCGAGCTGCCTCTTCATGAGGTCGAGCTCTCCCTGCGCCTGCTCCAGGTCCCGCTTTAGTTCGGCAACCTCGGCTGTGCGAGCAGCAGCGACAAGTAGCACAGCCTGCTTATTCACATCAATATTTATTATTAGACTCCTGCGGATTATAATTGACCCTCCGTTTGGTTTTTCTTTCTGAACACCAAACAGAGTATCAGGGGCTGCTACCTATCAGGTGGTAATTTCACACATTTTTATTACTTACCTCAAAGCCTGTTAGGAGGCTGGGGCAAGCTTCGGTTAGTCCGCTCTTGGCGGACGAAACCTTCTGAATCACCGCACTCATAAGAGTATGGTGCTCTTCATCCATGGAAGCGCCGCAAAGCGCTTGCAGCAGACAATCCGGCGCCTCGGGCGCTACGGAAGTCCTCGACGCAGACTGCTCGTCCTCCCTAACGAGGGGCTGCCCGCCTGAGTCCGGAACCATTGAAGGTTCCGGAACAGTGTTCGACTAAGAGCCCGGCCTACTGTGGCTCTCATCAACACGATCCACGGGGTTCTTGAACCCCGCGTGTCCGACATATGGAATCCCGCCTTGGGGCGTCTCCAGAGTCACCTCCCCTCGCTCTGGGAGCCTTCGGGACAACACCTCCGTGTCATCCGTGGGCTGAGGAGTAGTGGCCGTCGGAAGCGAATTCATCTCCGAATCGCTCAGGGACCCGGAAGAAGATACCTCGGGGTGAACCCTGGCCGGACTGCATATATGTTCGGCGTTATAAAAAAAAGCTATGGAGTGAAGTCATGATAGAGTGCGGACACTTACGATTGCACTGGGGGCTTCCCCCTGGGCAGCCACCCCTCCTCGCTGAGAGCGGCCGTGGCGGAGTAGTCCGGAAGGGACACCTTTCCCTTCTTGGACGCCCCAGCCTCCCCCTCCGAGGCGGCTTTCCTCTTTTTCTCCTCCCCAGTGCGGGGAGGTAGAGTTTCTTCTTGCTTCCTCCCGCCTCCTCGGGAGGAATCTGTCTCGTCGTCATCGGACGACGTGGGTATGACGGCCTTGCGCTGAGGGCCTTTTCCGGCCCCCTGGTCCGCCTCCCCAGGCCCCTCATCCTTTCCGGATGGGGCGTCTTCTTCTTCTTCTTCCTCCCCATTGTGGGAGGAGTGTGCCTCGTCGTCTTCGGATGAGGCTTCCGGCACAACCTTATGTCGGAGACCCTTCGGATCCCCGGGGCCTTCTTTTCGGCCTTCTTCTTCGGCACCTTGTAGGGCGCCGGGACTAGCATCTCCTTCAGGAGAGCATCAGCAGGGCCTTCTGGCAGCGGAGCCGGACAGTAGATTTGCTCCGCTGTCTCCACATAATCCTGAACAAATACGCACAATTACTTAAGGCTCCCCCATGAATATAATGGGAAGAACCGAATCTGGTGGTAGTCTAAGAACTCACCTGACTAGGAGGTCGCGCAGCGTGAAGCCCGCGGTCCTCGGACGTGGGAGGAGGTACTTCAGAGGCCTTGAACAACAACTTCCATGCGCCTTTATGCGTCATGTCATAGAGCCTCCGAAGCGTCTGGTGTTTGGCTGGGACGAACTCCCACAGGTTAAATGCCCGCCTTTGGCACGGGAGAATCTGGCGAACGAGCATGACCTGGATCACGTTAACAAGATTGATGTTCTTGTCCTTCATGCTCTTGATGCAGGTCTGAAGTCTGGTCAGCTCTGTAGATTCGCCCCAAGGCAGGCCCTTCCTTTCCCAGGAGGTGAGCCGCATGGGGGTTCTGGATCGGAACTCGAGGGCCGCCGCCCAGTTGGCGTCGCGTGGCTCGATGATGTAGAACCACCCCGATTGCGACCCCTTCACGGTTTCCGCAAAGGAGCCGTCAAGCCAGGTGACGTAGGCATCTTGCCCACCATGGCCCCTCCGCACTCCGCTTGCTGGCCGCTCACGATCTTCGGCTTCACGCAGAAGATTTGCAGCCACAAGCTGAAGTGAGGCTTGATGCGGAGGAAGGCCTCGCATACGATGATGAACGCCGAGATGTTGAGGACGAAATTTGGGGCTAGATCATGGAAATCTAGCCCGTAGTAGAACATGAGCCCGGACAAAGGGATGAAGTGGAAATCCCAGTCCATGGACGAAGTGGGCGACAAACACGACCCTCTCATGGGGTCCTGGGGTCGGAATGGCCTGCCCGACGTCCGGTAGCCGGTGCGCTATGTCTGCGGCCAAGTATCCGGCTGCCCGAAGATTTGCGATATGCTTCTCCTTGACGGTGGAAGCCACCCACTTGCCTCCTGCTCCGGACATGTTTAGCTGTGCGGAGAAGACTTGGGCTTGGGCGCTGGAGCTCGAGGGGGCAAGAGTGGGCAAAGGAGGAAGAAGGCGTGGGTAAAATGGGGAACTCTTATCCCTTTATGGAGGCGACGAAAGCGGTGCGCCTCCCCACTTGCCCGTTGGGAATCGCCTGCTTCCCAAGCGCCAAGATTGATGGCGTGGTTGGATTACCCGTACCCGTATTGATGAGAATCCCATGATAAGGGGACACGATCTCTACTTTGACAAAGACGTGTCAAGGAAACCGCCTCGCAATATGCGCTATGACTGGTTGTAGGAAAACGGTTCGAATAATGACCCGGCCGTAATGACATGTCGCGTTGTTTAAAAAAGTTGTCAGCAAATTGCATTTGTGAAATATCATTCTCTCTACAGTGGTATGCGAAGATCATTTTGCAGATCCGGACACGGTCTACGTGTTTGATAATTACCTTGGAGTATTTGGAGAAGGAACCCGCCTTGCAATGCCGAAGAAAAGACAGCGTGCCGGACTCATCGTCATTGAAGCCTGGTTCAGGGGCTACTGAGGGAATCCTAGATTAGGGGGTATCCGGACAGCCGGACTATATACATCGTTCGGACTATTGAAGCGTGAAGATACAAGACTCAAGACTCCGTCCCGTGTCCGGATGGGACTCTCCTTTGCATGGGAGGCAAGCTTGGCGATCCGGATATTGTGTTTCCTTCCTTGTAACCGACTCCATGTAAACCCTAGCCCTCTCCGGTGTCTATATAAACCGGAGAGGTTGGTCCTTAGAAGGTCGATCACAATTACAATCATACCATCATAGGCTAGCTCTTAGGGTTTAGCCTCTACGATCTCGTGGTAGATCTATTCTTGTACTACTCATATCATCAATACTAAACAAGCAGGAAGTAGGGTTTTACCTCCATCGAGAGGGCCCGAACCTGGGTAAACATTGTGTCCCTTTCTTCCTGTAACCATCAGCCTAGACGCACAGATCGGGACCCCCTACCCGAGATCCGCCGGTTTTGACACCGACAATCGTCAAGCTAGTTTTCATCATGCTCATATGACTCGCGTTCGTTACTTTGATAATTTGATATGTGGGTGGACCGGTGCTTGGGTACTGCCCTTTCTTGGACAAGCATCCCACTTATGATTAACCCCTATTGCAAGCATGCGCAACTACAAAAGAAGTATTAAGGTAAACCTAACCATAGCATGAAACAAGTGGATCCAACTCAACCCCTTATGAAGCAACGCATAAACTAGGATTTAAGCTTTTGTCACTCTAGCAACCCATCATCTACTTATTACTTCCCAATGCCTTCCTCTAGGCCCAAACAATGGTGAAGTGTCATGTAGTCGACGTTCACATAACACCACTAGAGGAGAGACAACATACATCTCATCAAAATATCGAACGAATACCAAATTCACATGACTACTAATAGCAAGACTTCACCCATGTCCTCAGGAACAAACGTAACTACTCACAAAGCATATTCATGTTCATGATTAGAGGAGTATTAATATGCATTAAGGATCTGAACATATGATCTTCCACTAAATAAACCAACTAGCATCAACTACAAGGAGTAATCAACACTACTAGCAAACCTCAGGTACCAATCTGAGGTTTTGGTACAAAGATTGGATACAAGAGATGAACTAGGGTTTGAGAGGAGATGGTGCTGGTGAAGATGTTGATGGAGATTGACCCGTCCCGATGAGAGCATCATTGGTGATGACGATGGTGATGATTTCCCCCTCCCGGAGGGAAGTTTCCCTGGCCGAACATGTGATGCCCCCGATTCAATCGTACACTAATCATATAGGCAAACGTGTACGATCAAGATCAGGGACTCACGGGAAGATATCACAACACAACTCTACAAATAAAATAAGTCATACAAGCATCATATTACAAGCCAAGGGCCTCGAGGGCTCAAATACAAGTGCTCGATCGTAGACGAGTCAGCGGAAGCAACAATATCTGAGTACAGACATAAGTTAACAAGTTGCCATAAGATGGCTAACATAAACTGGGATACAGATTGAAAGAGGCGCAGGCCTCCTGCCTGGGATCCTCCTAACTACTCCTGGTCGTTGTCAGCAGCCTGCACGTAGTAGTAGGCACCTCCAGCATAGTAGTCGTCGTCGACGGTGGCGTTTGGCTCCAGGGCTCCAGCATCTGGTTGCGACAACCAAGTAGAAGGGAAAGGGGGAAAAGAGGGAGAAAAGCAACCGTGAGTACTCATCCAAAGTACTCGCAAGCAAGGAGCTACACTACATATGCATGGGTATATGTGTAAAGGGACATATCGGTGGACTGGACTGCAGAATGCCAGAATAAGAGGGGGATAGCTAATCCTATCAAAGAACTATGCTTCTGGCTACCTCCATCTTGCAGCATGTAGAAGAGAGTAGATTTAAGTCCTCCAAGTAGCATCGCATAGCATAATCCTACCCGGCGATCCTCCCCTCGTCGCCCTATGGAAAAGCAATTACCGGGTTGGCTGTGGAAGTTGTCTGGGTGTGTTTTATTAAGTATCCGGTTCTAGTTTTCATAAGGTCAAGGTACAACTCCGGGTCGTCCTTTTACCGAGGGACACGGCTATTCGAATAGATAAACTTCCCTGCAGGGGTGCACCACATAACCCAACACACTTGATCCCATTTGGCCGGACACACTTTCCTGGGTCATGCCCGGCCTCGGAAGATCAACACGTCGCAGCCCCACCTAGGCACAACAGAGAGGTCAGCACGTCGGTCTAACTCCTATGGCGCAGGGGTCTGGGCCCATCACCCATTGCACACCTGCACGTTGCGAGGGTGGCCGGAAGCAGAACTAGCCCCCTTAATACAAGAGCAGGCTTACGTTCCAATCCGGCGCGCGCCGCTCAGTCGCTGACGTCACGAAGGCTTTGGCTGATACCACGACGTCGAGTGCCCATATCTTTCCCGCGTAGTTGGTTAGTGCGTATAGGCCAGTGGCCAGACTCGGATCAAATACCAAGATCTCGTTAAACGTGTTATTATGAAGTAACCGCGGACGCCGACCAGGGCCAGGCCCACCTCTCGCCTAGGTGGTCTCAACCTGCCCTGTCGCTCCGCCACAAAGATCCACACAAAGGGCCGTCGGGACAAAGGTCCTTTCAGCCCCCAATCCGTGAATCACTCGCGGGTACTCAACGAGCCGACCCGACTTTAGTCACCATCTGTATAGCATGTATATATGTATGGTATATACCCATGATCACCTCCCGAGTGATCACGACCCAATAGTATGGCAAGGCAGTCTGACAAGAATGTAGGGCCAATGATGATAAACTAGCATCCTATACTAAGCATTTAGGGTTGCGGGTAAGGTATCAATGACTGTAGCAACAATGACAGGCTATGCAACAGAATAGGAGTAACCAAACAGTAACATGCTACACTACTCTAATGCAAGCAGTATAGAGAGGAATAGGCGATATCTGGTGATCAAGGGGGAGGGCTTGCCTGGTTGCTCGGGCAAGGAGGGGTCGTCAACACCGTAGTCGATCGGGGTACCAGCAGCAGCGTCATTCTCGTAGTCTACCGGAGAGAAGAGGGGTAAGAAACAATGAATACAATGCAAACAGATGCATATCGATGCACGACATAACAAGTAGCGGTGCCAAGTGTGCCTTAACGCAGTAGGAGGTGATACTGGCGAAGGGGGAAAACATCCGGGAAAGCATTCCCGGTGTTTTGCATTTTCGGACAGATGAACCGGAGGGAGAAAGTTATGAGTTTGATAGGTTAGGGATGTGCGACGGACGAACGGGCTACGTATCCGGATTCTCTCGTCGTTCTGAGCAACTTTCATGTACAGAGTTTTCCCATCCGAGCTACGGTTTATTTTATATTAATTTTTAAAGTTTTAAATCATTTTCTAGAATTAACAGAATTAATTTAATACTAAAATACATTTCTGACGTCAGCATGACGTCAGCACGACGTCAGTAGTCAACAGAGGTGTTGACTCGATCAAACTGGCGTGTGGGTCCCGTTCGTCATTGACTGTTTATTCTAATTAGGGTTTAACTAATCTAATTATTGTTTAATTAAAACTAACTAGTTAATTAGGTTAATTAAATAGGATTAATTAAGTTAATTAACTCATTAATTAATTAATTAATTAATTTAATTATTATATATTTTACTTTCTATATTCATCATTTTTACACGTTCCAGGGGCTGGGCCCCACTTGTCTGTGGCCCTGGGGGCCTTAGCGGGCGTGTGGGCATTGCGGGTGCGGGCGTAGGGCGCCGCAGGCAAGGTGCTCGTCGGGGCGGACCCGAACGCGACGAGACGGGCACTCGCCGGCGTGTGGCGACAGGCGAGGCCCAGCGCGAGGCCCTGACGCCACCGGCAGCACGGGCGCATGTGCGACGAGTGCAGCGGCGAGCGGGGAGAGGATGGTCAGCGCGGGCGGGGGTCGGGCGCACAGGAGAGAGAGGAGAGGGGGAGCTCACAGGGGTGGTAGGGATTCGGGCAGCGGGGGTCGAGGAGGTCGTCGGGGACGACATGTGGCGAGGAGGCAGACCGGTGGGGAGGCTCCGGTGAAGTAGATCGACCGTGGGGTCGTGCAGTGGCCGTGGGCGGAGGCGAGGTCGAATGCGGCGAGGTGGCACGTCGGGGGTGATGGACGACGGCGCAGCGGCGTCCAGAGGAGGACGAGGAGCGCGGTGGCGGTCCGGGGCGACGGGCGGCGGGATCGACGATGGGGTCGGGGGGGGGGGGGTCGTTGCCTCGATCCAGAGGGATTCGGGGGAAGGCAAAGTGATGGATCCCGATCCAGATCAGATCGGGAGGGGGGAGTGGCGATGCAGGGGGAAGTGGGGCGGTTGGAGGCTAGGGTTACGGGGGAGAGGGGATAAGGGAGTGGGGGCGGGAGTGGCTGGCTAGGCCGGTGGGTTGGCCCAGTAGGGTTGTGGTCTGCTGGGCCGGAGCCCAGTGGGGGTTTTTTCTCTTTTTTTGTTTTCTGGTTGTTTTTCCCTTCTGTATTTTCTTTCTTTTATTTATTTTCTTTTCTGTTTTATTTCATTTTAAATCATTTAGGCATTTTATCAAAATGTGTTTGCTTTATTATATTTACCCTTGTAATATTCGGCACCCACCGAACATTTTTGTTTCAACTTTTGAAAACCTTTATTGTTGACATTAATTTAAATTTGAATTTTGAAGCGGTTTCGAATTAACCCGAGATTAACTTCAGTGACAGATGTGACGTGGCACCATTAGTAGAGGGTTACTGTAGCTTAACTATCCGGGCGTCACAATTCCCCTCCACTACAAGAAATCTCGTCCCGAGATTTAAGAGGTAGTGAAAAGGGGGGAAGGTTTGGTAATGAATCTAGTGGGTCTTCTCATTCTGGCTTGCTCTTCTCGAAGAGGCCGATCCAATACATTGGGGTTTTCATTTCTTTTCTTCAGGTCATCATGATGTAGTAAGCATCCTTTCTTCGGGATCTTCATCATACTTCTGAAAAGGATCAGGGGTAGCTTCAAAAGGACAGACCTCTACAAGGTTGCTTATCTAGTAGATAACATCGGGGAAGGTGGCGGAAAGTAACTCTCAAATTGGTACTTAAGAAAATATCGAGAGCAAAGTAATGAGGTTTCATGGGAAGTTTCGAGCGAGCAGGCAACCGTTCGATGCCTGAAACAGGGCGTGAGAGGGGCTCAAAGCAATCGGGAATAAGTAATGCGTCTTATACCAGAATAGATCAATAGGCAGGTGGCCCGTGAATTACATACGAAGTCAAGCTCGAGGAATAACTTTGACAACAGGGTGTACAGGAGAGTCCAGTTTCGATCCTGTGGATCTGTGGGTTATGGGCCCACCATGTGGGTTAAGAGTAGGAAGGCGATGATGTCTTACACGATCATGTAAGCAAGGCATGTCAGAGGGTAGTCTGTCAGTTATGTCGGCAACAACATCGGTACCAATGGCGAGGGACGAAGAGAACCACTTTCCTGCTCATTGAAACGAGGCGGACCAATAGGCAAAGTTCTCGTCCATCGGTGGTTACCGGAATGTCATCAACAATAGTAACAGGGTCTTGCTGACAGAATTGTACACCGAGGTGTTTACATAAGCAGGAGAATATTACTTCTTAGATCATATAGATCACAAGAAATGTTAAACCAACCAATGGAAAGGAAAATACGATTATCAGATTAAACAGAACAATGGAAAGGAAAATGTGTTTAAACACATTATTCGGGGGTATATCCTTCCCAAGGACAAGCAGTGCATGATATCCATGACATGATATAATGTAGAAAACTCCTTAAGTAGGGGAGAGAAATCTCATGACATTACCCATACAACGGTGTTTGGATAATTGAGCAAGAAACATTTAGCATTGGGCTTCAAATGTTCTTGTTGAAAATCGGAGTACCATAGACATGCTTCGAGATAGCATTGACATGGTCATCAGGTGAAGATCAGACTCTGGAAACACAAAGGATCCATCAGGAATAACTTTTAGAATAAGTCTTACAATTTCCTTATGGAAGAATGGATAACCTTGCTGAAAAGGAATCTATAACAATAGGGCCTCTGGCCAGGTGTGCTAGGCATGACATCATATTACCGGGTCATCAAAGGACCAACATCATAACTCCTGGAAAGTTGTCCCAACCATCATATCTGACCGAGATTCAGATCCGATTGGTGTCATGATACCTCAGACTTAGGATACCTGAGAAGAAAAGGTGCAACACAAATTGTCGAGATGACACTGTAAGATTCTCGAGAATTGAACTATGGAAGCGAGTTCCGAAACAAGAGTTCATCATTAAATCAAAGAGAGGATGAGACGGTGGCTGATGGTCTCAGCAACAATTCATCGAGATTTCCAAAAGATGGATCTCCACAATTATGTGAACAAGGAGATAACATTTAACAGATCAAATGATATAATGATGTATGCTCGAGGGAAACATACAAAATTAATCACTGGTTGAAAGGTGCACACGAAATATGGGCTTAGGTAGCAAGATCAATGTTAGAATGGTGATTCGATAACCAATGGTCTAAGAATGAAATGTCGACCATTAACTTCAAAGCAATAGGGTTGCTAGAAGTATAGAATCCAAGCAGCATGGTTCACGTGTTGGTATCCCGGTTAGAATTAACACGGGGACCAAGAAAGAATGGTGAGGGTGAGAAGTATCACAATACCAAGAATTCCTTAAGAGGTGGAGCAGTCCTCACAACATCCTTGACATAAAAGATGGCAATAATCCAAGGTAAATAAAAACAAATGCTGGATAGCAAGGAACTCAAGGTATAACACAAAACACGGACAAGTTTGTGTTGAATGGAAGGCAATAAAGTGGTCGATGATAAGACAAATCATCAAGGGAAAGGATGGTATTTCTCATCATGAATTCTTGATACCCTGGAAGAGCTCAAAATGTTGATGATGATCATGACACATTTGTCGAGAGGTTTCGTGAAGATATAATCGCTCATCGACGACATCAAGCAAAAGGAAGGATGGAGCGAAAAGTTATTAAAACCATGGATACAACACAAACTCGGAATCAAGCTTGTTGTTCAAGGCGAAATGATATGACGAGGAGAGTCGACGTAAGCTTAGCTCATCGTCGAAATTTGTGCTTCGAAAAGAAGGACCAAATAGCATAGTTAAAAAGTTGCACGATAATGATATAGCCGATAAGGCTAGGAATGACGTGATCGGGTACAAACTCGTACTTAAAGAAGATTATTAAGTGTTGTTGAACCGTAGTGCGGACTCGGTTCAGTTATCGATGTCTTTGAGTGTTTAATAACTCAGAGCCCATGAAAAATTGTAATCAGTGAGAATGTAGTACTTGATGAAGAACTCATAAGGAGTTATGCAGTTCCAAGATAATCTCGAGATACCAGGGGGTAATACTCGACGACAGTCCAAAGTAGAGCTTGGACTGGGGTATTGCTCTAAAGAAGATAAGTGCTTAGACTTGCACGAGAAATGGTATTTCAAGGAGATCATGGTCGGAACCACGATTGCAAAAGGCCAAATCGCAGATATAAGAACTTATACCAAGGGAATAATTAATTTAAGAGAAGCTTTAATGATACGATTGACATCATGTCCATGGGCATGAACACAAAGTTCAAGGTCGACTCCCAGTTTTTCAATGCATAACCTTCCATTCACTTCTCTAGATAAAAATGATTTTAGTGTCAAAACCTACCTGGTGAATTATCAGAGGAGTATGACCCGTGAAAACTTTTGAGTTCACACAGATTAAGGAAGGCATACGTTCAACACATCGGGGCTTCTTAGAACATATACCACAACTTCAGGGGTAAATAACACAAGCTCGAAAGCATAGCATGTTTGACAAAGCAGAGGATACAATTTACCAAAGGCATTATGTATCCGAGAAAAGACTCACACAGTTATTGAATATGGGGGACACTGTCGGATAATAATCCAACAAGAGGTCTGGTGGTCTACAATGGAGCTGGTGTGAGTATCGGTACCCTATCAAAGGAAGCAGGAATGCAAGTGCATCGGATTATAGAAACAACTGACTAACTCAAAGCTCAAATGCAAAGGAATTATGAATTCCAAGACAAGGGATCAGAAGCAATGCTCTGATTAAGGATGGATAAGTTGAATAGCCTTAGTGGTACAATCGACGGCAATTTGATTGGTCAAGATATAGCTCATGTTTAAAATGACGTCTGAGCCGAAAAGATAATTTAAAAGGATCAACTGATGATTGCGTGCATTCGCACTCATGTTGAATCAATAGGATCAAAATGACGGTGCCTAAGGATACTAACGAATATTGCCAGACATATGGAAAGCATCCATAATGCAAGCAGACAAGTATTGCAGAGCAATAAGCTACTAAGGATATTTGGAGGATCAAATAGTATTTCGAAGACCAATGTGAAACACATGAACAACTGGGGATGAACGGATACTCGATAAGGGCGAGAAATTAACCATAGGGGTATTCAGGTGGCAAGGAACTGCAAGGCAGTAGGCACAAAATATTCTCGGAACAATAGAAAGGATTTCAAGGTATCTTGTAATAACAAGATCAACTAGGAATAAAAGTAAGAACTTCAAGTGTATGTACTTATCCATAGGGATGTTTCGGTGGTAGGGAATTGCAAACGCGACAGGCACAAGGTCTCTAGAGAATATCGGAGAGTATCTTCGAATTCTTCTGGTTCACAGAGCAATCATCTGGAGTGAGGGGTTCTCCGGGAGGAAGTAGTACCGAGATCCTAAACTTAGATTTTAGTAAATTCATTTAACCTGAATAGGGGAGAGATTAGAGTCCTAGAGTAAAGATCGAGGAGTAAAAAGATCCTAATACCACCCAATGGCGACGTGGGTCCGTAAGACACACAACCATGTTAGTAAAAGTTTTGCAATGACTAGACTCGACTTCGGCCAAGGAGTGTGGAAGGGGGATTCCTACAGGTAGTCGGCTCTGATACCAACTTGTGACGCCCCCGATTCAATCGTACACCAATCATACACCCAAACGTGTACGATCAAGATCAGGGACTCACAGGAAGATATCACAACACAACTCTACAAATAAAATAAGTCATACAAGAATCATATTACAAGCCAAGGGCCTCGAGGGCTCGAATACAAGTGCTCGATCATAGACGAGTCAGCGGAAGCAACAATATCTGAGTACAGACATAAGTTAACAAGTTGACATAAGATGGCTAACACAAACTGGGATACAGATCGAAAGAGGCGCATGCCTCCTACCTGGGATCCTCCTAACTACTCCTGGTCGTCGTCAGCAGCCTGCACGTAGTAGTAGGCACCTCCAGCATAGTAGTCGTCGTCGACGGTGGCGTCTGGCTCCAGGGCTCCAGCATATGGTTGCGACAACTAGGTAGAAGGGAAAGGGGGGAAAGAGGGAGAAAAGAAATCGTGAGTACTCATCCAAAGTACTCGCAAACAAGGAGCTATACTACATATGCATGGATATATGTGTAAAGCGCCATATCGGTGGACTGAACTGTAGAATCCCAGAATAAGAGGGGGATAGCTAATCCTATCGAAGAACTACGCTTCTGGCTACCTCCATCTTGCAGCATGTAGAAGAGAGTAGATTGAAGTCCTCCAAGTAGCATCGCATAGCATAATCCTACCCGGCGATCCTCCCCTCGTTGCCATGTGCAAAAGCAATCACCAGGTTGTCTGTGGAACTTGTCTGGGTGTGTTTTATTAAGTATCCGGTACTAGTTGTCATAAGGTCAAGGTACACTCCGGGTCAGCCTTTTACCAAGGGACACGGCTATTCGAATAGATAAACTTCCTTGCAGGGGTGCACCACATAACCCAACATGCTCGATCCCATTTAGCCGGACACACTTTCCTGGGTCATGCCCGGCCTCGGAAGATCAACACGTCGCAGCCCCACCTAGGCACAACAGAGAGGTCAGCACGCCGGTCTAACTCCTATGGTGCAGGGGTCTGGGCCCATCGCCCATTGCACACCTGCACGTTGTGAGGGCGGTCGGAAGAAGAACTAGCCCCCTTAATACAAGAGCAGGCTTACGTTCCAATCCGGCACGCGCCGCTGAGTCGCTGATGTCACGAAGGCTTCGGTTGATACCACGACACCGAGTGCCCATATCTTTCCCACGTAGTTGGTTAGTGCGTATAGGCCAGTGGCCATACTCAGATCAAATACCAAGATCTCGTTAAGCGTGTTATTATGAAGTAACTGCGAACGCCGACCAAGGCCAGGCCCACCTCTCGCCTAGGTGGTCTCAACCTGCCCTGTCGCTCCGCCACAAAGATCCACATAGAGGGCCGTCGGGACAAAGGTCCTATCAGCCCCCAATCCGTGAATCACTCGCGGGTACGAACAGCTCCACCGGAGCCCTAGATTGGTCCCGCCAAAGTTCCGCCTCGTGGCGGCGGAGTTTCGTCCCGTAAGCTTGCTTATGATTTTTTTTCTAGGGTAAAAGACTTCATATAGCAGAAGATGGCCACCAGGGGGCCCACGAGGCAGGAGGGCGCGCCTTGTAAGGGTGGGCGCGCCCCCCACCCTCGTGGCTAGGGTGTGGGCCCCCTCGGGTACTTCTTTCGCTCAATAATTCTTATTAATTCCAAAAATGACTTTCGTGGAGTTTCAGGACTTTTGGAGCTGTGCAGAATATGTTTCCAATATTTGCTCCCTTTCCAGCCCAGAATCCCAGCTGCCGGCATTCTCCCTCTTCATGTTAAACCTTGTTAAATAAGAGAGAATAGCCATAAGTATTGTGACATAACGTGTAATAACAGCCCATAATGTAATAAATATTGATATAAAAGTATGATGCAAAATGGACGTATCAACTCCCCCAAGCTTAGACCTCGCTTGTCCTCAAGCGGAAGCCGAAATCGAAAAATATGTCCACATATTTAGAGATATAGGTGTCGATAAAAATAAAATATGGACATGAGGGCATCATGATCATTCTTATAACAACAACAACATATATATATGTATGTATGTATGTATTGTCATATGATTTCTTATGCTCAAGTAACAATCTATTCACAATGTCAAGTATGAATCATAAACTTCATTGGGAACTAACAAACTGTAATCTCAGTCATTGAAGCAATTGCAATTTATCATAACATCGGAAAGAGTCAATATAAGAGCTTTTCAGCAAGTCCACATACTCAACTATCATTTAGTTTTCCACAATTGCTAACACTCACGCAATACTTATGGTTATGGAGTTTTAATCGGACACAGAGAAAGATAGGGGCTTATAATGTTGCCTCCCAACGTCTTACCTCAAGGGTAATGTCAACAATAATAGTTCATGCTAACTTACATCCAATTGGATATATATATATATCAAGATCTTTCCAACACGAGGTACTTGCCAAAGGATAAAATGAAAAAGGGAAAGGTGAGGATCACCTTGACTCTTGCATAATGTAAAAGACATAAAGTAAAAGATAGGCCCTTCGCAGAGGGAAGCAGAGGTTGTCATGTGCTTTTAGGGTTGAATGCACGAAATCTTAATGCAAAAGAACGTCACTTTATATTGCCACTTGCGATATGAACCTTTGTTATGCAGTCCGTCGCTTTTATTACTTCCATATCACACGATCGTATAAAGCTTATTTTCTCCACACTAATAAGTCATACATATTTAGAGAGCAATTTTTATTGCTTGCAACATGACGACTTACTTGAAGGATCTTACTCAATCCATAGGTAGGTATGGTGGACTCTCATGGCAAAAACTGGGTTTAAGGATATTTGGAAGCACAAGTAGTATCTCTACTTGGTGCAAGGAATTTGGCTAGCATGAGGGGGGAAGGCAAGCTCAACATGTTGGACGATCCATGACAATATACTTTAACTGAGATGTGAGAAAACATAACCCATTACGTTGTCTTCCTTTTCCAACATCAACTCTTTAGCATGTCATACTTTAATGAGTGCTCACAATCATAAAAGATGTCCAAGATAGTATATTTATATGTGGAAACCTCTCTTTCTTTATTACTTCCTATTAATTGCAACGATGACCAAAACTATGTTTGCCAACTCTCAACAACTTTTATGTATCATACTCTTTATGTGTGAAGTCATTTCTATCCATAAGATCAATATGAACTCTTTTATTCTTTTTAGTCTTTTTTGCACTTAGGATCATAGCAAGATAGCAAAGCCCTTGACTCAACACTAATCTTTATTATATATAACTCACGGACTCGATTAAATAGAGGTATCACAAAGCAAAACTCAAAACTAATTCATACCAAAACTTTATTCTACTAGATCAAGATATTACCCAAAGGTTCGAACTAAGTAAAACGGTAAAGATAGGAGTGTGATGGTGATATGATACCGGGGCAACTCCCCCAAGATTGGCAGTTTCCAAAGGGAGTGCCCATACCCATGTGATTATGTCCTCAGAGGTGGTGAAGAAGGAGTTTTTGATGATGTAGGCTTGTCATCCGTCTTCCAAGGCATAGGCTCACCATCATAGAAGGATGATCGAGTCTCCGGGATCCTCAAATATGCAGCCAAACTCATTCTCTTGAATCTATATTCATACTCACAGTTTTGGTTTTGCAGGTCATAGATCCGGGCTTGGAGGTGCTCGATTTTCTCATGAAGCTTGAAGATGGTCTCCCCAATGTTCTTGGTGTCCAGCTTGTGGTTGTTGGTGAACTCCGCGATCATCATCTGGTTGGCGTTAAGTCCGCGCTCCACCATCCCTTGGCACTTGAAAACTTGTTGTTCCATCGCTCCGAGCTTTGTCTCCACGCTTCCGGTACTCCTTGGTCCCTCCACATCGCGGATGTGCAGCACCCCCTCATGCATATCAATGGTTTGAGGGTGATGCAGCACCTCCGCGAGAAAGGGGTTGATGACCCTCTCAAAAAACTTGTCCTTGGGAGCGCTTGAAGACGTCATGGTGCTCTAGATCTGTCAGAAAAATAGCTCGAAATGAAAACAGAAGATTTTTGCGTGATATGGTGGTCAAAACCTTCGGGAGATTATATAATGAACTTTTACCGACTAAAAGAAGTATCGTGCCAGAAAACGGGGTCCGGAGAGCACACGAGGTGCCCACGAGGCAGGGGGCGCGCCCTCCACCCTCGTCGATGCCTCGTGTCCTTCCCGGACTACTTATTTTCCTATTTTCTTAAATATTCCAAAACGGAGAAAAATTGCTATTAAAACTGTTTTGGAGTCGGTTTACTTACCGTACCACATACCTATTCCTTTTCGGAGTCTGAAACGTTCTGGAAAGTATCCCTTATGTATTCCTCCGGGGTTACAGTTTCAATAATATTAGTTTCAACATTTATAGGAGTACCTGAGATATAATGTTTGATTCTTTGACCTTTACCACCTTCAGATTTGTGCCTTCGAAGTTGTTGATTTTTATGGCACCGAAATGATAGACCTCCTCAATAACGTAAGGGCCTTCCCATTTAGAGAGAAGTTTTCCTGCAAAAAATCTTAAACGAGAGTTGAATAGCAACACATAATCACCTACGTTAAACTCACGCTTTTGTATCCTTTTGTAATGCCATCTTTTAACTTTTTCTTTGAACAGCTTGGCATTTTCGTAGGCCTGGGTTTCTCCATTCATCAAGTTAGCTAATGTCAAATAACCTCTTCTCACTGGCAAGTTTGAAATCATAATTGAGCTCTTTAATGGCCCAATATGCCTTATGTTCTAGTTCGAGAGGTAAGTGACATGCTTTTCCATAAACCATTTTATATGGAGACATACCCATAGGATTCTTATATGCAGTTCTATAGGCCCACAATGCATCATCTAGTTTCTTGGACCAATTCTTTCTAGATCTATTTACAGTCTTTTGCAAAATTAATTTAAGCTCTCTATTGCTAAGTTCTACTTGACCACTAGACTGCGGGTGATATGGAGATGCAATTCTATGATTACCATCATACTTAGCAAGCATTTTACGAAAAGCACCATGAATAAAATGTGAACCACCATCAGTCATGAGATATCTAGGGACTCCAAACCTCGGAAAAATAACTTCTTTAAGCATCTTAATAGAGGTGTTATGATCAGCACTACTAGTTGGAATAGCTTCTACCCACTTAGTAACGTAATCAACAACAACTAAAGTATGTGTATATCCATTGGAGGCAGGAAAAGGTCCCATATAATCAAAGCCCCAAACATCAAATGGTTCAATAATAAGAGAATAGTTCATAGGCATTTCTTGACGTCTACTAATATTACCTATTCTTTGACATTCATCACAAGACAGGACAAACTTACGGGCATCTTTGAAGAGAGTAGGCCAATAAAAACCGGATTGCAATACCTTATGTGCAGTTCTATCTCCAGCGTGGTGTCCTCCATATGCCTCGGAGTGACACTTGCGTAGGATCTATTCCTATTCATGCTCAAGTACACAACGTCTAATAACACCATCTACTCCTTCTTTATAAAGGTGTGGGTCATCCCAGAAGTAATGTCCCAAATCATAAAAGAACTTTTTCTTTTGCTGGTATGTGAAACTAGGTGGTATAAATTTAGCAACAATGTAATTAGTATAATCAGCATACCATGGAGCAGTACGAGAAGCATTTATGACAGCTAATTGTTCATCAGGAAAGCTATCACCAATAGGTAGTGGGTCATCAAGAACATTCCCTAACCTAGACAAGTTGTCTGCAACGGGGTTCTCAGCTCCCTTTCTATCAATAATATGCAAATCACATTCTTGTAACAAGAGAACCCATCTAATAAGTCTAGGTTTAGCATCTTTCTTTTCCATAAGATATTTAATAGTAGCATGATCAGTGTGAATAGTTACTTTAGAATCAACAATATAAGGTCTGAACTTATCACATGCAAATACAACTGCTAAGAATTCTTTTTCAGTAGTAGCATAATTTCTCTGAGCAGTGTCTAGAGTTTTACTAGCATATTGGATAACATTTAGTTTCTTATCAACTCTTTTCCCTAGAACAACACCTACAGCGTAATTGCTAGCATCACACATAATTTCAAAGGGTAAATTCCAATCAGGTGCCTGAACAATAGGTGCAGTGATCAAAGCTTTCTTAAGTATTTCAAATGCTTCTACACAATCATCATCGAAGACAAAATGAATATCTTTTATAAATAAATTATTCAGAGGCCTAGAGATTTTAGAAAAGTCCTTAATGAACCTCCTATAAAAACCGGCATGACCAAGGAAACTTCGTATACCTTTAATGTCCTTGGGACATGGCATCTTTTCAATAGCATCAACTTTAGCTTTATCAACTTCAATAACTCTTTCAGAAATTTTATGCCCCAAGACAATGCCTTCATTAACCATAAAGTGGCACTTTTCCCAATTCAAAACAAGACTAGTATCTTCGCATCTCTGCAAAGCTCGATCAAGGTTGCTCAAGCAATGATCAAAAGAGGATCCATAAACAGAGAAATCATCCATGAATACCTCACAAATCTTTTCAGAGAAGTCAGAGCCTATAGCCATCATGCATCTTTGAAAGGTAGCAGGTGCATTACATAAACCAAAAGGCATACGTCTATAAGCAAATGTACCGAAAGGGCAAGTAAAAGTAGTCTTTGCTTGATCGTCCGCTGACACAGGTATTTGAGAGAAACCAGAATAACCATCTAGAAAGCAGAAATGTGTTTGCTTGGATAGTCTTTCTAGCATTTGATCAATAAAAGGTAAAGGGTGATGATCTTTCTTAGTAGCTTTATTTAATTTACGAAAATCAGTTACCATCCTATAACCTGTAATAATTCTTTGCGGGATCAATTCATCTTTATCATTAGGGACTACAGTAATACCTATCTTCTTAGGGACACAATGGACAGTACTTACCCATTCACTATCAGCGACGGGATAAATTATACCTGCCTCAAGGAGCTTTAGTATTTCCTTTCTTACCACTTCTTTCATCTTAGGATTTAACTGTCATTGATGATCTCTAACTGGTTTAGCGTCTTCGTCCAATTTTATTTTGTGTTGGCATAGAGTGGGACTAATACCCTTAAGATCATCAAGAGTATATCCAATAGCAGCATGGTGCTTCTTCAGAGTTTTCAATAATCTTTCCTCTTCCTGCTCTGACAGGTTAGCGCTAATAATAACAGGATATATCTTCTTTTCATCAAGATAAGCATATTTAATAGTATCAGGTAACAGTTTAAGCTCAAACATAGGATCACCCTTGGGTGAAGGGGGATCCCCTAGGATTTCAACAGGTAAGTCGTGTTTCAAAATAGGACCCTCTTTAAAGAATACTTCATCTATTTCCCTTCTTTCATTCATAAACATATCATTTTCATGGTCAAGCAAATATTGTTCTAACGGATTAGTAGGAGGCATGGCAATAGAAGCAAGACCAATAATTTCATCCTTACTAGGCAATTCTTTTATCATGGGGTTGTCTACAAAATTTAGCCAAATTAAACTCATGTTTCATATCCCCCAAGCCAATTGTAACAACATCCTTTTCGCAATCAATCTTAGCATTAATAGTATTCAAGAAGGGTCTACCAAACATAATGGGACAAAAGCTATCTTGTGGGGAACCAAGAACAAGAAAATCAGCAGGGTATTTAACTTTCCCACACAAGACTTCAACATCTCTAACAATCCCCAATGGTGAAATAGTATCTCTATTGGCAAGCTTAATTGTAACATCATTATCTTCTATTTCAGCGGGTGCAATATCATGCATAATTTCTTTATATAAGGAAAGAGGTATTGCACTTGCACTAGCACCCATATCACACAAGCCATGATAACAATGATCTCCTATTTTAACAGAAATAACATGCATGCCTACAACAGGTCTATGTTTCTTAGCATCGGGTCTAGCAATATTGGCAGCTTCATCACAGAAATAAATAACATGCCCATCAATATTATCAGCCAAGAGATCTTTAACCATAGCAATACTAGGTTCAACTTTAATTTGCTCAGGAGGTGTATATGTTCTAGTATTACTCTTACGATCCACAGTTGAAGCTTTAGCATGGTCCTTTATCCTAACAGGGAAAGGTGGTTTCTCAACATAAGAAGTAGGAACAATAGGATCATTATAAGTGATAGTCTTTTCTTCAACTGTAACAGGTGCAACTACTTTTACTTTAGTGGGAGGATTATATTTAAACCACTTCTCCTTAGGGAGATCAACGTGAGTAACAAATGATTCACAGAAAGAAGCTACTATCTCAGAGTCAAGTCCATATTTAGTGCTAAATCCACGAAAAGCATCGGTATCCATAAAAGATTTAACACAATCAAACTTAGGTGTCATACCTGAGTCCTTACCATCGTCGGAATCCCAATCTTCAGAGTTACGTTTAATTCTTTCCAATAAATCCCACTTGAATTCAATAGTCTTCATCATATAAGAACCAGCACAAGAAGTATCGAGCATGGTGTGATCATTGAGAGAAAGTCGAGCATAAAATTTTTGAATAATCATTTCTCTTGAGAGCTCATGATTGGGGCATGAATATAACATTGACTTAAGCCTCCCCCGATCTTGAGCGATGCTTTCTCCTTTGCGAGGCCAAAAATTATATATATAATTACGATCACGATGAACAAGATGCATAGGATAGAACTTCTGGTGAAATTTCAATTTCAATCGTTTATAGTCCCAGGATCCCATATCATCACATAGCTATAACATGTCAATGCGTATCCCTTCAAAGATAAAGGGAAAACCTTTTTCTTAACAACATCATCGGTCATACCTGCAAGCTTAAATAATCCACACACTTCATCCACATAGATAAGGTGTAAATCGGTATGCAATGTTCCATCTCCTGCAAAGGGATTAGCTAGTAGTTTCTCTATCATACCCAAAGGAATTTCAAAGTAAACATTTTCAGTAGGTTCAGTAGGTTGAGGAGCAACTCTTTGCTCTACTGGTCGGGGTGAAGATACCCCGAACAAGCCCCTCAAAGGATTAGTTTCCATAGTACCAAGTGACTGTAAATTTCAGCACACTATATAAATGTTTCCTTACCAAGTTCCACTCACCAAAGGCGCTTCACTCCCCGGCAACGGCGCCACAAAAGAGTCTTGATGACCCACAAGTATAGGGGATCTATCATAGTCCTTTCGATAAGTAAGAGTGTCGAACCCAATGAGGAGCAGAAGGAAATGACAAGCGGTTTTCAGTAAGGTATTCTCTGCAAGCACTGAAATTGTAGGTAACAGATAGTTTTGTGATAAGATAATTTGTAACGGGTAACAAGCAATGAAAGTAAATAAGGTGCAGCAAGGTGGCCCAATCCTTTTTGTAGCAAAGGACAAGCCTGGACAAGTTCTTATAATGAGAAAAACGCTCCTAAGGACACATGGGAATTATCGTCAAGCTAGTTTTCATCACGCTCATATGATTCGCGTTCATTACTTTGATAATTTGATATGTGGGTGGACCGGTGCTTGGGTACTGCCCTTTCTTGGACAAGCATCCCACTTATGATTAACCCCTATTGCAAGCGTCCGCAACTACAAAAGAAGTATTAAGGTAAACCTAACCATAGCATGAAACAAGTGGATCCAAATCAGCCCCTTACGAAGCAACGAATAAACTAGGGTTTAAGCTTCTGTCACTCTAGCAACCCATCATCTACTTATTACTTCCCAATGCCTTCCTCTAGGCCCAAACAATGGTGAAGTGTCATCTAGTCGACGTTCACATAACACCACTAGAGGAGAGACAACATACATCTCATCAAAATATCGAACGAATACCAAATTCACATGACTACTAATAGCAAGACTTCACCCATGTCCTCAGGAACAAACGTAACTACTCACAAAGCATATTCATGTTCATGATCAGAGGAGTATTAATATGCATTAAGGATTTGAGCATATGATCTTCCACCAAATAAACCAACTAGCATCAACTACAAGGAGTAATCAACACTACTAGCAAACCCCAGGTACCAATCTGAGGTTTTGGTACAAAGATTGGATACAAGAGATGAAGTAGGGTTTGAGAGGAGATGGTGCTGGTGAAGATGTTGATGGAGATTGACCCCTCCCAATCTGAGGATCGTTGGTGATGACGATGGTGATGATTTCCCCCTCCCGGAGGCAAGTTTCCCTGGCAGAACAGCTCCGCCGGAGCCCTAGATTGGTTCCGCCAAGGTTCCACCTCGTGGCGGCGGAGTTTCGTCCCGTAAGCTTGCTTATGATTTTTTTCCAGGGTAAAAGACTTCATATAGCAGAAGATGGCCACCGGAGGGCCACCAGGGGGCCCACGAGGCAGGGGGGCGCGCCCTGTAAAGGTAGGCGCGCCCCCCACCCTCGTGGCCAGGGTGTGGGCCCCCTCTGGTACTTCTTTCGCTCAATAATTCTTATTAATTCCAAAAATGAATTTCGTTGTGTTTCAGGACTTTTGGAGCTGTGCAGAATAGGTTTCCAATATTTGCTCCCTTTCCAGCCCAGAATCCCAGCTGCCGGCATTCTCCCTCTTCATGTTAAACCTTGTAAAATAAGAAAGAATAGCCATAAGTATTGTGACATAACGTGTAATAACAGCCCATAATGCAATAAATATCGATATAAAAGCATGATGCAAAATGGACGTATCAGGGGGAAGCCACGGGCTTCCAGAACCTAGAGCAGGCAGCTCCAACTGACACTGTCAAAGGCCTTATGGAAGTCTAACTTTAGCACAATAACGGGCAGTTTTTTTCTGTGTGCAGTCTGCACCATATCCGCAGCCAAAGCAAAGTTCTCAATGATGGAACTACCTTTGAGAAACCCAGATTGAAGAGAATGAACCAACTCAGGTATGCGATGTTCTAGTCTGTTGGTCAAGACCTTAGAGGCCAACTTAGGCATGTTGTGCAGCAGAGAGATGGGCCTATACTCATGCAGCTCCAAGGGGGAGTCGTTTTTGGGCAGCAAGGTGATGTACGCAGTGTTAACTCCCCCCAAAAACGGATGGTTGTTGTGAAAATCAGTGAAGAAATGCATGAGATCATCTTTAAGCATCGGCTAGAAGGCTTTGTAGAACTCATTCGTGAAATTGTCTGGCCCAGGGCTCCTATTATTGGGTGATTTTTTGATGGCCATGGCAACTTCAGCCCAGGAGAACACATCGGCCAGGCTAGAGAGGTTGGCTGACTGATACAACTCACTGATCTGGACAGTGGGTATTGACTCCGCTTCTTGGCCCAAAATGTCCTCAAAATAAGTGGTAGCGAGGGCAAGTTTCTGACTATTCTGATAGAACTCAATCCCATCATGCACAAAAACCTTGACCCTGTTACGGCGTGCCTGGCAGTTAGCAGCCGCGTGGAAGAACTGACAATTCTCATCGCCCGAGACACACCAACGGATCTTAGCTCGTCTACGCCAGAGCGCAGCCTGCCATAAAACGAGTTGCTCAGTACGGGTCGAGGCGAAGACACGGAGTACCGACTCTAGAGGAGAAAGAACTCTCCTTTCCTCAATAGCATTCAGAAAACTGACCACATGCTTGTTATTGTTGATGAGCACTCTGAGACTGGATTTGCGCTTACACCACTGCCTGAGGGCAGCTCAGATTTTCCTCATCTTGAAGTTGATCAAGGATGCACATGATTGAAAGGGTCTGCAGCCCCTAGTCCAGCCATCAAAGATGATCTGTCTGGCATCTTCCATCTCCAGCGAGTGGTTCTCCATTCTGAAGAGCTTGCTTTTGGGCATGCTGGTAGAGAAATCGACAAGGATGGGTGTGTGGTCAGAAGTGGTGGCAGGCACACCAGAGGCCAAAATCTGGACATACTGCAACCCCCAGCAGCGTTAACCAAAACTATGTCCAAACGAACAAGTGTTGGCGAGCTCCTTTTGTTGGACCAGGTGAATTTCCTATTGCCAACCTGAATATCGTCCAACATGTGATCTCTGACCAAAGCATTGAAGGTTTCTATCAGATTCCAGTCGATCCGGCCACGGGATTTCTCGTGCGCAAACAGGTACATGTTATAATCACCCAGCACAGTCCAAGGCAGGTCGGCAGCAGCAGCAACATTGTTGACAGCTTCGAAAAAACCTGTTCTCTCACTGTTCTGGCAAGGAGCATATACCACAGTGAGCAGAAAAGAGCCATTATCAGAGGTGGACGACATTTTGACGGTAACATGGTACTTGTGTGCATCAACCAGCTGCCCCGAGAGCAAACTTGAATCCTAGGAAACTAGAATGCCACCAGAAGCACCATCTGAAGGAGTAGGCATACGTCTTAAGATCGACCGGTAGGAAACACTATAGCTTGTGAGGAAGGAGAGAAGCCAGTTTTGTTTCCTGCAAGCAATCAATGCTAGGACAGCAAGAGGTTAAGACATCATGTACTAGCAAACACTTGTCATAGTCACCGAGCCCATGAACATTCTAGTTTAGCAAGTTCATCATGTAAGAGTCATAGCACAACCCAGGTATGGAACAGGAACAGATAAATGCATGATCATGGATGGAGCCGAGGGGTAGCACAAACTGATACAAGATAAACAAACTGTCGGCAGCTCAGCCTAGCCAAGAGGCCAAGGCAAGTGGAGAAAGATGCAGGTAAAGACTAGCTTAGGACATGAGCGAACTACTATGACATGGCATGCGACAATCGAAGGATTACAGGAGAACAACTCACGACTAGGCCCACGACCGCTAGCTAAAAAGCATTACACATGGGGAAGATAGGCCATGTGCATCGGCGAGGCACAGGAACTGCCAGAGGAGGTAGAAGCCATTGCTCTATCAGGTACAGGTGCGGTAGCACGCACCTACACATGCTCAAGGATGGCATCAGCGTTGAGGTCATAGCACTTGGCGATTTGCTTGAGCTTGCCCCTGCTCAACGGGGCAGGCGTCTCCAACAGCGGCAGGCGGAGGAGGCCGTCCATCGCCGCTGCCTTTACTTTCACCTTCTTGCGCCTGGAGGAGGAGGAAGAGCCTGGCCGGCGAGAGGGGCCACTCCCCGAGCTCGAGTCGGACCCTGCCGCCTTCCTCTTGGACGCACGCTCGACGGAGCCAACCCGCACCCCATCGTAAGGCGTCCCTGATGTGGGGGCTGCACCGAGGGGAAGCAGGAGTGGCCGCCGGAGGCATGTCCGGGGCAAGAGCACCGTTAGAGGCAGCCACAAGCCTGCCCGCGCCCAGGTCATGAGCACCAAGCGCAGAATCGCCGTCCACCCCCTCCATCATGGGGGGGAAGCAGAAGAAGATCCACCAGCAGCGGCAGGGAGGAGAAACTGTAGGAGCGGGGGCGAGAGCCTGAGATCGCCCGCGGCAGGCTCAGGCGGCGGGTCCCGGCAGCTGCAGTAGATCCTAGCGATGTGGGGAGGGAGCGTGGTGCATGCCCCATGGACGAGATCTATGGCGGCCACGGGGGAGACGGCGCTGTCTGGGAGGAGGCACGGCTCGAGCAGTGGTGGGGCGAGACGAATAGGCCTGGAGTAGATGGGCCAGGAGACAAGGGCCTGGTGGGCCCGCCAGTGCTCTTGGGCCGGGGACTGGGTATTGGCAAAGAAAAGGTATTTTTCTGAGAGGGAGAGCAACGGCCCACGAGCCGACAGCAAGCTAGCGGGCACATTGGGCTTGGGGGGATATCGGCACTCCACGGAGGGCAGCAGCGGAAGAGTGCAAGGGCAGAGGGCACCATCCGCCGACTTGGGCTATAATTTGAAGAGGAGTGAGCGGCGGCTTTCCCGCACAGGCACTTCTGCGAGGTAATCGAAGGAGGGGAAGTAGCCGTCATTCACAATGACCAGCCCGACCTGGATCGCCCCCATGGTGCATGATACGTCTCCAACGTATCTATAATTTTTTATTGTTCCATGCTATTATATTACCCCTTTTTGGATGTTTATGGGCTTTATTTACACATTTATATCATTTTTGGGACTAACCTACTAACCGGAGGCCCAGCCCGTATTGCTATTTTTTGCCTATTTCAGTATTTCGAAGAAAAGGAATATCAAACGGAGTCCAAATGGAATGAAAACTGAGGAGTCCTGGACTAGGGGGTGTCCGGATAGCCGAACTATCATCTTTGGCCGGACTCCAAGACTATGAAGATACAAGATAGAAGACTTCGTCCCGTGTCCGGATGGGACTTTCCTTGGCGTAGAAGGCAAGCTTGGCGATACGGATGTGTAGATCTCCTACCATTGTAACTGACTCTGTGTAACCCTAGCCCTCTCCCGTGTCTATATAAACCGGAGGGTTTTAGTCCATAGGACGAACAACAATCATACCATAGGCTAGCTTCTAGGGTTTAGCCTCATTGATCTCGTGGTAGATCTACTCTTGTACTACCCATATCATCAATATTAATCAAGCAGGAGTAGGGTTTTACCTCCACCGAGAGGGCCCGAACCTGGGTAAAAACATCGTGTCCCTTGTCTCCTGTTACCATCCGCCTAGAGGCACAGTTGGGGACCCCCTACCCAAGATCCGCCGATTTTGACACCGACATCGGTGCTTTCATTGAGAGTTCCTCTATGCCGTCGCCATCAGGAAGGATGCCTCGTCCCGTCTTTAAAGACGGCACCGTTGCTAAGGGAGCTTTGGCCATCGGCCAAACTATCCGGCTAGGCGGTTTTCTTATGACCGCATGTTCGCCCCCCGCGCCGACGATGACTTCTCGGGTCATCAGAAGCAATCTTCACGTCAACTCAGAACTTGCCGAGCAGCTAGATCCGATGGAGCTCTTCTCCTTAAACGAGCTCTTGGATCGCATCGCCGCCCTGGGAGTCGCTATGGACTACAATCAGATTGGGCCTAAAACCGATCTGAGAGATATCAACTCTCCCCAGGCTACCCACCACGTTGCTGTGGTGGAGGAACAGTACGGCGACCCTTCTTCAATATTAAGGACCAGTTACGTCCGGATTCCCGACCCCTCCAAGCCGGATTCCCGCGGAGGGACGGACGTCGATCAAGTCCTGAACCTAAAGTCAAGCAGCAGGCTGGATTCATTGAACAATATCCAAAAACCCAAGCTTCCAAGTTCGGAAACTTTTCGGCCCTTGAGTCTTAGATTGGACAGGGTTCCGAATTTAATTCCACCCCCCACCCAAACATAGGCGATTTATCCCGAATACGGCAAGAGCCCGCTGAAACAGTACACCATTACTGGGCCAGATTCCTCCTGGTTATGGATAGGATAAAGGACTGCCACGAGGAAGATGCAATCTCACTTTTCTGCAATAATTGCACGGACAAGGGAATCCTAAACGCCATAAGTCATCGTGAAATTACACGCTTTGCCGACTTGGCGTCCATAGTACGAAAGTACTGTGCGATGGAGAGCGCCTGGAAAACCGAAACCAAATTTTGGGATAATCTGGCTCCGAATACAGCCCTAGTCCAAAATAAAGGGGTGCATCATCGCCAGGCACCTGGGTTAAATACCAAAAAGCAAAAAAAAACTTAAAGGGCATGGAACCGTACTGGAGGGATGGCTCAATGGACCCTGCAAAATTCATGGTACTGAGGGCGCCACTCCAACTCATAGCCTTTGGGCATGTTGGATACTACGGCAGGTGGCCAAAAGTGGCGAAGAGCTTCTAGCCCCAGAGAACCAACCCAGCAACACCAGTACGGTATTAACAGTCTTCGAGACTTTCGCATCAAATAATATGCGGAAACAAACACTCCACAGCCTTGCCGAAGTCTACCAAGTAGCAACAATAAACCCATGGAGTGACACGGCTATTACCTTTAATGCCAGTGACGAACCTAAATTCCGAATAGCCCGAGCACCAGCCGCATTGGTCCTCAGTCCAATAGTGGACAACTTTCGCCTTACTAAGGTACTCATGGACGGCGGCAGCGGATTAAACCTCATTTACGAGGAAACCCTTCGAAAAATGGAAATAGACTGGAGCCGCATTGAGCGAAGCAGCACAACCTTTAGAGGAATAATCCCTAGTCGGGAAGCATGCTGCACAGGAAAAATCACACTAGACGTGGTGCTCGGCTCACCGGACAATTATAGGTCCGAGGAGGTCACATTCCAAGTGGCCCCATTCAGCAGCGGATATCACGCTTTATTAGGGCGAGAGGCATTAACAATTTTTCAAGCTATACCCCATTACGGGTACATGAAGCTCAAAATGCCCGGGCCCAACAGAATCATCACTCTCGCCAGTGATCCGAACATAGCACTCTGCGCCGAAAATAAGACAGCCGCACTAGCCCTCGAGGCACTATCCGAAGCCCTAGCGGCCGAAGAACTCACTTCGCTGTGCTCCACGGTGAACAGGGATGATGTGATACTCCATAAGAGATCCAAGTCCACCTCTTTTAAACCAGCGGACGAAATAGTCAAATTCCAAGTTCATCCAACGGACCCTACAAAGACGGCCTCCATTGGGGCACAGTTAAACCCTGATGTAGACGCCGCACTACGAGAATTCCTATGGGAAAATTGGGACATTTTTGCCTGACACCCTTCAGACATGCCAGGAATCCCACGTCGGCTGGCCGAGCACAGCCTAAATATCCTAAAAGGATTTAAGCCAGTCAAACAGGCTCTTCGGCGATTTTCCAAACCCAAGAGACAGGCAATGGGAGAGGAGCTAGCCAAACTATTGGAAGTCGGATTCATCAGAGATATAAAACATCCGGACTGGCTAGCAAACCTGGTGATGGTACCAAAGAAGGATAAATCTTGGCGCCTATGTGTCGACTTCAAAGACCTTAACAAGGCTTGCCCAAAGGATCCATTCCCCCTCCCTCGCATCGATCAAATCATCGATGCTACCGCAGGGCACGATTCATTATGCTTCCTCGACGCATACTCCGGCTACCACCAAATCAAGATGGCCGAGCCAGACCAAGCCGCAACGGCATTCATCACTCCATACGGCCATTCTACTTCAACATAATGCCCTTCAGGCTAAAAAAAACGCTGGCGCAACATATCAGCGCATGATTCAGACATGTCTGGCAAACTAGATCGGCAAAATAGTGGAGGCATACGTAGACGATGTGGTCGTTAAATCCAAGCATGTCGAAACTCTAGTAGACGACTTGAGGCTCACTGTCGGTGTCAAAACCGGCGGATCTCGGGTAGGGGGTCCCAAACTGTGCGTCTAGGCGGATGGTAACAGGAGACGAGGGACACAATGTTTTTACCCAGGTTCGGGCCCTCTCGATGGAGGTAAAACCCTATGTCCTGCTTGATTAATATTGATGATATGGGTAGTACAAGAGTGGATCTACCACGAGATCAAGGAGGCTAAACCCTAGAAGCTAGCCTATGGTATGATTGTTGTAATGTATGTTGTCCTACGGACTAAAGCCCTCCGGTTTATATAGGCACCGGAGAAGGCTAGGGTTACACAGAGTCGGTTACAATGGTAGGAGATCTACATATCCGTATCGCCAAGCTTGCCTTCCACGCCAAGGAAAGTCCCATCCGGACACGGGACGGAGTCTTCAATCTTGTATCTTCGTAGTCTTGGAGTCCGGCGGACGATGATAGTCCGGCTGTCCGGACACCCCCTAGTCCAGGACTCCCTCAGTAGCCCCTGAACCAGGCTTCAATGACGATAAGTCCGGCGGCATAATGATCGGCATTGCAAGGCGAGTTCCTCCCTTGAATAATCCAGAGAAGATCATGAACACCAGGATAGTGTCCGGCTCTGCAAAATAAATTCCACATTCCATCGTAGAGAGAATAAAATGTACACTTAGTTCAATCTGCTGACGTATTATGCGGCGTGACATCACACTGCTACCAAGCCACTGCTTGAATCATTTTTTACTATACCACCTCAGCACGTTTAGCGAAGCGGTTTCCTTGGCACGTCTTGTCGAAGCAGAGATCGTGTTCCCCTTATTCCGGGATTCTCATAAATACGGACGTGGGTAACCCAACCGCGCCATTGATGGTGGCGCTTGGGAGATAAGCGAGTTTTACCAGGCTGGTGGGGGACGCACAGTTTCGTCCGCCTATATATAAGGGATAAGGATTTACCTTCTCACCTACGCCTTCCTCCTCCTTTGCTTATACATCTCCGTGCACTCAAGCTCCAACGCCCAAGCTCGCGCATCTCGCCTCGACCTCCTCCGAATATGTCCGGAGGGGGAGGCAAGTGGTTGGCCTCCACCGTTAAGGAGGAGCACATCACCAAGCTGCGCAGCGCCGGATACCTCACCGGCGATATCGCGCATCGGCTGCCCGACGAGGGGCAGCTCATCCCTACCCCTGGGCCTCACGAGAGGGTCGTCTTTCTTCCCCACTTCCTCCGCGGACTGGGCTTTCCGCTCCATCCATCCGTCCGGGGGCTCATGTTCTATTACGGCCTGGATTTCCATGATCTGGCGCCGAACTTCATCCTCAACATCTCGGCGTTCATCGTCGTGTGTGAGGCCTTCCTCTGCATCCGGCCCCACTTCGGCCTGCGGCTCAAGACCTTCAACGTCAAGCCGAAGGTTGTGAAGGGCACGCAAGCGGAATGCGGAGGCGCCATGTTGGGTAAACTACCCAATGTCCTTTGGCTCGAAGGGGCCTTTGTGGACTCCGTCAAGGGGTGGCAATCGGGGTGGTTCTATATCACCGAGCCGCGCAAGCTCACATGGGCGGCGGCCCCCGAGTTTAGATCTGGCGTCCCCACGCAGCTCACCTCCTAGAAAGAGAAGGGCTTGCTGTGGGGCGATCCGAAGGAGGTGACTGGACTCCGAGCCTGCATCCAGAAGCTGGTGAGCAATAAGCTCAGGCTCGTCGACGTGGTCCAAGTCATGCTCATCCGCCGGATTCTCCCATGCCAAGAACGGGCATTCAATCTGTGGGAGTTCAATCCGGAACAGCACCAGGCGCTGAGCGGGCTCTTCGACATGATGTACGAAGGCGCCTGGAGGGTGCTGTTTAAGGGCGCCGAAGCCCCTGTATCCGTGACGGAAGACCGCGGATTCAGCTCGTAGCATCCAACTGACAAGGTAAGTGATTCAACCCCATTACGGGACACTTCGTAGTAATCGAATTGATTATAAGAGGGTTTCATCCCTTCCTTTCCTTTGACAGGAATGGATGGAGAAGGCCAGGCAGCTTATCAGCCCGGCTCCCATGCCAGAAGACCCAGTGGACGCCCGTTTAGCAGGGCTGCTGGTTCTGGCACCGCACGTGGTGCCGGAGAAGAAGGCCAAGAAGGTGGCTGCGGGGACTCGAAAGAGTTCCCGCAATCATGCGTCTGACGACGACGCGGACTCCTCCCCCGAAGACGAGGAGGAGGAGGAGTACTCTCTCCCGGAGGGGGGAGAGAAGAAGAGGAAGGCTTCCCCAATAGGGGAGGCCGAAGGGTCTAAAAGGGGGAGAACTATCCCCCCGGACAGTTTTGCCAACACCAACGTTGGCGAGGATGAGTGGCCTCCAAGGGCCAGGCGTCCGGCGAGATCGTAAGTATCCGGATCCTTGATACGCAATATATTTTATGTCGCGTAGTGTCCTTCTAACGCCGCGTTCTGTCCATAGTCCGGCCGATGACGATCTCCCCGACTCATCGAGCGGGTCGTTGGCCTCGTCGGATGTGAATTCACTTCCGACTGCCTCTACCCCACGCGCCAACGAGGACGCCGAGGTGGGATCCCGGAGAGGGACCCATCAGGAGGAGGCTCCGGAGGCGCCGTCAGGCAGCCTCCCGGACTTTGCGCCGGACTCTACATCGGAACCCGCAGTGGTTCCAGAGTCCGGCAAGCGGCCCCTTCGAAAGAAGGGCAAGACCGTGACACCGGCGGCCTCCGTCCAACCGGAGGCGCCGGATAACTTGTTGGAGGCGCTTAAAGGCGCTTCCATCGAGGAAGAACACCGCACTATCATGAGTGCGGTGATTCAAAAGGTTCAGCTCGCCAAAAGCGGGCTGACCGAAGCCTGCAGCAGCCTTTTAACAGGCTTTGAGGTAAGAAGTTAAAATTATGTAATGTAATACCACATAGACAGTAGCCCCTGATGCTCAGTTCGGTGTTCGGAAAGAAAAGCCGGACTGAGGATCTAACAAGGTATGCGCAGGGTTGCTAAAAATATGTCAATATGGGTTTGCAGGCTGCGCTGCTGGCCTCTGCCGCATTAACGGTGGAGGTCGATGTGCTGAAGCAGGATCTTGAGCGGTCGAGAGCTCGGCTATGCGAAGAAGCAGCTCGAGGACAAAGAAGGTGAGTAACACCACTTTGAATAGGTACCTTACAGAAAAGGATTTTGGTTGCAATAAAATTAACAAGGATAATATGTGTATTGCAGGGGCCACTAACGAGGTGGCAGCCCTGAAGGATGTTGTGTCCACGGCCGAACACAGTGCGGCCGCGGAACGGGCAGAGCGAGAAAAGCAGGAGGCACGGGTGGCGGAAGTTCGGCAAGAGCTCCAGGCTATCATGGAAAAGCATGAGAGTTTGGAGCGTGACTCCAAGACTCGAGAGTCCGAGCTTGCCTCGGCTCTCGAAAGTGCCAAGTCCGCCAAGGCCGAGGCCCATAAGGCCCTTCAGGAGGTTGAAGATATAAAGAAAATAGCGGCGGGTAAGGCATTTTTCATGCAAAGCAAGCATGTTAATGTAAAATACCTGACACTTACCCGCATTAGGAGCTCTCCAGGGGCGTTTGCAGATCTGCCGCGTAGTGCGTCCGATGCCACCGCATTCTATCGTGGCGAGGAGGGGAGCTCGACGGAAAAAGTCTTCTGGTCTCAGTATGCTGAGGCCGGACACCTGGTGCCCCCAAGCGACCAGCTGAAGCAGCTGGTCGAACTCCACAAGGTAGCTAAAGAGGCCATGAAGGGCCTTATAGTCCGGCTGTGGCCTGGACAGGCCATGCCTGGGAGCTACTTTGGCCTCGTCCGGCGGCTGGTGGATGCATGCCCCTGGGTGGATGTCATCAAGCGCTCCGCCTGTATTGAAGGCGCTCGCCGGGCCCTCGCCCGCACAAAGGTGCAATGGGGCAGGTTGGATGCGGAGAAGCTTCTCACGGACCCACCGCCGCCGGGCAAGGAGTATCGCACGCCCGAAATGTATTATAAAACTGTCCTGAAGGGAGCCCGCAATATTGCGGATGAGTGCCCCAGAAATATAATCTTTGAGTGAATTTGCTGTGTATTATCCTGCGCGCTGAAACTTTGTTTATGTGCGCGTTAAGCAACACTTGTTTAATTTAAAATATTACCTTCTGTGCGGCCGTTTATAAAATCTGAGAGATGGCAATTCGTTGGCTTCAGCCCCCAAGCCACGAGTGCTGGGGTGTTCAGGATAAACTTGAGCACTCTTGTTCCCATTGTTGGGTCCATCGAGGGAGGCGCTCAACACAACGAACATGGCAACCGGACTTATAAAGCTTGAACACTCTCACTTAGCCATAGAATTCTATAGTTTTAAATTTCGGCGAAGCCCCTGGTATTCGGAAGACCGAATCCGGGGCGCTATCCACGCCTTCGTCGGACATTGTCTGGAACTTCGCTCGAAGCGGCGTGAGTCTTTAAGGACCTGAAAAAACCTCTCGAACAGCGACCAGTCTCTCGCCTTATCATGCCAGTCAGCTTTAGCTTTCTCCACTGAGGCGCTCGCCTGGCTCAACCGGGGCGCAATCGCAGTGGTTCTCCCAGTGCCACCTTAGCCGACAGAACGGAACGTAAGGCACCAAAACGTGGGAGCCGGGCAAACCCAACTATTGACCCAAGACATGATTCGGAGCCGATTCATATAATGCTATAAGTTCGGGGTGCCGCACTTGTGAAAGTGTTCGGACTTATCACACCATAGAGTGGGGAACATAAGCCCCCGGTGTATTAGGCCGTACCAAAATATACGGGCGCAAGATGTCATATAATGAGCATATATATATATAAGGTAATGCAATTGCGATCAAAAAGGTGCTGCATTATTTATGAAAGAAAGTCTACTAGTAGAGCGGACTGATACAAATAGTGCGGTAAGCAAGGGATTTGGACTAAGTAAACATGTCCCCCTCCAGGGATGAGCTGCGGACTTGGTGTATATAATCGAATTTAATGCTCGTAATTGAGACCACCTGAGTGTTCGTCGCAGCCTTCTTTAGTCCCTGACTGTTGCATCATGAGTTCGGCAAGTTCGCCGCCGGACAGGGCTTCTGGTTAACAGAGTCCTGTGTACATAAAAGAAGAAAAATAAAAAAATATAAAAAAAGGGGGCACACTTGTGAGCCCCCGGTGTGGTCGAACCGCACTCTGGGTCCGTTGCGATCATGCCCCCTCCCCTGTGCCCATCGTATCTCCAAAGCGTAATGATGTACGCGGAGTGTTATTATTGCGATCATGCGCGGGCGAGGGTTGGGGCCGCATTGCTACGCATGCTTTGATCGCGCCAGGTGGTCTTGGTTGGTATTGCTTCGGGCGCGTTTTGTTGTATCCGGCTGTTTAATGGCCGGACTGGAGAATTGCCTTAAGAGGCTACTCTGTACTTCTGCCGCGAGAGCCGCTGTATGTTCCTCCGTTCGGAGGGAGCGTTCCGTATTCCCATTGACCGTGATGACTCCACGTGGTACTGGCATCTTGAGCTTTAGGTATGCATAATGCGGCACCCCACTGAATTTTGCAAACGCGGTTCGTCCGAGCAGAGCGTGATAGCCGCTGCGAAACGGGACTATGTCGAAGATTAACTCTTCGCTCCGGAAATTATCCGGGGATCCGAAGACCACTTCCAGTGTGACTGAGCCTGTACAGTTGGCTTCCACTCCTGGTATGACACCTTTAAAGGTTGTCTTTGTAGGTTTAATCCTTGATGGGTCTATGCCCATTTTGCGCACTGTATCCTGATAAAGCAGGTTCAGGCTATTGCCGCCGTCCATCAGGACTCTCGTGAGGTGAAATCCATCGACGATTGGGTCTAAAACCAATGCGGCGAATCCGCCATGGCGTATGCTGGTCGGATGGTCTCTTCGATCGAAAGTGATCGGACAAGAGGACCATGGGTTGAACTTCGGGGCGACTGGCTCCATTGCATAGACGTCCCTTAGTGCGTGTTTCCTCTCCCTCTTGGGTATGTGGGTCGCGTATATCATATTCACCGTCCGCACTTGTGGGGGAAAACCCTTCTGTCCTCTATTGTTCGGCGGTCGGGTCTCTTCCTCGTCGTCGTTGTTTAGCCCCTTGTCGTTGTTTTCGGCAATTAATTTGCCGGCCTGCTTGAACACCCAGCAATCTCTATTAGTGTGGTTAGCTGGCTTTTCAGAGGTGCCATGTATCTGGCATAAGCAGTCGAGTATTCGATCCAGATTGGACGGACCCGGAGTGGTTCTTTTGAATGGCTTCTTCCGCTGACCGGGTTTAGAGCCTCGGAATCCGGCGTTGACTGCCGTATCCTCCTTATCGTCGCCGTTAATGCGGCGTTTGTTTTTGTTTCAACGTGACCTGCCGTTGTTATCCTTAGTATCCGGACTGCCAGATTTTTTACGGAGATTGTTGCTGCGGGCTAGCCAGCTGTCCTCTCCCGCGCAAAAGCGGGTCATTAACGATGTGAGGGCTGCCATGGATTTCGGCTTTTCCTGCCCCAGGTGCCGGGCTAGCCATTCGTCCCAGATGTTATGTTTGAAGGCTACAAGGGCCTCTGCATCCGGACAGTCGACGATTTGGTTTTTCTTTGTCAAGAACCGTGTCCAGAATTGTCTGGCCGATTCGTCTGGCTACTGAATAATGTGGCTTAGGTCATCAGCGTCTGGTGGTCGCACATACGTGCCCTGGAAGTTGTCGAGGAATGCGGCTTCCAGGTCTTCCCAGCACCCAATTGACTCTGCGGGCAAGCTGTTTAGCCAATGCCAAGCTGGTCCTTTAAGCTTGAGTGGGAGATACTTGATGGCATGGAGATCGTCGCCGCGGGCCATATGGATGTGGAGAAGATAGTCTTCGATCCAAACCGCAGGGTCTGTTGTGCCATCGTAAGATTCGATGTTTATGGGTTTAAACCCTTCGGGGATCTGATGATCCATTACTTCGTTAGTGAAGCATAGCGGGTGTGCGGCGCCTCTGTATTGAGCAATATCGCAACGCAACTCGAGAGAGCGCTGTCTGCTGTGTTCGGCCCGGCCGGGGTTATTGTATCCGGCGCGACGGTATTCGTCATGGGTCGTGGGGCGCCCACGTGATCCGTAGATGGATCTGGATTGCCTTGCTTTGTCCTCCAATATGTCTCGCAAGTCCGGCGCGTTCCCTCTTGGCTTCGTACTTTTGGAGCGATGCCAGGGTACGGTCTTGGCTGGAGGCCTGGGTGCCTCTCTGTCACGACCACGGGGTGGTCGGTCAGCCGTATCGTGCGCTGGTGATGGAGGTATGTATGCTTCCTCCTCTAATCGGGGGAGCAGCTTGCGTCTTGGGTAACTTTTGGAGGGGCATTCGAGTTTATACTCTTCGGCCGCGAGGACCTCGGTCCATCGATCGGCTAGCAGGTCCTGATCAGCTTGAAGCTGTTGCTGCTTTTTCTTTAGGCTGTTTGCTGTGGCGATAAGCCTGCGCTTGAAGCACTCTTGTTCGACGGGATCCTTAGGTACGATGAATTCATCATCGTTGAGGCTTATTTCGTCTTCGGAGGGAGGCATATAGTTATGATCCTCGACCTCTTCGTCTGCCGCCCTCTCGTGAGGGCTTGCTTCTGCATCCTCCTGCGCTGAGTCTTGCTGGAGGGGATTGTCTTCGGCACTCTCTGGAGTATTATTATCTCCTGTGCCGGAATCTCCATTCTTGCTGTGGCGGGATTTAGAGCGGCGCCGCTGACGCCGGCGTTTGGGCTGCTTCTTTAAAGAGTCTGCCTCCGCTGCTTCTTCGCCATCCCCGTCTTTTGGGGTGTCCACCATATATATGTCGTATGACGAGGTGGTCTTCCAGTGCCCTGTAGGCGCTGGTTCCTGTTCGTCTCCGTCATCGTCGTCCATAGCGTCGATGTCGTCGGAGTCGTAGTCTAGCATGTCGGTTAGATCATCGACAGTGGCTACAAAGTGGGTGGTGGGTGGGCTCTGAATTTCTTCGTCGTCCGTACCCCAACCATCCTGGCCATAGTCCGGCCAGGACTCTCCTGATAACGAGAGATGCTTTAGTGAATTCAGGATATCGCCAAAAGGCGAGTATTGGAAGATCTCCGTGGCGGTGAATTCCATAACCGGCGCCCAATCCGGATCGTTTGGTAGGGGCGCGGGAGGTTCGGAGTCCGGCAAGGAGTCCGGCGCCTCGGAATCACGAGTTTCACAGGGGACAAGATTAGTGTTCGGCTCCATCGCCGTGGATGTTGAAGCCCCCAGGGCGGCGTCTATCCACCGGCCCTCGATCTGGGCGATCGGCTCCGGACTAATGGCCGGAGTGGATCCGTGTGCGGCCACCAAGGCACTGTTCGGTGGCAGAGCTAGATCATGCCCGTCATCACAGTGCGGCGCGCTTGGCTGTGGCTCGAGTCCGTCGAAGATCAAGTCTCCGCGGACATCGGCCGTGAAGTTTAGGCTTCCGAATCTGACCTGAAGGCCAGGGGCGTAGCTTTCGATCTGCTCCAGATGGCCAAGTGAATTAGCCCGCAGTGCGAAGCCGCCGAATACAAAGATCTGTCCGGGGAGAAAAGTCTCACCCTGGACAGCGTTGTTGGTTGAAGATGCCATCAAGCCTATCGGTGACGACACAGAGGAACTCTCAATGAAAGCACCAATGTCGGTGTCAAAACCGGCGGATCTCGGGTAGGGGGTCCCGAACTGTGCGTCTAGGCGGATGGTAACAGGAGACGAGGGACACAATGTTTTTACCCAGGTTCGGGCCCTCTCGATGGAGGTAAAACCCTACGTCCTGCTTGATTAATATTGATGATATGGGTAGTACAAGAGTGGATCTACCACGAGATCAAGGAGGCTAAACCCTAGAAGCTAGCCTATGGTATGATTGTTGTAATGTATGTTGTCCTATGGACTAAAGCCCTCCGGTTTATATAGGCACTGGAGGAGGCTAGGGTTACACAGAGTCGGTTACAATGGTAGGAGATCTACATATCCGTATCGCCAAGCTTGCCTTCCACGCCAAGGAAAGTCCCATCCGGACACGGGACGGAGTCTTCAATCTTGTATCTTCGTAGTCTTGGAGTCCGGCGGACGATGATAGTCCGGCTGTCCGGACACCCCCTAGTCCAGGACTCCCTCACTCACATTCGACAATCTCCGAGCATATGAAATTAAGATCAACCCGGAAAAATGCGTTTTCGGCGTACCAGCCAAAGCTCTTGGGCTTCATTGTATCCGATAGAGGAATTGAAGAAAACCCAGCCAAGATCCGAGCTCTGTCACAATTGGATATCCCAAAAGACCTCAAGCAAATACAAAAATTGACTGGATGCATGGCGGCTCTGAGCCGCTTTATCTCCCGCTTAGGAGAAAAGGCATTACCCCTTTATCGCCTCCTCCGGCGCACCGAACACTCCGAGTGGACAGATGCCGCCATGGCCGGACTCGAAGAAATCAAAGCAATATTGGCAACAAATCCGGTCCTGGCCGCGCCCAATTTGGGCAAACCAATGTTATTATATATCGCGGCAACACATCAAGTTGTAAGCGCGGTGCTCGTCGTCGAACGAGAAACGGACGGACACAAGTTCCCTCTTCAAAAACCAGTTTACTACGTGTCCACTGTCCTAACTCCATGCAAGTCCCGGTACCCACAATACCAAAAGATAGCGTACGCGGTGTTCATGGCATCCCGGAAGCTGCGACTCTACTTTCAAGAGTGTTCGATAACAGTAGCCTCCGAAGTACCCCTTAATGACATTATAAACAACCGCGACGCGACTGGCCAGATTGCAAAATGGGCCATCGAGCTCCTCCCATTCGACATAACCTATAAGCCACGGCGATCTATCAAGTCGCAAGTTTTGGCTGACTTCATCGCCGAATGGACTAAAGCCGAACTCCCTAAAGAGTACGACACATATTCCAATTGGATCATGCACTTCGACGACTCCAAAATGTTGGCCGGCCTGCGGGATGGCGTCGTCTTGACGTCCCCAACCGGAGACATAGTCCAATACGTACTCCAGATAATGCACACAGACTCCAACAACGTAGCCGAATACGAGGCCCTTCTACATGGTCTCCGGATGGCAGTCTCCATGGGCATTCAGCGCCTAGAGGTCCGTGGGGATTCAAACCTCGCAATATCCCAAATAAATAGAGACTTTGATGCCAAGGATCCAAAAATGGCAGCTTACCATAACGCCGTCTTAAAAATGTCAGCTCGGTTTGAAGGGCTCGAATTTCACCATATAGCCCGGGATAATAACCAGGCGGCGGACGTATTGGCACGCATCGGCACAAAGCGTGACGCCGTCCCTCCCAACATCTTCCTGGAGCGGCTTTTCAAGCCATCCATACTATGGGAAGGGGAGTCCGGAAACAACAATCCAGACCCAACCGCACAACCCAACACCGAACATTCTGACACAATTGATGGTTCTGCCAACGAAATAACACCTTCAGCCCACGAAATAATGGCAGTTATTGCCCCGTGGACCGAGCCATTCCTAGCCTACTTAACTAGGCAGGAACTTCCCGAGGACCAAAACAAGGCCCGCTGCATAGTTCGATGATCTAAAGCCTATAAGGTCCATGAGGGAGAGCTTTATAAGAAAAGCACAACCGGAGTCCTTCAAAGGTGTATCTCCGAAGAGGAAGGGCGAAATCTTCTGGCTGAAATTCATGCCGGACTCAGTGGGCACCACGCCGCCCGGGCCCTTGTAGGCAAGGCCTTCCGTACAGGATTTTATTGGCCAACGGCCCGGGCAGATGCTCAGGACTTAGTCCAACGGTGCGTTGGTTGCCAGCTCTTTGCTAATCAAAGCCACATGCCACCCACCGCCCTCAAAACTATACCCATCACCTGGCCGTTCGCGGTCTGGGGGCTTGACATGGTTGGACCCCTTAAAGGAGGAACCCACAAGCAAAAATACCTATTGGTCATGGTGGATAAATTCACCAAATGGATAGAGGCCAAGCCAGTTAAGACGGTCGAATCTGGAACCGTGATAGACTTCATATCGGGGGTAGTACACCATTACGGCGTCCCCCATAGCATCATCACTGATAACGGCACGAACTTCACGGCCGACGAGGTTAAACTCTGGTGCAAAAACATGGGCATCAAGCTCGACTACGCTTCAGTCTATCACCCTCAAACTAACGGTCAAGTCGAACGAGCAAATGGTCTAATCATGAGCGGCATCAAACCCCGACTAGTGCGGTCCCTTAAGGAATCTAACATGCACTGGGTAGAGGAGCTCGACTCCGTACTCTGGGGGCTAAGGACCACGCCGAATCGCACAACCAGATTCACACCATTTTTTATGGTATACGGCGCAGAGGCAGTTTTGCCCTGCGACATAATTCATGACTCACTTCGCGTGCGCATGTACAAAGAAAGAGAAGCCGAGATGGATCGGTAGGATAGTTTGGACGCCTTAGAGGAGGAGCGCGACGTGGCAAAAGCTCATTCCGCATTCTATCAACAGCAGGCTCGAAGATATCAAAGCAGAGAAGTACGGGCCAAAACTTACAATGTTGGCGAACTAGTTCTACGCCTGCTGGACAAGAAAAAGGACAAACTCAAGCCCAAATGGGAAGGTCCCTTCATCATCGACCAAGTCCTGACCGGCGGAGCGTACCGTCTGCGAAACGCATCGGATAACTGACTCGAGCCAAACCCATGGAACGCAGCTCGTCTCCGAAGATTCTACGCCTAGCGCCGGACTCTGAGTTCGTCTCCTTCCCCCGTCTATATTCTATACTTTAACTGTCTTTTATTTCTCTCCTTCTCCCCCCTTTTTTTCTCACAAGCCTTTGGAGGCTCGCCTACGCATTGTTCGCACACACTTGACGTGCTACTCGCACTCATTATACCTGGGGGCTTCTTTAACAGAAGCTTATTTATACGGGCTTTATGCCCAACACATGTGTCACCCTTCCGCATGTACCTTTTATTCACCATTATATGCATCGATATGACTTAAGTTTTGGACAAGCTGGGTTACCTGGCTCCTGTGCTTAGCCCTACGTTCCCGATTGTTCGGCTAGGAGGTAAAGGGAGCACCTCTGCGATTGTTACTGCCGGGTCAGCCGGATGTGTACCTCAGACTGGGTGAAGCCGAAAGCTAATGTTCTTAAGGGAATATTCGGTCGGTGAACTAAAAGACGAATTCTTACTTATTCATTTATCTGCCCCCAGATGTGTTTCTACTTTTTTCGCAGTCCGGACATGCACTTTAGGGCATGCCTCCCAGGGAAAGGAACCCCTAACGGAACTATTCTCCCTGGAAGATGTTTCTTACTAACCATGTAATATAACATAACTAGTTGGGCACTTGTCTCATAAAGCACTTATGACCCCTACGCCTGGTCTCCACGCATGCCCCGGTTCTTACATAACCGCGAGGGCATTCGGACACACTCCGGACTGTCGAGTCCCGAGGTTAAAGCAAAAAGGTCCGCAACGACAAACGATCTACAATCCGGCTAGAAGGCATTTTACATGTCATTTTAAATTACATAGTCAAAGTGACTGATCGTATTCCTCCTCAATACCATCTAATAGGCTGTCTAGTTTACAGTCCCGCTGGGAATACTTTGCGGCCAACTCTACTTGGCCGTACACTAAGCTCACAGGGATCTCCTTCCCATCGGGCCCATAGGCCCGACCTCGGCCATGTGGTTTGGGTCAGCCTTCGTGTACCGCGTCTTCACCATAGCCCAGGCCTTCCTGGCGCCTTGACGGCATGCCGATATCTTCCATAGCCGGAAGCGCCGCCGTGCTCCCTGAAGCTTCTCCACAAGCTCTCCAAGACCTTCGGGTAGGGAGATGGATGGCCACAAGGCCTGGGCAACACCGATCATCACCTGCCAAACTCGTTCGTGCAGTTGCAGCAGCTCGGGAAGTAGGTCACCCATTGAACCGGGCATTTCCTCTGCAGGACGACCTGTGAGCATACCTACAGACATATTTCTGTTAATCGACTTCCTCGCTGAACTCTTCTTTTCAAAAAGTTCGCACAAGCACTTACTATAAATGCCACGACGAAGCCGCCGACTCTCCTTCACGGAGTCAGACAGCTGGGCCCGAACATCTTTTAGTTCCTCGCCCAGCTGGGTGTTGGCATCTTGGAGGTTATTTTTCTCTTGCCGCACCCTTGTCAGCACCTTCTCGCCGGCCTTTAGCTGGCGTAGTAGCTGTTGCCTGTCCGGATCTAGTCTGGCGCCATCTGCAATATTATTGTCAGACATATACACACGCCGCACTTCACAAACTACTTATATTTCGAAGTATATATTACCGGAGGGGGTCTCTATGGCTCCCCCTGTGGCGGCTAGTGCGGCCTCAAGTTGGGCCTTGCACGCTTGAAGCTCCTGGGACAGGTGGGTATTCTTTTCTGTAAGATCCTGCATAAGAAATGATCCTTAAATCAGTTATTCTAACTATTTTAAGTCTCAGGGGCTACTGGCATATATAACTGTCAAAATTCCTCACCCGTATGTCTTTCACATACTGCTCCGTGGCTCTGGCTAGACCATCTTGAGCGGCACGGAGGTGCGCATCTCCCGAATTAAAGGCATTCAATGCCTCTTGGGAGAAACATGTGTCACGAAGAATTGTCCGGCGGCGCCTGTGATTCATGGCACTCTCCACCTCAGATCTGGTGGCGGACAACCTGTCGGCATCCTCCGTTGGAGGAGCACCCGACGCGCGCCTTGTATTCACCTCCCCCTCCGGACCTGGCGTTGGAGCCTGGCTGGTGGAGGCTTGATTGGCAACCTCTCCAGACACAGTCCGGCGAGCGCTCTTTCTCCTGAAAAAATCACGAGCGTTAGTATGCCTTCCAGGAATCTTTCCTGGAAACATGGTGGCGCGCCATACCGTTGCGGCGACGTCTCGATCCGCACCGCACTTCTTTTTCGCCTGCTGGGCCGAGCTGCCCCTTGTTGGCCAGCCGCCGCGGGCTCGGCTTCCCGCCTCGAAGGCACCTCCTGCGGAACACCGTTTGTATGCGGTGATCAAAAATAAGCACGGATGGGTCATGGTATCAGGACTTCGGTCATAGTTACCTGGGAAGCTGGGAATATTCCGGGGTAGTCGGCCGTAATGGCGACCAAAGCATTGTCGATGCTAAGTTGGTGGAACACCCCGTCGATCAGCTCCACCTGTATGTCCGGATCCTCTTCGGAGGCCGGATCGAGGGACCGTCCCGGATCCTCAGGTTGTGGAGCCGGGCTGTGTATATCCTCTACGGCCCGGCGCAGTTCCTGCGACGAAATCACAAAATGAGATACTTAACCATGGGAATGTGGATCGGATAGGCAAAAAGAGAAATGTCCGCTTACCAAACTTCGAGGATTGTTCATAGAAAACCCGTTCAGTGGACTGACGCAGAGAAAATCCTCCTTTTCCCCTTTGTACAGGTCGGACAAGATCTTCACCAGATCGGCGACCGATCCCGGCCCCTTACGGCCATGGCGGGTGGCATCATCCTCCCCGTTGAAATCCCACATGGGGTGGCCCCTATACTGGAGCGGCTGCACCCCCCCGCATAATGCATGTGGCCATGACTCCGATCATGGTCAATCCGGAATGAGCCAATAATCTTATTCGGCCCATCAGGTAAAGGACGTCCTTGTCATTCTCCCGTTGAGAGCTCCGCGGACGCCAACTTAGGCGTTTCTTCAAGGGAGCGTTACTGAACTCCGGGAGGCCGATCCAAACTGGATCCGGTAGCGGGGCGTCTTCTATATAGAACCATTCCGAAGGCCAGTCTTCAGACGCCTTCTTCGGGGTTCCGGATAGATATCCGGTCCCGGCGATGCGCCATAACTCGGCTCCGCCCACTTGATATATCGACCCCTCATGGGAACGGGGTACGAGGCAGAATAATCTCTTCCACAGCGCAAAATGAGCCTCGACGCCCAGGAACAGCTCGCAAAGGGCCACGAAGCCCGCGATGTGCAGAATGGAGGCAGGTGTAAGGTGGTGCAGCTGGAGGCCGTAGAACTCCAGGAGCCCCCGGAGAAACGGATGTATTGGAAATCCGAGTCCTCTTATTAGATAAGAGACAAAGCATACCCGCTCTCCTTTGGAGGGATTGGGGACGCTCTCTGCCTACTTTCCACCCTTGTAGGTGGCGAGTCCGGCTCGAACCGGAACCATAAAGGCTGGGGGAAGATATCCCTCGGCTTGGAGCGTCACTAACTCACTATGCGGGACTGCGCATCTCCCCCAATCTCCTGGCTGAGGGCTGGGAGCGCGAGAGGAGGAGCCGCGTCGATTGTCCATGATGGAATGGATTTTTGTCAAAGGCGCTCCGGTGAGTGCTCGCGGAGGGAGGATGGTGTGATTCGGATCTAGATCCTCGTCTCCTTTTATAGGCGGCTCATTTGCGCAGCTAGGGGGGAAAGTGTAAAAATACCCTGGCTTTTCGCATTTGTTCGACACGTGGAAGATGGCCATTATTGGGCGTGGAAGCCAAGGAACGCAGCATTTATAAGAAGCCGGACACTATTCGACAAGTACATGGAATTTGGAGAAGAACCGCCTTGCAATGCCGAAGATAATCAACACGCCGGATTCATCATCATTGAAGCCTGGTTCGGGGGCTACTGAGGGAGTCCTGGACTAGGGGTTGACCGGATAGCCGAACTATCATCTTTGGTCGGACTCCAAGACTATGAAGATACAAGATTGAAGACGTCGTCCCGTGTTCGGATGGGACTTTCCTTGGCGTGGAAGGCAAGCTTGGCGATACGGATGTGTCGATCTCCTACCATTGTAACCGACTCTGTGTAACCCTAGCCCTCTCCGGTGTCTATATAAACCGGAGGGTTTTAGTCCGTAGGACGAACAACAATCATACCATAGGCTAGCTTCTAGGGTTTAGCCTCATTGATCTCGTGGTAGATCTACTCTTGTACTACCCATATCATCAATATTAATCAAGCAGGAGTAGGGTTTTACCTCCACCGAGAGGGTACGAACCTGGGTAAAAACATTGTGTCCCTTGTCTCCTATTACCATCCGCCTAGACGCACAGTTCGGGACCCCCTACCCGAGATCCGCCGGTTTTGACACCGACAAAAACCTTCGGGAGCATGATTTTTGGAACGAACGTGATCCAGAGCACTTGGAGTGCAAGTCAAGAAGCAATCGAGGCGGCCAGGAGATAGGAGGGCGCGCCCACCCCTCCTGGGCGCGCCCCTGTCTCCTGGGCCCCTCGAGCGGCCACCGACGTACTTCTTCCTCCTATATATACCTACGTACCCCGAAAACATCCAAGGAGCCAACGAAAAACAATTTCCACCGCCGTAACCTTCTGTATCCACGAGATCCCATCTTGGAGCCTTCGTCGGCGCTCCGCCAGAGGGGGAATCGACCACAGAGGGCTTCTACATCAACACCATAGCCCCTCCGATGAGTTGTGAGTAGTTTACCACAGACCTTCGGGTCCATAATGATTAGCTAGAAGGCTTCTTCTCTCTTTTTGGATCTCAATACAATGTTCTCCCCCTCTCTTGTGGAGATCTATTCGATGTAAACTCTTTTTGCGGTGTGTTTGTCGAGATCCGATGAAGTGGGTTTATGATCAAGTTTATCTATGAGAAATATTTGAATCTTCTCTGAATTCTTTTATGTATGATTGAGTTATCTTTGCAAGTCTCTTCGAATTATCAGTTTGGTTTGGCCTACTAGATTGATCTTTCTTGCCATGGGAGAAGTGCTTAGCTTTGGGTTCGATCTTGCGGTGTCCTTACCCAGTGACAGAAAGGGTTGCAAGGCACATATTGTATTGTTGCCATCGAGGATAAAAATATGGGGTTTATATCATATTGCTTGAGTTTATCCCTCTACATCATGTCATCTTTCTTAATGTGTTACTCTGTTCTTATGAACTTAATACTCTAGATGCATGCTGGATAGCGGTCGATGTGTGGAGCAATAGTAGTAGATGCAGGCTGGAGTCGGTCTACTTGTCGCGGACGTGATGCCTATATACATGATCATGCCTAGATAATCTCATAATTATTCTCTTTTCTATCAATTGCTCGACAGTAATTTGTTCACCCACCGTAATACTTATGCTATCTTGAGAGAAGCCACTAGTGAAACCTATGGTCCCCGGGTCTATCTTTTATCATATAAGCTTTCAATCTACTTTTGCATCTTTACGTTTTGCATCTATATTATAAAATACCAAAAAATATATTTATCTTATCATACTATCTCTATCAGATCTCACTTTCTCAAGTGGCCGTGAAGGGATTGACAACCCCTTTAATGCGTTGGTTGCGAGTTCTTTGTTTGTTTGTGTAGGTGCGTGGGACTTTTGAGGAGCCTCCTACTGGATTGATACCTTGGTTCTCAAAAACTGAGGGAAATACTTACGCTACTTTGTTGCATCACCCTTTCCTCTTCAAGGAAAACCAACGCAAGCTCAAGACGTAGCAAGTAGGATTTCTGGCGCCGTTGCCGGGGAGGTCTTCGCTCAAGTTAAGACATACCAAGTACCCATCACAAACTCATCTCCCTTGCATTTACATTATTTTCTATTTGCCTCTCGTTTTCCTCTCCCCCACTTCACCCTTGCCGTTTTATTTGCCCTCTCTTTTCCAATCTTCTCCTCTCTTTTTCGCTTGCCTTATTCTGTTTGCTTGTGTATTGGATTACTTGTTGCCATGGCGCAAGATAATACCAAATTGTGTGATTTCTCCAATACCAATAATAATGATTTACTTAGTACTCCGATTGCTCCTGTTAATGATGTTGAGTCTTGTGAAATCAATACTGCTCTGCTGAATCTTGTTATGTAAGATCAATTCGCCGGCCTTCCTAGTGAAGATGCCGCTACTCATCTAAACAACTTTGTTGATTTGTGTGATATGCAAAAGAAGAAAGATACGGATAATGATATTGTTAAATTGAAGTTATTTCCGTTTTCACTTAGAGATCGTGCTAAAGTTTGGTTTTCGTCTTTGCCTAAAAATAGTATTGATTCTTGGAACAAGTGCAAAGATGCTTTTATCTCTAAGTATTTTCCTCCCACTAAGATTATCATTCTTAGGAACAATATTATGAATTTTAAACAACTTTATCATGAGCATGTTGCCCAATCTTGGGAAAGAATGAAATTGATGATTCACAATTGCCCTACTCATGGTTTGATTTTAGGATGATCATACAAAATTTTTAAGCCGGTTTGAACTTTGCTTCTAGAAATCTTTTAGATTCGGCCGCGGGAGGCACGTTTATGGAAATCACGTTAGGAGATGCTACAAAACTTCTTGATAATATTATGGCTAATTATTCTCAATGGCACACCGAAAGATCTTCTAGTAAAAAAGTGCATGCTATAGAAGAAATCAATTTTTTGAGTGGAAAGATGGATGAACTTATGAAGTTGTTTTCTACTAAAAATACTCCTCTTGATCCCAATGATATGCCTTTGTCTACTTCGATTGAGAATAATAATGAATCTATGGATGTGAATTTTGTTGGTACGAATAGTTTTGGAAACAATGCTTATAGAGGAAACTTTAATTCTAGACTGTTCCCTAGTAATTCCTCTAATAATTATGGAAATTCTTACAATAATTCTTATGGTAATGTTAATAAGATGCTCTCTGATTTTGAGAATAGTGTGAAAGAATTTATGATTCTCAAAAGAATTTAATGATTTGCTTGAAGAAAAATTGCTCAAAGTTGATGATTTGGCTAGGAACGTTGATAGACTTTTGCTTGATGTTGATTCTCTTAAACTTAGATCTACCCCTCCTAAGCATGATACCAATGAGTCTCTCAAAGCAATGAGAATTTCCATTGATGAGTGCAAGGAAAGAACCGCTAGATTGCGTGCTAAAAAAGATTGCTTTGTAAAGGCGTGTTCTTCTAGTTTACATGAAAATAATGATGAAGATCTTAAGGTTATTGATGTGTCTCCTATTAGATCTTTGTTTTGCAATATGAATATTGATAATAACGGGACTGGAGATGAGTCAACTTTAGTTAGAAGGCGTCCCAATAATTCGGAGTTTTTAGATCTTGATGCTAAATTTGGTAAAAGTGGGATTGGAGAGGTCATGACTTTAAATGGCATTGAACCCACTATCTCGGATTTCAAGGAATTTGATTATGATAATTTTTCTTTAGAAGGTTGTATTTCCTTGTTGCAATCCGTTGTTAATTCTCCTCATGCTTATAGTCAAAATAAAGCTTTTACCAAACATATTGTTGATGCCTTGATGCAATCTTATGATGAAAAACTTAATTTGGAAGTTTCTATACCTAGAAAACTTAATGATGAGTGGAACCTACTACAAAGACTAAAATTAAAGATCATGAGTGTTTTGCTTTGTGTGATTTGGGTGCTAGTGTTTCCACGATTCGAAAACTTTATGTGATATTCTAGGTTTCCATGATCTTGATGATTGCTCTTTAAATTTGCACCTTGCGCATTCCACCAATGAAAAGCCAATGGGAAGAATCAATGATGTTCTCATTGTTGCAAATAGAAATTTGGTGCCCGTAGATTTTATCGTTCTTGATATAGATTGCAATCTTTCTTGCCCTATTATTCTTGGTAGACCTTTCCTAAGAACGATTGGCGCGATTATTGATATGAAGGAAGGGAATATTAGATTCCAATTTCCATTAAGGAAAGGCATGGAGCACTTTCCAAGAAAGAAAGTCAAATTACCTTATGAATCTATCATGCGGGCTACTTATGAATTTAGTGCCAAAGATGGCACTACTTAGATCTATCTTCGCTTTTATGCCTAGCTAGGGGCGTTAAACGATAGCCCTAGTTGGGAGGCAACCCAATTTTATTTGTATTTTTTGTTTTTGTTTCTGTTTAGTAATAAATTTTGCATCTACCTTCTGTTTATATGTTTTTTTATGTTTTAATTAGTGTTTGTGCCAAGTAGAACCTATAGGATAACCTATGGTGATAGTTGATTTCATTCTGCTGAAAAACAGAAACTCTGCACACACGAATTTAGTTTTTTTAAATCACAGAAATGCGATTTTGCGTTGATTCTTTTTGCTGATGATCAATAAACACAATTTACAGGACTTCCTATTTCGGTAGGATTTTTAGAGTTCTAGAAGTTTGCATTAGTTACAGATTGCTACAGACTGTTCTGTTTTTGACAGATTCTGTTTTTCGTGTGTTGTTTGCTTATTTCGATGCATATATGGCTAGTAAAATAGTTTATAAACCATAAAGAAGTTGGAATACAGTAGGTTTAACACCAATATAAATAAATAATGAGTTCATTACAGTACCTTATGTGGGGGTTTTGTTTTCTTTCACTAACGGAGCTTATAAGATTTCCTGTTGAGTTTTGTGTTGTGAAGTTTTCAAGTTTTGGGTAAAGATTTGATGGACTATGGAATAAGGAGTGGCAAAAGCCTAAGCTTGGGGATGCCCAAGGCACCCCAAGATATTCAAGAATAGCCAAAAGCCTAAGCTTGGGGATGCCCCGGGAAGGCACCCCCTCTTTCGTCTTCGTTCATTGGTAACTTTACTTGGAGCTATATTTTTATTCGCCACATGATATGTGTTTTGCTTGGAACGTCATGTATGATATTAGTCTTTGCTTTTTAGTTTTCCACAATCATCCTTGTTGTACACACCTTTTGGGAGAAGCCTACTTGATTAGAATATTAGAATACTCTATGTGCTTCACATATATCTTTTGAGCCAGATAGTTTTTGCTCTAGTGCTTCACTTATATCTTTTAGAGCACGGCGGTGGCTTAATTTTGTAGAAATTGCTAGTCTATCATGCTTCACTTATATCATTTTGAGAGTCTCTTAGAACAGCATGGTATTTGCTATGGTTATAAAATTGGTCCTAGAATGGTAGGCATCCAAGTTGGGTATAATAAAAACTATCATAGGAAGTGAATTGGATGCTATGATCAACTTGATACTTGATAATTGTTTTGAGATATGGAGGAAGTGATATTAAAGTCATGCTAGTTGGTTGGTTATGAATTTAAAGAATGCTTGTGTGAAGTTTGTGATTCCCGTAGCATGCACGTATGGTGAACCGCTTTGTGATGAAGTTGGAGCACAATTTTATTTATTGATTGTCTTCCTTATGAGTGGCGGTCAGGGACGAGCGCTGGTCTTTTCCTACCAATCTATCCCCCTAGGAGCATGTGCGTAATACTTTGTTTTTGATGACTTGTAGATTTTTGCAATAAGTATATGAGTTCTTTTGACTAATGTTGAGTCCATGGACTATACGCACTCTCACCCTTCTACCATTGCTAGCCTCTCTTGTACCGCACAACTTTCGCCGGTACCATACACCCACCATATACCTTCCTCAAAACAGCCACCATACCTACCTATTATGTCATTTCCATAGCCATTCCAAGATATATTGCCATGCAACTTTCCACCGTTCCGTTTATATGACACGCATCATCATTGTCATATTGCTCTTTGCATGATCATGTAGTTGACATCGTATTTGTGGCAAGGCTACCTTCATAATTTTCATACATGTCACGCTTGATTCATTGCATATCCCGGTACACCGCCGGAGGCATTCATATATAGAGTCATATCTTGTTCTAGTTTTGAGTTGTAAATTAATAAAAGTGTGACTATCTTCATTATTAGAGCATTGTCCCAGTGAGGAAAGGATGATGGAGACTATAATTCCCCCACAAGTCGGGATGAGACTTTGGACTAAAGAAAAAAAGAAAAAAAAAGAGAAAGGCCAAAAAGAAAAAAAGAAAGGCCAAAGAAAAAAAAGAAAAAGAGGGAAAAAAAGAAAAGAAAAAGGAAAAAATGAGAGAAAAAGAGATAAGGGACAATGCTACTATCCTTTTACCACACTTGTGCTTCAAAGTAGCACCATGATCTTCATGATAGAGAATCTCCTATGATTGTCACTTTCATATACTAGTGAGAATTTTTCATTATAGAACTTGGCTTGTATATTCCAATGATGGGCTTCCTCAAAATGCCCTAGGTCTTCGTGAGCAAGCGAGTTGGATGCACACCCACTTAGTTTCTTTTGTTGAGCTTTCATACATTTATAGCTCTAGTGCATCAGTTGCATGGCAATCCCTACTCACTCACATTGATATCTATTAATGGGCATCTCCATAGCCCGTTGATACGCCTAGTTTATGTGAGACTATCTTCTCCTTTTTGTCTTCTCCACAACCACCATTCTATTCCACATATAGTGCTATGTCCATGGCTCACGCTCATGTATTGCGTGAAAATTGAAAAAGTTTGAGATTACTAAAGTATGAAATAATTTCTTGGCTTGTCATCGGGGTTGTGCATGATTAAATACTTTGTGTGACGAAGATAGAGCAACAGCCCGACTATATGATTTTGTAGGGATAACTTTCTTTAGCCATGTTATTTTGAGAAGACACGAATGCTTTGATTAGTATGCTTGAAGTATTACTATTTCTTATGTCAATATGAACTTTTATTTTGAATCATTTGGATCTGAACATTCATGCCACAATAAAGAAAATTACATTGAGAATTATGCTAGGTAGCATTCCGCATCAAAAATTCTGTTTTTATCATTTACCTACTCGAGGACGAGCAGAAATTAAGCTTGGGGATGCTTGATACGTCTCCAACATATCTATAATTTTTGATTGTTCCATGCTATTATATTACCCCTTGTTGGATGTTTATGGGCTTTATTTTACACATTTATATCATTTTTGGGACTAACCTACTAACCGAAGGCCCAGCCCGTATTGCTGTTTTTTCCTATTTCAGTATTTCGAAGAAAAGGAATATCAAACGGAGTCCAAACGGAATGAAACCTTCAGGAGCGTGATTTTTGGAACGAACGTGATCCAGACGAATTGGAGTGCAAGTCAAGAAGCAATCGAGGCGGCCAGGAGATAGGAGGGCGCGCCCACCTCTCCTAGGCGCGCCCCTGTCTCCTGGGCCCCTCGAGTGGCCACCGACGTACTTCTTCCTCCTATATATACCTACGTACCCCTAAAACATCCAAGGAGCCAACGAAAAACAATTTCCACCACCGTAACCTTCTATATCCGCGAGATCCCATCTTGGAGCCTTCGTCGGTGCTCCGCCGGAGGGGAAATCGATCACGGAGGGCTTCTACATCAACACCATAGCCCCTCCGATGAGTTGTGAGTAGTTTACCACAGACCTTCGGGTCCATAGTTATTAGCTAGATGGCTTCTTCTCTCTTTTTGGATCTCAATACAATGTTCTCCCCCTCTCTTGTCGAGATCTATTCGATGTAAACTCTTTTTGCGGTGTGTTTGTCGAGATCCATGAATTGTGGGTTTATGATCAAGTTTATCTATGAGAAATATTTGAATATTCTTTGAATTCTTTTATGTATGATTGAGTTACCTTTTCAAGTCTCTTCGAATTATCAGTTTGGTTTGGCCTACTAGATTGATCTTTCTTGCCATGGGAGAAGTGCTTAGCTTTGGGTTCAATCTTGCGGTGTCCTTACCCAGTGATAGAAAGAGTTGCAAGGCACACATTGTATTGTTGCCATCGAGGATAAAAAGATGTGGTTTATATCATATTGCTTGAGTTTATCCCTCTACATCATGTCATCTTTCTTAATGCGTTACTCTGTTCTTAAGAACTTAATACTCTAGATGCATGCTGGATAGCGGTCGATGTGTGGAGTAATAGTAGTAGATGCAGGCAGGAGTCGGTCTACTTGTCGCGGACGTGATGCCTATATACATGATCATGCCTAGATAATCTCATAATTATTCGCTTTTCTATCAATTGCTCGACAGTAAGTTGTTCACCCACCGTAATACTTATGCTATCTTGAGAGAAGCCACTAGTGAAACCTATGGCCTCCGGGTCTATCTTTTGTCATATAAGCTTTCAATCTACTTTTGCATCTATATTATAAAATACCAAAAAATATTTATCTTATCATACTATCTCTATCAGATCTCACTTTCGCAAGTGGCCGTGAAGGGATTGACAACCCCTTTATTGCGTTGGTTGCGAGTTCTTTGTTTGTTTGTGTAGGTGTGTGGGACTTTTGAGGAGCCTCCTACTGGATTGATACCTTGGTTCTCAAAAACTAAGGGAAATACTTATGCTACTTTGCTGCACAACCCTTTCCTCTTCAAGGAAAACCAATGCAAGCTCAAGACGTAGTAGTGCAACGCTGATTGCCCAGATCGAGCGAGAAGGAGAAGCGCAGCTTGGTTGGGTCGAAGGAGACAGAGACGCAGGGCTTGCGCATGTCCGCAGCGAGCAGCAAAGCGTGCACGCAATGCCGGACCTCATCTTCATGGGCGAGCTGTGCCACCGAGGGGAGGTAGAAGGTGGCGCCCTTGGTGAACTTGGTCTTGAAAGCAAGCTTGAGCATGACGATCGAGTCATCCACAGAGGCGAGCTGCGGAAGCAGGAGGGCTCAGAAAGCCCGGTCGGCCATGCCCCCCTGGGGCTGGTCATGGAAGACAGAGGACCCACCTAGGTGAGACAGCCCACGGCGAGAGCCAGCCCCATGGCGCGACGCAGACAGCATGGGTGGCCGCCGGAGGCAGCACCAAAACAAGGCTGGTCGGGCACACGCGGCGGTGCCGTAGGGGCACCGAGCGAGCGGGCGACGTCCCAGACCTCGTTGATGATCACGTCGGCGTAGATTCCAGCACCATCAACACGGTGGAAGGTCAGATGGTGCGGGATGTGCTGCCAGGCTTCAACCTTGGCAAGGACGAAAATGCTGGAGAAGTCGCTGCCATAGAGGCAGGCGTGCTCAACCAGGAGGAAGCTGGCAAAACCGGCGACGCTAGCAGCCATGCCCCGGCGGTTCCAGAGCTCGAGCGGCATCTTCTCAAGAGAGAGAGTAACCACATGACCAAAGGAGAAGGGGAACGCGTTTTCCCCTGCATTGTGGGGGAGGATGTGGACCGTGCGCCCCCCCCCCCCCCCCCCACCACCACCACCACCATGATCGGGCTGGCGCGCATGGCAGCAAACTGGCCGGCCTCGCGCTGGAACACCACGAAGACGGTGCCCACATCGCAGGCGGCGAACCGAGCAGCCGTGATACCAAGTCACTGGCGGAGGACACGCTTGAGCCAGGGAAGGAAGCCCGCTTTGGGAGGGGAGATGTTGACGAGGCAGACAAAGGAATTCTGGTCGGAGACCATGGGGTAGTAGACGTCCAGGGAGGAGGGACGGTCGCGCACCACTGGCTCCATGGCTAGGCTAGCTGGGGGAGGCAGGGGATGAGCGGTTGTATTCGACCAGTGCGAGGGAGCTGGGAGCGGGGAGGGATGGAGCTGGACTGCGGGCTGAGAAGAGGCTATTTAAGGTAGAGGGGGAGGTGTAGGATGCGGGTCGCAAGGATCTAGTATGGCATGGTCTGCCTTGTCAACATCTCCCCTCCCAAAGCGGGCTTCCTTCCCTGGCTTAAGCGTGTCCTCCGCCAGCGACTTGGTATCACCGCTACTCGGTTCGCCGCCTGCGCTGCGGGCATCGTCTTCGTGGTGTTCCAGCACGAGGCCGACCAGTTCGCTGCCATGCGCGCCAGCCCGCTCGTGCTGGGGGGGGGGGCGCACGGTCCACATCCTCCCCCACAATGTGAGGGACAATGTGTTTTCCTTCTCCTTCCGTGACGTGGTTACTCTCTCTCTCGAGTAGATGCCGGTCGAGCTCTGGAACCGCCGGGGCGTGGCTGCTAGCATCGCCGTTTTTGCCGGCCTGCTCCGGGTTGAGCACGCGTGCCTCTACGGCAGCGATTTCTCCAGCATTTTCATCCTCGCCAAGGTTGAAGCCCTGCAGCACATCCCGCACCATCTGACCTTCCACCGTGTTGATGGTGTACCACTTCGTTCCGGACAAACCATATCCTCCAGAGAGTCATCAACATCATGCATCTTGCAATATGATCTAAAGGCTTCACTGTGTGAAGTAGCAATTCTTTTCCTGTTTCTTTAATTGAATGCATCTCCGCCAAGGTCCAAACCGTAGCCATCTTTGCATATAACCGCCTGCCACCAGGGCTGCGTGGGCGGCGAAACGCTACCCATGATCGGTTGGCTGAAGAGAATGATTTCCCTTTTTGTATACATTAAGAATATTTTTATGTAGACAGTTAACATATTTTTATGTATACATTATTTTAATATGTAATGAACACTTTTTAAAGAAGTAAAAAAGAAAGAAAAAAGCAATAGAAAAAATAAAAGAGGAAAAGAAAAAATGCTCTATAAAACCAAATATGTGCGTACATGTTTTAGATGTTGGACGCATATAGACGCGTACGCTAGGCCTCACGCATGTCGATTAATGGGGCACTGCATGCGAGGTGTCTATAAAGGCACTCCCCCCGGTACACACAGAAAGGGACTATAGTGATTAGCTGGTCAGATTGAGATTTGTATGAGTCACGTGTTTGAGAGAATTTTGAGAGGATTTTTTTATGTTTTAGAATTGGTACAGGAGGCATGAATGTTGTTAGAATAAGTTTGAGGCGCTCCGTCGATCTACCGAGGACCAAGCAATCACACAAGCACGACACCGAGATTTGTTAACGAGGTTCACCGATATGGCTACATCCCGGGGCATGACTACGGGCGCTCCTCCTCATGACACCGTCACAATACCGCACCGTGGCCGCCCGGGCGCCGGCACAAGCCACCGGCTCCCCCGCGTGCCCGTGCTATTATGTTGGCATATGTTACATCGTGTGTCTACCCCCGCTATATATGAGAGGCCTAGGATACAAGTGTCCTACTAGGACACAACTCCTACCCTGTCTACACACAGTCCAAAACCAAGTCCAACTATAACCGACCTTGTACAATAATATTCGACACAATTCTAACAAACTCCACCTTGGCGAATATTCTCCACCACCTCGGATTCGTCTGTGCGTCGAACCTCCATGTACATTGGACTTGAGATACACCATGAGCACCGCTGCTACTCCCAGACTCCATGTGACTCCACCTGCAAGTGAAGTCCCTTCTCGTCTTCTTCACAGTCAATACTTGTGCAAAATTAAGTTCCTTGTTACTCTAGTCCGTGCTCCCAACTTCCGGAGAATCCATTCAACGCCATCACACACCGACCACTGTCTGCGTGAAAGTGAACAACTACGTATTGGACGCCACATACAAGAGTTACCCGAACTCAACATCACCGCTCTTTCTTGACCGTCTGTCTGAAACTTGAAGGAATTTCACCGTCGCCCTGTGTCACCTGAGTCAAATTCACAGTTGTCTCATCCTTTTTCCGGATAGTCTCTGACATGTCCTACAGCTATAGCACTCCGCCTCCTTCTGTACTTGTCATCCGCACTTTGCCATGTGCACTAAACACCACAAAATATACGGCCATGTACTCTCTCAGCTTTTGACAATTTCAGACTTTCCGCCACTTTCTCAGATTCTCCACGGTCAACTCCTGTCCATCAACTAGCACCGATAGACCCAGTCATCAACTGCTGTCCTGGTCAAGTCTCCCGGGTAGCTAGCCCACACTGCCTCAACCCCCCACCGCAGAGAACCACCGATCATACCGACCGATGCCGAGTATCACGTCTCCATCAGACCACTGGTACCCAGTCCGATCCACGTATCTCTCGCTATCCCGCTGAAATAGGCTTCGACTCTCCGAATTCTTACGCCATAGCCCCTCCATCAGCTCAGAGTGTAGTCATCCATCAGACTCCAGCTCCACCTTCAACATGACTCCATGTAGCTGGCCGTGCTACCCTTCGCCCTGTCGACTTCAAGCTCTCTCATATGTACACCGCCTTGAATCAACCCTGCGCCATAGTCTTGTCGAAGCCGCACAAGCCCTCAAGCCTGCACCACGTGTTTCTACGCCCCAAAAGTCGGTCACCATCAGCATCACACTCCTGTGTCATCGTCGCCGAAATCACCGCCGTCTTCTGCTTTGACCAACATCCATGTCGATCCATCAGATTGCCAGTCCGACCCAGCCGATCTTGTCCGACTGCAATCATGCTCCACCCTGCGTCGTCTCCGCCCCGCACATCTCCGTGCATTGCTTAACGCCCTGTGTATGCATGATCCTTCATGAGGCGCTTGTTCGCGCACCCCGTTGCCTGTTCACACGCTCCAAGCCGTCTGATCAAACCAACCTAGCAAAACTTCCATGCAAACTTAAACCGGACAAATCCCTTGTCTGCAAATTGTCTTGCCCATGTTTGATTTATTAGCTTCTCCATGCACCTGTATAGCATAACAAAAGATCAAATCGATTCATGCCAAACCACTCCCGTGCACACGTGTTGAACCTAGCAACTCCTTTTTTTCCACAAACAAATCTCAATCTGCCTTCTGCGTATTCAGCAGCAACCTTGCACACTTCGCAACCGCATCACACGAGCCTGCTGCCAACTTGCGCTGTATGGGCCATACCCGCCCCGTATGGGCTAGACAGCCCACCAGCTGGCCTCTGCCAGCTTGGGCCTTAAGCCTAGCCGCACGCACTTCCGGCCAATTGGCCTACGCTAGCGACACCAGCCCTAGCGCTCTCGCTGGCCACCCGCGTTGCCGCCGCCGCTTCCATCGATCTGGATCAATCCAATCTGTCCACGAAAGACTTGCACCAACGACTCGCTGCTTCTGCTCCGCTGCCGCTCCTTGAGTCTGGCTGCTGCACGCTGCATCACGCCGCCCAAATCACTGTGCTCCTTCGACGACTGGATCGCCGCCGCCTTGCATGACTCTCCTTGCTGCATACCAACGCCGTAATTTGCTGCCGCTTGTTACCGATTGCTTTTCTCCGATCTCGTCCAATTGCATCGTGCTACTCGACGACCTTGACACCCGTCGTCTTTGCACCGACATTGACACGATCCATCCTCAGAATCAACGATCCACGACCTACAAACAACATAGCTCCTGATACCACTTGTTAGAATAAGTTTGAGGCGCTCCGTCGATCTACCGAGGACCAAGCAATCACACAAGCACGACACCGAGATTTGTTAACGAGGTTCACCGATATGGCTACATCCCCGGGGCATGACTACGGGCGCTCCTCCCCATGACACCGTCACAATACCGCACCGTGGCCGCCCGGGCGCCGGCACAAGCCGCCGGCTCCCCCGCGTGCCCGTGCTATTATGTTGGCATAGGTTACATCGTGTGTCTATCCCCGCTATATATGAGAGGCCTAGGATACAAGTGTCCTACTAGGACACAACTCCTACCCTGTCTACACACAGTCCAAAACCAAGTCCAACTGTAACCTACCTTGTACAATAATATTCGACACAATTCTAACAAATGTGTATGTGGTCCTGGCTTTTTCTCAGAAGAATTTAGTGGTCTGCGGCCTTGTACTGCTACACCTTGAGGAAAAAAAATCCAATTGATTACTCGGAAAAATAAACTAACTGATTTGGTCTAAAACCACAATGGATCCACGAACATTATGCAAAGTACCATCGCATTAGAGATGGAGGGACAGACGACATACGCAAGAAACACTCTATGTATTAGCTAGTGAGGAAAATCCCTGCAAAAGGAAAAAAATAAGAAGAGATATCTAATAGTGTACAGATATTCTTCGCAAAAGAAAGTGTACAGATACAAATATATAGATAGATATAGATATGGATTATATATTCAATATATGAAGAAAAACGTTTCTGTTGAGTTTTTTTTAAAAGGGGTCAGGCCCTGGCCTCTGCATCAGAACGATGCATACGGCCATATTATTAATAATAAGCAAAGTGTTCTGCAAAAGTCTTCAGATCTCAAAAGTAAAGAAGCTCACAAAGAGCAAAAGCAACATGACAGGAAAGCCACAACCGGCAGGCAAAAATATAAGATAGGAACTAAACACCTATCATATTACATGACCGTCATCCAAACCGGTTGAAGATATCCCGAGCTACCGTCTCACATCGGATAGATCCAGTAACCAAGCGCTCCCTGACCTCCGTCGGAGTGAGTAACGACCACATACGGATGAATGTAGTGGCCCGGAAGATAACCTGCAAGAAATGAATTTTTATTGTTCTGTTAAAAACCAAATTGTTTCTGTAGTTCCAGACTGCCCATAATAAAGCACATACTCCTACACGGATATGTCTCGTAATTTCGAAATCTAACCCATCTAACCACGTCCCAAATAACGTGTTGATGGTATTCATATGCTAGATTTCTGTTGAGTTCCTTGCATCAAGGAATTAATCGAAATGCCTAGCAAGTTGGTGTACGACATGTTAGAGGGCGGTTGTTACCCTAATCTATTAGAGTCTCACTGAAGCGAAATATAATTGCAATGGAAGACCAATTAGACTGAATTGGTCAAAAAGTAACTTCTATTGGATCTATGCTTGCTTTAAGGGTCTTCCCTTTTCTTTATAGCACATATAGTGTGAAACTGTGTTTTTTGTGGAGCTCCGGCATGGTGTCATTTGTTCGGGAGACACATGAGTTGACCGAAGCTCAATGCGAGCTTAAGAGTCTACTGGACTGAAATCCAATGCCTTCTGACTACTTCACACTAGATTTCAGCAGAGTTATCATCCAGAAAAGGCAAGCTTTCTAGAAAGTACCTCCTTTTACTGCTTAGGCACACTGCTTAACTAAAAACACAACAAGAATTATGGAACGAAGGAAGTACTCGAAATAACCGTTCAAATATTGATTCCGCATTTACTAGCTTATTTCAGCGGTGAGATGAAGTTACAAGCAATTTCATAAGTGAGATGCATGTGTGTGATTGTAACTTACGTATGGTAGGAGAAAAGGCCTTTGAGCTTTGGGCATGGCAAAGATGGTCTCATGCATCTTTCTATAAAGAGAAGAAAGAGTAGCTCACAAAGGTGACGCTGCATCTGTGAACAGAATCCTTGTGCATCAGACTCCGAAAGCTACTGATTGGGATCCTCACGACTTTGTCAGGGAGCTATCACTCATCAGTAAATGGTAGTAATGCGCATTCCCTGTTACACGTACCAAACGGTAGTCATTTAACGCATGACTGTTGGAACACAGATCGACCACATAAAAACTCCAACACACGCGTGCTCAAAAATACAGTACTTTTTACCAAAGATAGCTCTTGCGCCTCTCTTTTGTTCAAACTCACGGTCGGCTACGACCACTGTACAAGTCTGATTCAAATTGCTACTGACTTGCACAGACTTGCACAGACCACTGTACAGCATAACGATCTCCTTTTAGCTTGATTTGACATCTCCTCATCTTTCTCCAATTTTGGTTCCTTAAAGATCCATGACTTGTCGACTCATCGATCTTGTTCCAAGACAAGTCAAATTAGCATGCTTGATTGTTTACAACAATCTTTCTCTAATTTCGCTTGACGAATTTACTGATCATTTTAAATATGACTTGTACACGCTAGTAACCTTGCGAACTGAATCATTCATTCTTACACAATACATGCCAGCTACCTTATGGACTACACTATACTTCAGCCTGATGTAGAAACATGACCTTATTGAAAATACTCACCTTCACTTGTTTACTATCCCCACATACTTTAACATGGTCCTCTCGTCAAAACACGTAGACAATCTACACGTGCTTCATCTTCAATGGATCCTATAGAGACGAGCACCTAGACACGACAACAACTCGTGGACAAGACAGTGATCGAGCGTGCTCGCAGACTCCTTAACCCATTTGTCTTCCTAGAATGATGATTCCGATGGGATTTTTTGGAACCGCACCTTGACACTGCCACTCCCATCAACGACCCTCCTCCAACGCATAGCCAATAACAGACGGTCGTCTTGCTCCATGTCACTCCGCCGAACGATGATTGCCCCATCCCTTATCGATGCACCACTCAACGACTATATGCGCCACCCCAAGGCGCTAGTGAGGGTCACCTCCATACGGCAAAGTGCGGCTTTAAATCTTTCACCTTGCGTTGGTATCAATGTTTGATTTCGCCCACATATTGATCACATAAAAAATAAGTACACTCGCGCACACATAAATACAAAAATCACCTATCGCGCCCCTCTTTTCTTTTCGGTGATGCTAGGCGCAGGCCAATCGGCCTGAATTTCGGCTAATCACTTAACGCGCCGTATAATCAAATCATGTCCAACTGTTAAGTTCTTATCCCTCGCACCACTCATGCGCATGTCCCTCGTCTTCCTCCCTCATGCCGCTCTACGTTCGCACCGTGCAACAAGCTCGACGTGCGCGTCGCTCCTCCCTCACGCTCCCTCATCCCCCCGTCGGAACACCATCAGGCCGCCACTGTCACGACACCCAGGCGGTCGTTGTCGGAGCACCACGAGGCTGCTGCAAAACATCCCGTCTGTCAGAGCATCAGTCGCACCGTGGCCGGACTTGCGCCTCAACCGGTCGTCGTCTTCCGGCGTCGGCCATTGCTGCTTGTAGCAAAAAAATGTTGTGGTTGTCATAGCATGGCGGGCCGTGTAGCTCCATTGGTCGTTGTCTCCAGCACAGGCTATTTGCCACTTGTAGAAAATCCGCCCCTCAGTTGCAGCAACTTCGCCCCATGGTGCCAGCAAAAGAATCCACCCCGGTGGTCGCAGCACCTTCACACCCCCTGTGGTCCCACGTGGTTGCAGCATCCATGCACTCCGGCTCCAACATCACCAGACGCTGGTTGAAGCGTCGCCGGTTACAGATGTGACAAACGTCACGGACCACCAGGTTTGCAGCAATCATGTTCATCGGTTCCAGCAAAAAAGTCGGTGTCGGTCCCAGCATGACACATCGCCCATTCCAGCACACAGGCAAGCTCCAAGCCCTCGTGGTTGCAGCATCCTCGCTCTCCAGTTCTAGCATCACCGTTCGCCGGTGTTGCCGCTCACCCGTTGAAGCCAAACGTCGCTGACAGGGAGCACATGTGCCGCCTGCCGCCTGGTTTGCAGCACCATGGTCGCCGGTTGTAGACAATTTCGCGTCGGTTCCAACACGTCGTATCACCTTTTCTAGCATGGAAACGACCGGTTTCAGCACGACGCATCGCCGAGGTCAAGCAAATCCAGCTGATTGCAAGCAGCGATCTTGATTTTTTAGAGTCACCGGGCCTTGGCGGAAAAACCATGCACCAGGCGCTTGGTCTCTTTTCGTCCTGCACTAAGGCTGGTCATAGTGGGGAGTAACTTAGACTAGTAACATGCATATATTACTAGTCTATTTTACTACCTCTATAGTGCATAGTATTATAGATTAGTATTAGGTGGTCTCATTTATTGCCATGCGTGACACATAGTAGCATCACATTTATTATGTTACGGTGTCTACCTATGTTACTATAACCATCTCTCTCTTCTTTAATTGTCTGCCACATAAGCATGTTTGTGAGTCCCAAGTGCATGATACAGTACTACTTATGTTACCCCACTATGACCAGCCTAAGCGTCTGTGCTGTTTGGTTGAGCGTCTTGCGTTGAAAGCTGAGGCGCTTTTAATTTTTTTATTATATTTCCCTTTTTCTTTATAAGCATCTATTTAAGCGCCTAGCGTTGTAAATGCTCATTGTGCTAGATCGGCTAGGTGCCCTATTTTATAAACGTGTTGTAAACTGTTTTCGTTGATTAAATGGGCAACTCTATTCTGCTTTTTTAATGAATCGAGCACTAAAGGCTCTCAAGGGCCGCGTATGTATAAACAAAAGTACTCTAACAATGATCATGAAGGTCTATATGGTACGTCCACCCCTATAGATGTTGCATGTTCAGGCCAGTAGAGAAGCTGGGAAATATCTGTCCTGAGCAAAGCTAAGAAAAAGCATTAATGAATTGAGCACCCCTTTCTCTTCTTAAATCAGTTTATTATATGGGATTGTTAAAGTATTTCACAATGGCGCACGCTGATCATTCATCTGAATAAATGGAATCAGGATCAGGAGATAAGGAAGCTTCTCAGTGACCCTAAACAAAGTTCAACTTACAGGCGCTTTATCCAAAAAATCGCCATGCTGCTGATCCAAGTCGCAATTTATTCATCCGTGGCCCGCGCACTACTCGTCCTTTCCGTTGCATCACCATCGCACCAATTAGATTGCATCTTTTTGCTCTTAAAAACCTCTTCCTGTCGCCCCAAAAGCCTATCCTGCCATGTTAACCTGAACCATGCACATAAATGAACTGGGATCAACTTTTCTTTCCCTAAAAATCGCACATAAACCTGATCGCTACCATACCTGAAATCGTTGCTCTCCATGAACATGCCGAGAACTTGCATGCTTTCCCCTTGCATGTCACTTCAGCAGAGTATCTTCAGTCTTCAGAGTTCACACAGACCGACCAGCCGCTTTGCCATCACACAACACGTACTTGTATATATAAGGAGAGGGGGAGCTCGGTGACAGACAGACAGATAGACGCAACGGAAGTGAAGCATCAGTCGTTAGGTCCAGCTACTACTACACACCATGGGGAACGGCAAGGTGTACGCGACGATCGTGCTCATCAGGCTGATCTACGCTGGCATGCACATATTCACCAAGGCGGCGTTCGAGGAGGGCACCAGCACCACCGTCTTCGTCTTCTACCGGCACGCCGTCGCCGCCATCTTCTTGGCGCCTTTCGCCTTCTTCCTCGAGATCAGGTGGCTGAATAGACATGACATGACATGGGTTTGTTCAGTCATCGTGAGATGAGGTCAACTGCATCGCTTATCCCTCTCGTCTTGTCTGATTTCAGGCAGGGGTCGGCGCCACCGCTGACGTTCAGACTCTCCGTCAAGATCTTTATCCACGCCTTCTATGGGTATGTATGCGTCGCCGATCACGACGACATCTAGATCACTGAAACTCCACTTTGTTGCTTGCTAGATTTGCTTATGGTTGGTCCTTGTGTCACTCACTCAGGATGGCTGGAACGATAAACCTGTATAGCATTGGCCTGAATTATGCTTCAGCAACCTCTTCGTCGGCCATCTTCAACATCGTGCCAGTGGTTGCATTCATCCTGGCCGTCATGTTCAGGTTCTTAAACTGGAAAGATGAAATTCTTCTGGTGTGATTTTCTTGTTTATTTACGAACAAGTAGGTTAATTACCGGGTTAATATATACTGTAGGATGGAGACTCTCAAGTTGAAGAGCGTCCACGGCATGGCCAAAGCCTCGGGGATACTTCTGTGCATCGGAGGAGTGGTCGCGCTGGCGCTGTACCAAGGCCCCCAGCTCAAGTCCTTGAACCACCACCCGCTCCTGCACAGCACCGGCACGGCCGTTCACGCGCGCCCGGAGAAAAACTGGGCGCTTGGCATCTTCCTCATGACCGCGTCGGTCGTGATATGGGCCCTGTGGACAGTACAGCAGGTAAACTATTGCCCTGCTCCTGCCTCGTGGAAGTCTACTCGTAGCTGACATTGTGTCTGTTGTTTGGCAGGGCCCCCTGTTGCTGGAGTACCCATCCAAGCTTCTCAACACGACGCTCCAGTGCACCTTCGCCAGCGTCCAGTCGTTCGTCATCGCCCTGGTCATGGAGAGGGACTTCTCGCGGTGGAAGCTCGCCGGCGGCATGAGCCTCTTCGCGGTGCTCTTCACGGTAACCATGCACACTGTTCAACCAGCTAGTAATGTACAGTAGCTATGACTACCGGCCGGCACTCAAAAGCGTCCGCGCGGGGAATGGTTGTGTTTCAGGGCATTGTTGTGGCGGCGATCTCGTACTACCTGCAGATCTGGGTGATCGAGAAGAAAGGCCCGGTGTTCCTGTCCATGTCCATGCCGCTCAGCCTCGTCTTCACCATGGTGATCGCCTCCTTCCTCCTGGGAGAAGACGTGGGCCTGGGAAGGTACGTACCTAAGAACCATCATCACATAACCAAAATTTGTCTGATTATTCTTCTTTTGATTCGTGCACCGCATCGCAAAGAAAAAGAGTCCGTGTCACGAGCCACGACCCCGACCGAGCACCCGACACCTTCGCTTTCTCAGATGCGAATCCAAATGTGTTGCACTTGCACATCTAATCATGTACAGTATGCATGTATGCATGACCTGTCCTGTCGCTTGGGTGCAGCATTATCGGTGGCGCGCTGCTCGTTGCCGGTCTCTATGCCGTGCTCTGGGGCAAGGGGAGGGAGGAGCGAGGGGCGGCGGTGGACGCCGCTCTGCCGCAAAGGAGGGCGGGGGAATCCAAGGAGAGCGAGATCGTCTCAGACGCGACGGCCAAGGTTTGATGCCCACCTGGCCTCCTGGGTGCGCTTTCTAGTGGACCTCGAACCTCTTGTCTACAGTACGACTGGTGTTTTTATGCCATGACGACGATGATGCTTTGCTCTTCTTCAGAGTTCGGAATCATTCACGTCAGTAATTTGTCATGTATACTAGTTCTTGCAATGTTGCTAGTGTGTCATCGGAAAAGGGATCACCGGCAAGATGCACGGCAGATGTCAGGTTATAATGGAATCTAGAAGAATTCATTAACATGCTGCTAATGGGACTGTCCAGTATGAGTTTACCATGCACAGAATGTTTGCTGATTAACCAGTTCGTCTGGAATGTTTTGCTTCCCCCGGTCGTAAGTGTAGAAGTGCATGCTCAGGCCTAAACGTGAACTAAAAGTGAGCTGTAATTTAATTGCAGTCAGCCGGGTCTTGAATTTAAGACCTCTTGGCTCAGATACCATGTAGAAGTGCATACTCCAGCCAATGCAACCAAAAGACCGATCTGATGGAAGAGACCAGACAGTACATTACCCCAAACTATAGTTGCTTCTGCTAATATTCTTGTCAACTCAAATCTCAGCTCTGAATCAACATATTCATCTGCCTCCTCAATCTTTGGTGTTGCTCATCATGCTTTGTACCTGCTGGATGCTACATTTTGAATTAGGAAAAGCACACTCCATCGAAAAAAAACTTCTCACACTCCATCTAGGGTCTGTGCTTTGTGGTGTCGGTTTGTCTTAACAACGCCAAACCAAAAAGTTTTGTTTATGTAGATGAGAGAGAGTGAGGAAAGAAGGGAGGCTAAGGGCATCTTCAACGGCGACCCGCAAATTTCCTCTCGCATTCGTCCATGAACAAGTGAGGATCAGTCCGTGGACACGGATGCGGGAGGCAACCATCCAACGCTGCTCGCATACATTTCAAATACTTTTTCAACAAACTGGACGAAACTCATGCGAACACAACGGATTTCATATAAATCGAACAAAATTCATTACATTTTAGACATATTTTAACTAAAATAGCTAAAACTGCGTGCACATCCGGCTGCATGGAGCGTCACTCCCACGACACGGATACACTACGCTAGTCTATAGCCGGCCGCGGCGGATCCCGTGTCTTCCCCATGTCCGACAGATCGCTCGTCGGACTGCCGTGAGCCCTGGAGGTATATTCTTCCCCCGTATCTTCTCGATCCAGCTGCACCACTCATCATTAGAGTGGCAAAGGGGGTGCTTCAACCGAAGGGGGTTGGGGGCTCCGCATCCGTGAAGCCCAGGTGGGGGTCGACGATGGTCCTCGCTGAACGGGCAAGACACCGGTTGTGTACGTTGGCGTCGTATCGGTGGTGCCCTTCATGGGACCCAAGCGGCGGCGATCTCCCGTGTTCTACTTCTCCTTGGTGATGGCGGCGGGAGCGAACGTGATGGATGCCACGTCGCCGACCTCCACCGGCAGGGCGTAGTCACGGGCACTTTGACAACGGATGGCGCGAGCAACAGCAGCATGGGAGGAGCGATCTGACCCGGCATCGTCCACGGTAGGCACGATGCATGTGTCGCCATGGTCCACCACGTGCCGCCCTGGAGCAACACATCACTCCTCGGCGAGCTGGCTTGGAGCTTCTGCCTCCATGAGCTGCCTGCAGCCGCCTGGACCATCGACGCAGGCGGAGCAGAGAGTTGTCTGGCTCGTATCCGGCGGGCTCGATGGGCCACCTAGCCAGCTTGTATGTCGGAGAACTCGGCTTCCTGCTTGCCAGATGTGATGATCTTGTGGAGAAAATGATGTGCAAGGAGATGGGAGCGGAGTGTGGTGCGATTTTTTCCCGCGTCTGGCATCGTTTAAATAGCGGGGGGTGGGGGTGGAGCCAACCGCATTATGTTTAATGACGGGTGGCTCGTGAACGGGCGTGTGGCAGGAGTAAGTTTCTCGAGACACGCATGGATTTTAATGGAAGAAGGTGGGCAGTCTGCGGCCGTTTGAATGCGGCGACGAGGCATGTTCAGCCGGGCGAGCAGAGGGCGGCGCTCTCTCAGCCGCTGCGCTGCTTCAATGCCGGCAATGAAAGGCCGCGTTCGTCTGCGCCGCCCTCTTGTCCGGTCAAATCGAGGGCATCAACGTCGGCCACTGCATACTCTGGGTCAGCATGACTGCAAGGCAGCAAGCGGCGCGACGCGTGGGTTGGACAGCGTGGGAGGGGCGGGTGGGAGGTTTGGGTGGGTCAGCGCGGTCCGAAGCGGGTGTAGCAGCGGTCCGGACGCCCGCAAAGCCCCCATGTTTTTCTCCAGTTTGCGGGAGAAGACACGATCGGGCCGCCCTGCGGACCAATACACAGCCGTGTTAGATGGCTTCCACGGTCCGGACTGCGCAGTCCAAACATATGTGGGCAGTTTAAGGGTCGTTGTTGAAGATGCCCTAATCTAGAGAGAACAATAAAAATGTAGTCTAAGTTAACATAGCCCTACCAACAATATAAGCCCAAGTAAAAGGTATGCTCGAGGGCAATAAACAGATGCAAATAAAATTAGAAGATACATTTCTGTTGTATAAATGAAACACTTCCTAGAACCTACAAAACACTTTTATTTATGGTTGCCATACCTACTATTTCTAAATAGTTGATCCTCAGTAACTAATTCTCTTAACATGTGGTTTTTTATCTCATCAAGTGTAATATGTCAGTATCCACTAACACTATTTTACAACCCCAATGCAAACCACATGCATATTCTTTGTACACACAGTGCAAGTACAAAATATTGCTACATTAAAAAAGTTGTAGCTTTTGTTTTAGATCATTTTTTTCATAGTAATACATCTAAAATTAATCTTTAAATTCCCACGCAGCAGGCCGGAAAATCACCTAGTATATTAAGAATTAGTGGTACAATTGTGGTGGAACAATATATTAAGAATTGGTGGGACATATGCGTAGTATTAGGTACATTTTTAATCGTCCTATGTGATAGTTCTTTTGTTGACTTGTATTTTATATGCATACAAACAAATAGAACAGCAAAAGCAAGAAAAGCATCATTTGTATATAATGTTGGAATATTTTCCACTATTCCCAAATAGCTGATCCTCACTAACTCTAATTGTTTCAACATGCAACTTTTCATCTCATCAAATGTGCCATGTCAGCATCCACTAACACTATTTTACAGCCCCATGCAAACCTCATGCATAATTTTTTTTCACACACAGTGCGAGTATGGAAAATCTCTACATTAGAAAAATTATAGCTTTTGATTTAGATTATTTTCTTCATGCATAATACTCCCTTCGTTTCTTTTTACTCTGCATATAAGATTTTTGTTTGAAGTCAAAACTACGCAAGGTCTGACCAAACTTATATTTAAAAATATCAACATCTAGAATATGAAATTTGTAACGTATGAAAATTCAACTCATGACCCATCTAATGTATTGATTTTGTATTTTAAATGTTGTTATTTTTTACTATAAAGCTGGTCAAACTTTGCAATGTTTGACTTCAGACAAATGTTATATGCAGACTAAAAAGAAACTAAGGGAGTACATCTAAAATTAATCTTGAAAATCCCGCCGCAATGTTTGGGGAAATCACCTAGTATATAGAATTGGTGGGACATTTTATGGTGGAGCAATGCTTTAAGAATTGGTGGGACATTTGTGATGGAACAATGTTTTAAGAACTGGTGGACCATATGTGTTGTATTAGTTGGACATTTGTCCCATGTGATAGTTCTTTTGTTGACTTGTATTTTATATGCACACAAACAAATAGAACAAAAAAAGTAAGAAAACATCATTTCTATATAATGCTGGAATATTTTGCAAGTGGAATAATGATTTGGAATATATGGTGCTTCAGCTACACTTTTTCATTAACAAATCTATTATTGTGATGTGTGATTACTTGAGACTAATAGACAATATCTCACTGCGTCTCAAAGTCCCCCATCCTCAACTCCATACTATCGGGATAACATCTCTATACCCATGACTTGTGAAACATAATCATCAACCAAACCGTATACTACACAAATGATATTTGTCTGCATAACCTTATCAACTAGGGACCACTCGAACAATCATCATATAACATATAGTCTCACAAACAATCCATATACTTATTGATACATATCAGTGATGACGTTTAAGGACAATACAAATAACTGATGAATACATAGGGAGAAATAATATCATCACACGATTACCTCTAGGCATATCTCCAATAGCTACACGTTGGACTTGACTTTGACATGCACCGGCCTGCAGCAATGGTTGTGATGCTACAAGGGGGTTGGTTCCAGCATCGCCGACTGCCTCAACCTCGATTAGTTGACGTCGTGCCGCTTGCCATTCACCAACAACAATGATACTAGTGCGGTGGATTGGTTGTAGCATCGACGATGTAGCAACTTCGACTATGACAACGTTGAGTGGCGATGATTGCAACGACGACGATGATGCAACCGGTGTTAGTGGGAGCGCGAAGGTATTGGTTTGCGGCCAATGTTGGGGGAGATCGTCGGTGCTGGAAACGGCTTCAAGGCTATAAAGGAGATGTCCACGGCGAAGGAATCACGGGTACACATAGAACGAAACGAGGCCACGAGGTGTGCGATCCAACGGTGGGGGATGCGACTAATAACAGGCTGCCACATAGCAGACGCCTTATAATAATTCCTTTGTCCAGCTTGTTGTTGCCAATTTTACCGTTTGACAAACCAATTTTTTCATACTTATTTTGCCTTCACTACTGATCCTCAAAATAAAAAGTATGACATGTATTTCAAGTTTTGAACAATCCATCATCAAAGGATCCTGGTAGGGGGTTGACGTTTCCTTTTGGAGAATCCTAGCACGAAAGAATGTTCCCTCGAGGAGGCTTCTGCGACAGAGAGAATTGCCATGCGCTTTCAGGAACTTGGCATGCTACAACAAAGAGAATTGCAGGCTAAGAAAAAGGGAAAGTTCCTTTAGAAATGAGGCCATGCCCGAGATTTACCCTTTTTATTGAGAGCTACTGAAATGTCCAAACTCCACGAAATTTGACACAAACTTCACGCAGATTTCATGGCCAAATGAAGGGAAGGAAGGGGTAGGGATGGTTTGGTACAAGGCCAACGATGACCCGTCTTGAGAAGCAGCGCATGTTCAGGAAATGTCAGGGTACAACAAACCGAATTGTCATGCTACGCAGAATAGTTATCGTCCGTAATTGTCATGCTACATGTAGGCAGTGTCATTGCTACATACGGAGTCATTCCCTTGGAAGGGTGTGTGGGAGCGAACGATTGTGCCATTATTGGGGAGCGAATAGTATGTCTCACAAAAAATAGCCACATGTCATAGCTTTAAGATTTACGTGCGAAATCGACCGACAAAAGGCGTTTCTTGATAAACCCAGTTTTTTAAAAGCATTTCGTGATCAAATCAAAAGGAACCAATTGTCTGACCAAAATAACCAAGCGGGTTGCCTCTTCCTCAAGAAAAGTTTAGGGTTCCTCTATCTCCAGCCGGCCTCGCCGTCGATCCGTCTCGTTTTCGGTGGCCTTAGGGCCATGGTGGCACGGTGGATCTCGGCCCCTTGCCTGCGAGAGGGCTTTGTTTTTAATTGTTCGTTCGCGTTTTGTTAGAGTTTGTATGTTGTTCAGGAAGACAAGACGGCAGCGGCTCCCGGAAGATGGAATAAGGTTCTCCTCGCTTATCCCCCATCCCGATGGTGAGTCTAGCATCATCGGTGGATGGGTGGATGTGTGTCTCTGGCGGATCTGCCATGGTGGTTTTGCTTGAATCTGGTCATAGTTCATCTACATTCATGTGTTTTCAGGTTGGATCCTTCTGATCTATGCTATCTACTGTCCTATGGGGCCTTAGCACGACGACTTCCTGACTGTCTACTACAACACGTTTAGCCTGGCTTCGGCAAGGGAGGGGCAATGACAGCGGCGCGCCTTCGGTTCGCTTCAGTGCGTGTAGTCGTCGCTAGGTGGTCTATGGACCTGAATGTGATTTCTAAAGATGAATAGATCGGAAGTTTCTTAAAAATAAAAATCAAAAATCAAAAGGACCCAAACGAGCTCTCCTTCAGTTTTAGGCATACTCCAACCGAACCTAAAAAACAGAGTGAGTTGTACCATACCGCAGTACCCTGCACCACCAACAAGCCATTTCCTTCCCCAGAATGCACACGAATTTCTAAACAACCGGACTGAAAACCCATGGTCAAGAAATCTCAGACCTAGCGCCAACCAAACATACAAACAAGAAACGTAGCCAATATAACGGGAGCCAGATCCTAGTCGACGCAGCACAACCAGGTACACACATACAGGCCACACCGAAAGTAGGCGATCGAGTCGAGTGAAAAATCCACCGGCCATGAAGGGGAGGAAGAGGCATCACGCCATGTCCTGCTGCGTGCTGCTCACCGTTCTCGTCATCCTGGGCATCCTCTCCATCGTGCTCTACATCCTGTACCGCCCGCTCCCGCCGCGCGTGGTGACGTCGCCCGTGGAGACCATCGTCCAGGACTTCAGCCTGCTCCCGCCGTCGCTCACGCTGTCCGCGAGCGTGCACGTGATGGCGAGCAACCCGAGCCGCGCGCCGTTCCGGTACGGGCAGACGGTGACGGCGGTGACGTACCACGGCGAACCCGTGGGGACGACGGTGGTGCCGGCCGGCAAGATCGGCAGGCAGACGACGTCGTGGGTGGCGCCGGTGACGGAGGTGGACGGGATCAAGGTGGCCGAGAGCCCGCACTTCGCCGGCGACGTGGTGGCCGGGGCGCTTCCGTTCGTGGTGGTGGTGAGGCTGGACGGGAAGGCGCTGGTGCTGCGCGCGTTTGAGGTGAGCGTCACCGTCGAGGTGGTGTGCTACGTCCAGGTCTACGTCCTCCAGGGGGACAGCAGCTCCAACTGCGTCTCCAGGGTCCGCACAGGGCCTGGACGTAATTACTAGGCGTGCGCCACTCGTAATCCATCCATCCATCCTCTTGTGCCACGATTTGTTTTATTTATTCTTTCCAATTTGTAAGTCGGAAACTATGGACGTTCCGGTTGTGAGTTGCATTCTGAAGCTGATTCCAAGTGACTCTACAAGTTCCAGTCCCAGTGGCTGGCCCATGAACGGTTTATACAAATATAATGCATAGACAACATAATTTCAATACGACGATTCAAACTTCATAAAATACAATCCAAAGACTATAGCTTGGTCTAAATTACCATTATTTTTCTGAAAAAATGTCCTAAAATAGCATTAAGAGGTTAGAGCATTTTCAGCGTGGACCCTTAAACCGTTCAACCGTCCGACGCAAACCATCCAATGATGTCCCGTATTTGTCCACGGTGTCCATTCCCGCAAATCAGGGGCTCTGCGAGAGTCCGGACACCCGCCATATAGTACTCTAACACCCTTGCCCCACCCAAAATCGAGGTAGAGCCCGCCCATTTGGAGCGGTCTGCATTATTTTTGCGGCAACATCCTCCCTTTCTCCACCCTCTCGACTACCATCCTCCCGCTATCCACACCAATACTCGCCCTTTTCGCCGCTACCACATGGACCCATACAAAAAGCTGTTGGAGACGACAGAGGTGGAGAATCCGGAGAAGGTGGTCACCCGGAAAATCAACTCGGAGACAAGGCAAGCCCGCCGCCTCAAAGCGAAGGCAAAGGACAAGGCGAGCGACATAAAGAAGGGCGACGGGCGAGGTGGGTGGGGCTTGGGACGGGATCGCCGCCGCCGTCACCGTCCTGGCCGGAGCAAAACCAGCCTCCCTACTTCTACGCTGCTAAGTAGCTCAGCCGGCAGTCCCCAGAATCCGCCACCAGGCACTTGTCTTATCCAGACAGGTCCCTCAAAAATATACATATCTGTTTTGGGGTCAGCGTTGAAGATGCCCTTAGACAATTAGCCTTAGATGCACAGTGTAAATTATTTGCGCTTTTAAAGGGGGTGCCATGGATCTGCCCCTGACCAATCCCAGATGGTTCTTGGCCGGATAAGACAGTTATAGCATAGCAGAAGCCTGTCATAATAGTCTACTATTAAAGAGTTTGCGATTGTGATGGTACGTCTTGGTTTGGTTTGGTTTGGTTTCGTACGATTTGTTGGTTTCATGTTAATTATGAAGAGTACAATTTTTTGGACGGAATAATCACGTTTATTATGAAGAGAATCATTAGACAGCAGGATCACGTTCATTGTGAAAAGTAACATCGAGGGTTGGACAGAAGGATCACGTTAATTATGAAGAGCATCATTAGGTAGCAAGATCACGTTAATTATGAAAAGTAACATTGAACGTTGGGCGGAAGGATCACATTAATATGAAGATTATCATTCTTTGGAAGAGAATCATTATAGTTATTGTGAGTATCATTCTTTGGAGGAGGGATGTCTTATTGACTTTTCAAATTCATCAACATTTTTTTGAAATCGTTAACGTTTTTCAAATTCGTGAACATATTTTACAAATTTGTGAATATTCTTTAGAATTTCAGTAACATATTTTGAAATTTCATACATTTTTTAATATATTTAACATTTTCTTAAAATTCATGAACATTTTTAAAAAATATTCATGAGTAATTTTTAAAATATGTGAACATTCTTTTAATACATGATTATGGTTTTTCGGAACCACAAACGGTTTTTGATACCATGAGCATTTATCATTTTCCGAATAGTTCTTTATAAATTATGAACATTTTTTAAATTCACAAAAAATCGCAATTCACAACTTTTTAAAATCCCGGATTATTTTTAAAAAGTAAAAAACTGATAAAAAACAGAGGGGCTTCCCGCCTTTCACATGGGCCGGCCCATGAGGACGCGCGGGGGAGCAGGGGTGTGCGCTTCCCTGGTTTTGGGTGCGCTGGTCGCCATATAGGAGGTCCCTTTGAAACATGAAAACGATTGGGGGAGCCCTGTCCGGGTCAGGGACTGCAACAGATTATTCGCGAGAAGGTACTTTTTTTAACATGGTACAGACACAAGCGCTCATACATACGCGTATACACTCACCCCTATGAACTCACACACACACACCTTACCCTTATAAGCACCTTTAAGAGACTGAGTCGGCATATCATCTTGAGATTTACAAGCTCACCGTAGACGCCTTGTCGTTGACGGGAACGTTTCCTCCCACTGAAAACGTCCCTCCTATGTGGTTGTCGGTCTGGCCTTCCCTAAAAAAAAAGAGGTGGTTGTCGGTTTGAGCAAACATTGGTGAGGCAGGGCGGGCGCATACTGTTACGTGTTCTCTTTTGTTCCCTGCCTTCTTTTGTCCCCTGTCCAGATAGTGCCCTTCTAGAGTGAAAGGTGCACGGCCTAAGTTGGTAGGCACACCACCTGGGTTCGAACTTTATAAGGCCAAGGAATGTAACCGTCGAAATAGCCAACGTTATAGCTTAGTGAGCTACGCAGAAAATGCTTAATGATTTGTCCTGTCTACATGCGAACCTGTTGTTTCCTGCTGGACTTGGTCTGCCCGTACGTCCACCTCCATCACCGAAAATTCCAAATGATGTTAGGAGTAAGTTGCGACGAAATGAAACGAGCATGGAGAAGCAAACAACTGCTGGGGTGACGGTGACGGGACGTCGTTGTCAACAGATTTGAGGAGTATATTTTTTTTAAAAGTAGGATTACCTTCGGCCTTTGCATCTGGGCGATGCATGCAGCCATTTTATTAATTATTCACAAAACCTTACAGAGTAGTACATCATTTTGTCCGAAGCCACCACATCTTACCAACAACTGTCGTTCCTAACCACTTGATGAAGGTGCGCCGATAGTCCGAGACTAATACCAAATAGACATCGCACTAAAGCCTAACATCTAAAGCGGGAGGCCCCAATCGAGCCACATACTGGGTTTTGGATACAAACCGGTTCGACGCACTCTCATGTGTCGTCGTTCTACCAATCCATCTTCAGAGCAGAAACTAACACACCGACCTTGCCAGGCCTCTCTGCCATCGACGCCACCATGACGTCAGGACAGACCCACAGTGATGCAAAAGGTACGGCCCGCACAGGGCCCAAATTCTGAGGGGCTTCATATTTTTTATACAGATATAGTAATAGTTAGCGCTATTGGGTAGAGCGACTAGGCCCACGAGCGAGTCAGCGAGAGCGACCAGGCCATCGAGCGCTACTGGACTCCTCCTACTCCATCGCTAAGAGGGTTCATGCAACTAAACCTGACAATGGTCATATAACTGAACTAAACTTAAACCATAACCAATCAATGTGGAGTTTGAACCAGAGCTAAACCACACCGCCAATCATCGCGCAGAACCAAAACCAAACCAAACCGTATGCTCTGTTGACCTCAACCAAAACCAAACCACTCTTCGATCTATGGGCTTAACCCGGTTCTTTGTTTTGGGTTGAAACCAAATCAATCTAATGTATATGCAAAGCTAACGGCAAGCAAGCTAGCTAGCAACGTAATTGATCTACAATAGCAGCTCAATACGTGTGTGCCCAGCCGCGTCGCGTCGCGTAGCGTATGTACTTGTGTGTCCATTCGCGGCGTGTCACGTGCATACCTCCAGTCCGAGAACCGGTTCTGAACCACGATTCACAACTGTCAGCGACCAAACCATTTAGGCCCATACCCAGCCATACCCAACTCGTTTTTATGCAAACCCAAACCAAACTAAACTTATAATTGTCTGGGCCCATCACAACCCAAACCAATCAAGCCCAGGGCAAACAACCAAACCATTTGCCCCAGTTAATCAAAAACTGTTCTCAGATTTACATGCAACGAGGCCATCGCTATGTTATCTTAAAAAAACTAGATCGGTACAGGGAATGGGATCCTGGCTACGCTACAGGAAAACAACGTCTACTCCACCCGCAGAAAAAAAATGTCTCCGCTTGTCGCCTCGAGCCCTTGACGTCGACGCCTCGACCCGCCTCATCCCTCGGTGGCTCTGGCTCGGTACGTGGTCCTTTGATTGATTGAAGTTCAGATTCAGGCCAACTAAGCGACAGGCCGCTGCCGTGGTGCCGCCGTTGCCTTCTTCAGACTCGACGACGCCGTCTCGTCGGATTGATAGGTGACCGACTCTAGCCTTCAGGTGCATAGCGAGTCATTCTTTTCGGTTAACTTCGGTTCCTATTTCTAATTCCTAATTTTCTAATTCATTAGAGATTGGTTCTTACCTCTTCGGTTAAAAATCACAGACCCGAATATTAGGTGAGTTAGACGGTTCGTCTAATTGCCAAACGTTGACACATTATCTCCAATTGATATATGTTACGTACAAATTCAATTTTATTTTATTCATCTTCTTTATCTTGTGTTTCAGTAATACATATTTAAGTTATCATGGGGAAACCATCAGTCTCATGTCTATAAGCGCAAGAGAAAAGCACAAGAAGAAAATTTAATTAATAAATCTTATATTTGCTCGTAGTTCTTTTTTTTTTCTGAAATAGGGCCCATTTTTTAGTTTTGCACAGGGCCCCGGATTTTACCAGCCCGGCCCTGCATGACGCCAGAGAGCGTCCTCTTCCTACGGGGGTCCATCTACGCGCATCGGACACCGAGTCTCCACTGCACCACGTCACCGAGATCCTCCGCCATCAATGAGCAAGATTTGAGGAGTGTTTGTCGGGCAAAATTTCTAAACTTGCCGGATTCAAACTTATGGCGAAACATATGTTCACTACCCTCAGGTAATATTATCTAACATGATGCAGTTACAGGAAAAGTTATGTACATGTTGCTCTCTAGGTTCTTAGTTTCATTATTTTAGTTTCCCAGAAATCACACATGTATATAAGTAACTTGTAGGCTAAGCAAAACAAACCAGCCGTTTAGTTTGAGGTATAACATGCGAGACGTACTTCTATACGTAGTACACCCTACATTTTACCGTTCTTCCCAGACCAGAGCCTGGGAGATTTTCCAGACGCTCCCAAATCTGCAAACAAACCAAACAAAACAACACGGATAACAATGCATGCGCACACCAAGCCGAGCAGCCAGAAACAAAATCCATCTGTAATCCCAATGAAACTTCCGGTCCTACATATGGCCGTCTCATTTGCTCGTACTACGTCCCATTGACATCCAAACCAAAGATATTCATCAAAGGCTTCAAGAAGCACGCACCAGCCGATTCGATAGGATGAAGAGGAAGCCCGTCGTGATCTGCTGCAGCGTGCTGCTCGCCCTCATCGTCGTCCTCGCCATCGTCTTCATCGCGCTCTACTTCACCGTGTTCCGGCCGCGCGCGCCGCACGTGGTGGCGACGGTGGTGAGCACGACGTTTACTCAATTCGACGTGACCTCCTTCCCGCCCAAGGTCAACATGAGCTTGGGCGTGGACGTGACCGTGAAGAACCCCAACTACGCGGCGTTCCGTTACGGCGACGTGGTGACGGAGCTAACGTACTACGGCTCGCCCGTGGGGCAGTCGGTGGTGCTCGCGGGGGAGGTCGGCGCGCGAACGACACAGACCGTCGGCGGGACGGTAGTGCTGCAGGCGGACAAGGTGGTGTTCACGCCCCAATTCGTCCAGGAACTGGCTTCCAAGTTGCTCGACCTGCCGGATTTCATGCTGCCGTTCCAGACGAGGACGACGGTGGCCGGGAAGGCCGTGGTGCTGGGGACGTTAAAAATCAGGGCCAGCTCGGCGGTGACTTGCAGCATCACCACCTACCCTCTCAAGCAGGAGACCACCTCCGACTGCACGTCCACGGTTAATGTCGGTTAACTATTTGTACCTGTGCGTGCGAGGAGCCCACACGGGCCGGGTGTCAATCAAGAAAGTCACTTTTTTCGGTGAGTTTACAAGATTTTCTCTTAGGTTAGAGGGTTTTGTATTTGTGTATAAATAAATAATAGTACTATGCTACGTAGTCAACATTTTTAAGTGCACTCATACAATCAGTATTTCCCCGCGTGCGCCAATGTTTCCGAATTTGTTACAAACAGGCAACGCTCGTTGCTTGTTCTTGACATACAAATTCTTGAAAAACAAACGGCGAATCGTCCTCAAATACTAGCCCAAAAATTCGAGACAACAAATCGACACTGTTATTTCAATGCGCACATGATATCTCGATGTAATAACATTTTTTTTTTCGCGAATACGCAAAGCTTGCGTATCATTGCATTGATAGGAGGAATAGAATGAGTACAAAGAATGGTACAACACATGACACGAACGCACGCAGGCGTGAACATGATGCCCGAAGCAGAGAGACAAGGGATGCTCGGCCCGAATAGAGGATACATCATAGCTAAACCAACCAAGCCCAAACCTAGAGCGGCAATGCCGAACCAGCAAGAATTCCAACATCATCTAAGCCAAAACCCGGGGACACCGCGAGCAATCAAGATAGCGCCTTCAAGAAAGAAATCGTCGTCGAGGCGCCGTCGCCATCCGGTCCGGAGGAACCAGACCTAGGGTTTCCCCTGAGCTTGAGGAGGGGCACAGCTGAGGGCCTTGACAGCGCCTTCAAGAAGGAAACGCCATCCGCAGACGCCGCCGCTGCCAGCTTCGGCAAACCGAGCAAGGATTTCTCTCTGGCCTCAGGCTGGGCAACCCCATAGCCACCGTGTTTGGAGTCAGGGATGAGGAAGCCAAACGCTGGTCGAAGCCACTATGTCAGAAGGGGATTAATGGGGTTGCACCTTCCGTCGGAGGGTGGCACTGCCTCCGGGCACACAAGCGTTGGATTTGACAAAGGAGAGGCTTAGAGGCGTACAGAGCAGAGCAGACGACGAAGCAAACCACGAGGGGGTAGGGCGACGACGATCAGCAACGCCGACAAACAGGGTCTGAAGGGACGCAAATCCATGTTGTCGTGGCCATAGCCGTCAGGACATCGGTGAGCCACGCGAGCTGGAAGGGACGCAGCTGCTAGGTCACTGAGGCTAGAGCTGCCCGGCATAGGACGCCGTCAGCCATGGACACCGAAGAGACGCAGGTCCAAGGTCGCCGGGGCCGGAGCAGCGCCAGCAAGCACCCTCATTGAGGAGCCTCGGGACTGACACTAACACCGTAGCCTCATCGTCTCCACGCATGAGCCGTTACCGTGGCTTGATGGGGGAGGAAGGGCCGCCGAGACGAGGGGCGATGCCTGCGCACAAAAGGCAGGCCGCGAACCACTGCGAACGGCCGCAGGTCCGCACCATACCCACAGCCGAGCAGCACCAGCAGGGCTGGGCCACGCCGGGGGTAGGCAGCAGGGGAGGGCGCCATGGCCGTGGCCAGGGACGCCGCACGCTGCACCGGGCGTCGGACAGGCAGGGAAGGCAGCTGGGAGGTGGGGGCACCCACGACGCGCGCTCGGATGGCGGGGACTCGGGGACGCGCCAGAGGGGGAGGGAGGGGGCGCGGGTGGGTCGGGGAAGCGCGGATCCGGCCAGCTGCCACCATCCCGGGGCGCGGCACGGCCTCGCCGGCTGGCCGGCGGCGCGGCGGAAGGTGGATCTCGGGGCGGCGTGGAGATGGGAACGTGCGCGGGGAACGAATCCGCCCCGCCGCCGCCATCCCGGGGCGCGGCACGGCTTCGCCGGCCGGCCCTCCGGCGGCGGCGCAGCGGTGGCGGGCGGGGAGGTGGTTCCTGCCGGCGGGCGGCTGGGGTTTCCCCCCGTGTCGCGGGGGGAGGGGGCGTGGCCGATGTAATAACATTAACGCCCCCATTAAGCTTCAATTCCAGCACTAGTAACAACAATTGAAGAAACGCCACCCACTTTAAAAATGATCAAGAAACGCCACAACCGAAAAGTTCCGCCGTCCCTCGTGCTTCCGGACAACTGCTGCAGCCAAACATGGCAAGGGTCAAGAAGAAGGCCGCCGTAATATGCTGCAGCGCGTTGCTCGCGGCGTCCCTCCTGCTCGGCGCCGCCCTCGCCACCGCGCTCTACTTCCTGCTGCTCCGCCCGCACCCGCCGCGCGTGGTGGCAACGGCGGTCGACACGCAGCTCGCCGCCTTCACCGTCCTCCCGCCGGCGCTCAACTTCTCCCTGGCCGTCGACGTCACCGTGCACAACCCGAGCCACGCGCCCTTCCGGTACGGCGAGGTGGTCACCGCGGTGACGTACCGCGGCGCGGCGGTGGGGCGGTCCGTCGCGCCCGCGGGGAAGATTCCGGCGCGGTCGACGAGGACGGTCGGGGCGCGGGTGCGGGTGGACGCGGCGAGGGTCATCCTGAGCAGGCACTACGTGGTGGACGTTGTCGCAGGCGCGCTGCCGTTCGAGGCCAAGACGGCGGTGGCGGGGAAGGCCGCGGCGCTCCGGCTGTTCAGGGTGAGCGCGGACGCCGAGGCATCGTGCAGTGTCATCCTGTACCCGTTCAGGAGGGAGAGCAGCTCGCACTGCACCTCCACGGTTCGCGTCACATGAATGCATGAGGAGCTTTTCGCACGTCGCGCCGATTCCGGTGATGCTTCTAGTCTACGAGCAAGGAGCGCAGGCGACCGGGGAACAATGCAGGAAGATGTGCAGTTTCATTTTTCTTTTGGGACAGAGAAATGTACTGCGATTTCAGCTGACTTTGAAATCTTGAGACTTGAGTTATACTATTGTCTTTCTGTCATTGGAGTTAAGTGTACCTTCTACACGGGAGAAAATTACCCGTTTCATCCTCCAACTTGCTGGCGCATATCACAACTGTCCTTGAACTTGAGAAATGCTCCAATATAGTTCTTGAATAGAGAATACTACATAACATGTTACGGCCCTGCATACAGTCATTTTGTAGAAAGGCAGGGCAGCCGAGCGGTTGTACCTTTGTGAGACGACCCCTGCTGACATCCCAAATTCATTTGAGACCCATGCCACCCGAAACACCTCTTCCGTCTTCCTCGAGGATGACGGTGTCGGGCGACGGTGGGCCGTGATCGTTGTTGTGGCGTCAACCAGAGAGACTCTCGCGCGGCAAAGGGTGGCTCCCTCCCGCGGTATGGTGAGAACTCCTCAACAACAAAATCAGTACAGTTGTTTGTCTTGGTACTCAATTGCAAGCAATTAGACTGCTTTCATACTTTTTTTATTGAAGTTCAAGTTTAATTCGAGCTCGTTTGCCTAGGGTTTACTCAAAATCGTAGGGTTTCAGTTTACGCGGAATCATAGGGTTTAAGTCGACTATGTTAAAGGTTTTTTTTTGCTCGTTTGACATATGAGAAAGTGAACTCTACACCGTAGAGTTAGTGCATGCCATATTGTTTCTTTGGTAATGGAGCAAATGGGTCTTATCTAAATGGAAAGGTCTTTTATGATTTGTGTGATGCTAGGGAAACTTGCATGTCAATGTTGGATGATTTAGTAGAGGATTTGGGGTATGAGAAGGCAGGAAGAATAAATATTGATCTGTTGTTGCCTGGAATGCAAATCAATTAGCATGGACTTAAGATGATTGCACGAACCAATGACAGTAACAGCATTAGGGAACTAGTTAGAGATAGGCACATATATCTTATGTTCTATCTTGATTATTTAGACAACATGTGGGGGGTAAATTGGGAGATGAATGATGTGGTTTACAACCCAGGTGCAAATCTATACCTCATGTTATCAGTCCAATTAAGAGCAGCAAAGAGATCATTGAGGATAGTAACTTAGAGCAGAGCATGAGCCTTGTTTGTATTCATGATAGCACAGACAATATGGATGCATGGGCAGAAGGAGCAAATAGTAGTGGCATTGAAATTAGCAAAGCAACAAGACGGGAAGGAGTAAACAGCGAGTCTGAGTCTGAGGACTCGGATTATGTTCCAGAAGGGGTTGATAGTGAGTATGGCTTGAAAGATGGAGATGACAACTTGGTGTTGGAGGATTTGAATGTTGATGAAGAAAAGCAAGGTGGGATGAAAGGGGAAGTGAAGCATTTGGCAGAAGATCAAAATTCAGATGAATAATTATGTGACTTCTCTGATTCAGCTGACGAGGAGAAGAAGTTCAACTTCCAACATTTCTCTAAATCAGAGTTGGAAGCAAAGTTGATTCATTTGGGTGGCTTTTCTCCTCGATTGTTTTGTTCAAATAGATTGTTAGGGAGTACAAATGCAAGGAGAGATTGTGAATTCCCTTTCCTAAAAATGATAGAACAAGGGTGGGAGCTAAGTGATGTGAAGGATGCCCTTGGTATCATCTTTATGCCGAGGAAAGAAGGAATAAGGCACCTGAGGCCAAGCTTGCCCTTGCATAACCAAGGGACAGGCTTTGTAAGCTAGACATAAAGAAGGAGAAGAGCAAAAGAAGATTAGGGCTGCAGAAAGAAAAAGACAAGTTGGAGAGAAGATATAAATAGAGCAGAAGAAGCTAAATTTATGATATATCGGTAATAGGAGGAAGAAAGACAGATATGATTTAGCCATTATGTGCAAATGGAGGAGCAAGCCACACAACAGGCATAGGCGGAGCAAGACAAAGAGCATACGAGCAGCACATCAAGGCAACAAGAATGGGAGGAGAAAAAGAAGCAAGTTGAGGAACTGAACATGCAGCAAGCTAAGTAAATGAAAAAGAAGCAAGCTGAGAAACTGCAAAATAGATAACCCCGGGAACTGAAGAATAGACAAGTTGATGAACCGAGGAAAGAAACATGCCATGGATGAAAAATGAGGACTAAAGGCAGAGCAAATTCTAAAGAAACACGATGAACAAGAGGTACCAAGAGGGAACATGCCAGAGAGTGAGAGCTCATCCAAACAGCAGCCCGAGATGCCACAAAAAGGACATTTCAGTGATCCCATGAGGAGTTCTAAAAAAATAGATAGTCCATGTTTGATATTTTCCCATAGTTCACTGCCTAGTCTTGTTGTCTTCTGTTCGAGTGATATATTTTGTGAACAAGTGTAGTGCATGCTAGAGTGATTGTTTGTATGGTCATGAACATGGAGTGATCATAGAAAGTGCATGATCAAGTTATGTTGATGATCATGTAGTAGAACTTTGTTGTTGTTGTTAATGTATGACGAAAACATATTATGTTTGATCTTGTTGTATAACACAAGCAAGCTTGACCTTTTTATTGTATGACCAGATACATATGTTAAAATGAACATTTGTTGATACATAGTGTCATCTTGTTGTCGTTTGTTCAACTTGTTAAATGAACATTTGTTGATACATATGTTAATTGAACATTCAGTTAACTGACTAAAAAACACACATTTTAGTTCATACACACACTGATTTTGGTTCTCCAAATCACACATTACAGCATTGTTCGCTGCAAAATACCACTCCATTGGCTCACAAACAAGACAGAGACTTAAAACTGAATTTAAAGTAGTTCACAACACACATTGCAACTGAACTTAAACATCACACACATGGAACACAACACATCACTTCTTCAGTCTCTAAGCAACCTGCGTCGCCTCCAGGTTAGATGTCGTCGACCCTCCCGCACAAACACACAAACTCATGCTCCCGACTAAGGCATGCGCCTTCAAAAGGGAGGTATGCATCCGGTAAATCTCTGTACATCAACGGCCATGGTCTACCACAGACATGGCATGGACGATGACCGTGTGCAGGAGGGTGTGCCTCAACACCCGGGACACTGGAGCGGACGGTGACTCACATTCCTCTTTGGAGGACGACAACTTTCTCCACATCGGCGCCTTGGGCTAAGGGCCTAGTTTAAAAACCTGGACCGGGCCGGCGGCCTCGACGGTTTTGTAAGCTAATAAGACCGTTCTGCAATCAGACTAGAAAAAACCAGTTGAACCGGCCGATTTTTTGGAAACGGTGGAAAAACCGGAACTTTTTTAATAGAAATTGGGAGAAGTGGAATTCGATCCCAGGACGTGTGAGCAGTACATGGGGCCTGCCCACGGCCCAATAACCAACTTGGTTGTGCTACTTTGTTGTCCGCTACATGGAAATAATTTTATTTGATCATTGTTTCACACAATACTAGCACATATATTACCCAGTATATATTATTTTATTGCTTAAAAAACCGACAATCGTACCGATGAACCGACGGTCTGATCGGTAAAAACCTGAACCGACAACCTTTCCGGTTCGGTTTTTTAAACTATGGCTAAGGGACCTCCCATTTCAAAATCTTGGGGACATGACATGGACGCAGGAGGGTTTGCCTCGACACCCGGGACGCTGGAGCGTGCAATGACTCACATTCCTCGTTGGAGGATGACAACTTTCTCCACATCGGCGCCTTGGGCTAGGGGACCTCCGATTTCAGAACCTTGGGGACTTTAGCTGGATAGTGGAGTCACACCTCCACCACCAGCTCGCGATCGTCCTTCAAAGACATGATGTCGATAAGCTCGCGCCTAGCTAGCTGAGGGCGCCATTAATGGCCTCCGGCTCCCACAGCTCATCGGGTAGCCCTTCAAAGCTCGCCTTGGTCTCGTAGTCCAGCCCGCAGGGCATCACACGCACCCGGCCATTTCCACGCCTTTTCCCTGGGAGAGCCTTCCATGCCTCCAGTGGTCAGGGACGAAACCCTCGCTCTCTCGGTCTCGCGAACGAACGGCGGCGGCGGCAAGATCCGAGAGCGACGCACCACCACGCTCCGCCCTCCTCCGTCCAAGGCTCCGCCCGGCAACCGGAGGCGACGCACCACCGCCTACACCTTCACGACATGCTCCTCCGGCGGGGGCAACGGCGACCGGGGTCATCATCCTCCCTCTTCCCGGATCTCTCTGCCTCGAAGCTTCACTCACCTCCGGCGAAGACGACGGCCATAGATCATTCTCCTCTTTCTCATCAAGGTTATCCCCTCCTCCTCCTCTTCCACGCATTATTTTTCTTTGCCATGGTGATTTCTTTCCTGCTACACGCACTGACGAGCGTCTATACAGATCTCTCCCGTTTGAGGTTTGTACCCCAAGTGAGCAGTTGTACTGAAGAATGTCGAATGCTTTAAGTGCTCTATCTATCCTGACCACACAAGTGAGCACAGCCACCTTTACCTCCCTGTGATGCAAATCTGTATGCACAATGTTCTAGTATATTGTGAAGAGCGCAAATTTGTTTGTAGGTGGGTTCGTTCAAGGAGGTAGGATTGATGCAAAATGGTAGTTGAATGACACATGAGATGAACTATACCATAGAAAGCTCGGTGGTCACTATGGTTGTAGGTGGGATGGGTCTGCTGCTGTTTTGGTTTGGCGTGGGTAGCTGAACATGTTCGGGTGGAAGAAGATGTTGCTTGCTGGGTTAAGATTGTTGATGGCAATAAGAAACTAGTTCAGTATTTTTTTTGGTGATGAAAAACTAGTTGAGTTGAGCGTGTTTGTTTTTTTGGTACCCATTGTGTACTAGTTGAGTGAAGGTTGCTTGTGTAGACTATATATGCAAGTCTGATGGATACTGCTTTTGTTGCTCCTGTTGGTCCCTAGTCTCTAGTTGCTGCTATTGCGGGCAAAAATGTTCGTCTGCTCCTTGATGGATATGATGTGATGCCATTCTTTGGTTGATGAAGACTACACTTGTGTTATCGACTTGTCGCTGTGGCTAGCTGGCCGGAGTTCACATCTCTTTGACTGACTGACTACAGTCGATTTGTCGCTCTGTCGATTTGAGGTGTTACTACCTTGTATTGTTTGAGGTGTTACCACTGAGTCCAGTCGCATACTTGTTGTAGTTTTGTTTGTTCGTTCATTTCAACCTGTGCTACCTACTGCCAAAATTTGATTGATCCTCCTGAGTAATCATTGTTTTCTAGTAGGTATTGATTTGTGGGTCTACTCTATTTAGTTATCTATATGTATCTTTTCATTATTTTATCGTGTTTCAAATGCAGGTGCTCTGACATTAGAAGTTGGCTTTATCCGAAGATTTTGTGTTCAATTGCTTGGTGCCTTTTGATTCGTCGATCATTGAGAAGTTTTCTCTCGGAGCAAGAGAGGTATGTGATGCAGTCATCCCTTTGACATGGCCACTAAGGAAGCTTAAATTATGCAAAACTACTGCTCTTGTGATGTTGTTTTTCTCTGCCTAGTATTGAAAGTGATCTTATTTTAGTATATGAGAGAACTGATGCTCTTAATTATGTACGTAGATGTTACAGTAGAAATGGTATTATCTTTGTATTCACTCCTGAGCTTCCTAGGCTCCTAGCTATTGGTTCTTTGCAGCCATAATAGAGATTGTATTATTATTGCTTTATTTATAATTATTATCGTTGTATTAATTTTGTTTTCATTGGGTATAATAGTGATGGATTCTAAGAGAAATAAAATTATTAAAATTATCTCGCAAGAACAAGAAGAAGACGATGAACTATTTTTCCTTTTGGTTCCCGCTTTATATGCTTCCCTTTATGAGGAAAAGCAACCAGTTCACACATCATCTTTATCTGGGGCTGCAAAGGTTAAGGAAATATTAGAAGGCCATGAGAGTTGGTCTAGGGTTGAGTTTCGGAAGGAACCTGAGATTTTCAAGTCTATCGTGGATTGCCTTAGAAGAGAGAATCTATTGAAGGGCACATCGCGTGTTGCTGGCGAGGAGCAGTTGGCAATGTTCATGTACATGATTTCGCACAATGCTAGTAATCAAGATCTACAAAAATACTTCCAACACAGCGCAGAAACAATTCATAGGAAGATAAACATGATTTTTGACTTAATTCCAACTCTAGCCCAAAGATTTATAAAGATTCCAAGTTCACTCCAGCCCCACCCGAAGATTGGTTCAAACAACCGCTATTGGCCTTATTTCCAGGTGAACCACTACACACACATCTCCATATCAATGGAATTTTTGAAACTTCTCCACATAGATTTCTAAACCTACCAACTTTGTTATTTCTTTTTCAATGTGCAGAACTGCACTGGTGCTATAGATGGAACACATATCCCCATCACTATTGCTGAAGATAAGCCCCCCCCCCCCCCCCATTTAGGAATAGGAAAGGAACCCTCTCACAGAATGTCATGGTTGCATGTGATTTTGATCTGAATTTCACATTTATTTCATGTGGGTGGGAAGGGTCCGCATCAGATGCAGGAGTTCTTCGTTCTACTATTAGCAAGGGGTTTCATGTGCCAGATGGAAAATTTTATCTCGTAGATGGTGGATATGCAAACACACCTTCTTTTCTTGCACCATATCGAGGAGTTCGGTATCACCTGAGTGAATTTAGTAGGCGGCGCTCATCTAATATGGGCTATGCCGACCATAGGGAGCTGTTCAACCATACCCATGCAATCCTCCGGAACCACATCGAAAGGAGCATTGGTGTTCTGAAAAAACGTTTCCCTATCTTGAAAGTGGGCAATCACTACCCAATAGAGTCACAAATCAAGATTCCGGCGGCATGTGGTGTATTCCATAACATCATTAGAGCTCAAAGTGGTGATGGGGCATGGTTGGATCACCAATTGAAAGGATCGATATAGTTGACTAGAGGGGGGGGGTGAATAGGCAACTAACAATTTTTAGCTTTTCTTTACCAAATTAAACTTTGCATCAAAGGAGGTTGTCTAGATATGCAACTAGGTGAACAACCTATATGATGCAACAACAACAAGCACACGAGCAAGCAAGGGATACAACACAAGTAAGCTTGCAAGAAGTAAAGGCGCGAGATAACCAAGAGTGGAGCCGGTGGAGACGAGGATGTGTTACCGAAGTTCCTTCCTTTTGAGGGGAAGTACGTCTCCGTTCGAGCGGTGTGGAGGCACAATGCTCCCCAAGAAGCCACTAGGGCCACCGTATTCTCCTCACGCCCTCACACAATGCGAGATGTCGTGATTCCACTATTGGTGCCCTTGAAGGCGGCGACCAAACCTTTACAAACAAGGTTGGGGCAATCTCCACAACTTAATTGGAGGCTCCCAACGACACCACGAAGCTTCACCACAATGGACTATGGCTCCGAGGTGACCTCAACCGTCTAGGGTGCTCAAACACCCAAGAGTAACAAGATCCGCTAGGGATAAGTGGGGGGAATCAAATCTCTCTTGGTGGAAGTGTAGATCGAGGCCTTCTCAACCAATCCCGAGCAAATCAACAAGTTTAATTGGCTAGGGAGAGAGATCGGGCAAAAATGGAGCTTGGAGCAACAATGGAGCTTAGAGGTGGAAGAGGTAGTCAACTAGAGGTAGGAGACACCCCTTTTATAGCTATGGAAAAGATCCAACCGTTATCCACATGTCCAGCCCGCGACATGCGGTACTACCGCTCCAGGAGCGCGGTACTACCGCAAGGCCACGCGGTACTACCGTGAGAGACCACGGTACTTCCGTGGCATCAGCAGAGACTAGGACATGCCTGACTAAGAGCAGTACTTCCGCGAGCGTGGTACTACCGCTCCCCTTGCGGTACTATCGCAAGGCAGGAAAGTCCTAGCCTATGAAGGGCGCGGATGAATAAAAATACATCCGTGCCTACTTTCGCTGGAAACGAAACAGTGCAAATATCCGACGCGGTACTACCGCTGGGGAGCGGTACTACCATATGGCAGCTGAACTAGGCCACACACGGTAATACCGCGCACGAAGTGCGGTACTACCGTGGAGGCGCAGATGTAAAAAATTACATCCGCTTCTACTACCGCGACAAAGCGGTACTAGGCATGAGGGCCATGGTACTACGACTCCAGGGGAGCAGTACTACCGTTGGCACCCGCGGTACTACCGCGCGACATGCGGTACTACCGTGGGGGCGCGGATGTAAAAAATTACATCCGCCCCTACTACCGCACCGGAGCGGCACTAGGCCTAGGAGCCACGATACTAGGACTCCAGAGAAGCGGTACTACCGTGGGCTCCAGCGGTACTACCGCAGGTGCTTGCGGTACTACCGCTCCAGAGAGCAGTACTACCGCAAGTTCAGCAATAGCCGCCAGGATAAGCACAAAGAGGATAACCGAGGGAAGCTCCAAAGTGCAAGGGAAAGGCGGAGACAAGGAGGGAAACGTGTATGTGATGATTCCACCCGAACCTTTCCGACGCGGACCCCCTCTTAATAGTACGGCTCTCCTACGAATCAAATCCACCAAAAAGAAACGTAGAACAACGCCGTCTTCAATAGTCTTCGAGGGGCACCGAATCGTCTCGTGCCTAGCGATGAAGCGTCTGAGAAACTCAAGGCACACGATTAGTCCGCAAAAGCATTGTCATCAATCACCAAAACACCTTAGGGATAAATATGCCCTTACAATCTCCCCCTTTTTGGTGGATTTATGACAATACGGGATTTGCACAAAAGGAGATAATATTGAGCAGGGGCAAACCCCTCCTCTCTAGAATATAGACGGGCTCCCCCGTGTGCAATCTAGATGTATGCTTTGGACTGCATAGCACACAAACTAGGATCAAGACTCCCCCTATATTTTAGAGACAAAGGCATGATTAGTAACAACTAAGCAAGAGCATAGCACAAAGGTAGCACAATATATCACAAGCTCGCTAAGATAGATAGAGTGCATATGTCTTAACCATATGAAGGAAAGCAACCCAAAGCAACTGAAACGAGGTTCAAACGAGAAAGCAAACACACCGAACACGAACGACGACACACGACTCGCAAATCCCTACACTCTCTCCCCCTTTGGCATCGAGACGCCAAAAAGGTAGAGAGGACACCTACACACAAGGGGTGGCTCAAGCAGGGAAATCATCCCAATGCTCCTCGTCAGACTCGGCGGCAGGGATGGTCTCCTCGACATCCTCCTCAGAAGCAGTCCACCTGTAGCCTTGCTTCTCCATCCACTCGGCCTCTAGAGTGATGCGGTCCTCAAAATCGCCAGACACGTCCTCGCCATACAGCTACAAGATCTTCTTGTCCCGGCGGTGACTCTCCTTGGATGCCACGTGAGTCCTGTACTTCCCTTAGCTTGCATGCAGAAAAGAGTCTTCATCTTGTCCTTCAGCTTCTTGGCCCACGAGGGCATAGAGGAACTATGGGAAGACCTAGCAGCACGGTCCTCAGCAACATCCTCTGCGCCAGCCTCCTCATCATCAACAACCCTCCTAGCAGCAGACGCCTCAGCACGAGTAGTAGTGTTGGCCCAATTGGGCTTGACACGGAGACAGATGGGATCATGTCGAATCCAGTCTGGAGCAAGGAACTCATCACCAGGGAACATCTTCTCCCAAGTCTTTGAGATCAGCAGAAACATATATGGTCCATAGATAGGCACCTTGCGGTTGAACACCGCAAACCGAAGCTCACACCACATGATGTGTGAGACATCAAGTGGCTGAGTCTGAGACACACGAGCCTCCTCGCATAGGAGCATCATATCCACCATATAGGCATGAACCTTGTCCTTGTCACCAATGCGAGGGAACAAGGAGTTGCGGAAGATGCGATACATGATATCCAGAAAAGAGTTGAGCACCCACGCCGACTTGCCATTGGGAAGTGCCTTTTCAACATAGAATGGGTGAAGCTTGTCCTTGTTAGCAGACTCAGAATTAGCATGGGGGCGAACACCCACGGGAGTGTCGAGCCCGTCATCAGGAACCTGGAGCAGATCCATGAACTCCTTCCAGGTAGCAGTCAACTTACAGCCATTGGTCATCCAGGTCATCCTCCGCTCCTCATCAGGGTGAAAGTATACTGAGGCAAAGAACTCACAGATAAGCTCAGGGTCATAGTCAAGGTGAAAAGAGATCACATGTTCAATACCAAACTGCTCCACCAAATCCAGAGCTTCTCCAAAGTACTCACGAAACTTGTCCTTCCCCAGGTGATGCATTTCTATCCATTTGACATCCACGTAGGTATTTTGCTTGTTCTTGATGACATCCAGATAAGTGAGAGTCTGTTGCTTATTCCAAAACAGTTCAAAACCTCTGACAGTAGCACGAGGATTCACATATGGGTTGAGCTGCCTGAGACGGACGAACTCAGATTGGGGTATCTCGTCCAAGCCCTTAGTGGGTTCCTTGTGCTTACTAGCGGATGTCTTGACATGGCGCTTGGGGGCAGTGGAGCCCTCTGGTGCTTCACCTGGATTGCGCAGACGCTTGGAGCCAGTGTCACGACTGGGATTGGAGCAGCAAGAGCCACCACCTGAGACACAAAACGCAAAACACCCACGACAAGCAAAAAGGATCAATGCAAAGACCACGGTAAAGCACAAGAAACACATAAAAAGTATACGTGAAAGTTGCCATGAGATAGATTGGACCTACGGTAGTACTGCCGGATGCTGCGGTACTAAAATTTTAGTACCGCTCCAAGTCGCGGTAGTACCGTGTGAGGTCACGGTAGTACCGGGGTGCGAGCGGTAGTAAGATCTTAGTGCCGCAGCGCGTGCGGTAGTACCGCGCCGGACGGGCGGTAGTACCGAACAATCGGTAGTACCGCACATGTGGCACGGTAGTACTGCACCGTGTCAGATCTGAACCAAAGTTTGAATCTGAGAAGAACCGCGAAACCACGGCGGTACTACGGTTGATCAAATCTAGCACAGGACAAAATGACAAGTATAATCCCTATGCAATACTACTCTCCTACATCCTACTCTTGCATAGATTTAGCCTAAAAATCTCAAGAACACACAAGTCTCCCCCAAAAACCTAGAGGCAAAGAAAACAACCAAAATGAGAGGGAGTTGGGGAAAGACATTGGTCCATGGCAAGAGCACGTGGTGGGGAACGATCCCACCAGACGGAATCGCGGGAGAGCAACCAGAGGCGGAGATCCGGCGAAGGACGCCGGCCCCGTTCTTGAGCGAGGGAGAGAGAGAGAGAGAGAGAGAGAGAGAGAGAGAGAGAGAAAGTGGGGAAATTGAAGAATGGGTATGGGGGAGTTAGGACTCCCCCTGCCCGTCCTTATCCCCACGCGTCTGCGACGGCGCGGTAGTACCGCACATCATCGCGGTAGTACCGCTTGGGCGGAAGTACCACACCAAAGCGGTAGTACCGCTCTCCCAGGTGGCAGTAAAAAATTACTGCCGCATGGGGGCGGTAGTACCGTGCCCTCCACACGCGGTAGTACCATAGCAGGCTGCGGAAGTACCGTGAGCTCAAGAAAAAGCAGGTTTCAACACACAAAAGAGGTCTTCGCAAGGAACCTTTTAGCACAAAAAAGAACACCACAAGAACACGCACAACCCAAAGGCAGAAAGTCAACAAGAAGCAACCACGCGATACTTCCTCTCAAAAGGAGAGGGCGGTGGCCGGAGCCACCTATGTTTGAGTCAGTTGGTATGGCACCGCGAAGAATTATCCTTGGGCCCATGACCAAAACTCGTCTTTGAAGCACAAGTACCATCAAAAATGGCTAATGAGAAAGAGTTGATCGATTTATGCATAATGGGGGAGGAAGAGTTCATCGAGAGAACAACACTCCCCCTATGTCCATGCCTACACCTAAACTAGACAACAAGTTGAGTGTGGTGGGAGGTGCAATGGTTCAAGTCACATTGCTCGAATCAATGATATTTAGCTCATGCCTTAGCTCGCGAAATCTTGCTTCATCCAAGGGCTTCGTGAAAATATCTACAAGGTTATCATGAGTGTTGACATACTTGAGCTCGATATCCCCTCGCCTAATGTGATCCCGAATGAAGTGATACCGAATCTCAATATGCTTCGTCTTGAAGTGTTGCACCGGGTTGAGAGAAATCTTGATGGCACTTTCATTATCACACCAAAGAGGCACTTTGTCACAAATGACACCCTACTCCTTTAAAGTTTGCCTCATCCATAAGAGTTGTGCACAACTACTACCGGCCGCCACATATTCCGCCTCGATGGACGAGAGAGACACACAACTTTGCTTCTTGGAAGACCAACTCACCAAGGAGCAACCAAGGAATTGGCACCCTCCGGAAGTGGACTTCCTATCCACTTTGTCTCCCACCCAATCGGAATCCGTATATCCTTCAAGCTTGAAGTTTGCCCCTCTTGGGTACCATAAGCCAAAGTTTGGGGTATGAGCCAAATATCGAAAGATTCGCTTGACCGCCACATAGTGGATTTCCTTTGGTGCGGCTTGAAACCGTGCACATATTCCCACACTCAACGTGATATCCGGTCTAGATGCACAAAGGTAAAGCAAGGAGCCAATCATGGAGCGATATACCTTTTGATCCACCACTTTACCATTGGGATCAATGTCAAGTTGGCACTTGGTAGGCATTGGAGTAGAAGCTGGCTTGACATCACTTAGCTTGAATTAGCATGTCTTGAGTGTATTTGGCTTGGTTGATGAAGGTACCTTCTCTTCTTTGTTTGATGTCAAAACCAAGGAAGAACTTCAACTCTCCCATTGAAGACATCTTGAACTTGGAGGTCATGAGAGCGGCAAATTCCTCACTGAAAGCTTTGTTAGGGGAACCAAAGATAATATCATCAACATATAGTTGGCATACAAACAACTCCCCTTTGACCTTCTTAGTAAAAAGAGTGGGATCGATTTGCCCCACCTCAAATACACGATCTTGTAACAACTCGGTAAGGTGGTCATACCACGCACGTGGGGCTTGTTTAAGGCCATAGAGTGCCTTATCGAATTGATACACATGATCCGGGAAGTAGGGATCCTCGAACCTGGGGGGTTGCTTGACATAGACCAACTCATTAATAGGACCATTAAGAAAAGCACTTTTCACATCCATTTGTTGCAACTTAAAGTTGTGATGGGAAGCATAAGCAATCAACAAATGTATGGATTCAAGGCGAGCAATGGGAGCAAAGGTTTCACCGTAGTCGATACCCTCAACTTGGGAGTAGCCTTGTGCTACCAATCTTGCCTTGTTGCAAATGATGTTCCCATGAGCATCTTGCTTGTTCTTGAATATCCACTTGGTTCCAATGACGTTGTGGTTCCCCGACGGCCTTGGCACCAATCTCCACACCTTATTGTACTCGAAGTTGTTGAGTTCTTCATGCATGGCATTGAGCCAATCCGGATCTTCGAGCGCCTCATAGACCTTTTGGGGTTCAACACAAGAGACAAACGCGTGATGTTCACAATAGTTTGGTAATTGTCTACGAGTGCTTACCCCCTTTCTTAGGCTTCCAACCACATTCTCCATGAGATGACCTTTGGTGGTGAGCTTGGAAGCAATCTTCACGGCACGACGCTCTAATTCCTCCTCGGATGTGGAAGGAGGAGGGTTAACTTGATTATCTTGAGCGCCGTCTTGAGCTTGTTCTTGATCTTGAGCTTGCTCATGGTCTTGAACTTGCTCGAGGGGGAGAACTTGACCTTGGGCATCATTTGGTGGTTGACCACCATCTTGAGGTTGATCTTGCCCTTGGTCTTATTCATGAGGTTGAGGGCCTTCACTTTGTTCTTCGAAAGCGTGTGGGTCTTGGGGAGGTGATGGCTCCACTTGAGTGGAGCATTGTCCTTCTCCTTCGGCCACAAGGGGTTCCTCAATGGGTAGAATATGACCAATACCCATTCTTCTTATGGCTTGGGGAGGAATTTCATCACCTACATCACAAGTACCACTTTGCTCTACTTGGGAGCCATTATTTTCGTCAAACTCCACGTTACACATCTCCTCAGTGAGTCTGGTGGACTTGTTGAGGACACGGTGAGCATGAGAGACCACGGTACTTCCGCGGCAGCAGCAGAGACTAGGACATGCCTGACTAAGAGCAGTACTTCCGCGAGCGCGGTACTACCGCTCCCCCTTGCGGTACTACCGCAAGGCAGGAAAGTCCTAGCCTACGAAGGGCGCGTATCAATAAAAATACATCCGTGCCTACTTCCGCTGGAAACGAAACAGTGCAAATATCCGACGCGGTACTACCGCTGGGGCGCGGTACTACCGTATGGCAGCTGAACCAGGCCACGCGCGGTACTACCGCGCACGAAGTGCGGTACTACCGTGGAGGCGCGGATGTAAAAAATTACATCCGCTCCTACTACTGCGCCGCAACGGTACTAGGCATGAGGGCCACGGTACTATGACTCCAGGGGAGCAGTACTACCGTTGGCACCCGCGGTACTACCGCGCGCGACGTGCGGTACTACCATGGGGGCGCGGATGTAAAATATTACATCCGCCCCTACTACCACACCGGAGCGGCACTAGGCCTGGGAGCCACGGTACTAGGACTCCAGAGAAGCGGTACTACCGTGGGCTCCAGCGGTACTACCGCAGGTGCTTGCGGTACTACCGCTCCAGAGAGCAGTACTACCGCAAGTTCAGCAATAGTCGTCAGGATAAGCACAAAGAGGATAACCGAGGGAAGCTCCAAAGTGCAAGGGAAAGGCGGAGACAAGGAGGGAAACGTGTACGTGATGATTCCACCCGAACCTTTCCGACGCGGACCCCCTCTTAATAGTACGGCTCTCCTACGAATCAAATCCACCAAAAAGAAATGTAGAACAACGTCGTCTTAAATAGTCTTTGAGGGGCACCGAATCGTCTCGTGCCTAGCGATGAAGCGTCTGAGAAACTCAAGGCACATGATTAGTCCGCAAAAGCATTGTCATCAATCACCAAAACACCTTAGGGATAAATATGCCCTTACACCAACCACCGTTAATTGCACCAGAAACATATGTTGATGTTCCAGAGGGAGATGATGTCAACCAACATCATCACAATGAGGCAAACGATGGAGACACTCTTAGAGATCAGATCGCGATGCAAATGTGGGCTGATTATAACAACTAGTCGGACATGAGTTTATTTTGTAATTTTTTTCTCACCTTTTCTTAGGTAAAGTAGTGGTAGAGTGAAATTTTACTAGTACCCCATTGTTGATTCAATAATGTAGCTATGGCAGCGCCTAGGGCATCTTGGGACCATGCATACGAGAAAGGTCTTGTTGATATAATGCTTGACCACAACAATCCCATTTATCGAGGTCAAAATGGGTGGACTGCTGAAGGGTGGACTAGAATTACAAATACATTCAATCAGAAATTTCCACTAGCTCATTTCACCAAGCAACAAATCCAAGAGAAGGATAAGGATTTAAAAAAAAATTATAAGGCAGTGAGAGACTCTCGGAGACAGAGTGGCACGGGATGGGATGATACACTTTGCATGATCATCGCTGAACCTGTAATATGGGATAAACTTATGAAGGTTAGCTCTTTTCTTGATATATTGTTTGTTCACTGCCATTCATGCTCTTCAAGGCATTGTTTTATTGACCCCAACCATACAATGTTGTTGCATTCAATAGGATAATCTAAGGGTAAAGAAGTTCCGTTCAAAACCATTCATGCTCTTCAAGTCATTGGCGACACTACATGAAGGTGTGTTTTCTGTATCATGTATTTTCGTCGACCCTACATATTAAATCATTTTCATTCTTGCTTTAATTATATAGTATTTGTGAGATTGTTGAGATACTTGTATTTTTTCATGTTTCTAAGAGAACATGGTGATATGTTTCTTTTTCTTTGGAGCAGGAAGTATTGCTTCAGGAGACTTGAACTTTGTATCAATTCCGCAAGTGGATCTCACAAGCGGTGCCATTTCTCCTATGGATTCCTCTACCAATGATTTGAACCATATCTCCTCTATCAATGTTGATGATGGTATGTCCTCACCTGATCTACAAGGGCAAGGGGCATCAAGAAGAGATGGACCTGAAGCTACAACATCTACCAACTCTGAACAAAAGGGAGCACTGCCTGTGAAAAAGAGGAAGCAAAGTCAGATCGCTGTTGTACTTGAGGATTACATGGATTTTCGGAAGAAACAATCTGCAAAACTGGTTGACGAGTTGAAGGAATCAAAGCAAGATGACATTTTCTCGATTGGAAACTGTGTGGCTGCGCTAGAACCAATGGAAGATTTATCAGTTGCAGAAAAAGCAAAGGCACTGCAGCTTTTCAAATGCCCGATGAGTCAAGAAATATTCATCAATACCAAGGACTCAAATCTTCGGCTTTATTGGTTGAAGGAGGAGATTTCTGAGATGTAGATAGCATAAGGTGTGTAAGCAGATCACCTTCTTGTTTTGCACTACATCCATTTTATATTTATTTACTTTGTGGCAATATTGACTTGAGCTTTTTATAAGCTTGTTTCCCTCTGTTCTGTAGTACATCGATCTTTGTCATATAGTTTCTTATCCTCTGTTCTGGATTATATACCAGATCTTGTGACCTTTCCCCTTGTGTTGAGCTAGGCAAGACATCAGTGTGTAATTTTCATGTGTCAAACTAGGCCTCTTCATCATGTTCTCTAAAATCTTCATCTTCAGAGAAGAAATTCTTGAAATGGGCAGTTTTTTTTTTGTAAAATGGTGTGCCTGAGTGCAGCGACTATCACTACATGATTCCATTGGAATGGTTAGTTTTGTCAGAAACATGACTAGAGGTGCCATCTTCTATACAATTTTTTTTCTTGTTCTTTTTTTTGGTCATACCAGCTACAGTCCTAGTATTGGTTTTCACCTAGACATCTAAACAAAGTGCCATAATGTATTGGTTTGTGAACTGGTTCTTAGGCTTCCTTGCGTCTTTTTTAGATAAGAAGACTTCACTTTCATAAATCCATGTTTGTTTTGTCCTTAGTTTTAAAATTATGCAATTTTCTTCCCAATAATTATTACTAAAATTTATGCCACAGTAATCGTAATTAGTAGTTTGTTTTGTGTTTTTATCCTTTTTATCAACGATTCGTGTTGTTCATTACTAGAAATCCAAGCTCTAGTCATACACTTGTCAATTGGATACATGATGCTAACTTCCTTTCTTTTTTCACAGTTCAGCCAACATGAAGCTGTGTTACCTGATGTCGAAGCCGAGTGGGAAGAAGACCTGATAAGCACTAGTGATTGTCGCCTTGCTTTATCGCCTTGCAGCTCATGTTATTCAAAAGTGTCTTTGCTACGTACACCACAACTTGATAATTTAGAACAGTTTGTAGCGACCAAACTTGAGCAATGATGCATCAGTGCTGGCTGTAATGATTGCTTTCGTGTTGGCACCCGAAACGATTTTGGTCAACACTTGGTCACCGTGAAATGCGAACCGATCAATATTTAAACCTTTTTGAAGTGATGAATTTCAGTTGTAATATTTTTCAGACTTCTAGTTTAGATGTGTCTTGTAGAATTTTTTTAGAATTTTCTGTGAAATTACCTATGATCTGTGTCTATTTCATGTAAATTCTTTGTTATATTTGCATTAGCATGTGTGGGGGTTCTCCTTCCCTGCCATTATGATTTGGGCAACAGGGACAGTGGAGACATCTTCCCCATGCTGAGAGGGATCGGGGATGCACGGGGAAAATCCACGCGGGGGGATTGGTGCCCAGGGCTGTATTCCCCTGGCATCCAAACGAGGCCTTAGGGATTTTGCTACCTCTGAAACAATTCAGCCTCTTTAGGCAGCAACATAAGGAGAGTACGTGGCAGCACCACAGTCCACGGAGGTCCAAAGTACACATGACCATACATGTTACGTATTTTCATATTACCATACATGTTATGTTTTCACATTCGAGGATCTTATTGGAGCATTTCTAAGTTCGGGGACAACTATTATACATGCTATCCGAACGAGAACAAGAAAATCACATGCAACGCCAGCAAATTACTTAAAAAAAGCAATATTTTAAGGTTTATAGACCTGAAATTGGACTGGTGACAAGATCAGGATGAAGCTATAAGGATCCAGCGTCTCTTTATTCCCATTTACTTAGCGAAACAGTGAAGTACCCAGTTATATCATGACCCCAACATTCAAACCAACCCCCCTCCCGCTGTATATGTTAATTAATAGATTAAGAATTGCTAACGGTACAAAAACAATTACTAACTAGTGCAACCACAAGGAATCGAGCGCTTCTGAGGATATACTATTGTTCAAATGTCCTTCCCTAGCTCAACCTTCTTCACCAACCTTAGCGTGTTGTGCAAGATGGAGTCAAGTATTCCGGCCACCTAGAATTCAAAGGTTCAAACATCAGCCATGTATACTCGATGCTCTCGGAAATATGAAAATATAAACAAGGAGATGTTCCCACCGTGAAAACTCCACCAATAATAGCACAGACATTTGTGATGAAGTGGGAGAATGATTTGGGAAGTTCAGTCACCAAGACCTGATGATAAATGAGAATCAGCTTAGATGGACTGTTCGATATGTTAGTGAACCAAGTAAGAAGTATATAAAATACCTACCTGCATGGGAGAAGGCTCAAAATGGAATTTCACAACAGGAACATAGAAGCTGTGCACCAAGCTGCTGTGTGCTGTGTATTCATATTCTTCAAGCACTTTCAACTCCTTTGAGTATCTCAGCGTAACCAGCTCCGTCTTTACAATTTGTAGGTAATGCTCAATCTAGAATGACAGAATTTACACAAATGCTATGTTATTTACTAAACAATGGAAAAAAGCTTAGATGCATTGCAAACTTCAAAAGAGAAGTAGGCAAATTTTAGGGACTTACAGTAACATTTGCATTGACATCACCATGCTTAACGATGTAAGACTGACCAGCTAATCTATCATGGTGTCCGCCAACATAGGGAAATAGTCTTTTCAGTTCATTAAACATCTTTGATGAGAGCCTTTTGCCAAATGAGAACGTTGTGACGTAGTGGGAAACATTTATCTGAGATGGATCAAATGAGTGTGAACCAGATCGAGCCGATATTACAACACTGCCAGGAACCTGGTGAAGAGAAGATAGTAATCAAACATCCCACAAAAGAATCCTTTCTCCATGCAGCAATTATTAGTACTACAGAAGCTGAATGTTAGCTCAGAAGTTCATTTACCTTTTTGACCCGCACAAAACCTTCTATTCTGCAGCCGCCGGTCATTGGAGCAGGACGCTTTGCAGGATCAACAGTCTTGTTCGATTTGTCTTCCAAAGCAAGCACATGGGCCTCTTTTGGAATATTTGCAACATATGTTTCCATTGCCTAAGATTCAAAACTTATATCAAGAACCCAGTACAGAACAGCCTATGAGACCATAAATACCATATATTAACAAGCAAAGAATTAGCCTTTAGTTCGCCCTCAAGAAGTTCATTACGATTTCTCAGGTAGGCTAAGGTTTAGGATATTGCGCGGTAGTAAAGATAACCCATGTGATACTATCGTGCTGACATAAGAAGAACAATTACGATATAAGAAGAACAATTGGAAACCATGTGATTCATAACATACCGCGACTAAACTTTCAGTATCACGTTCCCCATAGTATGAGTCATGATCATGGTGACCCTGATTCTCCCTGTACAGAAGTTGATTTGGTTATTTACTGACCTTGAGGGTAAAATTAACACGAAGTATTGGAAGAATGAGGTTTACAGTTTCAGTATGATATAATGTAAGGTTTACTGTGCTTACTTCATATCACTCCCTTTATGAAAAATGCGAATTGATGGGTAACCTTGTATATGGTGCCTGCATTAAATAAAATGAAGAGATGAAGATATATCATATCAGCATTTTGACTAAGAAGCATACGAATGCCAATATGTGAAACTAGGAGACAGGGTTGGGGTGGGGAGAGGGGGGGGGGGGGGGGGGGGGGGAGGCTTTCGCTAAATATGCAGAACTGAAATATTTTAGTTACTTTACTGGTGCCAAACAGAAAGCCAGTGGGAATGAAAATAGACAATCCTGCCACTGTTTATCCGGTATGCAATATGGAAGATAGATAAATGCTTCAAACTCATTCTTTTTTTCTTTTCCTATTTTTGCGGGTGCTTCAAACTCATTCTTAATCAAATAGTTCCAGAAGGAAGGAATAGCACCCGCAAGAGCAGCATGCAAGGGCACACTAAATCATGACAAGACGGTGGGATCATCATATAACTTCAACAGATATTTACAATCAAAATTAATCAATTCTCATGGTAGAAGACAAACGAGGATTTTGGATTCCAATGTACTCCCTCTGTAAAGAAATACAGGAGTGTTAAACACTTATATTTCTTTACAGAGTAGCGTATTCATGTGATGTCAGTCTATTAATACAGAAAAGGAAAGGTTAAGATAAGAAGAAAGTTCAATTTTGGACGAAAGAGAAAACCCATTGAACTAAAAGTATATAATCAACTCTAATTTGATAGTTAATTAGTACACACCTCTTACACAGTTCAACTTCCTCAGTGCAGTCAACTTTGCCGAGAAGAATTCTGCCATCCATTTCAGGGTCATATCTGAATATAACAAATAAAATCAGGATGGCAATCAAAAGCGTAAAATCATGAATCCCCAAGCCATGTTAGGGACAAAAAAGAGCAAAAGCATATACCTCTCCCTTATTATTTGCGCAGCCTTTTCCCATGAAGGTTTCTGAAGGATTATTGATTGATCAGAACCATTTTAACTTCTCCATATACACTAAGTGAAAGGGAACACAAAGAAAATAAATCTAACCAGACGATTGCTCCAATAACACCAGGGGGCATAAAAGTTGACAACCAAAACAGGGTACCTGGAAAGGAATATAATCTATGATAAATATCAACCTCAACAATAAGGGAACTCCGGCAAAGAATAGGACAGAGCTAAATGCTAAATAAAAATCAAGAACAGAATATGATTGGCATGCAAGACTGAACCTGGCGAAAGTAATTAGAACTTATAGCCTATAGAGAAACAAGGAGTACAAATTAAATAATTAGATATCCACAAGAATGTCTAGCAGTTAGATGCTGGTGCATAAAATATCTTTGACAATAGGTTTCACTATTAAACAAGATACTTGAATACTTACTGGTGAGAATAGCTATCAAAATTGCGAGAGGACAAGGCAACTGAACCATCACCATGGTATTCTTCAACATCATCTCCATGTTTGTTGACAGTGGGTATAGGTCCAGCATGGAACTCAGATCCAGTAGGTACTAAATTCCGATCAATTGAAAACTTGCGAACAGTTTTCGTTATGTTTAGTCTGTTCTGCATATGTTTTGAACAGGAAACCAAGGTTAAACTAGTATAAGAAAAAAAAAAGGGCATGCTATGGAAAGAAAGAAGAAAAAAATAGTAAGTCATTCCATATGTACAAAACATAGTACACGTAGGTCCCCTACTTTTTCACACAAAAGCAACTTCAAAGAAATGGAGGCACTGACCTATTTCATGATTTCAAGGATGGTGTAAAAAATATATGTAGCTTACATTTAAGGGAAATACCCATTCTGATCCCTAAACTCTCTTCTGCAGGGAGAGTAATTTTTTGCATTCTTCCTTTTGGTGCTTTTGTGACAGGTGCAATGGAAGCAGCCGGGTTAGCAGCTTGGCGCCAGCAATGAGGAGGAAGGCGGTCAGCAGTCTCAATGAGGCTTGGTCTGGTTGGGGAGGGAGAGAGAGAGAGAGAGGGAGAGAGAGAGAGAGAGAGAGAGAGAGAGATGCGATGATTGTAGGAGGAAGCCAAAAACGATACTCCCTCCGATCCACAATAAGTGTCGCAGTTTTGAACTAAGGTTGAACTAACCTTAGCTCAAAACTGCGTCACTTACTATGGATCAGAGGGAGTACTATAATTTAGTCTTCTCTGATTTCTGCCTGGGCAAGTGTTTGGTTCACATGTTGGGCCTTCTATCGTCTTGGGAGCTTTTTTATCTGACCGGTGGCAAATTGGCATACTTAGATGCTACATAGGCCTAAAATTACGTGAATTCTGTTGCGAGAGGGTTAGTTGTGATGATTTTCATAACCAGGATTTTTAAAGTACACCGCGTGAAGATGAAATTTTCCAACACATAAATCTAGTGTAAGAGATTTTCAACAAGCAACGTAATAAAGCTACTCAACAAAAAGATTACGGAAAGCATAAGACCTGATTCTGTTTCCCCGTTTTAGGTTATTCATACAAAAAGGAAGACACATTTTATATAATGTTGCATTTTTGGAACTAGAAGAGAGCATATAAAGCACCGTAGGAAGAGATCGAATCTTACTGTTCCCAGCACATCACTGACATCAACTGATGCAAATTCACATGAAAGCGCAGGAAAGCTGCAAAATGCAAAAGCCACATAGTGAACAATCAAGGGAATAATAAGGTTGCGCTGCCTATCATTATTAACAAAGTTATCCCATCAAAAACAAAAAATATCAATCTGAAATCCGAACAGACGGCTAGGCTACGTGTATACCTCTTACTATGAATTATGGTGTGCAAACAAACAAACGAATATCTGGCTAGTGCTTGAAATTTTCCCAAAAACATGGAGCACCAGTTCCAATAATAGATCTCAGATGCATACGTAGACTAGGAGGAAAAAAGATAACAATGGATGCCATAAACCTATTATGCTATGAACAAAATTAAAATGGTTGGATTTGGAAAACTAGTTGATGGCAAGACTATTAACCTAAGTACACATCAGATGCTTCTTGACAGGATTCAGAGAAGAGTAAAAACATCAAGAAACACGCAGTGACATGTCTTGTGCTGCATATATAAACTGCGCACAGGTAACAGGTAAATAACAATAGCAAGTAAAATTCCATGAAGTGTCCGCAAAACAAAGAGCAACAGATAGCAGAATTATTGATGAAACATAAAGGCTCAGGTTTAAACTATGTATTCAATAATGCTCGCGAAATGCTACCAAATTCACCTCAAGTTAAAATCTATCCGTAAGAACTCCCCATCTGAACTCCTGTCAACAATTACAGATGTGGTGGTATTGACTGCTAAGTAACTACTCAACTCCTGCAACAACAATTTAACAGCTTTAGATGAAAGTAACCTCATCATATATTGCAATATAAAATTAAAGATCAAGAATACAAGACCATGTAAACATTATTCAAAATTGCTAGCAAGTGCAGGAATTGCAATGCTTAACCAATGAGGACTCAAGTGATGAAGTGATGCATTGGTTCCAGAGTAACTAGTACACCATGTGATGTCATCACACTGCCTAGTTTTAAGTTCCCATGATCATAGTTGCTTTCATAATCTATGGCACCATGTTGATGCTCTAATGATAAATAAATAAAAGTTTATTCGAAAGGGTTATTTTGGACTACATAACTTGAAATGGTGTAGCAATTAACTACTACAGCAAACCAAATAGTAGCAGACCAATTATTCACATAAACAAAGGTGTTGAGTATCATGATTATTAGGAAACAGCGCCGCCGCCCAGTGGTTCTCCCTGCGGCTGCACCGACCCACGCCGCCGCTGCGTCACCCTTTTGGGCCATAGTGCCGCGGCATGCTGTCCACACCGCTGTCCCGAGGCCATTCCCGCGGTTGCATCGACCCGCGCCCTGCCGCTGCGTTGCCCCTTTGGGACGTAGTGCCGCGGCACGCGGTCCACCGCTGCCCCGAGGCCGTCCGCTCCAGGCCGTCCCCGTGGCTGCACCGACCCTCGCGCTGCCGCTGCGTTGCCCCTTTGGGCCGTAGTGCCGCGGCCCGCGGTCCACCGCTGCCCCGAGGCCGTCCGCTCCAGGTCGTCCCCGTGGCTGCACCGACCCTCGCGCTGCCGCTGCGTCACCCCATCGGGCCGTAGCAAGCGTGGCACACGGTCACCGCCGTCGCCCGACCCGCGCGCTGCCGCTGCGTCGCCCCTTCAGGCCGTAACGCCGCAACACGCGATCCACTTCGCCATCCACGTGCGTCGACTTCTGTATGGTATGCACCGCGCCACATTCCTAGGCGCGGGAATGTCGCCGTCTGCGCCGGTCTTCATCATGTTGTCGGGTTCTTCCTCACCTACTTCGAGCACCATCGCCGCGCTCCTAACCTAGCCGCCGCCATCGCCGCTCTTCTTCCCGGTCCACGGGGACTACCTCGAAACCAGCCACCCTGACTCGACATCGACCACGGCGTCCCTCGCACGGCTACCTCGACCACGGCTACAGCACCTTGCGCTCTCGGCTACCTCGACATCGGCACAAAGGGCTACCGCCTTGCTTGAGCAACCTCGTCAGTTTTCAATCCAGCCACGACTTCCCCGATGCATCCACCGTCCGACTGTGGGGGGATGTACGTCGGCTTACCTTCGGATTATTCTCCACCGTTGTGACTGCGGGGGGATGTTGAGTATCGTGATTATTTTGAAACATAGGATAGACTAGGAATTATTCTAGCTTGTCTTGTATTTCAAGATCATGTACCCCTATATATATGCCCACGAGGCTAAGCAATACAACAACGAATCCACCTTATCCCCTCTATTCCTTTTACAAAAGGGCTCCTTATGGTTGTGTTCCTAAGTGTAATCTACAAACAAAATCGAACATGAGAACAGCAATGTTACTTATTTTGTGCTACATAGACTGAAACCAAGTAAGATAATGTAACCTGACAAGAAGTACAGCATAGTTGATAACAGAACAGAGACTGGAAACAAACCATTCCAAACAAAAACACCATTGCCAGTGCTGCAAATATGGATAATCCAGCGCCAGATAGTGATGCCTCCGTCAAATCCCTAGGAATTTTCCTGCAGACAGCCAACACAAAAAAAAAATATCTCAATACGTTACCACTTCAGTAGAAACTCAAAAACAGCACTGCACAACGCCAGAAAAAAGGTCACATGCCCCCACCGACCACCATTACAGCATACTGTAGATTTTTGCATTTTCGGTATTACCACGTTCGAACATATATCATCTACGGTGCAGTTCTCCAGAAACAGACCGAGTTAATCATTCTGTTCTAGAAAAAGACGTAAATCATTGCTGCCGAGTACCCAAGCTCGAAGTAAAAACATCAATTCGTAGCCAATCCCCCGAATACAGACAGTGACCCGACTAAACCAAACCCCACATTCACCGAATCCCGCCGCTAATCTGGAGATCGGAAGGGAAGCGAATGATACCTGTAGAAGTCGACGGACTTCAGCTTGCTCGAGGAGATCATGGCTGCCGATGATGACGGCGTGGCAGCGCGCCGGGTGGTCGGATCTGCCGGGTGCGGAGAGATCTGGAGGGAGGGGAAGGAAAGAGGTGAGATTTATGTGGGGAGATCTCTTCTTTTCGTCGTTTCGAAAGGTGTGCCCGCGGATCTCACCGCCTCCTACCTCCGGGAGTCCAGAGTACCGCTGCCTTGCCTTCGATGTTAATTGCGTCCAGCCACGGATACGTATCCATCTATTTCTATTGCTTTCCTTTTATGTATTTCTGAAAAACGCCGTATCAAGTTAGAAAATTAATTTGGCCCTATCCTCATCTCAAAACATAAATGCGCCTGTATGGCTGTATCCCTTTTTTTATTTTTAGTTGGAAAAATGCCCCTGTATCCTGAAAAGTTAATTCGGTCCTAGTATTTACAGTGCTGAGTAAATGTAATGTTTTTTTTGACAAAGAGTAAATGTAATGTTAACGCAGGCACATACACCCACGCCAAGCACATTCGAGAGACTGAATCGACATGTCATCTTGAGATTGATGAAGCAGTCACAAACTTTTTCGTGGTTGATGGGAACGCCTCCACCCACTGAACGCACAACGCCAAAAGACTGAACAAATTCAGGTAAATGTTAGCATCAGTGTCAAGTCTAGAACTTAAACTCTGATGGGTCGAGAATGTCCCTATCCTCTTAACCCAATCAGGTTGGTTCACAGTTTATATTGCAGTATATGTTCTCCTATATAATTCAAAAGTACTCCTATACAATAATGTATGCATAAATTCAAGTTTATAATCTAAATATTCAAATAAATACGATAGTCAAGGTTTTCGATGTTTAACCTAAGGCATGTGTTAGTGCAATTGTGTGCCTTGAAAGTTCTGGAGATTGTTGCAGAAACAATGAGCGACTAATGTGCTTGCTAGTACACATAGAGAGATTAGGTTCCTGGAGTTCTTAGGAGTTTGATATAAACTCGGAAGATTATTATTGCGCGACATAGAAGAATACTGAGGCTATCGAGAAGATTGCTAACGAAGGTATTGCGTGGCGGAAGTGACCCCCAAAAATTGATGACGCGAGCAATTGCTACGGAGCTCGGTCCGAGATGGTTGACTACAACGGGGAAGGAAGAGGACGAAGAAAGATGTAGCATTTTCCTTTGTAGCTCTTTTTCTATTATTTGAGTCATAAGACCACCGTACTACTAAGAGTGGTCATAGTGTTTCGAAACTTATGTTTATTTGATGCTTAATCGAAACATATACTAAGTGAGATGTAAGAGAAATTTCTTTGTTTTTTGAGACATTTACTTGTCAGCCACAGAAGATCATCTTCTAGGCCACGAGAGAAATGCTCAAACCGAGGAGTCGACTTTACTTGTTCCTCAAGTAAAGTTGTCGGGTGCGTTTGAAATCCGACCATTAGATATGTGTCAGTTGATCATTGGCTGGACGTCGTGTCCTGAATGGTCATTTCCCCCTCGGGATTGCTTCGGCTATAAATAGACACCCCGCGCCTTCCGAGAAGGTTGGTTGCTCTGTGTGATGTGGTCACCTAATACAGGTAGGGTCAATGACCCATCATTCGGGACCCACATGGGGCCCATCACCACCACTGGTAGGTCCCTGGATCATGCCAACGTTCGGATGCATACATCAGGAGGATCACTCGGACAACTCAACGACACTCGGACGACCACACTTCACTCAGCTGATGGACCATCACTCGAACATAGAAGGCAGGAGGACGTCGTGGGAGCTGCAACGGTTGAGGGATCCTAAGTCATCCATTAAGTAGAGTCATAGCTACCGTTACCTGTAACTGTTGTAGTAGAGGCTCATTATACTAGTAACTGTCTCATTCAATGGCATTAATTGCCTCGGCGGCGTGGGAGACATGGGGCTGCAACGCTCTCTATATAAGCCGCTCCCCTCTCCATAGCCGGGGACGTTCAACCTCTGTAACCATATCCATCAAATCAAAGCAAGCCTCACGGCACGAGATGTAGGGCTTTTACCTTCACCGAGTGAGGGGCCTGAACTCGTTAAACACCGAGTGTTACACATGCGTCGTAGCTAGGCTCTACCCCTTATTCGTACCCTAGTACTCATTGTCGGGATCATAACCATGACAGTTGGCGCCCACCGTGGGGCTAGGCGTCTAGCAAAAGTTTCACGGTGTAGGTGGATTTCCTCATCATCATGTCAGTCGGCGGCAAAATCCGTTTCGGGATGATCTCCTTCATCCCTGATGACTCAGCATGGCTACGTGAAGCCCCGCTAGACGTGGAGGCGTTGCCCGTCCGCGGCGCGAGAAACTTTCGTGCTTCCTCCTACGGAGTCCTCCTCCGACAGCCCTCGACTCCGTACCGAGTGGTTGCCCACACCACCATTGCGCGCCGTCGCAAGCGCTCTGGGCGTTCGCGGCTACAACGCTGGATCAAGCATGTTGTTGCCACCCAGGCAGTGGCGGAACATGTGGCGGCTCTCGAGTTCGACAAGCCTGCCCTCGACCTTTCTGATGGATCACTCGATGATTCCTCGGAGGAGTCTGGTCCGAGAGCATCGAGTCGACCGCCGAGATTCTCATGAAGGACAACTCCGAGCACCGCGCCCCCCCGGGACATACAGAACCCAAGGACGGACGTGTGGGTCCGTCTCACGTCAACACTGACGGCGGCATTCTGGTCCACGAGCCCTACGTGCCCCAAGCTCTCACCCGGGAGCAGCGAGACGAGCTCCGACACAGGAACGAACAGCACCTGAACACCCCCATCACGGGGACGACCCCCGAGGCGTTGGCCATGGAGTCGACTCGCATGGCTACCTTGGCCGAGCGCGATCACCTCAAGCGGCTTCAGAGGGAGCTGGATGAGCACGAGTGCCGTCAACCCAGTTCCAGTCGGCATAAGCGCCGACTTTACTCAAGTGACCAGCCTCGTAAGTGATACGTCCATTTTGCATCATGCTTTTATATCAATATTTATTGCATTATGGAATATTATTACACATTATATCTCAATACTTATGGCTATTCTCTCTTGTTTTACAAGGTTTATCATGAAGAGGGGGAATACCGGCAGCTGGAATACCGGCAGCTGGAATTCCGGCTGGAAAAAGGAGCAAACATTGGAAACCTATTCTGCACTGCTCCAAAAATCCTGAAACTCCACGAAACATGTTTTTGGAATTTATAAGAATTATTGAGCAAAAGAAATACAGCAGGGGGCCCACACCCTGTCCAGGAGAGTGGAGGGCGCCCCCCTACTGGGCGCGCCCCCCTATCTCCTGGGCCCCCTGGTGGGCCTCCGGTGTCCATCTTTTGCTATATTAGAGCTTTTACCCGAGAAAAACTCATGGGCAAGCTTACGGGATGAAACTCCGCCGCCATGAGGCGGAATCAATCTAGGGCTCCGACGGAGCTGTTCTGTCGGGGACACTTCCCTCCGGGAGGGGGAAATCATCACCAACGTCATCACCAACGATCCTCTCATCGGGAGGGGGTCAATCTCCATCAACATCTTCACCAGCACCATCTCCTCTCAAAACCCTAGTTCATCTCTTGTATCCAATCTTGTATCAAAACCACAAATTGGTACCTGTGGGTTGCTAGTAGTGTTGATTACTCCTTGTAGTTGATGCTAATTGGTTTACTTGGTGGAAGATCATATGTTCAGATCCTTCATGCATATTATTACCCCTCTGATTATGAACATGAATATGCTTTGTGAGTAGTTACGTTTGTTCCTGAGGACATGGGTGAAGTCTTGCTATTAGTAGTCATGTGAATTTGGTATTCGTTCGATATTTTGATGAGATGTATGTTGTCTTTTCCTCTAGTGGTGTTATGTGAACGTCGACTACATGACACTTCACCATTATTTGGGCCTAGAGGAAGGCATGGGGAAGTAATAAGTAGATGATGGGTTGCTAGAGTGACAGAAGCTTAAACCCTAGTTTATGCGTTGCTTCGTTAGGGGATGATATGGATCCATATGTTTAATGTTGCGGTTAGGTTTACCTTAATACTTCTTTTGTAGTTGCGGATGCTTGCAATAGGGGTTAATCATAAGTGGGATGCTTGTCCAAGTAAGGGCAGTACCCAACTATCGGTCCACCCACATATCAAATTACCAAAGTACCGAAGGCGAATCATATGAACGTGATGAAAACTAGCTTGACGATAATTCCCACGTGTCCTCGGGAGCTCCTTTCTCATTATTAGAAATTGTCCAGGCTTATCCTTTGCTACATAAAGGATTGGGCCACCTTGCTGCACTTTATTTACTTTATTTACTTGTTACTCGTTATTATTTATCTTATCACAAAACTATCTATCACCTACAATTTCAGTGCTTGCAGAGAAAACCTTACCGAAAACCGCTTATCATTTCCTTCTGCTCCTCATTGGGTTCGACACTCTTACTTATCGAAAGGACTATGATTGATCCCCTACACTTGTGGGTCATCAAGACTCTTTTCTGGCGCCGTTGCCGGGGAGTGTAGCGCTTTTGGTGAGTGAAACTTGGTAAGGAAACATTTATATAGTGTGCTGAAATTTTCTGTTACTTGTCACTGTGGAAACTAATCCTTTGAGGGCTTGTTCAGGGTATCTTCACGCCGACCAGAAGAGCAAAGAGTTGCTCCTCAACCTACTGAACTTTATGAAAATGTTTACTTTGAGATTCCTTCGGGTATGATAGAGAAACTGCTAGCTAATCCATTTGCATGAGATGGAACATTGCATCCTGATTTACACCTTATCTTTGTGGATGAAGTTTGTGGATTATTTAAGCTTGCAGGTATTCCCGATGATGTTATCAAAAGGAAAGTCTTCCCTTTATCTTTGAAGGGAGATGCATTGACATGGTATAGGCTATGTGATGATACGAGATCCTGGAATTATAAGCGATTGAAGTTGGAATTTCACCAGAAGTTCTATCCTATGCATCTTGTTCATCGTGATCGTAATTACATATATAATTTCTGGCCTCGCGAAGGAGAAAGCATCGCTCAAGCTTGAGGGAGGCTTAAGTCAATGTTATATTCATGCCCCAATCATGAGCTCTCCCGGGAAATGATTATTCAAAACTTTTATGCTCGGCTTTCTCTTGATAATCACAACCTGCTCGATACTTCCTGTGCTGGTTCTTATATGCTGAAGACTATTGATTTCAAATGGGACTTATTGGAAAGAATTAAACGCAACTCTGAAGATTGGGGTTCTGACGATGGTGAGGAGTCAGGTATGACACCTAAGTTCGATTGTGTTAAATCTTTTATGGACACCGATGCCTTTCGTGGATTTAGCGCTAAGTATGGACTTGACTCTGAGATAGTAGCTTCTTTCTGTGAATCTTTTGCTACTCACATTGATCTCCCTAAAGAGAAGTGGTTTAAGTATAATCCTCCTGTTGAAGTGAAAGTAGTTGCACCTATACAGTTGAAGAAAAGACTATCACCTATAGTGATCCCATTGTTCCTACTACTTATGTTGAAAAACCTCCATTTCCTATTAGGATAAAAGATCATGCTAAAGCTTCGACTGTTGTTTGTAAGAGTAATACTAGGACTTATACACCTCCTGAGAAAATTAATGTTGAACCTAGTATTGCTATGGTTAAAGATCTCTTGGATGATTATTTAGATGGGCATGTTATTTATTTTGTGGTGAGACTGCTAATATTGCTAGACCAGATACTAAGATACATAGACCTGTCGTAGGCATGCCTGTTATTTCTGTTAAAATAGGAGATCATTGTTATCATGGCTTATGTGATATGGGTGCTAGAGCTAGTGCAATACCTTATACCTTATATAAAGAAATTATGCATGACATTGCACCCGTTGAATTAGAAGACATTGATGTTACTATTAAGCTTGCTAATAGGGATACCATTAAACCTATTGGGATTGTTAGAGATGTTGAAGTTTTGTGTGGGAAGGTTAAATACCCTGCTGATTTTCTTGTTCTTGGTTCCCCAGAAGATGATTTTTGTCCCATTATTTTTGGTAGACCCTTCTTGAATACAACTAGTGCTAAGATTGGTTGTGAAAAAGATACTGTCACCATTGGCATAGATGGTATGTCTCATGAGTTTAATTTTGCTAAGTTCCGTAGACAACCTCGTGATAGGGAACCACCTAGTAGGGATGATATTATTAGTCTTGCTTCCATTGTCGTGCCTCCTACTGATCCGTTAGAACAATATTTGCTAGACCATGAAAACAATATGTTTATGAAGGAAAGAAAGGAAATAGATGAAGTGTTCCTTAAACAGGAACCTATGCTGAAACATAACCTTCCCGTTGAAATTCTTGGGGATCCCCCTCCACCCAAGGGTGATCCCATGTTTGAACTCAAACCATTACCTGATAATCTTAAGTATGCTTATCTTGATTAAAAGGAAGTATATCCTGTTATTATTAGTGCTAACCTTTCAGAGAAAGAAGAAGAAAGATTATTGAAAACTCTGAAGAAGCACCGAGCAGCTATTGGATATACTCTGGATGATCTTAAGGGCATTAGTCCCACATTATGTCAACACAAAATTACAGTGGAGAAAGATGCCAAACCAGTTAGAGATCCTCAACGATGACTAAATCCCAAGATGAAAGAAGTGGTAAGAAAGGAGATACTAAAGCTCCTTGAGGCAGGTATTATTTATCCCGTTGCTGATGGTGAATGGGTAAGTCATGTCCATTGTGTTCCTAAAAAGGGAGGTATTACCGTTGTTCCTAATGATAAAGATGAACTGATCCCGCAAAGAATTATTACAGGTTATAGGATGATAATTGATTTCCGTAAGTTAAATAAAGCTACTAAGAAAGATCATTACCCTTTACCTTTTATTGATCAAATGTTAGAAAGACTATCCAAATACACTCATTTCTTCTTTCTAGATGGTTATTCTGGTTTCTCTCAGATACCTGTGTCAGCAAAGGATCAATCTAAAACTACTTTTACTTGCCCTTTTGGTACTTTTGCTTATAGACATATGCCTTTTGGTTTATGTAATGCACCTGCTACCTTTCAAAGATGCATGATGGCTATATTCTCTGATTTTTGTGAAAAGATTTGTGAGGTATTCATGGATGACTTTTCGTTTATGGATCCTCTTTTGGTGATTGTTTGAGCAACCTTGATCGAGTTTTGCAGAGATGCGAAGACACTAGTCTTGTCCTGAATTGGGAAAAGTGTCACTTTATGGTTAATGAAGGCATTGTCTTGGGGCATAAGATCTCCGAGAGAGGTATTGAAGTTGACAAAGACAAAGTTGATGCTATTGAAAAGATGCCATGTTCCAAGGACATAAAAGGTATAAGAAGTTTCCTTGGTCATGCTGGTTTTTATAGGAGATTCATTAAGGAATTTTCTAAAATCTCTAGGCCTCTGACTAATTTATTGCAAAAAGATATTCATTTTGTCTTTGATGATGATTGTGTAGAAGCATTTGAAATACTTAAGAAAACTTTGATCACTACACCTATTATTCAGCCACCTGATTGGAATTTACCTTTTGAAATTATGTGCGATGCTAGTGATTATGATGTAGGTGTTGTTCTAGGGCAAAGAGTCGATAAGAAATTGAATGCTATCCAGTATGCTAGTAAGACTCTTGATACTGCCTAGAGAAATTATGCTACTACTGAAAAAGAATTCTTAGCAGTTGTGTTTGCATGTGATAAGTTTAGACCTTATATTGTTGATTCTAAAGTTACTATTCACACTGATCATGTTGCTATTAAATATCTTATGGAAAAGAAAGATGCTAAGCCTAGACTCATTAGATGGGTTCTCTTGCTCCAAGAATTTGATTTGCATATTATTGATAGAAAGGGAGCTGAGAACCCCGTTGCAGACAACTTGTCTAGGTTAGAGAATGTTCTTGATGACCCACTACCTATTGATGATAGCTTTCCTGATGAACAATTAGCCGTTTAATGCTTCTCGTACTGCTCCTTGGTATGCTGATTATGCTAATTACATTGTTGCTAAATTTATACCTCCTAGTTTCACATACCAGCAAAAGAAAAGGTTCTTTTATGATTTAAGACATTACTTCTGGGATGACCCACACCTTTATAAAGAAGGAGTAGATGGTGTTATTAGACGTTGTGTGCCTGAGCATGAACAGGAACAGATCCTACGCAAGTGTCACTCTGAATCTTATGGAGGACACCACGCTGGAGATAGAACTGCACACAAGGTACTGCAATCTGGTTTTTATTGGCCTACTCTCTTCAAAGATGCTCGTAAGTTTGTCTTATCTTGTGATGAATGTCAAAGAATAGGTAACATTAGTAGACGTCAAGAAATGCCTATGAAATATTCTCTTGTTATTGAACCTTTTGATGTTTGGGGCTTTGGTTATATGGGACCTTTTCCTGCCTCTAATGGTTATACACATACTTTAGTTGTCGTTGATTACATTACTAAGTGGGTAGAAGCTATTCCAACTAGTAGTGCTGATCATAACACTTCTATTAAAATGCTTAAAGAAGTTATTTTTCCGAGGTTTGGAGTCCCTAGATATCTTATGACTGATGGTGGTTCACATTTTATTCACGGTGCTTTCCGTAAGATGCTTGCTAAGTATGATGTCAATCATAGAATCCCATCTCCTTATCATCCGCAGTCTAGTGGTCAAGTAGAGTTGAGCAATAGAGAGCTCAAATTAATTTTGCAAAAGATTGTGAATAGATCTATAAAGAATTGGTCCAAAAAACTTGATGATGCATTATGGGCCTATAGAACTGCATACAAAAATCCTATGGGTATGTCTCCTTATAAGATGGTTTATGGAAAAGCGTGTCCTTTACCTCTTGAACTTGAACATAAAGCATATTGGGCTATTAAAGAGCTCAACTATGACTTCAAACTTGCCGGTGAGAAGAGGTTATTTGATATTAGCTCACTTGATGAATGGAGAACGTAAGCCTATGAGAATGCCAAGCTATTCAAGGAAAAAGTCAAACGCTCGCATGACAAAAGGATACAAAAGCGTGAGTTTAACATAGGAGATTATGTGTTATTATTCAACTCTCGTTTAAGATTTTTTGCAGGAAAACTTCTCTCAAAATGGGAAGGTCCTTACATTATCGAGGAGGTCTATCGTTCTGGTGCCATAAAAATCAACAACTTCGAAGGCACAAGTCTGAGGGTGGTAAACGGTCAAAGAATTAAACATTACATTTCAGGTAATCCTATCAATGTTGAAACTAATATTATTGAAACCGTAACCCCGAAGGAATACATAAGGGACACTTTCCAGAACGTTCCAGACTCCGAAAAGGAATAGGTATGTGGTACGGTAAGTAAACTGACTCCAAAACAGCTCCAATGACAATTTTTATCAGTTTGGGAATATTTAAGAATTTTCGGAAGAAAGAAGTAGTCCGAAAGGGATACGAGGCCTCCACGAGAGTGGAGGGCGCCCCCCCTTACTGGGCGCGCCCCCCTGTCTCATGGACACCTCGTGTGCCTCCCGGACTTCGTTTTCTTGCACGTTACGTATTTTGGTCGGTAAAAATTCATTATATATACTTCCGAAGGTTTTGACCATCGTATCACGCAAATATCCTCTGTTTTCGTTTCGAGCTGTCTCTGTTGCAGATTAAGAGCACCATGCCGTCGCCTTCCTCCGACAACAAAGACAAGGATGCTTGGCTATTGAAGATAGAGCTGAAAAGAGAAGAACCAGAAGAGATCAACAAGGATGAAGGGATCAAGAAGGCCATGGAGGTTCAAGCTCCGGCAGTGAAAGAAGAAGATATCCCTCAACCTTTACCTAACCTTTTCACTCCAACAGAGATTGAAGCTTTCAAGATGATTGAGTTAGCTCACATCCAGAACAAGTATCTCACGCAGGAGAATATTCTATTGAAGGATCATATCGCCGGACTCAAGGGCATTATCCGCAAGTTGGAGGAGCTTTTATGCTCAATGTGCGATTATCCACCGTCATCATCACCACCTCCATCACCTCCGAGGACATAATCACATGGGTATGGGCACTCCCCTTAGCAACTGCCAAGCTTGGGGGAGGTGCCCCGGTATCGTATCACCATCACACTCCTATCTTTACCGTTTTATTTAGTTCGATCCCTTTTAGTAGTATCTTGATCTAGTAGATTGAAGTTTTGATTTCAAGTAGTTTTGAGTTTTGCATTGTGATCTCTTTTTGTAATCGAGTCCATGAGCTATCTATAATAAAAGATTAGTGTTGAGTCAAGGGCTTTGCTATGTTACTATGATCTTGAGAAAGTAGAAAGAACAAAAGGGTTCATATTGATCTTATGGATAGTGATAACTTCACACACAGAAAGTATGAGGCATAAAAATGTTGAGAGTTGATGAACGCAGTTTTGGTCATCATTGCAATTAATAGGAAGTGATAAGGGAAGAGGGATTCACATATAAATATATTATCTTGGACACCTTTTATAATTGGGAGCACTCATTAAGTATGACATGCTAAAAGAGTTGACGTTGGACAAGGAAGACAACGTAATGGTTTATGTTTTCCGACATCTCAGTTAAAGTATATTGTCATTGACCTTCCAAACATGTTGAGCTTGCCTTTCCCCCTCATGCTAGCCAAATTCCTTGCACCAAGTAGAGATACTACTTGTGCTTCCAAATATCCTTAAACCCAGTTTTGCCATGAGAGTCCACCATACCTACCTATGGATTGAGTAAGATCATTCAAGTAAGTTGTCATGTTGCAAGCAATAAAAATTGCTATCTAAATATGTATGACTTATTAGTGTAGAGAAAATAAGCTTTGTATGGTCTTGTTGTGGAAGTAATAAAAGCGACGGACTGCATAATAAAGGTCCACATACAAGGGGCAATATAAAGTGACGTTCTTTTGCATTAAGATTTTGTGCATTAACCCTAAACGCACATGACAACCTCTGCTTCCCTCTGCGAAGGGCCTATCTTTTACTTTATGCTTGATTCAAGGTGATCCACACCTTTCCCTTTTTCATTTTATCCTTTGGCAAGCTCCTCGTGTTTGAAAGATCATGATATATATATATCCAATTGGATGTAAGTTAGCATGGGCCATTATTGTTGACATCACCTAAAGGTGAATACGTTGGGAGGCAACACAATAAGCCCCTATCTTTCTCAGTGCTCGGCTGAAAATCCATAACCACAAGTACTGCGTGAGTGTTAGCAATTGTAGAAGACTACAAGATAGTTGAGTATGTGAACTTGCTGAAAAGCTCTATTATTGACTCTTTCTGATGTCATGATAAATTGCAATTGCTTCAATGACTGAGATTATAGTTTATTAGTTCCCAATGAAGTTTTTGAACCATACTTGACATTGTGAATTGATTGTTACTTGAGCATAAGAAATCATATGATAAAATCTATATATGTTGCTGTTATAGGAATGATCATGATGCCCTCATGTCCGTATTTTACTTTTATCGACACCCCTATCTCTAAACATGTGGACATATTTTTCGATATCGGCTTCCGCTTGAGGACAAGCGAGGTCTAAGCTTGGGGGAGTTGATATGTCCATTTTGCATCATGCTTTTATATCAATATTTACTGCATTATGGACTATTATTACACATTATATCTCAATACTTATGGCTATTCTCTCTTGTTTTACAAGGTTTATCATGAAGAGGGGGAATACCGGCAGCTGGAATTCTGGCTGGAAAAGGAGCAAACATTGGAAACCTATTCTGCACTGCTCCAAAAATCTTGAAACTCCACGAAACATGTTTTTGGAATTTATAAGAATTATTGAGCGAAAGAAATACACCAGGGGGCCCACACCCTATCCATGAGAGTGGAGGGCGCCCCCCTACTAGGCGTGCCCCCTATCTCCTGGGCCCCTTGGTGGGCCTCCGGTGTCCATCTTTTGCTATATTAGAGCTTTTACCCTGGAAAAAATCATGGGCAAGCTTACGGGACGAAACTCCGCCGCAAGAGGCGGAACCTTGGCGGAATCAATCTAGGGCTCCGGCGGAGCTGTTCTGCTAGGGACACTTCCCTTCGGGAGGGGGAAATCATCACCAACATCATCACCAACAATCCTCTCATCGGGAGGGGGGTCAATCTCCATCAACATCTTCACCAGCACCATCTCCTCTCAAAACCCTAGTTCATCTCTTGTATCCGATCTTGTATCAAAACCACAAATTGGTACCTGTGGGTTTCTAGTAGTGTTGATTACTCCTTGTAGTTGATGCTAATTGGTTTACTTGGTGGAAGATCATATGTTCAGATCCTTCATGCATATTATTACCCCTCTGATTATGAACATGAATATGCTTTATGAGTAGTTACGTTTGTTCCTGAGGACATGGGTGAAGTCTTGCTATTAGTAGTCATGTGAATTTGGTATTCGTTCGATATTTTGATGAGATGTATGTTGTCCTCTAGTGGTGTTATGTGAATGTCGACTACATGACACTTCACCATTATTTGGGCCTAGAGGAAGGCATGGGGAAGTAATAAGTAGATGATGGGTTGCTAGAGTGACAGAAGCTTAAACCCTAGTTTATGCGTTGCTTTGTTAGGGGCTGATATGGATCCATATGTTTAATGTTGCGGTTAGGTTTACCTTAATACTTATTTTGTAGTTGCGGATGCTTGCAATAGGGGTTAATCATAAGTGGGATGCTTGTCCAAGTAAGGGCAGTACCCAAGCACCGGTACACCCACATATCAAATTATCAAAGTACCGAACGCGAATCATATGAACGTGATGAAAACTAGCTTGACGATAATTCCCATGTGTCCTCGGGAGCTCCTTTCTCACTATTAGAAATTGTCCAGGCTTATCCTTTGCTACATAAAGGATTGGGCCACCTTGCTGCACTTTATTTACTTTATTTACTTGTTACTTGTTATTATTTATCTTATCACAAAACTATCTATCACCTACAATTTCGGTGCTTGCAGAGAAAACCTTACCGAAAACCGCTTATCATTTCCTTCTGCTCCTCGTTGGGTTCGACACTCTTACTTATCGAAAGGACTATGATTGATCCCCTACACTTGTGGGTCGTCAGTAAGTATCAAGTCCTAAGTACTCCATTGAAAAATCTGGCAGCTGCCACTCGGATCACGGATTCCATCCAGCCCTCTGGCTCTACAGCCAGGGAGGGGATTCGACAGATCTAGGTGCTCTTGAAGACCGCATTGTCGCAGAACGCGGCAGTGTCCCAGTGTCAGCCCAAGATGCGACCCTATCCTAAAGGAACTCAAAGGTCCCACCAAGGATATAAGCGCATCTTGAAGACGCTTTTGCAAGGTGGATATCATTACATCAACATTACATAATAGATGGGGATACATACAAGAGGCATACAATGCCACACGAATACAACATCATATTACAAAATAGCACCATCCGACTACGGATGAAACATAAACAGAAACTCAAACAACATCCACCCTGCTAGCCCAGGCTGCCGACCTGGAACCTATCCCTTGATCGAAGAAGAAGCAGAAGAAGAACTCCAAAAACAAGTAAACATCGCTCTCGCGTCATGATCATCGCATAAACCTGTACCTGCAACTGTTGTTGTAGTAATCTATGAGCCACGAGGACTCAGCAATCCCATTACCATGGGTATCAAGACTAGCAAAGCTTAATGGGTAAGGAATGGATAAGTGGTGAGGTTGCAGTAGCGACTAAGCATATATGGTGGCTAACATACGCAAATAAGAGCGAGATGAGAAGCAAAGGAATGGTCGTGAAGCTAGCAATGATCAAGAGGTGATCCTTAACTCCTACTTACGGCAAACATAACACAGAAACCGTGTTCACATCCCGGACTCCGCCGAGAAGAGACCATCACGGCTACACACACGGTTGATGCGTTTTAATTCGGATCTGGTGTCAAGTTATCTACAACCGGACATTAACAAATTCCCATCTGCCACATAACCGCGGGCACGGCTCTCGAAAGTTTATACCCTGCAGGGGTGTCCCAACTTAGCCCATGATAAGCTCTCGCGATCAACGAAGGATATACCTTCTCCCAGGAAGACCCGATCAGTCTCGGAATCCCGGTTTACAAGACATTTCGACAATGGTAAAACAAGACCAGCAAGACCGCCCGATGCACCGACAATCCCGATAGGAGCTGCACATATCTCGTTCTCAGGGCAACACCGGATGAACACTACGTACAAATAAAACCAGACCTCGAGTTTCTCCGAGGTGGCACTCCAAGTGGCTCTGGTTCGGACCAACACTTAGACAAGCATTGGCCCGGGGGGGCTGTAATAAAGATGACCCTTGGGTTAATTACTCCCAAGGGAAATGTAGGTGGTGGTGAGGCAAATGGTAAAACCAAGGTTGGGCCTTGATGGAGGAGTTTTATTGAAAGCGAACTGTCAAGGGGGTCCCATAAATCACCCGACCGCGTAAGGAACGCAAAATCCGGGAACATAACACCGGTATGACGGAAACTAGGGCGGCAAGAGTGGAACAAAACACTAGGCATAAGGCCGGGCCTTCCACCCTTTACCAAGTATATAGATGCATTAATAATATAAGACATATTGTGATATCCCAACCAAAATCCTGTCCACCATGGAGTAATCTTCAACTTCACCTGCAACTAGCAACGCTATAAGAGGGGCTGAGCAAAGCGGTAACATAGACAAGCAATGGTTTGCTAGGAAGGGTGCAAAAGGTTAGAGGTTCATGGCAATTTGGGGAGGCTTGAAGATCAAAAGATAGGTAGCGCAGCATAGCGATAGAACGAAGCAACTAGCATAGCAATGATAGTAGTGAGATCCAAGGTGACGGTCATCTTGCTTGAAATCCCGCAAGGAAGAAGAACGAGTCCATGAAGAAGATGAAGCCACGAAGACGAACCAAGCGTAGACGAACGAATCCTCACGATCGCAACGAAACAAGAACTATCGAGAAGAAGCACACAACATGGTAAACACACCACACATGAACAAGACATGATGCACAGCAAGCATGATGCACGATAAAGCTACATGAAGCTACTCATGGCAAGAGATGATGCAAACAAGAACAACACATCAAGGCAAGTTTAAATGAGGCCGAAAACAACATATAACAAATCCGGTAAGTCCTCATATGCAACTTTCGAAGTTGGTCCAGAACTGAATAAACCTTATGTTCAAGTTGTTAAACAGCAAGTTAAGATGCACCACGATGAACTACACGAAATTCTAGTCAAGTTACATATAAAGTTCACTTAGTTCGGAGCTACGGCCTAGAAGATATGAGCAAAACAAGTTAAGCATGGCATTGATGCAAAATGCATACAAACATCAAGAAAACACATCAAAACAAGGATGCAACATGATAATATGAAACTACATGCAATTCTAAGCAAGTTTCATATAGAGCACACTCAAAACGGAGCAACGGTTCAACACATACACTATACAAGTATAAAGGACAAACTGTCCAAAACAGCAACTAGGCATATTGCAGGCATCAAAACAATATGCAACAGCACCCCAACATAATAACAAAAGGCATGGGCATGAAGTATTGGTAAAGCGTGACAAAACATGAACACTGAGTTAACTCCAGAAACAACTAGAACATGCTCAAACACACATGGCAAGATTGCAAATAATAACAGTTTCAGACTTAGCAGAAATAACATCAGGTTGCAATGTTTAGAGCTATCAAACAACATGTTACAGGAACTTAACATGGCAAACAAAAGCATGGCATGATACTACTAAATGCATATAACAAAAGTCCCTTACTGACCATGAGCCAAAAAGGAACAGAAGATATGATGGCACCCATGTAAACATGGCAAAAGATATAACAGATTCATACATGGCAGGAACAACAATAAGTAGGCATGTTGGTGAGCTTGAACCACTCACCACAGAGCAATACATGGCATGTCAAGGCAACCAACAGTAAGAATACATGTTTGAGAAGCTAAGCATGGCAAGAACAAGTTCATAGGGTGCATGGATCACTAGCAACAATCATGAAAACATTGAACTTAATGTTAACAGGCTGACAACAACATTATTTAGCAAGTTGAGAGCAAGATTACAACAAGATACAGCAGGCTATAAATTCAACCAAGGGCATGAATGGATAGAGCATGACATGTATAACAAAACATCCTTAGTGAACATCTCCAGATTATGCATAGAATGACTTGTAGCAGCAGGTTTACATAGCATCATAATATAACAGAATCAGCCTAGCAAAACACCTACAGCAAGTACCCCACTTAACAAGCTTGATGCACTCACTACACAACTCACACAAATACATGGATGGCACCACTGCAAACATGGCATGACATAGTTCAAAACACATGTAGGGCTCACACTCATAGGATGCAACAAAAATGACAAATCATCAAGTTATAACAGTTTCAGCAGATTAACATCATATAGCACTCTTGCAAGGATGATTCAGGCATCAAGATGAACTCAAATGAACATGATGCAATGGAATGAAATGAAGAACTTGTCGAGGCAAACAATTTGACATATTACACGCACGAAACGGAGCAGTATGCAGCAAGTTATGATGCGATGAACATGACATGATAATGTCAAAATATAGGGACTTGGTGGAATTCTGGAGGTCAACCTTCTCTGCACGGATATCGAGGTTGACCGGAGAGCTCGCCGGAGTAGACGGGGAATACGCCGGGGAGGGCCGGAGATGGCGGATCCGGGCGTGGGGGCACCCGCGGGCGGGCGGCGGCGCGCGTCGGGCCGGGCGGGCCCCGGATGGGCCCCGGCGGGCCGGCGGCGCGGGGGAGAGAGGAGGGCCGCGGGGAGGACACGTGGCGGGCTGCGAGAGGCTGGGGCGCGGCGGCGGACATGTCCGGGCAGCGGGGGAGATGTGTCCGGCGGCGCAGAGGAAGAGGAGGCTAGGGTTTGCATCGCGAATGGAGGGGGGAGGGGACATTTTTATAGGTAGAGGGAGCTAGGAGAGTCCAAATGGGGAGCGGTTTTCGCCCACACGATCGTGATAGAACGATCGAGAGCATGGAGGGGAGTTTGCTGGGTTTTGGGCCACTTTGGAAGGGGTGTTGGGCTGCACACAAAAGAGGCTTTTACGGTTACCCGGTTAACCGTTGGAGTACCAAACGAACTCCAAATGGCACGAAACTTGACAGGCGGTCTACCGGTGCTATACCAAGGCCGCTTGGCAAACCTCGGGCCATTCCAATAAAGTTTAATACCCGCTCACAACATAAGACAAAAGGGGAACGCCGGATGACATAGGAGTGCCGGATTGCAAAACGGACAACGGGGAAATTGCTCGGAAGCATGAGAGAAACACGTATGCAAAATGAAATGCACATGATGACATGATGAAATGCAACATGCAAGCAAATGACAAGGCAACGACAGTGAATAACTGACGGACACCTGGCGCAACAAATCCGGGGCGTTACAACACTCCTCCACTAACAAGAGATCTCGTCCCGAGATCTTAGGACCGAGACGGAAGGGAAAAAGGGATGAGGTGAAACAAGAACTCAAGAGAAGAAGCAAAGAGTCGAGAGCACTCGAGAAAAGAGAGGAGCAACAAAAATGACAAGAATTGAAAGCTCACGGAATCAGATAGACTATGAAACCACTCCGGTTTGAACGAGATAAGGAACGAATAAGACTGAAAAGATTTAGGCAGCACTCCGGCTAAAAATGAAAGGAACAGAACATGAACTTCACCCAAAGAGATGGCACTTGACGAGATGACCAATGCAATGCCTCCGAAGGAATTAAAATAATTGAATGAAAAGAACTTAGAAGGAAGGATTGAATGAAGTTGTTGAGAAAAATCAACAACGAAAAGAATAAGCTTGTTGTGGACTTATGGATAACATCCCGAAATCATAAGGTGATAACTGGCCACAAACGGAAATGATTCGATAGCTGAGAAGAACGAAGAAATGCAAAACTCCACTTCAAAAGAAAACGGAGAAGTAATTACTGTTGGAAATATGCCCTAGAGGCAATAATAAAAGTATTATTATTATATTTCCTTGTTCATGATAATTGTCTTTTATTCATGCTATAACTGTATTATCCGGAAATCGTAATACACGTGTGAATACATAGACCACAATCTGTCCCTGGTGAGCCTCTAGTTTACTAGCTCGTTGTGATCAACAGATAGTCATGGTTTCCTGGCTATGGACATTGGATGTCGTTGATAACGGGATCACATCATTAGGAGAATGATATGATGGACAAGACCCAATCCTAAGCCTAGCACAAAGATCGTGTAGTTCGTATGCTAAAGCTTTTCTAATGTCAAGTATCTTTTCCTTAGACCATGAGATTGTGCAACTCCCGGATACCGTAGGAGTGCTTTGGGTGTACCAAACGTCACAACGTAACTGGGTGGCTATAAAGGTGCATTACAGGTATCTCCGAAAGTGTCTGTTGGGTTGGCACGAATCGAGACTGGGATTTGTCACTCCGTGTAAACGGAGAGGTATCTCTGGGCCCACTCGGTAGGACATCATCATAATGTGCATAATGTGATCAAGGAGTTGATCACGGGATGATGTGTTACGGAACGAGTAAAGAGACTTGCCGGTAACGAGATTGAACAAGGTATCGGGATACCGACGATCGAATCTCGGGCAAGTATCGTACCGCTAGACAAAGGGAATTGTATACGGGATTGATTAAGTCCTTGACATCGTGGTTCATCCGATGAGATCATCGTGGAACATGTGGGAGCCAACATGGGTATCCAGATTCCGCTGTTGGTTATTGACCGGAGAGTCATCTCGGTCATGTCTGCATGTCTCCCGAACCCGTAGGGTCTACACACTTAAGGTTCGGTGACGCTAGGGTTATAGAGATATTAGTATGCGGTAACCCGAAAGTTGTTCGGAGTCCCGGATGAGATCCCGGACGTCACGAGGAGTTCCGGAATGGTCCGGAGGTAAAGAATTATATATAGGAAGTGCTATTTCGGCCATCGAGACAAGTTTCGGGGTCATCAGTATTGTACGGGGACCACCGGAAGGGTCCCGGGGGTCCACCGGGTGGGGCCACCTGCCCCGGGGGGCCACATGGGCTGTAGGGGGTGCGCCTTGGCCTACATGGGCCAAGGGCACCAGCCCCAAGAGGCCCATGCGCCAAGAGAAGAGAAAAAGGGGAGAGTCCTAAAGGGGGAAGGCACCTCCGAGGTGCCTTGGGGAGGATGGACTCCTCCCCACCCTTGGCCGCACCCTTCCTTGGAGGAAGGGGCAAGGCTGCACCCTCCCCCTCTCCCTTGGCCCTATATATAGTGGGGAAAAGGAGGAGCAATCAGACCTAAGGCCTGGCGCCTCCCTCTCCCTCCCGTGACACATCTCCCTCCTCCCGCAGCGCTTAGCGAAGCCCTGTTGGAATCCCGCTACTTCCACCACGCCGTCGTGCTGCTGGATCTCCATCAACCTCTCCCTCCTCCTTGCTGGATCAAGGCATGGGAGACGTCTCTATTCCGTACGTGTGTTGAACGCGGAGGTGCCGTCCGTTCGGCACTAGGATCATCCGTGATTTGAATCACGACGAGTACGACTCCATCAACCCCGTTCTCTTGAACGCTTCCGCTTAGCGATCTACAAGGGTATGTAGATGCACTCTCCTTCCCCTCGTTGCTGGTTTCTCCATAGATAGATCTTGGTGATACGTAGGAAAATTTTGAATTTCTGCTACGTTCCCCAACAGTGGTATCAGAGCTAGGTCTATGCGTAGTTACTATGCACGAGTAGAACACAAAGTAGTTGTGGGCGTCGATATTGTTCAATATGCTTGCCGTTACTAGTCTTATCTTGATTCGGCAGCATCGTGGGATGAAGCGGCCCGGACCAACCTTACACGTACGCTTACGTGAGACCGGTTCCACCGACAAACATGCACTAGTTGCATAAGGTGGCTGGCGGGTGTCTGTCTCTCCCACTTTAGTCGGATCGGATTCGATGAAAAGGGTCCTTATGAAGGGTAAATAGCAATTGGCATATCACGTTGTGGTTCTTGCGCAGGTAAGAAACGTTCTTGCTAGAAACCCATAGCAGCCACGTAAAACATGCAAACAACAATTAGAGGACGTCTAACTTGTTTTTGCAGGGTATGCTATGTGATGTGATATGGCCAAAAAGGATGTGATGAATGATATATGTGATGTATGAGATTGATCATGTTCTTGTAATAGGAATCACGACTTGCATGTCGATGAGTATGACAACCGGCAGGAGCCATAGGAGTTGTCTTAATTTATTTATGACCTGCGTGTCAACATAAACGTCATGTAATTACTTTACTTTATTGCTAACCATTAGCTGTAGTAGTAGAAGTAATAGATTACGTGACAACTTCATGGAGACACGATGATGGAGATCATGATGATGGAGATCATGGTGTCATGCTGGTGACGATGATGATCATGGAGCCCCGAAGATGGAGATCAAAAGGAGCAAAATGATATTGGCCATATCATGTCACTATTTGATTGCATGTGATGCTTATCATGTTTATGCATCTTATTTGCTTAGAACGACGGTAGTAAATAAGATGATCCCTCATTAAAATTTCAAGAAGTGTTCTCCCCTAACCGTGCACCGTTGCTACAGTTCGTCGTTTTGAAGCACCACGTGATGATCGGGTGTGATAGATCCTTACGTTCACATACAACGGGTGTAAGACAGATTTACACATGCAATATGCTTAGGGTTAACTTGACGAGCCTAGCATGTACATACATGGCCTCGGAACACGGAGACCGAAAGGTCGAGCATGAGTCGTATAGAAGATACGATCAACATGAAGATGTTCACCGATGATGACTAGTCCGTCTCACGTGATGATCGGACACGGCCTAGTTTGACTCGGATCATGTGATCACTTAGATGACCAGAGGGATGTCTATCTGAGTGGGAGTTCATAAGATGAACTTAATTATCTTGAACATAGTCAAAAGGTCTTCGCAAATTATATCGTAGCTCACGCTTTAGTTCTACTGTTTGGATATGTTCCTAGAGAAAAATTAGTTGAAAGTTGATAGTAGCAATTATGCGGACTAGGTCCGTAAACTGAGGATTGTCCTCATTGCTTCATAGAAGGCTTATGTCCTTAATGCACCGCTCAGTGTGCTGAACCTCGAACGTTGTATGTGGATGTTGCGAACATCTGACATACACATTTTGATAACTATGTGATAGTTCAGTTAAACGATTTGGAATTGAGGCACCAAAGACGTTTTTGAAACGTCGCGAAACATATGAGATGTTTTGAGGGCTGAAATTGGGATTTCTGGCTCGTGCCCACGTCAAGAGGTATAAGACCTCCGACGATTTTCTTAACCTACAAACTAAGGGAGAAAAGCTCAATTGTTGAGCCTGTGCTTAGATTGTCTGAGTACAACAATCATTTGAATCGAGTGGGAGTTGATCTTCCAGATGAGATAGTGATGTTTCTCCGAAAGTCATTGCCACCAAGCTGCTAGAGCTTCGTGATGAACTATAACATATCAGGGATAGATATGATGATCCTTGAGGTATTCACGATGTTTGACACCACAAAAGTAGAAATCAAGAAGGAGCATCAATTGTTGATGGTTGGTGAAACCACTAGTTTCAAGAAGGGCAAGGGCAAGAAGGGATACTTCATGAAACAGCAAATCAGCTGCTGCTCTAGTGAAGAAACCCAAGGTTAAACCCAAACCCGAGACTAAGTGCTTCTGTAATAAGGGGAACAACCACTGGAGCAGAATTACCCTAGATACTTGGTAGATGAGAAGGCTGGCAAGGTCGATAGAAGTATATTGGATATACATTGTGTTAATGTGTACTTTACTAGTACTCCTAGTAGCACCAGGGTATTAGATACCGGTTCGGTTGCTAAGTGTTAGTAACTCGAAACAAAAGGCTACGGAATAAACGGAGACTAGCTAAAGGTGAGCTGACGATATGTGTTGGAAGTTTTTCCAAGCTTGATATGATCAAGCATCGCACGCTCCCTCTACCATCGAGATTGGTGTTTGCGTTGAGCATAGACATGATTGGATTATGTCTATCGCAATACGGTTATTCATTTAAGGAGAATAACGGTTACTCTGTTTATTTGAATAATACCTTCAATGGTCTTGCACCTAAATTGAATGGTTTATTGAATCTCGATCATAGTGATACACATGTTCATGCCAAAAGATAGTAATGATAGTACCACCTACTTGTGGCACTGCCACGTAAGTCATATTGGTATAAAACGCATGAAGAAGCTCCATGTTGATGGATCTTTGGGCTCACTCGTTTTTGAAAGGTTTGAGACATGCGAACCATGTCTATTGGTGTATATGCATGAAGAAACTCCATGCAGATGGACCGTTTGAACTCACTTGATTTTGAATCACTTGAGACATGCAAATCATACCACATGGGCAAGATGACTGAAAGCCTCGGTTTCAGTAAAATAGAACCAGAAAGCAACTTGTTGGAAGTAATACATTTTGATGTGTGCAGTCCAATGAGTGCTGAGGCATGTAGTGGATATCGTTATGTTCTTACTTCACAGATGATTTGAGTAGATGTTGAGTACATTTACTTGATAAATCACGAGTCTGAATTATTGAAAGGTTCAAGTAATTTCAGGGTGAAGTTGAAAGATCGTCGTGACAAGAGGATAAAAGATCTATGATATGATCATAGAGATGAATATCTGAATTACGAGTTTGGCACAGAATTAAGACATTGTGGAAATTGTTTCACAACTAATACAGCCTGGAACACCATAGTGTGATGGTGTGTCCGAACATCATAACTGCACCCTATTGGTATGATGCATACCATGATGTCTCTTGTCGAATTACCACTATCGTTTATGGGTCAGGCATTAGAGAAAACCACATTCACTTTAAATAGGGCACCACGTAACTCCGTTGAGATGACACCGTATGAATTATGGTTTAGAGAAACCTAAGTTGTCGTTTCTTAAAGGTTTGGGGCTGCGACGCTTATGTGAAAAAGTTTCGGGTTGATAAGCTCGAACCCAAAGCGGATAAATGCATCTTCATAGGACACCTAAAATAGTTGGGTATACCTCCTGTCTCAGATTCGAAAGCAATAAGGGATTGTTTCTAAGAATCGGGTCCTTTCTCGAGGAAAAGTTTCTCTCGAAAGAATTGAGTGGGAGGATGGTGGAGACTTCATGAGGTTATTGAACCGTCACTTCAACTAGTGTATAGCAGGGCACAAAGAGTTGTTCCTGTGGCACCTACACCAATTGAAGTGGAAGCTTATGATATTGATCATGAGACTTCGGATCAAGTCACTCCCAAACCTCGTAGGATGACAAGGATGCGTACTACTTCTGAGTGGTACGTAATCCTGTCTTGGAAGTCATGTTGCTAGACAACAATGAGCCTACAAGCTGTGGAGAAGCGATGGTGGGCCCGGATTCCGATAAATGGCTCGAGACCATAAAATCCGAGAGAGGATCCATGTATGAAAACAAAGTGTAGACTTTGGCAGAGCGGCTCGATGGTCGTAATGCTATTGAGTACAGATGGATTTTAAAAAGGAAGACGAACAATGATGGTAAATGTCACCATTAAAAAAGCTCGACTTGTCGTTAAGATGTTTTTCGACAAGTTCAAGGAGTTGACTACGATGAGACTTTCTCACTCGTAGCGATGCTAAGAGTCTGTTGGAATTATATTAGCAATTACTGCATCATTTATGAAATCTTGCAGATAGGATGTCAAAACATTGTTTCCTCGACGACTTTTCTTGAGGAAAGGTTGTATGTGATACAACCGGAAGGTTTTGTCAATCCTGAAAGATGCTAATAAGTATGCAAAGCTCTAGCAATCCTTCTAAGGACTGGAGTAAGCATCTCGGAGTTGGAACGTATGCTTTGATGATGATCAAAGATTTTGGGTTTATACAAAGTTTATGAGAAACTTGTATTTCCAAAGAAGTGAGTGGGAGCACTATAGAATTTCTGATGAGTATATGTTGTTGACATATTAATGATCAGAAATGATGTAGAATTTCTAGAAAGCATATAGGGTTATTTGAAAGGTGTTTTTCAATAGAAAGCCTGGATTAGGCTACTTGAGCATTGAGCATCAAGATCTATAAGGATAGATCAAAACGCTTAATAGTACTTTCAAATGAGCACATACCTTGACATGATCTTGAAGGTGTTCAAGATGGATCAGTCGAAGAAGGAGTTCTTGCCTGAGTTGTAAGGTATGAAGTTAAGACTTAAAGCTCGACCACGGCAGAATAGAGAGAAAGGACGAAGGTCGTCCCCTATGCTTAAGACATAGGCTCTACAGTATGCTATGCTGTGTACCGCACCTGAAGTGTGCCTTGCCATGAGTCAGTCAAGGGGTACAAGAGTGATCCAAGAATGGATCACAGGACAGTGGTCAAAGTTATCCTTAGTAACTAGTGGACTAAGGAATTTTCTCGATTATGGAGGTAGTAAAATAGTTCGTCGTAAAGGGTTACGTCGATACAAGCTTAACACCTATCCGGATAGCTCTGAGTAGAGATACCGAATACGTATAATGGAGCAACAATTTAGAATAGCTCCAAGTAGAACAGTTATTTGGAATAGCTCCAAATAGAATGTGGTAGCTACATCTAGGAGATGACATAGAGATTTGTAAAGCACACACGGATCTGAAAGGTTCAGACCCATTGACTATAACATCTCTCACAAGCATAACATGATCAAACCTAGAACTCATCGAGTGTTAATCACATGGTAATGTGAACTAGATTATTGACTCTAGTAAACTCTTTGGGTGTTAGTCACATGGGGATGTGACCTTGAGTGTTAATCACATATCGATGTGAACTAGATTATTGACTCTAGTGCAAGTGGGAGACTGTTGGAAATATGCCCTAGAGGCAATAATAAAAGTATTATTATTATATTTCCTTGTTCATGATAATTGTCTTTTATTCAAGCTATAACTGTATTATCCGGAAATCGTAATACACATGTGAATACATAGACCACAATCTGTCCCTGGTGAGCCTCTAGTTTACTAGCTCGTTGTGATCAACAGATAGTCATGGTTTCCTGGCTATGGACATTGGATGTCGTTGATAACGGGATCACATCATTAGGAGAATGATATGATGGACAAGACCCAATCCTAAGCCTAGCACAAAGATCGTGTAGTTCGTATGCTAAAGCTTTTCTAATGTCAAGTATCTTTTCCTTAGACCATGAGATTGTGCAACTCCCGGATACCGTAGGAGTGCTTTGGGTGTACCAAACGTCACAACGTAACTGGGTGGCTATAAAGGTGCATTACAGGTATCTCCGAAAGTGTCTGTTGGGTTGGCACGAATCGAGACTGGGATTTGTCACTCCGTGTAAACGGAGAGGTATCTCTGGGCCCACTCGGTAGGACATCATCATAATGTGCACAATGTGATCAAGGAGTTGATCACGGGATGATGTGTTACGGAACGAGTAAAGAGACTTGCCGGTAACGAGATTGAACAAGGTATCGGGATACCGACGATCGAATCTCGGGCAAGTATCGTACCGCTAGACAAAGGGAATTGTATACGGGATTGATTAAGTCCTTGACATCGTGGTTCATCCGATGAGATCATCGTGGAACATGTGGGAGCCAACATGGGTATCCAGATCCCGCTGTTGGTTATTGACCGGAGAGTCATCTCGGTCATGTCTGCATGTCTCCCGAACCCGTAGGGTCTACACACTTAAGGTTCGGTGACGCTAGGGTTATAGAGATATTAGTATGCGGTAACCCGAAAGTTGTTCGGAGTCCCGGATGAGATCCCGGACGTCACGAGGAGTTCCGGAATGGTCCGGAGGTAAAGAATTATATATAGGAAGTGCTATTTCGGCCATCGGGACAAGTTTCGGGGTCATCGGTATTGTACCGGGACCACCGGAAGGGTCCCGGGGGTCCACCGGGTGGGGCCACCTGCCCCAGGGGGCCACATGGGCTGTAGGGGGTGCGCCTTGGCCTACATGGGCCAAGGGCACCAGCCCCAAGAGGCCCATGCGCCAAGAGAAGAGAAAAAGGGGAGAGTCCTAAAGGGGGAAGGCACCTCCGAGGTGCCTTGGGGAGGATGGACTCCTCCCCACCCTTGGCCGCACCCTTCCTTGGAGGAAGGGGCAAGGCTGCGCCCTCCCCCTCTCCCTTGGCCCTATATATAGTGGGGAAAAGGAGGAGCAATCAGACCTAAGGCCTGGCGCCTCCCTCTCCCTCCCGTGACACATCTCCCTCCTCCCGCAGCGCTTAGCGAAGCCCTGTTGGAATCCCGCTACTTCCACCACGCCGTCGTGCTGCTGGATCTCCATCAACCTCTCCCTCCTCCTTGCTAGATCAAGGCATGGGAGACGTCTCCGTTCCATACGTGTGTTGAACATGGAGGTGCCGTCCGTTCGGCACTAGGATCATCGGTGATTTGAATCACGACGAGTACGACTCCATCAACCCCGTTCTCTTGAACGCTTCCGCTTAGCGATCTACAAGGGTATGTAGATGCACTCTCCTTCCCCTCGTTGCTGGTTTCTCCATAGATAGATCTTGGTGATACGTAGGAAAATTTTGAATTTCTGCTACGTTCCTCAACAATTGCACTTCGAGATGCGAGAAGAAAAGATACTTGAACTCCTCCAAAGGAATCTTGATGAACACTTTAAGAATGAATTGAATCATGAAGAACCACCATGAAGAACTTCGGTGACAAAAGGATGATGAGATAGAATGAAGGAAAATAATAAGATGAGCCTTGTGGTGATTTAGATGGAGGTTCCGACGAGATGGCCGAGGGAATTTGAACACCGGAAAAGGAAAGATGAAAACACTTGGAACTAGAATTTATTCCTCAAGAACAAACTTTGAAGGAAGGGATTAATCGCTATGAGGAAATAAGAATAAGATTTATTGTATCCTTATCCTTCATCAAATTTAATTGACGATAAACAAATTTTGCATACTACTTATTCTTGTTGAGAAGGATTAAGAAGTGACATATCGCAAACTTGAGAAGGTCTTCATGAATCACCGGTAGGATTGAAAAGAACGAATGAATTAATATGATAATCAAGGAAAAGAATCTGAACGAACCACCGTAAGAATTCAAAATGACTGATGAAAGAGAATGAATCACCGGGGAGAATCAGAAGAACCAATATGCTCGAGGGGATTTAGATGCAAAAGAACAAAGAGATCATGAGCTGATTAAAGAACACTTGAACGAAGCACCAGGATAATTGGATAATGTAGCTGAAATGTGAGGACGAAGAATTCTTCTGGAATGACGGCCTCCGGTGAAAAGAAACAGAAATCAACTCCTGAAATACTCCGGATGGATGAAAAGAATTGCACGACTGGAAACAATTTGATAGGATAACAACGAGCTAGCACCGCGGATCTCCGGGAGAACGGACAAGATTTAAGAGAAATACTTCTTCGGTCTTCAAATGACGACGGAAAACACCACCAAAATTACTGAGATACTCCAGGAGAATTATAAGAGTCAGGTAAGATATTGGAAAAAGACCTGTGGGTTAGGGCCCACTAAAAGAAAACACCGTTGGAAAGGGATGTTGAACAGATAGATGATGCACCGGAACAAATGAAATATTTGAATGAGGTGACACCCTCAAATTAATTGGAACACAGACGAATCTCTTGAGATGTCTTCCAAACTCCGGAATGATTGAATGGCAAGAGGAAATCGAGCAAGGAGAACACTTGATCCAAGGAAAAGAATATGATCAACCCGAAAAACTTGAATAGAGTCCACCGGAAAAAAAAAGAGATGCAGAATGACGAACGAGAAGAGAATTCACCGGTTGGAACAACTAAGGGAAGACTGAAGAGACTCCACACGAATGAAACTGATGCTCGAAACAGACTTAGGCTCCGGGAAGAAGAGGGTGGGAGGGCGGGAAAACAAAGGCAACTTGGAAGGGGAAACCGACGAATATCTTGAAGAGAAAACACCGGTTGAAATCATTGAGGAAAGAAGGGAAAGACTTCGCACGAGTAGGATGGATACTCGATTACGGACTCCGACTCCGAGAATAAAAAGGGTGGGCGGGTGGGAAAATAAGACAACTCAGGATTGAACTTGGCAAAGATGAAGAGGCTTGAGTCAACTTGACGAGAAATGCACCGGATCAAAAGAGCTGAGAACCAACGAACGAAAAACTAACCGCGTGATCCTAAAGAAAGTTTGAAGGGGAAGAGAAGTAATTCAAAACACCTACATCAAGATTCCTTACCAGAGCGACGAAGGGGCTGAGGAGTAAAAAGAATTCCTACTCTTCGATAAAACTAGACTCCGAAAACAGTTTTCTTCTAGACTCAACAACGACCAAACTACACGATCAATCAAGGGGGCTCCTAAGGTCGGTTGAGGCTTTGATACCAACTTGTCACGCCTAAGATGCGACCCTATCCTAAAGGAACTCGAAGGTCCCACCAAGGATAGAAGCGCATCTTGAAGACGCTTTTGCAAGGTGGATATCATTACATCAACATTACATAATAGATGGGGATACATACAAGAGGCATACAATGCCACACGAATACAACATCATATTACAAAAGAGCACCATCCGACTACGGATGAAACATAAATAGAAACTCAAACGACATCCACCCTGCTAGCCCAGGCTGCCGACCTGGAACCTATCCCCTGATCGAAGAAGAAGCAGAAGTAGAACTCCAAAAACAAGTAAACATCGCTCTCGCATCATGATCATCGCATAAACCTGTACCTGCAACTGTTGTTGTAGTAATCTGTGAGCCACGAGGACTCAGCAATCCCATTACCATGGGTATCAAGACTAGCAAAGCTTAATGGGTAAGGAATGGATAAGTGGTGAGGTTGCAGTAGCGACTAAGCATATATGGTGGCTAACATACGCAAATAAGAGCGAGATGAGAAGCAAAGAAACGGTCGTGAAGCTAGCAATGATCAAGAGGTGATCCTGAACTCCTACTTACGGCAAACATAATACAGAAACCGTGTTCACTTCCCGGACTCCACCGAGAAGAGACCATCACGGCTACACACACAGTTGATGCATTTTAATTCGGATCTGGTGTCAAGTTATCTACAACCGGACATTAACAAATTCCAATCTGCCACATAACCGCGGGCACGGCTCTCGAAAGTTTATACCCTGCAGGGGTGTCCCAACTTAGCCCATGATAAGCTCTCGCGATCAACGAAGGATATACCTTCTCCCAGGAAGACCCGATCAGTCTCGGAATCCCGGTTTACAAGACATTTCGACAATGGTAAAACAAGACCATCAAGACCGCACGATGCGCCGACAATCCCGATAGGAGCTGCACATATCTCGTTCTCAGGGCAACACCGGATGAACACTACGTACAACTAAAACCAGACCTCGAGTTTCCCCTAGGTGGCGCTGCAAGTGGCTCTGGTTCGGACCAACACTTAGACAAGCATTGGCCCGGGGGGGCTGTAATAAAGATGACCCTTGGGTTAATTACTCCCAAGGGAAATGTAGGTGGTGGTGAGGCAAATGGTAAAACCAAGGTTGGGCCTTGCTGGAGGAGTTTTATTCAAAGTGAACTGTCAAGGGGGTCCCATAAATCACCCGACCGCGTAAGGAACGCAAAATCCGGGAACATAACACCGGTATGACGGAAACTAGGGCGGCAAGAGTGGAACAAAACACTAGGCATAAGGCCGGGCCTTCCACCCTTTACCAAGTATATAGATGCATTAATAATATAAGACATATTGTGATATCCCAACCAAAATCCTGTCCACCATGGAGTAATCTTCAACTTCACCTGCAACTAGCAACACTATAAGAGGGGCTGAGCAAAGCGGTAACATAGCCAAGCAACGGTTTTCTAGGAAGGGTGCAAAAGGTTAGAGGTTCATGGCAATTTGGGGAGGCTTGAAGAGCAAAAGATAGGTAGCGCAGCATAGCGATAGAATGAAGCAACTAGCATAGCAATGATAGTAGTGAGATCCAAGGTGACGGCCATCTTGCCTGAAATCCCTCAAGGAAGAAGAACGAGTCCATGAAGAAGATGAAGCCACGAAGACGAACCAAGCGTAGACGAACGAATCCTCACGATCGCAACGAAACAGGAACTATCGAGAAGAAGCACACAACATGGTAAACACACCACACATGAACAAGACATGATGCACAGCAAGCATGATGCACGACAAAGCTACATGAAGCTACTCATGGCAAGAGATTATGCAAACAAGAACAACACATCAAGGCAAGTTTAAATGAGGCCGGAAACAACATATAACAAATCCGGTAAGTCCTCATATGCAACTTTCGAAGTTGGTCCAGAACTGAATAAACCTTATGTTCAAGTTGTTAAACAGCAAGTTAAGATGCACCATGATGAACTACACGAAATTCTAGTCAAGTTACATATAAAGTTCATTTAGTTCGGAGCTACGGCCTAGAAGATATGAGCAAAACAAGTTAAGTATGGCATTGATGCAAAATGCATACAAACATCAAGAAAACACATCAAAACAAGGATGCAACATGATAATATGAAACTACATGCAATTCTAAGCAAGTTTCATATAGAGCACACTCAAAACGGAGCAACGGTTCAACACATACACTCTATACAAGTATAAAGGACAAACTGTCCAAAACAGCAACTAGGCATATTGCAGGCATCAAAACAATATGCTACAGCACCCCAACATAATAACAAAAGGCATGGGCATGAAGTACAGGTAAAGCATGACAAAACATGAACACTGAGCTAACTCCAAAAACAACTAGAACATGCTCAAACACACATGGCAAGATTGCAAATAATAACAGTTTCAGACTTAGCAGAAATAACATCAGGTTGCAATGTTTAGAGCTATCAAACAACATGTTACAGGAACTTAACATGGCAAAAAAAGGCATGGCATGATACTACTAAATGCATATAACAAAAGTCCCTTACTGACCATGAGCCAAAAAGGAACAGAAGATATGATGGCACCCATGTAAACATGGCAAAAGATATAACAGATTCATACATGGCAGGAACAACAATAAGTAGGCATGTTGGTGAGCTTGAACCACTTACCACAGAGCAATACATGGCATGGCAAGGCAACCAACAGTAAGAATACATGTTTGAGAAGCTAAGCATGGCAAGAACAAGTTCATAGGGTGCATGGATCACTAGCAACAATCGTGGAAACATTGAACTTAATGTTAACAAGCTGACAGCAACATTATTTAGCAAGTTGAGAGCAAGATTACAACAAGATACAGCAGGCTATAAATTCAACCAAGGGCATGAATGGATAGAGCATGACATGTATAACAAAACATCCTTAGTGAACATCTCCAGATTATGCATAGAATGACTTGTAGCAGCAGGTTTACATAGCATCATAATATAACAGAATCAGCCTAGCAAAACACCAACAACAAGTACCCCACTTAACAAGCTTGATGCACTCACTACACAACTCACAAAAATACATGGATGGCACCACTGCAAACATGGCATGACATAGTTCAAAACACATGTAGGGCTCAGGCTCATAGGATGCACAGATCAAATGCAACAAAAATGACAAATCATCAAGTTATAACAGTTTCAACAGATTAACATCATATATTACTCCTGCAACGATGATTCAGGCATCAAGATGAACACAAATGAACATGATGCAATGGAATGAAATGAAGAACTAGTCGAGACGAACAATTTGACATATTACACGCACGAAACGGAGCAGTATGCAGCAAGTTATGGTGCTATGAACATGGCATGATAATGTCAAAATACAGGGACTTAGTGGAATTCTGGAGGTCAACCTTCTCTGCACGGATATCAAGGTTGACCGGAGAGCTCGCCGGAGTAGACGGGGAAGACGCCGGGGAGGGCCGGAGATGGCGGCTCCGGGCGCGGGGGCACCCGCGGGCGGGCGGCGGCGCGCGTCGGGCCGGGCGGGCCCCGGATGCGCCCCGATGGGCCGGCGGCGCGGGGGAGAGAGGAGGGCCGCGGGGAGGACATGTGGCGGGCTGCGAGAGGCTGGGGCACGGCGGCGGACATGTCCGGGCAGCGGGGGAGATGTGTCCGGCGGCGCAGAGGAAGAGGAGGCTAGGGTTTGCACCGCGAATGGAGGGGGGAGGGGACGTTTTTATAGGTAGAGGGAGCTAGGAGAGTCCAAATGGGGAGCGGTTTTCGCCCACACGATCGTTATCGAACGACCGAGAGCATGGAGGGGAGTTTGCTGGGTTTTGGGCCACTTTGGAAGGGGTGTTGGGCTGCACACAAAAGAGGCTTTTACGGTTACCCGGTTAACCGTTGGAGTACCAAACGAACTCCAAATGGCACGAAACTTGACAGGCGGTCTACCGGTGCTATACCAAGGCCGCTTGGCAAACCTCGGGCCATTCCAAGAAAGTTTAATACCCGCTCACAACAGAAGACAAAAGGGGAACGCTGGATGACATAGGAGTGCCGGATTGCAAAACGGACAACGGGGAAAATGCTCGGAAGCATGAGACGAACACGTATGCAAAATGAAATGCACATGATGACATGATGAAATGCAACATGCAAGCAAATGACAAGGCAACAACAGCGAATAACTAGCGGACACCTGGCGCAACGAATCCGGGGCGTTACACCCAGTCTAGAGATCAGATCCACAACACATCAGTGTGCACGGAAACCATTCAGTTGGCACATAGCCCACTAGGCTCTTGCAGGCGCCGAGTCACTTCCTCCTCAAGAGAACACTATGAAGATCGGAGGCGTGATCGAGTCGAGTCTCCCCGGTGTCACGACGACTATGATCGCGCCATGATGCCTCCGCCACAAGACGGTGCATACGGGCAACGATCGTAGGCCGAGTTTTGCCCGTCATACGAGGGTCACTTGAGACCCTTTGTTCAACGCGAGATCTATTCTCACTCAGAACTTGGTCGATAGGGGTCAAGCCCTGCGAGAAGGCCAAGATCACGATGTACCAAGTGGTTCCGTACCATCGATCCCCGAGTGCTTCAGCCATTACATACGAGCGGTAGAGATTCCCAACAACTTCAGATTAGCCATGGGGATCAGCAAGTTCACTGTCGAGTCCAAGCCTAAGATTTGGTTGGAAGATTATCGAGTGGCAGTCCAGATCGGTGGCGGCAATGACAACGTGGCCGTGAAGCACTTGCCACTAATGCTTGAGGGCTCCGCTCAGGCTGGCTAATGCAGCTCCATCCAAGTGGCATATTCTGCTGGGATGATTTGGCGAGAGTGTTCGTCAAAACCTTTGAAGGCACATACAAGAGAGCTGGCGGACTGGCCAAGTTGCAGCACTACATTCAGAAACAGAATGAGACCCTCCGTGAGTATATCCAGCGGTGGACCACTCTGCACAACACGATGGAGAACGTCATCGAGCACCAGGCAATCTGTGCCTTCAAGGCCGGAGTAAGGTACCGTGAGCTGAACATGAAGTTCGGCCGAACTGAGACCTCGACTCTCAATCGGGCCATGGAAATAGCCAATCGGTACACCAATGGTGAAGAGGATGACCGACTAAGAAGCGGAAAAAGTCAGACAGGCAACGCTCATTAGTCGGAAAGCAATGGCAAAAAGCACAAGCACAAGGCTGACGCTGGAGGGAGCGCTGAGGCTGCGGCTCTAGCCGTCCAAGGCAAGAACAAAGGCTCCCAAAATCAGAAGAAGGACTGGAAAGGGAAAAAGTAGGTCACCCAGAAGAGTGATATACTCGACCAACCCTGCCAGATCCATACGAAGAAAGGCGAAGAGGGCAATTTGATTTCGCCCAAGCACACCACTCGGGAGTGCCGACTTCAAGCAAGAGATGTGGCAAGATTCCTCCGGGGACAAGGATGAATATGACGATGATGGAGGCAAGGGTACTTCTGGGTACCCCAACATCAAGAATGTCTTAATGATCTTCGCCGACGTCGAGAGCAAGACTCGCCTCAAAATCATTAACCCAGAGGTCAACATGGCAGTTCCGACTATCACCAAATACCTCAACTGGGCCAAGACGCCTGTGACCTTCAATCAATCGGATCATCTGTCACGCGTACCGACCCCCGGGAGGCAGGCCATGGTGGTAAACCTAGTCGTTGGTGGGGTCCAACTACAAAAAGTCCTAATGGATGGTGGTAGCTGATACGTCTCCAACGTATCTATAATTTTTTATTGTTCCATGCTATTATATTATCTGTTTTGGATGTTTTATATGCATTATTATGCTATTTTATATTATTTTTGGGGCTAACCTATTAACCTAGAGCCCAGTGCCAGTTTCTGTTTTTTCCTGTTTTAGAGTTTCGCAGAAAAGGAATACCAAACGGAGTCCAAACGGAATAAAACTTTCGCGATGATCTTTCTTGGACCAGAAGCAAACCAGGAGACTTGGAGATGAAGTCAGAGAAGCAACGAGGTAGACACGAGGGTGGAGGGCACGCTCCCTACCTCGTGGGCCCCTCGGAGGTCTCCTGACCTAATTCTTTCGCCCATATATACTCTTATACCCCAAAACCATCAGGGGGAGCCACAAAAACACCTTTCCACCGCCACAACCTTCTATACCCGTGAGATACCATCTAGGGGCCTTTTCTGGCATCCTGTCGGATGGGGATTCGATCATGTAGGGCTTCTACATCAACACCATTGCCCTTCCGATGAAGCGTGAGTAGTTTACCATAGACCTACGGCTCCATAGCCAGTAGCTAGATGTCTTCTTCTCTCTCTTTGATTCTCAATACCATGTTCCCCTCGATGTTCTTGGAGATCTATTCGATGTAATACTCTTTTGCGGTGTGTTTGTCGAGATCCGATGAATTGTGGATTTATGATCAGATTATCTATGAATATTATTTGAATCTCCTATGAATTCTTTATATGCATGGTTTGATATCTTTGCAAGTCTCTTCGAATTGTCGGTTTAGTTTGACCTACTAGATTGGTTTTTCTTGCAATGGGGGAAGTGCTTAGCTTTGGGTTCAATCTTGCGGTGTTCCTTCCCAGTGACAGTAGGGGCAGCAAGGCACGTATTGTATTATTGTCATCGAGGATAAAAAGATGAGGTTTTCATCATATTGCTTGAGTTAATTCCTCTACATCATGTCATCTTATTTAATGTGTTACTCTGTTCTTTACGAACTTAATTCTCAAGATGCAGGCAGGAGTCGGTCGATGTGTGGAGTAATATTAGTAGATGCAGAATCGTTTTGGTCTACTTGACACAGACGTGATGCCTATGTTCATGATCATTGCCTTAGATATCGTCATAATTATGCGCTCTTCTGTCAATTGCTCGACAGTAATTTGTTCACCCACCGTATTATTTGCTATCTTGAGAGAAGCCACTAGTGAAACCTATGGCCCCCGGGTCTCTTTTCCATTATATAAGTTCTCTTTTCCATCATATTAAGTATCTTTTCTAACTTATTAGTTTCCGATCTACTATTTTGCAATATTTTACTTTTCGATCTATAATCCAAAAATACCAAAAATATTTACTTTACCTGTTATCTATCTCTATCAGATCTCACGTTTGCAAGTAACCGTGAAGGGATTGACAACCCCTTTATCGTGTTGGGTGCAAGTTTGTTGATTGTTTGTGCAGGTATTTGGTGATTTGTGCGTTGTCTCCTACTGGATTGATACCTCGGTTCTCACACTGAGGGAAATACTTACTCTACTTTGCTGCATCACCCTTTCCTCTTCAAGGGAAAAACCAACACAAGCTCAAGAGGTAACAGGAAGAATTTCTGGTGCCTTTGCCGGGGAGATCTACGCCAAGTCAAGCCATACCAAGTACCCATCATAAACTCTCATCTCTTGCATTAAATTATTTGCCATTCGCCTCTCGTTTTCCTCTCCCCCACCTCTAAAACAATTTTTGAAAAGATTTGCCTTTTCTTCGCCCCTCTTCCGTTCATCTTCTTCGCTTGATTTTTGTGTGCTCGTGTGTTGGATTGCTTGCTTTGTCATGATGGCTCAAGATAATACCAAATTGTGTGTCTTTTCCAACACAAACAACAATGGTTTTATTAGTACTCCGATTGCTCCCACTACTAATGCAGAATCTTGTGAAATTAATGACGCTTTGCTGAATCTTGTTATGAAAGATTAATTTTCTGGCCTTCCTAGTGAAGATGCCGCATCCCATCTAAATAATTTCGTTGATTTGTGTGATATGCAAAAGAAGAAAGACGTGGATAATGATATTGTTAAATTAAAGCTATTCCCATTTTCCCTTAGTGATCGTGCTAAAACTTGGTTTTCATCTTTGCCTAAAAATAGCATTGATTCGTGGAACAAGTGTAAAGATGCTTTTATCTCTAAGTATTTTCCTCCCGCTAAGATCATCTCCCTTAGGAACGACATTATGAATTTTAAGAAACTTGATCACGAACATGTTGCACAATCTTGGGAGAGGATGAAATTGATGATACGAAATTGTCCTACACATGGTTCAAATTTGTGGATGATTATACAAAAAAATTATGCCAGATTAAATTTTGCTTCTAGAAATCTTTTAGATTCGGCCGCGGGAGCCACTTTTATGGAAACTACTTTAGGAGAGGCTATGAAAATCTTAGATAATATTATGGCTAATTATTCTCAATGGCACACCAAAAGATCCACTAGTAAAAAAGTGCATGCGATTGAAGAGATTAATGTTTTGAGTGGAAAGATGGATGAACTTATGAAATTATTTGCTAATAAGAGTGCTTCTTCTGATCCTAATGATATGCCTTTGTCCACTTTGATTGAGAATAATAATGAAGCTATGGATGTGAATTTTTTTGGTAGGAACAATTTTGGTAATAACACATATAGTGGGAATTTTGATCCTAGGCCGTTTCCTAGTAATTCGTCTAATAATTATGGTAATTCCTACAACAATTCTTATGGAAATTTTAATATGCCCTCTGATTTTGAGAATAGTGTTGAATAATTTATGAGTTTGTAAAAGAATTTCAATGCTTTGATTGAAGAAAAAATTCTCAAGATCGATGATTTGGCTAGGAACGTGGATAGAATTTCTCTTGATGTTGATTCTTTGAAACTTAGATCTATTCCACCTAAGCATGATATCAACGAGTCTCTCAAAGCCATGAGAATTTCCATTGATGAGTGCAAAGAAAGAACCGCTAAGATGCGTGCTAAAAAGGATCGGTTTATAAAAGCATGTTCTTCTAGTTTTCATGATAATAATGATGAAGATCTAAAAATGATTGATGTGACTCCTATTGAATCTTTATTTTCCAATATAAATCCATATAAAGATGGGACTGGAGATGAGTCAACTTTAGTTAATAGGCGTCCCAATGATTCGGAGTTTTTAGATCTAGATGCAAAAATTGATAAAAGTGGGATTGGAGAGGTCAAGACTTTAAGTAGCAATGAACCCACTCTTTTGGATTTCAAGGAATTTAATTATGACAATTGTTCTTTAATAGATTGTATTTCCTTGTTGCAATCCATGTTGAATTCTCCTCATGCTTATAATCAAAACAAAGCTTTTACTAAACATATCATTGATGCTATGATGTAATCTTTTGAAGAAAAGCTTGAATTGGAAGTTTCTATCCCTAGAAAACTTTATGATGGGTGGGAACCTACTATTAAGATTAAGATTAAAGATTATGAATGCCATGCTTTGTGTGATTTGGGTGCTAGAGTTTCCACGATTCCAAAAACTTTATGTGATGTGTTAGGTTTCCATAAATTTGATGATTGTTCTTTAAATTTGCATCTTGCGGATTTCACTTATGGATTGCATACCAAAGATGACAATACCTAGAACTATTTGTGTTTTATGCCTAGCTAAGGGCATTAAACAATAGTGCTTGTTGGGAGGCACTCCCAATTTTATTTTTTGTTCTTTGCTTTTTGTTCATGTTTAGTAATAAATGATTCATCTAGCCTCTGGTTGAATGTGGTTTTGTGTTTTAATTAGTTTTTGTGCCAAGTTAAACCTTTAGGGTAGCTTACGGTGATAGTTGTGTTGATCCTGCTGAAAAACAGAAACTTTTGCGCCCAGTAAATAATTTCCAGAATTTTATTGAAATGTTCTTTTGATCTGATTCTTTTTGTTATGGATTGGTGCACAAATTTCCCTGGTCTTCCTAATTTTTCAGAATTTTTGGAGTTACAGAAGTATTTAAGAGTTACAGATTGCTACAGATTGTTCTATTTTTGACAGATTCTGTTTTCTATGTGTTGTTTGCTTATTTTGATGAATATATGGGTAGTATCGGGGGGTATGAACCATGGAAAAGTTGGAATACAATATATATTACACCAATATAAATAAATAACAAGTTTTCAAAAGTACCTTAAAGTGGTGATTTATTTTCTTATACTAAAGGAGCTTATAAGATTTTCTGTTGAGTTTTGTGTCGTGAAGTTTTCAAGTTTTGGGTAAGGATTTGATGGACTATGGAATAAGGAGTGGCAAGAGCCTAAGCTTGGGGATTCCCAAGGCACCCCAAGGTAATATTCAAGGATAGCCAAAAGCCTAAGCTTGGGGATGCCCCGGAAGGCATCCCCTCTTTCGTTTTCGTCTATTGGTAACTTTACATGAGGCTATATTTTAATTCACCACATGATATGTTTTTTGCTTGGAGCGTCTTGTATGATTTGAATCTTTGCTTTTTAGTTTTCCACAATCATAATTGTTGTACACACCTTTTGGGAGAGACACGCATGAATCGTGATTTATTAGAATACTCTATGTGCTTCACTTATATCTTTTGAGCTAGGCAATTGGTCTAGTGCTTCACTTATATCTTTTTAGAGCACGGCGGTGGCTTTATTTTATAGAAATTTATGAACTCTCATGCTTCACTTATATTATTTTGAGAGTCTTTTAGAACAGCATGGAATTTTCTTTGGTTATAAATTTAGTCCTAATATGATAGGCATCCAAGAGGGATATAATAAAAACTTTCATATAAAATGCATTGAATATTATGAGAAGTTTGATTCTTTATGATTGTTTTGAGATATGAATAATGTGATATTATAGTCATGCTAGTGGAGTAATTGTGAATTTGAGAAATACTTGTGTTGAGGTTTGTGATTCCCGTAGCATGCACGTATGGTGAACCGTTATGTAACGAAGTTGGAGCATTCAGTATTTATTGATTGTCTTCCTTATGAGTGGCGGTCGGGGACGAGCAATGGTCTTTTCCTACCAATCTACCCCCCTAGAGCATGCACGTAGTACTTCATTTCGATGACTAATAGATTTTTGCAGTAAGTATGCGAGTTCTTTTTGACTAATGTTGAGTCCATGCATGTGCTATACATACTCTCACCCTTCCATCATTGCTAGCCTCTCTTGTGCCGCGCAAATTCCCCTGGTACCATACAGCCACCATATACCTTCCTCAAAACAACCACCATACCTACCTATTATGGCATTTCCATAGCCATTCCGAGATATATTGCCATGCAACTTTCCACGGTTCCGTTTATTATGACATGCTTCATCATTGTCATATTGCTTTGCACGATCATGTAGTTGACATTGTATTTGTGGCAAAGCCACCTTTCACAATTCTTTCATACATGTCACTCTTGATTCATTGCACATCCTAGTACACCGCCGGAGGCATTCACATAGAGTCATATTTGTTCTAAGCATTGAGTTGTAATTTTTCAAGTTGTAAGTAAATAGAAGTGTGATGGTCACCATTATTAGAGCGTTGTCCCATGTGAGGAAATAAAAAAAGAAAAAAAAGAGGCCAAAGAAGCCAACATAAAAAAGGAGGCCAAAGAAGCTAAGAAAAAAAGAAAAAAAGAAAAAAAGGGGAAAATGAGAGAAAAATATAGAAGGGCCAATGTTACTATCCTTTTTCTGCACGTGTGCTTCAAAGTAGCTCCATGATCTTCATGATAGAGAGTCTCTTATTTTGTCACTTCATATACTAGTGGGAATTTTTCATTATAGAACTTGGCTTGTATATTCCAACGATGGGCTGCCTCAAATGCCCTAGGTCTTCATGAGCAAGCAAGTTGGATGCACACCCACTTAGTTTCTTTTTGAGCTTTCATAAACTTATGGCTCTAGTGCATCCGTTGCATGGAAATCCCTACTCACTCACATTGATATCTATTGATGGGCATCTCCATAGCCCGTTGACACGCCTAGTTGATGTGAGACTATCTCCCTCTTTTTGTCTTCTCCACAACCACCATATTCTCTTCCACCATAGTGTTATGTCCATGTCTCACGCTCATGTATTGCGTGAAAGTTGAAAAGGTTTGAGAATATCAAAGTATGAAACAATTGCTTGGCTTGTCAACGGGGTTGTGCATGATTTGAGTATTTTGTGTGATGAAGATGGAGCATAGCCATACTATATGATTTTGTAGGGATAAGATTTCTTTGGCCATGTTATTTTGGGAAGACATAATTGCCTTGTTAGTATGCTTGAATTATTATTGTTTTTATGTCAATATTAAACTTTTGTTTTGAATCTTACGGATCTGAACATTCATGCCACAATAAAGAGAATTACATGAATAAATATGTTAGGTAGCATTCCACATCAGAAATTCTGTTTTTATCATTTACCTACTCGAGGACAAGCAAGAGTTAAGCTTGGGGATGCTTGATACATCTCCAATGTATCTATAATTTTTGATTGTTCCATGCTATTATATTATCTGTTTTGGATGTTTTATATGCATTATTATGCTATTTTATGAACTAACCTATTAACCTAGAGCTCAGTGTCAGTTTCTGTTTTTTGCCTGTTTTAGAGTTTCGCAGAAAAGGAATACCAAACAAAGTCCAAATGGAATAAAACTTTATTGATGATCTTTCTTGGACCAGAAGCAAACATGAGACTTGGAGATGAAGTCGGAGAAGCAACAAGGCGGCCACGAGGGTGGAGGGTGCGCCCAGGGAGGTAGGGCGCGCCCCCCACCTCGTGGGCCCCTCAGAGGTCTCCTGACCTAATTCTTTCGCCCATATATACTCTTATACCCCAAAACCATCAGGGGGAGCCACAAAAACACTTTTCCACCACTGCAACCTTCTGTACCCGTGAGATCCCATCTAGGGGACTTTTTCAGCGTCCCGCCGGAGGGGGATTCGATCGCGGAGGGCTTCTACATCAACACCATTGCCCTTCTGATGAAGCATGAGTAATTTACCACAGACCTACGGGTCCATAGCTAGTAGCTAGATGGCTTCTTCTCTCTCTTTGATTCTCAATACCTTGTTCTCCTCGATGTTCTTGGAGATCTATTTGATGTAATACTCTTCTGTAGTGTGTTTGCCGAGATCTGATGAATTGTGGATTTATGATCAGATTATCTATGAATATCATTTGAATCTCCTCTGAATTCTTATATGCATGATTTGATATCTTTGCAAGTCTCTTCGAATTATCGGTTTAGTTTGGCCTACTAGATTGGTTTTTCTTGCAATGGGAGAAGTGCTTAGCTTTGGGTTCAATCTTGCGGTGTCCTTTCCCAATGACAGTAGGGGCAGCAAGGCACGTATTGTATTGTTGCCATCGAGGATAAAAAGATGGGGTTTATATCATATTGCTTGAGTTTATCCTCTACATCATGTCATCTTACTTAATGCGTTACTCTATTCTTTATGAACTTAATTCTCTAGATGTAGGCAAGAGTCGGTCGATGCTACCTCTTGAGCTTGCGTTGGTTTCTCCCTTGAAGAGGAAAGGGTGATGCGGCAAAGTAGCGTAAGTATTTCCCTCAGTTTTGAGAACCAAGGTATCAATCCAGTAGGAGACGACGCACAAGTCACCTAGTACTTGCACAAACAATCAAGAACCTTGCAACCAACACGATAAAGGGGTTGTAAATCCCTTCACGGTCACTCGCAAAAGTGAGATCCAATAGAGATAGTAAAGTAAATATTTTTGGTATTTTTGTTGTATAGATTGGAAAGTAAAGATTGCAAAATAGTAAACAAGATTTAAAGAGATGCAATATAATGGAAAAGAGACCCGGGGGCCATAGGTTTCACTAGTGGCTTCTCTCAAGATAGCATGTATTATGGTGGGTGAACAAATTACTGTCGAGCAATTGATAGAAAAGCACATAATTATGAAGATATCTAAGGCAATGATCATGAACATAGGCATCACGTCCATGTCAAGTAGACCGAAATGATTCTACATCTACTACTATTACTCCACACATCAACCGCTATCCAGCATGCATCTAGAGTATTAAGTTCATAAGAACGGAGTAACGCATTAAGCAAGATGACATGATGTAGAGGGATAAACTCAAGCAATATGATATAAACCCCATATTTTTATCCTTGATGGCAACAATACAATATGTGCCTTGCTGCCCCTACTATCACTGGGAAAGGACACCGCAAGATTGAACCCAAATATAAGCACTTCTCCCATTGCAAGAAAGATCAATCTAGTAGGCCAAACTAAACCAATAATTCAAGGAGACTTACAAAGATATCAAATCATGCATATAAAAATTCAGAGAAGAACCAAACAATATTCATAGGTAATCTTTTTCATAAATCCACAATTCATCGGATCTCGGCAAACACACCGCAAAAGAGTATTACATCGAATAGATCTCCAAGAACATTGAGGAGAACTTTGTATTGAGAATCAAAGAGAGAGAAGAAGACATCTAGATAATAACTATGGACCCGAAGGTCTGTGGTAAACTACTCACGCTTCATCGGAGAGGCAATGGTGTTGATGTAGAAGCCCTCCATGATCGATTCCCCCTCCGGCAGATCGCCGGAAAAGGCCCCAAGATGGGATCTCACGGGTACAGAAGGTTGCGGCCATGGAAAAGTGGTTTCGTGGCTCCCCCTGATGTTTCTAGGGTATAAGAGTATATATATATAGGCGAAAGAAGTACGTCGGTGGAGCTACGAGTGGCCCACGAGGGTGGGGGCGCACCCTCCTGCCTCGTGGACGCCTTGTGGAGTTTCTGACTTCAACTCCAAGTCTTCTGGTTTGCTTTCGGTCCAAGAAATATCATCGCGAAGGTTTCATTCCGTTTGGACTCTGTTTGGTATTCCTTTTCTGCAAAACTCTAAAATAGGCAAAAAATAGAAACTGGCACTAGGCCTCCGGTTAATAGGTTAGTCCCGAAAATAATATAAAAGAGCATATTAAATCCCATTAAACATCCAAAACAGATAATATAATAGCGTGGAACAATCAAAAATTATAGATACATTGGAGACGTATCAGTCGATATGTGGAGTAATAGTAGTAGATGCAGAATCATTTCGGTCTACTTGACACGGACGTGATGCCTATGTTCATGATCATTGCCTTAGATGTCATCATAATTGTGCTTTTCTATCAATTGCTCGGCAGTAATTTGTTCACCCACCATAATACATGCTATCTCGAGAGAAGTCACTAGTGAAACCTATGGCCCTCGGGTATCTTTTCCATATTATTGAATCTCGTTTACATCTTGCTAGTTTCCGATGTATTGTTTTGCAATCTTTACTTTCCAATCTATACACCAAAAATACCCAAAATATTTACTTTACCGTTTATCTATCTCTATCATATTTCACTTTTGTGAGTGACCATGAAGGGATTGACAACCCCTTTATCGCGTTGGTTGCAAGTTCTTGATTGTCTGTGTAGGTATTCGGTGACTTGTGCGTCGTCTCTTATTGGATTAATACCTTGGTTCTCAAAACTGAGGGAAATACTTACGCTACTTTGCTGCATCACCCTTTCCTCTTCAAGGAAAAACCAACGCAAGCTCAAGAGGTAGCAAGAAGGATTTCGGGCGCCTACCCCCTGGGTGCGCCCTCCTACCTCGTGGACGCCTCGTGGGGTTTCTGACTTCAACTTCAAGTCTTCTGGTTTGCTTTCGGTCCAAGAAAGATCATCGCAAAGGTTTCATTCCGTTTGGACTCCGTTTGGTATTCCTTTTCTGCAAAACTCTAAAATAGGCAAAAAAAAAACAGAAACTGGCACTAGGCCTCCGGTTAATAGGTTAGTCCGAAAAATAATATAGAAGAGCATATTAAAGCCCATTAAACATCCAAAACAGATAATAATAGCATGGAACAATCAAAAATTATAGATACGTTGGAGACGTATCAAGCATCCCCAAGCTTAATTCCTACTCGTCCTCGAGTAGGTAAATGATAAAAACAGAATTTTTGATGTGGAATGCTACCTAACATATTTATCAATGTAATTTTCTTTATTGTGGCATGAATGTTCAGATCATAAAGATTCAAGACAAAGCTTTAACATTGACATAAAAACAATAATACTTCGAGCATACTAACAAAGCAATCATGTCTTCTCAAAATAATATGTCCAAAGAAAGCTATCCCTACAAAATCACATAGTCTGGTTATGCTCTATCTTCATCACACAAAGTATTTAATCATGCACAACCCCGATGACAAGACAAGGAATTGTTTCATAATTTTGATGTTCTCAAACTTTTTCAATATTCACACAATACATGAGCGTGAGCCATGGACATAGCACTATAGGTGGAATAGAATGGTGGCTGTGGAGAAGACAAAAAGGAGAAGATAGTCTCACATCAACTAGGCATATCAACGGGCTATGGAGATGCCCATCAATAGATATCAATGTGAGTGAGTAGGGATTGCCATGTAACAGATGCATTAGATCTATAAGTGTATGAAATCTCAACAAAAGAAACTAAGTGGGTGTGCATCCAACTTGCTTGCTCACGAAGACCTAGGGAATTTTGAGGAAGCCCGTCATTGGAATATACAAGCCAAGTTCTATAATGAAAAATTCGCACTAGTATATGAAAGTGACAACATAGGAGACTCTCTACTATGAAAGTGACAAGCCAAGTTCTACTTTGAAGCACAAGTGTGGTAAAAGGATAGTAACATTTCCCCTTCTCTCTTTTTCTCTCATTTTTTTATTTTTTTATTTTTTATTTGGGCCTTTTCTCCATTTTATGGCCTCTTTTTTATTTAGTTCAGAGTCTCATCCCGATGTGTGGGGGAATCATAGTCTCCATCATCCTTTCCTCATTGGGACAATGCTCTAATAATGAAGATCATCACACTTTTATTTACTTACAACTCAAGAATTACAAATCAATATTAGAACAAAATATGACTCTATGTGAATGCCTCCGGCGGTGTACCGGGACGTGCAATGATTCAAGAGTGACATGTATGAAAAATTATGAACTGTGGCTTTGCCACAAATATGATGTCAACTACATGATCATGCAAGGCAATATGACAATGATGGAGCATGTCATAATAAACGGAACGATGGAAAGTTGCATGGCAATATATTTCGGAATGGCTATGGAAATTCCATAATAGGTAGGTATGGTGGCTGTTTTGAGGAAGGTATATGGTGGGTGTATGGTACCGACGAAAGTTGCACGGTACTAGAGAGGCTAGCAATGGTGGAAGGGTGAGAGTGCGTATAATCGATGGACTCAACATTAGTCATAAAGAACTCACATACTTATTGTAAAAATTTAGTTATCGGAACGAAGTACTACGAGCATGATCCTAGGGGGATAGATTGGTTGGAAAAGACCATCGCTCGTCCCCGACCGCCACTCATAAGGAAGACAATCAATAAATAAATCATGCTCCAACTTCATCACATAACGGTTCACCATATATGCATGCTACGGGAATCACAAACTTTAACACAAGTATCTCTCAAATTCACAACTGTGCATGACTCTAATATCACCATCTTCATATGTCAAAACAATCATAAAGAATCAAACTTCTCATAGTATTCAATGCACTTTATATGAAAGTTTTTATTATACCCATCTTGGATGCCCATCATATTAGGACTAATTTTATAACCAAAGAAAACTACCATGCTGTTCTAAAAGACTCTCAAAATAATATAATTGAAGCATGAGAGATAAAAAATTTCTATAAAATAAAACCGCCACCGTGCTCTAAAAAGATATAAGTGAAGCACTAGGGCAATATTGTCTAGCTCAAAAGATATAAGTGAAGCACATAGAGTATTCTAATAAATTCCGATTCATGCGTGTCTCTCCCAAAAGGTGTGTACAGCAAGGATGATTGTGGTAAACTAAAAAGCAAAAACACAAATCATACAAGACGCTCCAAGCAAAACACATATCATGTGGTGAATAAAAATGTGGCCTCAAGTAAAGTTACCGATAGATGAAGACGAAAGAGGGGATGCCTTCCGGGGCATCCCCAAGCTTAGGCTTTTGGTTGTCCTTGAATTTTACCTTGGGGTGCCTTGGGAATCACGAAGCTTAGGCTCTTTCCACTCTTTATTCCAAAATCCATCAAATCTTTACCCAAAAACTTGAAAACTTCACAACACAAAACTTCAACAGAAAATCTCATGAGCTCCGTTAGTATAAGAAAATAAACCACCACTTTAAGGTACTGTAATGAACTCATTCTTTATTTATTTTGGTGTTAAACCTACTGTATTCCAACTTCTCTATGGTTCATACCCCCCAATACTACTCATAGATTCATCAAAATAAGCAAACAACACACGAAAAACAAAATCTGTCAAAAATAGAACAGTCTGTAGCAATCTGTAACTTTTGAATACTTGTGTAACTCTAAAAATTCTGAAATAAATTGGCGGATGTGAGGAATTTGTCTATTAATCATCTTCAAAAATAATCAACCTAAAATCACTATTCTGTAAAAAAGGACAGCTATTTTCGTGAGCGCAAAAGTTTCTGTTTTTTACAGCAAGATTGCAAAGACTTCACCCAAGTCTTCCCAAAGGTTCTACTTGGCATAAACACTAATTAAAGCATAAAAGCATATCTAAACAGAAGCTAGATGAATTATTTATTACTAAACAGGAGCAAAAAGCAAAGAACAAAAATAAAATTGGGTTGCCTCCCAACAAGCGCTATTGTTTAACGCCCCTAGCTAGGCATAAAAACACGAATAGATCTAGGTATTGCAATATTTGGTATGCAATCCATAAGTGGCTCTCATAATAGATTCATAAGGCTATTTAATTTTCTTCCTAGGAAAGTGTTCCATTCGTTTCCTTAATGGAAATTGGAATCTAATTTGCTGGGGCACTTCGTCTTGGCCAGAGCCCGCCCAAAGTCAGCGGCAGCGAAGGTGAGCTCTTCCTCCGGGTCGAAGCGTGGATCAGTGCCCCCGACATCTGTACCTACAAGAAGCAAGTAAATGTTAGAAGCCAAATTGCAATTGTACAAATGATGTAAAATACTATAAGACATGGGATGCAGCTAACCTCAACGACAAACAACAACATCGCCCGTTATGGCCCTGCGTAAGTACATGGATAGGCATGTTAAGTACAACAGGGTTAGCGTCCACCAAAAATAGCAAATGGGAAGCATCTCTAGTATATCTTCATTGCGGAGAGTAGCATGGTAGCAAAGGGATAGATTAAAAAATGGATACAACTGCTAATTGCAACAGGCTTAACAACATCCTAAGTCATGTTTTGTAAGGTTGTGGCCATTGAAATACAACTGTTTAAAAATGGATTCAATTATTAATTGCAACAGGCTTAATAGCCATTGAAACCGGTACTGATAAAAATGCAATTGGCAGAGTTAAACATCACAAGGCAGGTGCTGCCAGAGCAGATAATGTCATGTGAAGTATAATATGGTTAGCATCCACCAAAAATAGCAAATATGCAGCATCTCTAGTGATATCCTGAGTCATGTATTGTAAGTTTGTTGCTGGTATTGGTGAAATTGAACTGAAAAGTTAATACTTGAACATCACACAGTGTGCAATACTGAAATAAACAAGGCATGAACATGCTTAATACATCAACCGTACATAACATAGCCATTGCAAGTGGTATTGGTAAGATTTAGCTAGTCAGATCATACCTGTTAAGTCCTGGGGGGTAGTCGCCGGGGCACTTCTTCTGGGCCAGAGCCTGCACCATGTCGACGGCGGCAGAGGCGAGGTGTTCCTCTCGGTCAACACGCACAGCGGCCATCGCGCCATGGACCGCCATCAGCTCCTCGACCTCCACGTGATATGTGGTTGGGCTTGCGCGGCGATGCTATGGAGGTAGGGACGGTGGGGATTTGGAGGCATGAGGATGTTTCACAGGCGCCATTTAAGCAATCAGGCCGGGGCCGTGATAGAGATCGGTAGGTTACCTGACTAGATCCGAGTAGAACGTAGATGTGGTTGAAGTTGTGGTTGCGGCGGTGGCGGTTTGAGCTGCCGGTAGGGGGAGACACGGGAGGGGGAGGGGGAGGTGGGGGGGAGATACTGAGGAAATTTTATGGGTGGGGATGTGGTTTGAGGAATAAATTCTGAAATCGCGCGCCTAACGAAAATTTCGCTGTGAAACTTGAAACTTGGGCGGGGGAAACACACAACACAAATGAAGCGCGTAAAATACTCATGTGCGAGAAAACAGAAAATTGGCAGTTCCCGTCTCCGAAAAAATGTACACGTGTAGTTGATGTTTTTTGGTCAATGGTACGACTGGTTTATTAGGAACCATCACACAGGTAACATACTTATGGATCATTAACACAAAAAAACGCACATGGGTACGACAAAGAAACTGTGCGTTTTGTGATCTTCTAATGATTAACGCAAAAAAAGCACACACGGTCACACATGCTAATCAACACTCAAAGCCCTCAAAGGATGCTCTTACCGACATTGTACATTAATACTACAAACTTAAAGTACTACTAGTAATTTGCTCTAATATTACAAACTTAAACTACTTCTCACATGTTGCCATCGGGGCATGCTGGCCAGACACTGGCGTCCTCCTTCCCGGCCTTGTAGGCAGCAGCCAATCATGCTTCGATCTCTGCCAAGCTCTCCTCACCACGACGTGCGGGCTCTTCTTTCTTGCGGTGGTGGGACTCTCTTTTCTTGACTACTTTCTGCCTTTTCCGATCCTCCTGTGCAGCTTTGGCCACCTCTAGATACACCGCCCATTTGGCCATGGCAGCCTCATAGTCCGCCCACGTAACTGTGTGGCCGCCGGCGGCGATGAACTTGGTGCGGCGAGATGTCATCGCTTCCTTACCATGTGTGCGGTCGTGGGCAGCGAGGAACGCGGCGCGGCGGGATGCCATCGCTTCCTTACCAGTTATTGTGCGCCACGGTGCCATGAACGATGCTTGGAGAGAGCTCTGGGATGGAGGGGCCGGGCAGCCGTATAGTGCGGTGGTTTTTAAGAGCTAAGCGACAAACGACAAAGGAAATTGGCTTCCCTTACAATTTTGCTCGTTCATTATTGCACATGGTTCATCTCGGTCGCTTTCGGAAACAGTGTGCGCTGAGGCTATTGTGTGTTGCGTTATGATTGGCCGGAACCCCAGCCATGTGGATCGTGCGTGTGCACCGTAGGATGCGCTGCGATCGAACGGCAATCCACGTCCCTCACATCACATCCGTGCAGCTATAGCTGGATTGGATTTATATGCGTCAAATGCGTAGAAAATACACATAATCCCTTAAATATGGTAAATGAGCCCGGAAAAATGCCAAATTTGAACACGGTGATTTGCAGGGTGTATGTTCTTCGTAGAAAAAAACTCCAGGGCAAAGAACAAAGAAAATTTGTAATCCCCTTAAATTTTGGTGATTTCACTCTCGAAAGCATGGAACTTCCCCCGCGATGGTTCGATTTATGAAGGGCGTGCATGACGACATAAGACAAACCTTCTCAAATTTTCACCAGGGCATGGTGAGGTCATTGATGACCCACAAGTAGAGGGGATCTATCATAGCCCTTTCGATAAATAAGAGTGTCGAACCCAACGAGGAGCAAAAGGAAATGACAAGCGGTTTTTAGTAAGGTATTCTCTGCAAGCACTAAAATTATCGGTAATAGATAGTTTTGTGATAAGGTAATTCGTAACGGGTAACAAGTAATAAAAGTAACTAAAGTGCAGCAAGGTGGCCCAATCCTTTTTGTAGCAAGGGACAAGCCTAGACAAACTCTTATATAAAGGAAAGCGCTCCTGAGGACACATGAGAATTATCGTCAAGCTAGTTTTCATCATGCTCATATGATTCACGTTCGTTACTTTGATAATTTGATATGTGGGTGGACCGGTGCTTGGGTACTGCCCTTCCTTGTACAAGCATCCCACTTATGATTAACCCCTCTCACAAGCATCCGCAACTACGACAGAAGAATTAAGGTAAACCTAACCATAGCATGAAACATATGGATCCAAATTAGCCCCTTACGAAGCAACGCATAAACTAGGGTTTAAGCTTCTGTCACTCTAGCAACCCATCATCTACTTATTACTTCCCAATGCCTTCCTCTAGGCTCAAACAATGGTGAAGTGTCATGTAGTCGATGTTCACATAACACCACTAGAGGAGAGACAACATACATCTCATCAAAATATCGAACGAATACCAAATTCACATGACTACTTATAACAAGACTTCTTCCATGTCCTCATGAATGAACATAACTACTCACAAATCATATTCATGTTCATAATCATAGGGGTATTAATATGCATAAAGGATTTAAACATATGATCTTCCACCAAATAAACCAACTGGCATCAACTACAAGGAGTAATCAACACTACTAGCAATCCACAGGTACCAATCTGAGGTTTTAAGACAAAGATCGGATACAAGAGATGAACTAGGGTTTGAGAGGAGATGGTGCTGGTGAAGATGTTGATGGAGATTGACCCCCTCTCGATGAGAGGATCAATGGTGATGACGATGGTGACGATTTCCCCCTCCCGGAGGGATGTTTCACCGGCAGAACAGCTCCGCCGGAGCCCTAGATTGGTTCCGCCAAGGTTCCGCCTCGAGACGACGGCGCTTCATCCCGAAAGCTTCCTTATGATTTTTCCAGGGTAGAAGACACCATATACCAGAAGATGGGCATCGGGGGGCTGCCAGGTGGCCCACGAGGCAGGGGGTCCACCCAGGGGGGGTATGGCGCGCCCTCCACCCTTGTGGACAGTGGGTGGCCCCCCTCTGGTGCTTTCTTCGTCCAATATTTTTAATATATTCCAAAATTGACTTTTGTGCAGTTTCAAGACTTTTGGAGTTGTGCAGAATAGGTCTCTAATATTTGCTCCTTTTCCAGCCCAGAATTCCAGCTGCCGACATTCTCCCTCTTCATGTAAACCTTGCAAAATAAGAGAGAAAAGGCATAAGTATTGTGACTTAATGTGCAGTAACAGCCCGTAATGCAATAAATATCGATATAAAAGCATGATGCAAAATGGACGTATCAACTCCCCCACGCTTAGACCTCGCTTGTCCTCAAGCGGAAGCCGATATCGAAAAATATGTCCACATGTTTAGAGCTAGAGGTGTCGATAAAATAAAATACGGACACGAGGGCATCATGATCATTCTTAGAATAGCAATATATATATATTGTCATATGATTTCTTATGATAAAGTAACAATCTATTCACAATGTCAAGTATGAATCAGAAACTTCATTGAAAACTAGCAAACTATAATCTCAGTCATTAAAGCAATTGCAATTTATCATAACGTCGGAAAGAGTCAATATAAGAGCTTTTCAGCAAGTCCACATACTCAACTATCATTTAGTCTTTCACAATTGCTAACACTCACGCGATACTTATGGTTATGAAGTTTTAATCGGACACAGAGAAAGATAGGGGCTTATAGTTTTGCCTCCCAACCTTTTACCTCAAGGGTAACTTCAACAATAATGCTTTATGAAAACGGCCTCTGCGTTGCAACGGGAGAACAAAAAGTCATAAGTCATGACCACATTTTACTGCATCACTGTGATACACTATCACTCTCATTTTCGTGAAATCGAGAATAATTTTTAAAAATCATGAACATTTTTTAAACTCGTGAGTATATCTAAAATCGTGAACATTTTTCAAATTCTTGAACATTTTTACAGATTGCAAACAATTTCTAGAATCATGACATTTTTTGAATTCGTGAACATTTTATACTATTTCAGAAATAGAAAAAATTGTGAACATTTTTTAAAACATTTTCCTTGAAGGGGCGAACATCTCTAGAATCGACGAACATTTTTTGGAAGTTGGTGGAATAATTTTTGTAATTCACAAACATTGTTTTGTTTTACCAAACATTTCTTGAAATGTGTGAACATTTTTTGAATCAGCGAACATTTTATGAATCAATAAACAATTTGCAAGTCACAAACAATATTTTAATTTTTACAATATTTTTTGGTTCGTGAATATTATTTGAATTAAAGAATTATGTCCTATTTCTTTAACATTTTTAATATATAAACTTTTCAGAAAAAACATGGCAATTTTTTTTATTTCCCAAACACTTTTTTCCAAATAGCTAACATTTTCGGAATATGCAATTTTTTTTCTAAACTCGCGAACATTTTTTTAATCCACAATCATTTTATTTCAAAATTCGTATTTCTTTTAATTTTTGGAACTTTTTTGAAGTCCCAAATTATAAAAAGTATAAAAAAGACGGAAAAGGAAAACCAAACAAAGAAAATTAGAAAATAGGCCGTTGGAGATGGGCCGGCCGAAACAGGCGCGCTATGTCTTCTTTGAGCACGCAGAGCGCAGCATAGAATGTTCCTACTACATGGGCTGGCCCTTACGGGGATTCACCTGTGTGAAATATTTTTTTATCACTTATAAGTGGCGTTGGTAGGTAATATTTCATAACTTTTGTGGATGCCCGTGCGTTGCACGGGAATTTTTTTTGTGAGAAGCAATGAGAAAGATAATTGATGTGTCATCCAAGAAAGGGTCTCCATAATGGTAGGCGACAAAGCAAGGAGTCATGATCTTCTTCCTAGACACGTTTGACATGCGAAATCTTGATAGTGATGGGGTTGATCGGCGTGGTGGCGAGCATCGAACTCATGACTTTTTTCCTCCGGGCCCGCCTCCAGCTTGGGGTTGTGCCCGCCTCCTCATTTGGTGGTTGCGCGGCAACCTCCGGGACACGATTGCTTCGTGCACTCTATTCTACCACGGTGTAACTTGGTGGATTATTAATTGCAGCACATAAATCCGTTTCATTAGCATAATCAGATATGAATGTCCCTTCTTTTTAGGGTTTATTCTCTTTGATCATTTTAGTGTTCAAGTGCCCATACTTTTGCTTCAATTAAACCCAAACAACATATTCTCTATTATTGGCATGTGCCCATAAATTCTTTTATTTATAGTCAACCAAGATAAAACGAACGCGCACTGCTAACCAATGGCCAGCGCGAATATTTAAGAAAATACTATAGCGTTAGATTAAAAATATATTTTGTTTTTTTGAACATTGAACAAAATACGAATTGGGGAACATTCTCGGAAGCATGAACAATTTCTTAAATTCCGATTTTTTTCATAAAATGTGAACATTTTTTTGGAAAAACATGAACATAATTAGAAATATGAATAGTTTTTGAAATTCACAAACAATATTTAAAAACATGAATTTTTTATAAAAAACATAAAAAAAGAGTAGGGCGTTTTGGTGACCGAGCTCCATGGAGCCCTTTATTTTTAAAAAATTCAAAATTCAAACTTTTTGACTTCAAAAAATTCTGAAAATAAATATGCAACTATACACGGATGAGATGTATGTGTGTGTAAAAATTCAAGATGAAATACTTCGAAATGCGACCTATAGAAAAAAGACAAATTTCTGGACTTTAAGTATGAATAGTAACATGTGTTAAAAAGCCTCAGATTTGTCTTTTTTGTACAGCCTTCATTTCAACGTATTTCGTCCTAAAAATTTACACACATGTGTGTTATGCCTCCATATATATCTGTAATTTTTTTCAGATTTTTTTGAATTATAAAAATATGAATTTTCATGAATTTTGTGTTTTTCAAAAACCGGTCTCCATGGAGGCCGAGCTCCAAAAGGCATTTTCGTAAAAAAAAATCAGTTTTTAATTTGTTTTAAAGGGGAGCACTATAAACAATTTTAGAAAATATTTTCTTAGACGTAAATATTATTTTGTATTTCTGAACTTTTTAGAAAAAAAGAATATTTTAAAATATGGAACATTTTTATAAAAAAATCACGAATAAAATTTCAAAATACCAACAATTTTTGAATGTTGATTAACATTGGAAATGGGAATTTTTTTAAACATTCGAACATTTTTCAAAACAGGAAAAAATATTGGAATTCTGACAATTTTTTGTATATGTAAACCGAAATGGAAATTCGGAAGAATTTTTGTAATTTTTTACTTTACACAAAAGAAATGTAAGGAAGGAAAAAAGGAAAAAAGAAATATAAAAGATAAAGAGAAAGGATTAGAAAATGAGAAGTAGAAATATAAAAGATAAAGAGAAAGGGAACGGGCCGTCATAGGCCCCTGTGGGAAGCTTGAACTATTTCTCGCTCCATGCGACAAATAAGGTCTTCCCAAATGTGTGGGCAATAATAAGTGGGTTGGCTTTGTTGGGCCGGAGCGCGCACAACCCAATTACGGAATTTTGGCAAACCTTTTTTTCCTTTTTAGCGGATTGACGCACAAAAGTTTAGTACCACCTTGGATAGGAAAAATAAAATTCGACGGTGAACGGATGAAAATTTTGGTGAAACGCACCTTGCTTTATTAGTAGGTATAGATATATATATATATATCAGGATCTTTCCAACACATAGTGCTTGCCAAAGGATAAAGTGTAAAAAGGAAAGGTGAAGATCACCATGACTCCTGCATAAGGTATAAGACAAAAATAAAAGATAGTCCCTTCACAGAGGGAAGCAGAGGTTGTCATGTGCTTTTATGGCTGGATGCACAAAATCTTAATGCAAAAGAACGTCACTTTGTATTGCCACTTGTGATAGGGACCTTTATTATGTAGTCCGTCGCTTTTATTTCTTCCATATCACAAGCTCGTATAAAGCTTATTTTCTCCACACTAATAGATCATACATATTTAGAGAGCAATTTTTATTGCTTGCAACAATGACAACTTACTTGAAGGATCTTACTCAATCCATTGGTAGATATGATGGACTCTCATGGCAAAACTGGGTTTAGGGATATTTGGAAGCACAAGTAGTATCTCTACTTGGTGCAAAGAGTTTGGCTATCATGAGGAGGAAAGGCAAGCTTAACATGTTGGGTGATCCATGACAATATAATTTATTTCGGATATAAGAAAACATAACCCATTACATTGTCTTCCTTGTCCATCATCAACTTCTTAGCATGTCATATTTTAATGAGTGCTCATAATCATAAAAGATGTCCAAGATAGTATATTTATATGTGAAAACCTCTCTTTCTTTATTACTTCCTATTAATTGCAACGGTGACCAAAACTATGTTTGTCAACTCTCAACAACTTTTATTCATCATACTCTTTATATGTGAAGTCATTACTCTCCATAAGATAAATACAATCTTTTTGTTTCTTTTTATTCTTTCCTTTTCTTTTATTCCCTCAAGATCATAGCAACATAGCAAAGCCCTCGACTCAAAACTAATCTTTATTATATATAGCTCATGGACTCGATTTCATATATAGGGATCAACACAAAAACTCAAAGCTAGATCATACTAAACTTTATTCTACTATATCAAGATATAACCAAAAGGATCGAACTAAGAAAAACGGTAAATATAGAAGTGTGATGGTGATACGATACCGGGGCACCTCCCCCAAGCTTGGCAGTTGCCAAGGGGAGTGCCCATACTCATGTGTTTATGTCTCTTTCTTCGGAGGTAGTGATGATGGAGTTGTTGATGATGTAGGCTTATCGTCCATCTTCCAAGGCATAGGCTCACCATCATAGAAGGATGATCGAGTCTCCGGGATCCCCAAATCTGCAGCCAAACTCATCCTCTTGAATCTATATTCATACTCACAGTTTTGGTTTTGCAGGTCATAGATGTAGGCTTGGAGGTTCTCGATTCTCTCGTGAAGCTTGAAGATGGTCTCCCCAATGTTCTTGGCATCCAACTTGTGGTTGTTGGTGAACTTCGCAATCATCATGTGGTTGGCGTTGAGTCAGCGTTCCACCATCCCTTAGCAGTTGAAAACTTGTTGCTCCATTACTTCGAGTCTTGTCTCTATGCTTCTGGTCCTCCTTGGTCCCTCAACATCGTGGATGTGCAGCACCCCCTCACGCACCTCAATGGTTTGAGGGTGTTGCAGCACCTTCGCGAGGTAGGGGTTGATGACCTTCTCGAAAAACTTATCCTTGGGGGCGCTTGAAGATGTCATGGTGATCTATATCTGTCAGAAAAACAGCTCGAAAGAAAAGTAGAGGATTTTGTCATTGTACGGTGGTCAAAACCTTCGGGAGATTATATAATGAATTTTTACCGACCGAAAGAAGTATCATGCAAGAAAAAGGAGTCTGGAGGGCACACGAGGTGCCCACGAGACAGGGGCGTGCCCAGGGCGTAGGGCGCGCCGTCCACCCTTGTGGATGCCTCGTGTCCTTTCCGGACTACTTCTTATTTTCCTATTTTCTTAAATATTCCAAAACGAAGAAAAATTGCTATTAGAACTGTTTTGGAGTCGGTTTACTTACCGTACCACATATCCATTCCTTTTTAGAGTCTGAAACATTCTGGAAAGTGTCCCTTATGTACTCCTCCGGGGTTACGGTGTCAATAATATTGGTTTCAACATTTATGGGATTACCTGAGATATAATGTTTGATTCTTTGACCGTTCACCACCTTCGGAGTGCCTTTGAAGTTGTTGATTTTTATGGCACCGGAACAAATAGACCTCCTCAATAACGTAAGGACCTTCCCATTTAGATAGGACTTTTCCTGCAAAAAACCATAAACGAGAGTTGTATAACAAAACATAATCACCTACATTAAACTCGTGCTTTTGTATCCTTTTGTCATGCCATCTTTTAACTTTTTATTTAAACAGTTTGGCATTCTCATAGGCCTGGGTTCTCCATTCATCGAGAGAGCTAATGTCAAATAGCCTCTTCTCACCGGCAAGTTTGAAATCATAATAGAGTTCTTTAATGGCCCAATATGCCTTATGTTCTAGTTCGAGAGGTAAGTGACATGCTTTTCCATAAACCATTTTATATGGAGACATACCCATAGGATTTTTATATGCAGTTCTATAGGCCCATAATGCATCATCAAGTTTCTTGGACCAATTCTTTGTAGGTCTATTAACAGTCTTTTGCAAAATTGATTTAAGCTCTCTATTACTCAATTCTACTTGACCACTAGACTGTGGATAGTATGGAGATGCAATTATATGATTAACATCATACTTAGCAAGCATTTTACGAAAAGCACGATGAATAAAATGTGAACCACCATCAGTCATTAAGTATCTAGGGACTCCAAACCTCGGAAAAATAACTTCTTTAAGCATCTTAATAGAGGTGTTATGATTAGCACTACTAGTTGGAATAGCTTCTACCCACTTAGTAACGTAATCAACAGCAACTAAAATATGTGTATACCCATTAGAGGAAGGGAACGATCCCATATAATCGAAACCCAAACATCAAATGGTTCAATAACAAGTGAATAGTTCATACACATTTCTTGATGTCTACTAATATTACCAATTCTTTGACATTCATCACAAGACAAGACAAACTTACGGGCATCTTTGAAGAGAGTAGGACAATAAAAACCGGATTGCAATACCTTATTTGTAGTTCTATCTCCAGCGTGGTGTTCTCCATAAGCCTCAGAGTGACACTTGCGTACGATCTGTTCCTGTTCATGCTCAGGTACACAATGTCTAATAACACCATCTACTCCTTCCTTATAAAGGTGTGGGTCATCCCAGAAGTAATGTCTTAAATCATAGAAAACTTTTTCTTTTGCTGGTATGTGAAACTAGGTGGTATAAATTTATCAACAATGTAATTAGCATAATCAACATACATGGAGCAACACTAGAAGCATTTATGAGATCTAATTGTTCATCAGGAAAGCTATCATCAATAGGTAGTGGGTCATCAAGAACATTCTCTAACCTAGACAAGTTGTCTGCAACGGAGTTCTCAGCTCCTTTTCTATCAATAATATGCAAATCAAATTCTTGTAGCAAGAGAACCCATCTAATAAGCCTAGGTTTAGCATCTTTCTTTTCCATAAGGTATTTAATAGCAGCATGATTAGTGTGAACAGTTACTTTGGAATCAACAATATAAGGTCTGAACTTATCACAAGCAAATAGAACCGCTAAAAATTCTTTTTCAGTAGTAGCATAATTTCTCTGGGCACTGTCCAGAGTTTTACTAGCATATTGAATAACATTTAATTTCTTATCAACTATTTGTCCTAGAAGAGCACCTACAGCATAATCACTAGCATCACACATGATTTCAAAGGGTAGATTCCAATCAGGTGGCTGAACAATAGGTGCAGAAATCAAGGCTTTCTTAAGTATTTCAAATGCTTCTACACAATCATCATCAAAGACAAAAGGAACATCCTTTTGTAATATATTAGTCAGAGGCCTAGAATTTTTTGAGAAGTCTTTAATGAACCTCCTATAAAAACCGGCATGACCAAGGAAACTTCTTATACCTTTGATGTCCTTAGGACACGACATCTTTTCAATAGCATCGACTTTTGCTTTATCAGCTTCAATACCTCTTTAAGAAATTTTATGCCCCAAGATAATACCTTCATTAACCATAAAGTGGCACTTCTCCCTATTGAAGGCAAGATTAGTTTCTTCGCATCTCTGCAAGACTCAATCTAGGTTGCTTAAGCAATCATCAAAAGAAGTTCCATACACGGAGAAATCATCCATGAAAACCTCAACAATATTTTCATAGAAGTCAGAGAATATAGCAGTCATACATCTTTGAAAGGTAGAAGGTGCATTACATAAACCAAAAGGCATATGTCTATAAGAAAAGGTACCGAAAGGGAAAGTAAAAGTGGTCTTATCCTGATCCTCTTTTGACACAGGTGTTTGAGAGAAACCAGAATAACCATCTAGAAAGCAAAAATGTCTATGTTTGGATAATCTTTCTATCATTTGATCAATAAAAGGTAGATGGTAATGATCTTTTCTAGTAGCTTTATTTAATTTACGGAAATCAATTACCATTCTATAACCTGTAACTATTCTTTGTGGGATCAGTTCATCCTTATCATTAGGAACAACGGTAATACCTCCCTTCTTAGGGACACAATGGACAGGACTTACTCACTGACTATCAGCAAGAGGATAAACTATACCTGCCTCCAGAAGCTTTAGTATTTCATTTCTGACCACTTCTTTCATCTTAGGATTTAACCATCGTTGGTGATCAACAACTGGTTTAGCGTCTTTCTCCAATTATATTTTGTGTTGGCATAGAGTGGGACCAATGCCCCTAAGATCATCAAGAGTATATCCAATAGCAGCACGGTGCTTCTTCAGAGTTTTCAATAATTCTCTTCTTCCTGCTCTGAAAGGTTAGCACTAATAATAACATGATATATCTTCTTTTCATCAAGATAAGCATATTTAAGAGTATTAGGTAATGGTTTAAGCTCAAACACGGGATCACCCTTTGGTAGAGGAGGATCCCCTAGGATTTCAACAGGCAAGTTGTGTTTCAAAATAGGTCCCTATTTAAAGAATACTTCATCTATTTCCCTTCTTTCATTCATAAACATATCATTTTCATGGTCTAGCAAATATTGTTCTAAAGGATCATTAGGAGGCACGACAATAGAAGCAAGACCAATAATTTCATCTTTACTAGGCAATTCTTTATCATGGAGTTGTCTATGGAATTTAGCAAAATTAAAATCATGAGACATGTCCCCTAAACCAACAGTAACAATATCATTTTCACAATCTATCTTAGCATTAACAATATTCAAGAAGGGTCTACCAAATATAATGGAACAAAAATCATCTTGTGGGGAAGCAAGAACAAGAAAATCAGTACGATATTTAATTTTCCCACACAAGAATTCAATATCTCTAACAATCCCAACTAGTGAAATAGTATCTCTATTGGCAAGCTTAATAGTAACATCAATATCTTCCATCTTAGCAGGTGCAGTATCATGCATAATTTCTTTATATAAAGTATAAGGTATTGCACTGACACTAGCACCCATATCCCATAAGCCATGATAACAGTGATCTCCTATTTTAACAGAAACAACAGGCATGCCAACAAGAGGTCTATGTTTATTTTTAGTATCGGGTCTAGCAATTCTGGCAGCTTCATCACAGAAGTAAATAACATGCCCATCAGTATTATCAACCAAGAGATCTTTAACCATGGCAATACTAGGTTCAACTTTAATTTGCTTAGGGGGTGTAGGTGTTCTAGCATTACTCTTACGAACCACAGTTGAAGCTTTAGCATGATCCTTTATTCTAATAGGGAAAGGTGGTTTCTCAATATAAGCGGTAGGAACAATAGGATCAACATTATAAGTGATAGTCTTTTCTTCAACTTTAATAGGTTCTACTACTTTTACTTCAATGGGAGGATGATATTTAAACCACTTCTCCTTTGGGAGATCAACATGAGTAGAAAATGATTCACAAAAAGAGGCTACTATCTCAGAGTCAAGTCCATATTTAGTGCTAAATTCACGAAAAGCATCGGTATCCATAAAAGATTTAACACAATCAAACTTAGGTGTTATACCTGACTCCTTACCTTCATCGAGTTCCCAATCTTCAGAGTTGCGTTTAATTCTTTCCAATAAATCCCATCCAAATTCAATAGTCTTCATCATAAAAGAACCAGTACAAGAAGTATCAAGCATGGAGCGATTATTGAGAGAAAGCCGAGCATAAATTTTTTGAATAATAATTTCTCTTGAGAGCTCATGATTGGGGCATGAATATAACATTGACTTAAGCCTCCCCCAAGCTTGAGCGGTGCTTTCTCCTTCGTGAGGCCAAACATTGTATATATAATTACGATCATGATGAACCAGATGCATAGGATAAAACTTCTGTTGAAATTCCAATTTCAATCGGTTGTAGTTCCATGATCCAATATCATCACATAGCCTAAACCATGTCAATGCCTTTCCCTTAAAAGATAAAGGTAAGACCTTCTTCTTGGTAACATCCTCGGGCATACCTACAACCTTAATTAATCCACAAACTTCATCCACATAGATTAGGTGCATATCGGGATGTAATGTTCCATCTCTTGTAAAAGGATTAGCTATCAGTTTCTCTATCATACCAGAAGGAATTTCAAAGTAAACATTTTCAGTAGGTTCAGTAGGTTGAGGAGCAACTCTTTGCTCTACTGGTCGGGGTGAAGATACCCCGAAGAAGCCCCTCAAAGGATTATTTTCCATAGTAACAAGTGACAGTAAATTTCAGCACACTATATAAAATTTTCCTTACCAAATTCCACCTACCAAAGGCGCTTCACTCCCCGGCAACGGCGCCAGAAAAGAGTCTTGATGACCCACAAGTATAGGAGATCAATCATAGTCCTTTCGATAAATAAGAGTTTTGAACCCAATGAGGAGCAGAAGGAAATGACAAGCGGTTTTCAGTAAGGTATTCTCTGCAAGCACTGAAATTATCGGTAACAGATAGTTTTGTGATAAGGTAATTCGTAATGGGTAACAAGTAAAAAAAGTAACTAAAGTGCAACAAGGTGTCCCAATCCTTTTTCTATCAAAGGACAAGCTTGGACAAACTCCTATATAAAGGAAAGTGCTCCCGAGGACACATGGGAATTATCGCCAAGCTAGTTTTCATCATGCTCATATGATTCACATTCGTTACTTTGATAATTTGATATGTGGGTGGACCGGTTCTTGGGTACTGCCCTTCCTTGGACAAGCATCCCACTTATGATTAACCCCTCTCGCGAGCATCTGCAACTACGAAAGAAGAATTAAGGTAAACCTAACCATAGCATGAAACATATGGATCCAAATCAACCCCTTACGAAGCAACACATAAACTAGGGTTTAAGCTTCTGTCACTCTAGCAACCCATCATCTACTTATTACTTCCCAATGCCTTCCTCTAGGCTCAAACAATGGTGAAGTGTCATGTAGTCGATGTTCACATAACACCACTAGAGGAGAGACAACATACATCTCATCAAAATATCGAACGAATACCAAATTCACATGACTACTTATAACAAGACTTCTCCCATGTCCTCATGAACGAACGTAACTACTCACAAATCATATTCATGTTCATAATCAGAGGGGTATTAATATGCATAAAGGATCTGAACATATGATATTCCACCGAATAAACCAACTAGCATCAACTACAAGGAATAATTAACACTACTAGCAACCCACACGTACCAATCTGAGGTTTTGAGATAAAGATTGGATACAAGAGATGAACTAGGGTTTGCAAGGAGATGGTGCTGATGAAGATGTTGATGGAGATTGACCCCCTCTCGATGAGAGGATCGATGGTGATGATTTCCCCCTCCCGGAGGGATGTTTCATCGGCAGAACAGCTCCGTCGGGGCCCTAGATTGGTTCCGCCAAGGTTCCGCCTCGAGACGGCGGTGCTTCATCCCGAAAGCTTCCTTATGATATTTTCCAGGGCAAAAGACACCATATATATACCAGAAGATGGGCGTCGGGGGGCTTCCAGGTGGCCCATGAGGCAGGGGCGCGCCTCCACCCTCGTGGACAGTGGGTGGCCCCCCTCTGGTGCTTTCTTCGCCCAATATTTTTAATATATTCCAAAACTGGCTTTCGTGGAGTTTCAAGACTTTTGAAGTTGTGCAAAATAGGTCTCTAATATTTGCTCCTTTTCCAGCCCAGAATTCCAGCTGCCGGCATTCTCCCTCTTCATGTAAACCTTGCAAAATAAGAGAGAAAAGGCATAAGTATTGTGACATAATGTGTAGTAACAACCCATAATGCAATAAATATCGATATAAAAGCATGATGCAAAATGGACGTATCAACTCCCCCAATCTTAGACCTTGCTTGTCCTCAAGCGGAAGCCGATATCGAAAAATATGTCCACATGTTTAGAGCTAGAGGTGTCGATAAAATAAAATACGGACATGAGGGCATCATGATCATTCTTAGAACAGCAACATATATATATATATATATATATATATATATATATATATATATATATATATATTCATATGATTTCTTATGCTAAAGTAACAATCTATTCACAATGTCAAGTATGAATCAGAAACTTCATTGAAAACTAGCAAACTATGATCTCAGTCATTGAAGCAATTGCAATTTATCATAGCATCAGAAAGAGTTAATATAAGAGCTTTTCAGCAAGTCCACATACTCAACTATCATTTAGTCTTTCACAATTGCTAACACTCATGCGATATTTATGGTTATGAAGTTTTAATTAGACACAGAGAAAGATAGGGGCTTATAGTTTTGCCTCCCAACCTTTTACCTCAAGGGTAACATCATCAATAATGTTTTATGAAAACCCACATCCAATTGGATATATATATATCAGGATCTTTCCAACACCATAGTGCTTGCCAAAGGATAAAGTGTAAAAAGGAAAGGTGAAGATCACCATGAATCTTGTATAAGGTATAAGACAAAAATAAAATATAGTCCCTTCACAGAGGTTTTCATGTGCTTTTATGGCTGGATGCACAAAATCTTAATGCAAAAGAACGTCACTTTATATTGCCACTTGTGATAGGGACCTTTATTATGCAGTTCGTCATTTTTATTTCTTCCATATCACAAGCTCGTATAAAGATTATTTTCTCCACACTAATAGATCATACATATTTAGAGAGCAATTTTTATTGCTTGCAACAATGACAACTTACTTGAAGAATCTTACTCAATCCATAGGTAGATATGATGGACTCTCATGGCGAAACTGGGTTTAGGGATATTTGGAAGCACAAGTAGTATCTCTAATTGGTGCAAAGAGTTTGGCTAGCATGAGGAGGAAAGGCAAGCTCAACATGTTGGGTGATCCATGACAATATAATTTATTTCGGATATAATAAAACATAACCCATTACGTTGTCTTCCTTGTCCAACATCAACTTAGCATGTGATATTTAATGAGTGCTCACAATCATAAAAGATGTCCAAGATAGTATATTTATATGTGAAATCCTCTCTTTCTTTATTACTTCCTATTAATTGCAGATGTTGCTGGTGTAGATGTTGATGGAGATTGACCCCCTCTCGATGATAGGATCGATGGTGATGACAATGGTGATGATTTCCCTCTCCCGGAGGTATGTTTCCCTGGCAGAACAGCTCCGCCGGAGCCCTAGATTGGTTCGGCCAAGGTTCTGCCTCGAGACGGCGGCGCTTAGTCCCGAAAGCTTCCTTATGATTTTTCCAGGGCAAAAGACACCATATACCAGAAGATGGGCATCGTGGGGCTTCCAGGTGGCCCACGAGGCAGGGGGCGCGCCCAGGGGGGTAGGGCGCGCCCTCCACCCTCGTGGACAGTGGGTGGCCCCCCTCTGGTGCTTTCTTCACCCAATATTTTTAATATATTCCAAAACTAAATTTTGTGGAGCTTCAGGAGTTTTGGAGTTGTGCAGGATAGGTCTCTAATATATGCTCCTTTTCCAGCCCAGAATTCCAGCTATCGGCATTCTCCCTCTTCATGTAAACCTTGCAAAATAAGAGAGAAGGCATAAGTATTGTGACATAATGTGTAGTAACACCCCATAATGCAATAAATATCGATATAAAAGAATGATGCAAAATGGACGTATCAGTCATACCATGGCACCATGCCAGGCGTCATGTTTTTCAATCATTTATTTCATTTTTTCTATAGTTGAAAACCCAATAAACAAACGTTTGTGGTTGACTATTGCCACACATTTCATCGAAATATAATATCTGTCCATTCCTTGTAAAAGGCATGAGATTTTACTAAATGGCACAAGCATCATTTTCCAGACCGTTCTTGTGCACCCTTTCATGCACCGATTGTTTGAACTTGAATTATGTGCATTAATGCCTAGAAAATGCACATAATCCCTTAAATATGGTAAATGAACCCGGGAAAGTGTCAAATTTGAATGTGGTGATTTGTAGGGTGTATGTTCATTGTAGAAAAAACTCATGGACAAAGGACAAAGGAAATTTGGATCCTCCCTTCAATCTTTGTGATTTCCCTCTTGAAACCATGAAACTTCCTCGATGATGGATTGATTTATGAATGGCGTGCATGACGCCATAAGGAAAACATTCTCAAATTTTACCAGGTCATGGTGAGGCCATACCATGGTATCACGCCAGGCGTCATGTTTTTCAAGCATTTATTTCATTTTTTGTATAGTTGTTAACCCAGTAAATGACGCGTTTATGGTTGACTATTGCCACACATTTCCTCGAAATATCTGTCCATTCCTTGTAAAAGGAATGAGAATTTACTAATGGCACAAGGATGGTTTTCCAGACTATTCTTGTGCACCTTTTCGTGCACCGATTGTTCGAATTTGAATTATGTGCATTAATGCCTAGAGAATGCAAATAATCCCCAAAATATGGTAAATGAACCCGGAAAAGTGTCAAATTTGAATGTGGTGATTTGCAGGGTGTATGTTCATCGTAGAAAAAAACTCATGGACAAAGGACAAAGGAAATTTGGACCACCCCTTCAATCTTGGCAATTTCCCCCTCGAAACCATGGAACTTCCTCGGTGATGGTTCGATTTATGAAAGGTGTGCATGACGACATAAGGAAAACATTCTCAAATTTTTACCAGGGCATGGTGAGGCCATACGATGGCACCACGCCAGGCGTCATGTTTTCCAAGCATGTATTTCATTTTTGTATAGTTGTTAACCGAGTAAACGACGTGTTTATGGTTGACTATTGCCACACATTTCCTTGAAATATCTGCCCATTCCTTGTAAAAGGCATGAGAATGTACTAAATAGCACGAGGATGGTTTTCCAGACCATTCTTGTGCACGTTTTCATGCACCATTGTTCGAATTTGAATTATGTGCATTAATTCCTAGAAAATGCAAATAATCCCCTAAATATGGTAAATGAGCCCGGAAAAATGTCAAATTTGAACACATTGCATCTGAGGCAGTATGTTGATCGTTGGAAAAAACTGAATGACAAACTAAGACGGAAATTTGGATTCCCCTTCAATCTTGTTGATTTCCCTCTCAAAAGCATGGAACTTCCTCGATGATGGTTCAATTTGTGAAGGGCGTGCATGACGACATTAATCAAACCTTCTCAGCTTTTAACCAGGGCACGGTGAGGCCGTACCATGAGGGCACCATGCCAGGCGTCATGTTTTTCAAGCACGTATTTCATTTTTCTATAGTTGCTAACCTAGTAAATGACACGTTTTGGTTGACTATTGCCACGCATTCCCTTGAAATCTCTGCCCATTCCCTGTAAAAGATTGAGAATTTACTAAATACCATGAGTATGGTTTTTTCAGACTGTTCGTGTGCACCTTTTCATGCACGGATTGTTTGAATTTGAATTATGTGGATTAATGCCTAGAAAATGAACATAATCCCCTAATATGGTAAATGAGCCTTAAAAAAATGCCAAATTTGAGCACGTTGCATTCGAGGGGGTATGTTGACTATAGAAAAAACTGAATGACTAGCTAGGAAGGAAATTTGGATTCCTGGCCCCTTCAATCTTGCTGATTCCCCCCAAAAACATGAAATTTCCTCGGTGATGGTTCGATTTATGAATGGCGTGCATGACGACATAAGACAAACATTCTCAATTTTTTACTAGGGCATGGTGAGGCCACACATTTCCTTGAAATATCTGCCTATTCCTTGTAATAGGCATGATAAATTACTAAATAGCACGACCATGGTTTTCCAGACCGTTCTCGTGCACCTTTTCCGATTGTTTGAATTTGAATTATGTGCATTAATGCCTAGAAAATGCACATAACCCCTAAATATTGTAAATGAACCCGGAAAAGTGCCAAATTTTAACACGGTGATTAGCAGGGTTTATGTTCATTGTAGAAAAAAACTCATAGACAAGGGACAAAGGAAATTTGGATTCCCATTCAATCTCAGTGATTTACTATCGCACACGATTCATCTCCATTGCCTCTGCGAACCGTGTGTGTTCACTCACACATGCAAAAGGAAAAAAGGAAACCCTCACCCCCTTTGTCCCCACTCACTCGCCGCGGACTCCTCTGTAACTCTGCACCTCATAACCTTCTATCGCGGCGGCCACCCTAAGCTCGATGGCGCTGTTGTCGGCGGCCGGAGGTCGTGCTCCAAATGGCACGGGATTTCGCCCCTACCGCTTTTCTCCGCCTATCTGCACCGACATTCTAGACTCTGGTTGACTGGGGTTTTCTGTGGGATTGGACTGGGGATTCTTCTCATGGAGAAGGTAATCAACTTAGCGAAACATTCACTCATCTCTTATCGCAGTCTGTCCGTCGCTGTTAATCAACCGGCGGAAACCACCATGGAATCATTTTTGTTCTAGCTGATTCGTGGGTGTTCATTCATGTGTCCACAGTGCGAGCACAAATCGGGCAAGTGTGGTCGCTGTCGGTGTCAAAACTGGCAGATCTCGGGTAGGGCAGCCCAAGCTGTGCATCTAAGGATCAATGGTAACAGGGAGCCAAGGGACACAATGTTTACCCCGGTTCGGGCCCTCTTAAGGGAGGTAAAACCCTACTCCTGCTTAAATATATTCGACGAGTATGAAGGTTACAAGAGTTGATCTACTTCGAGATCGTAATGGCTAACCCTAGATGTCTAGCCTATGAGGATTTCAATGATGGTGTAGAAGATAGCCCCTACGGACTAACCCCTCCAGTTTATATACACACCGGAGGGGCCTAGGGTTTGTACAATGTCGGTTTATTGGGGAAGGAAACCTCCGGACTCTATTCTTGCCATCCACGTATTGAGAAGTCCCACAGTAGATAATCTTCAGCTTGATCCCGTACGACCCATGCAACTCGGCCCATACTCTGGACCGGACACCTGAGGACCCCCAATCCAGGACTCCCTCAGTAGGCCCCGAACTTGCCTTCAATGACGATGTAGAATGCAGATGCAAGTCTTTGGCTTTGTAAGGCGGGTTCCCCACTATACTCTGGATTGATGATAGTCCGGCATTTGTATCCGCATCTAGTCTTTATGATTCCTCCCAGCCGCTGCCTCGTTTTCCATGCGTCTGAGTGAATGCGAATGATCCGTTATCCCTGTATTTTAATATTCCTGACAGGCAGAGGCCGTGCCTATAAAATGAGGTGAGATCTTCAAAAAGCCATCTCACATCACACTAAGAGCAACAGAGCAAGCCACGGAAAAATTCAGACCATGGCGAGTGCCCCTGGCTCCTCCTCGCGCCTTCATGGCCCTCAAGAAGGGGATTGGCAGAGTTGCTCCGTATCCCACCTCCAGCTTAGTCGGCTCCAAACGCAAGGATATCTCCCTCCCCACTACAAGAAATATGTCAACTAGTGACCTTCTGTCAGTGACCGTGGAAGAATTGGTCATAGATCTATGACCATTTGAGACCAATTGGTCAAAAGCTGTTCGGGGGGCTCCAAACCCTAAACTATAACAACCATTCTTGAAGGCGCCGCTTTGAGGGCTGGGTGGTGGCGGGCACTGTTTGGGGTCGGTGACAGCTACCGACGGCATGCCCTTCTTAGCCCAAGCCTCCGCTTTTCCTCCGATGCGTCCAGGTTCTCCTGGGGGCGTCGTTTTGGAGTAAGTGTTGGCTGGGGGGATGGTAGAGCGGTGCTCCTTCTCACACATTGATGGCGGCGGATGTCGGCGGCATGGCACTGTGGAGGCTCGACGTCCGATGCACGGAGATGGACTCGCGCAGGAGGAGGTTGCTGTTTGGCGTCATGGTGGCGTCAATGGCGGAGTGGCCAGACATGGTAGATGCCTCAATTTGATCTGAAGATGGACCTGTGGAAGATGGCGGCGACGACACATGAGTGCGTCTGACCGGATTATGCCCCAGACCTGGTATGTGGCTCGGCTGGGGCTTCCGAATGTGTTTCGACTTCCGGCTTTTGATGTTAGGTTTACGTGAGTGGTCTGGGTAGTGGCCCGGCTAGCACCCCTTCATCATTTTGGATAGGAGTAGTGGCATATGTTGCCAAGATGGTGGATTCAGGCACATTGGTGTAATACTTTGTATGGTCCTCGAGAATAATCAATAAAGTGGCCGTATGCATCTTCCAGAGGCAGAGGCCGGGGTTCATCCTCCTTTTCTAAAAAAACATGAAATGGTCATAAAGCATATAGCACTGGTCCACTGCCTTATTTCTAGCTGATCATGACCAATATAGATGGTCATAACCTTGTAAATTATGGTGGGTTGCTATGACTAGGCGCCACCTCATCAGTTTGCCTATGTGTCATGTCCATGTGTCGGTTTTTGCCCTAGGTTGTGAAGCAACCTATATTTCTGTAATTCCCAAAATTCCCAAAAAATCTCATAAATTCTTTGGGTCATATCTTTGTCAAATATGTAAAAAACCTTCCTTGCCTAGTTCAAAAATAATTCAACAATATTCATTTTCCTATTCTATTCAGAAAAACACTTTGTGAAGGAAGTGCTATTTATATATTCTTGATTGCCCTCAAAATTTTTGGGCACTATTTCCTATCCAAATCATTGCCTCATGACAAAATTAAGCTCCATTTGCCCAGTAAATCTTCCTCGGCAAACTTCCAAAGTTTTTGTCCACCTAGAACCTTTGTGAAAGAAGTACTAGTTATGCATATCGTAATGAGTTGAGTTTTTGCCACATATTCTATATGCCTATGTAACTTACCTACACCAAAGTTGACCTCAGTTCATTTAGCCAATTTCTCTCACTAATTTTTCGAAGTTTCTGTCCAGAGAAGAGCATTGTGAAGGAAGTGCTATTTATATATTCTTGGTTGTCTTCAAAAATTTTGGGCACTCTTTCCTACCGGAATAATTGCCTCATGACAAAATTCAGCTCCATTTGCCCAGTAAATCTTCCTCGGCAAATTTCCAAAGTTTTTGCCCACCTAGAACCTTTGTGAAAGAAGTACTAGCTATGCATATCCTAATGAGTTGAATCTTTTCCCCATATTCTATATGCCTATATAACTTACCTACACAAAATTTGAGCTCATTCATTTAGCCAATTTCTCTCACTAATTTTCCGAAGTTTCTGTCCAAAGAAGAGCATTGTGAAGGAAGTACCACTTTGGCATGCCGAAATGGTATCCATTTTCTATAGTACTTTCCTATTCCCAAATAACCATCCTCCACCAAAGTTCAGCTCAATCCATTCATTATTTTGAGCCCAGCTTCAACATTCATATTTATGTCCAGTGTGGTACTTTGCAAAGCAAGTACCACCTAGGCTCCTCCTTTTGAGTTGAAAATTTGTGAAGACAGTTTCTTAGTAACCGAACATCCTCAGCCAAAACTCACGCCCATTAGCCATTGCATTTCCCGTATTGCTAATCAAACACTTGGCTGCTAATTCATGTTTGAGCATAGTTCGGTCTCCTCGTGAGAATCTTATGTTGTAATTTTCTTCCTAGCACCTACCTGGGGAGTGACGAACCCACTATTCATGCCTAGGCCGCCCAGAACGCATGGAAACACCGCGGTCATGCGGTGACCATGCGGCGGACATGTGAGTTTACGCGCTCTGGAGTTAGGGCCCTCGGCCACTGTCCAAACCTTGATGTATCGCCACCAAACCATGTATTTATAATTAAATAGATACTTATGTACCTAGAAATGATTTTTGTAAAAAATAAAGAGCAAACTATGAGGCAGCTGCAGTTCAAATTTGACCTGCTTCCTACTAAATCGATGGAAATTTGTCTTTTTCACGAGAGGTGGATCAAAACTTTTCACACCCAACCATTTGGTCAATTATGCATAAAACATGTCCTAGTATTTTAGAAAATTGACTTGGTACAATTTTGCAACAAATATTTGGTAGGTCCTTCACAAAAAAAGCTCATGTTGGGCACTCAAAAAATGGAAAATGATAACTTCCGTAGGCAACATTGTTTGCCATTCCAATATGCACCCTTATGCACAATATAAGATTATTTGGACAAACTATGCCATGAATGTGGCCATAAGATTGAGCATTTGGGTTAAAAGCCATGCATCTTCACAGATGATACCTCATTTCTGAGAACACTTTTTAAAAAGAATTGCTGTATTACAAGTTTATTATTTTTCCTGGTAACTTGGTCACATATAATGACACTATGCGAAGGTTTTCCAATTTCTTTTTTGAATTTTTTATGCCCGTTTCAAAATGCGGTCAAAACGGCGGGCATGACTGTTCCTAGCTAGTGGTTGAATCTTGGATTTTTTGGTGTTTCTATGATTAAATAGATACTTATGTACCTAGAAATTATTTTTGTAAAAAATAAAGAGCAAACTATGAGGCAGCCGCAGTTCAAATTTGACCCTTTTTTGCTGAATCGGTAGAAATTTGTCTTTTTCACCAAAGGTGGGTCAAAACTTTTGACACCTAACCATCTGGTCAATTGTGCATTAAATATGGCCTAGTATTTTAGAAAAATTTTTGTTCCAATTTTGCAACAAATATATGGTAGGTCCTTCAAAAAAAATACTCATTTTGGGCACTCGAAAAATGGAAAATTGATTTTTCGTCCAAGGAAAATGAAAACTCCCTTAGGCAACATTGTTTGCATTTCCAATATGCACGCTTGTGAACAATATGAGATCATTTGAACAAACTATGCCATGAATGTGGCCATAAGATTGAGCATTTGGGTTGAAAGTCGTGCATCTTCACAATTGATAGCTCGTTTCTGAGAACACTTTTTTAAAATAATTACCGTATTACAAGTTTATTATTTTTCCTGGTAACTTGGTCACATGTAATGACCCAATGCGAAGGTTTTCCAATTTTTTGATTTTTTTGAATTTTTATGCCCGTTTCAAAATGCGGTCAAAACAGCGGGAATGACCGTTCCTAGCTAGTGGTTGAATCTTGGATTTTTTTGTGTTTCTATGATTAAATAGATACTTATGTACCTAAAAATGACTTTTGGAAAAAATAAAGAGCAAACTATGAGGCAACTCCAGTTCAAATTTGACCTGCTTCCTACTGAATCGGCGAAAGTTTGTCTTTTTACCAGAGGTGGATCAAAACTTTCGACACCCAACCATTTGGTCAATTGTATAAGAAATATGGACTAGTATTTTATAAAATTGATGTAATCCAATTTTGGAACAAATATTTGGTAGGTTCTTCACAAAAAAACCCATTTTTGCCACTCGGAAAATGATTTAAAATAGCTAGAAAGATCAGAAATGCATACAAATTGGTCCTTATCCATAAAATGTGGTCTAAGTCTAGTGAAAATTTGTGTGGCGCCCTTTTACAAAATATTTTTGATAGCTGCTTCACAAAATCCCTCTATTTTTAATACTTGAAGACTATTTTAAATCACTGATTTTTCGAACCAATGAGAACTCTTCCCACGGATCGATGACATGGCGCCCATCCATCCATCCATCCATCTCTCCACCGCACATCCATCCATCCATCCATCCATCTATCTATAGAAAAAATAAAAGAAAAAGATCCCCACCCGCAGCCCAAACCCTAGCTCAGACCCCCCATTGCACCGCTCCTCCCTCGTCCCCATCTCCTCGCCGCCACTGCCACTCCTCCCCGTCCCCTGCACCACTCCTCGTCGCCAACCTCACCGCCGCCACCTCCTCCCCGTCCCCCGCACCACTCCCTGATCCCTCCTCTGGCCCCGTCCCCGGCCATCCCTACTTCCACCACCCCTCCGTCCCAGTCGCTGCTCTCTCTCGGTTCAGTGAGATGGGATCCACTCCCGCAGCCGCGGCTCCACCCTCATCGTCGATGACCCATGCCACCGCCGCACACCACCGTGCCCTCCCCTCAGCCTGGCCCCAAGTCGGGCAGTGCGAGGCGGCGCTTCCAGACCGCGATGGCCGCAGCCTTGCCCACTACGATATGGATCCATGGTGCACTCCTTCCTTCCTCTGGATCAATGGCTGCAACCTCGCCGATGGATCCAGCACCTGCCGGCGATGAGGGCTGCCAGATCCATGACCTGGGAGGCTCCTCCTGTAGGTTATGGGAGCAGCGCACCACACCCTGTAGTCGTCGGTCGGGGACGAGTGCAGCGGCTCGAGGACGCCGTTCGAGTCCGTGCGGGAGGCCATCGACTGCTTCGGCGGCAGCGCCGCCTGGAGCTCCCACCTCAGCAACCGCATCTTCGCGTACCACAAGGTCAGTCCGACCTCCTCCTCCTCCCCCTCCCGTCTCCCTTCTCGCCGTGACTCGTCTTGGCCCGATTAACATTCTTGGTGGAGGAACGGTGCCATTTCCTGTTCCACAGAGTACTTTTTGTTCTTGCACAGTACTACATGGCCGTACCCCTGTACTACTTTGGGTCACATAGTTCATCATTCAATTAGGAGTAGAGTGGAGTGGTTCTTGTCCGTGATTCGGAGGCAAATGCGGCTAGTAAAATCATCCAGCACTGATGTTTCTCTTTGTTCTCTCAATTAATTTTGTTCTTGCCACATTTTCCGCCTGCAGAAATAGAACCAAACCGTGTGTGGGGGGACTGAAGATGCGCAACACGTCAATCTGGCGGAGCAGACCGCACAGATAGAGAAGGAGCTCAGCGCCAAAGAAAGAGAGACGCTCGATGTGCTCAAGCAACTCGAGTCCGCCAAGAAGATCATCGCAGATTTGAAGCTCAAGATTCAGAAGAAAACAGCTGAAGATACATTGCACCCTGAAGAAGAGAAGCAGCAGCAACAGCAAGAGTGCAACTGCTCTCTCACTGAAGTGTCCACAATAGAGCCTGCAGTGAAGAAGCAACCTCAAGGGAATGCTGAAGCTGCAGAAGAAGTGCAAACAGCAGAACTTGAGGTGGACGAGCGCAGCAGGTGCTCTGCTCTTGCGCATGTCTGGTGGCGTCTCCGGTGCAACGGTGCTTCTTGAGGTGACTGGCGTGACGATGACTTTGTATGGCGGTGACCACAAGCTCTCCGGTGAGCAGCTCCCTCTCCTACCTCTAGTTCTCTTTTCTACTCCTATAGCATTTCTCTGTTGGTTTAGAACACTAGCAACAAGAGTACTAAAATCTTACTGATGTAGGAGTAGTGAAAGCATCATGGTTGATCCTGAGTGCTAAACATGGGAGATGTATCTTCTTTTGCATATCAATTACATAGCAGTACTATGTAATGGATCAGTCTATGTACTACTATTTTTAGGTTAGGTTGAAGTGATTGGTAGGCCTTCGTTAACAAGCGAGCTTCTTTAAATTTCCGTTGTTACTTGCACTATATTCCACGCATGCCTCATGTGAATCTGTGATCGTATCCATAGACCAGTGAATTTATTGCACTATTTGCTTGCTTTAAAGTATCCAGTATTTGTTACCTTTTGTCTTTAAGTAGTAAAATTGAGAATGGCAAGCTAAATTCTTCAACTGAACTTCTTTTTCATTGTACCACGAAATCGGAAATACTAAAGTTTTGCTATGTATAACATTGCTACATGTGTCGGTCTGACTTGTGGGGATGGTCAGCGGCAAGGCGGAGCGGAACACGGACATGTCCTTCACGCTCGACGATGGCACTGGCTGTATCGACTTCATCAGATGGTGAGCGCATCTCGGCAAACCACTTGCTTTTTTACTTCAGTTCCAGATGTATTTTAGGGGTACATTCTTAGAATTTTGTTTGGATTCCATTGCTGGATGTTGACTGGATGTGGGATTTGCCTACTGTTGCAACTTCAATCTTCACTACTAGATGAAATACTGTTGGTTGTTGGTATGACAATGCTAGATTTGCCTACTGTTGGATGTTTATGATTGTCCAATACTTAAAATGCTTGAATCGGGGTCAATGTAATCACTTGCTGCATCCTATTTGTTTGATCGGAGATGCTAATAGGAAAAGCATGTGCTGTTGATTTTGCTTATCCTCCGCACACAAGTAAAGCACCTGACTGACAACTTCTTATACCACCTGACTGACTACATTGATCTCTTGTTAAATTGGAGAGAAAGATTGCAATTTATGGTGAGACTGATGGTTTGCAGGGTGATGGCAAGTTATATATTTTTCTTGAACTTTGTGACCGCTTAGATTGGATCTTGTCTTGATGTTTGAATTTCATTTTGCTTTGGCGCTTTTGCTGGTGATATAACTTCATTGATGTGTGTGTGTGTGGCAGCCTGGAGCAGAAGAAGAAGGTGATTCCCTAATGCCAGGTGGCTGACTAGGTGGTGCTCATCAACGCCTACTGCCCCTCGCCCCTAAAGCGCAACTACATGTATGCTTATACTTCCAACCAAACTCAACAACCTCATCGATGGTCCGTGCTGCTGCCGCCCGCCAGTGTTAATGTGTGTAGAGAAGCTGGTGATTTGATGTGTAGCCTCATTTGCCTAATATAAGTGTAATCTAACTGCTCAGAGCTCAAGATAACCTGTGATATGATATGCTACGGTACTAATTGGAACATTTCTGATGCCTGGGAGCCACCCGTCCTTAGTTTCTGCTTTGGTTACTTGCTGTGCTTTGTGATTAAGTGAGCTGTTGTAATCTCCATAGTAGCTTACAAGTTGGAATGCAAAATTGTTTGTGTGAATGCTATCTGTAGTTGTGTCGTGTGTACTACTTTGAAACGTCGGTCTATGGCTGTTGAGTGTACCCATGACTGACTTGCTGTCACCTCGATTGAGAAATCTAAATGAAATTTATCTGAAAGTTGAATTATTTTTGATACCTGACAACCATCCAGTGTTTCTTGTGTAGATAGGGAAAGAAAAAAAACCAAATCAAACTTTCCACAGTCTTGACAAGCTGCTTACATGACTGACTATATGTCTTGTTAAATTGGAGGGTAAGATTGTAATTTATGGTGGGTGGGAGTGACTGATGTTTTGCATGAAGATGGCAGATTTTATACCATTTCCTTGAATTTGTGTGACTCTTTTGATTTGATCTTGTTTCAATTTGATGTGGCACATTTGGTGGTGATATAACTGTATCATCGTGTGTGCATTTGTTGCAGCCTGGGGCTGAAGCTGAAGTTGGTTCCTGAGTGCCATAGCTGACTAGTGGAGCTCGGCGACAAGCTAAAGATTTGTAGAACGGAGGACCCGGCTGGGCTGTTGACGGCAACCGAAGTATGCTCTCCTCCTCTCCTTGCGTCTGGGTAGTTGCTAATTAATCTGAAGGCATTCAAAGTTGAAATATGTAGACTTGTTACCACCAAGTTAGAAGATTTTGCTTGGCTTGTCTATTATGTTGTACAGAGTATATGTGAAGAAGAGAAAGATTGGAATTTGAAGAGGATGCTCTATGTAATAATGTCCAGAGTCTAGACAGGTTGCTAGATGTGACTGACTTACGTATCATATATCTCATGTTAAATTGAAGAGGATTTTGTTGTCATGTGTTTGTGTTGGAATATACTGTTCTTATATAGTCAATCTGTATAGGTCCTAGCGGCATCTTTTGCTAAGGAATATACTGTTCTTATATCAATCTGTGTTTTCTATCCTGTGATGTTAATTATTAGTTGCACCTGCCCTTATGTTTACCAACTTCCTGTTTCCCCGTGGTTGCCGGGCGGCCGTTGTTCTGAACCTGCTATTTGTTTGTTGGAGTTCAAGCAGAAGAACCCCAAGAACAAGTCGGTGGCCACCGTAAGTCCCTTCCAACAAAAATCCCACTCCTGAGCATTTTTCCATATGGTTTAATATGCAGACAACAAGAGAGCTAGTGATGCTATGTTAAAATTAATGTGTACTTGTCAATTCTAGCTTATATTTGTGTCTTGCAATCCTGTTCTAATTAATGTGTATACTACAAGCCCTTGTTTTCCTGTCTAAATGCATGCACAAAAGTTTAGTTATCTTCAGAAAAAATTTTCATGCATTTTTTAGTTTCTCAAATACAAAATAGCTTGCTCCTTTCAGTTCATGCATTTTGTTCATAACCATTTTGCTTTATAACATGCAGATGATTGCCTTCATTCATGTTCTGACGTGAGCTCTAGGACAAAGTTGGAAGAAGCAAGGCATGCAGGATCTAGGCATGCATGCGTGCTCTCTTATCCCTCCTGCTCCTAGGGAGATGCAGGAATTTGTTGTAATGTTGTCCTTGGAATTTGGATGTACTGCTGATTTTGCTGAGAAGTTGATGTATATGTCCTTGCTAACTTGTTATTCAAATGCTAGGAGTTATGTACATATTCTTAGAATAATAACCTGAAATGCATTTCTGTACTGGAAATATACTTGCATTGAATCTGGCTTGTGGAATGGATACCTGACTTGTGGGACCCATTTATGAAAATAATTTGAGCAGTTTCGAAATTTCTGTCAAGTGGGCCCAATGTGTGAGATGATGACAAGTGGCACCCATTTGATTGGTGGGACCAGCTCTAAAATATAATGGCCCAAACAATGTTAAAAGTCCATGGACCATAAATAAATAAAAGGTCGAATTGTTGGGCTTGGCCCATGTAGTTGACCAAAATTATTAGGGAAAAAATATATAAAAGGTTGACTTGTTGGGCTCGGCCCATGTAAAACACCTAATTGGACCGGGCTGAATCTTGTCAACGACCTTTTCAATTGGTCGCAACTTTGGCATGTCAGATTGCCACGTCGGATACGACGTGGCCTGGGAAGACAACCAGTGACCAAAACAAAAGGTCATGGGTTCAACAACCTTTTGTTTTGGTCATAAACATCTACGACCTTATCCCGAAGAAGGTCATTAATTTTAGTTTACGACCGCCGGCTTTTGACCTTCTGTTTTTGGTCACAAAAATGTCACAAATGAAAAACAATGACCATTTAGTGACCAATAGTCAAGGTCACAAGTTGACATATTTCTTGTAGTGCCCTCGGATCTAGTCTTCATATGGGCGGGGTTAACTTCCATAGGCGTTGATGCATTGATGGAGAATTTCCTCAGTCCCAGCCAAGGGGTGAGGGTGTGCTTCATCTCATTCCTCTTGAGGGGCATGGGATTCCCAACCCACCCCTTCCTTAGGGGCCTACTGGAACACTACGGGATCCAACTGCACAACCTCACACCAGGTTCTATTTTACATATGTCTGGTTTCGTCGCCCTTTGTGAATTATTTTTGGGCTATGAGGCTCACTTTGAACTATGGAAAAAGTTCTTCTGCCTCGTCCCCCGCCATCAGGGCGGCGAGTCTATTTTTGAAGTGGACGGCGCCGAAGTATGGCGCATAGCTGGATCTGGCTACCCCGCCGGGACTCCGAAGAAGGGATCCGCCGAATGGTCTTTGGAATGGTTCTATATGAAGGATGTACCTCTTTCGAACCCTGTTCGGCGTGGACTGCCAGAATTTTCCAGCGCCCCCTTGAAGAAGCTATATAACTGGCATCGCAAGTCCCCTTCTTAGGAAGACAACGCGGAAGTGATGAGATTGGTAAACAAGGTCAAGGTATTGAACCATTCCGGACTCTCCATAGTGGAAGTTATGGCCATTGCGATACAGAGGTGCATCCAGCCACTTCAATCCAGGGTAACCCCCTTATGATACTATAACGGGGAGGACGACGCATCCCGCTATAGGCGAAAGGGTCCGGATAGCCAGGCCACATTGGCTGCCGCACTGGCCAACCTTTATAAAGGAGAAGAAGAGGACTTCCTCCGTTTAAATTTCCGAGAGGCCTTCTCCATGTAAAATCCCATTGAATGGGTAAGTTTTCTAACCGCTCAATACTTTTTTACTCATTGAGATGCATTAACCGAATACCCTGGTTGCTCTTTAAATAGTCATGGAGGCAAATCGTTGAGAACATTAACTGTCCCGCCCCCTAGCCAAAGGATCACGATCGCAATGAGGACCTCGGATTCCATGAGGATCCGAACGTATTTGTAGAGTTTGAAGATGGTGTCTACTATCAGGCGAGCCTTGATAGCTCGAAGGTAGCCATTGCAGCTGACTATCCCAACCTCTATCCTTTCGTGAAGGTAAGTATTCAAAAATTGTATTCTCAGGGGAGAGAGATACTTCTACGCGTCTCCTTATCCTCCGCATTGAACCATGTTTCGCAGGATCAGCGCTCAGCAAGCCATACTTAGGGGCGGGCGACCAAATGTTAGCACCTTCATGGAAGGGTCATGCAAAACGAAAGGAAGTCGGAAGCACCACTGAACCTGCTCCATCGCCAAAAAGGTATATTCCTCTTACCTAATATTCGGGCGTGAAGCCAAATTGTCATTCGCATCCTCCTTCTATCATAGCAGGAGGGTATACGACGAACTGTGAACAAGATCCCAGCCAGCCGAGCCGTAGCTAATACGGCGCCAAAGATACCAACTAGGACGGGGGCGCATGTTGATGCGGCACAGTCTCGTTCGCCTCACGGAGAGCCGGATGAGATGTCCTTACTAACTCCGAAGTCGAGAGTGCGATGAATCATCATCACTTGAAAGAAGCCCTGCGCGCCCCTGCCTTAACGGAGCCGGAGTTTACTGCCCTAAGCATTGTAGGTGCATACATCCGGGCTATCCAGGATGGACTCACCGGGGTTGCTCGCCTGTTCTCAAAGGATATGCAGGTACAAATCTATATGAACTTAGTGGATAGATAGTAGTATCCCCCGAGACTTAAAGCGGGTGGACAAAACCGATTTGAGGATTTTTTGATGACCGTAGGTTCTCAAGGAGAAGAACAGTGCGTTGACCCAGGAGCTTGAGACAAGCCGAACAAAGCTAAATGCCGCTGTCTCCGAGCTTGAAGAAATAAAGAGTGCCCCGATGTATTATGGCAAAGATAAGAAACTAGAATAAGAATTGAAGAAACAAGCCGAAGAGATGAAGAGCTTGAAGGCTCAACTCTTGGAGGCACAACAGGAAAACCAGTAGCCGAAGGGCGGCATATTCAGTATGACTTGTGAACCGTCCGAATTATTGCTTTAATCATAATGCGGAATGTTATAGTTCGATTGATACAAGTATGTTGACCGACCGCCCTGAATAGGAAATGCCCGTCCTACAAAACGACATTCCGAAGGAGCTGGCAAAGCTGCACGAGCGTGCTCAGAAGGCTATGAAGAATATGGCCAAAGCCTTATGGCCTTCCGACGTCCCTCCAGAAAGTATGGAGGGGTTGGCTGATCTATTCAAGGGTGGCCGACGTCGTTTCGAGCTGTGGAAGATGTCTGCATGCCATGAAGTCTCTCAAGAGGCATGAGCCATGTTGAAGACACGCTATACCGGTCTTGATCCGAACCATATGACCAGAGTTGGACCGCGGGGACCTGACGGGAAGGAAATTCCCGTAAGCCTGGTATACAACCAAGTAATGACAGCGGCGAAATTTTCGCAACAAGATTATAAATTAGATACTGTACTGGATGGCATAGAAAGGGAGTAAGCATTCCATTCTATGTACCCATGTACTTTATGACCGAATATCTCCTGCCGAAATGTATGAAAATTTTGAAATCATAGACCTTCGGCTTCTACCTCCAAACCAAAAAATTGGAGTGTTTCCGTATACTATGTTTGACTAGGAAACATTTAGTATTGTCGAAAACCAGGCAATCCGGCCATATTGCTTGAACAAACAAAATGTATTCGGTGGAGTTATGTTATATTACTGTTTAACGTAAGAAACATCTTCCAAGAAAAATAGTCCCGTTAGGGGTTCCTTTCCTTGGGCTGGGCTTGTATCTGAAGTACAGACAACTAATCTCATAGATTTTGCCGGAAATAACCTGTTGTATATGTGCTGACCAATTATTCCCTTAAGAACACTAGCTTTCGGCTTCACCCGTCTGAGGTATAGGGCCGGATAACCCGATTGTAACAATCGCATAGGTGCTCCCTTTTTACACCCTATCCGAACAATCGGGAATGTAGGGTATAAGCACAGGAGCAAGGCAACCCAGCTTGGCAAAAACTTAAGTCATAAAGGTGTATATAATGGCAGAAGCAACATATAGTACGGACAAAAGGAGCTTGTAGGCTTTTCAATAAAATGCTTCTTTTAAAAGAATCCCCCATGTATGGTGGGGTGTTTACATTTAAAGATGCGTACTCCCAACAATGCGGTTTATCTGGACATACAATTAAGGAGAGAAGGAAAAAAGTAAAAGGGGAGAGAAAATAGAAAAAACCTAGTTTAAAATGAGACATAAGGAGGCCGAACTATGCGTAAAATCTTTGGAGCCGGGCGGCGTTCCATGGGTTCGGCTCAAGGCGATTATCCTCGGTGTTGCGAAGGTGATAGGCTCCTCCAGTAAGGACTTCATCTATTATGAAGGGGCCCTCCCATTTAGGTTTGAGCTTATCCTTTTTCTTCTCAGGGAGGCGTAGAACAAGTTCTCAGACATTGTATGTTTTAGCCCGCACTTCTCTGCTTTGGTAACGCCCGGCCTGCTATTGATAGAATGCGGAACGGGCCTTGGCAACGTCGCGCTCCTCTCCAAGTCCATCTAGGTCGTCCTGCTGATCTAGTTTGGCTTCTTTATCTTCATACATGCGCACTCTAGGCGAGTCATGAATAATATCGCAGGGCAGTACAACTTCTGCACCGTACACCATAAAGAAAGGTGTGTATCCGGTCGTTCGATTAGGCATGGTCCGGAGTCCCCAGAGTACGGAATCGAGTTCCTCAACCTAGTGTTTGTCTAATTCTCGTAAAGAGCACACTAGTCTGGGCTTAATACCACTCATGATCAGACCGTTGGCCCGTTCGACTTGGCCGTTTGTTTGAAGGTGGTATACGAATGCATAGTCGAGTTTAATGCCCAACTTAGCCCACCAAGTTTTCACCTCATCAGCTGTGAATTTAGAGCCATTATCGGTGATGATACTGTGCGGGACACCATAACGATCGACTATGCCGGATATGAAGTCAATCACTGGTCCGACCTCAGCTGTTTTTACTGGTTTGGCCTCTATCCATTTAGTGAATTTATCCACATGACCAGCGAGTATTTCTTTTTGTGGCTTCCCCATTTAAGGGATCCAACCATGTCAAGCCCCCAGACCACAAAGGGCCAAGTAATGGGGATTGTTCTTAATGTGGTGGGAGGCATGTGGCTTTGATTAGCGAAAAGCTGGCAGCCCACGCAGCGTTGGACAAGGTCTTGAGCATCATCTTGAGACGTAGGCCAGAAAAAGCCTATCCGGAACGCCTTTCTTACAAGGGTGCGGGATGCAGCGTGATGACCGCCGAGACTGACATGTATTTCTGCCAAGAGCTGCCTTCCCTCTTCTTCGGAGATACACCTTTGAAGGACTTTGGTAGTACTTCTTTTATATAGTTCACCCTCATGCACTTGAAAGGCTTTAGAGCGCCGAACTATGCAATGTGCCTCATTTTGATTGTCGGGGAGCTCTTGGCTATTAAGGTAGGCCAGGAATGGTTCGGTCCAGGGAGCGATAACCGCCATGATCTCATGAGCAGGGGATGTTATCTCGATATCCGAACTCCCGACATTGTCTATGTTGTGTTCGGTGGTTGGGGATGTGATCAGGTCCACATTGCCTTCTTCGTTCTCACCCTGCCACACCACAGATGTCTTAAAGAGCCTTTCCACGAAGGTGTTGGGTGGCACAGGGTCGTGCTTAGTGCCCATATAGGCGAGGATGTCGGCCGCCTGATTAATTTCTCGGGTGACATGATGAACTCGAGTCCGTCAAACCAAGCTGACAATTTTAATATGGTGTTTCGATATGCCACCATTTTTGGGTCCTTTGCATCAAACTCTCCATTGATCTTGGAAATTGCGAGGTTCGAATCACCGCGCACCTCCAAGCGTTGTATACCCATGGAGACAGCCATGCGAAGACCATGTAGTAGCGCCTCATATTTGACTGCGTTATTAGAGTCCGTATACATAGTTTGAAGTATGTAGCGGACTGTGTCCCTATTGGGGGATGTAAGGATTACACCAACCCCCAGTCCGGCCAGCATTTTGGAGCCATCGAAGTACATAATCCAATTAGAGTATGAGGTGTACTCTTTAGGGAGTTCGGCTTCCGTACATTCAGCTACGAAGTCAGCCAATACCTAGGTTTTAATAGCTCGGCGTGGATTTCGAATGGTAATAGCTCTATGGCCCATTTGGCTATGCGGCCGATGGCGTCCCTATTATTAATGATGTCATTCAATGGCACTTTAGATGCCACTGTGACCGAACACTCTTGGAAGTAGTGTTGAAGTTTGCGGGATTCCATGAAGACTGTGTAGGCTATCTTCTGATAGTGCGGGTATTGGGATTTTCAAGGTGTAAGGACCTCCGATACATAGTAAACTAGTTTTTGGGTGGGGAATTTATGTCCCTCCTCCCCTCGCTCGCCGACGAGGACGGCGCTGACTACTTGGTTAGTTTCCTAAATGTATAATAACATAGGCTCTCCAACGCCAGGTGCGGCCAAGATTGGGTTGCTTGCGAGAAGGGCCTTGATTTCTTACAATCCGTCTGTGGCTGCATCCGTCCATTTGAAGTTGTCAGTGCGGCACAATAGCTTGTGTAATGGCAATGCTTTTTCTCCTAATTTGGAGATAAATCGGCTTAAGGCCGCAATGCACCCAACTAGTTTCTGGACCTGCTTTAGGTCTGTTGGTATGGCCAATTGTGACAGAGCTCGGATCTTGGCTAGGTTTGCCTCGATTCCTCTATGGGAAACAATGAACCCCAGCAATTTTCCGGTTGGAACTCCAAAGACATATTTTTCCGGATTAAGCCGGATGTCGTATGTTTGGAGATTTTCGAATGTGAGGCAAAGGTCGTCCACCAGTGACTCGACGTCCTTTGTCTTGATGACCACGTCATCCACGTATGCTTCGACTGTTTTGCCTATTTGCTTTTCTAGGCATGTTTGAATCATGCGCTGGTAGGTGGCCCCGGCGTTTTTGAGTCCGAAGGGCATAGTATTAAAGGAGAAGGGACCGTAAGGGGTGATGAATGCGGTTGCATCCTGGTCCGATTCCTTCATCTTTATCTGATGGTATCCAGAATAGGCATTGAGGAAACATAGATAATCGCGTCCTACAGTTGCGTCAATGATTTGGTTGATGCGGGGCAATGGGAAGGGGTCTTTAGGGCAAGCCTTGTTGAGGTCCTTGAAGTTGACACACATGCACCACTATTTGTCCTTTTTAGGTACCATGACCAGGTTGGCTAACCAATCCGAATGTTTGATTTTCCTAATAAACCCAGACTCTAAAAACTTGGCTAGCTCTTCTCCCATGGCCTGACGCTTGGGTTCAGAGAATCGCTGTAGTGTCTGCTTTACGGGTTTGAATCCTTTGATTATGTTGAGACTGTGTTTGGCCAGTCTTCGGGGGATGTCGGGCATGTCTGAAGGATGCCAGGCGAAAATATCCCAATTCTCGTGCAGGAATGCACGTAGGGAGGCGTTGACTACCGGATCCAGCTGTGCTCCGATAGACGTTGTTTTATTAGGGTCCGTCGGGTGCACTTGGAATTTTACTATTTCTTCGGCTAGCTTGAAAGAGGTGGACTTGGATCTCTTATCAAGGATCACATTGTCCCTTTCCACCGTACCTCGTAAGGTGGTTAATTCTTCTGCTGCTAGGGCTTCGGATAGTGCCTCAAGGGCCAAGGATGCGGTTTTGTTTTCGGCACGAAGGGATTTGTCTGGGTCACTCGAGATTGTGATGATTCCATTAGGGCCGGGCATTTTTAGCTTCATGTACCCATAATGGGGTATAGCTTGAAAGTGTGAGAAAGCATCCCGGCCAAGGATAGCGTGATACCCACTGTTGAAGGGGACCACATGAAAAAGCAACTCTTCGGATCTATAGTTTTTAGGCGTGCCGAATACCACATCCAGTTTGATTTTTCCCGAGCAGTGTGCCTCTCGACTGGGGATAATAGCTCAAAAGGTGGTCTTGCTTTGCTCGATGCATGACCTATCCATCTGCATTTTGTCGAGCGTGTCCTCACAGATGAGGTTAAGTCCACTACCGCCATCCATGAGCACTTTAGTGAGCAGAAAACCACCAACGATGGGGTTTACTACTAAGGCGGTGGGTGCTCGGACTGACCGAGCCTTTGGTTCGTCTTTGGCTGTAAAGGCTATCGCCATGTCATTCCATGGGCTCAGTGCAGTAACTTGATGGACTTCGGTGAGGTCACGGAGCTCCTGTTTGCACCGGTTGTTAGAAGAGAAAGTCTCGAAGACTGTTAGGACGTTAAAGTTGTCCTTCTCCGGTGAGTATCCTTCTGGAGTTGTGGTGAGGATGTGTGGGGACTCCAACTCATAAGTCGTGATCACCGAATGCACGTGTACAGTGATCCCAGATATCAATGCTCATTGAACACACAGAAGCTGAGTAACAAGAGTCTTACATCCATACATACCGTCTTACACAAGTAGGACCATTATGGTCAAGTCTTGAGTATATCATCGCAGCGGGAATCTTCGTTGACAACTTGGACCCATGCCATCTGCCTTAACCCTACAGGCATTCTGACTTGGAAGCATCCGAGCTCGCATGCTCGTCACCAAAATATTCTTCATCATATCCTCTTCTTTCGTGCCTAGCCAATAAAATAACCAGTGGCAAGCCAGTGAGTACTTTGAATGTACTCGCAAGCAACCCGAGAGTGATAACAGAATAATTATGCAAGGTTCTACCACTAAATTGGCATTTTTGTGGAAAGCTAGTTTTTCTCATGCAAGTATGATCAACATTTATCAAGGACATGAATGCTTCTGCAACAAGTATCAGGAGGTTACAGACACCAACATCGAGAAAGAGTTATAAACAACTCATGCTCAAGCTCATCGTGACATCCTCACGAATCATATCATCAATATTACCAAACCGTGTTGTTTGTCAGAAACATATGGACATAGTCTAAGCAGCACCACCCAACCGTCCTTGACCATGGACACGGCTATTCGAATAGTTTGACTCTCTGGAGAGGTTGCACACTTTACCCAGAAGATCCGGGAAGCTTTCATGTCATCCACGATCCCGGAGTACCTCAAGTACTCGGGGGAAGCACCCGATCACTATCTTCCCTAGGCGACACTAACATAGGGTCCACTTGTTGGTACACGGCCTTTGTGTATAAGCATTAAGATCTTGGGACTCTGCCCTTTTCATTATCACACATACACGCAGGGACCAACGGTGTGTCCGGTGCCCTGTGAAAACAGTCATGGCTGCCTATCCAAGCACGATCCCGTTGCAGGAGTGACCTCATGTCACCCCCGTCACTAGTAATGTGGGCACCATGCTAGTATCGGCCTAGGTAATCAACAATGCCCTTTCCCATATAAGGGTAGAGTGGTTGCGCCTGTAGGGTTGGGACGGTCAACAAATCTCAAATCTAATCCATCTCTGTAAACAACACTTTCAGCAAACCTCGGTACACTACCTCTCCACCAAGTAGTGACCTAGATCATCATCATCTCCTAGGGGAATTAGTGGCACCCACTGGGGCTATTTGCAAGTATGTCAAACCACACTTGTTCCTTACCATGCATAACTCTGACCCATTTTGCTCAGCCAACAACTATAGAATATTTCTACAACCCACCAACACAACTCTAAACAAGGATAGAGTCATGAACAATGCAAGTATCAATGGGGTATGCAACGAAGGCAAACCTAGCAAGGTTGTCATTCAAGATATCATGCATTCAACAATCACGAGAAGAAATGCTATTATGATTAAAAGGGTTCATCATGGTCAAAGGGCTGCTTTCCTGGTTCAGCAAGGTCTTCCGGGTCTGCAAAGTATTCTGGTCCGTCTCTGAGTATTTCGTCTACTTCGTCAACTAACGTTGGAAACAATTATAGTAAGCAACACAACAAGGCAGAAAATATAAGTGCTCTAAAAATATGAAGTTGACTTTTCTAGGACCCCCCTGGTTATATGAAAAATAACCAGAGTGGTTTCATTGGAATTGGATCAGTGGTTATTTCTGAACATTTCAATATGATAGAATCAATGGATTTATGGATTTGCAAGAAGTGTACAGAAATATATTTTTGAAAAATGAGCAAAGGCACCCATTTAACAAATCATGATTTTAGAAGCATCTAGGAGTTGGTTTTACTGGATTTGGAGTTCAAATGAATTCCCTTTGAATTGGGAAAGTTCACAAATATGAAGAAATGGCTCATTATTTTGTGTGGCACAGAAAGTATTAAGAAAAATGTTCATAAACTACGTTATGAACCTAGAAGCATCTACGAATTTGAATCATGGCATTTGGATCAAATTTGAGCTCTCTATGATTTTCTAAAGTTCATCACAGAAATGGAAAATGGGATTTTATTTAATTAGTGTGAAGGAAGGTTTTCTGGAAAAATGTGCATGTTGCACCAACAGGTAGAGCATGATTCATGGAGTCACTAGAAATTTGAATCATCAAATTTGGAGTTAATTTGAATTATTTATGGATTTGACAAATTGTACAAAAAAGAAAAAGGAAAAAGGTTATTACCCAAACGGGCTGGATCTGGGCGGCAACAGTGTGCATTGGGTGAGGCTTAACGACAGGGCGCCACTCGGCCGGCCCAGCAGCTCAGCCACGTGGACGATAGGGTGACGTCGAAGGCGCCTTCACAGAGTACGCTTCCACTTAAACGGACGGGCCCGCCTGCTGGGTCGCTGATGTGCGGGCCCCTGATGACCTGCAAGTATACGGGATAGTTGTAGCCTCTTTTGATAAGTAAGAGTGTCGAACCCAACGAGGAGCTAAAGGTAGAACAAATACTCTCTCAAGTATTATCGGCCACTGAGATGACTCTACGCACGCTTGACGTTCGCTTTACCTCGAACAAGTATGAAACTAGAAGTACTTTGTAGGTGTTGTTGGATAGGTTTGCAAGATAATAAAGAACAGTAAATAAAAGTAGGGGCTGTTTAGATAAAGACACAACTAAGTTAGTTTTAGTAGAGATCTTTTTGTCACGAGAAAGTTATTTGTCCAAGGCAATCGATAACTAGACCGGTAATCACTATTGCAATTTTATTTGAGGGAGAGGCATAAGCTAACATACTTTCTCTTCTTGGATCATATGCACTTATGATTGGAACTCTAGCAAGCATCCGCAACTACTAAAGATCATTAAGGTAAAACCCAACCATAGCATTAAAGCATCAAGTCATCTTTATCCCATACGCAACAACCCCCTTACTCGGGTTTGTGTTTCAGTCACTCACGCAACCCACTATAAGCGAATCATGAACGCATTGCAACACCCTACAGCGGGAATCCCTCACGCTTGCTTGACACGGAGGGCACCATAGGACAACACCAATAATAAAACATGCAACTCAAACCAATCACGATCATCAATTAACCCATAGGACAAAACGGATCTACTCAAACATCATAAGATAGCCATACATCATTGGGAAATAATATATAGCATTGAGCACCATGTTTAAGTAGAGATTACAGCGAATAAGAGAGATGTTACACCGCTGCATAGAGGGGGGAAGAGTTGGTAATGAAGGCGGTGAAGTTGTTGATGAAGATCGCGGTGACGATGATGGCCCCCGGCGGCGTTCCGGTGCCACCGGAAGCAAGGGGGAGAGAGCCCCCTTCTTCTTCTTCTTCTTCCTTGACCTCCTCCCTAGATGGGAGAAGGGTTTCCCCTCTGGTCCTTGGCTCCCATGGCGTGGGAGGGGCGAGAGCCCTCCGAGATTGGATCTATCTCTCTGTCTCTCTCTGTTTCTGCGTTCCCAGATCCTTCCCCTTCATCGTTTCTTTTATATCCAGAGATTTGTAACTCCGATTGGGGTGAATCTTTCGCCCAGATTTTTTCTCATAAAATTAGCTTTCTTGCGAAAAAAGAAGAGCGTAAACCACCTTACGTGTGGCCCACGAGGGTGCCAGGCGCGCCCAGGGGGGAGGGCGCGCCCCCTGTCTCGTGGCCACCTCGGCCACCATTTCGCGTTGATTCTTCCTCCGGAAAATCCCAAATATTCCAAAATAATTATTCGTCCATTTTTATCCCGTTTGGATTCCATTTGATATTGGGTTTCTGCGAAACATAAAACATGAAACAAACAAGAACTGGCACTGGGCATTGGATCAATATGTTAGTCCCAAAAATAGTATAAAAAGTTGCCAAAAGTATATGAAAGTTGAAGAATATTGGCACAGAACAATAAAAAATTATAGATACGACGGAGACGTATCAGCATCCCCAAGCTTAATTCCTGCTCGTCCTCGAGTAGTTAAATGATAAAAAAGATAATTTTTGATGTGGAATGCTACCTAGCATAATCTTGATCATATATCTAATCATGGCATGAATATTAAGACACGAGTGATTCAAAGCAATAGTCTATCATTTGACATAAAAACAATAATACTTCGAGCGTACCAATAAAGCAATCATGTCTTTTCAAAACAACATGGCCAAAGAAAGTTATCCCTACAAAATCATATAGTCTGGCTGTTGCTCTATCTTCATCACATAAAGTATTTAATCATGCACAACCCCGGTGACAAGCCAAGCAATTGTTTCATACTTTAGTAATCTCAAACTTTTTCAACTTTCACGCAATACATGAGTGTGAGCCATGTATATAACACTATAGGTGGAATAGAAAATGACGGTGGGGGTTATGTGGAGAAGACAAAAAGGGAGAAAGTCTCACATCGACGCGGCTAATCAATTGATGTCAATGCGAGGAGTAGGGATTGCCATGCAACAGATGCACTAGAGCTATAAGTGTATGAAAGCTCAAACTGAAAACTAAGTGGGTGTGCATCCAACTTGCTTGCTCATGAAGACCTCGGGCATTTGAGGAAGCCCATCATCGGAATATACAAGCCAAGTTCTATAATGAAAATTCCCACTAGTATATGAAAGTGAAAGCATAGGAGACTCTCTCTATGAAGAACATGGTGCTACTCTGAAGCACAAGTGTGGTAAAAGGAGAGTAGCATTGCCCCTTCTCTCTTTTTCTCTTATTTTTTTATTCTCCTTTTTTCTTTTTTTTTGAATAGGCTTCTTTGGCCTCCCCTTTTTTTATTTTGGATTCTTTGGCCTATCTCTTTTTTTATTAAGTCCGAAGTCTCATCCCGACTTGTGGGGGAATCATAGTCTCCATCATCCTTTCCTCACTGGGGCAATGCTCTAATAATGATGATCATCACACTTTTATTTACTTACAACTCAATATTACAAATCGATATCTAGAACAAAGATATGACTCTATATGAATGCCTCCGGCGGTGTATCGGGATGTGCAATGATCTAGCATAGCAATGACATCACAAAACAGACAAGCCATGAAAACATCATGCTAGCTATCTTACGATCATGTAAAGCAATATGACAATGAAAAGCTCAAGTCATGTATATGATGATGATGGAAGTTGCCTGGCAATATATCTCGGAATGGCTGTGGAAATTCCATGATAGGTAAGTATGGTGGTTGTTTTGAGGAAGATATAAGGAGGCTTATGGGTGATAGAGCGTATTGTATCACGGGGTTTGGATGCACCGGCAAAGTTTGCACCAACTCTCGAGGTGAGAAAGGGCAATGCACGGTACCGAAGAGGCTAGCAATGATGGAAGGGTGAGAGTGCGTATAATCCATGGACTCAACATTAGTCATAAAGAACTCATATACTTATTGCAAAAATCTACAAGCCATTGAAAACAAAGTACTACGCGCATGATCCTAGGGGGATAGATTGGTAGGAAAAGACCATCGCTCATCCCCGACCGCCACTCATAAGGAAGACAATCAATAAATAAAATTGTGCTCCAACTTCATCACAAAGCGGTTCACCATACGTGCATGCTATGGGAATCACAAACCTCAACACAAGTATTTCTACTAATCCACAGTCACCCACTAGCATGACTCTAATATCACCACCTTTATGTCGCAAAACTATTGCAAGGAGTCAAACATATCATATTCAACGATCTACAAGTTTATGTAGGATTTTATGACTAACCATGTGAATGACCAATTCCTGTCATCTCTCTAAATATATATAAGTGAAGCAAGAGAGTTTAATTCTTTCTACAAAAGATATGCCCACGCTCTAACAAATATAAGTGAAGCGAAAGAGCATTCTACAAATGGCGGTTTTCTATGTAAAGAGAAACAGGCAATCCAAACTTCAAATGATACAAGTGAAGCACATGAAGCATTCTATAAAGCCATACTCAAAAGAGATAAGTGAAGTGCAATGAGCATTCTATAAATCAACTAAGGACTATTTCATACCAGCATGGTGCATAAAAGAAAAGTGAAAACTAAATGCAAAAGACGCTCCAAGACTTACACATATCGCATGAACGAAACGAATCCGAAAACATACCGATACTTGTTGAAGAAAGAGGGGATGCCTTCCGGGGCATCCCCAAGCTTAGACGCTTGAGTCTACTTGAATATTTACTTGGGGTGCCTCGGGCATCCCCAAGCTTGAGCTCTTGCCTCTCTTCCTTTTCCTCATATCGAGACATCCTTGATTAGACACTTCATCCACACAAAACTTCAACAGAAAACTCGGTAATATCCGTTAGTATAATAAAGCAAATCACTACTCTAAGTACTATTGCAAACCAATTCATATTTTGTTTTTGCATTGTTTATACTGTAACATAACTTTTTCATGGCTTAATCCACTGATATAAATTGATAGATTCATCAAAACAAGCAAACTATGCATCAAAAACAGAATCTGTCAAAAACAGAATAGTCTGTAGCAATCTGAACATTCACCATACTTCTGATACCCAAAAAATTCTACCAAAATTAGGAAAAATAAAAAATTTATACATATATACATTGCAAAAGTAATCAGAACTGTTTGACGTTCCAGTAAAAAATGTAAAATCGCGCACTACCGCCCTGCACCGTACAAACCAACAAGCATTGTAAACATCCTAAAGGCAAACCGTAGCACATTATTTTTATAATACAATGAAATTGTACAAGGGGATAATTATTTTTTATGACAAGTTTCTGTAATTAAGATTCACAGAGTTTTCGTGAGCATGAACAAAGTTCAAGGCTAGCTCCCACTTCAACAATGCTTGTCTCTCTCACTTTCACTTTCCTTTTTGAAAAGTTTGTAGGTTCCCCTCTTTATTTTTTTGTTTTTAAACTTTATGAAAGCACTTAACAGAAATAAATGACTCTCTAAAACTTCTGGGTTGTCTCTGTGGCGGTGCTTTCTTTAAAGCCATTAAGCTAGGCATATAGTGCTCAAGTAATGAATCCACCCGGATCCCATGGTATATCAAAGCCAATTTTAATTAACAATTATTTGTAATTTAGTAGTGAGCACAAAGTAACATATATCATGCAGCAACGAAGTCTAACTCTCTTCCTACGCATTGGCATGTCATAGAAGAACAATTCATGCACACATAGTAAAGGCCAATGCATAGTATAAGCAATTTCTTGCAATTCTATCGTGCTGGAAACATAGAGAGGTGGAGATATAGTTCCTCTCTCATAATAATTGCAAGTAGGAGCAGCAAGCACATGTATATCATATTCATCAAAATTATCATGTGCAATGGTAAAAGGCAACCCATCAATATAATCCTTAATAAGCACAAACTTCTCCGATATAGTGTAGTTCGGAGAATTCAAAAAGATAATAGGACTATCATGCGTGGGTGCAATAGCAACAATTTCATGTTTAACATAAGGAACTATAGCAAGTTCATCTCCATAAGCATCATTCATGCTGGCATCTTGGCCACAAGCATAGCAAGCATCATCAAAAATGGATATTTCAAGAGAATCAATGGGATCATAGCAATCATCCTTCGGTAAGCACGAAGGGGAATTAAACAATGTATGAGTTGAAGAGTTACTATCATTAGAAGGTGGGCATGGGTGACCAATCCGCTCTTCCTCCTTTTGTTCTTTGCTCTCCTCATCATCTTTTTCATCCAATGAGCTCACAGTTTCATCAATTTCTTCTTCCATAGCTTCCTGCAAAATATCAGTCTCTTCTTTGACAACAGAGAATTTCTCAATATATAGTTTAACATAGGCATTAAAAGCATAATTATCATAACAATATTCAAGTATGGCAAAATTTTCAGATGTAGAGAGTAGGATCATACTTTTCAATCAAAGAAGCAATTTCATAAGCACCCTTAAAAGCAACAAATTCTTCAATTTTTTGAACATCATAGTAATTATAAACACCCTTAGCATATGAAGATACGATTCCATTATCAACAACAAGTAATATCATATATTTCACATAAATTCCAAGCATAGCATTGCAAATGATGAATTTGATCCAGTAAAAGTTTCCCTTTTTTAGATATATGGTGTCGCACATAATAAGCATGCTCATCTAAAGATTTGCCCTCAACTAAGCTAGCTGGGGTTTCAGCATGAGCACAAAGGGATCGAAGATGATCCAAGTAAAAAGCTTCAGGAGTGTGATAGATTTTGAGTGGTTCTTCAACCATTGGTTCAGTAGGTACAACTAATTTTTTTTGGTATTTTGCGTTTCCTACCCATAACTAAAGATAGAAAACAACTAAGAACATCAAATAAAAATTACATAGTGACAAAGCAAACAAGCACACACGAGAATATTCACCCCACGCTATGACTCCCCGGCAACGGCGCCAGAAAAAGGTCTTGATGACCCGCAAGTATACAGGATAGTTGTAGCCTCTTTCGATAAGTAAGAGTGTCGAACCCAACGAGGAGCTAAAGGTAGAACAAATACTCTCTTAAGTCCTATCGGCCACTGATACGACTCTACGCATGCTTGGCGTTTGCTTTACCTAGACCAAGTATGAAACTAGAAGTACTTTGTAGGTGTTGTTGGATAGGTTTGCAAGATAATAAAGAACACGTAAATAAAAAGTAGGGGCTATTTAGATAAATACACAACTAAGTTAGTTTTAGTATAGAGCTTTTTGTCATGAGAAAGTTATTTGTCCAAGGCAATCGATAACTAGACCGGTAATCACTATTGCAATTTTATTTGAGGGAGAGGCATAAGCTAACATACTTTCTCTTCTTGGATCATATGCACTTATGGTTGGAACTCTAGCAAGCATCTGCAAGTACTAAAGAACATTAAGGTAAAACCCAACCATAGCATTAAAGCATCAAGTCCTCTTTATCCCATACGCAACAACCCCCTTACTTGGGTTTGTGTTTCACTCACTCACGCAACCCACTATAAGCGAATCATGAACGCATTGCAACACCCTACAGCGGGAATCCCTCACACTTGCGCAACACAGAGGGCACCATCGGACAGCACCAATAATAAAACATGCAACTCAAACCAATCACAATCATCAATTAACCCATAGGACAAAATGGATCTACTCAAACATCATAAGATAGCCATACATCATTGGGAAATAATATATAGCGCTAAGCACCATGTTTAAGTAGAGATTACAGTGGGTAAGAGATAGGTTACACCCTGCATAGAGGAGGGAAGAGTTGGTGATGAAGGCGGTGAAGTTGTTGATGAAGATCGCGGTGATGATGATGGCCCCCAGCGGCGTTCCAGCGCCACCGGAAGCAAGGGGGAGAGAGCCCCCCTTCTTCTTCTTCTCCTTGACCTCCTCCCTAGATGGGAGAAGGGTTTCCCCTCTGGTCCTTGGCTCCCATGGCGTGGGAGGGGCGAGAGCCCCTCCGAGATTGGATCTGTCTCTGTATCTTTCTCTGTTTCTGCATTCCCAGATCCTTCCCCTTCACCGTTTCTTTTATATCCGGAGATCCGTAACTCCGATTGGGGTGACTCTTTAGCCCAGATTTTTTCTCATAAAATTAGATTTCTTGCGGCAAAAGAAGAGCATCAACCGCCTTACGGGTGGCCCACGAGGGTGCCAGGCGCTCCCAGGGGGGAGGGCACACCCCCTGTCTCGTGGCCACCTCGGGCACCGTTTCACGTTGATTCTTCCTCCGGAAAATCCCAAATATCCCAAAATAATTCTTCGTTCGTTTTTATCCCGTTTGGATTTCGTTTGATATTGTGTTTCTGCGAAAGATAAAACATGCAACAAACAGGAACTGACACTGGGCACTGGATCAATATGTTAGTCCCAAAAATAGTATAAAAAGTTGCCAAAAGTATATGAAAGTTGAAGAATATTGGCATGGAACAATCTAAAATTATAGATACAACGGAGATGTATCAGCTCCCAGCGACAGGTCGTCTTCCACCTCCCGCGCGCGCTCTAGGCGCGGGGAGGAGCGGCTCCCGCCGGTGATTGCCGGGGCTCCAGAGCGTCTCCGGCTACGCCCCGCCCACCGGCGTGCTCAGGAGGCCACGCCGCACCCATCCATGTGCTGCACGCATGCCGTGGAGGGCTGCAATGGTGATGGCTTGGGTGGCCGCGGAGGAGGCCATCGGCGAGGTTTGGCACTGCACGGTAGGCACATGGAGGAGGGAATGGAGTGCGGGGCGAGTTGGTGGTGGTGGTGAGGGGGCACTGGAGTGGCTAGGGAGAGAGGAGAGGCTCGGGATAGCCCGAATTTAGGCGGAGCCCGACAGCGGCACTCCGGCCATTGCTGTGAACGGAGGACACGGGGAGAGGTGTGGGTTGGTCCAGGGGTGCACGGGAGGGAGAGAGAGCCAAAGGAGTAGAGAGAGGGCTCGGGGGTGGCCTTAAATAGAATGGGGCAAGGTGCACCGCGGGGCCGTGCGCTGGCGAGGCCGTAGTTGTCGCTGGAGGCCACGAGAGGGCTTGGCTTCGAGTCGGGGGTCTTCCTGGGCATGGTCTACGACCAGGGGAAGAGAGAGAGGGAGAGAGGAGAGAGCTCCATGTGGATCCACGAGCTCGCATGCGCATTGGCGGGCTCGGGCAGTTCTAGGCAGCGCGACACGGGTAGGATAGAGAGGGGAAGGAGGGGACCAGCATGGTGGTTTGTTGCGGACGTTGAGGCACCTCAACTGGTGCAAGGGGGAGGCTCGAGGTGGTCGGGGGACGCGACGTCAATGTTCGGGAGCACACTGACATGCTCCAGAGCACGCAAATGGCCGACACCTACGGCTTTATCTCGCGTCCTCACGCGCCCACTTGTGTCTGGCGTCTGCAGGAAGAGTAAACAAGAGGGAGGGAGGCTTTGGATGCTCTGGAACTTGCCAGGAGTGGGAGAGAGATGGGAAAGGGAGGGAAAAGTGGTTGTCCAGAGAAGAAAAATGGGTCTCTGCCCCCCTTAATCATTGCTCCTTGGGCAGCAAAGCATGTAGGAGTTAGAGGAGGAGCAGATGGGGCTGTGGGAAAAAGTTGAGCTCATGGAGATTAGTGGAAATGGACAAAACATGCATTTTAAATTTCTGCCAGAAGGTGTTTGATGTAGGTTTGGGCAAGCAAATGGACTTCCCTTCTCATGTCTTGACAGGGTCAAATGGTATGAGAAAATAAGAGGTTCCACCAAGATTGAGTTCATTTGCAAAGTTGCCAATGCAACTTTTGTAAACTCTAGAAATCAACAAAAATGGACTTTCCAGGATTTAGCCATGCATCTATTCTCCTTGATGCACCACTTAGTGTAGTGTCATCATTTGAGGTTATGAACATGTCCACAAAAGTTGAGATCAAAAGGAGAAACTTGCCAATGTAGAGTTGTTCAAATTTGGTTCTAGACAGGAAGGGTTTTGGGGCACTTTGATCAATTTAACTTGTTTTCCAACTTGTGCCACTTGGTCTAGATGATTCATTAGACCATTTTAGCATGTGGACCAAGTTTGAGAGCATTTGGACAAGTTTGCTAATGTAAAGTTGTTCAAACTTGAAAAAGGGCAGAAATGCTTTTGAGAGGGTTTCATGGGGTTATTCTATTGTCCATGACATGAGACTTGGCAATATCACCAAATAGGGTATTTATGACAAGCTAGAATTTTTTTGGAATTTTTAAAGAATATTTCCCTTGTAAATATTTCAAAATCTTGAAATATCCAAAAAGGGTTTTTGAGGGATTTAACCAATATTTTGAACATGACCATGTGTTGAAACTCTTATATATGGACAATATATGTCCACTGAGTTTCCCTAGGTTTTTCCAAAATATTTTTAAAGCATTAAAATAATTTTAACCTATTAAAGACCATTTCTGGCCTAAAGAAAAAGCCTTTAAATAAAATAGGAAAATAACTTTTAAAATTATATTTTTGTGGTTTTTGGTAGTCCTATACCTAATAGGAGTCAAACGTACTCTTTGAAAGATTTTTCATACCCCAAATAAGGTACTTGAAGTGCAAATCTCAATTCAGGGGTTTTTGGAAAACTAAATTTAGAAAATACTTTTTGGCCAAATTATTTTTTGTAAGAAAGTTCTATAATGATAATTGGTTCAAGAGTTTGGATCAAGGAGAGAAAGTATAAGAGTTGGAGGATTTATTTGATTTTTAGAGCACTTGCAAACAACAAACAAAAATCCAATCAAGGCAAAGTCCAAAACACTCAAAAGTTTTTGTCAAACCACATTTTATCATGATTTATAATCTTAAGTGTTGTGCCATGAAAATTAGGGTGTGACAGACCTACCCCCCTTACAAGAATCTCGTCCTCGAGGTTCCCAAACTAGGCGCGGAAGGAGTATGGAGACTTGGATTTGGGGCAGTCTTCACGTCCTCATACTGCTTCTGCTTCCGAGTGGTGCTCCCTTGAACCTTGAAGTACTTGATGGTCTGGCTTCGTGTATGACGTCCTTGCTTGATCCAGGTTGCTAAGGGGTCTCTCGCATTAGGTCAGGTTCGGCTGGAGGTCGGTGGCTTGACGACCGATGTCCTTGTAGAGACGGGCTAGTTAGGAAGTTGGAAACACTTCCGGAGTTGTGACGCACGGAAGATGTTATGCATCGTGGGTAACTCAGGTGGTAACTCTAGCTGGTAGCCATCTATTTCTCGTCTTCCAGTGATCTTCGAGAGGGCCGATAAATCTTGGTGTGAGTTTCTCTTGGCATGAAAATGCTTGGTACTCTTGAGAGAAGTGGCTTGCAGATACACCTGGTCTTCGACGAGAAAGTTCACTCCTTGACGATGGTGGTTGGTATGGTTCTTACTCCTTGGCATGGCGGTCTTTAAATGTTCCTTGACCAGCTGAACGACTCTTCTTCCGTCTTCAGTAGACAAGTAGGTCACCAAATAATGATGACAACTATCTTGTCTAAGTACTCCATGAAGATTTTGTTCACGGGGTACATAAAGTAGGCTGGGGGATTGGTAGTGGTCACGGTTGAGTGTTGGCCAGTGTCTACTTGACCTAGAGCCAAAGCCCATGGTCATGATCCGACCATGTTGTGGCTTGGTAGGGCTTAAGGGTTTCAAGGATTCTACTGTGCGAATGAACATTTATCATCTTATCTTTAAGCACGGTTTCTGAGATGCCAATTGTTCTATCTAGCCTCCAAACAAATCACCTTATACCACCGAAAGCTTCCTTTCGTATATACCAACTCTAATCGTCACTCATGCTATTCATATCCACATGACTCCCTAGAGGAGGTCTGACAAAATCATACATGTCAACTATCCCCAAACTCATGTGTATGGCTATGCCTATGTAAAAATCCATGGGTAGAGCATACAAGCTGCTAAGCTTGAATTAAACACCACAATCCAAGTGCTCAGCCTATCCTTCCAAGGTCCAAGATAGTGCATCTCTATCCTAAGGAAACACGTTGTATGCCACTCTAAGAATCAACTCCAACAACCCATTAACTCCGTCAATCATTACATGATCCATCAATTCTACAAATCCGATGTCTACGATGTTCCATGCGATCTCCTAAAGTCCCTATAATCCCCAAATACTTGAAAGGGCTATCCTTACTATAGTCAGTCCACCAATTCCCATTATCATGGTCAAGTAAACTCCAAGGTCAGGCTTATATAGATCCCTAAATCAACTCCGACAATTAATCCAATCTCCTAGCTTATTGTCCACCGAGAAACATGGCATCATGATCGAGATCATCAGTCTAAATCCAATTTACTCCGAACCATGTAGACTTACTCAACATCTAAACTCCAATAGGATCGCCTATTTAAATCCAAATTTACTCCGGGGTGATGAAAGCTATGCTACTGTATCCACATGATCCCACCAAGTTCATCTACCAACATGAACGCCTCATAATCCCCCAGAGTGTCTCATATAATTCCTCGGGGTTACTAGTATAGCTCCATCAAGTCATTTGTCCCATATTCCTCTATCCTCAAATTGGTCTTCCCTATGGCATCGTCAGTTCTGGTGCTATATTAGGATGGTAATGTGTTCATTCACTACGTCCACTAGTTCCATAACAAACCCAGTGTTGTGCAAGGCTACGAAGGCTTAACTGGTTCTCTCAATTTGTAGGTTAAGCTCGTGGTTAAGGATTCGAGTGAGGTCTCGAGGGGTCTAGGGATGGGTTTCTGATCCTTGAGGGGTAAACATAACTCTACAGGGTTGCACTGGGTCGAGGAGGCTGCAGCAAAAGGACTTCAGTGCTAGTTGGTCGCCGAAGTAGACTCCTTGGTGCATCTTGTCTGGCTAGTCTTCAGAAATGAGAGGGAGAAGTAGCATAGAAGAGGTGAATGCCTAGGGGGGGGGGGGTTCTATAGTGCAGGTGCAAACAAACAAGTGCCAAAAAGGGACAAACAAAAGAAAACAAGGAAGGTGATATAGTCGCCTACTTGTTGCCTAGGGAAAAAGTGTGACTTATATCAAAGCACTAACAATAAAAACAAGCAACACACAATCATGGTCCTATTTGAACCATCATACGGACTCGACTGCGCATAGGGGGTACATGACTCATCCTACCCTAAGGGTTCTCAGACTCAGTAGTCATGCCTTGTGCCTCATGTAGTCTTCTGAGTTTTCCTCAGGTGTTGCTACGTCTCTTGTTTGATGAAACGATCTGGGTTGAGCCTGAAGTATCTTCAACAACTTCTCACCTGATGAGGTGATGGGGTGAAGGTGGCTCCTCGTGCCTGGCATTGACTTGGTATCCCCTTGTCTTCTTATTCATGACGATCCTTTTGTATTCCAAGGCATCGGCGGTTCCAGGTGGAAATCCTTTATGCAATGATATTAACAAGGCATAGTAGAGGTCCAATCCGTCGGACATATTGTTGACAGTATCGTCACCGAGAGCGGGGGATGAAGAGAACCATTTTCGTACTCACTATAGTGAGGCGGACCAAATGGCGAAGTTCTCATCCACCGGTGGTTGCCGATACAACAATGGTAGTGATACAGTTACTCTATTAGCGATGTATATCATGATCTTGCATATCCTATGCCCTGATCATTGTAGGCTAAGGTCGCATCATCTTGGGGTAGTGTTAAGGGTGTCACCATCTTCTGGGTATTCATGTCCTCATTTCTTGAGGATGTATCTTTCGTTGGTATCGTCTTGTCGAGGTGTCGCCAATCTTTTGTTCAAAAGATGTGGGTGAATGTCTGACAAGGCATCTCCCTTCTAGATTATCCCCAAGGATTACAAGGAATCCAGTGGTCAGGGGCATAAGGATTCTACCAACCAAAAGTTTTGAAGGGGAAGAGATCAATAAGGAAAGTATACCTTAGTTTTCAAAAAACTGAGAAGGGAAGAGAAGTATAGATAGTTTTGAAAACTGTAATAGTTTTGGAAATAGTTTTAACCCTAACTAACGACCATGCTAACTAAGGCTTCCTACAGTCAGGATGGCTCTGATACCAGCTCTGTGGGGACCCTGACTCATAAGTCATGATCACCAAATGCACGTGTACAGTGATCCAGAGATCAATGCTCACTGAACACACAGAAGCTGAGTAACAAGAGTCTTACATCCATACATACCGTCTTACACAAGTAGGACCATTATGGTCAAGTCTTGAGTATATCATCGCAGCGGGAATCTTCGTTGACAACTTGGACCCATGCCATCTGCCTTAACCCTACATGCATTCTGACTGGGAAGCATCCTAGCTCGCATGCTCATCACCAAAATATTCTTCATCATATCCTGTTCTTTCGTGCCTGGCCAATAAAATAACTAGTGGCAAGCCAGTGAGTACTTTGAATGTACTCGCAAGCAACCCGAGAGTGATAACAGAATAATTATGCAAGGTTCTATCGCTAAATTGGCATTTTTGCGGAAAGCTAGTTTTTCTCATGCAAGTATGATCAACATCAAGGACATGAATGCTTCTGCAACAAGTATCAGGAGGTTACAGACACCAACATCAAGAAAGAGTTATAAACAACTCATGCTCAAGCTCATCGTGACATCCTCATGAATCATATCATCAATATTACCAAACCGTGTTATTTGTCAGAAACATATGGATGTAGTCTAAGCAGCACCACCCAACCGTCCTTGCCCGTGGACACGACTATTCGAATAGTTTGGCTCTCTACAGAGGTTGCACACTTTACCCACAAGATCCGGGAAGCTTTCATGTCATCCACGATCCCGCAGTACCTCAAGTACTTGGGGGAAGCACCCAATCACTATCTTTCCCTAGGCGACACTAACATAGGGTCCACTCGTTGGTACACGACATTTGTGTATAAGCATCAAGATCTTGAGACTCTGCCCTTTTCATTATCACACATACACGCATGGACCAACGGTGTGTCCGGTGCCCTGTGAAAACAGTCATGACCGCCTATCCAAGCACGACCCCGTCCCGAGAGTGACCTCATGTCACCCCCATCACTAGTAATGTGGGCACCATGCTAGTATCGGCCTAGGTAATCAACAATGCCCTTTCCCATTTAAGGGTAGAGTGGTTGCGCATGTAGGGTTGGGACGGTCAAAAAAAATCTCAAATCTAATCCGTCTCTGTAAACAACACTTTCAGCAAGGCTCGGTACACTACCTCTCCACCAAGTAGTGACCTAGATCATCATCATCTCCCAGGGGCATTAGTGGCACCCACCACTACAAAAAAAGACACATCCGTGACATTTTGGGCCGAACGAATTTTTTCTGTCATACATATGACACTTCTATGACGATAATTGTGACAAAACCCGGTATCATCATAGATGTGGTGGGCTCCTACTTCTATGAAAAAAATCATGACAGAAAATGGGCTTTTCGTCCTGGGTGGGCCGGAGACGCAGCTGCATGACATTCTTTGGGCCGTCCATGACCTAAAAAACCGTGGTAGAAGCGAGGGAGAGGAAAATTTCGGGGAGTTCCCGGTTACGGTGGGAGGTCGGGGCCGAGCGATGCGCGTTTCTCTCGTACACATACGCACGTGTGTGCGAGGCGTTGGCTCTAACTAAACCCGAGCGAGGGGTTGGGCTCTATAACTGAACCCGAGCGATTGCACTGCAAGCTACGCGTTACTGAACCCGAGCGATCGATCGATGGCTGTTAACTGAACCTGATCGAGCGATTCCTTTGCTACTGCTGCTAACTGAAGCCGATCAATGCTGCCTTTGGGATGAACAGTGAGTGTTGCCGGGGGGGGGGGGGGGGGGGTTGGATGAATAGTGAGCGGTGGCGTTGCCTGTGGATGAACAGGACCCCGTGGTGTGGAGGGCTAGATGAATAGTAGACGGTGGAGGGGTGCCCGTGGAGGGGTGGTTGAACAGTAGCCGGTGGAGTAGCACGCGGTGGAGGCTGGATGAACAGGAGCCTGTGGAGGCTGGAGGAGGTCGATGGTAGCCCGTGGAGGCTGGAGGAGGTCGACGGTGGAGATGAATAGTACCCCATGGAGTCCCATTTTGCGGTACGCCACACCCCTCCCAATCAACAGGACCCCCGTTTTGACCGTAGAAGGTCCGTTTCCTCCGTTTTGCGGTACGCCAGACCCCTCCCGATGAACAGGATCCCGTTTAGAACGTGGTCGGTCGAACACAAGGCCGTTTCCTCCGTTCGGTGGTACGCCAGGCCTCATTTCCATCGCCTATTCTGTCCAAGCCCTCCCGATGAACACGACGATGCATTCTGTTCTGACCCAGCCGGTTGGCTCCCCATGAACACGACGACGACCCTGTTTCTCGGTTCCGACCCAGCCATGTACACGAGCCCTGGCCGTACGTATGCACGAGTAGGCGTTCGAGACCCCGCCCGTATGTACGTACGTCGCCGTATTTTCTTTCTTGCACCCTGGCCGTTGTACGTACGTGTACATGCTACATGCGCACCTCTACTACGACACGTGTGCGTCTCTACTACGACACGTGCGCGCCTCTACATCCACCAGTATGTACGTACATGTTCGCGACCAGAATGACAACGCTACGTACACTTCGACCAGGTGGGTCCCGACTGTCAGGCACTTCCTTGCGTGCAAAGATGTAGCTGGTGGGTCCCAGCAGTTAGGGGGGCGAATCGTTTTTTTTGCCCGGACACACTTCCTTGCGTGCGAAGATGTAGCTGGTGGGTCAGTCAGGGGGCGAATCGTTTTTGTTTTGCCCGGACGCACTTCCTTGCGTGCGAAGATGTAGCTGGTGGGTCCCAGCAGTTAGGGGGGCGAATCATTTTTTTTGCCCGGACGCACTTCCTTGCGTGCGAAGATGTAGCTGGTGGGTCCCAGCAGTCAGGGGGCGAATCATTTTTTTTGCCCGGACGCACTTCCTTGCGTGCGAAGATGTAGCTGGTGGGTCCCAGCAGTTAGGGGGAAACTTTTTTTCGCGAAATATGGTGGCCCATCCGGTGGGTCCCCGCTGTCAGGTGGAGGAATAATTATTTTGCGCGTAATAAGGAGGCACTTCCTTGCTGTGGCCGTGGACCTAGCTGTCAGCCGCTCCACGTACAGTCCACGTCCGATGGAAGCCGTTCCTTGACCACGTTGACCAGGCCGCGCCGAGAGCACCTGGGCGGTGGACGGCGACGAGGCCTAGGAAGGGAACGACATGGAGGTAGGGAATACTTGACAGTTGTTTCCCACGCGGAGGGGAGTACGACTGTACGAGGGTCTACTGGTTCGTCTGCCCTCGCCGGAGAATAACAGCAGGTGTGGGTGAGTAGAGGGATGGCTATGCCAGCGATGGGAGTACGATGGGGCGGTGAGGCTTACGCGGCAGCATAGCCGGCCGCGGGGAGGAGGGAGCAGGCAGTCCCGCCGGCGCTTGTTTGAGTGGGCAGGAAGAGCAGAGATTGAAGAAGCACGACGGCCGTTGGATGGACATCCAACAGACACTGCTTGTGCGTCAACCTTTTTTTAGGAAAGCCTCAAATCTGTGGAAAACAGCATACATCCCATCTGCCATTATTTCTAATAATTTACAGCCCATTTGCTAATTCTTAAGGTTTTTTTAGCCCATATTCTTTTTGTTAGCATTACAGCCCATATTGTGGCCACGGTTAAAAATTTATACGAAATTTTGCATATTTTGGTGCGGTCCGAACTGTTTTTAATCCCGAAATTTTGACTCACACTCAAACTGATTTTAAAAATAAATGTATATCAATATAAAATCCAACAAATTCTCCACGCATAAAAATTAATGTAATTTAAAATCTCCAAATGAAAAAAAGATATTTGAAACTAATTGCCGGTTTGATGTGTTTTAAAAATGTACAACCCATTTCTCATTACTGATGGGCCATTTTCTCGGCCAGCCGAATGAAAGCTCTCCTTGTCTTGAAAGATTTGCAGCCCAATAGGCCTGACAAAGCGACTTACTTGGCAAATCACAAAAAAACTGGGCTGTGGCTGTGGACCCAGCTGTCAGCCTCTCCACGTACAGTACTCTTCTGATGGAAGTTGTTCCTCGACCACGTTGACCACGCCGCACCGAGAGCACCACGGCGGTGGACGATGGCAAGGCCTAGGAAGGGGACGACATGGAGCCAGGGAAGACGCGGCAGTGGAAGCCCGCGCGGAGAGGAATACGAGGGTTCACTGGTTCGGCTGCGGTGTGAGGCTGTCATCGCCGCAGGGCCTGGCCAGCGGTGGGAATAGTAGGGGGTGGTGTGGCCTCCGCGGTAGCACAGCTGACCATGGGAGGCAGGAGCATGCGGCACGACCGGTGTTGCTTTGGGCGGCTGGAGCAAGAAGACCAGGGGTTGAAGAAGCAATATGGCCGTTGGATGGACATCGTACGGTCACTGGAGCTAGAATCGTTCATATTGACTAAGTTGACAAAGCCCTTCGTCCCCATCAACTTAGTAGGCCCACAAGTCAGCCTCCCACCAAGGTGGGTCCCAGCTAGCCGGGGGAGTATTCATTTTTTTGTGCGTAATAAGGAGGCACTTCCAGTGGGTCCGAGATGACAGCAGGGGGAACTTTTTTTCACGAAATACGGTGGCCCGTCCGGTGGGTCCTAGCAGTCAGGGGAAGGCTTTTTTTGCAAAATATTGGTGGCCCATCCGGTGGGTCCCCGCTGTCAGGTGGAGGAATAATTATTTTCTGCGTAATAAGGAGGCACTTCCTTGCGGCTGCCGTGGACCCAGCTGTCAGCCTCTCCACGTACAATACTCTTTCGATGGAATTCGGTCATTGACCACGTTGACCACGCCGCGCCGAGAGCACCACGGCAGTGGACGACGGCGAGGCCTAGGAAGGGGACGACGCGAAGCCGGGGAAAACACGGCAGTGGATGCCCACGCGTAGAGGAGTATGAGGGTTCACTCGTTCGGTTGCGGTGTGAGGCTGCCGTCGCCGCAGAATAACAGGGGGTATGGGTGAGTGGAGGGATGGCCTGGCCAGCGGCGGGAGTAGTAGGGGGCGGTGAGGCCTCCGCGGCATCACAGCCGGCCATGGGAGGCAGGAGCAGGCGGCACGATCGGCGCTGCTTTGGGCGGCTAGAGCAAGAAGACCATAGGTTGAAGAAGCACGATGGCCGTTGGATGGACATGGTACGGTCACTGCAGCTAGAATCGTTCATATTGACTAAATTGACAAAGCCCTTTATCCCCGTCAACTTAGTGGGCCCACAAGTTAGCCTCCCACCGAGGTGGGTCCCAGCTAGCAGGGGGAGTATTCATTTTTTTCTGCTTAATAAGGAGGCACTTCCGGTGGGTCCGAGATGACAGCGGGGGCAACGTTTTTTTCGTGAAATACGGTGGCCCGTCAGGTGGGTCCCAATAGTCAGGGGGCAAATGTTTTTTCGCAAAATACGGTGGCCCATCCAGTGGGTCCCTGCTGTCAGATGGAGGAATCATTATTTTCCGTGTAATAAGGACGCACTTACTTGCTGCGGCCGTGGACCAAGCTGAGACTCTCCACGTACAGTATACTTCCGATGGAAGTCATTCCTTGACCACGTTGACCACGCCGCATTCTGTTGCATGCATGCATCCATGGGCGTGGTGCGTCCCCACTGTCAGCCTCTCACGTACAGTCATCTTCCGATGAATCTCGGTTGTTGACCACATTGACCACTCCGTGCCGAGCGCACCCAGACTGGAACGACCCAGAGATGGGGAAGATGGGGCAGTGGAGTCGCAGATGGAGAGGAGTGGGAAACTTCACTGGTTCGGGTGCGCGGCAGCACAGCCGCGGTGCCGCCCATGGGAGACAGGAGCAAGAACAGAGGTTGAAGAAGGACCACAGCTGTTGGATTAACATCCAACGGTCCAGCTGCTAGAATCATTTGTTGATTAAGTTGAGAAAGCCGTGCATACATGTCCGCTTAGTAGGCCCACAAGTCAGTCACCAAATCTGACGGGTCCCAGCTGTCAACGGGATGGATAATTTTTTTCGCAAGACAAGGAGGCACTTCCTTCCGTGCGAAGATACAGCCAGTGGGTCCCAACTGTCAGGTGGAGGAAACATTTTTTGTCAGCTTAATAAGGAGGAACTTTCCTTGCGTGCGACCATGGACCTCGTGGGTCCCAGCCGTCAGGCTCTCCACGTACAGTCCTCTTCCGATGACTCTCGTTTGTTGACCACGCCGCACCGAGCGCAGCAAGGCGGTGGACGACGGCGAGGCCCCGGACGGGAACGACTCGGAGATGGGAAAACGCGGCAGTGGAGTCGTAGATTGAGAGGAGGAGAAGGGTTATAACTGGTTCTGTTGCAGCGTGGGGCTGTAGTCTGTGGAGAATAACAGGAGGTGTCGGGGGGTCGAGGGATAGACTAGCTGGCGGTGGGGTAGTGCTTCGCAGCGATGCATGCTAAGCAGAGCCGCTAGCCGCCGGAGGCCGGACCAGGTGGTCCCGGCGACGCTGGAGGAAGAAGACAAGAGATTGAAGGTGCATGCCGGCCATTGGATATAAATCCAATGGCTGTGGATGACACAATCATTTGTTGACCAAGTTGACAACACCCTGCGTAGGCTTCGACCTATTGGCCCACATGTCAGCCTGCAAAAATGTGGCATATATTTAACCCATGTTTTCTAGAATGTACAGTCCATTTGCTGGGCTGGGTGAACAAATAATTTTGCGTCAATCAAGTCCATTTATATTTTCTAAGAAATCCCAGCCCATTTACACTTCCTTGAAATACACGTATTAGGTGGGCTCGTTATATATATAGTGTTATGTTAGAAGGAGCAATTAATATCAAAGAATAAACTGGAGAGGCACATTATATATATAATTAACAAATTAGCGAGTTATTGCTCGAAATAAAAATGAGTGCGTTATTATTAAATTGGTCCTTAAAATCTTCGCAAGCTTTTGTACGCAATCACCAGGATTTTCCTTGCCTGTGAGTCAAAAAGAACCAGGATTTTCCTTGCCAACTTCCGTTAAACATTTACTATATAAGTTAATAACACGTGGGATGTTTTTATAATGTATATATAAGTCTCTATAAAATATATGATAATAGTAATAATATAAATATATATAATGTGGTTAGAAGGGAAAACATAAATTGGACACAACATTACTTTTATAAGAGACCTGCGTTTCATACCCCACAGTAGGCATACTAACAAGTTCACACACAAATACAACAGAAAAGGTAAACATTCGTATCAAACTCAGGTTCACAGGACACGTTCATATTCATAGCCAACATTCACTATCAACAACTCAAAAGATTCATATATATACAAGCTCAGCATATCTATGCATCCAAATGATTGATAGATCACACAACAATATTCATACATAATTCACAAAAAGATTCAGATATACACATGTTCAGTATGTTTATGCATCCAAATGATTGAGATCATAGCCAATATAATACATGGACGAACTTTAATTACCTAGGGTACAGACTTGTAAATGGTGTTCAATCGGAGGTACTTCTTGCTAAAATTAGTTCTTGTACGAGTAAACTTTCGAGTACATAAGAGGTAACACAGACAATCTGAACTTTGCTTGTAGGTTTATCCTCAAATAGCGGCCTCGTGCCGAGGGAGGTTTGAGCAACTTGGCCACTTTTTTCATCCAACTAGTTTACTGGCTCATCTTGGTCCTGTATCTCGCCAAAATTCTACATTGCAGACGAGAAAGGAGGCGGTTGAGAAAATGAACCACAATTTTTTGTGCAGTTCAACTGAAATGGAGCATCCTTAGCGTGCAGACTGATTAAGTGCCAGATGAATATACACGTCAACCAACTTGTCTGGAATCTTTAGACTCCATGCCATATAGTTCGCTACCATATGTGCCGATAACCAAAAGGCACAAGTTGGGACCAAAGACTGGACTGCGTTTTTCTGGGCTATGCACCAAGCAATATTTTTGGCGTTCACTCTCCTAATACTTGGAGTTTGACAATTGGTTGACGCCGGTTGATACTCGAATGAGTATAGGCACTTCTTCTTGTCAACATCGATGCTTGTCTGAGTGAACTTTGGAGTACATAGTAGCAGCATAAGTACCTGTCCATCTGATCATTTTGTGCAGTTCTACTGAAATCACCCGATGTAATGATTTGCCTGCGAGTTCAGGCTCCAAATTACTCCTTTATGAAATCGGCAAACAGTAGCACAATACCAAATTACCAATACATATGACAGGCACAATAATCAGGATAAAGACCAGTACCAACCTGTGTGAGGTAGCATATCAATTACTATTTCCTTTGACTGGAAGCCGAGATAAGCCAAGCGACTGACAGCAAAGGAAGAAAGCAAGCAGAGATTAGTGACTGACAGGAAAGGACGGAAGCTGTCGAGGCAATGAAGCACCCAAAGTTTTTGTGCAGTTCTACCAAAATCGAGCATCCCTGTTGGCACATATATTGAGAGAGTGAGATTACTGTAATAGTGGGACTAGTTGATGAAACATACACTAACAAATAGAAGCACCCTCATTATCTTAATGGGTAAAGTTAGCAACATAGTAGTCTTGCTTAAAGAGAGGTATTAGTTTATTTAATCAGTGCCAATTAGCTCAACACTCAAAGCATTGCCATTTATCATAGGTTGCAAAACTTTAACGTGCAAAGATAAAGGAGTTTCTCATGACAGTAGCACGATACAAATAGAGATGATAGCAACCTAATATGGATGAAGGCCTTAGGCCCGTACCAACCTGAGAAAAAAAAAGCTTATTCATGTAGTCCCATAAGAGATGATAAAGCACTCACTGGAATCACACAATAGTATATATTTTTGTGCACTTCAAATTTATATTTGAAATCACTCTTGTTTACCAGTGCTGAGATTATATCAAAAGATTATCAAGAACTTCCAGCAGAGTTAAAGCACTGGCTGGGATACAGTTCATTGTATTGTCTTGTGTAGTTCCACTAAAATGTATGATTGGCACAACATGATCCCTGTTTGCACAAGTAGGAACAAGGTGAAACCTTCATTATCTTAGTGAGAAAGGATAGAAGACATTAGCATATTACTCAAACAGTAGCATCAAATTCATGATGGACAATACGCAAAATATTGCCTCATTGAACCAATGGCAATAAATTGACATGCAAAACAATAACACTATTATGTCATGACACTAATAATATTCCCTCCCTGCCCCACCACATGATTCACCTCCATAGACAAACATACAAACATACATGATTCAGCATAGGGTCCTACTAAAGATTTGTTTAACTCCAATAGGAAAATTAGGCAGTAAAAATTAGTGGTACTTAAGTACTCCTAATTAATTAAGTGAGACAGCAGAAGTGGAAGGGCTCCCCGGAGGATCGTCTCACATGTAAGGTAGTCGTTGCCGGAGCCCTTGAATGGCCTCGACTGAGGCCTCTGGCTTCAGCAAGATCGCCTTGGCACTGTTTATTCTTCTTCTTCTTCTTCTTCTTCCTCTTCATGCTCTGTTTCTCTTTCTCCTCACCAGTTGGTGAAACCAAGTACACGATTGGCCTTCTAATTCAGAGTTGGTTTTGTCAGTGAGGGAGTACAAGTGTACTAGTAAAAAATAGCATTATTTTCTCATGGCAGTCGGAAAATAGAGATGAACACATGCATTAAATATCATTCTTAGCTAAAGGAAGGTTATGGTGCCAATATGGATGATGAGGATTGGAACATAGATCTCCCCTTGTGCAGTTCCACCGAAATGAACCAACTGTTCCATTCTGACATTCCAGTTAAACAACACAAAATCACTTCTTTTAAGAAGAGTTTTGTGCAGTGCACCAAAAGGTCACAATAGCAACCAGGTGAATTGGATATCCCTCTTTGCACAAAAAGGTACAGAGGAAACAGTCAGAGTCTCAAACAATTACAGGCAAAAACATTTGGCTAAACTTGTCATGGCTTATAACAGTGGCATGGCTTCAATTTTACCTGGGACATTAGATTAAGAACAACTAAGGATGCGTTCGGTTCATAGGTTTGGTGCAGGATTTTTGTAGGAACACAATCCCTACGGTATTCTTTCCCTTCCAACCGTTCAGAACATGGGAAAGGTAAATAGTGTTTCAAAGGAAAGCTAGTCTGGTAGTACTAATTCCATAGGATTAGAAACATCCACGCGCTGCTCATTTTTTGGGCGGAAGCCCAAGGCAGGCGCTCGCTGCCATGCGTTAGACATGTTGCTGTGCTGTGTTTGCCGGAATAAAAAAATCAACCTATGTGTGGTACGTGAGGTGAGGACAAGAGTAGTCACTGTGCAGCTGAATAAACAAATAGCATCTCATACTGCCAAGCATGCTACTCTAAAAAAACAAATATGTACATTTCATAGTCCATCCAAACAAATTCTCTTGAGAGTTTCCTCCGGTTCGCTGTTCCATAGTTTTATACCTACATTCCTTTCCTATTCCTCTATTTTCATCAAGACCTATGTTTTCCGCCCCTTTATTCTGAACGGAGCCTAAATATTGGTATAAGGGCATGGGACAGTGGGTGCACCAGCAGTCCAGCACCATGTACGTAAACATGGGCATAAAGTGGTGATTCATAGTTTGTTGCCCTGAGAAACAAACATCCAAGAAACATATCTGGGTTGGTCCCATTTTTGTTCACTCTAGCCACCTACACCTATGTGTGGATAGCAAATCTAGTCCTGGTCATACCACTGTGTACAGCTTTACCCCTATATTTCCCTTTTCGACCAAGAGACCGGTTGGATGACCAGTCTGTACTACTTTCACCCCCTTTCCTTCCTGTTTGTACCGAGTCCGATGTACATACTAAATCCCCCACCCCCACTTTATTTCTTGTTTGAACCAAGTACTACAAGATTCGACTCCATGAAGTAGCTTTACCTCTAACAACAGAAGAAAAAAATAGGCGAGGTTGGACCATCCGATCGAGAGGGGCTGAGAGGTAGAAAATGATGCACATGCAGCGACATAGCGAGCTGGGGAAGTAGAGCTAAGGCGGTTTCGAACAAAGATATACTTGAAGATCGTCGAGATGTGGATAGGTGGGCAGCGGGAGGCCGAATCCGCCCCCAGGCAACGACGAAGGGATTGGAGGACCTCCCGCGCCGGTGCTTGGCTAGAGATAACGGTGCGGCCGGCAGTCAGTCTCCTCCCTTGCTGTCGACGACGGCCTAAATGCTGCCCCTCCTCCCCTTCACCGGCGGAGGGGGATACGTCCGGATCTGTAACCATCGGTGAGGATAGAAAGCCAGTGTTTTTTGAAGGGAGAAAGACAGTGTTACTACCTGTCGTGGTTCTAAGCCTGACAGTAGAATAGGGGGGGTAGGTATGGAGAGGCAAGATCCTAGCTCTAGAGTAGTTGTATACGCAAGCGATTTACGAGTTCAGGCCCTTCTCGAAGGAAGTAATAGCCCTACGTCTCGGAGCCCGGAGGCGGTCGACTGGATTATATGCGTATGAGTTACAGGGGTGCGAACCCTTTACACTGAGGAGGGGGTGGCTTATATAGAGTCCGCCAGACCCATCCGGCCCTCAGTTATGCAGGGTTTAAGGTACATTAAGGTCTGGCGTTACTGGTAAAGACATACATAAAGTGCTATCATGATCAGAAAGACTACTTAATGAAAGACCGTTTGTGTGCAGAGTGACTCTAGATCTCCTGGTGGTCGAGTGAGTGGCTTCATGGTCGAGTGTCTTCGAGTCCGTCGAGTGGAATCCTTCCAGGTCGACTGAAAGGTAGTTTCTTCTAGAGATGTCCTTGGGGAGGGTACCTTGGACAGGTCCATGACCCTACCCTAGGTACATGGCTTCATCATTATCCCCCGAATGGATCGAGGTTTGAGTGAGGAAGGAGTTGAGAATTCTTCCGACCCGTTTTTCGTGCTATGAGTATGTCTTGTTCTGGATCAATGACTTTAGGTGACGGCACCAACTTCTTTTTCTGTCGCCTTGATCCATTCTTTGTATCTGTCGAGTGACTTTTCTGTACTTGGAGATTTCCGAGCGATGGATCGGAGGAAATCTCCAGTCTGACAAGTTGCTCTACTGTTCGTGGATTTAGCAGGATCCGAATTTCAGGAAGCGCACGAGGCGGAGGAGGCCGCGGTACTCGGATGGGATAAGCCAGGAACGTCTCGATCTTTGTGCCACCTTTTTCGCCACGTATCGCGCGCGCGACTGTTGCAGGATTTGACAGGATTGTCCGGGCCTACCAGTCAGCCACTCGGAAGCAACCCCATATAAGGCGTCGGGGTTTTTTGAACAGTGTGCCCTCATTTTCCTCTCCCTCTTCCTCAGATTCATTTCCTGTGTTCGCCACCATCCCAGCGCTGCTGCTCTGTGCGTGCTTCGCCGGCGACGATGGTGAAGGAGAAGACGGCGGCTTTGGAGCGGGCGAAGAAGGCGACGGCGAAGGCGAAGGGGAGGGCGACCAGTCGAGGCGGATCCTCGTCGCAGGCCGGTCTGCCGCAGGGCTGGATCCAGGGCGACTGGATCCGCTCGACCATCCGCCAGAAAGATCTCGACGACCTGGCCAATGAAGGGCTGATCCCTCATGGATCAGCGAGGCTTCCGGGGAAGGAGTGGCAGCCGCAGCCTCAGGAGGGTGAGTGTGTCCTCTTAGCCACTCACATTGACCACGGGTTTTCTTTGCCGCCTCGGGGATTTCTGAACTTCTTTGGGGCACAACTCCACCACTTCACACCCAACTCCATCGTGTATCTCGCCGCTTTCGTGTCCTTGTGTGAGAATTTCTTGGGTTGTCGGCCGCATTGGGGCCTTTTCAAACACATTTTCACCTGTCGCTCCCAGACGGTGAAAAAGGCCAATCCGAGTGACGAGAAAACCCAAGTGATTCAGATGTGTGGGGGTCTTGGGGTTCAAATGAGGGGTAAAAGTGCTTTTCTAGCCATCGTCCTTCCTGAGTCAGTCCGAGGGTGGCAGTCGACCTGGTTCTACTGCCAAGACCAGCCGACACCAGGGCAGTCAACTGGACTCCCTCCTTTCTCCATGGATCAAGTGAGCAAGTCGTCCTCTCTGAAGGTGGTCCCGGAGGAGAAGGCTCAGGTTAAGGTGTTGGTCCAGCATGTAGTCCAGCTCATCCGTGATGGGGTGACTGTCATGGATCTTCTGGAGGTTTTCCTTCGACGACGCATACAACCACTTCAATATCGAGACCATCCGATGTGGATGTATTCTGGCACTAAAGACACCACTCGGGTCCACCCGGAGGAGGTCGAGGATGCCACACTGGAGAGGTGGATGACTGCCATCACAAGAAACAAAGACAACTCCCGAGGATCCAGGAGGATCCCTCCACTCGACCAATCGTACGAGCCAGACAAGGTCCGATTATATATCCCCGACTGTGATCCTGCTTCCTTCATTCCGTTTTGCTAGAATTCAGTCGACTGACTTTTTGTCTTGTTTGTTGACTTCTAGGCCACTACTGAAATGTACTCGATTCCCAACGGGGTGCAAGAACAGATCGAGGAGGAGGAGGGGAGCGGAGGTGAAAGTCAAGAGGAGTGGCAATCTGACGGTGAGGAAGATGAAGAAGACGACAACTCTGGTGAAGAGGAGGAGGAGGAAGAAGAGGATGAGGAGGTCGACCCTCCTCGCACTGAAAGGCGATCCAAGCTCGCCCATGATCCTGCAGTCGAGCGTGGCAAATCGACTGTGCCTGTTGGGCAGTCGACGAAACGCCCTCGGACGACCTCTCTGGCACCAACTGAAAAGGCGCCGAAGCAACCCCAAGAGGCGTCATCAAAGCCGACAAAGGCCCTGCCCAAGATGAGGATGGTGATTCCCACCATTTCCGGGTAATCATCCGAACTTGTGTTTTCTTGTTTAACATGGATACACTCTTGGTCGACTCGTTGGCTGACCGACTGATTCGTGAAATCCGCAGTGCTTCTACCTCCAAGACCTCAGTCAGGCATGAAGACCAAGAAATGGAAGATGCTGCCACCTCCAACCTTGGTATGATCTTTGTAGTTTCGCTTTTGGTCGATTGGATCTTTCGTTTTTAACTTTGAATCTTTCCTGTAATCCCACCTCCTATCATTGAACTCCCTAATGACGACGATGAGGAGCCACCGAGGCAAAGGAGGAACAAAAAGGCGTCTGCTGGCAAGACTGCTCAGGTTGTATCAGCACCTGAGACGCTGGTTCAGGAGGGAGGCAACGTCACTCAGACTTCCGTGTCCTTTGCTGTGCCGCTGACGAGTGCTCGCCCTTCGTTGTCGACTGCTACTCCGCCTTCCCTTTTTGCCACACACCACGTCCCGAAGGACCAAGCGGGTGCTGCTAAGGAGGCTATACGCCAGGCGGGGGTCATGATGGAGCAGGTGAAGGCGATCCGAGACGCCAGTCAAGCAGATTATGATGCAAGCTCAGCTCTTCAGAGCAACGTCCAGGTTAGTTGGTCACCGCTCGTTCTGTTAGGATATGGTACCTGAAAACTCTTCTTTCTGAAGATCTTTAAATCTGTACACCCACTGGGTGTGTCGATTGAATTTTTGGATTGGTGGGGGCACGCTGAGTGCACCCACTGGGTGTAGTCCCCGAGACTATGGTGGACTACTGGCAGTCGACTGTAGTCTTTATACTTTGAATTTCTTCACTCTAACTTCTCCACTCGGTCTGGTCGAATGGCATCTTGGGGCCAGTGGGGGCACGCTGAGGGCACCCACTGGGTGTAGTCCCCGAGACCATGGTCGTCTGCTTGCAGTCGACTGAGGTCTGAAGAACGTCTCCCTCTTTTTTTATGATACCGTGGCTGACTGCTGGCAGTTAGCTATGGTTTAGGATCATAACTTTTTGTCTCTTTCGGTCGACTGATCGAACCGAGTCGGTAGAACCAGTGGGGGCACGCTGAGTGCACCCACTGGGTGTAGTCCCCGAGACTACTGTTGGATATTTTGATTCGACTGTAGTCTTAGAAATGCTACAATTTTTCTCTTAGTCACTCAGAAGCAACTTATTTGTGATGTTTGTCGACTGTCCTTTCGCAGAATTCTTGCGAGCTTGTGGCTCGCTATACCATTTGCGATTATTGCATCACACACAGTTTTGTTGAAGGGTCTCTGATTGTAGTGTCGCGTTAGCAGCATCCTGCAGTAGTGTATGTTCGTATTGCTCTTCGAGTTATCGGTTTGGTTTGGCCAACTAGATTGATTTTTCTTGAAAACGGAGAGGTATTCAGTTTTGGGTTCAATCTTGCATGATTTCACCCAGTGACAAAGGGGTAGCGAGACACGTATTGTATTGTTGCCATCAAGGATAACAAGATGGGGTTTTCATCATATTGCTTGAGTTTATCCCTCTACATCATGCCATCTTACTTAATGTGTTACTCTGTTCTCTTGAACTTAATACTCTAGATGCATGCAAGAGTCAGCTGATGTGTGGAGTAATAGTAGTAGATGCAGAATCGTTTCGTTCTACTTGACATGGACGTGATGCCTATATTCATAATTGCCTTGGATATCATCATAACTTTGCACTTTTCTATCAATTGCTCGACAGTAATTTGTTCACCCACCGTATTATTTGCCTTCAAGAGAGAAGCCTCTAGTGAAACCTATGACCCCGGGTCTATTTTCCATCATATAATTTCAGATCTATAAACAAAAAAAACCCAAAAATACCTTGCAGCAATTTTTTTACTTTTATCTTGTTTTACATTTTAGTAATCCTTTATATCTATCTCTATCACATCTCACCATTGCAATTGATCATGAAGGGATTGATAACCCCTTTATCGCGTTGGGTGCAAGTGTTTGATTGTTTGTGTAGGTGCATAGATTGGGGACTTGCGTGTACCTCCTACTGGATTGATACCTTGGTTCTCTAACTGAGGGAAATACTTATCTCTACTTTGTTGCATCACCCTTTCCTCTTCAAGGGAAAAAACAATGCAAGCTCAAGAACTAGCAGGAAGAATTTCTGGCGCCATTGTCGAGGATATCAATATCAAGCCTACCAAGTACCCATCATAAACTCTTATCTCTAGCATTACATTATATACCATTTGCCTCTCGTTTTCCTCTCCCCCACTTCTAAAACAATTTTAAGAAAAAAATACAAAAAGATTTTCCATTTTATTCGCCCTTCTTTCGTTCGATTTTTCGTTTGCTTTTTGTTTGCTTGTGTGTTAGATTGCTTGCTTTGTCACAAGGACTCAAGAGAATACCAAGTTGTGTGACTTTTCCAACACTAATAATAATGATTTTATTAGTACTCCGATTGCTCCCATCACTAGTGTGGAATCTTATGAAATTAATGCCGCTTTGCTGAATCTTGTTATGAAAGAACAATTTTCCGGGGTTCGTAGTGAAGATGCCGCATCCCATATAAATACTTTTGTTGAATTGTGCGATATGCAAAAGAAGAAAGATGTGGATAATGATATTATTAAATTGAAGCTATTTATGTTCTCACCACGAGATCATGCTAAAACTTGGTTATCATCTTTGCCTAAAAATAGTATTGATTCATGGAATAAGTGTAAAGATGCTTTATTTCCAAGTACTTTCGCCTGCTAAGATCATCTCCCTTAGGAACGATATTATGAATTTTAAGCAACTTGATCATGAACATGTTGCACAATCTTGGGAGAGGATGAAATTGATGATAAGAAATTTCCCTACACATGGTTTGAGTTTATGGATGATTATACAAAAAATTTATGCGGGATTGAATTTTGCATCTAAAAATCTTTTGGATTCCATCGTGGGTGGTACTTTTATGGAAATCTCATTAGGAGAAGCTACTAAACTCCTAGATAATATTATGGCAAATTACTCTTAATGGCATACCGAAAGATCTTCCACTAGTAAAAAAGTGCACGCAATTGAAGAAATAAATACTTTGAGTGGAAAGATGGATGAATTAATTAAATTTTTTTCTAGTAAAAGTGCTCCTATTGATCCTAATTATATGCCTCTGTCTTCTTTGATTGGAAATAATAATGAATCTATGGATGTGAAATTTGTTGGTTGGAACAATTTTGGTAATAACGCGTATAGAGGTAATTTTAATCCTAGGCCGTTTCCTAGTAATTCCTCTAATAATTATGGTAATTCCTACAAAACTTCTTATAGAAATTATAATAAGATGCCCTCTGATCTTGAGAATAATATTAAAGAATTTATTAATTCCCAAAAAGTTTTCAATGCTATCGTTGAAGAAAATTTGCTCAAGATTGATGATTTGGCTAGGAACGTGGATAGAATTTCTCTTGAGATTGATTCTTTGAAAATTAGATCTATTCCACCCACGCATGGTATTAATCAATCTCTTAAAGCTATGACAATTTCTATTGATGAGTGCAAAGAAAGAACCGCTAAGATGCGTGCTAAGTGAGATTGGTTTGTAAAAGCGTGTTCTTATAATTTTCGTGAAAATAATGATGAGGATCTTAAAGTGATTGATGTGACTCCTATTTAATATTTGTGCACTAATATAAATCTTGATAAAGATGGGACTGGAGATGAGTCAACTTTAGTTGAAAGGCGTGCCAATGATTTTGAGTTTATAGACCTAGATTCAAAAAATGATAAAAGTGGGATTGGAGAGGTCAAAACTTTAATTAGCAATGAACCCACTCTTTTGGATTTCAAGGACTTTAAATATGATAATTGCTCTTTGATAGATTGTATTTCCTTGTTGCAATCCATGTTGAATTCTCCTTATGCTTATAATCAAAATAAAGCTTTTACTAAACATATCATTGATGCTATGATGAAGTCTTTTGAAGAAAAGCTTGAATTGGAAGTTTATATTCCTAGAAAACTTTATGATGAGTGGGAACCTAGTATTAAGATTAAGATTAAAGATTATGAGTGCCATGCTTTGTGTGATTTGGGTGCTAGCGTTTCCACGATTCCAAAAACTTTATGTGATGTGTTAGGTTTCCGTGAATTTGATGATTGTTCTTTATATTTGCATCTTAAGGATTCCACCATAAAGAAACCTATTGGAGGATTAATGATGTTCTTCTTGTTGCAAATAGGAATTATGTGCCCATAGATTTCATTGTTCTTGATATAGATTGCAATCCTACATGTCCTATTATTCTTGGTAGACCTTTCCTTAGAATGATTGGTGAAACTATTGATATGAAAGAAGGAAACATTAGATTGTAATTTCCGTTAAGGAAAGGCATGGAACACTTTCCAAGAAAGAAAATTAAGTTAACATATAAATCTATTATGAGAGCTACTTATGGATTGCATACCAAAGATGACAATACCTAGATCTATGTTTTATGCCAAGCTAAGGGCGTTAAACAAATGCGCTTATTGGGAGGCAACCCAATTTTATTTTTGTTCTTGCTTTTTGTTTCTATTTTTTGAATAAATTTATCATCTAACCTCTGGTTAGATGTGTTTTGGTGTTTTAATTAGTGTTTGAACCAAGTAAGACCTTTGGGATGGCTTACGGTGATAGTTGATTTGATCTTGCTGAAAAACAGAAACTTTCGTGCCCAGTAAAATAATTTTCATAAATCACAAAAGCGTAATTTTGATCTGAATTTTTTACACAAGATTGATATACAAATTTCCTGGGTTGTCCTCAGAAGTTTTGGATTTACAGAAGTATATGAAGTTTGCAGATTGCTACAAACTTTTCTGTTTTTGACAAATTCTGCTTTCTATGTGTTGTTTGCTTATTTTAACGAATCTATGGGTAGTATCGGGGGTATGAACCATGGAGAAGTTGTAATACAGTACATAGTACACCAATATAAATAAATAATGAGTTCACAACAGTACCAAAAAGTGGTGATTTATTTTCTTATACCAACGGATCTCATGAGTTTTCTGTTGAGTTTTGTGTTGTGAAGTTTTCATGTTTTGGGTAAAGATTTGATGGACTATGGAATAAGGAGTGGCAAGAGCCTAAGCTTGGGATGCCCAAGGCACCCCAAGGTAATATTCAAGTACAACCAAGAAACTAAGCTCGGGGATGCCCTGAAAGGCATCCCCTCTTTCATCTTCAATCCATCGGTAAATTTACGTGAGGCTGTATTTTTATTCACCACATGATATATGTTTTGCTTGGAGCGTCTTGTATGATATGAGTCTTTGCTTTTTAGTTTGCCACAATCATCCTTGCTATACACACCTTTTGAGAGGGACACGCTTAAATCATGAATTTATTAGAATACTCTATGTGCTTCACTTATATCTTTCGAGCTAGGCAATATGCTCTAGTGCTTCACTTATATCTTTTTAGAGCGCGATGGTGGTTTTACTTTATAGGAACTGTTGAACTCTCTTGCTTCACTTACATTATTTAGAGCTCGACATAGTCCTAGTCAGCATGATGGAGGCGGCGTGGGCGCCCTCGTACCTCAGAGGGGCAGTAACGGTGAGCACACACCCGTACACCAGCCTCGTGTCAGGGTCAGTGGCGTTGCCCTTGACGCACACTACAGAGACGGGGCGGCGGCCTGCGTTGGCCTTGCTGGTGCCCATGACCAAGAGGAAGACACCGTCGTCCTCCTCTGTGACTAGCAGGCGGCGGTGATCTTGCAGCAACTCCGGCATGGCAGATGGGTAGCATGTTTCATACCTAATGTTCACCGCCGCGGGCCAGTAGTGAGTGACGGATGGTGCCATGAGGTGATGCACCAGGCTCGCTGGCGAGCCCTCAAACGGTGGCATGCACTCATAGCAGTAGAAGGGCGCATGCGTGCATCTGGAACTATGCTCCACCAGCGAGTGCTGGCCGACGTACCTCTCGCAGCCTGATACGTCTCCATCGTATCTACTTTTCCTAATGCTTTTCCTCTTGTTTTGGACTCTAATTTGCATGATCTGAATGAAACTAACCCCAGACTGACACTATTTTTAGTGGAACTACCATCGTGTTGTTTTTGTGCAGAAATAAAAGTTCTCGGAATGGAACAAAACTTTGCGAAGATTTTTTATATCAATAAAGAGAATTTCTGGAGCCAAGAGACACCTGAGGGGGGCACTTGGGTGGGCACAACGCACCAGGGCACACCTGCCCCCCAGGCACGCCCCTGTGGATTGTCCCCACCTGGTGGCCCCGCAGACCCTGAAACCGACGCCATAAAATCCTATTTTTCCAAAAAAATGGGGGAGAAAGAATTATCGTGTTTCACGAGACAGAGCCGCCGCCGTCTCCTGATCTTCATCGGGAGACCAGATCTAGAGTCCGTTTGGGGCTCTAGAGAGGGGGATCTTTGATCTTCGTCATCACCAACACATCTCCATGGCCAATTCCATGATGCTCCCCACCGGGAATGAGTAATTCCTTCGTAGGCTCGCTGGTCGGTGAGGAGTTGGATGAGATTCATCATGTAATCGAGTTAGTTTGTTAGGGCCTAATCGCTAGTATCCACTATGTTCTAAGATTGATGTTGCTATTACTTTGCCATGCTTAATGCTTCTCACTTTGGGCCCGGGTGCCATGATTTCAGATCTGAACCGTTTATGTTATCACCATTATATCCATGTTCTAGATCCGATCTTGCAAGTTATAGTCACCTACTACGTGTTATGATCCGGCAACCCCGGAGTGACAATAGTCGGGACCACTCCCGGTGATGACCGTAGTTTGAGGAGTTGATGTATTCACCATGTGCTAATGCTTTGTTCCGGTTCTCTATTAAAAGGAGGCCTTAATATCCCTTAGTTTCCAATAGGACCCCGCTGCCACGGGAGGGAAGGACAAAAGATGTCATGCAAGTTCTTTCCATAAGCACGTATGACTATTTGCGGAATACATGCCGATATTATATTTATGAACTAGAGCTAGTGCCATATCGCCCTAGGTTATGACTGTCTCATGATGAATATCATCCAACGAGTGACCGATCCAATGCCTACGAATTTACCTTATATTGTTCTTGCTAAGTGTAAGTGCATCTAGTGCCCCTTAGTGATTTTGGTGTATTGAAGACTTATAGGTTAAGGGACTAATACGTTTGTGAGTGTACACAGGCTCTATAAGTCGATGAGGAGTTTGATATTTACATTGAAAGTCAACCCCTAAAAATGTATGTCTTCAGCTAAAGACTTTGGTTCTCCCGAAGATTTTGAAAGTGAAGAAATTGGTGTGACCTTGAAGACTTGGATATTCATGCGAGGATTATGAAGCGTGAAGACTTTTGTTTTTGTAGTTTCATTTTCTCTTTCTTGAGTCATAGGAAACACCGTACGGTTAAAGGGGGTCGAGTTAATACTAAGGAAACTGATTTCCAAGCAATGCTCATCTCAAAATCCTACACCTACCCAATCCCTTCGAGTGAAGCCATTGGAAATCTCATATCAGCTCAGTCAATTTCTTTAGTGACAGAGACGAAGATCTTCTGGTCTCTGAGGAATTTGTTCTAACTGAGGAGTTAGGAATTCGCCAGTGCGGATTACCTACACAATGAGGAACATGATAGCCCTGAGGAATTCAAACCTCAAATCCGACCGTTGCTGTGCTACGCGCCAGCTGTCCAAAATATCCTACCACCTAACGGTCTTATCATTGAAGGGAATTTATGTCCTATCATGTCGGGCTGCTCCCTAGGCTATAAATAGCCACCCCCTAGAACCACTAGCTGGTTGGCTGCTCCGAGAGAAACTGACACTTGTCATTTAGAGCATCCCATCTTCCGAGGACTTTGAGCGAAAATCATCAAGTGAGGAAAACCCAAACCCAAACACCTACAAACCCAAAGTGATTGAGCATCACTGAAGAGATTGTTCCTGTGTGGAACCGCCGCTTGTTACCTTTGAGGACTGTGTATCCTCCAGACGGTTAGGCGTCATGGTCTGAGCATCCAAGAGGAATTGTGGATCGCCGAGTGACCAAGTCTGTGAAGGTTTGGAAGTCACCTGTGAAGACTTACCATGAGTGTTGGGCAAGGTCTATGTGACCTTAGCTCAAGGAGAATATGGTCAGGACTGTGTGTCCGGGACTGTGCGTCCTCGAGTTTAAATACTCAGCCACTCCAACTAGACGTACAACTATCACAGCAGTTGGAACTGGTCTACCAAATCATTGTCTTCACCAAGCATACTGGTTCTATTTCCTCAACCCTTTCATTGCCTCATTCATGTGTTGATGAACCTGATCATTACTGTTTGAAGACTTTGACTGAAGACTTTCTCTATTTCCTCAATCCAACTTCTTCAGTCACATTGTCTTCAGCCTGCTTATCCTGTGTTTACGCTACTTGTGCTATGTGTTTGTTTTTTCATTTCATCATGATGACTATGCTGTTACTTTGTTATGCTTACACCTGAGTACTTATTCCGCTGCTAGTTGTTCGTGACTTAGGAATTTCCTCACCCTGAAATTCCTTAGTGACGAATTTGTAAAAATCGCCTATTCACCCCCCTCTAGTCAACTTAACGCACTTTCAATTGGTATCAGAGCAAGGCACTCCCTTGTTCTATGTGATTTCGGTTTAACCACCTGGAGTTTTTGTTATGTCGACTGCATTATGATCAAGGTCTCGGCTGCGTGTCCTACCTTTGATGGGATGGACTACCCCTACTGGAAGAACAAGATGCACATGCATCTTGAGGCAATTGATAACAATCTCTGGTATGTTGTGAAAAATGGTGTTCCCTCAGTCACTCTGTCTGTGAATGCTGCTGATGTGAAGAGATTCGAACAACTCGATTCTCAAGCGAAGAATATCATATGTGGCCATCTGAGCAAAGGACAGTACGACAGAGTGAGTGCTTTGGAAACTGCTACGCTGATTTGGGACAGGCTGTCCAAGGTCAATGAAGGAGTCTCTACTCAACGTGACTCCCGGGTTGATGTTCCTCACAATCTCTATAACCACTTCAAAAGACTCGACAATGAAAATGTTCAGCAAACCTTCCATCGCCTCACTGGCATATGAAATGAGCTTCAAGCACTTAGTGCCATTTACATCACCGACCATGAGGTGGTGAAGAAATGACTGAGATCACTTGATTCCTCATTCGATACTCTTGCACTGATGATTCAAGAGAAAGTGGATTACAAGTCACTAAATCCCACTGATATCCTCGAGAGGCTAAACACTCATGAGTTCCAGCTTGCTGAGAAGAGAGACCTCTATGGACCTAGCTTTGGAAGATCACGTGCATTAAAGGCCAAGGAAGTCTCTAAATCTGAAGGTGAAGATTTTGGTAGCAGCCTTGGTGACCCTGAAGAACTGAGCCAGGAGCTAGCAATGCTCATAAAGAAAAACCAGAAGTTCTCTCACTGCGGTCGCTTTGGATAGTCTTCAAGGAGTGATGATTCCTCATCCCGTGACTAAAAAAAGAGAACTTGCCACAAATGTAAGAAACCTGGTCACTACATGTCTGATTGTCCTCTGTGGGAAAAGGAATCAAAGAAGAAGAAATACAAAGATGACGATTCTGATGACTCAAAGAAGAAGAAGAAATATTCAAAGTCCACATCATCAAAATCTTCAAAGTCTTCATCTCACAAGAAGAGCAGTTCGAAGAAGGCCCGGGTGTTCATTGGCAAGGAAATGGACTCTGAAGCTGAATCTGAGGAAAATGCGGAAGAGGAGGAATCTCAGGATTCACACTCTAGTGTGGCGAGCTTAGCCCTTGCTACGGCTTATGTCAGCAAGTCCATCTTCAACACTGAAAAAAATGACCTCCCCAACTCTGCTGACAAGAGTGCCAATGACTATGCTCCCACCCATTGCTTCATGGCAAAAGGTGCCAAGGTACTCAAACATTCCCCCTCTGACTCTAGTGAGGATGAATCTGATGACAATCTCAAGCCTAGCTATTCCAAACTTGCTAAAATTGCTGTTAAACAACAGAAGGCTTTGGAAAAGATTCAAAATCTACTAGACAAAAGCGATGACCTGTTGGGTGAGGAATTGAATCACACTAAGAATCTGACTGATAATCTTTAGAGACTTCAGTCACGGTTTGACAACCTTTAAAGTCATCATAACACTCTCTTAACTGATCATGAGAAGCTTTATTATGAATTTCTTCAGAGAAAGCAAGATCTTGAGAAGTTAAGAGTGAGTTATGAAGATCTTCAGAAGGAAAACGATTCATTGCTTGCTCAACAGATCAGTTCCGCTTAGGAAGAATTTATTCCACCATGTCTGAAATGCATCGAGAGTGAATCTGCTAATTCTTCACCTGAATGTTCAAATGCTTCTATTGCTGCAAATTCGTCAACTGTCTCCGTGGTCACAAATTCCTCATCTGAGGGTACCACATGTATCACTGACGATAATGCAGGGTTGAAGGAATTGTATGTCACAGGCATATACAAAAGCCTCAACAGGCATCAGACTCTTTGTGATGTCCTCAAAAATAAGATCTTGAACAGGAACCCTAGGAAAGAGGGTATTGCCTTTGAGAGGAAACTCAACATTGATGGGATCTATTGGAAACCTGAACAGTACCCAAACCTCATGGGTTGCTGCGAAGGGACCTTCCATAGATCCATGCACATTATCTGGCTTTACTTGTGAATCTTCATATTCCTCTGATGAGTCATTTGACTCCAACTATAAACTGTTCAAGAATCAGAATGGTGAAGTATTTGCTCGATATGTTGGAACTAACTGTAGGAACGGTCCCCCTATGAAGAAAATCTGGGTTCCCAAAAGGTGCCTTGAAAATCTTCAGGTGAATGTCATCATGACACCACCAATGAAGAACAGGAACCCCAGATCTAATTCTTCATATGGATCAAAATCTTCATATGGATCCAAGTCCTCATATGGACCAAATTCTTCATTTGGATCAAATTCCTCACATGGATCAAAATCAACATATGAACATCATCGTGCTAACACTTCTGTTTTGCAGGGGAAATCTAAAGGCTATGAATATGTGCATTATTCTTCAAACCATTATGTGCATAAGTCCTCGAAGAATTTCTCTACTTATTCATATGCTTATCCTAACCACTCTTCTGTGAAACGAAGTGCTCTTGCTTCGATGCCATATTTTTCTTATGGAGCTCGCAGAATAATGAACTCTTTGCCACCCCTCTAGATGTGGGTGGTGAAGAAAAAGAACTAATCTCCTATGCAGGGTCAGGTCTCCAGACGAACTTAATCGTCTGAAGAATTTGCTGGAGACCTGAATGTGCTTGAATGTACGCAAGCTAATCATGAAGAAATGAATCACTCATTTCTCACGTCCTCATATTGCTATATATGTTACTGTTGATGAAATTGATATCATATTCTTCACTGATGAAGTATATGGGTTCGTAAGTTACACTAATTCATCTACAGGATGAACAACCCAAAGCTACTGAGTGGGTCCTCGACAGTGGATGTACAAATCACATGACCGGTGACAGGAACTTATTGATGGACACTGATTTATCTCCGTGATGGACACTGATTTATCTCCATCTCATCTGAAGCATATCACCTACACTGACAAAGGCAAAAGCAAGGTATTGGGTCTAGGTAGGGTTGCGATCTCAAAGGATAGACACATGAACAAAGTCATGCTTGTCGAGTCCTTAGGATTCAACCTCATGTCTGTCTCAATGCTTTGTGATCTTGATATCGTTGTCATTTTTGGCAAATATCGTTGCATTGTGCTAATGGAATCTGACAAATCCAAAATCTTCGTAGGCTTTAGGAAAGGAGACTTGTATATTGTTGATTTCTCTGCGGGACAACAGCCTACCACATGTCTACTTGCAAAAGCTTTAGAAGGCTGGTTATAGCATCGACGACTTGGTCATGCTGGGATGAGGAACTTGCGTACACTCGCGAAGAAGAAGCATCTCATTGGCATCGAGGGTGTCAAATTCCTCAAAGATCATCTTTGTGGGGCTTGTGAGTCTAGAAAGATGACCAGATCCAAGCATCCCTCAAAGACTATCATGACCACTTCTCGTCCCTTTGAATTACTTCATATGGATCTCTTTGGCCCTAGTCATTATGCCACGTTCTCTAGTTCTGCATCATTATATGGCTTTGTCATTGTTGATGATTATTCTCGTTATACATGCATGCATATCATCACTTACAAAAATGAAGTGCAGGAAGTCTTCAGACGATTTTCCTCAAGAGCTTCTATGAACTTCAGTGTGAAGATCAAGCATATCAGGAGTGATAATGGAACTGAGTTCAAGAACACTGGTCTCGATGAATATCTTGTTATACTTGGTATTACTCACGAGTTATCTGATCCCTATACTCCTCAGCAGAATGGCGTCGTGGAGCGCAAGAATAGAACTCTTGTTGAGATGGCTCGCACTATACTTGATGAATACAAGACACCACAACGTTTTTGGCCTGAAGCTATTGATACTGCATGCCACATCATCAACAGAGTATATCTTCACAAATTCTTCAAAAAGACCTCATATGAACTCCTCACTGACTAGAAACCCAATGTGAGTTATTTCAAAGTCTTCAGTGCTAAATGCTGGATTAGAGACCCTCACCATCACTCTAAATTTGCACCGAAAGCACATGAGAGTTTTATGCTTGGTTACGGAAAGGACACGCACACCTACAGAGTCTTCAACATCAATCATCACAAGATTGTTGAAACTGTAGATGTGCAGTTCAATGAAACTAATGGCTTGCAAAGAGAGCACCTACCTCCTGTGCTAGATGAAATGTCACCTGAGGAATCCATCAAGCTCCAAGATACAGAGGATATCATCCCTACTGAAGAATCTACCGAAGAAGTCATTCCGGATCGTGAAGAAAATCATACTGGTGCTGCTGAAGAAAATGGCCGTGAAGAAATTGCTGGGCCTAAGCAAAGTCGTCAACCTGCACACGCTCGTGTTGAAAACGAAGTGCAGATCGAGAAAATCATCAGCGACATCAACACACTAGGTCCTCTCACGCGCTCAAAAGCTTCACACTTGTCTAACTTTTGTGGGCATTTTGCGTTTGTCTCTATCACATAGCCCACCAAAGTTGTTGAAGCATTCATGGAATCTGAGTGGATTCAAGCCATGCAAGATGAATTGCATCAATTCGAGCTCAACAATGTGTGGGACCTTGTCAAGCAACCAGACCCACACAAGCACAACATCGTCGGTACCAAATGGATCTACCGCAACCATTGTTGAGGAAATCATTAACTGGTAGCTGCTCGGTTGGCTGACGAGTAGGGGATTAATAGGCTAATCGGCAAGGTAATCGGCCATTTAATCAATTAGTCGGACAATTTATCGGTTTATCAACTACTCGGTGACCGTACGAGTAGGGATTAATCGGCAAGTTAACTGGTTAATCGGACGACTTCTTGAACAGGGACCACAACAAACAAGATAAAAACGGCCTTGTGGTCAGGAATAAGGCTCGCCTTGTAGCTCAAGGATACACACAGGTTGAAGGAAATTATTTCGATGAAACTTTTGCACATCTTGCTATACTTGAAGCTATTCACATATTGCTTGCTTACGCTAACCATCGTAATATCATCTTACATAAAATGGATGTGAAAAGTGCATTCCTCAATGGCAATCTTGAGGAAGAAGTATATGTTGCTCAACCACCAGGTTTTGAGGATCCAAAATTTCTAGATCATGTCTACAGACTCAACAAGGCCTTCTATGGCCTCAAGCAAGCACCTCGGGCGTGGTATCACATGTTGAAGGAATTCCTGATGAAGAAAGGCTTCAAACCCGGTTCACTTGACCCAACTCTTTTCACTAAAGCTTATGATGATGAATTATTTGTGTGCCAAATATATGTTGATGATATTATGTTTGGCTGTACTAACCAACGTTACAGTGACGAATTTGCCTATATGTGAGTGAGGAATATCAAATGTTTATGATGGGAGAGTTGAAATTCTTCTTAGGTCTTCAAATTCGTCAAGAACACAATGGCATATTCATATCTCAGGAGAAATACCTCAAGGATGTGTTGAGGAAATTCGGCATGCAAGATTGCAAAGGCGTCAAAATCCCTATGCCCACAAATGGCCATCTATGCACCGATGAAAATGGTAAAGACTTCGATCAAAAGGTATACTGCTCCATGATTGGCTCTTTATTGTACCTATGTGCATCTAGGCCAGATATTATGCTTAGTGTTTGCATGTGTGCCCGATTTCAAGCTACACGAAGGAATCACACCATAAGGTTGTGAAGCATATTCTTCGATATCTAGATCACACTCCAACACTTCGATTATGGTATCCCAAGGCTCTTCCTTTGATCTCATTGGATATTCTGACTCTGACTATGCTGGTGATCGGGTGGACCGCAAGTCAACATTAGGCACATGTCATTTCCTCGGATGATCCTTGGTATGTTGGTCCTCGAAGAAGCAGAACTGCGTATCACTCTCTACTGCTGAAGCTAAGTACATTGCTACTAGATCCTGCTATGCTCAATTACTATGGATGAAGCAAACTCTACTGCGACAATGAGAGTGCTATCAAAATTTCTCACAACCCAGTTCAGCACTCGAAGACAAAGCACATCCAGATTCGTCATCATTTTCTTCGTGACCCTGTGTTGAAGGGCGACATCTCCATTGATCGTGCAAACACTACAGACCAACTGGCCGATATCTTCACAAAGCCCTTGGATGAGAAGAGATTTAGCAAGGTGTGGTGTGAGCTAAATATCTTAGAATCTTCGAATGTTCTTCGAAAAGGACACACATCCTAACACTTATGAAAACTTGATGACTTAGATGTGCAACACATGAAGTAACATTTTTCTTCAATCAACGAAGACTAACCCTCTAAGTGTGAAGAAATTAATGAAGAATTTGATTCTCAAAACCCTATGACAATTGTACGCGGTGTCTGAAATCATCGTTCTTATACGTTGGGTTACCCACCAACCAAAGTTGAAAATCTTCAATTTGAGTTTTTCTTCATTTTTGAAATTCCTCAGTTGTTCAATTTCTTCAACTTTGCGTTTGATATGTCTCTGTCGTATCTATAATTTTTGATTGTTCCATGCCAATATTATACAACTTTCATATACTTTTGGCAACTTTTTATACTATTTTTGGGACTAACATATTGATCCAGTGCCCAGTGCCAGTTCCTGTTTGTTGCATGTTTTTTTGTTTCGCAGAAAACCCATATCAAATGGAGTCCAAACGGGATAACAACTTACGGATATTTTTTTGGAATATTTATGATTTTGGGAAGAAGATTCAACGTGAGACGATGCCCGAGGGGGGAACGAGGCAGAGGGCACGCCCCAGGGGGTTAGGCACGCCCTGGGCCCTCGTGGCCATCCTGTAAGACAGTTGGGGCCCTTCTTTCGCTTCAAGAAAGCTAATATCCGGATAGAAATTGTGTTAAAATTTCAGCACAATCGGAGTTACGGATCTCCGGGAATATAAGAAACGGTGAAAGGCCAGAATCTGAGTTACGGGCCAGAAATTGTGTTAAAATTTCAGCACAATCGGAGTTACGGGCCATCATCATCACCGTGATCTACACCAACACCTCCTTCATCTTCACCAACATCTCCATCACCTTCCCCCATCTATTGACAGCGGTCCACTCTCCCGCAACTCGATGTACCCTCTACTTGAACATGGTGCTTTATGCTTCATATTATTATCCAATGATGTGTTGCCATCCTATGATGTCTGAGTAGATTTTCGTTGTCCTATCGGTAATTGGTGAATTGCTATGATTGGTTTAATTTGCTTGTGGTTATGTTGCTGTCCTTTGGTGCCCATCATATGAGCGCGCGCATGGATCACACCATAGGGTTAGTTGTATGTTGATATGACTATGTATTGGAGGGCAAGAGTGATAGAAGCTTCAACCTAGCATAAAAATTGATGCATACGGGATTGAAGGGGGACCAATATATCTTAATGCTATGGTTGGGTTTTACCTTAATGAACGTTAGTAGTTGCGGATGCTTGCTAATAGTTCCAGTCATAAGTGCATAGAATTCCAAGTCAGGGATGACATGCTAGCAGTGGCCTCTCCCACATAAAACTTGCTATCGGTCTATTAAAGTAGTCAATTGCTTAGGGACAATTTCACAACTCCTACACCACTTTTTGACACTCACTATACTAACTTTATTGCGTCTTTATCTAAACAACCCCTAGTTTTTATTTACGTGCTCTTTATATTCTTGCAAACCTATCCAACAACACCTACAAAGTCCTTCTAGTTTCATACTTGTTTTAGGTGAAGCGAACGTTAAGCGTGCGTAGAGTTGTATCGATGGTCGATAAAACTTGAGGGATTATTTGTTCTACCTTTAGCTCCTCGTTGGGTTCGACACTCTTACTTATCGAAAGAGGCTACAATTGATCCCCTATACTTGTGGGTTATCAAGACCTTTTCTAGCGTCGTTGATGGGGAGTTATTGTCGGTGTTCTGGGAACGGGGGTCCCCAGACTTGCCTGCCTGTGGCCTGCAGCGTGACTCAGCAAGTGGCCCAATACGACCCATCTTCATCAACCCAAGTTCAAGACCCTCGCGAGGGGCCAAGCCTCGCGGGGTGGATGATGCAAGACCTACTCAGGGGCAGCCTCACTAGGCAGGCTCGCGAGGAGGAGTAGAGATCAAGGCGAGGGGTACCTAACGAGGTGCTCATAACGCAAGCCATGCCGATCAAGACTAGGCGGGCGCCAGGCGGGCGCGAGCCTACGCAGTGTCCTTGTTTCCTCTTTGGTGCAAAGGGGGCAAGCATAGGTGTGGAGTACCGAGGCATTAGGCAAAGGTTTCCATATCGGTGCAACGAGACCAAGACCAGCAGGACGGCAGGACGGAAGTCACCGTGGAGCCCAAGACGGCGTCATCGCCAGTGCCTTCAGTTGAAGACCACCTTTAGTCAGGATAGCTTGTACTAGCTGTCCCCTTTCGAAATGGCCATTGTTGGCTCCCTTCCCGCTCAATATTTGGGAAGAGGACCAGGGCCTCTATAAAGAGAGCTAGCCACCACAGTAGAAGGCATCGGAATCTCATCTAGAGCCAAGAGAGACAGATCGATTCTTCCTCAAGCTCACCACCACAAGAACACCTCTTCTCGCGAGGCTGTTCTTCCTCTGTACTGTTCATCATCAGCCCAAGAGGCAATCCACCACACCACACACTGGATTAGGGTATTACACCACAACGGTGGCCTGAACTAGTATAACCTCATGTCTCTTGTGTTGTTCATCGATCTAGCTTAGAATCGCGGTGAGGTTGTGGGCGTGTTTCGGTAGGGAGAAGATCTTCGTGCGCACCCCAGAGTTCAAACCTTAAGGGTTTTTCCGGAACCCGATATCCGACATTTGGCACGCCAGGTAGGGGTGCACCAGAGCTCTTCCTTCCGTCGGCCCGATCTCCACCAACACCGTGCTTTGCCCTCATGGGAGACAACGCGCCTCCGGCTCCGACGATCGGCGCCATCATTGGGGCCAGTGGGCTCCGGGCCTTGGCCCCCGCCTTGCGACAGGTGTAGTGGCCACACAAGTTCAAGCCAGAGATGCCGCCGCGCTATGACGGCGTGGCGGACCCGCTGGCTTTCCTGCTGGCATACGAGGAGGCCGTCCTCAAGGCTGGAGGCGACGACATGGTCATGGCCAACTGGTTTCCTATGGCCCTCACCGGCGTCCCACGCGTTTAGCTCCTCAACCTGCCAATGTCTTCCGTGGCCTCCTGGGAGGAGCTGTGCAACCTCTTCCTCACCCACTACGCTGCACCGGCGCCCCCGGTCGTCGCAGCTCTCCTGGGCGGCTCGCAGGCGCCACCCTCAGACCGCCACGCCAAGCCGTTCTTCCGCCAGATCGGCCCCGCCCTAGCGCGGCAAGGAGCTCCTCCGGGTTGGGCGGCACCCAAGGCTGACCTGACCTTCAACTCGGATGATCAACCCATCAAGAGCGCCTACTCGGGTGTGCTCCCAATGCTTTGCACGCCCACCATCTGCCAGGTGGCCGTCACCAACACCCTCATCGATGGCGGCGCCGGCCTCAACATGCTCTCGGTGGAGGCCTTTAGCCTCCTCCATGTACCGCTGGAACGACTCCGACCCAGCAAGCCCTTCTTGGGTGTCGGAGGCAGTTTCTCCGGCTCCCTGGGGCAGATCCGCCTTCCTGTGACCTTCGCACCCACGACAACTTCCGCACGGAGCTGGTCAACTTTGACGTTGCCCACACCGGCCTCCCATACAACGCCATCCTCGGGTACCCCGCCTTGGCTCAGTTCATGGAGGCGACTCATCCGGCCTACAACCTCCTGAAGATGCCCAGGAGCAGCGGCGTCCTCACCATAGCTGGAGATACCAAGGACGCTCTGTTGGTGCTCAAGCTCGCCCTCAAGACCCCCGCGACAGCGCAGCCTGCCGGCGCGGACACCCCCAAGGCCAAGGGGGCTGCGCCGACCAAGAAGAAGCAGCTGTTCACCCATGACAAGGCGGAGACCAAGCAGGTGCCAGTTGAGGAGGACGGATCCTTAGACGCCACCTTCACCATAGGTGCCAACCTCGACCCCGACCAAGAGGAGGCGCTGGTGAACTTCCTGTGCTCGAACAAGGATGTGTTCGCATGGGAACCCAAGCAGCTAGCAGGGGTCCCAAGGTAGGTGATTGAGCATCACCTGAATGTGTGCCTCGTGAAGCAGGAAGCAAGGCGGCAGTCCACCGAGAAGCAGGCCTTCATCGTCCAAGAAACCCGCAAGCTAGAGGTAGTATGTGTTATTCGCGAGGTTCGCTACCCCGAATGGCTGGCAAACCTTGTTGTTGTGCCAAAAAAGGGAGGAAAGCAGCGCATGTGCGTTGACTTCACCAACCTCAACAAGGCCTGCCCTCAAGATCCGTTCCCACTCCCTCGCATCGACCAAATTGTCGACTCCACCGCCGAGTGCGACCTACTGTGTTTCTTGGATGTGTTTTCGGGTTATTACCAAATCAAGATGGCGATAGAAGACGTGGAGAAGACGTCCTTCCTGACCCCATGTGGGGTGTACTGCTACACCTGCATGCCATTCGGGTTGCGCTACGCGGGCGCAACCTTCCAGTGACTGATGCACATCGCCTTAGGCCGGCAGCTCAGGAGGCGAAGACGTCGTGGTGAAGTCTCGGCAGCGCTTTCTTTCGGATGCCTAGCTTAATGGCTTTAAAGAAAGCGCTTCCAAGGAGACAACCCGGAAGTTTTAGAGAGTCATTTATTTACGTTGAGTGCTTTTATATAGTATAAAAACAAAAAAATAAAGAGGGGAACCCAAAACTTTTCAAAAAGAAAAGCGAAGTGAGAAAGACGAGCATTGTTAAAGTGGGAGCTAGCCTTGAACTTTGTTCATGCTCACGGAAACTTTGTGAATCTTGATTACAGAAACTTTTCAACAAAAATAATTACCCCCTTGTAAAATTACTTTGTATTATAAAAATAATGTGCCAAGGTTTGCCTTTAGGATGTTTACATTGCCTGTTGGTTTGTGTGGTGCAGGGCAGAAACTTTGGTTGTAGTGCGCGATTTTACATTTTTTTACTGGAATGTCAAACGGTTCTGAAACTTTTTGCACTATATTTATTTACAATTTTATTATCTTTAATAATTTTGGAAGAATTTTTGGAGTACAAGAAGTATGGTGAATGTTCAGATTACTACAGACTGTCTTGTTTAAGACAGATTCTGTTTTTGATGCATAGTTTGCTTGTTTTGATGAAACTATCAATTTCTATCAGTGGATTAAGCCATGGAAAAGTTATATTACAGTAGCTACAATGAAAAAACAAAATATGAATTGGTTTGCAAAAATATCTAGAGTAGTGATTTGCTTTAGTATACTAACAGATCTTACTGAGTTTTTTGTTGAAGTTTTGTGTGGATGAAGTGTTCGAAGATCGAGGAGGTCTCGATATGGGGAAAAGGAGGAGAGGCAAGAGCTCAAGCTTGGGGATTCCCAAGGCACTCCAAGTAAATATTCAAGGAGACTCAAGCATCTAAGCTTGGGGATGCCCCGGAAGGCATCCCATCTTTCTTCAACAAGTATCAGTATGTTTTCGGATTCGTTTCGTTCATGCGATATGTGCAAATCTTGGAGCGTCTTTTGCATTTAGTTTTCACTTTTCTTTTATGCACCATGCTGGTATGAGATAGTCCATGGTTGATTTATAGAATGCTATTTGCACTTCACTTAAATTTTTTGAGTATGGCTTTATAGAATGCTTCATGTGCGTCACTTATATTATTTGAAGTTTGGATTGCCTGTTCCTCTTCATATAGAAAACTGCCATTTGTAGAATGCTCTTTTGCTTCACTTAAATTTGTTAGAGCATGGGCATATATTTTGTAGAAAGAATTAAACTCTCTTGTTTCATTTATATCTATTTAGAGATATGACAGGAATTGGTCATTCACATGGTTAGTCATAAAATCCTACACAAAACTTGTAGGTCAGTGAATATGATATGTTTGATTCCTTGCAATAGTTTTGCGATATAAAGGTGGTGATTTTAGAGTCATGCTAGTGGAGTAATTGTGAAATTGAGAAATACTTGTGTTGAGGTTTGCAAGTCCCGTAGCATGCACGTATTGTAACTGTTGTGTGACAAATTTGAAGCATGGGGTGTTCTTTGATTGCCTTCCTTATGAGTGGAGGTCGGGGGCGCACGATGGTTAACTCCTACCAACCTCCCCCTTAGGAGCATGCGTAGTAGTACTTTGCTTCGAGGGCTAATAAACTTTTGCAATAAGTATATGAGTTCTTTATGACTAATGTGAGTCCATGGATTATACACACTCTTACCCTTCCGCAATTTTCTAGCCTCTACGGTACCGTGCATTGCCCTTTCTCACCTTGAGAGTTGGTGCAAACTTCGCCGGTGCATCCAAACCCCGTGATACGATGTGCTCTGTCACACATAAGCCTCCTTATATCTTCCTCAAAATAGCCATCATACCTACCTATTATGGCATTTCCATAGCCATTCCGAGATATATTGCCATGCAACTTCCATCATCATCATATACATGACTTGAGCATTCATTGTCATATTGCTTTGCATGATCGTAAGATAGCTAGCATGATGTTTTCATGGCTTGTCCATTTTTGATGTCATTGCTACGCTAGATCATTGCACATCCCGGTACACCGCCAGAGGCATTCATATAGAGTCATATCTTTGTTCTAGATATCGAGTTGTAATATTTAGTTGTAAGTAAATAAAAGTGTGATGATCATCATTATTAGAGCATTGCTCCAGTGAGGAAAGGATGATGGATACTATGATTCCCCCACAAGTCGGGATTAGACTCCGGGCTTTATGAAAATAAAAGAGGCCAAAGAAGCCCACCAAAAAATAAAAAAAGAGAAAATAAAAAAATGAGAGAAAAAGAGAGAATGGGCAATGTTACTATCCTTTTACACACTTGTGCTTTAGATTAGCACCATGTTCTTCATATAGAAAGTCTCTTGAGTTATCATTTTCATATACTAGTGGGAATTTTTCATTATAGAACTTGGCCTGTATATTCCGATGATGGGCTTCCTCAAATGCCCGAGGTCTTCATGAGCAAGAAAGTTGGATGCACACCCACTTAGTTTCCAGTTTGAGCTTTCATACACTTATAGCTCTTAGTGCATCCGTTGCATGGCAAACACTACTCCTCACATTGACATCAATTGATGGGCATCTCCATAGCCCGTTGATTACCTGCGCCGATGTGAGACTTTCTCCCTTTTGTCTTTTCCACACAACCTCCATCATCATACTCTACTCCACCCATAGTTCTATGTCCATGGCTTACGCTCATGTACTGCACGAAGGTTGAAAAGGCTGAAGCGCGTTAAAAAGTATGAACCAATTGCATGGCTAAAACCGGGGTTGTGCATGATGGGAGCATTTTGTGTGACGAAAATGAAGCATGGACAAACTATATGGTTTTGTAGGGATAAGCTTTCTTTGGCTATGTTATTTTGATAAGACATAATTGCTTTATTAGTATATATGCTTGAAGTATTATTGTTTTTATGTCAAACGATAGACTATTTCTTTGAATCACTCGTGTCTTAATATTCATGCCATGATTAGATATATGACCAACATTATGCTAGGTAGCATTCCACATCAAAAATTATCTTTTTTATCATTTACCTACTCGAGGACGAGCAGGAATTAAGCTTGGGGATGCCGATACGTCTCCGTCGTATCTATAATTTTTTATTGTTCCATGACAATATTATACAACTTTCATATACTCTTGGCAACTTTTTATACTATTTTTGGGACTAACATATTGATCCAGTGCCCAGTGCCAATTCTTGTTTGTTGCATGTTTTTTGTTTTGCAAAAAACCCATATCAAACAGAGTCCAAACGGGATAAAAACTTACGGAGAATTTTTTTGAAATATTTATGATTTTTGGGAAGAAGAATCAATGCGAGACGATGCCCGAGGGGGGCACGAGGCAGTGAGGCGCGCCCCAGGGGGTCAGGCGCGCCCTGGGCCCTCGTGGCCACCCCGTAAGGCGGTTGGTGCCCTTCTTTCGCCGCAAGAAAGCTAATATCCGGATAGAAATCGTGTTAAAATTTCAGCCCAATTGGAGTTCCGGATCTCCGGGAATATAAGAAACGGTGAAAGGCCAGAATCTGGAACGCAGAAACAGAGAGAGATAGAGAGACAAATCCAATCTCGGAGGGGCTCTCTCCCCTCCCACACCATGGAGGCCATGGACCATAGGGGAAACCCTTCTCCCATCTATGGAGAAGGTCAAGGAAGAAGATGAAGAAGGGGGCCTCTCTCCCCCTCTCTCGCGGTGGCGCCGGAACGCTGCCGGGGCTATCATCATCACCATGACCTACACCAACACCTCCTTCATCTTCACCAACATCTCCATCACCTTCCCCCATCTATCTACAGCGGTCCACTCTCCCGCAACCCGCTGTACCCTCTACTTGAACATGGTGCTTTATGCTTCATATTATTATACAATGATGTAGTGCCATCCTATGATGTCTGAGTAGATTTTCGTTGTCCTATCGGTAATTGGTGAATTGCTATGATTGGTTTAATTTGCTTGTGGTTATGTTGCTGTCCTTTGGTGCCCATCATATGAGCGCGCGCGTGGATCACACCATAGGGTTAGTTGTATGTTGATAGGACTATGTATTGGAGGGCAAGAGTGACAGAAGCTTCAACCTAGCATAGAAATTGATGCATACGGGATTGAAGGGGGACCAATATATCTTAATGCTATGGTTGGGTTTTATGTTAATGAACGTTAGTAGTTGCAGATGCTTGCTAATAGTTCCAATCATAAGTGCATAGAATTCCAAGTCAGGGATGACATGCTAGCAGTGGCCTCTCCCACATAAAACTTGCTATCGGTCTAGTAAAGTAGTCAATTGCTTAGGGACAACTTCACAACTCCTACCACCACTTTTTGACACTCGCTATACTAACTTTATTGCGTCTTTATCTAAAAAGCCCCTAGTTTTTATTTACGTGCTCTTTATATTCTCGCAGACCTATCCAACAACACCTACGAAGTCCTTCTAGTTTCATACTTGTTTTAGGTAAAGCGAACGTTAAGCGTGCGTAGAGTTTTATTGGTAGTCAATAGAACTCGAGGGAATATTTGTTCTACCTTTAGCTCCTCGTTGGGTTCGACACTCTTACTTATCGAAAGAGGCTACAATTGATCCCCTATACTTGTGGGTTATCAGTGTTGTCTTCACTCTTTCCGTCATTGTTCTTCATTGACTATATATATACTTGAGTTTTATGTCCTCTACAACATTCACTTATTGCTAATTCTTCAAGTTGCTTTTTTTGCTTAGTGAATGTGATCAGACCCTTTCCCCCTCTATGCTAAACTCAACCCAGTCTGTTCACAAATTCTTCATGTGTGTTCTATTTGAAACCAGTTCAAAATCTTCACCAAGTCCTTGTCAGCTGAAGAATTTGCGAACAAAACATTAAAATTTTCTTATCTAAATTTTCGACTTTTGCCGCTGAAACCATCCCACATCCCACGATAAGATTTATCTATTCACCCATGATCTCACAAGTGCTCCACCACACTGTACGTGGGTTACACATGTCGCTAGGATGAGAAGGGTCACGGGCATGTTCATCCATTTTCCTCGGGCGAGCGGTTTTTCCACCTCGGCTATAAATACCCCTCACCCTCCTCAAACTACATTTACCCCGCTCGAACTCACTCCCCTTGCTCGAGCTCTCAAGCCCTAGCGCCATCGCTACTTTGATCGTCGCTAGTGAGGAAGAGCTTCACTGCCTCGACCTCATCACTGTCGTACTCGCTCCGGCCATGGATATCTTCACTCCGCCGCCGCCATAGCTGTCTTCCTCTGCCGAGTTAGGTCGTGGAAGATCTGGACCGACGAACTTCCAATCTAACACTCCCAATTCATCGTGTTCTTTGTCAAGGGTAATTATAAGTTACTTTTGCTGCCTCTTGTTGATTCTGATGATTTTCATAAAATCTTCAAAAGGTGTTTGTTCTTTAACTTCCACACTTTAAACACCTCACACAATCATTTGTTCTTGATCTGTTTTCTAAGTGACACTTTTCTTCAAGATTCCTCAGTTGTGTGAATTTCACAATCCATTCAACTCTGGAACCTAAGTCAAAGAACGCTTAGTGAAATTCCTCAAGACATATCTGGTCAAATTCCTCAAACTTGTTCCTTTTGCAAAAACTTCTGAGAACGCATATGACCTCTTCAAATTCTTCGCACCTATGCTCTATTCACAGGTACACATGTCTGCTGCTAAATCACTAGGTTCTCATATACTTAACTCATTTGCAGTTGTCGGCGTCCTGGACTTGGGGGTATCCAGTCCTGCCTACCTGCGGCCCACCACGTGGCTCCATCAACGGCCTAGTACGACCCAGCTTCAACAACAACACAGCAAGACCCTCGTGAGGGGCAAGCCTCACGAGGCGGACGACACCAAGACCCTTGAGGAGTTGGCCTCCTCAGGAGGGCTCCTAAGGGGCCGAGAGTTCTATGCAGCTACCTCATGAGGCTCAGCTGGCGTGAGCCATGACGACCAAGGCCAGGCGGGCGCAGAGCGCATGTTTCCTCTTTGGTGCAAGGGAGGCAAGCCAAAGGTGCGGAGTCCTGAGGAATCAACCAAAGGTTTCCATTCTGGTGCAACGAGACCAAGACCGCCAGAACGGCAAGACGGAGGTCATCGCCGAGCCCACCGCAGCGTCACAACCAAAGGCTTTTCACAGGCGGAGACTACTTTTGTCATGATAGACTGTACTACTTGTCCCCATTCAAATCCCGCCGTTGTGGAATCCCTTCCCGCTCATATTTGGGAGGAGGACCGAGGCACTATATATAGGGCTTAGCCACCACCATAGAAAGGGACCGAAACCAGAGCAAGTAGAGCACCACACCAGCTCAAGAACACCTCACCTCCTGAGGCTTGTTCATCCTTGTACTAGTTCATCCATAGCCCATCGAGGCAATCCACCGCACCACACTGGAGTAGGGTATTACACCACAACGGTGGCCCGAACCAGTATAAATCTCTGTGTCTTTGTGTCTCTGTGAGCTCTACGCGCTAGGCTAGGGAGGATCGCTAGTAGGCAGGTTGAGCAGGTTGAGATCTCCGCACGCACCCTAGTGTCCGAACCTCTCACGGGTTGCTGGATCCCGAAATTCGACAGCAGTGTTCCTCAAAGAAAAGTTGCACACCTCTTCAGAGAACTCAATTGTTCAACATGCTTAGCTGAAGAAAATGGCAAACGGCAAGATACCTCAGAAGGGAGGGAAGAAATTGGAAGTGAATACTGCTTTTGAAATCCCTGATGACATCTATGCAGGGTATTGCACTCCGGATGAGGCAACTCACGGAAAGGAAACAAAGAATGAGCGCAAGGTGCACATTCAGAAGATTGAACGAAGATGGGCACGTGAGTCGAGGGAATATAGATATGTTACTCCAAAGTACATGAAGAAATTCTCTCTAAACCCTCCTTGCCCAAGACCTTCGTTGGCACCTGGCAAAATTGTTGATCCCAATAGCATCAAGCGCGGTGAGGACTATGCTGATGAATGGGCCAAGCGGCAATCCAAGTTGGCCAAACAGGCCAAAGAAGCAGTGAGGAAATTCAACGAAGACTCAGCCGCTGCCGCTGCTCAGGCCTCTACTAGCAAGAAGGCTATGCCTAAGAAGCCTGCTCGGAAACCACATTCCTCAGCAATGCCGTCATGACCAAGCTCATCTATGCCCTCACGGCCTATTCCTCAAGCTGCTCCAGTTCCTCAAGTTGCAAAACCCTCAGCTCCTCCAGCAAAGTCCTCGACACCTGTGCATCTCGCCTCTTGCCAAAGGACCACATGCATCTCAATTGCCTGAGGAGCATCTGCAAGTTCTTTAGCTCCTCCTCAGTCTTCAACATGCCCCACTTTGCTGAATACCAAGGCTTCTGCTAGACGAGGCACCAGACCAAGTCCTCACAAGAAGCAAGTTGCCTTCCAAGTGCCGTCAGATTACGATGAAGCTGATGATGAGGAATTAGCCAAAATCATCAGAGACAGACAGCAAAGGGCCGCTAGTGCCAAGGGCAGTGCTGTGCCACTGATGCTAGATCCGATGAAGATCTTGGACTTCATTGATCTCTGGCACAAGGATTGCCAGAATTAAACCTCACACCTGGTCAAAGTCATATGCTTATGGCTTTCATCTCTGAAGAAAGAAATGGAAATTTGAGAAAGCCAGGTCCGTGAAGAAAACACAGTACAAGAAACAACGCTTTCTGAAGGACAATGTTCTAACGCTATCGCCTGATGAACTTGTCGCTCTGCAATCTGAGATCAAGAAACTCAATGATGAATTTGACGCCTACAAGGCAGAATGGCTGGGAGCCAAGGTAAGATTCGGCAGAATGGCAAAGGGATTTACACCCAATCTTGCTGCTCCAACGCACATTGAAATTCCTCAGAATGAAGCATCTGCACAACCTAGTGAAGAACATGCCAGCACCACTGATGAAAATCAGGCTGCTGATGAGACTGAAAGCACCAGGGCTGATGAAGCTATTCTAGCCACTAAAGAAACTGCCAGGGCAACCACTAGTGTTGCACCTGAAGAACATGTCAGGCCAGCTGAAGCATCTGAAGCTGTGCCTGAGGAAACTGAACAAGTCACAACAACTGGAGTAGGGTATTACACCACAACGATGGCCCGACCCAGTATAAATCTCTGTGTCTTTGTGTCTGTGTGAGATCTACACGCTAGGCTAGGGAGGATCGCTAGTAGGCAGGCTAGACAGGTTGAGATCTCCGCACGCACCCTAGTGTTCGAATCTCTCACGGGTTGCCGGATCCCGAAATCCGAGATTTGGCGTGCTAGGTAGGGGTGCGTCGGATCCTCTCTCTTGTCGTTCGATCCGCCACTGCTCCGACATCTCCATGGCCGACGCGCGCAGGGCTCGCGCCAACCGTCGGGCCGCGGTCGCCGCTGAGTCAATCAGACGGCTCCGGCGGGGGACGGCTGCGCCCGCCGCGCTTCCTCTCCTGTGGCCAATGCCACCACGGGCCCTGCCGGCCATGAGCAGCAAGCTTCGTCACTGCACCCGTCGGTGCGCCGTGATGGACGCACCGCTACTCCGTCACTCGCCCCAGCAGCATCATCATCCCACGCGCACCACGGCCAGGTGGACGTGCTGGCCGCTCTGCTCACTGCGCGGGAGCTCTTTCGCTACCGTCCCATGGGTGATCTCTATGAGGAGTTGCTCGAGCGCATCGCCGAGCTCATCAGCGTCGCGCACGGGGGCTCCGACGGGCCGGCCCGCTCACTGCCTCAACACCCACCTGCAGCGGGCGATGTCGCGCACGGGGCCCCTCCTCCGCCTCCAGCCCGGGGTGCCATCGTCGAGCCAAGATGTGTGGCTCCACGGTGCGACCAATAGCGATCGGCGCCAGCTCGGGACGATGTGATCTGCCAGGTGGTTCAACACCCCCAAGGAGAAGCGCACGTGCTTCCACCGCCCCAGCAACAGGCTCGCGAGCCGCCACAGGAGGTGGCAGTGCGCGTGCACCAGGACCATGTTCCACCCGCTCGATGACCTCCAGTGGCCACGGCAGGATGTCGTGCGTTAACTGCAGAGCTCCACAGTGTCGTCTGGCCGAGCAAGTTCTAGCCTGACCTACCTCCACGCTATGACGACACTTCATACCCTGCCGAGTTCCTACAGCTCTACGAGATGAGCATCGAGGCGGCCAATGGCGACAAGAAGATCATTGCAAACTGGTTCCCGATGGCCCTCAAGGATGGCACGCGTTCTTGGCTGCTGAACCTGACCGAGGGGTCGGTTTCTTCCTGGGAGGAGATGCACAGTCGCTTCATCGCCAACTTCCAGGGCGACCTGCGCAGTGTCAAGCAGCAACCTGGAGAGACCCTGCATAAGTATATCCAGCGCTTCAACAACATCCGCCTCAAGATTCCCAAGGTGTCCGACGAGGCCATCACCTCCGTGTTCACCAATGGTGTCCACGACGTCAAGATGAAGGAGGAGCTCCCCATCCATGAGGACCTCTGCACTACTCTGGAGATGTTCAAAATGGCGAACAAGTGTGCGGGAGCTGAGGAGGAACGCCTTTCCCTCCTCGAGCTCCCTGATGCTGATCCAAGAAGACCAAGACGAAATACACGAAGCGTAAGGGGCCAGCCGTGCTTGCGGCAGAGCCGGAGACCAAGCTCGGATGCGACCACCCCGAGTCATCCAAGGGCAAGTGGCCGTTCTGCGCCTTCCACAACATCTACAACCACAACACCAGCGACTGCAAGGAGCTCAGGGCTCTCCGCGATGGGCACCTCGGTCGACGCCCCGAGCGCAACGATCGGGGCTACGGTCGCGGAGGTGGTCGAGGTGGAGGATGCTGGGATGGACACGACCGCCGTTAGGAGTGGCGCGACTAGCCTTGTGAGGACCACTGGCAGGACCAGCCTCGTGAGGGCAACTGGAGGGAGCAGCCTCGCGAGGACGGCCCTTAGGGCAATGCAGCCTTGCCTCCTCTGCCTCCACCTCCAAGAAGGAACGAAGATCACCACCAGGACAAGGGGGCTGGGGGCTTCCAGGAGCCGCGGGACATCGCCTACATCTTGGGCGGCTCACAAGCCCTAGCTTCTCACCGTGTCTTCAAGCAGTTTGCTCGCGAGGTCAATGCGGCGCTCCCCAAGTTGAGGCAACTCGCCCTCTCAAGTGGTCCAAGTGCGCGATCACCTTCGACTCCACGGACCAGCTCAAGTGTGCAGCCACCGCTGGCGCGCTCCCCATGCTCCGCTCCCCCGTCATCAGCAACGTAATTGTCACCAAGGCTCTCATTGATGGTGGAGCAGGGCTCAATGTTCTCTCTGTCCAGATGTTCGACAGACTCCAGGTGCCATACTAGCAGCTGCACCCACCAATCCATTCTCAGGAGTAACCGACAGATCGACACACCCAATCGAGCAGGTTTGCCTCTGAGTCACCTTCGGCGAGTGCAACAAATACCGCACCGAGCTCATCGACTTCGACGTCGCTGACATCCACCTGCTCTACAACGCCATCCTGGGGTAACCAGCACTGGCCAAGTTTATGGCGGCCACGCACCACGGCAACAACATCCTCAGGATGCCAGGAAGTGGTGGCATCATCATGGTTACCTGTCAGGAGAAGGATGCAGTGTGGTCCCTCGAGCGCGCCTTCCAAGCTGTAGCAGTTGAGAACCCGGAAGACGAAGACGGCACCCTCCCTCCTGAGGTCGCCCCCAAGACGAAGAAGCTGCAGCTGAGCCAGGGGTCTCGTGAGGAAGCATCACACGAGGTGGCAACGCTGAGTCTCGCGTCTCCGGACGCGGCACCTTCACCCATCGCATAGGAAGGTGCGCCCGGCACCCCTCTCAGGCTGGGCTCGGGGGCTCTCCTATGGAGGGCCTCAGACCTAGCCCATGTCGCGAGAGTGGCGCTCAGGCACCATGTGGAGGCGCTCTTCAGAGCACGCTTCCCAGGAGAAGGTAGCAGGCGTGAGGCACCACACATTCAGGAGTTCATCAGCAAGGCAATTGAGGAGATTCAGGAAGGAAGGGTTCTGCAAGGCGATCGTCACCTGCCACGAGGCGGAGCTCACTGCCATCGCGAAGGTAAAGAGTTCCGCTTCTGCATCGACATCCCTGGGCTCAACAGAGCCGCATCTCGGCAGATCATGTGGCCGTCTCATGTCGGCCGATGCGAGGGACCACCTCATAGCTACGTCTGCATGCCTTTCAGCCTGGCGGGTGCGGCCGAGGAGTTCCAGCGCGGCATGAGGGACGCTCAGGCGGCCTGCAAAGCCAGACACCATGTGATCCTGGCGGAGATGGAGGAGCACCCTCAGGAGCCTTCCGGTTCGTCCGAGCCTCCCGAGGCTCGGCACCGGAGCGGCTCATGAGGAACGGCTTCAGCAGCACACATTTTTTGGCTACTTCAACAACTCTTCAACAATGGTACCAGGTGAAATCTCCCTAGTTCGTTCAGTTTGGGGGCGCCCCTCGGGCTGCATCATCCCCACGCCGTGTGGGTCTGTCCCTACGGTGTGTATCCCTTTTGCGTTTTATCAGAGCCAGTTACAGTCCTTTACAAACTACTTTCGAATTACCAACTGCCTGACCGACGCTTCGTCGCTAAGAACGTCTCGTGCCCTTGCAAGCCCTCCCACGAAGGCCTCATGATTAAGGACTGGCACGGTGTCTGTGCTCGGGGCCGTCCGTGCAGCGTTGCTAAACCTAGGTAGCTGAGCTCTGGCTCACTGTTCAGCCCCGTGTACGTCACCTCCCGTGGCTCTTGGTGCCTTCTTCTCTCATGAGATAATCGTGGTGGATGAGCAAGGACGCGCGACATGGTGCCCCCGTGGCCACGGGAACCGCGCGCCGGCTGTCTTTCTTCAGGATATTTGCATGAGAAGCCTGGGCACGGCGTCTGTGCTCGGGTCCATCCCTGCAGCATCGATAAATCCAGCGGCTGATCTCTATATAGCGGGCCGGCCCCGTTCACGTCACCTCCTAGGGTTGTTGGTGTCTGGCCTTCTCATGCAATAGCTTCAAGAAATTCATTCGGTGCAGGCTGCCTAAGCATCTCACAGGACCAATTCAAGCATCCCCAATCAAGACCAGGCACAACCCGCCTTGAGGTAGGGCCTCATGAGTCCCGCGCTGGCTCATAGGTGCCCATATACACCTCCTCTAGCCCTGTCGTGCAAGCCACATGCCAGGGCGGGGCTGTACATGCCCCGAGGGCTCTTCATAAAGGGAGCCCCCTCCCACGCACCAGTGGAAGCACCATGCTCCATGCTGGCCGTCGACACTGCCGAGGAGCGGCTATGCCCGTGCAAGAGCGGAAGCGCTATGCTCTGCGCTGGTGATAAAAAACTGGGGGTGGCCTCACAGCCGCATTAACCTCAGGGGGCCTCCGGGCTTAGTGACTAGCCTCACCGCACTGCTCTCCCTCCGGAAGGTAGCGTGAGGGGGCTGGGACAGGGGCTACGCTCAGGTCACGCCTGGCGTACCCCACCTCGCCAGGCCTCATGGGCCTGTCTTCGCGCACCCCTCCCAAGCGAGAGCTCGATGAGGGAAATGTAGGATGTTTTGTTCGTACTTCAAGGGGGACTCCTGAGCATCGCGACTCATGAGCCTAACTGGTCACGTAGCCCCTCACCTCTTGGGATCGTCAAGGTGATCCGGACGACCCAACAACGGCTGAGGTATGCGCGGGGCCGGGCCCTGCCGACGTGGAACTCCAAGACCTGGTTGTCACCCTTTTCTTTCAAGCCGTTCGCACGTCAAGGGGGACTCCTGAGCATCGCGACTCAAGAGCCTAACTGGTCACGTAGCCCCTCACCTCTTGGGCTCGTTCTGGTGATCCGGACGACCCAACGACGGCTGAGGTATGTGTGGGGCCGGGCCCTGCCGACGCAGAACACCAAGGCTTGCCCATGCATCTTTTCCTAAGCTGTTCGCACGTCAAGGAGGACTCCTGAGCATAGCTACTCAGGAGCCGAACCGGTCTCGTATCCACTCACCTCTTGACCTCGTCCTGGTGATGCGGATGACCCAACGACAGCTGAGGTACACGCGGGGCCGGGCTCTGCCGACGCAGAACAATAAAGCAAACGAAAAAGTTGAAGGAGCATAATCTAGTTATTACAAGACATATTGTTCCAAGCAAGTAGTTTTAAACGCCTCCCCGAGGCATGTCGCATGGTGCAGGATAAAATGGCAAAAGCAGAATCTCCAAGCCACCTCTTCAGACTTGGGCATCACCACCGCTCGCCAGCGGAACCTCATCGCCAGGCACGTCGCTTGTCCCACCAGCTTCACTTGGAGGACCAACCACCATGTACTTGTGCAGCATGGTTTCCATGAAGCCCTCCACGGCGGCGGCAGCAGCATCCCGGGAGTCGGTGTCCACCGGAGCAAGGAAGGAGAAGAGGTTGAAGCTGGCATCCTGGAGATAAAGATGGCTAAAGACGCACGTCAGAGCCACGGAAGAAAGTGAGCGTGCCTCACCTTCCACCGGGGACGTAAACCCGTCGACAGCATCTTCGAGCACCGCCACGACTTCAGGAAGCAGAGTAGCAGGGCTCTCCCTCGGGGTCGTCACCACCGCCTTTCCCGAGGGACCATCTCCAAAGCGCGCCTTCTGGGCCTTGTGGAAGCGGGCCTCGAGGGAGGAGAGGGTGTCGCATTACATGGTGGCCACCTTCTTGGCCTCGATCAGGGCCGCCCGGGCTGCCTCCGCCTCCTCCTTCAGCTTCATCAGGCAGTCACGCTCTCCAGCCTGCTCCAAGGCCGTCTTCTTCACCTCGGTGTCCCGGCTAGCGACGATAGCCTCCTGGGCCTTCAGCCTCTCCTCGCGCTCCTGGAGTTGGCTGGCCTGGGTGTCCTGCTGATCCTGGAGGGTCTTTAGATCAGCCTCTGCCGCACGGCACCGGTCCTCAGCTTTTGTGGCCACATTCTGCGCCAGGTCACGTGCCGTGGCGGCTACCCCAAGCGCCTTCTGGGCCTCCTCCGCAGAGCCCCAGGCCGCGCAGACAGACGCATCAGCCTTGAGCCAACCAGAGATCAACCCCAGGCATCCTCTTGCCGATCGACAATCCGGGCCCTAAAGCTCACCCTGGAGGACGTCTAGCGCCGCCCTTGCCTCTTCCAGGGTCCCGGAGGGAGCAGGAACACCATGACTCGGCCACACGCTGGGCAAAGGAGGAGACGCCCTCGATGCCAAGGCAGAAGAAACCTCAGCCTCATGAAGGACCGGGGGCTCCGGAGGTTGGTTGTCCTCAGCAGCCGCGGCAAGACTGGGCGCCAAAGGAGTCGGGCCTGCTGGGGCACCAACACCTCCTGAGGACGGGCATCCACATCCTCTGGAGTTGGCGTCGCCCCTGGGGATGTGGGGGCTGCAACACTCTTCTTCACCAGGGCCACGGAGGCCGCTCCGTCGCCTACGGCCGCGGTGATCTCTGCACCCTCCTTCTGCTTCTTCAATGGCTGCTGCCTAGCAACAAGAGAATACGTTCAGCCCCACTTCAAGAATCGACAACCAAGGATAAGGGAGAAACTTACTGGTCTGAGACGGGGAATGTGGTCGGCAGCTCCAGCGAGCTCTGGGAGCTCTTAGCATCCATCAACACCCACCTCTTCATGGCATCATCCACCTTCTTCCCGGCGTGGGAGATTACGTTACCACCCCACGCCACGAGGAAACCGATGCACCCGACCGGACTGTCACCGGTCTTGCGAAGATAGAAGAAATGGCGGAACAAGGCAACGGAGGGCAGCACCCCCATGAACGCCTCACAATAGAAGGCGAAGAGGGATAGAAGGAGGATGGATTTGGCATGGATGTGGAGTGCATGGAGACCATAGTGGTGAAGGATGGCGAAGAAGAAAGGGGAGAATGGAGGTACCAGCCCAGAGTAGATGTTGTGCATAAAGAAGGGGAAGAAGTTAATGCCTGCGGGCTCCGGGACAGCTGTGGCGACCCGGAGTGTGGTCTCCCCCCCTTATTCTCGTCACTCGCCATCAGGAGAAGCGTTGTCTGGAGCTTCTCCCCTGTCATGCAGGGTGCCATCAGCCCTGGCTCGTACCAGGCGATGCTGGCGGCCGAGGAGGAAGCCGTGGCCTTTTCGGCGGCCATCAGGCAAAAGATTTGGTGGAGAATCGGCGGATCTGGTGCGCTCTTCCGCTGCGGGGAGAAGGGGATCTGGAGCAAGACGAAGAGGAGCAATGAAAGCCTGGCGGCAGGCGGCACCCCCTTTTGTCAGACTGGAGCAGTTGCCGAGGCAGCATGGGGAAACGGAGTCGCCCATGTCCAATCAGTCGCCACGCGTCATCAATGCCACATACGGTTAGGGCCTGCGGCGCTCCGCACTTGCCTTTTGGCTTCGCCTGGAAGCCAAGTCCGAGCGCGCCTTGGGACCGGGGGCTACTGTCGGCATCCTAGACTTGGGGGTATCCTATCCTGCTTGCCTGCGGCCCACCACGTGGCTCCATCGATGGCCTAGTACGGCCCAGCTTCAACAACAACACAGCAAGACCTTTGCGAGGGGCCAAGCCTCGCGAGGCGGATGAGGCCAAGACCCCTGAAGGAGTTGGCCTCCTCAGGAGGGCTCCTGAGGGGCGGAGAGTTCTATGCAGATACCTCATGAGGCTCAGCTGACGTGAGCCATGACGACCAAGGCCAGGCGGGCGCCAGGCGGGCGCAGAGCACAGGTTTCCTCTTCGGTGCAAGGGAGGCACGCCACAGGTGTGGAGTCCCGAGGAATCAACCAAAGGTTTCCATTCTGGTGCAACGAGACCAAGACCGCCAGAACGGCAAGACGGAGGTCATCGCCAAGCCCACCGCAGTGTCACAACCAAAGGCTTTTCACAGGCGGAGACTACTTTTGTCATGATAGACTGTACTACTTGTCCCCTTTCAAATACCGCCGTTGTGGAATCCCTTCCCGCTCATATTTGGGAGGAGGATGGAGGCACTATATATAGGGCTTAGCCACCACCATAGAAAGGGACAGAAACCAGAGCAAGTAGAGCACCACACCAGCTCAAGAACACCTCACCTCCCGAGGCTTGTTCATCCTTGTACTAGTTCCTCCATAGCCCCTCGAGTTAATCCACCACACCACACTGGAGTAGGGTATTACACCACAATGGTGGCCCGAACCAGTATAAATCTCTGTGTCTTTGTGTCTCTGTGAGCTCTACGCGCTAGGGCTAGGGAGGATCGCTAGTAGGCAGGCTGAGCAGGTTGAGATCTCCACACGCACCCCAGTGTTCTAACCTCTCATGGGTGGCCTCTCCCAAGTTAGGGATGACATCCTAGCAGTGGCCTCTCCCACATAAAACTTGCTATCGGTCTAGTAAAGTAGTCAATTGCTTAGGGACAATTTCACAACTCCTACCACCACTTTTCGACACTCTCTATACTAACTTTATTGCGTCTTTATCTAAACAGCCCCTGGTTTTTATTTACGTGCTCTTTATATTCTCGTAGACCTATCCAACAACACCTACGAAGTGCTTCTAGTTTCATACTTGTTTTAGGTAAAGCGAACGTTATGCGTGCGTAGAGTTTTATCGGTGGTCGATAGAACTTGAGGGAATATTTGTTCTACCTTTAGCTCCTCGTTGGGTTCGACACTCTTACTTATCGAAAGAGGCTACAATTGATCCCCTATACTTGTGGGTTATCAGTGTTGTCTTCACTCTTTCCGTCATTGTTCTTCATTGACTATATATATACTTGAGTCTTATGTCCTCTACAACATTCACTTATTGCTAATTCTTCAAGTTCTTTTTTTTGCTTAGTGAATGTGATCGGACCCTTTCCCCCTCTATGCTAAACTCAACCCAGTCTGTTCACAAATTCTTCATGTGCGTTCTATTTGAAATCAGTTCAAAATCTTCACTGTGTCCTTGTCAGCTGAAGAATTTGCGAACGAAACATTAAAATTTTCTTATCTAAATTTTCGACTTTTGCCGCTCAAACCGTCCCACATCCAACAATAAGATTTATCTATTCACCCACGATCTCACAAGTGCTCCACCATACTGTACGTGGGTGACACATGTCTCTAGGATGAGAAGGGTCATGGGCATGTTCGTCCATTTTCCTCGGGCGAGCAGTTTTTCCACCTCGACTATAAATACCCCTCACCCTCCTCAGACTGCATTTACCCCGCTCGAACTCACTCCCCTCGCTCGAGCTCTCAAGCCCTAGCGCCATCGCTACTTTGATCGTCGCCAGTGAGGAAGAGCTTCACTGCCTCGACCTCGTCACTGTCGTACTCACTCCGGCCGTGGATATCTTCACTCCGCCGCCGCCATAGCTGTCTTCCTCTGCCAAGTTAGGGCGTGGAAGATCTGGACTGACGAACTTCCAATCTAACACTCCCAGTTCGTCGTGTTCTTCGTCAAGGGTAATTAAAAGTTACTTTTACTGCCCCTTGTTGATTCTGTTGATTTTCATAAAATCTTCAAAAGGTGTTTGTTCTTTAACTTCCACACTTTAAACACCTCACACAATCATCTGTTCTTGATCTGTTTCTCTAGGTGACACTTTTCTTCAAGATTCCCCAATTGTGTGAATTTCACAATCCATTCAACTCTAGAGCCTAAGTCAAAGAACTCTTAGTGAAATTCCTCAAGACATATCTGGTCAAATTCCTCAAACTTGTTCCTTTTGCAAAAATTTCTGAGAACGCATATGACCTCTTCAAATTCTTCGCACCTATGCTCTGTTCACAGGTACTCATGTGTGCTGCTAAATCACTAGGTTCTCATATACTTAACTCATTTGCAGTTGTCGGTGTCCTGGACTTGGGGGTATCCAGTCCTGCTTGCCTGCGGCCCACATCAACGGCCTTGTACGGCCCAGCTTCAACAACAACACAGCAAGACCCTCGTGAGGGGCAAGCCTCACGAGGCGGACGACGCCAAGACCCCTGAAGGAGTTGGCCACCTCAGGAGGGCTCCTAAGGGGCGGAGAGTTCTATGCAGCTACCTCATGAGGCTCATCTGGTGTGAGCCATGACGACCAAGGCCAGGCGGGCGCCAGGCGGGCGCAGAGCGCAGGTTTCCTCTTTGGTGCAAGGGAGGCAAGCCACAGGTGCGGAGTCCCGAGGAATCAACCAAAGGTTTCCATTCTGGTGCAACGAGACCAAGACCGCCAGAACGGCAAGACGGAGGTCATCACTGAGCCCACCACATCGTCACAACCAGAGGCTTTTCACAGACGGAGACTACTTTTGTCATGATAGACTGTACTACTTGTCCCCTTTCAAATCCCGCCGTTGTGGAATCCCTTCCCGCTCATATTTGGGAGGAGGACCGAGGCACTATATATAGGGCTTAGCCACCACCATAGAGAGGGACCGAAACCAGAGAAAGTAGAGCACCACACCAGCTCAAGAACACCTCACCTCCTGAGGCTTGTTCATCCTTGTACTAGTTCATCCATAGCCCCTCAAGGCAATCCACCACACCACACTAGAGTAGGGTATTACACCACAACGGTGGCCCGAACCAGTATAAATCTCTGTGTCTTTGTGTCTCTGTGAGCTCTACACGCTAGGCTAGGGAGGATCACTAGTAGGCAGGCTGAGCAGGTTGAGATCTCCGCATGCACCCCAGTGTTCTAACCTCTCACGGGTTGCTGGATCCCGAAATTCGACAGCAGTGTTCCTCGAAGAAAAGCTGCACACCTCTTTAGAGAACTCAATTGTTCAACATCCTCAGCTAAAGAAAATGGCAAACGGCAAGATACCTCAGAAGGGAGGGAAGAAATTGGAAGTGAATACTGCTTTTGAAATCCCTGATGACATCTATGCAGGGTATTGCACTCCGGATGAGGCAACTCACGGAAAGGAAATGAAGAATGAGCGCAAGGTGCAGATTCAGAAGATTGAACAAAGATGGGCACGGGAGTCGAGGGAATATAGATATGTTACTCCAAAGTACATGAAGAAATTCTCTCTAAACCCTCCTTGCCCAAGACCTTCGTTGGCACCTGGCAAAATTGCTGATCCCACTAGCATCAAGCGCGGTGAGGACTATGCTGATGAATGGGCCAAGCGGCAAGCCAAGTTGGCCAAACAGGCCAAAGAAGTACTGCTGCTGCTGCCGCTGCTCAGGCCTCTACTAGCAAGAAGGCTATGCCTAAGAAGCCTGCTCGGAAACCACATTCCTCAGCAATGCCCTCACGACCAAGCTCATCTGTGCCCTCTAGGCCTATTCCTCAAGCTGCTCCAGTTCCTCAAGCTGCAAAACCCTCAGCTCCTCCAGCAAAGTCCTCGACACCTGTGCATCTCGCCTCTTGCCAAAGGACCACAGGCATCTCAATTGCCTGAGGAGCATTTGTAAGTTCTTTAGCTCCTCCTTAGTCTTCAACATGCCCCACTTTGCTGAATACCAAGGCTACTACTTGACGAGGCACCAGACCAAGTCCTCACAAGAAGCAAGTTGCCTTCCAAGTGCCGTCAGATGATGATGAAGCTGATGAGGAGGAATTAGCCAAAATCATCAGAGACAGACAGCAAAGGGCCGCTAGAGCCAAGGGTAGTGTTGTGCCACTGATGCTAGATCCGAAGAAGATCCTGGACTTCATTGATCTCTGGCACAAGGACCCAAACACTCCTTTGCCAGAATTAAACCTCACACCTGGTCAAAGTCATATGCTTATGGCTTTCATCTCTGAAGAAAAAAATGGAAATTTGAGAAAGCTAGGTCCGTGAAGAAAACACAATACAAGAAACAACGCTTTCTGAAGGACAATGTTCTAACTCTATCGCCCGATGAACTTGTCGCTCTGCAATCTGAGATCAAGAAACTCAGTGATGAATTTGACACCTACAAGGCAGAATGGCTGGGAGCCAAGGTCAGATTCGGCAGAATGTCAAAGGGATTTACACCCAATCTTGCTGCTCCAACGCACATTGAAATTCCTCAGACTGAAGCATCTGCACAGCCTACTGAAGAACATGCCAGCCCCATTGATGAAGATCAGGTTGCTGATGAGACTGAAAGCACCAGGGCTGATGAAGCTATTCTAGCCGCTGAAGAAACTGCCAGGGCAACCACTAGTGTTGCACCCGAAGAACATGTTAGGCCAGCTGAAGCATCTGAAGCTGCGCCTGAGGAAACTGAACAAGTCAGGACAACTACATCAGTTGTGCCTGAAGAAACTGCACCAATTTCCTCTGCTCCTCTTGCACCAACACCAACACCAAGTCCTATTCCTCCTTCTGCATTAGAAGCGAAGAAAACCAAGGTTGCAGAGTGAGCAGCAATGGAGAAAAGGAAAGCATCCGCTTCCTCAGAGTCTTATGCTCCTAGGAAGGCGAAGACTTTGACCAGCTCATTTGCAAATCCAATAGATGATGTTCCTCTTTCAAGCATGCCATCAAAGGAAATCATTCCTTTTGATGAAGATTATGTGATCCCAAGTGAATCAGATGAAGAAGATCCTTCTGCTGCTTCGACAGAGCAGATGGATGAAGAAATTGAAGTGGACAATGTCACTTCAACCGCTCTCGTATAATCGCCCATGCCTCAGGTCACAGCTGAAGAGGCACGCGTTGAGGAAATTGATGAAGAATAAGAAGACGTGGACATTGGTGGACCACTCCAATGTTGAATCATGACTATTGGGAAAGTCATCACCCCAATTCCCCCATGTTCACCCCACTGCAACAGATTCCTCAATCCCCTGTCCAGACTGAAGAAATTCATACGGGATCTGATGAACCTGAAGCACCTCTTCTTACCATGCCTGAAGAAATTCCAGCCACTAGTGCTAATGTTAATGCTGACGAAGAAAAGGAGACCCAGGCTGCTACTGAAATGGAAATTGAAATTCCTCAGCCTGTGGCCCCTGAGGCTGTCATTCAAGAGGCAGTGAAGACATTGACTAATACACCTCAGCCCAAGCCAAAGAATCCGCTCTCAAAGACGTAGAAGTTCAAGGCTGATGACTTCTTTCATGAGCATGTATTCTTCACTAATTACAACCCATATGACTCTACTCGTCTTTGAAGGAAGCGTTTTTGGACAGCAAGTCAGATGGACTTCTACTCTTCATTGCTATTCGATAAGGACAAGATCTTTGACCATGAGCATATTCCTCATGTGGATATGGAATCGCTGCCTTGCTTGACCCTAGTCCTTAGTGTTCTTCATGATGTTGGGCTACTCAATTTCTGCACTGATATATGTGATTGGAATGAACATCTAATTCTTCAGTTCTACGCGATGCTGCACATCACCGGAAATTATGATGATATAAATTCTTGGGTGTTGGACTGGATGACAGAGAACACTCACTTCAAAGCACCAACCTCTGAATTGCTTCATGCCCTGCCTGTCAGCCCTCCCCTTGAAGGTGCACGTCTCCTCTACCATGAACCTGAGCTCTCTGATTATTTCATGCAAGTGTTGATGAAGCCGCTGAAGTCTGGCCAAGCCCCGAGAACCAAATTCCTCGTGAAGGAATTGCTTTATGTGCCTCTTACTATCTATCGCATTTGGACCAAGACCCTGAGTCCTATCAAAGGCCACGACTCAAATGATGAAGAAGTCGTTGGCATCATGAAGAATCTGCTATTCAATATCATGCATGGTATTCCAATCAACTACCACGACTTCTTCATGAGTACTATGGCAAATGTTGCTCTTTCTCCGTTTGAATTGAAGCCTTATGCTCCCCGGATCATGAAATTCATCAGATCAAGGTGTTCAATCAACTACAAGGCTGATACACTTAACCATGGCAGGTACTTTCCCCCCATTGAAGTCCTCAAGCGGACTATTTCCTCAGCTGATGAGAAGGGCAAGGCCACTATCATTGATGAAGGCATTCGTCCATTGGATGGACAGTTCCGCAAAGCTGCATCCTACTCCACCAATGATGACTCTGCCGCCAATGCTTCAAAGCAAAATCCTCAAGGCATAGCTCCAAGGGTGATGACTGATCGTGAGCTTCTCCTTAGTCTTCATGAGAAGGTCGATCGCAACCACAAATGGATCAAGTGTCAGTTTGGTTCAATTCTTCACAACACGACTGCTACACACAATTCAGTGAATAAGAACCACTACTACCTCCATGAAGTATTTGATTGCACCTGGGCTGTTCTGTCTCATCTCTACGGTGAAGAAGATCTTAAGCAAATGGGCTTAAATAGGACTTTGATTGGTCTAACCGACTGTCGAAGAAATTCAAGAAAGTCGAAGTTCCTTCTTTGGTGGCCAGCTCATTTTCTTCATCACGCGAGACTGATGAAAATGAAGATTTGGACGACACTGCGGCAAGCCCTGCTTCAACAACCGACCCCAACAACGCTGGCACTCCTCCATCAACGTCGTGATGATATTCTTCAGGGGCATTAGTCCTCACTTTTTGTGCCTTTTGGTCATTTGATGACAAGGGGGGGATTTGAGTTAGTCTTCAAGTGGGTATATTTATATGGGTGTTTTTGTTAAGTTGCAACTCTCACTCTTCTGAAGTGTTTGTTGGATCGAGTTGTAAACTTAATTCCGATGGTGACCTGATACTTTTGCTCTCTTTTTGTGCATGCTATTTCCTCATATATGTTATGCACGCATGCTGAATTACATCAGCCACCATATTTCATCATGCATTTCAAATTCTTCATTCGATATGTTAAATGCGAGTATGAATTAAAAGATATATGGGGAGATCACCATGATATTACTCTACAATGTGCATCTGCTATCAAAAGCAAATTCCTCAAATATGCACATCTTCAGGGGGAGTTCTTCTATATCTTGCAATCAAATTCCTCAATTTTGAGCACTTTCAATTAATATGTTTATCCCCTTTGAAAACTTAACCTATTTGTCATCAATCACCAAAAAGGGGGAGATTTTAAGTGCATCCAGTGCCCCTTAGTGATTTTGGTGTATTGTAGATTTATAGGTTAAGGGATTAATATGTTTGTGAGTTTACACACGCTTTATAAGTCGATGAGGAGTTTGATATTTATGTTGAAAGTCGACCCCTAAAAATTTATGTAATCAGCTGAAGACTTTAGTTCTCTTGAAGATTTTGGAAGTGAAGAAATTGGTGTGACCTTGAAGACTTGGATATTCATGCGAGGATTATGAAGCGTGAAGACTTTTGTTTTCGTAGTTTCATTTTCTCTTTCTTGAGTCATAGGAAACACCGTACTGTTAAAGGGGGTCAAGGTAATACTAATGAAACTGATTTCCAAGTGATGCTCATCTCAAAATCCTACACCTACCCAATCCTTTCGAGTGAAGCCATTGGAAATCTCATATCAGCTTAATCAATTTCTTCAGTGAAAAAGACGAAGATCTTCTAGTCTCTGAGGAATTTGTTCTGACTGAGGAGTTAGGAATTCGCTAGTGCGGATTACCTACACAGCGAGGAACATGATAGCCCTAAGGAGACGATGCACCAAGCCATCCCTCTACCCACCGGCACATCCTGTTATTTTTCGGCAATGTCAGCCTCACCCAGCAGCCAACCAATCATCCCTCGTACTCCCCTCGGTGTGGGCATCCGCTGCTGTCGCTTCGCCGGCTCCGGGTCATTCCCTTCTTGGGCCTTGCCCTCGTCCATCGCGTTTGCGCTCTCGGCGCGGTGTGGTCAACATGGACAACAAACAACAGCCATCTGAAGAGGGATGTAAGTGGAGAGGCTGATAGTAGGGACCCACACAAGCAAGTGCCTCCTTATTACGCGAAAACAGTGGGGCTTCTCCGGGTTGTTCCAGTCTAGGTCCCCACCGTCGTCCACTGCCATGGTGCTCTAGGTGGCGAGGTCAACATAGTCAACGAACGACATCCATCGGAAGATGACTGTACATGGAAAGGCTGACAGCTGGGTCCACAGCCGCACGCAAGGAAGTGCCTCCTTATTATGTGCAAAATAATGATTCCTCCACCTGACAGCTGGGACCCACCGGAAGGGCCTCTGTATTTCGCAAAAAAATGTTCCCCCCGCTGATAGCTTGGACCCACCAGCTATATATTTGCACGCAAGGAAGTGCCTCCTTATTACGCACAAAAAAATGAATACTCCCCCTGCTAGCTAGGACCCACCGTAGTGGGAGGCTTACTTGTGGGCCTACTAAGTTAACGTGGACGGAGGGCTTTTTCAACTTAGTCAATATGAACTGAGCGTATGATGTCCATCCAACGGCTGCAGTGCTTCTTCAACCTCTGATCTTCTTGCTCCAGCTGCCCAACCAGCATCGGTCGTGCCGCCTGCTCCTGCCTCCCGTGGTCGGCTCTGCCGCACAGGCCTGGCCGCCCCACCCTACTCCAACATCTGGCCAGGCCATCCCTCTACTCACCCACAACCCCTGTTATTCTGGAGCAACGCCAGCCTCACACCGCAACCGATCCAATCAACCCTTGTACTCCTCCCCGTGTGGGCATCCACTATTGTGTCTTCCCTGGCTCTGCATTGTCCCCTTCCTAGGCCTCACCGTCGTCCGCCACCTTGGTGCTCTCGGCGCGCCGTGGTCAATGTTGTCAAGGAACGACTTCCATCGGAAGAGGACTGTATGTGGAGAGGCTGATAGCTGGGTCCATGGTCGCAAGAAGGAAGTTTCTACCTCTTGAGCTTGCATTTGGTTTTCCCTTGAAGAGGAAAGGGTGATGCAGCAAAGTAGCATAAGTATTTCCCTCAGTTTTGAGAACCAAGGTATCAATTTAGTAGGAGACGATGCACAAGTCACCGAATACCTGCACAAACAATCAACAACTTGCACCCAACGCGATAAAGGGGTTGTCAATCCCTTCAGGGTCACTTGCAAAAGTGAGATCTCATAGAGATAGATAAACAGTAAAGTAAATATTTTTGGTATTTTTGGTTTATAGATCGGAAAGTAAAGATTGCAAAATAGTAGATCGAAAACTAGCAAGATGTAAACGAGATTCAATAATATGGAAACGAGACCTGGGGGCCGGAGGTTTCACCAGTGGCTTCTCTCGAGATAGCAAATATTACGGTGGGTGAACAAATTACTGCCGAGCAATTTATAGAAAAGCGCATAGTTATGACGATATCTAAGGCAATGATAATGAACATAGGCATCACGTCCGTGTCAAGTAGACCGACTTCTGCCTGCATCTACTACTATTACTCCACCATCGAATACTATCCAGCATGCATCTAGAGTATTAAGTTCATAAACAACGGAGTAACACATTAAGCAAGATGACATGATGTAGAGGAATTAAGTCAAGCAATATGACGAAAACCCCATCTTGTAATCCGCGATGGCAACAGTACAATACGTGCCTTGCTGCCCCTACTATCACTGGGAAAGGACACCACAAGATTGAACCCAAAGCTAAGCACTTCTCCCATTGCAAGAAAGATCAATCTAGTATGCCAAACTAAACAGATAATTCAAAGAGACTTGCAAAGATATCAAATCATGCATGTAAGAAGTCAGAGAAGAACCAAATAATATTCATAGATAATCTTGATCATAAATCTACAATTCATCATATCTTGGCAAACACACCGCAAAAAGGTATTACGTCGAATAGATCTCCAAGAACATCGAGGAGAACATGGTATTGAGAATCAAAGAGAGAGAAGAAGCCAACTAGCTAATAACTATGGACCCGAAGGTCTGCGGTAAACTACTCACGCTTCATCGGAGAGGTAATGGTGTTGATGTAGAAGCCCTCCGTGATCGAATCTCCCTCCGGTGGGACACCGAAAAAGGCCCCTAGATGGGATCTCACGGGGACAGAAGGTTGCGGCGGTGGAAAAGTGGTTTTGTGGCTCTCCCGGATGTTTTTAGGGTATACGAGTATATATAGGCGAAGGAACTAGGTCAGGGGAGCCACAAGGGGACCACAAGGGTGGGGGCACGCCCTCCTGCCTCGTGGTTGCCTTGTTGCATCTCTGACTTCATCTCCAAGTCTTCTCGTTTGCTTTTGGTCCAAGAAAGATCATCGCGAAGGTTTCATTCCGTTTGAACTCCGTTTGGTATTCCTTTTCTGCAAAACTCTAAAATAGGCCAAAAAACAGAAACCGGCACTCGGCCTCGGTTAATAGGTTAGTCCCAAAAATAATATAAAATAGCATATAAATGCCTATTAAACATCCAAAACAGATAATATAATAGAATGGAACAATAAAAAACTATAGATATGTTGGAGACGTATCAAGCATCCCCAAGCTTAATTCCTGCTCGTCCTCGAGTAGGTAAATGATAAAAACAGAATTTTTGATGTGGAATGCTACCTAATATATTTATCCATGTAATTTTCTTTATTGTGGCATGAATGTTCAGATCCGAAAGATTCAAGACGAAAGTTTAATATTGGCATAAAAACAATAATACTTCAAGCATACTATCAAAGCAATCATGTCTTCTCAAAATAACATGGCCAAAGAAAGCTATCGCTACAAAATCATATAGTCTGGCTATGCTCTATTTTCATCACACAAAATATTTAAATCATGCACAACCCTGGGTTCAGCCAAGCAATTGTTTCATACTTTAGTATTTTCAAGCCTTTTCAATCTCCACGCAATACATGAGCGTGAGCCATGGACATAGCACTATAGGTCGAATAGAATGGTGGTTGTGGAGAAGACAAAAAAGGACAAGATAGTCTCACATCAACTAGGCGTATCAATGGGCTATGGAGATGCCCATTAATAGATATCAATGTGAGTGAGTAGAGATTGCCATGCAATGGATGCACTAGAGCTATAAGTGTATGAAAGCTCAAAAAACAAACTAAGTGGGTGTACATCCAACTTGCTTGCTCATGAAGACCTAGGGCACTTTGAAGAAGCCCATCATTGGAATATATGAGCCAAGTTCTATAATGAAAATTCCCACTAGTATATCAAAGTGACAACATAGGAGACTCTCTATCATGAAGGTCATGGTGCTACTTTGAAGCACAAGTGTGGGAAAAGGATAGTAACATTGCCTCTTCCCTCTTTTTCTCTTTTTGTTTATTTATTTGGGCCTTCTATATTTTTTGTGGCCTCTTTTTTTCGTCTGGAGTCTCATCCCGACTTGTGGGGAATCATAGTCTCCATCATCCTTTCCTCACATGGGACAATGCTATAATAATGAAGATCATCACACTTTGTTTCACTTACAAATCAAGAATTACAACTCAATACTTAGAACAAAATTTGACTCTATGTGAATGCCTTCGGCGGTGTATCGAGATGTGCAATGATTCAAGAGTGACATGTATGAAAGAATTATGAACGGTGGCTTTGCCGCAAATACGATGTCAACTACATGATCATGCAAAGCAATATGACAATGATGAAGCGTGTCATAATAAACGGAACAATGGAAAGTTGCATGGCAATATATCTCGGAATGGCTATGGAAATGCCATAATAGGTAGGTATGGTGGCTATTTTGAGGAAGGTAATGGTGGGTGTATGGTACCAGCGAAAGTTGTGCGGCACAAGAGATGCTAGCAATGGTGGAAGGGTGAGAGTGCGTATAATCCATGGACTCAACATTAGTCATAAAGAACTCACATACTTATTGCAAAAATCTACAAGTCATCAAAACAAAGTACTACACGCATGCTCCTAGGGGAAGGGTTGGTAGGAGTTCACCATCGTGCGATCCCGACCTCCACTCATAAGGAAGACAATCAATAAATAAATCATGCTCCAACTTCATCACATAATGGTTCACCATATGTGCATGCTACGGGAATCACAAACTTTAACAAAAGTATCTCTCAAATTCACAATTACTCTACTAGCATGACTCTAATATCACCATCTTCATATCTCAAAACAATCATAAGGAATCAAACTTCTCATAGTATTCAATGCACTTTATATGAAAGTTTTTATTATATCCATCTTGGATACCCATCATATTAGGACTAATTTAATAACCAAAGCAAATTACCATGCTATTATAAAAGACTCTCAAAATAATATAAGTGAAGCATGAGAGTTCAACCATTTCTATAAAATAAAACCACTGACGTGCTCCAAAAAGATATAAGTGAAGCACTAGAGCCATATTGTCTAGCTCAAAAGATATAAGTGAAGCACGTAGAGTATTCTAATAAATCACGATGCATGCGTGTATCTCCCAAAAGGTGTATACAACAAGGATGACTGTGGTAAACTAAAAATAAAAGACTCAAATCATACAAGACGCTCCAAGCAAAACACATATCATGTGGTGAATAAAAATATAGCCTCAAGTAAAGTTACCGATAGACGAAGACGAAAGAGGGGATGCCTTCTGGGGCATCCCCAAGTTTAGGCTTTTGTTTATACTTGAATTTTACCTTGGGGTGCCTTGGGCATCCCCAATCTTAGGCTCTTGCCACTCCTTATTCCATAGTCCATCAAATCCTTGCCCAAAACTTGAAAACTTCACAACAGAAAACATCAACAGAAAATCTCATGAGCTCCGTTAGTATAAGAAAATAAATCACCACTTTAATGTACTATTGCAAACTCATTATTTATTAATATTGGTGTAATATATACTCTATTACAACTTCTCCATGGTTCATACCCCCCGATACTACTCATAGATTCATCAAAATAAGTAAACAACACACGAAAAACAGAATCTGTCAAAAACAGAACAGTCTGTAGTAATCTGTAACTCTTGAATACTTATCTAACTCCAAAAATTCTGAAATAAACAGGTGGACATGAGAAATTTGTCTATTAATCTTATACAAAAAGAATCCACTTAAAAGCACTCTTCTGTTAAAAATGAAAATTATTCTTGTGAGCGCAAAGTTTCTGTTTTTTCCAGCAGGATCAAATTAACTTTCACCCAAGTCTTCCCAAAGGTTCTACTTCGCAGAAACACTAATGAAAACTTAAAGCCACATCTAACCAGAGGCTATATGAATTATTTATTACCAAACAGTAGCAAAAAGTAAAGAACAAAAATAAAATTGGGTTGCCTCCCAACAAGCGCTATCGTTTAACGCCCCTAGCTAGGCATTGATAATTTCAATGATGCTCACATGAAAGACGAGAATTGAAGCACAGAGAGAGCATCATGAAACACGTGACAAACACATCTATGTCTAACCTACTTCCTATTCATAGGCATCTTATAGGAAAACAAATTATCATAGCAAGAAAAAACTAGCATATGCAAGGAAGTGGAAAGAAACAATAGCAATCTCAACATAACGAGATGTAATTTAGTAACATGAAAATTTCTACAACCATATTTTCCTCTCTCATAATAATTACATGTGGTATCATAAGAAAATTCAACAAAATAGCTATCACATAAAATATTTTCAACATGATCCGCATGCATGCAACGTTGACACTCTTCCAAAATAGTGGGATTAACATTAACTAAAGTCCTGACCTCTCCAAACCCACTTTTATCAAAAATACATAAGATTGAACATTCTCCAAATATGTGGGACCTAAAGTTGACACTCTTCCAAACCCACTTTCAATAATATTTCAAACACTATTTTCAATCTCACATTCATCATGGGGCTTAAATAAATTTTCAGGATCATAAAAAGAATCACCCCAATCATGATCATTGCAACAAATAGAAGACATAGCAAAACTAGCATCCCCAAGCTTAGGTTTTTGCATATCATTAACACAATTGACATTAAGAGTATTTATAATAATATGATTGCAATCATGCTTTTCATCGAAGGAACTCTCAAGTATGGGTGCAATAGCAACGATCTCATGTTTAACATAAGGAACTATAGCAAATTCGTCTTCATAAATATTGGCATCATGGCCACAAGAATAGCAAGCATCATGTTCATTAAGGGATATTTCAATCAAATCATCGGAATCATAATTATCTATAGATTCATGCATTTCATTATTTTCTTCCAAAGCAACGGTTATTCTTTCAATAAATTCTTTGACATAGACATTATCAGCATAGTTTTCATAACATTATTTAAGTATGTCAAAATTTTCAGATTTGTAGAGAGTAATATCATACTTTTCAATCAAAGAAGCAACTTCATACGCACCCTTCGCATAAGAAGATACAATTTCATTATCGTTAGACTCACATAGGTAGGGAAGGTGTTTTTAGGGTTCTTAGAGCAACAAGTAAAATCATAAATTAAACAAAGATTCCAAGCATAGCACAACAAACTGTTTATTTGATTCCATAAGAGTCTGCCTTTTTCAAAGAAACGGTGACGCACAAAATGAGCGTGCTAATCTAAAGATTTTCCCTCAACTAAACTAGTTGTGGTTTCAGCACGAGCACATATAGATTGAAGATGATCCAAGTAGAACACTTTAAGTGGATCCATACCAACAGATTTTTAGCAAGCAAAGATGCGAGCACATAGAAGGCACATGGAGACACGGGTAAACATAAGATCGAACGAAAGAAGGGCGAAGAAAAGGCAAAGGTTTTCGAAAATCATTTAGAAGTGGGGGAGAGGAAAACGAGAGGTGAATGGCGAATAATGTAATGCAAGGGAGAAGAGTTTATGATGGATACTTGGTATGGCTTGACTTGGCATAGACCTCCCCAGTAACGGCGCCAGAAATCCTTCTTGCTACCTCTTGAGCTTGCATTGGTTTTCCCTTGAAGAGGAAAGGGTGATGCAGCAAAGTAGCGTAAGTATTTCCCTCAGTTTTGAGAACCAGGGTATCAATCCAGTAGGAGACGACGCACAAGTCATAGAATACCTGCACAAACAATCAACAACTTGCACCCAACGCGATAAAGGGATTGTCCATCCCTTCACGGCCACTTGCAAAAGTGAGATCTGATAGAGATAGATAAACGGTAAAGTAAATATGTATTTTTGGTTTACAGCTCGGGAAGTAAAGATGTAAACGAGATTCAATAATATGGAAAATAGTAGACCGTAAACTAGCAAGATGTAAACGAGATCCAATAATATGGAGAAGAGACCCGGGGGCCATAGGTTTCACTAGTTGCTTCTCTCGAGATAGGAAATATTACGGTGGGTGAACAAATTACTACCGAGCAATTGATTGAAAAGTGCATAGTTATGACAATATCTAAGGCAATGATCATGAACATAGGCATCACGTCTGTGTCAAGTAGACCGACTCCCGCTTGCATCTACTACTATTACTCCACACATTGACCGCTATCCAGCATGCATCTAGAGTATTAAGTTCATAAAGAATGGAGTAACGCATTAAGCGGGATGACATGATGTAGAGGAATTAACTCAAGCAATATGACGAAATCCCCATCTTGTTATCCTCGATGGCAACAATACAATACGTGCCTTGCTTCCCCTACTAGCACTGGGAAAGGACACTGCAAGATTGAACCCAAATCTAAGCACTTCTCCCATTGCAAGAAAGATCAATCTAGTAGGCCAAACTAAACCGATAATTTGAAGAGACTTGCAAAGATGTCAAATCTTGCATATAAGAATTTAGAGAAGAACCAAATAATATTCATAGATAATCTTGATCATAAATCCACAATTCATCGGATCTCGGCAAACACACTGCAAAAAGGTATTACATCGAATAGATCTCCAAGAACATCGAGGAGAACATGGTATTGAGAATCAAAGAGAGAGAAGAAGCCATCTAGCTAATAACTATGGACCCAAAGGTCTGTGGTAAACTACTCACACTTCATCGGAGAGCTAATGGTGTTGATGTAGAAACCCTCCGTGATCGAATGCCCCTCCGGCAGGACGCCGAAAAGGCCCCTCGATGGGATCTCATGAGTACAGAAGGTTGCGGCGGTGGAAAAGTGGGTTTGTTGCTGTCCTGGATGTTTTAAGGGTATAAGAGCATATATAGGGGAAGGAACTAGGTCAGGGGAGCCATGAGGGGCCCGCGAGGGTGGGGCGCATGGCCTACCCCCTTGGGCGTGCCCTCCTGCCTCGTGGTTGCCTCGTTGCGTCTCCGACTTCATATCCAAGTCTTCTGGTTTTCTTTTGGTCCAAGAAAGATCATCGCAAAGGTTTCATTCCGTTTGGACTCCGTTTGGTATTCCTTTTATGCAAAACTCTAAAATAGGCAAACAAACAGAAACTGGCACTAGGCCCTCGGTTAATAGGTTAGTCAATATAGAAAAGCATATAAATGCCTATTAAACATCCAAAATAGATAATATAATAGCATGGACCAATCAAAAATTATAGATACGTTGGACACGTATCAGAAGTGCCTCCCTATTACGCGCAAAATAATGATTCCTCCACCTGACAGCAGGGCCACCGGACGGGCCACCATATTTCACGAAAAAAGTGTTTCCCCCTCCTGCTGGGACCCACCAGCTACATCTTCGCACGCAAGGAAGTGTGTCCATATTACGAGCAAAAAATATGATTCTTACCTTGATAGCTGGGACCCACCAGCTATATCTTCGCACGCAAGGAAGTGCCTCCTTACCTCCCTGATAGCTGGGACCCACCCGGTCGAAACGTATGTAGGGTTGTCTGTCTGGTCGCGAACGTGTACATACATACTGGTCGATTGGTTTGTCTGTAGGCTACAATGATGAACCGTGGCCGAGTAAGGAAGGGCACATGTCATAGCAGATGCACGGACGTAGCATGTCACGCAGTCCCGTCTATATCGGGTACACGTACGTACAGCCAGGGTGCAAGAAAGTAAATATAGCCACGTATGTACATATGGACGGGGTCTCGAACGCCTACTCGCACATACGTATGGCTATGGCTCGTGTACATGGAGAGGCAGGGAGTGCAGCAACTACGTCCTATTCATCGACAGCCAACCGGCTGGGTCGGAATGGATAAACTGCGTTGTGTTCGTCAGGAGGCAATGGAGTGCGTCCTGTTCATCGGGAGCCAACTGGCTTGGATAGAATAGCCGAAGCGAGACCTGGCGTATCATAGAACGGAGGAAGCAACCTTCTGTTCAACCGGCTACGGTCAAAACGGGGTCCTGTTCATCGGGAGGGGTGTGGCGTACGACAAAACAGAGGAAACAGACTTGTGTTGGAGTGCTACGGTCGAAACGGGGGTCCTTTTCATTGGTAGGGGTGTGTCGCACCACAAAATGGAGGAAACAGACTTGTGTTGGAGTGCTACGGTCAAAATTGGGGTCCTGTTCATCAAAGGGGTGTAGCGTACCGCAAAACGGGACTCCACGGGGCTACTGTTCACCCACCGTCGACTTCCTTTAGCCTCCACCTGCACTATTCATCCACCGTGTCCTCCACCTGCTTCCACCAGCTACTGTTCATCCACGGGCTACTGTTCATCCAGCCTTCCAACGGCTACTGTTCAACAAGCCCTCCACGGGGTCCTGTTCATCCACCCCCAACCAGTTGCTCGGCTGTGGCGGCCTCCTCTTCGGGTCTTGTTCATCTAGTTAACCTACTACTACTACCGCAGGGTCCTGTTCATCCAATCCCCACCGGGAACTGTTCATCCAACCCCAACCATGTATGTCTCGACTCATTCAACCAACCCCCATGTTCACTATTCATCAAGAGGCAGCTGGTTCGGTCGACTTCAGTTAGCAGCAGTAGCGAAGGAATCACTCGGGTTCAGTTAACAGCAAGGGATCGATTGGGGTTCCGTAACATAGCTAGTGCAACCGCTCGGGTTCAGTTAGAGCCCAACGCCCTGCTCGGGTTCAGTTAGAGCGCAATGCCTCACACACACGCACCTACGTGTACGAGAGAAACGTGCAAACCTCTGTGCATCAGTCGACCCCGAACACCCACCGTAACCGGGAACTCCCTGAAATTTTCCTCACCCTCACTTTTACCATGATTTTTTCCGTCATGGATGGCCCAAAGAATGTCATGCAGGTGCGTCTCCTGGCTGACCAGGACGAAAAGCCCATTTTCTGTCATGATTTTTTGTCATACAAGTAGGAGCCCACCAAATCTATGATGATACCGGGTTTTGTCACAATTATCGTCATAGAAGTGTCATAAGCATGACAGAATTTTTTTTGTTCGGCCCAAAATGTCACGGATGTGTCTTTTTTGTAGTGCTCGCTCATAACTTCTCCATTAATGGCGGCCGAGCCGCTGTTTAACACGTGGTTAATTAAAGCACCTGGACTGAGGGTGTTTTCTTGCGATTTCATGGCCCCTCTCAACGTTAGCATTTGCTTAGTTCGTGTTTTCAACTCATATTACAGTTAATTTAAAATGCCACATAGGGCAACTGATAATACAACGACAAATAAAATGGCAACGAATAATACGATGACAAATAAAATGGCAACAAATAATACGACGACAAATTTACAATGGCACAGATAATAATTGTCTTGCATATTCCGGATAATTTAAAATGCCACATGCGGCAAAGCCTGGAAGACATGGGGGCAAGAGAAGAAGGAAATCGCAGACAGCGATCTGGGTCGCTACTATATATACTCCTCGATGGATCGCCGGGCGATGACATCCTCCAGTTCCTTCGTCAATTCCTCACGACTTTGCTTGACAACAGCCACAGATTCCTCCACCTCTTGCTCGCCGGAGCTTCCTCAAGACACCATAAGTTCCTCGATGACCAATTTTAGCTTCATCCCAGAGGGACTCCTCTGCTCATGCAGTATTTTCCAGCCGGCGGCCTCCTCCTCCTTCTCGGCGAGTGCCTTGAGGAGCTTTGCATTGTCACCCATGAGTTGCTCGACGAGGCCAGTTGCCTTCTCAACCAAGGCATCACTAATCTCGAGCCGCTTCATCAAGCCGTCGACCAGCTCCTGCCGCTTAATGAGGCCAACGAGAATGTTGTCATCGCTGGCCAAGACTTCAGCAACGCTAGCTCATCGCGATCACCGATGCGGCGAGTGCGCTTGTGAGAACCCTTATGTGCCGGTGATTGCTTGTTCGAGCGCTCCGCGGTGCGCCGGGACATCTGTACTATGGCTGCCACGTAGCAGCGAGACCTCTCTAGTGCTTCTGCGGCCTTGGACTTTTCTCCCTGGTTATATGTCCACCTGAAACTCCTCCTACCGGTCATGGCGGAATGACTTGACAGGAAAGACCAGTTCTATGGGTGATGAGGAGAGCAACTGTGAAGTAATTTTTGAGTGGGTAGTTTTATAGCCCGGTGCTAAGTGTGAACACATATTGGTGTTGGTGCAATATATGCCTACCTTATGTTTTGGAGATTGTTGACATAAACAAGTATGGACTAATTTGTTTGCTAGTGCACACAGAGAGAAAAGTCCATACACAACCCAAGAGTATGTTGTGTTCGGTGTTGAGTTTGAGGAACTTCACCGTAGCATATCTGTGTTGCAGAGAAGAATGAGCTATATCTATCGCAGTGATAGAGTCGTGAAGATTAATGTGAAGAAATCGACCCCTTGAAAGTTTTCTGCTATAGCGAAGCTTGCTGTTTTGATACTGTCGTCCGAAGAAAAAATGACTGCAGCGATTGAAGTCAAAGACAAAATGAAGACATAGTATTAATTGAGTATTTCTTCTTTGAGTCTGTTGAGTCATAGGACCTCCATACTATTAAGAGGGGTGTAGGTTCTCGATGCTTAGATCTACTGTGATGCTCTGCTACAACTTATGAAAGATGCAAGAGAAATCTCATTGTGTTCCGAGTAAATACTTGCCAGCAAGAGACTTGATCTTCTTCGCTGTGAGAGGTGTGCCTCGGGCCAAGGAGTTAGCATTTCTTTTTGCTCAAGGAATGTTACCGTTGTGCTCAAATCTGACCATTGGAATTGTGTCGTGAAGCCATTGGCTGAGACCGATGTCCAATTTGGTCATTTCCCTCTAGGGAAGGCTCCGACTATAAATAGCCAACCCGCTCCAACGTTATCTGCTGGCTGCTCCGCTTGAGATTTCTGAGAAGATTGATTTGATCAACCCCTCTCCAAGTGATTTGAGTTTAAGATCCACCGGGAGAAAACCAAGAGCCCAAACTTAGACAATGGTTTTGCAATACAGTAGTTCTGAGTAAGAGTTCTTGTACCTATTACTCTTGAGAGCTGCACACTCTCTAGATGGATAGGTTTGGATTCAAGTACTAAAGAATTGTTGTCTTCATCGAGGCTAATCTTCAGCAACCAAGAGTGATTGTGGTTCGCGAAGGTCAACTGAAGGTTTGGAGATCACCAACAAGGATCTACCGTGAGTGAAATCAACCTGAGTCTGATCAGCTCAGTGTTGAAGGAGAATAGGGTCAAGAGAGTTTATCTTCCGTGTTAAGTCACAGCCCCTCCAAGAAGATGTAGCCCTTTGGCAGAAGGGTCGTCATCGAGCATCACTGGTTATATCTTCTCTACTGCAATTCATTCAATAGTTTTCTTTCATGCTTAGTGCCATTTGATTAATGATCTTTGTTCTGTTCTGTGTCATTCATCCTGTGTTGTAATTACAATTCCCTTCCTTATCCTCATAGTCACACCTACATCTTTTGTCTGTTTCTTTGTTATACTGTGTAACCCTGATCTTGCATTCCCTTCAGTATTCGATATGTTTTGTTTCATTCTGTTACATCTGTTTGCTTGTTGCATAACTCTCATCGTAGTTAAACCCATTATCCATCAAGCTCGCTCTGTTGTAAATGCTTTTCTCGATGAATATGCATCTGACGAAGAACTCTGATTCATTGCATTTCACTCAATACTCTATTCTGCTGTGGTGTTTGGAAAAAGTTTCAAAGCTTTCAAAAGAAAATTGCATCTTCCATTCACCCCCTCGGTCGATATACTCTGGGTCCTAACAATTGGTTTAATTGGTGTGAACAGATTTGCAATTACTTATTGCGTTGTAAGTGTGAACACATATTTGTTTGATTGGTGTGAACAAATTTGCAATTACTTATTGCGTTGTAATCTGCAATGTGACGAGAAACAAGGTCAAATTATTGATGGTTCTGCGCTCGAAGCCCATTTCTATTGTTCTGGCTCATCGCAAACACTTCTTTTGGATCAACCGTATTCCATGCATCGAAAGCTCGAATCGGTCCTGGATGGCGTATGTGGGCCCGCGTTCTTTGATGTACGTGTACATGTCTGCCCACTAACACACACGGTTAAGATATCACCATCGTGTCCGATGGATGCACCGTCCCGCCCTCCATGGTGTGCCAGAAGATTGACCACGTGGTTGCTCGCCGTTGAAGTGGCCGTGGTGCGCTCTGCTAGTCATTGAGGCGGCCACGGCATTCTCTGCTCGCGTCCATTCGTGCGTTTTGCTCACCATTGAGGCAGCCACGGCGCGCTCCGCTCTCGCGTCCCTGTGTGCGCTCTGCTCGCTGTTTAGGCAAATTTACAATGTCAACGGTTAATAATTGTCTTGCATATTCAGGATAATTTAAAATGCCACATGCGGCAACACCCAAAACACTCACGACCTACATATGCATACAATTATAATAAAATATCGGCTAAAAGACTGAGCTGGCGGCCTTCCGGCGACGGTCTTCTAGGACTCATTGCTTAGCATAGCACCCTTGCGGCCGTTCATTACTAGTGTCTCGACCCGCCTTCGCCTACAGAGCTGCTGGCGCTGGGAGGCTCTTGGGGCTGTTAGGCCTCTTCCAGAAGAGCCTGACAGCGTGCAATCGCGTGCATGACATTTCCGCAGAACCGCTCCATTTCTATGTCCCTGGCCTGGTAGCAAATTCCATCCATCACCTACATCCTCAAGATACCACGTTGGCGATGTTCTACTTCATTGGGGACGTCAACTCCGCCAAGGATGCACTCGATCCTAGCCACCACATCATCCAGATCGAGGTTGACACGGCCGCCACCGGCAAAGATGAAGCTGTGGGTTGGCTGTGTCTTGACTGAATCGTAGCAGTCCTCTGCCCCTTGCGGGGCATCAGGCTCTCGATGAGCACTGGTGACGACGGCTCTTCTGGTGGGTCATCGATCATGCCGCCGAGCAGGTTTGGATCTTTTGCATGGTGGATGGCAAACTACTCATCACACTTCCTCTGCAGTATGTCGATTGTGCCCCAAGGACAGTCACGCCGATATCGTTGCCGATGGGCCATGGTGCCTGCACCGGCCGATGAAGGTCTTCCTCTCGACCTGCTCCGCCTTGTTCTCCTCGCCAAAGATGTAATGCAGGTTGGGGTCGACGCTGAAGCTTTGGTCGTTGCCTGGCATGCTTGGAATAACTAATGGTAGATGGGCGAGGACTAGATCTGCACATAGTGTCATGACGGTGCGTTGCCGCCTGGATTATATGCAGCAAGCCATTAGCTCGTGGCGGGAAACCGATGAGGGAAGAGGCGGGGATTTTACAATTCACCCATGTGGAGCACGGGAAGACTAAGTGGAGTACACAACCCGAATTCCGTATGCGGTGCCACATGTTATCTATCACACACGTGTTAACATAAGGAAACATATGTGTAACTTACTAATCATCGCACATGAGTACTCACATATGCATCGTGTGCGATACTCCTAGCAACCGCAAGCAACTAGTTTGCGTTTTTCAAAGTTTTTTGTACAGATAGAATTGCACATGAATTAACTGTAGTAACCGTCTGTGTTATAATTTCTCATCGCAAACAGTTCATCCGAGTGGGTTGTTTGCCGTGTATCACACACATCTTGTTTACACGAATCGTTTGTGTTCTTTTGGCTCATCACAAATAGTTCATCTATGTGAACTCTATGCCGCATATCACACACATCTTGTTAAGTTGAACCATTTTTGTTCTGTTCCCTAATCGAAAACAGTTCGTTCGAGTGAACCGTATGCCGTATATCACACACACCTTGATCTGGCTGACCGTTTCTGTTGTGTTTCCTAATCACGAATAGTTAATCCGAGTGAACAATATGCCATATATTGCACACACCTTGATATGTCTGCCCATTTCTATTGTTCTGTCTCATCGCAAATAGTTTGTATGGATCGACCATATGCCCCACATCGCACACGCAACTAAAATCTGAACCGTGTTCGATGTCTCCACCATCACAAACATTTTGCATCTTTTTTGACGATTTTTACATCACCGTTTGCGATTAATGCATCACACACAGTTTCATTGAAGGGTCTCTGATCATAGTGTCGCGTTAGCAGCATCCTGCAGTAGTGGATATAGATCACCACAAGATTGAACCCATCACCAAGCACCTCTCCCATTGCAACATAAATCAATCTAGTTGGCCAAACCAAATCAATAGATCGGAGATAAATACAAAGATATAGTAATCATGCATAAAAGAGTTCAAAGGAGACTCAAATAATATTCATGGATAATCTGATCATAAACTCACAATTCATGGGACCCCGACAAACACACTACAACAAAGCATTACATCAAATAGATCTCCAACAACATTGAGGAGAACATTGCATTGAAGATCAAAGAGAGTGAGAAGAAGCCATCTAGCTACTAGCTATGGACTTGTAGGTCTGTGATAAGCTACTCACAGATCATCGAAAGGCAGCAAGGTTGATGTAGAGCCCCTCCGTGATCGATTCCCCGTCCGGCAGAGTGCCGAAAAAGGCCTCCAGATGGGATCTCATGAGAACAGAAACTTAAGGTGGCATAAAATGTATTGCGGGTGGCTCTCTGATGTATGGGGAATATTTGAGAATTTATAGAGACAGAATTAGGTCAAGAGGTGCCATAAGGGGCCCACAAGCCTACGGAGCTTGTCGCTCCCTCGTGGCTCGTCAGGTCTTCTCCCGAACCTTCTAGGGTCCCTTCTGGCCCAGAAAATATTAATCCAAAGCTTTTTCTTCGTTTGGACTCTATTTGATATTGATTTCCTGAAAATCCAAAAACAAGCAAAAAACAACAACTAGCACTGGGCACTAGGTTAATAGGCTAGTCCCAAAAAGTGATATATAATTGCATAATAAACATTCAAGATTGATACTACTATAGCATGGGACAATAAAGAATTTAGATACGTTGGAGACATATCAAGGCGCGGGTCCTGGAGGTTGTGGAGACCCTGAAGGGCATGTATGAGGCATGCGATGCCCTTCGTGAAAGAGGAGAAGAAGGCAGGCGAACTCAAGAAGCTCCGCCTGGTGCACGCCGAGATACAAACTTAGGCCCGGGCCAACCGTGAGGTGCTCTAGCAAGTGGAGCAGATTGCCATGGGTAAGTCACTTTTACTTCAATGTGTGTTTGGCAGCAAGGGTTCGTCGAGCTCTACCAGCTATGGCGCTTCGCGGAGGTCTTCACAGATCTCCCCAAAAGTGTGCTGGACGCTGGCTGTCATTTCAGCAAACGAGAGGGCCATGAGGCGGAGAACGCGTTCTGGTAACAATTCCAGATGTCGCCACGTCTAGAGCCGCTAAATCATTGGATGAAGCAGCTGACGCGGCTTCTCCATATGGCAAGGCTAGCCCTCCAGGGCCTCTGCATCAATCTATGGCCCGCGGAGGTGCTTCCGACCAGCTTCTTCGTACTCCTGGCTTGGCTGCAAGAAGTCGTCTCACAGGTGGCTTGATGGAAGCATCCCACATGCCTAGAGGGGGCTCAACGAGCATACGTCTATGTGAAGATGCATTTTTGGTGCATCGAAGCAGTGCTCATGGCTGTGGGACCCCCGAAGGAATGGATCGGACCATGGAGCAGTTGCTCGCCGAGGTAGTGGAAGGGGTGGTGATTACCGAGGCCAAGTGTCCCCAGGACACTTTGTATTTTTAGATAGTACTTCAGAATGCCGAAGTGTGATGGGATATATAAAGCTTCCTGTTGTTTTAATCAATGCGGCTTCATATTCCATCATGTGATTGTGTTGTTTACTTCCTTTTATGTTTTTCGACTCCTAGTTGGCTGTGTTAAACTAGAAGTGGCCAGTCATCGGCTTCCACCCCTTTGTATACTATACAAAGGTTGTTCCTTAAGGAATCGTGCCCCTTAGCTAACATCTTGGTTCTCGAAGGCGGTCCATGCACATAGGAGCAAGGCAATCAGAGTAAGAACGTCTTTATAACTTTCACTTAGTTGTAGGAGCTTGACTGTGGGGGCTGCTACCTCTTGAGCACTGCGTTGGATTTCCCCGAAGAGGAGAGGATGATGCAGTAAAGTAGCGTAAGTATTTCCCTCAGTTTTTGAGAACCAAGGTATCAATCTAGTAGGAGACCAGGCACAAGTCCCTCGTACCTACACTAAACGATAGCAACTCGCAACCAACGCTTAGGGGTTCTCAATCCCTTCACGGTCACTTACGAGAGTGAGATCTGATAGAGATAATATTTTTGGTATTTTTGATAGATAGATGCAAAGTAAAAGTAAAGGCAAAGTAAAAACAAAGCAAGTAAATAAAGTGATACAGATTGATATGATGAGAATAGACCTGGGGGCCATAGGCTTCACTAGTGGCTTCTCTCAAGAGCATAAGTATTCTACGGTGGGTGAACAAATTACTGTTGAGCAATTGACAGAATTGAGCATAGTTATGAGTATATCTAGGCAATGATCATGTATATAGGCATCACGTCCAAAACAAGTAGATCGAAACAATTCTGCATCTACTACTATTACTCCACTCATCGACCGCCAGCCAGCATGCATCTAGAGTATTAAGTAAAAACAAAGTAACTCCGTAAGCAAGATGACATGATGTAGAGGGATAAATTCATGCAATATGATAAAAACCCCATCTTGTTATCCTCGATGGCAACAATACAATACGTGCCTTGCAACTCTTTCTGTCACTGAGTAAGGACACTACAAGATTGAACCCAAAGCTAAGCACTTCTCCCATTGCAAGAACTACCAATCTAGTTGGCCAAACCAAAAAGGATAATTCGAAGACACTTGCAAAGATCACTCAATCATACATAAAAGAATTCAGAGAAGAATCAAATATTTTCCATAGATAATACTGGATCATAAACCCACAATTCATCGGTCTCAACAAACACACCGCAAAAATAAGATTACATCAAATAAATCTCCACGAGAGAGGGGGAGAACATTGTATTGAGATCCAAAAAGAGAGAAGAAGCCATCTAGCTATTAGCTATGGACCCGAAGGTCTGAAGTAAACTACTCACACTTCATTGGAGGGGCTATGGTGATGATGTAGAAGCCCTCCATGGTGGATGCCCCCTCCGACGGAGCTCCGGAACAGGCCCCAAGATGGGATCTCGTGGATACAGACGGTTGCGGCGGTGGAATTAGGTTTTTGGCTCCTGTTCTGATCGTTCGGGGATACGTAGGTATATATAGGAGGAAGGAGTGCGTCGGTGGAGCTCCGAGGGGCCCACGAGGTAGGGGGCGCACCCAGGGGGGCGCGCCCTCCACCCTCGTGACCTCCTTGGAAGCTTCTTGGAGTAGGGTCCAAGTCTCCTGGATCAAGTTTGGTTGGAAAATCACGATCCCGAAAGTTTCATTCCGTTTGGACTCCGTTTGATATTCTATTTCTTCGAAATACTGAAAAAGGCAAAAAACAGCAATTTTGGGCTGGGCCTCCGGTTAATAGGTTAGTCCCAAAAGTAATATAAAAGTGGAAAACAGTCCAAAACAGTAGATAAAGTAGCATGGAGCAATCAAAAATTATAGATACGTTGGAGACGTATCAGGCATCCCCAAGCTTAATTCCTGCTCGTCCTCGAGTAGGTAAATGATAAAAAAAGAATTTTTGATGCGGAGTGATACTTTGTCATAATTTCAATGTAAATCTTCTTAATTGTGATAGGAATATTGAGATCCGAAAGATTCAAGACAAAAGTTCATACTGACACAAAAATAATAATACTTCAAGTATACTAATCAAAGCAATCATGTCTTCTCAAAATAACATGGCCAAAGAAAGTTCATCCCTACAAAATCATATGGTTAGGCTATGCTTCATTTTCGTCACACAAAGATGTTCCCAACTTCTATACCCCCGATGACAAGCCAAGAAATTGTTTCATACTTAAATAATCTCAAACTTTTTCAACTTTCACGCAATACATGAGCGCGAGCCATGGATATAGCAATATGGGTGGAATAGAATATGATGATGGGGATTGTGTGGAGAAGACAAAAAAGGAGAAGGTCTCACATTGACGAGGCTAATCGACGGGCTATGGAGATGCCCATCAATTGATGTCAACATGAGGAGTAGGGATTGCCATGCAACGAATGCACTAGAGCTATGAATGCTCAACAAAAGAAAACTAGTGGGTGTGCATCCAACTCGCTTGCTCACGAAGACCTAGGGCATTTTGAGGAAGCCCATCATTGGAATATACAAGCCAAGTTCTATAATGAAAAATTCCCACTAATATAAAAAGACAACTTATGAGACTCACTATCATGAAGATCTTGGTGCTACTTTGAAGCACAATATATGAGACTCACTACATGAAGAACAAGGTGCTACTTTGAAGCACAAGTGTGGTAAAAGGATAGTAGCATTGTCCCTTCTCTCTTTTTTTTGTTTGGGCCTCTTTTTTTTGTCCGGAGTCTCATCCCGACTTATGGGGGAATCATAGTCTCCATCATCCTTTCCTCACTTGGGACAATGCTCTAATAATGATGATCATCACACTTTTATTTTTATTACAACTCAACAATTACAACTCGATATTTAGAACAAAGGATGACTCTATATGAATGCCTCCGGCGCTGTACCGGGATGGTGCAATGAATCAATAGTGACACCTATGGAAAATAATGCATGGTGGCTTTGCCACAAATACGATGTCAACTACATGATCATGCGATGGCAATATGACAAAAGTAATGTATGTCACCATGATGATGATGGAAGTTGCAGGGCAATATATCTCGGAATGGCTATGGAAATGCCATGATAGGCAGGTATGGTGGCTGTTTTGAGGAAGATATAAGGAGGTTTATGTGTGATAGAGCGAATCGTATCACGGGGTTTGGATGCACCGGCGAAGTTTGCACCAACTCTCAAGGTGAGAAAGGGCAATGCACGGTACTGAAGAGGCTAGCAAAGGTGGAAAGGTGAGAGTGCGTATAATCCATGAACTCAACATTAGTGAAAAAAACTCACATACTTATTGCAAAAAAATTAGAAGCCATCAAAAAATTCAAGTACTACGCGCATGCTCCTAGGGGGATAGATTGGTAGGAAAAGACCATCGCTCGTCCCCGACCGCCACTCATAAGGATGCACAAGCCAGGTACACTTCATGTTTCAAATTTGTTACACAACTTTACCCATACGTGCATGCTACGGGACTTGCAACTTCAACACAGGTATTTCTCAAATTCACAATTATCAACTAGCACGACTTTGATATTATTACCTCCATATCTCAAAACAATTATCAAGCACCAAACTTATCTTTAGTATTCAATTTACTCAAAAGAAAGTTTCACATGTCTTGAACACTAAGTGTATTAACATTAAGCAAATTACCATGCTATCAATGACTCCCAAAATAATCTAAGTGAAGCATGAGAGATCAATAGTTTCTTTAAAAAAAATCCACCACCGTGCTCTAAAAGACATAAGTGAAGCACTAGAGCAAAAATTATCACGCTCAAAAGATATAAGTGAAGCACTATGAGCAAAACTATCAAGCTCAAAAGATATAAGTGAAGCACATAGAGTATTCTAACAAATTCCAATTCATGTATGGCTCTCTCAAAAGGTGTGTACAGCAAGGATGATTGTAGTAAAATAACAAGCAAAGACACAAATAATACAAGACGCTCCAAGCAAAACACATATCATGTTGGTGAATAAAAATATAGGTCCAAGTAAATTACCGATGGAAGTGGACGAAAGAGGGGATACCTTCCGGGGCATCCCCAAGCTTTGACTTTTTGGTGTCCTTGGATTATCTTGGGGGTGCCATGTGCATCCCCAAGCTTAGTCTCTTGCCACTCCTTGTTCCATAATCCATCAAAAGAATTCACCCAAAACTTGAAAACTTCACACACAAAACTCAATAGAAATCTCGTGAGCTCCGTTAGAGAAAGAAAACAAAAGACTACTTCAAGGTACTGTAATGAACTCATTCTTTATTTATATTGGTGTTAAACCTACTGTATTCCAACTTCTCTATGGTTTATAAACTAATTTACTAGCCATAGATTCATCAAAATAAGCAAACAACACACGAAAAACAGAATCTGTCAAAAACAGAACAGTCTGTAGAAATCTGTAACAAACGCAAACTTCTGGAATTCTAAAAATTCTACCAAAATAGTAAGTCCTGGAAAATTTGTTTATTGATCAGCAGAAAAAGAATCAACGCAAAATCACGTCACTGTGATTTATCATAACTAAATTCGTGCGCGCAAAGTTTCTGTTTTTCAGCAGAATCAAATCAACTATCATCGTAGGTTATCCTATAGGTCCTACATGGCACTAACACTAATTAAAACATAAAACCACATCCAAACAGAAGTTAGATGGATTATTTATTCCTAAACAGAAGCAAAAACAAAAAACACAAAATAAAATTGGGTTGCCTCCCAACAAGCGCTATCGTTTAACACCCTTAGCTAGGTATAAAAGCAAGGATAGATCTAGGTATTGCCATCTTTGGTAGGCAATCCATAGGTGGCTCTCATGATAGATTCATATGGTAATTTTATTTTATTTCTAGGGAAGTGTTCCATATGCTTCTTTAAGGGAAATTGGAACCTAATATTCCCTTCCTTCATATAAATAATTGCACCAATCATTCTAAGGAAAGGTCTACCAAGAATAATAGGACATGAAGGATTGCAATCTATGTCAAGAACGATAAAACCTATGGGCACATAATTCCTATTTGCAACAATAAGAACATCATTAATTCTTCCCGTAGGCTTTTTAATAGTGGAATCCGCAATATGCAAGTTTAGAGAGCAATCATGAAAATCATGGAAATCTAGCAAATCACATAAAGTTTTGGGGATAGTAGAGACACTAGCACCCAAATCACACAAAGCATGAAACTCAAAATCTTTAATTTTAATTTTAATAGTAGGTTCCCACTCATCATAGAGTTTTCTAGGGATAGAAACTTTCAACTCAAGTTTTTCTTCATAAGATTGCATCAAGGCATCAACAATGTGTTCGGTAAAGGCCTTATTTTGACTATAAGCATGAGGAGATTCTAGCACGGATTGTAACAAGGAAATACAACCAATCAAAGAGCAATTTTCATAATTAAATTCCTTGAGATCCAAAATAGTGGGTTTAGCAACATAATGGTTTTTATTTATTTCAATCCCACTTTCATCAATTTCATCATCAAGATCTAGAAACTCCGAATTCTTAGAACGCCTTCTAGGTAAAGGAAGATAATCTTCAGATTCATCAAGATTAATATTGCAAAACAAAGATTTAATGGGGGACACATCAATAACTTTTATATCTTCATCTTGATTTTCATAGGGATTGGAAGAACACGCTTTAATAAAGGCATCTTTGGAAGCACGCATCCTAGCGGTTCTTTCCTTGCACTCATCAATGGAAATTCTCATGGCTTTGAGAGACTCATTGATATCATGCTTAGGAGGAATAGATCTAAACTTTAAACTATCAATTTCAAGAGAAATTCTATCAACGTTCCTAGCCAAATCATCAACTTTAATCAATTTCTCTTCAAGCAAAACATTAAAATTCTTTTGTGAATTCATAAACTCTTTAACACTACTCTCAAATTCAGAGGGCATCTTATTAAAATTTCCATAAGAGTTATTGTAGGAATTTCCATAATTATTAGAAGGATTATTCCCACTATAAGCGTTGTTTCCAAAACTATTCCTACCAACAAAATTCACGTCCATAGATTCATTATTATTCTCAAGCAAAGTAGATAAAGGCATATCATTGGGATCAAGAGGAGTATTGTTAGGAGCAAACATCTTCATAAGTTCATCCATCTTTTCACTCAAAACATTGATTTCTTCTATAGCATGCACTTTTTTACTAGAAGATCTTTCGGTGTGCCATTGAGAATAATTAGCCATAATATTATCAAGCAATTTGGTAGCATCCCCTAACGTAATCTCCATCAAAGTGCCTCCCGCGGCCGAATCTAAAAGATTTCTAGAAGCAAAATTCAATCCGGCATAAAAAATTTGTATGATCATCCATAAATTCAAACCATGAGTAGGGCAATTGCGAAGCATTAATTTCATTCTTTCCCAAGATTGGGCAACATGCTCATGATCAAGTTGTTTAAAATTCATGATATCGTTCCTAAGAGTGATAATCTTAGGGGGAGGAAAATACTTAGAGATAAAAGCATCTTTGCACTTGTTCCAAGAATCAATACTATTTTTAGGCAAAGACGAAAACCAAACTTTAGCACGATCTCGAAGTGAAACCAGAAATAATTTCAATTTGAACAATATTGTTATCCGTATCTTTCTTCTTTTGCATATAACACAAATCAAAAAAATTGTTTAGATGAGTAGCGGCATCTTCACTAGGAAGGCCGGCGAATTGATCTTTCATAACAAGATTCAACAAAGCGGTATTGATTTCACAAGACTCATCATTATTAAGAGGAGCAATCGGAGTACTAAGGAAATCATTATTATTGGTATTCGAGAAATCACACAATTTGGTATTATCTTGTGCCATGGCAACAAGTAATCTAACACACAAGCGAACAGAAAGGCAAAGGAAAAAGGGGAGGAGATTGGGAAAGAGAGGGCAAATAAAATGGCAAGGGTGAAGTGGGGGAGAGGAAAATGAGAGGCAAATGGAAAATAATGTAATACGAGAGATAGGGATTGCGATGGGTACTTGGTATAGTTGACTTGCTTGCGTGAGCCTCCCCGGCAACGGCGCCAGAAATTCTTCTTGCTACCTCTTGAGAACTGCATTGGATTTCCCCGAAGAGGAGAGGATGATGCAGTAAAGTAGCGTAAGTATTTCCCTCAGTTTTTGAGAACCAAGGTATCAATCCAGTAGAAGACCACGCACAAGTCCCTCGTGCCTACACAAAACGATAGCAACTCGCAACCAACGCTTAGGGGTTGTCAATCCCTTCACGGTCACTTACGAGAGTGAGATCTGATAGAGATAAGATTTTTGGTATTTTTGATAGATAGATGCAAAGTAAAAGGTAAAGGCAAAGTAAAAACAAAGCAAGTAAATAAAGTGATATAGATTGATATGATGAGAATAGACCCGGGGGCCATAGGTTTCACTATTGGCTTCTCTCAAGAGCATAAGTATTCTACGGTGGGTGAACAAATTACTGTTGAGCAATTGACAGAAGTGAGCATAGTTATGAGTATATCTAGGCAATGATCACGTATATAGGCATCACGCCCAAAACAAGTAGATCGAAACGATTCTGCATCTACTACTATTACTCCACTCATCGACTGCTATCCAGCATGCATCTAGAGTATTAAGTAAAAACAGAGTAACGCCGTAAGCAAGATGACATGATGTAGAGGGATAAATTCATGCAATATGATAAAAAAACCCCATCTTGTTATCCTCGATGGCAACAATACAATACGTGCCTTGCAACTCTTTCTGTCATTGAGTAAGGACACCGCAAGATTGAACCCAAAGCTAAGCACTTCTCCCATTGCAAGAACTACCAATCTAGTTGGCCAAACCAAAAAGGATAATTCGAAGAGACTTGCAAAGATAACTCAATCATACATAAAAGAATTCAGAGAAGAATCAAATATTTTCCATAGATAATACTGGATCATAAACCCACAATTCATCGGTCTCAACAAACACACCGCAAAAAGAAGATTACATCGAATAGATCTCCACGAGACAGGGGGAGAACATTGTATTGAGATCCAAAAAGAGAGAAGAAGCCATATAGCTACTAGCTATGGACCCGAAGGTCTGAAGTAAACTACTCACACTTCATCGGAGGGGCTATGGTGATGATGTAGAAGCCCTCTGTGGTGGATGCCCCCTCCGGCGGAGCTCCAGAACAGGCCCCAAGATGGGATCTCGTGGATACAGAAGGTTACGGCAGTGGAATTAGGTTTTTGGCTCCTGTTATGATCGTTCGGGGATACGTAGGTATATATAGGAGGAAGGAGTACGTCGGTGGAGCTCCGAGGGGCCCACGAGGTAGGGGGGCGCGCCCAGGGGGGCGCGCCCTCCACCCTCGTGACCTCCTCGGAAGCTTCTTGGAGTAGGGTCCAAGTCTCCTCGATCACGTTTGGTTGGAAAATCACGATCCCGAAGGTTTCATTCCGTTTGGACTCCGTTTGATATTTTGTTTCTTCAAAATACTAAAAAAGGCAAAAAACAGCAATTCTGGGCTGGGCCTCCGGTTAATAGGTTAGTCCCAAAAGTAATATAAAAGCGGAAAATAAAGCCCAATATAGTCCAAAACAGTAGATAAAGTAGCATGGAGCAATCAAAAATTATAGATATGTTGGAGACGTATCAGGGGCCGATGACGAGCCTCGGTGTGTGGAGTGGTCGGCTATGTAGCCGGGGTTTATGCCACTCACCACTTCGGCTTATTTGATAAAGAAGGCTTTTCGTTTAACATAGGGGGTCTCTAACGACACATTGCTTGATGCAGTCATTGGACGGCTGACCAGTTTAGGCTTAGCAAGACAGTCAATTTTTGGCTTTCTCCATTGAGTCGCTCTACCATGCGAGTTGGCAGCACTATCGCAGTGGCTCTCCCTTTACACCCTTAGCTGAATTGATTAGAAATGTAAGAGGTGTTGGGGATATAACTGCTGAGTATAAACTGCCCAGGTGGGCCGGGTTATACATGTAACGAATCATTCATATTGAAGCCCATGAAGACAAGGAGTGTGGCCCTTTACTTAAGAGGCTTAGAGGCCCAGGGCCCAAAGGAGGATTAGGACCCGTAGACATAAACCGCCATATACTATGTAACTTGTGTTGTAAGATAGCAAAGGGTAGAAACCGAGTCGGACACGTGTATGAGCCGGCCGGGATTCTGTAAACCGTCGGGCGTCAACCTGTGTATATAAAGGGACGACCCGATGGCGGTTCAAGGAGAAGAAATAATATCTCGAGAGCCAGGTAAAGCGGATTTGCTCCCTGATCATCGAGACCCCATCAATTCCACCACAACTGGATCATAGGCTTTTAACTTCACCGCAAGGGGCTGTACCAGTATAAACTTCCCGTGTCCTTTGTCCGATTTAACCCCTTTAAGTTAATCTCGTTGCGATGGCTCCACGACTAAGTCCTCACACTAGGACATCTGATGTGATAACTCCATGACAGCTGGCGCCCACTGTGGGGCTATCGCACGATGGGTTCGAGTTCTTAAAGGGCAACTTCGAAGGACTCAAGGGATACGCGGTGGGCCGGTGATACGTCCATTTTGCATCATGCTTTTATATCGATATTTATCGCTTTATGGGCTGTTATTTCACGATATGTCACAATACTTACGGCTATTCTCTCTTATTTTACAAGGTTTACCATGAAGAGGGGGAATGCCGGCAGCTGGAATTCTGGCTGGAAAAGGAGCAAATATTGAAGGCCTATTCTGCGCAACTCCAAAAGTCCTGAAACTCCATGGAACACCTTAAAATAAATAAAGGAAAATCGTCGCCAAAGATGAAGGCCAGGGGGCCCACACCCTGCTCATGAGGGTGGGGGGCGCGCCCCCCTAGGCGTGCCCCCGTACCTCGTGGGCCCCCTGGTGGCTCTCCGACGCCCATCTTCTCCTATATGAAGTCTTTCGATGAGAAAAAAATAAGAAGCAACCTTTTGGGACGAGACTCCGCCGCCACAAGGCGGAACCTTGGCGGAACCAATCTAGGGCTCCGGCAGAGCTGTTCTGCCGGGGACACTTCCCTCCGGGAGGGGGAAATCATCGTCATCATCATCACCAATGCTCCTCTCATCGGGAGAGGGCAATCTCCATCAACATCTTCACCAGCACCATCTCATCTCCAAACCCTAGTTCATCTCTTGTATCCAATTCTTGTCTCCAAGTCCGGGATTGGTGCTAGTAGGTTGCTAGTAGTGTTGATTACTCCTTGTAGTTGATGCTAGCTGGTTTACTTGGTGGAAGAACATATGTTTAGATCCTTTATGCATATTATTACCCCTTGATACATCTCCAACGTATCTATAATTTTTGATTGCTCCATGCTACTTTATCTACTGTTTTAGGCAATATTGGGCTTTATTATCCACTTTTATATTATTTTTGGGACTAACCTATTAACCGGAGGCCCAGCCCAGATTTGCTGTTTTATGCCTATTTCAGTGCTTCGAGGAAAAGGAATATCAGACGGAGTCAAAATGGACGAAATCAACTGGAGAAGTTGTTTTTGGAAGGAAACCCACCTGATGGACTTGGACCCCACGTCAGAAGATATGGGAGGTGCTCACGAGGGTGGGGGGCGTGCCCTCCCCCCTGGGCACGCCCCCTGCCTCGTGGGGCCCCCGTAGCTCCACCGACATTCTCCTTTCACCCATATATACCTACGTACCCTAAAACTTCCAGAACAGAAGATAGATCGGGAGTTCCGCCGCCGCAAGCCTCTGTAGCCACCAAAAACCAATCGGGACCCCGTTCCGGCACCCTGCTAGAGGGGGATCCCATCACCGGAGGCCATCTTCATCATCCCGGTGCTATCCATGACGAGGAGTGAGTAGTTCACCCTCGGGGCTGAGGGTATGTACCAGTAGCTATGTGTTTGATCTCTCTCTCTCGTGTTCCTCTATGGTACGATATTGATGTATCCCGAGCTTTGCTATTGTAGTTGGATCTTATGATGTTTCTCCCGCTCTACTCTCTTGTGATGAATTGAGTTTCCCCTTTTGAAGTTATCTTATTGGATTGAGTCTTTTATGAACACTTGATGTATGTCTTGCGTGGGATAACTGTGGTGACAATGGGTTATTCTATTGATCCACTTGATGTATGTTTTGGTGATCAACTTGCGGGTTTCATGACACTTGGGAACCTATGCATAGGGGTTGGCACACGTTCTTGACTCTCCGGTAGAAACTTTGGGGCACTCTTTGAAGTACTTTTATGTTGGTTGGATGAATCTGAGATTGTGTGATGCATATCGTATAATCATGCCCATGGATACTTGAGGTGACAATGGAGTATCTAGGTGACATTAGGGTTTTGGTTGATTTGTGTCTTAAGGTGTTATTCTAGTACGAACTCTTTTATAGATCGATCCGAAAGAATAGCTTTGTGGTGGTTTCGTACCCGACCATAATCTCTATGTTTATTCTCCGCTATTAGTGGCTTCAGAGTGACTCTTTGTTGCATGTTGATGGCTTGTCATATGTTCTATCTATGTTATTATTGTTGAGAGAACTTGCACTAGTGAAAGTATGAACCCTAGGCCTTGTTTCCTATCATTGCAATACTGTTTACGCTCACTTTTACCACTTGTTACCTTGCTGTTTTTATAATTTCAGATTACAAATACCTTTATCTACTATCTATTTTGCACTTGTATCACTATCTCTTCGCCGAACTAGTGCACCTATACAATTTACCATTGTATTGGGTGTGTTGGGGACACAAGAGACTCTTTGTTATTTGGCTGCAGGGTTGCTTGAGAGAGACCATCTTCATCCTACGCCTCCTACGGATTGATAAACCTTAGGTCATCCACTTGAGGGAAATTTGCTACTGTCCTACAAACCTGTGCACTTGCAGGCCGAACAACGTCTACAAGAAGAAGGTTGTGTAGTAGACATCAAGCTCTTTTCTGGAGCCATTGCCGGGGAGGCTAGGTAAGTGAAGGTATATCTTTAGATCTTGCAATTGAATCTTTTTGTTTCTTGTTTTAGCACTAGTCTAGTTTATAAAAGAAAACTACAAAAAAATGGAGTCGAGTTTGTCTCATACGCTTCACCTTTTTAATATCTTTCGTGAGTATGATGGAAAGGATAATTGTGCTCAAGTGCTAGAAGAAGAAATCTATAAATTGTTTGGCACTAAATATTTGAATGATGAGCATGATTGCAATGTTGTTAGTATGAATTCCTTGAATATCCATGATGCTAATGATATGCAAAGCCACAAGCTTGGGGAAGCTATGTTTGATGAATATGATATATTTTGTCCCCCAAGCTTTGATGAGCAAATTTACTATGATGATAACATGCCTCCTATTTATGATGATTATTGTGATGATACATATGATATAAAGAAGAGGTTTGCTTATGTGGACAGTATTAAAAATTCTATGCTTGTAGATCATGAAAAGAATGCTTTAGGTGCTGGTTATATTGTTGAATTTATTCATGATGCTACTAAAAATTATTATGAGGGAGGAACATATGCTTGTAGGAATTGCAATAATGTCAAGTTTCCTCTATATATGCTTAAATTCTTGAAGCTATGCATGTTGTGTCATCCTATGCTAGTTGATTATTGTTCCCATAAGTTGTTTGCTCACAAAATCCCTATGCATAGGAAGTGGGTTAGGCTTAAATGTGCTAGTCATATGCTTCATGATGCTCCGTTATGTTTCAATTCTTATCTTTTATTTGAGCATCATTGTCATCATCATGCCTAGCTAAAAGGCATTAAAGAAAAGCGTGTTGGGGAACGTAGTAATTTCAAAAATTTCCTATGCACACGCAAGATCATGGTGATGGCATAGCAACGAGAGGGGAGAGTGTTGTCCACGTACCCTCGTAGACCGTAAGCGGAAGTGTTATGACAACGCGGTTGATGTAGTCGTACGTCTTCACGATCCGACCGATCCAAGCACCGAACGTACGGCACCTCCGAGTTCTGCACACGTTCAGCTCGATGACGATCCCCGGACTCCGATCCAGCAGGGTGTCGGGGATGAGTTTCGTCAGCACGACGGCGTGGTGACGATGATGATGTTCTACCGATGCAGGACTCCGCCTAAGCACCGCAACGATATGACCGAGGTGGAATATAGTGGGGGGGGGGGCACCGCACACGGCTAAGGAACGATCACGAAGATCAACTTGTGTGTCTATGGGGTGCCCCCCCCCCGCCCCCGTATATAAAGGAGCAAGGGGGGGGAGGCCGGCCGGCCCCTTGGGCGCGCCAAGGGAGGAGGAATCCTCCTCCTAGTAGGAGTAGGACTCCTCCTTTCCTACTCCTACTAGGAGGGGGAAGGAAGGGGGAGAGGGGGAAGGAAAGGGGGGGCGCCGCCCCCCCCCTCCTAGTCCAATTCGGACCAGAGGGGGGAGGGGGCGCCTGGCCCATGCTGGCCGCCCCTCTCTCCTTTCCCTAAGAACCATAAGGCTCAATACTCTCCCGGGGGGTTCCGGTAACCCCCCCGGCACTCCAGTTTTCTCCGAAATCACCCGGAACACTTCCAGTGTCCGAATATAGTCGTCCAATATATCAATCTTTATGTCTCGACCATTTCGAGACTCCTCGTCATGTCCGTGATCACATCCGGGACTCCGAACAAACTTTGGTACATCAAAACTTATAAACTCATAACAAAACTGTCATCGTAACGTTAAGCGTGCGGACCCTACGGGTTCGAGAACTATGTAGACATGACCTAGAACCGTTCTCGGTCAATAACCAATAGCGGGACCTAGATGCCCATATTGGTTCCTACATATTCTACGAAGATCTTTATCGGTCAAACCGCATAACAACATACGTTGTTCCCTTTGTCATCGGTATGTTACTTGCCCGAGATTCGATCGTCGGTATCCAATACCTAGTTCAATCTCGTTACTGGCAAGTCTCTTTACTCGTTCCGTAATACATCATCTTATAACTAACTCATTAGTTACAATGCTTGCAAGGCTTAGGTGATGTGTATTACCGAGAGGGCCCAGAGATACCTCTCCAACAATTGGAGTGGCAAAACCTAATCTCGAATTACGCCAACCCAACATGTACCTTCGGAGACACCTGTAGTGCACCTTTATAATCACCCAGTTATGTTGTGACGTTTGGTAGCACACAAAGTGTTCCTCCGGTAAACAGGAGTTGCATAATCTCATAGTCATAGGAACATGTATAAGTCATGAAGAAAGCAATAGCAACATACTAAACAATCAAGTGCTAAGCTAACGGAATGGGTCAAGTCAATCACATCATTCTCCTAATGATGTGATCCCGTTAATCAAATGACAACTCTTTTGTCCATGGCTAGGAAACATAACCATCTTTGATAAACGAGCTAGTCAAGTAGAGGCATACTAGTGACACTATGTTTGTCTATGTATTCACACATGTATTATGTTTCCGGTTAATACAATTCTAGCATGAATAATAAACATTTATCATGATATAAGGAAATAAATAATAACTTTATTATTGCCTCTAGGGCATATTTCCTTCAGTCTCCCACTTGCACTAGAGTCAATAATCTAGTTCAGATCGCCATGTGATTTAACACCAATAATCATATCTATATATGATTAACACCCATAGTTCACATCATCATGTGACCAACACCCAAAGGGTTTACTAGAGTCAATAATCTAGTTCACATCGCTATGTGATTAACACCCAAAGAGTACAAAGGGATGATCATGTTTTGCCCGTGAGAGAAGTTTAGTCAACGGGTCTGTCACATTCAGAGCCGTATGTATTTTGTAAATATTCTATGTCTACAATACTCTGCACGGAGCTACTCTAGCTAATTGCTCCCACTTTCAATATGTATCCAGATTAAGACTTAGAGTCATCTGGATTAGTGCCAAAACTTGTATCGACGTAACCTTTTATGACGAACCTTTTGTCACCTCCATAATTGAGAAACATATCCTTATTCCACTAAGGATAATTTTGACCAATGTCTAGTGATCTACTCCTAGATCACTATTGTACTCCCTTGCCAAACCAGGGCAGAGTATACAATAGGTCTGGTTCACATCATAGCATACTTTATAGAACCTATGACTGAGGCATAGGGAATGACTTTTCATTCTCTTTCTATTTTCTGCTATGGTCGGGTCTTGAGTCTTACTCAACTTCACACCTTGCAACACAGGCAAGAACTCCTTCTTTGACTGTTCCATTTTGAACTACTTCAAAATCTTGTCAAGGTATGTACTCATTGAAAATCTTATCAAGCGTCTTGATCTATCTCAATAGATCTTGATGCTCAATATGTAAGTAGCTTTACTGAGGTCTTTATTTTAAAGAACTCCTTTCAAACACTCCTTTATGCTTTGCAGAATAATTCTACATTATTTCCGATCAACAATATGTCATTCACATATACTTATCAGAAATGCTGTAGTGCCCCCACTCACTTTCTTATAAATACAGGCTTCACCGTAAGTATGTACAAAACTATATGCTCTGATCAACTCATCAAAGCGTATATTCCAACTCCGAGATGCTTGCACCAGTCCATAGATGGATCGCTGGAGCATGCACATTTTGTTAGTACCTTTAGGATTGACAAAACCTTCTGGTTGCATCATATACAACTCTTCTTTGAGAAAACCATTAAGGAATGCAGTTTTGACATCCATTTGCCAGATTTCATAAATTGTGGCAATTGCTAACATGATTCGGACAGACTTAAGCATCGCTACAGTTGAGAAAATCTCATTGTAGTCAACACCTTGAACTTGTCAAAAACCTTTTCTGCGACAAGTCGAGCTTTGTAGATAGTAACACTACTATCAACGTCCGTCTTCCTCTTGAAGATCCATTTATAAAATATGGCTTGCCGATCATCGAGCAACTCTACCAAAGTCCACACTTTGTTCTCATACATGGATCCCATCTCAGATTTCATGGCCTTAAGCCATTTTGCGGAATCTGGGCTCATCATCGCTTCCTCATAGTTCGTAGGTTCATCATGGTCTAGTAACATGACTTCTAGTACAGGATTACCGTACCACTCTGGTGCGGACCGTACTCTGGAAGACCTACGAGGTTCTGTAGTAACTTAATCTGAAGTTTCAAGATCATCATCATTAGCTTCCTCACTAGTTGGTGTAGAAATCACTGGAACTGATTTCAGTGATGAACAATTTTCCAATTCGGGAGAAGGTACAGTTACCTCATCAAGTTCTACTTTTCTCCCACTCACTTCTTTCGAGAGAAACTCCTTCTCTAGAAAGGATCCATTTTTAGCAACGAATATCTTGCCTTCGGATCTGTGATAGAAGGTGTACCCAACAATTTCCTTTGGGTATTCTATGAAGACGCACTTCTCCGATTTGGGTTCGAGCTTATCAGGATGAAACTTTTTCACATAAGCATCGCAGCCCCAAACTTTAAGAAACGACAACTTGGGTTTCTTGCTAAACCACAGTTCATATGGTGTCATCTCAACGGATTTAGATGGTGCCCTTTTAACGTGAATGCAGCTGTCTCTAATGCATAACCCAAAAACAATAGTCGTAAATCGGTAAGAGACATCATAGATTGCACTATATCCAATAAAGTGCGGTTACGATGTTTGGACACACCATAACGTTGTGGTGTTCCAGGTGGCGTGAGCTGTGAAACTATTCCACATTGTTTTAATTGAAGAGCAAACTCGTAACTCAAATATTCGTCTCCGCGATCAGATCGCAGAAACTTTATTTTCTTGTTACGATGATTTTTCCACTTCACTCTGAAATTCTTTGAACCTTTCAACTATTTCAGACTTATGTTTCATCAAGTAGATATGCCCATATCTGCTCAAATCATCTTGTGAAGGTCAGAAAATAACGATACTTGCCACGAGCATCAACACTCATTGGATCGCATACATCGGTATGTATTATTTCCAATAAGTCAGTAGCTTTTTCCATTGTTCCGGAGAACAGGGTTTTAGTCATCTTGCACAAAAGGCACGGTTCGCAAGCATTAAATGATTCATAACCAAGTGATTCCGAAAATCCATCTTTATGGAGTTTCTTCATGCGCTTTACACCGATATGACCAAAACGGCAGTGCCACAAATAAGTTGCACTATCATTATTAACTTTGCATCTTTTGGCATCAATATTATGAATATGTGTATCACTACGATCGAGATCCAACAAACTATGTTCATTGGGTGTATGACCATCGAAGATCTTATTCATGTAAACAGAATAACAATTTATTCTCTAACTTTAAATGAATAACCGTATCACAATAAACATGATCAAATCATATTCATGCTCAACGGAAACGCCAAATAACATTTATTTAGGTTTAACACTAATCCTGAAAGTATAGGGAGTGTGCGATGATGATCACATCAATCTTGGAACTACTTCCAACACTCATCGTCACTTCACCCTCAACTAGTCTCTGTTTATTCTGTAACTCCTATTTCGAGTTACTAATATTAGCAACCGAACAAGTATCAAATACTCAGGGGCTACTATAAACACTAGTAAGGCATACATCAATAACCTGTATATCAAATATACCCTTGTTCACTTTGCCATCCTTCTTATCCACCAAATATTCAGGGCATTTCCGCTTCCAGTGACCATTTATTTTGCAGTGTAAGCACTCAGTTTCAGGCTTTGGTCCAGCTTTGGTCTTCTTCACGGGAGTGACAACTTGTTTGCCATTATACTTGAAGTTTCCCTTTCTTTCCCTTTGCCCTTTTCTTGAAACTAGTGATCTTTTCAATCATCAACACTTGATGCTCTTTCTTGATTTCTACCTTCGTTGATTTCAACATCACGAAGAGCTTGGGAATCGTTTTCGTCATCCCTTGCATTATAGTTCATCACGAAGTTCCACTAACTTGGTGATGGTGACTAGAGAACTCTGCCAATCACTATCTTATCTGGAAGATTAACTCCCACTTGATTCAAGCGATTGAAGTACCCAGACAATCTGAGCACATGCTCACTAGTTAAGCGATTCTCCTCCATCTTTTGGCTATAGAACTTGTTGGAGACTTCATATCTCTCAACTCGGGTATTTTCTTGAAATATTAACTTCAATTCCTGGAACATCTCATATGGTCCATGACGTTCAAAACATCTTGAAGTCCCGATTCTAAGCCGTTAAGCATGGTGCACTAAACTATCAAGTAGTCATCATATTGAGCTAGCCAAACGTTCATAACGTCTGCATCTGCTCCTGCAATAGGTCTGTCACCTAGCGGTGCATTAAGGACATAATTCTTCTGTGCAGCAATGAGGATAAACCTCAGATCACGGATCCAATCCGCATCATTGCTACTAACATTTTTCAACACAATTTTCTCTAGGAACATATTAAAATAAACATACGAAAGCAACAACGCAAGCTATTGATCTACAACATAATTTGCAAAATACTACCAGGACTAAGTTCATGATAAATATAAGTTCAATTAATCATATTACTTAAGAACTCCCACTTAGACAGACATCTCTCTAGTCATCTAAGTGATCACGTGATCCAAATCAACTAAACCATAACCGATCATCATGTGAGATGGAGTAGTTTTCAATGGTGAACATCACTATGTTGATCATATCTACTATATGATTCACGCTTGACCTTTCGGTCTCCGTGTTCCGAGGCCATATCTGCATATGCTAGGCTCGTCAAGTTTAACCCGAGTATTCTGCGTGTGCAAAACTGGCTTGCACCCATTGTAGATGGACGTAGAGCTTATCACACCCGATCATCACGTGGTGTCTGGGCACGACGAACTTTGGCAATGGTGCATACTCAGGGAGAACACTTCTTGATAATTTTTAGTGAGAGATCATCTTAAAATGCTACCGTCAATCAAAGCAAGATAAGATGAATAAAGGATAAACATCACATGCAATCAATATAAGTGATATGATATGGCCATCATCATCTTGTGCTTGTGATCTCCATCTCCGAAGCACCGTCATGATCACCATCGTCACCGGCGTGACACCTTGATCTCCATCGTAGCATCGTTGTCATTTACGCCATCTATTGCTTCTACGACTATCGCTACCGCTTAGTGATCAAGTAAAGCAATTACAGGGCGTTTGCATTTCATACAATAAAGCGACAACCATATGGCTCCTGCCAGTTGCCGATAACTTCAGTTACAAAACATGATCATCTCATACAATAAAATATAGCATCATGTCTTGGCCATATCACATCACAACATGCCCTGCAAAAACAAGTTAGACGTCCTCTACTTTGTTGTTGCAAGTTTTACATGGCTGCTACGGGCTTAAGCAAGAACCAATCTCACCTACGCATCAAAACCACAACGATAGTTTGTCAAGTTGATGCTATTTTAACCTTCGCAAGGACCGGGCGTAGCCACACTCAGTTCAACTAAAGTTGGAGAAACTGACACCCGCTAGTCACCTGTGTGCAAAGCACGGCGGTAAAACCAGTCTCGCATAAGCGTACGTGTAATGTCGGTCCGGGCCGCTTCATCCAACAATACCGCCGAACCAAAGTATGACATGCTGGTAAGCAGTATGACTTATATCGCCCACAACTCACTTGTGTTCTACTCGTGCATATAACATAAAACCATAAAACCTAGGCTCGGATGCCACTGTTGGGGAACGTAGTAATTTCAAAAATTTCCTACGCACAAGCAAGATCATTGTGATGGCATAGCAAGGAGAGGGGAGAGTGTTGTCCACGTACCCTCGTAGACCGTAAGCGGAAGCGTTATGACAACGCGGTTGATGTAGTCGTACGTCTTCACGATCCGACCGATCCAAGCACCGAACGTACGACACCTCTGAGTTCTGCACACGTTCAGCTCGATGACGATCCCCGGACTCCGATCCAGTAGGGTGTCGGGGATGAGTTCCGTTAGCACGACGGCATGGTGATGATGATGATGTTCTACCGACGCAGGACTTCGCCTAAGCACCGCAACGATATGACCGAGGTGGAATATAGTGGGGGGGGGGGGGCACTGCACACAGCTAAGGAACGATCACGAAGATCAACTTGTGTGTCTATGGGGTGCCCCCCCGCCCCCGTTTATAAAGGAGCAAGGGGGGAGGCCGGCCGGCCCCTTGGGCGCGCCAAGGGAGGAGGAATCCTCCTCCTAGTAGGAGTAGGACTCCTCCTTTCCTACTCCTACTAGGAGGGGGAAGGAAGGGGGAGAGGGGGAAGGAAAGGGGGGGCGCCGCCCCCCTCCTAGTCCAATTCGGACCAGAGGGGGGAGGGGGCGCGCGGCCCATGCTGGCCGCCCCTCTCTCCTTTCCCCTAAGGCCCATAAGGCACAATACTCTCCCGGGGGGTTCCGGTAACCCCCCCCGACACTCCGGTTTTCTCCGAAATCACCCGGAACACTTCCGGTGTCCGAATATAGTCGTCCAATATATCAATCTTTATGTCTCGACCATTTCGAGACTCCTCGTCATGTCCGTGATCACATCCGGGACTCCGAACAAACTTCGGTACATCAAAACTTATAAACTCGTAATAAAACTGTCATCGTAATGTTAAGCATGCGGACCATACGGGTTCGAGAACTATGTAGACATGACCTAGAACCATTCTCGGTCAATAACCAATAGCGGGACCTGGATGCCCATATTGGTTCCTACATATTCTACGAAGATCTTTATCGGTCAAACCGCATAACAACATACGTTGTTCCCTTTGTCATCGGTATTTTACATGCCCGAGATTCGATCGTCGGTATCCAATACCTAGTTCAATCTCGTTACCGGCAAGTCTCTTTACTCGTTCCGTAATACATCATCTTATAACTAACTCATTAGTTACAATGCTTGCAAGGGTTAGGTGATGTGTATTACCGAGAGGGCCCAGAGATACCTCTCCGACAATTGGAGTGACAAAACCAAATCTCGAATTACGCCAACCCAACATGTACCTTCGGAGACACCTGTAGAGCACCTTTATAATCACCCAGTTACGTTGTGACGTTTGGTAGCACACAAAGTGTTCCTCCGGTAAACGGGAGTTGCATAATCTCATAGTCATAGGAACATGTGTAAGTCATGAAGAAAGCAATAGCAACATACTAAACGATCAAGTGCTAAGCTAAAGGAATGGGTCAAGTGTTGGAAATATGCCCTAGAGGCAATAATAAAAGCATTATTATTATATTTCCTTGTTCATGATAATTGTCTTTATTCATGCTAATTATCCGGAAATCGTAATACATGTGTGAATAATAGACATCAACATGTCTCTAGTAAGCCTCTAGTTGACTAGCTCGTTGATCAACAGATAGTCATGGTTTCCTGACTGTGGTCATTGGATGTCATTGATAACGAGATCACATCATTAGGAGAATGATGTGATGGACAAGACCCAATCCTAAACATAGCACAAGATCGTATAGTTCGTTTGCTAGAGTTTTCCAATGTCAAAGTATCTTTTCCTTAGACCATGAGATCGTGTAACTCCCGGATACCGTAGGAGTGCTTTGGGTGTGCCAAACGTCACAACGTAACTGGGTGACTATAAAGGTATACTACGGGTATCTCCGAAAGTGTCTGTTGGGTTGACATGGATCAAGACTGGGATTTGTCACTCCGTATGACGGAGAGGTATCACTGGGCCCACTCGGTAATGCATCATCATAATGAGCTCAAAGTGACCAAGTGTCTGGTCACGGGATCATGCATTACGGTACGAGTAAAGTGACTTGCCGGTAACGAGATTGAACGAGGTATTGGGATACCGACGATCGAATCTCGGGCAAGTAACATATCGATTGACAAAGGGAATTGCATACGGGGTTGATTGAATCCTCGACATCGTGGTTCAACCGATGAGATCATCGTGGAGCATGTGGGAGCCAACATGGGTATCCAGATCCCGCTGTTGGTTATTGACCGAAGAGCGATCTCGGTCATGTCTACATGTCTCCCGAACCCGTAGGGTCTACACACTTAAGGTTCGGTGACGCTAGGGTTGTAGGGATGTGTATATGCAGTAACCCGAATGTTGTTCGGAGTCCCGGATGAGATCCCGGACGTCATTAGGAGTTCCAGAATGGTCCGGAGGTAAAGATTTATATATGGGAAGTCCTGTTTCGGGCATCGGGACAAGTTTTGGGGTTATCGGTATTGTACCGGGACCACCGGAAGGGTCCCGGGGGCCCACCGGGTGGGGCCACCCATCCCCGGGGGCCACATGGGCTGTAGGGGGTGCGCCTTGGCCTACATGGGCCAAGGGCACCAGCCCCACTAGGCCCATGCGCCTAGGGTTTCCATGGGGGAGGAGTCCTACTAGTGGAAGGCACCCCCTAGGTGCCTTGGGGGGGAGGGAAACCTCCCCTTGGCCGCACCCCCCTAGGAGATTGGATCTCCTAGGGCCGGCCACCCCCCTTGGCCCTCCTATATATAGTGGGGGAAAGGAGGGACTTCATACCTCGGCCTTTGGTTGCCTACTTCTCCCTCTCCAACACCTCCTCCTCCTCCATAGTGCTTGGCGAAGCTCTGCCGGAGTACTGCATCTCCATCAACACCACGCCGTCGTGCTGCTGCTGGTGCCATCTCCCTCAACCTCTCCTCTCCCCTTGCTGGATCAAGAAGGAGGATACGTGGCTGTTCTGTACGTGTGTTGAACGCGGAGGTGCCGTCCGTTCGGTACTAGGATCTCCGGTGATTTCGATCACGTCGTGTTCGACTACATCATCCCCGTTCTTTGAACGCTTCCGCTCGCGATCTACAAGGTACGTAGATGCATCTAATCACTCGTTGCTAGATGAACTCATAGATGGATCTTGGTGAAATGAGTAGGAAAATTTTTGTTTTCTGCAACGTTCCCCAACAGTGGCATCATGAGCTAGGTCTATGCGTAGTTCTTCTTGCGCGAGTAGAACACAATTTGTTGTGGGCGTAGATTTGTCAACTTTCTTGCCGCTACTAGTCTTATCTTGCTTCAGCGGTATTGTGGGATGAAGCGGCCCGGCCCAACCTTACACGTACGCTTACGTGAGACCGGTTCCACCGACTAACATGCACTAGTTGCATAAGGTGGCTGGCGGGTGTCTGTCTCTCCTACTTTAGTTGAAGTGGATTCGATGAAAAGGGTCCTTATGAAGGGTAAATAGAAGTTGAAAAATCACGTTGTGGCTTTAACGTAGGTAAGAAGACGTTCTTGCTAGAACCCTAATTCAACCACGTAAAACTTGCAACAACAATTAGAGAACGTCTAACTTGTTTTTGTAGCAAGTGGTTTGTGATATGATATGGCCAAAGTTATGATGAATTATGAATGATCTATATGTGATGTATGAGATGTTCATGCTATTGTAATAGGAATCACGACTTGCATGTCGATGAGTATGACAACCGGCAGGAGCCATAGGAGTTGTCTTTATTCTTTTATATGACCTGCGTGTCATTGAGAAACGCCATGTAAATTACTTTACTTTATTGCTAAACACGTTAGCCATAGTAGTAGAAGTAATAGTTGGCGAGCAACTTCATGGAGACACGATGATGGAGATCATGATGATGGAGATCATGGTGTCAAGCCGGTGACAAGATGATCATGGAGCCCCAAGATGGAGATCAAAGGAGCTATGTGATATTGGCCATATCATGTCACGTTTATTATTTGATTGCATGTGATGTTTATCATGTTTTGCATCTTGTTTACTTAGAACGACGGTAGTAAATAAGATGATCCCTCATACTAATTTCAAGAAGTGTTCCCCCTAACTGTGCACCGTTGCGACAGTTCGCTGTTTCAAAACACCACGTGATGATCAGGTGTTTTATTCAGACGTTCACATACAACGGGTGTAAGACAGATTTACACATGCAAACACTTAGGTTGACTTGACGAGCCTAGCATGTACAGACATGGCCTCGGAACACAGAAGACCGAAAGGTCGAGCATGAGTCGTATAGAAGATACGATCAACATGAAGATGTTCACCGATGTTGACTAGTCCATCTCACGTGATGATCGGACACGGCCTAGTTAACTCGGATCATGTAATACTTAGATGACTAGAGGGATGTCTAATCTAAGTGGGAGTTCATTAATTATTTGATTAGATGAACTTAATTATCGTGAACTTAGTCTAAAACATTTACAATATGTCTTGTAGATCAAATGGCCAACGTAGTCCTCAACTTCAACGCGTTCCTAGAGAAAACCAAGCTGAAAGATGATGGCAGCAACTATACGGACTGGGTCCAGAACCTGAGGATCATCCTCATAGCTGCCAAGAACGATTATGTCCTACAAGCACCGCTTGGTGACGCACCCGTTCTCCCTGCAGAACAAGATGTTATGAACGCTTGGCAGGCACGTACCGATGACTACTCCCTCGTTCAGTGCGGCATGCTTTACAGTTTAGAGCCGGGGCTCCAAAAGCGTTTTGAGAGACACGGAGCATATGAGATGTTCGAAGAGCTGAAAATGGTTTTCCAAGCTCATGCCCGGGTCGAGAGATATCAAGTCTCCGACAAGTTCTTCAGCTGTAAGATGGAGGAAAACAGTTCTGTCAGTGAGCACATACTCACTATGTCTGGGTTGCATAACCGCTTGACTCAGCTAGGAGTTAATCTCCCGGATGATGCGGTCATTGACAGAATCCTCCAGTCGCTTCCACCAAGCTACAAGAGCTTTGTGATAAACTTCAATATGAAGGGGATGGAAAAGACCATTCCTAAAGTATTTGCTATGCTGAAATCAGCAGAGGTAGAAGTCAAGAAGGAACATCAAGTGTTGATGGTCAATAAAACCACTAAGTTCAAGAAAGGCAAGGGTAAAAAGAACTTCAAGAAGGACGGCAAGGAGGTTGCCACGCCCGGCAAGCAAGCTGCCGGGAAGAAGCCAAAGAATGGACCCAAGCCCGAGACTGAGTGCTTTTATTGCAAGGGAAGCGGTCACTGGAAGCGGAACTGCCCTAAATACTTAGCAGACAAGAAGGCCGGCAAAACAAAAGGTATATGTGATATACATGTAATTGATGTGTACCTTACTAGTGTCCGTAGTAGCTCCTGGGTATTTGATACCGGTGCAGTTGCTCACATTTGTAACTCAAAACAGGGGCTGCGGAATAAGAGGAAACTGGCAAAGGACGAGGTGACGATGCGCGTCGGGAATGGTTCCAAGGTCAATGTGATCGCCGTCGGCACGCTACCTCTGTATCTACCTTCGGGATTAGTTTTCAACCTTAATAATTGTTATTTAGTGCCAGCTTTGAGCATGAACATTGTATCGGGATCTCGTTTAATTCGAGATGGCTACTCATTTAAATCTGAGAATAATGGTTGTTCTATTTATATGAGAGATATGTTTTATGGTCATGCTCCTATGGTGAATGCTTTATTCTTTATGAATCTCGAACGTGATACTACACATGTTCATAATGTGAGTACCAAAAGATGTAAGGTTGATAATGATAGTCCCACATACTTGTGGCACTGCCGCCTTGGTCACATAGGTGTCAAACGCATGAAGAAGCTCCATGCAGATGGACTTTTAGAGTCTCTTGATTATGAATCATTTGACACGTGCGAACCATGCCTCATGGGTAAGATGACCAAGACTCCATTCTCAGGAACAATGGAGCGAGCAACCAACTTATTGGAAATCATACATACTGATGTGTGCGGTCCAATGAGTGTTGAGGCTCGCGGTGGCTATCGTTATGTTCTCACACTCACTGATGATTTAAGTAGATATGGGTATATCTACTTAATGAAACACAAGTCTGAAACCTTTGAAAAGTTCAAGGAATTTCAGAGTGAGGTTGAAAATCAACGTGACAGGAAAATCAAGTTTCTACGATCAGATCGTGGAGGAGAATACTTGAGTCATGAATTTGGTACACACTTAAGAAAATGTGGAATAGTTTCACAACTCACGCCGCCTGGAACACCTCAGCGTAATGGTGTGTCCGAACGTCGTAATCGCACTCTATTAGACATGGTGCGATCTATGATGTCTCTTACCGATTTACCGCTATCTTTTTGGGGCTATGCTTTAGAGACTGCTGCATTCACTTTAAATAGGGCTCCGTTGAAATCCGTTGAGACGACACCGTATGAATTATGGTTTGGGAAGAAACCTAAGCTGTCGTTTCTAAAAGTTTGGGGATGCAATGCTTATGTCAAGAAACTTCAACCTGAAAAGCTCGAACCCAAGTCGGAAAAATGCGTCTTCATAGGATACCCAAAAGAAACTATTGGGTACACCTTCTACCTCAGATCCGAAGGCAAGATCTTTGTTGCCAAGAATGGGTCCTTTCTAGAGAAAGAGTTTCTCTCGAAAGAAGTAAGTGGGAGGAAAGTAGAGCTTGATGAAGTATTACCTCTTGAACCGGAAAATGGCGCAACTCAAGAAAATGTTCCTGAGGTGCGTGCACCGACTAGAGAGGAAGTTAATGATAATGATCAAGATACTTCTGATCAAGCCCCTACTGAAATTCGAAGATCCACGAGGACACGTTCTGCACCAGAGCGGTACGGCAACCCTGTCTTGGAAATCATGTTGTTAGACAACGGTGAACCTTCGAACTATGAAGAAGCGATGGCGGGCCCGGATTCCGACAAATGGCTAGAAGCCATGAAATCCGAGATAGGATCCATGTATGAAAATGAAGTATGGACTTTGACTGACTTGCCCGTTGAGCGGCGAGCCATAGAAAATAAATGGATCTTTAAGAGGAAGACAGACGCGGATGGTAATGTGACCATCTATAAAGCTCGGCTTGTCGCTAAGGGTTATTGACAAGTTCAAGGGGTTGACTACGATGAGACTTTCTCACCGGTAGCTAAGCTGAAGTCCGTCCGAATCATGTTAGCAATTGCCGCATTCTACGATTATGAAATATGGCAAATGGACGTCAAAACGGCATTCCTTAATGGTTTCCTTAAGGAAGAATTGTATATGATGCAGCCGGAAGGTTTTGTCGATCCTAAGAATGCTGACAAGGTGTGCAAGCTCCAATGCTCGATTTATGGGCTGGTGCAAGCATCTCGGAGTTGGAACATTCGCTTTGATGAGATGATCAAAGCGTTTGGGTTTATGCAGACTTATGGAGAAGCCTGCGTTTACAAGAAAGTGAGTGGGAGCTCTGTAGCATTTCTCATACTATATGTAGATGACATACTTTTGATGGGAAATGATATAGAACTCTTGGACAGCATCAAGGCCTATTTGAATAAGAGTTTTTCAATGAAGGACCTTGGAGAAGCTACTTATATATTAGGCATCAAGATCTATAGAGATAGATCAAGACGCCTCATAGGTCTTTCACAAAGCACATACCTTGATAAGATATTGAAGAAGTTCAATATGGATCAATCTAAGAAGGGGTTCTTGCCTGTGTTACAAGGTGTGAAATTGAGCTCAGCTCAATGTCCGACCACGGCAGAAGATATAGAAGAGATGAGTGTCATCCCCTATGCCTCAACCATAGGTTCTATTATGTATGCCGTGCTGTGTACCAGACCTGATGTAAACCTTGCCGTAAGTTTGGTAGGAAGGTACCAAAGTAATCCCGGCAAGGAACACTGGACAGCGGTCAAGAATATCCTGAAGTACCTGAAAAGGACAAAGGAAATGTTTCTCGTTTATGGAAGTGACGAAGAGCTCGTCGTAAAGGGTTACGTCGACGCTAGCTTCGACACAGATCTGGATGACTCTAAGTCACAAACCGGATACGTGTATATTTTGAATGGTGGGGCAGTAAGCTGGTGCAGTTGTGAGCAGAGCGTCGTGGCGGGATCTACATGTGAAGCGGAGTACATGGCAGCCTCGAAGGCAGCACATGAAGCAATATGGGTGAAGGAGTTCATCACTGACCTAGGAGTCATACCCAATGCGTCGGGGCCAATCAAACTCTTTTGTGACAACACTGGAGCTATTGCACTTGCCAAGGAGCCCAGGTTTCACAAGAAGACAAGGCACATCAAGCGTCGCTTCAACTCCATTCGTGAAAATGTTCAAGATGGAGACATAGAGATTTGTAAAGTTCATACGGACCTGAATGTAGCGGATCCGTTGACTAAACCTCTCCCTAGAGCAAAACATGATCAACACCAGAATTCCATGGGTGTTCGATTCATCACAATGTAACTAGATTATTGACTCTAGTGCAAGTGGGAGACTGTTGGAAATATGCCCTAGAGGCAATAATAAAAGCATTATTATTATATTTCCTTGTTCATGATAATTGTCTTTATTCATGCTATAATTGTATTATCCGGAAATCGTAATACATGTGTGAATAATAGACATCAACATGTCTCTATTAAGCCTCTAGTTGACTAGCTCGTTGATCAACAGATAGTCATGGTTTCCTGACTATGGACATTGGATGTCATTGATAACGAGATCACATCATTAGGAGAATGATGTGATGGACAAGACCCAATCCTAAACATAGCACAAGATCGTATAGTTCGTTTGCTAGAGTTTTCCAATGTCAAAGTATCTTTTCCTTAGACCATGAGATCGTGTAACTCCCGGATACCGTAGCAGTGCTTTGGGTGTGCCAAACATCACAACATAACTGGGTGACTATAAAGGTATACTACGGGTATCTCCGAAAGTGTCTGTTGGGTTGACATGGATCAAGACTGGGATTTGTCACTCCGTATGACGGAGAGGTATCACTGGGCCCACTCGGTAATGCATCATCATAATGAGATCAAAGTGACCAAGTGTCTGGTCACGGAATCATGCATTACGGTACGAGTAAAGTGACTTGCCGGTAACGAGATTGAACGAGGTATTGGGATACTGACGATCGAATCTCGGGCAAGTAACATATCGATTGACAAAGGGAATTGCATACGGGGTTGATTGAATCCTCGACATCGTGGTTCAACCGATGAGATCATCATGGAGCATGTGGGAGCCAACATGGGTATCCAGATCCCGCTGTTGGTTATTGACCGAAGAGCGATCTCGGTCATGTCTACATGTCTCCCGAACCCGTAGGGTCTACACACTTAAGGTTCGGTGACGCTAGGGTTGTAGGGATGTGTATATGCAGTAACCCGAATGTTGTTTGGAGTCCCGGATGAGATCCCGGACGTCACGAGGAGTTCTGGAATGGTCCGGAGGTAAAGATTTATATATGGGAAGTCCTGTTTCGGGCATCGGGACAAGTTTCGGGGTTATCGGTATTATACCGGGACCACCGGAAGGGTCCCGGGGGCCCACCGGGTGGGGCCACCCATCCCCGGGGGCCACATGGGCTGTAGGGGGTGCGCCTTGGCCTACATGGGCCAAGGGAACCAGCCCCACTAGGCCCATGCGCCTAGGGTTTCCATGGGGGAGGAGTCCTACTAGTGGAAGGCACCCCCTAGGTGCCTTGGGGGGGAGGGAAACCTCCCCTTGGCCGCACCCCCCTAGGATATTGGATCTCCTAGGGCCGGCCACCCCCCTTGGCCCTCCTATATATAGTGGGGGAAAGGAGGGACTTCATACCTCGGCCTTTGGTTGCCTCCTTCTCCCTCTCCAACACCTCCTCCTCCTCCATAGTGCTTGGCGAAGCTCTGCCGGAGTACTGCAGCTCCATCAACACCACGCCGTCGTGCTGCTGCTGGTGCCATCTCCCTCAACCTCTCCTCTCCCCTTGCTGGATCAAGAAGGAGGAGACGTGGCTGTTCCGTACGTGTGTTGAACGTGGAGGTGCTGTCCGTTCGGTACTAGGATCTCCGGTGATTTGGATCACGTCGTGTTCGACTACATCATCCCCGTTCTTTGAACGCTTCCGCTCGCGATCTACAAGGTACGTAGATGCATCTAATCACTCGTTGCTAGATGAACTCATAGATGGATCTTGGTGAAACGAGTAGGAAAATTTTTGTTTTCTGCAACGTTCCCCAACATCAAGTCAATCACATCATTCTCCTAATGATGTGATCCCGTTAATCAAATGAAAACTCTTTTGTCCATGGCTAGGAAACATAACCATCTCTGATAAACGAGCTAGTCAAGTAGAGGCATACTAGTGACACTATGTTTGTCTATGTATTCACACATGTATTATGTTTCCGGTTAATACAATTCTAGCATGCATAATAAACATTTATCATGATATAAGGAAATAAATAATAACTTTATTATTGCCTCTAGGGCATATTTCCTTCAAAGCGCTTGTTGGGAGACAACCTAATATTTATCCTTACTGTTTTTGTGTGTCCACATGATTATGATACTGTAGTAATCATGTTTTATAGCTTTTGTTTCAATAAAGTGCCAAGTAGAACCTTTGGGAAGACTTGGGTGAAGTTTATGTGATCTTGCTGTGAAAAACAGAAACTTTAGTGCTCACGAGATTAGCTACCCTTTTTACTGAAGAGTGATTTTAGGTTTATTCTTTTTGCAGATGATTAATAGACAAATTTCTCAGGTCGAGCAATTTATTTCATAATTTTTGGGGTTCCAGAAGTATACGTTTGATACAGATTACTACAGACTGTTCTGTTTTTGGCAGATTCTGTTTTCTATGTGTTGTTTGCTTATTTTGATGCATCTATGGCCAAGGTTGTCAGAATCGCGATTCTGTTATACGATTCTACGACTTTACGATCCAAACTAACCCCTATGATTCTACGATTTTAGTTCTTAGAATCTACGACTTTACGATCCTGATAGTGAAGATCCTATGATTTGCGATCCAACCATCAAAGCTCCGATCCGATTCAAAATCACGATTCTGACAACCTTGTCTATGGCTACTATTAAGTGGTATGAACCATAGAGAAGTTAGAATACAGTAGATATTACACCAATATGAATTTAGAATGAGTTCATTGCAGTACCTAAGTGGTGGTTTTATTTTCTTATACTAACGGAGCTTACGAGTTTTGTTTTGAGTTTTGTGTGGTTGAAGTTTTCAAGTTTTGGGTAAAAGTTTGATGGACTATGGAATAAGGAGTGGAAAGAGCCTAAGCTTGGGGATGCCCTAGGCACCCCAAGGCAATATTCAAGGATGTCCAAGAGCCTAAGCTTGGGGATGCCCCCGGAAGGCATCCCCTCTTTCGTCTTCGTTCATCGATAACTTTACTTCGAGCTATATTTTTATTCGCCACATGATATGTGTTTTGCTTGGAGCATCAATTTATATTGTTATTGTTTTCTTGCTGTTAATTAGAATAATGTTTTGCCTCTTTAGTTTCAATAAAAAAGTCAAGGATAGCCTTTGCCATGCTTATTTTCCTAGTTTGCATGTTTGCATGTTGCAAGTTTACCGCTGTTGCAAAAATTCCCTAGAAAAGTCAGAGCATGGTCTAACGTTGAATCTTTTTGCATATTGAGATCTGATAAATTTATTACAGTGGGAATTTTAGTTCATAATTTTTGGAGTCAGGGAAGTATTGATACTCTTGCATTCTTTACAGACTGTACTGTTTTGTCAGATTGCTGTTATGGTTTCATTGTTTGCGTATGTTTGCTTATTTAATGATTTTATTTGAGGACAGGAGTATTAAATATACAGAGGAATTTAGTATGCAATGTTTAATAATAATTTAAGTGATTTTCTACAGTATAATATGATAAGGTTTTGCATTGGTTTATACTAACCTATCTCACGAGTTCTTGTTGAGTTTGTTGTGAATGAAGCTGATGATAAAAAGAGAAACCATGATATGAGAGGAATTAAGGAGACACAAAAGCTCAAGCTTGGGGATGGCCAAGGCACCCCAAGATAATATTTCAAGAAGTCTCAAGCATATAAGCTTGGGGATGCCCCGGTAGGCATCCCACCTTTCTTCTTCAACAACTATCGGTTAGTATCGGTTGAGCCTAAGTTTTTGCTTTTTCACATGAGTTGTGCTATCCTTGCAATGTAGTTTTCTTTAGCTTTGCTTGCTGTTTGAATAAGTATCAAGATCTGAAATTCTTTATTGAGAGAGAGCCTTACACAAATTGGAATTTGCTAGAATACTCTATGTGCTTCACTTATATCTTTTGAGCTTGATAGTTTTTGCTCATAGTACTTCACTTATATCTTTTGAGCGTGATAATTTTTGCTCTAGTACTTCACTTATATCTTTTAGAGAACGGTGGTGGATTTGTTTTAAAGAAACTATTGATCTCTCATGCTTCACTTAGATTATTTTGAGAGTCTTAAATAGCATGGTAATTTGCTTAATATTAATATCCTTGGTATTCAAGATATGTGAAACTTTCTTATGAGTGTGTTGAATACTAAGATAAGTTTGATGCTTGATAATTGTTTTGAGATATGGAGGTGATAATATCAAAGTCATGCTAGACGGGTAATTGTGAATTTGAGAAATGCTTGTGTTGAAGTTTGCAAGTCCCGTAGCATGCACGTATGGTTAAAGTTGTGTAACAAATTTGAAACGTGAAGTGTACCTGGCTTGTGCATCCTTATGAGTGGCGGTCGGGGACGAGCGATGGTCTTTTCCTACCAATCTACCCCCCTAGGAGCATGCGCGTAGTACTTGATTTTTGATGACTTCTAAATTTTTGCAATAAGTATATGAGTTCTTTTGACTAATGTTGAGTCCATGGATTATACGCACTCTCACCTTTCCGCCATTGCTAGCCTCTTCGGTACCGTGCATTGCCCTTTCTCACCTTGAGAGTTGGCGCAAACTTCGCCGGTCCATCCAAACCCCGTGATACGATACGCTCTATCACACTTAAACCTCCTTATATATTCCTTGAGAGTTGACATCGTATTTGTGGCAAAGCCACCATGCATTATTTTTCATACATGTCACTCTTGATTCATTGCACCATCCCGATACACCGCCGGAGGCATTCATACAGAGTCATATCTTGTTCTAAGTTTCGAGTTGTAATCCTTATGTTGTAATCAATAGAAGTGTGATGATCATCATTATTAGAGCATTGCCCAAACAAAAAAAGAGAAAGGCCAAAAAAAAAAGAAAGGCCCAAAAAAAAGAAAGGCCAAAAAGAAAAAAAAGAAAGGCCCAAAAAAATAAAAAAAATAAAATAATAAAATAAAAAGGGCAATGCTACTATCTCTTTTTCCACACTTGTGCTTCAAAGTAGCACCTTGTTCTTCATGTAGTGAGTCTCATATATTGTGCTTCAAATTAGCACCTTGTTCTTCATGTAGTGAGTCTCATAAGTTGTCTTTTTATACTAGTGGGAATTTTTCATTATAGAACTTGGCTTGTATATTCCTACGATGGGCTTCCTCAAATGCCCTAGGTCTTCATGAGCAAGCGAGTTGGATGCACACCCACTAGTTTTCTTTTGTTGAGCATTCATAGCTCTAGTGCATCCGTTGCATGTCAATCCCTACTCCTCATGTTGAAATCAATTGATGGGCATCTCCATAGCTCATTGGTTAGCCTCATCAATATGAGACTTTCTCCTTTTTTGTCTTCTCCACACAATCCCCATCATCATATTCTATTCCACCCATAGTGCTATATCCATGGCTCACGCTCATGTATTGCCTGAAGGTTGAAAAAGTTTGAGATTATTTAAGTATGAAACAATTGCTTGGATTGTTATCAGGGGTATAGAAGTTGGGAACATCTTTGTGTGACGAAAATGAAGCATAGCCTAACTATATGATTTTGTAGGGATGAACTTTCTTTTGCCATGTTATTTTGTGAAGACATGATTGCTTTGATTTGTATGCTTGAAGTATTATTATTTTTGTGTCAATATGAACTTTTGTCTTGAATCTTTCGGATCTGAATATTCATATCACAATTAAGAAGATTTACATTGAAATTATGCCAAAGTATCACTCCGCATCAAAAATTCTTTTTTATAATTTACCCACTCGAGGACGAGCAGGAATTAAGCTTGGGGATGCTTGATACGTCTCCAACGTATCTATAATTTTTGATTGCTCCATGCTACTTTATCTACTGTTTTAGGCAATATTGGGCTTTATTATCCACTTTTATATTATTTTTGGGACTAACCTATTAACCGGAGGCCCAACCCAGATTTGTTGTTTTATGCCTATTTCAGTGTTTCGAGGAAAAGGAATATCAGACGGAGTCAAAATGGAACGAAATCAACTGGAGAAGTTATTTTTGGAAGGAAACCCACCTGATGGACTTGGACCCCACATCAGAAGATACGGGAGGTGCTCACGAGGGTGGGGGCGTGCCCTCCCCCTGGGCGCGCCCCCTGCCTCGTGGGGCCCACGTAGCTCCACCGACGTTCTCCTTTCACCCATATATACCTACGTACCCTAAAACTTCCAGAACAGAAGATAGATCAGGAGTTCCACCGCCGCAAGCCTCTGTAGCCACCAAAAACCAATCGGGACCCTGTTCCGGCACCCTGCCGAAGGGGGATCCCATCACCGGAGGCCATCTTCATCATCCCGGTGCTATCCATGACGAGGAGGGAGTAGTTCACCCTCAGGGCTGAGGGTATGTGCCAGTAGCTATGTGTTTGATCTCTCTCTCTCGTGTTCTCTCTCGTGTTCCTCTATGGCACGATCTTGATGTATCCCGAGCTTTGCTATTGTAGTTGGATATTATGATGTTTCTCCCCCTCTACTCTCTTGTGATGAATTGAGTTTCCCCTTTTGAAGTTATCTTATTGGATTGAGTCTTTTATGAACACTTGATGTATGTCTTGCGTGGGATAACTGTGGTGACAATGGGTTATTCTATTGATCCACTTGATGTATGTTTTGGTGATCAACTTGCGGGTTTCGTGACACTTGGAAACCTATGCATAGGGGTTGGCACACGTTCTTGACTCTCCAGTAGAAACTTTGGGGCACTCTTTGAAGTACTTTTATGTTGGTTGGATGAATCTGAGATTGTGTGATGCATATCGTATAATCATGCCCATGGATACTTGAGGTGACAATGGAGTATCTAGGTGACATTAGGGTTTTGGTTGATTTGTGTCTTAAGGTGTTATTCTAGTACGAACTCTTTTATAGATCGATCCGAAAGAATAGCTTTGTGGTGGTTTCGTACCCGACCATAATCTCTATGTTTATTCTCCGCTATTAGTGGCTTCGGAGTGACTCTTTGTTGCATGTTGAGGGCTTGTCATATGTTCTATCTATGTTATTATTGTTGAGAGAACTTGCACTAGTGAAAGTATGAACCCTAGGCCTTGTTTCCGATCATTGCAATACCGTTTACGCTCACTTTTACCACTTGTTACCTTGCTGTTTTTATAATTTCAGATTACAAATACCTTTATCTACTATCTATTTTGCACTTGTATCACTATCTCTTCGCCGAACTAGTGCACCTATACAATTTACCATTGTATTGGGTGTTAGGGATACAAGAGCCTCTTTGTTATTTGGTTGCAGGGTTGCTTGAGAGACACCATCTTCATCCTACGCCTCCTACGGATTGATAAACCTTAGGTCATCCACTTGAGAGAAATTTGCTATTGTCCTACAAACATGTGCACTTGCAGGCCCAACAAAGTCTACAAGAAGAAGGTTGTGTAGTAGACATCACCCCTCTGATTATGAACATGAATATGCTTTGTGAGTAGTTACGTTTGTTCCTGAGGACAAGGGACAATTCTTGCTATTAGTAGTCATGTGAATTTGGTATTCGTTCGATATTTTGATAAGATGTATGTTGTCTAACCTCTAGTGGTGTTATGTGAACGTCGACTACATAACACTTCACCATTATTTGGGCCTAGAGGAAGGCATTGGGAAGTAATAAGTAGATGATGGATTGCTAGAGTGACAGAAGCTTAAACCCTAGTTTATGCGTTGCTTCGTAAGGGGCTGATTTGGATCCACATGTTTCATGCTATGGTTAGGTTTACCTTAATACTTTTGTTGTAGTTGCGGATGCTTGCAATAGAGCTTAATCATAAGTGGGATGCTTGTCCAAGTAAGGGCAGTACCCAAGCACCGGTCCACCCACATATCAAATTATCAAAGTACCGAACGCGAATCATATGAGTGTGATGAAAACTGGCTTGACGATATTCCCATGTGTCATCGGGAGCGCTTTTCCTATTATAAGAGTTTGTCCAGGCTTGTCCTTTGCTACAAAAAGGATTGGGCCACCTTGCTGCACTTTATTCACTTTTGTTACTTGTTGCTCATTACAATTTATCTTATCACAAAACTATCTGTTACCACTTATTTCAGTACTTGCAGAGAATACCTTGCTGAAAACCGCTTATCATTTCCTTCTGCTCCTCGTTGGGTTCGACACTCTTACTTATCGAAAGGACTATGATAGATACCCTATACTTGTGGGTCATCAAGACTCTTTTCTGGCGCCGTTGCCGGGGAGTGTAGCGCCTTTGGTAAGTGGATTTTGGTAAGGAAAAATTTATATAGTGTGCTGAAATTTTTTGTCACTTGTTACTATGGAAAGTGAATCTCGGAGGGGCTTGTTCGGGCTGTCTTCACCCCATATGGTAGAGCAAAGAGTTGCTCCTCAACCTAATGAACCTAATGAAAATGAAACTCCTTTTGAATTTCCTTCGGGAATTATGGAAAGACTGCTGGCTAATACTTTTACAGGAGATGGGACAAAGCATCCCGACGAGCATCTACGCTATTTGGATGATATTTATGGATTATTTAAGCTTGCAGGTATACCCGATGATGTTGTTAAGAAGAAGGCTTTCCCTTTATCTTTGGAGGGAGACACATCGACATGGTATAGGCTATGTGATGATACGAGATCATGGAACTATAAAAGAGTGATATTGGAATTTCATCAAAAATATTACCCTATGCATCTTGTTCATCGCGATCGCAATTATATATATAATTTTTGGCCTTGCGAAGAAAGCATCGCTCAAGCTTGGGGGAGGCTTAAATCAATATTATATTCATGCCCCAATCATGAGCTCTCAAAATTGACAATTCTTCAGAATTTTTATGCTCGGCTTTCTGATAATAATCAAACCATGCTCGATACTTCTTGTGCTGGCTCTTTTATGATGAAGACTATTGAATTCAGATGGAATTTATTGGATAGAATTAAACGCAACTCTGAAGATTGGGACCTCGATGAAGGTAAGGAGTCAGGTATGACACCTAAGTTTGATTGTGTTAAATCTTTTATGGATACCGATATTTCCCGTAAGTTTAGCACTAAATATGGACTTGACTCTGAGATAGTAGCTTCTTTCTGTGAATCTTTTGCTACTTATGTTGATCTCCCCAAGGAGAAGAGGTTTAAATATCATCCTCCCATAGAAGTAAAAGTAGCTGCACCTATTAAAGTTGAAGAAAAGACCATCACTTATAATGATCCTATTGTTCCCACCTCTTATGTTGAGAAACCACCTTTCCCTACTAGAGTAAAGGATCATGCCAAAGCTTCAACTGTTGTTCATAAAAGCAATACTAGAACTTATACACCTCCTGAGCAAGTCAAAGTAGAACCTAATATTGCTATTGTTAAAGATCTCTTGTCCGATAATATTGATGGGCATGTCATTGAATTCTCTGGTGAAACTGCTAGAATTGCTAAACCCTGTGATAGAGATAAACATAGCCCCGTGGTAGGCGTGCTTGTTATTTCTGTTCAAATAGGAGATCATTGTTATCATGGCTTATGTGATATGGGTTCTAGTGCTAGTGTTATACCCATTGACTTATATAAAGAAATTATGCATGATATCGCATCTGCTGAGTTAGAAGATATTGATGTTACAATTAAACTTTCCAATAGAGATACTATATCTGCAATGGGAATTATTAGAGGTGTTGAAGTCTTGTGTGGGAAAACCAAATATCCCGCTGATTTTCTTGTTCTTGGTTCTCCACAAGATAGCTTTTGTCCCATTATATTTGGTAGACCCTTCTTGAATACTGTTAATGCTAAGATAGACCGCGAAAAGAATGTTGTTACTATTGGCTTGGATGATATGGTTCATGAGTTTAATTTCTCTAAATTTAGTAAACAACATCGTGAGGAAGAATTGCCTAGTAAGGATGAAATTATTGGTCTTGCTTCTATTGTCGTACCTCCTAGTGATCCTTTAGAACATTATTTGCTAGACCATGAAAATGGGATGTTCATGAATGAAAGAAGGGAAATAGATGAAGTATTCTTTAAACAGGAACCTATTCTGCAACACAATTTGCCTGTTGAAATCCTAGGGGATCCGCCTCCACCCAAGGGTGATCCTGTGTTTGAGCTCAAACCATTACCTGATACCCTTAAATATGCTTATCTTGATGAAAATAAGACATATCATGTTATTATTAGTGGTAACCTTTCAGAGCATGAAGAAGAAAAATTATTGAAAACTCTGAAGAAGCACCGTGCTGCTATTGGATATACTCTTGATGATCTTAAGGGCATTAGTCCCACTCTATGTCAACACAAAATAAATTTGGAGAAAGATGCCAAACCAGTTATTGATCACCAACGACGGCTGAATCCTAAGATGAAAGAAGTGGTAAGAAAGGAAGTATTAAAGCTCCTTGAGGCAGGTATAATTTATCCCATTGCTGATAGTCAGTGGGTAAGTCATGTCCATTGTGTCCCTAAGAAGGGAGGTATTACTGTTGTTCCTAATGATAAAGACGAATCGATCCCACAAAGAATTATTACAGGTTATAGGATGGTAATGGATTTCCGCAAATTAAATATGGCTACTAAAAAGATCATTACCCCTTACCTTTTATTGATCAAATGCTAGAAAGATTATCCAAACATACACATTTTTGCTTTCTAGATGGTTATTCTGGTTTCTCTCAAATACCTGTGTCGGCTAAAGATCAATCAAAGACTACTTTTACATGCCCTTTTGGTACTTTTGCTTATAGACGTATGCCTTTTGGTTTATGTAATGCACCTGCTACCTTTCAAAGATGCATGATGGCTATATTCTCTGACTTTTGTGAGAAAATTTGTGAGGTTTTCATGGACGACTTTTCCGTCTATGGTTCCTCTTTTGATGATTGCTTGAGCAATCTTGCTCGAGTTTTGCAGAGATGTGAAGAAACTAATCTTGTCTTGAATTGGGAAAAGTGCCACTTTATGGTTAATGAAGGTATTGTCTTGGGGCACAAAGTTTCTGAAAGGGGTATTGAAGTTGATAAAGCCAAGGTTGATGCTATTGAAAAGATGCCATGTCCCAAGGACATCAAAGGTATAAGAAGTTTCCTTAGTCACGCCGGATTTTATAGGAGGTTCATTAAGGACTTCTCAAAAATTTCTCGGCCTCTAACTAATTTATTACAAAAAGATGTACCATTTGTCTTTGATGATGATTGTGTAGAAGCATTTGAAATACTTAACAAAGCATTAGTCTCTGCACCTATTGTTCAGCCACCTGATTGGAATTTACCCTTTGAAATTATGTGTGATGCTAGTGATTATGCTGTAGGTGCTGTTCTAGGGCAAAGAGTTGATAAGTTAAATGTTATCCATTATGCTAGTAAGACTCTAGACAATGCTCAAAGAAATTATGCTACTACCGAAAAGGAACTTTTAGCGGTTGTATTTGCTTGTGATAAATTCAGACCCTATATTGTTGATTCTAGAGTAACTATTCATACCGATCATGCTGCTATTAAATATCTTATGGAAAAGAAAGATGCAAAACCTAGACTCATTAGATGGGTTCTCTTGCTTCAAGAATTTGATTTACATATTGTTGATAGAAAAGGAGCTGAGAACCCCGTTGCAGACAACTTGTCTAGGCTAGAGAATGTTCTTGATGACCCACTACCTATTGATGATAGCTTTCCTGATGAGCAATTAAATGTCATAAGTACTTCTCGTAGCACTCCATGGTATGCTGATTATGCTAATTATATTTTTGCTAAATTTATACCGCCTAGCTTCACATACCAACAAAAGAAAAAGTTTTTCTATGACTTGCGACATTACTTTTGGGATGACCCACATCTTTATAAAGGAGTAGATGGTGTTATTAGACATTGTGTACCTGAGCATGAACAGGAACAGATCCTATGCAAGTGTCACTCTGAAGCCTATGGAGGACACCACGCTGGAGATAGAACTGCACATAAGGTATTGCAATCCGGTTTTTATTGGCCTACTCTCTTCAAGGATGCCCGTAAGTTTGTTTTATCTTGCGATGAATGTCAAAGAATTGGTAATATCAGTAGACGTCAAGAAATGCCTATGAATTATTCACTTGTTATTGAGCCATTTGATGTTTGGGGCTTTGATTATATGGGACATTTTCCTGCCTCTAATGGATATACACATATTTTAGTTGTTGTTGATTACATTACTAAGTGGGTAGAAGCTATTCCAACTAGTAGTGCTGATCATAACACTTCTATTAAAATGCTTAAGGAAGTTATTTTTCCGAGGTTTGGAGTCCCTAGATACTTAATGACTGATGGTGGTTCACACTTTATTCATGGTGCTTTCCGTAAGATGCTTGCTAAATACGATGTTAATCATAGAATTGCATCTCCTTATCGCCTGCAGTCTAGTGGTCAGGTAGAATTGAGCAATAGAGAGCTCAAATTAATTTTGCAAAAGACTGTCAATAGGTCTAGAAAGAATTGGTCCAAGAAACTGAATGGCGCATTATGGGCCTATAGAACTGCATATAAGAATCATATGGGTATGTCTCCATATAAAATGGTTTATGGAAAAGCATGTCACGTACCTCTCGAATTAGAACATAAGGCATATTGGGCTATTAAAGAGCTCAACTATGATTTCAAACTTGCCAGTGAGAAGAGGTTATTTGATATTAGCTCACTTGATGAATGGAGAACCCAAGCCTATGAAAATGCCAAGTTATTTAAAGAAAAAGTTAAAAGATGGCATGACAAAAGGATACAAAAGTGTGAGTTTAATGTAGGTGATTATGTATTACTATACAACTCTCGTTTAAGATTTTTTGCAGGAAAACTTCTCTCCAAATGGGAAGGTCCTTACGTTATCGAGGAGGTCTATCATTCCGGTGCCATAAAAATCAACAACTTCCCAGGCACAAATCCGAAGGTGGTAAACGGTCAAAGAATCAAACATTATATCTGAGGTAATCCCATAAATGTTGAAACCAATATTATTGAAACCGTAACCCCGGAGGAATACATAAGGGACACTTTCCAGAACGTTCCAGACTCCGAAAAGGAATAGGTATGTGGTACGGTAAGTAAACCGACCCCAAAACAATTTTTAAAGCAATATTTCTCCGTTTTGGAATATTTAGAAAAATAGAAAAATAAGTAGCCGTCCGGGGAGGACACGAGGCCTCCACGAGGGTGGAGGGCGCGCCCTATCCCCCTGGGCGCACCCCCTACCTCGTGAGCACCCCGTGTGCCCTTCGGACTCCGTTTTCTTTCACGATACGTATTTTGGTCGGTAAAAATTCATTATATATTCTCCCGAAGGTTTTGACGACCGTATCACGCAAATATCCTTTGTTTTCGTTTCGAACTGTTTCCGTTGCAGATTTGAGGATTCCGGAGACTCGATCATCCTTCTATGAGGGTGAGCCTATGCCATGGAAGGTGGACGGCAAGCTTCCATTATCAACAACACCTCCACCGCCAACAACAAAGAAGGAGATATAATCACATGGGTATGGGCACTCCCCTTGGCAACTGCCAAGCTTGGGGGAGGTGCCCCGGTATCGTATCACCATCACAACTCCTATCTTTACCGTTTTTCTTAGTTCGATCCTATTAGTAGTATCTTGATTTAGTAGAATAAAGTCATGGCACGATCTAGTTTTGAGTTTTGCTTTATGATCCCTCTATGCAATCGAGTCCATGAGCTATATATAATAAAGATTAATGTTGAGTCAAGGGCTTGATTACTTTGCCATGATCTTGGGTGAATAAAGAAAAGAATGAAAAGAAACAAAGAGTTTATATTGATCTTAGTGAAAGTAATGTCTCCACATAGAAAGAGTATGATGATTAAAAGTTGTTGGGAGTTGGCAAATATAGCTTTGGTCATCGTTGCAATTAATAGGAAGTAATAAGGAGAGAGAGGTTTCACATATAGATATATTATCACTGACATCTTTTATGATTGGGAGCACTCATTAAAATATGACATGCTAAAGAGTTGATGTTGGACAAGGAAGACAACATAATGATTTATGTTTTCTTACATCTGAGATAAAGTATGTTGTCATGGTTCCTCCAACATGTTGAGCTTGCCTTTCCCCCTCATGCTAGCCAAATTCTCAGCACCAAGTAGAGATACTACTTGTGCTTCCAAATACCCTTAAACCAGTTTAGCCATGAGAGTCCACCATATCTACCTATGGATTGAGTAAGATCCTTAAAGTAAGTTGTCATCGGTGCAAGCAATAAAAATTGCTCTTTAAATATGCATGACTTATTAGTGCAGAGAAATAAGCTTTGTACGAACTTGTTGTGGACGCAATAAAAGCGACGGACTGCATAATAAAGGTTCACATACAAGGGGCAATATAAAGTGACGTTCTTTTGCATTAAGATTTTGTGCATCCAACCATAAAAGTGCATGGCAACCTCTGCTTCCCTCTGCGAAGGGCCTATCTTTTATTATTATCCTCTACTTTATGCAAGAGTCACGGTGATCTTCACCTTTCCTTTTTCTTTTTATCCTTTGGCAAGCTCAGCATGTTGGAAAGAACATGATATATATATATATCTAATTGGATGTCGGGGAGCGTGAATTCTTATTGTTGACATTACCCTTGAGGTAAAAGGTTGTGGGGCAGAACTATAAGCCCCTATCTTTCTCTGTGTCCGATTAAAACTCCGTAACCACAAGTCAGGCTTGGAAGTCAGGTGTATTCACCTAAAACCCCGGGTTATCCTGCCTTTTTAAGTAAGTCACTCTGTACAGGTAATCCTGGTAAGACCCGTCGAACGTTTGACAATCAATCTTCTAAAGACCCTGAACTTGTCATAGTTAAATTGACGTTTGGTTAATGTGAGGTCCATCTTATAAGGCTTTGTAAAATGGTTTAACTCAGTGGCCTAGCAGCCCATGAAAAGCCTCGCCTTTTTGCATATTTTCTTTGCAAATCTTTCTTTTTGATGTTTATTTCGATGAGGTTTATATTAAATCCGGTGCTTACTAACCTGGTCTGGCTTTTGAGTTGCCAAGTACAAACTTACAAGATGACCGGTGTCAATTGACCAGGTTTGGCTTTCAACTATAAGTTGCGAGTACACGATTAATTATAATCCGGTGTTTGTTAACCCGGTCTAGCTTTGACTATAAGTCGGCAGTATGATCATCCGATGTTTATTATAACCCGACATGGCTTCATTATAAACCAGCAAAGCATGCTGGGAGTTATCAGCACTCAAGATTTGGGTTATCACCCTTACCGCAATAAAGTTGGTAAATCAACGATGTGATTCAATGTCACAGGTATGATGTATTTCATATTTAATTATTCTTGAACATACAACCTTGGTTATAAACCCTGGCTTTATATTGGGTGTTATGACCCGTCCGGCGGTAAACCGCCAGGACAATTTAAGTTTATTATATGCAGAAACATGATTGCATAAAGCTGCTAAGGATCATAAGCAGACATATCATAATCATGACGGATTAACAGTATTATGCAAAGTGAATATGCACGACGGCATATTAGACCAAGTGTTTAAACTAGCCTATTACAAGACGCTTTGACGGCCCAAAAGAATAATTGTTTATCACACGGATGGCAGTGTGCAGAAACTAAATCGGCCTCCGGATCATGATTCTTCAAGAGGCTGACCTGAAGGCTGCGGATCATCCTGCGCTGGTTCACCCTCCTCCTCTCTACCGAGTGGCTGGAAGTCAATGGTTGCCCAGTCAATCCTAGTTAAGGCTCGGAAGACAGCTTCATCACTTGTAAGGGTGGACGGTTCAACATCAGCGGCATAAGTATGCTTACGGATTGGCGGGATAAGATTTTGCACATCATAAGTTGGTGCATTAACCCGTTTGTTGTTGTCATCATAAATCGTCTGGTAAAACGACAAGTCAGTATCCTCAGCCAGCTTGCTTGCCACTGGACGCATTTCCCTTGTCATGGCCCTAAGGTCGTCATTATCAAAATTTGACCCGTCCTCTTTTTGTCCTGGATAACCATTTCCAATATCTTCCAGATCAAGGTCAGATATCCAGGTCTTCGCCCGAGTCAATGCAGTTAGAGCACCAGCCCTAGCAGCTCATTTCTTCAAATCCTCAAGCTGGACATGCATCATGGATAACTTTTCCAATGTTTCCTTGATTAAAGTTGGGGGCGGTTTATTATGTGAAGTTGTGCAGATGACCCGTTGAACACCGGTATATAATTGCTCTATCAATGTATAGGCAGCTTTCAATTTTTTGCGCATATCCGAGCCAAGATGAGTAACACGGCTACCTGCAATGGTCATAGTATTATTAAACCGGCAGTTTCATGGAAGTTACTTATTTAAAGCTTATGAAGAGGTTATTTACCGAAGACAACAGAAGTCATAGCATTGATCTGCCACTTCAAGCCAGTCAGTTCTTCTGTTACCGAGTTAAGGGCTGCTTCAGCATCCTCTGGCCGCTTTACCAAAGTTGCTTTTTCAGCCTCCCATTCTGCCCATTCGCCTTTAAAACTATCCTTTAGTTGTTCCATGGCTGTTAAAGCGCCGGTCAGCTCTTCTTTAGCCTTCGAAGTTTCTGCTTGCTAGGACTTGATATTTTCTTGAAGGTCGGCGATTTGAGATTCCTTTTTGTTCAGATCAGCCTGCAAGAGACATTTCATGAGCTGGTAGTACATATTCGAAGTCCCAAGCACATAACAAGTTATACACTTGACACTTGGGGGCTAATGCGTATTGCTTTTTATCAACTACTCCCTCCATTCCGTTATGTAAGGTGTATTATTTTTGGCACGGTGACCAAGGCATGGAATTATAGACATGTTAGGACTAAATTACCCTTGGCAAAATTGTTCATTAATGGTAAGTAAATCAATTAGTCTGGGAAATTAAGAGATGCATGCAATCAACAGAGAGATACTTTCCTTATTTTGCTACAAGGAGAGATACAAAAAATCAGGAGAGAGATACTTCCCATTTTTCTGGAGGGCTAACAAGGGAATTATGATGAATTAGAAGAAATGCACCTTACATTTTGAAATTTTATCAAAAATAAATGCACCCTATATAAAGGAACGGAGGGAGTATATTTTAAAGTCCCAAGCACATAACAAGTTATCCACTTGGCACTTGGGGGCTAATGCATATTTGCTCAAGATCAGGTTATGGATTTTTCCTATTCAGACGCTTTACAATGAGGATTATCAAGAATTGTGGAAGGTGCTTGACAGAGATGTACCGGTTCATCCTAAAGGTATAAACCAGTCCCTGGGGGCTATGCAAGCAAGATTAAATATTATTTTACTACAAGTCCCAGTTCACATCAATATTATGAACCGGCCCTTGGGGGCTACGACAAGTGATGGTCTAAACCGGTCATAAAGAAAAGACAGCTTATGCAAGAGTGAGTGATATTTACTTCATACCGTTCCTTCATCAGGCCTACTAAACCGGCTTCATAGTCGCGGCTTGTGTACAGGCGGTTCAAAAATCCAGATTGAATGTCTTGGGCGTTGATGTGGGCATAGCTTGATAAATCTGTTTTCCACTTGCCCTTATCCATAGCAGAAAATTCTTCCTTGGCAGTATGCTTTGATAAAGCGACATGATTGCCAGGGGAGGTGAAACCAGTGCCAGTAACGACAATAACGTCATCAGCACCTTTAGCCGGGCTTGGCAGATCATCAGCATGAGCCGATGGATCAATATCCATGTTCTTAGCTTCAGTTGATTGATCCGGCAATGACGGGCCATCAGGAATGTTATCAGCATCTGGGTGAGACGGTTCAGGAGCTTGTTCCGTTTCATCCAGATTGGGGTCTTCTGCCGGTTTGGTCACTTTGGCTTTCTTGCTGGTTATGGCTTTGGCCCTGCAAAATAATAAGCATGCATCATAGCAGTGCAAGGATCACAAATATAAAGGAATGACGGATTAGCAAAATCTGCTTACGCAGGAACCGTTTTAAGGGTGGGAAGCTGTGTTGATGTTGATTCACCAGAAGATGAATGGGAGGTCCCCTGGTAATTTGAGTTAGACGGATTAAGAGGATATCAGAAATAACCCGCCCTGGGATAAGATGTATAAGAAGTATAAGAGACGTCTTGCGAGGTTTACGAACTGGAGAGTTCGATAAACCGGAGGAGGTCACCACTTGGCCGGTATGCCGAGTTGTGCCGCGAGCTTCATGCTGTTGTGTCTTCAAAAGAAAGTGTGGATCCGAATAAGTAAGAGGGTGTGAAAATTTTACTTTCCGGACTGCTTGACGGTTTTTTGGTGTTAGCACAGGATCTGAGTTGGAAGAAAGAATAGTTACCTCTACATCACCAGCGTAGCTAGCTTCCGCGTCATCCCGATAAGGATCATTGTCAATGAGGTGTATGAAAAAAGAACCAAGAGAGTCAAGTTCTACCTCTGATTCCAGATCATCAAGTTTTTCCTCATTGGGCAGGTCAGGGGACTCGGCAGTTTTCTTCTTGGCGGGTTTCTTTGTAACTTTGGTCTTGATGCGAGGCGCTTTCACCGGTTTATCCTGCGGCTTGGCCGGTTTATCCAGTATTTTCCTCTTCCAGAATGGATCATCACCCTGCATAGATGGACAACAAGTTATAAATAAATATTTAAGAGGGGATGGATTAAGACAAAGATGGTGCAAATTACAGCTGGCGGTTTATTGGAAACGCAGAAAGGATTGAGCCCTGTCTTGCTGCACTCAGATATCGGTTCATCCAGCATATTCTTGACAGATTCAGTAATTTCCAAGTCAGTTAGCTGAATATCAGTATGCCATTGAGGATCTTTGAGATCTCCTGTGTACTCGCACATTAAACTGGGGCGACGGCTTAAGGGCAAGATATTCCAAGAGACCCAGCAGCAGACAAAGTCGATGCCAGTTAAACTGTTTGCCATAAAGGCTCGAAGCTTTGCAAGCTGTGGTGCGTACTTGGCTCGTTCCTTTGCAGTAAGTCGTTGGGGAACTGGATGCTTATTGTAAGCCGGTGAGCACGATAACCCGGCAGAGGATTTTTGTCATCTGGACCTGTGTTTCGGCAATAAAAACAATTTTGATTCCAATCTTTAGGGTGGCTTTGATGCTTGGCGTGAGGGAAACTGACATCTTTTCTCTTTTGAATTGAAACGCCGCCAAGTTCAGTGTTGGGCCCGTCCGTAAATTCAGTACGGTGGTTTAAGTAAAAGAAGTCCTAGAATAGCTCAACAGTGGGTTCTTCTTGCAAATAAGCCTCACCAAATACTTGAAAATTGCACATATTGGACACAGAGTTTGGTCCAATATCTTGAGGGAGGATTTGGAAGCTAGCAAGCATGTCACGGAAGAATTTTGATCCGGGAGGGCTAGACCCTCGACTGAGATGATCATCAAACACAATCACCTCTCCATCCTTGGGTTCAGGGGGATTTTCTGGACTAGGGACCCGCTAGTGGATGGTCTCTTTACTCGCTAAAGCGCCAGTTGTAACACATCCGGGCAATTGTTCTTCAGTAACCCCGGAAGGGACCCAGTTGCAAGCATAAAATTATTTGGCCACTTCAACAAAAGCTGGAAAAATATTAATGCCGATTTAAGATTCATGGCTAATAAGTATAAAGTGATGCAAGGTCATAGGGAGAAGACGTTGAGGTATATATACATATCAAACCGGATTCAGACATTTGTAGGATTATAGAAATGACGAATTGGCGGTTTAAGAGAGGGCTAATGCTACCTGGCGGGTTATAATCTTCTTAAGATTAAACCGCCTATGCTGGTGCGGAACGAATAGATCTGAAAAAACTACTAAGTGTTGCATAAACAGGTTTCACAGATTGACACTATAATTTTGGATCTGCCGCAGTTCAAAAAAGGGAGAAAATTCTAAAACTCTAAGTTGTGACAGTGGAACAGTTAAAGATACAGATGAAATATTCTACTTAGATGAGATGCATTAATGGAAAGAAGGACTATAGATATTCTTATACAGTATAAGAGTCAAGGTTTGAATCAGGAGCTGTTGCGCAGTAATGAAAGCTGGCGAAAACCAAAGAACATCGAAGAACACCATTGAACACTAAAACCCTAGCAGTAGATCTGGGGTGGAAAGAAAGAAGACTTACTGAGGCTGAGGGAGCAGAAGAGAGGTGCCACGTTTTTCTGCTACGTTCAGGGTGATGCAGCGGCTGGCGGTGAGGTCGAAGATGAGGCTTGATGGCGGCGGCTGAGCTCAAAGCGCTGGGGCGGCGCGAGGAAGATGATGAGGCAAAGAGGCACGAAGGGGAAAAGTGAAAATGACCCCCGGTCCTATTTATAAAGCGAAGGGGTAAGCGACAGGCGTGAGAATCGAGGAACCCAAAGAATGGATAAGTGACAAAGTTGTCGCCTCGATTTTCAGAGGCTCATTAATAAAAGGAAGGCATATACGGTTTTAATAAGCAGGTGACGTCATGGCGGTTTATTACAATCTTGGAAGATGACGTCATGGCGGATTACAAGGTTCACATAAAGGTGTTCAAGAAGGAATTTTCTTAAGTCTGGAAGATTGACATGAACAGGTTCAAATCAATCTGGGGCCTAATGTTGGGGATATAACTGCTGAGTATAAACCGCCCAGGTGGGGCCGGGTTATACCTGTAACGAATCATTCATATTGAAGCCCATGAAGACAAGGAGTGTGGCACTTTACTTAAGAGGCTTAGAGGCCCAGGGCCCAAAGGCGGATTAGGGCCCGTAGACATAAACCGCCATATACTATGTAACTTGCGTTGTAAGATAGGAAAGGGTAGAAACCGAGATGGACACGTGTATGAGCCGGTCGGGATTTTGTAAACCGCCGGGCGTTAACTTGTGTATATAAAGGGACGACCCGGCGGCGGTTCGAGGACAAGAAACAATAACTCAAGATCCAGGTAAAGCGGACTCACTCCCTGATCATCGAGACCCCATCAATTCCACCACAACTGGATCGTAGGCTTTTACCTTCACTGCAAGGGGCCGAACCAGTATAAACTCCCTGGGTCCTTTGTATGGTTTAACCCCTTTAAGCTAATCTTGTTGCAATGGCTCCACGACTAAGTCCTCACACTAGCTAGGACATCTGACGTGATAATTCCACGACGAGAGGTAATCACAGGAGCCAAGTAACCCAATTATTAACCAAAATCTAGGTTCAAAACTGGTTCATATAACGCAACGTCCGAGATGCCAAGTAGTTCGGACTTGTAATTTGGGGTGTGACATTAAAAGCGAAGCCCTTTGCGAATAGAAATTGTATCATGAAAGTATTATTTCGGCTCGAAGGTAGTGATTATAAGGAAATGCTGAACAACCTTAAGGGGTGCAATTTCCTTATTTCATATGGTCAAGCCATGTAGGTCGAGCTTTGACAGAAGGAACTTTATACATATACAATGCGGAAAACAAAAAAGATAAGGAGTAGATCAAAACAAGGCAGATTTGTTGTCGGGTTTATTACTTCGAGCCGATTCTTGCTGCATGTATGCGTCTCCATGTTGTTGACCAGCCCGTATTCGCTGATGGCGAAGTTTGATATGAGTTGCCTGCAACCTCGGTCGTTCGCTTTTTTGATGCTCTTAGCGGTCGAGTCCTTTAAAGAGGTGTGTGGTTGCCTGTTTGGATGGAGGAGGTTGTCTCCTGGTCGGATTCTTTCATCCGTAATTGATGGTATCCTGAATATGCGTCCAGGAAGCATAGGCATTCGCACCCCACTGTGGAGTCGATTATCTGATCGATCCTTGGCGGCAGGAATGAATCCTTGGGCACACCTGGTTGAGGTTCGTGTAGTCTGTGCACATGCGCCATGTGTTGCTCCTCTTCAGCACCATCACGGGGTCTGCCAAATACTCTGTGTACGTGACCTTCCTTATGAACTTGGCCGCAAGTAGGCATGCTATTTCCTCTCCTATCGCCATTCGTCTTTCTATGGCGAAGCACCACAGTGCTTTCTTTACCGACTTCACGTCCTTGCGGATGTTTAGGAAGTGTTCTGCGGACTTCCATGCGAATATGTTCCAGTTAGCCCGAACGAAGGCGAGGAGCTCTACCTCTTGGTCCTCCAAAAGGTCTCCCCCAATGGTCACTGTTTTCTTCGGGTCTTCGGGGTGGACCTGGAATTTCTTGGTTTGCTTCGCCAGCTGGAAGGCAGGACCAGGTCGCGGATTCTAGGTGAACTCAGCCTCAGATAGCCCTATCCGATTTCTTATCTTGGCGAGCTCAGCGGAGGCCAATGCGGCCTCGACGAGTTCCACGTTTGCCACTTTGGCCTGGTATGCTTTCTTCATGCTCCCCCGGATGGTGATCATGTCGTTAGGGCCAGGCGTCTTGAGCTGTAGATAGGCATAAGATGGGACCACCAAGAACTTCGCGTATGTGGGCCTGCCAAGGATTTCATGGTAGCCGCTCTGGAAAGGGGTGCCTTTGAACTGGATGGTTTCGCTCCGTAATTCGACTCATTTTCAAAGACAACCTCGAGTTTGATCCGGCCTGAGGGACGCACTGGGTGGCCTAGCACTACCCCGTGGAAGCCCATGTATGACCTCCATAGTCCTGACACAAAGATCTTCATATTCTCCAGGGTATCCGTGAAGATGATGTTGAGGCCACTGCCACCATCCATGAGGACATGTGAGAGGCGGCAGCCCCTGACGATGGGATAAATTACCAGGGCATGTTTGCCTGGCTGCACGATGTCTTCGGGGTGGTCCCCGGTGTTGAAGGTAATGGTCTCTTAGGACCATGCTAGTTGTTCGCTGGTCGTGTCCTCTACCAGGTAGATCGTGCGTCTGGCGAGCTTTTGGCATCAATATTATGAATATGCGTATCACTATGATCAAGATTCAATAAACCATCAACATTGGGCGTATGACCATAGAAGGTTTTATTCATGTAAACATAATAACAATTTATTCTCTGTCTTAGATGAATAATCGTATCGCAATAAACATGATCTAATCATATTTATGCTCAACGCAAACACCAAATAACATTTATTTAGGTTCAACACTAATCTCGAAAGTATAGGGAGTGTGCGATGATGATCATATCAATAGTGGAACCACTTCCAACACACATCATCACTTCACCCTCAACTAGTCTCTGTTTATTCTGTAACTCCTATTTCGAGTTACTAATCTTAGCAACCGAAAAAATATCAAATACCTAGGGGCTACTATAAACACTAGTAATGTACGCATCAATAACCTGTATATCAAATATACCCTTGTTTACTTTTGCCATCCTTCTTTTCCACCAAATATTCAGGGCATTTCCGCTTGCAGTGACCATTTCCTTTGCAGTAGAATCACTCTGTTTCAGGCTTTGGTCGAGCTTTGGGCTTCTTCACAGGAGTGACAACTTGCTTGCAATTCTACTTGAAGTTCCCTTTCTTTCCCTTTGCCCTTTTCTTGAAACTAGTGGTCTTGTCAATCATCAACACTTGATGCTCTTTCTTGATTTCTACCTTCGTCAATTTCAGCATCACAAAGAGCTTGGGAATCATTTTCGTCATTCCTTGCATACTATAGTTCATCATGAAGTTCCAGTAACTTGGTGATGGTGACTAGAGAACTCTGCCAATCACTATCTTATCTGGAAGATTAACTCCCACTTGATTCAAGCTATTGTAGTACCCAGACAATTTGAGCACATGCTCACTGCTTGAGTTATTCTCCTCCATCTTTTAGCTATAGAACTTGTTGGAGACTTCATATCTCTCAACTCGGGTATTTGCTTGAAATATTAACTTCAACTCCTGGAACATCTCATATTGTCCATGACGTTCAAAACATCTTTGAAGTCCCAATTCTAAGCCGTGAAGCATGGTGCACTAAACTATCAAGTAGTCATCATATTGAGCTTAGCCAAACGTTCAAAACATCTGCATCTGCTCCTACAATAGGTCTGTCACCTAGCGGTGCATCAAGGACATAATTCTTTTTGTGCAGCAATGAGGATAAACCTCAGATCACGGACCCAGTCCGCATCATTGCTACTATCATCTTTCAACTTAGTTTTCTCTAGGAACACATATATAAACATACGGAAGTAACAATGCGAGCTATTGATCTACAACATAATTTGCAAAATACTATCAGGACTAAGTTTATGATAAATTAAAGTTCAATTAATCATATTACTTACACTACTAGGAAAAGGGCTATAGATAGGATGGACACTAATGGCGCACTGTACATGTGGTGCGTCATTACTAAATACTAATGGCGCACCATGTGTTGGTGCGCCATTAGTGTGCAAATACTAATGGCGCACCACGTCCCACGGTGCGCCATTAGTAATTTTTTTTTATTTTTCCAAAACTACTAATGGCGCACCGTGGGGGTGGTGCGCCATTACTAGTTTGACATAGTAATGGCGCACCACACCCACGGTGCGCCATTAGTAGTTTTGAAAAAAAAAATTTGTTAGTAATGGCGCACCAGCGGACAGTGCGCCATTACTAGTTTTAACTAGTAATGGCGCACTGTCCACTGGTGCGCCATTACTAAGTTTTTTCAAAAAAAGTAATAAAAAAAATTCAATTTTTTAATTTTTTTTTCTAAACTAGTAATGGCGCACCGTGAGTGTGGTGCGCCATTACTAGTTAAACTAGTAATGGCGCACCACCCCACGGTGCGCCATTACTAACTTGGCCCAACACCGAATACACCCCCCCCCCCTGTGGACCGCCTTTTCAGTTTTAAAAAAATAAAAGAAAATGATGGAAATGTCAAAAAAAATAAAAGAAAATAAGTTTCCCATGTAATATGTGGTCTAGTTGTTGGGAAAATTTACAAAAATGAATTTCGACTTTATTTGCAAAATCTCTCTGGAAATTTGTAAAATGGGCATAACTTTTGCATACGAACTCGGATTAAAAAGTTTTATATATGAAAAAGCATCTACTTGAAAAGTTACATCCGAATTTAATCGGGGGAACCCCGTTAAACATTTTCAAAATCCCCAAAAATCTAACAGAAAAAATGTTACGGGGCTTTCAAGATCTAGAGGCAAAAAAATTCAAACTTACTAGTGGCGCACCGTGGATGTGGTGCGCCACTAGTAACAGAAAAAAAAGTTGGTTTTGAAATTTTTTTTTGATTTTTTTAGAAAATGATACGTAATATGACCGGGAAGTTTGAAATATTTTTCAAAATTTCATCATAGTCATGAACATGAACAAAGTCCTAGACATCAACAAGGTATAACAGGATTGATATGCTAGATATATCGACAAGTGCCTGTGAAGTGAGCTGTTGCTGGGGTTGGATAGAACTCTGAAGTTCAGCGTGCTTGGGCTGGAGTAGTATGAGGATGGGTGACCTTTCGGGAAGTTTGACCATGGAGTGCGATTTGACCTGAGATTAAGCATATTGACCCGAGATTAAGCCATAGTGAACTGAGATTAAGAAAAAAACCGAATTTTTTTTAATTCTTTTGGAAAAAAAATTTGAAAAAAAATCTAATGGTGCACTCCTATGTGGTGCGCCATTACCCTGGGAGGAATTCTAATGGCGCACCGTGGGCAATTCTAATGGCGCACTACGTGGTGCGCCATTAGAACACCAGATACTAATGGTGCACCAATGGTGCGCCATTAGAATTTAATTCTAATGGCGTGATGCTAGTGGCGCACCAGTAGTGCGCCATTAGAAGGCAAAACTGGTGCGCCACTAGCATGCCTTTTCCTAGTAGTGTTAAGAACTCCCACTTAGATAGACATCCCTCTAATCATCTAAGTGATCATGTGATCCAAATTAACTAAACCATGTCCGACCATCACGTGAGATGGAGCAGTTTTCAATGGTGAACATCACTATGTTGATCATATCTACTATATGATTCACGTTTGACCTTTCGGTCTCAATGTTCCGAGGCCATATATGCATATGCTAGGCTCGTCAAGTTTAACCCGAGTATTCTGCGTGTGCAAAACTGGCTTGCACATGTTGTATGTGAACGTAGAGCTTATCACACCCGATCATCACGTGGTGTCTCAACATGAAGAACTGTAGCAACGGTGCATACTCAGGGAGAACACTTGTACCTTGAAATTTAGTAAGGGATCATCTTATAATGCTACCGTTGTACTAAGCAATATAAGATGCATAAAGGATAAACATCACATGCAATCAAAATATGTGACATGATATGGCCATCATCATCTTGTGCTCATGATCTCCATCATCAAAGCATCGTCATGATCTCCAATGTCACCGGTGCGACACCTTGATCTCCATCGTAGCATCGTTGTCGTCTCGCCACCTATTGTTACTATGACTACCGCTACCGCTTAGTGATAAAGTAAAACAATTACATGGCGATTGCATTGCATACAATAAAGCGACAACCATATGGCTCCTGCCAGTTGACGATAACTTTGTTACAAAACATGATCATCTCATACAACAATTTATATCACATCATGCTTGACCATATCACATCATAGCAAGCCCTGCAAAAACAAGTTAGACATCCTCTACTTTGTTGTTGCAAGTTTTACGTGGCTGCTACGGGCTTCTAGCAAGAATCGTTCTTACCTACGCATCAAAACCACAACGATTTTTTGTCAAGTGTGCTGTTTTAACCTTCAACAAGGACCAGGCGTAGCCACACTCGATTCAACTAAAGTTGGAGAAACAGACACTCACCAGCCACCTATGTGCAAAGCACGTCGGTAGAACCAGTCTCGCGTAAGCGTACGCGTAATGTCGGTCTGGGTCGCTTCATACAACAATACCGTCGAATCAAAGTATGACATGCAGGTAAGTAGTATGACTATTATCGCCCACAACTCTTTGTGTTCTACTCGTGCATATAACATCTACGCATAGACCTGGCTCGGATGCCACTGTTGGGAATGCAGTAATTTCAAAAAAAAAATCCTACGATCACGCAAGATCTATCTAGGTGATTCATAGCAACGAGGGGGAGAGTGTGTCCACATACCCTCGTAGACCGAAAGCGGAAGCATTATGACAACACGGTTGATGTATTCGTACGTCTTCACGATCCGACCGATCCAAGTACCGAACGTACGGCACCTCCGCGTTCAGCACACGTTCAGCTCGATGACGACCCTCGTACTCTTGATCCAGTTGAGGCCGAGGGTGAGTTTCGTCAGCATGACGGTGTGGTGTCGGTGATGATGATGCTACCGGCGCGGGGCTTCGCCTAAACTTAACAACGGTATGATCGAGGTGTGTAACTGTGGAGGGGGGCACTGCACACGGCTAATAGATTGCCTGTTGTGCTATTGGGGTGCCCTATGGCCACGTATATAAAGGAGGGAGGGAGAGAGGAGGCCGGCCAGGTTTTGGCGCGCCAGGGGGGAGTCCTACTTGGACTCCTAGTCCAAGTAGGATTCGCCCCCCTTCCTTTCTTCCACTGGACGGAAAGGTAAGGGAGAGAGAGGGGGAAGGAAAGAGGGGGGTCGGCCCCTTCCCCTAGTCCAATTCAGTCTGGGCAAGGGGAGGGGCGCCCCTCTCATGTGGCCCTTTCTCCTCTCCTCCAATAAGGTCCACTAGGCCCAATACTTCTCCCGGGGCATTCCAGTAACCTCCCGGTACTTCAAAAAAAAATGCCCCAACCACTCCGAACCATTCCTATGTCCAAATGCAACCTTCCAATATATGAATCTTTACCTCTCGACCATTTCGAGACTCCTTGTCATGTCCGTGATCTCATCCGGGACTCCGAACAAACTTCAGTGCATCAAATCACATAACTCATAATACAAATCGTCATCGAACGTTAAGCGTGCGGACCCTACGGGTTCGAGAACTATGTAGACATGACTGAGACACGTCTCCGATCAATAACCAATAGCGGAACCTGGATGCTCACCCACATATTCTATGAAGATCTTTATCAGTCAAACCGCATAACAACATACGTTGTTCCCGTTGTTATCAGTATGTTACTTGCCCGAGATTCGATTCTCGGTATCTCAAGACCTAGTTCAATCTCATTACCGGCAAGTCTCTTTACTCGTTCCATAATACTTCATCCCGCAACTAACTCATTAGTCACAATCCTTGCAAAGCTTATAGTGATGAGTATTACCGAGAGGGCCCAGAGATACCTCTCTAAAACACGGAGTGACAAATCCTAATCTCGATCTATGCCAACCCAACAAACACCTTCGGAGACACCTGTAGAGCACCTTTATAATCACCCATTTACGTTGTGATGTTTGGCAGCACACAAAGTGTTCCTCCGGTATTCGGGAGTTGCATAATCTCATAGTATGAGGAACATGTATAAGTCATGAAGAGAGCAGTAGCAATGAAACTGTAACGATCATAATGCTAAGCTAACGAATGGGTCATGTCCATCACATCATTCTCCTAATGATGTGATCCTCTTCATCAAATGACAATACATGTCTATGGTTAGGAAACATAGCCATCTTTGAGTAACGAGCTAGTCAAGTAGGGGCATACTAGGGACTATAAGTTTTGTCTATGTATTCACACATGTACTAAGTTTCCGTTTAATACAATTCTAGCATGAATAACAAACATTTATCATGAATTAAGGAAATAAAAAATAACTTTATTATTGCCTCTATGGCATATTTCCTTCAGTCTCAACCGAAATGCCTAATAGCGTGTTTTTCATCTAAAGCTAGCGCGTGATGTCTACTACACAACTTGTTCTTGTAGACTTGTGTTGCACCTCCAAGCGCAGAGTCTTGTAGGACTGTAGCAAATTTCCCTCAAGTGGATGACCTAATATTTATCAATCCGTGGGAGGCGTAGGATGAAGATGGTCCCTCTCAAACGACCCTGCAACCAAATAATAAAAAGTCTCCTGCATCCCAACACACCAAATACAATGGTAATTTGTATAGGTGCACTAGTTCGGCGAATAGATGGTGATACAAGTGTAGTAATGATAGTAGATATTGATTTTTGTAATAGGAACAATAAAAAGCAGCAAGGTAGTAAGTAACAAAAGTGAGCAAAAACGGTATTGCAATGCTTGAAAATGAGGCCTAGGGTCCATACTTTCGCTAGTGCAATCTCTCAACGATGCTAATATAATTGGATCATATAACCATCCCTCAACGTGCGATGAAGAATCACTCCAAAGTTCTTATCTAGCGGAGAACATAATAAGAAATTGTTTGTAGGGTACGAAACCACCTTAAAGTTATTCTTTCCGTTCGATCTATTCAAGAGTTCGTACTAAAATAACACAAATTTATTCTTTTCGCTCGATCTATCCAAGAGTTCGTACTAAAATAACACCATATGATACGCATCAACCAACTCTAATGTCGCCTAGGTACTCCAATGTAACCACAATTATCCATGAGTTAATTATACGATACGCATCAAACAATTTTAGATTCATAATACTCGATCCAACGCAAAGAACCTCAAAGAGTGCAACAAGATTTCTATCGGAGAAACAAGGATGAAAATGTGCATCAACCCCTATGCATAGAGTACCCTAATGTCACCTCGGGAATCAGCGAGTTGAGTTCCAAAACATATATAAAGTGAATCAATATAACACCCCATTGTCACCACATGTATTCATATGCAGGACATATATCAAGTGCTCTCAAATCCATGAAAGTATTCAATCCGATAAAACGAAATCTCAAAGGGAAAACTCAATTCATCACAAAAAGATAGAGAGGGGAAAACACCATATGATCCAACTATATTAACAAAGCCCACGATACATCAAGATCGTGACATCTCAAGAACATGAGAGAGAGAGAGAAAGAGACATTAAACTCATAACTACTGGTACAAACCCTCAGCCCTGAGGGTGGACTACTCCCTCCTCATCATGGTGGCCGCCGGGATGATGAAGAGTGCCAGAATAGGGTCAAGATTGGTTTTTCATGGCTATAGAGGCTTGCGGTGGTGGAACTTCTAATCTAGGGTTCTTCTCGAGGGTTTTAGAATATCTGGCAATTATAAGGCGAAGAGGCAGTGCAGGAGGCCACCGAGGTGGGCACAACCCACCTGGTGGGTTGTGGCCCCATTGGGGCACCCCTCTGGTACTTCGCCGGTCCAACCTAGGTCTTCTGGTCCAGAAAAATTCTCAAATTTTTTTTGCTGCATTTGGACTCTGTTTGATATTGATTTCTTACGAAGTAGAAAACAAGCCAAAAACAACAACTGGCACAGGGCACTATGTCAATAGGTTAGTCCCAAAAAGTTATATAAAGTTGCTATAAAATGATTGTGAAACATCCAAGAATGATAACATAATGGCATGAACACTTCATTAATTGTAGATACATTGGAGATGTATTAGCATCCCCAAGCTTAATTCCTACTCGTCCTCGAGTAGGTAAATGATAAAAGAAATAATTTATGAAGTGTGAATGCTAGCAAAGTGCACAAGTTTGATCAATGATAATTTCAATCACTTTTCCTAGCATCATAACGATGATTCTTTCTCATAAAACTTTTCATGTTAAAGTAGCAACCAATTCACATGTTAAGGTTCAAACAACGGATTCTCTTGAAAATCAACAACCTATCTTAGTCCCAAACAATTGCAATTCAACTTATTCAGCAGATTCTAAATAAGAGCTCCACATACTCAATCATCATATAGTCTTCCATGATTGCTACTACTCAAAGCATATTCTTAGAAAAAATGGCATCCATCGAACGGGAAAGATAGGGGATTAATGTTTCGCTTCCCAACTCATTTATCATAGAGATAATTGTCAAGAATAATAAATCATGATTGAATATATTTGACTGGTCATATGTGCGTAGATCTTCCCCACCACATGATGCTTGCCAACTAGAGAATAAATGAGTTTGAATGAGGATGTAAACTATTGTCTCTTTGCATAAAAGTAAATACTGAAAAGTAAAATACAGGCCCTTCGCAGAGGGAAGCAGAGGTTATCATGCGCTTTTTATTTGGATGCCCAAGCTCTTAATGCAAAGGAATGTCACGTTATATTGCCCCTTATGATAGCAAACTTTATTATGAAGTCCATTGCTTTTATTACTTTGCCATCACAAATTCACACAACGCTCAATTTTCCCTTACAATAAAAGATCAAACATATTTAGGAGCAATTTTTATTGCTTTATTGCACCGATGACAACTTACTTAAGGATCTTACTCGATCCATAGGTAGGTATGGTGTACACTCATGGCAAGAAACTGGGTTTAAGGGTTTTGGGGTGCACAAGTAGTATCTCTACTTAGTACACATTTTTGGCTAGCAAAAGATCCTAGGCAAACACCACATGTTGGAGGATCCATGACAATATAGATTCTCTGCAAATATACACAACCATAACTCATTACATTGTCTTCCTTGTCCAACTTCAACTAATTTTCTCAAGTTTGAAAATAATTAATGGGTATTCACAATCACAGAAGATGTCCAAGATATATATTTTCATGTGAAAGTTCTCTTCCTTATACTAATCATTCATCAATTGCTTGTATGACCAATATTGTGATTGTCAAGCTTCAAAAGATTTCACTTTCTAAACCCAATGTGAAGTTACTAATAGGCATAATATGAACATGTAATTTCAACCTCATGATATCCAATTCATTCAACAATTTACTCATAGAATATAAGTGAAGCACAAGAGTAAATGACAAACTACTCCAAAAAGATATAAGTGAAGATCAAGCGAGTATTTATGTAAATGGGTAGCTATTTGAGGACTCTCTTTTATTTAAAAACTTTTTTTGATCTAAGTATTTTACTAGAACAACAGGCAAAACAAAATAAAATGGCATTCCAAGAATGGCACACATCATGTGAAGAAGAAAAAACTTAGGCTCAACCGAGGCTAACCAATAATTGTTGATGAAGAAAGGTGGAATGCCTACCGGGGCATCCCCAAGCTTAGATGCTTGAGACTTCTTGAAATATTAACTTGGGATGCTTTGGGCATCCCCAAGATTGAGATTTTGTGTCTCCTTAATTCCTTTTATATCACGGTTTTCCTAAATCTCAAAAACTTCATCCACACAAAACTCAACAAGAACTCGTGAGATAAGTTAGTATAAATCAATGCATAACCTTATCATTCTCTACTATAGCAAATCACTAAAATTATAATTTAACATTGCATACTAAATGCCTCTGCATATTTAATACTCCCGTCCTCAAATAGAATCATTAAACACGCAAACATATGCAAACAATGCAAACATAACAACAATCTGTCTAAACAGAACAGTCTGTAAAGAGTGCAATATTCCTCAAACTTAACTAACTCCAAAATTTATGAAAAACTACCAAACTATAGAAAAATTATTATAGCTTACTATGCAAAAAAATCAACCTTTTATCACATTCTGACTTTTCTAGAGAATATTCGCAGCAGCGATAAACTTTCTGTTTTGAAACAGCAATTCATATACTTGCAAAATAAGCATGGCAAAGGCTATACTTGACATTTTTATTAAAATAAAAGATGCAATACATTATTCTAAATAACATCAAGCGAATCCTAGTAAAGCAAAATGACTCTCCAAGCAAAACACATATCATGTGACGAATGAAAATATAGCTCCAAGAGAAATTACCGATAATGTTGGAGATGAAAAAGGGGATGCCTTCTGGGGCATCCCCAAGCTTAGTTGCTTGGATCTTCCTTGAATATTAACTTGGGGGTGCCTTGGGAATCCCCAAGCTTAGGGTCGAACCAGTAGGAGATTCATGCAAATAAAGGTAAACGATACCTGCACACACATAAAACAAATACTTGCACCCAACGTGGGCAAGAGGGTTGTCAATCCCCTTGTACTCCTTAATTGCAAGGATTAACTCTTGTAATGGTAGATATATAAATTTCAAAGTAAAATAAAATTAAATAAATTGCAGCAAGGTATTTAGGGTTTTAGTAATATGAAGTCAATGGATCTGGGGGCCATAGCTTTCACTAGAGGCACCTCTCTCATGAGCATATCAACGGTGGATATGATTACTATTGGGAAACTGATAGAAAAGTGCATAGTTATGATGTTATTCATGGCATTATCAGTACTTTGGTATTACATGCAAGACAAGTAGACTGAAATGATTCTGCATCTACTACTATTACTCCACCCCTTGAGCGCTATCCAGCATGCATCCTAAGGTATTAAGTTCATAACAAACAGAGTAATGCTTGGAGAATGATGACATAATGTAGACAAAGTAAGACCAAATAAAATGTTGAACCCCCATCGTTTTACCCTTACTAGCAACAATACAGATATGTGCCTTGCTACCCCTTCTGTCACCGGTGAGGACACTGCAAGATTGAACCTACCACAAAGCACCTCTCCCACTAAAGATAAATCAATCCAACTGGCTGAATTAGATAGATAGATCAGAGAGAAATACAAAGCTATAACAATCACACAAAATAAAGTTCAGAAAAGACTCAATTACATTCAAAGAATAATCTAATCATAAACCCAGAATTCATCGAATCCCAACAAACACACCGCAAAAGGATTATATCGTATTGATCTCCGAAGAGAACATTGCATTGAAAATCAGAGAGCGAGAGAGAGAGAGAGAGGTTCCCCTCTGGCATAGTACCGGCGAAGGCCTCCAGATGAGATCACAGAAGAACAAAGGGTTGCATCAACGAAAGAATTGTTTCGGGGCTCCCTCTGGTGGTTTCAGGATTTTATGGAATTTTTAGGGTTGGAATTATGTCAATCAGTGCTATGAGGGGCCCACAAGCTCAGGTGGTGAGCACCATGTGAGCTTCTAGTCCTCTTGTATATCTTATGGCCACCTCTCGAAGCTCCTAGGGTCTCTCCTGGTCTAGAAATAAAACACCATAAAGTTTCATCGTGTTTGGACTTCGTTTGGTATGGTTTTCCTGCGAAACAATAAAATAAGCAAAAACAAGAACTGGCATTGGGCACTAAGTTGATAGGTTAGTTCCCAAAAATGATATAAAATTGCATATAAAGCATACAAGGTTGATAATATAATAGCATTAAACAATAAAAAATTATAGATACGTTGAAGACGTATCAACAACCTCATGATAAAGATTTGTCTAATAGAGATGATATTATTGATCTTGCTTCTATTGTTGTGCCTCCTACTGATCCTTTGGAGCAATATTTGTTAGATCATGAGAATGATATGCATATGAATGGAAGAAATGGAATAGATGAAATAATCTTTAGGCAAGAACCTATTCTTAAGAATAATTTGCCTATTTAAATCTTGGGAGATCCTCCTCCACCTAAGGGTGATTCTGTGTTTGAATTAAAGAAACTCCCGGATACTTTGAAATATGCGTATCTTAATGAAGAGAGAATATATCATGTTATTATCAATGCCGACCTTTCAATGCACGAAGAGGAAGATTATTGAAAACTTTAAGGAACATCACGCCACTTAAATCCTAAGATGAAGGATGTGGTAAGAAATTAAATATTAAAGCTCCTGGAGGCAGGTACAATTTATCCTCTAGATGATAGTAGATGGGTAAGTCATGAACATTATGTCCCTAAGAAAGGTGGCATTACTATCGTTCCTAATGATAAAAATGAACTTATCCCCCAAAGAGTTGTCACTAGTTGTAGGATGGTTATTGATTTTAGAAAATCAAACAATGCTACTAGAAAAGATCATTATCATTTGCCTTTTATTAACCAAATGTTAGAAGGATTGTCTAAGCATACACATTTTTGTTTCCTAGATGGATATTCTGGTTTCTCACGAAGATCAAGAAACTACTTTTACTTGTCCTCTTGGAACTTTTGCTTATAGACGTATGCCATTTGGTTTGTGCAATACACTTGCTACCTTTTAGAGATGCACGACTACTATATTTTTAATTTATGTGAGAAAATTGTTGGGGTCTTTGGATGATTCTTTTCATATACAGAACTTCTTTGATGGCTGTCTAAGCAATTTTGATAGAATTTTGCAAAGATGTTAAGAAACTAGTTTTGTCTTAAACTAGGAGGAGTGTCACTTCATGGTAAACAAAGGTATATTCCTTGGTCATAATATTTTTGAAAGAGGCATTGAGGTAGGTAAAGCTAAAGTTGATGCTACTAGAAAAATGCCATGTCCTAAAGATATCAAAGGTATAAGACGTTTTCCTTGTCAAGCTGGTTTTCTATAGAAGGTTTATTAGGGACTTCTCTAAAATATCTAGGCCTCTTACTAATCTTTTGCAAAAAGATGTTCCGTTTGTTTTTGATGATGATTGTGTGGAAGCCTTTGAAACACTTATGAAAGCCTTGATAACTTCTTGTATTGTTCAACCACCTGATTGGAATTTGCAGTTTGAAATTATGTGTGATGCTAGTAATTAAGCTATTCGTGATGTTCTTAGTCAAATCGTTGTTAAGAAACTAAATGTTATTCATTATGCTAGTAAGACTTCGGACACCAACCAGAAAAATTATGGTACTACTAAGAAAGAATTTTAGCAGTTATGTTTGCTTGTGATAAATTCAGACCTTATATTCTTGATTCTAAAGTTACTATTCACATGATCATGCTGCTATTAAATACCTTATGGATAAGAAAGATGCCAAGCCTACGTTGATTAGGTGGGTTCTTTTACTGCAAGAGTTTGATTTGCATATTATTGACAGAAAGGGAGTTGATAATCCTGTAGGTGATAATTTGTCTAGGATGAATAATATTCTTGATGATACATTACCTATCACTGATAGTGTTCGTAATGAGCAATTGGTTGTTATTAATACTTTTTCCTCTCGTGACAATCCTTGGTATGTTGATTATGCTAATTACATTGTTGCAAAATATATACCACCTAGCTATTCGTATCAACAAAAGAAAAAAAATCTTCTTTGATTTAAGACAATAATTTTATGATGACCCACATATTTATAAACAAGGGGTAGGTGATATTATTAGCATTTGTATACCTGAGCATGAACAGGAACACATCTTGAGGATGTGTAACTCCGGTGCATATGGGAGGACACCATGCTAGAGACATAACTGCACACAAGGTATAACAATTTGCTTTTATTGGCCTACTCTTTTCAAAGATGGACGTAAGTTTGTCCTTTCTTGTGATGAGTGTCAAAGATTCTTTAATATTAGTAGGAGTCCGGAAATTCCTATGAATTATTGACTTGTTATTGAACCATTCGATGTTTGGTGTTTTGATCATATGTGATCTTTTCCTTCCTCGCATGGGTACACTCATGTTTTAGTTGCTTTTGATTATGGTACTAAGTTGGTAGAAGTTATTCCAACTAGTAGTGTCGATCATAAGACCTCTATTAAAATGCTTAAACAGGTTAATTTTTTCAGGTTTGGAGTCTCTAGATATTTTACTAATGGTTCTTCACATTTAGGTGCTTTCATAAAAGTTCTAGCTAAGTATGATGTAAACTATAGAGTGGCATCACCTTATTATCCTCCGTCTAGTGGGGAAGTAGAATTGAGTAACAGAGAAATAAAAGTAATATTGCAAAAGAGTGTTAATAAATCTAGAAACAATTGGTCTAAAAAACTTGATGATGCATTGTGGGAATATAGAACTGCTTATAAAAATCATATGGGTATGTCCCCGTATAAAATAGTTTGTGGAAAAGCTTGTCATTACCTCTTGAGTCAGAACATAAATATTATTAGGCTATTAAAGAACTTTAACTATGATTTCAAAATTGCGGCAAAAAGAGGTGATTTGATATTAGTTCTCTGGATGAGTGGAGAACAGAAGCTTATGAAAATGCAAAGTTATTTAAAGAGAAAGTAAAAAGATGGCATGATAAAAGAATTCAAAAAATGAGAACTTAATATTTGTGACAAATTTCTTTTGTACAAGTCTCGTTTTAGACATTTTGTAGACAAACTTATCTTCAAATGGGAAGGACCCTATGATGTCGAAGAAGTTTATCGTTCTACAGCCATCAAAATCAATAATGCCAAAGGTGGTTAATGGGCAAAGACTTAAACATTATATTGTAGGTACCCACATTAACAATGATGCTGACGTTATTCAAGTACTTACGCCGAAGTACTACGTACATAAAAGAGACCTTCCGAAGCACTCTAGAAGCTTGAAAGAGGAACAGGCACGTGGTACGCTAAGTAAACCAACTCCAAAAATTCCATAAAAATACTTTATGTCCGTTTTGAAATAAATATAAAATTAGAAAAATAAGAAACAATCGAGGGAGTCCACGAGGGAGCCAAACGCCAGGGGTGCGCCCTACCCCCTAGGCAGGCCCTGGTGGCTTGTGGGCCCCTCGTGCACTTTCTCAACTCTGTTTTCTTCCTGTATGCTTCTCCTGCAAGAGAAAAATTATTACACACACACACACACACACACATATATATATATCTTGTTGTTTTGACCTCCACACCGCAACTTTTCCTCCTATTTCTTTTTTTAGTGTTTTCTGCCAGGTTCGAGATCGCTATGTCGTCGTCAAGAAACCCCAAGGTTCCATTCTTTGAGAAGGTCATCCCTTACCTCCCTGGAGTACTGAAGCATCCCGAAACATGGAGTTTCAGTATGGGGTCCTTCATATCCGAGATGTTCAAGACCCAAGAAGGAGGGAGACAAGAAGGCCAGGCTCGAAGACGTGGAGCAAGAAATCTTCAAGTGCCAATGGATGGTGGAGCATGGACTTGATGCCAACCACTCCATGATCAAGGATTTCGTCCGCGAGCGGAAGTGGGATAGATACAAGATCTAATGTCCAAACGTGTTTGGCCATCCATTGCAGTCCTATATCAGTCCGCTCGGCGGTCCGAACGTCATTTTTCCTGCAAACTTGGGGCTTTGCGGGTGTTCGGACCACTGCCACGCAAATGTTCGACAAACTGGGCCCACCCCAGGCCCACCCCATCGCTTGCATCATTTCCCACCTGTAGCAGGCAACACGGCTCCAGTGTCATATTTATGCTAGCCCAGAGCAGACGTGACCTCTCATGTTGCTCTGACATTGAAGCGGCACGGGTGGAGAGCACCGCCTGCGCCGCTTCTCAGTGCATGCAACTGCCTCGCATTCAAACAACAACCCATCCACCCGCCTACCTACATGAAACACTTGCAGATAGTGAGGAACCTACTCCGGTACCACCCGTCCATCCATCTGCCACCCACCATTAACCACCTCGCCAGTGGCCCTGCCATCCTCCCGCTATATAAATTCCAGCCCCGACCATAGCTGCATCTAACCTCCTCCACACCCTTTCTCTTCACGGCACCACGCCCGCCATGGCGTCCTTGAGCTCCAAAGCTACTTGGGTTAGCCTCTTGACCGACCAAAAGAAGGAGATCGCCGCCATTGAAGCCAACTGGCATGCCGACAAGCAGGCGGAGGCCAGTGCTGCGGACGCCCCAATGGAGGAGGCGGCCGATGATGAGCCAGGACCACCGTCCTCATTGGCACATGCCGACATCACCATGGGTGAGGCTCGTATCACTACACCGAGATGGTGTTGGATGAGCGGGGGCTCGTATTTCGATAGGCGTAGCCAACTAGGAGTACAACCTCCACCTAGGAGTACAACTCACCGTCGGCACGATCATTACATCGCGCATGGATGTGGCCTAGCAAGAGGCGCTGCTCCACTCATATCGCTCCACCCGCTACATCCTCCGTGGCCGCTGGCAATACCGCCTACATCAGGTAGAGTTAGATGCCACCTTGAAGGAGATCGATGAGGCAAAAAATGAAGTGTATGGCAAGAGTGAGTACGAGGTCGATGTCGCCGGCTCCGCCACGGCTGCGCCCGACAGCCATGACCTTGAGGTCGACACGTCGCAAGTGCCACCGGCGGCTAGGAAGAGTAGAGTATAGGAGGCCGCCAGCGCTCACGTCCCAGGAAGGACACCACTGTTCCCCTCCCGTTGAAGCCAAGCTTGGTGGGCTCATGATCGTCGGCCCATTAGCTGCTTGCGGGCTGCGGAAGCGGAGCTTCATTTTCTGGAGCTCATGGCCGGACGATATGAGGAGCGGGCATCGACGGTCATTTAGACTAGGTTTAAAGTATACTTTAGTTTAAATATATTAAAATGTAATGAGTTGGCTTCGTTTTAGATGAAAAGCATATGGTTTTATGTAAAAAAATATTCAAGTATGAATGATATCGCCCGGTTTGTTTAATTATCATCAAATCTGTTCAATTCGTTAAATTTCTTCTAAAATGTAATTATTCATATGCAGATAGCTTTGGATGGCTGGCTTTAAAAAAAGAACAACAACTTGTAATTTAAGTCACACCTAAAGTACTCAAAAATTCATGCATATTTCCCTTGTGATGCACGTCTTCAAAGTCGGAGCTGTCGGTTGCTTCTGCGTGCGGCTTTCCATTGCCATGTGCCGTCGTGGCTTATGTGTATGCGGGTTGGCTTCGATGATGGAGCTCTATGGTGAAGTCGGAGTCGCTCATTCAAGGCAACCTGCGATGGTGATGATACTTGCGACTCCAAGGTGGACGTCTTTCTTCTTTGCGGCCATGTGTTCCATGTCATGTGGGTTGGATTGTTTCGGTTTTAGCCCGATGTTTCATCAATTAATCAGAAAATTCTCTTCTTCCTAATCAATGAGAATGAAAAATATTTACCTCGTTTTATAAAAAACACTCAAAACCACACAGTACGATATCTCTACTTTGTGGTGCCGGGGGCGATGGTGATTCAAGCTATTAAGGAGGAAGCGTCGCTTTGGGTCTTGTTGGATTTCGGGATCCGTCAACCCTTGAGAGGTTCAAATTCTGGGGTGCGTGCGGATATCTCAACCTGCCCAGCCCGCCTACCCGCAATCCTCCCTAGCCTAGCGCGTCGAGCTCAAAGAGACACAAAGCACTGAAATTTATACTGGTTCGGGCGACCGTTGTGGTGTAATACCCTACTATAGTGTCTGTCCTGGATTGCCTCGAGGGGCTATGGATGAACTAGTACAAGGATGAACAAGCCTCATGAGGTGAGGTGTTCTTGAGCTGGTGTAGTGTTCTACTTGTTCTGATCTCGATCCTCTTCTATGGTGGTGGCTAAGTCCTATATATAGTGGCCTTGGTCCTCTTCCCAAATATGAGCGGGAAGGGATTCCACAACGTCGGGATTTGAAAGGGGACAAGTAGTACATTCTATCCTGACAAAAGTAGTCTTCGCCTGCGAAAAGCCTATGGTCGTGACACTGCGGTGGGCTCGGTGATGACCTCCGTCCTGCCGTCCTGACGATCTTGGTCTTATTTCACCAGAATGGAAACCTTTGGCCGATTCCTCGGGACTCCGCGCCTGCGGCTTGCCTCCCTTGCACCGAAAAGGAAACTTGCTCTTTGCACCTGCCCGGCGCCCGCCTGGCCTTGGTCGTCATGGCTCACATCAGCTGAGCCTCGTGAGGTAGCTTCATAGAACTCTCCGCCCCTCAGGAGCCCTCCCGAGGAGGCCAACTCCTTCAGGGGTCTTGGCGTCGTCCGCCTCACGAGGCTTGGCCCCTCGCAAGGGTCTTGTGGTGTTGGTATTGAAATTGGGCCGTACCAGGCCGTCGATGGAGCCACGTGGTGGGCCGCACACAGGCAGGACTGGATACTCCCAAGTCCAGGACGCCGACAGTAGCCCCCGGGCCCAAGGCGCGCTCAGACTTTGTCGGTGGGAAACGACACCTATGGGATCACTAGAATCCCTTCTATTGTTGCGGGGCACGGGGATCGTGCGAAGAGCAGGACTAGTAGACAACACAAGGGGGATTTACCCAGGTTCGGGCCGCAAAGATGCGTAAAACCCTACGATCCTGCTTTTGGTGGATGTATCAGTGTTCTTGAGCTCTCGAACTAGCTCTAGGTGCTGCGAGGTTTGAAAGAGCCGAATCCTTCTCTCGTGCACCATGGGCCTCCTTTTATAGGCGGAAGGTGTTGCCACAGTGGCACACAGGAGGTGGAAAGTGCTACAGCATTGCGAGCTTATCGCTGGTGTTATAGGACAAAGTGCATTAAATGCAAGTCTTAGGTGTCCCTTCGCTTTATCGGGGATGGGGGCGAGGCCCGTCTCGTCCGTCGCTGCTCCCCCTTGCTTCGACACACGCCCTGGCCAGCGATGCATGTGGTGCCATGTAGGTAGGCAGGCAGCTGAGGTGGCGCGGTGGTGGAGCCTCCACGAAGGGTTGCATGTTGCCACGCAGGCGCCTGCCCAGCTGGTTGGGTCGGCAGCTGCATGCGAACGGCTGTGAAGACTTGGCTGGTGTGGGCCTGGCAGCGGCCCTGCCGGTGCGTTTGGTGAGGGTCTTGCCGGGTGGCCCGGCAAGGGTCTTGCCGTGGCGTGCTGGCGTCCCCGTGTGGGTTTCTTCGGTGAGGATAGTTGCCTTCCTATCCTCATTTGATCTTGAGCATTTTATGTCTTCACAAAGATCTGCATGCCACCATGGAGGTGCCTTCCGATCCCTGTCCTGACGCATTTGTCTAGCGTTGGTGGGCTCAAGGGTGACTCGCTCGGCTGGTGGGGGCGGGCTCCCCCGGCAAGGGTCTTGCCAGGGCCGCTGGGGCTGCCCCGGCAAGGGTCCTTGCCGGGTGAACCTGCTCTGCCCATCTGATCTTTGTGGTCTTGGTCCTTGTCGTTGCTCTGTTTGCCTTGTGGCTTCGGCTTCTCTCCGGCTTCCCTTTCCTGCCCCGTCACGTGTGGCCGTGGCGGGAGGCTCTGACTGCCCGTGCACAAGTAAAGGGGTCAAAAGCAGAGCCCCTACTTTTGTATACCGACAGGAGCCCCCGGGCCCGGGCCATATATAAGCGCAACGCGTTGTTGGGCCCGGCCCTGAGCGGTGCGCGGGCAGTTGGGGTGGATTTTTACCGCGGCCACTGTTCCGTCCGCTGTGCTTCCCCACGACCCTCGTTGAATGCGCGACATGGGGGTCGTGCGCGCGCATGACGTGGGCATGCTAGCGTCACCTTGTGGTGGACAATAAAGAGGCGGCTCGCATGTCTCTTCGAGGCCGCAGTGCCGCCTCCCATTTACTGCCCTCGCTTGGGAACCATCGTTCCACGCGTCCCACTGCGCCCGCCCCTTGTGCCACGTTCGCTGCATGCATAACACAAAGCGAATGGCAGGCGCGCGGGACGTGGGAAGTCGCGCGCGTGCGGGTCGATTCCCACACGCCTTCAATGGAGCGGGGAGGGCGGTCGACGGCCCCGCTTGCTGTCACTTCAACGAGCCGAATTGGCTGAGAGTGGGCGGCCGAGCCTCGCCCCTGCCCCTTTATAAAGAGGGGAGCGGGAGGAACGGTGCCTCTCAACTCTTCGCCATTTGCCTCTCCCCATTCCTGCTTCCCTTCTTCTTCTGCCATGGCGAGGGGGCGTCGCGATGCATTATCGATGGCGGCGAGGGTCTCGGCCAGACAGCGCATCGCTCCTCCCCAAGAGCTCGTAGCGGCGGAGCTGGCCGCTATACGAAGGGGGAGGGGGCAGGGCCGAGGCCGTCGTGGTGCTCGGGGGAGAGGAGGACGGGGCGGCAGATCAGCCTCGCCTCCGCCGGCAGCCCCTCCTTCGATGGAGGGCCACGCCGGGGACAATCCCTGCGAGTTCTTCGTCAGGCTGCGCTGATACGTCCATTTTGCATCATGCTTTTATATCAATATTTATTGCATTATTGGATGTTATTACACATTATATCTCAATACTTATGGCTATTCTCTCTTATTTTACAAGGTTTACCATGAAGAGGGGGAATGCCGGCAGCTGGAATTCTGGCTGGAAAAGGAGCAAACATTGGAAACCTATTCTGCACAGCTCCAAAAGTCCTGAGACTCCACGAAACAACTTTTTGATTTATTAAGAATTTATGAACGAAAGAAATAGGCAAGGGTGCGCACACCCTGTCCAGGAGACAGGGGGCGCCCCCCCCCCCCATAGAGCGCGCCCTCCTATCTCCTGGGCCCCCTGGTGGGCCTCCGGCGTCCATCTTCTGCTATATCATCATTTTTACCATGGAAAAATCGGGGGCAAGCTCACGGGATGAAACTCTGCCGCCACGAGGCGGAACCTTGGCGGAATCAATCTAGGGCTCTGGCAGAGCTGTTCTGCCAGGGACACTTCCCTCTGGGAGGGGGAAATCATCACCAACGTCATCACCAACGATCCTCTCATCGGGAGGGGGTCAATCTCCATCAACATATTCACCAGCACCATCTCCTCTCAAAACCCTAGTTCATCTCTTGTATCCAATCTTGTATCAAAACCACAAGTTGGTACCTGTGGGTTGCTAGTAGTGTTGATTACTCCTTGTAGTTGATGCTAGTTTGTTTACTTGGTGGAAGATCATATGTTCAGATCCTTTATGCATATTATTACTCCTCTGATTATGAACATGAATATGCTTTGTGAGGTAGTTACGTTTGTTCCTGAGGACATGGGAGAAGTCTTGCTATTAGTAGTCATGTGAATTTGGTATTCGCTCGATATTTTGATGAGATGTATGTTGTCTTTTCCTCTAGTGGTGTTATGTGAATGTCGACTACATGACACTTCACCATTATTTGGGCCTAGAGGAAGGCATGGGGAAGTAATAAGTAGATGATGGGTTGCTAGAGTGACAGAAGCTTAAACCCTAGTTTATGCGTTGCTTCGTTAGGGGCTGATATGGATCCATATGTTTAATGTTGTGGTTAGGTTTACCTTAATACTCCTTTTTGTAGTTGTGGATACTTGCAATAGGGGTTAACCATAAGTGGGATGCTTGTCCAAGTTAGGGCAGTACCCAAGTACCGGTTCACCCACATATCAACTTATCAAAGTACCGAACGCGAATCATATGAACGTGATGAAAACTAGCTTGATGATAATTCCCAATGTGTCCTCAGGAGCTCCTTTACCATTATTAGAATTTGTCCAGGCTTATCCTTTGCTACATAAAGGATTAGGCCACCTTGCTGCACTTTACTTACTTTATTTACTTGTTGCTCGTTACTATTTATCTTATCACAAAATTATCTATTACCTACTATTTCAGTGCTTGCAGAGAAAACCTTACTGAAAACCGCTTATCATTTCCTTCTGCTCCTCGTTGGGTTCGACACTCTTACTTATCGAAAGGACTACGATAGATCCCCTACACTTGTGGGTCATCAGGCGCCAGCCCCCGCGTCGTTGCCTTCGCCTCCCGACTCCATTCACGCGGGAGATGGAGCTGGATCCGCCGCAGGCGTTGCGGCTGCATATGAGGGATTGCGGGAACAGCGGCACATGGGCCAACGTCGAGTTCCCCGCCCCCCATGTCATGTATCTTCACCGAGGGTGGAAGACCTTTGCTCGCCTCCACAGCTTGACGAAAGGGCTCACCCTCCATTTCAAACTAATGGAGGGTGGCCTCCTCTCCGTCAAGATCTTCGTGCACTTCGGGACCCGCATGAGGTGCTGCGTGGAGAGCTCCTCCGATGATGAAGATTCCTCCTCAAGCGAGAGTGGCGAGGAAGACAATGGCAGCGACGACGAGGGCAGCGGGCGGTAGGATGACGGGTCCGACTAGGTGTCAGGCGCCGCTCCGAGAGGCACCGGCGACCCCATCATCCGTGTCGCCGGCTCCTTGAACTTCTCGGGGTCGTCTCCTTGGGCGGCTGGCATTGGGAGGCTGCGGAAGAGGAAGAGGGCGGGCGGCAAGGTCATCAAGTCACAGTACGCGGGCACCGACGCCTTCGTCGCGTATTGACGTCCTGCCGCCTCGTCTTCGAGCTCTGCCTCCGGCGCCGCCATCACCATCCAACCCTTGGACGGCCACCGAGATGCTCTCTTAGTGTCTTCTGCCACTCGTAGCTCGCCTAGGCGCCCCTTTTGCCCTTCTTCTTTCTTGTTCCATTTCCTGAGGAGAGGGACAAGAAAGGGATTACGGGTACCTTATATCTTTTTAGTCTTGTAAGCCCTCGGGCCTTTGTTAACTTTAGGACTTGTAATCCCCTTTTTCATGTTTTTCATTTCATATGGACTGTACCTGTACGGGATGTTTTTTAATGAAAAAGGGATGTTTGCCGGGGTTTTCGCTCACGGGTGGAACCCACGACAAGGAGTGAATCCTTGCCACCTTTAAGATAAACGTTTCTTCGCCCGGCAACAGGCCTTGCCATTCCCCCACCTTGCTCGACCTTTCTCACGCTCTTGGCGGAGGCAGGGATGAGGTGGGCTTAGGCTCCTCGTTCCTATTCTTCGCTGCCGCGGCTACGACCAGATTCGGACCCAGGGGTTAATCCTTGGATTCCGAAAAGGGGGAGCACGGTAGCTTAGAGACAGAACGGGGTTTCACGTATCCCAATCCATAATGAAATGCACGATAGAGGTTAGGGAACTTATCTGGATCTGTAGCCCCCGGCAACCTTTGCTTGCCGCGGATGGATCCTCGTTCTTGCAGCCCCCGGCAACTCTGGCTTGCCGGGGTCCGAACGCTGGTCCGTTCCCTTTCTTCCAAAACAACTCAGCAAGAATACTTACGTGCCCTACGAACCAAAGAAGACAGAGAAGAACAGAGAGATGCGCACTCGACCTCTAAGCTAGGGGTTAGCCGCCGCTAAGCACTATCAACCCTAACCAAAGAGGAGACTCAACCTAGCATGCATGCTATAACTTAAGGTGCCAGCACTTTGTTTATTTATGCTCAGGGTCTATGCCTGGCTTTGTAGAAAGGGTTACATGCCTTGCCGGCAAGGCTTATACAAAAGGGTGGCTTGCCGGGTGGCCCGGCAGCCGCGCCTTATGGGTAAAACTTGCGAAGATGCTCGATGTTCCAGGAGTTGCTCACTGGAATGGCATCTTCGGTCTCCAGCCGGACTGCGCCGGGCCTGGTGACTCGTGTTACCCGATAAGGGTCTTCCCACTTCAGCGTCAACTTGTTGGAATTCTTGGCCGACTGAACATGCCGAAGAACAAGGTCGCCTTCCTCAAAGCTCCGGGCATGAACCTTGCGGCTATGGTAGCGGCGCAAGGCCTGCTGGTAGCATGCTGCTCTCACAGCTGCCCGCAGATGGTCTTCCTCAAGGAGCGTCGTGTCCTCTTGCCGTAATCGCTCTTGCTCAAACTCATCATAAGCGAGTACTCGAGGTGACCCGTATATGAGTTCTGTTGGGAGAACTGCTTCTGCCCCATAAACCAGGGCAAAGGGTGTCTGGTCGGTGGCTCGATTTGGCGTTGTTCTGATCGACCAAAGAACCGCCGGCAACTCATCAATCCAGCGGCTTCCACTCTTGTGCAGCCTGTCAAAAGTCTTCGTTCTTAAGCCTCGCAAGACTTCAGCATTTCCTCTCTCCGCTTGGACGTTGCTCCATGGATGTGCCACGGAAGCAAAACAGGCCCTGCTGCCGAGATCCTCAATATATTGCATGAAGGCATGGCTTGTGAACTATGTGCCGTTGTTGGTGATGATCCTGTTGGGTACCCCAAAACGGCATACTAGTCCCTTGAAAAACTTGATGGCTGACTGCGCTGTCACCTTCCTCACTGCTTCCACTTCTGGTCACTTTGTGAACTTGTCGATGGCGATGTACAAGTACTCAAATTCCCCGACAGCATGGGGGAAAGGGCCCAATATGTCGAGCCCCTAGACCGAGAAGGGCCAGGAGAGAGGGATAGTTTGAAGGGCTTGAGCTGGTTGATGGAGCTTCTTCGAATGGAATTGGCACGCTTCACACTTGGTTACTAGCGCCATCGCATCCTGGAGGGTGGTGGGCCAGAAGAAACCTTGCCGGAAAGCCTTGCCGGCAAGGGCCCTCGACCCTATGTGGGAGCCACATAAGCCACCATGTATCTCTGCCAACAGCTTTGGTCCTTCCTCCCGAGAGATGCACATCAATTTCACCCCATTCGGTCTTCTTCTGTACAATACGTTATCAACAAATTGGTACAGAGCAGACCGGCGGGCTACTCTTTCTGCCTCTTCCTGCTTCTCAGGGAGCTCTCCTTTTTGAAGGAATCGGATGGTGTGTTGTGCCCATGCCGGAGCCTGTGGCTCGACGACAAGGACCAAAGGCATCTCTTCTGCCACGGGAGCGGCCACCTCCTCGGCCACGACCTGAGGTCCTGCCGGAGTCGGTCGCCTCGCGGCAGGATCAACATCCATGGCAATATCTTCGCCGGCGGCTCCGGGGAGCTCGGTGGGGAAGTACTTGCTGGGGCCTAGCTTCCTCCGATTGTTCTCGATCGACGGCTCAACGGATGGTTGGGTTAACTGAAGCACAAAAGTACATGGTTCCACAGGTAGCTTGAGGGCAGCGTGCTTTGACAGGTAATCGGCGATGTCGTTTTCCGCCCGAGGACATGCTCCGCTTGTATACCGTCAAAGCGCTCCTCCAGTTTCCTCACCTCATGTACGTAAGCTTCCATCAACGGGATTTGGTAATCTTTGTTGATCTGCCTGACGACGAGCTGTGAGTCGCCCCTGATGATGAGCTTCTTGACTCTGAGGTCTGCCGCGATCTTGAGACTGGCAAGCAAACCCTCGTACTCGGCGGTGTTGTTGGTTGACATCTCCCGGGGGAAGTGCATCTGGATGACATACTTGAGGTGCTCTCCGGTGGGTGCGACAAGCAGCACACCAGCACCGGCGCCTTGCAGCGAGAAGGCTCTATCAAAGTACATTATCCAGTTGTGGCTCGTTTCCTTGCTAGGGAGAGTGGTCTCATGTACATCTTCGTCAGGCGTCGAGGTCCATTCCGCAACAAACTCCGCCAAGACTCTACTCTAAATCATCGAGGTAGTTTTAAACTTCAAACCGAAACTTGACAGCTCCAGGGCCCATTCCATGATCCTCCCCGTTGCATCTGGGTTGTGTAGTATCCATTGCAATGGGAGGCGGGTGACTACCGTGATCTCGTGTGCCTGGAAGTAATGGTGCAGCTTCCTCGAGGCCATAAGGAGGCCGAAGAGAAGCTTTTGCACACCTGAGTACCTCGACCTAGCCCCCTGGAAGAGGGAGCTGACGAAGTACACTGGGTGCTGCACCATTTTCTTCTTCTACACCTCTTCACCTGGTCACGTGGGTCCTGTCACGCTGCCGTCAGCCCCTGCCGGGGACCCAATCTTGCCGGGATCGAGCCCTGCCGGAGAGGGTTTCGGCTTGCCATCTGTTGGCTCTGCCGCTGCCGCTGCCTCCTTGTCAACCTCTCTCTGCGCCACTAGTGTGGCGCTAACCACCTGATTTGTTGTCGCTAGATAAAGCGGCGCCTGTGATTCATGGCGCTCTCCACCTCAGACCTGGTGGCGGACAGCCTGTCGGCATCCTCCGTTGGAGGAGCATCCGGCTCGCGCCTTGCGCTCGCCTCCTCCCCCGGACCAGGTGGTGGGGCCTGGCTGGTGGAGGCTTGGTTGGCAACCTCTCCGGGCATAGTCTGGCGAGCACTCTTTCTCCTAGAAGAGTCAGGAGCATTAACATACTTCATAGGAGTCTTTTCCTTAAAAAAAGATGGCATGACATACCTTTGCGGCGACGTTTCAATTTGCACCGCACCCCTCTTCCGCCTACTGGGCCAAACTGACCCTGGTTGGTCAGTCGCCGCGGGATCAGCTTCCCGCCTTGAAGGCACCTCCTACGAGACACCGTTGGTATGCGGTGGTCAGAAATAAGCACAGACGAAGTGATGGTGTCAGGGCTCCGCTCATAGTTACCTGAGAAGCCGGAGATAAACCGGGGTAGTCAGCCGTAATGGTGACCAGAGCATCGTCCATGCTAAGCTGGCGGAACACCCCGTCGATCAGCTCCACCTTTATATCCGGATCCTCTTCGGAGGCCGGATCAAGGGATCTTCCTAGATCCTCGGGTTGTCGAGCCGGACTGTGTATGTCCTCCACATCCCGGCGCAATTCCTGCGTCGAAAATCATAAAGTAAGGCGCTTAACTTTGAAAGCACGGATCGGATGAGCAAGTGTCCGCTTACCCAGCTCCGAGGGTTATTCATGGAGAATCCATTCAATGGGCTCGTTTGGAGGAAGTCCTCCTTCTCCCCCTTGTACAAGCCGGACAGGATCTTCACCAGATCTGCGGCCGATCCCGGCCCCTTGCGGCCATGACGGGTGGCGTCGTTCTCCCCGTTGAAATCCCACATGGGGTGGCCCCTATATTGGAGCAGCTGCACCCCTCGCATAATGCACATGGCCATGACTCCAATCATGGTCAATCCGGAATGGGCCAGCAACCTTATCCGGCCCATCAAATAATGGACGCTCCTATCTTCCTCCCGTTGAGGGCTCTGTGGGCGCCAACTCAGGCGTTTCTTCAGAGGAGCCTTGCTGAACTCTGGGAGATCGGCCCGAACTGGGTCCGGCAGTGGAGCATCTTCCACATAAAACCATTCCAAGGGCCAGTCTTCGGACGCCTTCTTTGGGGTTCCGGATAGATATCCGGTCCCGGTGATGCTCCATATTTCGGCTCCACCCACTTGATATATTGACCCCTCGTGAGAACGGGGTACGAGGCAAAATAGTCTCTTCCACAGCGCAAAATGGGGCTCGATGCCCAGGAACAGCTCGCAAAGAGCTACGAAGCCCGCGATGTGCAGAATGGAGGCGGGCGTAAGGTGATGAAGCTGGAGTCCGTAGAACTCCAGTAGCCCCCGGAGAAATGGATGTATGGGAAATCCAAGCCCCCTTATTAGATAAGGGACAAAACACACCCGCTCTCCTTTAGAGGGACTGGGGGTATTCTCCGCCTGCTTTCCACCTTTGTAGGTGGCCAGCCCGGCTCGAACCGGGACCATGAAGGCCGGAGGAAGGTATCCCTCCGCTTGGAGCGCCACTAGCTCGTTGTGCGGGACTGAACATCTCCTCCAATCTCCTGGCTGAGGGCTGGGAGCACGAGAGGAGGAGCCGCGTCGATGGTCCATGATGGAGTGGATTTTTTGTCAAAAGCGCTCCGATGAGTACTTGCGGAAGGAGGATGGTGTGAGTTGGATCTGGATTCTTGCCTCTCTTATAGGCAGCTTATTCACGCAGCTAGGGGGTAAAATGCAAAAATACCTTGGCCTTTCGCATTCGTGCGACACGTGGAAGAGGGACATTATTGGGCGTGGAAGCCAAGGAGCGCAACATTTATAAGGAAGCCGGACACTATTCGGCAAGCACATGGAATTTGGAGGAGAACCCGCCTTGCAACGCCGAAGACAATATACGCGCCGGACTCGTCGTCATTGAAGCCTGGTTCGGGGGCTACTGAGGGAGTCCTGGACTAGGGGGTGTCCGGATAGCCGGACTATCATCATCGGCCGGACTCCAAGACTGTGAAGATACAAGATTGAAGACTTCGTCCTGTGTCCGGATAGGACTTTCCTTGGCGTGGAAGGCAAGCTTGGCAATACGGATATGTAGATCTCCTACCATTGTAACCGACTCTGTGTAACCCTATCCCTCTCCGGTGTCTATATAAACCGGAGGGTTTTAGTCCGTAGAACAACAATCACAACAACAATCATACCATAGGCTAGCTTCTAGGGTTTAGCCTCCTTGATCTCGTGGTAGATCCACTCTTGTACTACCCATATCATCAATATTAATCAAGAAGGAGTAGGGTTTTACCTCCATCGAGAGGGCCCGAACCTGGGTAAAAACATTGTGTCCCTTGTCTCCTGTTACCATCCGCCTAGACGCACAGTTCGGGACCCCCTACCCGAGATCCGCCGGTTTTGACACGACAAGCAGTGGCGGATGTACAGGGCGGCCAGGGTGGGCCGCGGCCCACCCTGGGATTTTGAATGTGCTTATATACCTATATCTATAATTGGGCCAGAAAGAAAAAAACGGCCCAGTAACTTATCCAGGGACGAACGCATCATGGCCAACAGTACCCTCGTCTCGCCCGGTCGCCCCCTTCGCACAGCGACTCCTCTGCGGCTCTGCTTGACCCCGACACATAGCACTGCCAGCCGTCGCGGCGTCTCCTTTCCTCGCGGCTACGCCGGTCGACGGCCATGAGGCTCCCGACTCCCTCTTCCCGGCTTCCCGCCCGGCCGCCAGGTCCAGCTGCGCCCCTGCCCTGTGCGCGGCTGCGCCCCTGCGGACTGCGGTCCCGGCGTCCCGCCTCCCCTTTTTGGCACCCCGCCGGCCCGGCCGCCCCCCTTCAAAGCCCCACCACGGCGGCAAACCCCTTACCGATTTTAAGGTACCCAAATGCCTCAATTTCAGACTTAGGGTTTGTTTTTTCTTGCCCCAATTTCATGTACAAGAACTGATGAACACATACATAATTTTGCGCAAGTACTTTGGTTAAATCGGTCTATATTCGTAAATGATGTGAGATTATAGCTTGCTTGAATGAAGCCACAAAGGCTTGAATTTTGCCTCAATATATAGTTGTCTTGAATGAAGCCAACTATCATTTCTTCCTCAATTACTTTCATTTTGTACATAATGCCTCAATTAACTTGTGTATTGTGTGTTTGTTACAGAATTATTGAAGAATGAAGAGGTCTAGAGACATTGTTTCTCTTTTCCAGAGAAGCTATTACGATAGGGAAGAAGAAGGCAGGGAGTATGTCGGATGCGGACAAAGAGCAAAGCGGGGAACTTTTGTGTATGCCTTTTGTGATTGAAGAGCAAACTCATGAACCAACCGTGTCTATGTCGAATGTGACCGTAGAGCAAACGGAAGAGCATTTTCTACCATGAGTTTAGTCAAGAGCAAGTTGAGAAAATAAGATGGGTGATAGTCTTTTGGATAATTGACAAGTCACATACATTGAGAGGGACGCTTTCTCTCAGGTGAATGAAGATGATATAATTGATACCTTCTTTGCAATACAAAAGCGTAGCCCAGAAACATAGTCTTTTTGAACTTGTCAAGGTATGTGCTATGGTCCAGGTTGTATTTACTATATAGACTTCTTTATGCAAAATCAAGATTTAATTGAGAATTTTAGTGTGTTCATAAGACCATATTGATATATTTCTTTATGATATTGATAGTTAGTTAGAACATTCACATATCATATTCCTTATAAAAAAATTCAGGTGGACCACCCTGGTATCAGATGCTAGCTCCACCACTGCCGACAAGCGTCCTCATGGGCCCGCTCCCGAAGGACTTGGTGTTGATCGCGGTTGGTTCGTGGGTCGGACGACGCGATGGAAATATCATCACGAGCATCACTGCGACGGACCGACGCCCAGGGTGGTCGGGAAGGAGGTGGGGAGTACACCGTGGCCGCGTCGCCACCGGCATGGCCTCCGCTGGCACGCGGTAGCCCGGCGGAGCGACGGCCAATGAGTCCCGTCGGCTGCAACCCATCGTTGTTGGCGATGCCGACGAGGCTCTGGACGGTGGCCCTCCATTAGTCAAGCTTCTTCGTGGCGGGAGGAAAATCGAGGAGTAGTTGCGCGCGCTAGAGCTTCCACTGGCGTGGGTGGCAGCGAAAGCTGGGTGGACCACGATGCGCCTCGACTCCTAACCACATTAGAAGGGGCTGCGTCACGTTTCCGCAGCCGTTCGCCACCTCCATCAGCACCTCGGTGCACGTGCTGGCCCTCTCCTTCATGTGATGGACGCATGGGACTCTTCCCAGGGCGGCGCGCAGGGTCACCGGTAGGGTGATGCTGCACATCACGCACAACCTGAGAGGAGTGCGCCGTGGGCGCCGGTGGTTGCGTCTTGGAGGTTGCCGCAGCGCCGCATGGCGGGACGGCGGCGCCCCTGGAGGGCCTTGCGCTGCCTGCGGGGGGCCCGACTCCACCTCCGGAGCCCGCGACCACTGGCTCGTCGCCTGGCATGCGAACGACGCCACTTGCCAGGTCGGGACCATTGGGGTGATGTAGATGTTCGCGGGCCACGCCATGGGTTCTCTCCGCGACTAGCCCGCTATCGGTCCCCACCGGTACCAACCCGGTCCCGGACGAACCGATCGCCGTGGTCGTCTTCTTTTTAGGAGCCATGGCGATGAAGAACAGCTAGGTCAACTGCTAGACCAGATCCTCACGATTGCGCCTCCTACCTGGAGCGCCAAAGATGTCGGTGGGAAATGACACCTATGTGATCACTGGAATCCCTTCTACGGTTGCGGGGCGCGGGGATCGTGAGACGAGTGGGACTAGTAGACAACACAAGGGGATTTACCCAGGTTCGGGCCGCAAAGATGCGTAAAACCCTATGATCCTGCTTTTGGTGGATTTATTAGTGTTCTTGAGCTCTCGAACTAGCTCTAGGTGTTGCGAGGTTTGAAAGAGCCGAATCCTTCTCTCGTGCGCCATGGGCCTCCTTTTATAGGCGGAAGGGGTTTCCACAGTGGCACGCAGGAGGTAGAAAGTGCTACAGCGTTGCGAGCTTATCGCTGGTGTTATAGGACAACATGCATTAAATGCAAGGCTTAGGTGTCCCTTCGTTTTATTGGGGACGGGGGCGAGGCCCGTCCCGTCCGTCGCCGCTCCCCCTTGCTTCGATACGTGCCCTGGCCAGCGATCCATGCAGTGCCATGTAGGTAGGAAGGCAGCTGAGGCAGCGCGGTGGTGGAGCCTCCACGAAGGGTTGCATGTTGCCACGCAGGCGCCTGCCCAGCTGGTTGGGTCGGCAGCTGCATGCGAACGGCGGTGAAGACTTGGTTGTTGAGGGCCTGGCAGCGGCCCTGCCGGTGCATTTGGCGAGGGTCTTGCCAGGTGGCCAGGCAAGGATCTTGCCGGGTGGCCCGGCAAGGGTCTTGCCGTGGCGTGCTTGCGTCCCCGGCAAGGATCTTGCCGGGGGTCTTGTGGGTTTCTTCGGTGAGGATAGTTGCCTTCCTATCCTCATTTGATCTTGAGCATTTTATGTCTTCACAAAGATCTGCATGCCACCACGGAGGTGCCTTCCGATCCCTGTCCTGACGCGTTTGTCTATCGTAGGTGGGCTCAAGGGTGGCTCTCTCGGCTGGTGGGGGTGGGCTCCCCCGGCAAGGGTCTTGCCGGGGCCGCTGAGGCTGCCCCGGGAAGGGTCCTTGCCTGGGGAACCTACTCCGCCCATCTGATCTTTGTGGTCTTGGTCCTTGTCGTTGCTTTGTTTGCCTTGTGGCTTCGGCTTCTCTCCGGCTTCCCTTTCCTGCCCCGTCACGTGTGGCCGTTGCGGGAGGCTCTGACTACCCGTGCACAAGTAAAGGGGTCAAAAGCAGAGCTCCTACTTTTGTACACCGACAGACTTGGCTTCCAGACGAAGCCAAAAGGCAAGGCGGAACACCACAGGCCTCATCGTCCTGCGGGCCTGAAGACACGTGGAGGTTGATGGGATGTGGGCGTCTCCACTTCCCCATGCTGCCTTGATATCCGGTAGACCCAGCAGCCGCCCGTTGTTAGCGCAACTCGCCCTTTGCAGAGTACTATGCTCAGCTCTTGTTTCCTCCTCCCTAATATCGCCGCCACGTCCATAGATCTGGTGCTGCCGCCTTGCCCTCTCTTGGTGTTCGCCATGGCCCCCAAGCCGAGGAATAAGAAGGAGCAGCCGCGTGCACCGGCCGGTCCTTCGCTGGCCCTGGAGCCGGCCCTTAAGCAGTTGACGGTGATCAATAAGGAGGGGGTGGACAAGGTTCGACATGCGCTCGCCGCCGATTCCAATGAGGGGAAGGCAACGGCTGTCCACCCTGCGTCTTGGTGTACCAGAGAGATGAGTTCCACTAAGATTCCCATCCATCTCCACGCTCTTCTTGCTGGGCCGATTCCTCCCTTCTCACCTTTCTTCAATGCCGTGATGTCGCATTACCAGATTCATCTGCTGCATCTGGATCCTCGCTCTTTCATCCTCCTTGTCATCTTCGCCTTTCTCTGTGAGGCCATGGTGGGCATCACTCCCTCCGTGGCCTTATTCCGCCATTTCTTCCCACTCCGGTTGGTGGACGCCCGCCAACGCTCTGGGTGCGCGACCTTCAAAGCCATAGCCGTGACCGCTGGCTCGGGGATCGACTTCGAGCTTTCGCCTGTCACGAAGGGTTTCCGGAATTAGTGGCTCCTGATGGACGCTCGCGCATTCAGCCTCCTGCTCACGATTCCTGGGTCGCCGACCTCGCCTAGCTCCAGCTGGTGCCATGAGAGGCCCACCAACCGGCGTCTTGCTTTTGTTTGGAAGAAGTTGGCGAGGCTCCGGTAACTAGAGGTGACGGCGCCAATGGTGGTGAAGGAATTCGTGAAGTAGTGCATTGACCCCCTCCAGCGGCATGCTCGCCCGATGTGGGACTTCACAGGCGTCGGGGATCCGATGAGGCTGCAGAAGCCATCGCTTGTTGCTGATACCTTGAGCGTGGTGCTCAAGCTCCTACTGGCGAGCCTGAGACTGCTGACCTTATGGGGGGTGGCTGCCTTCTCTATCTGTGCTCAAACAAGGAGGCCTTCACGGGGCAGATGCCTCTGTTCGATGAGTGGGGGTTGCTTCCCGAGGGCATTGAGGGGCCCGCGAGAATCCCGTCTTCATAGATCCTCTCCTGATCGATCCTGCTGCACACATCCCGAGTATGGAGGTGCGGGGGGGGGGGGGGGCGCCTCCATCAGCTGTTGAGAGCTCCTCCGGAGGCCTGGCCCCGCCAGAGGCTCAGGAGTCTGAGGCTTCTGGGGCCCATGAAGGAGCCGCCGCAGAACCGGAGCCTCCCCAAGCTCCGGAGGAAGAGGCTTCTCACACCCAGGATGGTGGCTCCAGAGTGGCTGATGACGACAAGGAGCCCACCAACGGCCCTGGAGCCACGAGCCAGAAGGTATCGTCAGGTGCCCCTGGCCTCAGGACCCCTGCTCCAGGCTCCACGCCAAACGCTCCCCCTCCCGAGGATCGCTCGTCGGGGTCTGGTCGATGCTGCCTGTGCCTTGATTCGCTCCTGAAGAGGAAGAGGTCCCCGTGTCGTGACGACGGCACCCTCCGGCCGCTAAAGCCAAGGAGATACATGGCTGCCGATGAGTAAGTACCTTTGCTCTTGACTCCCAAGCGCGCCGCGTTTTCTCATGGATGAGGTTTTGTAGGGTCTCCATGAAGGCGAAACCTCGGGAGGCAGGCAACTCCAAGGACTCTAGCTTCTCACACCCGCGCAGCCCCCGGCGCCCCGAGCCTACGCAGGGCGTGCGACCAACTCCATCCAACATGACACCGCGAGGGCGCCCCGGAGCCGGGCCCCATATTCTCTGCCCCCACGACTCCGCCCGCGAGGCGAGGGGTGCGCCGGTGATCCTTCCTCTTGTCACTGCCGGCTGGGGGGTGCCCTTCGGGTGGCCTTCGTCTTCAAGCTGTGGGGCTACGCCAGCCAGCCCCCGACCTGCGACTGGCGGAGCACCCAGCGCCTCCCAGGCGACTTCCGGAGCCGGCGAAGATCTTGGCGATGAGCTCGCGTTTGCCGCGGGCGTAGCCCGCTGCGCTTTGGGATTTTTGGTAAAGCGATGCGTGCGATGGTCCATCTTGGCGGGGAGCTTGCCAACGTCGATACCAGGCTTGAGGCAGAGAACCATCGCTTGGAGGATGAGTGGCAGCGGCTAAAGGTGGCCATCAGCCTTGGGAAGCTTCGGCGTGACGAAGCTGAAGCGCGCGCGGCGGCATCGCTCGTGGCTTCTCGCGAAGCTTGCGCCCACGCCATGGAAGAGGCCGAGGCAGCCAACAGCCGTCGCGAGGCGGCTGAGGAGCGGGAGCGAGATCTCCTGTCTTCAAATGCGGCCCTGCTGCATGAAGTCGAGGAGCGTCGTGCCCTGCTGGTCTCCTCACCAGGTGAGGTGGCCCTTGCCGAGGCGGAGCTCCTGAGGCGCCATGAGGACTTGACGCTGGAGGCCGTGGAACATAGCTTGGCGCTGGAGAGGCTGGAGGTGAGGGAGCGTTAGGCTGTCATGGCTGAGGATGTTGTCGCCGCCTGAGAAGCTCAAGTCCATGTGGAGGTGGAGAAGAGGGTGGCGAAGGCACGCGCTGAGCTGGATGGAAGGCATCGCCTGGACCTGGAGCTGCTTAAGGCTGAGCTTGAGGGTCGGACCTCCGTCCTGAAGACCGAGCTGCAGGCTGTGGAGCAGTGTGAGAGCACAGCCCGGCGGGCTCTTGCTTCCTCCGAATCTGCCCTAGATGTTGCCCGCACCGAGATATCGTCTCTTCAGAAGCAAGCTGAAGACACCGCCTCCCTCCTGGAGAAGGCTTCAAGCGAAAAGTGTCGCCGCTTGACATTGGAGCGCGAGCACGGCTCCATGCTCCAAGGTCTGCACATCAGAGCCAACTACTCCTTAGGTGCCATTTGCGATGAGAGCGCTCCCCACCCGCACGAGAATGACTACGCTAGCCATCTCTGCTTCTTTATTGACATCGTGACCCACCTGGAAGATCAGGCCGCAAAAGCTCGCCAGCTTGTTGAGGAGAGGAGCCGGGGCTTCCTTGGGCACGCGCTCTCGCGCATCTTCAGCAACCTCTTGAACCTTGACTCCCACTTCGACTTCGGCACCATGCTAGCCCTCGTGCCTGCAGCCACCCAAGACAAGCTTGCCAAGTGGGTGGATGGTCATGTGGATGCTCTAGTGAAGGAGCTGACTCCTGAAGACGACACGATCGTGCTTGCGGCCAAAGGAGCTGGAGCTGGTGATGATGATGAGGAGGACGGGAGCTTTAGCATGAGCAGCGAGGATGGGAGCGACGAAGAAGGCACGTCCAGCTAGGCCCGTGTTTCTTTTGCTTTAACCTGTTATAACGACAACTCAAACAGATTCTTGTGAGAGCATTTTGAAAAGGGGGTGCCCCTTATGATGCGAGAGATCACTAAATGTTTCTGAAGTGACGTCCGGAGCGGGGCCCCACTGGGCTATGGGTTGCTAAGCAAGGTAGTTGTTTATGACTTATCTGGGGTTTCGGGGGCCTTGCGTGGGGCCTGGCGTAACGGTCGGGCCCCTTCTCCTGAGGCGAGCCTGCTGCGGGCTCATGAGGCCCTTTGCCTCCCGAGCGGCCTGCTGGCCTGCCGTGGGGTGCCTCCTGAGGAGCCAATTGCTATATTGTGACGAGGTGGGCGCGCGGAGCGGCCGCACCTTCGAGTCCCCGTGGGAGCGATCAGTACTAGCGCGTACACCATACCCAGCCCCCGCTCGCGAGGCTCACGAGGGAAGGGTCGCGGTCACGAGTTTCCAAAAAGAACACAAGAGCTGAAAGCAAGAAAGCGCACGAAACGAGAAAACTGCCCCCATTTTTATAAACGCATGAAAGACAAACTACTACGAAAAGTCGGCAAGCAAATACAAAAAGGAGGCAAAAAGGTGACGGCAGCGTTCGGCGCCTAGCTAGTCTTCAGTCTTCAGTCTTCGGTCTTCTCACCAACGCGGAGCTAAGTGCTTCCACTGGCTGGGCATAGTCATTGGGGACAGTGTCGACGGCCAGTGCAGAGCATGGTGCTTCCACTAGGAAGTGGGTGGGAGCCCCCGTGAGGCCCCAGGGCGGCACTCGGGAGACTCCGGGGCGTGTACAGCCCCACTCATTATTACGTGAGAGTGTCACGAGCGGAGACCTTGACAGGCCGGGGCCTTGCTTCATGTCGCCCGACGAGCACCCCGCCGTGCGCCACCCCTGATCACCGTTGGGGAGACCGGAAACCAGGACAAGACCAAGGGGCCAAGGGGACGCTCGCCGCATCCTCGGCGACTGTAGGCCCCCCGCCAAGGAGAAGGGCTCGCCGGTGCCTTTCCCGGCAGGGAGCCTACCTCCAAGCAGGATCCTGCTCTACGCAACGCGAGGAAGGCAATGCCGCTTGGCTTCCCCCATGCTGCTCCCAACGTCCTTCGCGCTCTTGAGGGGGGTCCGCCATCCTGAGAGCCCTGGTGGCCGCCGCGTCTTGGTTCACTGTACCCAGAGGCTGCCGCTGTTGGGGGCGTCGGTAGGGCTTGGTGGTGGTTCGAAGGAGAGCTCGGCCTCGTGTATGTCCAGCGCCCAGCCTGACGTGGGGGATCGGCTGGGGCCCTCTCCCAGCGCGTGCCTTGGATCCATCATGACGGGCACGTAGGCTTCCGGGCTGTTCGCGCCAGGGGCGCCGCCTAGCCGCCTAACGCTCCCGCCTTCTTCTGCCATCGTCTGGTCCTGTTGGCCAGGGCCTGGTACTCCAGCGCGGCCCCTAGCAGTGTCGCCTGAAGCATCCCCGCGCCGAGGGGGCATGTTCGGGGTGGCGCAGGCTGCTCCACGAGGCTGGTCGGCGTCGAGAGGCTCTCCGTGGCCCCTGGGAGAGGGCGTGCGGTTGTGTCGGGGATGAGCGCGTGCCCCCACCACTGCCTGCAACGTGGGAAGGGTGCAGAATGGCGCCGCCCCTACATGCCGCATCTAGCGGCTCGGCGACCCGTTCCAGCAAGGCGTTGCGGCCACTCAAGCAGCCTGCACCGTAGGAGCTCTCGGGCCATGATGACCGCTGCACACTCGTGTTTGCTTGCTCCCTGCGTGAGTGCGGTGTGGTTGCTGCAGCGTAGTTCGCAGGCCGCGCGGCTGCGGCGCGGCGCCAGTGGAGAAGGCTGCGTCGCGCGCCCTCCGCGGTCGGTCGTCCCTGGCGAATCACGGGCCGCGAGCAGGGCGGGGTGAAGGTCTTCTTCGTAGGTGGGTGCTGCCGAGGAGGTCTGGACGACCCAGTGCTCGACGTGGGCTCTCAGGGTGTCGGCCATGGCGTCGGTGGAGCGGCGGAGGATTGGTCGACGAAAGAGAAGATCCGACGCACCCCTACCTGGCGCGCCAAATGTCAGATTTCGGGATTCGGCAACCCTTGAGAGGTTCGAACTCCGGGGTGAGTGCGGAGATCTCAACCTGCCCAGCCTGCCTACCCGCGATCCTCCCTAGCCTACCGCGTCGAGCTCAAAGAGACACAAAGACACCGACATTTATACTGGTTCGGACCACAGTTGTGGTGTAATACCCTACTCAAGTGTGTGTGGTGGATTTCCTCGAGGGGCTTTGGATGAACTAGTACAAGGATGAACAAGCCTCAGGAGGTGAGGTGTTCTTGAGCTGGTGTGGTGTTCTACTTGTTCTGATCTCGGTCCTCTTCTATGGTGGTGGCTAAGTCCTATATATAGTGGCCTTGGTTCTCTTCCCAAATATGAGCGGGAAGGGATTCCACAATGGTGGATTTGAAAGGGGACAAGTAGTACAGTCTATCCTGACAAAAGTAGTCTTCGCCTGCGAAAAGCCTCTGGTCGTGACGCTGCGGTGGGCTCGGTGATGACCTCCGTCCTGCCGTCTTAGCGTTCTTGGTCTTATTGCACCAGAATGGAAACCTTTGGCCGATTCCTCAGGACTCCGCGCCTGCGGCTTGCCTCCCTTGCACCGAAGAGGAAACCTGCGCTCTGCACACGCCTGGCGCCCGCCTGGCCTTAGTCGTCATGGCTCACGTCAGCTAAGCCTCGTGAGGTAGCCGCATAGAACTCTCCGCCCATCAGGAGCCCTTCTGAGGAGGCCAACTCCTTCAAAGGTCTTGGCGTCGTCCGCCTCGCGAGGATCTTGTGGTGTTGGTGTTGAAGCTGGGCCGTATCAGGCCGTCGATGGAGCCACGTGATGGGCCACAGGCAGGCAGGACTGGATACCCCCAAGTCCAGGATGCCGACAGGTCTTGGCGGGTGCCAAGCAATTGAGTAATGTAATGTAGCGAGCGTAGTCCATTCGTGTTGTTCCACTCAGGCGGAGTGTGTAACAAAACTCTCTTCTTAATTAGTGAGATGGCAAGTTTTTTTGGCTTGTTTCAAAAGAAAGAAAAATCTCTGTTCTGCTATCCTGTTAGCTTAGGATGCAGCTGTATCAAACTAATTCTGCCCCCACTATACAGTTATAGATAACCAAACATGTAAATGCGAAAACTTGCAATACCTAACGCAGACTAGGTAGCTGCTGAATTGTCATAATTCGGCGCAGTACCAACCACAACTAATACAGCACTGCATTATAAAACCTGGCTATGGAAGAATTATCGCTAGTCGATGTATATTTGCAGTGGTACAAGAATTTCAACGGCACCTTCGCATCACTCAGGCATAATTCTCCCTAAGCCCAATAATATTCCGAACAGTATTTTACTCACAAGTTCTCTCCTAGGATTAGACCTGATTAGCAGTTCACCGCCCTAGTTGTGCTTGTTCTGATTGTACGGCTGACAGGGAGATGCTAATCACATGGATAATTAACCTGCGATTTCATTCCGGCCTCAGTCCAATACCAACGTAACCATTATCTAACTCTTGAATTTCGTAGTGGGGTTCCAATCAGAGTGCACTGCATTTAACAACTCATCAGTTCTTCAATTATTGGTTTGAAATCTTGTCAAAGATACTGGAGCATATTAAAACTGGGTCAGGGTTTTCAGGTTCTTGTTCCGCCGAATTTATGTTGACGGTGGTACAGTCAGAGTAACTGACAGAAGAACATTTACCGAACATTTTCTAGTTTTGTCCGTTCGTTTTTTGGATTTGGGAACTTGACTGGCAAATCCTCCATGAACAAACCAAACTAGTTTTGGCACCTGAAATCACCGTATCAAGATAGGTTTCACTGTTAATTGGTGGCAACAAAACCATCGAGACTGGCTCGTAAGTACTCCACTGATTATGTATTATTCCGTTAAAGATTTCCAACTTGCTGCAAATTTTAATCAAGACGGCCGAGGAATATTCTGCAAAGCCGGGTTTTGATTTTAAATTTTGCTTCGAAACGAATCAAAGCACGGATATATACACGGGCGAAACAACAGGGAGTTTTTCTATCCCTCATGACAGGCGGCCAATCGTGGATTCGGTATGGTCTACCAACCTCAATGCTGCGCACATGGACACCGCTCTCTTTTTCAGTTTGATAGTCTACCAGTACTTCTCTCCTAGGACTGCAACCGCAAGAGGGGCTATTGCTGATCCACTTGCTGCTATTTTTTATTCCAGTTGTTGCTGACTTCTGCGTACAATGTATACATTGCATCGATCGAAGATTCAGATGGGTATCTTTATTAGTCTTGACGATCTGTTTAACAAGGAAAAGGCAATGGATAACTGGCTAACTAGTGATTAGGAACCTAATTATGATTGTCGATTAAGAAATGCACTGCTACCCTTTTTTTAGAGAAAAGGCGATAGCCCGACTTTATAAATAAAGCCACCAGGCAGAGTCACAACCAAACCAAGGGACCATAAGAGTTTAACAGAACCGAATAAGAAGTACGGTTACAAGGCAACCAGCCTATCATGGCGCGCAGGCCAGCCAAACCAACAGCCAAACAACTAAGAAAGCGTCCTCCTAGAGTGCCTCAGCAGGGAAGAAGCCGTAGATTTCATTTTGGATAGCGTAACGTCGAAAGCCTCTAGATCCCCATCCTTAGTGAATGATCTCCACTGCTGCAAAAAGACTTGGTTTTAAATAAGCATCTGACTGGGTTAGTTGGGAAAATGTGTTCAATAGTGAACTTGTTCCTAGTGTTCCAGAGCGCCCAACAAATCGCAGCCCAGCCCACCAGAAAACCCTCTTAGAACGACCTGCTAGGGAGTTGATACACTGCCGCAAATCCTCGAAGGAGGAAGGGTACCAATTAATCCGAAGCCAAAGTCTAATGCAACTCCAAATGAATTTAGCCAAAGAGCACTGGAAAAAGATATGCTCAGTATTCTCCAGGGAGCCACAGAGCTGGCAATTGTCCGAGCCCGATCCATTCCTCTTCTTAATCTGGTCATCCGCTGGAAGTTTGCGACGGTGAGCTTGCCAGAGGAAGATCTTGATCTTGGGAGGGATGCGGGCAGACCAAATGGACTTAAACTTGTCTGTGCGGGTACCAATGATAAGTTTCGAATACGCCGACTTTACCGAAAAACGCCCGGACGAGGAGTGGGGCCAAGTAACGGAGTCCTCCTCCTCCGAGAGCAGGGGGAAGCAGGCAGTAAGGCGATGCCAATCTTCCAACTCTACAGGGGAAAGAGAGCGCTGGAAATCTAAAACCCAACCCTGAGCCGAGAGCTCAAAGATTGAGATCTCGGGATTAGCACAAAACGAAAACAGAGTCGGGTGGGCCACCGCCAGCATGGTGTCCCCAACCCACCAGTCTAACCAAAAACGCGTGGATTTACCGTTACGGACAACGAACTTCACAAGGGACTGGAAAGCCGGACTAATACTAACCAGCTGACGCCAAAATTGAGAGCCACCAGGAGAGGGCGCGAACATAGGGCTGGAGGAGGGGAAGTATTTCGCTTTGAGAAGATTAAGCCAAGCGGGACGGTCGTCGAGGGTTATAATCTTCCACCACCATTTAGCAAAAGGCATTTATTCATGACTCTGGTGTTTATGATACCAAGACCCCCCATGTTCTTGGGTCTACAAATGAGATCCCACTTAATCACCCTATACTTGCGCTTATTATCGGAAGAATTCCAGAAGAAGGCACCCATGTGCTTATCGAAGCCCGCGTGCGTCCCTTCGGACAGCATAAAGAAGCCCATTAGAAACATCGGGAGCGAGGAAAGGCAGGAGTTGGTGAGGGCAACCTTGCCCGCCTGGGAGTTGTACCGCCCTCGCCATGGCAGAACTCTATTGCCAACTTTAGTCATAGCCGGGGCAAAGTCTTTAGCCAACAGTTTAAGAGGGGAAATGGGTAAGCCCAAATATTTAAGAGGGAAAGATCTGAGAGAGTAGTTCAGAAGGTGGGCCACCCGCTGCGCCTCCACGGCAGGTACCCCAGTCACAATAGCCTCGCTCTTAGAGAAGTTGATTTTAAGACCCGATAAAGCTTCAAAGCAAAGAAGAAGAAATTTCAGATTCGTGATGGAAAAATCATTAAGTTCAACCATAATGATGGTGTCGTCCGCATATTCTAAGTGAGAGATGCCACTAGGAATTAGATGAGAGCTGACAGGCGAAATGTGTCCAGCAGCCGCAGCACGAGACAGAATGTGGGAAAGAGCATCAGCCACAAAGTTAAAAAGCAAGGGAGACGCCGGATCACCTTGTCTCAAACCCCTACCATTCGCAAAGAAATTACTGGTTTGACCATTGACAGCCACCGCCGTATGACCCCCAGTGACAAGTTGCATCAGGCGGTAGACCACCGAACCATCAAAGCCCTTGGCCAGCAAAACTTGGCGAAGAAAATTCCAGCTCACCGAATCGTAAGCCTTTTCAAAATCGAGCTTAAGAACCAAAGCCTTGGTGTTCTTGCTACGGAGGTCATGGATTATTTCGTGAAGGCAAAGCACCCCGTCCAAGATGAATCTCCCCTTAATGAACGCAGGTTGGAAGGGGCTAATGACCCGATGAGCGATCGGAGAAACCTTAGCAGCCATACCCTTGGCAGGGATTTTAGCAAAGTTGTTAATCAGAGCAATAGGCCTAAATAGGGAGATTACGTCAGCGCCTTCGACTTTAGGGATGAGGGTAAGAACTGCATAGCTAAGCCTCGAGATATCTACAGTCCCCAACCAAAAACCTTGTGTAATCGCCAAGATGAGGCCTTTTAGTTGAGGTCAAAAATGCCAAAAAAGGAATGGAGAAGCCGTCAGGGCCTGAAGCCGCATTATAGTTAGCAGAACGAATCGTCTCGAAAATTTCCTCATCCGTAGGGGGGATCAGCAGGCTTTCATTATCAGCGCTCGAAAGTTGATCACACGGGGGCCAGAAGGACGCAGCCAACTTAAAGCCAAGCTCAGGTTTAGCCGCAAGAAGGTTAGAGAAGAAAGAGACCACATGACGCATAATCGCCGGGGGGTCAGAGGTCCTGACACCGTCAATAATAAGGCTATCAATAAAGCATCTCCGACGTCTACCATTAGCAATAGCAAAGAAATAAGCCGTGGGCAAGTCCCCCTTAAGGGTCCAGTTTATGGTGCCGCGTTGTTTCCAGTACACTTCTTCCTGCCTATGAATGCCCAACAATGCCTCTTCTAAACCATACCGAGATTTCCATTCATCCGAGGACAGCCCAGCTAAATCCGCGCGCTTGTCTAGAACGCCAATTTGAGCCACCAGCCTTGCTTTGTCATGCCTTGACTCAGCAAAGTGGTTTTTGGCCCAACCTCTAAGGAATCTACGCAGGAAATAGGAACAATGATGCCAGTCGTCCATCGGGCCAAAAGAACGACGAGTAGAAGAAAGGAAAGTCAAAAATTTTTGAGCCACCAAGTCATTGAAGCCCTCGACTTGAAGCCAGGAAGCATCAAACTGAAACCTCGGGACACCCATAGAGCGCGTTCCATCATCTAGAATCAGGGGGGTGTGATCGGACCCAACACAAGCAAGGGCCTTAAGACTAGCACGGGGGAATAAAGGGTCCCATCTAGGGCATACAAAAACTCTATCAAGGACAGAGCGGATGGGGGGGGGGGGTTGATGATTAGACCAAGTGTACCGGGCTCCGACCCTAGGAATCTCACGAATAGCCGTGTCCCTAATGAAAGCATTGAAAGCATCAGCCAAGGGCCACGATAAGTTAGGCGAACTCTTGTCGGAAGGGAACCAAAGCAAATTAAAAACACCCCTGATCAACAGGGGGAGCTGGCAAGATTCAATCTTAATACTAAGCTCATCCAAAAAAGCATAAGACATCGCATGGTCAGCCGGACCATAAACCACCAAGATTTCCAACAGGGAGTTGAGAGATCGAATAGAGACCACCGCGCTAGCCCAGAAGATGCCATGGTCAAAAGCCACAAAATCAAATGTATCTTTTTTGGAGCCAAGCAAAAAACCACCCGAATGACCAGCCGAGGCCACAAAATTCCAATGAAATCTATCTATCCTAGCAATTGCCGATAGTTCGCTAGCGGAAAAGGAAGGTTTGAAGGTCTCGACAAGGCCAATAAAATCTACATTCTCAGATCAAACTAAGTCCTTAAGTTGGTCTCTGCGCCCCCCTAGCGCAGAAGCCTCTAATGTTCCAGAATAAGGCCTTCATTTATACGATAAGTTTTTGATACGGAGACTCGACCTGCTCGGGGCCATGCAGGATTTTGAGCGCTTCCCTACCCCGCGTTTTGGAACCACCGAGGGAGCATGACTCCTGTCATCTCCCCCCTCGTCCCCACCGGCCACAACCAGTGGGGCACCCGAGCCAACCCCAGCCTCCTTGGCTTTCGCAATATCCGCCTGGGCGATTTCATTCGCCCTAACAATACCAAGAATAGATGAAGGAGAACCCAAACTAGAGTCTAAACAGATACCCACGTCATTTAAAATATTTAGCAAGTGATCATAAGATTGAGAAGGGAGAACTAAATGAACAGGAGAGGTAATCATGGGGGGGAGGGGAAGGGGGGAGGGGACGAACCTGGAAGGGGCAGATCCCGAGCCGCAACATGCCGAGTAGCCCGATCGACCACCCGCTCACCACTGTTGGAGACACGGCCACTCTTGCGAGCCGTGGATGCAGGCGAACGCACAGGAATAGGGCGAGCACGACTGGGGGAAGCCGCGGCAGAGGACGGGCCCAAGGCCATACCCATATCAGCCTCAAGCCTGCGGCAGAGCCCAGCCGCGGACTGCCTAGAATCACCACACGCGCGACTCTTGGCGGAGTACTTCTTGACAGAGGATTTCTTTTTCTTTTTGAGCGCCGCACGGCCCGCCGGGGGAGATCTTCAAAGCCAGACAGGGAGGGAGAAGCGGGACGGGCAGGGAGGTTGGAGCACACCGCCGAGAAAGATGTGCCCTTCGCCCCACCAGCAGTCGCCTCCTCCCCCCCCCCCCCGCCCAGATCATGTGCCGAGCCCTGAGCCCCCTTACCAATAGGAGCGTTCTCCTTGAGCATGTCCTGGTCTTCAGGTGAGAGGCCATCCCACTCCGACTGGGTGAACCGGGGATCAGACCCGTGCATGGAATCATTGGGGAAGCCGTCCCCATCCTTGCTCTTGTCGCCATTGTCAGAGGCCGGGGTGGGGGAGGAGGAGGAGGCGACACCGGGCCCGAGGCCCCCTCCACCCGCACACGGAGCCGGAAGCCACCAGCCGCAGGGAAGACGTCGAGGGCGCCATGAATGCACAGGGGGTCCACGCACCAGACCCGAAGCCGGGCTGGCCCCAGGATCGCCAGAGAGTCTTTGTCCACTTAATTTGGTTTACCGATGAGAACTCCGAAAGCCATAAGGAAAGCTGTGGTGCGCATGTTCGGGGGAACATCTTCAACCAACACCCACAGATCAGACAGGGAGGAGATCACCTTGGATCCGTTAGAGGCAGCTTTGACCGAGACCACGAGTTGATTCAGAGGCAGCGTGAAGCTAGAGCAAGAGGAGATCATCCGGAGGCTCTCTTTAGAGGGAAAAGTCGCAGCAAAATCAAACTCAGAGAGTTGGCGGATCTGCCAATCCCATCCACCCTCATCCCATAACTTAAGCTCATCGAGAAGGATCTGGGGAGAGATGCGTTTAGCCTGGACGGAAATAATGCCAACATTGGATAGGGAGGGGATGGGAGCAGCCTCAGGGATTCTCCTATCTAGAGCGAAGAAAGAACACCCAGGGAGACCGGTGCCATAATGAACAAACGCGGGAGGCTTGACACGATTCTGACAGTCCACCGTTAGGTGACCGTCTTCCCTGCAGATGAGGCAGAAAGGAGGGTTTTCACAGCGTGATTGGAAATGGCCAGGGCGGTGACACGCAAAGCAAGTGAGAATGGGGTTGGAAACTTGGGATTGTGGAGGGATGCGACCAGCGCCACGAGGAGGAGGAAGGAGGCCATCCCCAGATGCAGCAGGCCCAGATCCGGAGCCCCGCCCCGCCACGGGGCCGACAGGACGCTGAGCCGGAGCCCCCGACGTGCCTCTGGGGAAGAAGCGGGACGGCCCACCCCCAGCCGGAGCCTGCACCGGAGCGCCGCCTCGGGGGGCAGCACCCAGCTGAGGAGACGCCAGGGCAGGCCCCGACGAGCCCTCCCTATTGGCCGCCGCCGCCACCTCCCAGGGGTCAGCCGAAACTGAAGGAGCATCAGACGCAGGGGGGATATGCACCGACGGGCCCGACCCAGAGGCGCGGGGACACACGCCAGCGGACGCCGCCGCTGACCCCGCCTCCGGGGCGAGCGAGGCCTGAAGCTTCGCGCGAAGAGCCGCCTCATACTCCAGATCTGCGTCCACATCACCAGATCCGCCATGACCCCGCTTCTGCCTGGAGACCGCCTCACTGGAGGACGCACGGGAGCGGTCCATCGCCGCCACCACCGCAAAGGAGAGGGAGAGGGGAGGGGGAGGAGCAGATCTAACGAAGCACCGGATGGGGAGACGGTGACGGAACAGGTCTGAGGAGGAGGCAGGAAACCCTAGAAATGGGGGAACCGCACCCCTCCGCACCCATAAGTACCCCGAACGAGCCAGACCCGGATCGGTACACGGCCTTACACGAGGGGTGGGCTGGACCTGGGCTGTCCTCAGCCTAGGATCCAAAGAAGGAAGGGGGAATCAGAAAAGGACGCCAGAGCCAAGCCCGAGGTCGGCCCACCAAGCCCAGTAGCACCCATCGGGGCCCGCGCCACAGGAGGGGGCACCAGCACCGCCCCCGATCCCAGATCTAGGTGTAGCACCGGCGCCGGCGCCGCCAGAGCAGCGGAGGCCGCACCCGAGGGCGAGCCAGCACGAGAACCCACCGGAGAGCACGAAGCCGACGCCGGCGAAGACCGCAGCAGGGCCGTAGACGGGAACCAGCACGAAGCACGCCGACGCCCACGCGAGACGCGGCGCCACCCATCTGCCTCCACGGAAGGCCAGCCAGGCCGCCCCCACCCTCCGGGCGCAAACTTGCCCCGGCGGCTAGCCGCCGCAGCCCCAGGGAGGAGCACGCCGGGGCCGGGCGGGGCGGGAGAGAGGGAGCCTCAGAATCCGAGCCGGAGCCATCCGAGTTGAGCGCCCAAAACTTATTAGCCCGGAGAGGGGCGATGAGGACAGCGCGAAGAGGAGAGGCCAGAGAGCAGGGGGGCTGCGTGCGACGCCGGAGCGGAGCCCGGGGGAGTACGCGGAGGGGAGGGGGAGGAGGAGGACGCACGAGGCAGGGGCGCCGCCGAGAATGCGCCAAACTCCGGAGACGCCGCGAGGGGAAGAGGGGAGAGGGGGAGAGGAGAGCCATCCTGACGCTCAAAGATGGACCTTTTGGTTGGAAGCTTCAGTAACATGCATGCCAACGTCTATATGTCTCCCAAATGTACGCGTGCTATTCCTAGTTTATGAACATGCTTGAGTATCTGGGGTGTAAACTACTAAACACGGAGTTGTATTTCTCAGTACGAAGGCTCTTAGAAGAACATCTAAAATAAAGGCGCTTTGAAGAATGATTATCACACATGGCTCATCAAAGCCGCTGCCGTAAAAAGATACTCACTTGGTCTGAGTACATTGCCACGCTGTCGGTGTACTAAAGTAGGGGGTACCTTAGTACCCCGAACTTGTGCACGGGCAGTCGCAGCGACCCGTGGCAGGGCTTGCCGGGCGTCTGCCAAGATCCTCGACGGCTGCTTAAGATGCCATTCAAGAACAGAGTACTAAAGCTAAAAGCCCCGGCAAGAGAAGCGGGCCGGGAAGAAAACAAGGCCCCGGCAAGAGGAGCTTGCCGGGAAGGACAAAGGCCCCGGCAAGAGGAGCTTGCCGGGAAAGCGAACCAAGGCCCCGGCAAGAGGAGCTTGCCGGGAAGGCCTACCAAGGCCCCGGCAAGAGGAGCTTGCCGGGAAGAAGAAGAGACCCCGGCAAGAGGATCTTGCCGGGAAGGCCACTCAAGGCATTCCAAGTAAACTTGCCGCGACGCCCCGCGCGTCCCGGCAAGGCCCGGCGAGCAGCAAGCTTGCTGGTGCGAAAAGATAAGGGCCGCGGCGAGGCGCTTGCCGCGGCGAGGCCGCCATGCACCCGAACTCCGGCGCATCCAACGACGTGTCACCCCAGGACTATCCCAGGAGCACGTGGCAAGGCGCTGTGCAGCCATGCGGTGCGAGGTGGCAAAAGGAGCTGACAAGGAGGCCATCGTGGCGATCGGTGGCGCCTCTAACGGTCGTTTCCTTGCACTGTTGGAGTGACCGGACGGGCATTAAATGCCCCTGTCCCCTGCCGTCAGAGTTAGGTAGGGGACACTGTTGGTAGCAGTTGTACCAACCCGCGTTTTTACCTTTCTACCCCTCTTTATACGCTGCCACCTGTCGGTGACCCCTTTAGCCTATAAAAAGGAGGCCCATGCGCACGTAGAAGGGGTTCGGAATTTTGGTTCCACAGCTTGGGGTTCGGCTGATTCGACGCCACGCCCGTTCTCTCGAGCAAGAACAAATACAACACACAAAGCAGCAGTAGGAGTTTTATCTCTCCGGAGAGCTCCGAAGCTGGGTAAAAATCCCCCGCGCGCTCCCTCACCTTGATCTGCTCTGCGTGCGCCCTCCGCTCCCTTGCCGGACAAACAAAGGGGCCCTCCTGCCGCATAGGTGCTCCTGGCCTCCCAGTCCGCCACGACATCTCTGGCGCGCCAGGTAGGGGCGCGTCGAGGTCGTGCATATCTGATCCGGCGTCTGCACGCGCTACATCAACATCTTCGTCGACATGCCACCAAAGAAGAAGACTTCGGAAGTGGCCGCTCCGTCTGCGACTTCCCTACCGCCAACGGAGCAAACGGGCGGTGGGGTAGACGCCGGCGGAGGAGCGGGCGCCGGCGGGGGGACGCGCGTCGTCACCCGGTCCAAGGACAAGGCCCCGCAAGGTTCATCTTCTGCATATCCACCGCACCCCTCCCAGGAGGTGCAGGATCAACAACGCCACGGTGCTCCTAGCACCGTGCTCGCGTTGGAACAAGGCCAAGCTGGCGGGTCGCGGGACGCTCAAGGCCAACATGCACGCCAACACGCTGGCACGAGCGCAGTGCGGTCGCCTGTGCGAGATTTTGCTCCTTCTAACACTGTTAGAAGTTTGAGCATGTCTCGCACCTCGCGCCGCCCGCCACCGCCACCCAAGACTCCAGAGGAAGCGCTGGCCCGAGCCCAGCTGCTTCTAGACTACCCTCCGGCGCCGGACAAAATCGACGATTGGAGGGCCGCCATTTATAGCCTCATTGGCTTCGCCAACGGCGACAAGCCCCGGCAACCGAGCACATCGAAGCCCCGGCAAGACGCCCAGGCGCAAGCCGATGCCGACAAGACCGCTGGGGGTGCCGCCACAGCACACTCCCCGCCCCGAAGGCCAAGATCGCCAACTCGCCGGGCCAACCTCGACACCGACTCCACCGCGTCGTCAGACCCGCGAGCTCGCCGCGATCAACGCCAAGTTCTCCAAGAAGAACGACACGAAGACGCTCGCACTCGCATCGAGCGTCAAAGAGAAGCGCGACGTCAATCTGACCGGCACACTGGGCCCACTGTCAACATGCATGCGCCAGGGGAACCAGGCGACTTGCCGTACGCGGCAGGTTGCCCTGCGTTCACCCGTGAGCTGCGGCAAGTCCAGTGGCCCAGTACCAAGAACTTCAAGCCAGACGTGCCCGAGAAGTACGATGGCAGGATACATCCGTCAGAGTTCCTCAGCGTCTACACCATCGCGGTGCAGGCTGCCGGAGGACGCGACGAGAAGATCCTCGCCAACTACTTCCCGCTGGTACTCAAGCCCAACGTCAGATCTTGGCTCATGCACTTGCCGGATAACTCCATCTCTTCGTGGGCGGACCTGTGCCATCAGTTTGTTGGCGCATTCACAAGCGGCCACAAACCCCATGGCCAGGAGAGTGATCTTCACCTGCTCGCCCAGAAGGAGGGAGAACCCCTGCGCAAGTATATACAGAGATTCAGTCAGGTGCAGCGCAACATCCCAGACGTCCACCCTGCCGCGGTTATCAGGGCGTTCCATCAGAACGTGCGTAACCACAGGATGAGGGAGGAGATGGCGATGTGCAAAATCAGAGATGTCAGCGAGCTATATGCCCTAGCCGACAAGTGTGCACGGGCTGAAGAGGGGAGGAGACTCCCTGGAGAGAATGCAGGAGCAGAAGGATCTGACAGTGGGGACGCCCCTCCGGCAAAAAGGAACCGGAGGTGGAATAACAGAAAGAGAAAGGCTAAGGATGTGCTAGTTGTTGAGCAATCCGGCAGCGGAGGCGGTTCCGAGAAGGCTAGAACTGGTAGCACCGGCGAGGCTGTGGTGGCCGCCGACAAGCAGGATGGCTCCGGCAAGTAGTATTGCAAGATCCACCGCACCAAGGGCCATGATCTCCAAGCCTGCAAGAAAGTTGAGCAGATGGCGGAGCTACAGAAAGCTGAATACGAGCGCCGCGACAAGGAGAAGGCCCGGCAAGGTGGCGGGGGATCCGGCAAGAAGTATCCCGCCCGGGGAGGGCGCCGCCGCGACAAAGACGAAGACGAAGATGAGGATGATGAGATGGAGGAAGATGAGACTGACGAGCAGGAGTTCCAGAAGGCGATAGAGGTGTTGTGCGTCGATGGCGGTGCTTCTCTGCACACTTCGCACCGCCAACTCAAACAGTGGGTGCGGGAAGTGAACGCAGCAGAACCGTCCATTGAGTCGCGCAAGCCCCTGAAGTGGTCCAGCACGCCCATCATCTTCGACATTGAAGACCACCCTGATTGCATCACTGCGGTCGGGTGCTTGCCGATGTTGGTTTCACCAACAATCCGCAACCTCGGGGTCACGAAGATGCTGGTTGACGGCGGGGCCGGCCTGAATCTGATCTCATCCGCAGTGCTCAAGAAGCTCCAGATCCCCGACAGTGAGCTCGAAGAGACTGGTACCTTTCAAGGAATAAACCCGGGAAGGAGCAAGCCGAAGGGGAAGATCACACTGCCAGTGACATTTGGCAGCGAGCTGAATTTCAGGACAGAGAGAGTCACATTTGACGTTGCTGATTTCCCATTGCCCTACAATGGGATACTTGGCCATCCAGCGCTCGCCAAGTTCATGGCAGCCTCTCACTATGCCTACAATGTGCTCAAGATGCCTGGTCCGATAAGTGTCATTTCTGTCCAAGGTGACAAAAAGGATGCACTCATCTGTACCGACAAGATCTACCGGGAAGCAGCAGCCGCAGCAGAACGCAAACCACTTGCCGTTGAAGCTCCCGGGGGGAAGAAGAAGGCCAAGTCCGGCAAGAGTAGCTCTGATGCCTACTCCGGCAAGCGCACCTCTTCGGAGTGCTGCGCTACCGTCGAGGACGCACCATCGAGCTCCACCGGCAAGTGCAAGAAGGCAAAGATAGCTTCACCAGAGACCAAGAAAGTGGCCGCCAAGGAGGATGGTACTGGTGGCACCTTCACCATCAGTGCCACGCTTGATCCTAAATAGGAAAGCGCGCTCGTTGCTTTCCTGCGGGCGAATGTCGACGTGTTTGCATGGCAACCATCTGACATCCCCGGTGTTCCCAGGAAAGTAATTGAGCACCACCTTGCCGTCTGTCCTCACGCGCGGCCCGTCAAGCAGAAAGTTAGGAAGCAAGCAGTAGAGCGTCAAGAATTCATTGCAGAAGAGATCAGGAAGTTGGAAGCAGCAGGCCTGGTCCGAGGAGTACTCCATCCGACGTGGTTAGCCAATCCAGTAGTCGTGCGTAAAGCAAACGGGAAGTGGAGGCTTTGTATTGACTCCACTGATGTTAATAAAGCTTGCCCCAAGGATCCATTTCCCTTGCCGTGCATTGACCAGATTGTCAATTCCACGGCAGGATGTGATCTGCTTTCATTCCTTGATGCATATTCAGGATACCATCAGATCTTCATGGCAGAAGAGGATGAAGAGAAAACAGCTTTCATTACTCCATGTGGCACGTACTGCTTTGTACGAATGCCCTTCGGGTTAAAGAATGCTGGTTCAACATTTGCAAGAGTAGTCAGTCATGCTTTTGAGCCACAGCTGCACAGAAATATAGAAGCTTACATGGATGACATAGTGGTCAAGAGCAAGGACAAAGAGACTTTGATCCAAGATTTGGACGAGACTTTTGCAAATTTGCGCAGGGTCAACCTCAAGTTGAATCCCGAGAAGTGTGTGTTTGGACTTCCCTCCGGCAAGCTTCTCGGATTCTTTGTGTCCCAGAGGGGGATTGAAGCTAATCCCGACAAGATCAAGGCCTTTGAGCAAATCGAAGCACCGAAGCGCGTCAAGGATGTGCGAAGGCTTGCAGGCTGTGTTGCTGCTCTGAGTAGGTTCATCTCTAAGTCTGCTGAGCGCGCCCTGCCATTTTTCAAAATTTTGAAAAAGGCAGGTCCAATGAAATGGACTCCGGAAGCGGAGGCTGCGCTGCAGGACCTGAAGAGATACCTATCCTCTACTCCAACACTTGTCGCACCTAAGCCACAAGAGAAGTTGCTGCTATATCTGGCGGCAACCAATCAAGTGGTTAGTGCTGCGTTAGTAGCGGAGAGGGAGGCAGATGGTGAGCCAGCGTCCGCGGCAAGCAAGTCCAGCGACAAGCAGGGGGCTTCCCCGACAAGCTCTGGCCCGACAAGCCCCGATCCGGCAAGTTCTGGTTCCGGCAAGAATGGATCCGCGCAGCCACAAGAAGAGAAACAGAAAAAGATGGTGCAGCGCCCAGTTTACTTTGTCAGCTCCCTTCTGTAGGGAGCTAGATCAAGGTACTCTGGTGTGCATAAGTTGCTCTTCGGCCTCCTAATAGCCTCGAGGAAGCTGCGCCATTACTTCCAAGCACATGAGATCACAGTGGTCACTCGCTTCCCGTTGAAGAGGATATTGCAGAATCCGGAAGCAACAGGCAGGATTGTCGAGTGGGCACTGGAATTGTCAAGCTTTGGCCTCAAGTTCGAGAGTACTTCAACTATCCAGAGCCGAGCCTTGGCAGAATTCATAGCAGAATGGACGCCAACGCCTGATGAAGAAATTCCGGAGAGGAGCATCCCCGTCAAGGAAGCTAGCAAGGAATGGATCATGTACTTCGATGGTACCTTCTCGCTGCAAGGCGCCGGTGCGGGCGTACTACTTGTCGCACCCACCAGAGAGCACCTCAAGTATGTGGTCCAAATGCACTTTCCCAAGGAGCAAGCCACAAACAATACTGCAGAGTATGAAGGCTTGCTTGCCGGACTCAGGATCGCGGCAGAACTTGGGATCAAGAAGCTTATTGTCAGGGGTGATTCACAGCTTGTCGTCCGCCAAGTTAACAAAGATTACCAGAGTCCGTTGATGGAAGCATACATCGATGAAGTGAGAAAGCTAGAGGAGCATTTTGACGGCCTGCAAATGGAGCATGTTCCGAGGACTCAGAATGACATTGCGGATGGTCTGTCAAAGTGTGCCGCACTCAAGTTGCCTGTGGAACCAGGGATTTTTGTGCTCAAGCTGACTCAGCCATCTGTGACACCATCAACTGGACGGAGCGAGAAGAGAAAGTTGGTTGCCGGCGACTACTTTTCGGCAGAGCTCCCCGGAGCCGCCGCCAAGAAAGTCCCCAGGATCAACGCAAAGAGTGCTGAGGAGCAGTCTGCTCCGACAAGCCCCAGGGCTTGTTTCGTCGAAACAGATGCTCCCGACAAGCTGTGTCCCGACACGCTTGCCGGGGAGCATCACGCTCCGGTAAGATCCCAGATTCTTGCCGTAGAAGCGGATGTTCCCACAGCAGCATTCACGCCTTTAGTCCTTGTCGTCGAGCCACAAGCTCCGGCATGGGCACAGCAGATCGTCCATTTCCTCCAGACAGGAGAACTTCCCGAGGAACAGGAAGAAGCGGAAAAAGTAGCCCGGCAATCAAGTATGTACCAGTTTGTCGATGACATACTGTACAGAAAAAGATTCAACGGAGTGAAATTGAAGTGCATTTCCCGGGAAGATGGACAGGAGCTGTTGGCGGAGATACACGGAGGCATATGTGGTCACCACATTGGCGCAAGAGCCCTTGCCGGCAAAGCCTTCCGGCAAGGTTTCTTCTGGCCTACAGCCTTCCAGGATGCAACTGCACAAGTAACCAAGTGTGAAGCGTGCCAGTTCCACTCCAAATAGATTCATCAGCCAGCTCAAGCTCTCCAAACAATCCCTTTATCCTGGCCATTTTCGGTCTGGGGGCTCGATATACTCGGCCCCTTCCCCCGAGCTGTCGGGGGCTTTGAGTACTTGTACATTGCAATCGACAAGTTCACAAAGTGGCCGGAAGTGGACGCAGTGAGGAAGGTGACAGCACAGTCAGCAGTCAAGTTCTTCAGGTCAATTGTTTGCCGTTTAGGAATCCCCAACAGGATCATCACCGACAATGGCACACAATTCACGAGCCGCACCTTCATGCAGTACGTCCAAGATCTTGGCACCAAGATCTGCTTCGCTTTTGTTGCTCATCCGAGAAGCAACGGTCAAGCGGAGAGGGCAAACGCTGAAGTGCTGCGCGGGCTCAAGACCAGAACTTTCGACAGTCTGCACAAGTGCGGAAAAAATTGGATCGAGGAGCTGCCGGTGGTTCTTTGGTCGATCAGGACGACGCCAAATCGAGCCACTGGCCAGACACCTTTTGCTCTTGTCTATGGAGCAGAAGCAGTTCTCCCCATGGAACTCGTATACGGGTCACCTCGAGTGCTCACTTATGATGAGCTTGAGAAAGAACAGCTGCGGCAAAATGACGCGCTGCTCCTCGAGGAAGATCGTCTTCAGGCTGATGTGCGAGCTGCTCGCTATCAGCAAGCTTTGTGTCGCTATCATAGCCGCAAAGTTAATGCCAGAAGCTTCGAGGAAGGCGACCTTGTTCTTCGGCGTGTTCAATCCGCCAAGAATTCCAACAAGTTGACGCCGAAGTGGGAAGGCCCTTCTCGGGTGAAACGAGTCACTAGGCCCGGCGCTGTCCGCCTTGAGACCGAAGACGGCTTTCCGGTGAGCAATTCCTGGAACATAGAGCATCTTCGCAAGTTTTACCCATAAGGCGCGGTTGCCGGAATCCGTTCCGGCAACCAACTTTTGTACAAGCCTTGCCGCTGTTGCATGTAACCCTTTGTACAAAGCTGGGCGCAGATCCCGTGCGTAAATAAAGTTCATGTGCTCCGCACATCTTGTCAAATTTCATGCATTCTTTCTTTCTTGCATGTTTTACCTGACACTTTGTGCAGCACTTATCCCTGGTAAGAAATAGCGAGCATTCAGGCCCCATACCATTATTTTCTCTCCTTTCTTTTTCTCAAAAAGGAGGTCCCTTCGCCCACAAGTTCACGGGGGGGGGGGGGGGGAGGAGAGGATGAAGGTGTGGACCGAGCGTCGTTCAAAGAAGTGCAGTCTTGCCGGGGCACAGACGACAGAAAAAGCTAAGTTGCCAAAGTTTGAGCACGATCATTTTCTTAAAATTTTAAGCTATCCTCCTTGAACGATTCTGCTTTGTATGGAAAACCTGTGCGCGGAGGAACCTCCTCGTAGCTAGTTGCGCCCTTACTTCGTTTCGAGTCGGCTCAACAACTTAAGTGAGCTGCTAAGCGCCCTTACTTTGCTTCGAGTCCGCTCAGCAACTTAAGTGAGCCGCTAAGCGCCCTTGTGTTGTTTTCGAGCCTACTCAACAACTTAAGCGCGCTGCAACTAGTGGCGACAAGGTTTCTTGCCGGAACCGGCACCGCCAGCAGGCTGCTAATGTCCCGCACTCAGCGCCCGCGGCAAGCGTGCTCCGGCACCGCCGGCAAGCTACTGATGTTCCGCACTCAGCACTCGCGGCAAGCGTGCCCGTGCCGGCAAGTTCCCTAAAAGCGTAGGGTAAAAACATACAAAGAAAGGACCAAGTAAAGGAGATAGCACAGCAAGCGTCGCTCAGGACAAAGTTATATTCCTTGAACGACCGTGCCTTGTGTGTAAAACCTATGCGCGGAGGAACCGTCTCGTGGCTGAGTTGCGCCCTTGATTTGTTTCGAGTCCGCTCAACAATACAAGCGTGCAGCAACTAGCCCCGACAAGGTTTCTTGCCGGACGCAGCACCGCCAGCGGGCTGCTGATGTCCCGCACTCAGCAAGTGTGCTTGCGCCGGCAAGTTTCCCTCAAAGCGTAGGGTGAAAACACACAAGGAACGGGATCAAGTAAAGGAAGTAACATATCAAGCATTGCCTAGAATAGAGTTATATTACAAAAGTAACTTGCTGCAGCATTGACTAAATTGTCTCGTGACTTAGATAAACGGCGACAAGGAAAGGAGGAGAAAGATGATCTAATCCACGCGCTCGCCGTCAACCCTCTTGACCTCATTCACCTTGTCCATGATGGGTGCGACAATGGCTTTGAGTTCTTCAAGATCGGCACCCGCCGGCAGCCTCTTGAGGACGCGGGTGAGGTCGAGGCTCGGGTTGCGGAAGAGTATCTTCACCAACACCTTCTCCAAGACCTTGGCGCAGATCGCGCGCGACTCATCCGCCAACTTCTTCGGGATCCTTTCCCGGAGTTGCTGGAGGGCCGTCGCCACGCCCTTGAAGAAAAGAGTGAGCCTGGCGCTGGGCGGGAGATTTTCGTCGGTGGAGTACCCGAAGCCCGCCAAGTCCAGCTCCGCCAGCTCCTTGTTGATGGATGCAGCGATGTTGACGAGGCCCTCCGTCTAGAGCTCCACCGTGACCTTGAAGGTGTTTTGAGCCTCGGCGGCCCTCGTCAGCAGCTCTTCGTTGCCCTTGAGATCTTTTCTCAAGTCATCTTCTCGCTTCTTGGCGGCGTCCAGCGTCTCCGTCAAGGTAGCTAGTTTCAGCTCCAGGTCAGCGCTCGAGTCCTTGGCGGCGTTCAGCTCCTTGATCTTCTCGGCGAGCTGAACTTGCAGATCGCCATGGGCACGCGCATCCTTCTCGCGTTCGCGCTGGAGTGCGGCAAGCCCTTCGTTCTTCCTTTTCACATCCGCCTCTAGCTGCGTCGCCTTCACCTCTAATTCCTTCTTGGCGGCCTCAGCAGCCGCGGAGGCATCCTTTGCCTCCTTGAGTGCCTCGCCGAGCGATTGCTCCCGGGCGGCGAGCTCCTCCTCGTGGTTGTCCAAGTTCACCTTCTTCTGTATCAGCTCACCATCTCGCTTGGATAGCTCCTCAGCAGTGAGCCTCTGCTGCTCTTCGGCTTCAGCCTTCTCCAGGAGGAATGCCTTCTTTGCCTCCTCGAGCTGCGCCCTCTCCTCAGCAATGGACCGGAGGGCCTCCTAGTTGCGGCTCTTGAGCTCCTCCGCGTGCTTTTCTATGTCAACTCCTGCCCGCGCGACAAGCGCTTCCCGGGACTCAAGCTTTGCTTGCCGGGCGCGATAGAGTGACACCAGCTTTCGGAGCAGCTGCTCCTCCTCGGACTCGCCGCTGCTGCTGCTTGGCTCGTCAATCACTCCCAGCCCAGCAGAGGCGAGTACTTCTCCGTCGAACACCTCTCCTTCCACCGGTGCCCTGGAGCTCGACGCCCAGGGAAGCTTGATGTACACGCCCTCACCGGCCTTCAAGTATGCGCCTGGCTGGGGCTCCCCGGAGCCCGGCGCTGCATCAGCAGCAGAGGGGTTGGCGGACGGTGCAGTGCCTTGCGCTCCTGCGTCCTCCGGGTCGTCAGTGCGGTCGCTGGATCCCTCGCCAGCTCCCGCGCCAGCGGCCTCGACGGCTTCTTCATCGGCGGGCTCATCAGCGCCGGTCCCTTCCTCGCTAGCGGCAGCATCTTCAGCATTGCCACGTGCGCCTTCCTCGCCGACGGCCTCGGTCTCCATCGGGTCTGCGAGAGGAGGATCTGGGGATAGGAAGAGGAAAGAAAAGTCAAGCAAAGATCCAAAAAGAAGATCAGAAGAAGAGAAGCCCAAGGGAAAATTTCCGACGAGGAGGGTTACCTGTGCTGGGCTCTGTGACCGTGGGCTCCACCACTAACGGTTCACTAGTCCCGCCCCTTGCCGGGGAACTACCCCTTGCCGGGGACCGCTCCCTTGCCGGAGAGCGCTCCCTTATCGGGGAATCCCCCCTTGGCGGCGTAGTCGAAGCAGACAGCACCTCCGGAGCGGCTTCTGGTCCCTCCTGACGGGCTTGCTCTGCTCCTACACAGGCAAGTCAACAGTCAAGATGCCAGCGAAAGAAGAAGCGCCCATGCGCGCCCCACAACCGGAAGTAAACCAAACGCTTATGCTGGGGGCTGTGCTGGGGGCTGCCGCAAGGAGAAGGAATCGGGTCCGTTAGGGTGGTCTCGGACGTGTCTTCTGCAGTCACAGCAGGATCGTCCTCGATGACAACCACAGGAATCCTGGCCCTCTTCGCCGCTCTCTCGGCCAGAGTCCTGAAATGGAACAGGGATTCAGAGGGAAGCAAATTAGATACAAGGCAAACAATAACAAGGATCAAAGAAGATCAAGAATAGTGAGAAGAAAGCCTCACTCCTCCTCCTCCTCCTCTTCATCATCATCGGAGCTCAGCGCGGAGAGGTCGAAGTCCGGTACCCTCTCTGCGCGGTGGGACGGAGGAGTAGGCTCCCTTCGGCGTTTGCCGGGGGCTGTGGCAGGGTCAGGCGTGGCGGCCCGGGAAGACCCCGCCTCAGTTGCCGGCACAGCCTGGGATCCTCCCGCGGCAACGGTACTTGCCGCGGTGGAGCGTGTCCCACAGCGCCGCGGTTGCTGGCCGGCCTGCTCCTCTGCTGCGTCTCCAACTCGACGGAGGCGTCTTCTCGGTTGGAATTGGGGCCGCGCTGGAAGCTCTGCCTGCGGCAGGCTGCTCGACGACGGTTGGCCGCTCGCGCCCCCGGCGGGCTCGCTCGTTTCGGCCTCGGCCTCCCCCTCACGAGCGGCCTCTTCGACAAGCTCTTCCCGGCCGGCAAGACTTGCCGCCTCGGCCGCCTCCGCCTCCGCCAACGTGAAGCCATACTCGCCCGCGGCAGCGGCTGCCGCTGCCTCTTCGGCCCTAGTGGCGATGTACACCATCTCATCAGCGGTAGTGGCGCGGGTGAGAAGCTTCTGCTCGTCGGGGTTGACCGCTACCTCCGTCAGATTATCGAAGAATCGCTGCACGTCCTCGGTGGCGGGCTCTATCCAAGTTGCACTTATCCCGTGCGAGTCGCACTCTGGCATCATTGCGCAGATGCGATCGCGCCGGGAGTTGTTGCACAAGGGGATGACGCCCTGCGGCAACCTGAACCATTCTCGATGGTTGGCGTCATGCTTGAATAGCTCCCTCAGCATCACGTCGAGCTCCAGGACGGTGAAGTTGAAGTTGAGGCCTAGACGCAGCCTCATGAAATCCCCCGGGCCGCCAAACAGCCAGGCGGGCCTCCCCCTCTTTTGCAGAGGGGCGATGCAACGGCGAAGAAAATCCGCGCCAACCGCCCCTGCTGTGAGCCCGGCCTGCCTGAGCCGGAGGATTCGAGTGGTGGCAATCCTCAGCTTGGCGTCGTCCGGCGACAGAGCGCTCCAGTCGCCGCCACGCACCACCCGGGTCTGGCGCAGCTTGGTGAACGGCTGCGGGTCGGCGTCACAGATCCAGCACCTCTCCGCCCTCCACTCGTCCCACTTGCTGCGGAGCTCGCCCGTCAAGTACACCTCCTTCATGCCAATCCGGGAAGTCCAGGCGATTCCACCAGCCAGTGGCTCCCCTTTCTCGGCATGGGGGGAGAAATAATGGCGAAAAAGAGCGACATTGGGGAGGATGCCAACGAAGTTCTCGCAGAGGTGTGCGAAAACCGCCATTGTCAGAATGGCGTTGGGGGTGAAATCGAGAAGATGAAACCCGTAGGTGTTCATGATGTCGCAGAAAAAATCGGAAAAAGGCGGGCAGAGCCCACAATAGAAGAACACAGGAAAGAAGTAGTACCCTCTGGGGCACTTTTTCGATTTGGAAGCCTCAGCGGAAAGCACCTGCGTGCGCGGATGCGCCCGCGTCTCCGTCGACCAGAAGAGGTAGAACTCCTCCCGCAGCGCCTGTCGGGTGAGCTCAGGGAGGAAAAGCACTCGCTTCTTGCGTAGTTCCTCAAGCTGCAGCGCCTCGGCCGACTTCGCAGCCTTCGCAGCTTTCGCAGCCTTCCCGATCTTCGGAGCCATGGCGGAAGCGGTGGGGGAAGGCGAGGGCAGCGGCGGCGACGGCGGCAATGGGCAACGGAGCGCTGCTCTCTTTCGGCTTGGGAAGCGGAGGGGAGCGGCGGAGCTTTCGGAGGAAGGAACTGCAAGTAGCGAAGGTGGGGGAACAGCCCTGTTTCCCCTGCTTATAAACGGGGGAGGCGGACGTTACGCATTCCCTGGATTAAAAAATTACCCACGATCTCCCCCACGACGCCGCGTTTGAAGCGTGCCGTTGCGAGGGGGGCGTGGTGGGTACGGAGTCAGATTTAGTGTGGACCCAGGCCGCGCATGCCCATGCACTGTTTTGGGCCTGGCCTAACAGCGCTCGGCACCGTGTATGGCCCAGGCCCGGGGGCTCCTGTCAATGTACTAAAGTAGGGGGTACCTTAGTACCCCGAACTTGTGCACGGGCAGTCGCAGCGACCCGCGGCAGGGTTTGCCGGGCGTCCGCCAAGATCCTCGACGGCTGCTTAAGATGCCATTCAAGAACAGAGTACTAAAGCTAAAAGCCCCGGCAAGAGAAGCGGGCCAGGAAGAATACAAGGCCCCGGCAAGAGGAGCTTGCCGGGAAGGACAAAGGCCCCGGCAAGAGGAGCTTGCCGGGAAAGCCAACCAAGGCCCCGCCAAGAGGAGCTTGCCGGGAAGGCCAACCAAGGCCCCGGCAAGAGGAGCTTGCCGGGAAGAAGAAGAGACCCCGGCAAGACGATCTTGCCAGGAAGGCCACTCAAGGCATTCCAAGTAAACTTGCCGCGACGCCCCGCGCGTCCCGACAAGGCCCGGCGAGCGGCAAGATTGCTGGTGCGACAAGATAAGGGCCGCGGCGAGGCGCTTGCCGCGGCGAGGCAGCCATGCACCCGAACTCCAGCGCATCCAATGACGTGTCACCCCAGGACTATCCCAGGAGCACGTGGCAGGGCGCTATGCAGCCATGCGGTGCGAGGTGGCAAAAGGAGCTGACAAGGAGGCCATCGTGGCGATCGGTGGCGCCTCTAACGGTCGTTTCCTTGCACTGTTGGAGTGACCGGACGGGCATTAAATGCCCCTGTCCCCTGCCGTCAGAGTTAGGTAGGGGACACTGTTGGTAGCAGTTGTACCAACCCGCGTTTTTACCTTTCTACCCCTCTTTCTACGCTGCCACCTGTCGGTGACCCCTTTAGCCTATAAAAAGGAGGCCCATGCGCACGTAGAAGGGGTTCGGAATTTTGGTTCCACAGCTTGGGGTTCGGCTGATTCGACGCCACGCCCGCTCTCTCGAGCAAGAACAAATACAACACACAAAGCAGCAGTAGGAGTTTTATCTCTCCGGAGAGCTCCGAAGCTGGGTAAAAATCCCCCGCGCGCTCCCTCGCCTCGATCTGCTCTGCGTGCACCCTCCGCTCCCTTGCCGGACAAACAAAGGGGCCTTCCTGCCCCATAGGTGCTCGTGGCCTCCCAGTCCGCCACGACACACGCACTACTTTCATTCCATTATCATCACATAATTAGAGACATATTTTTTACTGTCATATGTTATACATGATCATATAGCTAACTTCATATAGATTGTCACAAATATCCATTGTTCATTATTGTCATATCCTAAGCTAGATCACTGTGATTAGCTTACACGCAAAGGCATTATAGACAGTTTGTCTGATGTTCACAGATTGAGGTATTTCTGTATTCATTTGAACTATATCATTATAAAATGTATTGGTAATTCTTGTAAGATGTTGCTTCTATAAAAAAACAGATCAAATAAAAGATGCAACACGGAGGTGTCAAATAAAGAAGAAAAATATAAGAGGAAAAAAATGTGCGTGAGAGAGGAGAAATACCATTATCCTTTTTAGTATACACTAAAGTGTTTCAATGTAGCACTAATCAATGATTGTAAAGTAGAAAGTTTCCATAAGTTTCATTCTCACCATCCTCGTGAGGATTTTGTTGAGAGTGCGTCGTACGTTACACTAGTGAAACAAAAAAACTACCATGCAAACTAGGAAGGTGTTGTAGTTAGATATCATGGCTTCGGGTTTTACCACTAGACACGAAGTCACGAGAGTGAAAGGATAGTTGACTAAGAGCGTCTGCCGTCTCCTCGTGGATGCCATGAATTGTTCGTCCAAGCATCGCAAATGCAACACCTCCGAGGTATCCGCACGCACAGTGAGAAACATCGGGACTCGGATTGGTAGATCTGATCGCAAGACGCGGGCATGGAAGTGGAGGTGGCTAGGTCATGTGGTTGTCTAACCCTTATATCAGGTCTCGTCCATCCACTTATATAGAAATCCCGAGATGGGATCAACGCCGGAGGCGCATTAAGACTCGATGCCCAAATTCTACTCAAGACTCTCAGTTTGAATTGGTTCTTGCCCTTTAAGCGCCGACCCTATAGTTAGCGGACACATGGACACTACTCTGGTCGATAGTTGGTAGTGGCTCCGAGTAGAACCTCCCAACTCCCAAATGTGCAAAAAGTCATGTTGACAATGTTTCATATGCAACATTTCTTTTGCCTCACGATATACGTTGTTGAGCTCAAGACGAGTACCTGTCACCCTTATTGGTAGCTCGACCTCTCTTCTCAAACTCGTGATACAAATTCCTGAATCGGGGGTAACCCAAGTCACATAGTCGTACTTTCCAAATATGATCACTTGAGATGGCCCTGAGAATATGTCTTTGGGTCGGGGGGGGGGGGGTCCTATATTGCTCGACCATGTCTCAGACATGTTTTACGACTAACTTAAAAGCTATCTTGAATTTTTCAAAATAAAAGGCTCCATGGAGCTCGGTCTCCAAAATGCCCTACCCTATACTACATAGTTATAGAGTAGCATTTGATAGACCTCAATCCACATCCCGAGCACATGCAAAGACCTTAAGTCAAGGACATGCCATATACATTGTGCTTAATACTAATATATTGTGATATCCTGATGTGCCTCGGGGTCTGTGTGACTCTGTAATATCCATCTGGAGCCCATACTATTAGGTTAGCATCTTTATGCTCATGACTTATGAAACATAGTCATCACCTGAATCATATACTAATAAAAGGATATTTGTCAGCATAATATTATCAACTAGGACCATTACACCAACCATCGTACAATATATAGTTGCACAAACAATTCACACACTTGTGGATATATATCGATAGTGATGTTCAGAGACAATATAAATAACTCGTGAATACATAGAGAACTATTATCATCTAGGGCATATTTCCAATGGATTTCACGTTGTAGAACTTGACTTGTATATTCTGATGAGGAATGCTTGCGCTCTTCATGAGAAAGCAAGTTGAGTACACCCCTACTTAGTACCATAAGAGATCTTTTCTTATATTCATATCTCTAAAATCACCACTCCTTGCATTGACATAGATTATAAGAACTTCTACATTGACTAATGATCAGCTACATTGATCCAAGACTTTATTCAATTTTTTGACTTCCAACCACAATCATTATTATGTTTTTCACATACAATGTAAGGCCTAGACTTGCACTCTGCAGGATAGCTAGTTGAGTGATTGACTAGCGCTTTAGGTCTCGAGTCGGTTCTTTGAAAGTGAAAGCCAAAGCCAATTTCTTTATGTTTGTGATGGTTGATACGTCTCAAATCGTATCTATTTGTCCAAACACTGTTGATGTTTTTCCTCTAACCGGCATAATTTGGATGAAAACTAACCGCATTGGTGTTGTCTTTAGGAAAATTTGGCATGGGGTTATTTTGCGCAGGAAAAAAGTGTCCACAAAATTTTATGCTCGAAATTTTCCATACAAAAGTGCCACATAGCTAGAAGATGGGGACAGGGAGTACCCATGGCCTCCACGTGGCCATGGCCCAAAGCCCAACCCTAGTCATGAGGTGCGACACGTGGGGCCCCTATGGTAGACTTCCCAACACCCTTTCACCTATGTAAGGCTTTTGCTCCGAAAATTCTTGAGGGATTTAATCAGATTTTTCTGTAGGATGGAGCTGCCACCACCACTGGTCTCTTTTTGGAGGGCTGTCTTGAGGCTGACCTGGCCTCCGGGGAGGGGGTTATTTTCCATCTCCATCATCAATCACTTCTCCATCGCTAATCTCTTTCTGGAGGGCTATCTTGAGGCTGACCTAGCCTCCGGGGAGGGGGTTATTTGCCATATCCATCATCAATCACTTCTCCATCGCTAATTTCATGATCTCCCCACTCATGTGTGAGTAGTTTCTCTGTAGGCACATGCAGTGGATGGGAATTAGATGACATCCTTTATGTAATAGATGCCAAATTTGTTAGGGTTTGATACCTAGTACCCATTATGTTATGTGATTAATGTTTCTATGACTTCATTATACTTAACCCTTGACACTAGGTGCCATGATTCTAGACCTAGACCATATGTGTTTTCCTGAATATACTGTGACTGGATCTTACCTGCAAGTTATATGCACATATTATTGTTCGGAACCGGAGACCTTGAAGTGAAAATAATTAGGGTATCAAAGGGAATGAAAGATTGTAACTCGAGGACTACATGTCTTCATTGATTGTTAAGGTTTTGATCTGATACTTTCTGAATTGACTCAAAGGAGTACTTTAATTACTCTTAATATCCATTAGGATCCCATTGAAATATGAGGGTAGGACAAATGGTGTTGTGGTTGTATTCGTGCTTCCTAGTAAGAGTCATGCGGAGGCATGAGCACAGTGTTGAGCACTTTCGCCTCTAGCTGGTGGTAAGACCAATACAATGTTGCCAAGAATCTTGCATACTTGGGCTTGCCGAGGATGACATGGATGGGGCTCTCTAGGTCCATAACCTCGAAGCGGAAGACTTCCACCCTTTGGTTTTCTAGGTTGTGAAACACGATAGGTAGGTTAATCCGTACGAGAGAACAAGTTAGGTGTCCCAGCATGGCTCACAAGAAGGTGCACTGTTTTGTAAGTGCATCTAGTGCCACCCCTAGTTGGTTTTGCGGTATTGACGACAAATTTGGTTGAGGGACTAATGCGTTTGTGAGAATTGCAGGATAACGCAGGTAGTGTCCCTCATTGATTCGGTTTACCTACCAGAGATGACCCCTAAAAATGTATGAAGACATTGAAGACAATGGTGGTATGAGAAGATATTCATATTTAAGAGTATGACATGAGAAGACATTGCGTGAAGACTTTGGAGCGCGAAGACTGTGTGTTTTTGTTGTTTCCTTTTTCTTCTTTGTTGAGTCATAGGAACCACCGTACTATTAAGTGGGGTCCAAGTGAACTAAGTCAGAGTGACTGATGTGATGCTCAACTCAAATCCTATGTCTTCGAGCGAAGACAATGAGAGCAAATCTTATCCAAAGCTGGATGAATCAGCTTTGCTTGTAGCCCAAGTAAAGTTGTCGCGTGTGTTTGAAATCTGACCGTTGGAACACGTGTCAGTTCCTTAGTGACCCAGGGTCATTTTGGAAAAATCAGGTCGGGTTGCCTAGTGGCTATAAATAGCCCACCCCCTACAGCATAAATTGGTGGCTGCTCAGAGTTTGTGCACGGCTTTTGTCGTTTGAGAGCAACCCACCTCGAAGCATTTGAGAGAGAGAAATCCTTGCGAGGACAAAGCCCAAACACCCAGAGCCAAAGAGTGTTAGGAATCACTGAAGTCTTTCTGTCTGTGTGACCTGAAGACTTATTACACTTGAGGACAATGAATCCTCCAGCCGGTTAGGCGTCGCGTTCTGAGCATCCAAGAGTCATTGTGGATTGCCGGTGAACGAAGTCTGTGAAGGTTTGGAAGTCTCCCTTGAAGACTTACCAGAGTGATTGGGCGAGGACTGGGTGTCCTTAGCTCAAGGGGAATAAGGTGAAGACACGGTCTTCTGAGTTAAATCTCAGCCTCCCTAACCAGACGTATAGTTGTCACAGCAACTGGAACTGGTCCAACAAATCCTGTGTCTTCAACAAGCAACTGGTTCTATCCCTTCCAACCTTACTTAAGTTTGTCTTCATGAAGTCATTGCCTATCTGTTTATCTGTTTGACTTCATTGCTTGACTACTATTGTTGATTGGCTTCACACTATCTTCCATCTTGATCCTTACTACCTAACTGTTGTTAGTCCTGTACTTTCACATCATTACATACTTGACTATGGCTTGTTTAGGGTGGTTTATCTTCCGCTGCATATCAATTAGGTTGTTTCTGTTGTTTGTCTTCGAAACTTCCAAGTTTTGAAGACTTTCATAAAAATCGCCTATTCACCCCCCCCCCCTCTAGTCGATACTAGCACTTTCAATTGGTATCAGAGCGAGGTACTCCCTTGTTTTGTGTGATTCGGTTTAACCACCTGGAGTTTCAGCTATGTCGACTGCAGGATTGAGGAACATATCGTGTCCCACCTTTGACGGTCATGAGTATCCCTGATGGAAGGCCATGATGAAGAAGCTACTCATGTCCATGGATAGCAAACTGTGAACCGTCACTGAGATTGGACTCACTGATCTATGCAAGATGGCAGAGGCTGATGACATTCGCAAGTATACGCTACTGAACCTCACATCGAAGGATGTCATCTGCTGTCATTTGTCCAGAAATTAGTTCAGGAATGTTATGCACCTCAATCATGCGAAGCTAATCTGGGACCGGCTTTCTGACGTATACAAAGGTCATCGCACTCGTCATGATCCGCGGTTTGAGGACTACAAGGAATCTCTCAAGGAGATGACCTTTGCACCTGAATCATCATCATCCTCATCGTGCCACATGGCAAGGGGTGATAAGGTAACTGAATGCTATCTCTCTGAATCTAGTGATGATGAATCAGGTGATGAATTTGGGCCCAGCTATGACAAGCTTGCTTCCCTTGCCACTAAACAACAAAGAATCTTGGAAAAGGTTCAAGACATGCTTAGTAAGAGCGATGATATGTTGGGTGAAGAAATGGATCAGTCAAAAGCTTTGGCTGACAGTCTTCAGAGACTTCATGCTAAGTTTGACGCCCTTCAAGATCAACATAATGCTCTCTTATCTGATCATGAGAAGCTTTCTTCCAAATGTCTTCAAAGAAAGCTAGACCTTGAAAAGATAAGAGTGGATTATGAAGATCTTCAGAAGGAACGAGATTCACTTCGCGCTCAACAGATCAGTTCCGCTCAGGAAGGATTTGAACCACCATGTCTAAAATGCATTGAGCGTGATAACGCTACATCTGTTACTGAATGTTCCACTGCTACTACTGTTTCATTGTCTTCACCTACTGATATGGTCACTAACCCCTCTGCGGAGGATACCACTGTTGTTGCTAATGAAAATGCTATGTTGAAGACATTGCTTGAAACAGGGATGCACAAAAGTTTGAAGGGACATCAGACTCTCTGCGATGTCCTCAAAAAGCAGATTCTGAACCGAAACCCTAGGAAAGGGGGTGTTGGGTTCGAAAGGAAAATGAATGTTGATGCCTCGTACTGGAAACCTGAGCAGTACCCCAAAATCACATGGGTTGCTGCAAAGGAACCTTCAGTAGATCCATCTACCTTATCTGGCTTTACCTGCGCTAATCCTATTATCATTGATGAATCCTTTGATGCAAACTATAAGCTGTTCAAAAATCAGAATGGTGAAGTGTTTGCCAGGTACATTGGTACTAACTGCAGGAATGGACCACCTATGAAGAAGATCTGGGTACCTAAGCGGTACATTGAGAATCTTCCTGTGAATGTCATCATGACACCACCAAGGAAGAAGACAAACCCCAGACCAATAGCTTCATGTGGCCCAAAGGCTTCATACAGATACAGGACTCACATGAGACACCCTAACGCTAATGTTTTGCAGGGAAATCATGCTCGGACTTATGAATATGAGAGTGTATCTTCGAACCTCTATGTTCATACGACTAAGAACTTTTCTGCTTATTCATATGAGTATCATTCATCTCCTGCAAGGATATTTGCTAGGGCTCCAAAGCCAAAATTCTCAGATGCTGCACTTAGACTCATTGCTTCTAAGCCCCCACTGAAGATGTGGGTGGCAAAGAAGAACTAACTCTCTTTTGCAGAAAACGGTCTCCAGCCAGCAATCAATGGCGTCCGATACTATTGCTGGGGACCTAAAACTCATTGAGGACGCACGTTAAAATATCATTCTATATGCTTCACATCTGAATTTCTTATCAGTCAAACTATGTCCTAACTTTGTTATAAGCTGTGACTGTCCCTATATGTATCAAATGCATATGCTTCACAACACTTGTGTGAAGCCTATCCTCCTAACTGCACTGTAGGGTACATCTCCAAAAGCTTCAGAATGGATTATTGACAGTGGATGCACAAATCATATGACTGGTGATCGAAGTCTTCTCATGGACTCAACCTTACGTCCAACCGACAAGAGTCACATCACATTTGCTGACACTGGTAAAAGCAAAGTATTGGGTCTAGGTAGAGTTGCAATCTCAAAGGATCAACACATGGATAAAGTGATGCTTGTTGAATCTCTTGGTTTCAACTTAATGTCTGTCTCAATGCTTTGTGACTTGAACATGATTGTGATATTTGGCAAATATCATTGCCTTGTACTAATGGAATCTGACAAATCTCTAGTCTTTGAAGGATATCGAAAAGATGATATATACATGGTAGATTTCTCAGCAGGTCCACAGCTTGCCGTATGTCTTCTCACAAAAGCTTCAGAATGCTGGCTCTGGCATCGAAGGCTGGGACATGTTGGCATGAGGAACTTACACTCACTCGTCAAGAAGAAGCATGTCATAGGCATCAAAGATGTCAAGTTCAAGAAGGATCATCTGTGTGGTGCTTGTGACGCTGGAAAGATGACAAGGGCAAAGCACCCCTCGAAGACAATCATGACAACATCTCAACCCTTCGAGCTGCTCCACATGGACTTATTTGGACCCACGCACTACTCCACCCTCACAACAACTACCTGTCTCTATGGCTTCGTCATTGTTGATGACTACTCAAGATACACATGGGTTCATATAATTCTGTACAAGACTGAAGTGCAAGATGTCTTCAGGCGCTTCGCAAATCGAGCAATGAACAACTATGGTGTGAAGATCAAGCACATCAGAAGTGACAATGGCACTGAATTCAAGAACACTAGACTTGATCTGTATCTGGATACAATGGGAATCACTCATGAGTTCTCTGCTCCATACACACCTCAGCAAAATGGCATTGTTGAGCGCAAAAACAGAACCCTCATTGAGATGGCTCGAACAATGCTAGATGAGTACAAGACACCAAGAAAGTTCTGGCCTGAAGCTATTGATACAGCATGTCACATCATCAATCGTGTGTACATTCATAAGCTTCTGAACAAAACATCATATGAGCTACTTACTGGCAAGAAGCCGAACGTCAGTTACTTCAGAGTATTTGGAGCAAGATGCTGGATAAAGGATCCCCATCACAAGTCAAAATTTGCACCTAAGGCTCATGAAGGCTTCATGCTTGGCTATGGAAAGGATTCACACTCCTACAGAGTCTTCAAGCTTTATCTATACAAAATCGTTGAAACTGTGGATGTGAAATTTGATGAAACCATGGTTCACAGAGAGAGATCCTGCCAAGTACACTGGATGAAGCTCCTTCAAACGAGGCAATCAAGATGATGGGAACTGGTGAAATCATGCCCTCTGAAGCACAGCCTGAAGAGGAACTTATCATCTCTGCACCAAATCAACCTGAAGACAATGCTCAGTCCGAAGACAATCCTCCCAATGATGACAATGATCAGCCAGAGCAAAATCTTTGTCCTGTTCATCCATGTGTTGCAAATGAAGTTCAAATAGAGAAGATAATTGACAGCATCAATGCACCTGGTCCGCTCACTCAGTCAAGAGCAACACAGCTAGCAAACTTCTGTGGGCACTTTTCATTCGTGTCAATATCAGAACCCAAGAAAGTTGCCGAAGCTTTTATGGAACCTGAATGGAATCAAGCCATGCAAGATGAACTTCAACAGTTCAAACTGAATAATGTCTGGGAACTTGTCAAGCAACCTGATCCTCGCAAGCATAACATTATTGGAACAAAATGGATATATCGAAACAAGCAAGACGAGCATGGTCAAGTCGTCAGAAATAAAGCACGTCTTGTGGCTCAAGGATACACTCAAGTTGAAGGAATTGACTTCGATGGAACATTTGCTCCTGTTGCTAGGCTTGAAGCTATTCGTATACTGCTAGCCTACGCTAATCATCACAATATCTTGCTATATCAAATGGATGTAAAGAGTGCATTTCTCAATGGCAAGATTGAAGAAGTATATGTCGCACAACCACCTGGCTTTGAAGATCCAAAACATCCTGATATGGTGTACAAGCTAAACAAGGCACTGTATGGCCTCAAACAAGCTCCTCGTGCCTGGTATGATACAATCAAAGACTTCCTGAAGAGCAAAGGCTTCAAACCTGGTGTCGGTGTACTAAAGTAGGGGTACCTTAGTATCCCGAACTTGGGCACGGGCAGTCGTAGCGACCCGCGGCAGGGCTTGCCGGGCATCCGCCAAGATCCTCAGCGGCTACTTTGATGCCATTCAAGAACAAAGTACTCAAACTAAGGCCCCGGCAAGAGGAGCTTGCCGGGAAGGCCAACCAAGGCCCCGGCAAAAGAAGCTGGCCGGGAAGAATACAAGGCCCCGGCAAGAGGAGCTTGCCGGGAAGGACAAAGGCCCCGTCAAGAGGAGCTTGCCGGGAAGGCCAGCTAAGGCACTTCAAGGAACTTGCCGCAACACCCCGCGCGTCCCGGCAAGGCCCGGCGAGCGGCGAGCTGGCTGGTGCGAGAAGATAAAGGCCGCGGCAAGGCGCTTGCCGCGGCAGGGCTGCCATTCTGCACCCACGCTCCAGCACACCCGACGACGTGTCGCCACAAGATCGCTCCTGGTGCACGTGGCGGGTAGCTGTGCAGCATGGCGGTGCGAGGTGGCAAGCGAAGCTGACAAGGAGGCCATCGTGGCGATCGGTGGCACCTCCAACGGTCGTTTTCCTTGCACTGTTGGGGCGACCGGACGGGCATTAAATGCCCTTGTCCCCTGCCGTCAGAGTGAGGTAGGGGACACTGTTGGTAGCAGTTGTACCAACCCGCGTTTTTACCTTTCTACCCCTCATTCTACGCTGCCACCTGTCGGTGACCCCTTTTAGCCTATAAAAAGGAGGCCCATGCGCACGTAGAAGGGGTTCGGAGTTTTTCCGCAGCTACGCCACACCCGCTCTCTCGAGCAAGAACAGAATACAAACACACAAAGCAGCAGTAGGAGTCTTATCTCTCCGGAGAGCTCCGAAGCTGGGTAAAAACCCCCCGCGCGCTCTCGCCTCGATCCGCTCTGCGTGCGCCCTCCGCTCCCTTGCCGGACAATAAGGGGCCCTCCTGCCCCATAGGTGCTCGTGCTCCCATCCACCACGACATCTCTGGCGCGCCAGGTAGGGGATGAAAAACATCCCGCTCAGGTACAGTCCATAGAGGATGAAAAACATGAAAGAGAGGATTACAAGTTTTAGATGCAGCTAAGGCCCGAAGGCTTACAAACTAAAAAGATAAGATGCCCGTAATCCTTTTCCTGTCCCTCTTTTCAGGAGGTAGGTCAAGGAGGCGAGAAGGGCAAAAGGGGCGCCTAGGCGAACTACGGGTGCCAGAAGACACCAAGAGAACATCCAAGGGGCCGTCCGAAGGCTGGATGGTGATGGCGGCGCCGGAAGCAGAGCTCGAAGATGGGGCAGCAGGACGTCAGCACGCTGTCGAGGGCACCACGCCCTCGTACTCCGGCCTGACGGCCTTGCCGCCAGCCCTCTTCCTCTTTCGCAGCCTCCCTACGCCAGCCGCCCAAGGAGACGACCCCGGGGAGTTCAAGGTGCCGGCGACGCGGATGATGGCGTCGCCGGTGACGCGCGGAGCGGCGCTCGACACCTAGTCAGACTCGCCACCCCGCCGCCCGCTACCCTCGCCGTCGCTGTCGCTCTCCTCCTCGTCTCTCTCGCTCGAGGGGGAGTCTTCGCTATCGGAGGAGCTGTCCACGCAGCACCTCGCCCGGATGCCGGAGTCCCCGAAGACCTTGACGGAGAGGAGGTCGCCCTCCATTAACTTAAAATGGAGGGTAAACCCCGCCGTCAAGCTGTGGATGCGGGCGAACGTCTTCCACCCACGATCAAGATACATCACATTAGGGGATGGAGATACAACGTGGACTCGTGTGCCGCTGATCCCACAGCCCCTCATGTGCAATCTCAATGTCTCGGGCGGTTCCAGCTCCATCGCGCTCGCAAACGGAGCTGGAAGCCGGAGGCGACGACGAGGCGCCCGGCGCAGCTTGACGAAGAACTCGCAAGGGTCGTCCCCCGTATGGACCGCCGCGAGGAGAGGAACCGCCGGCGGAGGCGGAGACGCTGCGTCGCCCCGAGCGCCTCTTCCCCGAGCGCCTCGACCTCGTCCCCGGCCTCGTCCACGACCACGCCCCTCCCTCTTCCCCTTGTGGCTCGCTCTGCCACCACGGGCGTGGAATAGGGAGGGATGCGCTGCCTGGCGGCGACCCTCGCCGCCACCGATGAAGGACCAGGGTTCCCTTTCTCCATGGCAAATGGGAGAAAGGGGAACAGAAGCTGAAGAATGGAGGAGATGAGAAAGTGCGGGTTTCTGCGCTGCCCTCTCGCCCTTCTTAAAGGAGCGAGGTGGGGGCTCGGCCGCCCCGCTCGGCGAATCAGAGCCCGGGAAGAGCAGGGAATCGGGGCCGACCCGCTGCCTCCGCCCGAGATGGCTCAGTTTTCCACCTCCACCGTTCGCGACCCCGAGTGCATGGGAGCCGCGTGGCGGGGATGCGGAGCCAAGGCGACAGATGAGGTGACCTCGCCCCTCCCCGCGGTCACGGGTGGGGGGGTGGACGCCTCGAAAATCGCGCACGCCACCCACGTCTCCCACGACGCCGCGATTGACGCGTGCCGTTACAAGGGAGCGCGGTGGATGCGGAGTCAGATTCAGTGTGGACCCAGGCCGCGCGTGCCCGTGCCCTGTTTTGGGCCTGGCCCAACAGCGCTCGGCACCGTGTATGGCCCAGGCCCGGGGGCTCCTGTCGGTGTACTAAAGTAGGGGTACCTTAGTATCCCGAACTTGGGCACGGGCAGTCGCAGCGACCCGCGGCAGGGCTTGCCGGGCATCCGCCAAGATCCTTAGCGGCTACTTTGATGCCATTCAAGAACAAAGTACTCAAACTAAGGCCCCGACAAGAGGAGCTTGCCGGGAAGGACAAAGGCCCCGGCAAGAGGAGCTTGCCGGGAAGGCCAGCTAAGGCACTTTAAGGAACTTGCCGCAACGCCCCGCGCGTCCCGGCAAGGCCCGGCGAGCGGCGAGCTGGCTGGTGCGACAAGATAAAGGCCGCGGCAAGGCGCTTGCCGCGGCAGGGCTGCCATTCTGCACCCACGCTCCAGCACACCCGACGACGTGTCGCCACAAGATCGCTCCTGGTGCACGTGGCGGGTAGCTGTGCAGCATGGCGGTGCGAGGTGGCAAGCGAAGCTGACAAGGAGGCCATCGTGGCGATCGGTGGCACCTCCAACGGTCGTTTTCCTTGCACTGTTGGGGCGACCGGACAGGCATTAAATGCCCTTGTCCCCTGCCGTCAGTGTGAGGTAGGGGACACTATTGGTAGCAGTTGTACCAACCCGTGTTTTTACCTTGCTACCCCTCTTTCTACGCTGCCACCTGTCGGTGACCCCTTTTAGCCTATAAAAAGGAGGCCCATGCGCACGTAGAAGGAGTTCGGAGTTTTTCCGCAGCTACGCCACACCCGCTCTCTCGAGCAAGAACAGAATACAAACACACAAAGCAGCAGTAGGAGTCTTATCTCTCCGGAGAGCTCCGAAGCTGGGTAAAAACCCCCAGTGCGCTCTCACCTCGATCCGCTCTGCATGCGCCCTCCGCTCCCTTGCCGGACAAGAAGGGGCCCTCCTGCCCCATAGGTGCTCGTGCTCCTAGCCACCACGACACTTGGATCCCTCGATCCCACTCTCTTCACGAAGACATATGATGGTGAACTGTTTGTGTGCCAAATATATGTGGATGACATAATCTTCGGCTGCACCAACCAGAAGTACAGTGATGAGTTTGGGTACATGATGGAAGAGCAATATCAAATGTCCATGATGGGTGAGCTGAAGTTCTTCCTTGGTCTTCAAATTCGTCAGTAGAGGAATGGCATTTTCATATCTCAAGAGAAATACCTCAAAGATTGTCTGAAGAAGTTTGGAATGGAAGACTGCAAAGGCTACACGACGCCAATGCCAGCCAAACACCATCTTGGTCCCGACGACAATGGTAAAGAGTTCGATAAAAAGGTATACCGCTCCATGATTGGTTCTTTGCTTTATTTATGTGCATCTAGGCCAGATATTATGCTTAGTGTTTGCATGTTTGCTCGATTCCAAGCGGCACCAAAGGAATCGCATCACTTAGCTGTGAAGCGAATTCTTCGATATTTGGCTTACACCCCAACACTCGGATTATGGTATCCCAAGGGCTCAAGATTCGATTTGGTTGGATTCTTGGATGCTGATTATGCTGGTGACAAGGTGGATCGCAAGTCTACATCTGGCACATGTCATTTTCTTGGTCGATCACTTGTCTGTTGGTCTTCGAAGAAGCAGAACTGTGTATCACTCTCAACTGCTGAAGCTGAATACATTGCTGCTGGATCCTGTTGTGCTCAGCTTCTATGGATGAAGCAAACTCTCAAGAACTATGGCATCAACCTGAAACAAGTACCTCTCTTCTGCGACAATGAGAGTGCCATCAAAATAGCCAATAATCCAGTCCAACACTCGAAGACAAAGCACATTGAAATTCGTCATCACTTTCTCAGAGATCATGTTATGAAGAAAGATATCGTTATCATTCACGTCAACACTGAAGAGCAACTGGCAGATATCTTCACAAAGCCCTTGGATGAGAAAAGGTTTTGCAAGTTACGGTGGGAGCTAAATATCTTGGAATCCTCTAATGTCCTGTGATCAGGCACACATCCTAACACTTATGCATGTTGATGACTTAGATGTGCAACACACAAAGTAAGGTATATCTTCAATCAATGAAGATTTACACTCTGAGTGTGAATACATTAACATGGAATTTGACTTCGGAGCGCCATGATAATTGTGCGCCGTGTCTGGGTCTAATACTTCCTATACGGTGGGTAACGCCACCACCAACTTTTCTTGTTTGAAGTGTTTCACTCAAGGCGTTATATTGCAATTACTTTGCATTTGGTTTGTCTTCAGTTTCAATTTGTCTTCATGACTTTCTGCACTATGATGATTTGATCGCTTTCTGATATATATATATATATATATATATATATATATATATATATATATATATATATATATATATATATATATATATATTAGTGTTCTGTCCTCTATAGCATTCACTTATAGCTATGTCTTCAAGATTGGATCTTTCGAACTAAGTGAATGTGATCGGACCCTAACCTCTCTATGCTTCCTATCTCAAAATCTATCTGTCCAAATCATATGCATTCTATTGAAACTGTCGAATGTCTTCTCTGCGTCCTAGTCAGCAGAAGGCAAACAGACAAACATTAAATTTGTTTTTAATGGCTTATCTTTACTGTTGAAATCCGGAGAAGCCGGAACAACTCTCTGACCTGCCTGGCGGGCGTGGGAACGTGGGACAACCCTGACTGTGTTGCATGCTTGCCACGTGCCCCTCAGATGTGAACAGCCAAGGGCACCAGCGTAATTGCGCTGTGTCTCTCACCTACTTATAAATACCTGTCCCCCTGCGGTAAAGAAATACTTCTTCCACCTCTCCACCTCCGTCAAAACCCTAGCGCCACCGCTAGCTTGCGACAACGCCGGCGACGAAGCGCTTAGCTGTCGCGACTTCTCCGATGCCGTCCTCATGCCGGCCGCGGACATCGTCCTCTCCGCCGTCGCCGTAGGTGTCCTCCGTCGCCAAGTTAGGGCACGGTGGGCTGAACTGCTCGGTCTCCCATTCTTCCCATCTAGCAGTTCTTCGTGCGGTAATTATAACTCTATTTTTACCACCTTTTTGATCTTCGAGATTCATCCTGTTTACCGAAAGTAGTTTCTATCTATTCAAAGCAAGATCTATTCCGTCTGCATCTCATACTGCTTAGTCGATTCACTTAGATTTCTTGTCTAGTTTGATTCCTCACTTGTACTTATTCACAGATTGGTACAAATCTGGAACCAACTCACCTATATAAGTGAATGTCTTCGCAACATGAGGTCAATGTCTTCAAACTGATTTATCTTCAAAATCTTCTGAGAATTCATATGACCTCTTCCCCTTCCCTCGCATCTCTAATGCTGTCACAGGTACATGTCTGTGGGAGAATCCCTTGGTTCTCATAGTCTGCATTCGTTTGCAGAATACTTACAACATCATATAAATTCTCCTGAAGCCAGTTCCTGCTTGACCAGCAAGCGCAAATCTCTGAAGCCTTTGAACGTATTGAAGCCTTTCAGCTTGAAGTTCATGGCTACAGAAAAATCAGCAAGGAAGGGTGGCACACAGCGCAAAGAAGGAACATCTAAAGATCTGCCTGATGACTTAGCAGAAATGTACAAGACAGATCCCGAAGAAAATTATCATCAGAGAAAGACGCGAATCCAATGGATTCGACGCTATTGGTCTGAGGAGTGGTTCAAGTACAATTTCGTGACAAAGGAATATGCAGAGAAGCATGCCATCAAGAGACCTTGGGGTGATATCCTCTATCGAGGCCTTCAACCAAAGAGCCGAGCTGAAGCCATTGAACAAGGCTTCTATCCATGCATGGTCCGTGGGCCACAACCTGCGAACGCAGATCCCACTTCACTACTCTGGTGTCGTGACGATTCGCTCTTCAAGCGCAACTACCAGTTTGCTGTGGCTTCGGCCAAAAAAAACAAGAAGTCCTTGGGTTTGGACTTTAACCCAGGTCCCTCTGCTCCCCGTGCTGATGGCTCCCGTGATGCTAATCCAAATGTCATTGGCCCCTACGCCAACCTTGACGGCCTCATCACTTACATCATGGTCCAAGGCGCCAGAGTAGATCATTCTGACGATGGTGCTGACTCTGATGAAGCCCCTGCTCCTCCTCCAAAGCCGCAGAAGAAAAAGAAGTCAAAAGCTTCAACCTCAGCTGCACCTCCAAAGACTTTGCGTGCAAAGCCACTGGCCACTGCACCTCCTGAAGTCAGTGTGCAATCTGAAGATCTGTCCCGTGTCTCCAAGAGAACGGACAAGAAAAAGCAACTTGTTAGACCATCTGATCAAAGAGCCTTGACTCCTGCCGCAATTCTGCGTGAAGAACCCATTGATCTATCAAGTGATGAAGATCTTGCTGATGATGCCCTTGAGCAGCTGATTAAGAGCAAGGAAGAAGCTGAAATCTTCAGCAACTTGCCTCTCTTTGATGTGGCCATCATTCACAATTTCATTGATGAGTGGTTCGACACCCCCAACGTTAGCTTTGAAGACATACAGCTTCCAATTGGCCTCAGCGTCGGCTTTAATGGCGCCATTGCTTCTGAGCTAGCTCTCGCTTAGTGCATCGTTGAGCTCAAAAACAAGATTGATTTTGAGAAGGCTCAATTCAAGAAGCATGTGGCCAAGCTAAGTGTTCAAGACGTCCGCAACTTCAAAGTCATGCTCCATGAGCTCAAAGAAGCTTTTCTCAAGAAATGCCAAGAAGCTCAGGGCTCTCGAGAGTGCATGAAGATTTTGGCTGATAAGTGTGTGCTTGCCTACAATGAGGCTGAGAAGCGCAAATCCCTTGGCCGCCCTGGCATTGACCCCAGGATGGCTGCAAAGAGGAAGAAGAAGCACCCTGAACAGCCTGAACCTTCAAGCCAAGAAGCCCCTCGCATTATCTTCCCAAGCAGCATGACTGGCTCGAAGCCAAAGGTCACCACAATCGCTTCAGAACAGAAGAAGACGAGGGCAGCCGAGGCTGAAGCCAGAAAAGAGAAAGAACACTGAAGCCTCTAATGCCGCTCCCTCCAAGAAGAAGCGCAAGACCAAGAAGACTAGGGCTGCTTCCACAGAGCCCTTAGTCGTTGAACCCATTTCCATGGTTCGCCCTGTGTCAGTACATCAAGAACGAAGAATGGTTTTCCATGAGCCTGCTACCACAGAGGCTCATGAGGCTGAAGATATTCCAGCAGCTGAACACACCGCTGCTGAAGACATTGGTCAAGATGACAATGTAGCTGATGATGAAGTTCTTCCTCAGATCGAAAATGACTTGGTATCATCGCCTGTTCATACGAACAGCGAACTCATCAGCATTGGTCGTCCATTGACGCCAATTGCTCAAGATGCATCGTGGGCTGATCACCCACAACAACAACAAGACTCCCCCAGTACTCCCCAACAAAAACAACAAGCTACACCCCTAGTGCAAGAAGAGGATGAAGACTTTTAGGCCCAGCCAACTCCATCTCCTAACTTGAAGCCAGCTCTTCGCAGGCTTCGCAGAGGACAAAGGCCTGAAGTCCCTCTGTCGAGCGTTCCAGAAGGAGAAGTGCAACGTTCACCTGTTGCACGACAAGTATTTTCTGAACCTGCTCCAACAGTGAACGTCTTCGAGTCTGAAGCACATGCTGCTGAAGACATTCCGGCTGCATCAGCCGAAGAAAATGAAGAAGTACGTGTACCTACTCCCCCAGCGATTGAAGAAGAAGCAGTTCATGATCTGAACGTGCCTGTGCCCGACCCTCATGTTCGTCAAGAGGAGGTTGACAATGTTGAGGCTGCCACTACCAATGCAGATGAAGCCAGTGACGTAGTCATGGCTGATGCTAATGTGGAGCCTGCACCAACCAGTGTGCCTGAAACCAATGAGGCCATTGTGCCTGAAGCAAATATGGCAACTGAACCTGAAACCAATGAGGATGCTGCTCCTGAAGTCAATGAGGATGCTGCACCTGAAGCCCATGAGGATGTTGCACCTGAAGCTAATATGACAACTGCTCCCGAAGCACCTGTTGTGCAGCCAGCCTCTGATGTTGCCCCTACTCCTGTTCCGCCACCAAGGCCTCACACTATTGAGCAAGCATACAATCACGGTCAGCTTACCACTGTCCGATGGCCCATTCTGGTGCCTCCGCCCTCTGCCTCAGGACCCCAATTTGACTATCATGTTGAGCATCGACCTCAAGTCCAGAAGCCAAAGCCCAGGTTGCCAAGGTTTCCAGGTACTGCCAACTCCCCCAGGTCCTTCAATGCAAATGGCTTCAAAAGCCACAATACCTTCTTTAACAGCGCCAAGAACCCCTACTCCAAGCCAAGGATTTCATCAGATCGGTTCTGGAGCTATCAGCAAAGAAGCTATTACTCATGCGTGTTATATGATCAAGGGCGCATTTTCCCTCATATGCATCTTGACACTAAAGCTATTGCTGGACTACCGTGCTTAGAAGAAGCACTTGATTGCTTTCGTGATGCTGGTCTGCTCCATTTTGTGACAGACAAAGAACATTGGAATGAAGAGCTATTGCTTCAATTCTATGCCACTCTGCATATTCACGGCTACTACAGAGACATCAAGACTTGGGTTCTCTAGTGGATGACTAGAAATGTTCATCATGAAGCCAAAGCTATGGATATCATCGAGCTTACTGGGCTAGCCACTCCTGGAGAACTCTATGAGCCTAACTGTCAGCTACACCGCAATGCTGTGGAGAGCATCTTTCATAAGCCAGAACCCAATATGAGCCAGATGCTGAGCATGATGAAGCCTTTGCCATCTGACACTGAGTATCCCACACATTTCTTTGTTGAAGACCTTGAGTATCTGCCTCGCACCATATATTATATCATCAGGCGAACTCTATGGCCAGTCAAGGGACACTCATCAGCGGCCAAGCTTGAAGGAGCTATGAAGACTTTGGTCTTCTATATTCTCAATGGCATCAGCTTCAACACTCAGGAATTCTTCATCAGGCAACTTGCTGCTTCCAGCTCTGACCTATTTGGTCTGAAGTTTTATGCTCCATGGGTCATGCGCCTCATCAAGCAACACTCATCTGTCAATTATCAGCCCTCTGCTCGCAATCACATAATATTTCTGCCAGAGGTTGATATGTCAGTTGATGATATATACTCTGACCCTGCCAAGACACCGCTTTGTCTTCAGAACATTGAGCACCAAAGCTTCACTCAGCCTATTGAAGGTGTTCAAGCAGCGACAAGAATCTATCCACGGGCTGGTAACACTCGTCTGCCTCATAGAGCGCCCACTGAAGCCACTGAAAGCACCATTGTGCAAAGGCCTCGGAAGCGTTCTCGCGTTCTCAATGACCGAGAACTTCTTGTGGATCTTCATCAGAAACAGGATAAGCATCATTTCTGGCTCAAGCGCCAGATGCAAAGCCTCTTGGTGGATGTCAATTGCATTCGCAACCTTGCCACCAAGAATGCCTTTGTTGCTCATGAAACCTGCCGGCGATCATGGAAGAGTTTGACCTTGCTCAGTGCTGAAGCTGATCTTCAAGATGATGGCTTCAATGAAAGATTCCAGTTCGACCCCACTCCTCCACGGACTGCTACCCTGCGTCAAACTCCATCTCTTGAAGACTCTAAATATTCCTCCTCCGCGGCAACAGTAAATGCCAGAGTGATCGATGATGAAGATGACGCTACTTCACCACCTCCAACTACTACTGCGCGCATCGACACTACACCAAGTTCGTCTGCACCGCCAACCAACGACGACAACCCTGCTACTTCACCTACTCATGACGAGTAGATGCTCTATGTCTTCAAACCTTTTTGGTCATTACTGACAAAAGGGGGAGAAGCGTATGAGTTGATAATCTTCAAGCGGGTTCATATGGGCGGTTGCATTATATTTTGCTGCGTGCTTACAACTCTTGCATTTTGAAACATTTGGTTTTTTGAGTTGTAACACCTAAGCTTGATGGTCGTCTGCTACCTCTGCTACTTATTTGCTTTGCGATGATAAATTCCGCATGTGCGATGATAACTTCCGCACTTAGATCATTCTGCAGACGTCCATTTTTCATTGTGCATGTCATTCTACTTGTTATATTACTTCATGCATGATGAATTATCTTCATAAGTTGAAGTGGATCTCCACAAGTACAACCTGCCATGTGCATTTGCAATCCAAAAGCAAATTACTTATATGCACATCTTCAGGGGGAGCCCTTGCAACTTATGAAGACAATTTCCTATCCCTACAATTTCACATACTTTATCCCCGTTGAAAACTTCAACCAGTTTGTCATCAATCACCAAAAAGGGGGAGATTGTAAGTGCATCTAGTGCCACCCCTGGTTGGTTTTGGAGTATTGACGACAAAGTTGGCTGAGGGACTAATGCGTTTGTGAGAATTGCAGGATAACGCAGGTAGTGTCCCTCATTGATTCGGTTTACCTACCGGAGATGACCCCTAAAAATGTATGAAGACATTGAAGACAATGGTGGTATGAGAAGATATTCATATTGAAGACTATGACATGAGAAGACATTGCGTGAAGACTTTGGAGCGTGAAGACTGTGTGTTTTCGTTGTTTCCTTTTTCTTCTTTGTTGAGTCATAGGAACCACCGTACTGTTAAGTGGGGTCCAAGTGAACTAAGTCAGAGTGACTGATGTGATGCTCAACTCAAATCCTATGTCTTCGAGCGAAGACAATGAGAGCAAATCTTATCCAGAGCTGGATGAGTCAGCTTTGCTTGTAGCCCAAGTAAAGTTGTCGCGTGTGTTTGAAATCTGACCGTTGGAACACGTGTCAGTTCCTTAGTGACCCAGGGTCATTTTGGACAAATCAGGTCGGGTTGCCTAGTGGCTATAAATAGCCCACCCCCTACACCATAAATTGGTGGCTGCTTAGAGTTTGTGCACGGCTTTTGTCGTTTGAGAGCAACCCACCTCGAAGCATTTGAGAGAGAGAAATCCTTGCGAGGACAAAGCCCAAACACCCAGAGCCAAAGAGTGTTAGGCATCACTGAAGTCTTTCTGTCTGTGTGACCTGAAGACTTATTACACTTGAGGACAATGAATCCTCCAGCCGGTTAGGCGTCGCGTTCTGAGCATCCAAGAGTCATTGTGGATTGCCGGTGAACGAAGTCTGTGAAGGTTTGGAAGTCTCCCTTGAAGACTTACCAGAGTGATTGGGCGAGGACTGGGTGTCCTTAGCTCAAGGGGAATAAGGTGAAGACACGGTCTTCTGAGTTAAATCTCAGCCTCCCTAACCAGACGTATAGTTGTCACAGCAACTGGAACTGGTCCAACAAATCCTGTGTCTTCAACAAGCAACTGGTTCTATCCCTTCCAACCTTACTTAAGTTTGTCTTCATGAAGTCATTGCCTATCTGTTTATCTGTTTGACTTCATTGCTTGACTGCTATTGTTTATTGGCTTCACACTATCTTCCATCTTGATCCTTACTACCTAACTGCTGTTAGTCCTGTACTTTCACATCATTACATACTTGACTATGGCTTGTTTAGGGTAGTTCATCTTCCGCTGCATATCAATTAGGTTGTTTCTGTTGTTTGTCTTCGAAACTTCCAAGTTTTAAAGACTTTCATAAAAATCGCCTATTCACCCCCCCCCCCTCTAGTCGATACTAGCACTTTCATGTTTGGCTTGACCTGGGACCAGGGTAAGGTCATCATGTCGAGAGCATCGGCTTAGTTCTAGCTGCTTCTGTCATCCACTACTATCTTAGAAAGGTGTATGCTAGTTTCCTAGGGAGCGAGGGCTAGCGACAGCTTACCAAGCCACACGAGCTGCCCCTTGCCTTCTTCATAATCTAGGTCCAATCGTAGCTTGGGTGGTGAGGAGGAGGATATTGTGCGTTCTTGGTTCTCGGAATCCCTTGAGATGAGGGTTCCTTGCCAAGGCTTCAGGCCAGCGAGCGAGGAGGAGACGACGAGCGTGGCGCATGTGGCAGCCTGGTTGAGGCTTCCTTCTGTGCTCTAGAGCGCCTAGCTAGCAGTGTAGTGTATGGTAGCTAGCTATAGGTACATTTTGGACCTTCGATGGTCACGAAGAAATCGATCATACCTCAATCTTAAATTTGGCCCGTGGTGTCCTATTTTTTCTAACCGTCACACATATGCATACAAAAAAAATAGGGGCGCCACTAGTTATCTACCCCTATAAGGGTTTCTGCAGTAGTGAGATGGAGCTGTTTAAGAAATTTCTGCAGGTGATTACAATAAGGAGTTTTTTTAACCGTACTACAATAAGGAGTTATTTGAATCCGCTGGTCCACAAAAACCAACAGAATGAGTTCTTTGAGTAGGTTTCCCACTAAAACCACCACAGGTAGTCTTTATAGGTATCGCATGAAATTATTTCACTGAAAGTTCACTCCATGAGCCGATTATTTTTTGAATAGTAGGATAACTCCCGGTCTCTGCATCAAGCGATGCACACAACCATTTATTAATAAGGTATCGGACAAATTACGAAGTTCATCTTGGGTTCTCAAGCAAGATGACAAAAAGAATAATGCCACAATCGGCAAAAATAGGACAAGATGACTAAACATTTATCGTATTATTTGACCATCATCCAAACTGATTGTACGTAGCCTGTGCTAGTGTCTCCAGCGGTTACACCCAAAGGCCATATGCTCTATGGCTTCCGAGGACTGAGTAACGACCACGTACGGATCCATCCAGACGCTGGGAAGATAACCTGTAAAAAAATGTTGGCATTTGTTTGGTTAAAGATAAAAATATTCCTAGACTTCAAATGGCCCAAAGTAATACACAAACTCCCACTCGAATTTGTGCCGCTGTATTGGGCTCTACTCCATTTAGCTAGGTACCAAATAAGACGAAGATGACATTAAATTACACATGTATTGTACGCCACAATAACCTGGCTAGTGGACATTTGATAAAAAGATATGAATTTTTCCGTCTTGATCACAATAACAACACCGTTTACTACCTTCCCATGTACGTTTTGCCAAGTTGTCATTAGTTAAAATCACCCCTTTTGCACAAACCACATAAATACCTTAATATGAAGTGACGTTATAATTTTTCCAATGTTAATCAAGTCTACATACATAGATTTTATTGAGAACACGCCAGAAACCGAAATTTTCCAATGAAGGGTATCTGGCCCAATAGACAGGTTAACCTCGATCAACCTATGCACTAAATGTAGCCATCGATCCCATCTTTCCCGCACTAGTACCCACCAAAACTAAATGTTTAAGGGAACTCACCCTAGTATTGTACTTATGAAATCGTCTTCACGTTGTACAATGTTATATATCGTTGGAGAGTGTAAGGCTAGAGGCTTCTCCCCCAGCCAAGTATCTTTCCAGAATCTAGTAGTATGGCCATTCCCGACTATAAATTTACTCGTATGAAACAAGGCAACCTTTGTTCTCATCAGCCCCTTCCAAAGAGGAGAATCAGTCGGCCGCGCCGTAACTTGTGCCAGAGTTTTGGAATGCATATACTTGTTACGCAATAGTTGTATCCACACATTGTCCTCCTCTACAGACAATGGACAAAGACATTTCCTAAGTAGACATTTGTTCTTTACTTTCAGGTTCTCGATACCCAAACCCAGGGCCGGGCCCATAGTAGTGCCAAAAGTGCGGCCTGCACAGGGCCCAAAATTCTGGGGGGCCCAAATTTTTATATAGGCCTAGTATTAAAAAGAAAAGAAAAACTAAGCACTATTGGGCCTTGTGGCGCTGGAGACCTTAGCCAGGCGACGAGGCCATCGATCGAGCGGCGAGCCGTGAGCGCACTTCTCGTCTATGGCTACAAGGAGTCAGGGATCGGGACCCGGGAACGTATCTGGTGAAATGGTGAATTTGGTGCTATCGGTGCACCGATCTTTGTATCTCACTTTATAAACATTGGAAAAATAGGAAATTTTGTGAGGGTGTAAGTATGACACATATCTACCATAGCATAAAATTTTAGATTCAAATTGAACGTACATAGTTAGAAACCAAAAAGACAAATCATACTGCGAGAAGTACCTAATGTAACCTGGGCCTGGAATTCAGCCCATTTTCTATATCATCGGTGAATTTTTCGTTTTTGTTTTCTAATGCTGCATTTTCAACTGGATCTCAATTTTTGTAGTATGACTAATTCTTGTTGCTAGTACAACATACTTATTGTTCATAATTTTTTGACGATCATAAATTGGATTTTATTAACTTAGTGCACAGGTAGCACAAGATGGCTGGGTGCACTAGATATCATAACCGTGTTCATTTTTTGTGAGATAGAGCCCATTTTTTAGTTTCGCACAGGGCCCTGGATTTTGCCGGCCCGGCCTGCCCAAACCCCCTTGGTCATTCGGTCTACAAAGTATATCCCACTTAGCTAGTCTGTACTTAGATTTATTCTCATCAGTTTGCCAAAAAAATCATGTTCGATAAAAGTCCAAGCGTTTCCGTAACCATAAAGGTACTTGAAAGTTAGAATTTCTGCGATAATATTGTCCCCCTCAATTACACCTACATGTGTCCAAACAATAAGAATGAAAGTCGCAGAAAAATAAAAATAAAAATGAACACGAAGTTCTGGGAAATGGAAAAAAGAATAACCAGAGGCCACAAATAAATATGTAGCTCGGCATCATGTTTGAAACCCATAGCCTAAGATTGATTTGAAGGAAAGTAATGTTTTACTAGCAAGAAGATAGGGTGAAGCTGTCAATCAGGGGTATCTCAAACCTTCAATTTAATTGATTTGTTAGCAAGTCGTCTAGCCTTTTCAATCCCCTGCAACAGTCAAGCCTTT